>JAPVLO010000027.1:5797057-8695586 GCA_027257055.1 Cephalopachus bancanus
GCCTAATCACCCAATCACAACTCAGCGATTTTTTCTTTTGTTTCCCGATGAAAAAGTCCTCAAAGGGAAACGTTTTGCCCACCTGGAATAGGTGAAACAAAAAGTGGCAGAAGCACTCAAAGGCATAGAAATGAATGAGTTCAAAATCTATTTTGAGCAGTGGAAAAAAGCATCTCGATAGGTGTATTGCATCAAACGGAGAGGACTTTAAAGGTGACTGAAGTTTAAACGTGTAAGAATAAACAGACCATTTTTTGTAAATAAATTCCAGTTTTTTGGGGGGGTTCCCCTCCATAAATGTTGAAAAGTGGTCGCTGGGAAAATAAACTAGAAACTGACACAACCCTAGGTAGCTCCTGACTCCCCGTTTCCTTCCACCTCCACCACCACCAAAAAGCAGGAGTATAAAAATGAAGGTTAATTAAAAATATCCCTAGAAGATCCCTAGAATTCTCACAAATGCTCTCTAGTTTGGGAAGAAGGAAGCAGCCTGGAGAAGACTGATAGGAGATTTCCTGAGGCTCTCAGGGTCTTAGTCCTCTTCCAGAGGGCCACGAAATTTCAAGGAATGACTGGAAGGCTTGAGGCGTCCGTATGGTAGTAAGAACACCCTTCATGAGTAGCGTGAGATCTGGAACAAGACTTCCCCAAATTCTCAGAAGAGAAGGCAAGATGAAGCTTTTCCAGCAAAGGCAATCCTACCCCCCAGCAGAAACTCTCCCGCCCTCCACCCTCTCCCTGCCAAGTTACCAGGTGCAGAAGAATAGCTAGGACTGCAAGGTCTCTGTCCCCAAGCCTTTGTGTAGAAGGGTAGACATAAAAGCGATCAGATAAAGAGTGAAGTATGTCAAGGAGAACTCAAGCACCCTCTAAGAGAAACAAAAAGGAAGACATGGTAGAGCAGACAGGCAAACCTAATAAAAGAGAAAGTAAGGAAAAAAGAAACATTCATGCCAATGACAGATGAAGAACCATGTCTGGAAGAAAACCTAATTGGAGGACCAGAAGTAAATCCTAGTTCCCTACGGTGTTTCACCCTGTCACAGATGCTGCTGTTCCCTGGATTTCCTTGGCCAAGCTGTGCTGACCATTGTTAGTACAGCTTCTAGCTGTCCCTGGCCTGGGAGGTTTGGTGGCCTCCCCACCGTCTGGGCAGCCACAGCCAAGGATGCCTGATGACAGATGGCTGGTCCCTTGCCTTGATGTGGGCCTGACCCTCCGGTGTGACTCAGGCTTCAGGTGGGAGTCACGGCTCATCTACTTCTCCGTGAACACAGGTCTTGTTCTTTTCCCACCCAAGAAGAAGTCTTCCGAAGGCCTTGGCATGGCTGAAGGGAGGCATTTCTGCCCAGGGATTGGGTCTCTCTGAGATGTTTCCTGGGCCCATCCTTGGGCTGCTGCAGGCAGGAGGAACTGGTTCTCTGGGCAGGGTTGGTGATGAGATGCCCTCCTGTGTGTTTACACGGCCCAAGCCCTGTTCCCAGATCCTTCCCTCCGCCCTCTGGTGGATGATCCCTTGTGGAGGGCAGGCTTTGGGAGTCAGAGTTCTCCCTCTCCTAACCCAGAGCATGACAGAGACCGTGTTGGAAGAGCCAGCGGCGATGAGGTCACGCTTGTCCACTGGCTCAGCAGCCAATCAAAGAGGTTAAGCAGAAAAATCCATGGTGCCCCACAGTGGTTTCTCTGGGACAACTGGTCTACCCTGCTGGGCTGGCCTGGGGTGGCTCATGTCAGTGACACCTCCTCAGTATGACTCCAGGGCCTCTCGGTGACATTCCTCCCCACCCCATCAGCCTGCCCAGTATCTCCTCTTTCTTTTGAAATTCCAGTTAGAGCACATTCCGTTTCCTGGAGCCTTCAGCCACCCTGCTAGGTACAGAGACTGCTGCCCAGAGAGGTGTGATCCCATTCTTCTACAAGCCTGAGGTCGAGGAGGACGTGGAACTGGGCTGGAGCCTGTGGGGGAAAGGAAAAACAGCGATCAGAGAGGGCAGCCTGGAGACGCGAAACGCCACTTTACGCTACAGTTTGGCTCTGGGTGGGTCCGGCTTCGGGCTAAATGTGGGAATGAGGGCGCGCGGGAGCAGGGGTCCACCAGGATCCTCTGCTCCTCTTCCTGGTCCCATGCCAAACCTAAACCTCACTTTAAATAAATACAAGATCAAAATAAGGTTTCACTAAGAGGAAACCTTATTTATTTATTTATTTTTGAGTTGGAGTCTCACTCTGTCGTCCAGGCTGGAGTGCAGCGGCACGCTCCCGGCCACGGCAACCTCAACCTGATCGGCTCCGGCGATCCTTCTGCCTCAGCCTTCCAACTAGCTGGAACTACAGGCATGCGCTACCACGCCTGGCTAAATTTTTTTGATTTATTGTAGAGATGAGGCCTCACGAAGTTGCCCAGGCGGGTCTTGAACCCGCAGGCTCAGGCAGCCCACTCGGCTCAGCCTCCCAACGTGCTGCTGGGATGACAGGCTGAGCCACCGAGCCCAGCACGAGCTTTTCTCATTTTATTTTAAAGACAAGGTCTCGCTCTGTTGCCCGGGTTGGAGTGTAGTGGCGCAATCATAGCTCCAACTTCTAGGCTCAAGAGATCCTCCAGCCTCATCCTTCCAAGAAGCTGAGACTACTTGCCACCATGCCCAGCTAATTTATTATTTTTTTATAGAGATGGGGTCTTGCTGTGTTGCCCAGGCTGGTCTCAAGAGATCTCCCCATCTTGGCCTTCCAAATTACTGGGATTACAGGCATGAACCACCATGCCTGGCCTTATGTTGTGTGTGCTTTTTTTCTTATTCTTTTTTTTTTTAGATTGCAAAAGTGTAGTTTATTTAGAAAGTAAACTAGAGCGAGGGAGAAGAGATTCACCTCCCTAAGGTAGGGGAGGGGGCCAAGGCAATGGCCATGTTGTGTTCTTAACACACATGCACACACACACACACACACACACACGTGCACACACATACTACTAATAATAAATGATCCTGAAGGAAACTCTGGGAGGCGATGGACGTGCTTATGCTGATAGTAATGTCCTCGCAGGTGTGTACTTTATCCCCATACTCACCGACAGGTAGACATTGAATGCACACAGTTCTTTTATGCACCACTCACACCTCAAAAAAATGGTTTTTTAAAAATAAGATCAAGCTGAGCCCAGTGACTCACGCCTATAATCCCAGCACTTTGAGAGGTTGAGGCAGGAGGATTGCTTGAACCCAGGAATTCAAGACCAATCTGGGCAACATAACAAGGCCTCGTTTCTACCAAAAAAAAAAAAAATGTTGGGTGTGGTGGTGCATGCCCATCCTAGCTACTTGGGAGGCTGAGACGGGAAGACCACTTGAGGCCAGGAGTTCAAGGTTGCAGCAAGCTATGATTGTGCCATGGCACTTCAGCCTGGGCGATGGGACGAGAACCTGTCCCTAAGATAAAATAAGAATAATAAGATCAATCCAATGGCAAGCCATCCTCCACCCCTCTAGCTTGTTCAAGTACAGAAGAGGAAGAACACAGTGCTGGGCCCCGGGCCCCGCAGAGGCTGCCTGATACCTGAGATCTCCTCCTATGAGTCCCGTTTGTTTTCATGTTTGGATCCTGGGTCGTGTTGTTTTCTTTCCTTTTTAAGACGTTTGAAGCCCTTTGATGAACTGCTGTTTCGAGTTCATGTTCTACCACGCCAAATGAGCACTTGTTATCATCTGGAATTACAAAAGCACTTGGTGTTTTCCAAGCTCAGCTGGCTGGCTTCACGTAGAGGGGAGTTGAGAAAGACAAATGTAAATCAGATTTCTGACAATTTAGTGAAGTTTAAATTTCAATAGATTATCTAGGCGTGGTGGCATGCGCCTGTAGTCCCAGCTACTTGCGGGACCATTTGAGCCCAGGAGGCTGCAGGGAATTATGATCGCACCACTCCATTCCAGCCCGGGTTGTCGCAAGATCCCCTCTCAAAAAATAAATTAATTAACAAAACTTTGAAAAGTATACTTTACTAGAGAAGTGACCCAAAGGAAACTTCTGACGACTTTTTTCTTTTTTTGGTAAGATGAAATAATTCACATTCTGCGATGAGTCTAGTTGTCTGTGTTCTAGGCAGCTGCTGTGTTGCAAATTGAGATCTTGGGTCGGCGTTTTTCCTTGCCAGGCATGCCTGTGAATGCTCACTCGCCTTGTGTCCGCTCCAGAGTTTGCTTGTCTTAGCCCTCCATCCTTTTTCCTTGGCTACTTTTATTTTAATTGGCCTGTGACTCACCTAACAAATCAAGCACGTGTTCAAAGCCAGACCAAGAAACTCAGGGACGGTCCCGAGAAATCTGGGCTGGGCAGTCCCCCGAGCTGCAGGGGAAGTCATTCATTTTTTCAGCCGGTCCAACCGGCAAAAGGTCATTAGAGTCTGCAGTGCTTGTTAATGCCACTGGCACATTGAGGACGGACGGGTTGGGCTGCCCCTCTTGATACCAGTCCAGAGCAAATGAAACCATTTCTGTTCACAGTTGCATCCTATAGAGCTGTGAAACCACTCAGAATCCACTTCCCTAGAGATCTTTAAAAATAAACTTCAAAGCCTGGGCAGCATAGTGAAACCCTCGTCTCTACAAAGAATAAAAAAATATTAACTGGACGTGATGGTGTCACCTATAGTCCCAGCTACTTGGGAGGTTGAGTTGGGAGGATCATTTGAACCCAGAAGTAAGAGGCTGTAGTGAGCTACGATTGCACCACTGCACTCCAGTCTGGGCAACAGAGCAAGACCTCATCTCTAACAATAGTAATAATAATAAATAATAATAATAAACCTCGAAAACAAGCTCTCACTCCTTGAGCGCTTTGGGGTGGTCCTAGAAGCAAGAGGCACTGAGCAAGGGACTTCTCCACCCCAGGCTCAAGCCCTGGAGTTCTCCATCCAGGATTCCATCAGGAACCGAGGACAACCAGGTCCACCGAGTCCTAGATGACTTGGCAGAGAGGCAGCGGTGATTCATAAGCTAGGGTGGACTTTCAGGTGTGTGGCTGGCTCATTAGATGAAATCCAAGCCTCTTCTGTCACCCCAAGAGGAAGCAGTCGGAGCCCAGCTTTCACGCGGCCTCTGGTGCCCAGGACAAAGGAGCAGTGGCCTGCAGATTGGGCTTGAAAGCTGCTTGCGCAAGTGGCCGAGGCAGGGCCACTCAGGGTCCCTCCCAGATGGTCACCAGGGAGTGTTTATCTCAGGAACCCAGCAGGCCTGGAAGCCCAAAGGCAGATTCTCTTCCTGCTGTGATTCTGGGAGGCTTGCAGCAGAGGGGATTTCAGCAGAGGGCACTAGAAGGGAGGTGGCTTCAGGGATGAATGTGAGAGACTTGCCAGGGACCCCCACCCTGGAACCCGGGGACAGTTGGGGCCTGGGACCCCACATCCCCTCCCCCATCAGCCCAGCACGTCTTGGCTCCTGCCCCCTTCCGGGCTCTCGTCTCCATGGGTCCAGGGTCCGAGGGAAAGGCAGGGGCCACTCCAGCAGCAGCAGGTTCATGATTAGTGGGGACAGAGGCCCACGTTCCTCTTCCAGAGGGAAGGTCATTTCTGCTTTTCTGTGCGTTGTCACCCACTGATACGTTTACTTAACACACACACACATACACCCCTATGGAAATGCCCACTGTGTGTACAACCCAGACTCTGCTTGGGAGGATAGCTGGGTGATGTCCACACCCCGCCATTGGATGTGTGTGTGTGTGTGTGTGTGTGAGAGAGAGAGAGAGAGAGAGAGAGAGAGAGAGAGAGAGAGAGAGAGGAGGAGGGGTGTGAAATGAATGCACTATTTAATATGGTTTTAGAAGCAGGGTCCTGCCTATGAATGGCATAGGCTCAGGTAAGTCCCGTTGGGCCTTCATTCCTTTCTTGGTTGGACAGTTGAAGTTGAAGGTCAACATAGACACCAAGTCCTCTTTGAAAGGAAGAAGCCAGCTGGGCTCGGTGGCTCAGCCTGTAATCCCGCACCTTTGGGAGGCTGAGGTGAGTGGATTGCCTGAGCCCACGGGTTCGAGACCCGCCTGGGCAGCGAGACCTCATCTCTACAATAAATCAAAAAATTAGCCGGGCGTGGTAACGCATGTCTGCAATTCCGGCTACTCGGAAGGCTGAGGCGGAAGAGCCCGGCAGGTCAGAGCCCAGCAGGTCAAGGCTGTGGTGGCCGGGAGCGGCCACTGCACTCCAGTCTAGGCGACAGAGTGAGACTCCAACTCAAAAAAAAAAAAAGAAAGAAAGGAAGAAGCCCTGATAGACACAACGCGATTGGAAGTTGCTTGTAGAACACAGTGGGGCGGAGGTGGTTCTTCAAGGATTTATTGTACAAATCTACCTGCATAGATCCATGTATCTCTCTCTCTCTCTCTCTCTTTGTTTTTGCTTGAGTCTAGGTCTTGCTCCGTCACCCAGGCTGGAGTGCAGTGACATGATCACAGTTCACCACAGCATCGACCTCCTGGGCTCAAGTGATCCTCCTGACTCAGCCTCCTGAGTAGCTGAGACTACAGGTATGCGCTGTCACACACAGCTAATTTTTTTTTTATAGAGATAAGGTCTCACGATGTTGCCTAGACTGGTCTCGAACTCCTGGGCTCAAGCAGTCCTCTGCCTCAGTTTCCCAAAGTGCTGGGATTACAGGTGTGAGTCAGGCGTATGCATGCTCTCTATTTAGACTTCCTTCTCTTGGTGTCTTCCTCAGTAGCAGTGAACAGCACGGCCACCTGATGAGTCCCCAGGTCCCCTGAAGAGGGGTCAGAGCAGAGCTAAAGTTTGCGCTGTCCTGGGCACAGTGCTTGTGCCGTCAGGTTTCGGCTTACATTTTAATAACTTCATTTCCTGCTGTCCTCAATCCAGTAGGTTACCTCCCCCGTGGGCTGCCTGTCCTACATGTAAGCACATTCTTCCTTGTTCTATGCAGTATTTCAGGCCTAAACCTTACCCTCTGCAAAGAATGGAAATGCTAGCGTGAGATAGCACATAGTTAGACAGATTAGGGATGCTAAGCAGTGTTGATGCCACTTTCTCAGGAACATCTGCATGACGATTAGTAGCACATACATATTCCAGGGGGAGTGGCTTAGAACCCCTCAGGAGAGAGATACTGGTTTTAAAACAAGCCAGTGTAATGTCAGAGGGCCCATTCCGTCACTAGGAAGTCAAAGTTATTGCCACACGAGTCTAATCATTTAACCCTGGAGTCATGGGCAGACACTTTTTCTGTCTTTAGAATACGAAGAGGAAGAGGAGAAGGAGAGAAGAGGAAAGAGTCACACAAAGCCCTGCGAGTTTTTGTGAGGAAGACGAGATTTAACTTGGCTTTATAGCTGAGGCTGGGAGAGACAGAGCTTTCTGGAACCGAACTCCGGTGCCTGGCCAGCACTGCTAAGGTCCTCTGTGCTGACTTTCCTTTTGTTTCAAGTCCCACCCTACCTTGGATTCCGTTCCCAAAGTGTGTCATCTTTTTTTTTTTTTGAATTGGAGACTCACTCTGTTGCGCAGGCTGGAGTGCAGTGTCATGCTCACGACCACTCCGGTGTCAATCTGCTGGGCTCCACGATCCTTCCGCCTCAGCCTTCCAAGTAGCCGGAGCTACAGGTGCACACTACCATGCCTGGCTAATTTTTAAATTATTATTTATTGTAGAGACAAGGTCTCTCCGAGTCACCCGGGCTGGTCTCGAACCCGCAGACTCAGGTAATCCATTCGCCTCGGCCTCCCAAAGTGCTGGGATGGCAAGCTGAGCCACCGAGCCCGGCTGCGTGTGTCGTCCCTTAATGTGACAATAAAAACACTCAAAGTCGTACAAAACAACTGTTCTCACCATGTTTCTTCCCTCCGCTCTTTATTCTACCTGGTGTCTGTCCTTACGAAAAGAACAGACTGAAGAGGCGGACAGCACGTACATACAGGGCAATAGGGTCGGTGCATGCAGGGAAGCTGAGTCCCAGGGGCTTCGTGAAGGCCCTGAGACCCCCACGTGGGGACCCTGCCTGGACACTGCACGGTCTCTTTGAGTCTAGAGGGTCAGTGGCTGGACACAGTGGCTCATGGCTCTAATTCCAACACTTTGGGAGGCCGAGGTGGAAGGATTGATTGAGTCTTGGAGTCGGAGACCAACTTGGGCAGCACAGACAGCCCTTATCGCTACACAAAAATTAAAAAAAAATTAACTGGGCATGGTGGCACGCACTTGTAGTCCCAGCTACTTGGGAGGCCAAAGCAGAAGGATCGTCTGAGACCAGGTGGGCGAGGCGGCAGTGAGCCGTGGTTGTGTCGCTGCATGCCGGCTTGGGCGACAGAGTGAGACTCCGATTCCAAAAAAAAAAAAAAAAAAAATTAGAAGAAAAATCCAGGACTAGTATTAGGAAAGCACTTGTTTGCAGATATGATATTAATATGCCACATTCTTCAGCATCGATTTCGTCAGTATTGGTCTCCGTCTGCTTAGCTTCTTTGACTTATTTCTCAACAGACTCAGGGTGCTATTTTGGGGGCCATGTTGAACTCCAACAGTGACAGTTAGCTCAGTCCCCAACCCTGATCATTAAGGGAAAAAGGATGTTGGGCGTACACCATGGGGGTACCAAAAAAATGCATGCGCATTTTAAGTAAGACATCCTCAAAAGATGGCGTTAATCAAATGAATGCTAGTGTCACCATGCGGCAGGCAGGACAGTCAGAGAAAATGGCAGAAGCACAGTTGAGCGAACGTCAAACCACACATTGCTACCGTGATTCAATTCAACTTCAAAAAGTAATGCGTAGATGACATCTCTTAAAATGTGTGTACATTTTTGGCACCCCCATATGCATATGCATCCAAAATGGTGGTCTGGGAAGCGGAGACTGATGGGTGAACCCTCCTGGCACAGGAAACTGAAAACACAGAGGCTTAGAAGTGGGAAGAAATAAGATAGTCCGAAGACTAGGAAACACCTGAGCTGCTGGAACACTGAATGAGGAAAGGGATTGAGAAGAAGCTAGGGTAACAGCCAGACCAGTTCACACAGGGGCTGCAGGCTCCCCAAGAGTGTGAGTTTTATTCTAAGTACAGTGGGAAGTTGTCCAAGAATCTTAAGCAGGGCAAGGAAATAGCCTTATGTACGCCTCCCCAGGTCATTCTTTTTAACTCTGAGTGGTAAGAGTTAGAGGGTCCAGATTTAGGTCAGGAGAATAAAAGGGAGGTCATGTAGGAGACTTTTGCCTGAGTCCACACCTAGTCTAGATGACAGGCGCCTAGACTGAAATAGCAGCAATGGTTCTGAAGGGAACTTGTCCGATGCGTGATTTCTTTTTTTTTTTTTGAGTTGGAGTCTCACTCTGTCGCCCAGACCGGAGTGCAGTGGCCGCTCCCGGCCACCGCAGCCTCGACCTGCTGGGCCCCGGTGATCCTTCCACCTCAGCCTTCCAAGTAGCCGGAATTACAGGCATGCGTTACCACGCCCGGCTGATTTTTTGATTTATTGTAGAGATGAGGTCTCGCTGCCCAGGCGGGTCTTGAACCCGCGGGCTCAGGGAATCCACTCACCTCAGCCTCCCAAAGGCACGGGATGACAGGCTGAGCCACGGAGCCCGGCTGATGCGTGATTTCATTGACAGAGAGAAGTCTTGGAGTTTTTTGGTGAATTAGGAGTGGGGGTTGGGAGAAAGAGAAGATTTGGGGATGAACCCTGAATTCTGGCTTCCTTTTTTGTAGGGATGAGAGTCTTGCTATGTTGCCCAGGCCGGTCTCAAACGACTGGCCTCAGGGGATCCTCCCACCTCAGCCTCCCAAAATGCTGGGACTACAGGCATGAGCCACCGTGCCTGGCCATAGGGTCGTTTGAAAAGGTGGATGCTGGTGCCGTTTGCAGAGATGGTGGAAACTGGGAGGAGAGG
The DNA here is from genome assembly GCA_027257055.1 of Cephalopachus bancanus. Classification (NCBI taxonomy): domain Eukaryota; kingdom Metazoa; phylum Chordata; class Mammalia; order Primates; family Tarsiidae; genus Cephalopachus; species Cephalopachus bancanus. The sequence continues at coordinate 5,806,941 of JAPVLO010000027.1, forward strand.
GGGGAGGATCATTCAATTTCAGGTGTTCTGAGACTCCTCGGTGGCAGTGGCAGGTTGGCAGTTGATCTGACACTCGGAGGGTCTTCAGGAACCCCAACATCGAGAGATGTGTGTGAGAGGACACCCACACAGGGACAAGTGAACACTCTCAGGGCTCGGCCACGTCATCGGCCTGCACTGTCATTTGCCTAGAGGCACTAGTGAGGCGGCTATTTTTTATTATTCAGCGGAGTTTGTGGCTGAATGTTACCACTTCCTCTGGAAAATTCTGTCTAGCAAGCTTAGCTTTAAAAAGAATCATTGCATAATTTTATCTGGGGGAAATTTTCATAACTTCCAGGATAGTTTTTCTTCCCTATACAATAACTAGCTGTCAATCATCTTCTCATTGAGAGCAAAGGATGTTGACGACGTCATATATTACAATTAATGTCCTTTGAAAAAGGACCCTATGGCCAGGTACAGTGGCTCATCCCTGCGGTCCCAGCACTTTGGGAGGCCGAGGTGGGTGGATCACTTGAGGCCGGGAGTTTGAGACCGGCCTGGGCAACAGGTTAAGTTTTTGATCCCCACAGAAAAGTAAACACATAAAAATGAACCAGCATGGTGGCACACGCCTGGAGTCCCAGCTACTTGGGAGGCTGAGGTAAGAGGATTGCTTAAGCCCAGGAGTTCGAGGCAGCAATGAGCTATGATCGTGCCACTGCACTCTAGCCTGGGTGATAGAGAAATCCTGTGTAAGAAAGAAAGAAAGAAAGAGAGAGAGAGAGAGAGAGAAAGAAAGAAGACGCTTTAATTAATGTTTATATGGGGGCACAAGCTTTTTGAAGACACTGGTCCCTTCCTAACAATGGGAAGTGTATTTCAGAGCCTGATTTTTCACCCACTCAAAAGACCCCCCAGGGATCCACTATTTATCCCAACTTCTACCCACACTCTCACCCCCGCCTTCCATAGTGGAAGAGACCACTTTCCCACAATGCTCCTGCCCACTGAATACCATTCATCCCCATGAAAGGGGCGACCGATATTTAAAGTTCTTTCAGGAAGGTTTCATCATAAGAACTGGGGAAAAAAATATCATTTAAAAACATTTCCTTCCTCTGCTCTGCTGGTAGACTCAAACAACTCATCTGTCCTGTGGCATGTCCAGCTTGTAGGATGTGGTTTTGAAGTTCTTTGTTTCCATTGTTTCGGGCACCTCGGGTGGGATTCCTCCCGCCCTCGTGTGTGTGAGCCGCGCCACTTGATCCGTGGACGTGCCATTCCAGGAGCTAAATCGTGCACCAACATTGCAGGGAAATGTCACTCTGCCCCATGGCGATCAGTCCCTAGGCCTGGGGTGGAACGTCACACTCTTGACCGCGGAGTGGATTTATGCTTCAAGAAACACTTACAAAGCTAACGGAAAAACACACACATAAAGCAAAGCAATAGCCGTAATACGCACATCTAAGCGTGCGTCTATGAAAGTAACGTGCGGACGTAAGTCACAGTTTGTCATCTCTTCCTCTGAACAATGCAGAGCTTGGCCGTTTCCCTGACTTAATCTCGGTCCCGGATGGAGGTGGGAAGGAGTTGCCCCTAAGCCCTCCTGACGGCTCCTTTCCCGGTTACCAGCAAGCCCACACCCTGGCCTCCAGTGTAAGTGTCAGCAAACCTTTTCTCTAACGGGCCAGGTCGTAAGCCTTTGAGACTCTGTGGACCTCACGCTCTCGCATAATGACTCAACTCTGACTGTCCCTCCGCATGAAAGCCGCCACAGACCGTACGTCAGTGGCCGAGGGCGATGCCATCCTGCAGAGCTGTTTATGGATGTCGAAATCTGAATTTCAAATATACTTCAGATATCCTGAAACAGTGTTCTTTTTTTGATTTTTTTTTAACCATTTAAAAATGTAAACAGCATTTTTAGCACATGTGTCGCACAGAACCAAGCAGCAGGCAGAAGGGATCTGGTTCAGGAGCCATGGTTTGCTGACCCTTCCACTAGTTGGTGGCTTTTGTGCAAATCGTTCCCCTGGTTACTAAGGTCATGTGGCTTTCTCTTTGCTACCCTGGTCAAAATCCCATCTCTACCAAAGCAGGGATGACAGGAAGAGTTTCTTTTCCTCCCTCCCTCCCTTCCTTTCTTTCCGACAGACCTTACTCTGTTGCCCAGGCTGGAGTGCAGTGGTGCAATCATAGCTCACTGCAGCCTCGACCTTCTTAGCTCAAGCGATCCTCCGGCCTCAGCCTCCCAAGTAGCTGGGACTGCTGGCGTACACCGCCACTCTGCCTAATTTTGTAAAAAAAAATTCTGTAGAGACAAGCTTCACTATGTTGCCCAGGCTGGTCTCAAACTCCTGGGCCCAAGTGGTCCTCTCACCTCGGCATCCCAAAGTACTGGGATTATAGGCGTGAGCCACCGCACTGGCCGAGTCAGAGTTTCTATCAGATTGCAGTTGAAAGGTGGAAACATCCTTCTCATGCCTATCTTTTTTGTTCTCGTGGTTACAGATTTTTCCCACACTGCTTCTGCCTCTCCTCTGCTAGATGCAGACTTTCCACAGTTCCCGTTCCCCCTGCGTTCCCTTCTCCCTGGAGAGCTCTTTCTTGTCTTTTCATCCAGTCTCACAGCTTTGCCCACCGCCACGTCTCAAACCCAGATGGCTAAACGCAGACCGGCTGGTCTGTGGGACAAAAGTTTCACAGGTTTGCAACAAAATGAAAAATGGGGGTGATGGGGGGAGTGTCCTCTGAGGCTAAATTTATTGCCTCTAAAGGCATCCCCTTTATTCTAACGTGATGGTTTTCATACTTTTTGGGGATTGTAATGTCTGGTCTTTGTGTAGCCGATGGCAATCATTAGCAAAAAAAGTTCATCCTGCAAACTGCCTTTTTTCATTTGAGAAAGTGCACTAAATTTTGAGATCTGAGAACATCAAAATGATCATTCTGACTCCCAAATCTACATGAATTTCCAACCCCACCTTCTCTCTGGGGCTCCAGAGCTGTAAATCTTGACTTCCAGCCTCGTAAGCACCTCCGATTCCACATGTCTAACATGTATCTTCCCTCTCCTCCCTCTTCTCACCCCTCCCCTAAATAATCCTAGATATCCCCCCCTTTTGCCTGAGCCTCCTGTCGTGGTCCAGCATGCCACCCTCCACCTAACTTCTCATCTAGAACTGTGGCCTTACCATCACCTGTTCGCCTTCAATCATTCCCCGTGTCTGATCAGTTGCTGAGTTCTATTGATTTGACCTCAGATAAATCTCCTGAATTTGATCCTTTTCCTGTAATCTCCTCCACTCCTTCCCCTTTCTGGTGTGTGTGGTGTGTGTGTGTGTGTGTGTGTGTGTGTGTTTTAGAGACAGGGTCTCACTCCGTCACCCAGGATGGAGTGCAGTGGTGCAATCACAGCTCACTGCAGCCTTGAACTTCTGGGATCCAGTCATCCTCCCCCCCTCAGCCTCCCGAGTAGCTGGGACTACATGTGTGAAGCCATCAACCCTCCTGCATCTCTGTCCTTCAGGTCTCGGGGCTTGTCAGTCTTTGTAATTGTGTGAAGCAATTTCTTATACTGAAATCTTTCTGTAATAGATCATCTTGGTCCTGTTCTCTGGAGAACCCTGTCTAATACAATCTTTCTCCACTCTAATTAAGCCCAACAATCCTGGCTTATTTATTTATTTATTTTTATTTATTTATTTTTGAGTTGGAGTCTCACTCTGTTGCCCAGACTGGAGTGCAGTGACTGCTCCCGGCCACGGCAGCCTCGACCTGCTGGGCTCCAGCGATCCTTCCGCCTCAGCCTTCCGAGTAGCCGAAATTACAGGCATGCGCTACCACACCCGGCTGATTTTTTGATTTATTGTAGAGATGAGGTCTCACTGCCCAGGCGGGTCTCGAACCCGCGGGCTCAGGCAATCCACTCACCTCAGCCTCCCAAAGGCGCGGGATTACAGGCTGAGCCACCGAGCCCGGCTTATTTTTTTACTTTTTTTTTTTTTTTGGTAGAGACAGGATCTTGCTATGTTGCCCAGTGTGGTCTTAAACTGCTGGCCTCAAGCGATCCTCCTCCCTTGGCTTCCCAAAGCACTGGGATTACAGGTGTGATCCACTGTCAGTTGCTTGTAAGCACTAAGCCCCCTCCTTTCATACGGACCCTCTACTTTTCCTTCACTAAGTCCTGGCTAAAGCTTACTGCTTTACCTTCAAGGTTCAGTTTAACCACCAGCTCCTTAAGAAAGCCTGACCCAAGCCGGGCTCGGTGGCTCAGCCTGTAATTCCGCGCCTTTGGGAGGCTGAGGTGAGTGGATTGCCTGAGCCCGCGGGCTCGAGACCCGCCTGGGCAGGCGAGACCTCATCTCTACACTAAATCAAAAAATTAGCCAGGCGTGGTAGCGCGCGCCTGTAATTCCGGCTACTCGGAAGGCTGAGGCGGAAGGATTGCCGGAGCCCAGTAGGTCGAGGCTGCGGTGGCGGGGAACGGCCACTGCACTCCAGTCTGGGCGACAGAGTGAGACTCCAACTCAAAAACAAAAAAAGAAAGCCTGACCCCACGGCAACCCATGACTAAGACAAGTCCCTCGAAACATCCTTCCTGTATGTCCCATAACTGTCAGTTAAATATTTATTTGTGAAATTACTCGTCTAAAGCCTGTGTCCCTCCCAGACTCTAAGCTTCCCGAGGCGGGGACCTCGACTGTCTTGTTTATGACTGCAACCTCCGCACACAGCACAGGGCCATGGACGGAGGAATGAGCACGTGACTAGGTCCTTGTGCCTGTGGCTGGAATGGCAGCCAAGTGATTACACACTGCAGAAGATGGCTACGTTGTCAGAAAGAAATAAGCGACCTGCCTGACTTGATCCGTGTCGAGAAATGTCAACACTAAAAAAAAGTAGGTTTCCCCTTCTTCTGGTTAGAAAAAAATCACTCTTTCTCTATTGCAGCTAAGATAAAATCAGTCTAATTAAGGTGACAAGATGTTTCCGGTCGAGCACTCTTGCCTATCGGGGTTTGCAAAGTGTGTGCACAGCTGGGTGATAACAAATGATGGAGAGCCAGGGTAGATGACATCCTAACTTTTATTTCTTCGCTTGTATCCATCTCCCGCTTTCCGTAATGGCTTCCATATGGTGATAAGCATGATTTATAGCTGTGTTTTTAAGTTTAAATGTGCACGTTGTAGCTTTCTGGGATGCCTCGTTCTCCCTTTTGCAGAGACTCCCTGTGAAGTGGGTTGTTACCCAGCACCGAGGCCCTAAACACCAGGCAAAATGAAGCTGAACTCACTGCCACTGCGTGTCCCCGGGGCGGGCTGCACCATTGCCCCGAAAGACCTTGAAGTTCCCTCCTTCTGTCTCCTCCGCCTCTTGCCTCCCACACGCTGCCTTGGCCAGTTTCTATCAGAGGTTTGGGATGGGATAGTTCTTTCATTCACCTGTCGTGTTCTAAGTTCTATTTACAATTCTCCAAAGGGCACCACAGGAACTTAACGCCAAGGGTGTCAAAATAGGACCGAAGACTTTGGTCCCATGGGAGACCATCCATTTGTTGATAAATGTGTCTTGAGAGCCTTCCTTCGAGATCTGAGTTGTAGTAGGTAGTGGAGAGCCATGAAGAGGACATCCTCTGCTTGTTTCCTAACGAAGGAGTGTGTAGTGGACACTTGCCGTGTGCAGTGCAGAGGACAGGGCAGCAGCCCATTCACTGAAATGGGGAATGCTGGGAAGGGAGAGGGAGGGAAGGTGGGAAAGAAGAAGGGAGAGAGGGAGAGAAGGAGGGAGAGAGGGAGAGAGGGAGGGAGGAAGATGGGAAGGAGGGAAGACAGGACACTTGCTGTTCTCGGTGTGTGAAGTGGCCCCCTGACAGATGACAAGCCGAGAGAGGTAAGACTCGGCCTCGCCCCCTGCGCGGTTTCCTCCACGTGGCCGCCTGGGATGCTGCTCCCGCGGATGCACCAGCGCCAAGTCCCTTCCTTCTGCATGTCTTTCCTCAAGCGCCACCTTCTCCTTGAAGCCTCCCGACTGTGCTGTTGAAAAGTGATCCCCACCCCGGCCGCCTCGCACGCACGCTCATTCCCCCGCTGACCTTCCCAACGGCTCCTCCTTTCTCTGGATTTCCTGCCTTCCGCCTCGCTGTACTGCACCCTGCAGGCATCACGCTTCTGACAAACTGAAGGTCGTGGCCACCCTGCGTTGAGCAAGCCTGTGCACCATTTTTCCAACAGCACTTGCTCACTTCTGCGTCCCGTTTTGCGAATTCTCATCATAACGCAAACTTTGCTGTTACTGTTATATCTGTGATGGTGACCCGTGATCAGTGATCTCTGATGTGACTATTGACGTGGTCTTGTGGCATCATGAACTGTGCCCGGGGAATATGGCCTGCTTCATCGGTAAGTGCCGCATGTGTGTTCTGACTGCTCCACCCACCAGCCGATCCGGTCTCTCCCTCTCCCGGGGCTTCCCTCATCCCTGAGACACAACAGTATTGAAATCAGGCCAATTAATAACCCTGCAGTGGCCGCTAAGTGTCCAAGTGAAAGCAAGAGTTGCGTGTCTCTCACTTTACATCAAAAGCTGGAAAGATGGGGCTCGGTGAGGAGGGCACGCCGGGAGCCTAGACGGGCCGAAAGCTAGACAGCCTTCTGCAGGGGTGGGCCAAGCTGCGAATGGAAAAAAGTTCGAGAAGGAAATGAGAAGCGCTGCTCCTGTGAACACACAAACGCTGAGAAAGTGACACAGCCTTATCGCTGATGCGGAGATGTGACCATCAGCCAACACCATCCCCGGCGAGGCAAGCCCTTCCACCAGCAGGAAGGTGACAACTCTCCTTGGATAATGGTTAGCATTCTTTAGCCATAAAGCCTTTTAAAATTAAGGAAGTGTGCACCTATTTTTTGACACAGATGCTATTGCACTTAATAGACTATAATAAAGTGTAACAGCTTGTGTGATTCGCTTGGTGGTGGTATTCGTGCTGCTGGGGGGGTGGTCTAGGAATGGGGGTCTAGGAACAAGTCTGCAGCGGCTCTGAGGTAAGACTGTATGGAATTTACACTTAGTTATTTTGTATATGACTTATGTTTGTTCCCCCGCTCCCACTAGAACGTAAGTCCTACGACCGCTCATCTGTCTTATTCACTGATGTGTCTTAGGGGCCTAGAACAGTGGCTGGCATACGGTAGACTCCATTTGCATCCCGGTGACAGGGGTTCAAAGGACGGAGGGTCAGACTGCGGGTGCTAAAGACAGGGGATGGATGGAGGAAGTGAGACTCAGGATGGGACACGGCCAGGTCAAGTTTAGATAAGCGAAGGCCACAGGGAAGAGTGAGCGCCTCACAGGCAGACGCACAGAGGCGCAAATACAATGTTAGTGTGTGACTGGGCATGGTGGCTCACGCCTGTAATCCCAGCACTTTGGGTTACCGAGGCAAGAAGATTCCCTGAGCCCAGGAGTTCAAGACCAGCCTGGGCAACATAGTGAGACCTTGTCCCTACAATAAATAAAACATTTAGCCAGGCGTGGTGGCATGAGCCTGTAGTCCCGGCTCCTTGGAAGTCTGAGGTGGAAGGATCACCTGAGTCCAAGAGGTTGAGGTAGCGGTGGCTGTGATCGTGCCACTGCGCACTCCAGCCTGGGTGACAGAGACTCTGACTAAATAATAATAATAAGAGTGATAATAATAATAAAATGTTAGTAAGAAGACCAGCACGAGAATGAAGCAGGAGGGAGAGGCGGAATGCTGGGAGTCAGGAAAGCTGGGTCAAGGAGTGTGGGGACTCTTGGGGGTGAGACCCCAGGAGACTTGGTGGGGGCAGAGGGGGCGAGATGGAAGCTTTGTTTCAGAGGAATCACGTGGCTGCTATATATAGACTGGCTGCAAAGTGGTGTCAGAGATCGTCAGAGATGCCTGCTGGGGAGGTGTGAGCCAGACGCTAGTGAAGGTCTGCACAAGGTCATCACGAAGAAAGATCTGGGAGGGATTTGGAAAGAACCCGTGAAATTTTTTTCCTGTTTTCTATTATGAGACATTCGAAACATGCAGAACGCCGTAACGGCGTATCACCATACACGCACATGTGTCATTCTATATTTACATATATATGTGTGTGTCTCACCTAGACTTAGCAGAATTTTAATTTAATACAATTTAATTTCAATGCAATTGCCAAGAACCTACACATGGTGGGTCACAGTAGCTACATTTATATGCACAGAAAACATTTTTCCAGTGGCCACAATAAGACCTCGGATTCAACCTCTGGTTGTATTTTCTTAAAATAATTTCAATAGAAGTACAGACTATGACAGCATTTTAAGTATACTTGGTCCTTGACGATGAACCTCTGTACAAAGTCACCATTCATTAAATTAATGACAAAGAACGAGATGCTGTCTGGCTCAGTGCATCTGTGATGATAATCTTTGCCAGCAAAATATTTTTAAAGTGTTTGTGTTAGCTGGATTGAGATGAAAAATATTGTTTTGTTCCTCTTTCCTCTCTAAAATAAATAAATGGAAGTTTATGAAGGCGATATTTTATGCCAGACATTCTCTGAAGATGAAGGGCTCTTTCACTCATCTGGAATAAAGAAGTTTAAAAAGTGAAATATGAAGGTGAAACTACTGAGGAAAATGATAGTTGGTCCTATGTGTTATTATTTATTTCCAGGTTTCCTCCTCTCCCCGGTCCACTGGTTTGTGCTTATTTGTTTGTTTGCTTGTTTTCAGCCTGACCCAACGTTACTTCCTATGTCTGTCAATTCTTCGGCCCAGGAGATGATGTATTCTCAAATTCTCTTGTGGGCGGCTTGTTAAGATGCCAATTCAGTACACTCAAACAGTTTGAGAGCCTCTGTTTCAAAACCGTAGGACGTGCGGAGCCAGTAAGGTTGGGTTGTGTCCTACTGCAGTGCTCTGTATCCTTTGTGTAAAGAAAGGGTCTGATGTTGAGGTTTTGAGTTTTTACTCCGTTCCTGTGAGATGCCTGGTCATTTAGTTCCCAGAATCGTCCCTAGGCTCACGTGTTCCTCATTCCAAGGGGCTGGAGATAGTGGTGGTAGGATGTTGCAGTGCTTGGGAATAATCAGTGGAGCTAATGGAGGTGTTTGGGCCTGAGTGTCAAGCAGTCGATTCTAGAAGTAGAGGGTATGAGGGTGAGGACTGGTCTAGTTCTTTGGGAAGAAGATCCATTCTTTTCTGTTGGTTTGTTTGTTTTTGAGCTGGAGTCGCACTCTGTTGCTCAGGCTGGAGTGAAGTGGCATGATTACAGCTCACCACAGCCTCAACTTCCTGGGCTCAGGCCATCCTTCCACCTCAGCCTGGGACTATAGGCGTGCACCATGATACCTCGCTAATTTTTAGTTTTTCATAGGAATGAGGTCTGACTGTGTTGCCTAGGCTGTTCTCACTGTGTTGCCCAGGCTGTTCTCAAACTCCTGGGCTCAAACAATCCTCCGACCTTGGCCTCCCAAAGTGCTGGGATTATAGGCATGTGCCATTGCACCCACCTAGAAGTTTTATCCTTTTCAACACACCATTCCTCAGTAACTTCTATCTATTTATGTATACATTCTTATTGTAAAAAAAAAATGCAACATAGATAAAGACAAAAATTCTCTCCAGTTCGGGCTGTGGTCTGAATGTGTCCCCCAAAGTGTATGTTGAAGCTTAATTGCCAATGTGATAATATTAAGAGGTGGGGCATTTAAGATGGGGTCAGGGCTCTCACAAAGGGACTTAAGGGGTGCGTCTGTTCTCTTTTCCATTCCTCCTGCCGTGTGAGGACACAGCATTTGTCCCCTCCAGAGACAAGGTGCCATCTTAGAAGCAGAGACGGGGTCCTGACCAGACCCCAAACCTGCTAGTGCCTTGGTCTTAGGCAGCCCAGCCTCCAGAACTGTGAGAAATAAATTTCCAATGTTTATAAATCACCCAGTCTGTGATATTTTGTTATAGCAGCCCAAAAGGACTAAAACGGCACTCCAATCACCAACCTACTTCCTCCCAATTGCTATTTTCAGTTTGGTGTAATCTGTCCAGATTTTCTTGTGTACATTTGCATGACTATATTTACACAGAGAGATATATAGTTTTGTGTATACATTTACATAAATAATATCATGCTTTCGGTAGTGTTCTGCAACTTACAGCTTTCAGTGAATGATGCATCTTTGAGGTCTTTTCTCAAGGCCATTCGTATGATCTTTTCCATACCAATCTCCATCTTTTTTCTTTACTGCTACCTTGTACTTCATGAATGTGCTGGAATTTAATCAGCCTCTCTAATGATGGCTATGTAAATAGTTTCCTTTTTTTTCTATTTTAAACGTTGTACTAAACATTCTTTGTCGCTTTGTGCACACACCTGTGTAATTCTCTAAGACAGATAGAAACCAGGACAGACACCTGGCTATAAATTGCTGATTGAAAGGCATGGACTTCTTCTTCTTTTTTTTTTTTTGAGTTGAAGTCTTACTCTGTCGCCCAGGCTGGAGTGCAATGGCATGATCATGGCTACTGCAGCCTCCACCTGCTGGGCTCAGGCAATTCTTCCACCTCCACCTTCCAAGTAGCTGGAACAACAGACACACACCACCATGCCTGACTAATTTTTTGATTTATTGTAGAGAAGAGGTCTCACCAATTTGTCCAGGCTGGTCTTGAACCGTTGGGCTTGGGCAATCCCCTTGCCTCGGTCTTCCAAAGTGCTGAGATTTGGCTAATTTTATTTTATTTTTTTTAGAGAGACGAGGTCTCACTATGTTGCCTTGGCTCATCTTGAACTCCTGGGTTCAAGCAATCCTCCCACCACAGCCTCCCAAAGTGCTGGGATCACTGGTGTGAGCCACTGCACCCGGCCTTGTGATGGCTTTTTAATGACAGAATTCTCTTTGACTGATGCTCAGTCAGGTTTTACCACTCGCCTCAATTCCTTTCACAAGGTCTGAGCCACCACATTTGGCAGCACGGACTTTTGATAAAGATAAATACTGCCAAATTGCCACTCAAAAAAATGATATCAGTATATTACCGATGCATAGAGAGGACCTATTTCTCTATGTTGGATTTCGACAATCTTGAATTTTTACCACTCTGTTTTGTACAAATGTAGTATCTTACTGTCTATGATAACTTGTATTTCCATAAGAATTAGTGGGGTTGAGCAACTTAATTCACCATTGGCATTTCCTGAACTTCTGTGAATTGTCTGTGATATTCTTACATCTATGCTGACTTCTCAAAACACATTCTCTCCATCTTAATTTCCCACTAAGATTGCCTGCAATGTTTCTTTGAACAATTCTGTGCATGCATAACCACAGAAAAATGTGTGTTGAAGCGGTTGAAATGGAAGTGCTTTGCTCTGGGATCAGTCCCCTCCCAAAGGGTGCCTTCTGTGGTGTCTCACCAAGTGGGCCACAGCTCACCCCTGGGTCCTGAGCCACAGGCTGGGGGTGTGTTGGGTTAGATCTGGTGCTCTCTCTAAGAGGTCTATCTGCAGCGGGACTAAGAGTTCAGATGGTTTGGAAAACTTGTCATCAGGAACCAGAAAATACCATGACTTTTTTCTCTTTGTCTTTCAATTTTGGAAGTTCCTATTGTCATGTCCTCAGGCTCAGAGAGTCTTTCCTCTGCCATGTCCAGTCTACTGGTGAGCCCATCAAAGGCATTCTTCATTTCTGTTACGGTGTTTTTGATCTCTAGTAGTCCCTTTTGGTTGTTTCACATGATTTCCGTCTCTCTGCTTACATTGCCACCTGTTCTTGAATGTTGTCTACTTTTTCCATCAGAGTCCTGAGTATATTAATCACAATTGTTTTAGATTCCTAATAATTCCAACATTCCAGCTGTATCTGACTCTGGTTCTGATGCTTGCTCAGTCTCTTTGAGCTGTGTTTTCTGTTTGCTTGTTTTACCTTTTAGTGTGCCTTGTTATTTTTTATTGCAAGGTGGATATGATATAAAGGGACCTGGGCAAATAGGCCTTTAGTAATGTGGTGGTAAGGTGTTGGAGAGGGGACGTGGTCTATAGTCCCATGATTAGGTCTCAGTCTTCTGGTGAGCCTGTGTCCCTAGGATGTGAACTTCACAAGTGTTTTTCAGTTCACCCACCCTTGGGGCAGAATGGTTCAAGGGGGCTAGGTTGGGTATTTCCCTTCCTTCCAGGAGGTTAGCTCTGGCTAACTAGTTTCTCCTGAAGGCAGATCTTGTTAAGACTGGAATGCTCTGGAATATTTCAAATGGTTCCTTTTGCCCTCTCCCCGCTGGAAGCATAAGGGCATTTTTCTCCAACATTCACTGTGAGAATCAGTTCCAGCTCCAGGAATTAAACTCACAAAAGTCTGGGATACTCCCATGACTGGGTCCTCCAAGATTTTAGCTCTTAAACTTGTCCACATTTAGCCTCCAGCAATTCATCAGTCATGGTTCAGGTGTTCCTGCTTCTGCTTGTAGGTTTCTAAAGTGGTCACTTGCAATTCCCTGTATTTACTTTTTCCCCAATTTGGGAGCAGGGGTTTGCCTTGCAACCTTACATCTCTTTCATATCTAAGAAGAGGTGTTGCTTTTGTGTTGGATGTTTTTTTTTTGAGTCAGAGTCTCACTCTGCTGCCCATGCTGGAGCAGTGCCATGATCATGGCTACTGCAGCCTTGATCTCCTGGGTTCAGGTCATCCTTCCACCTCAGCCTCCCAAGTAGCTGGGACTACAGGCGCACACCACAACACCCAGCTAATTTTTAAAAATTTTTTGTAGAGACGAGGTCTCACTATGTTGCCTTGGCTCATCTTGAACTCCTGGGTTCAAGCAATCCTCCCACCACAGCCTCCCAAAGTGCCGGGATCACTGGTGTGAGCCACTGCACCCAGCCTTGTGATGGCTTTTTAATGACAGAATTCTCTTTGGCTGACAGTCAGGTTTTACCACTCGCCCCAATCCCTTTCACAAGGTCTCATTTTAAACTGAAGTCAGCCACTCAGCAGCAATCTCAAGCTCTCATGGATTCCCTTCCTTGTAAACCACAGAGATTCTAAGGGCTTCCCTGAAGGCTTCTGCTCTTGAAAGCAGATCTAAGAACATGATCTCCTGTGTGCCTTTGATCTTGTCCCTAGTCAGCCCTCCCTCTGAGCAGGATGTGCCTTCATACCCTTCACCCCTTGCCTTCCAATCCTAGTGCTTTAATCCTTACCTAGACCGGCTCATCTGCTTGCTCACTCCCACCAACCACAAGTCTTCCAGTAGCCCCCTCAGGTCTCTGAGTGCTGCAGTATAGACTTGAGAAAGCCCTTGGGTTGGAGGCATGGGTGGGGTCACTGGCGACGGCTGCTCTCTGCTCTGTCCTCACCAGTCTCTGCTTTGCTGTCTTCTGCTGCCACACCCTTGCCACTTGCCTCCACCCCCTCCCACTCCAGCCCAGCTGTTCACCCCCAACTTCCTCCTCCTGGCTGCAGCCCAACCCCGCGCAGCCTTCCCTGCCTGCCGGGGACTGGCTGGTATCTTCTCAGAGGTGTGGGGTGTGTCTGCGTTTGAGCCCGAACAGCTCTAGGAAACCTAAGAGCTACTCCTGCCAAGAATGTTCTGCTCTGACTCCCCACCTCTAAAGTGCTCTGACATTGACCAGGTAAATGCTTCAGTGTCTAGTCACTGGGATGCTTCAAGTTCCCATCTGCTGTCATTGTGTCCTGAACCTGTTTATCCAGATGAGTACTGTCTGCCTTAAAAGGTAAGGTCTTGAAAGCTAGAGAGGCTGAGACAGGTTCTCTGTCATTCTCTTTGTACAGTGATTAGCACAGAACCATAAACAATTAGGTACTTAATACAAGCTTCTTGGTGATGTAATACTACAGGAAATTATTCCTTATGGGTTTCTTGGACTTAGCCCTTGAACGGGGTGGAAGACAGTTGGAGTAGGGGGTAGGATGGTGGTATTTAGTTTTTAGAACTTTTTTCAGGTACTGCATTTCTAATTTTCATGCGCATGATTCCTTAGAGGGTCTGATTGGATGGATATTTCTGGAAAGGTAAATCATGTTTCCAAAGCCCCCAATGCGTTGCCATGCACCTATCTCATCAAACCTGAGTGAGGTCACCCCCTTTGTTGGCATCACGGATCTGCCTGGGAGACTTGTCAGCCCAAACCAAATCAAACATTAAGACTGAAGAGTCTTTTCCCATCTCTGGGTCCTCCCAGACTCTCGAAAGTCGTTGTACAGTCAGAGTATCTTGCTGCATGTCAGAGTTTTCTTTTTAAACAGTAGAAGGTTTCCACGATTTAAAGTTCCTTTTAAGAAAAAGTCCAGTGCTGAATGCAGTGGCTCATGCCTGTAATCCTGACACTTTGGGAAGCCGGGAGGATTGCTTGAGCCGAGGAGTTTGAGACCAGTCTGGGAAACATAGCGAGACCTCATCTCTTTAAAAAAAAGAAAAAGAGCCGGGCTCAGTGGCTCAGCCTGTAATCCCGCACCTTTGGAAGGGTGAGGTGAGTGGATTGCCTGAGCCCGCGGGTTCGAGACCCAATAAAAAAAAATTAGCCGGGCGTGGTAGTGCGCGCCTGTAATTCCGGCTACTTGGAAGGCTGAGGCGGAAGGATCGCCGGAGCCCAGCAGGTCGAGGCTGCGGTGACCGGGAGCGGCCACTGCACTCCAGTCTGGGCGACAGAGTGAGACTCCAACTCAAAAAAAAAAAAAAAAAGAAAAGAAAAAAGGCCGGGCTTGGTGGCTTAGCCTGTAATCCCAGCACTTTGGGAGACCGAGGTGAGCGGATTGCCTGAGCCTGTGGGTTTGAGAACAGCCCAACTGGCAACTTGGTGAGACCCGTCACTACAATAAATAAAAAATTAGATGGGCGTGGTAGCGCATGCCTGTAGTTCCTGCTACTTGGAAGGGCGAGGTGGAAGGATCGTGTCGACCTGCTGGGGTGGCCGTGAGTGTGCCACTGCACTCTAGCCTGTGCGATGGAGTGAGACTCCAACTGAAAAAAAAAAGAGAGAGAGAGAGAAAGAAAAGAAAAAATTAGCCGGTGTGTTGGTGCGTACCTATGGTCCCAGTAACTCAGGAGGCTGAGGTGGAAGGAGCACCTGATCCCAGGAGGTCGAGGCTGTGGTGAGACATGATCGTGATCGTGCCACTGCACTCCAGCCTGGGTGACAGAGTGAGACCCTGAATCAACAAAAAAAAGAAAAAAAAAAGTCTGAGTAGACAAATATGTTACCTCTTGTAGCTGTGTGTTCTTCCTTAAAACCCTTGATAAGGCACAGAGTGTCATCTTAATAATTCCCCTGGGTCTACTTGATAAGATCTTGGTCAGGGGACTGAGATATGGACTGATCCTGGCCTGACCCAGGGACTCACTTACTGACTTGGAGACTTTGGAGAGAAGGACACGTGGGTTTCCCTGTTTAAGTGTCAGGGTTGTAAGATGGAATTCAGCACCAGCAAGGACACTGTCCGCCACCCTGAGCGACCCAGGAACAAGTTGCTGCATGAACACAAAACGGGGAGTAGGCTCGGTGTTTAAAGGATTTGACTCAGACCACATGTCATCGCCGAAAGAGCTCAGGACTTCCTGCCACAGGCTCTGGGTCCTGGCCAGCTGTGTGGCCAGGGAGGAAGTGGAAGGAGCAAGCTCCCAGAAGCTGTCTGCTCTTGCCAGCTGCTGCCTGGCCTGTTTCAGGAGGCCTCTGCGGCAGCTTGGTGAAGGTGGTTTCTTCCTGGCTACATCCACGAGGAACCTCAGCGTCGGGCTCCCCGGCCTCCGGTCAAGGACCTCAGACAGGCACTGGGTGCTGGTGATGGTGGAAGCTGTCACCAGCCCCCTGGGCCACTGCTGACCTGCTGTGTTTCCTCCTGAGGCTGTGATGTCCTAGCTTGTCAATCAGAGCGAGGGAGGCAGGCTTTCCGGGAAGATCCCCTTGGTGGTCCTTGATGGAAAGCAAGGGTCAGGGCCCTGCTTGAGCCTGTCGTGAACAGAGGCAGAATAGGACTCTATTGGTGGGAGGGGGCAGAGAGAGAGTGGGGTGGGGGGGCGGGGAGATATGTGTGTGATGGGAGGACAAAAAGAGGGAGAGGCAGGAGAAAGAAAGTGAAGCCCTTGTCCCATTTACTTTTTATTTCAGAATTATCTTTCCTGTCGTTTTGTCCCCAGCTGCTGCTTCCGCTCTGCTTCCTGGTGTTCCGACTCACTTTGGTGTGTTTGATTTCATTGTTAGTTTCACCCTTTGTCTATTTCCTTCTTTTGCAGCATTGATCCAGGTTCCCCACCCCCCCCCGCTGGTTCTGCAGTTTCCAGAACATACTTTAGAGACCACATTCTTCATAGGAATCGGGTGAAAAAGTCTTTTCTCTGATTTCTCTCAGTCTCAGTGTTCATCCCCCTCAGGGTGATGTCTTCCTCTCCCCTCCCCCAGAGTTGTTTTTGTGTGTAACTGCTTTATTGAGATAAAATTCACCTGCCACAAATGGACCCATTTAAAGAGCACAAGCCAGTGGTTTTTAGTATATTCAGAGGGTTGTGCACCCGTCATCACAATCAATTTTAGAACATTTTTATTGCCTCAAAAGACATCCTGTACTCATTTGCTATCATTCTCCCACCCCCAGCCCCTGGGGGACTAAAACAATCTGTTTTCAGCCCCTATGGATTTGCTTGTTCTGGACCTTTCGTATAAATGGAATCCTATAAAATGCAGTCTTTTGAGTCTGGCTTCTTTCCCTTAGCCCAGTGTTTGCGAGGTGCATCATGTGGTAGCATCTCTCATGACCTCATCCTGTCTTATTGTCGGTACTCAGAGATTCTGAGTCTTCAGTGGCACAGATAAGGGTCAGGGCAAGAGTCAGATGCACTGAACAGGAGTGTGGATCGCACGGAGAAGGACACAAAGTGACCGATCCCTGAAACACAACATGGAGCTTGTGTGGGAGCAGAAGCTGAAGTCATGTTGAAGCATCAGCTCCGCATGAGGAGACATGGCAGACTCCAGAATTCAGGGGCCCAGGCCAGAGAGTTCTTCCTCGTTGGTCTCAGGCGCCCTTGCCCTGGTCCCATTCTCCCTCCTCCCCTCTAGTGTTTCTGAGAAAAGGAGCAGCTTCCCTCCCCCTGCGCCCCATCCTGCCCCATGTGGAAGGCTGTGCTTGGTCAGGGCCCTTCAGGTGGTCACCAGGCCTGGCTATTTTAGTTCCTGTCTTGGTGAAGAAAGAGGGAAATGATGTCATTATTGGGAATATGAAGGAGCCCACACGAGAAAGTAAGAGACAAGAGCTAGACGGGATTGGCTTTAATTTCAAAATAGGGCATGGTGGCTCACCCTGGTAAACCCAGCACTTTAGGAGGCCAAGGTGGGAGTATCATTTGGGACCAGGAGTTCAAGACCAGCCAGGGCGACACAGTGAAACCCCATCTGTGCAAAAAAATTTTTAAATAAGATAAAATTAAAAGCATGTTATTAGGGCAGTAGGAGATGGAAAAAGGCCCCAGATGTTGGTAAGAGAGCTTTGAGACTGACTGACATTGAAGCCATAACAAGATGAATGGAGAGCCAGAGTGCACAGAGGCTGGGAATGCGTTCTGGTAGGGTGTGTGTGGTGAGGGCATGAAGGAAGTGTTCTGTTTAATTGCCTTCGTACCTGGGGCACTTACTAGTGGGGAAAGCCTGCACTACAAGGGGCCCACCCTCCAAATGATAATTCCAGGTTTTTTGGGGTACCCCGCCAGAGGTCAGAAAGCTTCCAGAGGACTGACAGTCTACCAGTCATTTTATGAACCAGGTTATGATATACAACAGATACAACTGACCACATTTAAAGCCAAGAATTATAAGCTTCTGGCATTAATACGAACCACAAGCTAAGAAAAGAACACATGAGCAGAATGGGGGAGTTCTCTTGCAAACAGATCTCAAGAATTATATTAATAGTTACAAATCCATTCAGGTGAAATATAACCAGTTTGATGAAAGTGGCTCTGAAACATTAATATAGAAAAAGAGATAAAGGCCATTGTAAAACTTTGGAATGACTGACATTAGGATATGGGGGGGACCCAAAAAAACCTGGAATTATCATTTGGAGGGTGGGTTCCCTGCAGTGCAGGCTTTCTCCACTAGTAAGTGTTCCAGGAATCCATCAGCATCAGTGTACCACCTAGCATTGTTGTGAGAGACTGTATTCAGCTTCAGTGAATTATTTTTGGGAGATTCTTTTAACACATTTGCCCATTTCATGATGGGTGATTTACAAGTTCACTTGCCCAGGCAGTGCTGAGTATTCAGCAGTTTTTGATCAAAAACGGCATGACCCCTGTGCCCCCTGTGAGAGATCCAGTCACTTGATCTCACCCCAAGCGACTTTTTTTTTGAGTTGGAGTCTCACTCTGTTGCCCAGGCTGGAGTGCAGTGGCACACCACAGCCACCCCAGCGCCAACCTGCTGGGCTCTGGCGATCCTTCTGCCTCAGCCATCCAAGCAGCCAGAACTACAGGCACCAGCTAATTTCTTATTTATTGTAGAGATGAGGTCTCACCAAGTTGCCCGGTCTTGAACCCGTGGGCTCAGCCAATCCACTCGCCTAGGCCTCCCAAGGTGCTGGGATTATAGACTGAACCACCAAGCCCAGTCAACTTTTTTTTTGTTTCCGCAGGTGAAAAAAATCCTAAAAGGGAAATGTTTTGCCGATGTGGAAGAAGTGAAACAAAAAAGTGGCAGAAGCACTAAAAGGTATCAAAATTCATGAGTTCAAAAACTGTTTTGTATAGTGGAAAAAGTGTCTCAATAGGTGTATTGCATCAAACGAAGATGATTGGAATTTAAACATGCAAGAATAAAAACATATTTTTTAACATATAAATTCCTGTGTTTTTTGGGAGTGGGTTCCCTTGCATATGTTGAGATGGCTGGGAAAAGTTAAGGAAGTCAGAGAATAGTTTGCCGTGCTCCACTGCCAAGGCAGTTCCTGAACACTCACATTATTAGCCTGCAGTTGGCAAAATCATCGAACACAAAACCTAGTTTGCAACACAGTGCTGACCCTCTCATGTAACTTATTGAACACTGTATGTTCTGTCAAAACTGCGACTGTTTCACACCATCATAAAGTTGAAAATTAGTTCACTTGGGCCATCAACGGTTGGGAATTTTTTGTATGCGTATTTTCAAGTCCCCTTCCTCACTCTATTGTCAGGGTCCCTGCAGGAAACACGTGGTACACTCGACATGGATACTGAACAAAATTTAAGGAAGGAACTATTTATAAGAGGGTGGATGTGGTCTAAGGAAACCCTCTAGGAATGGTGAAGCCCCCCCCAGAGCTAGCAACAGTAGGTAGCTGTGACTACTCTATGGTCTGAAGGGACGGGGCAGGAAATGATGACCAGGAGGGAGGATTGAACCTGGGCACCGGCCACAAGAGAGGAGCTGAAGCCTTTGGGAAGGGAAGGAACATGGCCTAGCAGGAGCAGACAACAGACACTGCAACCCCTTTCCTCCAGTCCGCCAATGTTTTGCCCAAGCTTTGCACTACCTAACCCAACCAGGACAGACAGCCATGTTGACCTTCTGAGCGCAGTGCAGACAGGAAAAAGATGGAGGAGGAAACAGCATATGCTGTGTCCTGCCTTCTATAAGGACTAAAGCGTGGGAGTAAACAGAGATTAAAAAAATGGGGATGCCTGGAACAGGCATTGAAGTCTCACTCTGTTACCCAGGCTGAGTTCCTCTAAATGGAAAGGGCGTAAGATATACCCAGGTGGAAAACTATTCTGAAAGGAGGTTGTGTGAGAGAGAAAGAAAGAGTGAAGAGACAGAGGGAGATTTGACAGTTCCCGTGAGAAATGTTGGGAAGAAACCCCAGGAAGAGGAGAAGAAGTCTCAGGGGAATTTGCTGCATGGAAGCAGAAAACTTTCTTCTCAGTGTCCTCCGGGTCGTTAGTAAAGATACACTTTATTTCCAAGGCTTTTGTAGAATTTTAAAAAATTTTTATTTTATTTTAAAGATGTGGGGTACAATTAAAGATTAGGTATACAAGTTGGTCATTGTACAGGTAGAGCTTGGGCCTCCCTTTGGTCCCCACTTCGTCTGGCTTGAGTGTAATGCTATGTTGGAACAAAGGAACAAAGAAGTCGGTGTCACTTGGTGTGGTAGGCGGAGTAATAGCACCGTAAGGATGTCCGCCCCTCAAGGAATCAAGTTTGCAGATAGAATTAAGGTTGCTAATCATCTGATGTTGAAATAAGAAGATTATTCTGGGTTATCTGGATCAGTCCAATGTAATCCCAAGGGTCTTAAGTGGGGAAGAAGGGACAGAAGAGTCGTCAGAGTGCTGTCATATGAGACCAGACTGACCATGGCTGGCCTCAAGGATGGAGGAGAGCTGGGGAACATGGCAGCCTCCAGAAGCTGGAGAAGGAGGAATGTAACTATTCTGCCATCTTGATTTTAGCCCAGTGAGACCCATCATAAATGTGTGCTCTTTTAAGCCACTCTGTTTGTGGTAATTTGTTACAGCAGCAAGAGGAAACCAAGGTACATGGGCTTTATAGTTATGGGTAAAGTTAGCTAAATTAAAAACAAAATTTTTTTGAGTTGAGGTCTCTGTTACTCAGGCTGGAGTACAGTGATACAATCATGGCTTATTGCAACCTCAACTTTCTGGGCTGAGGCTATCCTTCCACCTCAGCCCCCTGAGTAGCTGGGACTACAGGCACACACTACCATGCCCAGCTAATTATTATTATTATTTTTTTGTGGAGGCAAGGTCTTGTTATGTTGCCTTGACTGGTCTTAAATTCCTGGGCTCAAGCAACCCTCCCCCCTTGGCCTTCCAAAGTTCTGGGATTACAGGTCTGAGCCACTGCCCTTGGATGGTAAATTTAAATTTTTAATTTAATTAATTCATTAAAATTTTTTGAGATGATGTCTTGCTCTGTTGCCCAGGCTGGAGTCCAGTGGCACCATTATAGCTCATTGCGGCCTCAAACTCCTGGGCTCAAGTGATCCTCCTGCCTCAACCTCCTGAGTAGCTGGGACTGCATGTGAGACACCATGCCCAGAAAAATTTAAAATTTTAAAAACATGTAGTTCTTTTTTTTTGAGATGGAGTCTCACTCTGTCGCCCAGACTGGAGTGCAGTGGCCGCTCCCGGCCACCGCAGCCTCGACCTGCTGGGCTCCGGCGATCCTTCCGCCTCAGCCTTCCAAGTAGCCAGAATTACAGGCATGCGCTACCACGCCCGGCTGATTTTTTGATTTATTGTAGAGATGAGGTCTTGCTGCCCAGGCGGGTCTCGAACCCGCGGGCTCAGACAATCCACTCACCTCAGCCTCCCAAAGGCGCGGGATTATAGGCTGAGCCACTGAGCCTGGCAAAAACATGTAGTTCTTTATAATTACCTTAAATACCATATTTAAAAGTGAACCTGGGCTGGGCTTGGTGGCTCAGCCTATGATCCCAGCACTTTGGGAGGCCGAGGTGAGTGGATTGCCTGAGCCTGAGGGTTCGAGACCAGCCCGGACAACTTGCAGAGACCTCGTCTCTATAATAAATCAAAAATTAGCTGGGCATGGTAGTGCACACCTGTAGTTACAGCTAATTGGAAGGCTGAGGCAGAAGGACCGCTGGAGCCCAGCAGGTTGATGCTGGGGTGACCACGAGCGTGCATGCCACTGTACTCCAGCCTGGGCAACGGAGTGAGACTCCAACTCAAAGTAAATAAATAAGTAAATAAAAATGAGCCTGTACACTTTACTAATGAGAGCTTTGGTTAAACGACTCAACTTCCTCATGGTAGCTAAACAGCATGCTAGCTAAGGTGGAGGCCAGGTCCCTGTGCATGCTTCCATGCTTCAGGATTTGTGTTATTCTTTTTATCTTGTTCTTATGTGGCTGCTCTCATTCCCCTGATCGATAGGTCACCTGCTATTTTTATTTTGAGGGGTATCTACATCATCTCTTTTGAGAGACCGGTGCCAGCAATCCTCTCTTGTGTCCCCAGTCTGATTTTAGGGCTCTACCCCAGGTAGTTTCATGCCCAATCTATTGTACAAAGGCTCTGCTATCCTAACTGGCCTCTTTCATGGTAGCAAGGACTCTCATTCAGTGCTTGTTGGACACACATGTGTGGCAAACTCCCAGTGGGAAGGGATACAAGAACAGCATTCTGGCAACAGATGATACCCATAGAAACAAACCCTCCAATTTCAGGCCCCTGCAACAGGTGTTTCTCTGTATGAGTGTTTCCACGCCTTAGAGAGACCTTTCTAGGCATTGCTGATAAGACTGCAAGATGGTACAATTTCTCTGGAGGATAATTTGGCAATGTTTAATAATAAAAAACAGCAAATGGGTCTCACTGGGCTTAAATCAAGGGACTGGCAAGGATGCATTCCTGTTGATCCAACAATCCAATTTCAATGAATCTACTCTGGAAAAACACACAAACATACACACACACCCCCTCTAAACATAAAATAACATTTGAAAAAGTTGATGGTGTGGCTTTATTTGTCATAGCAAATATTGAAAGCACAACCAAAATTCTGATTCATAAGACTGGTTGAATTGATGATGACACAGCCTCATAAGGGAGTACTATGCAGCCATAAAAAAGAAGGAAAGATTGCTCTATGAATGGCCACGGAGAGAATTCCAGACTATGTTGTTAAGGGGGGAAAAAAAAGCATAATGTGGAGAAATAAAAGAAAAAGACTGTGTAAGAATTTGCTTGTTTATATAAAGATCATTTGAAAGATAAACCAGGAACCAATAAATAGAATTACCTGCAGGGGATGGGTGTGAAGAGAGTGGAAGGAATAGGGTTGTGAGTGACAGGGACACTTCTCTGAGTATACCTTTTCATGCTATGAAAGTTTTGACTTTGAAGTCACATATATGTTTGTACACTCAAAAAATTAAATTAAATTAAAGCAGTTTTAAAAAGATACAAGCCTTAAGTTGAAACCCCCAAATGCATCAAAGTGGTTAGCAAGTGGACACCAGCACAGGACAGAGAAAAAAATTCCAAGTAACTTTTGAACATCATGGGATATATTCTAAGGAAAAAAAGACCTCCAAAGAGGCTTATGAAATAAACTTGTACTTGATAGTAATATTCATGTCACAATGCTGAAACAACCTTGTTGCATCATAGGATACTGCCAAGGAGTACATAGATTGTCTGTGTAGGGACCTGACGCTATCACTGTAGGATGGGGAATGTGGCACGGGGAAACACTGTGCTCCGATTAGAATTGGCAATGTCAGTAGGAATTCACGCTTTCCCAGGTCCACCTGCTAAAAGCAACTTGAAGCAATGTCATCCCAAGATCAATGGACACATGTGATACTCAGATCTTGGTTTCTAAGCACCAATTCCCACAAAATTGAACATGGCTCCTAGGATCAGTTGACTGATTGGAGATCAGGGGCCATGGAAGTACAGTGTGTTTGGAACATCTTGTACTGGCCCTGCAGCATGACCTATATTTTCTCAGGAAGCCCTAAAACTTGTGAAATTCACTTGTGCTTGCAGCCCTGCTTGCTTGTGGGAACAAGGGCCGGATGCCGGCAACCACGAACCAGCCACAGGATGAGCTGAACCTAGGAGTGCTGCCTTCACCCAGATTCCTGCCTTACTGCAGAATTTGACCTGATTTCTTGCCTTGTTATCATCCTAAAAATCTCCGCCTGGGGGTGGTGGTGGTAAGAAATGTATCATGCTAGGCACAAAATTGCCGGGTGTGAACAAGAACAGGAACAACACTAACGCACACTCCAGTCCCTCTTGGAAAAAGCCACCTTTTCGTGGAATCTCTACCCCAGTCTCCACCTACCTGCCTAAGAGTCCTTAAAGTCCCCCTTCACCCTACCCCCTTTAAGCACAAGCTCCCCTTCTCCATTCCTTGATCATCTTTGGCATGAACACTACCAGGCAGGACAAGGGCCCATGAGGGTAAGCAGCCTTATCGAGGGTAACAGGGCCAGAAAGCAGGAAAGTGCTCAGACACCAACAAGCAGGACCAGCGACACAATTTGGGGGACCCAGTACAAAATAAAAACGCAGGATTCCTTGCCGAAAAGTGATGAAAGCTGGGCTCGGTGGCTCAGCCTGTAATCCCGCGCCTTTGGGAGGCTGAGGCGAGTGGATTGCCTGAGCTTGTGGGTTTGAGACCCGCCTGGGCAGCGAGACCTCATCTCTACAATAAATCAAAAAATCAGCCGGGCGTGGTAGCGCATGCCTGTAATTCCGGCTACTGGGAAGGCTGAGGCGGAAGGATCACCGGAGCCCAGCAGGTCGAGGCTGCAGTGGCTGGGAGCGGCCACTGCACTCCAGTCTGGGCGACAGAGTGAGACTCCAACTCAAAAAAAAAAAAAAAAAAGTGATGAAGAATATCAAGGCAGCAACAGCAGAGTGCGAAGCCAAACAGGAAGCTTTTCCAAGTGCAGGTGTTTTGCCTTTGCAAGTGTCACAAGCCCAGGAGACAGGCCCTTATGACAGGAGAGGTGTTAACAGTTCAGAGGAACCTGTTTGAAGGGACTCCTGCTGGTTAATTTTGGGACAGACTGATCACTAAAGAAGAATTAAAATGTCTGTGGATTATAAAAATACTAAATAAGCCAGGCTTGGCGGCTCAGCCTGTAATCCTGCGCCTTTGGGAGGCTGAGGTGTGTGGATTGCCTGAGCTCGCAGGTTCGAGACCCGCCTGGGCAGCGAGACCTCATCTCTACAATAAAATTACAAAATCAGCCGGGCGTGGTAGCGCATGCCTGTAATTCCAGCTACTTGGAAGGCTGAGGAGGAAGGATCGCCGGAGCCCAGCAGGTCGAGGCTGCGGTGGCCGGGAGCGGCCACTGCACTCCAGTCTGGGCGACAGAGTGAGACTCCGACTCAAAAAAATAAAAAAATAAATAAATAAAATAAAAATAAAAATACGGAATAAAAAAGAGATCCATGAGTTTGCAA
Source organism: Cephalopachus bancanus (assembly GCA_027257055.1). Classification (NCBI taxonomy): domain Eukaryota; kingdom Metazoa; phylum Chordata; class Mammalia; order Primates; family Tarsiidae; genus Cephalopachus; species Cephalopachus bancanus. The sequence goes on from JAPVLO010000027.1 coordinate 5,831,889, forward strand.
TGACACTATATAGAGTGACATGATCACTGTAGATACTATCTAGTCATACCTTCTACAGGTGTGAGTGCAGGGGTGGGAAAGCTTCTTCATCAAGAATGCCAGCTAATTCATGTGGAAGAGTGATAGAGTTGACATTTAGTAATGATGACATTAAAAACCACTGGGTTAAATATTGCCGGAAAACAGGGCATTCACATGATTTACAGTCTCACCATATCATCCCATAGATTATCTATTAATTACAGAGGGAAAAGAAAAGATGCCTTTACAATAGAGAGGTATGGCATAAACCTTCTTTTTTTTTTTTTTTTGAGTTGGAGTCTCACTCTGTCACCCAGACTGGAGTGCAGTGGCCGCTCCCGCCACTGCAGCCTCGACCTGCTGGACTCCAGCGATCCTTCCGCCTGAGCCTTCCAAGTAGCTGGAACTACAGACACACGCTACCACGCCCAGCTGATTTTTGATTTATTGTAGAGATGAGGTCTCGCCAAGTTGCCCAGGCAGGTCTCGAAAGCATAAACCATATTAAGCAAGTGATCCACTTGGCTTGGCATGACCCATCATAAGACAGTCTGTTATCACGTGACACTGTATATGACATAGCAGAAACTACACTGTGTTGTAGAAAGTACATCATGTCGTATTTTGCCCAAAATGTTTAACTCAGATCTAATCATGAGGAAAGAACCAAATATGGATTGTGGACATTCTATAAGGAAATTGGCCTGCGTTCTTCAACAACAACAAAAAATCATAAAAAGTCAGGGGAAGCCGAGCGTGGTGGCTCAAGCCTGTAATCCCAGCACTTTGGGAGGCCGAGGTGAGAGGATTGCCTGAGCCCACGGGTTCGAGACCAGCCCGGGCAACATGGTGAGACCTCATCTCTACAACAAATAAAAAAATTAGCCGGGTGTGGTAGTGTGCACCTATGGTTCTGGCTACTTGGAGGGCTGAGGCAGAAGGATCGCCAGAGCCCAGCAGGTCGATGCAAGTGACGGCGAACTACACAAATATCCTGGCCAAACCCAACGGGGTGGCATTTCTCAGCCGGAAATTTTATTTTATTTTAAAGATGTGGGATATAGTTCAGGGTTAGATATATAAAGGATCATTGTGCAGGTAAAGTGTGGGCCTCACTTTGGTCCCCATGTCACCTGGTTTGAGACCAGGTACCCTTATTGATGAAGAGTGCTCCCCCACCCCACCCTGGCAGTTCTCCACCACTTCCAGTCCCTTTGTTATAGTATGATAATCATACAGGGTCCGCTTAGGAGTGAGAATATGTGGTACTCAGTTCTTCGGTTCTGTGATAGATCCCCAAGTGCCATAGACTCTAAGTCTATCCAAGTTGCTGTGAATTTCATAATTTTGTCCTTCTTTATGCCTGCATAATATTCCATTGTGTATCTGTACCAAACTTTTAAAAATCCAGTCCACTTCCGAAGGGCGGCACGGTTGGTTTCACGATTTTGCTATTGTGAGTATTGCTGTAATAAACATGCATATATAGGTATCTTTCTCATAGAGCGATTTGAGTTCCTCCGTGAAAATTCCCAGTAGGGGGATTGCAGGGTCAGATGGAAGGTTGAGTTTTAGATCTTTTAGGAATCGCCAAACTGCACAGAGGCTAAACTAGTTAATGCTCCCACCAACAGTGTAGAAGTGTTCCCCCCACGCCACACATCCTCTCCAGCATCTGTTATTTTTTTATTTATTTAATTTAATTTTTATTTTTTATTTTTTTTGAGTTGGAGTCTCACTCTGTCGCCCAGACTGGAGTGCAGTGGCCGGTCCCAGCTACTGCAGCCTCGACCTGCTGGGCTCCGGCGATCCTTCCGCCTCAGCCTTCCACGTAGCTGGAGCTACAGGCGCGCGCTACCACGCCTGGCTAATTTTTTGATTTATTGTAGAGATGAGGTCTTGCTGCCCAGACGGGTCTCGAACCTGCGGGCTCAGGCAATTCACTCACCTCAGCCTCCCAAAGGTGCAGGATTACAGGCTGAGCCACCGAGCCCAGCTTATTTTTGATTTATTGATTTTTTGATTTACGGATGGCTGAGGTAGGAGGACCACCTGAGCCCAGTAGATTGAGGCAACAGCCCAGGTGAGAGGGTGAGACTTCAACTCGAAAAATGTATATACACCTGACTGGAGTTAGGTGGTATCCCAGCTTAGTTTTAATCTGCATTTCTTTGATGACTAGTGAGGCTGAGCATTTTTTCATGTCTGTTGACTGCTTGTATATCCTCCTATGGGAAGTATCTATTCATATCACTTGCCCACTTTTTAATAGGACTGTTTTGTTTTTTTCTTTTCGGCACGTTTGAATTCCTTGCAGATCCTGGATGCCAGGCCTTTGTCAGATGTACAGTTGGCAAATATTTTTTTCCCATTCGTTAGGGGGAAATGTTCTTCCTAGGTAAGTCTTACATGAGGCGGGGTGCAGAGCACTTTCAAGGCAGAAGCCTCTGGGGCTGATGGGCGGTCCCTTGCAGGAGCAGGGATGCCACCCAGCCCTTCAACAGTGTTAGCTGTATCTCTCCGTCTGTGTGTACCACAATCCATCATGAGGGCGCAACAGACAGCAGGCAGCACCCTGTGAGACTGGCACCTGTCCCCGGTGAGGGCTAATGAGAAGCACTGGCAGGATGTGTGGCCCGCTAGCCAAGGGCTTCGTTTCCTCTGTGCCATGAGATGGTAGGAAACTTGGCATTGCTTCTGGCTTGGACAACTTCTTTGGGCCTTATTTGAAAGTTGGGGAAAATATTACCACTCTCTTTACCCAATAGAAGTCAAATAAGGCTCACGCCACTCTCTTTACCCAATAGAAGTCAAATATAGGCTCATGCCTTAGTCCCAGCACTTTAGGAGGCAGAGGCAAGAGGATTGCCTGAGTCCAGAGGTTCGAGATCAGCCTGGGCAACTTGGTGAGACCTCGTCTCTACAATAAATAAAAAAATTAGCCAGGCATGGTGGTGCGTGCCTGTGGTTCCAACTATCTGGATGGCTGAGGCAGAAGGATCACCTGAGCCCAGTAGATTGAGGCAACAGCCCAGGTGAGAGGGTGAGACTTCAACTAAAAAAATGTATATACATACATATATATATATATATATATATAGTATATATATGTATATGTATTTGTACGAGACAAAATACGTTCATCTCATTGATGTATCTTGTTTTTATGAATTGTCTCAGTATTTTTATTTTATGCAATAATAGTCTGAAAACATAGACAGCTTTTTTCATGCCTGAACTGTTACAGATGTGCTAGTGCTTGAAGATCTGCTAGTTTGTATCCTATAAACACAGATTGAGAATGATTCTGTTTCACACGATTCCTATCAAATAAGGGAAGAAAAGTCGCACCTCTAGAATGGTCTCTGCTGCGTCACTGAGTATTCCTGACAGGAGAGGCCTCTCCCCTGACTGAGCTTCTGTGGAAACCGTTCCCACATTTCAAACTTGTTTTCCTCCCACTCCCAGCATCACATTCAGGTCAAGATAGGGCTCTGGTCCTGCACCTGTGTCACAAAGCAGGTGCATCAGCCCAATGCACAGCAGGGACGTTTCTGGAAGATGTCCCTGCACCAGGATGACTGGTAATGACCACACACACAATTGACGGCGAACTACACGGATATGCCGGCAAACCCAACGGGGTGGCATTTCTCAGCTGGAACCGGAAGCAGCACAGCCATTCCAAGGGTACCTGTGCCCAGGGATTGTAAGGGAGAGAAACCCTAGAGGAGGGAAACAGTGGTCTGAGCCAACTGCAGGAAAAAATATCCACTTTCGCTGGGGGGGCGGGTAAAAGAAAGAGAGGGGGAGGGGAGGGGGGGAGGGAGGGAAGAAAGGAGGAAGGGAGGAAATTTGGCCCAGGAACACAAAGCTGGGACCTCTCCCAGGGCTTGGCAGGGGAAGGTTCAAGTCGGGAGACCCGAAGCTTAGTCTGCGTTAGTCATGAGAAATCTGCCTCGACAAGGAACCTAAAAGTTTACTAGAGATTATTAAACTGTGAATTGAAAGGTTGGGCTGTCCTGGTCTTGCATCTGGTGGAGATTTGTCAAGGCCGGAAGATCAAAGATCACCCTTTGACTGGCCAAAGTTATAAAAGTGATAATAAGACCACCTTTGGTCAAGGAATTTGTGAATTGCAAATGTCTAACAAGTCTCTTGCAGGAAAGAAAACCCTCCAGGCCCAAACTCCCCAAGTTAACCTAATCAGCCCTTCGTGATCTACATGACACACATGAATAAACCCCACCATGGCAGCAATCATGTGACTGACCCACCCATCTGCCTGCTGTCCATCACCTGGCGTCGGGTACCTGTACTTGCCTGCCCCTTCATGATGACGTGGAGCAGGCCACCCACCTCCCAATCACCTTAATGTTCTTCCCCCATCAAGGGGAATGGTTAAAAGAACTCAACCACAAGCAACCAAGGGCCACTGCCTTGCTAGACTCTGGTGTGACCGTGTGCTCTTTGAGCTATGGTTGTCGCCATGCTTCTTGGCTTTGGTCCACTCCCCCACCTTGGGGAGGTAAATCTTTTCTCTCCTTTCTCTTTCTCTAATTTACTTTTAAATAAACTTTTCTCTTTTTTTGTCTCCCAAAAGAAAAGAAAGAAAGAAAGAAAGAAATCTGCCTCTGGGCTACCTTATCCAGGGGGCAGCGATGACAATCAGGCAATCGAAAGTGTGGACTTGAAGAGAGGGTGAATGGCAATGTGGAGATTAGGGAGTCGTTTCACATTGGCTGTGTGAGCTGCTGAACTCCCCAAATGCAAGTGCACAGAGGAAGAATAGAGGACCGAGGACGGAATCTTGGGTAACATTTAGTTGTTTAGGTAAAGAGAGGCCTGCAAAGCTTTGGATCAGGAAACTGATTGGAGCTAAAACACCAGGGCTGTGCGGATGACCACAACCAGTTTGGTTTGAGTTTGTGTCACTTACGGTGAAAAGATTTTTGGTAATAACTATACTCAAATATTTCAAACCAGCTATAAACTTATGCTTGGAGCTTTTATACAATTATAAAATCAAAACATCTTAAGTACTAGCACAACTCATAAAATAGAAATTTGCATGCGGTGTGACATACGCGATTGCTTTGACAAATCACTGCTATTGGCGTGAATAGTAGAAAAATCGATGTATATGGCTGAGATTTCAACTGTATTTTGTTGTTTTGATTTTGAGCAGAATGCCCACCTTAATGCTTGTTATCGCTGTTGATATTTTTCCTTTTTTAACAAAGTTGGCTGTATGTCTCCTATTCATTGTTTAGAAGACAGTCTCATAGTGTATCCCAAATATAAAGGCAAAAAAAAAAAAATTTTTTTTGAATTGGAGTCTCACTCTGTCGCCCAGCCTGTAATGCAGTGGCACGCTCACGGCCACCACAGCCTTGACCTGCAGGGCTCAGGTGATCCTTCTGCCTCAGCCTCCTGAGTAGCTGGGACTACAGGTGTGTGCTACCACACCTGGCTATTTTTTTTTTTGTTTTTGTAGAGATGAGGTCTCATCATATTGCCCAGGCTGGTCTTGAACTCCTGGGCTCAGGCAATCTTCTCATCTCAGCCTCCCAAAGTGCTGGGGTTATGGGAGTGAACCACCATGCCTGGCCAAAATTTAAAAATATAATTTTACAAAGTTTATTCATTGATAGTTCACTGTGTCTACTATAGATCTAGTGTAAGTCGATGTGTGTGTTACTACCCTGGGGTCCTTACCCATTACCTCTACTCACAGTGGGAATCTGAGTGGAAGTCCGGAGTACTCGTTCAAGTTTTTTGTGCTTACACCACCATGAGTGTTTTGATGACTCTCTTCTCCCACCATTTTTCTCCAATTAAACTGCAAGACCTTCATTCTTAACTCATGGTTTCAAATGGCCTACAAATTATTAAAGGCATAAGAAAACTAAAAATATATACAAGCAACTAAAATTGGGTGGTGGAGAGTTGGGGGTGAGGAAAGGAGAGAGAGAGAGAGAGACTAAGCCACCATTGCTCAAAATAGAGTGTAAGGAATGTACCCTCACTAGGCGTTGTGATTCACATTTGTGATCCCAGCACTTTGGAAGACCGAGGCCAGAGGATTGTTTGAGTCCAGGAGTTTGAGACCTACCTGGGAGACACAGTGAGACCTTGTCTCTACAGAAAATAAAAACAGAAACATTAGCTGGGCACGGTGGCCAGTGCCTGTGGTCCCAGCTACTCAGGAGACTGAGGCGGAAGGCTCTTAGATGATCATGCCACCGCACTTAGCCTGGGTGACAGAGTGAGACTGTAACTCAAAAAACAAAAAAAAATAAGTATTCTTATACTTTCCACATCAAATCTTTAATGGGAGGCAACATAGTGTAATACCAAGAGCAGAGGTTTTGGAATCAAAAAGCTCTAATTTTTTTTAGTAGATGGGGTCTTGCTCTGTTGTCCAGACTAGAGTGCAGTGTTGCGATCATAGTTCACTGTAGCGTCAAACTCCTGCACTCAGGTGATTCTCCTTCCTCAGTCTCTTAAAGCACTGGGATCACAGGCACGAGCCATCCTGCCTGGTCAACTCTGAATCAACTGATGCTCTTACTAGCTTTGACATTGGAAAGTTATCCAATCACTTGGATTTTTCATCTGTAGGGAAGGATGACGATGATGAAATGAGATCTTGTAGCTAAAGTGCTCAAAGCTATGCCTGGTACCCAGGTGGTTATCAGTAATAATAGTTATTATCAGTCTTAGAACTCTAGCAGGCTCAAGTCTGTCATCCCATCACTTTGGGAGGCCGAGATGAGGGGATTGCCTGAGCCCGCGGGCTCGAGACAAGCCTGGGCAACTTGGCAAGACCTCATCTCTACAATAAATCAAAAAAATTAGCCAGGCATGGTAGTGCACGCCTGTGGTTCTGACTACTTGGGAAGCTGAGGTGGAAGGATCGCCAGAGCCCAGCAAGTTGACGCTGGGCTGGCTGTGAGCATGCCGTTGCACTCCAGCCTGGGTGATAGAGTGAGACTCCAATTCGAAAAAAAGAGAACTTTAGCAGGACTAGAAGGAATGTGAAACTCAATATCCTAGCAGATCAAGTGAGTGAGGGCTCAGAGGCCTGACAGGTGTGAACACAGGGAGGACTGTGTGGAATTGGACCAACACAAAGGGAGGAGGAGGTGGGCCTTAGGAATATTCAGACTGTATGCATCTGGGTCACTGCTGACTCTGAATGGCTGGAACACAATTTGATATCCCACTGTGTGGGTGTCAAGATAAGGCAGCTACTCCAAACTGCACCCCCAAAAATCCAGCGTCATTCATAATCACACCTTTTTGTAAGTTTCATTATCAATTTGGGGAAAGTCTTGGGTACGCAGTCAATTTCTGGGGATTAAAATGATGATTTCTTCCAGGATTGAGGATTCTAACCCTTCTGGTCTTCTTTAGAGTTTCTGCTTTTAGCTTTTATGTTTTTATTATTATTGTATTATTGATTTACTGTAGAAATGAGATCTCGCTATGTTGCCTAGGCTGGTCTTGAACTCCTGGGCTCAAGCGGTTCTCTTGCCTTGGCCTCCCAAAGTGCTGGGATTATAGGGGTAAGCCACCACGCCTAACTTTTTTTAGCCTTCCTTGAAGAATTAGTTTCTAGTTGTGTTGTTGTTGTTGTCAGTCTGCAGACTTCAGTCCCAACTGTGGAGTGGTTCGGAGCAGAGTTAGCTACGTTTACACAGACATGGCCTCTGCCCTGGTTCTGCTACTCCATGGTGACTAGATTTTTTTGAACACTGGTTTCCTCTCCTGGAAAATCAAGAATAATAACGCCCATCCTCACCAGATTATTATGGGGATTACACAAGATCATGGCTATCAACCCCTGAACCTGTCAGCACCAATCACCAATGTCAGTAACACTGTTACCATTATCCCCGTCCTCCCAGCTCCTCTCACCTCAAAGATCTCTTTGCAAGATTAGCAGGTCTTTGCTGTCATGTGTATCTATATCTATATCTATCTATCTATCTATACCATCACCTATATTTAATGCATATAATCAATGTTTGGAAGATATTGAAAGCTATAGTACCAAGCTGAGAACATTTGAGAAAATTGTACAGTATCGTTGAGAAAATTGGAGAGGAATTTTCAATTGTATGCTAACTTTATCCAGTATGAAGACATACTGAAATTCTTTAGGCTGGGGAGGGGGGTTGGAATCTACTGTTAACATAAATATATGGGCACAATGCAGGTACAAAAGCCCTTATGGAGAGGCAGTATGATACAGGGATGCTGCCACTCATGAGCTGTGCCACCTACAGAGGTGTCCATTCCTCTCTGAGCTTCAGTTTCCATACCATAAAATGAGGGGGTTCGTCACTTGGGGAGGAGGGGTAGGTGGAAGTGTATGTGGGGTATTTTTGCTGTCACAATGATTCCAAGATGGCCCCAGGAGCCTCCCCTCCTGGTGTTCACACCCTTGTGACGTCCCTCCCATACTGTACCAGGGTGGGTCCGTGTGATCAGTAGGACATAGCAGGTATGCCACTTCTGAGATAAGGTTAGAAAAGGCACTGTGGCTTCTGTCCTGGCCTCTCTGTCACCCTCTCAGATCACGAGCTCTGTGGAAGTCAGGAGAGGCCCAGGTGGTGAGGAACCCCAGCCTCCTGCAGACCAGCCAAGTGAGCACCACCCCCGACCCAGTCAAGTCCCAGGTGACTGCAGCCAGCTGGCCCCGCGAGTGCAGGATCGTGGGCCTGATCCAGCCAGCAAAGCTGCTCCCAGAGTCCTGACCTGCAGAAAGTGTGAGATGTTGTTTATTGTGTGAAGATGCTAAGTTTGGAGGGAATTATTTTGCAGCAATAGATAACTGATGCCAGATGTGCCTGGCTTTTAATACACGGGGTCATGGATGCTGTCTTGGTCCGTTTGTGTTGCCGTAAAGGAATACTCGAGGCTGGTAGTTTATAAAGAAAGGAGGTCGATTTGGCTCAGGGTTCTGCAGGCGGTGCAAGAGGCAGGGCGCCAGCATCAGCATCGGGGGAGGCCTCATGTGGAGATCACATGGTGAGAGAGGTAGCAAGAGAGAGAGATTGAGCGAGAGAGGTGAGAGAGGAAGAGAGAATGAGAAACTAGAGAGACTAGAGAGAGAGAGAGGCAGAGAGAGAGAGAGAGAGAGAGAGAGAGAGAGAAAGTGCCAGGCTCTTTTGAACAACCGGCTACTCCCATAACTTTTTTTGAGTTGGAGTCTCACTCTGTCACCCAGGTTAGAGTGCAGTGGCACAATCATGGCTCACTGAAGCCTCAATCTCCTGGACTCAGGCCATCCTTTCACCTCAGCCTCTGAGTAACTGGGACTACCAGTGTGTGCCGCCATGCCCAGCTACTTTTCTAGTTTTTGGTAGAGGAGAAGTCTTTCTATGTTGTCTAGGCTGGTTTCAAACTCCTGGGCTCAAGTGATCCTCCTGCCTCGGCCTTCCAAAGTGCTGCGATGTAGTCACCCCACCCAGCCTCGTCCAGGAACTTAGAAGAGTAAAAATGCACTCATTCTTCCCCCTCCCACGGGGCATTAATCTATCCATGAGGGATCCACCCCATAACCTAGCACCTCCCATGAGTCCTCACCTCCAACATCGGGATCAAATTTCGACATGAGGTTTGGAGAGGACAAACATGCAAATTGTAGCAGATGCCAAATGTCCTGCAGTGTAGGGACAGCCTTGCTCAATGAAGATTTGTTCCTTCCCCAGTGTCAAAGTCCTCTCCCAACACTGGCATGAGCTCTCCCAGCTTGAAATGTTTATGATTTTCTTTTGTGAGTTAAAGGAAAAAGATCAAAAGGAAAAGGTAACCAGAAACTGCTATGTGACTCTAACTGAATTTAAATGCAAGTATCCAATGACCCAGCGATTCTTCTTTGAATATATCCTGCAGAAATTCTGGCAGATATGCACAAAATTACGTATAAGGACGTCTCTTGACCCTGTTTGCGATATATTGCAAATAGTCTCAGTATCCACCATTTTAGGAAGAGTCAAATACATTATGGTACACCTGTAATATTATGCAGCACTAAATTAGGCCAAGCACAGTGGCTTACACTTGTAATTCTACCACGTTGGGAGGCTGAGGTGGGAGGATCGCTTGAGCCCAGGAGTTTGAGACCAGCTTGTGCAACATAGTGAGACCTCATCTCCACAAGAAATCCAAAAATGAGCTGGGCATGTGGTGTACGCCTGTAGTCCCAGCTACTTGGCAGCCCGAGTTGGAAGAGTCACCTGAGCCCAGGAGGTCGAGGCTGCCATGAGCCGTGACCGTGCCACTGCACTTCAGCCTGGGCGACAGAGTGAGACTCCACCTCAAAAAAAAAAAAGTGCATTGTTAAATGAAAATTGAAATCATAGAATAATATAAGTGTATACCATTTAGTCTTGAAAGCCATATACTATGTGTGCACACGGGTGTGTGTGTGTGTGTGTGTGCAAATGCACAGATATAGCGATAGTGGATTCCTATGAGAGAGGGTGCTGTGTTCATTGACACTTGAACTTTTCATTCTATGTCCACTGTATTGTTTGAATTATTGCATGATAAGCATTGCTTTTGTGACCACAACGGTGTTCTAAACAATTACATTCAGTGATGTTGGTTGCGTCCTGTGTCCTTTTGTGTCACTGAGGTTGCTGTGACCGTGTTGAACGTTCAAGGTGGTGTGAGTGGCCTGTGGCTTCCATTTCTGCTTTGAGTAAGAAGGAGTTAGGAAGTGAAGCCAGGACACGGTGGTGGCGGGGGTCAGAGGTGGGGAAATGAGAGGGGACATGTTTCTCATCTGGGCTCAGCCCCCTCACCCCTGGGAGCCCCAAAAGGGCTCCCCACCAGCTGACCTGGAAACTTGCAAAGCGACTTTAAGTCCAGAGATGGAATCAGGAGCATTTGAACCTGAGAGATCTTCCAGACTCCCAGGGTCCCTTTGACTCCTTTCAAATGGATGCTGCGCACCCCGCCTGCCATCCTTTCCAATGTAAAAACGAAGGCAGGGATTCCAAGTATGAGACTGACTTTAAGTGAGTTCGGCCAGACTGTGTCCACTCCCTACTCCAAGCCCACCTCCCCCGGCTCAGCGACCGTCTGCGTTTTCACTTTTGTGGGTCTTAGATAAAACACAGGGTCACAGACCAGGTTTCATGCACTAATGACCGCCAAAAGCTTAGAGTCATGTCTCCAAACTCCAGAAGTGTACAGACAAATTGAGATGGAAATGAGAGTTGTAAACATGATGAAGGACATGGAAACTTTTGATTTATGTGTGGAGATAAAACAATACAGTCTACAGACATCTCAGCAGATAATAAATGAGTTCCAAAGACTCGAGCTATGGAAACAACTACAGAGAGAGAGAGAGAGAGAGAGAGAGAGAGAGAGAGAGAGAGAGAGAGACTGAGAGAGAGAGAAGGAGGAGGAGGAGAATGAACAGAGGGAGGGAGAGAGAGAGGGGAAATAAGTACATTTTATTAATTAACCACTTAATTAATTAATTTTTGAGTCAGGGTCTCACTCTGTCACCCAGGATGGAGTGTAGTGGCACAATCACAGCTCACCACAGCCTCCAGCTCCTGGACTCAAGTGATCCTTCAGTCTCGACCTCCCAAGTAGCTGGAACTACAGGCACACACCACCATACTCAGATTATTATTATTTTTTATTATTTTTGTAGAGATGAGGTTTCAGTATGTTGCCCAGGCTGGTCTCGAACCCCTGGGCTCAGACAATCCTCCCACCTCGGCCTCTCAAAGTGCTGGGATTAAAGGCATGAGCCACTGTGCCTGGCTAAATACATTTTTATTTTTTATTTTTTTGAGTTGGAGTCTCACTCTGTCGCCCAGACTGGAGTGCAGTGGCCGCTCCCGGCCACCGCAGCCTCGACCTGCTGGGCTCCGGCGATCCTTCCGCCTCAGCCTTCCAAGTAGCTGGAATTACAGGCAGGCGCTACCATAGCCCAGCTGATTTTTTTATTTATTGTAGAGATGAGGTCTCGCTGCCCAGGCGGGTCTCGAACCCGCGGGCTCAGGCAATCCACTCACCTCAGCCTCCCAAAGGCACAGGATTACAGGCTGAGCCACCGAGCCCGGCGCTAAATACATTTTTAAATGTACTTGGTTGATCAGTTGTGCATTATATTTGGAAAATACAACATTTTATATTTTGTGTTGTACAAGAACCCAAACTGCTCCCAAGATGCCCTTTGTTTGGGGTTTGTTACAAGCAACCTTTGTTCAAGATTTGTTAGTGTAAGAGATTGCTTTTTCCTCCCAATTCACAAACATCTTTCTCAGGACAGGAAATGTCCGGTCAATGAATGACTGCGTTAAAAACACAATGTATGAACAGGCACACCTTAATCTTTCTCGTTTGTGTAGAATTAAATGACTGGAAGGAAGCCAAGGAATTTACACATGGAACCTCCTGTTACTGGCCAAACAGCTCTTAAATCATTGGTATTTGTTCATTACCAATTGTTTTTTATTTTGGATATTATAAATTTATCGTATTTGTTTATAATGTTTGTTTATAATAAAATTTGAAGTTTTTCCCAGTCAACTCATTTTAATTTTTTTAATACTTCCATAAGGAAATGAGGTAGCATGTCTGTACACAGTTTATAGGTCTATTCTACTTTTTATTAAAATCGGTAAAAAAATATCCTTTGTATCATGTATCTGTTGGCTCCCGTTATGCGTAGGCTTCTGTTGATTTTTGTGCAAGTGATTTCTCTACAACCAGGTCAAGTTTTTGTCATGTTTTTCAGAAAGTACTTGAATTTTCACTTTCCCTCAATGACGCTGTTTCCTCATCTGTAAGATACAAACATTTGCCATCAGGTCCATGGTCCACTTTATACACATTATCCTGTATACACATGTATAGAGATGAAAGCACTTTGTGTGTAAAGTGATGAAAATGTCAGTTACTTTGTTCCCAATTCAATTGATGGGATTAGATATGTTTTCATAAATCTGGGCTAGGAAAAGTTTGTACACACAAGAGAGCATATCAATTCTAAATAAGAAGTATGGAAAGTGAAAAAAATTTTTTTTTGGAGTCAGGGTCTCACTCTGTTGCCCTGGCTGGAGTGCAGTGGGATGATCACAGTTCATTGCAGCCTCAACCTCCTGGGCTCAGGTGATTCTCCTGCCTCAGCCTCCTGAGTAGCTGAGACTACAGGAGTGGTTAATTTTTTTTCTTTTTTTTGTAGAAATGAGGTCTGACTGTGTTGCCCAGGCTGTCCTTCTTCCTTGGCCTCTCAAAGTGCTAGGATTACAGGTGCGAGCCACTGCACCTGGCTGAAAGTGAAAATATCAAATAGCCAATTGACTATATGGTTCTTGGATTCAGGACGGAGGTCTGAGCTGGGGGAGAGATTTGGGAGTTACCAGCCTCTCTATGGACTGGGTCACAGAAGGAGAGTGTGGACAACCAGAGGCGGTGAAGGTGACCTGGGGAGGAACCCAAACTGATACTAGCTATGCTGGCAGAGGCCGTTCAGCTGGGTATAAACGCTTTAGGCGTGCGTGAAGACTTTCCAAAGGCTGTGTGAACACAGATGGCTTCTGGGGTCCACTTCTAGACTCTCACTTCCACGTGCAACTTCCATACCTGTGCAGGGGGGGCGGGGCGGGGGCTTCTTCCTTACCCAATCAGGAGCCTTCCTTTCACTTCCCAAGAGAAAGGCATGCCCCCCCCAGTGCCACATTGCATCATCCTGGAGGGTGGAAGACCCCTGAAGCCTCACATAAAGGGGCCATTGGGTCTTTGGCTCTGCATGTAACAAAACTAAAGTAGGGCTGCATTAAATTGTCAGCTGTTATTATTATTCTATTTTTTTTCTTGAGTCCGAGTCCTATGCTGTCACCCAGGTTGGAGTGCAGTAGCACACTCACAGCTACCACAGCCTTGACCTGCTAGGCTCAGGCGATCCTTCCACCTCAGCCTTCCAAGTAGCTGGGACTACAAATGTGCACCACCACGCCCAGACAATTTTTAAAATTTGTTATAGAGAAAAGGCCTGGCCATATTATCCAGGGTGGTCTCGAACCCCTGGGCTCAGGCAACCCTCTTGCCTCAGCCTCCCAAAGTGCTGGGATTACGGGCATGAGCCACGGTGCCTGGCTGTCAGCTGTTAAATTATTATAAGTAGTATGTGATTATTGATCGCTCTGTGATTTTTGACATAACTCGACAAGAGTTCAAAGAATCAAGAGACATTGCTATTATATATAAACATTAAAAGACTTTCCTTTCCCATCCACTTATTTCTATGAATAAGGTTTCTCAGAGCTTACATCTGTAAAAATGAAACAGAAACAGAAATGCTGCTGAGTCGTCTCACTCTAGCAGCAAGTAATATTTACTAACAAGAAACTTAAACTAGGAGGAAAAAAGATGTATGTATGTATCTCCAGCCTAATCCATTAAGAGATGCGTTGCCCATGAAATTGTATTTTTGTAGCAGAACTATAGTGACAGAAAGCAGACCAGTGGTTCCTTGTGGGCAGGGATTGCCTGGAAACAGGCAAGAGAGAAATTTGAGGTTGAGGAAAAATTTTATATCATGATCCTGATTGTGGTTTTTGTTACATATCTGAACAATTCCCAAACTCATCAAAATATACATGTAAAATGGCTGGATTTGGGTGGGGCTTATAAATTATACCTCAATAAAGTTGAGGGAAAGTTATTTAATAATTATGTCTCAAATATATCATATTTATAAATATCATGATATTTAATCAATTGTGTACCAACAATCATTGCAAGAACAACACAACCCAGAAGACGTCTTCAACACCCGGAGGCTGATAGAGCTATGGGAGATGCAGACTATTTTAATTTGTACTTTTTTTCTAGAGAAGTAAAAGGAGTGATCAATAAAAAACTGTAAAGCATAAAATATATTACATAAGAGTTCAATTCTGTGGGGAAAGAAATATGACATCAGAGGGGAAAAAAGAAAAATGCCAGCCACTTTAAAAGAGCTTGTTCAAGTATTTTTAAATATGGATGACAGTGAGCTATAATAAATCATCACTTTTTTAAAGATTTCATTAGCTCTATTTAGAAGAATGATATAACAATTTTATTTTAAAATATTGATACTTATACTAGAAAATTCATTCTCTGCAACTGTTTAGAATTCATTTAAATTATTCTTAATGTCGACTTAGAAATGTTTAAGGAGTGCATATATTTTTCAAAATATTTTTAGGAATAAAAAAGAAAAAAAATTAAGAAATAATTGCCAGAAAGAAAACAGGAAAATGAACTCATAGAGCATGTTCATGGAACTCAAAGGAGACTTGCAAGGGGGGTGATTTGCCGTGGGCTTCGAGAGATCACACAAGGTAAGAGCCTGATAATCTAATGAGGCTTTAATGTCTGAATTGGGGAGAGAGATTGTCACCCTTCCCCAGCCCAAGCAGGGATTTTGAGATTGGAGATCAAGGGTTCTCCTGGCCTCTGGAGCCTCCAAAAGGAGCTGAATTGTTTGAGGGCAAAAAAAAAAATAAAGCCAGGCTCGGTGGCTCAGCCTGTAATCCCGTGCTTTGGGAGGCTGAGGTGAGTGGATTGCCTGAGCCCACGGGTTCGAGACCCGCCTGGGCAACTTGGCAAGACCTCATCTCTACAATAAATCAAAAAATCAGCCGGGCGTGGCAGCATGAGCTTGTAATTCCAGCTACTCGGAAGGCTGAGGCGGAAGGATCGCCGGAGTCCAGCAGGTTGAGGCTGCGGTGGCCGGGAGCGGCCACTGCACTCCAGTCTGGGCGACAGTGAGACTCCAACTCAAAAAAAAAAAAAAAAAAAAAAAAAAAAAGGAGGGGATCCAGAAGTGCCAGTGAGAAGAGCCACCTAAGGAATGGGGACATGGTGGCCCATGGAGTCTCCTAACAACCCCTGCGTAAGTGGCAGGTGCAGTGTCTGTCTAGGGAGGCATCAGGCTTTTTATCCTGGGCAGTGCCTGGCTTAGAACAGAGACCACCAAAGGAAGTGTATGGCTGGACAAGAAGCATGTTACTTCAGACTTTTATGGACCATTGACCCAGCCCACAGTGTTCTGTGTTGTCTAAAACTCTCTGAAGACCAAGTGCGGTGACTCATGCCTGAAATCCCAGCACTTTGGGAGGCTGAGCCCAGGGGTTCGAGACCAGCCTGGGCAACTTGGCAAGGGCAACTTGGCAAGACCTTGTCTCACCAAAATATCAAGAAATTAGCTAGGCTTGGTGGTGCATGCCTGTGGTTCCAGTTACTTGGGAGGCCGAGGTGGAAGGATTGCATGGGCATGTGGTGAGCCACGATTATAACATTGCACTCCAGCCTGGGTGACAGAGTGAGACCCCAACTAAAACAAAAATTTTTTAAGTAAAATAAAATAAAAATAAAGTCCAGGACCAGGGATGGGAGCCCCAGTAATGGCCGAGGTGGGACTTGCTTTCTACTCAGGATTGAGGGAACTCAGAAACAGAGAAATGTTTGGGAATATGTATAAACAGAACATTTCTTAAAGTCTGCTGTTGCATACTGAGAGTCACTCCATAAGGACTGAAGCATGTCAGGCTGAATTTGACAGCCAGGAGGTCATAGGTCAGTTTCAGTCGGGTGTGGGGCATGGTTTAGATTTGATGAAATAAGGGAGGCACAGAAGTGGAGAAAGCAAACGTAGCTGCTACTTCAGGACGTCTGGCTTTCAGTGGAAGGCGAGAGAAGCAGGGACGGAGAGCAGGAGACTGTCTTGTGACATCTGTCATTCATGACGGCTGTTCTCTGGTCCACTGCTCTGGGCATCTTTTTGTGACTTTCTTTTCATTTATAAAGGTGGTTGCAAGGTAAGGCAAACTGCTGTCATAGGTGCACCCCGACATCTCAGTGGCTTTATGCCACGCGAGAAAGTTTTATTTTTCAA
The DNA here is from genome assembly GCA_027257055.1 of Cephalopachus bancanus. Taxonomy (NCBI): domain Eukaryota; kingdom Metazoa; phylum Chordata; class Mammalia; order Primates; family Tarsiidae; genus Cephalopachus; species Cephalopachus bancanus. The sequence goes on from JAPVLO010000027.1 coordinate 5,848,837, forward strand.
GCGGATGAAGTCCAAGGGGGCGATCCTCCTCGGTGACCGTGTGCACCAGCAGAGAGGTAGAAATCCAACTCATTCCATCCACGACATCTTCCACACTCGGCTTCCAAAGTTGATCTGGAAAGGGGAGAGCATGGAGCGTGCCTGTGGGAGGTTGACCTGGTGAGGACTGGATGTGGTGCACCTCACTTCTGCCCGCTTCGAGCCAACTCAGTCCCATGACCACAACTGAGTGCAAAGAGGCTGGAGATGTTATTCAGCTGGGTGCCCAAGAGGGCCGGGAAGTGAGGTGGTGAATAAACTAGTCTCTGCCACGTTGTTCCACCCACTCATTGCTATGACTCAACTTCCTTTACCTTAGCCTCTTGGGATAGATGGTATTTTGACTGTATTACTGCTCGGACTCGCATCCTAACCTATCTCCTGCCTGATATGTTCGGGTCTGGGTTTCTTGTGGAGACTGTCAGAGAACCATCCCTGCTTATGACACAAGTCACAAAACCACTAAGTAAGCATCGGAGGGGAGGGCTTAGGGGGCTGGGAGCCTGGCAAGCAGCAAGACCAGTCTCCCCTGAAACATGTCTCTTTTTTGCTTTGCCTTTGGGGGTTCTCCACTGGAAAGACCATTGGCCCAGGGTCTGTCTCCATTAACGATCTACTCCCAATGTAGACCAAACCCATCTTCACAGAGCTGAGACAGGATGATGTTTCCAACAAGACGTCACTGAGTTATAAGGGAGGACTGTAGAAAATCAATAGAAGTATTGCACATAAACAGAGAGCACCAGTCACCATAGGCCAGAACTGCTCCCTGCCCATTGTGTCTTCTTGACGTGCTGCCTCTTGTGACCAGCAGGATTTCTCAATGTGGTCTATTGGGTTTGGCCTGTCTTGAGATGGATGCTCTTCTGGACTTTGCTATCTGACGCGTGGCCTCAGTGTTGTATCAGCTCGGCTTACTCATGAACCATCTCGTGGGCTTTGGTTCTCTGGGTTTTTGGATGTATTTGTTGGCCCTGGGTCTGGGTGTGTGTTCGTAAGTGCACGCATGTTGATAATTGTTCCAATTTGGACTAGCCTTCCTGCTTTCACCACTGAGCCTGTGTGATGGCTAGACCTATCAGGGGCCTCAGTTCTTGCCTTACTGCAGGCAGTCTATATACAGTGGGTGCCAAAAAAAAGTATACTTTTTTTTTTTTAGTTGGTGTCTGACTCTTTGTTGCCCAGGCTGGAGTGCAGTGGCATGCTCACGGCCACCACAGCCTCGACCTGCTGGGCTCAGGCAATCCTTTGGCCTCAGCATTCCAAGTACCTGGAACTATAGACACGTGCCACCACGCCCAGCTAGTTTTTGTGATTTAGTGAAGAGACGAGGTCTCACCAAGTTGCCCAGGCTTGTCTTGAACCCCCTGGCTCAGGCAATCCTCGTACCTCAGTCTCCCAAAGTGTTGAGATTACAGGCTGAGCTACTGCACCCAGCCTGTATATACATTTTAAGAGGTGCTATCTATGTATTACTTTTCAAAGTTAAATTGAGTTGTGGTTGAAAGAAGTTAGGCGCCAGTGACAACTCCACACCCGTTAAAGACCAAGAGATTTATTAAAGCAGGGCGGCTACAGGGAAAAAAGGAAAAGGGTCTGTAACCGCGGGGTAGGGGAGGGAGAGAGAGAGAGCCCGTGAGAGAGGGCTGTATTTATGGGTTTGGGAGGGACAGGCCAGTGCCGTGCTTGGGCCTGGCAGGGGCTGGCCAGTGCCGTGTTTGCGTCTTATTGGAGGGGGCTATGAGGTAGTATTCCTATAGGGAGAAGTTGTTTGAGCACAGGTTTAAACTTCCCGCACGTGCGAAACTGTGTGGGGGGAAGCCAGAGCTTAGGGCCTTTGTTGTCTTTGGTTCTATACAGTGTTTAGCGCCATCTTGGGAGACGCCCTTCTGACTGTTCCCTGCGCCCTTCAGTAGTAGCTATGTGTAGTGTGACATTTGCTCCATCATGCTTTTGCTGTTTTCTCTGTCCTGCCTGTCACATGGTGAGCTAGCATTCATTTGATTAATGTCACCTTTTGAGCAAACGTCACACTTGAAATGTGTACACATTTTTTTGGCACGCCCAGCATACCACAGCAAGACCTAACCCCCAGTAGATTTTTAGTTCCCGAGAGACCCAGTTCCATCTTGGGACATTAGCAGACCAGTGACTGACCTCAACCTTCAGAGGGCATAGAATTATACAACCTTTGAACAACACATGAGAATTGTGTTCATCCTAGGACTTAGCAGACCCAAAAGACAGACAGAAATCTCCAAAGAAAGGTATCTTCGTTGAAGGGAGAATCAGAGTAGGACCCATAGTGATCAAGGACAGTCCAGAGTACTATGGACTGAAGGTTTAGGTCGCCCCAAATTCATACAGCTGTAATTCCCAATGCTTTGGTGTAGGAGGTGAGGCCTTAGGGAGATGATTAGGTCCTGAGGGTGGAGCCTGAATGGGATGAGCACCTCTTGTTCTCTTTTTTTTTTTATAACTCATCACCCCTTTCTTCTTCCAGCCTCTGTCAGCTGTGTCTTTATTTTTCCATTGTGAATGCTAATATTTAAATTCTGGTCAAGTTAACTCAGTTAACTTTTCTTTTTTTTTTTTGAGTTGGAGTCTTGCTCCGTTGCTCAGACTGAAGCGCAGTGGCACACTCACGGCCACTGCAGCTTCGACCTGCTGGGCTCCTGTGATCCTTCCACCTCAGCCTTCTAAGTAGCTGGAACTACAGATGCATGCCACCACGCCTGGCTAGTTTTTGTGATTTACTACAGAGACGAAGTCTCACCAAGTTGCCCAGGCTGGTCTTGAATCTCCAGGCTCAGGCAATGCTCTCGCCTTGGCCTCCCAAAGTGCTGGGATGACAGGCTGAGCCACTGAGCCTGGCCAACTACAGTTCACTTTTCTATGGTTCATCTACAGATTGATTGCAAAAGTTGACGATCACAGTGCAATCTTTTTTTTTCTTTAATCTATCCAGAATTTGAAAAATGCCCCTACATTTGAGGCATTTTCCATCTAATCAGTCTTAGGGGATGGAGAGCTCTTCTACTATGACAGAAAATGGAAAATGCAGATGCTTTAGCCTCCTGGCTTCCCTTGCTGATAATGGGTAGCAAAGGAGGCACACGTGCGTCAGCATGGTGTTTTTAATTGGAAGCAGCTAATGCAAGGAATCAGGGATACTGAGAATTTCTGCGGCAGCCGTGGTGGCAATGCCGTTCAGTATAGGGGATGGGGATATGGGGAAAGAGCTCTGTGGTGTGGTAGCAGCAGCCAGGGACCAGTGGCAGTGGTTGGACTGCATGAGGATATCTACTTCTTAGTGGTGGCAACCGTGACGTCCTCCCTGAATAGGCTCACTGTGGTTGTGGGCTCCACGGTAATTTCTGAACCTCTAGCTGTTCTCAGAGTCACCAATATCTTTCAATAAATTCATTGTCTGCTCAAATCAGCTAGAGTTGATTTTTGTTGTTTCCAGTTCAGAGTTTTTAGCAATACACAATTGAAGAACCATATTCTTATGGTTGTGTAAACATTGTTTGCTGTCAAGTCGTGTTCATTTCTTTGTCTATGGATTTAATGTCATTTCTATTCTGTACAGAAAGTGCCAGTCATCAAGTTCAAATGCATTTTCTTTCTTACACTCTACAAATTACCTTTAAGATATTCTAAGTATATAGAACCTTGCAGTGCTTTCTGTTGTCAAAGACTCCCGGTGGGCTCTCATTTCTCCCTGCTCCAGTGTAGGCTGTTTGCGCCCTAGGGCTTCTGAACAGCTCTTAACCTACAACTCCCTTTCATTGCTCTCTGGATTTGGAGTCACTTTTTCTAGATGTGTTTTTCTCTTTCTGGATTCCCTTCTTCATTTTTTATCAAATTTCATCTTCAATTGACTTCCTAAGCAAGGGTTCGTGGAAATAAAAAGTCTTTATTTAGAATGTACATTGATTGATAGTTTGGCCACATATAGAATTCTACAATGGGGCAGCTATTCATCAAACCCATTTTCTTCTCTTCCTAAGCTCATGGTTAGAATACATTTTCCAGCTTCCTGTCCAGTTAGGGATGGCTGCGTGTCTGAATTCCTGCCAATGAAATGTGACACATACCCCTCCCAATCCTGGTTCACCAAAACCTCCGCTTGACAATTCTTCATTCTCTTTCCTTTTACATCAGGCTTGATAGAGAAGGGCATTGACAACCCTGGAAGTTCTGTGTAGATGATGGAGGAGCCACAAGCTGAAGAACCTGTAGATTCTTTCACCAGCACTTCAGTTTTGAGCTCTAGATTTTGCTCAAACAAGAAACAAATTCCAGCATTTCCAGAGCAAGCAATATTGTACAATCATAGGTCATCTCAAATCCATAGAGAAAAGTAGCAACCCTCCCAAAGAATTAAGAAAGTCTGTAAGCAAAACAAGTGTTAGTAAATTTTAGCAGATTGAAATCACACATAGTATTTTTTCTGATCACAATAAATTGGCACTAAAAAAATTAATAACAGAAGGAAAACTGGAAAAATCCACAAATATGTGGAAATAAAGGAACCCACACCAATGGGTTAAAAAAGCAATTATGACAAAGCGTGGTGGCTCAAGCCTGTAATCCCAGCATTTTGGGAGGCCGAGGCGAGAGGATTGCCTGAGCCCATGGGTTTGAGAACAGCCCGGGCAACTTCGCGAGACCTCATCTCTACAGTAAATCAAAAAATTAGCCGAGCATGGTAGCACGCACCTGTAGTCCTGGCTACTTGGAAGGCTGAGGCAGCCGACACTGGGGTGGCCGTGAGCGTGCCACTGCACTCCAGTCTGGGCACCAGAGTGAGACTCCAACTCAAAAAAAAAAGCAATCATAAGAGAAATTCGAAAATATCTTGAGACAAATGAAAAAGAGCACACAGCATAACAAAACTTATGGGGTGCAGCAAAAGCAGTGAGAAGAGGGAAATCTATAGCTGTCAACACTTACATTACAAAAAGAAGTTTCCAAATCAACAACTTAACTTTATACCTTAAGAAACTAGAAAAAGAAGAATGAACTAAACTCAAAGCTAGCAAAAAGCAGGAAATAATAAGGATTAGGGCAGAGATAAACAAAGTAAAGAACAGAAAGACAATAGAGAAAAATCAATGAAACCAAGAGTTGGTTTTTTTGAAGAGATCGACAAAACTGACCTTAAGCTAGATTAACTTAGAAGAAAAAGAGAGAAGACTCGAATAACTAAACAACAATGGATTAAAAAAGCAATCATAAGATAAATTAGAAAATATCTTCACAGAAATAAAAAGAGAATACTATGAACAATTGCACGTCAAAAAAATTCAATAACCTAAATGAAATGGATAAACTTTAGAAACATACAACCAATCAAGACTAAATCATGGAGATATAGAAAATCTGAACAGACCTTGACTAAGAAAAAGATTGAATCAGTAGTGAAAAGCCTCTTAACAAAGTAAATCCTGGGACTACATGGTTTCCCTGTTTAATATAAGCAAACAGTTAAAGAAGAATTAACACCAATTCTCTTCAAACTCTGAAAAAAATTAAAAAGAGAGAAACTTTCCAAATTTATTCTATGAGGGAAGCATTACCCTGGTACCAAGGACAGACAAAGACACTGAAAGAAAAGAAAACTATAAACCAATATCATAGATAACTATTGATGCAAAAATCCTAAACAAAATTCTAGCAAACAATTCAACAACATATTAAAATAATTATACACCATGAGCAAATGAGATTTATGCTTGGAATGCAAGGAGGGTTCAACTTATGAAAATTGATCAATGTAATAAACCACATTAACAGACTGAAGGGATAAAAAGTCACATACTCATCTCAATTGATGTAGAAAAGCATTTGACTGAATTCATATCTTTTCATGATAAAAACCCTCAACACACTAGAAATAGAAGGCAATTGCCTCAATGTAATAAAGGCCATACATGAAAAGCTCATAGCCAATATCATATCCATATGATGAAAGACTGAAATCTTTTCTTCTAAAATCAGGAATAAGAAGAAAAGGATGCCCAGTGTTGTGGATTAAATTGTGTCCTCTTCAAATTCTTATGCCGTAGTTTTAACCCCCAATGTGACTACATTTGGAAATAGGGCCCTTAAGGAGTCAAGAAAAGTTAAGTAAGATCGTAAAAGTAGGGCCCTAATCTGATAAAACTGATATCCTTATAAGAAGAGGAAGAGAAACCAGAAAGCTCTATCTCCACCCATACCTAGAGGAAAAGCTATATGAGAACACAGTAAGAAGGAGGCTGTCTGCAAGCAAGGAGGAGAGGCCTCAGTAGATACCAACGCAGCTGACATCTTGATCTTGGACTCCTAACCTCCAGAACTGTAAGAAAATAAATATCTTTGTTTAAGCTACCCAGCCAATGGTATTTTGTTATGGCAACCTGAGAAGACCGATATATCTGCTTTTACCACTTCTATTCGACAGCCTCCCAAGTAGCTGGGACTATGGGTACATGCCACCACACCTGGCTATTTATTTTTTTTTGTAGAGATGGGATCCTGTTATATTTCCCAGGCTGGTCTCAAACTCCTGGTCTCAAGCAATCCTCCTGCCTTGGCCTCACAAAGTGCTTGGATTACAGGCATGAGCCACTACACCTGGCCAGGATTTCTTTTTCTTTTGGAATTTGGAGTTGGCATGGGGAATCTCTTCTCCCCATCACTACCTGGACTATGTGACTGCAGGTGTGTGGGCACATAGGGTCACAATGAAGGTTGTTCCAATGTGCAGCTTCCTCCTTGTGTAACAATGTCTGGGTCTTATCTCAAGAAGGGGATTATTTCCCAGGCCTACCTGCATTGAGACTTAACCCTCATGGGGCTTCAGAGGGGGAAATACTTTCTCAATTTTGCCAAAAATGTGTCAAGTTGAATAGGCAGGAGCTGCTGGAGGCTGGGGAAGGTTAATATGGCCTTTCATGTTAAACTAGCTCAGGACTTTGGTAGGAAGACACTTGGGTGCTGTCCAGAAGTATGTCAGTCTTGTGGAGTTAGAATTTAGATGTGGTGAAGGGATGGGACAGGATCACAAGAGTAGCTACTTATGACAGAGGTCAGAGCACTGTGCTTGGAAAACAACTATGTTTGATAATAAATCGTTCATGTCTCCTTTACCATCTGAATCTAGTCATAACAAAACATCCAACAAATCTAAATTAAGAGAACTTTCTGCAAAATAGCGAGCCTGTACTCTTAAAATGTCAATATCATAAAAGATAAAGAAAGGCTAAGGAACTATTTCAGATGTAAAAGACCAAAGAACCATAACCACTAAATGCTTTGTGCAATTATGGGTTGAATCTTGAGTTAGGAAAAATTTTGCCATGAAAGAAATGACTGGGAGCATTGACAAAATTTGGATTTGAATGTGAACTGTATATTCAAATCACAGGTTGTTTCTTGGTTTTGATCACCATTTCATGGTTATGTTCAAGCATGTGTACGTGTTTATGTATTTGAGAGTAAAGAAAAATAGTGTTTATAGATTTCTCTAAATGGCTCAAAGATTCAAAGTGTGGGGAGTGGAGAGAGAGAGAAAGGGAGAGAAATAATCTAACATAAATACTAGCAATGGTGAATTTGGGTAAAGTGTGTATAGGAGTTTTTTGTACTTTTTCTTGTAAACTTTTTGTAAGTTGGAAATTATATCAAAATTAAAAATTAAAAGTAAAAAATTCTTTGGCAAGGACTTACTATGTGCTAGACAGTGTTCCGAGCACTTAGGATAACAAACACACTTCGATGTTAACAAAATTCCTTGCCACCATGGGATTTACATTCTAGTAAGGGAGACAGGACATGTTGCAGATTGGATGGTGATAAGTGAAATGCAGGAGACAAGCAGGGTAAGAGGACAAGAAATTGCGGAGTCAGGTGCTTGCAGTTTTAAACAGGTGGCAGGTTAGACATCCCTTGTACATATTAGACCTTCTCGGTCTCACCTGTCTCTTATTCCAGACTTAGGTAAGGAGAACCATGTGTACTGACTCTGACCAGCTTGATGTGGGTGCACCCCCTGAGCACCCCCTGCCTCTTGGCTCCCATTTCAAGGCTTATCTGTGGGGGACAGGTTGGCGTCACACCTGTCACTGCCCATGCATGCACGTTCCAGAAGTGCAGGTCACTTAACATCCCAACATCCCTTTGGGACTAACCTTTGACTGGTGCAGGACAGGAGCTAATGGTTATGTGCTTCCTCCTTCCTCCTTCCATCTTCCCATAGCTGGAGGGATATACATATATATTTTTTTGAGTTGGAGTCTTACTCTGTCGCCCAGACTGGAGTTCAGTGGCCGCTCCCAGCCACCTCAGCCTCGACCTGCTGAGCTCCGGTGATTCTTCCACCTCAGCCTTCCAAGTAGCTGGACCTACAAGCACGCGCTACCATGCCTGGCTAATTTTTGATTTATTGTAGAGATGAGGTCTCGCCAAGTTGCCCAGGCGGGTCTTGAACCCGCAGGCTCAGGCAATCCACTCACCTCAGCCTCCCAAAGGCACGGGATTACAGGCTGAGCCACCGAGCCTGGCTGGAGGGATATCTTGAAAGATTTCTCATTGGTTCTGTAGAACTGAGTATCTGGTCTCCCACTTCTTAATGCCACCTTGCATGGGCTCATGAGGGCTCTCCCATCTTCCTGGCTCTGCTCCCCTTCTCCCTCTCTTCTGGTTCCCAATCAAATATTTACACCTAAGTGTTTCAGATTCTATTTTCTGGCGAACCCAAGCTAAGACAGTGGGCAGGTAGAGAGCTCATTGAGAAGACACCTCTGTAATGGGAATTCACCGAGCATTTAAAACAATTCAATGAGAAGATTCCATTTTGATTACTATGGTCCAAGTAACACTTGGCTGTTTTCCCTCAATACCAATAATTCAAGGGGCAGGGAACTGGTAGAAAGAGGTTTATTTCTGAATTTACATCCAGGGAGCAGAGCCGGGCTTCTGGCCTCTTCAAAATGGTTCTGCTCATCCTTCAAGTTTTACATTCTGCTTTTATAAGTTCAGGGTAGTTGGTACCTATACATTGACTACGTAACTGGCAGAGCATTGTATAGAACTTAAGTCATAGCCGCATTTTGTCAATAATGACATTTATGGTCCACATTACCAGAGGTATCTCACAGTTTTTATGAGTAACACCAGGTAGAGGTGTTAATCAAGCTTGCCATAGAGTAAAGAGAGTTAACAAGACCTAAGACATCAGATATTAATACATGTTATATGCAAGTTATACAAATCACAGCATTTATGCTTACATTGATACAAAAGTTATACAAATCATAAAACTTACAATTACCTTGATATTACAGTATTCAAACCTGTAACTACTAAGAAAAGTGAATAAGTGGGAATTGACATCTCTCAGTTAATTGAGCACCGTCTGCAGGGAAGTTAAGGATTCTTTGACGTCACTTACTGAGAGTGCACAGGAGATAAGAGGAAGCATACCTTTTGTTAACTCTCAGGAATGTGGGTATGTGCAGGAGCACTCGAACCCTTGCCATGCCCTGCTCTAGGGTTTGTGGAAATATGGACAGACAATAGGGAGCCTCAGTATCATTATCACCTCTTTTTTCATCGTTGAAGAAACCGAGTCTTGGGGCGATAACATAACTTGTCTAAGATCACACAGCACAGAAGGGGCAGAACCTGGGATTCAGTCTGACTCCTACGCTTTCTCTGAGTCTTTGTACTCTCAGCATCTTCTTTCCTGTTTTACTTACAAATGCCATCTGGAAAGTTCCGATATCTAATAGTTATGTCAACAGGAACCTAAGAGAGAGGGTTATGGGGGGTCTTGGTGTTGAGGAAGGTTAACAATGAGGGTCAAGGTGTTAGTGGTAGTGAGTCTTATAGTATCAGTCAGAATACGCTAGATTTTGCTGCACTAACAAACAACCCCAAAGTTTCAGTGGCTGAAAATAAGATTTAGTTCTTGCTCATGTGACATTTCCTCAGCATGACAGAGGAGGATTTTCTGCTCTGTGTTGTTTAGTAATTCAGGCTGGTGGATGACAAAATGCAGCTGATTGTCATGGGAGGGGAAGGGAAGAGTTTCCTGATGGTCTCACACCAGCAACCCAGCGCTCTGTACAGAAGCTACAATATATACCACACATGGCTCATGACTCTTTAGCCAGGATGACCCCACCCAATCCAATGGGGCCGGGAAGCAATCCCATCCTATGTCCCGAAGGCAGAAAGTCAGAAATATTTACTGAGCTACACTGATTACTATCACACCCCCTGAGAAAACCCCGGGGGAAATGAAACACAATTGACAGAGGCAAGTTCTCCATGGCCAGTATATTGCCCTCAGACAGAGAATCTTCTCTTAGAGATGGAGACAGTAGCCCTTAGATGTGCGTATGTGCTTGTGTGTACATAATCACATACTTTAATATGCATGGCCCAGAAGTGCAGATATTACATTTAATAATAAATGTAACATTACATTTATTATGTACTATTACATATGTAAGTGTGCTCATTTTAAAAATTGTAGTCCAAGTGTTTTGCTTTAAATACCTTTCCAGATTATTTTTGTCATGTTTGTAGGAAGGACAGCAAGATTAAAAACCCAGGCTTCGACACCACTGAGATAAATGTTGACGTTCTTTTAAATCTCAACATAGTTATGTCTTATTAACAGCTTTATTTGTACATGCTCAGGTTATTCTAAGCTACAGTTTATTCATTACCTAAATAACACCACCATGCAAAAGGATCATCACTAACCATGATCTACAATATTAAATGCTATTTCAAGTCTGTCTACCACTGCAAGTTTTATATTTTAGTTCACTGGCATCATGAAAATGAAAAAGAGGGTTTTTGTATTGATTTGCCTATTTAAATGTTTTAGATTTTGCAACACTGAAAAAGGTGGGTCTTGGATGGGTGCAGTGGCTCACAGCTGTAATCCTGGCACTTTGGGAGGCCAGGGCAGGAGGATTGCTTAAGCCTGGGATTTCGAGACCAGCCTGGGAAACATAGCAAGACCTCAAAAAATTAGCCAGGCATGGTGGCATGCGCCTGTAGTACCAGCTACTTGGGAGGCTGAGGCTGAAGTATGATATTGAGGCTGTGGTGAGCTGTGATCATGCCACTGCGTTCCAGTAACAATAGAGTGAAACTCCAACGAGAGAGAGAGAGAGAGAGAGAGAGAGAGAGAGAGAGAGAGAGAGAGAGAGAGAGACGGAAGAAAGAAAAAGGTGGACTGTAAAATGTTCTTTGTCGAAGAGTGTATTTGCTGTCCTCTGAGAGATGGCTTGATGCTGGTATGACACATATATCTGAAATGAACCATTCTTCAACCGGACTGAATCTTTCAGCTTACTGATGATAGCATCACATTGGAATCTTTATGAAGAGAGCAGATTGTAGCTATGCTTCTTCCTTGTCAGCATAGCCTGCTGCTTTATCATAAGAAGGAAATTAAATTGTTCTTGCACTGTCTGCTTTTTTCAAACCTCTGTTAGCTGCCCCCTCAGTATTTTCCCCCCTTCCTCTGGTTATTTGGAAATGAATTATCTCGTAGTTTATCCTAGTATTTCTCAGGTAGCAAAGTTAAGCAGGTGACACGTAGTCCCTATGGCTGTCTTGTATTTTTCCACCTTAAAAATGCCTCTTGGGGGCATTTTTGTTTTGGGCACTATGGGTCCTCCATAGATTACACAAAATAATAACAATGATCACACGATATATGAGGGGGGACTAAAAAAACCCAGAATTTATCTATTTATTCATTTGAGTTGGAGTCTCACTCTTTGTCGCCCAGGCTGGAGTGCAGTGGCACACTCATGGCCACCACAGCCTTGACCTACTGCGCTTAGGCGATCCTTCCACCTCAGCCTTCCAAGTAGCTGGAACTACAGATGCACGCCACCATGCCCGGCTAGTTTTTGTGATTTATTGTAGAGACGAGGTCTCACGAGGCTGGTCTCAAGCTGCCCAGGCTGGTCTTGAACCCCCAGGCACAGGCAATCCTCTCGCCTCGCCTTCCCAAAGTGCTGGGATCACAGGCTGAGCCACCGTGCCCGGCCCAGAATTTATTTATTAAAAAATGTGTATTTATTCTTACACATTTAAACTTCAGTCACTTTCAAAGTAGTATACTCTCCATGTGATGCAATACACGGATCGAGATGCTTTTTCCACTACTCAAAACAGTTTTGCCTTTTAGTCTTCTGCTGTTCTTTGTTTCACCTCTTCCACGTCGGCAAAATGTTTTCCTTTGAGGACTTTTTTCCATCCAAGGAAACAAAAAGAAGTCGCTTGGGACAAGATTGGGTAAACAGGGAAGGTGAGGTACAGGGCTCATGCGGTTTTGGTCAAAAACTGCTGAACACTAACAGTGGTGTGGGCAGGTGCATTGTTACGGTGTAAGAACCAGTTTGCAAAAACTTGGGATGTTTCTTCCATAACGCAGCCTCTCACAACAATGCGAACTGGTAGATGCTGACGGATTCCTAGAACACTCAACGGGGGAAGCCTATGTTACAAGGGGCCCACCCTCCAAAACATAATTTCAGTTGTTTGGGGGTCCCCCTCATATACCAGTGCTCCCCTTACCTTCTTCCTCCCATGAACAAGTAACAAGTCATAAAACCCTAGAAGGGCACTAGCAGGCAGAGACACCTGCTTTGAGTCTTTGCCTGGAGACCACCAGGGATGAGTGCATTATAATAAAGGATTATTATCCCTCAGTTATCCTGGATTGGGAAAGAACCAACCCTCCTGCTCTAAATTCAACCGTTCCCTTGTTGTCAATCATCTGTTGAGTGCATACCACAGACTTCATCCTGAAACTCGAGTGGGCAGGTAAGTGACACGGTCAGATTTGCGTTCTAGGAGAATCCTGCTGTTAAGAGTAGGAAGTACAGCTGTGTGTGACAGAGGGGGGAACCAGCTGGCGATAAAGGAAAGATGTGCAGTCATCCCATTGTGAAGTGACACGTGACTGAGGAAAAGCAGTGGTGGTGGGAATATTGAGGGCGGAAGGGGTTCCAGAGCTACGAGGAGACAGAGGCCAGGCGTGCTGACTGGAGATGGGCAGAGATGAGGAGGAGGGCACTGAAGAGGGGCGTCAGCTTGGGCGACCAGGTGAGCGGTGTCACCATGCATTGAGAAAGTGAATACCGTCCAATGAAGAATGGCGTGTGTGTGTGTGTGTGTGTGTGTGTGTGTGTGTGTGTGTGTGTGTGTGTAGTGGAGGCATTGGTGAGAGGGATTCGAAGAATTAATGATTTGGGCCTTGAGATCAATGAAAATGTCATTGAATACACCTGTGTTGTGGGTCTGGGCTCTCGCTCTAGTGTGGTCATGTGATATCTCCTTTGTGCGTAGTAGTTAAAGCCACGGATGGGTGAAACCAGTTAGGACTGTGGGTGGTTGAGAAGACTCCCTCTCGCCTACCTCTTCAACCTCCTTCCCACTGCTGGATGCTTTCAGAACAGACTCCCCTAGCTCCAACCTTGAAAGGCCCTTCTGCACCCTCCCATCCTCTCCAGCTGCCTTTCCCTGTGCAGCCTGGCTTTGACTCTCCACTGAAACTGCTCTCGAAAGCACCCGTGATGTCTAGGTTGACACGTCTAAGGAACGCTGCCGTATCCTACCCTCAGAAGGCCAGGATGGGCCAGCATTTCCTCGGGTCCTCGCTGTGCTGTCCTGTGGCTCTGAATGGAGATGTCTGCTCCTCTGTGCCACAGGATAGTGCCTGTCTAGACATTGAAGCAATGCTGCTTATGCCTCCAAGTCATCCCCCCAGGGGAAGCATCTCTTTCAGCCCCTACTTGTGGCCTGTCTTGCCATTGGATTAACCTAGTTTGGGGCGTGGGCTGTGGGTTGGATGCCAGCTGTCCTCCTCTGTCCACCTCGTCTACGCCCCTTCTTCTCCCCCTGTGGCAGCACACACACACACACACACACACACACACACACACACACACACACACAGCCTTACAGACTGTCCCTTCAGTGCAAATTGTCATGCAAATTGGTGTCACATGTTCGGATGTTTATTGCTAAAAATAAAAAAGAGTTTCAGAGGGGAAGGGGATTTTTAAAGCAAAGCATGCTCACCGTAGAAATCATTCAGAAAATGTAAAAATGTATAAAGAAAATAAAGTCTCCAGTAATAATTACCCAGAAATGATCACTGTTGTCATTGTTAATATCTGCAATAACTTCTTTCTCACTTTGGTCTCTGTGTTACACGCATCTTTTATTTAAAAATAAGATTAGACATGTATATGCAGTTTTTAAATAAGTCAGTTAAAGGTATATTTCCATTGTTAATAAAATAGATGGACGTAATTTTTAATGGATAATGATTCTACTAAATAGGCTACTCTAACCAGTCCTTTATTGATAGGTTGTTTCTTTTTTTAAAAATTAGATTTGAAAATATGGTTTATTTAAGAAAGTAAATTAGAGGCTGGGCACGGTGGCTCACAACTATCATCCTAGCACTTTGGGAGGCCGAGATGAGAGGATTGCCAGAGCCCGTGTGTTCAAGACCATCTTGGGCAACTTGGTGAGACCTCATCTCTACAATAAATCAAAAAATTATCTGGGCATGGTGGCACATGCCTGTAGTTCCAGCTACGTGGAAGGCTGAGGTGGAAGGATTGCTTGAGCCCAGCAGGTCGAGGCTGTGGTGACCGGGAGTGTGCCACTGCCCTCTAGCCTGGGTGACAGAATGAGACTCCAACTCAAAAAAAAAAAAAAAAAAAAGTAAGTAAATTAGAAAGAGAGAGAGAGGAGATTCACCTCCCCAAGGCAGAAGAGGGAACGAAAGCTTAGAAAACATGGAGGCAGCCATAGCTCAAAGAGCACATGGTCACACCAGAGTTTAGTAAAGCAATGGCCAACAGGTTGATTCTAATTTTGTGTATCATAAACAAGGCTGTGGCAAACAGACTATACATAGATCTTTGGGTTTTCCTTGTATTATCTCCTTAGGAAATACTCTTAGAAATTAAATTACTGGGCTGGGTGCAGTGGCTCAAACCTGTAATCCCAGCACTTTGGGAGACCAAGGTGAGGGCATTGCCTGAGCCCACGAGTTCAAGAACAGCCTGGGCAACTTGGTGAGGCTTCATCTCTACAATAAAAAAAAAAAAAAATTAGCTGGGCATGGTAATGCGTGCCTGTAGTTCTAGCTACTTGGAAGGCTGAGGTGAAAAGATTGTCTGAGTCCAGCAGGTCATTGCTGGGATGGCCGTGAGCGTGCTACTGCACTCTAGCCTGGGCAATGGAGTGAGATTCTGACTCAGGAAAAAAAGAAGAAATTAAACTACTGAATCAAAGTATTTACATTATAAACTCTAATACATGTTACCAAAATGCCCTTGTTAAATTCTACCAAGTGACACTCCCACCAACAATGCATGGGGGTGCCTGTGTCACCATATTTTTGACACATTTGGGGTGTTAACTGACTTCTACAAAAATAACTACTGCACTTGATTTTCTTTCTTTTTAAATTTTATTGTGGTAATAACTCTTAACATGTCATCTACCTTCCTAACAGATTTTAACGTGTCGAATACACTGTTGTTACCTATAGGCACACTGGGTAATCAATTTTTAAAATCTTTGACAACATGACAGGTGAATAAATATAGTCTCCTGGCTTCAATTTCGGTTCGTTTGATTATTTATGAAGCCGAACAGATGTTTATCCTTTGTATTTCTATTTTCTTGCGTACTTCCTTGTCATTAACCTTGGTGTTTGCCCAGTTTTCTTTTAGAGTGTTGATAGCAAGACAATATATTAAGACTGGAAAACAACTATTATTACTGATGTTATTTGGAGTAACATCGACAGCTGAATGATTGGTTGTCAAAGCTCCTATATCAGAACCGCCTGGGCACTGACTACGTGTGGCGTGAGGGCACCTTCCCAGATGTGTTGAGTCAGAGTCTGCACGTTATGAAAGTCGGGCTCGGTGGCTCAGCCTGTAATCCCACGCTTTGGGAGGCTGAGGTGAGTGGATTGCCTGAGCCCGCGAGTTCGAGACCTGCCTGGGCAGCGAGACCTCATCTCTACAATAAATCAAAAAATCAGCCGGGCGTGGTAGCGCGCGCCTGTAGTTCCAGCTACTTGGAAGGCTGAGGTGGAAGGATCGCCGGAGCCCACAGGATATGCTGGGAGCAGCCACTGCACTCCAGTCTGGGCGACAGAGTGAGACTCCAACTCAAAAAAAAAAAAATTCTATGAAGGCAGCAACCATAAGTATTTCATTCATCCCTGATACTGTAGTGTGTAGCAGAATATTAGCACATCCAGAGGCTTAGTAACTATTGGCTGAAATGAATATGCTTCCCTTTTTCCATTGCTTTTTAGAAGTCCTGATTCATGGCTGGGCGCAGTAGCTCACGCCTGTAATCCCAGCACTTTGGGAGGCCAAGGCGAGAGAATTGCCTCAGCCCAGGGGTTTGAGACCAGCCTAGGTAACATGGCATTTATTGTATCTACAATAAATCAAAAAATTATCCAGGTGTGGTGGCACACGCCTGCAGTCCCAGCTACTTAAAAGGCTGAGGTGGAAGGATTGCCTGAGTCCAGCACGTCGAGAGTCGAAGGCTGCCGTGTCCGTGATCATGCCTTGGTGAGAGAGTTTAAAAAAAAAAAAAAACCTGCTTCAAGGGTAAAAAGGGTAAAAAGACCTGGCCTTCTTGTTGCCAGTTTAAGCTAGGCAGTTTCACTTCTCAGGTTGATGCAAAACTACATGTTCTGGGTTACAGGAGAGAATTGTTTTAATTTAAAATGCGTCCTGAGCGCGTCACACCGGGAAGAAAGGAGTGACATGGAAGAGAAAGACGGGGGGCAAGTGAAGGGTCTTCGGGTCTGTTCTGCTCAAGTCCTGCCAGTTGCATGTACTTGACGGGGTTTTGCTGAAAGACAGAAGGAAGGGGGAGGACGGAAAGAAGGGAACTTTAAAGTACAGTATCAGTAATTTGATTATCCATCTCTGCTTTGATTTCAGCATGATATTGTTGAGGTTTAGAATTGAGGCAAAGCCACCCTTTCTTTAAATGGGTATGTTGAGCTTGAGGCATAGAAAACCTTTGGGTGAATTCATTACACCCCTCATCCAATCAGGCCTAAAGAACGACCTCTCAGTGGAGAAGCATCAACCAGACTCAGAAAACTCAGACTAAGAATGGATTATTTTGTGAAGGGACTCAGGGATGTTGACGTTCTTGGTCGGAGTCACCAGCAGTCAGGCTTGTTGATGGTGGTTTGATTGCGTTTGACCCTTGCTTTCCATTTACAGCAAGTGAGTGGATTCAGCTGGTGTACTCTCTCCTGGTCCAGAATTGAACGAATGCCTTCCAAAGAAGAGATGAGGCATCAGAATCTGGTGACATATCAGCACAGCTCTCCACTGACCTGTAACCTCCACGAGGACGATAACATTATTGTTTTGTTCACCACTGAATCACCACTACTGCCAGTATAGTGCCAGGTGGCACACATTAGGTACTCAATCAATCAATCAATATTTTAGAAACAAGGTCTCACTCTGTCACCCAGGTTGGAGTGCAGTGGTGTGATCATAGTTCACTGCAGCCTCAAACCCCTGGGCTCAAGCGATTGATTCTCCTGCCTCAGTCTCCTGAGTAGCTGAGACTACAGGTGCACACCACTACACCTGTTTAATTTTTAATTTTTTTAGAGATGATGGGTTCTCGCCCTGTTGCCCAGGCTAGTCTCAAACTCCTAGCCTTCAGTGGGATTACTGGTGTGATAAACATGCCTGGCCTCAATAAAAATCTGTTGACTGAATAAATGAATTTTCATAAATGAATAGCTTATCGAACACCAAGACCTACCATTTTTTAAAAGACTTCTTGGCCAGGTGCGGTGCTGTAATCCCAGCACTTTGGGAGGCCGAGGTAAGGGGACTGCCTGAGCCCATAGGTTCAAGATCAGCCTGGGCACCTTGGTGAGACCTTATTTCTGCAATAAATCAAAAAATTAGCCAGGCATGGTAGCACACAACGGTAATTCCAGCTACTTGGAAGGCTGAGGCAGAAGGAACGCTGGAACCCAGTGGGTTCATGCTAGGGTGGTCGTGGGTGTGCCACTACATTCCAGCCTGGGCAACAGAATGAGACTCTGACTCAAAAAAAAAAAAAGATTTTATCTCTACATAGTTTTAATTAGAGAAATTATTTTTTTCTGAGAGTAAAGTCATTTTCTTTCCCTTTTTGCTGCCTAGTGAATTGTCTAAACCCTTAGTCAGGCATTTGTAGTCCTCTGTGATAAGCTCTCAAGTCACTCTCCTAGGATTACTAAATTTCACCTGATACCAGTGGACCAGCTAAAATGGACGATGACTCCCTGTTTTTATAAAATGAACCTTCACAGTCTGAGAGTATTTGAGTTCCTCGGGCCATGTCGAATCCCATCTCCTCTGTTAGGACTTCTCTGAGATTACCTTGCTGCACATCTGGATGGCTTCCCCAGTCTCCTACCCTCTTTGTCGTTTCCCCAATTTTATTGGAGAACCGCACCTCCCCCATGTGAACAGAAACCCAACTCCATTACTGGCAAGAAAGGAGGAAAGGAGGAACGAACACAAGCTTACATCCTGGCTGTAGATGCTGATTCAGGGCTGGGCATGTGACTCGATTCACACCAGAGCCTGAGACAGAGACAAACCTTTGCTGGAGATGGCTTACCTCTCGGAAAGAGATGAGGAGGTGTGTGGCCTTGGAAATTGTCAGTCATCTTGGGTGGATGGGGCCGACACAATGGCAGGCAGAGAGAAAAGTTGGCCCTGGACAATATCACTGCGTCCTCCAAAGTCCATCTGCTGTAGGCTTTCAGAGACATGAACCGATATACATCTTTATTGTTTTCTTTATCAGGTCAGTTTGAGGGTTTTGTTGTTGTTGTTATTTGCAATTGTATGGACCTTCTTGTAAGTTAGCAGTTCAGTTTCCCTCTTCAGCTTTTCTCACAGCCCTTTTTACACATTTCTTATTAGTATATAGCAGTAATGTTATACTAGGAAATATACATATATTTACATAATGGTGTAAAATCTAGCACAACCACAGTCATGGCTAAACAAATTCATTTTTTAAAGGAACAAATTAAGTCTCTTAAGGGTAGGTAAATTTCAGTGGTTGAGGAGTTAATCTGAGTCAATGGATTTACCATATTTCTATGGCAAGTTTATGTATGTTTTAAAAATCTTATGTAAATATAAAAGCTAAAACCATAAAACTCTTAGAAGAGAACATAGGGGTAAATATCTATGACCTTGGGTTTTGCAATGGATTCTTAAATATGACACTAAACGCATACAACAAAACAAAGATGTTAGACATTATCAAAATTGGAAACTTGTGTACATCAAAAGATATCATCAATACAATGAAAAGACAACCTACAGAATGAGATAAAATATTTGCAAATCATATACTTGATAAGGGTTAGACTATATAAAGAATTTTACAAGTCAACAAAGATGATAACACAATTTAAAAATGAGCAAAGGACTTGAATAGTCATTTCATCAAAGAAAATATTCAAATGGCCAATAAGTACATGAAAAGATGCTTCACAATATTAGTTACTAGGAAAATTCAAATCAAAACCACAAGATACCACTCCATTCTCACAAGGATGGCTATAATCACCAACAGAAAATAACAAGTAGTGGCAGGGATGTGGAGAAATTGGAAGCCTTGTGCACTGTTGGGGGAATGTGGAATGATACAACCGCTGTAGAAACAGTTCAGCAGCTCCTCAGAAAGTTAAACATAGAATTACTGTATGATCCTGCAATTCCACTCTTTGGCATGAACCCCAAATAACTGAAAAACAGGTTGTCAAAACCCCCCCCCCCCCAAACCATGTAAACACAAGTTATGGCAATACTATTTACATTAGTTAAAAGGTGGAGACACCCAAATACCCATCAACAGATGAACAGATAAACAAAACAGTGTTACATGCATACAAAGGAATATTATTCAGCCATAAAAAGGATGAAGTATAGACTTATGCTAGTGTGTATGAGCCTCAGAAATGTTATGTGCAGTGAAAGAAAACACACAAAAGGGCACACATTGTATGATTTCATTTAAATGAAAGATGCAGGGTAAACCCATAGATTTAGAAATCAGATTGATGGTTGCCTGTGACTTGGGGGATGGGAAAGGGTGAATGATCATTTAATGCAGGAGTCCTCAAACTTTTAAAACAGGGGGCCAGTTCACTGTCCCTCAGACCGTTGGAGGGGCGGACTATAGTTTAAAAAAAAACTATGAACAAATTCCTATGCACACTGCACATATCTTATTTTGAAGTGAAAAAACAAGACGGGAACAAATACAATATATAAAATGAAGAACAAGTAAAGTTAAATCAACAAACTTACCAGTATTCCAATGGGAGCTATGGGCCTGCTGTTAGCTAATGAGATGGTCAATGTCTGGTTCCATATTTGTCACTGCTAGTTGTAAGACTGAGAGGAGGAGTCGAGAGAGACAGAGAGAAGGAGGGGAGTCGGAGAGTGCGACGCACATTCCACACATGCGCACTGCAGCTCGGACAAGTCGGCTGCTAGGACAGGCAGCAGCAGGCCGGATAAATGTCCTTGGCAGCCGCATGTGGCCCGCGGGCCGTAGTTTGAGGACCCCTGATTTAATGGATTAGGGTTTTCTTTTGGGGTGATGAAAGTGTTTTGAAACTAAATAGGATGGTGGCTGTACAACATTGTGAATGTACTAAATACTACTTAACTGTTCACTTGAAAATGGTTGATCTTATGTTACATGAATTTCATCTCAACAACAGCAGCAACAAAATCTTACATGAATGAGTCAACAGGGACCAAACATATTGACATATGCTTACTGTTCACTAAATACTCTGATTCTCAACTAAACTTTCCAAGTTAACATGGCAGGAAGCAGTGATACCCAAAGCATGAGATGTGTTCTACTGATGGTAGGTAAGGTGAGAAAGGCTTTAAATAACATTGCCACGCATAGTGAGAAATCAATTTTTTTTTTTTTGAGTTGGAGTCTCACTCCGTTGCCCAGGCTAGAGTTCAGTGGCACATTCATGGCCAACCCAGCGTCGACCTGCTGGACTCCGGCGATTCTTCTGCCTCAGCCTTCCAAGTAGTCGGAACTTATAGGTGCGTGTTACCATGTCTGGCTAATTTTAAAAAATGTATTGTAGAGGAGGTCTTGCCAAGTTGCCCGGGCTGATCTGGAACCCACGGGCTCAGGCAATCCACTCGCCTCAGCCTCCCAAAGTGCTGGAATCACAAGCTGAGCCACCGAACCTGGTTGAAACCTAATTTTTCAGAGAGGTTAGTCACCTTTTGATCCTTGTGAACACATCAATGAGAGTGTCTCAGTTTGGAGTTAGGATGTTTGCTGTTACTGTAACTAGCATCTTGAATACATGCTAATCTTCCTTTTCAACAAAGAGACAGCAGCCTTCAACTTAGCACCCCTATTAACAGGTTTTGATATCATTGTTTTGCTTTTAGTGTGTTCATTTGTACTGGGTTTTTTTTTTTTGCCCCCACCCCCACCCCATTTGTACTTTTATCTTCCATTTATTCGCATGACATCTGTTTTTTACTTTTGTGCTTCCCAGAATGCTTTAGAGAATGGTGCAAATTTTCCTCTTTAAATTTATGTAGCAATGTGAGTGAACTTAAAGAAAAACAACAAGTAAATGATAATATAAATTGTATGAGGATTTCGGAGGAAGAGTGGAACTCAGATGATTAAACAGGACACACTGGCATAAAGAAACACTCCAGACTTGGAATGGGCGGTTCTGAGTCTCTTGCCAGCCATACAACTCTGGACATATCACGAAATTCCTCTGAGTTGTTGTTTCTGCCTATCTCACAAGACTTTTATGGAAAGTTCTATACAAATGTAAATTATTATTAAATGATTGTTTGCATCGAGTTGTGTGGGAGCCCTGGAGCTGCATTTCCCAGAGTCTCTTGCCAGCACAGTTCTGATAAGGCTGAGGTTGTGCCAGTGAGATGCACTCATGAGATTTGAAAGGCACAAGGAGCATGTCATTCTTCCTGCAGCAGCAGCTGATGCAAAAGGTTTGACAGATATAAATTTTTACAGTGAAGCTAGACCCCAAACGGTGTTCCTGGCAATCACCAGTTTCTGAGCCAAAGTGCAGCTGTGCCACGGACAGTGATTATCTGTCATTTACTGCAATTTCTGATCTCTGGGTGCAGAAACTTCCTGATGTTGGGTCCACAGTGGATGTGGAACAACCTGAAAGTCAGTGACACCTTCTTAACCTTCAATTGCCACTCCTTCCAAGATGTTGAACATACCTGAATTTTTTTTTTTTTGAGTTGGAGTCTCACTCTGTCACCCAGACTGGAGTGCAGTGGCCGCTCCCGGCCACCACAGCCTCGACCTGCTGGGCTCCGGCAATCTTTCCGCCTCAGCCTTCCGAGTAGCTGGAACTACAGGCGCACGCTACCACGCCCAGCTAATTTTTTGATTTACTGTAGAGATGAGGTCTCGCTGCCCAGGCGGGTCTCGAACCCGCGGGCTCAGGCAATCCACTCACTTCAGCCTCCCAAAGGCGTGAGATTACAGGCTGAGCCACTGAGCCACCGAGCCCGGCCATACCTGAATCTTTATGTTGAGTATCTTTCTGCTGGTGATACCTTACGTGTTTTTTTTTTTCTTTTCATTTTTTTCCTGGTTGGACCTCCACGGAAATATTGGGTTTTGCTGAATGTTTACGAAACCCAGTATTTTAATAATAATACAAGAATTAATTTCGTTGAGTGCTTACTAATTACTAGTCAATGAGCTAAGCATTTTACATGCATACTCTCATTTAGTTTTTACAAAAACCCTATGATGTAGTTTTTTTATTATTCTCATTTTGCAGAGGAATAATCTGAGGCATGGGTTACACAATGGACCCAAGTATTAGAGGTGGCAAGCAGCAGATCCAGGATTTGAACTCATGAGGTCTGACTCCAGTGAGGGCTCAATCATCCTGCACTCTACTGTGACTCTGCACAACAAAGTTTGCCACAGGTCTATAGTAAAATCTCCTTTAGGTCTGAAACCAGAGGTGTCCCAAAATTCAGAAGGTTTAATTTTTAAACAAACAACACAGCACATGGACTGTGGATTACATATAGGTGGCATAAGTGGGATCTGGTACAACCTGTTATCAAGCACACCAAGAGTTTTGCAGCAAAATTAGTGTTTGTGTAAATAAGATTAAGACCCTAAAGAGCCCTAGGAAAGCTGAGTTGCCACCAAAAGAGTTTAGGTGCCAAACTTATGAACAAAATTTTTGGTTTTTACAGCTTTTTGGATTAGGACTCGCTGTAATTTTCATGAAGTATTAGCAAATAGAAAAGGCTGAGTAGATCTAATATACACATGTATATTATATATGTGTGTGTATATATATGTGTGTATATATATTTCTCATCTATTATCTCACTTTCATCGAGTCTTTAGTCTGGCTACTTGTGACCACCGCTTCTTCCTTTTTTTAGCCAAATTATGTGGCAAGAATGTATTTCATGTCTGCTTGCTTTGCAAGTATGTTTACTTTGCAGAAGTCAAAAGAATGAGGTCTTTATATTGTTTCACAAAGCTCAGTGGCATCGCCCTGCCTCAAAGAAAAGAACCAGACAAAAGTAAAACTTAGCAGAAACAAATAAACAAGCATGCCCTCGAAAACTTTAGGGTCTGCTACAGTTCACCCTGTTCTTCTATAATTTGACCTTTTTAATATAGCACTTCTGCTAATTTTGATGAAATTACTTATTAAGGTTTTTGCTAAAATACAGCTTTAGCATTGTATTTTCTTTTTTTCCTTTTTATGAGTTGGAGTCTCACTCAGTCGCCCAGACTGAAGTGCAGTGGCTGCTCCCGGCCACCTCAGCCTCGACCTGCTGGGCTCCGGCGATCCTTCCGCCTCAGCCTTCCAAGTAGCAGGAACTACAGGCGTGCGCTACCATGCTCGGCTAATTTTTGATTTATTGTAGAGATGAGGTCTTGCCAAGATGCCCAGGTGGGTGTCAAACCCGCGGGCTCAGGCAGTCCACTCACCTCAGCCTCCCAAAGCGCGGGATTACAGGCTGAGCCACTGAGTCCAGTTTAGCAGTGTATTTTCAATCCACTTATTCTAGTTATCTGCAGATGTGTAAAAAAAAACCACCCTAAGCGCAATGGCTTAAAACAACAATCTATTATTACTTTCATGGTTTCATTGGTTGAGATGTCTTCACTGGGGTCCCCCATGGGTTTGCACTATGGGGTTTGAGGTATCTGAAGGCTTAACAGTGCTGGAGGCTCAGGATGCCTCATCCCTAGGACAGCGATTAATGCCGGCTGTTGGCTGGGGGCTCAGCTCAGCCCACCTCCATGTGGCCTCTCCACATGACTTGGGTTTATTTTGGGGTGATGTTGGAGTTCTCAGAGGTCGTGTGCTATGTAATTCAGAGACCTTGGTAGAAGCTGCAGAGCATCTTACAATCTAGCCTTAGAAATCACTTAGCATCACTTCCTCCCACAGCCTAGTGGTCAAAAGTGAGTCACAGGGCTAGCCCAGATTCAAGAAGAGAGTATGATACTGGGAGGCACAGTTGATTGGGTGGCCATCTGTGAAAACTAGATGACACACAACTTATGTGCACTTAAGTGCACAAGGGCTTAAAAGTTAATTCAAGAATCGTACATGCCGGGCTCGGTGGCTCAGCCTGTAATCCCGCGCCTTTGGGAGGCTGAAGTGAGTGGGTTGCCTGAGCCCGCGGGTTTGAGACCCGCTTGGGTAGCGAGAACGCCTCTCTACAATAAAAAAATCAAAAAATCAGCCAGGTGTGCTAGCGCACGCCTGTAATTCCAGCTACTTGGAAGGCTGAGGCAGAAGGATCGCTGGAGTCCAGCAGTTCAAGGCTGCGGTGGCCGGGAGCGGCCACTGCACTCCAGTCTGGGTGACAGAGTGAGACTCCAACTCCAAAAAAAAAAAAAAAATCATACACACAGAGACAAACGTTTTATTAGCCTAAAATGGAGACCAAAATGCCATGGAATTGTACTTCTATTTATTACTATCTTATGCTTTTTAATCCAACTCTGCTTGATGAGAATTTAAAAATAAATGGCATGGCATCTAAGAGGTAGCCAAATGGATGGCTGAAGTATGGCAACTGTGAGCTGAGCAGGCAGGAGAAATCCTCCCAAGCTGTAAAAACATATTGAGACACTTTTCAAATGATACGGCATCATTATAGATTTCTGGCAAACCGTGATAACTATTTTGGTATGTAATCAGGAACAGGGTGTCTTGTGAGCAAAAGAGCAGAGGAGATAAAGAGCGGCAGCTTTTGTAGTTGAAAGTCAGTGATCTCATCTTTTTCTTTCTCTTTTTTTCTGGAGTCACAGACCCCTTTGAATATATGAAAAGGGAACTTTCTACCCAGAAAAACTGGATATTTGCATATCTTTGAATCTTTCCTTCTTTCAATCATTCCCTGCTTTCTTCCTTTCTTCCCTTTATCCCCTCCCTCCCTTCATTCCTTCTACAAATATTTATGGGGAGCTGGTTCTGTATCAGACACTGATCTGGACCAAGCAATAGAGAAGGGCGGAGGACAGAGACGTTCCCTAGTCTCATGGCACGCACAGTCGTAATATAGGGAAAACAGAAAGAAACTGAGTTCACCAATAAACCAGACCACCTCAGATAGTTAAAAGTAACAAATCGTGCTATTTACAATTTTATGGAGTTCACAGTCCTTCCTCACGCTGCAATCAATAACTTCTTTTTAAAACAATGGCTAACTTATTATTATTGTTATTTTTTTCCCATTTTAAATTTTATTACATCAAAAGAAAAAAAAACCCAAATCTCCACAAACTCTAAAACCTAAATTAAGTGAAAGACAGATTATTCTAACTCCACCCCTCCAAAACAACTTTAGATTTAAAAAATCCAAAAGAAATACCAGCTTCAAAAATATTTATCCAAAAAGTAAGGCATCCACTTTACAAAAATTAATAATTGAAGGAGGGGAAGAGGTTGGAGGAATGAGAAGAAAGGGAACAAGAAGATGGTCCCCAGCCGAGTGTCTACTATTATTGTTATTTTTATTTATTTATTTATTTTTTTGAGTTGGAGTCTCACTCTGTCGCCCAGACTGGAGTGCAGTGGCCGCTCCCGGCCACCGCAGCCTCCACCTGCTGGGCTCAGGCAATCCTTCCGCCTCAGCCTTCCAAGTAGCCGGAATGACAGGCATGCGCTACCACGCCTGGCTGATTTTTTGATTTATTGTAGAGATGAGATCTCGCTGCCCAGGTGGGTCTCGAACCCGCGGGCTCAGGCAATCCACTCACCTCAGCCTCCCAAAGGTGCGGGATTACAGGTTGAGCCACCGAGCCTGGCTTATTGTTATTTTTAAATGAGCACTGTGGATGTTGGTTACCCATTTCTTTTTTACTTACCCTGGGTACACAGATATCAGTGTTGACTGATTTTATTATTATTTTTTAACCCACAAGAATAGTTACATGCAGTGTCATTGGAGCTGACTCTTGTAATCAATAGCTTCTCATAAAAATTCAGAAAATACTGCAGCTGTTGAGTATGAATATGTGCAATGGGACACTTTTCACAGTCTTATTTTTAAAAATTCCTCCCTTAGGGAACGATCTGCTTTCCCTCTTAAAAAAATTAAATGGATCAAATAGCCCTGGATTCACATTTCAGAGTCTCAGTTTATAGGAGACTCTGCAAACTGACCCTTCCATCCATATTTTGAAGATTATACTGAAGGATGGATGGTTTGCTTTGGATGATTTTTTTTCCTCTATGTTCTATGTTCTCGCCACATACTGTACTTCTGGCCGTAGTTATTATGGCATCCTGTGGGAGATGTTCACATGTGCTTTTACCTTTGGCAACATTTTAAGCATTGTCATTAGCATAACGTTTGCAAAAATGAACTACAAATATTCATCTCTCGGTCCATTATGATACGCAAGAGGTAGTCCCAAACTCCTGGTATTATACTGTGAAATATTTTAATTAGTGACAGAAACTGTTAGTCTGTACCTCTTTTTACTTTTTGGTACTTTAATGATATCAAGCTTTTACCCTTTCTTCAGTTGAAGGGCATCTTACTGTATTGATGTCACGTTGGAGTAAAAATAATCACGGAGTGAATACAATCTGAATATAATTATTTAGATCAGGGATTGGTGAATGATGGCCCCATGGGGTGAGTCCTCCTACTTCCATAAGCCAATTTTCAGGGAAACCCAGTCACCCTCATTCTTATACACATTGTCCATGGCTGTTTTCACGTTTATTATACTTCCCCTTTAAGAAAAAGTTTTTTCATCTATGATTTAGAGGAAAAGTGTTTCTATCTTTATTTCCTGGATAATCATTGACCTAAATTCTGTATTTGATATGGTCTGAAGATAACATATTAAATTGACATATTGCCAATTATGCCATAGGCATGTTTTGAGACAAACTTGTGTGGGTATTGTTTAACAACACTTTCAAGACTTTAGAAATAAAAATCATGGCAAGTCCCTGAAGTTCTTCCTGGGAACAACACAGATTTTATATTGAGGTCACTGACTGTTGACACTCTGACTTGTGGAAAAAAAGTGGGGATTTCCAAACTTCTATAATACCTTAGAGTCAGGATGCTCTCATCAAAGTATAAAACTGAGCCATGGATGCTCATAATTAAGTCCAAAATGAAGTGCTTCTCAAAATTACCCATATAATTTATGGAAAAACATCTGAAATGTCCACTTCGTTTTGCCAAGTAAGCCCGAGGCGTGTTTGTCCATCCAAAGTCCCATTAACTCGTTAACTAATGACTTGGAGTCTTGTCCATGATGTTTGCAGTGATGTCCCTTGAGTGACATCTCTTCAGTGTCTCAGTGGTTCCCAAGGTTTCCTTAAGTGATGGGAGCTCAATCACAAACACAACTTAATTCAGTAAACATTTATTGATGGCCATCAAGGTGCAAAGCGGGGTCCGGTGGAGGCAAGAAAGCAATAAGTGGGAGCTCTTACCTGTCAGGCGCTGGGAGGATCCCAATCTGGGTGAGGGCTAACCTGAGACTTCTGTAACTTCTGGAGAAGTATTTGGGTATTGAAAACACTTCCCCTGTCCCTTTGACCTGCGTTTACCCCCGTTCACACATCAAACTAGTGATGCCATTTTTGTATCAGGCATAACAATAAATACTAGTCTTTACAAATCCGGGTTAAATGAATGAAAGAAGACCCAAGGGTAAGTATAAATTTGTATTTTCTTACAAAGTATATACACGGTCATGTACCACGTGACATTTCGGTCATCGATGGGCCGCCTACATGACGGTAGCCCCATAAGATTATAATGGAGCTGAAAGTTCCATTCGCCTAGGGATGGCATGCATAGCCATTGTCACCTTGTGTCACCCAACACACTTCCTCGTCTGCTTAGATTCACACATACTTCCCAGTGTGTTACAATTGTCCACAGTACTCAGTCCAGTCACGTGCAGAACAGGTTTGTAGCCTAGGTGCAACAGGCTACACACAGCCTCGGTGTGTAGCAGGCTGTGCCGTCCGGGTTTGTGTAAGTACACTCTCCGATGTTTGCACAACCACGAAATCGCCCAAGAACACGTTTCTCAGAATGAGTATCCCCACTGCTAAGATGACAACACTGGGAAGCTAGGAGCCTTTGAGAACATCTCAGACCTGATGGTACTCGCAGTTCTTCAAGTCTCCGAGCTCGGCACGAGCCTGTGACCCTGCCTCCTCCTCCCACCCCTCCAAAGCACCCTGTTTCTTAGAGTCAGTTTTCACCTGCTGGAAAAGGGAGATGATAACAACAGTGCAGAGTTGCCAGCTTGAGTAATTCTAGTTCCCGGAAACAAGGACGGGAAGCCTTTTACTCAGTTGCACACCCTAACTTTCCTAGCTTCTCTTGAATAAATCACTTAACTGCCAGCTAATTGCAGCGTGGCGAAGTTCCCACCACTCGTCTTTTTATGGCGCTCCTCAATGGAGGGCCGCGGAGATGAACACTCTTGACAATTTCCACGATACAAAAAAGGAAAGCTGACCTACAGAAAGATGGGCCAAAGATGAACATCGAAGTCTGAGGCAGCAACGGGATGGTACATGGTAGCCTACTTTAAAGGAGTGCTGATCTCGACACTCAGCCAAAGTTTCGGAAAAATGACAGAAACGTGATGTGTGACAGACGCGACGCCCCTCCATTCAGCAAGCCATTCTTCTGCACTTACTAACCACGGAGCGCTCACTCGCTCCCTGGCAACCCAGGTGGCAGCCCCACGAGGCAGGTACCACGAGCATCTCTCTTTCCAGATGCAGACCCGGAGGAGCCACGGCCGGACACCCGGCGAGCGGCGGAGCCGCAAGCGGAAAACCGAGCGGCGGGGTCACAAGCGGAAATCCGAGCCGGGGGTCCTGCCTCCTGCTCTGCCGACCTCCCCCGGGTCGCGGCCGCCCTCTGGACCTGGCGGGGGCCACGCAAGCGGGGGTCGTCTCGGCGCTGCGAAACCCCGCCGGGCCCCCCGGGGTCCGAAGTCGCGGCTTCCCGCCGGGGGCTGCCGCGGACTCGCGCGCCCCCCCCGCCCGCGGCCGGCGGGGGCGCGCACGGCGGGAGCGCGGGAGCGGCGCGCACGTGCCGCCGGGAAGGGGCCGCCCGGGCCGCGCCAAGATGGCGGCGGCCGCGGCCGCAGCGGCGACGGTTGGCGGCGGCCGGTGAGGCGGGCGGGGCCGGCGGCGCGGAGGCGGGGTCCCGGGCGAGCCGCCCTGGGAGGCGGGGGCCGTTTCCATAGCGGCGGCAGGAGGTGTCGCGCCGGGGAACTTCCTGGTTCCCGGGCTCGGCTCCGCCGGGATCCTCTTGGAAGGGAAACAATGGGGCGGAGGGCACTGCGGTAGCCTCCGCCGCCGCCGCCGCGCCGGACCCGCTCGGCCGCCCGCCCGCCGCCCGCCCGCCGCCCGCCGCCCGCCCGCAGCCTCGCCGCCGGGACCGTCCCGAGGTAACTTCCTCCCTCGTCGCCCGCCGCGCGGGGCCGCCGGCGGCGGGGCTCCCTCCCCGGCCGCCGCTCGGAGTTGGCCCCGGGGAGCCGGACGCCGCCATTCCCGGACCGGGAGGAGGGGACGCGCCGGCTGCGGCGCCCGCGCCGGGCCCTGGGGGGCGCGCTCCGGAGACGCACCTGGGCGGCGGGGTCTGCGGCGTGATGGGCAGGCGGGCGCGCGGGGGCGCCCCCGCCAGCCCCCCACCCCCGTGCAAGTTTCGGTGCCCGGGCAGACGTGGCTCCCCGGCGGGTTCCAGCCGCGTCCGAGCGAGCCCGAGTGGGCAGGACCGGCGCGAACTTGGTGCGGCTCCACGCTTGCCTTGGCGCCGCGGAACTTTGTCTCCGGCAGGCCGGGGGAGGCCGGGCCGGCCGGGCGGGCACGGCGAGAGCCCGGGAGTCCGCGCGCCTTCGCGAAGTTGGCGACAGAGTTTGCCGCTCGGCGCCGGGGGCTGGTGCGGCGCTCGCGAGGCGTGGGAACCGCGGCGCGCAGGTGTTTGGATGCCGGAAAATGCGAGAAGGCTGTGACGCCAGGGGTGGATGTTTCTGTAATTTAAAGATTGAGTCTCGCGCCTCCTCCCCGCCTCCTCTCCCTGCTCCCCACCCCACCCCACCCCATCCCGCGTTTAGTCTGCAGATGCTTTTTTGGAGAGTAGACTTGAACCTACTCGGTTCCTTTGGCCTGGGAAAGCTTGTGGACTTGGGGCAATACCCAGGCATTGGAAATAAGGCGGCGGGAACAGGGAAAAAGTAGGGACGCTGTCCTAAGTATGCTGTCTTGCTGGAAGAAAAATTATTTCAAAGCCGTATTAACCGTTTTGTGAAGATAATGAACCTTTGGGATAGAGAGTTAATATTTCATAACTCAGGAACGTTGCACAGAACTTAAAAGACCTCCCAGGCCCACTTTCTATGTTGAATCTCTGGGAAGTTGTGTGTGTTTGGGGGGTCGGGGATCGGTTTAGTTTTTTTCTTTCCTGAAATCATCTTAATAAGAGTTATTGATTTAGCCGGTAACAAATGGACAGTGGCTTATTTGCTTTTATTTCTCCTTCATTCAGATCCTAAAGTTAAAAAAAGTGTTTCCATGTTTGCCATTCTATTATAATAACTTTGTGAGCGTGCTGTAGTTCATTACTTAACATGGGTGTTGGTGCTGTGTTGTATTCTACATAGGCCATTAAAATGTAAGTCAATATAGAAAAGAAGAAAATTACACTAATTAAAGTCTAAATTAATTTTTTTTAAAAAGCAGGATTTATTGAGAAGACAGAAAAGCTCCCACAGTGGGAGAGGACCCGAGGGGGTTGCCGGGAAGTCTAAATTAATTTTTAAAGGAAAAACCCAGTCCTAGTGGCAAGTACAGGTAGCATCCTGAGTTGACACATTCTTTTGCTGATTATGTATTTAGAGAATTAATGAGTTGTCACAAAGGCATTCAGGAAAGGTTTGCCAAACATTAAGTATTTGGGCCCGAGCCTGTCTTAGAGTTGGTGCCTACTTGCTGTTTTTAGCTAGACTGTCAGACTCTGTGGTACTTATTTCTGGTCGGGAAAGTCCAGTACCAGTTTTAACAATGTTTTGGCGTGCAGGAAGTTTCTAGTGGGGATAGCTGATTTTGGTTAAACAAACGATAACTACAGGTGTCAGATTTGGCACCATCTGTTAACTGATCATCCCTAAGCACTGTTGGGAACCGAGAGAACTGCCCTCCGCAACCGGTCCTATGTGCGCTTCCGGTGCCAAGCTAAGGTTGGGCGCTCCATCTTTGCTATTATGTGCACATCCGTATCGAGTTACTGTTACATTTTGTAGCCAGCGAAGGTGGAGGAAAAAGAGGCCAGTAAGTTCAAGCTCGTAGCAAATTGAAAAGAATGACTTTGGTTAAAAAGTGTCAGAAATGTTAAGGCCGTTTTAAGCTGGTGAAAGGCGGGGCTTTAGGATTCTAAAGCTTTGGGCATTGCCACTTCGGGTAGAGAGGAAGAGATGAGTGATTCCATTTCTGGCTTATGTTTGCAATTTAACTTTAACCACTCTTGTTTTGTAACTAATGCGATTCAGACCAGTTATTACCAGAAGGTTATAGTTTGTCCCCTCAGTGTATTTTTGAAAGGCGTATTCTGTTCTCAGATGTGATTTCATTATGGTCAGAGACTCAGTTTTTCCCTTTGGCAGGTGACTCCCGTGTTTACAGTGGAAGTCAATATAAAAATGACAATTTGAAAGAAATCTGACTTCTGGCAAACTTCCATGTGGTACAGGAAGATTGGAGCATAAAAATTAGAGTCTGTCTATGCCATTTCCAGATTATGTCACCTCATGTAAATTACTTGAAGTTTTAAAAGCTTGTTTCTTTGTAAAATTGGGGAGAATTGTAAATTCAAATGTGTTTATCCAATGAATATTTCTTGAGTGCTTTCCGTGTACCCCAGGACTTTGCGCCAGGTGCATCCTTTTCAGCAACAGGTAGGATGAGTCATTGAAGAGAAGTGCGCAGAGCCATAAAACCTGTAAGTAGGGAGCCTAACTTGGTTTTGGGGGAGCCAGGGCAAGTTTCCCAAGGAAGTGACTTGTAAGGCCCGAAGGATGAGGAGGAGGAGACAGTCGGCAGGAAGGAGGGCTGGGTGGGAGACTTTGAGGGTGCGAGAAGGGCGTGATTGTTGTGGCAGTTAAGGTAAGAGTGCTTGTGTTAGTTTCCTACATGGCATGTAAACCTCACTGTTGGTTGTGTGGAGAAGGCTCCTGGCACTGGTCTCTAACCCTCTGCATGAAGTGGCTCCGTTTTGACCCATAGCGATTATAGCAAGGGAATCAGTCTCCTTGACTCTAACTGCCCTTGACCCAGAAGTAACTCTCAGTACACTTTGGTGTCTTCTTTTATAACTCTCCATTGGTTTACGTGTTAGTTTCTGCAACTGTAAAACTGGGATTAAATGTCAAATAAGGTATTCTTTGATTTCTTTACAGAGATACTTTATAATATCTGAAGAGCATAGTGATTTCATTTTCCCTTTGAAGAACTTAGACTATCTTAGTTAAAAAGTCTACCCCTCACAAAACTGTATTACCAATCTACCCTGAAATAAAAATATTTGATAAGTGGCAGGTAGTTTCATTTGCTTATAGACAAGTAAGTGTGACTCTGGCGTTTCATGTCTTGTTTGCTTATGTGTTTTTGGCTTCAAAGAGATTATTCGGATATTTCGTGATAGAGATAATCACACCTGTATTTTGCTAACATCGATACAAGTGCAGAAAAAGTTATGATTTTATCCTGGAATTTTCCTTTCATGGAATCAGCAAGTGCGTTTAAAATGTTAGAGTAACATTTTTAATGAAGTAAGTGAGAGAATACTATTTTTAACCGTATTGATGTATTAATTTTGCTGTTAGTAATGTTACATAGGTCAGTGATGACAAATTAATATTTTGTTTTGGAATTAATGCTGTAGTTATAAGTCTCTTGGCTCTCAAGTCTGTCCTTTTTTCTTTTCGTTTGGTTTTAGAACATTTACTGTTTATTAGCAAATCTGTGGTGAGATAACAGATAAAGTAAAATAAGATTTTAGAAAGCAATCATTATGGAAAAAATTGGATAGATGTGGAGACTAAAATGTATAAAGGTTAGATGTGTGTGTGAGGTAGAGCTAGATGTTTCTATGTACTACCCTGTGTCTTGGAATAAAAAGTAATGAATTAGCATACAATAACTGTTGTTAATTTTAAAAATCTTTTTGTCTCACCTGTTCTATGGCCATGTTTTCTATTTCTAACTTTGTTTTGAATTGATATTTTAAAAATAGTTTTCCATCTTTTTTGTTAGTTTGGGATTATATATTCTTTTACTATATTTACGGTGTTGACTTTAAAATTTTTAATATATATTCTTGAGTTACCTACGTGTTAATTGAGACATTCATTCTTTTCCCAGACAGGCAAGGTCTTTAAAAACATTTCATTCAACTTCCTTATTTCATTATTGCCATAATGCATGTATATTTTAAAAATGCATGTATATTTTAAAACCCACAAATATATTGCTAGTGTTTTATACAATGAGAATTACTGGATTCCCTCCCCTTCCATTTCTTTTTGCATTACTGACCTTTTGTTTGGAATAATTTTCCTTCTACCTGAAGAAACTGTTTAGTACTTTCTTCAGAGTGGATCTAGTTTTGAAAATCTTCTAACGTTATCTTTGTCCGAGAATGTCTCTAATGTCTTTGTTTCACCTACATTCTTTTTTTATTTTTTATTTTTGAGTTGGAATCTCACTCTGTCATCCAGGCTGGAGTGCAGTGGCACACTGCTCATGGCCACCACTGCCTCGATCTGCTGGGCTCAGGTGATCCTTCCGCCTCAGTCTTCCAAGTAGCTGGAACTACAGGCACGATGCCACCATGCCCGGCTAATTTTTGACTTATTGTAGAGATTAGGTCTTGCCACCTTGCTCAGGCTAGTCTCGAACCCATGGGCCTAGGCAATCTTCTCACCTAGGCCTCTCAAAGTGCTGGGATTATAGGCATGAGCCACTGTGCCTGGCCTTATGTTCTTGATAGATATATTTTGCTGGATATAGAATTCTAAATTGGAGAGATATATATTAGTTCTTTGGAGAGAGTATTCTATACCATTTTGACTTCCTTGCTTCTCTTTGGAAGTCAATTGCAGATTATTGCTTTGTTGGCAATTTGTTTCTTTCTTGGTCTATTTTTAGGATTTTCTTTTTGTTTTTGGGTTTTAGGTGCTTTTCTCTCTCTCCCTCCCTCCTCCACTCCCTCTTGCTCTGTTTCTTGTTTGGGAATTATTGGGGGCATTTCAGGACTGTGTCTCAATGTCTTTCATTCGTTTTGGAAAGTTCTTCATCTCTTCAGCTACTACTTTTCTCTATTCTCTTGCTTAGTCTTTCTGGGAACTTAGTTATACAAGCTTAGATCTTCTCACAGAGTTCTGTCTGTATTTTACCTTTCATTTTTTTTCATCCTTTTGCATCTTTTTTGTTCTGGATATGTTCTTCAGACCTATCTTCCAGTTTACCAGGTTAGTCTTCATCTGTATCTAATCTGTCCTTAGCTTTTAAATTTTAAGTTTTTGTTTTTTTAGAATTTCAGTTTGGTTCTTTTTCAAATATGCTATGCCACTTTTTGTAGTTTCTAGTTCTCTACCAAAATTTTCAAGCTTTGTACATGTATCTTTAGAGTGAGTTTGTTTAGTTTACTTACAAGT
Source organism: Cephalopachus bancanus (assembly GCA_027257055.1). Taxonomy (NCBI): domain Eukaryota; kingdom Metazoa; phylum Chordata; class Mammalia; order Primates; family Tarsiidae; genus Cephalopachus; species Cephalopachus bancanus. The sequence goes on from JAPVLO010000027.1 coordinate 5,884,252, forward strand.
TATTCTTTCTTTTGGGATTTATTTTTCTGAGGTTTTATTCTAAAGCAGGGATGGCTCCCTAGGTGGATCTTGGTGGACTCTGATGTTTTGTTCTTCCAGCCTTCAAGGCTGCCTAAGTGCAGCTTAGTCTTGCAGGTACCTCTTTGGTTATGCAAACATTTCTAGCAGGAAAGCCGCTCCAAGGGGCCATGCTTTCCCTTCCAATCCTTGTGTGATCTTGGACTGTGGCTGGCAATTCCTCATTGTCTTGTTAGCTCTTTGATATCTTTCTTTCCTTTTAAAAAATTAAAATATAATATACATACAATCATGTGTACTAATCTTAAGTGAAAACTCTGCAGAATGTTTATAAGTGTGATGAACTGTGTAAGTGCACACATCCAACATACAGCAGTCCCCCTCATCTGTAGTTTTACCTGCTGTGGTTTTAGTTACCTGTAACACAATATGTAAGATATTTTGAGAGAGAGGGCACATTCACATAACTTTCACTATAGTACTTTGTTGTAATTGTTCTATTGTTGAACTTAGTTATGCTTGTTAGTCTCTTACTATACCAAATTTATAAGTTAAACTTCGTTGTGTGTGTATGTATATATGTATACATAATTGTGTGTGTGTGTGTGTGTGTGTGTGTGTGTGTGTGTGTGTGTATGTATGAAAACACATGGTATATATGGGGCTCAGCATGCTCCATGGTTTCAGGCATCCTTGGGGTTTCTTGGGATGTGTTCCTGCTGATGAGGAGGCTACTGCCCGGAGCTTTTTTAGTCAGGACAAAACTGTATTCGAAAGTGTTCATACCAATTTATAGGCTCTGATATTTTTAATCATTCAAAAGTATGCTTGGCATATATTTTTTGTTCAGCTATCCTCAAGTAAGAGGGTTGTTGGAAAGTAGAGACCAGTTAGAAGAGCCTGAGTGTGGAGCAGTAGACTCATTTTATTTTTTTTTTTGAGTTGGAGTCTCACTCTGTCGCCCTGACTGGAGTGCAGTGGCCGCTCCCGGCCACCACAGCCTCGACCTGCTGGGCTCCGGCGATCCTTCCGCCTCAGCCTTCCAAGTAGCTGGAACTACAGACGTGCACTACCACGTCCGGCTGATTTTTTGATTTATTGTAGAGATGAGGTCTCACTGCCCAGGCGGGTCTCGAACCTGTGGGCTCAGGCAATCCACTCACCTCAGCCTCCCAAAGGCGCGGGATGACAGGCTGAGCCACCAAGCCCGGCTTGTAGACTCATTTTTAAAGCGGTGTTTTAGGATGTATATTCCAGTTGGTGCTGAGAGAAGTCGCCACTTGCAGATTACATACATTAATCGCTGAAGACAGATTTCTGGATTTTTTTTTTTTTTTTTGAGTTGGAATCTCACTTTTGTTTCCCAACCTGGGAGTGCAGTGGCATGCTCACGGCCACCGCAGCCTTGACCTGCTAGGCTCTGGCGATCCTTCTGCCTCAGCTTTCCAAGTAGCTGCAACCACAGGCACGCACACCACGCCCGGCTAGTTTTTGTGACTTACTGTAGAGACGAGGTCTCACCGAGTTGCCCAGGCTGGTCTTGAACCCCCAGACTCAGGCAATCCTCTTGCCTCGGCCTCCCAAAGTGCTGGAATTACAGGCTTGAGCCACCACGCTCAGCCTACTTCACTGTTAATAGTCCTGTTGACTTCCCAGTGTCAGTTGGATCTGCTTCTGTTTGTGAAAATATATCAACATTTTAGACCAGCTTGTTTTAGTTCATACTTGGTTTTCTGTAATGATTTATTGATTGGTCCTACTTATAGTGCTAAAGAAATTAGAATCTCCATTGCCCATTGAATTAAAATTAGTTTTAAAATCATAAATTGGCCCAGCACCGTGGCTCATGCCTGTGATCCCAGTGCTTTGGGAAGACAAGATAGGATCACCTGATGCCAGGTGTTCAAGACCAGCCTGGGCAGCATCATGAGACCCCCATCTCTACCAACAATAAAAATTAGTTGGCATGCTGTCTCATGCTTATAGTCAGGAATCTGAGCTGGGAGACTTGCCTGAGCCCATGAGTTCAAGGCTGCAGTGAGCTATGGTCATGCCACAGCATCCAACCTGGGTGACAGAGTGTTTCTAAAAATAAAATTTAATAATAAAATCAAATAATAAAGTATACAGTGCTAGAAAGGGAACTTAAAAATTCCATTTTAATTTTCTTATTTTATAATGAGACCACAGATGGATCAGAACTAATACATGCTTTAACTATATAAGATATTTAGTTTGCCAGAGCACTTTTTCATGCAAAATTCCATGACAATTCTGAATGGTAGGCAGGCTGGAAATTTTATCTCTGGTTTTACAAATGAAGAAACTGAGGCTCTGGGAAGTGAAGTGACTTAGTCTGAATTCCTGGAGCTGGTAATGGCAGAGCTGTGACATATTTGCATGGAGCACTTTCTGTGTGTTGAGAGATTCCATCTTGCCAAGTTCCAACTGTACTCACATCCTCCGTGAACTCTCCTGTCTTCACCCTGTGTACTTAGAACCTTTGGCCCATAAACGTACTCCCTTTCGTTCAGCGCACTGAGCCGCAGCTCTTGACTCCCACTCACCCCAGTTTCCTTCTGTCCTTTTGTTTTGATGTGTTAGCTGCAGATGACTGGGACCACGCTTGTCTGGACTGCCTTAGCTCAAGTCCCTTGAGCCATTTTTGCCTACTGTAGAGCGGATTCATATTTATCACATGCATGGATTCTTGCATCTAAACTCCAATTAGATATACATTTTTTGAACACAGGACCTGGAATTCTTTCTACTTTTCTTTATATTCCTCATGGTGTCTGCTATAGTGCTCATTGTAGTTGGCAATCTGGAATTTTTAACCATCTTTTTAAAAGATGTCAGGCTCCTGAAAACCAGAGATATTCTATCTTTCATTTTAGCTTTTATCTGTAGAACCCAGACATTGTGTACAGTTCTGATATGATGTATCAAGTGAATTAGGCACTTATACCACATAAACAAATTGTAAGCCACTTCTGAAAGTCCCCAACTCTCTATAACTGATATGAGTAAGGAAGACTTGAAAAGGACATCTGTTTCCTAAATAACTGGAAATTGATGTGTTGACCAGTACGTATAAAGCTACTAGAATTCGATGAGTCCTTCTGGACACCTAACTTAAATTCTACCTGTGGAAGGGGAAATTTGACCTCTTTCTTATCTCATGCCTCATTAACATACATGTGTAAACAAACCGATGAAACCAACCGATTTTCTCATTTTGCTCTTAGGCCCATCTCGTTCTTTGATCTTATTAGCAGGAAGTACTTTGTTGGATTAGTGAAAAGGATAAACAAACCTCCTTTTACTCTAGCAATAACAGAAGGTTGCTTTGCTTCTCTTGTGCTGAGGAAATACTTAAAGCTGTGGTGATTTGACATTGTGTTTCAGAGTATTATAGAAAGCACAAGAACTGAGTGATGAGACCTGTGTTAAGGAATAATGACTTTCATATTAGCTGAAGTTATTTCTTTATCTGGAATGAGAAGATATTACAGGTTGAGTATCTTCTGAGATGCTTGGGAGCAGAAGTGTTTCAGATTTTGGAATGTTTTCATTATATCAGTTGAGCATTCCAAATCTGAACTCTGCAGTGCTCCAGTGAGCGTTTTCTTTGAATCACCTCAGTGCTCAGAAAGTTTCCGTTTTTCAGATTTGGAATGCTCAACCTGCACCTGGGAATCTGCCCTGACATATATATTGGAACGAATGAACTATGAATCGGAAGGCACTAGATTGACTGTAATGTAAATTTCATGGTAGTAGGGTTTTGTTTTGTTCATGACTGTGTCTGCAGTACCTCGAACACTTCTCATAGTTACTCAGTAAATGCTTATTGAATGGATAGTAAGTTTTTATGTTATCTGTTTTACATGTAAACACTGAACACTAATCATTTAAGTGTTGGTTTGTAAGCTTTTGAGGAAATGAAGGTAACTTTGAGTCATCATTTCTCATACTTATTTCTTGCTGAGTTGATGAGAAAGTTGCATAAAAGCACATTGTATTCATTCATTGTCATTAAATTTCTTTGAGATGCTTTAACTGAATGCATGAGAGTCCATTACATGTAAATGAACAATTCACTCATCAATCCCATGGACATTTACGTTGTTTATAATTTTTCTTACTGTTACAAATAATGCATCAATGAAGGACATTTTCTTAAGCTTTTTTAGGGGGAGGGGAGGACTGATCAACAAGTAGGAATTTAGAAAAACAGATCAGACAGCACAAATGATACAGCTCTTTGGGTAGCCAGCTGCTTCTACACACAGGTAAGGTATAGTCATCAGTCTTTTCATATAAAAGGCATCTTGCAATTTGTGGTGGAACCGGTTATCACTTGTATTATTTATCTTTTACTTTTAAGGAATAGATGAATCGTTATAACTGTTTACACCTCTTAATTATGGCTTAAATGTTGTAAATGCATTTAACTCCTTTGTGCATATGGTTACATATATTAGTGTCATTATTATTTATAATCATTTTGTTCCTGGAAAATTTTTGCTTTATTATATTAAAGTACTGTAAGATTATCACATTCAAAGAAAAGAATCTATGTAACATGTTATGTGAAAATGAGCATAGTGATGCCTGTCCCACCTCTGCTTCCTCAGCTTAAGTGATGGAATATTGCCAATACCTTCCTGGGCATCTCCCCCGACCCCCATCCTGCCACTGGCTTGAGAACACCCCAGCATTGGTGTGGGGCTCCTGCGTTCCTTTTTTTTTTTTTTAAAGTACATTATGTATGTGCATATCCCTCAACAATATATTGTTACCTTTACATATTTTGGAACATTATTTAAATGGTATCATCACATATGGGTATATATATTTATATAGGTGTACAATATATATAAGAAGTTTATACCAGTAATATTTGTGAGACTTATTTGTTGATATACATATCCATGGCTCATTCCACTGATTCTTAATACTTAACTGTATAAAGATGACATAATTACTTACTCTTTGCTAATGGAAATTCCAGTTTTTGTGCTGTTACAAACAGCATTGCTATGGACATTTTCAGTAGAAATGCTAGCACACATGGGAAAGAGTTTCTTTAGCCATGTGTCTCTTTTGGTTAGTATCTGCCTGATATGCATTTGTAATGCTTATATTTCCAGCCTTTTTGTGTTCTTATTGATTTGGCTGTGTTTCCTATGAATCACATTTGGCTAGAATTTTTCTTATACAGTCTTTTTAACTTGAACATTTAATTTGCAATTGAAGCTAATATCTTTACTCTCTGTATTAGTCATCTTTGGCTGCGATAATCTGTGTAATTAATGACTGCAAACTTTCGGGGGTGCACAACAGCAGACACTGGCTATAAGCTGCGGGTTGGCTTCAGGTACATGCAGGTGTCTCCTCATTCTGGGCCAGCGCTACCCGGGGTGTGCATTTCTCAAGGTGCAAAGAGGAGCCCAGGAAGGGCAGCGACTCAGTGCTCCTCAGACCTCTGGTTAGAACCATTCCCAAGTCATATGCCGCACTCCCAAACCCAGAGTGCCTGGAAAATGAGGTTAAAGGGGCCATATTTTGCAGAAATATCCCAGTGTACCTTGTATGTGAAATTTAAGACAAATTACTTTTTCCCTACTGGATGGTTTGAAAAAATAGAAGTAAGGTGGTTCTTCTTTCTTCTTTGTGTGTTCAGTGGGACGGGTAGCTTTTAGGGGTGGAGAAAGGGAATCTGAACCTTTTATCTTGTGTGCCACTGAACTGCCTTGTGGTTAAAAGAACTGGTGGATTACCTTCTTTGAAAGTAGGATCTGCATTTTAAAGCTGTAATTAGTGGAAGGAGTCTCGAACATGTGACTTTAGTTATGTCATTTATAAATAGGTTTCTAAGCCGGGCTCGGTGGCTCAGCCTGTAAATCCCACACCTTGGGAGGCTGAGGTGAGTGAACTGCCTGAGCCCACGGGTTTGAGACCCGCCTGGGCAACTTGGCAAGACCTCATCTCTACAACAAATCAAAAATTAGTTGGGCATGGTAGTGCGCACCTGTAATTCCAGCTACTCGGAAGCCTGAGGGAGAAGGATCGCCGGAGCCCAGCAGGTTGAGGCTGCGGTGGCTGGGAGCAGCCACTGCACTCCAGTCTGGGCGACAGAGTGAGACTCCAACTCAAAAAAATAAAAAATAAAAAAAAAATAAATAAATAAATACGTTTCTACTCCATGGCATTTTACATTAATTCAGACACATGCATTAAACTATAAGTTTGTAAATTATAAAACTTGTGTACCTCAGATGGTAAGGTTATAAATCCAGTGTTTAATAAGCTTTATCATCCTGGTGTTTTTGAGGTTATTGTTTTTAGTGCTGAGAAAACTCCTGATGTCTTAAGAACCTAAATCCTTGAATGAGTACTTGTTTGGCTTCTCATGGTTAATAGGCAGGAGGGGTGCTACACAGTACAAGGTGCTTTGATATTACCATTTAGGAATTTAAAATTTAAGATTGAAAATTTGTATGGAAACATAAACAAGGAGAACGTCCCTGAGCAGAGACACCAGAATTACAAGTGCAAATGTGGGTGGACTCCTGGGCCATCTGTGAGCATTTAGTGTCCTTAGTGTATATGTGAGACTGCCTTTCCTTGTCAGCAGTCAGCATGCCCCTGGTCCGCGGGCCCACCTCAGAGTTTGCTAGGAGGAAAAGCAAGTCTAATAGACTCAGTCAAGTGCCATCAAGAACGTCTATTTATTGTGAGAAACTTCCATCCTGTGTTCTAAAGCTGACATGTGGGTTATATATTGTTTCAGATTTTTCTGTGCTTCCCATCTCCTTGGGATAATTGGGTTATCTGGCCATGGAAATCATTTACTAGTGCACAGGTAAAGAAAGCCTGTGGGATGGGGGTCAGGTGATTACTATGTGGCAGCGCTGTGATTATATACTACTGCTAATTACAGTGTGTGAGCCATGCTGTGCACAGGAATGCTGATGCAATCTTCTTTCATTTTGTAAATGTATATATACTCACATGTATATTACACGAGGTGAGTAAAGTGTGTAGATGTGGCAAGCATTATTTCTTCAGAAAGTTTTTCATTTTATACTATTTTCTTAGTTGATTTAGAAAATAACCATCTCCTATGTGATTGCAAGAAGTAGCTTATCAGTTTATGAAGGAAGTTGTGTATGATGTAGCACAAGTGTACATTTTGTATTGAGTTTGACCTTAACTTGGGAATTTTATATATTAGTTTTAGGCAAGCATTTGTCCATCCATGGTTATGTTTAAATATAGCATTAGCATTCAGGCCTGAATTAATATATTTAAAAATATGCTAATCAAGAGGGGGAGCTTTATTACAAAAATTTTAGCAAAGGGTTAAGTTAGTTTTAATGCTAACACAACATGATGCTTTATGTTCTACTCTTAAGTGAAAAGAATTAAGTACAAAATTTTATATATAGTATTTATCAATGATACCTTTAGAATACTTAGAAAAAAAAGTCTGTCCCAAATACTTGGGTAGATGTAACAGAATTTTCTTTTCTGTGTACTTTGCTCTTCTGTGTACTTTTTTATAACGATGGAAACATTTGTTATTAGAGAAAGCCTGCAGCAGTATCTTTGGTGATCTTTATTTGAAGGCTTTTGTAAATCATTTATATGCAGTCAGAATAGACTTAGCAGATGTGATGTGTGCTGTGTTTGCCCTAGATGGAGTGATTTCTTTATATGATTTATTTAGTTGGGAATGGGAAGGAATAAGTATTTTGTACTGGAGACAAAGGACATCTGTTGATAGGTTTCTGTGTATATATTACCTTGTACATATTATTTACTTGTGAAGAAACTTGCTTTAGAAAAAGGAAAATGTGAATTGAATCATGATTTTTCGGAAGACTGACAATCTTCATGCTTAATAGATGATGACAAAGGTTCTTCTGGAAATAGTAGAAAAGTTTTGAAACAAAATTATTTTCCCCGTTTCCTTTTAGAAAACCTTATTTTAAATATTGACCTTTAGAAAATACTATTTCTTTCTTTTTGTTTCCTGACTAGGACATGCCTTCCCCTGAGAAACCTTGGACAGCAGGATTTGCTTTAGTATCTGATTGGGACAGCTCACAGAGACGCTTCCAGTCATGGGTAAGTGTGTCTCTTTGTTTTGTTTCGGCCATCTCAGGAGCCTCTGCAATGTTGTACTTGAAAAAAATGTTACTGGGCAAGCTGGGATGATGTCACTTCTTCAGAGGTGGAAGAATCTGGTTCCACCCAATACTGTGCCCTTGCTTCTGGCAAAACAAGAAGATACTTTTTGACATTTGATTTATTGTAAGAAGTTACATGTGGGGTGGAAATCTGGGTTGTTAGCTCCTTGGCTGATTTAGTTCTCTTATGTGCAATGTTCTATTGGCTAACCATTGGAAAATGATTCTTTAGAAATATGAATGAACAACATTGCAATTGACCATAATTAGCAGAGGTTTTGTTGTGTGAAATTTAATCATTGGGTGATATGGGTTAATATTATGTTTAAGCAAAAGAAAAAAAATCTCTATCAGTGTCTTTGATGGAACAAAGAACTAAGGCTATCCTAGACTTAACCAAATTTGATACAGATTTTATCCTCTCAGTCATAAGGGGATGGTACATGTAATATGTTCTTTGTCTATTTTGATCCTCTTCGCTTGTGAGCAAGGGAGCTGGATTTTACTGTCTTGTGCTGTTTCCTTTCAGGGGGTGAGGAAGGAATTGAGATTTTACCCTAACTGGGATCCTATGGAAGTTTTGAAGTGCAGATTTTCTGATTATGGAAACTTTGGGATAGAGTGAGCTTTTTCGTTTTGGAAGACAGTGTCAGAGAGATTAAATCACATATTATCCATATTGATTATATTTACCTTAGTATGAAATAGGGCAACTTTTGCATCAGCAATTAAAAAAATTAGACAGCTGGCAAATGTAAATGAAGCTGTTGTTATTGTGAAACTTTTGAGTGCTTTCTACTAAGAATAATATTGCAAGAGTGGTCTTTGATTTTTAGCTTTTCATCAGTGTAGCAGCTCTTGTTATTTCAGCCCCATTCATGAACTTTTGTGAGAATGTTCATCTGATGTGAAGTGCTAGCTCTAGTGAAGATGGTAGGGTACATGGAAATTAAAAGGGAAATGGCAAGCATTGTAACTTAAAAATGTCTACTTTGGAAAATTAACCGACTTTCTTCTACTTGGTGACTTTGGGGCTCTGCTGGCATTATGGGTACAGATGTGAGTTTTTTTAAGGACTGGTGCCCTGGGTCTTTCATTTTTGAACCTCAGTGTTTGACACGGTGTCTTGTCTACTGCTGTCCCTAAAATAGACCAGAATCCTGTGAGCATGAAGGCAGGAGAAGGAATGGACTTGTTAGGCGACTAATAGTGTCTGAACCACATGGTGCTTTTTAAGTTTTTGGGTTTTTTTTGAGTTGGAGTCTCACTCTGTCGCCTAGGCTGGAGTGCAGTGGCACACTCACTGCCACCCCAGCATCGACCCGCTGGGCTCCGGCAATCCTTTCGCCTCAGCTTTCCAAGTAGCCGGAACTATAGGTGCACGCTACCATGCCCGGGTAATTTTTGATTTATTGTAGAGATGCGAACTCTCCAAGTTGCCTGGGCTGGTCTCGAACCTGTGGGCTCAGGTAATCCACTCGCCTTGGCCTCCCAAAGTGCTGGAGTTACAGGCTGAGCCAATTTTTAAGTTACAGTGGTTATATTTCATTTAAAAGATTTTCATTTTGTTCTTCTTTATATCCACTCGTTCTTTTCCATTTCTGCGGAAAACAGTTGTTATGTTCTTTTGTTATTCCTTGATCTCTTTGTGTATCTTTTACATGCTTATTTTAAAGTCTTCTTCAGATTATTTGATAATTTTAAAATTTTGTCTGCGGTGAATTTATGTTGTGATTGTTGATGTGGTTGGTATTTTCATCATGTTCTGTAATTTTGTAGGCACATTCTAATGGAAATTTTTTTTCTCTTTGTCCTATGTCTCCCACTCTATTCTGTAATTTCTCCCCGCTCCTGGTCTAGCAAATTTATCCTTGTCTCTGCCTGGCCTTGGAGTTTCCAGCTCAGAATCAGGTCTGTGTTAGTGGATCTGAGCCCTGGCCCCATGGTGACGTTGGGGACATCACAGATTCAGTCACTGAGTCAGCTGGCATTAGGTCAGCAATTTCCCATAAACTGTGGCCTCAGCACTATTAGTAGAAGCCTTTTCAGTCTAGTTTCATAATCAAGGAAGTGTACCCCTCCCCACCCCCGTCTCTGGTTTTAAGAACAGAGCCTGGTGACTGACCCTGCTTCGTGGGGGTCGCTGTGATTTATAGTTACCCCACAGGATGGAAACTCCTACTGTTTGCTCTTCCTCAGGACCCAGAGTTCAGCTGTGTGGCTTCAGCTTGGCTACATGTTCCTGTTAGATTTCTGGTCAACAGAGATGTTTAACATGTTTGGGAACATAGCCTTGTCATTTTAGAAATTTGTTTCTATATTTTGTCTGTTATTTCTATGTGTTTCTTGTGAAGAAGGAAGGGGAAACCTCAAAGAACGACCGAGGCATTAGGGGTTTCACCACTGGTATTAGAATAAAGTTCAACTCCTACTTCACACATAAGGTTCTTTTTGTTTTGAATTGGAGTCTCATTTTTGTCGCCTAGGCTGGAGTGCAGTGGCACGCTTATAGCCACCACAGCCTCGACCTGCTGGGCTCAGGCGATCCTTCCGCCTCAGCCTTCCAAGGAGCTGGAACTACAGGCACACGCCACCATGCCCAGGTAGTAAGCTTCTTTTTAAAGACCCTGACTCAAAAAATAAAAAAAGCCAATCAGTTAAGACATAAAAGATAAAACCAGATCTAAAACATACTAACAACCAATAAAACAAACTTTTTTTTGAAAAAAAAAAAAAAGCCAGCTTCTGTTTTGTTTCCTGGCTCCCAGAGCTTCTCTTTGTCACCAGACAACACTTCACTTGGGGATGAGTCCTGATTCTTCTCCATAGCACCCCGCTGCCTCAGGGTGGGATCCGTGGAGCTGCATCCAAGTCATCTGCTCATCTGCTTACATCTTTCTCTGAGAATCTGTACATTCCTTGAAGACAAAGACTGTTTTGTTCCTAATGCCACACAGTGTTCTTGGCACTTAGTAGGTACAAAGCCAATATTGCACAGCTTTGGATATTCCTAAGTAGTATCCTTAGTGCAAGGTTGCTAGTCCATGCATTATTGTTTTTCGGTGAAGTTTGAGCTGTTTCCATGAGCAGAGAGTGTGGAGTGTTGCACAGGATAAGCTCTCCAGGTCGATGGAGCTGTGTGAGAGAGGCAGGAAGGTCTGACTCACACAAGTGTTGCTGGGGAATTGAACATTCTGGAGTGTAGAGATAGGAAGCGAGATTGTCAAACTGGAGAAGACAAAATCTGGGTCCAAGTGTCATTTACATTCTAGGAAGTTTGGACTTGATCCTGTAGGGCTTAAGGAGCTATTAAAGGATTTCAATTAGGGGAGCAATGTAATACGATTTCATCCTGGAAAAGTTACTCTGACAATTAGATGTGTTGTTAGATATAAATTAAGAATATTGGGCACACAGGCAGTATTCCCCTTTTCTAGCTTTGTTCTTAGTTTTCAGTTCTTTTTAAGCTTCCTTTGAATCTTGTCTTTTTCTTGCCAATTTGATGGTTTTCTCTAGTAAAAGAAATTGTTCTTGAGTAACTGCTGTAATGGGAAGTTAGGAAGTGTTGCGGTGCCTTGTGCTGCCGTTTTTATGAGGTTGTAAGTCTTTCAAAAAATGGGAACTGAGTCTGTCAGAGCTCCTGTTTTGGGGGGAAAAATCAGGTCTGGGTGAGAATGATGGGTTAGCTAACATTGTTTTTTTTAGTATTTCTCTAGAGATCAAAAGAGAGATTGGATACTGATCGGTCTGGGAGGATTTATCTGTGCGACATTGCCCAGCCTGCCCCCCCCATGTGATGAAACACTGGAGCATGCTCAGAGTTGTGCAGCACATGGGATGAGCTGATGGTGCTGTCTGGGCTTGGAGGCGGCTGGCTCTGATGACCTCAGGCCAGGCTGCCAGGTGTGCCCTGCTGCCCTGGCACACCCTTGGCACGGCAGTTGGGCTGCCCCAACTGTAAGGCCTGGAGAATCTGTTAGAGGCTTCATGATATTTTTTAGCATTTATTCAGGCTGATATACTATCAAATTCTGAGGCTGAATATTTGTTTTGTGGGAAATGCGTTATATGTTGCTGGTATGGTGTGCATTTCATTGTAAATTGCTAACTTTATCATAATCCACAAAAAGCCTTTTAATTGTTTAGTACTGAAATTGTTCTTGTTTTTCTGTATTTGCATATTTTGCAATGTTGAACATTTATCAGATATGACTGTTTTCTCAGATGGTGCCAAAGATGAAATAAAATTGTTATGCTCAAACTGTGGCTGTAATTTGAAATGGATTTTTTAAAATGGAGATTATAACAAGAGAAGTGTGTGTAAAAGCCAGTGTCATTTAAAATGATTATTTTGGTGGAATATGTTCAGACAAGCCAAAAAAGTACCAAAAACCAAATAATAGTGATTAGGATAGTACCTAATTTTCTTTTCCAAAGCTTTAAGTTAAAAAAAGAATCAGTTCATTTGCTCTATTTTATAAATTTAATCTTTTGCAATTTATTTCACTTTCTTCTGGAAAGTGTTGCTCTGTTTTGAATAACATGACCTGATTCCCGGGAGAGTCTTTTGGGATGTCAGTTCTCTTTTCCTGACTGGGCAAACCCAGGAGTGAGCTGTTGCATTGGAGTGTGTGACTCTGCCCTTTGGCCTAAATAATAGATTGAGTTTTTTGAGGTCACGTCTGGATATGAAACACTTCACATCCACCTAAGAAAAAGCAGTGGCAGTGCATAATTTGGGATGTTGTGTATTTGTGGTTTTCTGATAGAATAGGAGTAAAGATCTTTCTTCAGTAGTCCAGGGGACTAAGAGTTCACGCTGAAGTAAGAACAGTTTGTTTTAACATTTGTTAGACCATATGATGTTATAAATAATCAACTAGATGACTGAATCTCTCTGTGGTGGTAGTATAAGGATTCTTCTGAGTCTTGTTAAGTAGAAAAATTGTGCTTCCAGTAACAGAAGACCTCCCCTAAGTATTGGCTAAAGCTTCTCTCCAGGACAGTAGCTTCTTTAGATATGTATCCTGTTTTGTGGAATAGCTGTCTACTTCAGCAGTTGGGTGGAAGTGAAAGAAAAGAAAATTTAAATTGAGTTATATTTTAAATATTGGCATGTCTGTTATTTAATGGAATCTTGAAAGAAATCCCCTTATAAAGTATAAGTATCTTTTTGTTATGGTAGGGCTCATTTATGTTTGATAAATTTAGGTTTTGGAATATAAAGCTTTAAATGCCAAGCATTCTTAACATAAATATATAATCTGCGAGTCTTAATTGAGGGAAGAGGAATTTGGAAATGTATGAAGACTTTGTGGCTCTCAGTTACTGGGGGGATAGATGGGCACTTTAGTGGGCAGGGGCCATGTATAGAATACAGTCAGAACTGGCGGCAATCAACTGTAAGAGGTAGGGTGATAAGGAATGCCAGCAAAAACTGCCCCTCAGAAAGCCTATGCAGTCTGTTTCTTAGTTTAATGCACTTTATTGTATTAATACTGACTATTTAAAATGGAATATACTGTGCTTTTAGCTAACTGATCTTTGCTTGACCACTTGCTGTAGAAAGTGAGTAATTCTCAGTTTAATATTGTAGTTATTTAAGTATGAATTTATTGTAATATTTTTTATCTATGGAGTATTTTCGGTATTTTAAATTCTTTTCAATTCTTTTTGAGAGGTGGTGTACTTTTTTTAATATCTTGTTCCTTTGATATTTTTTTTCAAACTTACAACAAGAAAAGTTGTAAAAGTAGGACCCTAAATTCCCATATACCTTTTGCCCAGACTTACCAATTGTTTACATTTTGTCATGATTGTCTCTGTCTCCCTCTCCCTCTCCCCACCTCCTCTCCATCTTCTTCTCCCCTCCATCTCATACACGTACATTTCTATCTTTAAAAGAAAGTGATTTGTAATTGAACAGAACAAAACATTTTCTGTGAAAATCTGTTTTCCTTTTATTAAGTCAGTTAAGTTTTTGGCATAAATGTAAATTACTATAATAGTAGAAGCTTAATAAAGCTTCTAATTACTTTTGCTAGTTAAATCTTAAAATTTCAAATTATATGTCTACTATTATTATATTATTATTCTTCGAAAGCTACATTGTTTACCTAGTTTTTATAGGCCCGTCATTCACATTTTCTTTTAGATCTATGATATATTGCATAATATAGATAACTTTGTAAGTAAATCGACTTCAGTTAAAATTCCATTGTGAGAGCAGTCAGTTTTTCAGTGACTGTGTTCTTTAAGTACCCAGAGTCCCAGAGGCCTGGGTTGGAATGCCAGCTTGCTGCTCATCAGTGTTATGTGTGACACGTGGCTTCTTCAACCTGACCCCCACTCCCTTTACTCATTTGTAAATGTGGGACTGGTCTTCATCACCTGGAAGCCTTCTTCTCACTCTAACATGTACCACTGTTCATGAAAACATTTTCATTTCCAATTTTGCCTTATGGGAGCATATCTGTTAGATAAGACAAGGTGTGCTTCTATTAGCTACTAGGTATGTTAAATTAAGAACATGTAGTTTTCAAGGTCTGGGACCTACTTGTGATGCCCTGAATTAGAGTTTCAGAAGTACCATCGTTCCAAATGTTCACATGTTCTCTGGTTCATTCTGCTCGTTCTCCTGGCAACTAGAGTTCAGAGGGGAATATGCATTTCAAGTTGATACTCTTAAATATTCATATTGTTATGTCTTTCATTAATTTCAGAAAATAGAGTTTGATTTTTGCAGTTACCTTCTTGAATCTATGCTATAGGAACTGATGTACTGGTTGGGAAAAAATCAGTATCTCATTTACATTAGCTTCTCTAAAACTGGATTTCTATATGAAAATATCCTGTTTATGACTTTTAATATCTTTCATTAAAATGAAAATTTTATTAAAAGATATAGCAGAAAGCATAGTTTAGTGAGTGATATTTGTTGTATGATCTGTAACAAATGAATTTACACATAAATCTGATTTTGTTTTTTTTTGAGTTGGAGTCTCACTCTGTCACCCAGACTGGAGTACAGTGGCATGCTCGCTCACGGGTGCTGCACCCTCAACTTACTGGGCTCAGATGATCCTTCTGCCTCAGCCTTCCAAGTAGCTAGGACCCCAGGTGTACACCACCACTTGCCTGGCTAATTTTTTGATTTATTGTAGAGACGAGGTCTCACCAAGTTGTCCATGCTGGTCTCGAACCCCTGGGTTCAGGCAGTCCTCTCGCCTCCACCTCCCAAGGTACTGGGATTACAGGTATGAGCCACCACACCTGGCCCTTAGGTTTTGTTTTAATATTGTCTGGAGAGCTGCATAATATCATTTTTTTGCATTAAACACAAATAGACATTTTCCACTAAGGGAATTTGAGCCTGTCAGTATAGATGATGGATGCCATTGTATAGGTGTCCCCTCATTTCCCAGAGTGTGAAATTGATTTTTTTCCCTTTTTTTGAGATAAAACAAATGACTGTGAAAATAATTCTTTCTAGCTTCTCTTCAAAGCTGTAGGTGAAAAACGTCAGGCATAGGATGAAAACATCTTCCCAATTCCTTCCCTAACCCCAGTCTCCTACTTTAAGCACTGAACCATTAATTAGTTTTTGTTAAAGACAGAAGTACAGTGTGTGTTTGTGTCAGAATTGTGGCCCAGAAGTTAGGACGCCAGGTGAAAATGAAAACGTCTATGAATTTCTCATGTGCACATTCCTTACTGGTGGTCACTGTGCAGATGGGTGCTGGTGAAGTGCTGTCCTTCCCCTGAGATCAGAAATGGACTTAAAAAATTTTTTTTAAATTGGAAAATCTAGTTTATTTAGAAAGCAAATTAGAGAGGAGAGAGGAGATGCACCTCCCCAAGGTAGGGTAGGGGTGAAGCCGACCCCTTCTGGCCTGGCGTCAGTACCCTGGAAGCACCTTGATTCTCTCTCACGCAGTTGTAGCATTCAGGTCTTTAACTTTAAACTTTAAAAAGGTTCTAGTCAGACCCTGATAGATATCTATTAACTTTTAGATTCAATTGTGGGGTATTTGGAGTCACAGTGTCTTTTTTGAAAAATAGGTTTCAGATGCTAGAAGAATGGAATAGAAACGGAATTTGTAAGATGCATTAGTAAAGCTTTTGAAACTTTGCAGCAGTGGTCCCCAACCTTCTTGGCATCCGAGACTGGTTTCGTGGAAGACAGTTTTTCCACAGATGGGGGCAAGGAATGGTTTTGGGATGATTCAAGCGCATTACATTTGTTGTGCAGATCAGTGGTGGCATAAGATTCTCATAAGGAGTGCGCAACTTAGATTCATAAGGAGTGCGCAACTTAGATTCCTTGCGTGCACAGTTCACAATAGGGTTTGCGCTCCTATGAGAATCTAGTGCTGATCTGACAGGAGACGAAGCTCAGGAGGTAATGCGAGCAATGGAGGAGTGGCTGTAAATACAGATGCAGCTTCCCTCACTCATCTGCCACTCACTTCCTACTGTGTGACCCAGTTCCTACCAGGCCACAGACCCTGGTATGGGTATAGTCAGCAGCCCAGGGGTTGGGGACCCCTGCTTTACAGTAAAGTTCTATGTTCGATCTCGTTATTGGTTAGCCTTTTTGTTCTGATAGTTGCAAGATAAAGGAGAATATGTTTGCTTGATTATAGCTTAAAAGAGATTTGTAAAAGCTCACTTGTGTGCATTTATTACATTTTTATGTAAATTACAATAGTTGGTATTGTGTTTTCCTTAGGTGATAATTTTAAGTTATTGTCTTTCTATGGTGTGATTGGTGTAGGTGACACATGAAGTGTTCTAAATTAGAAGAGGAACCAAGTATCATCATTGTTGGAAGAGTATTGCATACTGGTTTACTTGTGACACTTATGGCCCAGTAGAGTTTAAATTTAATTTTGGAACCTGCTTAAATTTGTTGTTTTAATTAACATAACAGAAGTTGACATGCTAAGTGATCAATTCAGACCACTGTACTATGACCAGTAAGATGTATTTTATTGGCATGCTATATTATAAAAAATATTGCTTCTGATGGCAGAAGTGACCTGGAAGCTATATGAAAGAGGGTTGCCTTACTGCTGAGGCGAAATCTTCCTTACTACTATTCGAATCTCTCCTTTTGAGACACTGCAACACAGTCTTATGCGGTCAGGTTGCCTCACATGGGGGCAATAGAGGCCACTGTGATTTAAAAAAAAAAAAAAGTCAGCCTTAGTGAGACCTTTTATGGGAATTTTGTACCTAAATGTATCTATAGGTATTGTATATCTTTGTATATATGAAACTCTGTGTAGAATAGGAAGAAAAACTCCACCCCTACTTTCTAGGTACCCAAACTGACTTTGTTAAAAGAAATTTGGTTCCCAAATGATTCCTTAGGAGTATCTTCACACTTTAGAAAAAAGCCATTTAAAAATGTTTGATTTGCATTATAAAAATGGAGTTATTACTCTTTTCCCCTAAATTACAATGTAAGAGTTGTTAGATAACAGAAATTTTATTCAAACTGAAAAAGTATGTTTTTCTAGCTCAGTGTTGAGCTGCATTCTGATGGACATGTTTAGATCTACAAAATTTTCCTTTTTAAGTTTTTTTCTTTATTAGGTGTCTCTCCTCTCAAAGGTGAAATTCTAACAGCCACCTCTTTGCCAATCAGTCCAGCTTTATTTTTTCAGTAGGACTGATTCTGTAGTTTTAATTTTTATTCCTGAAAATGTATTTAAAAATATGTATCCCTCATGTTTTGAACCATTTGAGAGCAGGTTGCGTATATCATGCTCCTTTATCCGTTTGTAGGGTGTGCTCTTGTATAATCACAGTAAAGTGATCACTTAGATAAATTAGGCTTATCTAGCATTTGATCTTTATTTTAACATTGGCAGTTCCCCAGTGATGTCCTTCATGGCATTTTGCTCCTCAGTACGCGATCCAGCTGAGTGTTATTTACGCATTGCGTTTAGTCGGAAAGGCGCTTTGGTCTCCTCTAACCAGGAATAGTTCCTCAGATTTTCTTTATCCTTCTTAATATCCCTGTTTTGAAGACTGCAGATCAGTTCTTTTAGAGAATACCCCTCAGCTGAGGGATGTCAGAGGGCTCTTCCCATGGATGTGGTGTCGCTGGCGTGACTGGTTAGGAGGACGCCTTAGGACAGCAGCCCAGTTCTTTTAGAGCATACCCCTTGGCTGAGGGATGTCAGAGGGCTCCTCCAGCGGGTGTGGTGTGACTGGTGCGGCTGGAGTAGCTGGAGTGGCTGGAGTGACTGCTAGGAGCCTTCCTTGAGGAAGAAGGAAGACTTTGGCATCTCTAGATTTCCTTCTTGTTTAGCTCTGTAGTAGACAAAATTCCTGTTTCTTCTTTAATTATTTCAGGGTTCCAGTCTCTTGCAGAAGTACAGGATTTATTGTTCTCCTTTACCAGTTTCTGTTTTACTTTTCTCACAAAGGCTTGAGAAAAATGACAGTGAAATTTTTTCTAGCATATGGGATGACCTTGAAAGGAGACAAAACTGGGCTTTTATCAAGAGGTTACTTTTAGCAGAATTCCTGTTTCGAATGATGTTGACAAAATCTCAAGATGTGACTGAACAAACACTCTGAAGCTATAAGGCATAGCAGTATTAGATTTAATTGTTTTATAACAATAAAACAGCTGCAGCTATTCATATATAAGTTGAGAATGCTTCACCAAAGATTAACTATTCTCATAACCTGGGACCTCTTTGTCTTTGTCCTGATACATTTTCTTTAGCCAAAAATAGAATAAATGAACATATCAAGACTGATTCTCATTAGGTTTTAGAGATTTATGGGTCATATTAGATTTTAATATGAAATGTCAGGATACTTACCATCTATAGTTATGACTGTTAAAAGTTTAATAATTTCAAGGTATAGTGAAAGCTAGAAAATTAACTTGGAATATTGTAAAGGATAAGAAATTCAAAGTCGAAGTAAGACAACTTTGGAACACATGATACAAATTAATTTCTTAAAATATTTTAGGAGTCATGATGTTTTAGTCTGTGATTTGAAAACAAATTTTGAGGAAGAGAATTGTAATTTTGAATAAATAATAATCATATTTTTATTTTAGTATAAACTGACACTTAATGAGCCCCGGATGTGTACTGCTGCTGCGGTGGTCTTTGGTAATACGGCCAAGAACAAGATAGACATGTTCCTTGGCCTCATCAAGCACAGAGCTAGGGAAGGTTACAGACACTAGACAAGTATACTCCAAAGGGGGAGTCTGCAGGAGCAAGGGACCTTTGTCGGGAGCCTGGAGGATCACGCAAGGAAATCTTATTCCAGCTGAGCCCAGGTAAAGGGAAGAGGGAACAGTGTGTGTGAAGACCTGGCATTGAGAGGCTGAGGTTCAGACTAGGAAATCAGGGACCGCTCAGGGTTGGTAAAAGTAGGTGGGTTGGAGGAGATTAAATGTGCAGATTTAGTTTAGGTGAACCCTCTGCTCTTGGCTCCACTCTATATTTTCATCTAATTTTGTCTGAATGGCTTTAATCTTCCCCAACCCCTTTTTGTTGTTGTTGTTTAAAGTATAACTACAACATTAAAATAAATACATTTTGAACATGGGGGAAGGGTCACTGGTAACTCCAGTACATTAAAGAGGCCGTTTGCTTTTTTGTATATTACCTTCTAGTATGGTCTAGATGGTATGTGTTTTATATACTGTCGCATTCATGGTGGATATGTGATTTTATATTTGGATTCTAACATTGAGTTATGTTTAAAACAGTTATATTTCTGTAATTGTTTTCAAAATTAGAGTTCATAATTATCATTTTCCTTAAAGGTAATGAAGCATCATAACTTATTTAATCATTAGCGGTTTCCCCATTTTTTGGTCATTTAAGATGATTCGGTTTTAAAAAAATATTTACAGAATGAATATCACTGATTGCCCTTCTTTCATTAAACTGGAATTAATTCCTTAGGCTGCATTTATAGTATTAAAGTATTTTTGACTGTCTAAAAAAGGTTGCACCAATTTACAGTTTCTCTGGTAATTGTATACAAGGATATGAGTTCCACCATGACTAGCCTGGTAGGCTCAAATTTATATTATCAAGTCGCTTTCGGTTGCATTATTTGATTTTTGGGCAGGATAACTTTTTAAAAAATTTCGGTAAAATGCACATAACATACCAGTTACCAACTTACACATTAAGTGTATAGTTCAGTAGTGTTAAGTACATTCACATTGTTCTGCAAACTTCAACTCCTCAGCTCTTTTCATTGAGCAGAACTAGTGGAAGTCCGACCTCTCTGTTTCTTCCTCTTCCCAGCCTTTGCCTACTGTGGGTACTTCACATAAGTGGGGTCCTGCAGTACTTGAGATTTTGTAACTGGCTTATTTCACTCAGCATCATGTCCTCAAGGTCCATCCATGTTGTAGCATGTGCTAGAATCTTCTTCCTTTTTAAGGTTGGACAACTTTCCCCTGCATGTGAATAGACCACATTTTATTTATCTGTTCATCTGTCGATGGGCACTGGTTTTGCTTCCACCTTGTGCCTATGGTGAATTATGCTGCTGGGAAAATGGGTATAAAAATATGTCTTCAGAACCTGCTTTCAGGTTTTTTGGGTCTACACCCAGAAGTGGAATTGCTGGATCATATGGCAACTCTATTTTTAGTTTTGCGAGGAGCTGCCGTACTGTCATCCATAGCAGCTGCACCAGTTTACATTGCATCAGCGTTCCCTTTTCTCCTCATCCTCCCCAATCCTTGTTATTGTTATTATTATTTTAAATTTTGATACCATTCTAGTATGGTAGTATTTCCTGGTCTGAAGATCATCTTTTTTCTTCTGCTCACTGTTTACATTTTCTCTTGCATCCTATCCTTCTCAGAGAGTCTTTTCTTCCACAATGATATTGAAAAGTTCTGCGGAGACACTGGAGGTGGTCTTCCTTTCCTGCTCTACTGTACTTCCTGAGTTATGGCGATCAAGCTTTCACATTGGGGAATCTCTGCAGAGATCTCCATGAATGTTAGAGGGACGTCTGTGTTAGATACACAAGCATTTTGTGAATTCTGTGGAAAGCTTTGTCTTCATATTTACGTGTTTTATATGTATGGGCACATGTGAACATTTGATCTGAAATGTGATGAATTATAATTTATTCCAAGACTAAGTAAGCATAGACCTACATGTTTTTAAAAACGTGTCTTTTATGGTCATGAATTTTTAAAAATGAATAATGATATTTGGTAGCTGTGTTGGAATCTAGAGTAGGTCCAGATTACCTGAATGTGCTATTTTCTTGAATTCTTGATTTTGAAAATGAAGTCATATTTAAATTTCCTTATTATGATTGGACAGTCTCTTTCTTTCAGTATTTGTGTGTTCATTTGCATGTGGCTTTGGAATATCAAAGAAGAGGTCAGTTCTACACAAAGGGAGGCTTCCTTTAAAAATCCCAAATCTGAGATCAAAGTGGTGGGACTCGCTTCGCGGCCGTGGAGACATGAAGCTCTCGAGGAGGACTCCTCCCAATCCGGGTCGGCGCTCGCCCTAGCTCTCCGCGTCCCCGGCCCCGGCCCCGCGCCGCCCGCCCACCCGCCTGCCGTGGAAAAGACGGAGCTGATCCAGAAGGCCAAGCTGGCCGAGCAGGCCGAGCGCCACGACGACATGGCCACTTGCATGAAGGCCTGACCGAGCAGGGCGCCGAGCTGTCCAACGAGGAGCGCAACCTACAGGAACGTGGTCGGGGGCCGCAGGTCCGCCTGGAGGATCATCTCGAGCATCGAGCAGAAAGCCGACACCTCTGACAAGAAGTTGCAGCTGTTTAAGCACTGTCAGGAGAAAGTGGAGTCGGAGCTGAGATCCATCTGCGCCACGGTCCTGGAATTGTTGAATGAGTATTTAATAGCCAATGCAACTAACCCCGAGAGTAAGGTCTTCTGTCTGAAAATGAAGGGAGCTTACTTTCGGTACCTTGCTGAAGCTGCATGTGGTGAGGACCGAAAACAAACGGTAGATGATTCCCAAGGAGCTAGCCAAGAGGCATCTGGTGTAAGCGAGGAAGAGATGCAACCCACACATCCAGTCCGCCTTGGGCTGGCTCTTAACTTTTCGGTAGTTTACTATGAGACCCTTAATAATCCAGAGCTTGCCTGCACACTGGCTGAAACGGCTTTTGAGGAGGCCGTTGCAGAACTTGATACACTGAATGAAGACTCAGACAAAGGCAGCACCCTCACCATGCAGCTGCTTAGAGACAACCTAACGCTATGGACATCAGACAGTGCAGGAGAAGAATGGGATGCAGCAGACGGGCCGAAAACTAAATGCATACAGGGTGTCATCCTTCTTCCCATCAAGAAACCTTTTTACACATCTCCATTCCTTATTCCACTTGGATTTCCTGTAGCAAAGAACCCACTCATGTGTATGGAATCAACTGTTTATCGTCTTTTCACACTGCATCTTTGGGAAAACTCCATTCCTTGGCCTTCCTGGTGGGCAGTTACTGCTGTAGAAAAGTATTAATAGCTTCGTTTCATATAAACATAAGTAACTTCCAAACACTTATGTAGAGAACTAAGAATGTATCTGGTATTAAGTAATCTGAACCAGTTCTGCAAGTGACTGTGTTTTGTATTACTGTGAAGATATGAAAATGTAGTTAATTACAATTTAAAGAGTGTTCTACATAACTTCTTAATTTCTCCATTCCCTCCCTTATTCTTCAGGGGTTTCCTTTCAGTAAGCAACTTTTCCATGCTCTTAATGTATTCCTTTTTAGTAGGAATCCAGAAGTATTAGATTGAATGGAAAAGCACTTGACATTTCTGGGCTGGGGGTCACAAACTGAAATGCCTCTGATATCATGTATTCTGGAGGTAGTGTATATCTGTGACAACAGGGAGTTTCCTTATTCACTCTTCATTTACTGCTGTTTTAAGTTGACAACTTCTCTTCCCAAATAAAAATTCACTTACACCTCCTGCCTTTGTAGTTCTGGAATTCACTTTACTATGTACTAGAAGTAGCATGTCGCTGCCAGAATACAAGCATTGCTTTTGGCAAATTAAAATGCATGTCATTTCTTCATACACTAGAAAGGGGAAATAAAGTACACAAGTCCAAGTCTAAAACTTTAGTACTTTTCCATGCAGATTTGTGCACATGTGAGAGGGTGTCTAGTTTGTCTAGTGTTTGTTATTTAGAAAGTTGGACCACTATTGTGTGTTGCTAATCATTGATTGTAGTCCCAAAAAAGCCTTGTGAAAATGTTATGCCCAATGTAACAGCAGAGTAACATACAATAAAATTACATTTTATAAACCAAAATTTAAAAAAAAAATCTCAAATCTATGATTTAAGAACTCAAGTATATAAAAAGAAATATACAATTTGGAAATTAGAATGTGTTCGATTATAGTGTACCATGTATGGGTTTTAATTCACACTGTTTTTTTTCCACTTAAGGGTACAACTCTCCTGTCGTTCTTTATTTGCAAGAGTCATCTCAGTTTTAATTTAATAATTAATTTTGTAACTATGTGTTTAATGTCAATTTCTCTTGGTAGAATGGCAGGAGGTTGATCATCCCTGTAATACAGCAATAGGCATGGTACCTCTTACATACTAGGCACATGAGAAATCTTGTATTAATAAACAGGATTTTATTGCCTTAAAAATGCGTTTGTTTTTTTTTTTCAGGACCAAGAGATTTATTAAAGTGACTGTTACAGAAGGGATCTGTAATGGGAAAAAAGAAAAGAGAGAGAGAGGAAGTGGGAGAGAGGCGGGGAGAGAGCTGCAGAGAGGGAGAGAGAGAGAGAGAGAGAGAGAGAGAGAGAGAGAGAGAGACCGAGAGAAAAATGCGCTTTTGTTATAAGTTCATTATATATATATATACTAGATATCTGTTATAAGTACATTTATATATTACAGTGTCCACTGAGCTACAGAGTTGATGAGAAGTTTCATACCTGCTTTTAATAAACAAAATGAATTTCCCTTTATTAAATATGCTCAAAGACTGGTTTTCAAAAACTGCTAACTTAATTCCATTAATACAAGTACTTTTCTTCATAAACAATTACTATCATTTAATCCTTTCAGGTATTATGTGAGAAAAGGATAATGTTGTCATCCACAAGCATATTCTGTGGCTATTTCTACATCTGACAATTTCAGGTTGTCTACAAGTTTTTATTTGTTATAATTATATGCTACATTTTACATTGTAGAGTTTATAGGAGTTGATTTTTGAAATTCCAGAACAAAGTGATTATATCCCACTTTTAAAATTTAAGTAGAATGACAAAGAAATGAAGTCTTTCAGCTGACTTATGAACCCAAAAAGACCACTTAGAAGTGAGTTTATAACAATGTCCTAGAGTCTTTTTCTATCTGCAGGCCAATGGACGTCTTGAATATTTATAGATTATTTTTGTCACAAGAAGTGTGGCCTCTAACATTTTTTTCCATCTAATTCATCTGCATGTTCTGAAAAGAATGACAGCAGTTTAATTCTAACATGTATTTCCAGGAAAGTTAAAAAAGTTTTCTGAAAAGGGGGCGGAGGGTTGGGGAATGGAATCATTGCCAAGAGTGAAAGATGCTGAGTTGTTATTCACATCAAAAAGATTTGTAGATGGAAAGCATGGTGTGAATATTCTTGTCTATGTTTATTGCATGAAAAAGATGTGGATGAGACATTTGAAAATGTGAAATACATTAGTTCCGAAAGCGTGTATATGATATTACCTCATTGTTGTAAAATAAAAAACAAACAAAAAACATGGATAAGTCTAAAAGATTGCTAGTGTGGGGGGGAGCCAAATGATTTTATTTTCTTTTGGCTTACTTTTGGATTTTTATTTTTCCACAGTGAACATGCATTATTTTTATAGTAGAAAAACTATTAAAATGTGTATAAGAAAAATAAAAAACAGAGACCTATTAAATTGGTTTATAATTCTTTAAGATACTAGGGTACGCGGGCTCAGTGGCTCAGCCTGTAATCCCAGCACTTTGGGAGGCCAAGGCGAGTGGATTTCCTGAGCCCGCGGAGTCGTGACCAGCCTGGGCGACTTGGTGAAGCCTCATCTCTACACAAAATAAAAAATTAGCCAGGCATGGTAGCATGCGCCTGTAGTTCAGGCTACTTGGAAGGCTGAGGCAGAAGGATTGCCAGAGCGCAGCAGGCAATGCTGGGGTGGCCATGAGTGTGCCACTGTACTTTAGACGGTAGAGTGAGACTGCAACTCAAAAAAAAAAAAGAAAAGATTCTAGAGTGTTGGTCTGAATTACTTATTTGCTATGAATAGTAGTATAATTTTGCCTTAGTATTATACTGAATCTCTCTTCTTTTTTATATTTGGGGCCAAACAAGATAGCCCAGTGAGCTTGTTCATAGTTTTCTTAAGTGAATGAGAGAAAAAATACAAATGAATTTCAGTTTTGTTCTTACCTTCTTCGCTTTTTTCTTTTCCTTTTATTTTCTTCCTTCTGTTTTTTTCTGGTGAGGAGAGTTGGGAAAAGATTTCTTTCCTCTGCCTAGCTATTTTTTTTTTCTACATGATTTGCTATTGATCAGTTCCTGCTATTGATTCCTCTTCATCTGAAAGACATAGATTTTTGCCTTGTGTTTTCACTTGGAAAAAGTAGATGGGGTAAGTTGAAAAGTCCAGATAGGCAGAGAAGAGAGAATGATTATATTTCCTTTACTGTGTTTCTCTCTCCTTGGTGTTGTCTCATTCTTGGTCTCTCACATGTGTTGTTCCCTGTGTCCAGCTCTGGAAGTGATGGGAAGGAAAAGTAAGCCAGCAGTTTTGGGGATTAGCCAAAAGCTAGTGGTTTTGGGGATGACCGTGCATAACTGAAATACAAGTGTAGGAAACAAGATTGAGGGAAGGATTTTTCTGTTGAAGAGAAGAACTAGCTGGCAGCTGTGTGCAGGCAGTCATTGCAAGGACAGCTGTAACACCTCCTGACCACCATGTCACATTGGGTCTCTAACACATACGCAAGGAGTATGTTTGAAGCACTGTGTCTCCAGTTACATGCTGAACTTCTTGAGTTCATCTTTGATTATTTCAGGTGAAGTTTAAGGAATATGACATGGATTTTTAAAAAAGTACTTTGTTTTAGAACAATTGTCGGTTTACAGAAAAATTTAATGGAAAGTACAGAGTTCCCAGATGCCCCCCGATCTCCCTACCCCAGTTTCCTCTATCATCATATGTGTAGTGTGGCACATTTGTTGTAATTGATGAGTCCTTATTGATGCATTATTGTTAACTAAAGTCCACAGTTTACACTGGGGTTCACTCTATGTTGTCCAGTTCTATGGATTTTGGCAAATGTATACTGACAATTATCTACCATTGCAGTATCATACAGTAGTAGTTTCACTACCCTAAAAATCTCCTGTGATTCACCTATTCATCCCTCCTTTCCTCTTCCAAAGCCCTGGCAGCCTCTGATTGTTTTACTATCGTCATATTTTGACTTTTCCTGAGTGTCATATATTTGGAATCATACAGTATGTACTCTTTCCAGATTGGCTTCTTTCACTTAGCAATATATATTTGAGGTTCTTTCATCAATAGCTCATTTCCTTTTATTGCTGAATAATATTCCATTGTATGGGTGTACCATGGCTTATTTATTCATTCACCTATTGGGTGACATCTTGTTTGCTTCCAAGTTTTGGCAATTATAAATAAAGCTGCTGTAATCTTTAGTGTGCAAGTAATATATACACATAGGTGTGGACGTTCGTTTTCAGCTTATTTGACTAAATAATAATGAGTGTGATTACTGGATCATGTGGTAAAAGTGAGTTTAGTTTTGTAAGAAATTGCCAAACTGTCTTTCAAAGTGGCTGTACTATTTTGAATTCCACCAGCAACAAATAAGAGTTTCTATTGCTTCACATTCCCATAAGCATTTGATACTGTCAGGGTTTTGGCTTTTAGCCTTTCTGATAGTTAATGTGGTAGTATCTCATGGTTTATATTTCCCTAATGACATATCATGTGGAGTGTATTTTTATTATCTTGTCATCTGTATATCCTTTTTAGTGAGATGATAGAGATTTTTTTGGACCAGAAAGTAATTTTCTCACTTTTAAAAAAGTAGTAAGTTATGCCTACTGTGGAAAATCTAGCAAAGACAATAAAAATTCATATATAATGCCATCATAAAGAGGGAATGATGTCATTGGTAAGATTTTGATATTTTTCCTTTGTGTGTCTCCCCCTGCCAGTCCATCCATCCACCAATCCATCTGTCCATTTATCCATATGACAATAGTGGAATCATAATATTTTGTACCTTTCATGTTTTTATATCCATATATAGCTAGCATTTCCTATGCCATTCCTCTAGAGCAGTGATTTTTAACCTTGGCTGAGTGTTAAGATCATCTGGGGGAGCTTTTAAATTTTGATGCCCAAGCTGCACCCTAGGACAAAGAAGTCAGAATTCTGTAGGTGGGCCCAGGCATCAGTATTTTTGAAATTTTCCAGGTGATTTTACTGTAGATTGAGAACCACTTGTCTAGAATAATTATTTTTAATGATATCTAGTATCCCATTGCGTACACTCACTGAAACTTTATTATGAAGCTCTTGTTGTTAGACATTTATATTATTTCCCATTTTTCACTATTATAAACAATATATGTTACAAACATCCTTGTGACTAAATTTGTGTGCAAAACTTTATTTTTAAAAATCATACAGTTTCCTTAGCTGGGCTTGGTGGGTCAGCCTGTAATCCCAGCGCTTTGGGAGGCTGAGGTGAGTGGATTGCCTGTGAGTTTGAGACCCTCCTGGGCAACTTGGCGAGACCTCATCTCTACAATAAATCAAAAATCAGCCGGGCGTGGTAGCACGCGCCTGTAGTTCCAGCTACTTGGAAGGCTGAGGCGGAAGGATCGCAGGAGCCCAGCGGTTGAGGCTCGGTGGCCGGGAGTGGCCACTGCACTCCAGTCTGGGGGACTGAGTGAGATTCCAACTCAAAAACAACAGCAACAAAAAACAAACAAACCAAAAAAACATACAGTTTCCATTATGGTGCTACTGGTTAAATAGTATACAGAAAGTTTCGGCTTTGATTCCTTCTGCCAAAATGGAGATTATGATTGTCTTATTAGCAAATTTAAAAAATTCTATTGTTTAACTATTTATGTACCCAAATACTTACTGAATAACAATGAATGAGCCAATAACTGTAATAGATAAAGCCTCAACTGTCATTCAGAACAAAGTCATTGTCCATGAGGGACATGGTCTAGGGCAAAGCTGTTAGCTTGGCACTACTAGTCTTTTGGACTAGATAATTCTTTGTTGTGGAGGGTTGTACTGTGTAACCTGACTTGTAGGATGTTTAGCAGCTTCCTTGGCCCTTACCCACCAGATACCAGTAGTAACTCCCACGTCCCTGTGTGATAACCAAAATTGTCTCCAGACACTGCTAAATGTTCCTGGGATAGCTCTCCCTTTCACTGATCTAGGATAGTGGTCTGCAAACTATAGCTGACAGGACACATTTGAACACATGTTCATATGCGTATTGTTTATGACTGATGCGGTAGCAGAATTGAGTAGTTACAACAGAGAACATGTGGCCCACAAAGTAGGAAGCATGTGCTGCCAGCTTTTTGTAGAAAGTGTCTGCTGACCCCAGATCTAGTGCATGGAAGGTGACTTGCAAATAATTAATGTTCACTGGGATAAGTGTGCTGATAGACTGAAGTATGTTTAGGGTGCTGTAGGTGTGAGGAGAGAGGGAGCATCTAATTTATGCCATGAGAAGACTGGGAAGACCTCAGAGGAGGTGACAAAAACTAGATCTTGAAAATCTGAGTAGCGAAAATGGGAAAGTTCCTCTAGGTAGAGGCCGTGTGTCTACAAGGGTCATGGTGTATTCAGGGAATGCGGGAGAGTGCCCTACGCCTGCACATATGGCCAAAGCAGGTCTGGCAAGGAACCACAGGAAATGCGTCTGCAGTGATAGATTGGGGCTAAATTATAAATGAGACCGAGGTCTATGGCAAAGAGTTTGGATTTATCTGTGTGTAAATGGGAAGCCATTAAGTTTTTAGACAGGGGAGTGATTATCAATTTGTGGGTTGAAAGATTTTTTCCGTATGGTACTCTTATGTTACTTTCTCCTGTAATTTCCCTGATTCTCTATTGAAACCTGTCCTGCCAACTCAGTATTGACTTTAGTACTATTGTGCCATTTATGACATTCTTCTTTGTTAGAAGTACCTGGAGTTTCTGAGTGTCTACCCAGCACGTAGAAAGTACTCAGTGAATGCTTTTTGAATGAATGTAAACCCCGGTTGTAGTGTTTGCTAATTTCTACAGTAAAAAGACACACACCACAGCCAATTTTCAGATTTCAAGCTATCAGTGAGGTGGTACAAACTGGATCTAGCACATCACTGCATGTACCAAGTAAAGAATTTTGTAAAGCAGAATGAACTGATTCCTTATGTTTTGGGGTTGAAACACAAATTTTTTACATTGTTAGTTTAAATTCTGTAGTTACAAAGGATGATATTTGGTATATTATATTGTAGGTATTTACTTTTAAAAGTAAAACTCTCATATCACTCTTCCAAATTGGGAATACAAGGGAATTTCCCTAACCTGATAAAGAATACCTATAAGGCTTAGGGCAAGTATCGTATTAAATTGGAAAACATTGAAAGCATTCCCTTTAAAAAACAAAAAATTAGAAAAGTGTGCCTGTTAGTGTACTACATCCATTTAAAATTGTATTGAGGCTGGGCTTGGTGGCTCAGCCTGTAATCCCAGCATTTTGAGAGACTGAGGCTCGTGGATTGCCTGAGCCCGCAGTTTTGAGACCAGCCTGAGCAACTTGGCGAGACCTCGTCTCTACAATGAAGTAAAAAAATAGCCGGGTGTGATAGCGCGTATCTGTAGTTTCGGCTACTGAGGCGGAAGGATCACTGAAGCCCAGAAGGTCAGTGCTGGGGTGGCTGTGAGCGTGCATGCCACTGCACTCCAGCCTGGGCAAAGGAGTGAGACTCCAACTCAGAAATAAATAAATAAATAAACAAATAAATAATTGTATTGATAGTCTTTAGCCAGTGCAATAAAACCACAAAAACAGATTAGAGACATAAGGATTGGAAGGAAGAAATGAATTGTTCATCAATTGTAGGTAATGTTTTTGATTATATAGAGGAAACCAGAAGAATTTACAGATAATTAGAAATAAGGCTGAGGTGGAAGGATTGCCGGAGCCCAGCAGGTCGAGGCTGCGGTGGCCGGGAGCGGCCACTGCACTCCAGTCTGGGTGACAGAGTGAGACTCCAACTCAAGAAAAAAAAAAAAAAAATAAGGAAGATCTTAATAATAAAGTGACATATAAAAGTGATATACAGAAGTCAGTTGCATGTTTACATATTAGCAGTGAAAACTGACTAAGAAGCTACTCAATTTTCAATTTGTATTGGCAAAATAAAACAACTAGAAATAAATCTAATGAAAGATATTTAGAGATTCTAAGAGAAAGTTATAAAACTTTAAACAGCAATGATTTTGGACAGGGATACTTTGTATCCTAAAAATATCATTTTTCCCAGTTGACATATAGACCAAAAAATTTTAAATTGAAATCTTAGTAAGATTTACTGTGACACTTATTAGATTATTCTAAATTTTATATGAAAAAATGGAAAGGTAAAGGACCAAGAATAGCTAAGATACTTCTAAATAATACCAGAGAGGGAGGGTTTTCTCTATCAGGTATTAGGACTTATTATGAAGTTATAGTCAAATTAACCAATGGGATGTAATATTTGTCTTAGTTTTGTTTGGGCTGCTGTAGCAAAATACCATAAGCTAGATACCTTATCAACAACAGAAATTAATTTTTTGTAGTTCTGGAGGCTGGAAATTCGAAGACCAAGGCACTGGCAGATTTGGTGTCTGTTGAGATGTCTGTATTCTGGCTTATAGCTGACACCTCTAGCTGTCTTCTCACATGGCAAAAAGGCAAGGCAGCTCTCTAGAGTCCCTTTTGCAAGGGCACCAGTTTCATTTGTGAGAGCTCTGCCCTCATGATTTAATCACCTCTCAAAGGTCCCCCACCTTGTAATGCCAGCACTTTGTGGGTTATGTCTCAACATATGAATTTTGGGGGAACTTAAGCATTCAGACCATGGCACAGAGAGATAAACACACTGACCATTAGGATATAATATTGAAGTCAGAAGACCCCACCTTTGTATGGAATTTGTATAGACGAGGGGTGACTGAGCAGCGGAACGGTAATAGAGCTTGAATAAATGCTGATTGATATAGAAAGAGACGAAATGTAATTTCTACCCCACACCATATAAACTCCAGATGGATTAAAGACTTAACTTTAAAACTTAGAAAATGTAGGAGACTATTATGTAGATGTAGGCATAGGCACAGTTTTCTTAAACCACACACAAAAAGCATTGACTGTAAAAGGAAATGTTGATAAATTTGATTATATTAAAACTAAGATCTTTTGTTCATCAAAAGACACATTAAAGAAGTTGAAAAAATTATAATTTTATAATTTATAAATTTTAAAATTTATAAATCAGCAGAAGATATTTGTAAAAGTACACAGTTGACCAAGAACTAGAATTCATAGGATATGCATATATATTTTTAACTTATTTTATATTCCCTACAAATCAGTTAAGAAGAGTGCAACAACCCAATTGAAAATGGCCAAGAGTCAGTAACAGGCATTGTATTTTATTTTATTTTTGAGTTGTAGTTTCACTTTTGTCGCCCAGGCTGGAGTGCAGTGGTATGCTCACGGCCTCCGCAGCCTCGACCTGCTGGGCTTAGGCAATCCTTCCGCCTCAGCCTTCCAAGTAGCTGGAACTACAGACACATGCCACCATGCCCGGCTAGTTTTTGTGATTTATTGTAGAGATGAGGTCTCACCAAGTTACCTAGGCTGGTCTCGAACCTCCGGGCTCAGGCAGTCCCCTTGCCTTAGTCTCTCAAAATGCTGGGCTTACAGACTGAGTCACCAGGCCTGGCCAGGAACAGGCATTTTAAAGAATAGAAACATATATGGCCAATACACATATGAATAACTGCTGAACACCATTGGTGATCAAAACAGTGCAAATCAAGGCCATTATATTATTTGATTGGCAAAAATTAAAGAGTCTGGCCCAGTCCTAAGTGTTGGACAGATGGGTCAATGAGATCTCTTACGTGTTGCTGTGTGAGTGTGAGTTGGTACAGCGATTTTGCAGACAGCTTGGTGTTATTCCCTAAAGTTGAACACTCACAGCTATGACCCAGCAATTCTAATCTTCAAGAGAGAAACTCTTACATCTGTGTGTGTGTGTGTGTGTGTGTGTGTGTGTGTGTGTGTGTGTGTGTATGAGCCATGAGCAAGAATGTTTGCAACAGCATGGTTCACAGGAGCAAAACTCCGGAGGTGATCCAAATGCCCACCAACAGGAAAGTGGATAAATAATGCATGTGATGTAGTCACACAGTGAAGTGTAGCAGCCAAAACAAATAAGCTACAGCAATTTAATGAAACAATATGGATTAATCTTTGGAAAATATATTTAGAAAAAGTGCAATTCCCAAAAGATTACATAAAACATGGTACCCTTTTTATAAAGTTAAAAGCAATGAAACAGCAACAGTACAAAACATTTTGAGAATGTGAGTGTGCATGTGTAATATATATGAAGGAAGTCAAGGGAATGATGAATGCTGGATGTGGGATGAGAGTTCCTTTTGGTGGGGAGAAGTGGGAGGATGAGTTGGTGTTTGAGGGGCACCATAGATCAGATGTAGATTTTTGCATAGGTAGCTTTCATTTTGGGTGGTTGCTTTTTGGTGTTTGTTAAATTATTAAATAATTGAGAGAATCAGTATGCCTGGGCCATGATGAAACATGGGCCAATGGTATGAATGTATCATGAGCCAAGGATTATGATTAAACCAATTCTTTGCACCAGAGGCATAACAGGGAAAACATATTAAATAAACAAAAATTGTTACATTCCTCATATAAGTGTGTCCAATGGAGTTTAAATGGCACAGTGCTTTGACACCCACTGTCATCCTTTTAAATAATGAATAAGCTATTCCTTAGAAGCTGGAGATTGTAATACTTTCTTTTTCTCCAAAATTATACAACCATTCCACTTTCCTCATAGTTTTTTCCTAATGCCATTGATCAGACCAACAAGTATATGATCAATTTTTACAAAGTGATTAGTAACTATAAACTGAAACTCATCTCCTAATGAGTGAGATGGCTGATGGTATTTTTTATGCCTTAACTAAAGGAATTGTTGAATTGTCTTTGTCTTCCCCCCGCTCTTGTTTTTACCCTTTGGAATACTGCACTGTCGTAAGATGAGTGTGGGTTGGCTTTTACTTATAAAATGGTAGAAAGGAGATTGTCAAGGGAGGTCGGAGTGCAGGACCCCTGCTACAGACATCTTCTCAAGCAGGTCAGGTGTAGGGATGAGTACATTTGGAAACTGAGGATCTGCTAATTATTGTTTTAAGACTGTTGGTGCCAGAGTAACTCCAAAGGTATGTGTACCTCCAAAAATTTTAATACCAGGAAGGTTCAGAATGATTTATAGAGTGAAAGAAGCAAGTATGAGAGTGCATATGTATGTATGCATATGTGTATATATTTATACACACAATTAACCTAAACACACATGTCATACATATACAGGCACAATTAATTTGTTTTACAAATGTAATGTATATTTCAGTATATACATTATTTACCTCATCCTTTAAAATTACTGTTTTGTATGACTTAAACATACATAAATATTAATATGTATATATCCTTTATTAAACATACATAGGTGGAGAGGGAGAGAGTGTATGTGTATGTGTCAGGATTTAGCTTTTTATTTTGAAATAATTTTAGGCCTGGAAAAAATATTGTAAGAATAGCATAGACAATTCTCATATACTCTTCTACCCAGATTTCTTCAATGTTAACATTCTATTACATTTGCTTTCTCATCCTATTTTAGTATCATTGTTTTTTCTGGATGGAGAATGAATTGAAGTATTTACTTCTAAGTATTTTAGAGTGTATATCCTAAAATCCAAGATGTTCTTTTGCATAACTATAGGTCATAGTCAGGAAATTAACATTATAATCTACAGATTGTATTCAAATTTTGTTTGTATACCAAAATGTCTCATATTTCCTCCTACCCTGTTCTGGTCTACTGTCTAATCTGGGATCATGTGTTGCAGTTAGTTATCCTGACTCTACTCTTTTCTAATCTGTAACACTTCCTCAGTCTGTCTGTCTTTCATGATCTTGACATTTTTTCTTTCTTTTTTTTTGTTTTTTTAAAAAGAAAAAGAGAGAAAGAGAGAGAGAGAGAGAGAGGAAGTGGAAGAGAGGCAGTGGGAGAGAGGCAGGGAGAGAGCTGCAGAGAGGGAGAGAGCGACAGAGAGAGAGAGAGAAAGAGAGACGGACAGAGCGATCTTGACATTTTAATGAATACGGCTTGGTTATATGTATATCAAAGTATGTGGTCAGATATTTTTACCAGTGCTACCTGTGGTTAAAATATGAGGAAACAAGAAAAAGCTAGTGATTGCTTAGCAGAAGCTAAGGACTGATGGTTGAGAATAATGGACCAGTATGTTCAAAGTGAGTGCTATATGGTTTTTATTTTAAAAACCAATACTCATACTAATGATGATAATTGAAATTTATGGAGACATAAATTTAGATATTCTTCTGTGAAGGAAAGAATTGATGGAAAGAACCATGCCCCGTATATCTGCTTCCTTGTATGGAAAGAGAAAAAGTACTGGGAAAACAAAACTAACAGGAAGTTACCTTTTAAAAACATGTTCTGGAAGAGAGGAAGTAATTTCTCAGAAGCTGGAAACACCACTGAAGAATAGAGAGTAGATACTGAACACCTATTACATGTTATGAAATGCCCTAGGAATGAGGTGAGGGCAGAAAGAACTGGGAAAACTTGAATTGAGGAGTTGGCTTTGCATATTTATTTTTATATCTGGTCTTCAGAGGGATTCCTTCAAGACCACAGTTTTGGTTTTTTTGTTTGGTTTTGAGACAGGGTTTTACTCTGTCGCCCAGGCTAGAGTACTAGGTACAACCCTGTCTTCCCACAGCTTCCATCTGGGCACAGGTGATCCTTTTGCTCAGCCTCCCTAATAGTTGGAGCTACAGGCATGTACCACCATCTCTAATTTTTTTTTTTTTTAGAGACGAGATCTCAGCATGTTTCCCAGGCTGGTCTTGAACTCCTGAACTCAAGCCATCTTCGCACCTCAGCCTCTCGAAGTGCTGGGATTATAGGATGAGCCACTGCCCTCAGCCTCATAGTTTTGTTTGTTTTTTTTTTGAGTCAGAATCTCACTCTGTCGCCCAGGCTGAAGTGCCATGGCACACTCATGGCCACTCCAGCGTTGACCTGCTGGGCTCTGGTGATCCTTCTGCCTCAACCTTCAAAGTAGGCAGAACTACAGATGCGTGCTACCATGCCTGGCTAATTTTTGATTTATTGTAGAGACGAGGACTCACCAAGTTGCCTGGGCAGGTCCCCCTGGGCTCAGGCAATCCACTAGCCTCAGCCTCCCAAGTGCTGGGATTACAGGCTGAGCCTTTGAGGCCGGCCTGCCTCATAGTTTTGATTTGAGGTTTAACTCTTGGTCTTTGATCCATCTGAGTACCAACATATTCTTTAAAGATGATAGGTAGGTAGGATAGTTACCCTGTTCTGTCCCCCTTTCCACAAGTATTTTCTCACTTTTCATGACTTGTAATACTGATCTCTAAACTTAACACCCATATGGAGAATACATTATGGGTGATATATAAGTGCATGTTATAGCACCTCTTTTCTGAAGAGCTAAAAACTTCACCCTGAATTTTAAAACCAAACACTTTTACAGAGGTTGCGTGGTGGGGAGCAAGAAGAAGACTGAGTTTTGGATCCTTTGTTTTATTCTAATTTTGGTTAGTTTACTGTGTACCTCACTGTCCAGCTGAAAACTGGGGAAATAACAAATAAGCCTTTAACTGTCTGAAGGCAAAGGAACTGCATTTGACTTGCTCTGAGATCCAATATTTTATGATATGTTAAAAGTATCAAAATAATTCATGGGAAGAAAAGAAAAACAGCAGAGGAAAGTGCATTACGATGAGGGGAATCAATTTCTGGTGGAGAATCACTTTAATAAGCATAATGTTTAACTATATTAACCTAAATGCCATTTTTCTCTTTTAGTTAACTCTGTGGGTTTACTTTGAGAAGGGCTGCTATGTTATAAATTGAACATATAACAAAGGCATTACATATTAATGTAGCATTTGTTGCCACTTGACTGCAAAATCATATGGCAGAAGCAATGTTTATTATACTTGTTTTGAAATTCTTTGGCCTATGCTTCTGGGTGTTGAGACCAGTGAATTGACAAATTCCTTTGGGAATTTCTGGTGTGCATGTGAATTTAGACTT
This sequence comes from Cephalopachus bancanus, assembly GCA_027257055.1. Taxonomy (NCBI): domain Eukaryota; kingdom Metazoa; phylum Chordata; class Mammalia; order Primates; family Tarsiidae; genus Cephalopachus; species Cephalopachus bancanus. The sequence goes on from JAPVLO010000027.1 coordinate 5,920,995, forward strand.
CTATTCATGTACCGGGATGTCAGAGGGGTGTGTATGAGGAGGAGGACAAGGAATTTATAGGATGTTTTTGAGGCACCATATCTTTTATGCAAATCTGGGAGCTTAGCGTTAGCAAGATAGATTTTTATTTTTAACCACACTTTATTTTCTGTTTCAAATATAAGGCTTTTGAGAAATTGGAAGAAAGTATTAAGGCTTTCGACAGTGCAGGGTATTTTGGTTGACTACTTAAAAACTTGCACATAGCATCTGTGATGCACTATATGGGAATTTATAGCATGGTACTTTATTTCTCCTGTCATGGGTTTTATGAGAAAATGTTTTCACTTAGTGATTTACAGAAGATTACCCACGTTTTGTTTATCACTAGTTAATGCTTTGCAAAGTAAGATATTTCGGACTTTGAGGATGGGGTTTTCACATGTGCTGGAATCACTTTGACTCTATCATTTCAAGACGACATAGCCTATCCTTTCGTTGTTTCTTTTTAACTGCTTCAGAGCCTTCATGGCTAGTGAGGCAAGGCTCTCATTCCTCTGAAGTTGAACTGTTTTTGTGCTGGAGCTTTCTGAAAGCAGAAATGAGCTCTTGGTGATGAAACCTGTTGGATTTCTGGAGGAAGCAGCTGGAGTCTTTAGCTTGTTAACTAGCAATGATTCAAGTCTTGCAGATTGTAAAGGAACTGGTGACACCATCAAGGCAAAAAGCAGCCCCAGTGAAGGAAGGTAGGATCATTAGCAGAATCAGAACACTTTGAAGGCACTCGGATTTTGATAAGTATCGACCTAAAGGACAGCTGTAAGAAGGAGCTTGGAGTCTCCATGTGTGCTTCTGCTTTTCTGATGTATTAGGTTATCTGGAAAGGATCAGGTAACGGCATAATTGTTAACGTTCCTCATTATTACTGTTTTTAAACTAAAAATTAGAAGCATTTTATTTTATTAAAAGGTATGGAGAGTAAGGGGAGGTTATCACGCTGCTGCTGCAATAGAATTTTTCACATTGTAGAGATTCTCTTGCATTATGTATTTGGAGGGAGAAGAATAATTTCTATAACCTCATTTCTTTTCATTTTAAAATATAAATATTTCATGGCAGGAATCAGAAGAGAGCAGGCTAGGATTCTACCAATGGCAGGGCATAAGAGCTAGATGGTTCTTATTTGTGGTAATAGCTGATAAAATAATAGCTACACATATGAATTTAGCCAATGAGTGGTAGATTTTATTGCCTTTTTAGTGAATAATTACTTCTGTTTATGAATATATGCCTAATCAATGCTATTTATATTAAAAACAGTCCTGTATTTATAGTATATGTCTGTTTGGGATATGCCAAGATACATTTTCAAACATTTTTTAAATTGCATGCCTGACTTACAGATCTAATGTAGATAGATCTTTGAAGAAATATTGTTTGTTTTACTTTTTGAACATTTGAAATAGTAAATCTCTAAAATGATGATTAGGAATTGATTTTCAAAAAACACAGGCCATCAACTAAGTTGACTACACTGGCAATTTCACTAAATTAGTGTTTTAAAATCAGTCAGTTGATAAATTTATAAATCAGCTTTTTAATATATAAGATGTATTATAGCATTCTATCTTTATGATTTGAATAGTGTAAATTTAACTCAGATGATATAAAATAAAATATAGATTATTTTAGATTTTTTCTTTTTTGTGCTATGATCTGTATTTTACAGCAAAGCTTATGAGAGTCATTCAAGTAAATGATTTAGAGTGACCGTTTGAATTGTGACATACAGAATGGTCAACTATATAAGAATATTAGAGCTGAAAGAAACCTTAGACATCTTCTTGTCATTTTATGAAAGAATGTGGTATTTAAATGACTGAATAGAAATGCATCTCAAAAAGCAGAGAAACTATTGTCATTTACCTGTGAAATATGCTGGCATATTTTGGGATACTTACAATTATTTACCTCCTGCTTCCTCCTCCCCTTTCTTCTGAAGCAGAAGACTATATTCCTTATCTTTAAGTAGTAGGATTCTAACAATTAGGCGTTAAAAACAAAACAAAACTAAAACGCTGCTTTTTCTATTTCAGGAGAATATAAATTAGTTAATTTAATCTCAATCTGTTTGAAAATGTCAGACTCATACTGTTTGACCTTTACAATCAGAATTTTTTATTGGAATGTTTCTTCTATTTTTTATTTTTTAGTAACAATCATAGTTACTTGGAATGTACCCAGAGGAAAGAATATTTTTTTCTTGCCTTTTAAAATGCATATATAGAGAGAGATACAGCTCAAAGATGACAGGAAATGCTATATGAATATAGAACAGATACTACCAAAAGATACTGTATACTAACGTAGTAAAATAGCTTTTATTTACAGACCTTAAAAATTTTTCTCAGACAGATTTTTTTTGTGACAAACAGGAAGCTTATACATTTTTTTCCCCTTGAAGCTTGCTTTTTCAAACCTCTTCTAATAATGTTCTTAGTTATTTAATCAACATATTTACTGTTAATTTTATCCTTTTGAGGAATATTATTGCATTTTTACCAATTTTTCATATTGACAAACTCCTTGAGAAAAACAATGTAATGGGGACAAATATAAAACACTGACCCATGAGAAAGGAATATTTTTTTCCTTTTTAACTCAATTCTTGAGACTATAGTATGGACTTGGATGAATATAGAGGGCAACATTTCCAAGTATTATATTCACATGAATATTGTAGACAGTGTGAAAAATTGATTTGTGAAGGAAAAATTGTCTTAGAAGTATCAATATTGAGGACAAAATAATTCTGCTAAATGACTAATGAGAAGTATTTATCAACTAGATTAGTTTCCTTGGTGTGAGATATTCCAAGGAGGACCCAAGGGCATGGTTCAGAATTGTCTTGGGGGAGGAGGGGAATTGTAAGATTAAAGAATGAATGAGGGCTGTTCGTTTGTTAGGCCAGGCTTGTCTAAGGGCTGTTTTGTGTAGCCAGACAGCCTAGTAGTCTGGTGGGTTTGTGGGTTTCAACATGAGGCCATCATGGACAGAATTAAGACTCTTTAGTCTTGTGGACCAGGGAAGGGGTAGGGTGGGTGATGCCGTTCTCAGTGGAGAAATCACCTGTCACAGTTTCCCCTTGAATGCCCTCATTAGCGTGCATCTTGGGCCAAGCTCACCTAGATTGACAAGGCAGGCACTTAGCATCCAGCAGACTACAGACAACCCTCGGTCTCTTCAGATGCACGCCGTATGCAAGTAACCGCTGCAGTTGTGGAACCAGGAGCCTGGCTTTCTCCCAGAAAAGCCTCATGTTTATTGGAATAAAAACCTTTTGAAAATAGTATGTTTCTCTATCTTGTTACATAGAAGCATGCTAGATATGGTTAAGTTTTTTCATATTCTTCATTTTACATTTTTTGTGGTGTCAAAAACTTGACTGTTTATTGAAACTATTCCTAAGGTAAGAGTAGATTTTGAGTGAGACCCTGAAGGTCTCTCCTGTTGGTGATGCACGTGAGCCTTGGTATCCGTCCTGAACTTTTCCTTCCTGCTTTCATTCCTTAGTTCCTTTCCTCTAGATCATAATGGTGACCTCCTCATTTTATTCAGTGGGCATGCGCTGAACAGTTAGCACATCTTAGATGCAAGACTATAGAGATGTATCTTCAAGGAACTCGGAGTGGTCAGAGACAGAAGTCAGTGATTACAATAGTATGATAGACTTTGTAATAGAGAAGGTGCCGTGTTATAGGAAACCTGAGGGGGGTGGTACTTAACTGACCCGCGAATGGTAATGAGGGGATCGATGGAATTAAATTCTGTGGGGAGATGACCGATGCTCTCAGTGGAGCCAAGTCTCAAAAGACATGTACAGGCCAACTCACCTGGGGAGAAAGAGCATGTCTGAGCATCCCAAGTAAAAGAATCATGGAGCCGGGCTTGGTGGCTCAGCCTGTAGTCCCGCGCCTTTGGGAGGCTGAGGTGAGTGGATTGCCTGAGCCCGCGGGTTCAAGACCCGCCTGGGCAGCGAGACCTCATCTCTACAATAAATCAAAAAATCAGCCGGGTGTGGTAGCGCATGCCTGTAATTCCGGCTACTTGGAAGGCTGAGGCGGAAGGATCGCTGGAGCCCAGCAGGTCAAGGCTGCGGTGGCCGGGAGCGGCCACTGCACTCCAGTCTGGGCGACAGAGTGAGACTCCAACTCAAAAAAAAAAAAAAAAGAAAGTACCATAATAAGGACTATTAATGAAAATTTGAGAAATGGTTGCTTGTGACAAATACTGTTTACTGTTTACCCAATATTCTCTCTTAATCTTTACTAATAACAGAACTTTATTTTTGTTTGAAGTGATATTGTGCTCACTTAAAAACCAAACCTGCAAATAAACTCCATTTCCTGAGATGTAAGCAAAAGCCTGCTGAGGATTTCTGGAAAGGTTTTGCCTTATAAGACTGTTGTCACCTTGGCTTTCCTGTTACATCCTTCTTTCTATCTGGTATGTGAGTGCAATTCCTGGAGTTGTGGCAGCCACAAAGTGACCATGGGGACAAAAGCAACATGGTGGAGGAGAAATACAGAGGCCAGTCTTTTGTGATACCAACGACTCTAGTGTGCCTTTATACCAACCCTGACTTACCACTAGTCTTTTAGGTTTGTTACTTGCAGTCAAAGCAATCCTCAATCATTTCGTATCCAAAGTGATAAAGAATAAGAGTAGAAACCAAACTGTGCCATTTAAATGTAAAGTCTTCTGGTATACAACTTGAACACTGTTACAAAGTCTTTGTTCTGTGCTGGGATTGGGCAGTCTTAGAATTAGCATATAGACTAAAATGGAACGCAGATATGGCCACTGTAATGTGGTAGGAGGGATTCTGATTAATGCTTGTGAATACCTGTGACTTTAGGCAAGTCAGTGAATGTCTCTGTGTCGTGGTGTTTTCCATCGATTTTCTTATTACATGTTCTCTAAGATCTTATAGAGCACTGGCATTCATATTTTACTTTGTATCTTGAAGCCAGCTTTGTTTTTTTATGGTGACCTCTTGGATTAATGTTAATTCATAATGCGTACCTGTGTTCACTCTTCCCATATGCACACACACATACACACACAATGGTAAATTGGGTGACAGTAGTCTTAGAAAGTTGTGTATTTGGCTTAATTATGAACAGCTATTAGAGATTTTCACAATTTATCATGTGAGTGGTTTCAGGATGAGGAAAGGCAGCATGGAGGAGGGGAGTTAAGAACATGGACTATGGCAGACTGAGGTCTCAGTTCTGGATTTGCTCACTTACTAGCAGTATAACCCGAGTGGGTCCTGGGACTTCCCTGTGCATCAGTTTCTTTATCTGAAAAATAACATGTACTTCCCTGGGGTATTGTAAGGGCCACGTGGGATGATGCATGTGAAGGACTTGCACTGCCTCTTATAGTGCAAGGGCTGCATGTAGGCTGCTGTTGATGTCTTTGTTGGTTTTGTTATTTTTATCATTGTTGTTGTTACTGTTGTTGATAATGCACTCCTGGTCTTTCAGATGAGTACCAGCTTGTTTGTATGTGTTTATGTCTGGGCCAGAATACAGGGCTCTGTGGACAAAAGTCTGATTCAATATAGTGATGTTCGCTCATCCTTATGATAGTGTCAGTTCATTTGTATTCGGAAAACTGTAAGCAGTACATTTATTCTTTAAATTTAGTTATGTAATGTTTGAAATAGAAATTGTATGTGTGTTGTGGGCACTTAATTGATAACATTTTTATCAAGACTGTTTTAGAGAGATATGTTTAGTGCAGATCATAATTAATAACCTGTTTTAAGGAAAAACGAATCCATTTTATTTAGTTTATTGTCCTAGTGTAACATTGTCTTAACTGTGGTAAAGAGGTTTTTAAATAAGATGGTGAGATAGCAATCCGTCGTTGCTTGAAACTCTAAATGATTTGAAAGGTTTTCTTTGAATTGTTTAAGCTTTTAAAATTGTAAATAGTTTTCAATTATTATTTGTCAGTTACAAATAAAAGTAAATTAAAATGTTAAAAACCATAATTGACTGCAGTGGGCTCCTTGAGCATTCCTCTTGGGAATACCTTGGGAATACCTGTCTTGCTGTTAGGAAGGCAGGGCTGTAGAGTCCTGTAGGCCATGGTGTGAACTCTCCAACATGGCGGCTGCTAGCCAATGAGGTTAGTTAAATAATCAAAATTAAGTATAATAGAAAATATCGTTCCTCAGCCCTACTGCATATTAAGTGCTCGATAGCCACATTGCAGAAAGTTCTGCTGCACGGTATGGGCTAGACCTTGACTCTGCTGCTTATTAGTCATGTGACCTGGAACCACTTCTTTATTTCTTTGTGCCTCAGCTTTTTCCTAAGAAAGCTGGATTCATAGCCTCAGACAAACGTTCTCATAGGGTTGTTACTGAGGATTAAGTAAGTCACCTTTGGAAAGGGCTTAGAACAGCCACTGGCTCATAGTGAGTATGTGTTGTTGGTCAGATAAACAAATGGACAGTGGTCAGATTTGTTATGCTTTATAATTTATTCATGTGTATTGAGTTTTTACCCTTTCTGTATATTTTGTTTCCCCTTCGAGGAAATATTTATATATGCCAACCTGTTTGAATACAATTTCCATTCTTATATTTTACCACAATTTCGAACAATGCTTCTGTCACACACGCCAGCCTAGAAATGTATGATGAGTGCTCAGTGCTTTTGGGGTGAAGCCCCGTCTCCTTTGCCAGGCATGTGGAGAGTTCCAGCCCGCCCTTCCCAACTCATTTCTCACTGCTGTCCAATCCTAGCCCTTTATTTCATTTCTCAGTTAATCACTGCCTAGGTTGTTAAAAATACTTAATGGTGCTGGTTTCATGTCTTCCAGTGGTATATAAGCTCTCCAGAATTGTGGTGGTGTTATCTTTTCATATAATAAGAGCTCAGCATATGCTTGTTGAATAACAGCACTTCAGTTTTTAAATTGCATTCAGTATTTCTATTAATACCAAAACTACATTTGTTCAAGTAATCTCTGAGGTAAAGAGAATCCAAAACCCATTCTGCCATCTGTGGTGTCAGGATCTGAAATGTGCTCCTTCTACAAGCCTCTCCACCTCTGCCCGTGTCTGCTCAGCAGTGCGGGGGCCGGATGTGTAGTTCTGATCACTATACATCGCCACCCTACAGTGCAGGGTCATGCACACCACCACCACAGACCTTCTCTGGGCGACACGTCCTTAAAGGATGCAGATTTTATCTTGGTTTCTCACTTCTTTAAACTATCTCCCATGCTCTTTGGTCTGCTTTAAGTTGCTCCTTTCTGTGCTCTTCCTGGTTTTTATCAAATACATATCACATGAATGTAACAAAGGAAACACAATCAGTGTCAAAAAGATAGCAATACCACCTAATGTAAGAAGCAAACTTAGTTTTTATTATGTCTCTATGGTAGTGACATCTAGGTATGGTTTAGGTTATGTTTTACTTTAAGCAGGTTATTACCGCCCTATGAGAAAAAAACTGTAAAAACTTAACTTCTGTAGATTGATGTATACCTATTGTGTAGAAAAGTCATACAGCATCTCTATTTGTTATTATGAGTTGCTTAATACATAGCAATATAGGTGGCAGATCCAAAATTAGCCCACATCAGTGACTGTATTTCAGATTGCATGTATCGTCACAAAATGCTGTGCAAGTTACCATGTATTATGTTGATGGAGAAAGAATGGATATTATGGAATCAACAATACGAATCACAGTTGTGTATGGTCTTGCGGTATAATTGAAGTTACTCAGACATCCTCTGAGGCATGATTCCAGACCTTGTGTTGCTTTCTCAGGTTTCTTAGAGATGCCATAGGGGATAACTGGGAACTGGTAGAGCGGAGGTACTTAGTTCCACTTGGAAACGATTTAGAGTAGCTCTGTGAATGTATCTCTACTTATTACCTTATAGCAGCGGTCCCCGACCTTTTTGGCATTAGGGACTGGCTTTGTGGAAGACATTTCCACAGACCAGGGCTGGGGGTGTACAGTCACACCTCACAGCAGTGTTCATCTGTATTTGAGGCTGCTCCTGGTGCTAGCATCACGGCCTCAGCTCCATCTCAGATCATCAGGCATTAGATTCTCATAAGAAACACGCAACCTAGATCCCTCGTATGTGCAGTTCACAGTAGGGTTTGTGCTCCTAGAAGCATCTAATGCCACCACTGATTTGACAGGAGGAGGAGCTCAGGCGGTAAGGTGAGCAATGAGGAGCGACTGTAAATACAGATGAAGCTTCACTGGCTCGCTTGCCACTCACCTCCTGCTGTGCGGCCTGGTTCCTAACAGACCACCGACCGGTACCGGTCCGTGGCCCGGGGATTGGGGACCCCTGCCTTATAGCGCATGTATTTATGATTTTTGAAGTGCTGCAGCCTTTATTAAGCTGTGAGCTACCTGAGGGCAAGGATTCATTTGTCATTTTGGGGGGAAAGTTAATTCTGGAGAATGAGTGAGTTCATGAGCTTGTCTGGCATTTGCTTCTCTATAGCTTATCATCAAAGGGAGGAATGCATGTGTGGGTAATAGAGAATTGATAAATTTAATCAGTTGCCTAATTACTGAGAGGATTCAATTCTTACTTTATATTATTTTATTACTGAAGCAGACTGCCCAGTAGAGATTATCAAAATTCTCTAGAGAACAATTGGATTTGTACTAAGTTGTTTTACTTAGAATACCAATTGGAATTAAATGTTTGTACCACTATCTTGATAAAATTTAAATGTGCTGAATGTCTTTATTCAGATAACTTTTTACCCTTTAAAAATAGGCTGCTTGAGTATTGTTTCTCTCCCACTTGGCAGACATCAGATGCAGCGATTAATAAAGGTCATTATGTTACTTAGTCATGGAGAGCTTTTAATGACTTTTACCTGAACATCTGCTAGTTATCACTGCAGTTACCAGAAACATCCAGCAAAATATGCATGCCGTGCTTTGAAAATCTGTCTTAGATTCATCTAAATTACTACCTCAGAACATTTGAATATTCCCTTAAGTTTTAAATAATTGTGCGAGAGCACTTATTTTGAAGTGGACAGTCCAAAATGTCAGTGAAACCCTGTGTTGGCATGGCAGTCCTTGATGGTCCTAGCTTCCTGCAGGTTGACTCCTCAGTAGCTGGTGCTGTCTGTGTAGAATTGATGGGGGAGACCATGGCTGTCGTGGTTTTTTTTGTCCTGTGACACCTGCACTTGGAGATGTGGGATCTGAAGTTGAACTAGAAAAGAGGAAGGGCTTTTCCTAGACTGCTGGGAGAAAGTTGAAAGCAGAGAGTGAGTATGGTAATTGCGGGGCTTTTGAAAGCAGCACAAAGTATTGGTAAAAAAAGAAAAACAAACTTTTTATTTTGAAATAATTATAGTGTCATAGGAAGCTGCAAAACATAGTACAGAGATGTCCCATTTAGTTTTTACCCAGATTCCCCCAATGGTAACCTTTTTATATAACTTCAGTTAAATATCAAAACCAGAATACTGGCATTGTTGCAATCCACAAACTTTATTCAGATTTCACCAGTTTTGCATGCACTTGTGTGTGTGTGTGTGTGTGTGAGTGTGTGTGTGTGACTCTATGCAGCTTTTTGGGTATAGATTCATGTAACCACCATTAGGACCAAGCTTCCAGAACTGTCTCACCACACACATTCCCCAGCGCCACCCCTGTGCATCACAGCCTCTCCCCTCATTCTCCCTGCTCTTTCCTGACTTCTTACAACCACTAATTTGTTCTCCATCTCTATAATTTGGTCATTTTGAGAATGTTAGATAAGTCACGCATAATCATATATTGTGTTTCCTTTGAGGATTTTTCCTTTTTTTTTAACTTAGTAACCATGCAAATGGTTTCATATAGCAATAGTTTGCTCCTTTTTATTGATGAGTAGTATTCCATAGTATGGATGTACCAAAGTTTGTTTAACCATTTACCCATTGAAGGATAGTTGGATTGTTTCAAGTTTTTGATTATTACAAATAAAGCTTCTGTGAGCATTCAAGTACAGGTTTTTGTGTAGATGTAAATACAAATTTTCATTTTTCTGGGATAAATACTTGGGAATGTGATTATGGATCAGTAGGTGTCTGGTTCTTCAAGAAAGTACCAAAAGACCAATATTGCTATTCTTCCAAAACATATTTACTAATGCTAATAAAACCAGACCACTCAGAAGTTAGTCACCTTTTGATTGTTCTCTGTAGAATCCCATGTTTACAGATCAAGAGACAACGAAGTGAAAATTTGGCAGGCAAAACAGACAAGTTACAGAAGAAAAACAAATGGCTAGGACCACATGGATGCTGAATGTCATGTCAAGTCAGCCCAGGCGACTTGGGCTCCGTGGGGCAGATACCACAGCCAGGCAACGCCTTGAGTGGCCCAGCTCTTCGCTCTCCCCCTCGGCCATACTTAATCTGCGTCTTCATCCTTAGGTCCAAGAGCCAGGCCAGAAGGAAAAAGAAAAGGAGGAATCCTGAACGGGTGTCACCAGTGTAAGGAAAGCACAAGTTTTTCCTTAAGCCATTGACCAGAACTGTGTTGCCTGGCTACCACTAGCTGCAAGGGAGCCTGGGAAACCAGTGTTTTGAAACTTGGGACATTCTTGCTAAAAAGATCTGGCATTCTGTTAGTAAGGAAGATGTGGGAATATTGGCTAGGAACTAGCAATGTTTGGATGAGAATGCAGATCTAAACAGTAATAAAATATTGTGTCAAGACCTGCTAAAATTTAAAAATGTGGCTAATGTTCAGTGTGATGAATAGTAGTATTGGTCTTTTGCACATTGTTGGTAAAAGAACAAATTGGTATACTTTCTTTCTTTCTTTTTTGCTGGTAAATAGTCATGTTTAATGATACATTGTTCTTCACAGGGATGACTACAGAAACTTCTACTCTATAATCCAGGGCTATACAACCATGCAGTACAAGCCAATGAGCTGGATGTAAAATAAACTGACTTCTTACCACCAACTACCTTATAAACACTGCAAGCTTTCTTCTTTCCAAAATGACCCTAATTGTACATGAAAACAACTACTGTAGGGGAAGCAGAAACCTAGCTATATAGCCAAAAGTAAAAGTCAAAGCAAAAATAGCAATTCAGTGGTTAGTTGGTGAAAGCAGGGATTTCGGTGCCCTTCACTGTGCTGGTTTGGTCTTATTCTTGTTCTTTTTGTCCCTCTTCTTCAGCCTGTCCACGTTAGCTCTCGGCAGGTTTGAATGAGCCATCCGAAACTTACTCATTTCTTTGGAGCTCACCGCAGTGCTGATCTTCTTTTTCCCGTCAGTAGCTCCTAACAGACACTTGTTGTCTGTGGGCTCAAAGCCCTCCACAGTACCCTTCTTGGGTTTAGTGTGACTATCATACTTCTTCAAAGGTAATGTACACGCTACCCGATGTCCAGCACTTCTGGAAGAGCCTGGTCAGCTCTGTCAGGAACTGCTTGCTCTCCAGCAGCACCATTTCGGCCCCTCTAACTCTAGCAGTTAGAGCTGGAAGCTTCTCTGAGGCTGGGTGGGACTTCTGCTGCTGGTATACTTTCTTGAAGGGCAGGTTGGTATTCTTTATTAGAATTAAAAATTCTGCCGGGCTCGGTGGCTCAGCCTGTAATCCCCCGCCTTTGGGAGGCTGAGGTGAGTGGATTGCCTGAGCCCGCGGGTTCGAGACCCGCCTGGGCAGCAAGACCTCATCTCTACAATAAAAAAAAAAAAAAAAAATCAGCCGGGCATGGTAGCACATGCCTGTAATTCTGGCTACTCGGAAGGCTGAGGCGGAAGGATTGCCGGAGCCCAGCAGGTCGAGGCTGCGGTGGCCGGGAGCAGCCACTGCACTCCAGTCTGGTGATAGAGTGAGACTCCAACTCAAAAAAAAAAAAAGAATTAAAAATTCTGTTTCAATTGGCCCATGAATTCTAGTCTATGACTCAGTATTGTATAGAAATGTGATTCCTGGGTCTGTGCAAAAGGCAGCTGGAACGCCCAGAGACTCTCACTGAGGCAGTGTTTGCATCATACCAAACCATCAGAAACTGTGTCAGTAGAATAAAGGTTACTACGCTGTGATGTATCCAGACAGTGTAGTACAACCAGCTATTAAAAGAATAAGCTTGATTTATTGGGACAGACCTGGAAAATATCTATGAAATATATATGAGCAGAGAATAATTGCAGAACAGTTTGTGCAGTGCGGTTCCATTGCCTGCCTTGTCATGCATATGAATGTGTTTGTATGTGTTCTTATGTGTGTGTGTGTATGTGTATGATATGATCATATCTAAGTTCGCTTTATACATTTCTGTAAGCTTGAACATTTTACAAGTATATATTAATTGCTCAATTAGGAAATGAAGAATTCTACAATGTGAATTTTTTTTTTTGATTTTTGAAGCACAGTCTTTAACCATTTTTGATGAAATACTTAAAATTTAATTTTACCACCTTATGACATAGAGTATGCTAAATATTTTTTCTTAGCAACTCAGTGCCTGATGAGATTCAGGACTGCTTGGGTATATGCAAATAGATTTAGATTAAATAGTTTTTAAGTCTTACCTCATATATATTTTTGTTTTCTGGCTTCTTTAGGTAGTCAGTACTTCTTGTACATTATTGGTGTATCTGCCTTTAATAGTTATTTCCTATTTCCAATTTTCTGCTTCTGTTTTTCTTTTTTTTTTTTTTTGGACTTGGGAATGAAGCAGCCATCAACCTGGTTTTGATTGTGTCTAAAAATTGTTCTGAATAAAACAGGATAAATTAGTTCTGAGTAAAGATTTTGGATTTGTTTATGGATAAAGTAACAAGCTTTGCTGTTTGAATATCTGTTTTGTACTGTTTGGAGACCCTTTTTTTCTTCTGTTTACCTTTGAGACTCAGCTGTGTTTTCTTTATTTGAGTAAATGATGTATTGCTAACCCTAGGAATCATTTAAAAACAGATAACCTAACAATGTCATTTACTCTTTTAGAGAAAGTTATTATAGTACTAAGGAAAGGGGTAGGGCATTTTAGGGCAGCGCTATATAAGAAAAAGCCCTGAGCTTTGAAATGTTTGCATTTTCTTCCTGTTCCTTAATAGTAAGATGATTTTTGACTCTGCTGACAAGTTGATAAGTAACCCTGGTAGTGTAGTGTCTAGAGTGTGCAAGTTAGATGGGGTGTGAATTCTGGTGCTGTCTTGCACTAGCTGAGTGCCCTTTCTGGTTCTCAGTTTTCTTACATTTAAAATCTTACTTCGCTTAATATTAGTACATGTTTTATAATTGTCTCGATAGCATATTCTGCGATTACATTAAGCAGTAAATGGAGATACTTATGTAACGTATCCAGTGTGGAGTGAGTACACAATAACTAGAAGGGATTATTGTTATAGAAGATAATGGGAAATTTGAAATTTGCGTAATATATTGTGCTTTTTGAGCAAAATAAGACTTTTTATTTTGTTTTTATAGAAAAACAAAATATACAGAAAACTTGGCCAAATAGAAAACACAAGATTTTTAAAGATTTCTTGATAATTTTCTTACTCAGAGAAGACCTCTGTTAATATTTTGTCTATCATTCCAGTCTTTTTTCCATGTGCAAATACTCCTTGCTACATGGATTCCATTCTAAATCCTCAAATGGCCTCTTGTGGTGTGATGGTATCCCAATTTTGCAAATAAAGCAAATGAGGCTGAGAGAGGCTAAGCTCAAAGAGTGGATAAAGGGCTAGAGCTTGTACTCATAAGAGGACCTATGTTCCATTGGAACCAGATGGGATTCCACTCCCCAAGGAGTTGAAAGCAGCCATCTGTCTCCATAATCAGTTTACAGAAATTTATGTTTATAAGATGTTTGATCAAGGTTTAGGCTGTTACCTTGTGATTATTTAAGAAAGCAAAGTAGATTTGGGCTTAATGCATTGTTTTTCTCATTTATTACTATATAGTATAATGTTACTTAGGTGATATGCATGTTTTTGGAGCTCCATAAATGTTAAATTACAAGAATAGAGGTCAAAACGAGACTTTATACTAATCCCAAAGTGATTGTAGCTCTCCAAGCTGCACTAAATCTTCCTAGTATGTTTGGGATGCACTATGTGTACATTTTGGTGGTTGAATTACTGAATGGTTTGGGAATGGTTTTAAAGTTGCTATTTTATTGTACTAAAAAATGACTAGACTATATCCTTATTTCTATGATATTTTTGAAATTCTGATTTTCCTGTCTATGTCTTTAAGGTAAGACATAGAAATTGTTTTTTGGGTCAGTAGATATTGCCTTCGATTTAAACATCCTAAAACATTTACACATTTATTTATAATCTTCAGAAACTCCCCGAGGGACTAGTTCATATATTATATTGCATATACTGCCTACACCGTACTTAGGTGTGCATATAAACGCACATACATGTATTCTTAAGACTTGCTTTCATTGTCCTATTACATTTGGACCTTTAGCTTAGAGAATTTGGCAGTCTCTTATTTCCAATATTTTGAAAACTGTACTGTCATGATTATAGAAGTACGTAATCAAACCCAACTTCATGGCTTGTATTGCTTTTTTATTATTTTTTTCAGAATTAAGTTTTAAAAAATATGTCAGCAGTTGATCTAAATATGTCATCTAGGCAATTACAGAACATGCATTAAGTAAAGTAAGCAATGGTTAGTTGTAGTCATTATACTTTTAATTTGGACATTGTCAAAAAACTCCAGGGAAAAAACCCTGCATTTCAATTCTTTAGATATTTACATATCACTTCAGTACGGTATTACTTTCAGTTTGATTAGGATTAGATGGACATAGTTTATATAAGGTTAATTAACTAGATAGCCTTGATAATCTGTAGAGGCATGGAGGTTTTAAAGAGCCTGGTGTGCATGAGGAAGAAGTACAGTGTGGCTTGAATATAAGATTTTTGGGTGGGGAGTAGCAGGGGATGTATTTGGAATTCCATAGCCACAGACTCCAGGACAAGACTGTCAGGGGTTGTTTTGACACAGAATTGGAATTTCTCCTACAGGTGACCAGGTGTAGACATCCAGATTAGCATTCAGGGAATATAGGGGTAGAGGGACATAGCTGAAGGATTCACTATTTGGAATGGACGTAATCACTCAAGGGAGAGCTTGCTGAAGACAGAGAGAGAAGACTAGGAGAGAAAACTGGAGGAACACTCTTACAAAGGGGAGAGACCACTAGAATATGCTGTGGAATGATGGCCCTTAGATGACGGTGTTGTTGAATTATGAGGTCCATGGACATTGATGCATCTACTTGTAGGACTAGAATTTAGTCTACTCATAAATTCAAAGTAGATTTGGAAGAAGAGACCAGGACTTCAGAGTCGTTTCAGTAGTTAAATTACCTGTTACTTCTCATTAGCTCTTGGCAACTTTGTACTCTGTGAGTATCTGTGCAGCTGAATGAAAGGATAGAGAATCCTCCACAACCTTCTGACTTATTGTACTTTAAATTCAATATGGTGGGCCTCAGGTAGTCTTGTAATGCTGCCTGACAGTCATACTATATTACTCTGATCCATTCATTAGGTGACTATTTCAGTGTTTGCATTTTTCTCAAATGTTTGCCATACCTATTCTCAGCTGATTATCTAGTTTCTTTACTGAGAAACTTGAAGCTAGTGGCTTCAGTGGACCAGAAACTAACACTGTTAGAAGTACCTGCATGGCATCATCTCAGCCCCTGTACTCTGCCCGTGTTAATGGATGGGCTGTCCTTTGTAGTTCATCCCGTATGTGAATTGCTCCTGTGAAATGCCAGCCCCTCTGCTCCGGCACTGAGTTATTGGTCTCTCACCCACTTGCGAACAGAACTCGCCCAGCTCTCTTGCTGTATCTCATGTGTCATCAGTTTTCTTCCCCTAATGGATCATTCCCATCATTATACAAAATGCTGTTATTTCTCCTGTAAGATGAAAAAAAAAAACTTAAAAAACACTTCATTTGGCCCTTGTCAGCAACTATTCCATTCCTCTTGTCCCCTTTTTGCAGGAAAGCGCCTTCAAGGGGTTGTCTGTACTCACTGTGTCCAATTCGTTCTCGCCTGTTTTCTTTTAAATCCAGTCTAGTCAGTCTTCAAGCTTCATGACTCTGATTTAGCATTGGAGACGATCCAATTTAAAATTTGCTTTAAAAATCATGTTTTCTTTGAATTAGAATGTTATTTACACTACTTCACATTTTAAAAAAATAGATGGATACCTGTGGTGAGTGTAATGTCTTTAGAGAAATATATAGAACTTACCATCCATCTATAGCTTTTGTGGTTGTATCATAAAAGGGTATTAAAAGTGGTAACATTTTAATTCCTATTGTTAAATATCAGGTATCATACTTGCTGGCTTTTCGGTATTGGAATGTATGTGTTTCTTTTCATGACTATCCCTTAATCCTTTCTACTACTAAGAACTTGTCTAGTTTTAATTCAATAGATGGTTTCAAGTTTTCTCTCTAATATGTTGAATGAAATTGTGAATGAATAACTGAACTGAGTAGCATGAAAACAATTAGTATGCAGAAAGTTTGGAATAGAAAGAAAACAAAATATCCAGCAAACTTAATCTGATGTATAATTAATGATATCTGTAATTAATAATGAGTTGTATGCCTTAGCTTTTAGTAACCTATAAAACATCTTTTGAGGATATGGAGCTGTTCCAGAATTCTTCTAAAATCTTCTAAGTCAGTGGGCTTTTTGTCTGTGCATGCAAGGGGTGTTAAAAAGCCAGGTCTTCAGCTGGCTGGTACCCTTGAATTTGGGAGCCAAATTGATAGACTCAAAAGTATTGGATGTGGTCAGTTTGTTGTTAGAGATCTAAGACTCTCTGACCTCTCTCTACATAGTTTTTCCTTTTACTTCTGCCAGTTTTTGCTTTATATGTTTTGAAATGCTGTTATTAGGTTCATATGTATGTCTTCTTCATGGATTGATTGTTTTGTTTCAATGAAATGTTCCTTTTTTTATCTCTAGTATTGATTCTTGCTTAAGTCTATTTTGAGATGAGAACAGTGATACCACATTTCTTTAGTTTCATGTTGGCATGGTATATCTTTCTCATTCTTTTACTTTCAAACTTTGTGTACTTATGTTTAAGATAGCTCTCTTCTAAATATCATATGTTTATATTTTTGTTTTAATTGGATTACCTTATCTTCTTATATTGGTGTGTTTAGTCTGTTTATGTATATTACTGTCATGTTTGGGTCTAAACCTGACTTTCTCTTTCTGTCTTTCTACCTCTTTTAAATTCATTTTTTTCTGTAATTGTCATCTTTTAGATTATTCAAATTGTTTTTATTATTCATTCTCACACCTGCTAATTTGTTAGTTATAAATTTTGTTTTTCTTTAGTGTTACTCTAGACTACACTACTTATCCTTGACTCTTTAGAATATATAATAAATTAGTACTAATATCCATTTCCCAGAGAATCTAAGAATTTAAGGTAGTTAACTTCATCTGTGTCCTGTCTGCCCTTAGGGTTATTGTTGCTTTAATTCTACATCTATTTTAAACCCCATGTGTTTAGTATCCGTATATTCGCCCTTTCCATTTCTCTTTATTCCTTCCTTGTCTGTTTGTCCATCAGGGCTAATATTTTTCTGCTCATGGAACCCCCTTTATTATTTTAATGTATGTATGCTGACCATTAAATATCTCAGTTGTTTTTCTGGAAATAGTTGTTTTTCTGGAAATGCCTTTATTTTTACAATGTTTTGAAGGATGCTTTAAAAAATGTTTTAAATCCTAAGTTGTTGATTATTTTCTTTTATCATCTTGAGAGTGCAATTTCATTGTCTTTTGACTTTCTTAGTTTCTATTTAGGAATTTGCCACTAGTCTTATTCCTGCCCATTTGATGATTATCTGTCTTTTTCTCTGATTGCTTTTTAAAGATTTAATTTAATTTAATTATTTTTTTGTGGTTTTATAACTTTATGTGATGTACATGATGATCAGTGATTAGTTCTTATCTGCATTGACTGTCTGTAGATTTTTGAAAGTGGTAACAGGGAAGTAGGTCTCCAAGGTGTAAAGCTTGTTTGGTGAGTCTTCGTTCTCATTACGTTTTCTGGACAACCATACACAGGTACGGTACGGGACATTCCTTATTCCTTTGGCCCAGACAGCTTTGTCGAGCCTGGTATCAGTGCGTACATCTGGAGTCCTCATCTCCTTCATGGCAAATTTTCGGATCTCTTTGAGTGCCCGAGGGGCACGTTTCACCTCTTAAAGCCCACTCCATGAATGCACTTGGGGGTGTTGATGGTGTATTCCCGGGTCACCACCTCGTTGATGGCAGAAGGGCCCTTATTCTCGCCACCCTTCTTTGCAGGTGCCATTCTGTCGGGCCCAAGTTGGAAAGCTGATTGCTTTCAAAACTTCTTCGTTGTCTTTAGTTTTTGGAAGTTTTACCCTGATGTGTCCAGGTATACTTTCTTAGTGTTTATCCTGCTTGGAGTTTGGCATGCTTTTTGAATCTGTAAGTTACCAGTTTTCCTAATTAGCTCTTCAAAAACCGCGTCTACACCATCTTCTTTGTTCTTTCTGGGACTTCAGTTGCATGTCTATAAGACCATCTACTTGGAGCTCATACATCTCCTATGCCCTTGCATGAGTTTTCTATCATTTTTACTCCTCTTATTTCAGTCTGTATTACTGATTTGTAATTTTAGATTATTTTCCTCTCTTCAGCTGTGTCTAATCTGCTGTTAGACTTGTCTTTTGAGTTTTTTATTCCAGTGATTGTATTTTTTAATCCGAACATCCTCCTATAATTAAAAAAAAGTCTTTGAGAGTTTGTCTCTGCTTCCCTCCCCCCTTCCCTCCTTTCTTCCCTCCCTCCCTTTCACCCTTCCTCCCTTTCTTTTTCTTCATAAGCCTGGTACTTTTTGTTTGAATGGCAGATAGTACATGTAAAAAATCTGTAGAGGTTTTGGATAAGCTTTTAGCTCCTTGTAGGCAGTAAGAGAAGAGGCAAAGCAACTTAGTACAATCATGTTTGAGTTGTTGCAAGTCTGAATTTCAGTTATTTATCAGGCCTTATTGATTTCTATTTCTTCATTAATCCTACCATTTAGTCATTCAGGGACCTCAGCTGGAAGTCTGGGATGCTTACCAGATTCATACCTCCTTGGTGGATCCTAAACTCCAATTTTTATCTTCTCAGGACTGTGAGACTGCCACAAGTTCTGTTTGGCCTTGTAACTTTGTGTGGCTAACTTCTGCCTAGCTTCTCTCAGTCTGTACTGCTCATAAACAGGCAAATGCATTGAGGAGTTGGGAGCTGACTTCTCTTTGCTTTCTTTCTCTGTGGAATCTTGTCCCCTCATGCCCTGGCTCATGCTCTGTGCCCTGAGCTTCAGTTTATATCTCCTAGCCATGTGAAACCGAGAAAACTCTTAAATTCTCTGCCTCCCAGCAGTTTGCATTTGGGGCTTTGTTGATCTTTTTGTTGATTGTGCGCTCCTCTCTTGTGCACACCTTCCTTCATTCCTGCTGTCTGCAGTACAAGTAAAGACTAGAGATCCACTTTGATTCATGAGGGGGTTTTAAGGATGGAGGGAGGCCTTGAAGAGGACAGGACAGAAGAAAGATGAAAGAGCCTGGATTATTGTTGTCTCTAAAGACCCTGTGTCAGGCCTGCATGACTTGTGTCTAATTTCTCAGACATCAGGAGAAACGTCAATATCTTATTTTGGCCTTCTTGTTTTGAGTTTTATGTTATACTCAGGCAACCTAATACTGTTCAACAGAGTGAGGATTCAGTGAGTATATGTTCCCATAACATATTAAGGGCCATTGGTTTTCAGCCTTTTATTTAGTTGTGACATAACAGGTAACATTCACCTGAGTGAACAGTCTCATGAGTGCGTTTTCTGTTATTTCTGGTATACTTGACCAAATGCTATTCCTCTAATTCCCACACAAGGAGCATGGAAATTAACGTCAGATGAGAGGAATGTTATTATAGAGAAAGATTTGAATGTAAGTGTGGTTATCATTATTGACAAGTTGCTTGTGATATATCTACCAAATGATGCCTATAGACCACACTGGGCATTATTGTACACTGTTTTGAAATATTTTTTTCTTTGCATTTGACAATTCTATGGCCAAAAGGTGGTGTTGGATTAATGTAGTAGTGATACAAATGAAAAAAGGAAAATGTGATTGATAAGAATAATAAGAAATTAGTGAGAACTTATATGCAGAGAGGTGAAGGAACAATACGGTGTTAAAAGTAATGCTAAGCTTTTGAATTTAAGGCCTGGGATGATGATGCTATTGGTAGGAATAGGTGAATCAGGAAGGGGTTCTTTGTAAAAAAATAAATGTTTCATTACTTAAAGTTAAGAATATCCTTAATTACATGTTTTTTATTGGTGTGTATGAATTTTATGTATAATGTGAATTGTGTTACACCAGTGTAAGAGATTTCTTGATTTTTATTCCCATGTAAAGGATATTATAGAACTTTATGGAATCTGCGGTTGCAGTTATTATATCTTGTATATTCTGTATCCTCCCTATCCATCCACAGGCAGCATTTCAAGGACTGATCTTAAAACCGCCTAAGAATTAGCATGCATGGGACAATACCATGACCACATCGAAAACAGGAATTCATCATAAAGTGGCATTATTTCCTTATTTTGAAAGGGTTATGATTGACCTCTTAGGACTTATGGTAGTATCTGTTCACATTTTTGAGGCATGCACTTAAGGATGCCTCATTCTCCTGACTCTCTTATTTAAGTTCATGGTCATTCAAAAGCTCTTTCATTTTACTTTTCTTTTTCTGGTTTTCACTTTTTCCCCAATGAATAGAATTATTGTAGTATGTCTCACATGGCTGAATATAACCTTTGTTTTATCTTACTTGGTGTGTATATGCCACGCCACTAGGCACATTCAAAGCTTTTGCTAAGGATGGCCAGTACTTTGTCGTTTGGTCTTGGCAGGAAGTATAGTGAGTACAGTGAGAATCAGTGATGTGTAAGAGTAGTGAGACAACAGACTTTCTTTGCTGTAGTGAAAATACGCATCTGTTTTATAGGAATGTGCTATATAAACTTAGTTGTAACCAATTAAAGCCTATTTCAGGAAGAACCTTCAGGCCTAGTAACTGTCCCTACTTAACAGAATAATTGAGCTGGCCTAATTATGTCAAAGAATATTTAAAACATATTCCAGCGAAATAATTATATCAAACAAAATTCCAGGGAAATAATTTGAATAGTCCTTAGAATTTATGATAGGATATGACCACTAACTTAAGATCCTAGGTGAGTAAGCTTAAACAACCCGCTGTAGAAACGCAATGAGTTTTGCTACACTATATGCAGACATTAGTTCATCGGTACGTGAATAGGACTTGGAGTCATAGAAGCCTGAATTTGATTCATGGCATCACCATCAGTAGTTACGTAATCTTGGGCTAACGGTAACCTCTCGGAGTCTCAGTTTCTCATCACTACAATAGTACCTATGTCACTAGGGTTGTGATTAGGATTGAGTTAGATAATTCTTGTTTATTCATTTAGTCATTCCGTAAGTTTATTGAGCAACAATTTGGCAGTGGGCGCTGTCCCAAGCACTGGTTATGGTGGTGAAAACCAAAAATAAGCAAGTAAACAAACATGCATATGTTTTCTAGAATTTCCCATAAGTGGAGTCATATGGTATGAAGTCTTTTGTGTTTGACTTCTTTTCTTTGTATTGTTGCATGTTATCAGCAGATTTTTCCTTTTGTTTTTGAGTACTGTTCCAAAGCATGGATCAACCACAATTTGCTTATCTGTTCACCAATTGATGGACATTCGTATTCTTTTTAGTTGTAGACTATATGAACATTCACATACAAATTTTCATAAATAAGTATTTTTGTTTATTTTGGGTAACTACCAAGGAGTGAGATTGCTAGTTAGTATGGTGGAGTTTATGTTTGACTTTATAGGATAGATCCTCTCTTTTCTAATGTCCTGCACCAGTTTGTGTTTTCGCTGGCACTCTATGAGAGTTCTAGATGCTCTATACCGTTGCCAACACTTGCTGTTGTCGCTGTTTTTTTTTCTGAGTTGGAGTCTCACTCTGTCACCCAGGCTGGAGTGCAGTGGCATGCTCATGGCCACCCCAGCATCGACCTGCTGAGCTTGGCCATCCCAGCATCGGCCTGCTGGGCTGTGGTGATCCTTCTGCCTCAGCTGTCCAAGTAGCTGGAACTATAGGCGTGCACTACCACGCCCGGCTAATTTTTGATTTCTTGTAGAGATGAGGTCTCGCCAAGTTGCCCAGGCTGGTCTTGAAACTCATGGGCTCAGGTGATCCACTCACCTCGGCCTCCCAAGGTACTGGGATTATAGGCTGAGCCACCAAGCCCAGCCATATTGTTGCTATTTTTAACTTTATCCTTAGTGATATCTCAGTCGTGGTATCTTAGTGTGATTTTAATTTACATTTATTTGATGATTGGTGGTACTGAGCATCTTTTTATGTATTTGTTGGCCATTCATATATCTTCTTTTGTGAAGTGTCTGTTCACATCTTTTGTTCATTTAAAAAAAATGAACTGTTTATCTTATTGGGTTATAAGAATTATTGATATGTTCTGGACACAGGCCCTCAGTTAGATATTTTTACAGATATTTTTTCCCAGTCTGTGCCTTGTCTTTAATTTTCTTAACTATGTCTCTTGAAGAACAATAGTTTTTAAATTTTGATAAACTCAATTTGTAATTAATTTTTCTTTTCTAGTTTGTATTTATTTTAGTTAAAAGATATCTTTGCCTAATCCACTACCATAAAAATTTTCACCTGTGTTTTCTTCTAGAGGCTTGATATTTTTGGCACATATATATACACCTATGGTTTATTTCAAGTTTTTTTGTGTGTTTGTATAGTATGAAATAAAGACCAAGGATTGATTTTTTTTCCCCCTCATATAGATATCTAATTATTTCAGCACCATTTGTTGAGAAGTCTCTCTTTTCCTCATTGAATGACTTTGGCATCTTTGAACCATGAGATCTTGCTATCATTCGTAAACATCTTTTTTCAGCAAGAATTGAAGCCTGTCATCAGAGTTTATTGAAATTAAGTTCATTGTATAATCTCAGTGGTGTGTACTGTATATTTCAGGAGGTTATGAGAACAATAAAGGTAACTACTTTTTAGAACTAATTCTGACTAGTAAGAAAGTACTTGTTGGTAAGGTAGAAGCAATGGTAACATCTTAGAATTTGTGCTTGTAAAGAAGATTCTGTACCCAGTTAGTGATATATGATTATCTTTAGGAAAGTGAATTAGATATATATTAAAGTAAATGTGGGCTTGATTATATTCACAGACTAAAAGGCAAACTGGAGCAATATAAAAAAAAATGACAATATCTACTTATTCTAATGAGAAAGAAAAGATAAAGTAACACACGCAAAAGATAAAGTAGCTGGTTTGGGTGCTCTTTGGGTTTACATTTAAAAGGATTTAAATAAAAGGTGGGAGAAATTGGCTTATAACCAATAAAGAATGAAAAAGAAAGAGTAGTAGACACTGAAAAACACAGTATCAGCAAAACTCAAAAGCGAGTGAATTGACATCTGTGGACAGTGTGGAGTCTGATGAAACACCTTCGAAAGCATATTTTGGATCCTGAAGACCAGTAATGACCAGATAGGCCTGCTGCTCAGAGCAGATCGTGTGACATCCGTACGGTAGAGCACGGACGTCCTGGACTCTCTTGCTTCCATCTGTTATTGTTGCTGTTGTTCTTTTCAAAGCAGAATTATCTTTAAACAGAAAAGAGAATGGACAAAAATTAGAGGTATTGAAGCCCAAGATTGGTTCGGAGATAAGAAAACCTCTTATTTAGGTCTTTGGGATTAGATGAACTATAGTCCTAGGCTATTTTAGAGAAATTTAATATTCTTTTAGGGGTAGTAAAGCATGGAGGAAGTACCAGGAGACTAAATGCAAGAGGAGTGTGCGTAGAATCAGGTAACTAGAAACTATTGAACTTCAGGCTAATTCTAATCAGAATTCTAGCTTTGTTTTATTAAACAGTGGTTTATGAATAACTTTAAAAGTAATGGTCTTTGGAGGCTTTTCTGAGCATAATAAGGACAAACTAATACAACTTCCTTTTTTTGTTGTTACCAAAAAGGCAACTAAGGAAATGTTAGAGATTTTTATTTGGGTGTTAGGTATTCAATATGGTCTTCTATGATCCTACTGCATACTGGAAGAAGAAATGATGGTTGGAGGATAAGTCATGTAAAGATTTCATAGCTGACTGGTAGATCATTAAATTAATATATTGGTGTCAGTCAGAATGAAGATGTTGGCCAGTGTGTCCTAGGATCTTAGCTTATTCAGCAGTTGTTTGGTGGCTAGGATGAAAATTTACTTACAGTTACTGGATTTGTAAAGGGAAGGGGGAGGTAAAAAGTTGATAGAGATAGCTAAAGTAAGGTTATGAAATTAAGACTTGTAAAGATTTTGACAGGCTAGAATCATGGACCAAAATGAAAAGGGATTTAATTAAAAATGATAAAATGTCAAGTTCTGTACTGAGATTGAGAAGACTTCTAAGAGAAGGCTGAGAGATTTTGATTAAGTTTATGCGAACATGAGCCCATTAAATAGACTTGCCAGCAAGAAAATAAACATATACATACATACATGAGGGTGTGTTTGCAGGTCAGGGGAGGGAACTATGCTGTCTCCTCACATCAGACCTTTTCTGTGCATCACGTTGCATTTTAGGTGTCAAATTTCAAGAGGACTTTAAGAAATATCGTGTGATAAACATTGTGAATGTGTCCCAGATTTGTATATATAGGCCTGTCATGAGGAAAAGCCTAATTTTGTTTAGAGCTGAAAGGAAGATGTTGCTAGTAATAATTAGAACATTTAAAGTGAATGGACTGACTTGTGAGCTTGTGAGAGTTTCATCTCTGGATGCCTTAAAGGAGTTGCCTCTTATTAAGAGATGTTATAGAGGGGGCATCATCTTTTGTGAGAGGTTAGGGTTCAGATTTCTTCTAGTTCTTTTAACTTTTTAAATAACTTTCACTTTTGCTTACTTGGATACCTTCACAGTCAATTTTATCATTCAACTGTGTCCTTAAGACTTTACAAATAATAAATACCTTATGTTTATGTAGCACTTAAAAGTTTTAAAATGTGTTTATGAGTCTGATTAAATGTGATTGTCACAAGAATTTAATGAGTTGGGCAGGAAATATTTCCTAATCATTAGTGTAATGATGCTGAGTGTAGGGTCTGGATTCCAGCAGTGCTCACATCCCACGCTGCCGCCTGCTGCGAGACATTTGGAGACCCCGGAGTGGGTCCCTTTCCTCATCTGTAATCTGGCAATAATAATAGTGCCTACACAATAGGGTTGTGTGGGTTAACGTATGATGACATGCTTGAGAAAAATATGCTTCCAGCTTTTTAATGTGCTTGGAACAGTGCTTGACACACAGTAGACATTTAGTAAAAGTGAGCTAATGCCCTTACTAGAGTCATTGCTTTTTTTTAATAGGCAAGTAGACTGAAGCTTACACAGGTTGGGGCTTGCCTGTGGTTCCATGAATAAGTATTAGAGGAGTTAAGAATTCTGTTGGACAAAAGCAAAAATCAGAAATGGAGCAAAATTATTGGAATATAGACTAACTTTGTGAGACATTGTTGATTTGTTAAATGGATCAGACTGTAAAACTGTTGCCAGTAGATTTGGGAAAGCTAGAGTTTGCTTGTGTTTACAGATATATATACATTCCAGACATAATTCAGTAGAAAAGCACTTTTAAAAGCATATCCAAAATAAAGATAACCACATTTTCCAGAAGAGCTGTGGTGCTTGTGTTGTTTAAAAGGAAACAGGCAATTAACATTAGTTTCTGTGGGCATTCTGTTTTATTTGCCAAGCAGCTTGTGCCTCTGATTTCTGGATGTGCTTCAATTTCAAAGGAACGTAGCCACACTGAAGGTAAGTCCTTGAAGAAAAATCCAGTTTGGCTCTTATTTATAATATGAAAATAAAGAATGGTCTTGCTGAAATTCTGTCCTACCTTCAGATAATCACGTCTTCTAATTAAGTCATTAACTGCTCTGTAGTTTTCTGTTCATGTTGGAAACAGTTTACATTGTGCAATGGCATAGTTGTCCCTGGTAGATTGTGTGATGTGCCTTAAGGATTGCTCTTTCTGCCTTTCTCTCACCGCTGGTATGGTCCTGTGGCGAAACATGTCTCTTATAGTAAAGCTAATTTCATTCATTTGCAAGGTTGTGAGCATCTTGAAGGCAGGCATCTTGTTTTGATAATCTGTTTTTCATACTTGAAAAGAACCCTGCACATAGGGGGTTTGTGAAACTGTCAAGCTTTGATGGTTTTATTGGAAGCAAAAGGACCTACCAGGTATTCTGATAGGTCAAAGTAACTTGCCATCACCATGATAGTAATGTACTCTGTCAGCAAGTTTATCAAAGTCTTTTGTGTATGTTAATCCCTCACCAACCTTGGAAGTTATGTTCTTGAAAAGGACTGTTGGCAAAACTGTGGTTGGCAAGATCAATGCCATTAGGTTTACAGGAAAAAATACCTCCTAAAAGGCTTTAAAGACATTTAAAAAAAAAATACAATGAATGAAAATCTTATTAGACACTCATTTCAAAACAGCCCAGATTTGTTAGCAATAAAAAAAATCTCATCTGGTAGGTGTATTGATCAGGAGAGTTTTAGTATGATCTGCTGAGGCAGATTCTGCTGTACATTTTGTTATTTGACTTTTAAAATATTTAAACCAGTCTTGAAAAGCATACACTGTAATGCCTTTAGCATTTGTGTTACCCTTTGTTTAAATGTTGCAGTTCTCAGCAAAACGCTGACCCTTTTACAAAAATGACTGCGGTGGCTCGAGATGTGCTTCTCTGGGCTGGTCTGTCTGCTCATCATCCGTCTGCATGCATGGCCTGCTGGAGGAGAAAGTATTGCCTGGCTTTCTTTTGGCCACAGGAGAGAAGTAGCAGCTCTGCCCTTGGCCACAGTTTCCATCTCTGGATTTGCATTCTTCTTCTCTTCTTTTAGGGCCATGAAGGGTCTAGAGGGCGGAGGCAGGCATCGTCTCCAAATGCTCCTGGTAGTCAGATCACTGGCGGTTGAGGGTGGGCGGGACAGAGAACAGAGGTTTGCTGGTGTGCAAGGGGCTATGCTGCAGGGCCTTTTCCTCAGGAGAGTTTTTCCCATGAATGTTAATCATCTGTACAGCTGTTTAAAAATTTACTTTTGTGTTTTGATGAGATGGTGAATGTACATGTTAAGCAATTCAGGTGTGCTAAGGGTGGTAGAGTGAAAAATAAGTGTCCTGTCCATTCAGCTGCCTGGTTTTAATCTCCCTGGACAACCCCTGGTAACTGTGTCTATGTGCATCCCCCAGCAATTCAGAACACTGTTCTGAAGCTTACTGTGTGTGTGTGTGTGTGTGTGTGTGTGTGTGTGTGTGTGTGTGTTCCAAATCAGTACATATAGATTTGCTTCATGATTTTTTTTTTTTGAGTCGGAGTCTCACTCTTGTTGCCCAGGCTGGAGTGCAGTGGCACTCTCACAACCACCCCTAGCATCGACCTGCTGGGCTTAGGTGATCCTTCTGCCTCAGCCTTCCAAGTAGCTGGAACTTCGGGCATGAGCCACCATGACTGGCTAATGTTTTGATTTATTTTAGAGGCAATAAATGGTGGTCAATAAAATTATTGAATTAATGAATACTGGAAAGTTTAATCTATCTCATTTCTCAAAGGGAAAACTGACTTTTATGTTCTTTGATTGTCATTCACGTATATGACTGGCTGTTATATATTCCAAATGGAACCTTTTTTAGGTATCTATAGAGATGGGGTAGAATTGCTTTGATTACTGCAGGTGATTTTCTTCAAAAATTGTTTTATAGCTTTCCATCTAAAACCTCATTAAAAAAATTGAGGAGCAAGTTTCATTTTCTAGTCAGCACACTGTTTTATGAAAAAGGTTAAAATGTGTTCGGAAATTTTTTTTCTGAATTATGTCAGTGTGATCTGTCTTTATATTTCTAAAAACATTTTATAATAAAGGCTATATATACCTACTGTTGATACTTCTCAAAGAAGAAAATGTAGTCCTTATTTCCTCCTCTCAGAAGTATCTATTTGTTAATATCTTAGTGCATTCATTCCAGACTTTTTCCTGTTCATGGATTTTTTTGGTTTAATTTTGTTTTCTTTTCCACAGTAGGTTGATGGTTCTTTGTTTGGTACTGGAGTGACTTTAGACTTCCAGTGGTGCAGCTCTGGTGCGATTCGTCATGTAGGACTCTGTGGATCACATCTAGAAGGGCTATGCTGTCTTGCTTTGTAGGCCCCTCAGTTCAGAACTACTTCCAGGAATTACTACTTTGTTTTCTTTTGGGACTGTTGCATTTGTTGTTGCTGCTTGGTTTTGCTTCCTTCTGTGGGATTTGGCGAGTTTCTGTTAGGGGGCGGAGGAATCCCAGCTCCCTTAACAGGAGCTATGGGTTGCTGGGGCACTCGCTGGCCAAGCGAGTCGCCTTCATACACCCAACACAGGTTTGGATGTCTACTCAGGAAGATGACCTGTGATGTAGCGTGGCCTGTAGTGATTGTTCCAGAGTGGAAACTGATGAAATGCTCCATTTTCAAATGCTAAGGATGAGGTGAGGGCCAAAGAGAAATCCCAGGGCAACTTCCTAGTCAAAGGGTAAGCAGAAAGGAGGGAATTACACAGAATATTGAGAAAAAATAGCAAGAGAATGGAGGAAGAACTGAAGGAAAGGTGTACGACTTAGACAAGGAGCTTCAAGACTAACAAATATTACACGTTGTTGAACAGAGCTGAGATGCCAATTAAGAGGGTACCTCTTGTGTGAGGTCTTTCCCGACTCCCCCAGCCAGAGTCTGCCCTTCCCGTGTTCTCACGGCACGTTGCACGGCCTTCTGTTGAAGCGGCCATCACAGTGTGTCCCGCGCTGTAGTCCTTCCCCTGGTGGTCTGGACCTCCCCTGTGCCTCCAGCAGGCTCCTTGCTTCTGGCCTGCCTCCCCCCGGGCTCCCTAGTACAAGTCTCCCTAGTGCGTAGCACTGAGCATGTGACTGGCCCTGCTGAATAGACACATGGGAGGATAACAGGTGGCTACTTTTAGAATTGTTTTTCAGATCTTGTTTCCATGCAAAGCTAAGGAAACTCTATTATTTACCCAGCTGGTCGCCGACCAAATGCCAAAAATGAAGGAGATTTGATTCTTCGTGGTAGACGGTTATTTCCTGAAGATACAGTAATGGTAATATACTGTCATGCTGGTTTGCTCTAATTCAGCTTGAACACACTTTTACTTATATTTTGGCATTTATGTAAGTCAGGAGTTAAGAATTGTGAGGTGTCTGCTCTTCCTTTCAATTATGCATATTTCTGTTCCAAAAGGATATTAAAATTGAATTGATGCTGCACTTTTGGTAAGTGGCTGTTGTCTGAAGCAGCTGTGTCTCCACTAAGGAACTCTGAAATCAGTTCACTCCCCGTTCCTTCAGCTTTGTGAACAATATCCATTTTGCTTAATTAAGATGTGTCAGGGAAATACTAACTGGTCTGTACGATTTTTGTATATTATAAATTGCCAGTAGTAGGCGTGTTAAAAATGCTGTTTTCAAAGTGTGATCTATTTTAGAGTTAATGAATCTTTGCTCTGAAGAACATATGTGCTGTATATAGACAAAAATAAAGATGTTGTTGAACAGCATTTGAAAAAAGTAAGTGCAGGACTGGATTCTATTAGTAGAGAGTATGAGAGGCCAAAGAACACCGTTCAAGGCCATTTGTAGGGGCCCTCATGTTCCCCTGTTTCCTGCCCCGTGTCTCATAGTAGGTAACTAGTACATATTAAAAATAGGTAATTTTGTCTAGTGGTGTATGAAAACAATAATGAGCTACCTTGGTAAAATTTGCTTACTTGTTTAATCATCAGATACTACCAGAATGCATTTTGTATCTTTAAAGCTCTGTGGCAGCTTGAAGTATCAGAGTAAAACCTTGGAAACTAAGGTATCTGAAAGTGCAGAGAAATAGGTAATTTTAAGAAGTCATCATTTTCAGATCTAGGAAGATTTTTCTTTTTGTTGGAGTAGGATGTTCACTCAAGAAACACAATCAGAGCGTGTTGGTTTGAGCACACTGAAGTCAACAAATCCACTTCCTGGTTACTGTACACTAAATAGTTTCTTGGTAGCTTATAATTTATTAATTTGGAGAAACCCAGACAGTCTCGTTCTCTCTCTTGTCCTCCCTCTCTTCTCTCTCTTTTTAATGTTGTAGCTTAGCGGACAAAAGTACGGACTTTGGAGCTTTCCGGATGCATATGTGAGTTGAGGCTCCGACATTTATGTAGCCTTGGACAAGTTGCTTTCCCTCGAAGCTTTTCTCATCTGGAAGATGCATGAATAATTGACAGTTTGTGTAAAATGTAAAATATACTAGAGATGTTTGCATATTAAGCAAGATAATATATGGACCTAGCACAGAAGAACTTGATGAATAGTAAAAGATCAACAATGTGAGCTGTTCCTAAGCAGCTATCTTCCCGGGCCATCTTCATTTGTACCATAGCCTTTCTGGCCTTTTTTCTGTTTAGAAACACCTCTTTGGCTTCCTGTTGACTTGAGGACATTTCCTTGCCTCTTGCCCTTATTGAGTGCCTTATTTGAGGATCACCGTTGACAGATTCCCTTTTACCTTTGTTCATTTGCTTGCTATTTTGTTTACCCCAAGCTTTTTTGTCTTGATCCAAATGCCACTTCTCTAACTTAAAAACTATGTGATCTTTGCAAGTTAATTAAGCCAACAATTTTCTTGTCTATTTAATGAACAATAATGATACCTTCCTCATAGTTTTGATGTGGGGAGATAAAATGAAATAATATACATAAAGCATTTAGATTGTGCTGTTACTTATGAGCCAGGCTATTAGTTGCTACTTAATTCATCTGGTCTCCTGATGAGTGACTACCGTGTATGGATGACACTTAAAAAAAATAGTTTATTTAAAAATGAATTAGAGCAAGAAAGAGAAGGGAGAGAGAAGATTCACCTCCCGAAGGTGGTGGGGGGGCAAAGCCAGGAAGCATGGCGATAGTCGTAGCTTGAAGAGCACATGACCATACCAGAGTCTAGCAAGGAAATGACCTGGATAGCACTTTTGATGTTTGTTATGTAAAATAAATCTCCCTTACCATACAAGTTACGCCACAGTCACAGTAGCAAAATGTAAGGAATGCATATCATATTAAACACACATATCCATGAGATTCTTATATATCATTTTGCCTAGGATTTGTTAGGTGAGGTATGTTGAGTGTAGCTGTGCATTGTGAGAATTAGTTGGTACTGTGCTTGGAGCCTTGAAGGGGCACTTGTAAAAAAAATGATTGAATGAGTGACAGTTTTGGCATGGTATGAACAATTTTATTTAGTGGATCCCATTCAGCATGACCAAATAGCTGGCTTTTGATGGCTTTATGGTCAAATTTGAACCTAAAGGTCATTTAGGGACCAAATAATACTCAACGTAGCTCAAGCATGATAACACAGTTCTTTCTGGTTGCTTTTCAGTTGTTCTAGGTAATGCTTAGTTCTTGTTTTTGAGTGTGATTTTTGGCATAGTTTGTTTTTTGCATATCAGTTTTGATTTGAAGAGTAGAAAATTTACCATTGGGCTGACAGTTACTACTGTCTGTGGAATATGTTGTTTATTATCAAGATGGGCAATTATGAATTCTCTTCTTATATCTGGTCTACAAGAATTTGCTGTAATTGGAATGTTTCTTGTTAATACTCATTGAGCCAAATTCAACACAAACTTTTATTGTAATGAGTAAAATTGTACATGCTTACAACTCTGAATGAGCTAGGAAAAAAGTTGTGATGAGTAAATGAAGGAGATTTTAAACCCTTTTCCATAATAATGGAAATTAATTCTAGAGGCAGTTGATTTAGCATCAACTAAAGGAATAAATAAAATATTTAATTAAAGTTAAACTCAGTGTTCACTTGGTGATTATTGTGTCAAATGTTTGCATATTTCTTGCTCATTTCTAGTTATCCTAAAACACAAAGCTTATAACATGGGAAGTACAGTTGCTTATGATCACAAAGAATATTTTTATATTAATTGTTCTCGAATTCTTCAAAACATAATAATTGACAGTTTCATGTGATGAGATTGGAAGCCTACTGGAATCCAGAAAATACAACTATTAAGAATTCACAGGAATCTTGTTTTGTTTCTAAGGAAAAAAATGTAAGGACTAGCAGAGGTGAGCAGAAATATAATAAGATCATCTACGCGTACTCCAACAAAAGAGCTTTTTGGTTAGAAAAATGGCTTTGAAGTTGGACCGCCTGGCTCTAAGTCTGGCTCTGCTACTTACTCTAACTCATGTGACCCGAGTTACTTAACCTCTCCACACCTCCGTCTCCCTGTATGCAAACTGGGTAGAGTCACCAAACTTACAAAGTTGGCATGGTCAATGTTCAGCATGGTGTGTGGCACACAGTAAACACTCAATAAACAGTTTATAAGATATCTACACATAGAAGTTTTTATAAACCAGTCTTGTGTCATCTCTTAAAACAACCGCACTATTGGCAAAGCAGCTCCAGTATCATCTTGAGTTTGTCAGCAAGTGTAGGCGGTGTAAGTGAGTAAATGACTCATGTGTTTGTCTTGGTTCTAAGTATCTGTTGTTGACAATGTTGTCATTCAACCCTGCCCCCGAATGTGGGCATTACACTCATACTCAACAGCTAGTAATTATGTTTCTCTTTAGTAGTAATGGTATTTAAATATTGTTACATCACTTCATATCCTTTTTCTCTGTGAATCATCTTACTCTTAAATGTAGGAGTTACAAGTCTGATTTGGGGATTCCAGGGAGCCAGTAGTGATGCTCTTTCTTTTCCTTGAGAAGTTAGGCACAGGAGACTGATACAGATGGAGATAAAATTGTCTTCTCTGTTGGCTGATTGGAGGTGACATGGCGTTGGCTCCTGAAGTGAAAGGGCTCATCAGCCTGCTTCCCTTAGGTAGACCTACCCGCCTGGGTGGCTGACACAGCCAACAGCTCAGGCCTCCCTTGAAGGCAGGCACCGTCCTGCATAGAGGGCAGATCAGAGGGCAGCTGTGCCGGGGCCAGGCACTGAGGGAGAGCTGGAGCTGAGCCCCCTCGCTCACGTGCTTCCTTCAGACCCAGAAGTCCTTTTATTTTTAACTTTGATGGTAGAGTTCTGGGGTGCATGTGAGGATTTGCTACATAAGTAAATTGCGTGCAGGTGAGGTCTAGGCTTTCAGCAAACCATCTCCCTGCCAGTGGGCATGGTGCCCACTGGGTGGTTGTGTGCCCCGTAGCCCCCATTAACAGTGCCCACATCAGTTGTTCCCACCTGTGTGCTCGTATGTCCAATGTTTAGGGCCTGTTTATGGGCGAGAACGTGCCGTGTTCTGTTTTTGGTTTCTGTCCAAAAGTTCTGCCCCTTAGAGAGGAGGGAGGGGAGAGTGGGACTTCCCTGTGACTTGAAGCGTGGCGGGAACACTCAGCCACGTGAAGACTTGCTTTCCATAAAGATGGGAGACCAGGATGCTCCGTGGGTGGCCTGGAGGAGGCCAGAGGAGGAGCGAGCAAGTGGGAGAGATGGCGGGATCACAGACACAGCAGGCAGGTCTCTGTGACCCTTGAATTCCAAGGCCCTGCATTATTTAAAATGCACATGAAGGACTTGTAAATAATCAGAAGTGGGAATTTAAAGAAATAGGCCACGATGTCCTATGAATTTTAGTCCTAAAAATTTAAATGCTATCTTGAAATAGAATTTAAAAATTGAATAAATATATAAGAGAAAGCTCAGCATCATAGCAAATATTACTTTTTGCAGTGGAGGTTCATCTGGAAAATAGCCTGTAAGTGTAATTTTAAACACATGTTGACATATTAAATCTTTATCTGGTTGAATAATTCACTTTAGTAATGACTTTGGAGTAATTTTGTATCCTTTTTGAGAGATATTTAGCGAGCACTTACCATGGGCTAGGCACAGTGAGAGATGCTAGAAATACCCAGATGGATGAGCTACTGTCCTTTGTTCATGGAGAGTATAGTTTAATAAAGAGAAGTATAAGTAAATACATTCAATGGACTATTCTAGTTAGCAGAGGTGGAAATACGGTGGATCAGAAGCAGCAGCGGCCAGTTCCACTTTCATGGCGACAGGCAATGTGAAGGCGGAGCAGGCAGCCTACAGTCCAATTTTTGACTAAAGGTGAGAAAAAACTGTCTCCTCTATTATGATGAATCCTTGTCAGCAATTGTTTTTAGGACTTTAGAAATTATTTTGTTTTTCATTTTTCTAGAAATTAGGAAGCAAGTAATAGAAGCCTACCCTGTTAAAGCCAAAATTTAAATATGTTATTAGTTATAGAACTAGGAAATATCTACCTGCGACTAGGTGCTCTGTGTTTAGAACACTGGCGATTTATCCTGTTCCTGATGGTCTTAAAAATATGTGTGCACAAACAGAACAAACCACTTGCCAATTTCAGGCGGCTGCTCTTGTTTGCAGGAGGAGGGACAAGACATGGAGCGTTGTGGGGACGCCTTGAAAGGGAGGCTGGGGAGGGACAGCTGGGAAGCTGGTAGGAGGGCAGTCGACAGAGCAAGAGCAATGCAAAGGCACTCACGCAGGGACAGGGCAAGTATGCTGCTTGCCGGGGGGACAGCCCAGGGCCTTCCGGCGCTGTGGGAAGAGGAGGCCGTGCTCGTGCTCGCAGGACTTGGCCAGGCCTTCCCAGCCCCACTCACCCTACTCACTTGGCAACTGAGCCTTTTTAGAGGAGTTTGAAGAAATGTATGCTGCAACTTTAATGAGAAATTTAAAGACTGTTAATTTAAAGTATAATGTGGTGGAAATAATGATAACAGTGCTGATAATGACATGAGACTTTTTGAATGGAAAGGTATAAATCATATTTATGCTAATAATTGAAATAAAAGCTAAAATTGAAGACTGTTTTGGCTTATTTCTTCAGAACCCTTTCATTGTATCGGATAATGCATATTCAGCTAGCAGAATCTGAAGATGTGTATGGAAACTGGAGCTTTTGAAGAGGAAATCTGGGCCTTTCTGAGGACTCGGGTTTATAGCACTGGTTCTTTCGTGTGTCCCACTGACTGGCTCTTCCCTTGATTGTCATTGCTTACACTGGTTTTATCATTGCAGGTGTGATCAGGATCTGTTGTTGTTCCCAAATGAGCATAAGAAAGAGGGAAGGAGGCCAAGTGATTTTTCTGAGATTACGACGCCACTCGGAGGGAAGGAGACAAGTGGGTTGTTGAGATTGTGCGTCTTTTTGAAAATTCACTTGTTTAATGTGGAAGGGGCATCATTTGAGCAGTAACACTGTGAACACACACAAGGACAGCTATGGGAGATGGGAGTGGGACTGGGCTGGGGTGCATGGGAGAGCAGGGTTGGATTGTCAGTCATAGATAATGAGATTCGGAAAATGGGATTATGTCTGGAGTTTCTTGAAGCCTAGAGCTTGAGGATGGCTACCTGGAATATAGATTCGAGTTGCCCCAACATAAACTCTGATTAGCAGCAGTTGCAAGTTGGTTTTTAAGAAAAAAAAGAAGAGGCAGTTCCTAAGTCTTGACCAAGAACTTACATTAAAATAACATAAGCTATTGATTGGCTATACATTGTTTATTATGTCACAAATTCCAGGAAAGTTAAGATAATGGGTGGGACAGCTGGTCAGGAGCAAAAAGACTTTATTTTTTTATTATTTAAAAAAAATTTTTTTTTAGTTGGAGTCTCACTCTGTCACCCAGGCTGGAGGGCAGTGGCACACTCCTGGCCACCACAACCGCGACCTATTGGGCTCCGGCGATCCTTCCGCCTCAGCCTTCCAAGTAGCTGGAACTATAGGCGTGCGCTACCATGCCCGGCTAATTTTTTGATTTGTTGTAGAGATGAAGTCTCACCAAGTTGCCCAGGCAGGTCTCGAACCCGCGGGCTCAGGCAATTCACTCACCTCAGCCTCCCAAGGCGCGGGATTACAGGCTGAGCCACCGAGCCTGGCTGCTAATTTTTGATTTATTGTGGAGATGAGGTCTCGCCAAGTTGCCCAGGCTGGTCTCAAACCCGCAGGCTCAGGCAATGCACTCACCTCGGCCTCCCAACGTGCTGGGATTACAGGCTGAGCCTCTCACTGAGCCCGGCCGCAAAAAGACTTTAAACAGTTGGCCCAGGCAGGGGGCTTGTCTGAAGTTCTGTGCCCCTGTCTCTATGGGCTTGCTACATTTTGCAGCCCTCACATAGCTCAGACTACTTGAGAGCTATTTTTTTTCCTCTCAGGATTATAGATGGTCTCCCAGCTGAAGGGAATAAAGGGGCAGGAGGGGATCCTGATTCGTTGTTCTCACAGGACCACCAGTGGGGTGTCAGCTAGGGTGTCCTGGGATCCCACTTCAGAACCAGCTGTTTTTTGGGGAGGGCAGGTATATGTAGCCTTTAGGTGCTCATATTTCATCTTGCACGGAATGGCCAGTCAAAATAAGTGGCCTCTCGGATTCTCCTGTTGCTGCTGGTTAGTTTTTGTTGTGCTTTGATGTGAATCTGCTTCACTCTGCTTGTCCTCCCCTGAGCATCCCTTCCTGCCTTGGCTCTAGAGCACGGCCAAAGAAATACTGAGTTTTCAGCAGTGGTGTTTCTTCAGATCTGGACATTTTAAACGATCGTGATTCTTCGTATGTTTTAGTCCATGGTACAGTAGCAAAGTGGTCACAAGCAACTAAAACCATTACTAAGAGGCACCAGTGATTTTGGTGGAAAGATGAGATGGAATTAAGGAATTCGAGGTGAGTCATGAGTAATTTAGTCAGATTATTTTAGGAAAAAAAGAGCATTTTCTGAATGAAATGATATGGATCCATTGAACAGGAGGCACTTGGGAGGCTGTTCTGTCTGGCTGGAAAGGCCTCTGGCAGTGGCCCTGCTGTGGTATCCATCAGGTGCCGCCTTCCTCTCTCTGCAGCAACTTGTCTTTGCTTACTGGTGGCTTCTGTTTCATCAGTTCTCCAATTTGCCTTTGGCTGTCACTTGTGTTTTAAACTTGATCCCATCATGCTTCATCTGTAACTCCCATTGCAAATTCATCCGTTCTCTGTGGAGAGGACTGGTTGAATAGATCATGTTAATATGCTGGGATGCCTTGTAGCTGTGAAAAGGCTGAGGTAGACCACTGGCGTACTGCGCCAGCCTGAACGCTGCGTTCAGTGAGGTCACATTGGCAGCTTGCAAACTGGTCACCACAGCAGGAGTATTTGACGCATAGAAATCAGCAGATGCCAGAACTGGTTGCTGTACCTTTGTGGGCATACCACTGGGTACATCTACAGGTGTTAATGTGCAAGATCTTCAAGATGTGCTGTTAATTGGAAAAGTCAGATGTAAACTTGCTTATAGAATAATTCTAGTTTTTGAATCAAAAAGGGAGATGAAATACACATGCAGGTCCTTGTATAGTGTGTAGAATATTTTTGGTAGGTTACAGTGATTGCTGCTAGAAAGGGGACTTGACTTGGGTGTGTGGTGGGGTGTGTATGTGTGTGTAGATCAGTTAGTTTTGCACATTGTCTATAGTTGATTCTGAACATTGAAAGCCAATAAAATTCTTATGCAATCATAATAATGTCAGTAGCACTTCAGTCTCAAATATTATGATGAGGTATGTAGCGAAGGAAATATAACCCTAATGCTAAAGGTAGCATGGTCAAATAAATTCACTTTTCTCATGTACCATCAAGGTCACACAGCCTTTGTATTTGACCTCATGTTTGAACAGTGACTTTTTTCCCTCTGTTTTTTGCTTGTCTTTAGATTTCCAAGAGGCCCTTACCCTCTCTTTGGTATCCTGATATGCAAGCTTTCCTTGTATTCCCTATTTTAATGTAGACAGGTTGCTCTCTAAGGCAGCTTTGCAGTTGGCATCTGGAATTGTCTAATTTGGGCATGCCGTGATTTCATGGGTCCTGGGTCTGCCTTTCTTTTCTATTTTGTTAAAGAAAATTGTTCTCTCGCTTATTAAGAAGGTAAAGAAGACTTATTCAGGACTACTGCAGTAGGTATCAAGACTATCAACAATAGGGAGGAGATCAGGCCCCCTTCAGGATACAGCAAGGCTGAGTGGAGATTTATAGCCGAGCAGAGTGAGGGTGTCAGTGGATGGAAAATTACTAAGAGGAGAGGCGTCAAGTATAGGGGGACTCTTGCTAAACCAACATAACAGGATTCTTGTTGAAGATGGCCAGGTGATCAGATAGGGTGAGGGATGAGGAATCTGCTCAAATATCAAGGAAGATCAGATGTCAGGGGTGGGGGGATTCCTGCTAAACCGATACAGCAGGATTATTGCTAGAACTGGGCTAGGCACGCTGAAGACAGGACAAGGCCAAGGTCAAGGTCTGGTCAAGAAGAAGGCTTAAAGGAACCTGATCAAGTGTGGTCAAGGAGAGGTTCTTTTGTCAGCTTTGTTGTGGTGGTTTTGTTTTTCTTTAGTGTATACTCTCAAGTTATTTTTGAAAGAAACATTGCCTAGGCAGTAAACTTTGAATCCTTATGTATTCGGGCTGCAGTGACAAATTATCACAAACATGGTGGCATAAACAATACAAGTTTATTCTCTTATAGTTCTGGGGTCAGAAGTCTGAAGTCAGTTTCAGAAGTCAGCAGGCTGGTTCCTTCCGGAGCCTCTTTCCTTTCCCTTTCTTGCCGCTGGAGGCTGCCTGTGCCTGCTGTCCTTAGCCGGTGACCCGCCTCACTCCAGCCTCTTACTTCCTCTGCCACATCTCCTGTCTCCTCCTTTAACCTGCTTGCCTCCTGCGGTTAGATTTCTGCGATTAGATTGGGCCCACCAGCATGATCCAGCATAATCTCCCCAACTCGAGATCCTTAGCTTAATTATCCCTGCAAATCCCTTTTGCCATAGGAGGCAGCATTTGCAGGTTCCAGGGATTAGGGTGTGGGCATCCTTGGGGCTGGGGGTGGCCTTCTTCAGTTTACCACACCTTGGAATATCTAAAGATGCTCTGTGTAGAGTTCGAAGGTTATGATATATGGAGAAGGTATTTTTCTCCACGCTCTGTGTAGAATTCAAAGGTTATGATATATATTTTTTTCTCTCACAACTTTGAAAATAGTGTTTCATTATCTTCTAGTTAATAAGCTTGATGCCTGTCTGATTCTCATTCCTTGTTATGTGACTTGAAATTTTTTCCCTCTCTCTAAACTTCTGAGCTCTTTGGCTTTAGTTGAATATTACAACTGGCTTAAGCTGAGCATAAACTAATTCATTAATTCATTAGTGTACAGTTAAGTGTAATGTTTATAGGCATGCCCCTAACTGGGCAGTTTTGCGAAGTGGTTTCCAAATTGTAGGTTCCTACCCTTTTAAAGAAAGAGGGGAACAATCAAGGGAAGAAGAAAGGAATACATAAAGCAGGATGGAAAATTTCACAGTGCCATCCTGCAGTACTTAGACATATTATTTCTTGAAACATTTGTTTCACTGTGTGTGTGTGTGTGTGTGTGTGTGTGTGTGTGTGTGGAGAGAGAGAGAGAGAGAGAGAGAGAGACAGAGAGAGACAGAGAGAGACAGAGAGAGACAGAGAGAGAAAGGAGAGAGGAAGGAGAGAAATATCCCGAACCACTACATTAGCATTTATTGCTTACTGGCTGAAACAGGGGCTACAGTTTTCACATTAAAAATTATCATTAGAATATAAAATGCATTTGAGGAGACAAGCACTTCTATTTAGCTTTAGCTGAATGTTCTAGATAAAATTATCCTTTGTTACCCCATGGCAAGTTTTATTAAAAACACTAAGAAAGAGGTTGATTTTGAGGCCTGAGATGAAGGCACGTTATGAGGCTGCCTGTGTAAAGGCCGTTTGTTGGTAGCTGGAATGTTGTGTGTAGGCTGGCGGGCTTCATAGTTGGGCTCTAGCCTGGAAGCTGTGTTTTCCACACTCAACAGACATCATCTTTGTTTGAATATCTGCAGTCCATGTAACCACAGCAAGGTCTTTTTCCTCCTGAGAAAAAGAGAGAATGCAGCTCCAACTTTTTCTTCCTTGTGTTTGTTTCACAAATAGTTTGAAGTAGAGCTGCCTTCGCCTGTCTTGTTTCAGTAGCTGCAGAATGTGTGAGGCACCACTCAACACTCTTGGTGGGTTCGAGAACTGTGAAATAATAATGGGATCTTGAAGGAGATAAGTTACTCTATGAGGACTGAACCTGCTACTTCCCGAGGTTGGACTGATGATCTAATAAAGGGTACAGTACTTTTAAATGGATATTGTTTGTATTTTTAATGCTAATCTGTCAAAATGTGCATGAGAGAAAATGGTCTCCTGTCAGTTTTGTTTTATTGAATTGAATTGAACTTTAGTAATTTTGTATGAATTTTTCATTACAGTTTGGAGTTAATTTGGTGGCACTAAGATGCAATGCCTGCTTTTAAAGAACATAATTAATTCTTGCTGCTTAAAATATGCCTCTTATACTTTGAAACTTTTTATATGAGATATAAAGTCAATAAAGATAATTTGATTTGATTTACCTTGAATAATATAGGTTTTTTTTTTTTAAACTAACATTCTGGTAAAATAAGAGGGCTGATATTTCCAGTAGTTGATCTACATATTTCTCCACATCGTTTTATTTTTAATGATAGGAACTTTTTCTTCAGCTACATTTATTGTAACAGTCTCTAATTACCATAATATTTTTGCAACAAGTGATACTGTATTTCAAGCCAAATTTTTCCAAATAGACTTTTATTAATTATGAATTTATCATGCAGTAAGAGCATGAAGATGTAGTGTGAATTATTAGGATCATGCCCTGATTAAATTTTTATTTGATAATAGCGTGTCATAAGAACCAACCAACACAGCTGTCATTGTTTAATAGGTGCCTGGAACTTTGTTCACGCTTGCACACAGACAAAAGACAGCTGTTGATATTGTTAGTGGTCAATGTTTTGGGGCCAACTCTTGATTCTTCAAATGGAATTTCTAAATAGGCAATCAGAATGAAACCCAAAGAAGTATTCTAATATAATTCTTAGTAAACTTCTCAACAATAGATCAAATGGTGTCAAAACATAATTTAGCTTAGCAAACTGAGCATAAGGATACTACTTCTTACTCTTAGATGATTGCTTCATGATACAGATTATTTGTGTCTCTAAACTCTAGTGGGAAAGATTGGCATTTCCATTTAGTCTCTTCAAAGAAGCCAAGCAGACTAGACTATGTTTTATAAAGTTAATTTGGCTTTAAATCCACTCTTCTTTTAGAATACATTCATTAATCTTTTATAATTTTTCTCCCCATGAAGAAATACAAGGATAAGAAATTTATAAGGGAATTTAGAGATTTAGAATTTTTAAAATTGATTTAGAGTCAACTGTTTAATTGTGTTATAAATCATGTACAATTTCATCCCATTCCAGTAAGACCTTTATGATAATGGTTAGGTTTTCATTTCTGGAAGTCTCTAGACTGACGATGATCGGTGTAAAGCTTTATGTCTTATAGTTTGCCACAGTGACGTTTTCTTGGGATGCTTTGCATTTTCATTACCCAACTCCATACCGTTTCCAGTTCTTGCCTTTACACTCTTAAGTTTGTCATTGTTAGGTTGGAAATATAGTTGAGACTCCTAGGACTGGTAGCGGGAACAAAGGACTAGCATAAAAGACATTCCAAGAAAGCATCCATTTATTGAATTTGGCCTGTTCACCAAGAAATTCATGCTCAGAAGTTCTGATAACAGAAATGGAGCTTAGTAGGTAGTCAAGTGCCCTACTTTGAATTTAATTTCTATTGATTTGCTGTCTCTACTCTTTGGTAGAAGTGTGAGTGTAATTGTTTAAAAATGGACAAGAAAAGGGGGAAAA
This sequence comes from Cephalopachus bancanus, assembly GCA_027257055.1. Lineage (NCBI taxonomy): Eukaryota > Metazoa > Chordata > Mammalia > Primates > Tarsiidae > Cephalopachus > Cephalopachus bancanus. Next base: position 5,963,114 of record JAPVLO010000027.1, read on the forward strand.
GGAATTGGTAAAGGCTCATAAACCTAAAACTGGAGAATAAATATATCTCTATATATAATTGAGTTGATTATCTCAGAGGTCAGTTTGCTTACTCATTGTGAAAATCTGAACAACAAATCTGTATTTTTATTTTACCAAACCATTTCCATTTACTTATTTATTAATGCATCCTCCAGAGGAGAGCATGTTGACGTTTTTGTGGTTTAACTGGGAACAGCAGTGACACATTTTTTTCCTATTTTGCTTTTTATTTCTGTTATAAATAACTTTATGTTTCTCTGATTAGCTCATTGGCATAAATTCTTAGAGGTAGAATTGCTGGGTAAAAGATATATGCCTGTTTTAAGATTTTTAAAATTCGTGTTATCAAATCACTTTCCACAGAGGTTTTATACGTTTGTAAGTTTATTCTCAGTGTAAGGAACTGTAGATTTCACCACATTGCTGTCAACGTTGAGTAATGTCAGTGCATTTTTTTGTTTCGTCTGTGATAGGTGCAAAGTGATATTTTAAAACTTTTATTTCTTTAGCTACCGATGAGGTTGGTTTTTTTCTACGTCTCAGTTCAAATTTAGATTTTATTTTTACCAGAGCTATATTTGGCTTAAAGATTCAGCAATCTGCGAAGACTTGTTCTGAAAACAGGAGCCTCTCATGCTCTCCTCCCTCCTCGCTGTCCACCTCACTGGCCGAGCCTCTTTGTTTCCCCCCAGCACTCGGCAACGTGCCCACGGCGCCACTTCCTGCTTCCTCAGCTTTTGGCATTTCTACCGGTTTCCTGCTTTGGAGAATGAGGATTTGGTTTTCTTCCCTGCACCCACCGAGGCCACACACGTGCGAATCCGTCTACCTGCAGGGAGTGACTTCCTGTAATCAGCTCCCTGTTTTTCACCCCGTTTATTTGCTGGACCTTTGAGGGAGGGGATCCCAAGAATCCCTGCACTTGCTATCTCGGTGGGGTTTTAGAGAAATGGGTGTAGAAGCGTGTGTTCCATCTGCCTGCCATCTTTGACCGCAAGTCCTTTTTTGTGTCTTTGGTGATCATTTTTATGAAGTGTTGGTTAAACTTGTGGGCGATGAAGTCAAGACTTTCTGGATTTGAATCTTGGCCTTCCGATTTACTAGCTTGATGACCGTGGACAAGTTGCTTAAAATCTCTGAGCTCTGTTTTTTATCATTGGTGTAGGATGAATAACGATACCTAACTTAGAGTGTTGTGAGAAGCCAGCGTGTTGAGGCAGGGTAACATGCTTAGCAGTGTCTGCTGCCTCGCAGCATCTTACTGCCTGTGGGCACTTAGTAAGAACACGGTATTAAAAAAAAGAACACAGTATAGTTGTTGCTGCTGTTGGGAATTTCTTGCTCATAACTTTTGCCTGATTTTTTTTATTGGAGCGCGGTCTTTTTCATTGTGGGCAGAGATGCCTTTTATACGTTGTGTCACTGGTCATTTAAAAAATTTATTTGTGTTACTTGGGATGTGTGATCATATTTATACTATTTCATGTTGTAATCTCTACTATTGTCAGATATGTTTTTGAAAGACACTTATTGTTAAGAAGGGTGTGTGTGTATATGTGTATGTGTGTGTGTTAGTGTGTGTATGCACACACACACATGTTGTAAGACTGGAGGCCTAGAGACCAGTTAGGAGATTATTATGGTCGTTGAGATAGTTGACAAAGGAACCTGAAAGGCTAAATGAAGATACTTTTTCATCATGTAAGATAAATTTTTTAAAACTCCCAACGTGTATCTTGTGCCAGTCTATTTTATGGAGAGCCAAATTCCCTTAATTTTTTAAAACTTTGTGAATGTTCTTTTTCTCTACCCAAGTGTGTCTCATCTGAAAACTTAGAGCTTTCAGTTTCAGTTTCTACTTCAATACCCGTTTCTATGAAATTTTAGATCTGAAATTGAGTCTAGAGGGGTAAGAGTGATCGTGCCCCTAAGCCGATGCTGCTAATAGTTTTGCTTTCTTTGAAGATCTTATATGTTGCCATTGCAAAGTTGCAGTTACAGATACTTTTGACTCTTTCTTGGCACTTCAGGCAGTATTAGTTTTTTGTTTTATTTATTTTGTCTTGGTTTTATAATTAATTATGTTTATGATTCTTTGAATAACAGTTCATCTGAATTTGATGTCTTCACAGATTCAGATCAGGATGTAGCATTCAAACTTGCCCAGGAGCGAGCTGAAATAGTTGCTAAATATGACAGGGTAAGTATCCACATTTACTCTTTGAGTAAGTTTTATTAGAAAAACCATATAAATAGAAGTAGGTTCGCTTTTGGAGACCTGAAATTACAGAAACAGTTGTTTACTTCATGGGAACATAGAGGTCATCCTTCTCTGACTTCATCTCCAAATTCTCTCTCCTTCCTTTTCTCTAATTCAGCCACATTCTAGTCTCTTTCTGTTCCTTCAAAATTTCAGGCTTGCTTCTGCCCCAGGGTCTTTGCAGTGACTGTTTCCTCTGCCTAAAACACTTGTATCCTGGATGTCCTCATGCCTCATTGCCTCACCTCTGTCAGGTCTTTACCCACATGCTACCATTTCAGTGAGGTTTTTTTCTGACCTCCCACCTCCCTGTTTAATAATTCCCCTTCTGCCACCAGTTCTCTGTAATCCCTTTATTTCTCGCCATAATGTTTATTACATCAGCATTCTATATATTTTGCTTTTATTGTTTGTTATCTATTCCTGCTCTTAGAATTTAAACTCTCCATTCTAGGCAGGCAGTTCTTCTGTTTGGTTTACTCTTACACCCTAAGTACTGAGAACAGTACCTGGTTCGTATTAGGTACTCAACAAATGCTTGAATAAGTGAGTGTATGGGATTAAATACCCGTTGTATTAATAGTATATATGTGCTACTTTAAATTTACCATGGATCTTAGGTTTTGAATTTGTACATTTATATGTCATTTCCATTCTCATTTTATCCTTATGTTAATATGGAGTCTGTTTTGATATCCTAGAGAATCACAATTGTTGATGATTTGCACATCTCCTTTTTTATTACCTTACCTCCTGAGATCTATGAGTCATAGTAGTGACTTGTGAATGCCATGCTTTATATTTGTGTCACTTGCATGTAATTATATATCTGTTATTTTTTATTATTTGTGAGGATAACAAGCACATGAAGTCATAGAATGCCATCTGGACTGTGCCCTCTTGTGTGAGGCATGCAAGCTGTGCTCAGCTTACCAGTGTGTTCCCAGAGTTCATTTTGAAGTTGGTTGTTTGGGACATCAGACACACTTTCCCATTACTGTGGTTAAGTTTCTTTGTAGTCCATGACAGATTAGTTATTTAACTGTTTGACTCATTTAAAACCATCAGCAGTATCATTCATTCATCACACAGTTAACACAGGCCAGGCACCGTGCGGGGACTTGGGCATTCATAAGATGAAAACATGTTCCCTTCAATCCTTGCCCTCAAGATGCTCTCAGTCTACGCAGGCAGTTAGGGAGTATCCTCGGATGGGCTTTCCACACACAGTTGGGCGTTTGAGCCTAAAATTTGAGGGATTGGAATAGATCTTTACATTTGGACTTAATAACGCTTGTCATTGATGCCTGGAGTGACAGAGCAGTGGGCTGAGGACAGAACTCTGGGCATCAGCAGGAGTTAGCCATGAAGAAACCACCAGAAGGAGAGGTGCAGCGGCACAAGGCGACCATGAGAGGGTACACGAGAGGCGGGGTCGCAGGGGCTGGGCAGGGGAGTGAGAAGCCCTGACTGGCACTTCCAGGCTCCCTCAGGTAAGGACCCGCAGTAGCCACTGGGTCTGAGACTGGAAGGGTGTGTTGACCTTGAGGGTAGTTTCAGGGCTGATGGGCTGTGCGGTAGGAATGTAGAGAGATAAGAGGCACAGCCTGCTTTTCTGAGAGGTGGACGAGAAGGCAAGAATTTTTTTTCCTGAGACACGTTTGGTCTAAAACCTTGACAGTGGCAGTTCCTTCTCGAGTAGCTTTCTCATCCTCCACCGCTGCTCCTTCCTCGTCCGCTTCCACTCAGCTGTTGCTGACATGCAGCACATTCCTAGTCCTGGCTAGGAAATAGTGATCATATTGCCAAAAATAGCTGGGCTTAACGGAAAAAAAAGTGTTAAGTAAGGCTGATAATGCCTCATTTCCAGCTCTTGCTGTTAGTAATACATCAAAACAGCCTTTGTTTCTTGGCCCTTTTATTTTAAAAAATTATTCAGTTTTATAAGCTTCCACTAACACCTTTTTTGTCCCCTATTTTAGGGACGAGAAGGTGCAGAGATTGAACCTTGGGAAGATGCTGATTACCTTGTTTACAAAGTCACAGATAGATTTGGCTTTTTACAGTAAGTCACATGTATTGATAGCTAACTTTTTTGTTTATAATGTTTCTGTGGTCACCTATTATTGATTTTCTTTATTCTTAATAGAATTGCTGTGAATACAGTTCTAGTAATCATCCTACAATATGCTTTTTTGGTACTAAATTCCTGGCATTTTTAACCTCTATGATAAAAACTTAACTATATTTAAGAATACAATCTTTAATATTCCTTGCATTTTAGTAAGAACACAAGTGCAATAAATGAGTTGTGTTAGTAATTTGGCAGACTTAAGTACAAATGGATAATTTGTATTTTAAAAACAATTATAAAACATCTCCCTTTATATCAATGCATCTTAAAAATAATTAGCAAGTAGAACTTTATAGGGTTATGCAACCTACACGTGAACAGTGAAAGGAAATGTCATCGATCTTTCTTATAGTTGTTCATGTTTTCATGATTTAGCTTCTCAAAATTAATTCTATTTATACTGAATATGTTACGTAAAGGGCTGAGAGCGGTCTAGACTACTGTAAAATAAAGCAGTGAAAGTGATTTTGACTCTTTTTTTTTTTTTTAAGTCAGAGTCTCACTCTGTCACCCAGGATGGAGTGCAGTGGTATGTTCATGGCCACCACAGCCTCGATCTGCTGGGCTCAGGTGATCCTTCTGCCTCAGCCTTCCAAGTAGCTGGAACTACAGGTGTGCGTCACCACGCCCAGCTAATTTTTTGATTTACTGAATAGATGAGTTCTCACCAAGTTGCCCTGACTGGTCTCGAATTCCTAGGCTTAGGTAGTCCTCTCGCCTTGGCCTCCCAAAGTGTTGGGATTACAAGCTTGAGCCACCATGCCCGGCTGTGATTTTGATTCTTAAAAACATCCTGCAAATGATGAGAATCTGTCTTTTCTGCTTCTGGCATTGCTTGAGTAGATTCCCACAGACTGGAGACGTCTTTCATATCTGTGCTTTGTTTGATTCCATACAATTTAGTGATTAACTGCATTTTCATTCACATGTACTGTTTTCCAATTTCATTTATTTTACATAGGAAAAAAGCCAGGAATTTTTATTTATGATATATATGATTACATTTTGAAGGATAAAAAAAGCACAGTTTCTCATACCTTACAGTACTCAGACCTTATTTTCTCCTGTTCAGGTTTTTTCTTTTTCAACATTTAGAATTTACTTTGTTATATTGTGTTTTTCTGAAAGTAAAACAAGCAAACACGCAAAGAGAAACACTTCCAGGAGTTAGAGAATGTGTGCTCTCCTTATGGCTTTGCTGGTTTCTGGTCAGTTAACCATTCTCTGCTTCATCTTTAAAGTGGGAATCAATAATTGTCTTACATACCTGCAGGTATGTTTGAGGCTTTGGAGAAATAAAGTGTAAGAGTATTTTATAAAGCTCTGAACAGATATAAAGTGTTATTATACCTAATGGCATTAGCCTATCTGAAACATTCTTCTGAGTAGTTGTAATAAGAGGAAGACTTTTAACTTCAGTAGACTAACAGCAATACTTAACTATGATGGAAATACTGTTTTTAAATTAAATCCCCACACCCACTTTAAAAAAAAAATTACACTTGGCTATAAATGTGAGACTTAGTGTGTAGATGTGGGGCATGAGAGACAGTATGATCATTAAGACTCTTAACATCAGTGAACATTAGAACCAGCTGAGAAATTTTAAAATATATATATATATATATATATATATTTCTGAGTTCTATTTTAGATTTTGATTTGGAAGGTAGGAAGCAACTCAGCTGCTTTTGACCTTCCCAAGTGTTTCTGATGGAAGTGAACCATGTAATAGACAATGTTTGTAATCATAAGATGGTCCAATGTGGTATAAAATACATATGAAGAACCTGTGCATTCCAAAAGGATCTACTAATTGCCTAAGTTTTCTTGTTGCTTGAAACAACATGTGCGGGATCTGAGAAACAGGAAGTTCTGGGCCCAAGAGCCTGGCTGTTTTTGGCAGTCTAAAATCCGGAGTCAGGTCTTCTGTATTCTTAACTCTCTGTGCTGAGATGCATTTGGCTCTAGTGGAGGAAAAAAGTCAGTCAGTCAACCATCTTAATAAGATTAGCTAATATTTATTGCACACTTTGTGTGTGCCAGGTACTGTTCTAAGCTCTTTACATGGAATAACTCAATTATTCATTCCCCTGCAGAAGCTCTTTGGGTAGATATTCTTTCTATTTTTATTTTTTAAATTTTGAGTCAGGATCTCACTTTGTTGCACAGACTGGAGTGCAGTGGCATCATCAGGCTCATACCAGCCTTGACCTCCTGGGCTCTAGTGATCCTTCCACCTCAGCCTCCCAAGTAGCTGAGACTACAGGTGCATACCACTACACATACCCTGCTGATTTTATTTATTTTTTTGTAGAGACAAGGTCTCACTATGTTTCCCAGGCTGGTCTTTTATCTTCCTCTTTCTGCATGATGAGATGGAAACACAGAGAGGTCAGGTAGCTTGACTGCAGTGTGTTGACAGTGTGGGTAGTAGGTCACAGACCATGGCAGTCTCCCTGTGGTGCCTGTGTTCTGAATGCCCGCAGTCGACTGCCTGTTGCTGCTTTCTGGTATTTTTAATTAGAGCAATACAGAGAATAAGTGCTTTGAAACGTCTAAAAGGGTAGTTCAAGAGAAGGGTGCTGTTTGAAGCGAGCATTGCTGTTGAGATACGCACCTAGACAGCTGTGCTCCCCATGTCTCTGAAAGTGAAGCAGATCATGCTGGTTCTCACATCATCACTGTAGTTCTGTGTACTCCATGGTGCTGCCCTGGGCAGGCAGCACAGATGAAAATACCGAAGCCTAGAAATGGGTATTAGAGGTCTGTTAGGCATTATTAAATTCCACCACTATCAGTGGTTTTTATTCCAGAGTCTAGCTTAAGTAAGACATTTTCTCCAGAGGTTGGTACTGGTGGCTTTTATTACTCATCACTGGAGACTGGAGTTCTCTGCACTGTTGAATAAAGTCACTTGGTGCAGGCATTTAGATACTACTCCTTGTCACACCTTGATCAAAAGAACATTTCTTTCTACTGTCTTACTTCTTTGTAATTTTTGATTGGTTCAGCAATGAAATTGGGTTTTAAGTGTCAATGTCAATATGATAAAATGGCAAAAAATAACTTTGCAGCCTTTGTTGCTTGAGTTCATGTCTAGTTACAGTTTTAGAAACCTAAATTACCTGTTATGATATGTGAAGGAATGACAGTAATTAACAAATATAACCCAGAACTGACTTGGTTTTATAACAGATTTCCCAATAAATATTAAAGCTGTTGCCAAGCCAGCCTGGCTTGATGCTAGACAAGCAACATCCTTGTTCAGCGCTCGGCAGTGGGGCATTATCCCCCGGGTGTGCCGGAGAGTTTGAGCCAGGCATGGAGAGATAGAGCTTGTTTAAGGAAGAAGTCGGAGAACTTTAAACATTTTGATCACAAATAGTCACCGCTTGTCTGCTTAACAAAGAATGCTTGGTATTTGGATAATGATAGATAATGCCTTTAGGCCACAAGCTATTAATAGAAGAATGAGAAGGAAATTGTACCAAAAATAGAGAAGATAAAATTAATACCAAGTTTCAGATTTTCAACTATCAAAATGTGTACATTTTTAAAATTTAGTGTACTGTCTGTAGTTCACTATGACTGTGTAAAATGACTATATGAAAGCTGGAATAAAGTTAAGTTTGTTTTTAAAGAATATCTGTTTTGATGACAAAGACTTGAGAACTCTTTCTACAAATCCTGTAAATTTTGACTGGAGTAAATTTAAACTTAGATAAAATTTACATCATAAAAAAGAAAAAACTTAGCCAATATATTCAACTTATTGATTTTAACAAGTTAAGTTTTAAGTTTCTTAATTAAACTTATCTTACAGTTATCAGAAATACTCCACCAAGTTGTTGAGAAATCATAGGCACATATGCTTTAATTAATAATACTTGAATAGTTGATGAAAATATAACCAGCTGCCGTCTCTCTTTCCAGGGATGACTGCTGTTGTTGTCACTCACTCTGTTTCTGTGGCACACAGGCACTTGCCGACAGCATCATGTTTTCTTAAAACAGCCTGTAGGTGCCCTTGAGCCCTTGCTCTTAAGTCCTACCCCTTAAGCAGGGGTAGGAACACATTTTCTATAAAGAGTCAGATATTACGTAGCTTTGGCTTTGTGGCCATATGTCCTTTGTCACAGCTACTCAACTCTCCCATTGTAGCATGGAAACAACCAGAGGCAATGCATAAATGGAGGAGTGTTTCCCCTGCAAATGCAGGTAGGGGGCCAGGTCAACCCAAAGGAAGGCTCTGCTCTAACCCAGACTGTACTCCTTCCTCTCTTCTGCTTGAGGGTCATTTAGGTAGCAAGGTCCAGAGGCGTCCATGCATGCATGCATCCTCCTGCGCATCTACATGTTCAGCAGCGTTTACCGCACTCCTCCCATGCGCTAAGGTGTGTGTTCTAGACATCACATGGGGCTCTGGGTAAGGCGGCAGCAGCACTGTCCTTGGAAATGAGCACGTGCTGGCAGGGAGGCTGAGGAGGGAACATCCTGGGGAGGCTGGTATGTGCACAGCAGAGTCTCTACGACACGTTTTCAGCACGAAGAAACGGGCAGGAACATCTGTATAGGAAAACTGGGCCACATTCTTGCTCTGTCATCCATCTATACGATCTTAGGACTTTATTTTTAATCCCGAAGTGTCTCTTCTTCTTGAGTATTGGTTTCTCACCCTCCATCCCATTTCTTCACATAGTCCTGCACTATCCGAGGCACTTATCTGTCTTGCGTTGAGCCCACTGGATTGGATAGTGCTAAACATCTGTATTCAGTGAAAATGTTGGTTGTACTGTCTGTGAAATGGGATATTCGGGCTCTTTCTAAGATCTCCTTGGCTATTTCACTTTTTTGTCAGTTCCTCTGTTGTGAGTTAATAGTTTACCTAAGGACTCTTTAGAGTAGCAAAAACTGCCTTTGAAATGACTGGACTCAACTGGGCGCGGTGGGTCATGCCTGTAATCCCAGCACTTTGAGAGGCCAAGGTGAGAGGATTGCCTGATCCCACTGGTTCGAGACCAGCCAGGGCAACTTGGTGAGATCTCAGCTCTACATTAAATAAAAAAGTCAGGCTGGTGGTATGTGCCTGTAGTTCCAGCTACTTGGAGGGCTGAGGCAGATGGATCACCTAAGTCCAGCAGATCAAGACTGCAGTGACTGAGAGCGTGCGCCACTGCAGCACTCTAGTCTGGTACACGGAGTGAGACTCCGATTCAAAAAAAACAAAAACAAAACCAAAAAAACTACTGCACTCTTAAATACTAGTCTATTGTGCTCTGAAAAGTGGCGTGTTATTTGGTCTCAAGAGAAACTAAGGCAAGAATATGTATATATTGTTGCCAAAACTACTGAGAAAGCTACTTATAGTGCATAACTTTGTTTATGGATAGCACATTGTTTTTATATTACTGACAGTTGATACAAGAGTCTCAACTGCACTGTATCAGATAATGAATATTTTTGTGTATATTTAAAAAATTATCTCCTGAAGTCTTGGCAGTGAAGTATACCTTACTGCACAGAATAAACATGAGTTTTCTTAACTCACAAATCCACTGCAGCCTGTATTTCCCCTTATGCTAATTTTTAAACTGTTGTTGATTATAGACTGTGGTTAGAACCACAAGTGGAGGTGGTGGTCTAGCATAAAGGTTGGCAAGTTGTGGACTGTGGACCAAATCTGGCTCACCACCTTTCTGTACACGTTTTGTGGGGTCAGAGCCATGCTTGATGTACATATTGTATGTGGCAGCTTTTGCATGTCAGCATCAGAGCTGAATAGTGAAAAAAGACTGCATGGTCCACAAAGCCTAAAATATTTACTATCTGAACATTTTACCTTGGCAGCCGAAGCGTGTGACTCTGTCTGGAGCAGGGCTGTCAGCGGAACTGCTGCGGTGATGGAAATGTCTGTATCTGTACTGTTCCACATGGCAGCCTCCAGCTATGTATGACTTCTGTGCACTTGAACTGTACAAGTGAGACTGAGTAACGCAATGTTAAGTCTAATTTAATTTTAATTTATATCTAAAATTAAATAGACACGTGACTGGTGACTACAGTATGGGACAGAGCAGGTCGGGAGTTTTGAAGATAGGGGGCGCTGTGGTTACCAAGTAGCTATTGTTTCATCTTGAATTCAGTGAATGGAAGCTTATGTAACTCTTGGGATGACAAATAAATATTGAACATCATGTGTTTCTATAGGTGTACAGTTTTTTTAAAGTTTGCTGTGATTTCAGCTATTTTGCATATTCTGTTTTTCCTCTGCAGTGAGGAAGAGCTCCCGTATCATAATGCAGCCATGGAGCGGGTAAGTCAGCTCTTCGTTTATTTATAGCTGCTGGTGAATTGCCTTTATTTGAGGAATAAAATCCCACATTTGTGATTTTGAGTGCAATGTTATATGGAAATAGTGCCATTGTTGCTAGAATTTGACCCTAAGGAAGTGATTAAACTAATGGTGAAATAACTTTGGGAGATTTTATGAGATCCTAATGGATACCTGAAAGTAAGCAAAGCCAATAGTTACCAGAAAGACTTCCTTCTGGCCTGGCAGGTCCCAGGATGGAAGGGCTTCGGAGTGCGGAGCTTCTGAGAACACAGTTGCCCAGGCCCACCCCAGTCTGTGAAATCAGCCTCTCTGGGTTCGGAGCCTGGGCAAGTAATTTTTTTTTTTTGCTTTTTTTTTTTGAGTTGGAGTCTCACTCTGTCACCCAGACTGGAGTGCAGTGGCTGCTCCTGGCCACCGCAGCCTCGACCTGCTGGGCTCCGGCGATCCTTCTGCCTCAGCCTTCCAAGTAGCTGGAACTACAGGTGTGTGCTACCATGCCCGGCTATTTTTTTATTTATTTATTGTAGAGATGAGGTCTCGCCAAGTTGCCCAGGTGGGTCTCGAACCTGCGGGCTCAGGCAATCCACTCACCTCAGCCTCCCAAGGCGCAGGATTACAGGCTGAGTCACCGAGCCTGGCTGCAAGTAATTTTTTAAAAGCTCCACAAGGGATTGTTATGCACTCTCTGGCTCGCCAAGCACCCTTCTAGACTAGTAGCTGTCTGGAGCATGACTGTTCCATGAGACTTTAAGACATTTCCCACAAAGAACAGCAAGACAGTTTTCTGTGATTAAAGAAGTATTTTAGCATTTTAAGAACTTAGGTGTTGTGTCATAAACCTTCAGCTTTTTAGTTTAACCTTTCCTCATTATACTTTGCAAGCAGCTGGTTCCACACCTGGGTGTGCGTGAGAAGTGGTGATTGAATGTTTTAAGGTTGCTCAGAATCTCCCTCCTTTTCCCCATTTTTTTTTCTGTACCAAAAAATGAATTGAGTGGTGGAAGTGTGGGTATTGATTGGGGTCATTCTCAGTTTGTGCTTGTTTGATGGGGGCAGGGGGCTTAGTTTCAGCTAAGAGAGGTGAAACTGGAATTGGAATTTGAAAAATATTTTAGAAAACCTTCCTAGGATTAACATTTTCTGAAAATTAAAACTATAGCGAAACCTTAAGATGTAGACCAAAATTGCCGTTGTGCCTGTGTAGAGATCACTATAGGCGGCTTCTTGCAGTTGAATTCTCTTATGATTGCCTGGTTCTTTCATATTATCCTAACTTAGATGTTTTGGCACATGGATTTCTTTCTTTATTGTTAATAGCTACATTACTGAGTAGAGGTACTGCATTGCAAGGATTAGAGAAGACAGTTTCTGCCATGGAGAAGCCCACTGTGCTGTGGCTGGAGGGAGGCCAGGTAGACCGCAGGTGGGAGATGATGGTGGCCTTTGCATGACGTCGGGAGCACCGTGTGAGATGAAGTGGTGGTACTGGCGGCAGGCAAGGCAGAGTGTGTGTAGCTGAGGACTGAGAGGAGGGTGTGAAGGACGTGGTGAACCCTTGGTAAACTCAGCCGCAGTGACCTCTCAGCATCCACTTTGAGTGAGGGCGTAAGGATTTGTGCCTGCCTTCCAGTGTTACCTCTCTCAAGGCCTGTGTGTATGACTGTAATGACTCCTTTATAACCCTTATATGTTGATTTAAATACTAGCAGAGATGATCCTTTGAAGCTTACAGTGTCCTTTATTTGAGAAATTAGGGAGAAAAGAGCTAGAAGGTATTTTTTTTAACAAAGATATCCATGTTTGGCAAAATAAAAATCTGACGACCTAATATTGATTCTTCCCTTCTCCCTTTTTGTAATTTCCTCACCCAGAAAGTCTGAAGGTCTTCAAACCAGTGGTTTAGATGATTTAAGAAATGTGGCAGTGAAGAAAAGGAGGAATCTAAGACACTAAGAGGGTACATGCTTGAGGGAGGCTGTTTTTTAAACTTTTTATTTGTTATTTAAGAGACTCGCCTGTACAATAAAAGGCCTTTTACCCAGTACAGTTGGGCTTATAACTGATGGGTTGTTTATTCCGAAGAATTTAATATAACGGAGAATCCCTAAAAAGTGAGCTGTGTACACCTTGAAAATTTTTTTAGAAAGAAGACATAAGTTTACGTTCACTTGCCAACCTTGTATCAGGGTTGGGCAGACTGTGAGGCTGCTGACTGAGGCCCCCCAAGCCCTTTCCTTAATAAACTGCACTCGCGTTACATGACCTGCCTGTTATGGTTTTGGTGCCTTTAAATTGGAATGAAAACTTAGTCCCCTGCAGAGCAGTCTAAGGCTGGAACTTCTTAATATGTCAGGATTTCCCCCAGGTTTTCTGGCTTTGAGTTAGGTCATTCTATTCTGTAGTAACTGCTAGTCCTGGTGGCCAAGCTCTACCATTTCCAGGAAACGAATAAAACATTTTATGTACTTTTTAAGTGAATAAAATCAGAGGAAAAGATAGCCTTGCTGGTCTAGAGCCTTTACAGAGCATATGCTTGACAGGTGCATGTTCTACCTCTTGGGAAGCCTTGTGCACGAATGAGTAGCTCCAGCTTGGCCAACATGTTGTTTACTATATCTCCTCTCCTAAGGAGATTGGAGGATTGGTTTTGGTGTTTGCAAAGTGCTTTGGTTTCCCCAAACATGCACTTAGATAAACAAGCACACTTCTTATATTTGCTCTGTAGAGAACAGCGTTAATGATGGATTACGTTGTTTCTTGGAGCTTATTGATGTTTAACACAGAGGAAGGAAATGCAAAACTATGAATTCTTATAGACTCAGCTGTTGCTTCATGCAATGCAGTCTTTCACATGGTATATAGAACATTGGAGCCTCTTTATGTCTTTAAAAGCTCATTATTAATTTAACGTGAATTGAAATCTTATTCAAGATACCCAACCTGTAGACTTTTCTTTCAACCTCAAGGTGTTCCTTTTTGTACTTCTTGTCCTCTTCTGACCTCTGCTGGTGAGGTCTAGGCATGCGTGACTCCTGCCAACTTCATCCTCATTCATGTGTCCCTGTTGTGTGAGATGAAGAAAGAGACACAGATGATGGGAAGACCAAACTATTTTTCCTTCTCTCACATTAAGCACAGCACAAAAGACTTCTGGTCACCAGGATGTGTGTGGGTTTCCTCCAAGTGGACACCTGCTGGGTTTCCTACAGTTTAACTCAATTCTGATGCTAAGCAGAGTTAGTGCAGACTCCACAGGTTAAGGACCCACTCCCACAAGACTGCCCTTCAGTCAGATGCCAGTTGAAAGCCTCAGGTCGCCACCTGTGCATCTGACTAAGGAGCTATAGATCAGAGGTTCCCATGACCCTCTTCTTGGGTTTGATCATTTGCTAGAATGGCTTCAGAACTTGGGAAAGCACTCCTAAAGATTAGCCATTTATTAAAAGGATGCGGCTCAGGAACATCCACTGGAAGAGGTGCCTGGGGCACAGCATGGGGAGGGGCATGGAGCTTACACGCCCTTCCTCGCTGTGCCTCCCTCCCAGGACCTCCTGTAGGCCCAATCTGGCGACTCCTCGATGTCCAGTTGCAGTGATGAGCAAGCATATCTGTACCCAAGTCTTAGTTTCTGGATATCATTTCCATGAAAAAGAATCACAGTTTCTTAACGTAATGGTGCTTCCAGGTCTGAGTTAGGAAAATTCTAAGGTGGGCCAAAATCATTTTGTGCCAGAAAACTAAGAAATGGTAAAAGACCAATAGGGCATACCCATAGGATCCATTTGAAGGGGAGAAATCTTTGATCAGGTGGGAGGTAGTCAGACCATCCCCAGGGGACAGTTCGAGGTCCAAAAAGAATAATGACAATAATGGATTATAATATATTGAACAAAGTAATCCTTTAGATCATAGTGATATTAAAAGAGGGAGGGACTGCAAAGGAAACACGTCGTAATGTCAAAAGTTAATAATATAGAAGGAATGATAGAACTGGGAAAAACCAAATACTACTTTACCACCATTACAGTTATAATTGACAAGGCAGGGGTTATCAGTGGGTGATGAGACCACTGTATAGAGTTGTTGAGGAACAGGATATGCACACTGTCTTAAAGCATACCATGTGTATTTATTAGTTACAAAAGAATTTATCTGTTAGTTAATGGAGAAATTGGGCAAATGCCATGTTTAATCAGTGATCAAACTGTAGCATCACTAATAATAGTACAAACGGGCATCCAGTGTGATATGGTAAGAAGGACAATGTCCCTGGGTAATAATTCTGCCAAAATCTAGAAGAGGTAGTCCTGCGAGGCCAGATAGTACGGCCTGGACTCTTCAAAATGTCACTGTCATCAAAGACAAAAAGACAAGGGCACTGTTCTAAGTCAAAGAAAAATGGAGACATCCCAATGAATGCAATGCACAATCTGTAATTGGATCCTGAATTACCTCCCCATCCATAAAAAGCCCAGCTATAAAGAACTTTTGTGGGGTAAGTGGGGGATTTGGCACAATGGACTGTTTATGGGGTAGAACCAATCACTTTTAAGTTTCTTGTGTGTAAGAGCAGCTCCATTATTAGGAGGCTAACATGTTTTTGTTCTTAGGTGGTACATACTTGAGATATTTAGGTGTGAAGTGTTCATGTCTGTGATTTTTAAGTTACCAGCCCCCCCACCCCCCCAAAATCACAAAACCTAAACAATACAAATAAATGAAATCTGGCAAAAGGTTAAGAATTGGTAGATTTCAGTGAAGCTTACATGAGTATATGGTATGCTATTCTTTCAGTTTTTATGTAGGTTTGATATATTTCAAAATAAACATTGAGAGAAGTAAGCTGTTTGTGTTTGAAGCCAACAGAATTATTTAATGTCAATTGTGTGCAGGCTTCTGTGTGGTTCTGCCCCTTGGCAGCACTTTGGAAGTATTACCAACATGATGAAATGATTCCATTGCTACCATCATGCCACATAAGGGATGTTGTTATAGTTCACTTCTGGTTACTTCTATGTTATAGTGATCAGACTGCTAGCAGAAGTAATATTCTTGTTTTGGTCTGTCTATTTATGTTCACTCTCCTTCCTGTCTCTCCACCTCAAGACCACAGAATGCTATTAATTACTTCATAGTGCTATTCAGTTTTTTTCTTATGAAAATTCTGTTTAATTTCAAAGTGCTTGTTTAGCTTTTCCTGTATAACAACCTCAGTTTTAGGTTATGAATTAAAGGATGTGAACATATGATATGGTCTCTGTAGCCATGAAGTTCATACTTTAATAATAATAATTTGAGTAGAGCAGTTAGGCCAACCAGCACACAGATGTTAGGTGCTGGAACAATAACAGTAATTCCCATTTTATAGCTGAGACAAGTAAGGTGCAGAAAGATTAAGTAATTTGCCCCAAAGTCATCAGACAGGATAGGGAAGAACTCAGATTTGAACCCAGGTAAGGAGGGTCCTTAGTGCATGGTGTGACATGCTGTGGGAATAGTTAATTTTGCTTGGGGCATGGAAGAAATTGGGAAAGGTTCCAGACCTTGGACGTTTGACCTGGGTCTTGAGAGGATGCATAGGACTTTACCAGATGATGATGAGGAAGAGCGTTACAGGCAGACAAATAAAAAGCTTTTGTCAAAGAGGCATAAAAGTACATTGTGCGTTGGGAATGGCAGATAGTTCAGGGTGGCCAGATCATAAAAGCGGCAGGAATGAAACTGGAAGGTGACTTGGGATCACATTGTGAAGGGCCATGCATGTGAAGAAGGTTGAACTTTTGATTTGCATTTCTCTGATGATTAGTGAAGCTGAGCGCTTTTTCATGTGTCTGTATATTTTCCTTTGAGAAGTGTCTATTCATGTCTTTTGCCCACTTTTTAATGGGACTGTTTGTCTTTTTCCTTTTGGCGTGTTTGAGTTCCTTGTAGATCCTAGATGTTAGGCCATTGTCAGATATACAATTGGCAAGCATTTTTTTCCCCATTCTGTGGGCTGTCTCCCTGCTCTCTTGATGGTTTCTTTTGTTTTGCAGGAGTTTGTCAGTTTGATGAGATCTCACTTGTCTATCTTATCTCTTATGGTGTGGGCACATGGGGTTTTGATCACAAATTGGTTGCCAGTTCCAATTTCCATAAGGGTATCTCCTGCATTTTCCAAGATTCTTATGGTTTGAGGTTTTATGTTTAGGTCTTTGATCCATTTAGAGTTAATTTTTGTGTATGGTGGTAGGTAGGCGTCCAGTTTCAATCTTCCGCATGTGATCAACCAGTTTTCCCAGCACCATTTACTGAATAGATTCTCCTAAATCAAAACCACATTGAGATACCCCCTAACCCCAGTAAGAATGGCCATCTATAATAAAACATACAACAACAGATGCTGGCAAGGATGTGGAGAAAAGGAACACTTCTACACTATTGGTGGGAATGCAGACTAGTGCAACCTCTTTGGAAGACAGTGTAATGATTTCTGAAGGAACTAGAAATTGATCTTCCATATGCCCTAGAGTTCCCCTATTGGGAATATACCCAGAGGAACTCAAGTCATTCTACCAAAAAGATACATAGCACACATGTTTGTTGCAACTCTGTTCACAATAACAAAATCGTGGAACCAACCATGCTGCCCATTGAAGCTGGACTGGATTAAAGAAAATGTGGTACATATACACAATGGAATATTATGCAGCCATAAAGAAGGACAAACATATGGTCTTCACAGCAACTTGGTTGGATTTAGAGTCTGTCATACTCAGTGATCTATCACAGAAACAAAGAACATATGTACCATATGTTCTCACTCATAAGCAGACCTTGAGCAATTATCATAATACTTTAAGAAAGGAATTGGAAATAGTGGGAAACTACCAGGGGTAGGGGGGTGGGATTGGCAGCTGAGGGAAACTGCCAGGGAAGGGAGGGGCACACCTCACCAACAAGGGTACCTGCATAATGAACATTTGCATACTTAACTCTGAATTGTACCCCACATCTTTAAAACTAAATAAATATTTGAAAAATAAAATTTAAAAAAAAGTTGAAGAGAAAATAAACTGTTGAACCTTATTTGTGGAAAATGGGTAGCTGCTGAGGGAGGTTAAACCAGGACATGTTTAAAAGTTGCTGTATCAACGTGCAGACTAGATTGAAGACAGGGATGCCAGCAAGGAACTGTTGTTTTCATCCAGGAACTCCGATTGCCTGGACTAAGGCAGACGGCAGGATGGACGCAAGCGACAGAAGATGGGTCCAGCAGAGAGTAGTTTGGGTGTGGGAAGTAAGATACAAGGAAGACTCAGTGGGCAGTGGTGCTGTTAATTCATGTCAGGGAACAGAAGGACTGTAGCAGCATGCTTGGGGAAATTGTTTTCGTTGAATTTAAAGTAGTTGTTGAACTTGTAGTTGGAGATGCGAATATGCTGTTATATTCTAATTTTGTTTTGGTGGTGTTGAGTCTATGGCAAGATAAGGGTCTTCAGTCTTTTTCTAGGGCTCTTAAGTTCACATTGTCACATGTAAAGTATGTGTACAGTTACTTCTTCAAAACAGTTGCTAAAATAGCCTCAGCCTGTTTGGTGAGAAAGTATGCTTTGTGAATTACAGACTCATGAGTGGGGGGGAAAGACTTTCATGTGATTCAAGTCCAGTATAGTTGAACTGACAACATTATGGAATTAGCATTTAAACTTGGTTGAACCACTCCTATGGCCTGGGAGCTTTTCCCAGTGTGTATCCTCCCCTCACCCATAGGGGAAAGAAAAGCATACTTAATAATTCTTAAAAACTGTATGTGTACATGTGTGTTATGTCCTTGCAGTGTGAGAATGTATAGCATTTAAAATAATCTATATAGATGATAAGCATTAGAAAACAAGTATGTCTTAAAAAAAAAAAAGAATGAGTACTTAGAGTGATTTGTTGATAAGTCTTTGTTGTAAAAATGAAAGACAGCAAGAGACCTGCTAGATCTTAGCAGGGTTTTTCCTGGCAAAGTGCATGTTGTTATACTCTTGGGTTGACTCAAATTATTCGGTGTTCTCCTGTTGGTGGAAAAAGGGATCATGCTTTGAAGAGGTCTGGGGAGGAAGTGCAGAAGAACAAAAAGTACCAAGTGGCAACTTAGATCAATCTTAATTTTTCACAGCTTGGCCTCCTCTAAAGTCACATTTAGCAGAAACATTAATTAGATTTCAGTGCCCCACTGAGTTTTAAAATTAAACATATTTCTGGAACCATCTGTAACATTTTATCACTAATAATATAATGAAGAATATGCTTAGCCTTAAAAATGGGAATTATAGCAAAATATCTTTTGCTCACAAGTGCTCATCTTTTATTATTAAAAAAACCCATCAAGAATCTTTAAAAGAGTTAAGAAGTAATTAAAGAGTTTTAAGATGTCTAAAAATAAAATTATGTAAAAATATTCTCATTGGTGAGATGTTTTTCTTAAATTAGGAATTTTCTTTGGGATTTTTTGCTGCTTTTAGATCTAAAAATATTGGTGGTTAAGCATATATGCCATCTGCCAGCATAGTGCCTGCCCGCCTGAGGCCGGCATGGAGACAGTTGGTGAGGGGCTGTTCTCATCCAGGAGCTGTGTCTGCCTGAACGAGGGCACACGACAGGGTGGGAGCAGGAGGCGGAGGATGTGATGGTTAACTGTGCAGGTCCCAGAGCCAGGCTGCCTAGCTGGGAACCCCTCTTCTGCCACTTCCTAGAGGGTGAATTGGGACAGGTTTCCTGAGCCCTTTGTGCCCGTTACAAAGTGGGGATGATCAGCCTGCCTCGTGGAGTTGGAGTGGGCATGGAACATGCATTGTGTCTTCAGAACGTTCCCTTTCCCATGTGATCTGTCACCACTTTATCATATGCTTGGGACACTGTAGGCCCCAGGACTCAGAAAAAAATCTCCCTCCTCCGTAAACCAAAGAAGTAAGGAGCGAGCATTTTCAGTGTCACCTTCCGCACTCCCCAGCTCTGCCCCAGTGGGGCCTACATGACCCCCACGGGCCTAGGTGGCCTCAGCCCCCGATGCTTCTCAGAGCCACCCATGGGCCTTCAGAAGAGCATGGATTCCCATGCTACCTAGAATAGAAAATTCTTTCCCACGTTGCATTTGATCAAAACCCTGCTAATCTTTCAGTTCTTCACTGTAGGCTCATTTTCTCTGACATGCCTGGGTGGATCTAACTGCTCCTCCACCTTGACCCTGTCTCTATCAGCACCTGCCCCTCACTGTGTGTCTATCTGAGTCAGTCACCCTTAGCACCGGTCACCTTCCCTTAGGGTAGCAGCTATCACTTACTATTTTCATGTAATTTTTCTCTAGCATTGTGCTAATTATATGCTAATGGCTCCGTCAATAAATAAATACCTACTTTTCCTATGAGAAGCCAGCTCTGTCACAAAATATTAATGTACTAAAATTCAGTAAAATACAAAAGAAGAGAATTGAAATTTGAGGTATTTTTGTTGCTTTGTAAAAGATATTTAAAAATATTTAAAAATTCCCTTTGTGTTTGAATTTGTAGAATACACAGAATTTTTGGTGATTAGGTTTAAAGTGTTAGAAAACAATCCCTTTTTCTTTTTATCGAAATAGAGCATTTTCTGTTCATCTTAACTTTAGTTATGGAATACTATGGATACAGCCCTCATATTATCCAGCTTTTTAATAGTCAAATAGGATAATTGTTATTTAACATAACTTTTTGACTAGTCCTTTTGTAGCAGCATTTTATTTGACTTTTTCCTGTAATTTGTAAGTAAAGTAACAATGAAATTTAATTTTTAAAATTTATTATTATTTTTTAAATTTTTTTTATTTTTTAGCAAAAGCACCTGGAAATTGAAAGAACTACCAAATGGCTGAAAATGCTGAAAGGATGGGAGAAATACAAGAACACTGAGAAGGTAATTTAAAATAATGTTCCATTCCTATGAAACTATACACATTCAGCGTGGATTTTTCCAATAGACGTTCTTTTTTTAATTATATAAGTGTTACATTCATATTTTATTTTGAAATTTAGCTTAATTTAGCAGTATGCCTCAAATTAGGAGTCTTTATATGGTTACATAAAACCTAATTCAAACTGGTTTCAACAATGAAGAGGCTGTATTGGCTGGTCCAGAGGTCGGAGGGTTTAGGAAGGATCTAGTTCTGCTGCTCAATGCTACTGCCTGTGACTTCATTTCTTCTGTCTCTTCTCCACTTTCTGCGGTGTCAGCTCGTCTGAGGTTGACTTCCCTGTGGGGTCACAGCCACTGGAGCAGTGCCAGGCTTCATATCCACGTGTCCCATTGCTCAGAAGGAGACAGGGCTGGCTTCTGGAAGCCCTCCTTGAGCAGGAGTAATCTTTTCCAGAAGCTTCTTGCAAACCTCCCCTTAAATCTTTTTTGCCTTGCATTGAGTTTGTGCTAAGTTTTAAACCAATTCAAGAAAAATATACACATCTATCAATATCACCACCAGCCTCCGCAGAAAAGTCTTTAATTAGTGGGGAGATATCAAGCTTCTGGTGGTAGTTTTCCAAAGTTCTCATTTTTATTTGAAAGTCAAATATAATATCATCAGTGGCAACAAATAAGTAAATGTCCATTAGCTTCCTCCAAGTGACAGGCTCACTTCATTTATTTTTGAAAAATGTCTGCCGGATACCCAACATCTGAACAACCACAGTTGTTCAGTCAGTTGTTCTTTCGAGTGATGACGGTGCTCCATGGAAAAGGCCCTTGGTTAGATGGCGACTCAAACGCTTTCCTCCCAAGTGCTTTTTCACTAAGCACATTGTCCTTGAGATGCCACACACGTGTTCTGTGTGTGCTTGCATTTCGTCACCTGTCCTCAAGGGTCAAGATGTCAAGATTAAATAAAATCAGTATGTTTTTACCGCTTCATCAAGGGCATTCTTAAGTGAAACTGACTTTTTTTTTTTGAGTTGGAGTCTCACTCGCTCGCCCAGACTGGAGTGCAGTGGCCGCTCCTGGCCACCACACCCTCGTCTGCTGGGCTCCAGCGATCCTTCCGCCTCAGCCTTCCGAGTAGCCGGAATTACAGGCATGCGCTACTATGCCCAGCTGATTTTTTGATTTATTGTAGAGATGAGGTCTCGCTGCCCAGGCGGGTCTCGAACCCGCGGGCTCAGGCAGTCCACTCACCTCACCTCAACCTCCCAAAGGCGCGGGATTATAGGCTGAGCCACTGAGCCCGGCTTTTTTTTTTTTTTTTTGAGTTGGAGTCTTACTCTGTCACCCAGACTGGAGTGTAGTGGCTGCTCCCGGCCACCGCAGCCTCGACCTGCTGGGCTCTGGCGATCCTTCCGCCTCAGCCTTCCAAGTAGCTGGAACTACAGGCGTGCACTACCACGCCCAGCTAATTTTTTTATTTATTGTAGAGATGAGGTCTCGCCAAGTTGCCCAGGCGGGTCTCGAATCCACGGGCTCAGGCAGTTCACTCACCTCAGCCTCCCAAGGCTCAGGGTTACAGGCTGAGCCAGCGAGCCTGGCTGAAACTGACTTTTTAAGAAAGTGTGAGCTCTGGTTCCTAGGCCAGCCCTGCTGCACACGGATCTGTGCCAAGAGTCAGCAGTTTTACCTCCATCTCTTTTCTCCGATCAGTGCAAAGGGCAACCCAGTGAACAAGAAAAGATAACATTTGAGTCTTATTTTGAAGAGTCGTGTTCTGATGGACTGTGTTTTGAGAACTGCTGACATCTGAGCCTCAGTTTCCGCATTTGTAAAGTGGAGATAATAGTGCCCACTTCAGAGGGATGAGGATGCCATAACTTGAGGCATGTGAAGCACTTAACGTAGTACCTCAGATATAGTAAGCATTCAGTAAGGTTGACTACTGCCATCAATTTCTTGAGGGAAGGTTGGACAATAAAGAAATTATCAGGGAAAAAAAAAGCCTTGCATTATCCTGCCAGCAAAACACAACTGAGTTAACTGTTAGGATTTTTGCCTATTTCCTCACACTTTTGTTTATGTAATTCTTTTTTCTTTTTGTATAGATATAAATTATTGTATGCTGGCATTTGCCAACAAGAATTCCAGGGAGCATTTCTGCCTTATCTTTTAACAGGTATCACATAGAAGCAGCCTAATGTTGAAAAGGCAGATTCTGGAGCCAGCCTGTCCTGAGCTCAAGCTTTACCTCTGCCACTTACTAGCTATGTGACCTCGGGGAAGGCATTTAACCTTTTTCTGCCGCAGGTTGTTCATCTGTAAAATGTGGGTAATTATAGTACCTACCTCTTGAGGTTATTGTGAGTGTTAAAGGAGTTAATTTATGTAAAGCAGAAAACAGTGCCTGACACTTATTATGCAATCAATACCATGTTGTTTATTTTTAAATGTGAACAGGACGCTCCAGTTAGATACATTTGGGAGAATCATCGCTAAACAAAGTTAAGCAAGGATTTTGTTTGTTTGTTTGTTTGTTTTTTTAACTGTAGGACTCTTCAATCTGTAATATATAATGTGTGGTGTGGATTATGTGAAGTTTATTTAACCATGGAAATCTTTATCTCAAGGGGGTCATACAGAACTTGGTAGTCCTTGTTCTTTCTGAGCATACTAAATATCCTTAGCCAGACTCTTATTATTTTATTTTCATCAGGAGTGAGTTCAGTTTGGGTTGTTGATTTTATTAACTGTCTGGTTTAGCCTTAAATTGAGTACGCAAGATGTTTTTGAGAGGAATCAATTCAAAGTAGAATAATAGTTACAGCTTCTGTGCTCTTGTTTAATATTTCCTGCCTCTCAGGTTGGCTTACAGTTGACAACCACTTTACCTTATATCTTTGTGGAAAGATTGCTCAAGTGGTAATTACAGGGTAAATTTCAGTGCATTGCTCCTACACTTTAATCTCACATTCGGCCTAATAAAATACTTGCAGAATTATATGGCTTTATGCTCTTCTCTAGTATACATATATCTATGAAAGTATGTAAGCCTCTATAAAAATGAGCAATTCTACGAGGCTGTTAGTCTGACAGCAACTCTGGCTAATGCAGTTCTCTAAAAGAAATTTTAGCAGTATGTTTCTTTGAAGGATAATTTTGAAGCACTTTCTCATAACTGTAATGCTAGAATAATTTGTTGATATATGTGATCCAGTTTGGTGTGAAACAGAATGAACTTTCTAAAAAAATTACTGCTTTCAATTCATACCTAGTTTTAAATTGCCTTGAAGTAAAAAGCTAGTATGGTTTTTCCTTCTCCTCCAAGCAGAAGTATGTTTTCTGTCTACAGATTCCTTACTTATATAGTAGTAACACCATGGAAGTCTGAAAATATCTTGAAATAATATAGCTCTGGTAGAGAATACTTGGAATTTTAAAACTGAAGCTTTAATGCAAAAAAGTTTCCGCAAAAGTTGTGTTGCCGGTGTGTTCTCCCAGCAGCCACCTTCCTGTGCACAGCAGTGTTGTGTTTTTAAAATACTGTCTGTTAGATGAAGTGAGCTCTGGGGAGTAGAGACCGGCAGGATCTGACTGTGGGTGGTCACAGCAAAGCACTTTTCTACAGATTCACATATTTTTTGTTGGTCGAATAACTGAATGGAGCTTTGAGATCATATTAGCCAACATTTTATTTTACCACAGGAAAATTGAGGCACATCATTTAAAAATAAACCTCTCAAGGTCACACAGCTTGTGGGCAACAAGCAAGAGATCCTCTGTGCAGACTCATTTACTTGCACTATCCTTTATGCTAGCTTTCCCTTTTGGTGTCTGTCACAGAAACAGAATAGCTACAGGCTAGGCCCTTGTGGATGGCTTAAAACTTTTTTAGATGCAGATTTGGGCTGCTTGGTGCTATTTGAAGGCAGAAACAAAAGAGTCAGTGAAACAGGGATGATGGAAGAAAGAGGCAGAAAGGAGAAGCAGCTGAGGGCAAGCTTCTGCGTCATGGTGCGTCCTGGCACAAGACCGAGCCAGCCTCGAGGGCTGCAAAGTGTACTCACTGGCAATCACAATGACGTGGATTGGCACACTTGTCACTGTTTTGAGTCACTGTAGTTTAAAAAAAGGCCTGAAGACATTAGTCATTTGCTGAAATTTCTTTTTTAGATGATGAATTTTTAAGTATATCTGTTGGGCTGAAATAGACTTCTTGATTTTATTGGCAAATAAAGATCCTGGAAACAAAAGGTAGATTTCAGGCAGTTTTTATAAAGATGTCGTGTGTCACATTCATAAAATAAATTTATAAAGAACTCTTAAAACAGTACTTTACAAGTTGGAATATTGAAATGTTGTTAGAATTCAACATATAGTTCTGTATCATGGCTGTTAAGACTATATATTCTGAAGTCAGATCAGACTAACTGAATTGGAATTCTTATGACAATTTCCTTCGAACTAGTTACTTAACTTTTCTACATCTTAATTTTCCCATTTGTAAAATGGGTTTGATAACAATAGTACCTATTTTGGGGCATGTAGTAATAGCACAAGGAATAAATTAATTTAGAAACATAGGGCAACCCCTTCGGGTCCCCTCTCACTGTGAGAGCTTTTCTGTCCTCTCAATAAATCCTGCTTTCTCACTTAAAAAAAAAAAGAAAGAAAGAAATATAGAGCACAATGTCAGCTCATAATAAATAATCAGAAAATATTAGTATAGCACTTTTTTGTGCAAAGAGGTATGTTTTCCTTTGATTGTATAAGATATCTTTGCTAATGTTTTTTTGTCTTTTAATTTTTTAATTTTATTTTAAAGATGTGGGATACAATTCATGGTTAAGTACAACACTTGCTATTAGTGTTATTATTACCGTCTGCCTCATTTGCCCCATCCCTGCTCCCACACTCATTTACCCTTCCTGGGAAGACTGTTCAGTACTGAGTTTGGAGTCATCTTCTCTAGAGAAAGTCTTTCCTGACTCTCTCCCTCACTTTGCCCATTATCTCCAAGATAGTCTCAGAATGAGAGCCACTGTGTTGGATCCATAAAAAGTGACCACCACAGCAGATTCATGACCCTCACCCCGGCACCTGAATTATTAACCCTTTCTAGTGGCCCCCTGGGATCATGAGTTCTTTGAGAGAAGAACTGGCCACCCCCCCATCCCACCTGCTGCAGCTTTGGACAGTGTGGTGCTCACCAATTCCCTTTACCTCCCTGGCCCACTGGGGAGGCTGCCTCTACTGCGACTTCCTCCGCAAGGTGTGATGGTCAGCACTATAGCAGTTAGTGTATGTGACTGTGTGTAATTATGGAGGATTCTCTGTTTAAGTTATAATTATTTGCTTCCATATTTCTCTTCCCCACTGCACTGTGAGCGCCATCCATCTTTCTCATGTTTGTAGCCAGAATACCTAGTACTGGCTAAAAAGCAGGCATTCCTTACAAAGCTTCACTAAGAATGAATAAATGATGGTCATTTATAAGTTGGGGACAACCAGCTATTACTTTCTACTGATAGATTGTGCTAGTTTAATAATAAAGCATCCTTTTTAGGAGGCAGTGTGGTTTGGCAGAAAGACCCTGAACTCGGAGTAAGAAGATGGAACCATTTTACCTAGGCAAGCTGCTTCTCTGTACCTTGGTTTCCTTCCTTTAGTGCAGAAAACACCTGTTGAGCTTACATTCTGGGGCTGTAGTAGAAAATATGATGTATTGCTTTGTCAACAGAAAGAGTAGCAGCAAAAGTAAACTGGACTACTATTCTGGAAAATAAGCACATTTCACCATGACTATTGTACTTTGACGTAATTCCTACTTCATTTCACAAATTCCAAAACGTCTGTGAGAGTTGAAACTTTGTGACGATGTGTGACTGTAATGTTAATTAGTCATGTGACAGTACAAGGATTTGAAAACCAATTGGCATAATTTAAAATTTGTATTTTAGTGTCTTATAATTTAATTCTTTTTCTGCGTTATGTGATTTTGTGTCCATGTTTTATTTCATTGCATCCTACAATTTAGATTCCAGAGACATCCTTTTTATATTCCTTTTAAGTTTTTGGTACAGTTATATTATCATTATTTTAATACTCTCTGCTCTTGGGTTTTCTTACTGTTTTCCTGTTTGCTCCTTTATGTATATTTTAGTAAGTCCAGTTAGGCAAAACACTGTGCCATGGTCATGGAGAGATGGTCTTTGTGTTTTATGAAAATTGCTAACATCTTGCATTTGCCTTTGTGCAAGTTATTTAACCTCTTTGTGATCCACCTTATATGTCAGGGAAGTTAAGTTGCTGGTGAAAGAAGTTCAGCGCCAGTAATGACTCCACACCCGGCCAGGACCAAGAGATTTATTAAAGCAGCTGTTGCAGAGAGGATCTGTAAAGGGAAAAAGGGAAAGAGAGAGTAAGAGAGAGAGAGGAAGTGGGAGAGAGGTGGGGAGAGAGCTGCAGAGAGGGAGAGAGCGACAGAGAGAGAGAGAAAGAGAGACCGAGAGAGAGAGTTGCGGGGAGAGGGCTGTATTTATCAGCCTGACAGGGGCCGGAAGGGGCCATGCTATGTTCCTATTGGAGGAGCTGCATGGGAGCAGGGTGGGGCCAATGCCGTGTTATAGTCCTATTGGACGCATAACAAAGCTGGCTACTGATTGGAGGCTTGCAGGTTTGAAATTCGCACATGGGAAGGTTTGAAATTTGCACGCGTGGGGAATTGTGCTCACAGAAGCCAGGACCTAGGGCCTTTGTTGTCTGGTGTGTCAGCGCCATTTTGGGAGCCGCCCCTCTGGTCGCTTCCTGCACCCTTCATTCCCACCTTTTCTGTTTTTTATGGGGAGGGGCGTCGTTACTCTTTCTGGCTACTTCCTGCTGGTCGGAGGCGTTGTGAGGGTAAGGTGGTGGAAGGGTGCCGAACCTGCCAGAGCAGGGCCCAAAGGTAGGCGCTGAAGGTGTAGATTTCCACAGGTGAGAGTTCCATGAAGGTTCCTTGTAAGTGTAGAACGGTTCCTTGTAAGTGTAGAATAGTGACTTGTTCTGGCCAGTCTTCCAGTGGGTCCAAGGGCGGTAGTAACCAGCTGTCTTGGAGTAGACTGTGGAGGTAGACAGAAAACCTGGAAGAGAGCATATCTGAAAGAAAAATTAAGTGCTGATATACTTTTATAACAACTGATGTGCTAGAGAGTGAAGTCCAGGTTATTTTGTCACTCATCCTATGTTGGAGAGTAATCCTTGTGCCTGGAAGGAGATTTTAAAGTTTGTTAGCAATTTGGCAATGTTGTTAGTGAAATTAATTTACCTGGCCTTTAGGCAATTTAGAAGGGAGTGGGGTAGGTGTGGTTTTTGGAGCTTGCTGCTTATCTCACCTGAGAGACTGAATTAAGAACTTGAAGAGTTTAAGTACCAAAGTTTTTAAAAGCGTGTTATAACACAAAATCACAGTAGTTATTGTAAAAGTTACTTATTTAGCCAAAATGATAGTCCAACGATTTTGAAAAGAAAACCTCGCTCTTTTGTAACAAAGACAGTGGGGGGGGCTAATTAAACCTTTTTTGTAGCCTCGAGTGTTTTCAGAATTTCTTTTACTGCTTTTCACAGTAAAAGAAATTCTGTAAACACCTACCATGCAATCTTTCACCTACCATGTTCGACATACTTATACCAGTTTTCGACATGCTCATACCATTTTTTTGACATGCTTAAACCTTCTATTTTTGTTCTATACTTTCTTTAACCAGCCATTCTATTATAGAACAAAAATGTAGCATACAATATTCTTTCCTATACAATTATTTATCTTTTCTTTATCCTTTCTTACTAAAAAACATACCTTACACCAACAACTTTCTTTACATTTTTCCTAACCTTAGAGTTTTAACCAAAGCAATGTTTATATGCAGTGGGAGGGCTTAGATAGGATCCAACGTGAAACTATTAGGGAAATTTAAAGCTATACAAAAGGCACCCAAACAGCACAGTGGTGATGGCTCAGGGTAAAGAATAATACGAGTTCTCGTTTTTGTTATGATGTCCCCTTTTAATAATGGAGCTGGACATGTTGGCATAATAAGGAGAGAGTGTGAAATATTTTATTTCCCAGAACACATCAAAGTAATGGCGTAGTGAGGGGCCTGGATATTATGCCCTGTACCCCCACAACCAAAAGGGGTGAAGGAAAGAGTGGACCAGGAAATTTAAGTAGAGCTAAGCATGTAGCCCCCGTATTAATAACACATGATATAACCTGCCAGCTACTGATATTTCCACCCTAGGCTTGGTTGGTTTAATAGTTTGTTCCCAAGACATTGAGGCTACTGAGTTAGGGGCGGGTCAATCTGACTGGAGCAAGCCCAAGAGATCCCCTTTTGAGATCGTGTAAGATGCCTGGTGTCCCTTAATTGCAGCAAGCCTCTGGGCCATGTGCTCTCCTCCTGCTAGGCGAACGAGGCAATCATGAGCCCGATGTCCATGCTGTTTGCATTTGGGACAGGGTTTTGCTGGTGGGCAGGGCTTGACATTCTTTGGCCATATGCCCATTTTGATGGCATCGGAAACAAACCTGGGAAGGGGGCTGTGTACCGCTTCTGCTATTGACCATCTGGGGTGGAAGATTATCAGTGGTGGCTTTTACTGC
This sequence comes from Cephalopachus bancanus, assembly GCA_027257055.1. Classification (NCBI taxonomy): domain Eukaryota; kingdom Metazoa; phylum Chordata; class Mammalia; order Primates; family Tarsiidae; genus Cephalopachus; species Cephalopachus bancanus. Next base: position 5,992,419 of record JAPVLO010000027.1, read on the forward strand.
TAGAAGTGGTAGATAAAAGCTGAAGTGCTTACTGCTTATGTTGGTGGTCCTGTATTCCTCTTGGTTGTTAAAGATTTTAGAGGTTGTGTCTAATAGTTCTAATTGAGGGGTTTGTGGGCCCTTTTTTAATTTTTGGAGTTTGCGCCTAATACCCAGTGCTGACTGAGAGACAAAATATATAGCCAAAAGAGTTTGTCCCTTTATAGAGTTTAAATCAATATTAGTAAACTGCTAGGACGGCTTTGGTTCGGGTTACTGGAGGGCTACACTGGGGAACGATTGGAAGGGGAGATATAGGGATTGAGCTGTCAGAGTAGAGGAGGGTGGGGGCGGGGGATCCTGAGGCTGTTGAGGCTGCCTGTAAGGGGGGGCTCGTCTGCAGGGTCGAAATCTGAGATGGAGGAGGGGGTAGCGGAACTGGGACTTACAGTGTCTGCAGTGGGGGGAGGGGAGTTTTGAGAGGAGGCTGAAGTGTGCGTAAAATAAGAGGAGAAGGAGAAGTTGTAGAAGAGGCGGCAGATGCTAGCATGAGTGGAGGGTAGAGATTAGAGGGATTGCAATTGAGGCAGAGGCGGGGATGTTCACGGAGGAGAGAAAAGGACTGAACATAGGGAATCTCTTCCTACCGTTTTGAACGCTCACAGAAATTATATAAGTCCCGAATAATATCAGGATTGAGGGACCCCTGGGGGGCCACTGATTTTGGTTGTTTAAGGGGTATGTTGGCCAATCTTGGGTGCAGAAATGAATTAGGTGTTTGGGTTTGATATCAGGGGAAAGAGAAAGTGTGGTGAGATTGTTTAAGAGGCACTTAAGAGGGTAATCGGCCGGCAGGGATGATGAGCCTCCCATGATCAGACAGGTAGACTAAACAAGGCGTCCCCCGAAGAGTAGGCTGTCCAAAAAGTGTGGCTATGGCAAAGACTGTCGTTACAGGGGTTTGGCACAACCAGGGTCCTCCTGGAGAACCGAGGGGGTCAAGGCACCTTGCACAAGAATTTTTGAACCAGACGGAAAGCACTTGACCGGGCGGCGGTTGGGAGCATGTTCGAGATTCCTGCCGGTCGAATAGAGCTTACTGTGGGGCAACAAATATGGAGGCTCCGAGGCTCCCTGTTTCCCGACAGATATGGGAGTCCTTCGAGATCCGCTATGGGCCAGCAGACGTGGGACCCCTGGGATCCGCTGCAGCCCAACAGCCGTGGGATTCCTTGGGGGGGGTTGGGTGAGATCCGCTACGGGCTAGCAGATATGGGACCCCTGGGGCCCGCTGCTGCCTGGCGGCTGTGGGAAGGTGTGAGAGAGATAAGGAGGAGGAAAGAACCTTTAGCTGTAGCTTGGCGAGAGAAAGGGAGAAAAGGAAGCCTTCAGGGTCTGCTGTGGCCGTGAAGGCCGAGGCCGGGTGTGTTCCCCCTCGCCCTGGGGCCTGAGGGGCTGCCGGACAATCAACCGCCAGTTCCCCCCAGGGATCCTGGGCAAGTTTCAGGCTTCCGTGTCTGGGGAACTCACCTATCCAGTGGTCGCTGGTGGAGGCAGTTCACACATTCAAAATGGTGGCGAAGGTCTGGGAGGGCTGGAGTGGCCACTGGCGCCAGGTCGGGGATCCCGCCTATGGGAATACACCCGCACAAAGGCAAGGGAGCACCCGCTCGGAGTCACAGCATCAATGAAAGAAGTTCAGCGCCAGTAATGACTACACACCCGGCCAGGACCAAGAGATTTATTAAAAGGGGCTGTTACAGAGGGGATCTGTAACGGGAAAAAGGAAAAGAGAGAGAGAAAGAGAGAGTAAGAGAGAGAGAGGAAGTGGGATAGAGGCGGGGAGAGAGCTGCAGAGAGGGAGAGAGCGACAGAGAGAGAGAAAGAGAGTTGCAGGAGAGGGCTGTATTTATCAGCCTGACAGGGGCCGGAAGGGGCCATGCTATGTTCCTATTGGAGGAGTGCATGGGAGCAGGGTGGGGCCAACGCCGTGTTATAGTCCTATTGGATGCATAACAAAGCTGGCTACGGATTGGAGGCTCGCAGGTTTGAAATTTGCGCGGGGAAGGTTTGAAATTCGCACGCGCACGGGGAATTGTGCTCACAGAAGCTGGGACCTAGGGCCTTTGTTGTCTGGTGTGTCGGCGCCATTTTGGGAGTCACCCATCTGGTTGCTTCCTGCACCCTTCAGTTGGTATAATTAAAGAGTTGTAGAGTTGTTGGTATAATTAAATGAGATAAATGTCTATAAATAGCTTGAAATAGTTTCATGCGCATAGTAAAGGCTCAGTAAAAGTTGGGGATAATTGTTACCGTGGATGATGATAATGACAGTGTCTCACTGCTTTTTTCTCAACTTTTTCCATATGTGCCTAATTTTTACTTTTAGCTCTGGAGTAGCATGGGGACCGTTAACTTTTTTTAACTACCTGAAAATCTTCTAATTTTTCTTTAATTCAGTCATGGAAATTTGATGTTTTTTCCCCCAAAGCTAGATTTAACTTTAGGATAAGTGATATACTGTAATTCATTCATAATTATATAGTACAGCATTGAACAAAAGCACTAGAATAATGTATAAAGTCTTTTTAAGTGATATAGTTTAACAGATACATGTTGGAGTCCTTATTTTACTCTTCAGTCAGGTCCATCGGAGTCAATCTGTTTGCCCACAATCATACTGTGCTTTACTGTTAGACTTTTGCTTGTCACACTCGTGATCATCTCTGCACTTTCTGATACTCATATCAGATGATTGCAGTACAGCATCATTCTAGAAAATAAGGAGATAGTTTGAAGTTACTTTCCACAGGAGATGAAGGCCCAGCCACATGCGGACCCCCAAAATCACCCCCCCACCTGACCCGTTACTGCGCCTAAGATGGCGGCGGCTCCCTCGCATAAAATGGTGACCCAATTTGCATGCCCTCTCCCGTGGGCCAAAACTTTCCACCCCAAGCCGGAAACATCTGCCAACAGCCCCCGGCAACAGCCATGCTAAATAAAGCTCTGCCAGCCGACCTGTAAACGACTGACAGATCACCCTAAGCCACCCTAAGCCTCTATAAAAGCCGTGCGCCCTTGCTTCAGCGCTACAGCCTGACCCTCAGGTCCTGAAGCCACCGCGTTCGACCCATTAAATCTCTTGGCCTTAACAGGTGTTGAGTCTCACTGTGCACCACCGTCTTTCAGGAGAGATTCCTTTAAAAAGTACAGTTTACTATAATTTTGAAGTAAATTTAGATGACAGCCTTCCTTCGGGAATATCAGTCTTAAATTTGCTTGTTTTTATCATACTCAGTTTGCAATGAATGGTTGCAAATGTTGAGTAGATGGGAAATTGCAAGTCTAGTCTACAGTCAACACACAGCCTTTCTCTCTGCAGTCCTCCAGGAAGAGTGATTGCATGAGGTTAAAACCCTGATTCTAGTCACTATCCCCTGAAATTTCAAATTCGAGGTGTATTGTATACCAAAAGAACACAGCAAGTTATGTATATGCTTAGCTAACTGGCTCAACTTCACAATATTCAGTGTTTCATGGTAGAAATTGCTCGATATTGTCACTCACTTTCAACTATGCGATCATAGTTTCTTTTCTTTTTCTTTTTTTTTGAGTTGGAGTGTCTCACTCTGTCACCCAGACTGGAGTGCAGTGGCTGCTACCAGCCACTGCAGCCGCAACCTGCTGGGCTCTGGCAATCCTTCCACCTCAGCCTTCAAAGTAGCTGGAATTACAGGCGTGCACTACCACCCCCGGCTAATTTTTTTTTAAAAATTTATTGTAGAGATGAGGTCTCGCCAAGGTACTGAGGTGGGCTCGAACCCGTGGGCTCAGGCAATTCATTCACCTCAGCCTCCCAAAGCGCAGAATTACAGGCTGAGCCAGCGAGCCCGGTGATCATAGTTTCTTAAAGCTACTTCATGACTTAGTTCCTGAACTTCAGTTTTAAAAAAAATCTATGTGGTATAATAATAATAGGAGGTAAAGCTGTGCTTGTTAATTGCCATAGCTCTTCAACATTTAAGTAAAGAGAATTTGGATCTTATTTTCTTAACCATAGCATTCAAATATGTTATCCTGATCATAAAGTTAATTATATACCTATTCTTACTTTACTCCTTAAGGGCTTCTGCCATAATTTGTTAATCATTTTCCTGTTGGACATCTATTTTTAAGTTTCAAAATGTTATTATGTACAACATTGTAATGATCATAGTAGGCTGGCATGTTATTGTGAATAATTAGATTTGAGGAAAATAATATAAGTACAAGAAGGTAGGGAAGTATATTGAACTGTAAGATTCTTAGGGCAATAGCAGTGCACTTTCAAGGACCCAAGAAGTTGATGATCCTCATGACTCATGCCTAATTTCATTCAAAAGTGATGTCTTCGCTTGATGGAGATTTATCATTATTTTTGTCTTATCAGATAGGAAAAATGTTGTTTAAGACAAAGGATTTCCTGAAGAAATACTAAGAATTGAAAAGAGGGAAGGAGAAAGAGAAAGGAATGTTTTGGGGAGGAGGTGAGGGGGACGGAAGGGGTGGGGGAAGAAGGGGGGAGAGAGAGAAACCAAGATCTCCAGTGGATAAATTGAGGGACGAGAGAGGTGGGAAAGAGTTTCATGTTTTCTAGAGCCCTGGCGAGAAGGGGGTGGGACGGAGAGGAGAGTCAGACAGCGTTCTACACTCCCTGAGGAGGTCGTTCTACACTCCCTGAGGAGGTCGCTGGGCACCTGGCAACGTTTTTGCTATTTGGAGCCTATTTTAGGTGTGTGGGGGGAAAGGGAAGAAAGTGTGTAACAAGTTAATTACACCAACAGGAAATGTGTAAATCACATGTTCGCAATTTTAAAAAGAGCACTGACTATGCTTTTGTGTCACTTAAGGGACACTTCCATGATGTCATCAGCATATGAACACCATGGCCATTCTGAACGATTTCTTGTTTATTCTCTCCTGTGTCTGTGTCTCCCTGTTAGGATCTGAAAAATAGAAATGACTAGTTCTCAGTGTGCCCTGTTGAAATGTATCAATTAATTGTTATATGAGTACTTTGAAAATACAAGACTAAGGAAGATTAATGAAATCGATTTAAGGGACTAGTCTAAGCTTTTATCATTTTGTAACCTTCAGTTTCTTTTTCTTTTAATAAGTTTCATAGAAGAATTTACAAAGGAATCCCACTCCAGCTCAGAGGTGAAGTCTGGGCTCTCCTTCTTGAAATCCCTAAAATGAAAGAAGAAACAAGAGACCTTTATAGTGTGAGTAGCTGGAACTGACTTGTTATGTTTTGAAATTAAAAAGTAAAATTCATGTATCTTAGCTTTCAAGGTGATATAAGATGTTCATATCATCACTTAGAGCTATATTAACATTACGTTACATTGGGTTTTGGAGGCCTATTATTTGTTTTGTTTATTGGAATATACTTCTTGAATTTTTAACAGATACTTCAGTAAAAATGTTATTGTCTGTCAGTCAATCAATAAGTATCAAGTGCTTTTTAAATGTAAATGACCAATTGAAGTACTTAAAATGATCACTCAATGTTGAGACATATTTGTAGGGAAAATTGACTAACACCTGATCATTGTTGCTTGTTTGCCCTGTGGTGTTAATGAAGAGACTTGCATTATCACTTTGAGAATTCATGGGAAAATAGCAACAAAATTCGATTCATCCACCACCTGCCTGTATATGATTGTTTTCGTCTAAGGTGAATAAAGAAGACTTTGCCTCCAGATTATGAGGGCATCTCTAGGTTTTATTATTATTTTTTAAATACTTAAAAAAAACTTAAAATTTTGACTGAGGGTACGTAATGTTCTTCTTGACTTTGGCAGTGTATGACATATACCCCCTTGTCATCTCTATGGTGCCTTTTCTGAACCTAAAGTTTATGTAAGCCTTTGAAAAGAGTAAAAAAAAGTGTATAAATGGAATAAATGTGTATAAATGGAATAAGTTAAAGAGGAATTAATGAAAAGAGAAAAATCATTTATAGTTTAAGCCAAAAACCAATCCTAAAAGGTGCTTTGGTGCTCTTTTGATTTTTTTTTTTCTGTGTGTGTGTGTGTGTGTGTGTGTGTTGTTCAGGGGTAAAATTTCATCAAGAGGAAAGATAGTATATACTGATTTATTTAAAGAGTTACTCATTTTGTATAAATAAAGATTTTTAAATTTAGCCGTTTGGACCCTACACAGACTATGAGTTTATGTCTTGGGATCTTAGAGTTCCAGATTATTTTAGACTATTGATTAGATATTTACTTTTAACATCATAGTTTTAGAGCCGATTTCTAAAATGATGTTTGTGAGAACATACATCCTGGAACTGTAGCACCTGGTACAATGTGCCTAGTGTGTAGTAGGTGCTCAGTAAATATTTGTGCAATTAATGAAAGTAAAAAGCATTTGTGTTTATATGGTGTGTTTCCCGGGGCTGTTGTAACCAAGTACCACAAACTAGGCCGCTTAAAACAACAGAAACCTATTCTCACACAGTTCTGGAGGAAAGAAGTCTGAAATTAAGGGGGTGGCAGGACCACTGTCTCTGAGACTCTAGGGAGGGGCCCTCCTTGCTTCTTTCTGGCTTCTGGTGGTTGCTGGCAGTCCCTGGTGTTTCCTGGCTCATGGCCACACCTCTCCATCTCTGCCTCCTTTGTCATGTGGACTTCCTCCCTGTGTGTGACTGTGTGTCTTTGTCTTTCCCGATAAGGACACCGGCATTTGATCTAGGGTCCGCCCTCATCCGGTGGGACTTCATCTTCACTTGATTATGTTTACAAAGACCTGTTTCCAGATAAGACCCTGTTTCCAGACCCTGTTTCCAGATAAGGTCACATTCATAGGTCCTTAGTGGACATGAATGGTGGGGAGGGAGGCACAGCACGCTATTCAGCCCAGCACACCTGCTAACAGAACGGTAGTTTTCAGTTGTATTTTATGCTTTTTCTCATTAGAAGAAAATTATCCAGTGACCAGGTAGCATGAGAGAACATTTAGTAAAAACTGACAGCAATCACAACAAATAACTTGCCTGCCAGTGCCTTCAAGCATATAGTTTTCAACGCTGTTGTCAACATTCTTTTTACCATTTGTGTTTTCCCCAGCATCACTGTTTAATCTGGTCCTCCTTTCTGGGCACCCCTGCTTCCTCTCCCTCTGTCAAAATGGTAGGCGTTGCTCTCCAAGCATCTGCATGAACTGGAGCTTCAACGAAGAAACCACCTTCTCTTAATCTGCTGAGACTTTCTCAGGATGGCATTATTTGGAGCCTGGCAAGTCAGAGCGTCCAGACCTTCGAGTTTTCCTGATGACCTGTCCTTTCTTGGACTGAGGCTTGGTGTGAGGTGTTGAAGAGCATACGGCACGAATAGGTGCAGGGTCAAGGATCTTTTCTTCTGTGTTGGAAGAGGTGTGATTGCACAGATATATTTAGTAATAAATACTCTAAAAGTTGCAAAACAAAAACTTTGGCTGAGTTGAGAGGAAGGAAAGAAAAAAAGATCATGCTTGTGGTTCAGGAAGACCTCATGGTACAGATGGCTGAGGGGGCTTTGTTTCCCAAAGAGAGGAAGAAGAGGGAAGAGTGTTCAAGGCACGCTGCAAAGACCTCTCTGAGCCCCTCCCTCCACTTCGGATAGGATGAGTTTTAGTATTTAGAAGTTCAGGACCTACTTTACCTTTTCAGAGCTGGCATTAGTTGAGTATTTTTTTTGTTTGTTTTTTTGAGCCGGAGTCTCACTCTGTCACCCCGACTGGAGTACAGTGGCCGCTCCCAGCCACCGCAGCCTCCACCTGCTGGGCTCTGGTGATCCTTCTGCCTCAGCCTTCTGAGTAGACGGAATTACAGGCGCGCACTACCATGCCCAACTCATTTTTTGATTTTATTGTAGAGATGAGGTCTCGCCTGCCCAGGTGGGTCTCGAACCCGCGGGCTCAGGCAATCCACTCACCTCAGCCTCCCAAAGGCGCGGGATTACAGGCTGAGCCACCGAACCCAGCTAGTTGAGTATTTTACATGTGGATTTCCTCATTTAATTCCTGCAACAATGCCAAGCGCAGGTTAGATCATTAGCATCAGCATTTTCGTTGGACAGACGAGGAAACTGAGCTTAGTGCGGTTAAGTAACATTTTAGCCCAGGGTTAGCAAGTGGCAGAGAGGATCTAAATCCAGGCTATCCTATCTTCTGCGCCAGTGCTTTCCTTGCTGTGTTCCTTCTTCTGGTTGTGTCTCATTTTCATGTGTCTCTCTTGCGTCTAGCAGTGACACAGATGGTGGAGGGTCTGTCTGTCGTAGAGAGCGGCCTCACCCCAGCCTTGGTGCAGCTCCGTAGTCTTGTAGGCTCAACCCATGGTGCTAATACTCTTGTTTCATCTAAGTGCTGGCCACTGCATTTCTGCCCTCAGTTTAAGAATTCATTAGATCTCATATTTTAAAAATAACAATGTGTAGATATTATTGTGACACTTGTGGACGTCAACCCACCCAGTCTCAGAGGCAGCTGTAGAAGCTGTTTACCTCCTTCCATTCAGATTTCCTGGATTCTGTGCGTTCCTTGTAAGCACTTAGGACATAAATAATACTTCTGAGCCAGGCTCGGTGGTTCAGCCTGTAATCCCGCGCCTTTGGGAGGCTGAGGTGAGTGAATTGCATGAGCCCGCGGGTTCGAGACCTGCCTGGGTAGCAAGACCTCATCTCTACAATAATCAAAAAATCAGCCGGGCGTGGTAGCGCATGCCTGTAATTCCGGCTACTTGGAAGGCTGAGGCGGAAGGATCACCAGAGCCCAGCTGGTCAAGGCTGCGGTGGCCGGGAGCAGCCACTGCACTCCAATCTGGGTGACAGAGTGAGACGCCAACTCAAAAAATAAAAAATAAAAAATAAATTAAAAAAATAATACTTCTGACCTATTATTTGTTACCTATTTAATTGGGCTTTGCTTCTGACACCGGGCCTTTTTTATGGTGGAGTTTCTTGTCCTCTAGAGAAGCTGATATTATAGAGGTGTTTGGGTTATCTTTTCCCATCCAATTAAATTTTACTTTAAGACTTTTTTGTTAAAGTCATGTCTTGTCAAACATTTTCTTCCTGCGTTTCGACAACCCGTCTTTTACCAGGAGGCCTACAACGTAATAATTGAAACCTCTTTACTTGCCCATTTTTTAAAAAAGGTATTAGAAGAACAAATATGTGCGGATTATTATTTTTAAAACTAAGTTTTTGTAACGTCTTCTGGACCAACTTTTATCAGAAGTAACATGCAAGAATATTTTCATTGTCACATGATTGTAGCACAGTTCTGTAAATATCTCCCTTGTCTTTGGAACTCGGGAACACGCTGTGGTTGTGCTTCCTGTTTTAAAAAGTTACAGAAGCTGCCCTTCTCTGAGCTCCCACCAAAATACACAAAAGTACAGTGACTCACAGAATGCTCAGTATACACATAACCCATTCCAGATGCACCCAGGTAACCTCTTTCACTTTTAGCTGAAGTCAGAAAGGGTTGTGTTTGTGTGTGTGTGTGTGTGTGTGTGTGTGTGTGTGTGTGTGTGTGTGTGTGTGTTGGAATTGATTTAAGCAGAAGTCTATATTACCAGTACATGGTAAATGGGTCAGTATAACATATGTATATAGATGCTTATTTATACTTAAACATGGTTAAATTTTAATCTCCCATCTGGTTCAACATGGGAGATTAAACATCCTCATTTAGCTCCTATTCCCCTGAAATACCACTAAATTGACAGCAGATTTTTAAAAAGGCAAACCCACAGAGATGAGAAAATGAGAGAAGTGATAACAGCTGCCAACTTTTGGAAACCAGACCGCAGACAGACATTTAGTAAACTTAGCAAACCTGAGAAAGCTAAGTCCTAGGCTGGCAGTGGGAAATTAGAGAAGCAACTTGATTAATATCTCAGAATCTTCAAAGCCTTGGTAACTGCTAACTGCAGGGACCCCCGGAAGTGAAGGTGAAGTTAAAAACAGAAGAGAGTGTATCAGAAGCAGGGCTTCTGAGCCCCTCCCAATGCTGGCCAAGAGTGGAGGTTGGTTCTTTGGAGAAGATGGAACAGAGGGCCTTTACACTGGTAGCAGACACTGCTAAGGATGAGCTGCTGGCATGAAAGCAGTCGAATATCCCAGATTTTGGCCAGCCCAGCCCTTTTCCTTAACTTGGTTCCTGGGTTGTTGGCAGCCAGGTGCTTGTTCTTCTAACAGGAGATTGGAAGAGCCACCTCTAGCAAATGTGTCAGCATAAGAAAATACTGTAAACCCTAAGGCAGTGACTTCAGTGAACCTCAGTGCAACTGCCTGGCAAGATCCCTCCACAGGCAAGACCCCAGCTGTGAAGCCCCACCTAGACATGCAGCTTTTTAGTGCTTCGCTTCTAAATAAGAACAGAAAACAAGTTCTTGCCGTTCATTTGTGGAAAGGAGCTAACATGAAATACAAATGAAAGAAATGGACAAAAGCAACTTGTAAGAAACAAACTACAGAGCAAGAAGAAAACAATCACTAATATCTTTAGAGAAATAAAAATAGATATTGCATTTTTAAAACAAGTAGAGGATGCTATAAAAAGGAACACTCAAAAACAACAGGGCTTAAGAATACAAAAACAAAATAAATGAAAAACAAGAAAAACGAAACACTTGATCGAAAACAACAGTTGAGGAAATTTCCCATAATGTAAATTACAAAGGCAAAGAGATAGGAAATAATAAGAAAATAGATAAACAGTCTAGGAGATCTCACACTGTAATACTAAGAGTTTCAGATGGGAGTGAGGGGCGGGGAGGATAAGGAAACTGACAAAGGAATTACTGAAGAAAATGTCTCAGAGCTGAGAGAGGTAAGAGTTTTTAACCCTTTGCACTAGGATGTCCCCTCTGAGGGGACATTGTAAATATAGCAAACCACTGGGTTGCCTCCTCTCAGGGGACATAAAGAGATTGCTGGTGATTATACAGAACAGACTCGTGCCAGTGAAGATTTTTCAAAAATATATGTTTCCTCGAAATTTTCCATTTAAATTGCATAAAAAAGGAAATAAAGAGGTGAAATATATACTGAGACGTATGTAAAAAGAAAAAAATCAGCTGGAGTTACATAGAATGTGTGAAGTGCTTTCACAGTGGTGCTGACACTTCTTTGTAACAGAAGGTAGCGATAAAGGGCATTTGAATAAGAAAGGCAGTAGGGGTTTGTATCATATGGCATAACTTGAAAAGACAGATTCACAAGTTACTGGAGCCTTAAAAGAAAGAGACTTTTGAAGTTGAAGGTAGGTGGTATTGATCGAATATATCTATCTGTACTAAATCGGAAAAGTAAAATTGGAAAAGTAATATTCTTTTGATAATTTCATGCCATGATTTTGTCATTTGCAATCGGAAATTTTTACTCATTTATTTAGTTTTCAGAACAATGGCAAATTGAAAAGACAGGTGTGCGAGTTATAAGAAGCAGCAAAGATGAATTCTATTTAGACTTTTCTACAGATAGAAAAAATAAACCTTGACGTGGAAGAAAATGGTAGTCGTGATAGTGATCTCATCCTCCCCCCCCCAAGATAATGGGTGCAGAGAAGAGGACGTGTTGGTCGCTTCAAAGAAATGGAAGACAGCACGTTGTCGGGTGAAGAACGGGAGGATGTTACAGAGAAACACGGGCCTCCAGCGAGAATAAATTTTGTTGCATATTCTCAAACAGCAGGACCACAAGTAGCAAGTACTATAAGAGAACCAATTGACTATATTACTCTGTGTTTTACAAATGAATTTGTGAATAGTATAATAAAATAAACACATCATTATGTGGATGAAAAAAATAAAGAAAAAGCAGCCATCACACAAATCGATTTGGCATAAATGGTAGAACATTGACCAACAGGAATTTTCAGCTTTTATTGCAGTTATCCTAAATATGGGACTAATTCAAGTACCAGATTTGCAAGAGTACTGGTCAACCATTTTCAATAGTAAAATGCTCTTCTTTTCAGAAACATTCAGTAGAGAAAGGTTTATGCAAATCTCCTGGAAGCTTCATTTGAAGACACCTGTGTCAAATGATGGGACCATCAGAACTCGTGTTCAAAAGGCCAATAATTATTCTGAATACATCAATTCAAAATTTTTGCAAAGATCAGGCAATTTGTGTTGACAAATCTGTTGTTCAATTAAATGGTAAATTTCTTTTATAACATACAATCCAAATAAGCCTACCAAATGGGGTGTATGCCTTTATGCACTAGTTGATTCAAAAACAGGATATCTTTTTTCAATACTTCCCTACTATGGCAGCATAACATCCGAAAGCATCATTTGACCTGATCTTCCAGTAAACGCCAGCATTCCATTGTAATTATATAAAAAGTTGTTGGAAAAGGTTTCTAATGCAGCAGGATACTACATGTGTACTGACAGATATTACAGTAGTATTGTCCTAGCAGAAGAGCTACTAAAGATGAAATGTCATTTTAGTGGTACAAAGTCAACCAAAAGGGAATGCGAGAACAAATTAAAAAACTGAAGATCTTAATGAAAAAAAAAAATAGGAAAAATAATCTTAAGCTTCTTGCATGGAAGGAGAAAAGAATCATTAAAGTTCTCAGCACTTGGAATCCTGCAGGAATGAAAGCTAACCCAAGGACATTATGTGGTGGAAATATATCAATCAAAAAGTCTGAAATGATTCTAACTTATATTGCAAATATGAGCAGTGTGGATTGTATGGATCAATATGCTTCTACATGTTGTTTTTTGCAAAAATATTTTAAATGGTGGAGGAAATTATTCTGGGGACTAGAAATATGAAGTATTAATTCCTATATTCTGTACCAAACATTAAAAAACAATGGAAAACCTATGATGCCCCATTCGAAATTTGTCAAACTTCTGATCTACCAGCTGAGAAGTGGTTTTCAGGATTCACGAGTGTATCCTTCCAAATCATCTTCAAACAACAGATGGGACAATAAATTAAATATTATTAATGTGGGAAGAAGAAAACAAGAATACGTTGTCTGCTCAAATAGAAAAATACCAGGCGGAAGACGTCCTGCAAACTACTACTGCACTACATATATCAGTGAGCCCACAATGCTTGTCAGTGACTGTTTCACACGTTATCAAGTTAGAAAAATATAAGATTTTGATTTTTTTTGTCTTAAATAAGTTCCTCGATGTCCGAGATTCCATTATAAGGCAAATATCGTTACAACATAATAATTGTTTCCAGTGCTATACTATTTAATATGAAGCAATTCATCTTTCAGTATTTCATTAAAAAGTGCAGTCAAGTTGCTGGTAGGTGATCAGTGAGATGTCTCCAAGTGCAGAGGGTGAAGATTGAAAGGATGCGTCAAGTGCCCAACTCTGTGGATGAAAGTAGATCTGAACCAAGTGAAGTTTCAAACATGGAGAGAAACAACCTTTTAGAGAGAAAAAACAAATTGCACATGATTCTTCTTCTCTTGTTGGGAAGCAGGCTCCCAACAAGAGAGGCAAGCAAAGAGAAGCCCCAGCAGATGGTGAGGGAAGATCCCAAGACTGAGCAATTCAGCTGCCCCAGAGGCCAGGTGGTCCTGAGGCCAGTCCATCCCTGAGGTCAGGCCACCCTCGAGGCCAGTCAACCCAGAGGCCAGGCAGCCCCAGAGATCAGCCCACCCCTGAGGTCAGGCCACCCTTGAGGCCAGGCAGCTCAGAGGCCAGACCGCCCAAAAGGCCAAGCAGCCCAGAGGTCAAGCTGCTCCTGAGGTCAGGCCGCCCTTGAGGCTATGGCAACCCAGAGGCCAGGCTGCCTATAGGCCAGGCAGCCCTAGAGGTCAGGCTGCCCTTGAGGCCAGGCAGCTCAGAGGCCAGGCCGCCCAAGAGGGAGAAGGTCTGGTAGCCCTGGGACAAGATCTCCGAGAAGATGATGAAGCCTGTTCTATTGGAACATTGCCAGAGGAGATGTATACAACTTCTAGTGAGTTTGGGGTGAAATTAGCCATAAGTATGTAGAAAACAAGCAAATCAAGAAACAACGCAATGTTTAGCTTCAAGGAGAACAAAAACATCATGCTTGAAAGAGAAAAGACGTCTAGTAGACCGCATTGCTTAGCCATGAGGAGCTTTCACATTGACTTTGTAACACAGTCTCCAGAAAGTTCTCTATCCTAAATTAAATTCTGACTGTATGGACAGGATGGGAGCGAAAAGAGATGAAGGGCGAGGAGGTGGGTAGGATAAATGTGGATGTAGGGCGGAGGGAGCATTTGTGTCATGTACCTTCTGTAATGTTTTGATTTTTGAACCATGGGAATGATTTTTCTAAACCAACTTAAGTTTTTAGTGAGAATTATTTCACTGTTTGTCATAGACTTTTCAACAACTGATTTCCATAAAAATAGACTTTCTTCCCTTTTTTTCCTTTTCAGAAATTAAAACACAGAGCCCGGGGCTGCTCACCTGATATCAGGCAAATAGACCTGGATGTGAACCGCACGTTTAGGGACCATATCATGTTCAGAGACAGATACGGTGTTAAGTAAGTAAAGCCGGGCATCATGACGTGTGCGTGGCATTTATAAACAGTCTGCATCGAAGTCGTTATTAACCTAAAGTGTATTTACACTGTCCCTATAGACTTTAGTTTTGGCTTTAGCTTAAAGATTTAAGCTTTTGCAGGTCATTTAAGTCCTTGTTGGGTGAAACTTAGGCTCTAATTTAGCATAAATTTTTTAATCTTGGACATAGTAGGTGCTATGAAATTGATAAAGAGTAATTTTATATATGAGAATTCTTAGAAAGTCATATTATTATTAAAAGTCCTAGAAATGAATGATTGTGTGAAAACTGTCAGTGAGAAATACATCTCTATAACCTTGATTCCATGCATAAATGAACCTTTATAAAATGAGATACACATGAAATAAAGTGGGAGATTAATGAACTGAGTGTAAGAGTCAGGGCAGCCATCTTGCATGTTGGCAGATCATTGCTATGACAACTTCCCAGTGAAAGCTGTGGTTTTGCTGACCTCTACACTAGTCAGGATCCAACAGGAGAAATAGAAATCAGTAGATGATGTATATTAGGAGATTTATTTTAAGGTGTTGGCTTGTCCAGATGTGGGACTGGCGAGGCAAGGCCACACAGAGTCCATAAGGCAGGCCACCAGATGGGATAGGCTGGACCCTGGGACGAGCTGAAGCTGCTATCCACAGGCAGAATTTCTTCTTTTGGGAGGCCTCCGATCTGTTCTTACGGTCTTTAACTGACCTAATGAGGCCTACCCAGATTTTCTCTCTCCAACTTGAAGTCAGCAGATTTTGGATTTTTATCATGTCTGTAATAAAATCAGTAAAATGAATCTGTCAACCACCCCAGCCAGTGCAGCCCCCTCCTTCTCTGCTGTTGGGTCAGAGACATAGGCGCCCACAGTGCCAGGCTGTACTTTCAGCTTCCAGCTCAAAGGAGTCTTGTCGTGTCTCCTGGTGGAAACCTTCCTCCTTTGGAACTAAGATCTCCAGAGCAGCAGAGCCCAAGGCTGCAGGCACAGGAAGCAAACATGTTGCTAGCGGACCACTAGGGACGATGGGGAGTGGGGCCACTCCTGTTTCTCCCCTTGGAATCTTGGATCCCAGAGTCCTATAGGAGAAGCAGCACCTTATGTGGGAGCCTGATAGAGAGCACCTCGGGCTTCCTGGGGACATTCCTAGCCTTAAGGAACTGCACCGAGTCTTCAAAAGGCCATTCCACCATTCTGTCAAGCCAGCTGCTTGTATTGGGATGGCTTCAAATTAGGAGACTTCAACAAAAGAGGGCAACAAATGTAAGAAATTTGGAGCTTAGTGGGTTTTTGTATAAATTCTTTCTATTGGAAGGAGTGTTAAGTAGTCTCAAATTTGAACTTTTTAGAGTATTCTTTCAATTTGAGCTTGGGGTAATTTCTTTATTACAGTAGTAATTGTACCTAGATTAGCTACTTGTTTATAGTTAGCCTGTGGTTTATTATTTTTAAATTTGTAATCTTAAAAGTCCATAAAATAACCAAGTTGTGTTTAATGTCACCTCTTTCTCTAGGCAACAATCCCTATTCCATGTTCTTGCTGCATATTCTATTTATAACACGGTAAGTTGGAACACGGCTGCCCTATTGTACTCCGAGGAGCTGGAGGCCTGTTTCAGCCTTCCGTCCAATAGGGCCCTCTGGGTGCATTTCTTCTTCTCAGAACCAGATGGTCGCCACAGTCTCTGAGCTCTGTGGACCTTTTTAGGCTGTGACCCTGTGGCAACTCCAGAGTCTTAGAGCAGAGCTGATTCAGATGTGACCACAGCATGCCAGTGAATCTCACCTTTTCCTCTCCCCGCAGATGTTTTGTTGTTGCTGTTATATTTTGTGTTGTTGTTTTTGTTGTTGTTTGTTTTGTTTTTGAGGGCATGGACAGGGCAGAAAGACAGGAAGCTAGTGGTAGCCAGGTTAATGTTTGCTTGCCTTTTTATAACTTCTCCTTGCTCCTGAAAGGTTGCCCTTCATTATCACATTTTATCTATTAGGTAAATAAGGTTCAAATAAGATAACATACGGATTCACTGGCTATCCCAGGAATAGGCTAAAACTAAACTCTTTGGCAATGGACATGGCTTTAGCATTGTTAGAGGAAAGTATAATCCGGGGAATGGTTAAGTAGTGTTGTACCTAATATACGTGTTAAATAAATACTTGTTGACTAGATCCCAGGGAGGACAACCTTTGGATCTTGGGATGTATAATTTCTATTATGATTTAAACCTTTAAGTTACAAGAACAGAAGCTCACTCAAACTCGGGAAAGCTGGAAAGGAGTTTATTAAAGGGACGTCTCACAGAAATGAAGCGCTGGTTGGGCCTCATGCAAACTGAGCTGGAAAGTGGGAAGCATCCAGCGAGAAGGAGAGCTAGATATTCTGTCTCCCCCTTGGGCCACTCGGTGTTCTGATTATTTCTTGAACTGTTCAGTCCATGGTCTCTCTCTCTGGATTACTTTGTCTGCTGGCCAGTTAGCCCATGGCTCAGATTGCACCCACAGACTCAGCATGACCAGCATGCCCCTATCTGATCGCAGTGTCTCTGGCTTTACTCACATTTCCTAGAGAGAGTATCTGATTAGTCAGTGCAACCAACTAACTGTTCCCCTGGGGTCAGGTGCCCACTTCTGTTCCATCGACTGTGGTTTTATGGCACAAACATGAGTCTCGAAGGCCATGCCAGAATCAGGGACTTTGAGGAGAGTGGGTATTTCTCAGAGAAGGGCTTAGGCTGTGAACCCAAAATGTATCTACATAAGGGTTCAGAAGTCTAGAGGGGACAAAGGAGCAAACTGGAAATTGTAGGAGGAAAGAATTTGCCAGCATCTGAGCAAACAAGAGGACTAGTGAGCTAAGAATCATGCCCCAAACGAAACAAATATTAGTGCTCTTTAAAGAAAGCATAGCAGCATTGAGCAGAGGACAGTACAAAAGATGTAGGGATTTAGACTTTGTCTACACCTAAGCATTTGTTTTTTAGCACAATTTTATTCCTTTATAATACTGTGAAGATTGTGATGTTTATCTCGAGAATTGCCCATTTAAAAGTGCCTAGGCATTTTCTGATACTCTGTAGATCAGTGTTTTCTCTGTGCACACACACGATGTGATTCTAAACTCCTGGTTTCCGGCTCCTGTTTGCTCTCCAGGAGGTCGGGTATTGCCAGGGGATGAGCCAGATCACAGCTTTACTCCTCATGTACATGAACGAGGAAGACGCCTTCTGGGCCCTGGTCAAACTCTTCTCAGGCCCCAAGCATGCCATGCACGGTAAGAAAGCCCTGCCTGTTACCTAAATGACAACCAGGAGAGGGAAAGGTGAAGTAGCACAAAACCAAAGATGCGTGGGAGAGTTAAGGATGACAGACTTTGAGCCTGGGGGCTTGTTCAGTTATTCGGTATTTGTCACAAGTGCCTGCTTTCATTTTTCTTTATTGAACTTTTCTGTTCACATTTATTTTCTTTTGCCTTTACCCTAAAGTATATTGTTGGCATTTTAAAATTTAAAATTGCCCTCAGTCAAAAGAAGCTAATTTAGGTTTGAATGAATTTAGGAAAAGGTATATTATTAGGAGGAAAAAAAGATGGCTTTTGATCAAAATCTTTAGATAATCATGCAGTTATCATTTCATTGAAATGTTGACCATTGACTGGATATTGATGTATGACTCCTTGTCCAAAAATAGTAATCGAGAAATGACACTTAGGTCTTTAAAGGAAAGGTACATATTAATTAAGTTGTGTTATCTTTCAAGTATAGTTTTTAGTTGTTTCAGCTGTAAAGTTGGCTCCATTTTAGATTAAAAAAAGGCTGGTAACCTATTCTGGGTACTAAATTATTTAATATTTCAAAACTTGCATAATTTTGATTTTCAACTTAGCATATTGCTTATAATCACCTATAAGGGTGTTTGCTAAGCTAGGCAATAAACTTTATTCCAGAGTTTTGATTGCAATAAAGACTTATTTAGTCTTGGAAATAAAAGTGACATTTGTTCATGCAGTGCAACATTATCTTTCCAGTGCCATCCATATGGTAATATCAAACTTAAACCAGTCTTAACACTGGTTATCCTAAGAATGTGGTGGGAAACCTGCCATCAATTCAAAGTGCTGTTTTAATATTTTCAAAATTATGACCTTCCGAAGTCTATTGTCTGTTCAATGTCTACTCTTGCCATGTGGTTTTGTGGGTGTGTTATGGGGGTGTGGGAGGTGTGTGTGTTTACATTTGTCTTTCTCTTGGTGTTCCTTCCCAGTTATTTTAACAAGAATGATCCATATTGTAACTGTCTCTGGGCACATCACGTCCTGTAGATGGACTCCAAAAGCAAGACATATCATTAGATTGAGTTGCCGTCCAGTAGGCAGGTATCATTTCAAAAGGCATCTTGAAAATCAGCTGCTCTTTATCAGTTTCCATTTTACTTTCCCGTGCAATAGTGCTGCTTATCTATCTACAGTTTAAGTGGTATGAAATTATGTGGGAGACTCTCCAACTTTAGAAAGCAGTCATTTCTTTTCAGCCTGTTTGTAGCTTACCTTCAGCGATTATTGTCACCAGCCTAATCTATAAAACTATATTAATTCTTCTGTCCTAGCATTTACGCTTACAGTGCCATTTAGCTCATTGTTATGGGTAAGTTTATACTTGGAGATATTTGTTTCTCTGTGAGATTTTATAACTAAAGGTTACCTCAGTTCTTTCATTTCCAATATGAAAACTGAATAAATGTATGGAATCAAAGCTAAGGCCAAAGAAAGATGGAATTTAAAATATTAATGCTGAAACATCACTGAAAAGTGAAGAAATGTCAGGTATCTTAGCATTCTTGAACTAGTTATTACTGAATTGTATTGACTTTTCCAAAATCAGATTTTTCTTGAAATTTTTCCAACTTCCATTCCTATCAAATTGACCATGAAAGTGGCACTGATAGAAATATATAGTCTTTTTTATGAAACCATTTTACTGGAAAATATCGCTGAGGAAGGAACAGCATTTCTCTCCCGGGAAATGTTTACACACAACTTAGGAAACAGAACAAGTTAAGAAGTTACTCTGCCCGGTAAATTGTAGAGCAGTGTTGCCCAGCACTCTGTGCCTCGGGCTCTTCAGGGAAGTAGAGTTGCGTTTTTTTGGAAACAGATGTTGTGGGGGGCGGGGCGGGAATGGACTCCACGGTCAAGTAAGTCTGGGAGACCAAATAAAACAACGAAAAATAAGTTTCATTCTAAAAGACAACTGAGAAACATTAATAATAAGCTAATATGCATCATGAATAGCCAAGAAGGGCACACAGAACATTGCCTCTGGATTCTTTTTCAACAAAATAGGACATCTGTCAACATCTTGCAAAGCTGCATAGAACCCGAATTGGAAAATATTCATGTGGAGAAATCGTCAAGTTCATTGAGTGTACATCCATGTTAATGGATTGTGTAAAATAGCTGAAAGGAAACTGGAGAATAAAAATAGATGTAAAGTTCAGTGCTTTTAATACACAAAATTTATACTAATTTACCACTTGCAATTAGTTAATTCCTAGATATCTTATAGATTATATTGTATAGTCACTTGGGATAAAATATAATTTGTGTTATATCATTGATCTTCTAGTGCCTGGATTCTTTTTTTTTTTTTAAATTAGAGTCTCACTGTGTCACCCTGGAGTGCAGTGCTCCGCTCATGGCCACCCCAGTGTCGACCTGCTGGGCTGTGGCTATCCTTCCAAGTAGCTGGAACTACAGGTGCATGCTACCATGCCTAGCTAATTTTTTTGATTTATTGTAGAGTTGAGGTCTTACCAGGTTTCCTAGGCTGTTCCCGAACCTGTGGGCTCAGGTAGTCCCCTCACCTCACCCTCCCAAAGTGCTGGGATTACAGGCTTGAGCCACCGTGCCCAGCCATTCCTGGATGTTTAAACAGATGTTAAATGCAGCTTTAGAGAAATAATTTTAAACAAGGCCGGGAATGGTGGCTCATGCTTGTAATCCCAGCACTCTAGGAGGCCAAGGTGGGAGTACTGGTTGAGCCCAGGAGTTCCAGACCAGCCTAGGCAATATAGTGAGAACTGTCTCTACAAAAAATTGTATAAATAGCCAGGTGTGGTGGTACATACCTGTAGTCCAAGCTACTTGGGAGGCTGAGGCAGAATGATTGCCTGAGCTCAGGAAGTTGAGGCTACTGTGAGCTGTGATTGTGCCACTGCACTCCAGCCTTGGGCGACAGAGGGAGACCCCAACTCAAAAACAAACAAGCAAAAAGATAAACGAGCAAAAAAAAAGTTGGAAACATGACATTAATGACATTGTTAGAGCAGATCTGAAAAAAGCAATAAAATTTTTGTAATATATTAATAGCAAAACAAAATGAAAATTAGTTAAGGTTAGAACAACCTGTATGAATATTTAGGCATTTAAGATATGACCCAGCCAGGCTCAGTAGCTCAGCCTGTCTTCCCAGTGCTTTGGGAGGCCAAGGTGAGTTAATTGCCTGAGTTGCAATTAGTTAATTCCTAGATAACTTGGTGAGACTTAATCTCTATAATTAAAAAAAAAAAAGGCATGGTAGCACTCACCTGTAGCTCTGGCCACTTAGAAGACCGAGGCAGAAGGATCCACCAGAGCCCAGCAGGTTGATGCTGGGGTGGCCGTGAGCGTGCCACTGTACTCTAGTCTGGGCAACGGAGTGAGACTCTAACTAAAAAGAAAAAAAATAAAGATACAGCTCCATATCCTTAAAAAACAGATAACCTTGATAAATAGCTTCCGTCCCCCCCCCCGCCTTTTTTTTAAGCATCTCAGTTCAGAAATATTGTGTCCTCTTTAATATGTTTACAGGGGGCAGAGGAGATCCTCACACAAACATTAGACTAAAAATTCCCTACCCAGAGCTGAGAGTCAGTTATTTCTTTGGTGGGGAGAAAAAAATATTTTGGTAACTACCAGATGTTTCTTTTTGTTTTTGACAATTACAAATGAAGGAAATACGTTGCATTTTTAAATCTTGGGGGTTTGTTGATATTGTTTATGAAGTGTATTTATGTTTGTTTTCTAGGCTTTTTTGTCCAAGGTTTTCCTAAGCTCTTGAGATTTCAAGAACATCATGAAAAAATACTGAATAAATTTCTTTCCAAGCTTAAGCAACATTTGGTAGGTAGATATGACTATGCTCACCTATCCCAAGAAAAGGCTAGAATAGTTAAATGCAGTCTTTGGTCCCAATTACTTTATTAATTGATATTGTCATCCATTTCATTTACTGTACAGTTGTAATTCCATTCTTTTCAAAATGTTAGATTTATAAAATTTATTATTGATGGACTATCACAGTTCTAATTCATAGATTTAAAACTTCTTCTTTGAAGCAAAACAGTGTTTAAAGAATTGTGATTTCTCAGTTATTTTAGAGGGTTTTTTCATTGCCCAAAAAGTATTTCAAGGATCATACAAATTCATTCTTATTGAACTGTATGTATGCTTTAATATAAAACACAGTAGTTTTATATTAAAGATTGCTTGCTATAAAATGTGTCAAAGATAATCTAAATGTTGTATTACAATCCTGTCATAAGAGAAATTTATTCTTGGAGTGATTTTGAGAAGTAAGATTTTGGGAGAAGTAAGAATAGAAAAAATAGGAAGCATGAGAAAGATTTGTAACAAGATGGTTTTATGTTTAGCTTCGACAGCTACATTCAACAGCCCTCCTAACTTTTAGTATTGCGTTGTCATATTGTGTTTTCTGCAATCCAGAAATTGTGAGCCCTTTGTTTTTTCAGGATTCTCAAGAAATCTACACAAGTTTTTACACAATGAAATGGTTTTTTCAGTGTTTCCTTGATCGTGTAAGTATTTATTTACAGAACACAATCATACGATTATAAATACAAGGTGAGGGGAAACTGTTAACCTTATTTCTGTTTTGTTTTGCTTTTAATTGTAGACTCCCTTTACACTAAATCTCCGAATATGGGATATCTACATCTTTGAAGGAGAACGAGTTCTTACTGCCATGTCTTACACAATCTTAAAATTACACAAAAGTAAGAAAATGCTTAACTGTAAAGATTTTGTAAAAATCAAGGCATATTTTAACCCTGATTTCTCATTCCCCGCCCTATTTCAAATTCATTCTTTTAGCAGTGATGTAAAAATTACTGAAAATCAGTGGAGAAATGATCTTCAGTTGGTAGTTTGCTTTCATTGGTTCTTTCCCATAACTGGAAGCTGACTACATCGCAGAGATTCTCTTCTCTTTCTATCAGTGTCATTTTCTCATGTAAGCAGAATGCAATCTGTTTGTTTCGCTAATAATATTATTCTTACTAAGTATTTGTTTCCCTTGGGACCTGTGGTTTGTTTCATCAGTCTGAATTTCAAGTTTGCAGTAGGAGAACAGAGACCAGAGAAGCCAGGCCCCTGAGTTCAAAGGGCTGAAGAGAACATTCTCTATTACCGTTTCCTTCCGTGATAGAGGAGCATCAACTCCTAGCTGGGGTTGGGAACGGCAGGCTGCCCCTGCTTGCCTGCCTTGTGGCCCCTGGGCCAGGAACAGAGTCAGTGTCTATTGGTATATAAATGCAGCAAGATCTTTTTTTTAAATGAAGACTTTTTTAGTCTTCAGTTATAATATATTGAGGGTCTGTAAACTTGCTATGCTATGCCTTACTTTAAAATCAAGAAATGAGAGTTTTTCTACATGAAGAACCTTATTCATCTTTAAAGCTCAATTCATCCTTAAAATTTATGTGACTTCTTTTGTAGCTATGGAGAGAAGAAAATCCTTGAGAGCTTTAGAACTTCCTATTGTGCGTACTTCTAATCTGGGTCATCCCATGTAGTTTCACATTCATTGTACGCTCATTCTCTTAGTTATTCTTGAACTGTCTGTTCGGCTACCCAACTAAATTAGAAGCTAATTGAGGGCATGGGGTCATGTTTATAGTTTTTCTCTCTGCTGTGCTCAACATTGTTCTAAGTACACATTAAGTACGTTAATATAAGATTGGTTGCTTACTTGAAAAGCACAGACTGCTGGAGTGGGAGATTAACCCTACTGTAGAGAGGAATAAAATGCCTTTTAAAAGCACCTTTGTATTCCTTCCTTTTTTCAAGAAAAGGACTCAGAAGTGTTGTGATTCTTCTGTTCCCTCACGTTCAGTCCTTGTTTCCCCAACACACAGACTGAAGCACCAAAACAAAACTATGGATGATGAACTGTCTCCCAAGACTTGGGGTCTGGCATGTAACTATGTGGAAGCTTTCTCTTTCTTCTTTTTCCTCTCCTCTCCCTCCCCCACCTCCACCTCTTCTTCTTTCCCTTTCTGTATTATGAATGGATCGACGTATAGAGCAAAAGTAGCATTTTTATTAAGAGATAGAAGCTTAATGTTCCCTAAACAGTGAAAAAGTATAAACAGAATGTTGTTTCTTCGTAGCTCTCTTCTCCCTCTTAAGTTGTTTTCCTCACGTGACCCTTGATTCATTTTGACAAGTAAAAAGTTTTTTCACCCTTTGTGAATAAATGTTAAGCATAGCAACTGCTTTATATACCACCATATCATTAGACTAAATTAGCGGTGGAAAAATCTGTCTGCTACTGTGTATTCTCACAGTTAGGGAATCAGAGGACTTACATGAAGTTCCTTCACCACCAAACAAAGCTTCAGAAAGTGAAGGTGGTAGGGGGTGGGGGGCATGAGATGTTGACGGAAGAGTGCCAAGTTTCAGTTAGTCAGGAAGAATACGGTCTGAAGATCTATCATGCAGCCTGGCAACTGGGATTTATAACAATGTAGAGTGTACTTGAAAATTGCTAAGAGTAAATTTTAAACATTCTCATCACAAAAATGAAAAGAATATGAAGTAGTGACATGTCAGTTCGCTTGATTTAACCATTTCACAATGTATACAGTTTGTCATTGGCCAATTATAAAAATTA
This sequence comes from Cephalopachus bancanus, assembly GCA_027257055.1. Taxonomy (NCBI): domain Eukaryota; kingdom Metazoa; phylum Chordata; class Mammalia; order Primates; family Tarsiidae; genus Cephalopachus; species Cephalopachus bancanus. Next base: position 6,016,909 of record JAPVLO010000027.1, read on the forward strand.
AGAACAAAACCCAAAGCAAAAAACTTTCTGGGCATCTTAAATAATTGTTAGCTGAGGCTCATAGGAGATTTTTTTTCTTTTCTTTTTTTTCTCCCTGATTGCCTCACAAATACATTGTGAATGGAGGTTACACTGTAGTTTTAACTAGTAAAAAGTCAGGAACAACGTAATGCCCATACAGATTGAATCAGTTACAGTACAGTGTACTCTTATTCAGCTATTAATAATGATGGTGTAAAATAGTATCAGTTGAAGTGAGAGATATCTGTGATACATTATTGAAAAGGAAAAAAGCAAGAAACATGAATGACTTGAGAAGTAGAGTTTACTTTTATAAATGGATACACATAAGCCCATCTCAGTACGTACACACATCTGTCTGTAAGGGATTGCAGTGGGATCTTACTGGGTTTTTACTTTCTGCTTTGTGTCTGTAGTTAGTTTGAAATTGTTTTTCAATAAATGAATTTCATAAGTAGAAATAAAACTCACATGATGAATAATCCAGATTTGGAGGAAATTCAGAAACAGTCATAAATATGAACTTAGAAGTGGATTTGCCCATGGCCATTGCAGCTGCAGTCAATGAAACAGAAAGGCCTCCTGTCCCCTGACTGGGCTTCCTGTGTGTTTCTCTAAGAAGCCCTTGCTCTGGGTTACTGTTAACACCTGGATACGGTTATTCTTAAACCAGTGAGACGTTAGTTGGCAGTATTCTCCCACTCCTCTCCCAAGCAAGCTTACCTGCTTTTCTTGGTGACTGTTCTAATATCAGAAAATATGTTTGTCTTACTGAGTTGTAATGCTATTCCTGATGCCACATGTAAGTTGGATACCATATATGCCCTTTTTAATGCCCTTTTATAAAAAGTCCTATACCTGAATAGAATATATTATCTTTTCAGCTGAAAGGAGCTGTTGACTTGGCATTTTTATTTCTCTCATCCTTTCTTAGAGCATCTAATGAAATTGTCTATGGAAGAACTTGTAGAATTTCTTCAGGAGACCCTGGCAAAGGATTTTTTCTTTGAAGATGATTTTGTAATAGAACAACTTCAGATCTCTATGGCGGAACTAAAGCGGGCAAAATTAGACCTTCCAGAACCTGGTAAGAAATACCCCAACACTTTATGTTGACATCATAATTAAGATCAGAAGACATGATCATCAGGAGACATAGAAAGCAAACCCTCACAGCAAAACTGGAGTGTGGGCAGGGGCCTTGAGAAGCCATTGACTTTGCTAAGTGAGGTCAGCCCTCTCCTGTTCAATAGGAAAATCTTCATTTCCTGCTAATTCTTTCCAGTACCACAGAGTGTATTTGGAACAGCCAGGACTATACTCTTGTTACCTTAACATTTATTTTTAAATAGCATACCTTCTTTTAAAAAGTTTACGGCAAGTTTTAGTAAAAGACACATGTAGAGAAAAAATAAGTTTAGAACTCTTTCAACAGAAGATTAAAATTCAAAACCTGTGCGGGATGATGGGGATTTAGCATCTGATTAGCAGCTACTATTTATTGGATGCTTAGTTTAACACTGTGCCACATGCTACAGTGCTCCCTCATTTCAGCGCTAAAAGTTAGGATCAAAAAAGTGCTCATCCTCATTTTACAGGTGAAGAAGGATCCTTGTATTAGGAAACGATGGAGTTGGGGTGGAGAATGGGGCGGGGCTGAAGGGAGAGGGATGGGTAAGTAACACCAGAAACCCTGGCCAAAGTTTGCTCTGATCACAGGGCGTCAGGGCAGACTGTGACAAGGTGGCACTGCACTTTCTAGCAGTCATCTGCCATCTGTATTTCTGCTACTGCAGCCCTGACTTCTGGGACTTTTTGCCCGTTGTCCTGCCTGTCATTATCCTCTTTAAATTGCTGTGAACTATATATGGAACATTAAGATAACTCAGGGAACACCATCTGAAAAATTTTGTTTTGTTTTGTTTTGGTTTGGTTTTTTTTGAGTCGGAGTCTCACTCTCACCCAGACTGGAGTGCAGTGGCCGCTCCCGGCCACCGCAGCCTCGACCTGCTGGGCTCCGGCGATCCTTCCGCCTCAGCCTTCCGAGTAGCCGGAATTACAGGCATGCGCTACCAAGTCCGACTGATTTTTTGATTTCTTGTAGAGATGAGGTCTCGCTGCCCAGGCGGGTCTCAAACCCGCGGGCTCAGGCAATCCACTCACCTCAGCCTCCCAAAGGCGCGGGATTGCAGGCTGAGCCACCGAGCCCAGCCATCTGAGAAATTTTAATGTCATGTCTGACCTCTTAGAAACACGCATGAGTGTGTCAGTTCTTTGTGACTCCTCACACACCACATCACCTCGTCATCCCACCAGCCAAGTGTAACGGGGCCTGTTCTCCTAGACCCACATGGAAATATGCTGGGGTTAAATTTTTAAATTTTCTGCTGACCGGATGGAGTATTCCATTGTTGTTTTGATTTGCATTTCTTTCTTATATGTTTATCGTGCATTTTTATTTATCTTTCTGTGAACCTCCCTGTCCATCACTATCCTTTATTCAGGGCATCTGTTCATACAACATCTTATAAGTTAAGGAGACTGTCCAGTTTATGTGCCATGGACACTTTTCATCCAGTGTTCCCTATGGCTTCTTGCTTTTGGGTCTCATGTAAAGAATATTCCACACACTGAAGTTTTTAAAAATTACCTATATTTCTCTTATAATATTTATATCTTTATGCTTCGATCTTTTTTTTTTTTTTTTTTTTTTGAGTCGGAGTCTTACTCTGTTGCCCAGACTGGAGTGCAGTGGCCACTCCCAGCCACCGCAGCCTCGACCTGCTGGGCTCCGGCGATCCTTCCGCCTCAGCCTTCCGAGTAGCCGGAATTACAGGCGCGTACTACCACACCCGGCTAATTTTTTGATTTATTGTAGAGATGAGGTCTCACCTGCCCAGGTGGTTCTCGAACCCATGGGCTCAGGCAATCCACTCACCTCAGACTCCCAAAGGCACGGGATTACAGGCTGAGCCACCAAGTCCAGCCGATTCGATCTTTTTTAAACAGTATTATTGAGATAGAGTGAAACATGAGTAAATCTTGAGTTCCTCTAGAATTACTTTTTGTTATGGGATAAGAACTCAACTTTGCTTATTTTCCAAATAGCTAGCCATGTGGATTAATGGCATTTATTAAATTATTATAATTAAATTAAATTAAAAATTGACATTGTGTTCTGTTCCATTGACCTCTACTTTTCCAGTTACAGACAGTTTTAATATATATAGGGCAAATATCCCTTATTACTTTGTGTTATTTTGACAAGTTACAAAAAATAACCTACTAGTATTGAAATGTCATATTTTGCTAGTATTGAGACTGCACTGAATTTAAAGATTTTTAAGGGAGAATCGATAGTTTTAAAACTGGGTTTTTCTGAGTCAACCTTTTGACTTTTTAGTTGTGTAAGTTTCCTTGAATGTCCATCCCCCAGGAGATGTGAAGAACGTCTGTTACACATTTCTCACCTACGTACTCCACCCCCACTCACAAACGATAGAAAAGCTAGCCATCAGCAGAGGGTCACTAGGCAACCCAGGGTGCTGCAGACCTGCCGTCTCACCACCACCCTTGTCTCTGAGGTGGCTACACAGGCCCCAGGGGAGACTCAGGCAGAGGGAAGGCTGGGGCGCCCGAGCCCCACAGTGTTATTTTTTTATTGCTATTGTAAGTTGAATCTTTTCTTCCATTTTTTCTAGCTAGTTAGGCAAAACTGTTGGTATCTTTTTGATATTACTTTTGTAGCCAGCATATTTGAGCCATTCTCAGGTTTTCCAAGATTTTTGATATACAGTCATATCTTCAGCAAAAATAGTATTTTCCTCTTTCTTTTCAATATTCATGCCTCTTAATCTCTTTTTCATCTCAAGAAAGTGTCCAGCCATTATTTTGTTTTGCTAAATTTCTTTTGAAAAATCAAAGTGCATGTTCAATTTATTTGAAAGCCTTTTCAACACAAATGAGATAATTATTTTTTTCTTTTTAAAACCTTTTAACATGATGAATGTTGTTAATATGTTTCCCAGTGCTGAACCATCTTCACTTGGTTGTGATAAATTATTCCTTTATAGTACTCCTGATTTATACTTGCTAATATTTTACTTAACATTTTAAATTGTTATCCCTAAGTGAGATTTCATTGCAGTTAACCACAACATCAGTGTATTGTCAGGTTATATGGCTTCATAATTTGGAAGCTTTCCTTCTTATTATTCTGGAACTTTTATGTAGTATTAAAATTATTCCTCAGTGGTTCAAAAATATATTGTTTCAGTGTGATGTAATTATTTTGAGGGAGTCGCTCTTTGATAACTTTATTCTTATCTGTTTGTTTGTTGTTTTGTTTTGTTTTTTGCCTTCTGAGGTTAATGTGGGTCATTTGGCCATTTATATTTTCCTAGAAAGTTGTTTATTTCTAGTTTCTTAATGTATTTATGTAAGGTTTGAAAGTTATCTCTTATGGTTCTTTTATCTTTATAACTATCTTAAATTTTCATTTCTAACTTTATTTGTACGGTCTTCCTCTCCTTGATTAAATTATTCAGAATTTAGTCTTCATGAATGACTTGTGTCAAGAATCACCTCTTGAATTTGTTAATTCTGATTTTCTTAGTTTGTTTATCTTTCTTCCGTAAAGTCAAATTCTTAACCCTTGCACTCGGAGACATCTCGCTGATCACCTACTAGCAATTCAACTGCCCTTTTAAATGAAATAGTGAAAAACGAATCACTTCCTATTAAATAGCAGAGCGCTGGAACCAATTATTTTATTGTATTGATATGTGGCTTATCGTGGAATTTTGGACATCGATGAACTTATTTGTGGCAAAAAAATCAAAATTTTGTATCTTATATTTTTCTAATGTTTGGTAACGTGAAACTGTCACCAACATGCATTATGGGTTCATTAATACATGTTGTGCAATAGTAATTTGTTGGATGCCTTCCACCTGGTATTTTTCTATTCAAGCAGACAGTGCAGTCTCGTTTTCTTCCTCCCACGTTAATAATACATAATTCATTGTCCAGTCTGTGCACTTCACGCATTCTCTTTCTATGTAATGGAAGTTGATATTTTTTTATGTGTATCTCAGTATATATTCCATCTCTTTATTTGCTTTTTTGTGCAATTTAAATGGAAAACTTCAAGGAAACATACAGTTTTGAAAAATGTGTGCTTGCATAAGTTTGTTCTGTATAATCACCAGCAATCTCTTCCCCTGAGAGGGAACATCCCAATGGTCTGCTAGATTTCTGATGTCCTCTCAGAGGGGACATCTGAGTGCAAAGGACTACTTTATTTCATATTAGGGGGAATGTTTGTAGCATAAGTGTTTAAAGGCATGAATTTTCCATCACTGTCCCGTATCTGTGATTTTTGACACAGATTGTATATTTTGTCATTGTTACCCACACTGCCTACCATTTAAGTTTTTGGTTTTCGTTGACTGAATTTGTTGGAGGGAGAGTTTTGTGAATTGCGCGTGCACGCATGTGTGTGTCTGGGGGGCATCTTTTCTTTGAGCTTTGCTTATGCAAACTGTAAAAAAAATAGAAAAATATGATACAGAAATTACAAATGAACACCTACATGCCCACCTCATAGATTTAACTATTGTTAACATTTTTCTGTATTTATTTTATCTGTGTATGTTTTGTAACTGGTTGTCGGAACATTTTTGAAAACTTTTTTTTATTGTGGAATTTTTCAAGCATATAAAACAAAAATAGGGAAATGTACTCATCACTCGGGTTATTGCACAATATGTAAGTGAAAATACAGACATCAGTATACTTCACTCTAAATACTTGTTTGTGTCCAAGAAACAAGGACCTTTTCCTGGCCAATCACCATGCCATTGTCCCACTAACAAAAATAACAGTGTGGTTCCCCAACATAATCTCATGCCAGTCGCATGCTGAAGTATTTCCTGGTGTCCCCCAGCCTGCCTTATTTGCTGTTTCTCACCAGCTTGCCAATGAGGGCCACGCTTTGTGTCTGTCTGGCAGGCTCTTTAGGTCTTTAGCAGGGAGCAGTGCTCCTTCCCTCTCCCCATTCCCCACCTACCTTTCAACTTTCTTTTCTTTTTCCTAAATGACACTGTCCTGCTGAAGAGGGCAGTCCTGTAGTCCTGGGGAAGGTTCCACACTCTGTTGTCTGATTTTTCTTTCCTGGTGTCCTCTGTGGTTACTGCAAGCTAGAAGTTAGATGGAGCAGTTGAGTTAGATTCAGGTTAAAGAGGAGGGGCATAATGACTCTAGTTTGATTGGTATTAGTGAGGCTGAGTGTGGTGATGATAATCACATCACTTTTCTTAAAAAAAAAAGTTATAATTTAAAAAAAATCTCTCAACTAGCGAGTAATCTGTGTATAATGTCTTGACACTATACAGACATCCAGTTTCCTTTTAACCCTTCCCCCAAGGGTTTTAGCTTCTATTGATAGCCCTTGCCTAAATCAAATATTTCTTTAGAGGTTGCGAAATAGTTATTTTTCAAATTCAGTGGCTTACATTTTTGGGCAGACTTTCCTCTGTAACAAAGAACTCTTCCTCTTTCATCGACAGTTGCTTTAGATGGAACTCTGGTTACCTTAAAATGTAGTTCCTACCAAAAAGGCAGAATAAATGCTTCATTTTTTCTCAATTTTTCCCCTCTGCTTTTTTTTGTTCAAATGCAACTGTTTGGCAGAGCTTTTGTCAACTGATGGAAGTCATTCTGGTTAGAAAGCCTGTGTTGATCCACTGTTGCTGCCAATTTGGCCAAATGGATACCTATGACCTATGCAGAAGAATCGAAAGATTTTTCTTAGAGTAATTGAGAGTCTTGTGAAACGGCCAAACCTTCTGGGCACTCTGGTTTGACATGCTGGCTCTCTCCCTGTCTGCTTGTTTCCTACTTTATCCGGTCCCTCTCCAGCCACTTCCGAGAACCGTAATAGTAGTAATAGTAACAGTAAACTTTGGGGCGTATGTGATTGGCTTTTTGTTAAATGCTTTACATTTACATACTAAGCCAATTTTTTTTCCCAACAGACATTTGGAATAGGTGTTTGTTGATGAAAGTCTTTTGGTGTTTTTGTTTTGTTTTAATCAACTCAAGGACAGTTTTCTATACATGGGATTTTTTAGGTTTTTTAAATTAGCATTGTATTTATTAAAGTTACAAATTAAGAACTTCTTTACATTTAATTTGGTTTACAAAAATTAGGAGTGTATTTTTAAATATGTGAAATTTTAACATTCTCTTCTAAGGGAACTTTAATTTTTGGTTCCATTTACAAGCATCAATTCCTACAAACATTTTTAACTGGACTTGTAAATTTAATATATCCAAGTGCCTTTAAACATACCAGTTTTTCCATTTAAAAGCAAGCACTGGGATTACAGGCTTGAACCCAGATGAAGGAACTTGGGCTTCAAGAGGGTTGGAGTTGGTGTTTCTTTGGCCTTTTAACTCTACCTTTTACTTCTAGAGGTCTTTAAACCTGATGGAATCTTTTGTTCTTTTCATTTGGTTCTTATTTGGTAGGGCCATAATTCACACATTAACTGGGATTTATTTTAATTTTGAATGAATAATTTTCATGGTCATTCTGCTATCAGTGTTTTTTTTTAAGAGAGAAAGTCTCACTCTGTCACCCAGGCTAGAGTGCAGTGGCGTGATCATAGCTCACTGCAGCCTCAAACTGCCAGACTTGATCTATCCTCCCACCTCAACCTCCTGAGTGGTTGAGACTCATTTATAAAAATTTTTGGTAGAGATGGAATCTCACTTTGTTGCCCAGGCTGGTCTCAAGCTGTTAGACTCAAGTGGTCCTCCTGCCTTGGCTTCCCAAAGCGCTAGGATTACAGGCATAAGCCCAGATGAAGAAACTTGGGTTTCAAGGTTAAGCACAGCTTCAAAGTTAAGTACAGCTAGTAAATGAGAGGACTCTCAATGGACTGCAGACCTGACTCCAAAGCCAGAGCAATATGTTATACCAAACTAGCTGCTGTGACAAACAGGTCACGATTCTGCAAATTCTGATGTGAAAGAGGGGCTCTCTCATATCAGTTTGTCTTTGAACAGGCTTCTCCTCCAGGAATGCCCTTATCAGTTCTCTGGACATCTCTGGCCTTCTCCATTCTGCTTAGTTTTCAAGACTTGGCTTCAGTGTCACCTGCTTCCGTAAGCCCACAGAATGTCATCACCTGTGTGGTATGCCCACTATTCATGTTTCCGTCCTCCCCTCCCGTGCCCGAGGGCTCAGTTTGTGTGTCTCCATGAGAGAAAGTTCCCCAGGCCAGTGGCCGTGTCACTGCCTTGCCAGCACCTACTACAGTGCTTAGCTGTGGCTGTATTAGGCACCTTTATTGAATAAATGAAGTGCTAATATACTTTGTAGATCATAAAGGCCTACTGTCTATGAAAGGTTAGAATGATGCAGGGATTTTTGGGGGGAGGGTGATGAAATTGTTCTGTGTCCTGACTACACACACACACACACACACACACACACACACACACACACACACACACACACGTTTTATTTTATGTTAGTTTAAAGATACCTTTTTGAGGAGTTGATTGGTTTTTCATATGAGCTGATGTTACAGATACTCAGCAATTTTTATGTGTGTGTAAAAATTAAAACTCTAGGAAACACAAAGTGCAAGTTTTTAAAAGTAAATGATTTCACAAAGATCGATGAATGTGTGTAGTATTAAATAGATTTGTAGTGAGAGGTGTTGTTAAATAATTGTATCCTTTCTGCTTCCCTTTTCTTTCAAGTTTAATCTGATGAAAAAGAAAGTCAAATCCATGCGCCTAACTACAATAAGTTTTTAAACTTCTTTAAATTACCACAGCTGTAATTTAAAAAACAAACTTTATTCACCTCATTGAAGACTATAATAGTGTTTGAATTGTATATTCTGGCTAATGTTACATTAAACAGAAATAAAGTCATTTTTCAGATACATATATTTGAAATCAGTAATTTTGTGAGAATATTTAGAAACTCAGCTGGGCTTATTTAATATTTGTTCTGGAAGGGGATAAGCTTACTCTTTCCCAGGATAACAGGATAATTTTCCTGGCAGCAACCCCCCACCATTTCTTACTGAAAACTGTTAGGGCAGAATACATATATTCTGTCATTGAAGTTTAAAAGTGGAATGCTGCTCACAGGGAGAGCACTTAGAGCACTCTGCTGTAATTATGAGTCTCTTTCTCACTGCAGAAAGCTACAGGAATGCCTCCAAGGCATTCCTGGGCAAATCCTGCAGTTGAGCATGCGACCACTGGGTGGGGACAGAGACCTGAGTAAGACCAAGGATGGGCCAGCCTGAGGGCTCTTCCCCTGGCCTTTTTAGTAGGATGGTTAGGGTATTCTTTTGTTGGCTTTTTTTTTTTTTTTTTTAAAGAAAAAAATGCTACCTAAGAAAAAAACAAATGAACATTTTGCCTCTGTTCTCAAATGTGCCAAGTTTATTTCTTTTTTTGGAGCAGATACTCTAATTGTTAGCACTGCCATAAAAATACTCACCACAGGCAGGGTGCGGTGGCTCACGCCTGTGATCCCAACATTTTGGGAGGCCAAGTTGGAAAGATTGCTTGAGTCCAGGAGTGTGAGACCAGCCCGGGCAACATAGTGAGATCTTGACTCTACAAAAAGTTGAAAAACGAGCCGGGAGGATGCATGAGCCCAGGAGTTGAAGGCTGCAGTGAGCCTTAGAGTAAGATCCTGACTCAAAACAAAAACAAAAACCCACCACTCGATGACTGACACTGGTGAAGAATATCAATAATGTGGTATTTGTTCTCTCTGGTTGGAATTGTGGTGCTTTCTTACCCTTTAAGGAGTAAGGGTGGTAAGACCTCATTTCAGCTCCCATGTTTTCAGAGGAAGTAGGGGAAGTGAATTTTAGGCAGGACGCTGCAGTGGGGTGAGAGGCAGTGGCCCGGGTGAAAGCCAGGATAGGACAGATGAATACTTACTGCCTACACAGAGCTGTCTGTTTTGACGTGATGCTTGAATCTTTCCGTTACAGTTAGCTGCTTAGGGGTGAAAGGAGATACTTAAACAAAGACCAAGTACAGCAGCGTGTGTGTACACGTGTGCGTGGTAGGTAAGGTAGGCTGGGAGCTCTAAAAAGAGATTGTGCCAAAATGCTTTATTTGGATCTACTTTTCTGGGGAAAAGTAGAGTGTTAATTGGCACGTGAAAATATGACTGGTGATGGCATTTGTCTTTCCTAGAGTCTACATATGTATTTTCAGTTCAGTGAAAGCTGAATAATTAATTAATCTTTAAAAAGGAAACCCCTTTAAAAGGAAGTCAAGTGGGGTTTCCCTCTTGAGTTCATAATGGCAGGGTCAGGCCCAGCACAGAGCCCTTGCTTGGTACCGGACGAGAGCGGCCTGTGCCCCGTCCAGCCGGGAAGTCGGAGCCTGTCCCCATGCCATGTGAGTTGCTGCTCAGAGGCTCCCCGGCCACCTCTTGGCCCCTGCTCTCCTGGTCCTCGCCATCCCTCGCTTGCATGACCTCACCTCCCTGGCTCCCTTCCTCTGTCCTCACCTCCTTCCCTTCTTTCCTCCTTCCTTCCCTTCTCCCACCCCTTCTCGTCGTCCTCCACAGTGGCGCCTGAGAACCCCCTGGGACCTTCTCGGAAATGTGAGCAATGCATGTGCACTGTGGGACTTCTGAGGATTTTATACCATTCCGAGGTGTTGGGCCAGTTACGGGAGTAACTTGGTTACTTACGACCCTGATGCAAAGTGTTACCAGCCAGCAAATACCTGTGGAGGGAGACGATGGTGCTGTGCTGGTTCCACATTAGTGCTTAGCCTGCTCCCGGTGTGGGAGGCAGGACTGCACTGGCACTTTGAAGTTAAGCAGACCCCAGGCTGTGGTCCAGCCCTGGCACCTGGGAGCCCCTCGCCCCTTGAGGCAGGACCTCCTGGCCTAACTTGCCAACTGTTTGTAATGTTTGGAGGAGTTGGTCTTCGCAGCACCTGTTTGCTCAGAGGCTCCGTCTCGCATCCCTGCCTGCTGTCACTTTATCTTGTTCCCCTGCTACTACCTTCTTCCTCCGCTTCGAAAGTCTCTGTGGGGGCAAAGGGGCCCAGTCCTCTAGGGGTCTTTTACATTTGTGGTATTTGCCGTATTCCCCTTACACAGCAGTTCCTAAAGAGAGGTTGTCATTTCAGAATTAACTGGATACGATGTCATTTTGTCTACACTGGATTTTTTCTTCAAGCCCTGCTACATGTTGTTTCTCAGCTCTTGGATATTTATAGCCATCATGTTTCTGATCTCTTTGTATGGCCACTGTGTCATTATTTCATATGAATTATATATAAATGAGTGGACATTTTGCCAACACCTTCCTTGTAATTCTGTTACTATTTTAGATACTACAGGAAGGAATACAAAATCAGTAAGTAGGTTATAGTCTATTAAGGGCAAATGTGCTAGGGACTACCGGGAATGGACTTTAACATGTTACTTGTGGGTCATTTTAGAACAGTCATAAATTTTTTCCCCCAGTGTTCATTTTGATGTCTTATCCTTCAATAAATAAAACGTTAAAATGTTTCCTTTAATTCTAATGTGATGTATATAGATGAGTGGAATATTAAGTGCACTTCCTTAGAGAAATGTCTATTTACTGGAGTGTAAAGTAGTGTTCAGGATGAGGTTAACGCTTACCCTTTGTGTTGAAAAGTTAAACCTCCCGTGTCCGTATGATACACACCTTTGTGTCTGTGCGTGCCTGAAATTGACCATCTCAGCCTCTCCCTTCTCAGTTGTTCCCTCTGTCTCCTAAGAAACTCGTGTTTATTATCCACAGTCCCCCATTGTACTACGTGTCCAGTGAAGTCTTTACTGATTTGTACCTTTTATATATTTAAAGAATTTCAGAATGGAAATTTATGGCTATCACAACGTAGGGATGGTCCGTGCTGTGGCAACGTTTTCTGCCAAGATGTTCACCTGTCTTCTTAGTCCTCTTTCTTCCCTTCACCCCCACACTAGAGTATTGTTTTTTCATCTCTTCCATTGCACCGATTCTTTTTTAAACCCTCGTGGCCGTCCTTGATGTCTCTTTCCTACTCTGACAGTGTAAGTAAAGCCGGCCAGTGACTCTCCGTCCTGAGAACCAGGGGAAGGTTAGGACCCCTTAGATCTGGCAGAGGGATGTAGGCCTATTCCAGTCATGTTTTGCTTCCATGTTGTCGGCAAAAAAAGAGGCTTTAAAATGGGAAAATGTGAATAAAGATCGATAAGAGGAACTCGAGGCCACATGCAGTGAAGAAGTGAAGATGTGACTAAGAAACCAGACACAGCGAATATGGCTTGGAATGACCCGTTTGACGGGGCGAGCCTGTAGGTGAGGCCACAGTGATTGTTGATCGTCTTGGAAAATGTGTGGCACTAAACTCGTGTTTGAAAGATACAGGTAAGAAAAATGTGGTTCTACTTTTTTTTTTTTTTTTTTGAGTTGGAATCTCATTCTGTCGCCCAGACTGGAGTGCAGTGGCCACTCCCGGCCACCGCAGCCTCGACCTGCTGGGCTCCGGCGATCCTTCCTCCTCAGCCTTCCAAGTAGCCAGAATTACAGGCATGCACTACCATGCCCGGCTGATTTTTTGATTTATTGTGGAGATGAGGTCTCGCCGCCCAGGCGGGTCTCGAACCCGTGGGCTCAGGCAATCCACTCACCTCAGCCTCCCAAAGGCGCGGGATTACAGGCTGAGCCACCGAGCCCGGCTGGGTTCTACTTTTTAAAAGAGATAAAAGTTGCTTAATGTAATGTCTGTGTGAGGTAGGAATCAGTAAGTGAATTAATTAAAAATGGATCTTTGAGCATTAAGAAAGCAAAGAATGTGATCATCAAGCTCTATTAACAATGCCATACCTTTTTTTTTTTGGTTTTTGTTAAGATCGCTCATTGAGTGGATCAGAAGAATGCCATCAACCTACTGTATTTAAGTAAAAGTAGTGTTTGACCAAGGCCTGTAATACTTTTGGAATAAGCTAAAATGTTACTTGTAAGTCATACTTCAAAAATGTAGATGGATATCATCCTACCTATAAAAGAGTATTCTGTGCTTTTAAGCTTTATAATTCTTTCTTTGTATTTAGTACGTGTTTGCGGTAGAAAAATTATGTAATAGTTAAGCAAAATATTCACTTTTTTGGGATGTGTTAACCACTACTAGAACTTAATTCTTATAGTTATTTTCGCATATACATATATAGGCTTGTGCCTGTATATCATTCATAATAAATGGGCTTATACTATACATAATGCCTATAACTTGTTTTTGTACTGATCAGTGTTAAAAAATATATTAACATGGTAATAGGTTGCTACAAGCTTATCTTATATTTGTAACCTATTTCACCATAGTTTTGTTTTACAATTGTTACTGAATTTCACAAATCCTCTACATTGAGGATATACTTTTTCTAAACATTGCATTTTGACCATCCTTATAGCAAACATTTTACATGTCTTCATTATTATCTTAGGATAAATTTGCAAAGATAGAGTTGCTAGATCAAAAACTTCAATATACATTGTCAAAGTGAAGAATCTGTTTCTCCAAACCCACAATGATGAAATATACCAGTCAGAAGGATTTCAATTTGCATTTCTCTGATAACTTGTGCTATATTTGCCTTCTCTCTTTCTTCTCCTGTTCACATCCTTTAATTTTCTATATAGGGTGCCCTTCATTTCCTTATTGATTTTTAGGAGTTTTTAATCTGGTAAAGAAGAGCAGGTACTCCATCTTTGGTTCCACCCAGTTAGTATTTGTCATCACTCACTTGAAGCATCGACAGCATAGTGCTTAGATTTGTGGATGACATTACATGGGGAGGTATAATTAATGCTAAATTTCAGAGCGATCTCAGATTGAAAGGATGAATCAAAAGAAGATAATCTTGCATAGGAATCCGTGTTAAAGCATTCTTAATTTGTCTAACAACAACTATAGTGACTATATATATAACAGCATTTCTGTCAGTGACAGACCATGTGTGCGCTGGTAGTCCCAGAAGATTACGATGCCTTTTTTTTCCCCTGGAGTCAGAATCTCACTCTGTCACCCAGGCTGGAGTCCAGTGGCACAGTCACCGGTGCCACAGTCTCAGCCCACTGAGCTCAGGTGATCCTTCTGCCTTAACCTCTTAAATAGCTGGAACTACAGGCATGCGCCACCACTTCCAGCTAATTTTTTTGGTTTATTGTAGAGACGATGTCTTGCCAAGTTGCCCAGGCTGGTCTCCAACCCCTGGGTTCAGGCAGTTCTCTTGCCTCCGCCTCCCAAAGTACCGGCATTACAGGCGTGAGCCGCCGTGCCCAGCCATAATGTCATATTTTTACTGTATCTTTTCTTTGTTTAGTTACGCAAATACTTCTCATTGCACTGCAGTTGCCTACGGTATTTAGTACAGAAGCATGCTGTACAGGTTTGTAGTCTAGGAGCAATAGGCTGTACCACATAGGCTGGGTGTATATAGGCTACACCGGGGAGATTTGTGTATGTGCATTCTGGGCTGTTCACAGAAGGATGAAATCATTTCTCAGAGTGTACACCCATCATTTGCATCATGACACATGACTGTACATATCATAGAATCATATATATAACTGCCAGTTACTGAGCGTCTGCTATATACCAAGAAGTACACAAGGCTTTTCTCATATATTAACTCCAGTGTTCACAATTTTACAAAATAGATAGCCCCATCTTCAGTTATAGATGAGAAATCTGAGACTCAGGTTACATGACTTGTCCAAGTTCACACAGCTTCTCAGTGGCAGATTCAAGTGCAGGTCGTTTGTTCCTGTTGGCCGTGCTGTTTCCACTTTACCTTGGAGAGACACAGCTTCACAACACTTGGGAACCCACTGCCTGTGAAAAAGCTTGGGCACAGCACGGCTGCCCACAGCTGATGTATCTTTCATTTCAGTGTTCTGGATGGGGAAGCAATCAGCCGTCTTACTCAGTTAGTTCAGACCTGGAATGTCGCTCAGATTCTGGGTACCACTTCATTTCGTGGTCATCGATGGCTACAACTGAATGTCTGGAAGCCAGCCCCAAACTGACCATTCCCAGCAATCGCTTGGTGACCACAGGACCAGAAAAAACCTGCAAAGTTCGGAACTCGGGTGCCCCTACGGGCTTGTTACTGCCTTTGTCTGCCTACCATGCTTGCTTTGCTCAGTTGTCTTTTTAATGGGATAATAGAAAATGAATTTTAATTACTGTAGTTAGTTGCATTACATTGTTGACGTTGGAAATGTGCTTGGCCCGTAACTTGCTAACAGAAAAAGGCAGTCCATAAAATTTGTTTTTGATAAAACAAACCAGTTTTGAGATTTAGGATGTAGATCTAAGTGTAGCCACCCTTTTAAACACCCGCTCTCAAGTGAATTGAGCTTTCACGGTGGGGGACTGATGCAGATGGCAACACCGCAACCCCAGCGTGAGCGCCTGCGCTCTGGACTGAGCTTCCCCCCTGGATCGACGTTCGGGGAGGGTGCATGCGCGGTGCACCTGTCTGTGGCAAGGCTTTTTGTCGTTGCTGTTTTAAAATACTGCCATGGAGAATTTTACAGCATTGTGAATCTTTTCATACGTGCTAAAATCTGGCGCCTCGCTGCGGGCTGCCAGCAGCCAGCAGGGGTGGGAAGTGGGCAGCTCCCGGGGCTCAGCGTGGCAGCCACTCGGCGAGCGCCACGGTGTATCTTTTCTTTTTAGTGGCTGTGTGTTTTTCCGGGGTCCTACTCGCCACCCTGAAAAGGTCTTTTGATGATTGCCTGGTATTTTGTCTGTTGGAATAGCAGCCAGCCGTTGCATTTGCCAGTGGGATTGCTGTGTTCTGCTCTTAGAAAACTGCCAGGCAGTGGAGACCAAACGCTTACAGATGCAGCCTTTCTATGATACGGGTCTCTATATCTTCTGGATAATTTGAGTTTGCTGGGATGATTCGCCTACAGGGAAGAAGGAATGCATATGTTTATTGGAACTAAGTGGATAAATGTTTTTAGAGCTGATAAAAAAAGCTTTGGGGGCTACTAGATAGATTTTGGTTGTATTTTTCTTGCTATTTTTAACCTGATGGGCTGGATATGTGGCGCATTCTTGACTCACAGCTTTTAGGTCAACTTTCTCCACTCACGTTGCACATGTAGACTGGTCAGAAGCAGAACGAACTGCTTCCGGCCATTTCACACACAGCATTTGTGGAGCAAAGAGACAAGCATTTTAAAGTTGAGGTTGCCGGTTAGCCAGTTTGTCTCACACCATAAAATGTCTTTCTTACAAAAAGGCCCAAGAGCAGTGTCGGGTGTGCCTTGTCCCGGGCCAGGATCCCCGTCCCTGTGTTGCTTGGGCCCTCGGCTGACCGGCCAGGCAGGTGTGTGCCCCGCCAAAACTCCCACTCCTTCTACCACAGCCTGGCACGGGTGTGCGGGGTTCAGCAGGGTCGGAAAACTGAATCCACCACTTACTGGCCATGAGCCTTCGGGTAGATCCATTTCTGCCTCCGTTTCCCATCTATGAAATGAGAGAAAGACGCCGAGACCTGTGTGGATGCCGGGTCTCAGCTGTTACCATTATCGTCACAGTGATGGGTACCACAGTCGAAGCCCACCACCCTCCACAGTGACCTTCCTGAGATGCGTATCAGATCCCGTGCCTCTCCTGCAGAAAGCCCCTAGGATTTTGCAGTTCACCTGGCGTAGTATCCGGATGCCTCGCCGCAGTCTCCTGGCCCTCCGCCGAGCCCGCCCCAACATCGGCATGGCTTTTTCCTGCTTTGACTTTCTCGCGGCTAGCTGTGTGTGACTGCACTAGGGGATGAGCTGCAGGAGGGCGGGGCTGCCGGATGTGTGTGGTGGGCAACCCGGACGGGCCTGGCCCACAGCAGTTGCTTGGTGTATTTGCCCAATGGTTGAATGAATGAAATACCTACTGGTTCTGGTACTTATGGAACTCTAACACTTGCTTTCATGTGTATCAAATAAGGCGCTTGAATAAATATTGTCAAAGTAAAGTTAATTTCAGTTGGAACCATCAAAAGTTTTCTCAGGAGTTTTATGAAAATGGCATAGGGGAAGTTGGGGGAAATACCAGGTTTTCATCAACTTCCTGCCACCTCGAGCTGACCTGGCTTCCCTGAGACTCTGCTCTCCCTTCTAGAAAACGCAGGAGGCCGAGATGTCTCTGGAACCCAGGGGCTGCCCAGAGGAGGGAAGAGGAAAAGGGTTGTGACTGGGAGACCCCTCTGCCCCCAATCTAGCTGGAGCCCCTCTATGTAGATTCTCTTCTTATCCTGAGATTTCATATGAAATTGACTTTTCTAAAAGTCTGCATTTAAAAACTTTTTAAAAAACACTGAATTAGAAGCACAAAGGTTGTTTTTAGCTCAATTATTCTATCCAGGTGGCTTAATTATTTAAAGGAGGTTGTTTATTATTTTCTGCCCCCTCCTCTCCCTCCAAAAGATCACTGAACATTTTTTCAAAAGTATTCTAAAGAAAATTATACGTGAATGCGTAACAAAATTACCATCACTAAGATGTGAGCTCCGCAAAACAGGACGGTGTCTGCGTGTCACATGATGTGCCTGGCAGTGCTTGCCCAGGAAATGTGTGTGTCATGGGCGGGGGCGGGGTGGATGTTGAAGCCAGCAAAATCATATTTTTGCATGATGATATTATTACGTTGTAAAAACAGGTAAAAGCATGAGATTTTTATAAGCAAATCTGTTGTTTTTCAAGATTATATTTATTAATATACATGTTGTAATAGGTAGTTTTTAAAAA
Organism: Cephalopachus bancanus; assembly: GCA_027257055.1. Taxonomy (NCBI): domain Eukaryota; kingdom Metazoa; phylum Chordata; class Mammalia; order Primates; family Tarsiidae; genus Cephalopachus; species Cephalopachus bancanus. The sequence continues at coordinate 6,034,764 of JAPVLO010000027.1, forward strand.
ACACTGTTTAGTAAATGGCCAGTTTGTTGCAAACTAAAAGTGTGCGATATGATGTTCTTTCTGTTTTTAATCCTTTTTCCTTTTAAAGTAGAATCCTTTCAGAATGCTAGCTTTCAGATAGGGAGTACTTTTCCTTTTGGGGGGAAATTGTGCTGTAAGAGGTATTTAAGATAATAATAATATGTGGAGACATCTTTAAGACCACAGCTGGTCATCAGTTGACTTTTAAATTTGGCAGCCCTGTCTGGAGTTGACAGAAAACATTTTACTGTGACTTCAAAACCAGTGTTAAGGAAGGTTAAAGAAAAAGTAGTAAATGGTAAGACACTGAACTGCTGACCTTCAGGGTGACTTTAGGAGTAGGAATGAGACTGTCAGCTTTGTAGTCTTGAAAAAGCATGGCCTAACAAGATATTAGAATCCGATGGTACGCAGGTATATGGGGCTTATCCATAAGGCTGCACACCATTCCCACGCACACACTGATTGGCAGATTTTGCGTCTGGGCATGTTTTAGTATCTAAAGATGCCTATGACCACACAAGTTCTGTGGTATAAAAAAAGTACACACAGGAATGTGAGTTTTTCAGTGAATGTGTGAAGAGCCTGCGATGACTAATCACGGTCTGTCGGCTGGGGACTGCTTCCTGGCATACGCCTGTTCCTTATGAACGTGTCTTCCTTTCCAGGTAAAGAGGACGAGTACCCTAGGAAGCCCCTGGGGCAGCTTCCCCCTGAGCTGCAGTCCGGGGCCGTGAACCACCTGAGCAACGGACAGAGCAGCGTGGGCCGGCCCAGCCCCCGCGGCAGCAGCCGGAGGGACAGCGGGGCGTCGCCGCACAAGAGGCAGGAGCACTCGCCTCACCATCAGAGCCGGACTGGCACGCCGGAGAGGGTGCGGCCGCCCGCGCGGGCGTCGGTGGGGGACGACGGCCGGAGGCCGAAAGAGGGGGACGACGGGCAGAGGAGGCCGCCCGCAGGCGCGCAGGACGGGCCCCGGCAGTACAACCACGCGGCCGCCAACCAGAACAGCAACGCCACCTCGCACGGCAGGAAGGAGTTCGCGCCCCGGTGGCATAAGCCGTCGGACGCCGCGGACAGGACTGCCCGGCGCGCGGCGGCGCCCCCCACGCTCGCGGTCCCCGCCCCGAGCCCCGCGGACGCGCGGGGGCCCCACGCGCGGCCCAGGGCGAAGGCCCCGGACGCCGGCGACGGCAAGCGCGGCTCCACCGCGTCGCAGTACGACAACGTGCCCGGCCCGGAGCCCGAGCCCGGCGCGGCGGTGGAGGAGGCGCTGGAGCGGGCCTGCGCGCACCCCAGGACCGCGCGCCCCGGCAGCCCCCCCGGGGCCGCCGCGCTCGCGCGGAAGCCGCAGCCCCCGAGCCCCGCGAGACACGCGTCGCCGCGGGGGGGGCGAGACCGCGGGCCGGCGCTGCCGCCCTCCTACAGCAACCCCCCGCTGTACCACGGAGGGTCCCCCAGGCGCGGCCCCGCCCCCAGCAGCCTGGCGCCCGCGCCGCGCAGCCCAGGCGCCCGGCCCGGCCCCGCCCGGAGACCGCACGGCTCCGCGCTGCCTGTCGACGCGGCCCCCCAGCAGCCCCACGGCCGCCCGGCCCCCCTGGTCCTGCCGTCCGGCCGGATAGAAGTGCTGCCGGCGGACGCCGGTGCCGGCGCGTTCCCGGGCCACTCGGCCTCGCCGAAGAACGGCGGCCTCGTCCTGCCGCCGGTGGACTATCTGCCCGACAGCCGGAAGTGGTCGGACGTCAGCTACGCGCCCCGGCCCGACGTGCACGGGCCGCCGTGGACTCGAGACGCCGGCCGCGGCCGCTGGCCGAGATACCCAGGCTTCCCTCGCCTTCCCTTCCCGGACCACGGCCTCGCGGCGCTGTCGGCGGACGGCCCGGTGCGGTGTCCGGCCTCGGCGGCGGTCGGAGACGCCGGGCCCCCCGGGTACCCGTATCCCCCCGGGCCCGCGCCGGCGGCCTACCACTCCCGGAACCGGGACGGGCTTTCCATCCAAGAGTCGGTGTTGCTGTGAGAGCCGCCCGGCGCTGGCTGGAGCGGAGCGGGGAGGAGGCCGCGTGGCCCCCGCGTGGCTGCGCTGGCCATCGCCCAAGCGGCGTGTCGTGGGTCCAGCCCGCGCGACCCCCGCGTCTGTGGGCGGTGAGCGCGTAGGGCGCGCCTCCGTCCCGCGCGGGGCGGCCGAGGTGAGCGCGCGCCTCGCGTCTCTCGGACCGGCGGCGGCCGGTGACCCCTGACCCCTCGGCTCCGCCGCCCCCTTTCTCCAAAACCCGCGCGGTTTTACGAGGGTGGTCCCTCCTGTTTCGACGGATGTTGCAAAGTACCGAACTGCAGAGTAGGCGTTTTTAGGGCTGTGGTAGTGTATGTGTCTTTTAGTGGCTATTCTGGGCATCTATGCACACACGCGCGGGCACAGACCTAAAGGAACACTTTTAAAAAACTACTTTTAATCCAGATCCGGGGAACAAGACGTAGTCTTCTCTGCTTTAACTTGCTTTTGGCCCAGGTTTGTTTTTCCGCGCAGATTTTCCTCGTAGGCCCCACACTGGCGCAAAGTGGGCCCTGACTTCGTTAACGCGGCGCCTCACAGAAGGCTCGGCGCTCTCCCTGCGCTGCCCCGGTTTCTTTCCCTCTGAACACGAGGGACAGCGGAGAGGAAGGCTCGCCGCTCCGTGGTGCTCAGAAGCCGGGGCAGGTAACCCGAGCTGGGGCCAGCGGGGCGGCGCTGCCGTGTCCACGCGGCGAGCGGTCGGCCTGGCGCCTCCGTGCCCTCGGTCCTGCTCGGCCTCGCGCGGGGCCCCGGCCGGCCGCCCCCCTCTCCGCTCGGGGGGCCGCGGCGCTCGCTCCGCCCCAGAAGCCCACTGGCCCCGGGCGGTCCAGCCACGATCCCCCTCGGGCCCTCTTTCTTTGGAGAACGCAGCCACTGGGCGTCGCACGTAGTCAGGCCATTAAATTGTGAATGTTGGCGTTATAAACAGTGATCCTAGTTGTTAATAGGCGTTGGGGTACTTTGACCCTTTTAAAAAATGTGGTATGGTTTCGTGCATTTGAAACCTTGTTTTTCTTTTTCATTTTAACAAATTCCAGTTCATGGTTAAAAAACAAAAAGTAACGTCTTTAAAAATATTCAATTACACTACAATTACGAAAACACTGGCAAAGTGCTGGGCACTCCCAGAAAGTATGACCTGGTGTTTAATTGGAGAGCTTGTTTTCAACGATGCTTTGCTTGTATTTGAATAATAGTAGAAAACCTAACACTGACAGTTTTTCCTGTTACAAGTTGGGGCTTTCAGCTTTTAAGGTACAAAAGTATGTCTTTAAAATGAAAAAAAAAAAAACACATTTGTTTAGCTAATGAATGCGACAATATTTTTTATGTATATAATGAGTCTAATGTAATCTTACTCAATGGGGTAGTGATGTTATTAAATGGCAAAACAAATGCAGTGTGAAAGCTGAAGCGCAAATGAAATCCTCATCAAATAACTGGGCTCTTGATTTAGATCATGTGGAAACTGAGAAATGTACATAAAAGTGTAGCTGAGGACATTAATTCCAATTTTTAAACCATGATTCTGTGACTTGTAATAAACCAAGCTGTACAACTTAGTTTATGATAGCAGTATCTGAGCTGCTTCAAAATATATGTATATCAACAGTGGTAAATACTGTAGATTTTTATATATATATGCAAATATATATATATACACACACAAGCACTATTTTCTTATGTCATCTATGACATTTTTTATCTGTATAATTTTTTTGATGTGATTGTTTTTAACATGCTAAAAGTAAGAAGTATATTTTGTTTGTCTTTTATGTGCATTTTTTTTCCCATATGGCACAAATGGTGCATCCCTGCTGCTTCTGAGGCAGATTCTCTTCTGATGGAGATGTGGCCTGTGCTCACTCACATTACTCTGTATGTCTCACAGTTCTGTGTTATGTGCTTATTAATTTCTAGTAAGTCCATATTGAGAATGACATGCCTTTATTTCCTTTGTTCTAACATGACATTGTCAGTAGTAATAGGTATTATTTCAATTTTCTCCGTTGTAAAATGTAGCTCTCTATGTTAGGTTTTTTAGTAGGAAATTTTAATTTGGAATTATTTTGCCATTGTACAGTTTTGCTCTTTCAAACTTATTTTTTAATAAAAGGTGATGAAATGATGATAACAGATAAAGAAATATTGGTCAAGTGAGTCAAAGTATATTTATGAAAAACGTGTTTAGTAAGGACTTTGGTGGTGTGGAGACTGATTTTACTCTGTAACTCCGTGTCAGTGCTGTAAGTGCTTGGCCATCAATCAGTCTCTTCACGATAGTTTTGCCTGACATAATAAACACTTTGGGATAGTGGTTTTTTTTTTTAATATTTAATATTTTTTCTTTGAGAAGTTAAAGAAACTATACCTAGGATCTTGAAGGTTTTAAAACGTTAACCCTTTCAGGGTTAACCTTTTATGTCTTAAATAACATTTTAAAAAATTGACAGCCTTTAAAGCTGGGAAAGATATGTAAATTCAGATATCACATTATCAATGATAGACTATATCTTAAAAGGATGAAGAGAGATTCATCAATAGGACGTTTCTGGAGAAGAAAAATAGATATTTCCAGGGTGTGGTTGTTTCCATTCCATTTTCAGAAGATTCTATACTGAATTTTGTCTCCCTCCGTGTAACCTGAAAGTAGACTTTCGTGGTCATTGTCACTCCAACTAGTCTCCCTCGGGCCTCGCTATAATGCAGGCACAAAAACAGTGCCCAGTCGGTTTCTTCACCCAGGGCTTGCGGCATCATGCTTTGGACTTAGGATTATTTTCAGTATCATTTGGAATTACACCTTTATTTTAGTATACACTTGATTGTGGGTTATTAAGATTATGGCTTGAGGATTTGCTGTGTTTAAAATTGTTCTTTTTTTTTTTTTTTTTTGGAGTTGGGGGTCTCTGTTACCCAGGCTGGAGTGCAGTGGCACTATCACAGCTTACTACAGCCTCAAATTCCAGGACTCAGGTGATCCTTCTGCCTCAGCCTAGGACTGCAGGTGAGCACCACCATACCCAACTTATTTTTTGAAAAAATTTTTTGTAGAGATGGAGTATTGCTATGCTGTGGTCTCAGACTCCTTCGGTTCAAGTGATTCCCCCCACTTTGGCCTCCCAAAGTGTTGAGGTCACTCACAGGTGTGAAACACTGTACCTTCTAAATTGCCCTTTAATAGATCTTAAATGTCTATGTCTAATATGGATATTAAGCATATTGACCAGGTAGGTTTAATATGCCAAACTTTGCTTTGAAGGTGACCCAAGGCATTGAATAATAGGAAAAAGGAATCCACCGAATACTTATTTATGCATTTTACTTTCAGAAGGATTTTCAGTTACCCATAAATGTAAGCATAACTGCCACCATTTTACAGGTGGGAAACTGGAAAACAAGGAACTGAGATTTCCTAAGAGTGGATCTCAACCCTCGCTGGGGTCTTTAGGATTATCTGGTATTCCTTAGAATTATTTAGAATTATCTCATGATCTTAACAAAATTTTTTCTTTGCTTGTGCCCCATCCCAGACCAATTAAATCAGAAGATCTAGGGTGTAACCCAGGCATCAGAGACTTGTATTTAAAGTTCAGTCATTAAGCTCTTTTTAAAAAATTCCCCTAAAGTTGATTATCTTATATTCCCACTATGGGATATCTCAAAAATTCTTAACAGATCAAAGGTTTCAGTGTTAGAAACTCTGGTGTCAGGAAAGGAATAATTCCACTGGAAAAGTGTGACATTACCAGTGCCATGTCTGTGCCTGTTGGTGAAGTGCTCCCTGCCACAGTGCCGAGGCTTCAAGTAGAAGGCAGCGTGACCCTGTGCTTTCTCTCACGTGCTCTTACTGTCATCCTTTGAAATACGAAGAGTCTTGTCAAGGTTTCCGTGTTCCTAGACAACCTCCTCTCATCTTCCCTAAGCAACATGGTGTAAAGGGCCTAAGCTGTTTGGAAACCTGAGAGAATTTTCTGTATACGAGGGGGGACCCCAAAGTCTGGAATTTATTTATTAAAAAATTGTCACCTTTTATTTATTAAAAACATTGTCACCTTCAAAGGACTCCCCGTTGGATGCAATACACCTATCGAACTGCTTTTTCCACTGCTCAGAATAGTTTTTGAACCCGTCCATTTTGTTGCCTTTTAGTGCTTCTGCCATTTTCTGTTTCGCCTCTTCATACTGGCAAAACATTTCCCTTTGAGGACTTTTTTTCATCCAGAGAAGCAGAAAAAAAGGTTACTCCAGGTGAGATCACGTGAATAGGAAGGGTGGAGCACAGGGGTCATGCCAGTTTTGGTTGAAACTGTTGAATACTCAGCATGGAGTGGGCGGGTGCACTCATAAATCACCCATCGTGAACCGGGCAAACACGCTGAAAGAATCGCCAAAAAAATTTACTGAAGCTGAACACAACCTCTCACAACCATGCTAGCTGGTACACAGCGGGTCATAGAACACTTACCTAGCTGGGGCGGGTGGACAGCTAGTACTACGAGGGGCCCACCCTCCGAAAGGCACTTCTGGAGTCTTTTGGGTCCCCCTCGTTTGAGCTAAGAAAATGCTGGATAGTCCGATCCTTCACTGGCCCAGTCACCGTTTCATCGAACATCTACCATGTGCGAGGGCCTGCACTGGGATCATACTTCAAGATAGGAGATGTGTTTTGTAATCCTTGTGTCTCAGTTCAGCGTGGGCGATACACTCAGGTGACTCTAGGCCTATCACAGGGCCCTGTAATGTAGAAAGGCCGGCTAGGGATCCCAGCTCACCGGGGACTGGGAGGCCTCTGTGGGGAGCTCCTCAGGGGAGTGTGACAGCATCAGCGTCGGAGAGAGACGAAGGGAAGGGGGAAGGGGCCTTTCTGCAGAGGGGCAGGTGGCCAGAGCCAACTGCATGGCATGTGGGAGTGACCACTTTGGTGTGTATGTGAGGTGGGGTGGGCGGAGAGCGGCCAGAGGTCCCCAGAGAGACCAGCTCGTAGAGGGCACTGTGTGCAATTGAACTTGATCCTGGAGGCGGGTTTTGCCATGGGAGGGGTCCTCTGTGCTTCAAGGCTAGAGGTGAAGGACAACCCTGGAGCCAGAACAGGAGGCCGTGGCCGGTGTTACATCCAAACAGTGGTGCAGCACGTAAGACCAGGGAAGAAATGATGAAGGGGGATCGATTTGAGAATGAATTACTGAGTGAAATCTGCGAGACTTAACAACTGGATGGACGTAAGCCTGATCATTCCAATGAGAACAGCAAACACTTGGTGAATGCTAATAGTGTGTCTGGCACTCAGGTAGGCGTTTTCCTTGTATTAACTCATTTAATCCTCACAGTAACTATAAAGGAGGTACTGCTAGCATTCCCTGTCTACAGATGAGAAGACTGAGGCAGACAGTTTAACTTGGCCCAGGAGACACAGCGGGGAAGTCATCGAGCCAGGACTCGAATCCCACAACCTGAATCTACAGCCCTCTCTCCCCTTGGACAGTTTTAAGGAGGTAGAATTGACCTGCTGTAAAATGTACCCCTTTGAAGTTTATACTCAGATGGGTTTTTAGTCACTTTACCGAACGGTGCCAGTGTCACAAGTAATTTTAGAGTAACTCAGAAAGATCTCTTAAGCCCGTTGGCAATTAGGCCTTGTTCCCAATCCCAGCCTCGGGCAACCACTGATCCACTTTCCATCCTTCAGATTGGCCGTTTCTGGACATTTCATAGAAATGTGGTCAAAGTGTGGTCTTCTGCATCTGGCCTCTTTGAGCCGTATTTGTGAGCTTCACTCATGATGTAGCATCTATCAGTAATTGCTTTTTATTGCCTGGTAGTATTCCATTCTGTGGCTCTGTCATGTTGTGTTTACTCATTCGCCATTTGAGAGATATGTAAGTTATTTTCCTGCTGTTGTGACAATTTCTGTACAAGTCTTTGTATACACACGTTTAACTTTTTAAGAAACTGTCAGACTTTTCCAAAGAAGCTGCACCGTTTTATATCTCCACCAGCAACATGGAAGAGTTCTGATTTGTCCACAGCCTCACTTTTTAATTACAGTGAGACCTCTACGAACGAGAGTGCATTCATAAGTCCAATTTGTTCGTAAGTGTAACAAAGTCACCCTGGATGCCCAACCAACACAATCGGCTAGACTGTACCAGCTATATCATCACTCTTTTTACACTTGCTTCTTGACATCGTGGGCTTGAAATAAAGATACAGTGCTGATGTACTCTATACAGGACTGCACAGTAAAAACAAAAACAACCACTTGTAGACGATGCACACGTGACAGTGTAAGCCAGGCACATTAACTGACTTACGTGACTGGACATGCGTACACACGTGTGCATCTTTGAAAGTTTGCACCTTGCAGGTTCATAGGTAGGGGACTTAATGTTTAGCTATGCTAGTGGGAGTGAAGTGGTGTCTCATTGTGGCTTCAATCTGCATTTCCCTGAGAGCACATGGTGTTGGTCATTTTTTCATGTGCATATGGTCTTTTGCATATCATCTTTGGTGAAATGTCTATTTAAATCTTTTGCTCACTTTTTAATTTGGTTATTTTCTTATTATTGAATAGTAAGTGTTCTTAATGTATTCTTGATACAAGTCCCTTATATGATATGATTTGTAAACATTTTCTAGCCTGTGACTTTGCCTTTCAATTTCTTAATGGTGTCCTTTGACGTGTACTGGTTTTCAGTTTTAACGAAGTCCAATTTATTAGTTTCTCTTTTACGATTGTGCTTCTAGTGCTGTATCTCTTTGCCTAGCTCATTGTTGCAGAGATTTCCTCCTGTATTTTATTCTGGAGGTTTTTATAATTTTAGCTCTTACATTTGGATCTATGAGCCATTTTGAATGAATTGTTGTATATGGTGGGAGGTAAGGATCTCAATTCCTATGGATATTCAACAGTCTCAGCACCATGTGCTAAAAAGACTGCTTTCTCCCACCATACCTCTGTCAAAAATCAACTGAACATAGGCCTAAGAGTTTATTTACATTCTGAAATTGGAAAGTATACATTCTCTAGCTTCATTCTTTTTTAAGTTAGTTTGGCCATTTTAGGTCCTTTGCATTTCTGTGTATATTTTAAAATCTACTTGTCAGTTTCTGCAAAAAAAAGCCTACCAGAATTTTGATAGGTATTGTTTTGAATCAATAGATTAACTCAGGAAGAATCGCCATCTTAACTACATTGAGTCTTGTGATCTATGAACGTAGGATGTCTCTCCATTTGTTTTGACCGTCTTTCATGTCTCTCAGCAATGTTTTGTAGTTTCAGAAGATGTCTTGTACTTCTTTGGGTAAGATGATTCCTGTTTCATTCTTGTGAGCCTGCGCTCTGAAACATCACGCCCCACTGTCAAGCGGAGAAGAGGGTCAAGGTTGATTTCTCCAGGACCCAGGTTGGGGGTGGTGGGATACTCAGGCCGCCATCTGATGGAAAGAATCAGAAGGAGCTGGCTTAGGTTTAGTGGGAAAATGACTTCTGCTTTGACATGTAGAATTTGAGGGTTTAAGAGATGGACAGATGGCGTTGTCTGACTGGCAGGGGGCTGTCCCAGAGAGAGGCTGGGGCTCACCAGCATGTAGGGGGTAAAGTCACGAGAGAACATGCACCCACGAGAAGATGAACAGGCTGGACAGGGGAACCTGGGGAACTGACACAAACAGCTGAGCTGCAGCGGGAAGATGGTTTTGAGTTATTGGCCATGTCCATACCCACGGATGCTACCACTTAGCGACATTATCTGGAAAAACAACAACGATACTCCTGTACATCGCCAGTGTGGTAGAGCAGACTGAGACCTCAATTCCACTGTAATGGAATCTCTCAGGGAAGGGCTCATTTGCAGTGTGACCTTGGACAAGTCACATTTCCTCTCTGGGCCTCACGTCCCTCAGTTATAAAATACGGGCCTTTAAGAGGTGCCAGAGGGAAGGGAGCCCTTGAAGGGTTTGGAGGGGCCCGCCGGGCACTGATTGCACAGCCTGTGAGTGCCCAGGGATGGCCAGCCACTGTTCTAGATCCTTTGGAGGTTGTAACGTCACAAGACAGCCATGTCCCTGTTGCCATGGAGATGGTATTCTGACTCACTTCCTCATCTATAGCGTGACGGTTGCGATTTTTATCTCACAGTTGTGAAGATTAAGTGAGCTGATCGCATCAAGTGTCCAGCACCGTGGTCGTCACTCAGTGACAATTTAGAGTGCTGCCTATAATCTCACGCCTCCGCAGTGCTAGGCTTTAGTGACCAGGGGGACTGTGGCCCTGTCTGCAGAGCTGAGTCTGGAGAGGAGCTCAGAGGTGAAGGGGCAGTGGGGGGGCGTGGGACACAGAGAGGGACAGACCATCAGGGAGGCTGCCGCGGCTGGAGGGCCGGGGTCCCATGGAGGACACAGACGGTGCAAAATGCAGAAAGGCTCAGTGAGGGGGACTGAAAAGTCTATTTGGATTTGACAGCTAGGAGTGCTTTGCTGTCACCTGCGGTCACTCCTAGAGGCACACGCAGATTGCAGTGGCCGTAGACACAAGTGGATACGACACAGCCCTGGAAAGGCTGGGTGAGACAGGGTGGCGAGTCATTGACCAGTAGCCAGAGCCGGGGGGTGGGTCAGGGTGGGAACTGGGAGGAGGGACATATTTAGGTGGGCTCAATAATGCTAATTAGAAATCAGTTGGAGCCGGGCCCGGTGGCTCAGCCTGTAATCCCACGCTTTGGGAGGCTGAGATGAGTGGATTGCCTAAGCCCGCGGGTTCGAGACCCGCCTGGGCAACTTGGCGAGACCTCATCTCTACAATAATTCAAAAATCAGCCGGGCGTGGTAGTGCATGCCTGTAGTTCCAGCTCCTTGGAAGGCTGAGGCGGAAGGATCGCCGGAGCCCAGCAGGTTGAGGCTGCGGTGGCCGGGAGCGGCCACTGCACTCCAGTCTGGGCGACAGAGTGAGACTCCAACTCAAAAAAAAAAAAAGAAAAGAAATCAGTTGGACTTTAAAATGCTCATGTATTCGTACGAGTCACCCCTTGGTTTTCTTCCAGTCTGTCACTTTTTGTATTCGTAGGTATTAAAACACCAATGATTAAACTCCCTGTAATTCAGGCTTGCTTTGGGAGGAAAACCGGTATTGTCTGAGTATAAAGCTGGCAGTATCCAGAAGTCTGTGTCCCGCCCATGAACAGCCTTGACGTTTAAAGCAGTTATTTAAATGTGGCGGCCTCATGTAGTGCCAGAGAGGAAGCGTGACTTAGAAACTCCACTCGGTGTCCATTTGAGCAGGTCACTGAGTCCCTTGGGGGCTCAGTTTCTGATGTGTTCATGCTAGAGGCAGGAGAGAGGAGCTGGGACAGGGTCCTGCTGGCAAAACCCAGGGGAGAGGGCTCTGGCCCTGGGCCTGTCCGTCTCCTGGGCGCTAGGAACAATGGTGTGACCAGACGGCCCCTGCTCTCCTGGAGTGGACAGTCCTGTGGGATAGGCAGCTGGGATGGGGACCGGGCAGGAGGGGCACCCAGCACCAGGAGCGCCTGTAGGAACGGTGACAAGCCTGCAGCCGCCTCGAGAGGAAAGGGCGGCTGGCACTGGATGCATGGGCCACGTCTCCACGAAGTGGGTGGAGGAGCCCGGCTCGCAGGCAAGGGAACTGAGTCGGCTCATGCAGGGCAGCCCGGGAGCCAAGAACACAAGGGCTGCAAAGAGGACAGTCTGAGCTGTCTGCCACGCCCACACCACAGACCCACCGCAGCAGAACTGGCTTTGACGCCCCAGACGCCATCAGTTTGGTAGATCGGACTGGAGGCTGTCAGACCTGCACCATTGTAATGTGACCTGGGGCAGGCCTCATTCCCTCTCTGGGCCTTGCGCCCTCTCAGCTGTAGCGTGTTGGCATGAGCAGTGGAAGGGATAGTGGATTTGGTGGACGACGGTGGCGCTCAGCCATGGCTGCAGAGAAGAGTTCCTTGGGGGGCTTCTAAAAATGCTCACGTCCAGACCAGTTGAATCAGAATCTCTCGGGGGAGGACTCAGGAATTAGGCTTTTCGGTTTTTGTTTTGAGTCGGGGTCTCACTCTGTTGCCCAAGCTGGAGTACAGTGGCATGATCGCAGCTCACCGCAGCCTCCAACTTCTGTATTCAAGTGATCCCCCTCCTCAACCTCCCAAGTAGCTGGGACTACAGGCGTGCACCACCACACCCAGCTAAATTTTTTTCTTTTGTAGAGATGAGGTCTTGCTATGTTGCCTAGGCTGGCCTCAAACTCCTGGGCTCAAGTAGTCCTGTCTCCTCAGCCTCCCAAAGTGCTGGGATTACAGATGTGAGCCACTACACCTGGCCTGTTTTGCTTTTTAAGTTAAACACTGATACAGTCCGAGGTTTTATGATTTGGTAATCTAATACTTAGAAGCTAAGTGGTTCCACGTCACACAACCATATAGGAATGTACTGCAAGAAATTAGAGTGTTGGCCTTTCAACCCTGGATGAGAAACCATGAATGACTTGCCTCTGTTAACAGGCGAAGTGTTTGGGGGTTTTTTTTTGTTTGTTTGTTTTTTAAGTGAGAAAGCAGGATTTATTGAGAGGACAGAAAAGCTCCCACAGTAGGAGGGACTGAAGGGGTTACCCTCAGGCAAAGTGTTTTGACCCACAGAGGGAGAAAGGAGATGTCACTTTCTCTTACATGAGTTTCTTTAGTCTTCCGACTCTCATCTTTCTTCTACTACTATTATGAGATCAACTTAAAGTCACATTAGGGGATTTTTATGCAGAGGTTTGAATGGTGCAGTGGAAAGAACACAGACCCGAAGACAAACTTGAAAGCAAGTCAGCTTTCAGACTGTGCAGGGCCTCAGCCTCGTAACGAAGGCTGGGACGAGGAGGCCTCCCTGGAAGACTTTTCTGAGGCTTGGCTGAGACATGTGCATGGAACAGAGTGGAACAGACACACAGTAAATGCTGAAGAATGAATGTCAACCTTGGTATAGGGAAAGGGCGAATGCTATTCATATTTAAAGGCTTTCCTTCCTTTAGACTTGTCAAGTGTCCCTAAATGAAATCCAGGCCAAGGCTGGGCTTGGTGGCTCAGCCTGTAGTCCCAGGACTTTGGGAGGCCGAGGTGAGAGGATTGCCTTGCCTACAGGTTCGAGACCAGCCCTGGCAACTTGGTGAGACCCCAATCTCTACAATAAATGAAAAAATTATCTGGGCATGGTAATGTGCACCTGTAGTTCCGGCTGCTTGGAAGGCTGAGGTGGAAGGATCGCCAGAGCGGCCACTGCACTCCAGTCTGGGCGACAGAGTGAGATTCCAACTCAAAAAAAAAAAAGAGAAATCTTACTCTATATACACTCACTACATTCCATAATTTACATGCAGCCCAAGATGACTCCTCTTTACTCGATGTGGCCCTAGGAAGCCAAAAGGTTGGACACCCCTGCTTTAAGGAAACCAAGGTCATGGCTGGGCAGGGAGCGGGTGACTGACTGTGGGCTTGGAGAACTCCTGGGCTGTCAGGAGCGTCCTGAGCAGCTCCGTCTGCATCAGGACATTGGGGCCTTTTAGGACCAACACTGAAGACAACTTTAGGACTGCTGGTCAGGCACCTGGGATTTGAGGATTAGGCAGGGAGCTGAGGAGCAAGACTCCTCTGCCCAACGGAGGGAGAGGGCATGGCAGGCGAGAATCAATGGCGAAGCAGAACGTCTGCTCCTTGCCAGGCAAGGTTCAGGTGTGAGTCGTGAGCCGGTGCTAGCAGGTGGAACTCGGCCCAGGCTGGGCCTCAGGGAGGGTCTCTCAGCAGCTGTTCCCATCTCCCGAACAGTCTTGTTCTTTTTGTACGGTTCTTTCCCTCGGGGGAGGAAGGAGGGGTAGGAGAAATCAGAGGGATGATGGGGCAACCCTGAAAAACAGCCGATGGTTGGAGGCCAGGAGCCCTGGAGGCTGAGGGACCCCACATGGAAGCCCACCGAGTGCTCGAGGCTGGTGCGGCCTCAGATGAAGCTGTTTTGTTCTATCCACCTCCGAGGCCGAAGGTCGAGATGAGGCCCGGTGAGTAAAAGCTCAACAAGCAGTGATATGAATCGTTTAAAGCCAGACACCTCGGAGACATGGAGACCTCAGAACATGGAGGGAGTCTCAGATCCGATGCCTCCTCTTCTCTTCCTGCTGAATGAGTCGATGCTGGGCTTGAAGGCTTCTCTTTAGAAGCATGCGAAGCCAATCCTTTCATCCCAGCCAGCCCTCCTCAGAAGCAATGGCGGGTGTTTGTTGACACCAGGAAGGAGGTGGAGGAGGCTTGCGGCCTGGGCTGTTCCATCTGTCTTGATCTGTTAGTCCAGGACAGCCTGTTATTTGAGTTTTATGACTTAGTAAAACCTTCTCCAAGATTTGGGGCACTGTCACAGAGTGGTTTGTTTTTATTGTGTCATATATGTTTATTAAAAGAAAAACAAAAATATATACAACGGAGAAAGTAAGAAGCAAAAAGAGCATGCACCCCAAAACAGACAGTCCTTTAAATCGACCACACTTGGCCTTGAACCAAAGTCCTCCCTGTTGACCATTATTTCTCACCCTCGTTGCAAGCCGGGAAAAGCAATGGCCCAACCCTTCTCCCCTCGCCTGCGCTGAAAGGCCCTGAACTAGTGAGCGTTTCAGCACAGATGATATGGTTAGATTATGCAGTTTCTAGAAAATTAAATTTTTTAGCCAAAACAGATGCTAAGCTTCTGCCCAGAATCAATATATTACTGGAAGTCCTGGAAACTAATCAACATACCATAACTATTAATTTATGAATAGGTTTTCAGAAAGAGAAGGAAGCCAGGCTTGAAACAGGTTTTGAAACACCAGATGGAGTGTGTGAGTTTAATCAGAGTCTTGAAGAAGAAACGCCTCCATGTGTTTATTTATTTGTTAGTCAGGGTCTCACTCTGTTGCCCAGGCTGGAGTGCAGTGGCACGATCATGGCTCACAGTAGCCTCAGTCTCCTGGGTTTGGGCATTCCTTCCACTTCAGCCTCCCAAATAGCTGGGACTACGGGTGCGCACACCACACCCAGCTATTTTTTTTTTTTTTGGTAGAGATGAGGTCTCACTATGTTGCCCAGGCTGGTCTCAAACTCTTAGTCTTTTTTCTTTCTTTTGAGTTGGAGTCTCACTCTGTCTCAAGTGCAGTGGCACGTGCATGGCCACCGCAGCCTCAACCTGCTGGGCCCAGGCAGTCCTTCCGCCTCAGTCTTCCGAGTAGTTGGATTTCCAGACGCATGCCACCATGCCCGGCTAGTTTATGTGATTTATTGTAGAGACAAGGTCTCACCAAGTTGCCCAGGCTGGTTTCGAACCCCTGGGCTCAGGCAGTCCTCTCGCCTCGGCCTCCCAAAGTGCTGGGATGACAGGCTGAGCCACTGCACCCAGCCTCAAACTCCTGAGGTCTTGAGTGATCCTCCCATCTCGACTGTGGCTCCTGGGTTAACTCAGCCCCCCATGCTGCTGAAGGGTAGGACGTGGGGGTGGTGGAGTGGGTGGACGCCACAGGAGGTTTCAAGTCTTGGCCGTAAACTACGGACAGTCCGTGGCTGCCCGGACAGAGTGACAGCAGTGAATGGGGGGTGGGGAAGGGGGAGCTTGGGGAAAGTGGTCAATTCTGAGTCTAACCTGAAGACAGAACCAGCAAGCCTTGCTGGCGGGTTGGTTGTGGGGCGTGAGTAGAGGATCTGGGGGGTTGTTTGACCAAAGAACTGGAAGGCTATTTTGGCGTCAGCTGGGATGGGAGGCTGGGAAGGGCCGAGGGACAGTCAGGCAGTCCCCGAGGTATGAAACTTGGCTGTGGGGTGAGAACCACAGGCCACATCTGTTAGGCTCTTCCTGTCTGCCAGGCCCGGCGAGAAGCATTTCACATGCGTCGTCCCGTGTCATCCTTAAAAAGGCACCACCATCTCCTCTGCCTTAGAAACTGGAACACCGGTCGTGGTGCCCATCCGCGGCCTCGGGAGACCACGCGACCGAAAGTCGGTCCGGCCTGTCTCTTCTTCTGTTCCCAACGCGCAGCTTCCGGGCTGGCGCGGCTGCTCACACCGTGGATGAAGATGCGAGTCTTCGCCTCCCGTTCCCGAACCGGGAGAGATTATCGGCTTTGTTCTGCTTAGAGCCCCACGACGCTCCACGAGCGTTCGAGCGCCTTCCTGCGAGCAGGCAGCCAAGAAGGAGGGTCTCGGCGCGCCCAGGGGTGGGCACCGCCACGCGCCAGGCGCACGCACGGCAGAGGCCGGAGCTGGACCCGACACCCGAGACCCGGAGGCGTCCACCTCGGCCCCCAGTCGCTCACGGGGCTTCCTCCGCGGAAGCTCCTCGCACAGAGAGACACGAGCCGCACCCAGAGGTGGGGGACCAGCCGGGGAAGGCGTGGGAGAGCCGTGTGCCCACGCCCCGGCGGTGGGAGCCTTGCTGGCTGGGAGTCTCCAGGAGGCCCCGTGGGTGCTGAGAAAGGGAGAGGCGTTCCGATCCGCCCCGATCAAGAAGTAGATTGGTGACCAGCGCTGGGCAGCAAGGCACCCCAAAACTGAGGGGCTTAAGACAACCCTGGTCATTGGCATCTCTGGCAGTTTCAGGAGCGGCGTGGTTGAGCGTGCCCGAGGCGGGAGCCGGCGCCCAGGCTGCCTCACGGTCGGGCACCTGGGCTGGGGAGGGGTGGGGAAGGCGCTGGGGGTGGGGCTGGAGCCGAGGGCGGGGGGGGGCTGGGGCGGAGCTGAGAAATGAGGGTGGAGGGTGGAGCTGGGGCAGGAGGTCGCGCTGGGGCTATTGGAGCTGGGGTTTGGGGGTGGGGCCTGGTGGAGCTTGGGGTGGAGCTGGGAGGGCAGCGCCGCGGTGGGGCTGGGGTGAGGAGCTGGGTGGGTGGAGCTGGAGCTGGGGGTGGAGCAGAGCTGGGCGGGGCGGGGGCTGGAGGTTTGGGGTGGGGAAGGGGCTGGGTTGGGGTGGGGATGGGAGCTGGCTGGGGAGGAACTAGGCTGGGGTGGCGCTAGGACGAGGCTGGAGCTGGGGGCGGGACTGGGGATTTGGGATGGGGAGGGACTAGAGATAGGGTTGGGGTAGAACTAGGGCGGGGCTGGAGGGGGTGGAGCTGGGGCGGAGGTGGGCTGTGGGCGGGGCAGGGTTGGGGCGGGGCAGGTTGTGGGCGGGGCTGGGGGTTTGGGGTGGAGGAGGGAGCTAGAGCTAGGCCTGGGGTGGACCTAGGGGGGCCGGGGGCGGGGCTGGGGTGGAGGTGGGGCCGGGTTGGGGGCGGGGCTGGGGCAGGGCTGGGGGCAGGCTGGGGCTGGCGCTGGGGTGGGGGGTGGAGCTGGTACGCGGCTGGGGCGGGGCTGGGGATTTGGGGTGGGGGAGGGGCTAGAGATCGGGCTGGGGTGGAACTAGGGCGTGGCTGGGGCGGGACTGGGGCGGAGCTGGGGCAGGGTTAGGGACGGGGCCGGGGCAGGGCTGGGGCGGGGAAGGGGCTGGCGATGGGGCTGGGGGGGCCGGGGCGGGGCTAGGGTGGAACTGGGGCAGGGCTATGAGCGGGGCTGGGGATTGGGGTGGGTAGGGGCTAGAGAGGGCTGGGGTGGGACTAGGGAGGGGCTGGGGCGGAGCTGGGGCAGGGTTGGGGGCGGGGCCGGGCAGGGCTGGGGGGGGAAGGGGCTGGCGGTGGAGCTGGGGCGGGGCTGGGGCGGGGTCCTCGCCCTCGGGCATTTCTCCTCTGATTTCTGTGGTCTTTCCAGCATGGTGTCTTCGGGATGGCGACGCTGCTTTCCTGGTGGCTCGGGGATTTCAGCCTTGCGTCCCCGGAGGCAGGTGGAGGCGGCACCCCTTCCCTAGCCCAGCTTGGCAAGAGGCGCAGGCCTGACTTCGCTGCCGGCTGCTTGTTGGCGGCCTGTGCCCACAGCTGGCCTCCTCCAGAGGCGTCCGGCTGGCCTTTTTTCTGGGAGGCACCGCCAGAGAACTTGCTGTTTTGTATCCACACAGACGCCTGCGACACAGTCTGTGGGCTCCTAATGGTGCCCCGTGTCTGTGGAAAGTCTCGAGCTGGATGTGTGAGGGGTGGGGTGGCCGTGTACAGACAAGCAGCTGCATGTCGCTTTGGTCACCAGGGACACCATCCCCCCCTTCCTGTGACTGGGGATGGCATGTATCAGAGAAGCCGGTGAAGTAGTAACCCAAAATCATGTTAGGAAGGCCAGAGACAGGAAGGAGGTCGAGCAGAAGATGAGACATGGCCTTGACTTTGGCCTGCCTCTGGTTTGGGATGCAACGGCAGAAGACATCCGCCCTGGGCAGACCCTGGTCCCTAGACACAGCCAGTTGCCGTCAGGAGGGTACAACACACGGTGAGTGGATCCCTGGCCTGACCAGACCCCCAAGCCTGAGCACACACCGGGCCCCGCCTGCAGAAATTGGACTAGAGCTCATGGTTTTGTTGGAGGGGAACCGGGAGGCCTGGTGAGCTCAAATTCACTTCCGAGAGGGATGCGGAAGCCTCCTGCAAGAACATTGACTGCACCGTGGGACGCTTGCCCGAAGCCAACTAATTAGGAAAACCCATTCTGGGGCGTAGCGTGAGTGAGCCCAGGGAGGATAAAAGGTGTCGCTGACGCTGACGCTCCGTGATGGAACCTGTGGTCTCCTTGCACTTGACTGAGTTTATTCCACGCACAGACTTTCCTAACGGCTGTGCGGCCCAACGTGCCAGGCAGTTGCCCAAATGCAGTAGCACTAACTAACAGCTGGGGCTCTCAGCCACAGCAGCTAAGCAAATAAAGAGGAGACGAGTTCCACAGGAAGCAATTTCCTGCCCTGTTTGGGCATTCTGTGAGGGGCTGACCCGGGCTTTGGGTTTCACATGTCCTACCTGGTTCTCTGGGCTGGGCAGGTTCATGTGAGACCAGGCGAGCAGTTATTCGTGTGTGACTAGGGAAATGCAGCTTGACACAGGTTGCTGTAAACATATGTTACCAGGGGGCTGGACACGGTGGCTCACGCCTCTAGTCCCGGCATTTTGGGAGGTGGAGGCTGGAGGGTCGCTTGAGGCCAGGAGTTTGGGATCAGCCTGGGAAACGTAGCAAGACCTTGTCTCTACAAAGAAGTTAGAAATTAGCTGGGTGTGGTGGCTCACACCTCAGCTCCAGTGCTTTGGGAAACTAAGGCAGGAGAATTGCTTGAGTCTAGGAGTTCGAAGTTGTCGTGACCCATGATTGCACCACTGTTCTCCAGCCTGGGCAATAGAGCAGGACCCTGTTGCTTAAAAAAAAAGGTGTATGTATACACACACACACACATATGTATATATATATCACACACACATATATGGATCCCCCAAACAATTTATTTATAGAAAATTGTGTATTTCTTCTTACATGTTTAAACTTCTGTCACCTTCAAAGTACTCTCCGTTTGATGCAATACACCTATCGAGATGCTTTTTCCACTGCTCAAAACAGTTTTTGAACTCATCCATTTTGACTTTTTTTTTTTTTTTTTTTGAGTTGGAGTCTCACTCTGTCACCCAGACTGGAGTGCAGTGGCCGCTCCCGGCCACCGCAGCCTCAACCCACTGGGCTCCAGCAATCCTTCCGCCTCAGCCTTCCAAGTAGCTGGAACTACAGGCGTGTGCTACCACGCCCGGCTGATTTTTGATTTATTGTAGAGATGAGGTCTCGTCAAGTTGCCCAGGCGGGTCTCGAACCCGCGGGCTCAGGCAGTCCACTCGCCTCGGCCTCCCAAGGCGCAGGATTGCAGGCTGAGCCACTGAGCCTGGCTTATTGCTTCTGCCATTTTTTGTTTCACCTCTTCCAGGTCAGCAAAACATTTCCCTTGAGACTTTTTTCATCTGGGGAAACAAACCAAAAAAGGCACTCAGGGTGAGATCAGGTGAATGGGGAGGGTGGGGCACAGGGGCATGCTGTTTGGGGTAAAAAACTGCTGAACACTCAGCACAGTGTGGACAGGTGCGTTGTCATGTTGGAAGAACCCGTCACCGTTTGCCACAGCTGGGATGTTTCTTCTGCAAATTGTGACACAGCCTTCTCAAAACTTTCAAATAAAAACTTTGGTTGCCCATTTGACCCAGAGGAGCGAATTCCAAGTATACTACAAGGGGCCCCTTCTCTCCTCCTGGGAGGCTGAGCCGAAAGTCCCCAAACCTCTAATCCCGCTGCAGTCTTTCCTGTGGCCAGCCCCATCCTGAAGTTACCCAGGGGCCCCCAGCCACCAGTTGTGTCATTAACACACAAAAGACGTCACTTTGGAGAGTCTAAGGCTCTTAGGAGTTGAATGCCAGGAAGCAGGACCACCAACGATGTATTTCTCAGCATCACAGGGAGGGACGGGCACTCAGGAGAAACCGTACTCTGGGACCCGAGCAACCATTCTGTTTTTTGCTGTCGGTACAATCCCTGATACCTTCCGTGGGATTTTCCACACTTTATTATAAAATAGGCTTTGTGTTCCATGGTTTGGCCCAAGCGTGGGGGGATGTTAAGCGTTCAGAACACCATCAGAAGGAACCCACCATCCTCAGGAAAAAAAAAAAGATAAATTTGGTTTTTTTGGGGGGGTCTCCCCTCGTACACGCGCGCGCGCGCACACACGTAAACAAAATAGAAAAGGAAAGAGAAAATGACAAATACATTTGGAAACTGAAGGAAGTAAAGGTCAGCAGATTTTTATTTTTTTTCCAAAAAATAGGACTGCTCAGAGCCTTTATTATGTCACCATGAACTGTGCACGCTCGAAAGAATATGTGGCATTTTAATATCTCATTTGACTATCAGACCTATTTCCCCGTGATCCTCTTGGGTGAAGAGTGATCCAGTGATAATTCTGAGATACGCTGTCCTTGACCAGAGTCACTCAAAGTGTGGCCTGTGGCCTGGGACCCGCTGGGGGCGGGAGCTGCTTGTTACTGGTATGTGAAGAGGTAAGTACAGAAATTGAGAGTAAGCTTTTAGAAACGTCTGTGGCATTTGACAGAGTCATTTTTGTATTTCTGAGCCTAATCACAAGGTAGTGGGCCTTGCATTTCTTTGTTTTATTGATGTCACTTTTCTAGAAGTTAATGTTTTGACTTTATGATGGTATGAAAGTGAGTCACGAAAACTCAGACTGTTTTCCTCTCCTCTCACACCGTGACAGTCAACGCAGAATATTTCTGTGGCCAAATGTGGAGGAATTTTTCTCCACCAACAAGCAATCAGCTCTGCAGCGGACACCAGCTGAGCTTCCTCCAGTTCGTCCGACTCTGATGCTGTTGACATTACATCAGATGCCACAGGTTGAGGGGTCAGTACCAAGACCGGCCCCCACTTCCAAACCAATCGCAAGTCCCAGGTTGCTTTACCTGTGCCTGAGTTTGAGATCATCTGCCTGGACAACACGGCGAGACCCTGTCTCTACAAAAAATTAAAAATTGGGTCAACCCCTTCGGGTCCCCTCCCACTGTGGGAGTTTTTCTGTCCTCTCAATAAGTCCTGCTTTCAAAAAAAAAAAATTAACTAGGTGTGGTAGCTCACACCTGCAATCCCAATACTTTGGGAGGTTGAGGCAGAAGGATCACTTGAGCCCAGGCCTGGGCTGGTGACAAATCTGGGTTCCCATGCCTCCTCCTTGGGTTCGTTGAAATTGCTAAAGAGACTCACAGAACTCATGGAAACATCTATACTTATCTGTTTATGGATAGGTGTGTAGGATGAGGCCTGGGAAGGTACCCACCACCCTCCAGGGATCTCCACGTGTTCAGCTATCTGGAAGTTTCCTGCACTTCTGGGTTTTCTTGGAGGCATCATGACAGAAGCATGATTTATTCAACCACTGGCCACTGGTGAGCCACTCAACCTTTAGCCCGTCTCTCCTCCTGGGAGGCTGAGCCGAAAGTCCCCAAACCTCTAAGCCCGCTGCAGTCTTTCCTGTGACCAGCCCCATCCTGAAGTTACCTAGGGGCCCCCAGCCACCAGTTGTGTCATTAACACACAAAAGACGTCACTTTGGAGAGTCTAAGGCTCTTAGGAGTTGAATGCCAGGAAGCAGGCCCACCAACGATGTATTTCTCAGCATCACAGGGAGGGACGGGCACTCAGGAGAAACCGTACTCTGGTACCCGAGCAACCATTCTGTTTTTTGCTGTCGGTACAATCCCTGATACCTTCCGTGGGATTTTCTACACTTTATTATAAAATAGGCTTTGCGTTCCATGGTTTGGCCCAAGCGTGGGGGGCTGTTACGTGTTCAGCACACCGGCTAGGCTAAGATATGATATCCAGTAGTTGAAGTGTACTAAGTGCATTTTTGGCTTAAGATATGCTCGGCTCCCAGTGGATTCATTGGGATGGAACCCCCTCCTAAGTCAAAGAGGCTGTGAAAAACTTCTCCTTCCCCTCACAGCTTGAGAACGTCACCACCGGCATCCACCCCCAGCCC
This sequence comes from Cephalopachus bancanus, assembly GCA_027257055.1. Classification (NCBI taxonomy): domain Eukaryota; kingdom Metazoa; phylum Chordata; class Mammalia; order Primates; family Tarsiidae; genus Cephalopachus; species Cephalopachus bancanus. Next base: position 6,057,265 of record JAPVLO010000027.1, read on the forward strand.
CTGTCACACCCGCCACCAGATCTTTCCAGCAAGCATCAGCCTCAGAGCACAGACGTTATCCCAAACTCAGGGGACTGCCAGTACCCTGACCTCCACAGCCACCATCCTTGCCTGCTAGGGTTTCTCCATCCGCCTGTACCTTGTCCCTTGTGATGGGCCATTTGTGCCTTGGCCTGCGGCAGGACCAAAGCATCAGGAACTTGTCTGGAGGAAAAGGGGTGACAGCTGCCACCCGGCCCCGGGTGCAGCCCACTCACGTGTCCATCCCCTCCCGCCCTGGGAGCTGACGGCTCTGGGAACACTTCAGAGAGCATGACGGGCTTTCTGGAAGGCTGGCTGCCCACGGGAGAGTAGAGGCACGGGGGATTTAAGCAGAGCCTCGAGACAGGGCTTGTCTTTTGTTCTCCCCAGTCGTGCTGGTCACGTGGCTGTTCTTTCCTCCTCCTTTCTGAAGTGTTCTCCAATAGAGGACTGCCGTCTTTCAGAAACAGTCATTTCTGTAACAATGGTAATTACTTTAATTGGAGTTCTTTCAAGGCAGAGCCTTCTCGCCCACCTCCTCTTGAGACGTGAATCAGGTTCTGAGCTAGGGCGCTGCTCTCCGTCAGCACGGTGCTGTTTCCTCTTTAGAGCTATTAATGGGCCGTGTAGGAGAAGAGCCGAAAAAGCCTTCCCAATCTCACTAGTTTTGAGTTCTGGATAATAGCGGAGAATGGGCTTTAGGTACAGAGAGAAATTGCACATTGTGCGGGGGTCGGCACCCCACGTAGGCCTTTCCCACGGGATGGGCACTCGCAGCCCCACCCGGCTCCGATTCATCGCAAAAGCCTTCCCGCTTCCAGCACAGTCTATCTGGCACTCATGTTTTTGGGGACTCGCGCTGTGGTTAGGCCTGTGCGGTCCTTTCCTCCCTAAATAGCCTCACTTTTTAGGATCCTGGTTGTTTGAGGGGCTTGATACGCTCAGGAAGTAGGCAGGACCACTTCTCTTTCTGTACCAGGAGAGTGAGGGACAAAGGGGCCCTCTGACTGAGGGCACAGCCCAGCCGCTGTGAGGTCCAGCCGAGGGGCCCCTCCTCCATTCTGAGGCTGGCCTCCGAATCCTAATTTCCGGACCCACCTCTTGCCGGGAGGACTGATGACAGGAATGCCCACCACGTTCAAGAGGAAGCTGCCCTTAGTCTCACAGGGGCTCGCTTGCCTTCTGGTCTCTGATAACATGATGGTCCTGCCTTGGTGGTCATGGGAACTTGAGCCTTAGAAAACAGCTGGGCTTGGTGGTTCAGCCTGTAAGCCTGCGCCTTTGGGAGGCTAAGGTGAGTGGCTTGCCAGAGCCCGTGGGTTCGAGACCCGCCTGGGCAACTTGGCAAGACCTCATCTCTACAATAAATCAAAAAATCAGCCGGGTGTGGTAGCGTGCACCTGTAGTTCCAGTTACTTGGAAGGCTGAGGTGGAAGGATCGCCAAAGTCCAGCAGGTCGAGGCTGCAGTGGCCGGGAGCGGCCACTGCACTCCAGTCTGGGCGACAGAGTAAGACTCCAACTCAAAAAAAAAGAAAGAAAAGAAAACGGCAAGCTCAGGAAACCAGGCTTCCCCATCGCGGACATGTAGCATGTTTCACTGGGGCCCAAATTGGGCATGAAGTCACCTATGTAGAATTAATATCGAGCCATGGAGTGAAAGCTGCAGCTGTAGTTAGAAATTAATGAATATGTCTCTTCTAAGTTCACTTGCAATTACCTTCGTGTCCCGACCCCTAGGGAGAGGGAAGCCGCCCCTCAGGGCCAATCAAGGCAACTGTTCCCAGAGACAAGAAACCATTGGAAAGACAAAAAGCAGCTTCAGTCTCCAGCCCCCCCATCCCATACCTCCCTCCTGGCCTGCTGCCACAGTGGCTTGCTTGGGCCAGTCCTGATAGCAAGGGGAACTGTGTATAGACAGCATCTAGTGTAAACCTAAGAATGGCATCTGAGAGCTTTTTCAGACGTTGTTCTCTGGCGGACCCAAACTCCTACCCAGATCCAGAGCACCAGGGAGCCCTCTACTGGTCACAGGACCTCTGGGAGACCGTCTCAACGTCCCCCAGTGACATCATCAACCAGTTGACAGCCAGCCCCCATCCCTCCTCCCACCAAGTTCCCTTCCAAAACCTTATCCCCTGAATCTTCTGGGAGGCGGATTTGGGGGATTCCTCCTGCCCTCCTCAGCTTCTCTGCGATATCGGGCTCTTTCTCCATTATAATGGCAGCATCAGTTTGGGCTTTTCTGGGCAGTGGGCATCAGAACCTGGTTTGGCTGTAACAGGCTTCTTCAGGGCTGAGGGGAAGATGGGCCTCCCTCCCTTACAACTCATATCTCTTTTCAACCATCCATCCATCCACCCATCTGCTGGCTGGCTAGCTGGCTGCCTGTATCTCTCTCTCTCTCTCTCTCTCTCTCTCTCTATCTACTATCTATCTATCACTATCTATCTCTATCTATCTATATAGCCATCCATCCACCCACTCATCCATCCATCCATTGATCCTATACCTCTATCTTCTGTCCGTCTGTATCTATCTATCCATCCATCCCCCTCCCTCCCTCCTTCTCCCTCTCCCTCTCTCTCTGTATCTGTCTCTCTCTCTCATCTGCCTCCTTCATCTATAGCCTGCACGTCCAGGCCACACCAGGCTGTGACTGCCAACTTAGTCACACATCATCTTGCCACACGTCTTGCCAGCTGTATGTCTATCTTGTGACCTGGTCATCTTGGGTCTGGTGGACTTCTCCACCGCAGCCCCGAATTCCTACAAGTACCCGTTTGAAGGAGCACACACTGCACACCACAGAAGCCGTGGTCTCAGGTACAGTTACGGCACAGCCATGCTGGAAAGGGAGAACTTTCCCAGCTAGCTCCTCCCCTATCAATTAGCTTTTTTCGACACGTTTCTGATTCCCCCATTTAGTCTACGCAAAATGTGTAGTTTCTCTTGTTAACACATCCACATTCAGGTTAGTGGTTTCTGGAAAGTTCCTGACTATTTGCTTTATTATTTGGTAATCAAAGGCTCGTTTCATTGTTTTTCTCAAAACAAAGAATCAATCTGCCCCAAAGGTGAATTCGGATTTCTTCTTTTTGTCAGATAAGTACTGCTGCATTTTTAAAAGGATTTTCAGCAGAAAACAAAACCAAACACAGAACAAAAACCTCAGGGCCTGGGGTTCTCCTTGGGCATCTCTGCACCTCCTCACCTAGCCCAGCCTGTCTTCTTCCTGCCTGCCTGCCTTCCTGTCCTGTCAAAACAGACATTCCTGCCAAACTGCTCAGGAAATCTTCATGGGGCACCATGCTATTTACCCCTGGGAGCTGTCTGGCCCCATGTTCTGCTCTGACCCTATTTTAATACTCTTATTCCATTTACTTCTGCCTCCCTTAAGCTGGAGGTGAAAGAGATGTTGAACCCCTCCCATGGAAGTTGTCAGTCACGTAGAGGGAGTTTCCTTCCTCAGTTCCTGGCTCACGTGGGCTTATGAAGGAAAAGTAGGAAGAAAGAGGCAGACGGCATAGGGGAGGCAGGGGTCACCTCCAACCCCCTTAGCTCTTTGTTGTTGTTGTGAGACAAGGTCTTGCTCTGTTGCCCAGGCTGGAGTGCAGTGGTGTGATCATGGCTCACCGCAGCCTCGAACTCCTGGACTCAGCTGATCCTCCCACCTCTGCCTCCCAAGCAGCTGGGATTAAAGGCACATGCCACTACTCCTGTCTGATTTTTTTTTTGTATGTGTAGAGATAGGGTCTTGCGTAATTGACCAGGCTGGTCTTGAATTCCTGGACTCAAGTGATTTTCCCACCTCGGCCTCCCAAAGTGGTGGGATTACAGGTGTGAGTCACCACGCCTGGCCCCCTTTAGCTCTTAGTGGGCTCTTCTGCTGAATCGAGAAGCCAGGCTGACACGGGCAGAAGAACAAGAGTGGCATCCACATGTTATTAGTGTTACATGCATGTGGGGATCTTCACAATAGAGTGACATCTGAAGAAGTGGCCAAAACAAGATACTTTTATACTTTTAAGACAAAATAAATAAAGGATTCATTTGAGAAGAGATGATAGGATGAAGAAATTCTGGCTAAGCTCTGTACATTTTCTAGGGGAGTCACTAAGAGATGTGGGGGAAGGGTAAAGTTAGTGGAAAATATACCTCGTTAAGTATATTTATCCAGGTCCATTATGGCCCCCCAATGCCAGTCTTTGGTGACAGGGGCTATTTTCTACCCCCAGTATGGCGAGGGTACCCCTCCCAGAAAGGTCTTGATGACTGGCTGCCTATGGAAAGAGACAGGTCAGCTTACTTTTTGTGAAACAACAAGTTCTCCAGTGTTTTCATCTTGAAATAATCAATCTACCCGCCAACATATTTGGGGATGGCACATCCATCGCTCCTACGGTGGCATCTCATTTCAGTCTCCAGTGGGCATCGTTTCATAGCCGTGTGCAAGGATTACTTAATTTTCTAGGGTGGAGATCAGCAACCCTGGGTCCCCTAGGGGACATTTGCAATGTCGGGAGACATTTTTGGTGGTCACAACTGGGGCAGGGGTGCTGACAGCTAATGGGTGGATACCCAGGATGCCACAAAACATCAAGGACACTGGGCAATGCCCAGGACAACCCCCACAACAAAGAGCCATTCCACCCCCTGCTTTCTAGTAATCCGAAGTCCTAGAAGGTTTATGCGAACTCTAGATTTTTAGCTGATAGAGATGAAAATAATTTCTGGCTGGTAGAAAAGATAACCCTCAAAGTCACAGTTTATTACTCTGTGGGACGTTAACCAGTTTTGCGTTATTTGGTATCCGTGCACTCAGATTCTCATGGCTTTTTATTTTTATTTTTATTTTTTGAGTTGGAGTCTTACTCTGTCGCCCAGACTGGAGTGCAGTGGCATGCTCCCGGCCACCGCAGCCTCGACCTGCTGGGCTCCGGTGATCCTTCCGCCTCAGCCTTCCGAGTAGCCGGAACTACAGGCGCGCCTATTACACCCAGCTAATTTATGATTTATTGTAGAGACGAGGTCTCACCAAGTTGCCTGGGCGGGCCTCAAACCCACGGGCTCAGGCAATCCACTCGTCTCGGCCTCCCAAAGTGCTGGGAATACAGGCTGAGCCACTGAGCCCGGCCTATTTTATTTTATTTCATTTTATTTTAACAGGAAGCAAGATTTATTGGTGGGGATGAAGAACCAGCAGAGCGAAAGTCTTCACGAGTGCGGGGCCTGCCACTTGTCCAGGGGGTCACGACTGGGGATGCATCTGGCCCCACAGCCATCTGGGATGAGCCGCTTCTCAGCCACCATGTCTTCAAATTCATCTGCGTTAAACTTGGTAAAGCCCCACTTCTTTGAGATACGGATCTTCTGGCGGCCAGGGAACTTGAACTTGGCCCTGCGCAGCGCCTCAATCACATACTTCTATCAGCCCTCTATTGCCTAAAAGTACCAAGTTCCTCAAACGCTCTTGGAACCCTCTTACTGTTGCCACCGTTAATTAACGAACTGGGTGTGAAGTGTTTGACGTGTGCTCACTTTGATACTGTCATGGTGATCCATTGCCATGTAACAGACCCCTCCAAATGTAGTGGCGTAAAACAATGCGTGGTCTATGGGTCAGGAACTCAAGAGTACATTGTTTCCCCCAAATTTATGAAAGCATCAGGGGCATTCTGCCAGGTTGTTGGGTAGGGGTGGCACAGGGTACGAGAGGCCGAAGAAAAGACCTAGAGCCAGCGATCAAGACACAGATTTACTGGGGACTTACGTGCAGGAGTCCAGGAGTGACTGGTGGGATGGGATCATCAATGGCCACTTGCAAAAGTCAGGCCGCTTATATAGACATCTTCACTTAGCAGCCTCTGTCTAGCAGCCTCCAGTGAGCCCCGGACAAAGGGCTTTATTTCCTTGAATGTCCTGCGTTCCAAGGAGTGCGCCGAGAGACCAGGTATACTTCAGAGGCAAGGAGTAAACCTCCAGGTTGGCTACTCCTGGATTCCTTAGCTCAGAACTCGGAATAAACATTCTTCTTAGACCACAGGATCTTTTTCAGGACATACTTATGTTACTGCTGCCACCATATACAAGTGAGTGTGAGTCCACGCTGCTGACCTCTGCACTGACGGGCAGGGGCGGCTCAACACAGGGACCCGTGAGAGTCCATCGGGGTGGCCAGAAGCTCTGAGGGAGGCGGGGGATCAGCTCAGGTGTTCTGCCTCCATGCCATCTGCACGTGCGTCCAGGTGTTCACCAGAAGCCTGCAACTCCCCAGATATTACACTGCTGCCACCGTGGCCACTTTTCTTAGGGAACTCTGAGTTCTTTGGTTCTCATATGAATGGATATTAAACACCTGGAAAACAGAAACTTTCGCAAAGTTGAATAGGCGTGTGTCTCGAGCAACACAAGGACATGGCCTGCAGGAACGAGATGCTGGTGCCAGCTCTCTGAAGGGCACAACTCTTATCATTTTAAGGAAATTGAGGAAGGAAAACAAGTAAGAGTGTCAACATGTTTTGGTGGGGGGGGTCTTCTCTGTTGCTGTGTAGTGAGATGTCATGCCCTAACATGCATCACATGTACAGAAAATGGCAGTAAGCCCCACCTTGGGTGGAGATTTTAGTATCACGGGGAGATTGTAATGAGAAAAAAAATCAGTGGAAGTGTCCCCAGGCAGCTAGCTCTGGTCAGGTCAGGTCCTATCGCTGTGTTAGGGTCTTGCTTCAGTGAGCCAGGAAGGTATTTACTCGAGATAAATGGTTAGGTCCTCCTTTTATGGTGAGGAATGCGGTCTGATTGGTTAAGTTAGGAGTGACTTGAGTCAGCTTGTTAAGAAGCAAGAAGGCGGGGGAAGGAATACACCCGGACCTGTGAGGCCTGTTGGGATTTCTGGCTATTTGTCTTTTCTGTTTGCCAGGACCGAGTCCCTGCCCTGTACTCTCTCAAGATCATGGCTGGCTGTGTGACCTTTGGCCGGTGACTTAACTTCTCTGAGCCTCCATGTCTTCACCCATAAAATAAGAATTTTGATGTTGACCTCATGGCAGGGTTGTGAGGGTTGAAGACAAAACATTTGGTGCCATGTGGGAGAAATGAGAAGAAGGAAAGTCTTTATTTGGGGAAAAAGTGAGGTTTACAGGTGTGAAAAAATTAAATGACTTCTCTCTATCACCTCGAGGTTGAAAAAGATATCACAGGACCCCCAGACTTCTGTGTCTCCCCCACCAAGGAACAGTGTGTGCCCTCATTTTCATCAGATGGTCTTCAGGCACTGTGGCTGGTTTGGTCCCCGTGGCTAATTTGAACCCAGGTGAAATCAGAGGTTTCCAGACACAATATTCCTGAGGTTTAGGGGCAGTCACAGGCCTCATCAGCACCTTTTGAAAGTCCATGTTTAATTCACTGTCTCTGTTTCTCAGTTTACCGGGGAGGTGATGGCCCAGTCTTGCCCTCAGATGGGCGCTTCTAAAGGTAAGCACTTCCTAGTTCCACAGGCTCTTTTCTTCGTTCCGAGTGGCTTCCACCTCCCTTTTCCCACACGGCACTGGAGCATAATAAGTGCCCAGGAAACCCAGGACGACTCCCTGAACGACACATTCTGCCTTGGTTTTATGACCCCCGCCCCACCGACGGCTGCTGAAATTGAAGCAGAAACTCCCGTTTGCCAAGCTCGGCCTCCTTTGAGCACCTTTGATGGCGATGGCGCCTCTGTCTGCCTGGCCTTCTCTGAGTCCCAATGTGCATGCATGTTTTTTTTGAGTCGGAGTCGCATTCTGTTGCCCAGGCTGGAGTGCAGTGACACACTCACAGTCACCACAGCCTTGACCTGCTGGGCTCAGGTGATCCTTCCTCCTCAGCCTTCCAAGTAGCTGTAACGACAGGTATGCGCCACCATACCTAGCTAATTTTTTAATTTATTGTAGAGATGAGGTCTCACCAAGTTACCAAGGCTGGTCTTGAACCCCTGGACTTGCAATCTTCTCACCTCAGCCTCCCAAAGTGCCGGGATTATAGGCATGAGCCACTGCACCCTGCCTGCTTTTTTTTTTTTTGAGTTGGAATCTCTGTTGCCCAGATCAGAGTGCAGTGGCATGCTCAAGGTCATCGCAGCCTCTACCTGTGGGGCTTTGGCGATCTTTCCACCTCAGCCTTCCAAGTAGCCAAAACGACAGGCACGCGCCACCACGCCCGGCTAATTTTTTGATTTATTATAGAGTCGAGATCTAGCCAAGTGGCCCGGGCTGGTCTTGAACCCCTGGGCTCAGGCAATCCTCTCACCTCGGCCTCCCAAACTGCTGGGATTATAGGCGTGAGCCATCGCACCTGGCCTTCATATATATATATTTTTAACTCTGATCAAATGTGTGCTTGGACACTTGATGGGAAAGTTGTGCTTGCAGATGAAAAGCAGACGAGATAAAGAAAACCCCTCACATTCCAACTCAGCTCGAATGCAATTGCAAATGATCCCCGAAGCAAAGTCCTGGGAAGAAGCTTGGTGGGGACAGTCTGTATCTCCAGTGTCATATCAGGTTTGGCAGGAGGAGCGAGCCAGATTTGCTCTGTCTCACATCAAGGGCCTCATTGCAATTCTTTACACTGTCTGCTTGAGAAAAAGGTTTTCAAATCGAGCACAAAACCTTGGTCCGAGCGGGCTGCGGGGACTGTGGGATCTTTGTAGCCGGCTCCCAATAGAGAAATCAGCTTTCAAAGCCGGCTGTCCCAGGGCTAACCCTTCCCCATGAGCACCCCTGAATGCACAGCCTGGACAAGTGGGTCTTTTTACCCTGTTTTTACTTTGTTCTCTGCTGAATGTGAACTCGGTGTTGAGGGCCTGGCGTGTCTGCCTCCCCAGACAGAGATGGCTGCCCTCTCTCCCCTCTAAGAGCGTCCACAGGCCTGTGAGTCCTTCAGCGTGGCCGCTGTTTGCTTTACCAGTCAATGGCCTCAATTCTGTGTCTCTGTTCAGCTGCCTGGGAGCTGCTGACCTCGCCCAGGGCTTCCGGAAACCGGGTACCTGGCGGGCCGCAGTGCCTGGGCCCATGGGACCCGCTGTCGGGCCGCGGGTTTCGTGCTTCTTCTCTAGGACTGTGGCTCTGTCCCCCTGGATGCGGTGAGGTCTCAGCGGCAGCTTTTGGTTTTGATTTATTCATGAGTGTGTTCTCGGAGCTGTCTGTCATCGCCCAGGGGCTTATGGCCTCTCAAAGTTTCAGAGCCTCTGCTTTTAGGGCTGCTGCTTGTTGAAAAGGAATGCTGTTTGGGGACTTGATGGGCTCGCCTCTCCCCAGATGACAGATGAAGGGTGGCGCTGCCTCCTTTGTGGGGAGATCTGGCGGCCCAGCACTCTTGGGTTCCTGCGAATTCCTGCATCTGTGCCCACATTCCTAAGGTGCTCCCTGGGCTGTCCTTGGTGCTGACCTTGTGCCACGTTCCTGTGACTTTTCATGCTGAATCCAGGGGCTCGGAATTCCTGCAGCAGTGAGGCCAGCGGGACCCAGATGTGTGCGTTCTCCACGCTCTGAGGCAAGGCCTCTTGGACCCGGCCTCGTGGGAGCCTTGGACCCTGGACTGGGTGACAGCGACACAGGCCTGCTGAAGCCGCATGGCTGGGAATCGAGGTGTTGTCCGAGTCCATTAAGTGGCCGTCACTCTTCCCTTCCGGGCTCTGGTCCTCCGTTCCTCCTCAGGACAAGAGTCTTGTGTCTCTGTGCCTGCCCGCGAGCTCCTTCCTGTCCTCACTGGCCTCGGTCTCAGCCTAGAGATGGGGATAGGGCCTCCTCCTTGACCTTGAGTCCTGCACTGTTCATTTGCCCTCAGCCCAGAGGTAGCACCTCCCACCTCCTGACCCCACAGAGTCCTCATCTGTGCCCTTGTGTCGTTGCCCACGTCCTGTTGTTTTAGTCAGCAGTTTTATTTTATTTAATTTTTTCTAAGTCAGGGTCTCACGCTGTTGCTCAGTGATGTGATCATGGCTCACTGCATCCTTGAACTCCTAGGCTCAAGTGATCCTCCTGCCTCAGCCTCCCTAGTAGATGGGACTACAGGCTCCTGGCTAATTTTAAATTTTTTTTTTTTTTTTGTAGAGACGAGATCTCTTTATGTCACCCAGGCTGGTCTCAGTCTCTTGAGCTCAAGTCATCCTCTTGCCTTGGCCTCCCGAAGTGCTGGGATTATAGGCATGAGCCACTGCACCAGCCAACAGTTCTTCTTTTTTTTTTTTTTAAAGATGTGGGGTACAATTCAGGGTTAGGTATACAAATGGTCATTGTGTAGGTAAAGTTTGGACCTCACTGTGGTCCCCGTTTCACCCGGTTTGAGATCAGGTAGCCTTATTGATGAGGTGTTCCTCCCACCCCCAGCAGCCTCCCACCATTGCCAATCCTTTTCTTATAGTATTATGATAATTGTTCAGGGTCCGCTTATGAGTGAGAACATGTGGTACTTGGTTCTCTGTTTCTGTGAGAGACCACAGAGTATTATAGACTCTAAGTCCCTCCAAGCTGCTGTGAAGTTCGTAATTTTGTCCTTATTTATGGCTGCATAATAGTCCATCGTGTATATGTACCACATTTTTAAAATCCAGTCTTCTTTTGATGGGCAGCATGATTGGGTCCGTGTTTTGGCTATTGTGAATAATACTGCAGTAAACATGAGTGTGCAGGTATCTCTTCCATAGAGTGATTTGAGTTCCTCTGGGTATATTCCCAGCAGGGGAATTGCGGGGTCGTATGGAAGGTTGATGTTTAGACCTTTTAGGAATCGCCAAACTTTTCCACAGAGGTTGTACTAGTTTACACTCCCACCAAAAGTACACCCTTTTCTCTGCATCCTCTCCAGCATCTGTTGTGCTTTTGAGTTGTTGACGATGACCATCCTGATGGAGTTAGATGGTACCTCAGTGTGGTTTTAATTTGCATTTCTTTGCTGATTGGTGAGGCTGAGCATTTTTCCATGTATCTGGCCAACAGTTCCTTATATTATATTTTTCTGACTCAAGGAACCACGGTCTTTTTCTTCTAACTGAACCTTGACTGAAGTTTATATTTCTTTTTATTGCAGATAAATAAAAATCTAAAATAAATTCCCCTCCCTTTGAGACATTAAATACTCAAATAAATTATAGTCCTCAAGCTGCTTCTCTCTTATTCCCTACTGGATGTGTTTGGAGTAAGCTGATTACTTAGACCTTGGTTATGGATACAGAATTGGGCTGCACCTTTCTACTGGGGTTACTAATTGGGTGCGCCCATGTCTGGGGCTGAAGGCTAGTCACCCTACCTGTCTGGTGAAGTCCAGAGGCAATGGAGCCATCAGAGGCCAACTGGAACAAGAGGCGGAAAGCCCTCAGGATGCCCCTGAAGTTTGTCATTCAGTCTAACCCTTTCCTCAGCTTCACAGTGACAAGAGCCAATACCTTCCTTCTAGCCCTATAGGAGTTGGGCTGCATCTCTGGCTGCTGGAAGGTGGGAGTAACTGGGACCCTAGGCACATGTCACCACGCCCAGCTAATTCTGCATTTTTGGTGGAGACAAGTTCTCGCCGTGTTGCCCAGGCTGGTCTCGATCTCCTGTGCTCATGCCGTTCTTCTGCCTCAGCCTCCCAAAGTACTGGGATTACAGATGTGAGCCGCCACCACACCCAGTCCGAGATAGCAGAGTTCATGGAAGTGTGCCTTGCATGGAAATGTGCCATCCGTGGTGTCTCACTGAGAATTACATGAAGCCTCAAGTAGCAGAAAGTCAACTTAAGTGGCTAGGACACACACTGGGTTATTTTCCTCATATAATCAGATGTTCAAGACGGGTGTTTACTACCTGCACTGGTTTCTTGAATCTGCAGTTGTTTCTGCTATTGACCGAATGTCTGTGTCCGTTGAAACCTAATTCCCAAGGGGATGGTATTAGGAGGTGGGGTCTTTGGGAGCCAATTGGGTCATGAAGACAAACACCTCATGAATAAGACCGGTGCCCTTATAAGAGAGACCCCGCAGGGCTCCCTCTTTCCTTCTACCATGTGAGGACACTGTTGGAAGGTGGCTGCCTATGAGCCAGGAAGGGGCCCTGTGTTAGCCCCTTCTGTGTTGTAGAAAGGAGTTCCTGTGACTGGGTAATAAAGAAAGAAAAGATGCTTATTGGCTCATGGTTCTTCATGGTGCTGGCATCCGCTCAGCTTCTGGTGAGGCCTCAGGAAGCTTTTTTTTTTTTTTTTTTGAGTTGGGGGTCTCCCTCTGTCGCCTAGGCTGGAAGGCAGTGGCATGATCACAGCTCACTGCAGCCTCGACCTCCTGGGCTCAGCCTCCTTCTGCCTCGACCTCTCAAGAAGCTGGGACTGCAGGCATGCGCCATCATGCCTGGCTAATTTTTTGATTTTTGTAGAGACAAGGTCTTGCTATGTTGCCCAGGCTGGTCTTGGACTCGTGTGAGCCACCACGCCCAGCCCTCAGGAAGCTTCTGCTCATGGCGAAAGGCAAGGGGGACTGGCATGCCACATCACCGGAGGGGGAACAAGAGAGAGAAGGGAGGTGACAGACTCTTTTGAACAGCCAGCTCTCGTGTGAATAACAGAGCGAGATCTCACTCGTGAGAATAGCACCAAGCCATCCACGAGGGTTCTGCCTTCATGACCTAAACACCTCCCTGTAGACCCCGCCTCCAGTGTTGGGGGGTCACATGTCAACATACAATTTGGAGGGAACAACAATCCAAACTATATGAGTCCCTCACCAGACATGAAATCTGCTGACCCCTTGATCCTGGACGTTCCAGCCTCCAGAATTGTGAGAAATTGCTTCTATGGTATATCAGCCACCCAGTGTGTAGCACTTTGTGTAGCAGCCCGAGACACTTACCCAAGTTCTCCGCTTCATGGCTGCAAAATAGATGCTATAAGCTCCAGACCTCACGTCTGGGTTGAAGGCTGAAAGGAGGAAGATGGGGAAGTGGAGCCAGCTACGGTCTGTCCCTTGAATAAGAAAAGCAAAAGTTTCCCCAGAAGTGTTCTCAGCCGCCTTCCAGGCAGGCTTCATCGGCCTCAGGTGGGTCACACAGCCACCCCTGGTTGCAAGAGGGTGGAGTAAGCAAGGAAGGCTGGTCACAACTCATGACCTGGTGTTGGGCGTGTGGCCCCTGGTGTGAGGAGGAAGAAAGAACGGATGACGATGAACTTATGTCGGGAACCACATCTTCACGTCGAACAGAGGGGCACCTCGTTTGGTTCCACGCTGCTCTGTGGCCCTTCTCAGATACTGTGTTTCGTACAAATGGAAGGTTTGGGGCAACCTTGCGTTGTGCACTTCTATTGATGACCTTTTTCCAACAACACGTGCTCCCTTTTTGTCTCTGTGTCAGTCATTTTTTTAAAGCAGTTAAGTAATTTTTGATTAAGGTACGTACACCTTTTTAGACATAATGCCACTGCACACATAGTAGGCTATAGTATAGTGTAAACATAAATTTTATGGGGGAAAAAAGTGCTGAGAAAACACTCTGGGAGGCTGACAAGAGAATTGCTTGAGCCCAGGAGTTCAAGACCAGCCTGGACAACACAGCCAGACCTTGTCTCTACCAACAAATGAGCTAGGTGTGGTGGCGCATGCCTGTGGTCCCAGCTACTCGGGAGGCTGAGGCAGAAGGATTGCCTGAGCCCAGGAGTTCAAGGCTGTGGTGAGCCATGATCCAGCTAGCCTGGACAACAGAGTGAGACCCAAACTCAAAAAATTAAGATCGGGTGTGGTGGCTCATGCCTGTCATCCTAGCACTTTGGGAGGTAGAGGTGAGATGATTGCCTGAACCCATGGGTTCGAGACCAGCCTGGGCAACATGGCGAGACCTCATCTCTACAAGAAATTTAAAAAATGAGCTGGGTGGGGTGATGCGCGCCTGTAGTTGCAGCTACTTGGAAGGCTGAGGCAGAAGGATCGCCTGAGCCCAGCTGGTCGAGGCTGAGTGGCCGGGAGCTTGCCACTGCACTCCAGCGTGGGCGACGGAGTGAGACTCTGACCACCTCCCCTCAGAAAAAAAGAAAAAAATGTGAAAAGTATATGTGTCGGGAAATCAAAACTTGGGTGCGACTCGCCTTATGTGGTTGTCCGGAACCCACCCCTAGTGTCCCCACCGTGTGCTGTATTTTAGGTAGAGTTGCGCGTTGGTGACATCATCTGTAGAACTTTTCTACGGGGGCTTTTCCCCAGCTGACTTCTGCAAACAAAACTGCTTCTGCAAGGGACATTATGAACATCCCGGCTGAGCAGCCCTGTGGTTTGACCTTGGCTTGCCAGTGTCGAGGAAACTGCTGAATACGGTGTTTTTGCCAGTTGTTCTGTTTCCCGTGTATGCGCGTTTGGAAAGGAAATCAGGCTGGCAGGTCTGAAGTTTCATGTCCGAGACGAAGACCAGAGGAGGGGCGTCCCCCTTAACAAAGACCATCCTTTCGCTACTCGTGAAGTGTTTGTTTGTAGCAAGGTCTCAGAGAGCAGAGGGACAAGTGGCGGTTGCCCATGGCAACCAAGGTGAACTTTGTTCCTGATTGGATAGATTCGTGAAGAGGGCAGGGAGGCTTGTACTATGTTTCTTGGGAATTTTTTTCTTTTTTTAATTATACAAATGAAGAGAAAACAAAAGCTAGGGATAAGAGCCCATTGCAGAAGGGTTTTTGCTTTTCTCTGTTAATTATTAGTTGAGGGGCCTCTTTCATGCCAGGCTAATGGAGAAAAGACTTAATAGAGTGAATATTTTTCCTGGTATTCCTCCTTCCCTCCACCCCCACTTTCCTTCCTTCCTTCGAGTCCGGATCTCACTCTGTCACCCAGGCTGGAGTGCAGTGGCACGATCATGGCTCACCACAGCCTTGACCTCCTGGGCTCAAGTGATCCTCCTACTTCAGCCTCCCAAGTGACTGGGACTACAGGCATGCACCACGACACCAGGCTTTATTTAAAAAAAATTTTTTTTTTTTTTTTTACTTTTTGTATCGACAGGGTCTTGCTACGTTGCCCAGGCTGGGCTCCTGACGTTTCTAACACTATAAAAATTCAGAAAGATTGTTCAGCCCGAGATAAAGTTAGGTATTGGCCAACAAGAGGTAGATTTTTTAGTGAGTTGAAACCATGTTGTTCTCATAAATAAAACCTTTGGTGAGTTTCAAAAGAATGTGTATATTTATTTATATCAAAAGAAAAAAAAGAACTTTTTAAGTTTTCCAGTTTTGCCAGCTAGAGTCGCGGTCGCTCAGACACCGCAGGCCACCTAGTGGCCACTGCACGCATCTTGGCGTCCAGAGGGAATGGGCTTTTCCTCTGGGGCGTCCTTGAGGGATGCAGCCCTTTCTTTGTGATAGGCGAGGTCGGTGAGCTGATTTGTGGCTCGCCCAGGACTCTGATTTTGTTTTTCTGATTCCATCCTCCTCCCTTGACCGGCTCTTTTCTTGACTCCTTCGTAATCCACGGGCAGGGAGAGTTGAAGCCTCTCTCTCCCCTAAGAGCTGGGGGCATGTTGCTTCAGCCGAGAGCTGGCAATTTGCAGCCCCGGGAAACACCACTCTTACCTCGGGACAAGGGCCGGAGGAAGATGGGGCTGAAGAACACGCAGCAAATTCCCAAATCGGAGACAAGGTGGTAAGATCGCGTGGACCCCGAGGAGCTGGAGATGGCAATTTGTAAAAGTGGCCGTGGGCTGAGTGGGCCCTGTTTCCGAGTGTGGCCCCTTTTTCCCGAAGGCCTGAGGGCACGAGCACATCTAGGGGTTTGCCGAGGAAAGCCAAGCTAGCCTTGCCAGAGTGTCAGTTCAGGGTTCTAGAATGTCATTCTAGGAACGTGACTTGGGTCTGTTTCTCTTACAGGCAATTTGTCTTATACGCTGGCACAGTGTCTCACACCTGTCATCCCAGCACTTTGGGAGGCCGAGATGGGAGGATTGCTTGAGCCCAGGAGTCTAAGACCTGCCTGGGAAGCATAGTGAGACCCCATCTCTATAAAAATTTTTAAAAATTAGCTATACATGATGGCTTATACCTGTGTAGTCCCAGCTACTCAGGAGGCTGAGGCGGAAGGATCTCAAGGCTGTGGTAAACCGTGACTGTCATAATCGGGCCACTGCACTCCAGCCTGGGTGGCAGAGTGAGACCCTGCCTCAGAAAATAATAACCTTTTTTGGGGCCTTATTTTGGTACATCAAGAAGACTGTGTTTTCCTGCTGGTTCGTGTGAATTAAGTCATACTTGCCTTCTTTGACAGAACCACCGCAAAGTACAGGAACAAGTTTTCCTGTGCTGGCTTTCTGGTGATTGGGTCCACTGAGGCTGCTGGTTCCATTTGTTACTGTATCAGCCTTTATGAGGAGGCTGGTTATATGGTTAAGCTCCTGTTCTCTCCCTCCCGTTCTCAGCCACAGAATACAAAGTCTGCATGTAAATGTGTACGATTGCTTGTATTTATAAAATGAAATGTGGGCCAGATACAGCGGCTCAGGGCCCAGGGTGGTGACTCATGCCTGCAATCCCAGCACTTTTGGGAGACGGAGGCGGGAGGATCACTTGAGACCAGGAGTTCAAGACTAGCCCGGACAACAAAATGAGATCCTGTCTCTACAAAAAAAAATTTTTATTTTTTTAATTAGCCACATATGGTGGCATGGCCTGTAGTCCCAGCTGCCTGAGAGGCTGAGGCGGGAGGATCACTTGAGTCCAGTAACTCAAGTTTCAGTGAGCTATGATTCCACCACTGCACTCCAGCCTGGGCAACAGAGGGAGACCCTGTCTCAAAAAAAATAAAAAGGAAATGATAACCCCAAAACTGTAGTTGGGCAGGAGACAGGAAAGAAGGTCTGTTAGGAGTGCCTGGGGTCCATCTAGGTGAGAGCAGTCCCTGTTCTGTCCTGCTGCCAACACCACCCTTTCCTCAGAGATGAGGAATTCATGGGGCCAAGGGATGTGGAGCTGATACACTCCTTTCTAGAACATGGGGTTCTGGAATTCCCTACCCACATGTCCCCAAGCCCAACTCTAGGGTCTGGATAGGTCTTGTCTCTAGACTCTTTCTCCTGAGAATGAAGGGCACCGCAGGTGTGTACAGCCTCAGACTTGGGAGCTGATGTGTCTACACAGGCATATGTGATGTCCTTTGTGGTCTGGGAAGGCCTGAGGAATGGGTAGAGAAGAGACGAGAAAAAGGTCAACACTCTCTACTCTCTCATGCTCCAATGTGAAATTCTCAGAAGCCAAGAATTCTAAACAGGAACTTGGCCTTCTGGGTCAATGTGAAGACATCCTCATCTAAGTAGTCTTAGTAGGGGGATAGAACATATTCCATTCAAGAATTTGTTGGCTTGATTGATACCTTTTAAATACATGTACGTGTGGGGTACAGGCCTCTCTGTCTGCAACCTTGGCCCTGGAACTACAAATGCTAAGACTGGTCTACCCAAGTCCCCTTGTTTTGGTATACTTGATTTCAGAATTATTTATAGGTTTTACATAATTATGAAATAGAATTACATTTTAAAAAGTATCTCTCAATGGCAAAAACAAAATGAAACAAGTGAAATCTGCTGAGTATTGAGTTGATGGCATAACCACCTAGAAGATAACTATTTCAAGGGACTATAAAACACAATAATTTGATGCTACATTCCTAGTTGGGCTGTATTTTGAGGACAAAAAAGCCTGTACAATTTTTGAAACATCGTATTCAATACTATTGTTTGCAGTAGTGCTAGGCATTTTTATTCTGAAACTATTGTGTGTGTATTGTGAAATAAAGCAAATGAATTCATTTGTTGGCATCATTGAGATGAGAATCATATGATTTGGCACGGAGAGAAGGAAGTACTGATGTTCGATTAATGAGTTAAATAAAAACCCTGTAGTCCTGGATTCAAATGAGAAATTTTATTATGAACTCATTATGCATTTTATCTTTAAAAAGAAAAATATCTTATGGTTTTGGCCAATAAAGAAGCTTAGAGATAATGATGAACTCAGCAGCAATGAGTACACCTAGAACCCAAATTAGGATGTCTAAGTATCCAAAACCATTTCCCAACAAAGGGAACCAGCACTGGTTCCAAGTTTGAGATGGAATATACTTAAGATAAGCTCAGACTACCTTGTCAAACCAGAAAGCAAGGGTGTTACTAAACTAGATGCTGGTACCATGTCAAAGGACTTAGGAACCAAACTGAAGAGGCTCCTGCTTCCAAGATGAGGATGCTTTGAGCATCAGGAAGAATAACAATGGCACCAAAAACAATCCTCTTTTCTACTTATTCATTTGAAAACTGGTAAGTAAAAGAATAAAAGGAAAGAGTTGAGCATTTTTCCCACCTTTCCTGTATGAACTATGTCTCAGGGCAACCTGATAATTAAAGAAGAATCTTCTTTTTTAGAAGTATTCTAGTTAACAAATGAGGAAGGAATTGCATGATCGAAAATCAGCATTTTGCAACCCAATCTAGATAATGACGGTCAGCAGTAGATCACGTCGCTGAGAGTCACACATAATGGGCCTTCTAAAAGATGCACACAATCTCATACTCTTTCCAGAAACTTAAATGTAGATCTGAGTGAGCCTCTGGATCAAATCACCAATGTATGGAACATACTGGATGAACAAGTGTGCTACCTGACACTCTGGAGAGGCAACCACAAAATGCAAGCTATGGGACACTCAACCTGGTTTCCTCAACAAATTGCAAAGAGAAAAAAAAAAAGAGGGAGACAGAAGGGAAACCTATAGATTGAAAGAGATGAGAGATTATCAACCAATTGTCATGAGTGAAGTTCATTTGGATTCTGATTCAAACAGTTAGCACAAGTAAGAAAGGTTGGCAGTGGCTCAGCCAGTAATCCCAGCCGAAGTGAAAGGATTGTCTGAGCCCGCGGGTTCGAGACCAGCCTGGGCAACATAGCGAGACCTTGTCTCTACAATAAATCACAAAAACTAGCCAGGCATGGTGGTGTGCATCTGTAGTTTCAGCTACTTGGAACGATGAGGCGAAAAGATTGCCTGAGTCCAGCAAGTGGAAGCTGCGGTGGCCATGAGTGTGCTACTGCACACTGACTGGACATTTTGATATTAAGGGATTATTAACTTTTAAGGTATGATAATGGCATTGGTATACATGTTTTTAAAAGTCTGTCTTTTAGAGATACATATTAAAACATTTATGGATGAAGTGAGATTTTCACCACAGTAATTGTGGGGCAGGAGAAGGAAAGAGATGGTACAGACAAAATAAGATTGGCCATGAGTTGATAATTATTGAAGCTGGGCACATGAACTATCATTGTGCTTTTGAACGTATTTCAAGTATTCCATAATGTTTAAAATATATCTAGACTGGGCTCGGTGACTCAGCCTGTAATCCCAGTACTTTGGGAAGCCGAGGTGAGTGGATTGCCTGAGCCTGCGGGTTCGAGACCAGCCCGGGCAACTTGGTGAGACCTCGTCTCTACAATAAATCAAAAATTAGCTGGGCATGATAGTGTGTGCCTATAGTTCCAGCTACTTGGAAGGCTGAGGCAGAAGGTTCGCTGGAGCCCAGCAGGTTGATGCTGGGGTGGCCGTGAGTGTGTCACTGCATTTCAACCTGGATGACGGAGTGAGACTCCAACTCAAAAAAAAAAAAGAGATAAAAAATATCTAACTTTTAATAATTTTAACCTTCATTTTTTTTATAGACTTATTTCCCATTTTTTACTTTTGAGTCAAAGTCTCACTCTGTCACCCAGGCAGGAGTGCAGTGGCACAATCATGGCTCACTTCAGTCCTGACTTCCTGGGCTCAGGTGGTTCTTCCTCCTCGGCCTCTCAAGTAGCTGGGACTACAGGCATGAGTCACCATGTCTGACTAATTTTTCTTTTTTGGAAAGACGAGACATCGCTATGTTGCCCAGGTGGTTTCCAACTGCTGGGCTCAAGAGATTGCAGTCATGAGCCACCGCACCTGGCCTAGACTTCATTTTTTTAGAGCAGTTATAGAAAAATTGAGAGGATGGTACAGATATTTCCCATATGCTCCCGGTCCCCACAGATGCACAGACTCTCCCATGATCAATACCCCAAACCAGAATGGTTAATTTGTTGCAACGGACAGACCCACTCAACACATCTTTGTCCATAGTTGACTGTGACGCTCATTCTTAGTGGTGTACATTCTATGGATTTGGGGAAATGTATCTTGACCCTTATCTACCATCATGGTATCATACAGAAGATTTTCTACCCTAAACATCCTCTAGGCTCTGTGTATACCTCCCTCTCTCTCCTCTAACATCTGGCAACCACCGACCTTCTTCCTGTCGCCATGGTTTTGACTTTTCCAGAATGTCATATAGTTGGAATCATACAGTATGTAGCCTTTTCACATTGATTTCTTTCACTTAGTAATTTGCATTTAAGTATCCTCCATGTCTTTTCATGGCTCGCGATCTCCTTCTTTAATTATCTTATTAACTATTATTATTATTATTATTTTTAGTTGGAGTCTCTCTCTGTCGCCCAGGCGGGAGTGCAGTGGCACACTCACGGCCACCCCAGCGTCGACCTGCTGGGCCCTGGCGATCCTTCCGCCTCAGCCTTCCAAGGAACTAGAACTACAGGCATGTGCTACCATGCCCAGCTAATTTTTGATTTATTGTAGAGATTTATTAGTTTCGCCAAGTTGCCGGGGCTGGTCTTGAACCCACAGGCTCAGGCAATTCACTCGCCTCAGCCTCCCAAAGTGCTGGGATTAGAGAGCTCCTTTTTTAAAAGTGCTGAATAATATTTCCTTGTTTGGACATCTCAGAGTTTCTACATTCACCTACTGAGGGACATGTTGGTTGCTTCCAAGTTTTGGCAATTGTGAATAAAGCTGCTATAAATGCTCACGTGCAGGTGCAGGAGGTTTCTGTGTGCACAGAAACTTTAATCTTCTTTGGGTGGATGCCAAGCAGTGCCGTGGTTGGATCCTATAGTAAGGAGATGGTTAGTTTTTTTGGTTTTTTTGTTTGTTTGTTTTTGAGTTGGAGTCTCACTCTGTCACCCAGACTGGAGTGCAGTGGCCGCTCCTGGCCACCACAGCCTCTACCTGCTGGGCTCCGGCGATCCTTCCGCTTCAGCCTTCCAGTAGCCGGAATTACAGGCATGTGCTACCACACCCGGCTGATTTTTTTTTTTTTTTTTTATTGTAGAGATGAGGTCTTGCTGCCCAGGCGGGTCTCGAACCCGTGGGCCTCAGGCAATCCACTCACCTCAGCCTCCCAAAGGCGGGGGATTACAGGCTGAGCCACCGGGCCCGGCTGGGATGGTTAGTTTTGTAAGAAGCCACCAAATTGTCTTCCAAAGTGGTCATTCCACTTCACATTCCCACCAGCAAGGAGCGAGAGTTCCCGTAGTTCCTCACCCTCACTAGCATTTGATGTTGCCAGTGTCCTGGGTTTTAGTTATTCTGAAAGATGTGCAGCGGCATCGCACTGTTGTTTTAGTTTGCATTTTCCTGATAATGACATACGATGTGAAGCAGGTTTTCTCTCTTTTTCTCCAACACAAAATAGTGGCAGTTATTTGTTTATTTGGTGAATATTTTTTCAGCTTCATTGAGGTATAATTGACAACACAAAAATTGTGTGGACTTAAGGTGTACAATGTGATGTTTTGATATATGTATGCATTATGAAATGATTAGGATGATCAAGCTACTTAACATACACATCTTTTCATGCACTCATCCATAGGTGGAACATCTTTTCAAAGGCTGACTTGCCATTCGTTGGTCTTTCTTGGTAATGCATCTGTTGAGGTCTTTTGGCCCATGTTTTTGTTGGGTCGCCTTCTGTTGAGTTGTAAGACTTATTTGCATATTTTGGGTAACAGTCCTTTATCAGATGTACCTTCTGCAAATATTTTCTCCCAGTCTGTGGTTTGTATTTTCATTCTCTTGGCAGGTGTGCTTTGCAGGGAAGAACTTTTTTAATTTTAATGAAATCCAGATTATTAATGCTTTCCTTCATGGATCATGCATTTAGTATTGTATCTAAAAAGTCATTGTCAAATCCAAGGTTATCTGGATTTCCTTCTGTGTTACCTTCTAAGAGTTTTATAGTTTTTGTTTTGCATTTAGGTCTGTGATCCATTCTGAATTAATTTTTGTGAAGAATATGACGTTTGTGCCTAGATTCATTTTTTGTTTGTTTGTTTGTTTGTGGATGCCCACTTGTTTCAGCTGTGTTTGTTGAAAAGACCCTTTTCAGCCGGGCTCGGTGGTTCAGCCTGTAATCCCAGTGCTTTGGGAGGCTGAGGTGAGTGGATTGCCTGAGCCGGCGGGTTTGAGACCTGCCTCGGCAACTTGGCGAGACCTCATCTCTACAATAAATCAAAAAATCAGCCGGGCGTGGTAGCACGCGCCTGTAGTTCTGGCTACTCGGAAGGCTGAGGTGGAAGGATCGCCAGAGCCCAGCAGGTCGAGGCTGCGGTGGCCGGGAGCGGCTACTGCACTCCAGTCTGGGTGACGGAGTGAGACTCCAACTCGAAAAAAGAAAAGACCCTTTTCTCCATTGCATTGCCTTTGCTACTTTGTCTAAGACTAGTTCATTACACTTATGTGAATCTATTTCCAGACTCTCTATAAAGTTCCATTGGTCTATTTGTCTATTATTTTGCCAATATCACACTGTCTTGATTACCGTAGGTTTATAGTAAGTCTTAAAGTCTGGTAGTGTCAGTTCTCCAACTTTGCTCTCCTCCATCAATGTTGTGTGGGCAATTTAGGTCTTTTCCCTCTCCATATGAACTTTAGAATCAGTTTGTTGATATCCACAAAATACTTTGTTGGGATTGCATTAAACTTATAGACCAAGTTGAGAAGAGCTAGACACACATTGAGTGTTTCTATCCACACTCACGGTCCATTCTTCCATTTATTTAGTTCTTCTTTGATTCCTTTTATGTAGTTTTCCTCACATAGGTCCTTTGCCTATTTTGTTCTACTTACACCCAAGTATTTCCTTTTTGGGAATACTAATATAAATGACAGTGTATTTTTAATTTCAAATTCCATTTGCTTAATTGCTGGTATATAGAGAAGCAATTGACTTCTGTATATTAACCTTGCCTTTTGAAACTTTGCAATAATCTCTGATTAGTTCCAAAGGTCAATTTTTTGTCAATTCCTTCTGTTTTCTACATTAATAGTTATGTCTTGAGACCAGCCTGGGTGACTTGGCGAGACCTCATCTCTACAATAAATAAAAAAATTAGCCGGGTGTGGTGGTGCATGCCTATAATTCCGGCTACTTGGAAGGCTGAGGTGGAAGGATCACCTGGACCCAGCAGGTTGAGGCTGCGGTGGCCGGGAGCAGCCACTGCACTCCAGCCCGGGTGAAAGAGTGAGACTCCAACTCAAAAAAAAAAAAAAAAAAAAAAGGCGGTCATGTCATCTGCCAAAGAAAAAGGACAACTTTATTTTTTCTTTCCCAGACTATATACTTTTTATTTACCTTATTTTACAAATCTTTTTGTATTAGCTAGTACTTCCAGTACAATGTTGAAACGAGTGGTGAAATGTTACATCCTTACCTGTAACTAATGTTAGTGGACAAGCTTCAAATTTTTCCCTATTAAGAATAATGTTAGCTGTAGAATTTTGTGTGTGTGTGTGTGTCAGAGTCTCACTCCATCACCCAAGCTGGAGTACAGTGACATGCTCACGGTCACCCCAGTCGACCTACTGAGCTCAGGCAATCCTTCTACCTCAGCCTTCCAAGTAACCAAAACTACAGGTGCATGCTACCACACCCAGCTAATTTTTTTTATTTTTTTAATTTATTGTAGAGATGAGGTCTAGCCAAGTTGCCCAGGCTGTTCTTGAACCTGTGGGCTCAGGCCATCCCCTCACCTCGGGCTCCCAAAGTGCTGGGAATTCAGGCTTGAGCCACCGTGCCTGGCTGTCATAGGATTTTTGTAGATATTCTCTGTCAGTTGAGGAAGTTCTTCTCTATTCCAAGTTTACTGAGAGTTTTTAATCAAGGATGGATGCTGGATTTTGTCAAATGCTTTCTCTGCATCTATTGATATTATCATGTAATTTTTCTTCCTTAGCTTTGTTGATGTGATGCTTTGCATTAATTGATTTTTGATGTTGAACTATACTTACATAGCCAGGATAAATCCCACTTGGTTGTGTATAATTATTTTTATACATTATTGGATTTAATTTACTAATATTTTGTTGAAGATGTTTACAACTATGTTTGTAAAAGTTATTGGTCTGTAGTTTTCTTGTAATGTCTTTTTTTGCTTGTTTGTATTAAGGTAGCACTGGTCTCATGTAATGAGTTAAGAAGTACTCCCTCTGCTTCTGTCTTCTAAAAGAGATTATAGAGAATTTGTATAATTTCTTCAGTAAATGTTTGGTAGAATTCACCAGTGAGCCCATCTAGGCCTTGTGCTTACTATTTTGCTCATTAATTATGGATTGAATTTATTTGATAGATATAGGTCTATTCAGATTTCTGTTTCTTCCTGTTATGAATTTTAGAAGATTGTGTCTTTCAAGAAATTAGTTCATTTCATTGAGGTTATGAAATTTGTGAACATAAAGTTGTTTATACTATTCTGTGAGTATCCTTTTAATGTTCATGCGATCTATAGTGATGCTACCTCTTTCATTTTTGATTTTAGTAATTTGGGTCCTCTTTCTGTCCTTTCTTAGCTTAGCTAGAGGCTTACCAATTTTATAGATCTTTCCAAAGAACCAGATTTCATTTTGTTCATTTTCTCTATTGATTTTCTGATTTCATTGATTTGTGCTCTAATTTTTATTATTTTATTTGTGGCTACTTACTTTAATTTAATTTCCTCTTCTTTTTTTAGTTTCCTAAGGTGGAAGCCTAGATGATTGATTTTAAAACTTTACTCTTTATTTATTTATTTTTTTGAGTTGGAGTCTCATTCCATCGCCCAGGCTAGAGTGCAGTGGCATGCTCACAGCCACCCCAGCATCGACCTGCTAGACTCTGGCAATCCTTCTGCCTCAGCCTTCCAAGTAGCCAGAACTCCAGGTATGCATGACCATGCCCAGCTAATTATTTATTCATTAATTTATTGTAGAGATGAGGTCTCACCAAGTTGTCCAGGCTGGTTTCAAACCCTTGGGCTCAGGCAATCCTCTCACCTCAGCCTCCCAAAGTGCTGGGATTACAGCCTTGAGCCACCACACCTGGTCTACAGCTTTATTCTTTTGTAATAATACATTCATTCAGTGTTGTACAATTTTCTCTAAGTTCTACTTTCACTGTATTCCACAGATTTTTATGCTATATTTTCAGTTTTATTTAATTCAAAATATTTTTCAATTTCTCTTGAGATGTTTTATTTGGCCCATATGTTATTTAGAAGTGTGTCTTTTAATCTCTAAGTATTTTGGAATTTTCCAGCTGTATTTCTGTTATTAATTTCTAGCTTAATTCCATCGTGGCCTAAGAATAGATATTGTATGACTTCTGATCTTTTAAATGTATTCAAGTGTGTTTTATAGCCCAGAATATGATCTTTCTTGGTGAACAGTCCATGTAAGTTTGAGGGGAGAGTATAGAGTGCTGCTGTTGGAAGAAGTAGTCGATAGATGTCCATTACATCCAGTGGATTGATGGAGTTGCTGAGTTTAACTATGTTCTTACCAATTTTCTGTCTACTGGATCTGTCCACTTCTGAAAAAGGGATATTGAAATTTCCAACTATGATGTTGCATTCCTGTATTCTCCCTTGCGGTTCTATCAGTTTTTGCCTTACATATTTTGACACTCTGTTGTTCGGTGCACATTTAAAAAATATTATTGTAACTTTTTGAAGAATTGATCCCTTTATCATTATGTAATGTCTTACTTTGTCTTTGATAACTTAACAACTTTCCTTGCTCCAGAATCTGCTTTGTCTGAAATTAATATAGCTACCCCTGCTGGCTTTTGGTGAGTATTAACATGGCATATATATCTTTCTCTATCCATTTGCTTTTAATCATCTGTAACTTTATGTTTAAAGTGGATTTCATGTAGAAAATGTATAGCTGGATCTTGTTTTTTATTTACTCTGACAATATTTGTCTTTTAACTGGTGCATTTTACATCACTGATGCTCAAAATGATTACAGATATAGTTAGATTACTAACAACCATATCGGTTACTATTTTCTATTTGTTGCTCTTGCTTTTTGTTACTATTTTTGCTTTTTTTTTCTCTTTTGTGAGTCTAATTGAGCATTTTATATTACTCAATCATCTCTCCTTTCTTAGAATATTAGTTGGATGGGTTTTTTTTTTAACTGTCTTAGTGGTTGTCCTAGAATTTGCAATACAAGTTTACGACTAATACAGGCTCACTTTCAAACAACACTATACTGTTTCACAGGTAATGAGTATCTTATAATAACAACAAATCCTAATTTCTCCCTCCTGTCCCTTGTATCATTTTACTTATACATAAACCTACCTAAGCTTATATATCCACAGACACAAGCATACAAAATCAAATATGTTGCTATTATTATTTTGAAAAAACTATTATCTATTGATCAATTAAAAATAAGAAAAATAAAAGTTTTTATTTTGCCTTCACTTACTCCTTCTGCAATGTTCTTTCTTTCCTTATGCAGATCCTCATTTCTGACCTACATTGTTACCCTTCTCTCTAAAGAGTGTTTTTCACATTTCTCTTTTTTTTTTAGTTGGAGTCTCACTCCGTCACCCAGGCTGGAGTGCAGATGCATGCTCCCAGCCACTGCAGCCTCAACCTGCTGGGCTCCGGCGATCCTTCCGCCTCAGCCTTCCAAGTAGCTGGAACTACAGGCTCGCGCTACCACGCCTGGCTAATTTTTAAAAAAAATTATTGTAGAGACGAGGTCTCACCAATTTGCCCGGGCTGATCTCAAACCTGCAGGCTCAGGCAATCCACTCGCCTTGGCCTCCCAAAGTGCTGGAATGACAGGCTGAGTCACTGAGTCCGGCTGTCTTTTCACCTTTCTTGCAAGACACATCAACTGGCAACAGATTCCTTCCATTTCTGTTTGTCTGAGAAAGTCTTTATTTCTCCTTCGCTTTTGAAGGATGGTTTTGCAGAGGACAGCACTTCTTGTGACTCTGCCTTAAAATTTCCGTCTCTGTGCTGACGTTGCACGTCTGTGCTTATATGCTGTCCGGGTACCCGTTAGTGCCCTTAGCGTCTCCATTAGATTGGTTTAAATTCCCGGTCTTCTTAGCATCTCAATCACAGTTGTTTTAAACTCCTGGTCTGATAATTCCAGCATTCCTGCCATATCTGAGTCCGGTTCTGATGTTTGCTTTGTCTCTTCAAACTGTAATTTTTGTCTTTTAAAGCATCCTGTGATTAAAAAAAATTTTTGATAGCTACATGATGTACTGGAATCTGTGATAAACAAACCTTTAGGAACTGTGATAAACAAGCCCTTAGGTAGAGTGTGGGGGATGGGGGTGGATTTTATAGTCCTAAGATTAGTCTCTGTCTTTGAGTAAGCCTGTGCCCCTTGGCCATGACTTTCGCAAGTATCTCTAAGTCTCCTTCCTTTAGGTGGGATAAGATAGCTCCAGTGGGTTGGGGTTGAGTATCTTCTTTTTCCCAGGACACTTAGGCCCTCATTAGGAAAAAAAAACCCAAAAAACCCAGCAGGTTAGGCTCTGGTAACTATAGATACTCCTTGACTTACCTCCTGATAAACCCATCGTAAGTTGACAACACTGTAAGCTGAAAATGCATGTAATACACCTAGCCTACTGGACATCATAGCTTGGCCTA
Organism: Cephalopachus bancanus; assembly: GCA_027257055.1. NCBI lineage: Eukaryota > Metazoa > Chordata > Mammalia > Primates > Tarsiidae > Cephalopachus > Cephalopachus bancanus. The sequence continues at coordinate 6,085,067 of JAPVLO010000027.1, forward strand.
TCCCACCTTAAACGTGCTGAGAATGCTTGCATTAGCCTGAAATTGGGCAAAACGATCGAACAAAAAGCCTATTTTATAATAAAGTGTGAAATCTTACATAGACTTTATTGAATACTGTCCTGAAAGTGAAAAGCAGAATGGTCATATGAGTACTCGAAGTGTGGTTTCTACTGAATGCATATCACTTTCACATCATCATAAGTCAAAAATCGTTAAGTCGAGCCATCTTAAGCTGGGGATGTCTGTAGTTTCTTGGGAGGGCCGACCTTGTTAAGAGCAGAAGCCGGGCTCGGTGGCTCAGCCTGTCATCCTGCGCCTTTGGGAGGCTGAGGTGAGTGGATTGCCCGAGCCCGTGGGTTCGAGACCCGCCTGGGCAGCGAGACCTCATCTCTACAATAAATCAAAATATCAGCCGGGCATGGTAGTGCATGCCTGTAATTCCGGCTACTTGGAAGGCTGAGGCGGAAGGATCGCCGGAGCCCAGCAGGTCGAGGCTGCGGTGGTCGGCAGTGGCCACTGCACTCTGGTCTGGGTGGCAGAGTGAGACTCCAACTCAAAAAAAAAAAAAAAGAGCAGAGTGTTTGGGCGTTTTTCATGAAGGTTCCTCCTCCCCGCCCACTGCTGGAGCAAGAAGGAACTTTTCTCTGACACCCACTGTAAGAGCTTGGTCAAGCTCCTGGCCATAAAATTTCCAAAGGGTGGGATCCCTCCATGACTGGGTCCCCTTGGAGTTTTAATCTCAGACTTGTCCACACTGAGCCTCCTGCCATTTGTCAGTGAGTTCAGGTTCCACCCAGCACTGGTTCCTGTGAAGTTTTCTGCGTGTGAGTTTATGCCCCTGTGAGCTGTGACGCAGCCGACCACGTGTCAGCACTGTGCCAAGTGCTTCATTTTGAACCTGTTGGGTTCCATTATGGCAGGTGACAGTGACCTTCTTATTCAGTGGAGGAATTGAAGGGTCAATGAGAACACAGGATCCCATGGGGCACGGAGCCGGTGGGGGAGCAGAGCGGGGTTTGAACCTGGGGCAGAGGGACAGCAAATCCCACGTTTTTGCACCTGCACTGTGCCACCTCCCTCAGGAAAAGCGACGGACAGTGTCTTAAAAGGGAGCTGTGGTTTTACGAGTGACTTGCCAGTCTGCCTTGGCCAAGTTTCTCTGGTCTGCGCTGAGTGTTTTGAGTCAGAGAGGGGAAGGGGACTTAAGCCCCCTAACTTCAGAATGAATTCCTCCAAAATGGGGCCGAGGAGGAGACAGCACAAGAATCACCCACCCGTCTGCATTTTTGAGCAGTTTCCCCGAGCGGCACTTTTTCCTTGGCTCAAAGTTGGAAACATGGAGCTCTGGGGACAAAGAACAAAGAATTCGCAGAAATTTGCCACGTGATCTTGATGCCTAGGTCCATGGTGACGGCAAACCTTGCCTTTTAACATTTCTGTATTTTACAGTGAGCCTTCACAATGATTGTCTTCTTTCAGGCTCATGACCACTCTGTGAGTTAGGGAAACCGTTATCTCTGTTTTCAGAGCCACAAACTGAGGCTGAGAGAATCAGTGACTTGCCCAGCGTCACAGAGAATCTTAGCGACAGAGAAAGGTGAGAACTGAAGCCTCCTGACTCGTAGATCCTACTCCATGGCAAGCACTGTCCCGCAATGCTGGGGGTTCCTCGTGCATCAATCAGGGTTCAGGCTAAGCTGCGACGACAAAGAGTCCCCGAAATTCAGGTGCTCAAACGTGATAGGGCTTTGTTTCTTTCTCACGTAACCATCGAGGGATGAACAGGCACCCAGGTTCCTTTTTCTCTGGCTGCTCTGCCACCCTCCAGCTTTTGGTCTTTGCCTGGTTTGAAGGTAACCTGGACGGTCGCATTCATGTTCCCATTCACAAGACAGAAGGAAGAGAGAGAGGAGGGGGCAGCGACTTCCGTGCAAGACAACAACAACAAAACCACGATCTGGAAGTTGCATGCACTTCTTCTGCTCATAGCCTACTGGCCAACAGTTTATCACATAGTCAGGCTAACTGCAAGGAAGTCTAGAAGTATGCCCCGCTGAAACTTGGGGGAGGAAGGTCCCATGGCTAAAAGGGGTAAGGTGACACTGGGGAGGAGATCGTTGGCAGCCTCTGGCCCCATTGGTCCCCACGGCCACCCAGGTGTCCAGACACACCTTTCTTCCCACCCACAGGGCCCACTCCCTGCTCTCCAGAGGGCACAACTCCAAGTCCCATCTCACGCTCCATCCAGCCCAGTGACCAGGTCTTCCGAGGGGTGCGCCGTCTTCCGCATCAACACAGATACGGCTACCCATGGCTGGGCAGACTTGCCACTGAGGTTGATAAGGCCACTGCCCTCCTCAACTCATACTCAATCGGTTTTCAGTGGTGGGCTAGGTAGGCACTGGGCAGGCAAGTCTGGAAGGGGGTCCAGGGACACAAGGTCATCAGGGGCTCGGGCCCTCACTTGCCATCGCGCTCAAGTTCCTGAGAGTGTCTTCACTGCCTGCAGGATTGGTTCTGGATCATTCCAACTCATCAGCATTCCAGTCCATGGGAAGGCAGAATAAGAAGAGACGGGTCAGGTTCGGCACTTTGGGAGGCCGAGGCGAGTGGATTGCCTGAGCCCGCGGGTTCGAGACCAGCCCAGGCAACTGGGCAAGACCTCGTCTCTACCATACATAAATAAAAAAATTTGTCAGGTGAGGTAGCGTGCACCTGTAGTTCCAGCTACTTGGAAGGCTGAAGCGGAAGGATTGCTGGAGCTCAGTGGGTTGACACTGATGGTCGATGCTGGTAGGGCCATGAGTGTGCCATGACACTCCAGCCTGGGTGACAGAATGAGACTACAACCCTCCCCCCCGAAAAAGAAGAGATGGAAGGCAGGAGTTTTCCTATAAAGACAACCTGTAACTTGCACAGAGGACACGACGTTGGTACCTCCAAATCCCAGCTCATGACTGAAATCGGATCAGATGTAGGGGCATTAAGTAGAGTGATGTCCCTTCTTCAGGCTGGCCATTCGAAACAAGAATCCCAGGTGCTCTGCTCTTGGTGATGACAGTGAGAATCATAGAACTCCTGTTGCTTACTGAATATTTATTTTGTGCTAGTTATTCTTTTTAAAAAAAATTTTATTATAAAGATGTGGGGTACAATTCAGGGTTAGGTATACAAACATTGACCACGCAGATACCCCTGTTGATGAGGTGTGCCCCTCCCTCCCCTAGCAGTTTCCCTCAACTGCCAGTCCCTCCCCCTCGACAGTTTCCCATTACTGCCAATCGCTTTCCTGTAGCATGACAATTGCTCAAGGTCTTCTTATGAGTGAGAACATATGGAACTCTGCTCTTTGTTTCTGTGGTAAATCACTGAGTATGATCGACTCCAAATCCATCCAGGTTGCCGCAAAGTCCATATATTTGTCCTTCTTTATGGCTGCATAATATTCCATTGTGTATATGTACCACATTTTTTTTATCCAGTCCAGCTTCGGTGGGCAACATGGTTGGTTCCACGTTACTGTGCTTTGTTATTCTCTTAAGGGATTTACACACATCTGACAGTGTTCACAAAACCCTACCAGGCTGTCCTTAAAATGGCTATTTTCCATATTAGAAGACTCTGCCCAAGACTGAAATTTAGAGAGCTTTCTCACCATCCTTGGAATCTTAGAAACTCACATCATAGGTGTCCACCACAGGCCCCTGAAAGGAAGCAGAAGGCCGGCTGATCACGCGATCATGGCAGCTGAGTATCGGGCGTCAGCTACAGGCTCAGTGTGTCGGTAACTAGAATCTTCAGACTGGGGAACACGCGCTTTGGTGGGGAGCATGGTGACTCTTGGGAGTGCAGGAAAGCAATATTAGAACTTTTGTTCACATTTACTTGCACCTTATCCTCCTAAACATTACTGTTGAGTACATGTCCTAGAACATGCACTCTATGGCCAACACACTAGGAAACGGCAAAACTCCCTGTGTTGGCGTCACGGTGATGGTGGCGCCCCTGCTGCCCCATTATGGCATGAATTGTGCCCCCCAAAATTCAGATGTTGGAGTCCTAGCCCCTGGTACCTCAGAATGTGCCCGTATTTGGAGATGAGGTCTCTACGGCGATAAGCAAGTTAAAACAAGGCCATCAGGGTGGACCTTTGTCCAGTGTGACTGGTGTCCTTATAAAAAGGGCACAGTGACTCGTGCCTGTAATTCCAGCACTTTGGGAGGCTGAGGCAGAAGTATTGTATGAGGCCAGGAGTTCAAGACCATCTTGGGCAATGTCGCAAGACCCTATTTCTACAAAAAATAAAAATATTAGTCGGGCATGGTGATGCACACCTGTAGTTCCAGCTACTTGGGAGGCTGAGGTGGGAGGATCCCTTGAGGCCAGGAGTTCGAGGCTGCGGGTGAACTGTGATCACACCACTGCACTCCAGCCCCAGTGACAGAGTGAGACCCTCTCTAAAAAAACAAAATGGTGAGAGGGCAAACGTGTATGGAGAGACATGCACACAGGAATAGATCTACGAGGCAAACCACCAGACACTAGGGGAGAGGCTGGATCAGGTCCTCCCTCGCAACTTCTGAAGGAACCATTCCTGCCGGCCCCATGATCTTGAACTTCTAGCTTCCAGAGCCACCGACCCCTTGTCCCACTCAGTTCCACCCTGGAAAGGGAGCGGGGTCTTTACACCCACCAGCAGAGGGTGTCTACACCCCACACCTTCTGTTCAGGGGTGTCCAGGACAATGCCAAGGCCTCCTCAAGGGATGAGTCTGCTCTGGCCCTCCCCAGGAAGGCCCTCTCGTCCATCCGGCACTCTGGCTCCTGTTTGACGGCCGCTCCCCTAGTGTCAGGGGGTTTGCCGGCAATCTGGCATTCCATGCCTTGTAGATCTATTCCTGTGTGCATGTCTCTGCATACACGTTTGCCCTCTCACCTTCTTTTTTTTTTTTTTTTTTAAAGAGAGGGTCTCACTCTGCCACTCAGGCTGGAGTGCAGTTTTCAGTCTCCTTCCTCCAAGTCCAGCCTTACTCTCCCTAAATGGAAACCCCCTAATAGGTCTCTTTGTGCCAATGGCAAATCTAGTCAGGGAATAATGGGCTTGCCTCGGGGGGGGGGGCGGGCAGTGGGTGGTATTTCCCCAATCCAGAATCAGAATTTGTTGTTCCTGATTTGTGAAGACATTTACACACAGAGCCAAACCAAAGTCTAAAAACTAAAGTATATCGGGCTATTCATTTTACAATCGGCGTAGAAAAGAGCAGAATGATATAAAAATCAGGGCGACCCTCAAATGATTTAGGATAGAGAATCCCTGCCCTTCCTAGACACGGGCCAGCCTCTTTCACTCTGCCCTTTCCTCTGGAAAAAATGAATGAATGTGTCTAATAGAACTCTCCAGACTCAGTATTGTTGTTTTTTTTTTTTGAGTCGGAGTCTCACTCTGTCGCCCAGGCTGGAGTGCAGTGGCCGCTTCCAGCCACCGCAGCCTCGACCTGCTGGGCTCCGGCGATCCTTCCGCCTCAGCCTTCCAAGTAGCCAGAATTATAGGCAGGCGCTACCACGCCCGGCTGATTTTTTGATTTATTGTAGAGATGAGGTCTTGCTGTCCGGACGGGTCTCGAACCCGCGGACTCAGGCAATCCACTCACCTCAGCCTCCCAAAGGCACGGGATTACAGGCTGAACCACCAAGCTCGGCTTCAGACTCAATATTCTTAATGCCTCTTGGGTCCCGTTTCTGCATTTTCTGAGACTTGTCATTTTCCCTACTCTGAATTCTTTCTTTCTTTCATCTTCGTCTGTTACAATACAGAATTCCAGTCATCAACTGATGAAGAAAAGCCTTGGCAACCATGTTTGGAAAGGGTGTGTCCCTTTTTAGTGAGTCAGCAGGGGAAGAGACATAGCCCAGGTGTGAATCCTGCAAGGTACCATCATGCCTGCTGTGTGACCTTGAAGCTGTACTTACCCTCCCTGCCTCAGGTGCTCGTCTGCAAAATGGAGATCATAACAGTGGCTGCTCACGGGCCTGTCGTAATGATTAAATGAGTTAGTACTCATAACAGGTGTTGAATAAATATTACCATTACTATGATCTGATTGGCCATCTCTGTGACCTCATCACCAAGTTAGAGCTGCTTAGTAAGCATTTGCCATTCGAATGAGTACATACTTCTCTCTTAAAATACGTCAAGAGGCCCGGCTTGGTGGCTCAGCATGTCATCCCAGCACTTTGGGAGGCCAAGGCGAGTGGATTATTTGAGCCTAAGGATTCGATACCGGCCTGGGCAACTTGGCAAGACCTTGTCTCTACAACAAATCAAAAAGTAGCCAGGTGTGGTAGCACGTAACTGTAGTTCCGGCTACTTGGAAGGCTGAGGTGGAAGGATCACCGGAGCCCAGCAGGTTGACGCTGGGGTGGCCATGAGTGTGCCACTGCACTACTGCACTCCAGCCTGAGTGATGGAGTGAGACTCCATCTCAAAAAAAAAAAAAAAAAAGAATACTTCAAGAATATGCACAAAACACTCTGGATGTTTAAGTCTGGGTCCAATCAGGAGACAGAAACCACATATCAATTAGAGCAAGGGAGGATAAATCTAAAGAATTATTGAGCAGTGATAGGAGAGTAACTATGGAAATGGAAATGGAACGCTCCCAGATGCCCCAGGGCTGAGGGAGGGTGCCCAAGGGAGGGCCAGCTTGGAAGGGGGGGGTTCCCCTTCCTCGAAGATGGTATGGCTGAAGAAGTCCACTGGGTTACCTTGGCCAGAGCTGTCCATGTGGCTGGGCAGCAGGACAAGCCCTCCAGAGCACAGGTGGGCAGGCCTGTGGGTGGGTTCTTAGAGGGATCAGGGCACTGCTGCCAGTGTGAGGCCTGGGCACACAGTGTTTACATTGAAGGGCCTGCAGTGAGGCGGCCCCCAGTGGGGTCAGGATTCTGAGGCTCCTGTGCGAGGGGAGAGTGCTATGGGATTCTTCTCTCCCCCCACACACAACTGATCAACAATGCCAAAAAAAAAAAAAAAAAAAAACCCAAACCAAACAAAAAAAACCCCAGCACACTATGAAGTCTGCTTTCGCCCTGCAATGTCCCTCTCTGGCCCTCCACTGACAAAGTTTAACATCACACCCCAAAGGAGAAATGCTTCAAGTCTTTCCCATCATTGCACAGTAGATGCTGAAGGGTGAATGTGGAGTGGGTAGACAGTACCACTGATAACTGGCACACAGGGTTAAAAAACTGTGGTGTGTATACACCACATCAAATAATGGGAAAAAGGAGTACTCTGCTAGGATACTATTCAATTTGCATTTCCCTGATGATTAGTGATGTTGAGCACCTTTCCGTACGCCTGGTGACCATTTGTACATCTTCTTTGGAGAAATGTCTGTTCAGGTCTTTTGCCCATTTTTAAATTAGGTTGCTTTTTTTTTTCCTTATTACGTTTGCTATTGAGTTGTAGGAGTTTCTCATATATTTTGGATCAAATATTCCTTCCCACTCTGCAGCTCATCCTTGCTGTGCTTTTTCATTTGACGTGGTTCTACTTGTTTACTTTCTGCTTTTGATTCCATATCCAAGGAATCATTGCCAAGAACAATGTCAATAATAATTTCCCCCTATATTTTCTTCTAGGGGTTTTTATGGTTTCAGGTCTTCCATTTAAAACTTTAATTGATTTTGAGCTGATTTTTGTGTATGTTGTGAGATAGAGGTCCAATGGCATTTTTTTTTTTTTGCATGCAGATATCCAGTTTTCTCAAGAGCAATGTGGAAGACACTGTCCTTTCTCCACTGTATAATTTTGGCAACCTGTTGTGTATACATGGATATATTTGTGGACTATTTTATTTCATGGGTCATTATGTCTGTCTTTATGCCAGTGCCATGCTGTTTTGATTACTGTAGCTTTGTAATGTATTGTAAAATCAGAACGTGTGATGCCTCCAGCTTCATTCTTTTTTCTCAGGATCAGTTTGGCTATTCTGGATTTTTGGTTTCCAAATCAATTTTAGAATTTTTTCTTCTATTTCTGTTTTTAAAAATGCCATTGGGATTTTGAGGGAGATTATGTTGAATCTATGGATTGCTTTGAGTTGTATGAACATTTCAACAATATTAAGTCTTCCAACTCATGGGTGGTGATGATATCTCAGGCAAATGCATATGTCTAAACCTATCCAATTATATACATGAAAGAAACATGGGCAGCCCTTACAAATATATCAATCACATCTTAATACAGTCATTTTTTAATGATTAAAAGAATAAAAGGAAGACTCATGACTTGGAAAAAAAATCCTCCTAATCTCTTAAGTGGAAAAAGCAAATTACAAAAGCAATCAGTACAGTGTCATGCTAATTTTATTTTTTAAAAAAAGAGCAAAGCTCTTCATGAAAAGCAAATGGATTCCTGAATGCCGCCCCCCCGCCCTTCCTGCAACCTCTCCAGTCTTTTCTCCTTATTGGGCACGAGTGAGAAGGTGAGAGAAAGGTGTTGGAGGACACGTCCCCTGTGTGTTAGACAGCAGATGACACTCACTCCTGTCCTGTCATCTGCTGAGTCCCTCACCCAGGAGGTGTTGGGGGAAGGCATTTGCTTCCCTAGAATCCACAACCCTCAGGACAAACCAGCCACTTCCCTCTCCTCCTTGCTCTTAAAGTTTCCCCAGGGATGTTGGCTTGGCCAGGCCCAGGAGAACTGGGAAGGGTTTGTATACTGGCTGAGGAAAGTCGGAGTCCTTGTATTACGCATTTCAGGATGCGTCATCTATGGTGGAAAAAAAAAGTGGCCCCTGGTCACCAGTGCTGGGTGACCAATGTGTGAGGGGCTGCTTTGCTGCTGGACTTAGCAGGGTGCTTGTATGCACCACGAACCCCTGTAGAGTCTACAGCATTTCCCAGTTTTTTTTTCCTTCTGAGAGTCTCGCTCCATTGCCCAGAAAGTGCAGTGGCACCATCATAGCTCACTGCAGCCTCGAACTCCCTGGCTCAGGCAAGCCTCCTTCCTCCACCTCCCGAGTAGTTGAGATGACAGGTGTGTGCCACCATGCCTGGTTAATATTTTTTTTTGAGTTGGAGTCTCACTCTGTCACCCAATCTAGAGTCCAGTGGCACACTCACAGCTACCGCAGCCTCAACCCGCTGTGCTCAGGTGATCCTTCTGCCTCAGCCTTCCAAGCAGCTGGCATGCAGCGCCATGCCCAGCTACTTTGTAAAAAAATTTATTGTAGAGATGAGGTCTCGCCAAGTTGCCCAGGCTGGTCTCGAGCACCTGGCCTCGAGAGATCCTCCCATCTCGGCCTCCTGAAGTGGTGGGATTACAGATGCGAGCCACCACTTCTGGCCTCCAGCTTTTATTTTAGTTGGTTCGTTTGTTGTAAGGAACACAGTTTAGAAAATGCCACTAGAGACTAGGCTCCGTGGCTTAGTCTATCAACCTAGCACTTTGGGAAGTCAGCTGAGGGGAGTGGATTGCCTGAGCCTGTGGGTTCAAGACCAGTCCAGGCAACTTGGCAAGACCTCATCCCTACAATAAATAAAAAATCAGTTGGGCGTGGTAGTGTGCACCTGTAGCTCTGGCTACTTGGAAGGCTGAGGTGGAAGGATCACTGGAACCCAGCAGGTCAACGCTGGGGTGGCCATGAGCATGCCACAGCACTCCAGCCTGGGTGATGGAGTGAGATTCCAACTCAAAAATAAAAAAAAAGAAAATGCCACTAGAGAAAAGCATGAAAGATATTTGTAATCACCATTTAAATTTTTTTTTTTTTTTTTTTTAGTTGGAGTCTCACTCTGTCGCCCAGATTGGAGTGCAGTGGCCGCTCCCGGCCACCGCAGCGTTGGCCTGCTGGGCTCCGGCGATCCTTCCGCCTCAGCCTTCCGAGTAGCCGGAATTACAGGCATGCGCCACCACGCCCAGCTGATTTTTTGATTTATTGTAGAGATGAGGTCTCGCTGCCCAGGCGGGTCTTGAACCCGCAGGCTCAGGTAAAATTTTTAAAGATTAAAATGCCCACGATCTAGTAGCATCTTTTTTCTGTGCTGGTGATTGATGTCTGTAATAAACAAAGTGTTTTCTCGTGAAGACATCCCTGCATACGTGCTCACACACATGCACACATATGCACTCACAAATATTGTAGAATTCTGCACCACAGTCGCCGCAGCACTTGGAAATGATGGGCGATGCATTCCCTCTGTGTGCTTTGCATTCATCTCTAAAATTTTTGAGATTGCCTGTTTCTTTTGAATTAAGACGAAAAGAAACCTGGAAGTGCCTTTTATCATTATTACGATTATTGCTACGATGACAACAATGGCATTTAAAACTATCTGCCCAGCACCGCTCTGCAGGAGGGCTGGGCACGCCACCTCCCCCACCCCGTCAAGGTGACTGCGCAGGGGATGTCACCCACGTCAGATTTCTTGAGAGGCAGCAGTGGCAGCGCAAATGTCATCTGGGGAAGGTCCCTTGACCCGCTAATGGGCAGGACCTGCTTTCCTCTTAAGGGGGCACTCTGGTGTTTTCTCAGCAGGTGAAGCCCTGATCCTCTTCTGACAATTATTCCTTCGTGTCAAAAGGCTGCCGCGCCGACCTGTCCAAATCTGACAACAGAAGACAGAGCAGCCCCATCAGATTCTGGGCCACGAGGCACCAGCGGAGGGTTAAAGGTTCTGGAGCTTTCTGTGGAAAGACATAACATCGTCTTCCCTGTGTTGCCTGGCAGCTAGACCCCTGCTCAGATTCTCTGCAGCCTCTCTCTGTGCTGGGACAGGTACAGCAGGCTTCAGATCCTGACACCATCTTGGCGTCTGGCTCCTCGCCATGTCGATGTGACAAGAAAGGCAGGCTGCCTGCTGACCGTCTTCAGGACAGAGAATCTTAATTTCCTGGAATTTGTTCAAAGAGGGCTGGGAAACGACGTCTCACTCCTTGCCATGAGGAATGACCGATGTCAGACCCCGGGCTTCTCTGCAGGCACGAGGGCCATCGCTTGACACCTCTGCCATGCCCACGGTGTGTTCCGTCCTGCCCTTGGCCGTCTTGGAAGGGCTGATTCGTCTGGGAGGCCAGTAAGGGGGTCTCCAAGTCAGACCAAGCGTGGCAGAGGTCAGCCGGTTTCCGGAAGAAGGTCACCATGGTGAGAGGGACCAGCCTGGCTCCAGGAAGCAGCCCCCCAGGCAGAAGTTGGAAGGTCTTCCAGGAACAGGTTCAGAGCATCAGTGACATTGAACTCTACCTTGTGGCTTCTCCTGCCCAGCTCTGGGTGTGCCCTCGGGGGGTGTGACCTGGAGACAATGCAACAACTTCCAGGCACCACTCAGACCTGCCCTCTGGGTGTGAGTTCATCTACAGAGATGGGTTTAGAATGAAGATGGCTGATCACGCGTGACTGACACGTCAGGAAGGCTTGTCAGATGCCCCAAAGCAGTGCTTCGGGCAGATGAGTTCATTGGTGTCATTCTTTCATCAGGTGTTTGGATGCGTCTTGTGTGCCCAGGTCATTCTAGGTGCTGTGACACAGCCGTGGACAAAAAGACCAAACCTCTTGGATCAACGAAGCATGGTGTGTCCATACAGTGGGATGTTATTCAGCCTTAAAAAGGAAGGACATTCTGACACACATTCTGCCACAGCATGAATGAAGCTTGAGGACATTACGCTGAGTGAAATAAACCAGTCACAGGAGGGCAAATACTGCATGATTCCACGTATACGAGATACCCCGAAAGCAGTCAGATTCATAGAGACGGAAAGTCGAATGGTGGTTGCCAGGCTGGGGGGAGAGAGGATGAGGAGTTAGTGTTTAATGTGTGCAGAGTTTCTGTGTGGGAAGATGAAAAAGCTCTGTGGATGAATGGGTGGGATGTTTGAACAACGCTGTGAATGTACTTAATGCCACAGAACGGTACATCCAAAAACCGTTTGGGTGGTAAATTTTCTGTGGTGTGTAATTTACCACAGTTTTAAAGTTTTGCTTCTATTTTTTAACTTTAGAGACAGGGTCGCTCTCTGTCTTCCTAGCTGGAGTGCAGTAGCAAGAACATAGCTCGCTGCAGCCTTGAACTCCTGGGCTCAAGGGATCCTCCCACCTCAGCCTCCCGAGTAGCTGGGACTATAGGCATGTGCCACCACACTTGGCTATTTTATTTTATTTCATTTTGGTAGGGTCTTGCTATGTTGCCCCTGGGCTAGTCTTGAACACCTGACCTCAAGTGATCCTCCCGCCTCAGCCTCCCAAAGTGCTGGATTTATCACAATTAAAAAAAAAAAACAGGCCTGTAATCCCGTGCCTTTGGGAGACTGAGGTGAGTGAATTGCCTGAGCCCGCGGGTTCGAGACCCGCATGGGCAACTTGGCGAGACCTCATCTCTACAATAAATCAAAAATCAGCTGGGCGTGGTAGCGCGTGCCTGTAGTTCCGGCTACTCGGAAGGCTGAGGCGGAAGGATCGCCGGAGCCCAGCAGGTCGAGGCTGCGGTGGCCGGGAGCGGCTACTGCACTCCAGTCTGGGCGACCGAGTGAGACGCCAACTCCAAACAAACAAACAAACAAACAAAGAAACAGATATTTATATCCCAGTGGGCTGTGTTTAACGTAGAATTTAAAGAGGCAACTCAATGCTCACCATAATCCCAACTACAGCCGAGGAGCCTGGCAGAAACGTGAGATACCTGCCCAAGTCCATCCCGGGCTGGCTTTTGAGCCAGGTCTCCTGTATCTTCCTTTGGGTCCCCTGCTCCCGCACAGGCCACGCCCCAGATGTCTTGTCACTCTCTGGAGTGACATCACCGTGACTCCACCAGGCTTCCCGCGTGCGTTCCCAGGGCGTTCCCAGGGCGTTCCCAGGGGCATTTGCCATCCTCGGTCTCTGCTCGCCTATTAGGTTTTCTCTCCCCTACCACCACCCCGCCCCCCGCTGTCCCAGGCCTGTCCCCAGCATCCTGGTTTCAGAGTCCTAATCCCCGCTTCTCCTCCTTAGCCCCCTCCTCAATAAGCCAGAGCCCGGCACTTAGGAGGTGCCCACCTGGGAGGAGGGTCTCCATCAGCCAGGCCCATCAGACCCAGAGCCCACTTGGTGCAAAGCGTGACATGGGTGGGAGCCCAGGGCCCCCTGACCCCTCTGGCCACTCCCCTTTCTGGACCTCTTGCCCTCTCTCCAAAGCAGTCCTGCGCTGTGTCTCCGTGTCCTGTGTGTAAGTTGCCAGATGCCAGGCCCCCACCCACGGGGGCTACCTCCTCCACCCCCAGAGTCAGAAGGACTGTCCTGGTGAGACAGAGATACAGCACACCATGTCCCTTTAAATTCGTCTATCTTGGGATTCCGTAGGATACTGACATCATGGTCACCCACTCAACCTATCATCCCCCCAACTCGCCAACCATCTTCCCTCATTCAGGGGCCCAGAGGCAGGTCTAGTAGCAGAAATGTCAAAGAGGGCAGGGACGGAGGCCCACAGAGACAGACCCACGGGGCTCGGCCCCCACCGAGCACATGGCTCTCGACCCAGTGACCTCAGGGCCACTTGGGGCGTTGAACACATCAATGCACAGCCCCCTCTTTCCCAAGTCTTTCTTTTTTTTTGACCAGGGCCTCACTCTGTTGCTCAGAATGGAGTTCGGTGGCATGCCCACTGCTACTGCAGCATCGATTTCCTAGGCTCAGGTGATCCTCCCACCTCAGCCCTTCGAGTAGCTGGGACTACAGGTACAAGCCACCATGCCTGGCTAATGTTTTTATTTTTTGTAGAGGCGAGATCTTGCTCTGTTGCCCAGGATGGTCTCGAACTCCTGGACTCAAGCGATCCTCCCCATCCCCACCAGCCTTCCAAAGTGCTGGGATTGCAGATATCAGCCACTACGCCTGGCTTCTCCCAAGGTCCGCAAAAAAAGGAAATCCCTGAGATAATTATGTTGAGCGGCTGAAAGTGAGAGCCATTTATTCTCAACCTTGGCCCCACATTGAATCAACTGGGAAGCTTCCGATGTTGTATTTGGAGTGCCACTTGGGCCACAGGGTTTTTTAAAGCTCCCGGGACTTTGCAACATGTAAGCCAGGGCTGAAAACATGACTCCGCTGTGATGAGCTAGCTTGCCAGCTTGCCATGCCAGTGACCTTCTGCCAGCGTCCAGCGCCTGGAAGCCCCGATACTTTGTTTTAATTTACATTTCTTCTAAAATCATAAGAAGGTCATGCATGGTGGCTCATGCCTGTAATCCCAGCACTCCAGGAGGCCGAGGCGGGAGGATCACTTGAGCCCAGGGGTTCGAGCCCAGCCTAGTCAACATAGTGAGACCTCATCTCTACAAAAAAATTTTTTTTTTAAATTAGCCAGGCATGGTGGTACCTTCCTCTGGTCCTAGCTCCTTGAGAGGCTGAGGAGGGAGGATGGCTTGAGCCCAGGAGTTCGAGGCTGCAGTGAGCTATGATTGTACCACTGCACTCCAGCATTTCAGCCCGGGCAACAGAACAAGACCTTGGATAAAAATTAATTAATGAATTAATTAAGAATTTAGGGGCAACCCCTTCAGGTCCTCTCCCACTGTGGGAGCTTTTCTGTCCTCTCAATAAATCCTGCTTTCTCCCTAAAAAAAAAAAAAAAAAAAAAGAATTTAGGGCTGGCCTTAAGGTAAACTTCCAGAACTTACGAGTCATCCAATTATCGGACTCAAGAGATGGGTATTTCCAAGCAGGGCTGGGTCTAGCCTGAGCCAAGCCAGGGGTCTGAGGTGTACAACCCAAGACACACTCAGGCTTGCCTGAGATGAGTAACCCTGCACGTCTGGGACGGGGACCTCGCTTGCCTGGCCTTGTCACTGTCCTGCTTCCACAGGTTGGCATGGCCTGCCCTGGCCTGGTGACCGTTTCTGGGTTCCCCTGAGCGTGGCCTTGTGTGGGAGCAGGGAATGGAAGCAATCCCTCGGTGAGACCCACTCCCGTGGACAAGATCAGCCTCACGGAGAACGCAGAAAAGAGCCCTGGCCTCTGGCTCACGTAGAAATAATTGAAATAAAACAGCAAGCAGACAAGGAAGAGTTTCCTGGTGCTCCCGAGGGCATGAACTGAAGCAACCATTCTGAGTGTGACTCTCAGCGGGGAGGACAGAGCTAAGAACACTGTAGGCAGAGCCTCCCGGAGGCCTGGCCTGGGTGGCACCTGCCTCTTTTCAGTGGCTTGGGCGCTCCAGTTGGGAGATCTGGGGAGAGCCAGCATGGGAGGGGAGACTGCCTGTGTGACTTGTTCTAGAAAGAAGCACAAAGCGCGTTCTATTTATATGCTGGGAGGCAGGAATGGCTCACACGTTTTTTCCAAGGCACATGCACAAGCATCTGTTACAGTCAGGCCTGCTCCCTGGAGGGTGGGGTGAGGACATGTCTCCCTGGTACCCGAGGGGAAACCGAGCCTGGGGACCATGAAGGACTGGGTACCAGGTCTCTGGGGGTGGTGGGGCTGGCCTCTGGGGGAGTGCTGGCTCTTCTGTTTCTGTGACAAACCCATGGAGGAGGCGGGGGCTGGCATTAGAGTGTGCCCTGGGGCTTGGTGTGTTGTTAATAAATGGTACGCTGTGATGGCACGAGGTGCATGCTGGGAAACTCCTTCTCAAACCCACAAAGCCCTGGGAGTGGTTGACCTGATGCTTAGGATCAGTGCTGGGCCACGTTGTTCCTGAGAGCCCTACCCGCTTGCTTTTTTTGGTTTGAATCAGAGCCTCACTGCATCTTACTCCCTCGCCCAGGCTGAAGTGCAGTGGCACAATCACGGCTACCCTAGTGTTGACGCGCTGGGCTCTGGTGATCTTTCCGCCTCAGCCTTCCAAATAGCCAGAACTACAAGGCACGCTACCATGCCTGACTAATTTTTTATTTTCTATTGTAGAGATGAGGTCTCACCAAGTTGCCTAGGCTGGTCTCGCAACCCCGGGCTCAGGCAATCCACTCACCTCGGCCTCCCAAAGTGCTGGGATGATAGACTGAGCCACCGAACCTGGTCCCCACTTGCTTTAATCAGTAAGTACCTCCACTCAGTCATCTGCCTCGTTGTTAAAGGACGAAATGATTGAGTGACACTTGTTCAAGAATGGGGAGGGAGCCTTCCTTCAGCACTGTGGCGCTCGGCGTAGGGTCAATGGGGTTTTGCAGTCAGGAAGCGAGGGTGGGCCCAAGTTGGAACACAGCACAGGCACATGGGAATTTATAGCCAAGCAGGAGAGGGCGTCAAGGGAGGTCAGTGAACCGGAAATGACTAAGAGGAAGCATCAGGGGTGAGAGGGGATTCTGGCTACATCGACCTAACAGGATTTCTTGCTGAAGGTGGGCCGGGGTGCTCAGGTGTCCCTTGGGGGAGGGCGGGGGATGGGAAACCTGATCAGATTTGAGGGTGATCAGATGACCAGAGTGGGAATTCTCCCTAAACTGACTTAGCAGGGTTCTTGCTGAAACCAGATTTTACAAGAAAGTGCACAGATGGGCCAGAAGAAGGTTCGGGAGCCTGACCAGTGTTTAGCCAGACAGAGGATCTTTGTCACCGGAATGTCCCCACATATACTACTCATTTTGGGGGGAAGGTGACACCATTCCTTTAACATTCCACACAGCAACCTGAGACCCCCATGTGTGCTTGGCTGTAGAGAGAGCACACGCCCTGCCCACCTATTCCAGGCCCATTTTCTCAGGAGTGGTGGGGCGGGGCAGGGCATGGGGGTTGTCTCATGGCTGTGCCTGCCTGGGGATGTGGTCGCGTCACCCCTGGAGCTCCTCAGCCCAGGCCCTCTCCCTGACGGTTTCAGAGGTGGACTCATGCTGTGCTGATGGGCGTCAACTTAAAATGTTTTCCTCTTTGTCCTGAGGAGCCTCCTGCCAGCCCTTCTTGACTTTTCTCATGGACCATCTTCTTTTTTTTTGAATTGAGACTCACACTGTCACCCAGACTGGAGTGCAGTGGCCGCTCCCGGCCACCGCAGCCTCGACCTGCTGGGCTCCGGCAATCCTTCCGCCTCAGCCTTCTGAGTAGCTGGAACTACAGGCGTGCACTACCACGCCCGGTTCATTTTGATTTATGGTAGAAATGAGGTCTCACCAAGTTGCCCAGGCGGGTCTCGAACCCGCGGGCTCAGGCAATCCACTCACCTCAGCCTCCCAAAGGCGTGGGATTACAGGCTGAGCCACGGAGCCCAGCTGGACCATCTTCTTGGAGTGCCGCCTCCCCTTCTCGTTCAATCCTCCAGGGGGATTGCTTGTGTTATGTTGAGCTTTTTCCCTACTTTGGAGAAAACCATTTTATTGGGGTGATGCCTCTGGGGCGGGAAAGGCCTGCCTTTTAAACCCAAAAGACCCAAGAAGGCCCATCTTGGTTTTGTTCTTTTCCCAAACAAAACGTCGCCCACCCTCAAGCTCCATTTTGCCTCCCACCCAGGAGGCCAAAGAGCGTGCAGTGGGGCTTGACTCCCACAGCGGTTCTTTCTTTCCTTCAGCACAGCAAGCCTCGAGAACTGGCTGTGAACTTGACCCCAAGACAACCCGGGGACCCATGGGGGTTGGCAGGTGGCCATCATGGCTGCCTCTCTGGATTGTGTGACACCTGCGGGCCATCAAGGGACGGGGTGGAGCTCTCCTCTGGGGAGCAGAGGCCACCCCTGCTGGTGCCCATCCTTGTCGTTGCTCCTGGAATGGTCCTTCTGCTATGAAGTTCCACTGTGAGTTCATCTTCATCTTAGGTTTTGGATCTGGTTGTTGCATTTGGACAAAGAAGGTTTCTCTAGTCTTTCTCCTTGTTCCGGATGGGGGTCACATCTGATTTAGAACACTGAGACCCCCAAAGAGACCATCCTAGGATCCTGTAAACATCGGAGACCTGTTGTCCTCCCGCCTCCTGGCTGAAGTCTCAGGGAGGGGCAAAGCTTAGGAAGACTGAATGATTCCGAGTCAGAGGGGACAGGACGGGAGACTGGCTCCCTGCAGGGTGTAGGTCACATGTGCACAAATGCCACACAGACACACGTTTGCACACACAAAGGGATACATATATGCATGTGGACACATGCATGTGCATGCTTAAGGACACATGTGTGCACACAGACAGGCACACACAGACATACATGTATGCATGCACACATGTGCATACTTCAGGACATACATGTGTGTGGACACATGCATACATAGACACACGCAGGTGTACACTGGCTTATGCACTTCTCTGGGCACCACAAACATACCCTGAAGCTGGCTGGGCCACAGTCACTGTCACCCACATTGATGGGGACCTAGGGTCTGTGTGCCGACGGGTGAGCAGCTCCTGACATGTCTTCTGCCCAGGTGAGTAGGTGTTCTGAATATGACCACGACAGTGCGTGAGCATCCAGGCAAGCTTTGACAGTTTGGGGAGAAAGTGAGGTCTGGAGGGGTGGGGGAAGTGGAAGGGTTTGAGCTGGGTCTCAGGACTGGGAGAGACAAGAAATGTGGGCTTTTAAGGCAAAGCTGGCATGGAAGTGAAGGCTGGCGAGGAAGTCAGTAACTCGGGTGCCAGCAGGCTGGCTGTGCTGGGGTGGTAGGTATGCGGGGGAACAGGTCAATAACAAGAGTAGGTACAAATGATGGGGCCAGACCAAAGGGGGCCTGAGATTCAGGACGATGGGATGGGCGTTAGGAGCCACTGATGTTTCCTGGAAAGAGAAACAAGAAAAGGAAAATGCACACTGTCTTGCCCTTACTACTCACTGGTTTCTAAGCTAGGTGCTTGACGTCTGTTTCATCTTCACCACGATCCTACAAGGTGAGACGTGATGACTCCTGTGAGGTGAGCCGTGTGGGTATGATTTTTAGCATCATGATCAAGGCTTGGTAACTGAGGTTCAGCGAAATGATGCAACCAGCCCAGGTTCTATAACTTGTCATAGATCCAGCCAGTTTTCAAACTCACCTCTCCCAGTTCCGAGGCTCACGTGGGTTCCTCTCCTCATACTGCCTCCCAAGAAGGGAAACAGAGCTGAAATTAATTTAAAGAAAGATTAATCTAGCTGCAGTGGAGACACAGACAGATTGGAGGCTGGGGTCAGGGGACTTGCTATTGAAATAAACAAGGGTGTGATGAATGTATAAGCGGAACCTCGAACATTTTGTCACATCAGGAAGAGAGGAAGCTATCAAAGTGGGTGCAAAAGCCAAGGTGGTTCCTGCTGGCCAAAGACGAGACAATTCAAGCATCACTTAGGACGGTAACTACAAGAGATTGACTATGATGGATTAAACTGCATCACTATGTTGAAATTTGGGCCTTGATCATGATGCTAAAAATAATGCCACACTGGCTACTTTTGAGAATGTTAGGAAAACAATTCATTCTTTGAGAAACTGGTATAAGAAGAGAAAGAATCAAGCATTCATTCTGTTTTCTGATATGGAAGTTTCTCTTTCTTGGAAGCATTCTAGTTAATCAATGAAGGAAGAATTAGAAAGTAAGATCATCATTTGGCGAGCTAAAATGAATGAACAGATCTAATGACTGAATGAGCATCAGTGCCTGGTGACATCACAAAAAGAGCTGACCAGATGCTGCGAACCGCCCAATGGAAAGAGCATCACCATTTTTGAAGTTTCTTGCCAGAAATAATCATGCCTAAATCAGGTCAAGTCTCTAGACCTATATATCAATTTACACAAAACGCAAGGGACAGCAGAACATCTTATATGACATCTCAAGGATGAAATCAGTAAGACCCAGACGGCAGCATCATTGACTGGATATTTGATAATTCAGAAATGGATATCAGTTTTTAAAGAAATGATAACAGATTACATAGTGGATATGTATTAAGAAAATGAATTTTATCTTTTATCTTTTTTTTTCTGAGTCGGGGTTTCACTCTGTCATCCAGGCTGGAATGCATCATCACATCTCATCACAGCCTCGACTTTCTGGGCTCAGGCAATCCTTCCATCTCAGCCTCCTGAGTAGCTAGGACTGCAGGCCATTGTGCCCAGCTAGTTTAAATTTTTTTTTTTTGGTAGAGATGAGGTTTTGCATTGTTGCCCAGGTTGGTCTCAAACTTCTGGGCTCGAGCAGTTCTCTCGGTTGGGCCTCCCAAAGTGCTGAGATTATAGGCATGAACCACCACACCTCGCCTAGAAAACTTATTTTTTCCAGGCTGCATTTGGGAATATTTATGGATGAAATGATATGATGTCTGGGACAGAGGTCGGGGAAATGAAATGGGGATCTGGATAAAACAAGACTGGGCGAGGGTTGAAAATTTTTGAGGCCGGGTTCGGAGCCTCAGCCTGTAATCCCAGCACTTTGGGAGGCCAAAGGGAGTGGATTGCCTGAGCCTGTGGGTTCAAGATCAGCCCGGGCAACTTGGTGAGACCTCGTCTCTACAATAAATAAAAATTATCTGGGTGTGGTAGCACGCACCTGTAGTTCCAGCTACTTGGAAGGATCGCCGGAGCCCAGCAGGTCGACGCTGGGGTGGTCGTGAGTGTGCCACTGCACTCCAGCCTGGGCGATGGAGTGAGACTCCGACTCAAAAAAAAAAAAAAGAAAAGAAAAGAATTGCATTTAGGTGCTAGAGGTTCATTCAATTATTTCCTCTACTTTCGTATATGTTTAAAAACATGCATCAAGCAGTGAAACGTGTCTGCAATGAGGATGGAAACATGGTGCATGGAAGGGAAGGATTAGTGACCAGAGCGGGCCCCGGGGTGTGGCACCAAGGGGGGACACCACAAGTCTAAGTCCCCGCCATCTGTGTGGGCTGAGACCATGACCTGGCCTGACCCAGCTCCCGTGGAGCCAGGCCCCGCCTGCACACGGCTCCTCTGCCCGAGGGTAGCTGAGAACTGTTCTCAGCCCAGCTGGGAACACTGACTGCCAATTCTTAACGATCTGTTCAATACTCCGGGCTCCAGTGTCACCTGCTCTGTGAATCCTCCCAGATGCCCCCGGGCTGGAGCCATCCTTCCGTCCGGGATCCCCAGGCTCGGCACTCAGGCCTCCTGCCCTGCGTGGTCTGACCTGCATTTCAGCAGGTCGAGGTCACTCCTTTGCCCTCTATGCCGTGTGTGCCTCTGGGGCGGGTCCACGCTGGAGCCCAGAGTCCCCCACACAGGAGGCCTGTTGATTGAAACCTGCTCCCCGGCGGGTGAGGACAGTCAGGGACAGACACAAGTGGAAAGTCTCGCCTGTCATGAGCTCTGATGCTTGCTTTCCTCCCTCACCGCCAGGGGGATTCCCAGCTAGAATTACGAGACCTTCAACTGCCAGTGGTCCCCTGAGTTGTAGCCTCTGAGTCCCTTTCTCAAAGTCAAGTACAGGCTGGACACGGTGTACTTGACTGTAATCCCAGCACTTTGAGAGGCCAAGGTGGGAGGATTGTTTGAGGCCAGGAGTTTGAGACAAGCTTGGGGCAACATAGTGAGACCTTGTCTCTACAAAAAACTTAAAAAACTAGCCAAGCACTTGTAGTCCCGGCTACTCTGGAGATTGAGGCAGGAGGATCACTTGAGGCCAAAAGTTTGGGCTTGATTGTGCCACTGCACTCCAGCCTGGGCAACAAAGCAAGACCCTGTCTCTAAAAATAAATACATACGTACATACATAAATGTATAGATACATAAATTAAAAAGTCAAGTATACTGAGGACCTTGGAGCAAAATGATCCCAAAGCTGTTCCTATCAGGGCATTTTCCGGGTGCCTCATAACCCTGTTCAAGGGCTTCAGAAGAGGAGGACCCCTGTGCGGGCTCCTGGCAAGGGTCACCTTGCCCTGGGTACCCACGGAGAAGGGACAGCTGATGGAGAGAGCTTAGGCAAACCCAGTGCACCTGGTGGGGGTGGTGGGCATGGTCACAGCCACTTTTTATTTTATTTTTATTTATTTTATTTTATTTTTATAATTGAGATGTGGGATGCAAGGGAGGATGAACTCAGTAAGTAGGCTGCATGCAGGTGAAGTCTGGGTTCTCGCTGGCTCTCACTGCCCCTGGTAGTGGACCAGGTATGCTTTGTGTTACCCTCACCCTCCTCTCTCCCTCCCTACCCTGACAGTGTTCAGTGACTGTCGATCTATCCTTGTGCTAATGTGACTAGTGTTCAAGGTCCACTTATGAGTGAGAACATGCTGTCTTCCGTTCTTTGTTTCTGTGATAGATCACTGAGGATGATGGTCTCCAACTCCGTCCAATGTGCTGTGAAGGCCATGATTTTGTCCTTCTTTATGGCTGTGTAATATTCCATTGTGCATATGTACCACATTTTCTTTATCCAGTCTACTTTCGATGGGCAGCAGGGTTGGTTCTGTGTTTTTGTTATTGTAAATAATGCAGCAATAAATGTACGTGCAGGTGATTTTTTGAGTTGAAGTCTCACTCCATTACCCACACTGGAGTGCAGTGGCACGCTCACGGCCACCCCAGTGTCAATGGGCTGGGCTCCGATGATTCTTCTGCCTCAGCCTTCCAAGTAGCTGGAACTACAGGTGTGCACTACCACACCCGGCTAATTTTTTTTTTTTTTAGTTATTGTAGAGATGAGGTCTGGCCAAGTTGCCCTGGCTGTTCTTGAACCCATGGGCTCAGGCAATCCCCTCACTTCGGCCTCCCAAAGTGCTGGGGTTACAGGCTTGAGCCACCGTGCCTGACCAGGTGTCTTTTTTGTAGAGTGATTTATGTCCCTCCGAGTATATTCCCAGGAGAGGGATTGCTGGATCATAGAAAGGTCAATTTTTAGTTATTTAAGGAATCACCACACTGTTTCCATGGAGGCTGAACTAGCTTACACTCCTACCAACAGGGCGAAAGCATTCCCTTTTCTCTGAACCCAGGACAGCACCTGCTGTATTTTTTTTTTTTTTTTTTTTTTGAGTCAGTCTCACTCTATTGCCCAGGCTGGAATGCAGTGGTGTGATCATAGCTCACTCCAGTCTCATTCTCCTGGGCTCAAGCGATCCTCCCACCGCAGCCTCCCAAGAAGCTTGACTACAGGCATATACCACCACTCCCAGCTAATTTGTTTTAGTTTTTGTAGTAACAAGGTCTTGCTATGTTGCCCAGGCTAGTCTTGAACTTTTGGGCTCAAGCAGTCCTCTCGCCTCAGCCTCCCAAAGTGCTGGGATTACAGGCGTGAGTCATTGAGCCTGGCCAACACAGCCACTTTCTAAATCTCCTCTCTGCTCTGATGTTGGAAGCCAGACCATCCTTGGTGTCATTTTGTTCTGCTGTTACTGAGCCCAAGTGGGCTTCCTGAGAAAACCAAGGTCTTGGACGCATTTCAACCTGTGTAAACACATTCTGCCTGTTCAACCCCCTCTGCATTTTTGACTGCACACTGTTCCGTTGGATTTGTGTTTTCTTTCTTTTTCGTTTTTTGAGTAAGAGTCTCACTCTGCCACCCAGGCTGGAGTGCAGTGGTGTACTCACCACCACCCTAGCCTCAACCTGCTGGGCTCCAGTGATCCTTCCACCTCAGCCTTCCAAGTAGCTGGAACTACAGGCGCGCACTACCACACCTGGCTAATTTTGTTGTTGCTGTTGTAGAGATGAGGTCTCACCAAGTTGCCCAGGTTGGTCTCAAACCCGCAGGCTCAGGCAATCCACTTGCCTTGGCCTTCCAAAGTGCTGGGATGACAGGCTGAGCCACTGAGCCCGGCTGCATTTGTGCTTTCAATTCAGGGTTCAGAGGTTCAAGTCTGCCCTTACATAGATAGACGCCCTATGCAAAATCATCTTCTGAGATTCTGGTGTAGTTTAGGCTCCGTCTCCCCGGCTGAGCATGTGCATTGAGCTCTTCAGTGCTTCCTGGAGTTGTCGTGAAGGAGCAGGGTGGAATGGAAAGCTCAGAGCTCAGAGGACCTGGTTTAATCCCTATCCTGCCAGTAACCTTGAGCAAGCCGCTTAACTTCCCTAAACCTCAGTTTCCTCATCTGCAAAATGGGCACAATAGCAGGGCCTAAATCACTGGACTTTCTTGAGCATGAAACAAAGTAGTCTCAGCTGGAGGTGGACTCGAGACATGTGAGCTTTCTCACGATGCCTTAACTGGAATTCATCCATCAGGAACTTTCCTCTGAGGGGCGGGGCCCTGAGAGGTCCTTAGTGCTTAGGAAGGCGGGAAAGGACATAGGACCGATGGCACATGGCGTGAGAGTGGCTGATGGTGTCAGAGGGCAGGAGGGAGGAGGACTTGGCTGAGATTCCCCCTGGGGACCATCTGCCCCTGCCCAAGGACTACCAGGGGGCCTGCCGGGGGTGGCATCCTAGGAGAGGTTTTTGACTCACAGGGGCCTCTGGATCCCTTGTTGTGTCCCATTTGGTTGTCATGGTGATGGCTCTCTCCTGGTTCCCCGTCATGTGATGTCACTGAGATGGCCAAGGCTGTCGGTGTTGGAGCATTTTTGTCTCACTCGGAACTCCACACCCCATACACCCCCAACAGACTCAAGTGGCAGGTTCTTTCAGGGCTCTTGGCTGTTTCTCTGCAAGCATCATGATGGGTGGGAAGTTGGGAGGGAGGGGACTTCGATGGGTGCCTGTCTTGCGCTCGGTCCTCAGCTGGCCCCAAAGAGTAGCCTCCCCCCAAAGCAACACAGTACAAACAGCACGAATCGGGTCTGGAGTAGAATCCGGCGAGGGGTCCCAGTTCTCTCTCCCTGACGTCACTTGCCTACAGGGTCATGATTCACAGCCTGGTGGGTCAGGACTGGGAAACCTTTCTCTTCCATTTGAATGCGTGTGAGTGATGTAAGTGAGACCAGTTAGAAGCAGGTCACCTTATGTACACACAGCTCTCGGCCACCCTCCTCCTCTCTAGGAAGGACTTAAAGGGACTCTGTCATCCTTTAAGGAAAGACGTACTGGTCTGCATGCAGTTAGGGGGCTGCTCTTAGCCTTCTGTTTGTGCCTGGAAACGCCTGACCCAATTCCTTTAAAAAAAATTTTTTTTAAGTTGGAGTCTCACTCTGTCCCCCAGGCTGGAGTGCAGTGGCACACTGACAGCCACCCTAGCATTGACCTGCTAGGCTCCAGCAATCCAGCTGCCTCAGCCTTCCAAGTAGCTGGAACTATAGGTGTGCACTGCCACGCCTGGCTAATTTTTAAAAATTTATTGTAAAGACGAGGTCTCGGCAAGTTGCCCGGACTGGTCTCGAACCCGTGGGCTCAGGCAATCTACTCACCTTGTGCTCCCAAAGTGCTGGGATTACAGGCTGAGCCACCAAGCCTGGCCAAAAATTATTTTATGGACAGGGTCTTGCTATGTTGCCTAGGCTGGTCTCAAACTCCTGGACTCAGTCTCCCGAATAGCTGAGATTACAGGTATGAGCCACCATGCCTGAATATGTTTTCTTTATTAGATAGCACCTTCTTAGGCTAATCTAATTTCTAAGCAAGTAGACATGACTGGAGGTGGGCTAGGACTCAGGATTGCCGTCGGACAGCTGGGCAAACAAGGGGCAGGCACTCCCTTTTCTCTGTGGTCCCCAGAGTGGCCACTCGTCGAAGTATTGACAGGGTCCTCAACCCAGAAGTGCTCGGAACCTAGAGTGTTTCTTATTTTCCAACAGCAGCAGACCTGTGGGGCCGGGCTCTGCACACAGAGCAGGATGCCAGGAACCTTATTTATTTATTTATTTTTGGAGTCGGGGTTTCATTCTGTCGCCCAGGCTGGAGCGGAGTGGCATAATCACAGCTCTCTGCAGCCTTGAACTCCTGGGCTCAAGTGAACCTCCCGCCTCAGCCTCCCAAGTAGCTGGGATTACAGGAGTGAGCCACTGGACCTGGCCACCTGGAGCATCTTGATAAACTTTCATATTTCCAGTCATCTAGTCACTGCCCGAGTTTCTCACCTTTCCTAGAGCGGGACCTTGTCTAGAACCTATGGTCCTTGTGACACGAGTCTGCACAAACCAGGCTGCTCCTGGCGGACTCCACATTCCAGAACTCCAGACTTTGGTCATTGGGCTGCACAAATGAATGTCTGTTCTGTTTATAAGCACCTCGCAGCAAATCCAATCTTCATGCTCCAGATCTTCCGTGGTCAGGAGAAAGTTCTTCCAAGACACTAAAAACTTGGGACGTTAGTCAGTGACCTCTTCCTCCCCGTCTCTCTTTCAGGAAGTGTTAGAAGGGCCAGTTTCTCTCCTCCACCTGCCCATGGGCCATTAGTGGGAGGAGACTTCCATTATCTGAGCCCTAATGGACCCAGGAACTGGAGACGGAGGGACCTGTGGGGGTGATTTAATTTGAAATTCAACGGCCCGGTTATTCTAGCAGGTTTTAATCTGGACCCCAGCGCCCACAGAGCGGGGAGTCCTGTCACGGTCCCCGGCACCCACGCTGGGGCTGGGCAGGCCAGAGGCAGCGAGTGAGAAGGAGAGGGAGGTGGAGGAGGATGGGGTTGGCGAAGCTTGTCTCTAAGGCAGTGCTTCCTGTCGTTTTTTGTTCCTGACAATACCCTTCAAATTACCCAGGCCCAGACAACAGTTCAGCTTTAGGGGTTTTAATCACACTCCTCTGGCTCTCACAGTTGATTCAAAATGTTCTGGAGAAAAAGCGTGGCTTGCCTGGGGGTAGCGCGATGGCCTACTTCCAGAGGCAATGGGTGGGTCCTGTTTGGTGATCCAGGTAGCAAATGGTCAACGGGCATGGGTGGCCACCTTAGGACCAATCTTACAAAGAAAAATAGTAAGCCTGATGTGTGCGTCTACTGCCAGACATGCTGGGGATTCACGCATTTATTCCCTCATTAATTCATCCAACCTACATTCATGATCTACACAGACTATCCCTCTACCCAGATATTTCCTCTACACACACCCCTTGGCTGGGATGCCCATGCTGCCATTATAGGCTCTGATTGCTCCTGTTGGAATGGAAGAGCTACCCCTTCCCGTGCCTTCTTGCCTCCTGAGAATCACTCACTCTTTCTCTGCTGACTCTTTCCTACACCACTTGTGTGTGTTCACCTCTTTTTTCTTATAAAACCCCTTGGGGATCCTGATCTCTCCGGCTGGGCCTCCGCTTCTCTCCTCCCCTTCCCAGCCCAAATGTGTCCGGGTCGTTCCCTCATCTCCTCTTCCCAGGAAACTTTGGCTTTCAACCCTACACGCTCCTGAAACCACTCTCACCCCGGCCACGGATGCCCTCTGGATGGACACATGCAGCAGGCGCTCTCCGCTCCCTCGTGGGACCATACCGTCCCCTGGCACCTGAGACCCCATGCTTCCTTGGCTGCCTCTCGCCCTTCTGGTGGCTCTGACCAACTTCTTCTCTTTTCCTGTTGGCCCGGGGCTGGGGTCCTTCTGGCTCTCCCTCTCCCTGCTGCCAGGGTTCCGGTGTTCGTTCACATCCCGGCGTCCCCTGCGATGAGATTCTCTCCCCACATCTCTCTCGTTTCCCCAGCCGTCTGTCTGGACATCCCCATTTGGACGGCCCAAAGGTGCCTCAAGTTTTGCGTTTCTGTCACCATCGCCACATTACCTTTGAGCATTACCTTTTCTTGACCGCCCCCATGCCTCACATCCACCCAGTGACCCACACGACAGAGTCCGTCCTGGGATTCTCTCCAGTCCACCCAGTGTCCTCTCCAGTCCAGGTCACTGTCACCTGCCCGCAGCAACAGGTGTCCCTGCCTGTCCCCTCTAACTCATTTCCCACGATGTAAAGCCAGAAAGACCTTTCTCCAGTGCACAGTTTCTCCTGTTACTCCTCTGCTTGAAACTCTTCAACGATCTTAGAGGTACCTTGAACATAGTATAAAGTATTTCGCCTGACTTATTAGACCCCTCATGGTCACACCCTGCTCGTCTTTAGCTTTTTTTTCCCCCCTAGGACACTCTTTTCTGGACTGATCACCTGGCTAGCACCTCATAGTCTGATAGGCTGTCATGAGCTGAACTGTGTTCCTCCCAAAATTCGTATGTTGCAGTTCTAACCACAGCATCTCAGAATGGTACTGGAATCTGAGAGAGACTTTAAGGAGGTGATTCAATTAAATGAGTTCACTGGGCGGGTCCTAATCTAATCTGACTGGCGTCCTATTTTTCTTTTCAAACTGAGGATGACAGAAACACCACACTTCCTCAGAACAGAAAGAGCAAGAAATTCCTCTGGTCCTCCTTTGCCTCTTTCCCTCTCCCCCTTTCCAGAACCTTCTCTTACCTCAACTTCTGCATCATCTCTCCAGCCCAGGGGTCCCCTTCCAGCGAGGGTCTCTGGCCCAGACTTGCACCTGACTCCCTTACTGCCGGTGTGGGACCAAGGTGGGCATTTGAGTCGCCCGAATTCTCCTTCTTGGAAGGTTGGCCTTGGGATTCAAAAGTGGCCACCTGGGTTCTGCAGGCAGCTGGGTGAGAGGGAGGCGTGTCTGCAGTCCTGAGAGCTGTGGGGTCTTTGTACGGCCATGGGCACTGAGAAAGAGAGTGGGCTGGCGAGCGGGAACGCCGTGGAGACCGAGGGTCGGGAACAGAAGGGAGGCGGGAAGAGGTGGAGAACAGCTTGAGTTTCCCAAGATTTTCTTGGGTTTCCCAAGATCCGCCCACTCGGGTGGGTCCCCTAAACCACTCCCTCCGTCTTTCTAGTACATGCCCCTCTTTTTTAATGCTAGAGTTGGTTTCTCTTAACGTAACCAAAGGCCCCCCTGGTCACCTCCTTGCCGCTCCCTTCCCCTTCTCTCTCTCTCTCTCTCTCTCTCTCCCTCCCTTTCACCTTCCTCCCCTCCTTCTCCTCCTTTTTCTCTCCCTCCTCCTTCCCTTCTTTTCTAGTCATTGAGCCTAAAGGGATCAGTGCTGGGAACAGAAAACCCCAGGCTGCAGAAACCAGCTGACCTCTCCCAGCTTCCTCCCAGGCACTGGGATTCAGGGATCTAATCACTTTTCTGTTCAGCCACCTGGAGAGAGGAGGTCTTTTTTCACAAACTTGGCCTGGCCTGCCAGGTTTTTTTTTTTTTTTTTTAGCCTGTGACTTCCCATAAATCATAATCCCAAGCCTAGATCTGCTTATTTGAGATAATAAATATCTTTGCCATGTGTTCCCAAGTTCAAAACCACCATTCTAGCAATGAAAACAAGCACTTGTTTTTATATATTCATCTAGAGGGCCATTTTCATTTTTTAAAAATACATACGGCTTTGTCCCAGCAGACCCTAACAGAGACATTCATTCCTACAGAGGGTCCCATTGTCCTCACTGGGTAGAGGCGACACAGCGTGCATGTATATATCTGTATTAGGCACGGAATTGAATCACGGTGGTGCAGTTTTAATGAAAGAGGGAGAGAATAAAACCCTTTAAAATACTTTGCTTGATCAAAATTTCTAGGTCCCGCACTTCATATTTGTTAATCCTCCTGGAAGAAAAGTACTACAGGAATGACTAAGGCATGCTGAGTTTAGCCTCTCTTTATTGAAAATGTTTTTTTTTTAAAGGAGTTTAATTTGAACAGCGGCCTCAGCCAGTCTCTCTGTAATTACAGCCTTCCATTTCTATTGCCAGTTGTCTCAAGCTCAGGAGAGACACAGGGTGAACTGAGGCAGGGGATGGGCAGGGAAAGCCTTCTTTCTGGGAGGATTTCAGTTGCTTTTATACACACACACACACACACACACACACACACACACACACACACACACACTTTTTCAAGTGAGCCTCTGCTTAAAATACAGGGTGAACAGTTGGATGGCCAGAGCAGGGCTTGGTGTGAAAGCCTATTATTGCTGATTTTTTTCTGTGACAGACTTCCTCTGGGTTTTTGTTGTGTTGGCTTCCTGCCCTCCCAATACCCTGCTGGCTTGCTCAATACCCACGTGGAGAAAACATGGATACAAGCAGGTGCTGGAGTCTGTTGGTCACAGGTAGCATGCTGGTGGCTTCTGCAGGCTGTCCCCAGGACGTTATGGTCATCTCACCCACCCTGCCAGCCCTGTCCCCTCCTAAGGAGTGTCTCAGGACCCCACGTCATTAGCTTCGATGACTCTGTGAGCTGTCTGCTGGTACCAGGTGTCAACTGTCACTCATTCCCTGGCCCCAGCACTGTGGGAACATCCTCTGTTTTTATTCTGCCCCAGTGTGGGTACAGAACTCAGAAAGTATTCCTAGGTCAGGCACAGTGGCTCACTTTGGGAGACCGAGGTGGAAGGATTGCTCGAGCCAGGAGTTCAAGACCAAACTGGGCAACATAGCGAGACCTCATCTCTACAAAAAAGCTAAAAAATTTGCTGAGTGTGGTGGTGTGTGCCTGTAATCCCAACTATTCAGGAGGCAGAGGTAAGAGGATTGCTTGAGCCTAGGAGTTGGAGGCTGCAGTGAGCTATGATGGTGCCACTGTACTGCAGACTAGGTGACAGAATGTAACTTTGACCAAAAAAAAAAAAAAAAAAAAATTCCTTCACACGGTAGCATAAGGGAGCAATTGGCGAGAACTTTCCAGAAGATCTCACAGGAGAGACAGATACGGGGGGATTTCATCACTGCAAACTACTTAAATACCCATATTAGATGGTTTGTTTCTCTAAAGTCTTTTCTCTGATTCTGTTTCTTCTCTTTGTCCCCAGGAAGTACCTAACCTAGGTGGCTGCCCTGTCCTCTTTTATGCAGAGCAAACACTTTTTCCCAGCTCCCAATCTTGCACACAATTCCTAGACAGACCACAGCACAATGGAGAGTTACTGGGTGAACTAGGCCCACTTTCCATAAAAGGCAGTTTTATGATCCTCTTTTCCTCATAAATAGGCCACTCACCATCAGTGACAGATCGAAATATTTCTTTCCAAAGCATCTAAGAGCAGTCATTGAATAACCCTCTCTTCTTCATTACTAAGTTTTCCATCATTGGTTGTAAATGCCATGTCATGTTTAACACTCATTGGACGCCCTCCCTTTGAATCACCATCTCCCACTGTCTATTAATTAGTTCTGACACTCCTCTCGGTGCCAGATATTTTGCTGGAAAACTGGTGGAGATGTCAATGGGAAGAGAGGCCACTTGGAGCAAGTGAGAGGCGGCTCTAAAACACGCCTGGACTTCAGCTGCTCTGCCTGCCTCTTGCGTGGGTTCAAGAAAAAGTCCACACCTCTCAGCCTGGTGTGCGAGGGCCCTGGCAGCCTGGCATCCATGAAGCATTCAGACCTCCCTGCTGGTCCCTGCCCTGCACTTTGGTCAAGCTAGGCATTCATTTACCCTTAACAGGAATCCCTGCATAATGTTATTCATTGGGTGCTTTTGAATAGGGTTCCTTAAACTGTTGGCTTCTAATGTGCTCCAGGGTCTTGTAACTTAACTATCAGAGACAACTCCTCTCTTATAGTCCATGCCCCTATCCTGAAGTCTAGTCCCCTGGGCTCTGTTCCCTGAGGTCTTCTCTGTCTGCTGGGGGGCTCTGGAACTGCACCCCTACTTCCCAGGCTCTGCAGAGGTACATATGAATAGCCGTATACCCTGGGTACTGGGTCAATCATATTGCCAGACATAATGAGTTGACTTGGAATAGGCTAGGATTTGTTCTAGTAACCTGGGCCACTTTGACAGGTTCTCTCACCCTCATGCAACCTCGAGAATTTCTTACCTTGTGTTGGACATCTAGCCCTATTGAGTCCTGGCACTGGAATTTCTTACCCTGTGTTGGACATCTAGCCCTGTTGAGTCCTGCACAAGACACTACTTGGAAAAGACCAGAAAGGAGCATCAACTTGGGACCGACACCTGGCGTGGCCAGGGCTGTTTCCCCATCTCAGATTTGTACCCCCCTCACCTCTGACCCCATCAGGCAGCGAGTTGGGCTCAAGAGCTGTGAAGTGTTCTCTGAGCCTCAGTGAGGGCTGGGCCAATGGCTCTGACCTGTGACCCTAACCCAGGAATCCCTAACTCTGGGGCTGCGGACAGGTACCGGTCTGGGGCCTATTAGGAACTGGGCCACAGCTCAGGAGGTGCGCTGTGGGTGAGCAGAGCTCCACCTCCTGTCAGATCAGCACGGCATTAGATTCCCATAGAAGCACAAATCCTATTGTAAACTACGCATGCAAGAGATTTAGGTTGCGTGCACCCTATGGGAGTCTAATGCCTGATGATCTCCCCCTGTGGAAAAACTGTCTTCCGAGAAACCAGTCCCTGATACCAAGAAGGTTGGGGACGGCTGCCCTAACCTGTTTTCTGACCGATCCACATTTTCCCCCAACACCAGAGAACATTGCACCGATGTCTGCAGTTCACCTCTGGCGCCATCTTGTCTGCACGGTAGTAACTAGACATGGGAGGTGGGAGCCCTGAGTGACGCCCGCACTGCCTGTTCTGGGAGGAAGGTTCGAGGTTTCCCCATCCCACCCCACCTGGGGCAGCTGCTCCCCTCTCTCTCTGTGACTGTTTCTCTTTTTGTCCCCGAGACCTGAGCTGGCAGCAGCATTTTCTTTCTTTAAAAGTTCTGCCGCCCTACTTTCTCCTCTTCCACCCAGACTAATCATGGAGCCTCTGGAAGGCCCTCGGGCAGTTCGTGAAGCCGGAGGTTGTTTGTCAACACTGTCAGTTTTTTCAAGCCAACTCTTGGCAGAGTCGAGCTGAGACTTCAGATGAGCCTTCCCGGCGTCTTTGCCTCCTTTTCTGCTGCCTGGCCACCGATGCCCTCCGTCTCGCCTCCACCTCATGGGTCTCTGCACCTACTTCCTGCAGGGCAGGAAGAAATTTAACTTGGATTTCCCCAGAACTCTTCACTTAACAGATCTGCCTTCTCTCTCTGGAAACCATCTGGTACGGACTGAATATTTATGTCCCCTTGAAATTCAGCTGTTGAAGCCCTAACCCCCAAGACAATCTTACCAGGGTGGAGTCCTCATCAATGGGATTAGTGCCTCTTAAGAAGAGACCCAAGAGAGATGATCTTTCTCTCCACCATGTGAGGATATAGCGAGAAGGCAGCACCTGGAAACCAGAGAGAGAGCCCTCACCAGAAACTGAATTGGCTGGTACCTTGATCTTGGACTTCCCAGTTTCCAGAACTGGGAGATATGAACATTGTTTAAGCCATCCAGTTTATGGTATTCCGTTGTAGCAGCTCAAACTGACTAAAACATCCTCTTTGAAAATATTTGTGCCAGAGCTGGGCATGGTGGCATGTGCCTGTAATCCCAGCACTTTGGGAGGCTGAGATGGAAGGATCACTTGAGCCCAGGAGTTGGAGAACAGCCTGGGCAATAGAGTGAGATTTAAATTTTTTTAAAAAAGATTAGCCAGGCATGTTGGCACACACCTGTAGTAGCAGCTACTTGGGAGGCCAACACAGGAGGATCACTTGAGCCCAGGAGTTGGAGAACAGCCTGGGCAATAGAGTGAGACTTAAATTTTTTTAAAAAAGATTAGCCAGGCATGTTGGCACACACCTGTAGTAGCAGCTACTTGGGAGGCCAACACAGGAGGATCACTTGAGCCCAGGAGTTTGTGATCAGCCTGGACAACATAACGAGACCCTGTATCTAAGAAAAAAAGAAAATTTTGTAGCACTCAACTCCCAAGAAGATTCTAGAGCCAAGGTTCCAGCTGCCCATCCTGGGTGGAATTCCAGTGAGGCGATTCCAATCTCTATAACCAGGGCCCTGGTGCATGACAGTTCTGCATCGTGGCAGGGTTCACCTCTGACTCCGTAGGACCCTGGATGTGATTCAGGCACGGCCACGTTTGGAGATCCAAGATGGTAGACTTGTCCCCTTTTCTTATATAATCCATGCAACAGGCTCACCTAGGGAAGTGAACGTGGGGTGGAAGGAGAGACTCCGCTTTATTATTTTTTCACTGAAAGGGGCTCCTAGCCCACATTAAAGAAGATTCTCTTGCCTGGGTTGACTAGAGCTTGGTGCTGAAATTTATTCTATACCTGGTCGGGCTCGGTGGCTCAGCCTGTCATCCCAGCACTTTGGGAGGCTAAGGCGAGTGGATTGCCTGGACCTGTGGGTTTGAGACAAGCCTGGGTAACTTGGTGAGACCTCGTCTCTACAGTAAATCAAAAAATTAGCCAAGCGTGGTGGCGTGTGCCTGTAGTTCCAGCTACGTGGAAGGCTGCGGCGGAAGAATCTCCGGAGCCCAGCAAGCCGACGCTGGGGTAGTGGTGAACATGCCACCCCACAGTCTGGGTGACGGAGTGAGCCTCCAACTCAAAAAAAAAAGAAAAAGAAAAAGAAATTTATTCCATACCTGTAGCCGGCAACCAACTTGGCCACGATTCCCCTAAAACTAACACACCCAGGAGCACAGGAGAGACCAGGGATGTTCAGATAAGTCTTAAGGTCTTTGGGAAGAAGTCTAAGCTTCTGACGTGGGATGGAGATAGAAGAAAACTCAGGCAGGAGACACTCCCCCCTTGTCCAGTCCTGGTCTAGCAGCCTTGTGTCCTTTATCCAAGGGCAAGGTCGTCTGGGCTTGGACCTTTGGGACAGCCCTAGAAGGACATTCCCGGGACCAGCATATGGTGCCCTCTCTGCCTTCCTGCCTAATTCCATCTCACCCAGTCTTTCTGCACCCTTCCTCTTCCCCAACCCCCCTTCTCCTCTGCTTCACCTTTCACCCCGAGACCCCACTAGAATTAGAGAAGTGCCCAGTTTCCTCTGCTGCCTTTTGGGCTTCCACCACTTCCAGAGACAGTTGCGAGCCGGGAACACCATCCATTCTGCTGCTTGGTGGATGAGAAGGGTGATGTGGTGGGGTTGATTTTCTGCTCTCTGTGGCAATTGTCTTTTTTTTAAAATTTACATTAAGTTCCTAAAATCAATCAGATACATCTCAAACTGTGAAGGGTGATCTGTTTTCCATGTGAGGTTCAGAGCCTCCCTGCCAGCAGGACATTGACCTTGTTATGCTGTAAAAAGTCCTCTACCAGGCCGGGCTCGGTGGCTCAGCCTGTAATCCCAGCACTTTGGGAGGCGAGGCGAGTGGATTGCCTGAGCCCGTGGGTTCGAGACCCCCCCAGGCAACTTGGTGAGCCTTCGTCTCGACAATAAATCAAAAACTAGCTGGGCGTGGTAGCATGTGCCTGTAGTTCCGGCTACTTGGAAGGCTGAGGTGGAAGGATCCCCGGAGCCCAGCAGGTCGAGGCTGCGGTGGCCAGGGCCGTGCCACTGCCCTCCAGCCTGGGTGGCAGAGTGAGACTCCGATTCAAAAAAAAAAGATCGGAGATGACTGAGAGGTCGTCTTCTCTGAGACCTGCCATTTTACAGATGAGAGACCAGAGGCTCAGAGAATGTAATATATAGTTTAAAAATATAGAATACATATATGTTCATAATAAATATATATAGTGAAATAGAATATAATACATAATGAAATAATTATACAATATAAATCATTATATATTATGATGAGATGACTTGCCAAGTCCCAGCGTTAGCAAACTCTGGGCAGAATCGGGAGTGGAATTCATGTCACCTGACATTGCAGACTGAGGCGCACTTCCTGGGCTGGACAGCATCAAAGGCTTACAGTGGGGTGGAGTCCAATCTCCCAACAGCCCTGGCTTCCTCTCTCTCTAGCACTTTCCCTGTCTCTAGAGGCAGCCCACACATCTTTGCTGAACATGCCTTCCCTTTACAGAAATGAAATAGTCTTCCTACTGTTCCACCCAGAGGTCCTGGTCCTAGACTAGGAGTCAGTGTCCTCTTACACTGACAGCACTTGTCACGGGAGGCCGGCTGTCTGTTCCTCTGCTTTCTTTTCTCTCTGTGTCCCTCCATTATGGGAAGCCTCATCACCTCCGTGAACACCCTCTGGGGTTCATCCTTCCAGTAGGAAAAGCAAAGTTTTCTCCATCCTCAGCACTTCTGGTACCAGATAAGTGAGATGCTTCCCACACCAACTAATTCTATTTTTTTTTTTTTTTGAGTTGTAGTTTCACTCCGTCGCCCAGACTGGAGTGCAGTGGCCGCTCCCGGCCACCGCAGCCTCGACCTGCTGGGCTCCGGCGATCCTTCCGCCTCAGCTTTCCAAGGAGCTGGAACTACAGGTGTGCGCTACCACGCCTGGCTGATTTTTTTCGATTTTTGTAGAGATGAGGTCTTGCCAAGTTGCCCAGGTGGGTCTCGAACCCGCGGGTTCAGGCAATCTACTCACCTCAGCCTCCCAAGGCGTGGGATTACAGGCTGAGCCACCCAGCCCGGCTCACCAACCAATTCTTTAACTCTCTGGACACCAACAAGGTGTCCTGCAATTCAATGATGACACTGACACTGATAACACCTGGAGTGAAGGTGGACCCCATTGGTGAAGGGCTCAGTCCCACAAGACTGCCTCCACTTTAGACACCCATCACAAACAGTGGGCCCCGGGTTACCCTCACTTTTGTTCGACTTGGCTGCAAATAGGGGTTCCCATGCCTCTCCTGCTCTGGTTTGAGAATTTGCTATGATGGCTCGTAGAACCCAGAAAACACATTTACTGGTTCTTTATAAAGAATATGATAAAGGAAACAGGTGAACAATAAGAGGAAGAGGTGCACAGGGCAAGGTCTGGATGGGTCCCAAGCATAGAAGCTTCTGTCCCTGTAGAGTTGGGATGCACCACCCTCCTGGCGTGTGGGTGTGTTCGCCAACTTAGAAGCTCTCTGAACCTTGTCTCTTAGGGATTTTTATGAGGCTTCATGATGTAGGGCTGGTCAATGAGTAACTCAGTCTCCAGCCCTTTACCCTCCTCCAGAGAATGAGGGGATGGTGGAGTGGACGCTTCGAATCATGGCTTGGTCTTTCTGGTGACCGGCCCCCACCAGGAGGCTACCAAGAGTCCCTCATTAGCACCAAAGACACTCCCATCCCCTAGGAAATTCCAAAGGATTTAGAAACTCTGTGTCAGGTATTGGGGTCAAAGATCAAGTATTAGAACAAAAGATTCTCCTAACCCTCCTATCATTCAGGAAACTACAAGAGTTTTAGGAGCTCTGTGCCAGGAACCGGGGACAGAGACCAAAGACAGATTTTTCTATATGTCACATTGATATAGCTTGGATGGTTGTTTCCTCCTGATCTCATGTTGAAATGGGATCCCCAGTGTTGAAGGGTGGGGCCTGGTGGGAGGTATTTGAGTCATGGGGTGGATTCAATAATGCTGCAGTGGACACGGGAGTGCAATATAACACAGACGGGCACACCTCCTCTCTGTTGGTTTGGAGGGCCACTTGTGTCCGTTTGGTGGGTACGTCACACTGCCCTGCCCTTTGCGCTCAGGCCACCTACACATGACTGGGCAGGAAAGAGGCCACAGCACTGGAAGCCCAGCACAGGAGCTGTCACCACTTGCTGCGACAGCCTCCCGAGCTGTTCCTACCAGGCCAGGAGTGCAGCCAGCCGAGGAGGAAGGTCGGAGCCAAACAAAGACCCAGATTCCACTGCCAGAAGCAGGAGAGACGACTGCGGCCCGCACTTGGCCCCCCGGGATGGCAGCTTCACTGGCGAGGCTCTGGGAAGGAGCGCTGGGCAGGGGCCGACTTGGGAAGCAGACAAAGAGGTCGTGGGCGAATCCCTCGCCGC
Organism: Cephalopachus bancanus; assembly: GCA_027257055.1. NCBI lineage: Eukaryota > Metazoa > Chordata > Mammalia > Primates > Tarsiidae > Cephalopachus > Cephalopachus bancanus. The sequence goes on from JAPVLO010000027.1 coordinate 6,122,552, forward strand.
CCGGCAATTAATAGGCGAGGGTGGCACTGAGTGGCAGTCTCGGGCTTCAGAGGTGGCCGGCAGCATGGTGCCCACAAAGGGTGGAGCAGATAGCATTTCTGGTTGAAAAGCCAGGCTTTGAAGGTTGAATTCTCAGCTCCCTAATTAATGAGAAGCAGAGATTTCAGGTTGGCAACCACAGCTCTCTCTGGCCGGAGGCACATTTTCTGACTCTCTCGCTGCCTTTAAGTCTTTAAAAAACACTCGGGGGAAAAGAAAAGCCTGCAGGTAGTCTCCAATTTTCTAAATTTAATGGGAAGGCATCTGGCGGAAGGGAGGGGCTCCGGGAGGTCTACAGCCCCCTTCCTTGCCTTTGGGAAGAGCCAAGGCCAGACTCTCTCCCTGGGATTTCCTGCCAGAAGTCATCTTGAACACAGGGCGGATCTTTTCCCAGCTCTCGTCAGTCCTGAAGAGCCCCTCCACCAGTACAGCGGAATCCAGATGTGCACACGGCATTGAAGGTCTCACGTGGTTTTCCACTCTCCCATGCCCAAATAGTCCCAGTTCTAAAGGAATGTTCCCCAGGGGGACATGGCTTGCCCATCCTCCAATTTTTAGGGACTGGTGGAGGCCATGGGTCATTGCGCTGGAGTCTGGGTAAGCTCGGTTCCTCTGCCGGCTTCCCTGGCCACCAGCCCACCTGGTTGGGTCCTTTCTCTCTGTTTCCCCTGAGCCCCGGAGTCATGGAATGTCAGAGCTTGATGTGACCTGGTCACTTTATAAAGGAGGTCACAGAGGCTCAGAGAGGGCAACGGGCACGGTCCAGTTCACCCAGCCAGTTGCTGCTGACAAGGGACTTCTTGCATTGGGAGAGCAGGGGTCACACCTCTCCTAGGGAGCGTCTTACATCTCCATCCATGCTGAGCATGGCGTGGCTACTCTCCAAGCGCGGCATGGTGGATTCATTCCCTCCTGACTTCTTTCGGCTGTCTCTTGCAAGGGGAATTCACTCCGGCATGAGAAGATCTCATTGGAAGAAAGACCATGGAGCCCAGGGAGAGTTTTCCTTTCATCTCTCCAGTGGCTTTTGCCTGGCTTCTCGAAGATTCCAGAGGCATTCCCAGCAGGGCCTTTGCAAAGGCCTGGTGGGCTGGGAGGGTCCACTTCCAGCGGGGTCCCTGGCAGCTGCTCCTGGTATCCCAGGTGGTTATGGCCCCATAGCATGGTGGATGATGGTCTCTTATCAGACAGTCCACCCAGAGCCACATGGTTTGTGCTTGTTTGCAAATTGGCCCTTCTCTGTCCTGTGGCCCCTTGGAGGGCAGCACAGGGCCAGGCTGACAGGACTGCTGTTACTGAGTGGGCGACCCAGGATTCATGGCTCTAACTGCTCTCCCTCCAGGGGCTGAGTTGACTGTGGAGGTAGTAGGGCAGAGGGTTCCTTCTTCCCTTTCATGTTCTCACCCCATAGGAGTTCTAACAAGGAGCTGATTTTCCAGTCTCTTTAAAAGCTGCACACGAGAGCCCCCCAAAGCAGGAGAATCTGCGGATCTGGTTTCTCAGGGTAACAGCGTTTGCGAAAAGCCCCCAGGCCAAGGGAAAGTCTCCAGGTCTGTGTCCTAGTCCCAGAGCCATCCTTGACTTGTTGTGCATTCTTGGGGAAGTGGCTGGACTTCTCTGAGTCTCAGCTCACTCATTTGTAAATAATCTGTGATTCTAGTCCCGGCTATACAGGAACTATCAGATGATTTGGGAGGATGAGTTCATAATAGGTTCTACTTACTGGGGCTTCCAGTGGGCCAGGCCCTTCCATTCCCACTAAGCATCTATGCTCCTGTTCTCCCTAACTAATGAACGGGCTACCTGAAGCTCAGAGAGTTTCAGTAATTTGCCCAAGAACACACAGCTAGTGAGTGCAGAGTCAAGACTGAAATTGAGATCTGGCTGAGTCCACAGTGAGCGTTCTTACCATGGGGCTACACACCTCTTAGAACTTAAGCTTGTAAGGCTTCAGTTTTCCACAGTACAAGGTGAATGGAGAAAAATCCTTTATTTAATTTTTTTATTTTGCAGAGATGGGGTCTTGCTATGTTGCCCAGGCCGGTCTGGAACGCTTAGCCTTAAGCGATTCTACAGCCTCAGCCTCCCGCATTACTGAGATTACAGGCGTGAGCCTCTGTGTCTGAACTTGATCAGGGGTTCTTAAGTCTAGCTGCACCTGAGAAACATTTGAGGGAGCTTTTAAAAGACACTGATACCCAGGTCCACCCCAGACTGGTCAGCTTGGCCTGTGGGACTGGTATCACCTTCTCACAGCTCTGGGGATGAGAGTGTGATGTGCACTCTGGCTGGGAACTGCTGGCCCAGGCAGCCTACAGGGTTGAGTGTCTACTATTATTCCAGAGTCCTATTAATCTGGTGTACAGTCTAACCTTAAATGGAATTAAAACCTTTTTGTTGTTGTTGTCGAATCGTGGTCTCACTGTGTTGCCCAGGCTGGAGTGCCGTAGCATGATTGTGATTCACTGCAGTCTCCAGCTCCAGAGCTCAGGTGATACTCCTGCCTCAGTCTCCTGAGTAGCTGGGACTACAGGTACATGCCACCACATCTGGTTAATATTTTTATTTTTTGTAGAGACAAGGTCTCGATATGTTGCCCAGGCTGGCCTCAAGCTCTTGGGCTCAAGCGCTCCCACTTCAGCCTCCCAAAGTGCTGGGATTACTGGCGTGAACCACTGCAACTGGTGAGATTTTGTTTTAATCTTGGCCCTGGGTCAGCTCACTCCCTGTGTAAAGGGAGACACCAATCTCCCTTTCTTCGTGTCCTCATCTGTCAAAGAGAGTGTTGCCTTTTCAGCAGAGATTTGCAGCTGGAAAACTCATGCGTCCTGGTTCTGATTTATAAGCCAGCTGACTTGGAGATGTCTCCCTTCCCAGCACCCCACCCTCAGTCTCTTGAGTGCCTCAGGTACCATTACTGAGGCTGAAATGAATTGAAAATCTGTGTGAGTTTTTTTTTTTAATTAATTTATTAGCTCGGCACAGTGGCTTGCAGGATTACTCATGCCTATAATCCCAGCACTTTGGGAGGCCAAGGTAGGAGGATCACTTGAGGCCTGTAGTTTGAGGCCAGGCTGGGCAACACAGTGAGATTCTATCTCTCTATAAAAATTATTTGAAAATTATCTGGGCATAGTGGCATGCACCTGTAGTCCCAGCTACTCAGGAGGCTGAGGTGGGAGAATCACTTGAGCCCTGGAGGTCAAGTCTGCAGGGAGTTATGATTGTACCACTACACTCCAGCCTGGGTGACAGAGACCCTCTCTCTAAAAATAGGAAACAAAATATCATGCGATACCCCGATAAGGAGTAAGTCCCCCTGGAATTTTCTGTCTTTTTATTTCCAACCAGGAAGGCTAGGCCTTGGGCACATGTACTCTCCTGGAGTCAAATATTTCACAAACTGGCAGAAATATACAAACGAAGGCTCTGGAGTCCAACAGGCATGGGCTCAGATCTCACATCTGCCTCTGGCGAGCTGTGTGACTTTGGGGATGATACATGTCCGAAGCCTCTGTCTATTCTCTGGAAAATGGGGATAAAGTGATCTGGCATGCAAGAGCTTTGTGAGAAGTCAGGCTAAAGCTCTATGGAACGTGCAGCCTTGATGACTCTTATCAGAAGTGGGAGGCAGCACAGACTTGGGGCAGTCCTGGGGATGGAGTAGCTCCTCTCTCAAAGGAGCTCAGGGAAGGTCACAGCGGTTTTCTTATCTGATCCCAGAGTGCCCTCAGGAAGAGGAGAAAGCAGCTATAATGTCTTGGGCTTACCTCCTAGTCCACTGTGGTGCACCAAGTCTTGTTCTTTAAGCAGACTGGTAAGACTGTTGGGTAAAGTATTGCTGTAGACATGTGGTTGTGTTTCCCCAAAATTCATATGCTGAACTCCTCACCCCCAAGGGCATGGCATTAGGAGGTAGAGCTTTGGGGAGGTGATTAGGTCATGAAGGTGGAGCCCCCACGAATGAGATTGGTGCCTTTATTAAAGAGGCCCCAGAGAGGTCCCTTGCCCTTCCACCATGTGAAGGTTTCATTGTTCATATGAACCCAGAAGTGAACCCTCACCAGACACCGAATCTGCCAGTGCTTGATCTTGGACTTCCCAGTCTCCAGAACTGGGAGAAATACGTTTCTCTGGTGTATAAGTCACAAGCCACCCAGTCTATGTATTCTGATTTGTTTGTTGTTTGTTTGTGACAGAGTCTCGCTCTGTCACCCAGGCTGGAGTGCAGTGGTACCACCATAGCTCACTACATCCTCAAATTCCTGGGCTCCAGTGTTCCTCCTGCCTTGGCTTCCTGAGTAGCTGGGTCCACAGGCATGTGCCATCACACTTGGCTAATTTAAAATACATTTTTTTAAGGGAAGAGGTCTTGCTATGTTGCCCAGGCTGGTGTAGAACTCTGAGCTCAAGTGGGCCTCCTGACTCAGCCTCCTGAGTAGCTGGGATTACAGGCATGAGCCACCACATCCTGCTGGTATTTTGCTATAGCAGACCAAACACAAAGACAAGCATGATTGAGGAAGAATGACTCCATGTTGATTTTCTGTGTGATTTTTCATCTATTTGTTCAATTATGCATACAGCAAATATTTATTGAGGACTTATTTTGTACAATCACGTCTCTAAGTCAGGGTCAGCACACTTTTTCTATAAAGGGCCAGAGGGCCAATATTTAGGGTGTTTGCCATATGGTCTCTGTAGCATGTACCTTACTTGGCTCTTGCAATGCAAAACAGTCATGGACACTATGTAAAGAACTGAGGTTGGCTACCTTCAACAGAACTTTGTTTATAAAAATAGGCTGCAAGGTGGGCGAGGTGGCATATGCCTGTAATCTCAGCTACAGGAGAGGCTGAGGCAGAAGGAGCCTCCCTTAGAACCTCCCCCCAGAATCTCTGTGCTCCTCCTTCTTTGAGGACTTAGTTCCCATTTTGTGCTATTCTTAGTGCATTTGCTTGTCAGTGTCTTGGCCTCTCTCCTGTATATCCACGTCTTGGAGAGCAGGTTCTGTGTCTTCTGTTCTTCCGAGCCCCAGGGTTCAAGACCAGCCTGCGTAATATAGCACGACTCTGTCTCTAAACAAAACCAAACCTAACAGGTTACCATACAGGCCAGATTTGACCCACGGCTGTAGTTTGATGACTCCTGGTGTCTGGAAAATATCCAGGAATAAAAGCAAAATTCCAGCCTCCATGAAATTTACATTCTAGTGGGGGAAGACAGACGATGAACAGTGAATAAGATGCATAAGTGTGTATTTTAGTATTCATTTCATGTTTCCAAGATAAAATTGTGTCATAGAGAACCAGAGTGGGGTTCAGCAGCAAATGCAGGTGCCGATCGTGTGTGTGTGTCTTCACAGCGAGCTCATGCGGGTCATGGAGAATTGGCCATGAAGGGAATGTTGACACCAGGCAAATCGGCAGTGGCTATAAATCAGGGGTCCCTGCACTCCTGGAGCCAGTTTTGAACACTTACCAGTACACCGCTTTGTCAGGGGATGGGGCGTGCTGGGTTTTAATTTTTAGAAGGCTGGCCATGGCAGGCTTCGTAGGGGAAGTGACATCTGAGCCAAGACTTGAAGGAGGATGGGGGTGAGCCTGTGGCTTCCTGGGGTTGGAGCGTTTCCGTGTCTAGGGAGCTGTGATGGTGGGAGATGTGCAGCTTGCTGGAGGACCAGCAAGAAGATCAGCTCGGCTAGAAAAGAGTCTGCAAGGGGACAGTGAGAGGAGACCAGGGCCAAAGGTGGGGGGGTGTGCAGATCAGGTAACACCCTGTCAAGAGGGGAGGCCGGTAAAGGGCTATGACGGAAGTCCCGGAGGAAATATTGGCTGCTCTGTTCACAGTGATAATGCTGGCAGCGCCAACATGACATGGTGACATATTATATGTCAGCTGTGAGAAAAAGAGAGGGAGTGAAGTGCCCAGGTGTTTGGGTTCAGTAACTGGAAGGAGGAAGTTAATATTCACTGAAGGGGAAGATCCAATACTGAGTTTTGACAGACGTTTGAAAGGTGGTTGAAACCGCAGTGAAGATGTTGACAAGAGAGTTGGATATTCGAGTTTGGAGTCCAGAAGGAAGATCTAGGCTGAGGATAGGAAGTCAAGAATCATCCATTTAGGGACATCAAAAGATCAAGTGAGACTGAGTGAATACCTCCAGGGGGACTTATTTCTTCATGGGATGTCACTAATTACTTTATTTTTTATTTTTATTTTTTGAGTTGGAGTCTCACTCTGTCACCCAGACTGGAGTGCAGTGGCCACTCCTGGCCACCGCAGCCTCGACCTGCTGGGCTCCGGCGATCCTTCCGCCTCAGCCTTCCAAGGAGCTGGAACTATAGGCGCGCACTACCATGCCCAGCTAATTTTTTATTTATTGTGGCGATGAGGTCTCGCCAAGTTTCCCAGGCGGGTCTCGAACCCACAGGCTCAGGCAATCTACTCGCCTCAGCCTCCCAAAGTGCGGGATTATAGGCTGAGCCACTGCTTAAAAAAAAAAAAAAAAAAAAACCTCATGCAGATTTTAAATTCATTTCAGCCACAATCATGGTGCCATGAGGTGCTAAAGAGACTGAGGGTGGCGGTCTGGTAAGGGAGACATCTCCAAGTTGACTGGCTTGGATTAAAGCTACCAATGAGAGTGGAATAACAGAGGTGGAGTGACCACCAAGAAGGCTGGGGCTTGGAGTTCTCACTCATCAGAGCATCGTCAAAGGAACGAGTCCAATGGAGCCAAGGTGCAGAGGAGAGTCAAGGCCTGAGTCCTGCGGTATGCCAATGTATTGAAGGTGGGAAGGTCCAAACTGCCAGCAGAGAGGACAGAAAATGAGTGACCACTAAAGAAGAAAGTATTTTATTTTCCAAACAGAAACTATCGGAAGGAAGGAAAGAAGGAAGGAAGGAAGGAAGGAAGGAAGGAAGGAAGGAAGGAAGGAAGGAAGGAAAGTCCAGATCAAAGTCCAGCTCTAATGCTTCCCCTTCTGGACACCCTCCATGACCTCCAGCTCAGTACGCTCTTTTTCTCCCATGAGCACTTTCAGTGGCTTGCTCACAGGTCACACATCTGGTGCTTTTCCAAGCTGACTTGGGTCAACCAGCTGTACCAAGAGGAGATCTCACCATCTAGGCCCATGTCCATGCTCTAGACCCTTTGTGTTCCCACATGGCCTGTAGGCGGCTTTGCATGCATATAAGTGCACACGAAACAATCCCAGACGGATGGAGGTTGGAGAGGGTGACTGGATTTGCACATTCACTTAGCAATATTTCCAGAGCACTTGACTCAAGCCAGAGGGCATGAGCTTTTTGAAGTGGGTAGAAGAGAAGCAAATAGTTTTGAAAAATCTATTAGAATATCAGATCACAGAAGTGTTCTAGGAGGAGAAAATATTGGAGGAGAATGTCTTTGGCTTCCTGAGGAAAAGCCTCAGGCAAGACCCCTAGGTTGACTGACTCCGACTCTATCCAATACCTGAGTCACCGCGTGGACACGACCCATGGGATCCTGGCTGCTGCTCCCTTGCTGGGTAAACCGTGTGTTTCTTGGTAAATGTGGGAGGTGGCATCTGACTTCCTCAAGAGAGCAAGTGGGGGGCCCTTCCTGCTGGCTATTCTCTTGTGCCGCCCAGGCCACCCTCACGTTTCTGCAGGTATTGCCAGAGCCCATGATCTCATCACTCATTCTTGAGATCAGCCATGCGTAGAAGCATTCTCCAGGCTATAGTCACTGAGGGTCACTTGTAATTTCTTTCGTCAAAGACCACGAGACTTGTCCTCAAAGGGAACCCCAGGAGCACAGATGAAGAGTAGAAATATTTAGCGAGTTGCCTGATCCCTACTCCCAGATTTGCTCTCGGCCAACTCTGGCGTTTGCTTTGTTTTGGGGGCCCATTCACATGGAGAGTTCTGGCCCAGTTTCATTTTCCTTCTGTGTGGTCACCCCGACCAGGAGGATGCCCCAGAATTGCTGTTGGCCCTCTTTCCCTGAGGACTTAGTCCTCTTTTTCTGCTGTTCTTGGTGCGCTGGCTGTCCGTGTCTCAGCCTCTGTCCCTGTGTGTCTGCACTGGGTCTTAGGGGCAGGGTCAGTGTCTTCTGCCTCTCTGGGCATCTGTGCTATGCACACAGCAGCCAGGTGACTGACCCCTCTTTAAAGATCTAGGGCCATGTGCTTTTTCTGAAAACAAGGACTCAAAATAGTGTCCTGCAGAGGGTTGAGCTCAATGGGTGTTTGAGTGAAGGCCCTTTGAAATGCCGTCGCCTCGCCTCCAGCCTCTGCAAAGACACAGCCCTTGGCGGCCACAGCTTTCCCGTGGATCTCCTCCTCCACAGCTAGGAGAGGAGGGCTGATATTTCTGCGGTTTCTGCTTCCTGCCACTCAGGCTGTTCCTCCCCCTTTCCCCACCCAGTCACAGACCTGGGCAAGGCCCACAGCCGAGAGAGCTGGGCAGAGCCTGGGCCATTTCTCCAGCCGTGGACACTCTCCTGGCAGAGAGAGATTGGCAGCACAGCAGATTGGGATCAACAAGGATGCTGGCAACACGCCCAGTGTGTGTGTGGCCGCGGGGGATTCTCCCAATCTCTTCAAGCCTCAGTTTCCTCGTTGAATATTAAAGATAAAAACCATGACCCGAATGAAGGCAGTAATGAAGAACGCTGGGTAGGAAGTAATATTAGTGATTGAGCCTTTGTGTTGTCATTGTTGAGTCATATAGAGTCTCACTCTGTCAGCCAGGCTGAAGTGCAGTGGTATTACGGCTCACCGCAGGCTCAGCCTCCTGGGTTCAGGTGATCCTTCCGCCTCAGCCTCCCAAGTAACTGACACTACAAGTGCATTTCACCATGCCCAGCTAATTTTTTGACTTTTTATAGAGACAAGATCTCACTGTGTTGCTTAGGCTGGTCTCAAACTCCTGGGCTCAAGTCAATCCTTTTGCTTTGGCCTGCGTAAGTGCTGGGATTTACAGGTGTGAGCCACCGTGCCCAGCTGCAAATTTGGTTTTCTACAAAAAAGTCATCTGTGGTTTGTGAGGAGGACAGATGGCCGGGGGGACCAGTGGAGAGCTGAGGAGAGAGTGGCCTTGAGGGAGATGAGGAGAATTGGAGGGAGCTGAGAGCTTTGCAGAAGTAAACATGGATGCGAGGATAGGACCCGAGGTGTGGGGGAGGAGTGAGGCTCCATACACGGACCCCTGGGTGTGCTCCTGGATAAATGCCAGCCTAGCACCCAGTGGGAGCAGCATCACTCTTGCCCCCAGCCTCCTTGCTAGGCCCACCCTGGAGCCGCCGACACCCAGCCCCCGGTGCCCGGGGGCAGGAGGAGTCACGGAATTAAAGACCCCATAAGCCCATCTGCCAGGCTCCCTCTGGGATATTTTTCCATTTGAAAATCCTGCAGATGTCACTGATCGGCCACGCAAGAGCTGTGACTCCCTAACTCCACGTAATGTGTAATTATAGCAACACAAGCATAAAATTACCAAGGACAAGGAACTGCAAAGTAATTATATGATTCTTTGTTATTTGGAGGGCTTTTTTTTCCTTTTTAAGCTGATTCCATTAAAAGCACCAGTTGGTGGGTGGGCGGGGACAGCAGGTGGCCATGGGACGAGAGAGAATGGGAGCTGATGGGCGGGTTTGGCCTCTATGGGGCTTCACGTCAGAGAAGTGCCTGGGATGAGGCGGCGAGATCTGTGTGGCCCCCTCCAGTGTGATGTTCGAATGTCCTGCCAACCTTCCTAAGCAAATAGTATCACTGCAACCCCCCAGGTGGGGAGGAGGCTGGGAGATGGATAGAAGTTGGGGAGGAAAAGGGGCAGGGTTGGCCATTCTGGGTGGCTCTGGATCGCCACGAAGGGGTGCAATGCAGTGGCACCCACATTACGCTCAACGCCATGCCATGGCTCAGCGCCCGTGCCACGCACAACACTACATCACAGCTCAAATCCCACACCACACTCAACACCACGCCACAGCTCAGCGCCTGTGTCATGCCCAACACTATGTCATGGCTCAAATCCTATACCGCACTCAACACCACGCCATAACACAGCGTCTACACCATACTACGTATGGCTCAAATCCTACACCACACTTAGCACCACACTACGTACGGCTGGGAGATGGATAGAAATTGGGGAGGAAAAGGGGCAGGCCTGGCCTTTCTGGGTGGCTCTGGATTGCCACAGAAGGGTGCAATGCAATGGCACCCATACTACGCTCAATGCCATGCCACAGCTCAGCACCCGTGCCACGCACAACACTACATACGGCTCAAATCCTACACCACACTCAGCTCCATACCACGGCTCAACACCTTTGCCATGCACAATACTATGCCATGTCTCAGATCTTATGCCTCACCCAACGCTATGCCACGACTCAGCTTCTATACCATATACAACACTACACTACAACGCAACACCTACACCATACTCAACACTGTTCTATGGCCCAAGGTCTACACTACAAGCAATGCGACAGCATGACTGAACCATACACAGCCTGATATTACTACTCAGCTCCCACACACACACTACTACACCATGACTGTGACTCAACTCCTACACCACATACAACACCATGTCACGGCACAAGTCCTACACCACACTCAACGCTACACTACAACATGACTCCTTCACCACTCAGCGCTACACTATGACTCCTATACTACACTCAAGGCTACACTACAACTCCTACACCACACTCAACATTATGCCATGACTCAACTCGTATTCTGCAGACAACAATATGCTACAACTCAGCTTTCACATCACATACAACATTACCCCATGACTGTGACAACTCCTACACTGCTCCATGCTCAGGGACATGTCTTGTGAACATCCTTAGACATCCATTCATTCATTGCAACCACTTTTGCAACCACATTGCATACCCATTGTGATTTAGATGACAGAGCAATTATCCCTCTGAGCAGCCATGTAATTGATAGGTCATCTCCATTCGGCCCTGATGGTATCAGGTCTGCAGAACCACACTTAGATTTGCCAGAAATGGGCAAATTCCTTCCACCAGGACCCTGCCTGGTTCTGGGGAGAAGTGACAGAAAATCCTCTCGATTCAGACTGCCAGTCTGGGAAGAGGAAGGAAGAGCTGGCACTTAACGGGAGTTTCCTCCAACCTTACTGGTAGCCGGCTGCATGGGCACCAGCGAGTGAGGTATGGGGTCAGTGAGCAGCTGCAGGGGACTTGGCACAGACATCAGACCCTTGGCAATAGTCAGCAGGGAGCTGGAGCAGGGGAGGTGGAAAGTGGCCAGTCCTGGTGGCTGGGAGGATGTGTCTCTGAGCCCAGGTGAGCTACCCTCAGGCGGGCCCCAGGAGTTGGTGAGACCCTGGAGTAGCGAGTGGAAGGGAGCCAGATAAATCCTGTTTTATAGCTACTATGTTTGCCTTAGTCCATTTGGACTGCTATAACAAAATGCCACAGGCTGGGTGGCTTATAAACAACAGAAGTTTATCACTCATAGTTCTGAAGGCTGTGAAGTCCAATGCCGAGGCTTGCTTCCTGGCTCATAGTTGGCCACCTTCACTCTGTCCTCAACATGGCAGAAAGGGCAAGGCAGCTCTCTCAGGTCCTTTTCATAAGGACACTAATCTCATCTTGAGGGCTCTGCCCTCATGACCTGACCCCCTCCCAAAGGATCCACCTCTTAATACCACCACCTTGGAGGCTCAGGTTTCCACATGTGAGCTTTGAGGGATACACACATCCAGACTACAGAGATGTTGATTCTTTTTGTCTTTTAATGGGAAAACCGGGATCACATAGCAGGTGTTTTCTTCATGTCCTGAGGTCCAGCTCGGGCTGGTCTACCAGTTTCTGTCTCATGGAGTGAGTTGCCTTACTTGTGACTTCATCTGTGTTTTGCAAGCAAGGTCATTTTGGAGAGTACACCAGGAGGCGGCAGAGCTCAAAGCTGGATAGTCTATGGGGGCTTTGATTCAATGGCCTGAGAACATCTTTTGATTAGATATGCCTGCAACTTTTTCTAGGCTAAAATTACTGTATTCCTTCTCTCTTAAGTGGAATTTTCGAACTTCTGTGTTGTATCAGATTCCAAATTATTTTCTAAGGTGAGTTGGCCTTTCTTTCTTTTTTTGTCTTTGTGTGTGTGTTTTCTCTTTTTGTCTTTGCACACGCGCGCGCACGTGCATGTGTGTATATTTTCTCTCCTGTCTTCAGTTGTGCTGACTTCCTTTCACAAATGTTTATAGTCATTAAAAAGGAAGGTTTCAGACTGGAATGAAAGCCTGGCCTCACCATTTACTAGGTGGTAATGTTGTACAAATTACCTTCTCTGTTCCTCAGTCTTCTCATCTATTAAATGGGAATAGCAATCATATCTATCTTGTGCAGTGCTGCTAGGATTCAGTGGTTTAATCCATATAAAATGCTTAAAATAGGTGATTGGCACATGGTAAGAGGTCAATGATAACAATAACAATGCTGGCTGTCATTATTTGAAGTAGTTGGCCTAGTGCTATATAATTGGCATGATCCCTGTCTCCAGGTAGCTTACAGTCTAGGGTGCAAGGTGTTCCCTCGGTTTGCTACTTCAGCTGACGGTGGTAACATAGGAGTCCTGCTTCACAGTGTGCCTCAAAGAGCTAAATGCTAGGGAATATGATTGTAAATTGGTCATCATTTACTACATTCCATGTATTACTGAGAAGCACATTACATTTTATTTTATTTTGAGTTGGAGTCTTACTCTGTTATCCAGGCTGGAGTATAGTGGCACACTCACGGCCACCCCGGTGTCGACCTGCTGGGCTCCGGCGATCCTTCCACCTCAGCCTTCCAAGTAGCCGGAACTACAGGTGCACACGACCACGCCCAGCTAATTTTGATTCATTGTAGAGATGAGGTCTTGCCAAGTTGCCCAGGCTGGTCTCAAACCCGCAGGCTCAGGCAATCCATTTGCCTCAGTCTCCCAAAGTGCTGGGATTACAGGCTGAGCCACCAAGCCTAGCAGCCCACATTACATTTTAAAATTAAGTTTTTATTTTACCAAAGGAAAATGTGCACATGGTTAAATAAAGCAAATAGTGCTAAAAAGTTAAGTTAGAAAAAAGTAGTCCCCCATTTCTATCCCATGCTCCTTCCTAAAGAACACTTTTAATAATCTTTCCTGTTTCTTCTAGTCCTAAATAGGCTATATATATATAATTATTATTGAATAAAATAATAATTATTGTTATTTATTTTTTTAATTATAGAGATGAGGTTTTGCCAAGTTGCCCAGGCTGGTCTCAAACCCCTGGACTCAGGAAATTCCTCTCACCTCCACCTCCCAAAGTGCTGGGATTACAGGTGTGAGCCACTACGTCCAGCCTGGTATTTTATATCTTAATTTATCAGTTGTACAGAAGATGAAGATTTGGGCTTTGCCTACCATCCCCTCTCCTGTCCTCTGACTTTGGTTAAATCACATTTTTTATTAGGTCATTATTCCATATTTTCTGTTGTGACTCTGTGAATATTAGCCATGACTGAGCCAAATAGGGTATCATGACAATATTTTATTTCTTGTTCAACTTTTATTTTTCCTGGAGTTAGTAACTGCATTTGATTTTTAAAAATCTAGCTGAGAATATTAGTTATAGGACACGTTTTTCTTTGCATTTGATTCTGTCCCTTGACATTTCTGTTCCAAAGCTTTCCTTTTTCTGTTTATTTTGACGTATCCCTTAACTGTTGATGGCATTCCTCAGATACCTGGTGATGCTTCACTGCTCGTTCATACTGAAGAGTGAAATACAGGAAGCTGATGGGCTTCTGTGTGCAGGTGTGTGACTCAATGTCTTGGGGGCTGTCTGGAGGACAAGCAGGTAGTCAGCAGGTCTTTATCCTCGGGGACCCTCATATGTCATTATCTATGGGTCTTTCTTTTCTCCGGAGGTATTTTCGTTTCTCTAAAGAAGAATCCTCCAATTCTCTGATGGGGAAGGTTACCCTGTTTGCTGTATATCTGGAGCTCAGAAGGAACAGCAGCCTGATGGACTCACTGTTCAATGTTCCTATTGTCATTTAGTTTCCCTATGTCTAGGCCCATGCCTCCTCCAGGTCTGCCCACTGGGAATCCCCTCTCTGGTTCCACGTCCTAGCATTCCTACAGGATGGGGAGAATTGGTTGCCTGACTACATGGGGTTAAAAGCCCTGGGAGTCTAAGTTTTCCTCCTACAGACTTTTTTTTGAGTTGAAGTCTCACTCTGTCACTCAGACTGGAGTGAAGTGGCTGCTCCCGGCCACCGCAGCCTCGACCTGCTGGGCTCCGGCGATCCTTCCACCTCAGCCTTCCAAGTAGCTGGAACTACAGGTGCGCACTACCACGCGCGGCTAATTTTTGATTTATTGTAGAGATGAGGTCTTGCCAAGTTGTCCAGGTGGGTCTCGAACCCCCGGGCTCAGGCAATTCACTCACCTCGGCCTCCCAAAGCGCGAGATTACAGGCTGAGCCACCAGGCCCGGCCCTCCTACAGACTTTCAAACAATCTTCTTGTTTTCACTTCTTCACTTTTTCCTGCTGGTATGTTCTGGATGTTTGTGTCCTCTGAAAATTTAAGTGTTAAAAACAAATCTCCAATGCAACAATATTAAAAGGTGGGGTTTTCAGGTGGTGATTTGTTTTTGAGGATGGAGCCCTCATGAATGAGATTTGTGCCCTTATCAAAGAGGCTGGAGGGAACTTGTTTGTCCCCTGTATGGTGCAGGGACTTAGCTAGAAGTTCTGTCTATGAGGAAGGAAGCCCACACCAGGCACCAAATCTGTTGGCATCTTGATCTTAGACTTCTAGTTTCTGGAACTGTGAGCTATAACCTCTGCTGTTTGTAAGTTACCCTGTGTAAGGTATTTTGTTACAGCAGCCCAAATAGATGAAGACACCTACCTTCCACTGTCCTGTGCCTCTAGTCCAAGAGGCTTTTTGGGCCTCTTTAGGGTAAATCTCCTTTTGTCTCCACTCAACCCCTGTGGTTTCATCTTCCTGTTCCCAGCTGGGTCATTTCCATTCTGCTTTTCACTCTCATTTTGTATTGTTCTAAGCTGCAGATATCCTTTGGTTTCATTGAAAGTGAGATCTGTAGTTCTGATTTTTTTCTTTTAATATTTGGGGTGAATTTTTAAAAGTTGACAGAATCACTAATCGTCAGAGAAATGCAAATCAAAACCACAATGAGACATCACCTCACACCTGTTAGGGTGGCCATTGTCAGGAAGACAAGAGACAAGAGATAGTGAGGATGTAGAGAAAGGGAGCCTCTGTACACTATTGGTGGGAATATAAATTAGTACAATCATTATGGAGAACAGCGTGGAGTTTCTCATAAAATTAAAAATAGAACTATCATATGATCCAGCAATCCCATTACTGGATATACAGAAGGTGCCAAAAACACATGTACACATTTTAAGAAAGGAAAAAGCCATATTAATATTGTCATTCTCAATATATACTGATAATGAAAGATGAATACAAGTCATGTTTGACTTCTGTAATTACAAGAGGTGCTCAAAGTGGTTACCATTAGTGTCCAGACAGTTCTGATTACGGCGAACTAAAAGTTATACATAGATAACATTTCTTAAAATATGTATATATATTTTTGGCACCCTAGTATATCCAAAGGAAATAAAATCACTATCTCATTGAGATATCTGCACTCCCATGTTCACTGCAGCATTATTCATAATAGCCAAGATCTGGAATCAATCTAAGTGTCCATCAACAGATGAATGGATAAAAAGATGAGATATATGCATACAGAGACCCCTCCCCTACACACAGAATACAATATTGTTCAGTCATGAAAGTGATGGAAATCCTGTCATTTGCAGCAACATGGATGAACCTGGAAGGCGTTATTTATTTATTTATTTATTGAGTTGAAGTTTCACTCTGTCACCCAGACTGGAGTGCAGGGTTATGCTCATGGCTACCGCAGCCTCAACCTGCTGGTCTCAGGTGATCCTTCTGCCTCAGCTTTCCAAGGAGCTGGAACTACAAGCAAGGACCACCACGCCCAGCTAATTTTTTTATTTTTGTGGAGACGAGGTCTCGCCATGTTGTCCAGGCTAGTCTTGAACCCCTGGGCTCAGACAATCCTCTTGCCTCCGCCTCCCAAAGTGCTGGGATGACAGGTGTGAACCACCGCACCTGGCAGGAAGGCATTATTCTAAGCAAAATAAGCCAGACAGAGAAAGACAAACTCTGTATAGTATCACTTATATGTGGAATCTTTTTTAAAAAGAGACAAATTCATAGAAACAGAGAGTAGAATGGTGGTTGCCAGGCGGTGGGAGATGAGTACAGGTTGGTGGGAGGGTGGAAACTAACAGTTATAAGATGAAAAAGTTCTGAAGATCTAATGTACTACATGGTGACTACAGTTAATAATACTCTATTATATACTTTAACTTTGCCAAGAGAGTAGATCTTAAGCATTGTCACAAAAACGGTAACTGTGAAATGATGGATATGTTATTTAGCTTGATTGTGGCAATATAATGTATGCATACACGAAATCATCATGGTGTATACTTTAAGTATATACAATTTTATTTGTCTATTACGCCTCAATAAAGAGAAGTAAGCATGGTTGACAGAAGTGTCTTTATCTGATATTTTGAAACTAACTCGTTGGAAACAATATTGTGTGGAGATGGCTGAAAGATAAGTGGTCCTTCCGTACATCCTCATGATCTAAAATTTCTATCTGAATTTAACCAGAGCCACAGAGAAAAGCACGTCTGATCTCTACTTCATGGGAGCCCCAGTTACCTTTCATATTGGTGTGATGCCACTGGCCTATATTCAGCCCCCTAGAGCCCATTGTTGCATATATCCTGTAAGTATGCTTTTGAGGACATTGATCATTATACTCAACATCATCCTCTTCTAATGATCTTCGAGAATTTCTTTGTCTTACTTTTTTTTTTTTGAGTTGGAGTTTCACTCGGTCACCCAGACTGGAGTGCAGTGGCACGCTCCTGGCCACTGCAGCCTCAACCTGATGGGCTCTGGTGATTCTTCCGCCTCAGCCTTCCAGGTAGCTGGAGTCACAGGTGCGCACTACCACGCCCAGCTAATTTTTGATTTATCGTAGAGATGAGGTCTTGCCAAGTTGCCCAGGCGGGTCTCGAACCCATGGGCTCAGGCAATCCGCTCACCTCAGCCTTCCAAAGTGCTGGGATTACAGGCTGAGCCACCAAGCCCGGTTTGTCTTACCTTTTTATAGAGTCTAGTTGTTTCTTTACTGAGTGGTTGATTTGCTTTTATTTTTTGAAAACTAGGTAAGTTTCCTTTTCATGTTTGCTTTTAGATAGCTCCAAGCACAATTTTTGGCTTGCCCTTTGGCAAGCATGTAGAACCTGATTTTGTGTTCTAGTCTCATTTTTGTTGGCATTTTATCCCCTACCTTTGTTTGCCTTTGCTTGTCTTTCTTCTTTCTCATCCACTCCCAATTCTTGCAATTCTTGTTATGTTGTTCTGTTTTATGTGTCGATTGGGGGTGGGGTTAGTCTCAGACAAAAAAGGGTAGGGGATAAAATGCCAACAAAAATGAGACTAGAACACAAGATCAAGCTTTAAATCTTTTTTTTAAAATTGGGATCTCACTCTGTTGCCCAAGTTGGAGTGCAATGGCATGATCACAGCTCACTGCAGCCTCAACCTCTTGGGCTCAAGCAATCCTTCTGCCTCAGCCTCCCAAGTAGCTGAGACGACAGGTGTGTGCCACCAGGCCTAGCTAACTTAAAAAATTTTTTTTTTATAGATATGAGGTCTCATTATGTTGCCTGGGCTGGTTTTAAACTCCTGGACTCACGCAATCCTCCTGCCTCAGCTTTTCAAAGTGCTGAGATTATAGGTGTGAGCTACCTAGTCATTAAATCTTTTTTCTATCAAAAAGTTATTAAAATAAATTAAGTAGAATGCTAGCAGAAATTAATGAATGTATAAATATTCACAATTGATATTGTGTGGTATGTACTTCCTTCAGTCACAGAGTAGATTATTTCTTACTTTAGATCTAATTTCTTTTACAGATAGATGAAGAGACTGAGGTTTTGATTAAAGTGACTCCTAAACATCACCAAGAAAATTAGCAGCAGAACAAAGTCATGTACCCAGGACTCCTTCCATGATTCTATTTTGCTACCTCTTGGGAGAGTTTGAGGGAAAAAAGTTCACCCAGGTATCTTGATCTAAACCAGGAGCCCTGGTCTCTATTCTCCATCTTGGAACCGACCCACTTTGAGACACAGAGCATATAATTTTCAAAGCTTTATAGTGTGTGGATTTTACCATATTCCAAAGTGTTTGTTTTCCACTTGTGTTCCTCTTCCCTAGACACTGTCTCTCTGCCTTTAGATCTAATCTGGGCATCTATACGGGATCAGTGCCATGGTGGACCCTACAGAAAAATGGGGACACAGGAAGTCAGAACTCTTTCCCTAAACAACAAACCCACTTAGATCCATCTGACCTGCCTGGAGGCATTCACTGAATCCTACCTCTGTGCACAACACTAAAATACATGGTGATACAAAAATGCTTTTTTTGTTATGAAAGGAAGAACTGGAAGCTCCATTTTCAGAAAACTCTTGGACAGTCAGATCACTTTTCCTCAAACAAAGTGAGGCTCTTCTCAGGCAACCCACAGAGAGAAAGGGCATCAGACCTCTATATCATGGGCCATGACGGAGCAATACATTCTGCAAGGCCAGATAAATAGCAATTTGCCCAACATAACCGGCGGTTCAGTTGCTATTTTTTTCCTTAGAGGAATGTTTTTACTTAATGGTCTTACCCTCTAACAGAGAAAGGAACTGCTTTCATGTTGTCTGATGTTTGATAGTGCTTGGTGTGGGGGTGGGGTTAGTCTCAGATTTGTCATTTAATGACACTTTGGGGTAATCTTTGAAATACTTCTCATCTGTCTGAGGAAGCTTCTTCCTTCCTCACTGAGGGATTTGGAACTTAAGAGGAACTTTACCCAGGTCCTTCCCAAGCCAGGTCATTTTATTACCCGTTAAGATTTTATTAGTTTCCTATTGCTGTAACAAATTGCTATAAACTTCGTGGCTAAAACAATATAAACTAACGATTATACAATTTTGGGGGTTAAAAGTAAGTTCACTGAGCTAAAATCACGGTGTAGGCAGAGTTGTGTTCTTTTATGGGGGTTCTAGGAGAGAATCTGTTTTCTTGCCTTTCCTAGCTTCTAGAGACTTCTCACATTCCAGGCCCATGGCCTTCTTCCATCTTCAAAGCCAGCAATGGCCACTGGAGCTGTTCGCACATCACATCATACTGACATGGATTCTTCTGTCTCCCTCTTCTCCACTGGACTGACCCACATAACCCCAAATGGTCTTCCTGTTTTGAGGTCAGTTGATAATCAACTTTAATTCCATCGGCAACCTTAATTCCCCTTTGCCACATGACAGAAAACATTCAATTCAGAGGTTCTGGGGATTAGGACACGGATAGCTTTGGATACCCGTTGCCCCACTTACCCCGATCCCCACGCCTACTCCTCTTTGTGGATTATCCTCCGAAGTTGTCGACACGGCAGTCCACGCAGTCACCCAGGTAGGAAACTTGGGCATTATTCTTTCTCCTTTCTCTTCCCCTCATTATCCCACCACTTCCAGGCCATCTATCCATTTCCCCAAGTATGTTTTGCATCCACCCTGTTCTCTTTCCCTATTCCAGTCTGGTTCAGGCTCAACCAGATTGTGCTCCCAGTGGGTTTTCTGGTCCCATGCTGCTGCTTCCAATCTGTATTCTCCCAGCAGCCAGAGAATTTTTTTTTGAGTTGGAGTCTCACTCTGTCTCCCAGGCTGGAGTGCAGTGACATGCTCATGGCCACCCCAGCGTTGACCTGCTGGGCTCTGGTGATCCTTCCGCCTCAGCCTTCCAAGTAACTGGAATTACAGGCACGCGCTACCACACCTGGTTAATTTTTATTTATTGTAGAGACGAGGTCTTGCCAAGTTGCCCGGGCTGGTCTTGAACCCGCGGACTCAGGCAATCCACTCGCCTTGGCTTCCCAAAGTGCTGGGATGACAGGCTGAGCCACTGAGCCCGGTCAATTTTTTTAAAGTACAATTTTGGATTTTGAGATAGTTATAGATTTACATGCATTTTAAGAGAGAGCTGTATACCCTTTATCCAGTTCCCCCCACTGGTAACAACTTGCAAAGCAATAGTACAAGATCATACCCAGGATATGCACATTGACAAAGTCAAACAAAGATACAAAACAATCTCATCCCCACGGGCATCCCTGCGTTGCCTTTTTATACCGCTCCTTTCCCGGGAACCCCTGCTTCCTCCTTACCCACTGGCAGTCACTAATCTGTTCTTTTCAAAGATGTCATCATTTCAACAATGTCCTATGCATGAAATGGTACAGTGTGTAACCCTTGGGACTGACTTTTTTCACTCTGCCTAATTCTCTCTAGATTCACTAAACGGCTGAGAATGTCAGTAGTTCTTTCACTGTTATTGTTGAGTAAGAATAAAATCAAGGCCAGGCAGGGTGGCTCAAGCCTGTAATTCCAGCACTTTGAAAGACTGAGGTGAGGGGATTGCCTGAGCCCGTGGATTGGAGAATAACCTGGGCAACTTGGCGAGACCTCATCTCTACAATGAATCAAAAAACTTAGCCAGGCGTGGTAGGGTATGCCCGTAGTTCTGGCTACTTGGAAGGCTAAGACGGAAGGATTGCCAGAGCAGGTCGAGGCTGCGGTGGCCATGAGTGTGCCACTGCACTCCAGCCTGGGTGACAGAGTGAGACTCCAACTAAAAAAAAAAAAAAAAAGAGTAAAATCAGATCACACTGCTGCACGGCTTCTATCTCTCTAGTAGTGTATGGAACAATATCCAAGCTCAAGACCGTCAGTACCTTTTGGGGTTTGTTCCTTGCCTGACTCTCCAGTCTCAATATCATCCTCTCACTGCTGAGTCTGCTTTGCTGTGGAGGTGTGAATTTCCGGCTGGTGTATGAATTCTCAATGTTTTGCTGCCCGTTCTTCGTCTCCCCACCCCAGCTTTTGAGTTTGTTTCCTCTGCATGGAATATGAATAAGAGCAAACATTTACACAGTCTTTGCTATGGGCCAGGTATTGCTCTCATTTGTTCAAGCCAATGTATTTCATCCTTATACACCCAGTGAGGCAGGTGCCATTATTATGCTGTTGTAGATATGAGAAAATCAAGGCACAGAGAGATTCTATCACTTGCCCAGAGTCACACAGGATTACCATAGCACAGCAGGAGTTGATGCCAAGTAGTCTAGCCTTGGAGCTAGAATTGTTTCCAGTTTTTTTCTGTTATAAATAACACTGCAACGAACAATCTTGTTTCCAGGTTTGTTTTGTCATAAACAACATTGCAATGAGCAATCATGTTTCTAGTTTTTTCTGTTATAAACAGCACTGCAATGAACAATCTTAGACTCATTCCTGGATACATGGGTGAAAGCATCTTTAAATTATGACCAAGAGGGAGATTTCTGCATTACAAGGTAAGAGAATATTTAACTTCACCAAATATTTTCAAGTTTCTGTCCAAGGAAGATTCTCTGAGAGTCCAGGCTGTGTAGGTTCTTTGCCCTGCCCCGCCCCCCAGTCACTCAAGCATCCTCACAGAAAGCCTTTCCAATTCTCAACGCTAAGCAAACACAGTTTCTCATGGTGGCCCTATTTTGTTTTTTCCCCTCCGTGTTTTGATACATTTACTACACTTTTGTGGAGCCATATCTATTGTGCGGCATTTTTTAAAGAATAGGTTTTAAAATTTTATGTAAAGGGCATCATCACATTGTATGCATCATGGTGCCACCTGGCTTTTGGTTCAAAATTGTGCTTGAAATTTGTATATGCTGAAGACGTGGCTCCAGTTTATTTGTTTTAACCTCTGAAGCGTATTCCATTGTATGACTATTCACAGTTCATCTATTGTCTTGTGGATGGGCATTTTGATTGTTCCTAGTGTCTTTTTTCTGTCATAACACTGCAATGAACAATATTGTTTTTAGTTTTTTTTCTGTCATAAACAACACTGCAACGAACAATCTTAGATAGTTTTCCTCGGATACATGGGTGAAAGGATCTTTAAATTACATACCCAAGAAGGAGATTTCTGGGTTACAAGATAAGAGAATATAAAACTTCACTAAATATTGCCAAGTGTCTATTCAAGGAAGATTTTACCACTTTATTTTTCCACCAGGAGTTCATGAGAGTTGTTCTTCTCCACATTAAATAATCAGATTTTTGTTTTGAAAAGATGACTGTGGCTGTGAAAAGTGAGATGCAGGGATGAGTGGTGGGGGGCGGTTACAAGAAGGGCCCAGGCACTAGGAGAGCTAAGAGCCAGGCCAGGAAAGTTTCCTCAGCTCAAAACTCATGGTGGGTTAGCTGGGTATGGTGGCACGCACCTGCAGTCGCAGCTACTCAAGAGACTGAGGTGGGAGGACGCTTGAGCCCAGAAGTTTGAGGCTGTGGTGAGCCGTGACTGTGCCACTGTACTCCAGTGTGGGCAACAGAGTGAGACCCCAAAACAAAACAAACAAAAAAACTCACAGCGGGGGACTTAACCCCAGAACAGGATGATGCCTTTTCAAGTTCATCCTTGTACTGGTGTCGGGCTGACAAGAAGAGAATTGTTTGCTTCTCAAGTATTATCAACCAAATAGCAAATTGTGTGGGAAACTGAACTGCTATTCTTTGTAGAAAATTATTATTTATTTTTTATTTAACAAAACTCAAGGCTGAGAGGGTGTTCCATTGTGCCCTTCTGGGCTGTTAGTGTTTTCTGCGTTGGCTCTGCCTGGGTTGTTTATTATGCGAGTGTTGTCTTGCAAATGTGGAACAAATGAAGCTGAGATATCAAATTAATACTGTGATCTGTTTTTCTGTTTTGTTGCCATAACAATCTGTGGCTCTTGAAGCAAAGAGAAAATTAGAATTGTATTAAAGGTGTTAACACCATGTACACTCCATCCTGCATTATTATTTATTGCTATAATAAGTGTATTTAACATCTGCTTAAGGAGAGCTAACTGCTATTGCTTCTTTCCCTGTGTCTTTTTTGCACATCTGTCCAACTTTGTTTTGCTTTTGACCTTGGCTTTTCCCATTGTTCTGAGCAGGAAGGCACAAGGTTTGGCCAGAGGTTTTTCGATTCCATATACTTGTCCCTTTTCTTCCCAGTCCTTGGAGCTCTTCAAAGTCTAGAGTCTTGGTTAGAAACCAAACAGGACCTGGAGCAAACTCCATTTCTGACTTCTAATCCTGACTAGGAGACCTAAAATCCTTTGGGAGAAATGAAGCCGAGGGGAAGGACCAAGGAGCATTCGAGCAATCGGAGCTTCAGAAGAAGTGCGGTGGAAGTTGACATGGCCAAAGGAGAAACAGGGCATGGGTCCCCTAAAGTCTCCCTCATCTGACTCTATTCCCAATGTATAATCTGCTTAGAGTCTTCTTTGACTAGGTCTTTTCTGTCCCAACGGTGACAGGCTGAGTCACAAGGTGGCTGCAGTGGCTTATGTGATGCCAGCCCTAACACTGAGTAGAGAAATTTGCTCACGTGGATACCCTCTTGGACCCTCTGGTGTTGTAAGGTCTTTGAAAGAAGGTGTGAGTCCTGATCCATTTGTCAGCCTTCAGTTTCTAGAATAATGCCGGGTACACAGGTGAAACTGCAGTACTTCATTCATGGGTTTGGGTCATTTGGGTAACATATCTAAAGAATATCTTCGTAGTGAGGGAAGATGGGTTTAAAAAGATACGGCTCTGGGGGAGTTATGCCAATTTTCGAGTTGTCTATGGCTCTAGAGAAAATAGAATGAAAAGAGATATTTTGGATCCTTGGTAGAAAAGAGGGATCTGTGTCTATTTTCCGCTTCTTCATCAGAGTGTATGAAGAGCAGGGACAGAGGAGAAGGTGTGGGACCTTCCACACCAGGGACCCTCTATGCAAAACGATCAGGGCTACTGAGGCGGTAGGTGAGAACAGATTCAATGAAGCCTAGTTGTTGTCCTTCACTTCCCCAGGATACCTTGGGTCAAGTCTAAAGTCCAGAGTGCGACAAAGGTCCTTTTTTGCATGAGTCTCTTTTGAATAATGAGAGAATCAGACCAGGGATATTCTCTGGGTTTTCTAGTGAGACAGATGAAAAGCACCCATAGGGACTAAGAAAAAAGAATCAACCTCTCTCGAGGTCAAAGTTAGTTTCTTTCTCAAAGTTAGTTTTTTATGTGCACAGGTACACATAAACACATACACACACACACACACACACACACACACACACACACACACACACACACACACACACAAGAAATGATGAAGACAACAAAAATGGGTACGAGGTCCAGGTTAGCAGGTGAGCAGTCCCAGTGTTATCAAGGGAGGCAGCTGCTTTTGACTGTGGCAACTTCAATCCCGAGAGAGAAGTGTAAAACGGAAGGAACATTAATCAGGTCAGTGGAGGGAAGGAGCTGGGGAAAGGACTGGAGGAGCAGGAGGATATGAGGTGGGTGGGTAAGGCTGACTCTGAACGTCTCTAAGGGAAAGTGAATCGTGTCTCTCAGCCCTCCCATGGCTCACTACAGAGCCCCACTTTTCCGCCCAGACGCCCATCGCAAGTCCTAGTCTAGAGACACTCTAGAACTAAGGACGTGGTCGCAAAAGACAAGCATGAGCATGGTACCATCTTCCTCGAACACTGACTTTTTGCTTTTGTGAATAACCTGATTCAATGTTCCATCTTAGTCATCTTCTCTCTCACTCGTAGACATTTCTGAGAAGGGTGACTAGCCACAGCGAATTCACTTTTCTCAACAGATGTAAATAGCTTATAAGGTGGCAATGGACGCCCTCCCAGGTGCGGGCAACCAGGACCTGGAAGACCTGGAAGCCAGGGGAAGCAGGCATGGCCGTGGGGTGGTGGCCCTACCCACTCTCGGCCCGCCCCTTCCCAGAGTGCTGTGCGCGAGCAACCGGATGTTCCAGGGTTCCTGGTGGCCTAGGGGTTCCCGGGCGGAAGTGGGCAATTACCATCCTCGAGGGGCACTCCTCAGTGTAGCTGGGCCACCCCGCCTTTTCCTGGGTCGAGCGTCAAGAGCTGGCCAAGGGCGGAACCATAGAAGCCGCATCAGGACACTGCAGACCAGAGGAAGAGGTCGCCGGCTGCGCAGGACCCCTTTCCCGGCCGGACACCAGGCAAGCCCACCCCGACGCTGAGGACCAGGCCCGCGGAAAGAGGTACCCCAGGACCTACAGTTCCAACCTAGAGCACCTGAAACCAACTGGGTGCGGGTGAAAGCCGTCCTCACACACCTGAGTTCGCGACGTGGGCCGTGGGTACCTACCTCGTTTAGCCAGCTGCGCGCTTAATGCTCCCGCAGGAAGCCAGACGTGTGCACATGCGCTCCATCACGACTTCTCGGCCCGGGGATGCAGTCGCTGGCCTCCGAGGCCAGGGTCAGCAAATACACGGCCGTGGCTGGCACGCCCCCTGAGCCCTGGGGAGTGCGTCCTTGCATCAGGCAGGCCTTCCCATGGACTTGACAGTGGGACTGTTCCCGCGGCCGCCACCAGGGCTCATCCTGGTGGGCAGTGGGAGGATCCAGGCTCTTACCACCCGTGCGCCCAGGTGGCCATCAGGGAAACCACAGGACCCAGCCCTTGGACCGTTTACTGGCCGTTTGGCCATAGGCAGCCATTTCACACAGGAAACCCAGTGTGTGCACCTACAATATGGAGACAGTCATGCCCACTAAATTGGGTCACTCCGAGGAGTAAATGACAACGTATGTGAAGCCCGAGGGCGCCATGTGCCAGCATTGTTGGGTAGGAGCTGTTTGTCTTTGGGCAGCCCTCTGACCATGTCGTCTCACCTCTTTCTTTAGGGATCCCTGGGTTAGATTAAAATCGTCTTACAAAGAGTGCTGTTGAAGTTTCCAGGTGGAACGTCATTGTTTAACTTTGACCAGGGTCCTTCATTGCATTTTAGCTTTAATTGTGGAACGAAAGGCTACATTTTATGAGCAGAGATTTCTAGGGAGGGATTCTTTGGCATAGAGAGCCCTTCCTGGTTGTGGGAATCATCGCAGATGGCAGGTACACCCTGAGCGGAGCAAGGTGGCACAACACTAGGCACTGGTGTGGGCCCTGCTCCTGGCCGGGAGTGGTGCTCAGATGTCTCCAGCAGTTGGCTGGGAGACACTTGGGTGCTAGGAGCTGGCAGGCAAAACACCAGGCTCACAGTGCAGCAGATGTCTATTCTTGGCTGGGGCAATTAGCCTCAAAGTGGACTGTCAGCAGGAAGAGAGCAGGGCCTTCACACAGGGACGGACATGACTGATGTGCATTTGGTACGGTTTTCAGCTGCAAGAGAGAGAAGGCAGCTAATTAGGTGAGCTAATACTACCTGGAGATTCGGCTGATCCAGGTGGAGATGGAAAGAATCCTAGCTCGGAGTAGGACATTTTTTGTTGTGATGGTTTCGATACAGTCACTTTGACACAGGCAGGGCAAAAAGGGAAAAAAGAAGGTTTTTTATGATCAAATCATGTAAGCAAGAGCCTTTGCTGACCCTTAACCCTTTCTGAACTTTATCTTTCTCCCTGAGTGAAACCCAGGGATGTAGGTAGGCCAAGGATGGGATAAGGGTATGAAGGGCATCAGAGCGGGTGATGGACATTTGGGCATAATTCCTGGTAATAAAATGAATATTGGAAACATACTGGTTTATAATTGTAGCTATGTCGTCATATTCCTGTGTCAGGCAGCCATATCAAAATGTAGAGTTTTGTGCTTGGAGCTTGTCAATTTTCTGGCCTGCATGGAAGAGGGAGAAGGGACTAAAACTGTCTGCTCCACATGGAAATCTCATGTTCTGCATTCAGGTGGGGAGAGGGAGGAAGGCCCCCGGGGCCAAGATGCGCTCCTGAGTGGGACGTGGCCTTCAGATATCACAGCCCAGCTTGCCCAAAGGACCCAGTTGAGCTCCTTTCTGGGAGGGAAGAAACAAAACAGTCTGCTCAGCCCAGGCTCTTTCTCTCCTTCAGCAGTCTGGCAGGGTGAGCCCAGTATTCCCTTAACTCTGCCTCCCACCCACTTACTCATGCCTCCTCCGTCTGTTCCTGGCCCTCACCTCCTGAGAACGAGGCCAGGATAGATCTAAACCTGCCGTGAACCACGTTGTCACCTACCCTTTCTCCTCCTGGATTTGTCTCAAGGACGTCTGCTACCACCTTGGCTTTCTCCATTCTCCACACGGAATTCTTTGTCAGCCCTACCCCTTTTCCCACATCTAAACCTTTTCAAAAGTGTCACGCCCAATATTTTGCTATGTTTCACATGCCTTTAAACAGGCTTTCTTCTACTCTCCTCTGATTGCTCTTTTCTTCTCTGCTTATCTGAGTTGTTTTAATTTCCTCCAGTCCCCTAGTCTTTCCTCTTCTACTATTTTCCACACCGATCCTTTCTTGGCTCACTGGTTGTTTTTGATGTTTGTGCTCCTTAATCCCTGTAGACAGAAGTCCCAAGGTCCTTAATTTGGAATCCAGGACTCATAACAGTCGACTGTCAGCCCTGTTTCCAGGACATCCTCCCATGTTCCAGCTGCCGTACGTGCCAGTCAGAGCAGGCTGCTCCCTGTCCCCAGCGGGCTGTGCACCTATTGTGTGTGCTCTTGCTGTCATCTTCCACTTTTCGCTTGGTGAAATCCTACATGTGTTTTAGGCTTTCTGTCACTGGATGCAGATTATTTCCTGAAACAACCCCCCCAACACTCGATGCTGTTCCTTCCCTTCCAGAGTCCTCACTAATCCTGGCTCGTGACTTAACATGTTGAGTCATAGTTGCATGCCCTTCTCTCCAACTAGTCTGTGATTTTCTTATGGAGAGACAGGATCCCCAGAATTCTACAGGGATTCTAACTCTACCCATGTTTCCCAAAGTGAGCCTTAGAACACTGGTTCTGCGGGATGTTCATAAACACTTCTCTAGTGCTTATTGTGTTATAAGTGTGGTCATAAGTGGCATATGAGTAGGTATTATTATTACCACGTTCGCTTTCCAGATGAAGAGACTGAGTAACTAACTCGGGGTCACTTAGCTAATATGTGAGAACTGTGACCAAACCCAGGCAGTATTGTTCCAAAGTCCGTGCTGTAAGCCACCAAATGGCCTTGTGCCGCAGGTCACATGGTTTCAAGAACGAATGCCCAGCTTAACACTGGGCCAGGCAGAGTCACACAGGTGGGTCTTTGCAGCAGGCACAGAGTGCTTCATATGTTAGGGCACACTGGGAGTTTCCAATGGGAGGGTGCTACGAGCATGTCTCATACTTTCCAGGCTACCAAACCTATTTTCCCCATAGATTATCACGCAGGGTAACATCTGTGGAATATAGCTTGGGAAACGTTACTTTAGATCAGAGTTTCCAATTCGTACCAGGCTGCAAGTGAATGAATTCTCCATGTTTTGACCTGGACAGTTAATTACAGAGGTGTATGACATATTTCTGCTTATCATATTCTTTAATGACAGAGTCACCCATATTTCCTTTTTGGCCTGCTCTGACCCCCGAGGGGGCTGTCTTTCTCACCTCCTCCTCCCAGGAGGAGTGGAGCTGAGCATCGCCCCTTTTCTGACACCGGCTCTGCAGAGTCCCGCGTCGGGGAAAGCAGGCAGGTGGTCGTCAACATTTTAGTGCTCTAGGTCAGAAGTGGAGACTAGGAGTAAGGACGCATCTAGTGCTGTGGGAGAGACTGAGGGAGGCACCTCGGGTGGACACGTGACCGCGGGAGGCGGGCAGAGCTGGGACCTGGGGAGAGAGCAGGGTCCTGGGGCTGCAGGTGGATGGGGACTCTAGCGTCAGCTCAGCGGCTTTCTTCATGTGCCAGGGCCCCCACCCTCCTTCCCACAGAGGTCCTGTCTCCCCTTGTGCCCCCCCCGCCCATCCTCACTGTGCTCCTTGAAGGGAAGACACCCAGCATCTGTTTCGGTTCCTCAATTTTAAAGAGATGAAGTTATTGGATGGACCACATTTTGTAGGCTGGTAAGGATGTGCCACTGTTGGCCAGTTGGGATACATGACTTTGAGCACATGGGGCCACTTTGGTCACCTCTGCCCTTGGCACAAACCCTGGTGTGCAAAGGATGTTAGGGACAGCTTCTCTGTCCCCAATACCCAGTGTATTTCATCCTCCTCAGGACAGTCCTGTACGATCTAGCAGGGAGACACTGAATCTGAACGTCGGTGAGCTCAGCCAGGGGCTGCAAGGTCTGAGAGAGCTGTCATCTCATCAAGGCCCTTCATGCTATCTGGCATGGGATGTAGTACAACGGATGTGTCTGTTGCGGGAAGAGAGCATTTTGCCTGGACTGTTCAGTCTCTTACCTCTTTGAAGGCTTTCCCCTTATTGGCAGAGGCGAATTATGGCGACACCCCATGGGGCAGGGATGATGTGTTCACTGCCTTTGCACTCCCAGCCCTACCAGGGTGCCTGTCATGGGGTAGCTCTTTAGTGTATGCCTTTTGAACAAAGGAAGGGTTAGTGGATTAGGCACTGCTCCATGGTAGCTATTGACAAGTTGGACACATGACTGGGATTCAGTCCCACGGCCTGGATGCCTGGAGCTAAATGGATCCCAGCAGTGGCATGGACCTTTTGCCTTCCAAGGCTGTTTTGTTTTTGGCTTTTATTTACTTATTTATATTATTATTATTTTTTAGAAAGCAGGATTTATTGAGAGGGCAGAAAAGCTCCCACAATGGGAGGGGACCCGAGGGGGTTGCCCTGTTTTTTGTTTTTAAAAGAGACAGAGTCTCACTTTGTTACCCAGATTGGTCATGAACTCCTGGATCCAAGGCATCCTCATGTCTCAGCCCCCCAAGTGACTGGGACTACAGATGTGCACCACCACACCTGGCTAATTTATTTTTTAACGAAGTCTCACTGTGTTGCCGAGTCTGGTCTTGAACTCCTGGACTCAAGAGATCCTCCCACAGTGTTGGGAGTGCCAGTGAGTTCCTGTGCCTGGCCCAAGGTTATTTGAGTGGTTTGGTGGGCTGTGCTGCTATCGGCTGGTCTGTGTTCCATCGTGCTCCAGGCACCAACTCGCCAGGCCCAGCAGGAGCTGGGAGACAAGGAGAGGGGAGTGGGCCTGCTTCCCAGGAATGCCTTGGAATCAGGAACCCTTGTTTACAGTTTTCTGTTCATTTATATTCAGTTCTGTGGTGCTTCTGGTCACTGAGGTATCAAAATACTGTCACAGGGCAGGCCCTACATATGAAATAGTCGTGAGAGGGTGCAAAATGTCACTTAAAAGAGATGGCAGGACACCTGAGGGAACGTGACCT
The DNA here is from genome assembly GCA_027257055.1 of Cephalopachus bancanus. Taxonomy (NCBI): domain Eukaryota; kingdom Metazoa; phylum Chordata; class Mammalia; order Primates; family Tarsiidae; genus Cephalopachus; species Cephalopachus bancanus. The sequence goes on from JAPVLO010000027.1 coordinate 6,153,010, forward strand.
AATTACAGGCACATCCTCCACTCGGGACCTGTAGCTGAGGCCTTCTGTGGTGGAGGCGGGGCCTGCACAGGGGCTCACAGCAGCGGGGTCCTCTCGCCTTCCCACCCAACTGGGCCTCCCACTGTGGCTTTTGGCTTTCACTGAAAGGCCTCTGGTTTCCGCCCTCCTGAGCCCACCACGGCCAGACCTCTCCACAGCGTATCCTGCATCGGTGTCCACTGAGTAGGGAACACTTTTCTCCAGCCCCAGCAAAACCACCTGCTGCATCCATCAGTCTACTCATCCAGCCACCCACCATGTTTCAACACTGTGTGGCAGGGGCTGTGCTGGGCCCTGGGGATCAAGCACCAGTGAGTCCAGTCGCTTCCCCGAAAGCGTTCACAGGCCGGCTGGGGAGACAGACGTACGCACACGCAGACAAAACACAGTAAATAGCAAACATTGTGCCACGTTGCAGAGAACTGTGGGCAGACAGAACAGGTGGAGGGACGAGGGAGTACAGAAGACCCCAAGACCGCAGCTGTTGCCACGGGCCTCGGTCATGATGAGTTACCCTGTGCTAAAGCATTGGCTTTTCAGCTCTGTGCTTTTATAGCAAAGTTGTTTTTCTCAGTAAAATTCTGCGTGGACCACTAAAAACTCACACCCAAGCCGAGTATTTCTGGTTAAGTTGGGGGCAGGGTGAGGATGGGGGTGGTCTAGAGAGCTCTGCTTGACTGTCCACGCCTCCCATGGTGGCCAACAATTCACCCATTCTGGTTGCTGTTGAGGACATGGCTTTGCCTTGGAAGGGCCTAGTACCTACAGGCGGTGGACAAATCTGTAGGCAGTTGTGTCAGTCCAGCCTCAGGGCAACACCGGACATCTAGGCGTCTCTTCTGGGCAGGAGATGCCCAAGTGTGATACTCACAGGCAGGCAGGGGTTGGGCAGAGTAAGAAATCGGTTTCCTTTTCTGAGAATGGAACGCCTTGCTGGTCTTGGCTCGGGGCAGAGCTTGGGGGGTGCTCACCCGTGAGGTGGGGTGCCTCTATGGCCAGTTTCTCCTGAGGGGAGAAGCCTGTTCTGGGACTGTTAGGGCCGAGATCTCTGCTGGAGGAGCTGTGGTTTCTGGTTCAGACCTTGTCTGCAGTCCCCGGGGAACCCGGGAGAGCTGTGGGGCTCTCTGGGCGTGGCCGAGAGGACACCTGGCAGGGGAAGGTGACAGGCCAGGCCAGCAGAGGGGAGCTGAGCTGACCACGAGTCATCCTGTCACTGCTACTGACTGGCTGGCCCTGTGAAGGGCTGCAGTGCTGGATCCTGGCAGAAGCATGTGGTGCGTGTTGCTGGCTTAGTGAATCCTCACCACGATCCCATGCCTTGGGATTGTTTTTACCCTCATTTTGCTAAGGCCCAGAGAGGTTACATGGGTAATTAGTGACTGAGCCGCAGTCAAACCAGGGCAGTCAGGCTCCCCGAGAGTGCTCCCGAGTCTTGCCTTCCACACCTCTCACCCCAGCTTCATAATGGAAGGGTCACCTGGTGTCTCTGAACCGGGGATCCTCATGTGCGGCTGTAGCTGAAAAGCACCAGGTGCAGCGTACTCCAGCGTCTGTTCACATTCAGCCTCCTGATGCAGGCGGGGGCAAGGTGGTGCCAGTCGCCTTGCTGACTGGTAGAGAGAGGTGGAAGACAGGGAGTGTTCCTCACACGACAGCTCCTGCCTGACAAGCCTCTGCCTTAAGGCCGCCTCGGCCTGTCACCCTGAGCGTCTCCCAGCAGGCCGCCCTGGGCACGGGAGGCTTGGGGATTGGGAATCAGGGTTGCAGGTGGAGGAGAACATATGTTGGTTTCATTCCTCTTTCCCTGATGTCTCTGTGCCCACCTACCCATTCAGGCCTTGGCTGTGTGCTCTTTACAAAAGGGCTTGCTTCCAGCTGTGTGCCTGATGGGCCAGGGAGGACTGAGATGAGGGTGTCCTTGGTGCTTGCACCCGGGTCATGCAGACTGTGGACCTTCCAGGGCTGACTGCTCCCCACCTGGCCCCATGGCTGCAGCAGCTGTGTGTTGTCCAGACCCTTTGGTTTGTCTACCATTTCCTGTCCCTGGCCATTTCTCTGCTCCCTCACTTTCAGTAGAAGTTTTGGCTTCTTTTCTTTGTGACCAATTCATGAGTAGGAGCTTTGGGGTGGGAGGAGGCAGAGAATGGAAGAAGAATTTTGGATTAAATGTGGATCGTCATTAACTATGTTCTTTCTGCCCCTCATGAGCAGGGATGACTAAGATTTGCTTTATAAAGGATTAGGATGCCTGGGCCATTCTGCAAGTCGGGGTTTTTCTTAGAATCAAATATTAAGCAAGAAAAACAAATCCAACATAAAGCCCTGAAGCAAAAAAATCCAACAGAAAATGCCATTCTGTTCAAACTTATGGCCCGTAGGAAAAATTTCAAAAATATTCCTTCAAAGGGCCAAGCAGCAGGCTTCCCGTTTAAGCTTTGCAACTGTTATAGGATGTGTCTGTCTCTCACATACCACTTTGAAATTTTACCCTTCTCATCCTGAATGATCAAATACCTTCTCTTGCTGACTCCCATTCTGCAGTCCTGAATAGTACGGCTATTGTTCTCCAGCAGGGGACAGTTTGAGTGTCACATCATTCGAGCAAGGTATTGACGCCAACCAGCATTATTCTTGGGTCTGCCTTTCTCTTTGGTCCCCTTTCTTCTGAGCCTAAAGAGATCACTTTCAGAAAGGCGGTTGGGTTTTCTAGGTTAGGGCAAACTCTGAACGCTTCCTAGTGGGCTTTGTGGCCACGAAGGGATGGCTCTCTTCTACCACCCACGGAGCCTGGGTAGACTTGCCATGGCCATCTGTAAGGGGCTGGTTTTCCAGAGGTCTCTTGCTCAAATGCACTCTGAAGAACTTTTGTTTCCAAAGTCAATTTATTGAATATTAAGTCATAAAGCCAGTGATATAATTTTAATGAAAAATACCCTGTGTCACTCAAGACTTAAAAGAGCAAAAATACCCCTTAGAAACACTGCTTTGAAAAATAATCACATTGACTTTACACACAACAGAGTCCTTTCTTAAGCTTTATTTAAGAAATCGAGTACTATATAGTTCAATATATATAAGACACATCCAGTATTGTGTTCCTGATAGCAAGTGCATAGATTTTGTTAAGATATCATTTTCACTCAATATAAACGTTTCATGGTCACATGAAGATAATATTCCCAGTGATTTTGCCCAAGCATGAGAGGAGAAAACAGAACACAGCAAAATCGTGAACTATGACAGATGAAAAACAAAAACAGCAAATTAGCAGAACAGTCGATTCCTGATAAGTGAATAAGCTGATTGTTTGGTCACAATGTTTTATTCACTTATCAGGAACGATTCACAGTACATTTATGTTCACTGTGTGTCCTAGCCTGCCAGCTAAGGGTCTGAGCCCCTCGACTGCACGCAGCTGCCGTGGGCTGGGCAGACGTGTGGCTTCCATCAGCATGGTGGATGGAGGTGGTTCTGTGATTTCCCAAGGTGGCCCATGCATGGCAAATGGAACCCCCTTGCTCACACTGCAGCGGTGGTGTACAAAATCAAAATGATAGTATGAATTTAAGCAGAGACCAATTCTACAGTCAGAGGTGCTTAAAGGAACTAGCGTTTTCATCCCCTTCTTTGGAGAATTATTTTCTTGCTTTCCCAAAGCAGCAAAAACTGGCTTTGTCTCTCTCTTCTTTTACATAGCATGAGTATTTTGCCTTGTGCCAAATGGTGTATATACTTATATGTTTTAAAAATAAACACTTGCACCTTGGAAAGAATTTAATCACTGTCTCCCCCCCATACCTCCCAACCCTCCCCCATAAAAAAAGAAATCACACCTGTAGCCATCTTTCCCCCGGGGCAAGCGGTGGGCTTTCAGAGGCAGGCTGATGAAGGCTAGGAGGAGGCTGAGAGCAGAAGGGTCTGCAGGCCTGGAGCTGGTGGGGTCACTACCCTGGAGGTGCTGGCCCGGCCCTGGGGAGAGTGTCTCCTTCCATCCACCTCCCCAGGCCCTTCTGTCATGAGCCGACTAGAGAATACAATCTTGGGCCAAGGGGATGCTGTAACAAGAGGGTGAACAGCCCAGGCACCTACAGGAGATCTCACTGGCACCCAGAGGAAGGCTGCTCGCTGCTGGGAGGCCTGAGTCAGAGTGTGTGCGTCTGAAAAACTGAAGAGAGAGGAGACGAAGGGAGCAGACATCGATGGAATCTTTTAAGAGCACTTTAAGAGCAATCAGATTCCTGAGCAAAGGACATGGGCAGAACAGGGAGGCGGGCCTGTGGCCCAGGGGTGGAGGGCACGGGAGGAGTTCTTCTTTCGGTAACTGTGTCGGGCAGTAGTGGGGACAAGGCCTGCTCCGAACTCCGCTCATCCAGGAGGGAGTGTGTGGATGCATATGGCGGTGTCAGCTGTCTCTTGGAAAGGATGGTGAGCCGTGGGTGGAGACTTGGGCATGAGGAACGTCACCTCCCCCCGCCCCAGACTGAGTATAGCTTCCATCTGAGCACCGGGAAGTATTTCTTCTCTCTTCCGTTAGTTTTAATAATTAAAGCTGCTCCTGGATTCAGTTAGCTTGTAGAAATAAATAATTTAAATTACTTTTCTATACATATCTTTTGATTGATGGCAGTACATAGACTTAAGTTTAACCCTTTTCACGTCTTCTCTTCACCAACTAGGCTTATTTTTTCCCTTAGTTGCTAAGAATTGACTGTAATGAGATGTCTTTTGACTTGTGGGAGATAGAAGGAACCCCAGTAGCAGTTTTCAGTAAGCATCCAGAACTGCAGGTCGATGTATACTCATGAGGGAGGGAGCGGTTGGGAGAGGGGCGAAGGTGAAATTAAGCTGCACGGTCAAAAGACCATAGAACGCCTCGCAAATCCAGCTCTGTAGGCAGTTATGTAGGCGAACCATAGAAAAAGTGTGAGAGTCTTGGAAGCAGTGGTTAAGGTGGACTGCTGTACATAAATCAAAGGTGGCTGTGTGCAGTTTCCCTTTTCCCAAATCAGATATTCACTTAAGTGGAATCGACTGTATCTCTTTACACAACATATAGAAAAAAACAGATACGTGAAACAGTGAGGTGTGTAGATGCATCACCAACATACAATGACTACCAACAATACAACACGCAGAGAGAGAAACAAGTATTAGGAAAATGGTTTAATATTGGAGACAGAAGCAAAAAACCGCATCACACAATAACATACATTACAAAAATAAGTTTGACTGTTTCAACTACACGGTTATGTTCACAATGAAGACAGAAGAATCAGAAAAAACTTTGATCTAAACAGCAAGAAAGCAAACCCCTAAAGTTTTAACTAATACATTTATCCACTTAAAGTGACTGAGTACTTCTAAGTCTAATTACCTTATTGTGTAACTGCACAATACAGAATAAAAAAGTGAAACTTACCGCTGTTATTTTAAGACAAAATTCTAATGCTAGATATAAGCAAAGGGAAAAAAGAAATCAAGCCAAAGTTTTTAATTCTTAAAAGAAAAGCAACTTTCTTTCTATCAACCCGAAATCAAACTTGAAATCAGTCATTGTCAGGGGGCCCACTAGAGTAAGCCACAAAAATTTCCATTTTTTTAATCTCCAGTATAAAAAGTTCCACTGGTACAAAATGCATAAGTACAATCAGTTGTAGAAATAGGAAAGCCTGCGTATTTTTTTTTTTTTTTGGCTCAAATTCCATCAAACAACAAAATCCAAATGCATCAATAAAACAGAAACAATACTCAAATGGTCTTACAGTTTCCACTAGGTTGCATTAACTTTGGCTTTTCTCAGACAATATTTAAAAACTATTTTGTAATTCTAAACAAAATGATATTATTAATCTACAAACAACAATTCTCACAGCACAAAAAACACAAATACATTTTTTGTATGACATTATTCAAAAAGGTAATGAAACTACAGGTTTTTTTAAAATTTTATTTCTTCTTTTTAATTAGCACTTAAGATAATAAAAACAGAAACAGTAAAATGATTCCAGAGTAGCACAAGCCAAAGAACTATGACCCCTATGGTGAAAGAAAGATGAACTTGTTACGCCTTTGAGGACTGCCATTTTATCACAATTCTCTAATTTAGTTTAAAAATGACTATTCTCTACTCTTGATTTTAAAAAAGCAGTTTCCCTGTGTGTTTTTTCTCCTGGCACAGGCCCTTTGCGCCCTTGCAGCTTTTTCCTTTTGATATTAAAAGATAAAGTGGATAAAAGGACAGTTTGTCTCTGAGGAGGTTATCTTTTTAACAATGAAACATGCAAAAAAATAAATAAACACACTTTCTCCCTAAATGTATGGTCTTGGTTGCTTGCAAACAAGAAACACTCAACTCAGAGTGCCATCCGGAGCCTCCTGGCAACTGCACTTGGGTTCTCCTTGGGGGGAGATGCAGGTGGGTTGAGCGGAAAAGGGGGCCTGGGGAGGGCAGGTGGCTTCAGTGAAAAAATCAGGAACCTGCTTTTGAGATGTATGCAACTGACAAAGGAGGGGATTCTGAATGAAATGGTATAAGAGATTCAGATGGTGTATTCTGTGTGTCTGTAGGTGTGTCTACATAGCACAGACTCTAGGTACGAGAGCTCTGTGTGGCTGCTTTTGTTATCAGCTGACTGCTGCAGGAAATACAAAATAGCCCTCGAAGGCTGCAGGAAGGCCCCAGCAGTAGTAAACATGTGTGAGGATAGTGCAGATCGTCTCTTTGTAAGTGCATGTGCTGTCGGAAGGAAACTGTTGTGTTTGTTTTTTGCATCAGAGAGGCTAGTCCTTTCCATCCCGGGGCTGCCGCATCACACACATTACACCCAGCAGGGTGGTGAGTGGGCAGGGGGCGCTGAGACCGAGAAGCTTCCGGGCACGCTTTTGAAGGCTGGAGTCTGTGGGGCTGTAGGCATGACATTAGGATCTGTCAAGACAGCAAGAGTCAGAGTCATATGGCACTTTCATAAGTGGCAGCAGGAACTGGTGTAGGTATTTGGTCAGTCATTGTGATACAGGTCCGAGCTTTGCTTATATGGTCAGTCCCCTTCAAATGTGTTCAATTAAAAGAACAAACAAAAAGGCCAGGAAAATACTTGTGCTTCCGCCTCCAGACACCTTGCTTATTCAGAGGTGTCTACTGGGCCAGGGAAGCCCCAGCAAAATGGCTGTTTAGACACGTTGTCGAGGAGTATTTCAGAAACCGAAGCAAGATCCCGCCAAAGTCTAGACCACCACCAAGCTGTTTAACTGCAAGGTACAGAAAAAACTCTGGACAACATCAGGCCACTAAGCCCATTCTCAAAAGCAGTCAGAATTTCTCAGGATTATTCAGGTGCTGGATCCACCTCTTTTTCCCCTCAGAGAGTTTATCCAAAAAACTGTTTTTACTTAAAACTGAAGAAGGAATTTCAGTAGCACATTAGGAATTCTTTCCCAAAAAATGACCAGAAGGAATCAGAAGTGAAGGGAAAAAATGATGTAGGGAAAAAGAATTGGAGAATGTTAATATATATATTTTTACTTTAGATTTGCCTTGTGGAATTTTTTTCTTTGGGATCTCAACTAATGGACAAAAATGTAGTAAAAACAAAAAACTCAGCAGATATAGATGCAGGGAAAAAAATCAAATTAGAAGCACCCCAAAACAAACTCAACTGATGACAGCATAAAAAGTTATCAACATTCCAGATAGCTCTGGGTAGAAAGGGTTAAAAGTTCAAAACTTTCTCACCTTAGAGGTTTCCATATATTATGAAGAAAATACATCGTGAGGTTGCCTTCACAGCATTGATGTGCAGAGTGGTTAAAAAAGTGAGACATGGGCACTTGTACAATGTCTTACAAAAAACATCATAGAGAAATAACAAACAATAACAATTTCAGGCAACAAGACCACAGGATAGCAAGTTAACAAACTTTTTAACCTTTTTTTGTTTTTGTTTTTTTTAAATATTAGGGATTTATACAAAACACATAATAAAATACCCATGTTATCAAATTACTTCTCACAAGAAACACACTGAAGCTCTAGGAAGGAAGTACCTTTGGAATTTGGCACTATATATTTTCACTTTTTTTCTTTAAAAGAAAAGAAACAGATCACATTTTGCTGAACACAAACACATCTAAATAGTCCACAATAAAAAAAAAAATGACATCAATGCTTCACAAGCCAACACAAAACTTATTCTGGAATAGGTTTTTTTTTTCTTCCCTCACATGAAATTTTTTTAAGCAAACAACTTTTTTTTGAAATTCTTTTTTGTTTTAAGTAAACCAATTCTAAACTTGTCTTATCAACAAAGAACATTAAGACCATAAGACTCATGATGAAACCACAACTTAATTCACAGAAGCACCAACATAACACAGTTTACAGTAACCTTTCTCCTGTACATTGAAACAGTATAAAATATAGGTAATTTCATGTGCATTAAACCATGGATTGTCTAACTGTGAGTCAGTTCAGCAAAAGGTGACACAAATAGGTAGCATTTGCCCCAAAACAGGGTAAATATTTTTCTTATACTAATCTACAAAAAGTGGTTCTATATATATATCTTAATGAGAAAGTGAGCCACCTAAAATGGCCTTATCAAAAAACTTTACACTGCCTGAAAAATGTAAAAACTATTACAGACCTCTAGAGACTTAAAATCAGACAGTTTTTTTCTCAAACTGTTTTTGGAAGTAGTCTGTTAGAAACCAACATTCTGTGTCCCTGGACACATATTGCTATTGTTACCAGTGACCGGGAAGAATGCCAATCCCTGTATAATACTTTCAAGTCTGTTTTATGAAAAGAAAAAAATAAGAAAGAAACATTTTTGCCACAGGTTTTTCTTCTATAATTAATTTGTCTAATAATAAATTTCAGTCTTGCATGAATGCAGCAATGTTTTTCACATTGACTTCCCAGAATTCATAGCTAGATGAGGTCACATGCAAATTTCAAAGGTCAAACTAGATCAAAGGTCAGTAGGAGAACCAAATATGATGTGAGGTCAGAAAGACATCAGAAACAATGACGGGACGATGAAACTTTTTTTGAGACGCCACAGGGACATGCTAGGCAAACGATGAACTAACGGGCATGAAGATGTCTAGGGAAAAAACAAGGAAGAGTCAAAAGTTACACAGAGTCTGTGCAGCAGCAACAAAATCACTTTTAAGGGTGCAGGAGAAAACTAATGCAAATCTTAGGTCATTAGGGAGTCTACGAGCCATTCACATAATTTGCATTTCTTACACTCTTTATCCACAGCACAATGAGACCCCAAGAGAATCCATCTGGAGAGAGTGAGAGGGGATGGATTCCAGGTGTTTTGGGGTGAGGGGCTGGCAAGGGAAGGGGAGACGGTCCAGTTCCAACAAATGGGACAAACGGGGAAAGTCAGACGACTGAACTGTAAACTAGATCATGGAAGTTACAAACAAAATAATCAGACAGATACAAACAACAGGAGGATAAAGCATGAACTTCAGGTCTAGGGTTCAACGGTGAAAAAAAGCCCATTCCTAGAACAATTCCTCTAGAGACTACTTCAGAAGGTTCTAGCTAGACAGAGAACTGCTCTTTAGGTACCCAATAAGTTAACAATAGGCAATAAATAACTTCCATTATTTCTGAGGCAGTAAAAATTTTGTATAAAAATAGAAATGCTTTTTTTACAAATAAAATTTACAGGCCTGTGGCTTTCTTTTTTATTTATGTATTATTTATGTATGTATTTATTATTATTAAATTTATCTTTCAAGAAACATCAAGTATTTTCACTCGTTTTTATTTTATTTTTAAACCCTGTAGCTTTAAGAAACAGATCTCTAAATCTTTTTGTACATTAATCCTTTCTAAAAACTAAAATAAAACAATAACAAAATAGACAACCAGTGTAATAATTTGACCAATAAAATGCCATGTTTCTTTGAACCCTAAAATAAAATCCTACTTAGTAAAACAAACCGATGTAGTGGAAAGACGTTTGTGTTGTTTGGGTAAGTGCTTCTCCTGGCTTCTCCCTCTCTCGGCCACCGCGTCCCTCTAGGCCGGGCCTGCGGCGCCCAGCAGGGAGGGGGGTCCCCAGGCAGCGCTCTGGGGCACCCGTGGTTTCAGAGTTAGAATTGCACATTAGCGCGTGTTTGCCTTTTAAATTCTCAGGATGGCATTTATTTGTGTGTATGTTTCTCTTTAAAAAAGCAAAAATGAAAACCCAAAAATTTAAAAAAAAGGTCAAAGGAGCTTCAAATCGCAAAAGAAAGGAGAATACGGTGGCACGACTGGAGGAGGAATTGACTCGATAGAAACAAGGTAGCCCGAGTTTAATTATGGCAAACCGGGTAGGGGCAAGGGTGGGGAGATGGGCCTGATTGTAAAAATAACCGTCTCTCTTGGTAAAGTTGGCAATGTGGTCCTCCTCTGCCTTCCCTGTAGAGACAGGCTGGCTCGTGGGACTTACCCTAAGAAAGCTAAAATGAGAGCAGGGAGCCTCTGGGGTTAGGATCAGTAAGGTTTGCTGTCGTTTTTGGAGCGCTTCAGCTGCACCTTCAAGCGTTTCATGCCGATCTGAAAGCCATTCATAGCCTGGATGGCAGCTTGTGCGGAGACTGGATTGTCGTAGCTAACGAAACCTGGAAAACACCAAGGGGGGAGGAGGGAGTCAGGCCGAGAGGAAGCCGGGCAGAGGAGACGGCCAGGGCTCTCGGGACGGGCGGCAGGAAGAGCCGGTGCTGGGTGCCAACCCTACCGTCTCTGCTCAGCTAATGGATGGTCTGCCCACCGTGAACAGACAGGGCACACTGCCCATTGGGGCAGCGTTGGAAGTGCCCGCTGAGAAGCCATGAGAAAGCTAGCAGGACCAGACATTTGCTACCACGCAGAACAAAGCCTACCCAGAACACTAAAATCTCAAACTCAGTGGTTTGAGTGAATTCAGTCTATTTACTGATTTCAGTCAAATCACTTAGGTTTCAAGTTCCTTCCCCAGAATCTCTCTGCTCATATAAGCCCTGGTATAACTGTGCGGGGGTGGGGATCGGGGTGGGGCAGGGGGCTTAAAGGTGGCTCATTAAGGGAGGGGCCGCAGACAGCAGAACTTCCAAGGACCCTGCCTTTCATTCCACCTCTCCATGTACAATCACAGAGGAGCTCATGGCTGTTTGGCTAGAGGAAGGGTCAGTTAGTGAATTAACTCTAGAATAATTTATACTTGCTTCTTAGCGTTCTGGAGTCATACTGACAGGAGCCCAGGGATGTGTTGGGCTTTTCTCAATTTCCATTTCCAAAGCTCCTATACATTCAACAAAAAGGAAACCTCTACCTGTCTTGAGGAATAAATGTCTAAATGGCTCAGGGCTTAAAAGAATTCCCAGTATCTGTCTCTGTGCAGCCACTGCCACCAAATACAGCAGGGAGGGCATGCTTTCTAGGAAGAACTAGTGATACTGTGCAAAGGCCCAGAAATGAGAACCTGGATCATATGATTGGTCCTAGCCCTGGAGTGAGGCGGCAGCAGGGGTATGTGTGAAGCTTTAATTAATGCTCATGCAAATGGCAAGCAGGACAGCTCTGCTTCCTTTGGGTGGTGAAAGGAAGCTATTAAACAGATTTACCTTCAGTTCTGAACATCAGCTGTTCAGAGGGTTCTATACTAAAGTTTAAAGCTAAAGAAAAAATTCCTTTACAAACTAGAGGAGGAAGAAAAGGACATATCTCAACAGAGTTCTCTTCCCAGTTGATAAAAAGTAGCATCTGGCATAAGGCAGAAAAGCTTTTCAGAGTCAGGCTGTATTGCAAAATGATTGTTTACATTTGTATTAAATCTAAATCCCACTAAATGTGACCTTGAATCTAAGATTTTTATCTGTCTTTACTTTTTCCTTTTTCTCTGGGTCTTTATCCAGAAGTAGCAAGATGATTACAGAATGGGACTGGGTCAAGGGTAAGATGGATACACAACTTGGCCAAGAGGTATGGAGGAAAGAACAGGTGCATCTTTTTTACTAGCAATCTGTCAAGGGTGGGGGGCTGTCCTAGGAGGTTAGTCACATGTATTATTGCGGTCAGTCCTCTCACGCTTACTGAGAAACCTGGGATGCTCAGTTTTCTCATAGAAATTGAAAACACAGTCCATAGTGCTAAATAATCGAAATAATTGCTGATACTAATAGCTACAGCTTACACTACTGTGAACACATTGGTTAAGTGTTTGATCGTATCAGGAGGCTGATATAATCTCTCTTCAAAGCAGTACATATTTTCTGAAAACAAATCACAAAGCAGAATCCCTTTCTAGTCTCCAAATAAGCTTAGGACATTGCTTAACTATGAAAAATATAACAGTCCGCCTCAAGATCTTAGGTAAGCTCACGCTTAACCCCACTCTCCCATATAACAATTTAATTTCCATTTCACTCTCTCATGAACCATTATGAAGGGGTTTATATCGTTGCCACAGTAGCAGTGCTCGTATGGGTTAAGGCTGACAGCCTCTCCACTTGGGTGAAAACAGTGACTTGAAATGGATGACACGCTAATTCCCCTAACAACAGAGGCTTCAGACCTGCCTGGGAGAAAGCACTGAGATTAGAAAGACATTACAATGATAGAGTTCTAGAAGCCCAAACATCCCCTTTGGAAGGGTTACCCATTACCAGCCAGCCAAACAGTAAGTCTAGGAGCTTCCCAACATACAATTCTATGGGCTTCCTCTGCCCACATCTCGTCCCCTTTGTCATATGCTACTGCTGCCACCTCCCATCAACATGGACTGTTACACTTCAGGAGAGATCAGAACAATGTACTAACTCAAACTGGGCCCTGAGCTTGCCAAATGAGTCATGTATACTCTGAACATCCTGGCCTCAAAACTACTTTGGGGGCCAAAAGGGTTCAGAAGTAAAGCGGGAGGAGGTTTCATGCATGCTGTGTCCTGGTATAAAGCATCAGTGCACAGAGTGAGTTCTTCCTCCCTCAGGGAGCGGAAACGCCACAGGGGGCAGAATCCAGGCTTCTGCAGGGAGGATGGCATGGTGACTCGGGCTCATCCTCTGCCTGCAGACCTACGATCTGCGGCCGCCTGCACACATCCGTGCTTGTGGAGCAGGTGCTTATGAAAATGTGTCTGTCGGGATGCTGACCAACAGGCCCCTAACATGGCGTGTTACCTTGAGTCATGTTAAACCCGGGGGGCAAGGAACTGCTGGCCAAGTGTCTGCCATGCCATTCTGTTCTGGAGAGCCTCAACTGCAGCCTGCTAATCTGTATTTCCATCTGATAAAAGTTCCTGGTTCAATCTGTGGGGTTGGAAGAAATAGCCCCTGCTCTACAATGAGGGGTTATTTGCTGTGTGTGGTCAGATACTTTCATCAGAGTACCATCAACATTACCTAACATATGGCCATTTGGTTTAATTTCCTGAGCCTCAATGTATAGCTCCTTACCTCCCCTTTTTAAATCCAATAACCTCGCCCAAATTTGCTCACGTGTGTTCAGAAAACCAGAAACCACCACCACACAGGGAAGGCCCTATTCTGACTCTGAAAATATTTGTCAATCACATTTTCCTTCCCGTGATCCTTCACTTGGAAACCAACTGCAATTTTCTAGCTTAAGTTTCTTTTGCATACCAAAGCACTTGCTCAGATTGGTCTGTTTGTCAATGAAGACTTTAGCAGAGATAACATTTCCAAAAGGCATGAACATCTGCAGAATGTCCTGGTCTCCAAACTCCTGTGGAAGGTGGTAAATAAAGAGGTTTGCCCCCTCTGGACCTAGAGGAAAAGAAAATCAGAGTAAGGTATCCCTTGAGTCTTAGTTTCCAAAGCCTCTCCTCAGGAGTACTTTAACAACAGGCAGGCTAAGCATTCGGCTGTCTCGCGCGCGAAAAGAGAGCGAGCAGATGGACGGGCGTCAAGTGCTGGGGTGTCTCTCAGGAGAGCGCCCACCCCTCAGGTCTTCCTGCTTTCCAGAGACACTGGCTATGGATGGCTGCCCTCTCACTGACAGTCTTCTGTGGGCTGCATGTGCCGTTGCAGTCAACGCGTCGGTGCCCTCGTCATGGGGCTGGGGGCTTGGGCAGGTAGTCGAGACGTGGGCTTTCCTTGGGCGGCCATATTCTCCCTCGTGTATAGGCTGGCTCTAGCAGCAGTCCCCCACACGTTTGGCGTCAGAGACCAGTTTCATGGAAGACACGTTTTCCACGGATGGGGTGGGGGCAGATCATCCGGCATTAGGTTCTCATAAGGAGCATGCAACCTAGATCTCTTGCCATGTGGCGTTCACAGCAGAGTTTCTGCTCCTACGAGAATCTAATGCCGTGGCTGATCTGACAGAAGGCTGAGCTTCAGCTGCTGCTCACCTCCTGCTGTGCGGTCCAGTTCCTAACAGGCCACGGCCCGGGGTTGGGGACTCCTGCCTTAGAGGAAAGGAGGGTGTTCTGTGCATTCCAAGTAAATTGCAACCGTTGACAACAATGGATATAGCAGGGGTGCTGCTCAGATCTCCCAATCCTCTGCCTGGTTGTCCAGCCAGCTTTGATTCACCAGATCTCTTAACAATGACTGGCAAGGAGTCAAGGCAGGGGAAAAAGGCAGCTGAGTCTCGCGCCTTTGGTGGGAATTAGCCCACTGGGGGTTAGCCTTGGGAAGGAGGCAGTGGATGTAGAAGCCAAAGGCTGAGCGGGGCAAACTCGCACCTTCCCCACCCTTGTCCAGCCTCCTTGTTCTGCCCGAGAAGCAAGGCAGGGCAGGGAAGACCTTACGCTGTACAGTCGGAGAGATGAGCGCTCCTAAGTTCCTCTCCATTTCCCTCTCCTGACTCCCACCCACCCTTCGAGAGTCTCTGGAAGTTAAAAGAAGCGACCAGGAGAAGGGAGTCCAGAGGTGCAGGAGGGAGAAAAGGACCCGGTGATTCTTGGGTGTTTGAACGCAGTGTCTGAGGGAGGATTCACAGAAGTGCTGAGGTGGCTTCTGCAGCAGGTCCCGAGTCCTCACCTGGTGCACAGGAGAGGGACCTGCCTGCCCCACAGGGAGGCCCCAGGGGACGGCTGCAGTGGGCTCCCCAGATGGGGAAAGGGTGCCTGTGTGAACGGGCTGAAGAAAAATAAAGCGGGGATAAAAAGAACTTTGTAAAAATGCATGGATAAACATTTTTGCAAAGAAATTTCAAGCTAAGTTTCCCCCCCGACCCCCTAAGATACATCATAAAACAGTGTTCTAATGAATGGGGTTTTTCACAAGGAAGGCTCTCGAGGCAAACTTCAGAAGCCACAGGGATGAAGTGTGCTTCTTCCTTATTTAAAGATGTGTCTGCAGGAGACTTTGGCTTTCTGTATTGCTCACGCTTCCCACGGACACACCCACATTCCAGTGCATGGGAGGCAGCCTCCCTCTTCAGGGGACACAATTGCAGGACTTATGTCCCTGTTTTCTGCTTTAAAAAACTCTTAAAAATCAAAATTCAACATGAATAGACACAAAAGCAAAACACTGCACAGGGATGCTCTGAGTGCTACTGTGCCATGCGCGTCCTCGGCAAGATGTGTATTGGTCAAGTCTGGTGCCACCAGATTTCATGTGCCTGCTAAATAAAAGATCCACACGCACACATGAGGATTCCCGGGACCCAGTGTGAGTCGTGAGGTACGTCTCACCTCCTGAAGCCTGGGGAGAAAATACAGTTTTATCGCACATGGCGGGTTCCTGGGTATGCCTGAATGACTTCTGCTTTCTAGAACACTGTGCACTCTGAATATACCGTGCCAGCTAGAGAGACCCGAAGAAAATGTCCACAGCATCTGCTGATGTAGACCTCCCAGTTTTTTCATCACCAAGAAACAGTCTGACTATGCATACTCCCAAAGTTTTTGTTTTTTTTTCTTGAGTTGCAGTCTCACTCCGTCGCCCAGGCTGGAGTGCAGTGGCACACTTACAGCCACCCCAGTGTTAACATGCTGGGCTCTGGCGAACCTTCCGCCTCAGCCTTCCAAGTAGCTGGAACTATGGGCGCACGCTACCACGCCCAGCTAATTTTTTGATTTACTGTAGAGACGAGGTTCTTGCCAAGTTGCCTGGACTGGTCTTGACCCTGCAGGCTCAAGCAATCCACTCGCCTTGGCCTCCAAAGTGCTGGGATGACAGGTTGAGCCAATGAGCCCAGCCAAGTTTTTAATATTAAAATGAAAAAAGGGTGATTTCATATGGAAAATTCCTCATGTATACAACTAAGGTGGCTGATACAAAGGACAGAAAACAATACCAACTACTTTTTTGGAGGATTCCAGCTGTGATCACCCTCTCCTCCACCTCTGGGAGTAGTGAGTGAAGCCCTGTTCACAGATTGCCCTTTTACTTCTAACACATGTGATTTGTAACTTGGGAAAGGTGCCTGTGTTCTACTGTCAGTGCTGGCTGGCTGGGGCGTTCCCATGTTGTCTTTCTCACAGGGTGCTTGGTCTAGCATCAAGCTCTGGAGGTGTTTGTGGGCACAAAGTTGAATGAGACCACCAGCTTGTCATTGGGTCTACAGGGCCTCTGACTGTGTGTGTGTGAGAGAGAATGTGTGTGTGTGAGTGTGTGTGTGTAAGAGAGAGTGTGTGTGTATCTCGCCTCCTACAAATAAAGGAAGATGGGACGTTGTGAGCAGTCAGAGGATATTTGGGGATGGCAAGAAAGGTGGTCACTTTCCTGGATTTAGAGCTGTAGAGATGCCATATCCCTTCAGAAGATTTAGCTGGGGAAAAAATTAAAACCATTTATTTACTTATTTATTTACTTTTTACAAAACCAGACTCTGGCTCACTTTCCTGTGGGAGAAAAACAGACCACGGTACATGGCTACATCCATCACGCCGACTTTCAGCTCTCATGACTAAGGACAGAACTGTGGAGTAGAAAATCTAAGCATCTGTTGAGTACTGGAACCCATTATGGTTTCTTGCCCCTACTGGTATAATTTGCTTTCAAAATTAAACGTTACTTAAAGTAATATTAAGATGGCTTAAATTTCGTTCCTTTTTTTTGAGTTGGAGTCTTACTCTATCAACCAGGCTGGAATGCAGTGGCACAGTCGTGGCCACCCCAGTGTCAACTTGCTGGGCTTCGGCGATCCTTCTGCCTCAGTCTTCCAAGTAGCCAGAACTACAGGCACATACTACCACATGCAGCTGATTTTTGATGTATTGTAGAGATGAGGTCTCGCCAAGTTGCCCGGGCTGGTATCAAACCCGTGGGCTCAGGCAATCCACTTGCCTTGACCTTCCAAAGTACTGGGATTATAGGCTGAGCCACCGAGCCTGGCCGGCTTAAATTTCTTGAGCACACAATAAATGTTTAGGAGAAGGTGATCAGAAGAGAGGTATGAGAAGGTGGGAGGCGATGGAAAAAAAACACTGAACAAACCAAAAGCCACCACCCCCGCCACCACCACCATCCCCCTAAACTAAGCTTCTGGTACCCACATGTCTAAATCTGGAGTTGGCATAGTATTTTGACCTATTTACCAGAGGGATAATTACTGCACTAAGTAATCCCTAAAACTCAAGGCAAGGAAATTTAGGGCAGTAGACTGGGGTGAAGCAACTCATAAAGATGTTAGCTCTGCACTATGGACTTCTGAGTCTTCCTGGGCTGTTCTCTCAGTGCCTCAGGCTATATCCTTTGCTGCAAGGTCCTGCCAGATAACGGAGTGATCACATTCTCTAAAGCCAAGTGGGGGACCTGGCTGTGAGGCCCCTGTCTGAGGATATAATCATCTTACAGGATCCTGGACAGAGGGATGAGTACAGGTCTTTCTCTGGGAAGACGTGGGACTTATGACGCAGGGTGCCTTCCACACGCCTGGTGAACCACAGGTATCTGAACACTGTATGTTTAAAAAATCACAACAGTCAGAGTTAAGAGCAGAGAGGAAGTTGAAACAAGGAAAAGTAACTTCGACTTTCCTGTATCTTTCCTTTTTTCAGTGATCTCCATGTTTTTTATAAAAAGGAAACACTTTTTCCTTTCTTTTTAAAAAAAAAAAATACATGACTATTTCTTAAGCTGTGTTCTCTTAAAATTCACAACTTGACAAAGTAAAGCTATTCTACTTCTTACAGAAATCCATGTTTAAAGACAAAGTTTTCAGGTACAAGCAGTTGGAACATGGGGTGAGGATAAAGGAAAAGGGAAAGAAATTAAACAGGAATCTTCTTGAGTGCTTGTCTAGCCTAGCTTCTTTCCCCATCCTCCAAACAAGTTAAAAAACCACCTTCTGCTTTAGAGCAGTTTCAATTATGGAAGAAGAAACCAGAAGAAAGAATGACAAACCCTCCTTATTTGGACTAGCTCATGAACCATTTTATAATTAGCTGTAATTTATTCTTAGCAGTAACTTCCTGAAGTTTATTTTGTTTTATTGGCAGAGAAGCAAGACAATCAATCACTAACTTGCTTTCCCAGAAGACCCCCAATTAAACAAAGGCCAAGTCAATCCTAACTGTGGAATTTATCATCAGACTGAAAACCACTGCCTACAGAGAGGCAGCCACACAACCACAGGGATGTGGACTCTGGAAAACCTGGCAAATGCAGGAGAGAGAGAGGGCTTCCCCGCACAACCTGTGGCCCATTGGTTCCCTTCCCCCGATCAGGATTCACGTGTGAGGGTGTGATGTGTCATGCTGATTTGGGAGGGGCAGTCCCTAGCCATTTTTTGATGGCAGCAGCTAGTAACTGCCTATAAAATACACAGTGGATGAGCCCTTCATCTAAAGGGACAGATGAAGAATTAAGTCAAAAGGTAAATGTAAGACTGAGCAAAAAAGAGGATGGAAGTAAACGGTTCAGGCTTAGGTTTTTGCAGTGTCTTGCTGTGTGGCCCATGCTGGAGTGCAGTGGCCATTCACAGGCACGATCATCGCACACCACAGCCTTGAACTCCTGGGCTCCAGCAACCCGCTCGAGAGGCTGGGACTAGGTGTATGCCACCACGCCCAGCTTCTAGGTTTTTTGTTTTCTGAAAACACGAATAACAGCAATAAAACACCCGCTTTCTGTCACGACACTGGTTGGACTTGGCACCTTCCAAACTCGTGCTCCAAATGCCAGCGCTGCCTGCCCGGGGTGAGGGCGGTACCTACCTTCCTTCTGGCTGCCCGCCGCGCTCTGCTGCTGCAGCAGGCTCTGGCTGTACAGGGTGGGCAGCGCGGCGGCTGCATACTGCTGAATTCCTGAGTAGGCCTGGGTGAGGGCGTCCATGGTGCCAGCCGTGCCATTCGTCAAGCCTGTGGCGCCAAGTCCTCCGTTCAGAGCCGCCATACCTGAGAGCATTTGAGCAACTTTACAAAAAACCCAACAATAGAGAAGAGAAACAGCACTTATTCATTAGTGCTTTCCAAAGGAAGTTAGAGAATCATTTGACACAAGTACAACAGCAAGGACATGCAGCTAGCACACCGACTGAACCAGCAGGAAATTAAAACAAAACCATGAGAAAGAAATCATAGTCATGGGAAAAAAGGCCTGAGCCATGATTGCCCTCACTCCCTAGGCCAGTGATCAAATGCACAGAGGCACTACAGTTAGACAATACATCTTAGTCCCATGCAATGTGCTACTGGCAAGTACTGTTGTTTTTTTGAAGTAAAAGCCTCCTGTTTCTTAGAGCTCAGAAGCGCGTACAAAAAAACCTTAGTGGCAGAGGCCTGTAACTTGTGTACACTTAAATCCATTTACTGGGCTCTCTGAGGAGCCATGGGATGGCTCACGGGGTTGAAGAGAAAAGATAAATAAAACTTTCCCCCCTAAAGCTGTCTGATGAGGAAATGGCAGAGAAGACAAGTTCTGTGCTCCACAAACCAGCGAGTTGGCAGTTCTGTTAACTGGCTTTCCTGACCAGGTGAAGGATGTTGACAGGGAATACACACACAGCCTCACTGACGAGCAGCCGGGGCACAGGATGGAACCGGGCCCTTCCCACACTTGCACAGAACCGAAGCCAGTGATTCACAGATCAACGTGGTGTGCTCCTGTCTGTATACACAAATGCACATGAGTGTTCATCTGGTGCCCAGGTAACCAGGGTTTCTGCCAACCAGAGAGCTCCATGGCTTTCAGTCATCTGAAGTGGCACCTGTGGCTGGCTGGATCTTGGCTGTTAATGGATGTGAACTGGAAGTTGGCCAGGATAGCTTTTTTTAAAAAATCTCGTACCCTGGCTGCGCTCTGCTTTATTATCGTTGTGGACTGTCACATTTTCCCTGAATACTGAATCAAAACTAGCAACACTTTACAGAGTGTTAACTTTATTCGAGCGCAGGAAACAGAAGAGGTGACATCACCATTGCCTCTGGGTCCTTTTATGAGTAAAAAAAATTTTTAAAGATCTGTTTCTAAGAGCCTACTGAAAACATTAATGAAAATCTTGACGGGACCAGGGCTATTGATCAGAGATGAAAATAGCCAGGATGACTGGAAAAGTGGGTAAGCCATCTAGTGGGACGAGAGGACAGATGGCACAGGATGTGTGGACATCTCTCCGAGGAGCCCCGCCGCAGTGTCACTTCGGCACACCGGTCAGTGCAGTGCTTTTCATCCAAAGGGGGTGGAGGTGGTGGGGCTCTGTTCACTCCGTTCTGTTGTCTTGCCAACTTCATCTCTTCGGATCAAAGGACAGCATGTGAGATATGAATTAGACAAGGGCTGGACAGGAAAGGATGCGTATCGTGCCTCAGGTCTGCAGTCCCTGAGGCCAGAACTGGGGCTGGGGATGGCACCGAGGTGGTTTTCCTTGGTGCAGGCGCAGGAGGGTGGTGGTGAGGCCTGCTGAGGGGAAGCGATGGTGAGCAGATCAGCGAGCCCAGGCTAACACAGGTGGTGGCTCTCAGGGTCCTGCTGGACCTGCCTGAAGTTTCAGATTACGAAGGTCTCTCTTCCTCTTTCCCGGTGGTCATGCAAACGAGTGCTGCTTAAGAGCTCAGAAAGAGTTTGTCCTCTGGCACTCTCATGAGGAGTGACCACAGCGACCTCCTTGCCTCTCTTCGTCCCCATCCTTGTTACTGTTCCGGCTGCCCAGAGGCTGGGAGTAATTCTGCCTCCCCCAGCGGTCTTACTTCAGCCTCACCTCCCAGTGTGTGTGATGCCCACAGACATCAGTGTTCCCTTTCTGAGAGGGGTGAGAGGTGAGTGTAAAATAACTCGGAAAAGGCTAGGCACTACTGATAAACTTCGTTGGTTTTGTTTTTGTGAGGCTGTGAACAGGTGCTAGGGATTATAGACGAATAAGTCATGGAACCCTCTAGAAACCCAGCTTCCTGTGTGGGAGGAAGTTCCAACAGGGGAGCAAGAGGTGACTTGCCACGCCATTCAGATCCCAAGGCATGAGGCTCTCGGTGTGCGTGGTGGTCTGTGGAGCCACATGTGGCCCTGCTGCCCCACACGTAGGCTGGAGACAGAGCTCCACGCTGATGAACGCCTCTGTGTTCCCACCACTCCATGGAATGGTCCGGAGCATCGCCTGATACCTCGTCAGCTAAGGGTCTTGGTGTTTTCAGGCTCTGCCACATAAAGCCCAATGCCTTCCTGTGATCAGTAGCCTCTGCGACTTGCTTCCCCAGAGGGCCAGACACACAGGGGACATTTTGTTGCAGTGATCACTAGTGCCCAGCTCCCTTCTCTTCTGGTATGTGGTTACCCTCTGGTATGTGGTTCCCCCTGGTACATGGCCTTTTTTTATTGTCCAGGTTAGGAGAGTTATCTTCCTCCTTTACTTCTTTCCCATCTTGCCAGAAAAAACTTCTAATATAGAAGCTGAATGAACTTTATGCTCCTCAAATGCCAGATGGATGTTTCAGGACTAAAGAGGCTCCTTGGTAGGCCTGTAGCTCTGGCAGGTGGTAGTCCAGCCACGTCCTCTCTTCCTGGCTTCAGTGCGCAGCGGCTGGCTGTGTTTCTGGACTCCACTTCAGGGCAAGTCTGCTTTCTGGAAGGGTTCTGTTTGCTTCTAGGTGCACATCGCTTCTACTGGTGCTGTGTCTGTAGGAGACAGTCATGGATGACCCTACCTGCCTGGGAAAGGGGAGGTGAGCAAGGTGCAGATGGAGAAGGCACACCAGGAAGGGGTGTAGATGCCAAAGGGTGGTCTGGTCAGGGGCTTGTGCAGGTGAGGGGGGAGGGCTTGGCCTCTCTGGCCCAGGCCTCCTCCAAGGTACCACCACCCATTGGAACAAAAACTAAGGGTGAAAGTTCTAACAAGTTCAAGTGCACTGAGACCACTGAAGACCAAAACTGTCTTGGGAAAATCTGTGCGGTACGTTCGCCAAGTCTAGGATAGAAGAGGAAGTCGATGACATGGTAGAATCGAAAAAACCATCAAAGGAAAATTTCAGCTTCTGAGAGCGATTCCGGTGAATTACCTGATGGTATAATGTATATTAACCTTTTGCACTCAGAGACATCTTGCAAATCACCTCGAGACAGTGAAAAACGAATCACTTCCTATTAAATAGCAGAGCGCTGGAACCAATTATTTTATGTAATGATATTTGGCTTATCATGGAATTTTGGACATTGAGGAACTTATTCATTACCAAAAAAATAAACATTTTAAATCTATTTTTTTAATGTATGGTAACATGTTAAACAGTCACCGACATGCATTGCAGGTTCACTGATGCATATTGTGCAACAGTAATTTGTTGGACGTCTTCCACCTGGTGTTTTTCTGTTCGAGCAGACAATGCAGTCTTGTTTTCTTCCCCCCACATTAACAATATGTAATTCATTGTCCAGTCTGTGCACCACTGTGAAAGCACTTCATAAATTGTCTTTCTATATGCCAGTTGACTTTCTTTAACGTGTATTTCAGTATATATTCCATTTCTTTTCTTTTCTTTTTTTTGGGGGGTTGGAATCTCACTCTGTCACTCAGACTGGAGTGCAGTGGCTGCTCCCAGCCACTGCAGCCTTGACCTGCTGGGCTCCATCGATCCTTCCACCTCAGCCTTCCAAGTAACTGGAACTACAGACGCGCGCTACCATGCCCGGCTAATTTTTGATTTATTGTAGAGATGAGGTCTCGCCAAGTTGCCTACGTGGGTCTTGAACCCATGGGCTCAAGCGATCCACTCACCTCAGCCTTCCAAAGTGCTGGGATTATAGGCTGAGCCACTGAGTCCGGCTATATTCCATTTCTTTACTTTGCTTTTTCATGCAATTTGAATGGGAAACTTCAAGGAAAAATACATTTTTGAAAAATTTGCACTGGCTTAAGTTTGTCCTGTATAATGACCAGCAATCTCTTTATGACCTCTGAGGGGGACTTCCAAGTGGTTTGCTAGATTTCTGATGTCCCGTGAGAGGGAACATCTGAGTGCAAAGGGTTAAATAATGATCATATCAAAGATAACACTAGCTGACTCAGCTGCGGGGACCTGATCACCTCTAAAAGCTTTGGACAGTGGAAGTGGAGATTTGAAGAAACTTAAGCTGAATAAAATGCCTCCACTGAAAAGAATAGGGCTTTTCCTTGAAATGGCCAAATGGATCGACTCCTTCCTCTCATTTACTCTCGATTCCCATGCGTATGTTTGGGCACGGAAGGCTGGAAGAAAGTGACAGGTGTGGCAGGGCTCTGCAGGGAGGTCTCTGCACCTGCTCCGTCAGGGGAGTCGGCACACAGCCTGACTACTAAGTGCCTTACGCTTAATTACTCTCCAGAGGTCCTCACCTGACAGAGACCAAGGAGCTGTGAGGTTACAGAGCAGACCTGTTAAAATGATATGGGAGGACTAACCCACAAATGTGAGCATGAGCATTTTTTGTGGCAACTGGAGATGGTACTGAGAAAGAGAATCAGAGGCCAAGTACCACATTTACTTGCAAGCCTCTCTACTAGGTTTTATACCAAATAACAAAGAAAGAAAAAGTGCAGAATGTATTAATATGTTCTTGTAGATTTGTAACCTGTTTGCTGGCATAAGTTTTCCTTTGTGCAGACGAGGTGTATCCTCTAAGCTGCAAGCTGATACTTGAGGACCTAAGGAGAAACCGTCTGGAAGCAGGGTAGATCAAAATGAGTATGTGCTATCAGGGTCACACATATGCCTGCGTTAATAAGGTCACCAATGTGAGTGGGGCTGTGTGCACCTGTGTATGTTTCCAACTGCATACATCTTTATAAGTTCCAAGAATACAGACTGAAACAGTAATTTCACAATGCAGATAAAGAGTAATAGGCTAGAGTAATATGCCCAAAGCATCTTCTCTTTCTCTACTTTACATACAGTATTTCCAAAAACACTTTTCAGCAGGCATCTGTGGCTGGTTATAGTAAACCAATCATAATTTCAAGCACTATATGGTAAGCCACTGAAAAGAATTATGCAATTTCAATAAGGAAAAATTAAGGATGCCACTTGACATACACTTAGATACAAAGGATCATATACAGACTCTCTTGGGCAGGCAATCTGCAAAATCATGTCCTGCATCTAAGTTCAGATGTGAATATTCAAAACATGCCGTGGGAACCCTCGGGGAGTCCTGGGGGAAAAGCCCTGGTGGCCAATTCCCATTTCTTCCTGACCTCACCGATCCCTGCTTTCATCTTTAGGGCGCTGTACTGTTTTTTAGCCCCTTCGTTTATTCATGTATAAGGAAAGAAAAAAGCTACCAAACTCTAGCATTTCATTTACCTACTTGTCTACTGACAAAAACTTCATTTGGGGTGAGGGGCTGGGCCTTCTGGCTGGGAGGAGGGTAACATTTAGGCCACGCTGAGTCATCTGCTGAGTCATCTACCTACTTTCTTGCTGGCCGCTGTGTCCATGAGACAACTTTGGTTCTGTTCAGAAAGCCAGGACACTCTCCTTATGGAAGCAAATTGTGGCTCTCGGGGTGGGGTGAGGCAGGGACGGCAATGCCATGGAAGCTGTGGTCAACTGTTTTAGAAACTGACTCGGTCCAGGTAGCTGTTTCTTGATGACCTTTGAGGATTATCTAGTAGAACAGGTAGCACATCATTTCTGTTGAGGAAAAATTGTCTGAAAGAGTTGTCTTCAGAGGCTTTGTCCTGATATTTAATTTGAGACAAGTAGCAGATATTAGCTCCAGGTCAATGTTGAGACTGTGAAATAGCTCTACAATAGTTACACTCGTTGAATCAGAAGGAGTGTATATATTTCCATTTGTGTATGCTCTTTGCTTAATTAAACATTTTCTTGGTTCAGTCTAGTAGGGGTTGTTTGAGACCAGAAACATTATTTTTTTTTTTTTTTGAGTTGGAGTCTCACTCTGTGCCCGACTGGAGTGCAGTGGCCGCTCCCGGCCACCGCAGCCTCGACCTGCTGGGCTCCGGCGATCCTTTTGCTCAGCCTTCCAAGTAGCTGGAACTACAGGCGTGCGCTACCACGCCCGGCTAGAAACATGCTTTCTTAAATGTCCCACGCACTATGTATACTTTAATGCCCAATGGCAAAGAATTTTTAATTCAATGTAAACCTGTTGTCCTTGCCAGAAGCGAAATTTGTGTAACACAAGACCCCACACGAGAACTAGTCATGGTTTCTCTGCCATTCAACAAAGCCCTTCTCAAATCCCTCACGATAATGATGGGAAAATCCCAGCAACGTACAGCAGCATAGGGTGGACAGGGCAGGACACGAACAAGAGGACACACACACACACACACAGCAGTCATGAGCACGTGCTGAGGAGGACAACCATTCCCACTGGCCTGATACTCTGCAGACCAAGGACAGGCAGGCGATCAAATCAAAGTCCTTGTTTTGGGGGAACTAGGTCCTGGGGCAAGAGAAGCAGCATGAGGGCATGTGTGCGGACACGCATCCTCAACCTAGGTGAAGGACAAGGTCAGAGAGAGGAGCTGTACCAGAAACGGGCATCAAGGAAGGAGGCTCCTACTTGGCTGCTGGAAAAGGTCAAAGCCGGAGGCAGTTTTAACTGGAATAAAACATTCTTGCTGTCACAGGGCTACCCCCATCAGGGACTCTATGCTAATCAAGACCGTCATATTTGGAAGGAAGATGTTTTTCTTTTCCCTGTGGTCGGATAAAACTCAGTCCAAGTTTTTGCTTTCCCCAGAGCATCTAAATAACAGGACTTAATAACACCTGAGCATTTCCTTCTTCTAAACATATGATTTATTTTCTTATCAGGATTATAAAAGTTAATTTTTGTTGGGCTAAGTTTTAGGCTCTCTTTTTACCAAATAAATTTTTGCGATTTTAAAGTATGAAATGATTGGGGTTTTTTTTTTTTTCTTTAAAAAAATTATACAGTCTGATGAGCCTTTAAAAACAGTCCACTTAGTGAATCATGGCTTAAAATGAGACCACTGTCAAGGGTCCCTTTATTAAGTTATCATGGGCGAGTGCTGGGTAGCCTGGGCTGTGTGTGGTAGCACAGCCCGCCCGGTAGCTCTGTTGGCTGCCATAGGCCTGCTGGGATCAGCCAGTCTCAAGCAACCTGGGGGTGCCGACTTGAGGGATGGGCCAATTAGGTAGGTTTCCCCCCTCATGTGGGCAGAGGATCATTTTCTCCAGTGCAGCAGCCTGCACCCAGCATGGGCTTATACGATGACTCATCCTGAGGCCTGGACGCTTTTCCCACAGAGATGTACAATGGTAGGAGTGGGCAGGCGGAGCAGAGAACAACCTCGGGTTCTTTGGTGGGTCCGCCGGTTTCAGAAGCAAGTGCAATTTTTTGAGCTCTTTGCCTCAAAACCAATTTCTCCCTGCCACTGTGAAGCAGTGCCCCACCGGACAGTCCCTGCTGTAGCGTGGTCCACGTCTGCGGGTGCTGCTAACAGACATCCCAGATGATGTTCCTTCCGGCCACAGCTCCTCTCCCCTCAATTTCCTTTCTGTCTTTCCAACACCTCATTCTGCCCCCTGTGTAACTGTCACGAATCTTTGGATTTTAAAGCTGGAAGGTACCTTCAAGATCATCTGATGCGGAACTTTCCATGTTCGAATGGAGACTCTGAAGCCCAGAAGTGGAGCAGCGTCTGACCAGCAGCAGAGCTGGGCTCAGGCTTCCTGACTCCAGTCCATTCACTTCTCCATGATAGTACCCTGACTTGCTGGACAGAACCAAGCCAAAACCAAACCAAACCAGATTCCTTGAAACCTAAACGTCTCTGTCAGCCGCAGAAATCTAGGGTGAGTGCACATACTATACACCGCAAAGAATCTGGGGGTGGGGAGCGTCGGGGACTGCCTGAGACCAGTGAACGCAGCTCGCTACTGCCTGTCAGCGCATGCGCTCCTCCATCCCAGTGTTAGTTCTCCCGTCTCATGTCCTTTTGGGTCATTTCTGGCTGACCACTTTCTATGGAGAATTTAGGGGAAGGCTGTCCACCAGAGCAGCAAATACTCACTGTTGATGGTACCTGCTAGTGCATTAATATTATTCAGTCCAACTGTGGCTCCAGCTAGTCCTTGCAGGGTCCCAAGAGAGGTCAGGGAATTCATGGCTGCACCAGCAGTGGAGTTGGGGGTTGAAGCAGCCACTGAAAAACAAAAGGAGGCCGAGGAAAAGGGGGAGAGAAAGCACGAGGTGAGTGACAGCCCACTGGACCAGAAGGCAATCTGTCCCCGTCAAGGGAGACAACCTAGGAGCCGCTTTGTTATCCCAAGTCTGAAGCCCAGCTGTGGTTCTGGTGTGAAAGACATGCGGGGTGGTACTGTGGCAATCTGACCATTAGATCCGGTGATTACAGAAATTATCAGTGCTTTGCCGATACAGCAGATCTGCTTGTTGCTGGCTAGCAGAGGACAGTTTGTGAGCGGGAGGCCTGTCCCTCTGGGTGGTCCTGCGCCGGCCCACCTTAGGAGGGCCTCAGTCCTCAAAGGCCTCCTCCCGTCCAGGCTAGAAAGTTACTCAAATACAGAGGGGCACGGTGGGGGAGTCAAATGACCACTGTTTGTTTCAGACTCCGTATTTTCTCAGTGAAGTTTTGAAGAAAGCATCCTGTATCCTCCTGAGTTTGATAGAAAACTTTAGGACCCAGAAAGGGGGTAAGTGATATGAGATAAAACCATTTTAGTAGAAACTTTCTCCTTTTCCTATTCCTTTAAAAAGATAAAAATAAAAACAGCTTTATTGAGATATAACTCACTTTCTGTAAAATTTACCCCTTTAAAGTATACAATTCAGTGGTGTTTAGTATACTCAGAGTTAAAGAGTCATCTCCCCTGATTTTGGAACATGTGTATTGCTCCTAAAAGAAGCCCCCACACATTTTGACTCACTCGCCAGTCTCCTGTCCCTTTCAGCACTGACGCCCACAAACCGACTTTCTGTCTCTGGATCTGCCTAGTCTAGATGTCTAGATAATTCATATAAATGGAATCATGAAATCTGTGATCTTTTTGTGACTTGCTTCTTTCACTTGGTATAACGTTGTCAAGGGTCATCCATAGAGGCATGTACCAACATGTCATTCCCTTTTTAAAAAAGTTTATTCGTTTATTTATTTAGAAACAGGGTCTCCCTATGTTGCCCAGGCTGGTCTTGAACTCCATGCTTCAAGCGATCCTTTTACCTCAGCCTCTTGAGCAGCTCAGATTACAGGCACTCACCATCACACCCAGTTAGAAATTAACTCCTTTTTACTGTTGAATAATATTTCATTGTATGGAGAGCATGACGTTTTATTTATCCATTCAGCAGTTGTGGACATTTGGGCTGTTCCCATTTGGGGGCCGTTACGAATAATGATGCTATGAACATCTGTGTACAAAGTTTTTGTGTAGACATATATTTTCAGTTCTCCTGATTATATACCTAGGAGAGGAACTGCTGGGCCATGTGATGAATCTATGCTTATTTAACATTTTGGGGAACTGCCCAACTGTTTTCCAAAGTGGCTGAACCCCCATCCCTTTTACTTATAACTGCTTCTGTAAAGTATTTCGAGTATCTTACATTTGCATAGCTTGACAAGCTGCAGACCTTTTCCCCATAATTGTGCTGTCTTGATGATGATAGGAAAGGCTCAACTAAATTCTGACACTGATAGAAGCACCTTGTCCCTTTCTAGCTGTGAAGTCCCAAGTATGTGAACTCCCTCTCCATCTAGGAGAGCCAGCAACTTTATCCATCCTCATGGGATGTCCCTGCCCAACCCATCACCCCTGCTCTACCTTCAGGCATCACACAGCACTGCTTACGATGCGTCCTGCTTGGTTTCCTGTTTGGATGAGGGCAAGTCGAATTCCAAGAAAATAAGTTCCCCATCTTGTCATATTTCTGTTCATGTATGGCATTAGCTTCTGACACCTGATAATGTATATTTTCTTTCTTTTTGAAAGAAGATTGCTGGGCTTGGTGGCTCAGCCTGTAATCCCGCGCCTTTGGGAGGCTGAGGTGAGTGGATTGCCTGAGCCCGCGGGTTCGAGACCCGCCTGGGCAGCGAGACCTCATCTCTACAATAAATCAAAAAATCAGCCGGGTGTGGTAGCGCACGCCTGTAATTCCGGCTACTTGGAATGCTGAGGCGGAAGGATCGCCGGAGCCCAGCAGGTCGAGGCTGCGGTTGCCGGGAGCGGCCACTGCACTCCAGTCTGGGCGACAGAGTGAGACTCCAACTCAAAAAAAAGAAAGAAGATTATATATCGTCAAGTCAGTGTTTTTAATCCTATTATGAAATTTCCAAACACACAAAAGCAGAGACAATAATAAAATTCTATCAACACTCATCCAGATTCTAGAATATTCAAGAACTGACTGACCCCCTTCTTAAGTATATTTTAAAGCACAATCCAGACCGTATGGAATATCACCCCTACATACTTCAGTACGTGTTAAAAGCTCTAAAATTTACAAACATCTTGTTTTAAAATCCCACAACCATTATTATACATAACAAAGTTAGCAATAATTAGTTGGCTTCATTATTTGACAATATCTTGTTTAGGGTTTTTAAAAATCCATGTGCATGAGTAAGACTGGCTTTTCTTTTTTCTTCTTATACCTTAGTTTTGTGACCAAGCTTTTATATGCTTCATAAAATGACTGGGAGTGTGTGCCTATTTTTCTGTTCTCTAGAATAGACTGTATAAGATTAAAATAAATTGTAACTTGAGTGTCTGGAAGAACTTTCCAGTAAAAAATGTTCTGGACTTGAAAGTTTATTCACGGGAGTGTTTTGAAATGCTCATTATATTTCCCTAATAAATAGGATGATCCAACTTTTCTTTGTCCTCTTGAATCAGTTTTATTAAGTTACTGTTTTTTAGGAACCTGTGTGTTTTGTTTTGGTTTTCAAGGTATAGAGTCATTCACAATAGCTTCAATAAATTTTTGAAATCACCAACATTTACATTTAAATCTCATTTAAAAAAATCTGCTTGATCTGTCAGATGTCTGAAAGAGGCATGTGAAAATCTCCCAGTATAATAATGTCAATTTCTCCATGTAAATATGTAACTTTCCGGAAATGTGTATTTCTAGACAAGAAGTTGCTACTTAATGTAGATGTTTGGAAATGTTCATATCTTCTGAAATAAGACTATTGTGACTATTTCTAGTTTCTCCTCGAAGTCTGTTTTTACGCAAATATTGTGTAAAAACCTTTTTGGGCTATTTGCGTAGTATATCTTTTGCCATCTTTTTACTTTTTTAATCTGTTTATGTTTTGGCTATGTCTCTTGTTATCGATATATAGTTTAAAAAATACGGTTTAATAATTTGATAATCTTTTAAAAGTAGCTTTCAGATTTTGTGACATTTGGTTTGTGAATATATTTTTTTCTTTCCTTTCTTGCCTTCCTTTAGATTTGTCTACTACTTTGGAAGTAATGCATACTATTTCCATTTTTTATATATTACCATAAAAAATTTAAGTCATCCTTTGAAAAATCAAACTTAGCTATTACCTTTGTTC
The DNA here is from genome assembly GCA_027257055.1 of Cephalopachus bancanus. Taxonomy (NCBI): domain Eukaryota; kingdom Metazoa; phylum Chordata; class Mammalia; order Primates; family Tarsiidae; genus Cephalopachus; species Cephalopachus bancanus. The sequence continues at coordinate 6,183,935 of JAPVLO010000027.1, forward strand.
TTTTCCAGAAGAATTCAAGGACCTTAGGACTACTTTAACTCAGAAAAACCCCCCGCTAAACCAAGTATGGTATAGTTATGTTGTCATGTATTTTGGTTTTAGCTTGGTCCTTTTCTTTATTCCAGCACATGATTATTCTTCTAGACAGCATGTATTTAGATGTGTCCACACATTTACCACTTCCTTTACTTATTATTCCTTCTTTGTTCATCTGGGTTATCTGTCCTTTAGTTTGAAGCATAGCCAGCAGAATTTTAGTGAAGGTCTCCTGGTGAAAAATCTCTTAGTTTTCCTTGGTGTGAAAAGTGTATATTTATCTTGTTCTAGTTTGTCTGGTTTTGCTGGATATTCTAGGGTGACAGTTTGTCTCTGCATGTTTTACTGCCCACTGACTTCCATTAAAATACTGCTGAGAGGTTGGGTATCGAGATGTCTAATTGCGCTCCTTTGTTTTATCTTATTTCATCTTTTTCTCTGTTTTAAAGATCTCGTTGTCTTTGACGTTCTGCATTTTCACTATGGTGCTTCCAATTATAGATTTTTATTTTTTCCTTGTTTGGAATTAATGTAGATTCCTGAATATGTGGATTTCTGGTTTTGTCATTCATCGGTTCTGGAAAGTTCTTGGTCATTAACTGTTTTATATTGTCTTTTTCCCATTCTCTCTCTCTTTTCCCTCAGGAACTTCAACCGGGCATAAGCTATGTTTATTCCATGTCATGTAAGCTCTGATTTTAAAAAATATCTGTTTCTTAGTTATGTATACTCACCACATTATCTCTTCAACTGTATCTAATATGCTATTAAACTTACATATCCATTGCACATTTTATTACACTTTTCATTACTAGAAATTTTTTAATCAACATGCTTGGTCACTTTTAATAATAATTATTTTCATTTTTCAAATCCTTTCAGGTTTCTGTAAACATAGAAACTGTACTTCCTTTCTGTTGTATGCTAATAATTCCAATATCTGTCTCTATGGATCTGTAGATGGTGTCTAACTCTGTCTCTGCTGCTTCTTGCTTTTGGTACTTGGTTTACTTGTGAGTTTTGTGATTTTTTAAAAATTGTGAGCTTAACTATCTTAGAACTTTACTTTGATGAATTCTTTGAGTCCTTGGTTGAAGATGACCTCTTTCAAGGATAACTTACATTTGATCCCACAAGGTGGTAGAACAAAGTACAAGTTGGGGATCACTCTAAATTCGTGGCTTGAGGAGTTTTGAATACTCAGATAAAACAAAATTAGGTTATAAACTCATGTGAGGGATGGTTTATTGTTATAAATCCACAGAGGGAAATTCCTCTAGCCCTACTCTGCACTAGTTTTCAGACAGGCAGTTTTCCTTGTTTTCTTTTCTTTTTTTCTTTTTTTTTTTTTGAGTTGGAGTCTCACTCTGTCGCTCAGACTGGAGTGCAGTGGTTGCTCCTGGCTACCGCAGCCTCGACCTGCTGGGCTCCGGCAATCCTTCCGCCTCAGCCTTCCGAGTAGCCAGAATTACAGGCATGTGCCACCACGCCCGGCTGATTTTTTGATTTATTGTAGAGATGAGGTCTTGCTGTCCAGGCGGGTCTCGAACCCGCGGGTTCAGGCAATCCACTCACCTCAGCCTCCCAAAGGCACGGGATTACAGGCTGAGCCACCGAGCCCGGCTTCCTTGTTTTCTAAGGGAGGGGTTTTTTTGTTCATCCTTACATTAAGAGTTTAGCCTTTGGGGTTTAGATGTATGGGGGGGTCTCCAATTAGATAGCTCAGGAGAACCCTGGGCTCTTGTATTTCTTATGCACCGGAAAGCTTTGACAATGCTCAAGTTTACCTCGTTTACCGAATGCCCTTAAGGTGAAAGCCACCTTCAATGCTACGTACTTCTGTGCGATCCCCCTTTCATTTAACCATGATTTCTGAGTATTCCTTACTAATTTAATAGTTATTGATGTGATTAAAATATTTATAAAAATCTTATTATACATTTTAGGTTTTTTGGTTTTTTTTTCAGTGGGAAGGTCTTTCTAGTAACCTAGTCTACCTGTCTGCCAGAAACACAAGTCTCCCCTAACTGGGATATTTCCCAGGGACTGTATCTGATGTCAGTCCACATGTAATGGCACTTACCAGGTTGTTGTGCCAGTAAAAAGGAGTTACAAATGATCCTTAGTGCATGTTTGGGTTCTAAAGCAGCAACGAAGGCCTGACAAGCTCTCACACAATTTTAGGTGTGGCATTTTTAGAATGGCAGTGTAAGGATATCTGTGGGCCCTCTCATCAGTGAAACAACCATAACTGATGATAATTATAAAAACCAACCTCTTGAAGTCTCTGGAAATTGTCCTAAGTGTATACAAGAGGAAACATTTTTCTCAAGAAAATTTGCCAAATCTCAGTAGGAACAGCAAGAACCTGTGGTATTTGAGTTCCAGCTCACAACCTGCTCCCTTCCCTCCTACAAACCTCCTCCCCCTGAAGCTCAGCATAGTAGAAGTTCTGGCCTGTTTGGGTATGGCCAAGAAGACGGGACTCCCTCTTCCTCCAGCTCCATAGGGCTGTGGAGGGGGAGACCACCAGCATTTCTAATTCATGCCGCCAGCTCTGTTGCAGGAGCTCTGTTCTAAGCTAAGAAGTGCAGAGGTCCTTTCCTCTACTCAGCCTTCACTCATAGAGTAGAAGCTTGACCCAAGGCACAACACCCTGAGGTCCTGGGCCCTATTCACTGTCACCCCATCTCACTCACAGGGTGGAAGTTCTATGCTGAGAGAGCCAAGCAGAGAAGACCAGTTGCTTGCAGCCATAAAGGACAAACATATGGACTTTGCAACAACTTGGATGGATTTAGAGTCTATCATACTCAGTGATCTATCACAGAAACCAAGAACAGAGCACCACATGTTTTCACCCATAAGCAAATCCTGAACATTACCCATAATACTACAGAAAGGGATTGGCAGTAGCAGGATACTGCCAGGAGAGGGGGATGGGACACAGCAATAAGGGTACCTTATCTCAAATCAGGCAAAGTGGGGACCAAAGGGAGGCCCAGGCTTCACCTGTACAATGTCCACTTGTATACCTAATCCTGAAATGTACCACACATCTTTAAAATAAAACAAAATAAAACAAAGTAAAATAAAATAAAATAAATAAAAAAGAGAAGACCAGTTGCGATCACCCCCATGTAGCACCCTTCTTGGAGACCAGAGGTATCATCCACAGAGAAGAAGGCCACGGTCCCTACATTAGCTCCAGAGCAGGCAGAGACAGGCCAGAGAACTCTGTGCTCCATAACTCCCTGAGGGAAATGGGTTTATTTGGAACAGAGTGTAGAAAGTTCAAGTCTCAGGTGCTGTCAAAAAACAACAGAAATGCTGGTGGTTAGCAATTAAGAAGAGGCGGTACCTTCATAATGGCATAGTAGGCCAACAAAAGTTTCACAGAGAGAGTTGGGAAAAGAGCTAGGAAGAGTCCTCTTGGGGTCAGAGCAAACCTCAAGTACTGGCTGAGTAACCCTATAAAAGAGCCTGACTTTAATCAGATTAGAGGGTGGGGGCAATTGATGCTCAAGGGCCAAAAAAAAAAAAAATGGAAATTAGTGATGGCTAACAGCTGGGTGTGGTAACAATAGAGACAGGCTAACCAAAAACTTCTAACAGAGCTCAGACAAAGAGGTAGTCACCAAGAGCCAAAATTTGGAAGAATTTTGTAATTTAACAAAGGAAAAATAATAAGAATGTCACTCACAGCCCAAGGTTGTGCCCTCTGTGACATCAGAGGCATACTGTAGGAGGGCAGATTTCACTGAATTGGTCTTGCTAAATCACCAAGCAAATAAGCAAGCCAGAAGCTGGGGGTCGGGGATGACATAGAATGGGTGAGGAATATTAGTACCCAGAATGCTATATTATCTAAAATTTCCTGCTGTTAACAAAAAAGTGTGACGCATGTAAAGAAACAAGAATGTGTGATCCCTATACAGGAATAAAGCAGACAATAGAAACTGTTTGAGAGGGCCCAGTTGTTAGATTTAGTAGACAAAGATATCAATTATAAATATGTTCGAAGAACTAAAGAAAATTATGCTTAAAGAATTAAAGAAAGGTATGATTACAATGTTTCATCAGTAAAACAACAAAAGATAGAAATTACAAAAATGAAAAAAAAAAAGGAAATTCTGGAGTTGACAAGAACCTAAATAAAAAATGCACCATAGAGCTCAACAGAAGTAGGTTTGAGGTGGCAGAAGAATGAGTGAACTTGAAGACATATTGATAGAGACTAGATAATCTGAAGAATAGAGAGAAAAAAGAACAAAGAAAAATGAACAGCCCCTCAGAGAAATATGGCATTCCCTGAAGCATACCAACATCATGTAATGTATGTACCAAAAAGATAAAGATCAGAAGCAATATTTGAAAGATAATGGCTGATAATTTCCCAAATTTCATGAAAAATATTAATCTACACATCCAAGAAAACCAACAAACTCCAAGCAGGATAAACACAAGGAGATATGTACCCAGACACTTGCGAGAAAAAATTCTGAAAGTCAAAGAAAAAGAGCATATCTTGTAAGCGGCAAGAGAAGAAAGACTCATAATGTGCAAGGGAAGCCTGACTGACAGCCAACTCCTCAGCAGAAACAGTGGGCTGGAAGGCAGGGGTATAACAGATTCTTAGTTCTGAAAAGAAGAAGAAGGCCAACCCAGTTAGCTCAAAATTTTGTATCCAGCAAAACTATCTTCCAAAAATGGAGAAATAAAGATAGTCATGCCTACATGAACAAAACATAGCCAAAGTAATTGCTAGCAGGCAGATCTGCCTTATAAGAAGTTCTTCAGGTCGAAAACAACTGACACTCCCAGATAGTAATTTGAATCTACTCACAAATCAAAGAACACTGATAAAGGTAATTATAAATGACAGTATAATTGCATTTTTCCTCCCTTCTCCTTTTTAACTGATTAAAAATCAGTTGACTAAAACAGTGTGCATACAATTGCATTCATGGGTCTGTAACATACAGCAATGTACAGGAAGCCCCCCACATAAGAATGAATTCCATTCTGAGAGTGCATTTGTAAATCCGATTTATTCTCAAGTCCAATAAAGTTAGTCTAGGTACCCAATGAACACAACTGGCTCTACAGTACTGTACTGTAATAGGTTTATAGTACTTTTCACATAAATAATACATTCAAAACAAACACAAAAAATAAATAAGACAGTTTTAATCTTCCAGTGCAGTTACCTTGAAAAGTACAGTAGTACAGTATAGTATGACAGCTGGCATCCATGAGCTGGCACTGAGTGAACAGGTAAGTGACTGACTGGAGGGGGAAGAAATGGTGGGAGATAGCAGAACTGCACAGGATCGTTGGCAACAGGAGAGGGAAGGCCAGCTGCAATTTCACTCACACCTGACATTGATGGTACACGTTCTGGCTGCTTGCTGCATTCAATTCTATCTGCCCTCTTGAAAAAACAATTCAGTGCTGTCTGGGTAGTAGCTCTTTTTTTCTCATCGTAGAGATGACACAGTAGCCCTGGATTGTATTCTGAGCGGCTGCTGCAACCTTCGCATACTGTTCTACATTTGGGTCCTGTGCTTCAAAAACTAACAGTGCCTCCTCAAATAAGAAAGACCCCCGACCAGGCTCCGTGGCTCAGCCTGTAATCCTGGCACTTTGGGAGGCCGAGGTGAGTGAACTGCTTGAGCCTGTGGGTTTGAGACCCACCCAGGCAACTTGGTGAGACTTCATTTCTACAAGAAATCAAAAATTAGCTGGGCATGGTAGCATATACCTGTAGATCCAGCTAGTTGGAAGGCTGAGGCAGAAGGATTGCCAGAGCCCAGCAGGTGGAGGCTGCAGTGGCCAGGAGCATGCCACTGCATTCCAGTCTGGGTGACAGAGTGAGAGTCCGACTCAAAAAAAAAAAAAAAGTCCCCTTTGCCATTTCCTGCACCATGAATCTCTTCTGTTCTTTAGTTACTTCTTGTCCTTGTCCTTTCTCCTGGCCTCTGATTCCATCCGGCCTTCGTTAGCAAGCTCCTCATGTTCAGAGAAGCTGTCCTCTTGCAGGTCTAGCCCCAGCTTCTCCCTGAGGGTCACTGAGTTGCTAAGGACCTCTTTGGATCCTCATCCGCCTTCTCAAATCCACGAAAATTGGGGACAAACTGCGGGCAAAGGTTCTTCCAAACCCCATTCATGGTGACAGCCGTAACCTCATGCCAGGCAAAGTCAATGCTTTTTATGGCCTTGTAGACATTACAGTCCTTGCAAAAGTGTTGCAAGGCTGTTCCTGATTCGTCACCTGCTTTTACTGTCTGACAAAAAGTGTGATGCTAATAATGTTTCTTGAAAGTCGCTATAAATCCCTGGTCCACAGGTTAGATGAGCGACCACAGTATTCGGTGGCAGATGCACTACTTAGATGTTGGGATGAAAGCTGTCCGTGGATACGGAGGTGACCCGGAGCATTGTCGAGGAGCAGAAGAATGTTGAGTGCAACATCGTCCTTCTCCAAGCAAAATTTCACTACCTCCAGGATAAGGTGGTGGAAAAACCAGTCCTGGAAAATGGCCTGTATAACCCAGGCTTTGGAGTCACTCTTCCACACAACAGGGAGAGAGCCCTTGGCTATATTTTTAAGGGCTCTTGAGTTGTCTGAATGATAAACAAGAGAGGTTTCAGCTTCATGTCGCCAGAAGCACTGCCACCTAACAAGAGAGTGAGCCTGTCCTTTGCTGCTTTATAGCCTGGCATCAACTTTTCCTCCTTACTGATATAACTTTGGTCTAGCATCCTCTTCCAGGGCAGTCCTATCTGCTTGGCAAATACGCACCTTCATCAATAATTTCTCGAAGCATTTCAGGAACTTCCCAGGCAGCTACCTTATCTGCACTTGCTGCCTCATCATTTGCTTTTACGTTGTGAAGGTTTACTCTAGCCTTGAAATGATGAGACCAGCCATGGCTGACAAAAGATGCGCCTTCTGATGATTCCCTGTGCTTCTTCAAGTCTTCATAAAGGCTTTTAGCTTTCTCTTCAATCAGCAGTAAGCTGAGCAGGACTTGACACTGAGCAGGACTTGACACTGATGCTGATCCTGCAGCCACGCACTGCAAAGTTTCTCCATCTCCCCCATCACTTTCCTATGCTTCTTTGACATTGCTGTCAACCTCATCAGCATAGCAGACTTCACATATCACACGGTCTTGTCCTTGTTCTTTAGAATCATGCTGCTGGCTGAACAATTCACATTGTAAGAATAAGCGATGTCTACCATCCTTTCACCTCGCTCCACTCTCTCAATTGTTTTCACTTTTGTTATTGGTGCTTCTTAGCAGTACCAGCTACATCACTGCCACCTTTATGCTTGTGTCCAAACATCCTGGACTTGAAATAAAGATACTGTACTACTGTACTCTATACAGTATTATAAAGTACATAAAAGCACAACCACTTGTAGAGGATGCACACATGTGACAACGTACACTAGACACCTAAATAACTTACGTGATGAGACATGCAAACACACATTCACATCTTTGAAAGTTTGCAACTTGAAGATTCATATGTAGGGGACTTACTGTAATATATTTGACAAAGACAACACAAAGGAAGTAGGTGGGGGCAGAGTTGTACTGAAACAAGGAAATTATATCAGGCGGTAACTAAAGTCAGCAGGAAGAAATGAAGAGAACCAGAAGTTACCAATAAGAATGTTACAGATGAACTCTGCAAATATAAATGTATACTGGCTCTCCTTTATTTTTTCAGTTTCTTTTATAAGACAGAAGATTAGAGAAAGTAATAATTATAACAATATAGTATTGACTTTTAACATATAGAGACATAGTGCCTATATAAATAATAGCATAAAAAAGGCTAGGAATGGAAAGCATTATATAGGAGGAACATTTCTAGCTCTTATTGCAATTAAGAGCATATATCTGAAGTAGATTCTGATAAGATAGGATCTATATTGTAAGCCCTAGAGCAACTACTAAGAAAATACATTTTAAAAACATTGAAGATAGTCATTAAAGAAATTAAAATGTTATACTAGAAAATATTCACTTAATGTAAAATAAAACAGTAAAGGAAGACTAGAGGAACCAAAAAACATGGGACAAAGAAAACAACAAGTGAAATGGCAGGTGTAAATTCAGTCATATTCATGAGACCATTAAACGTGAATGAATTAAACAATCCAGTTGAAAGTCAGGGACTGTCAGACTAGATTAAAAAAGTAAAACAAGATAAAAGAAAACAGCTGTCAAGCATGATATCTAACTATATGCTGACTACAGGAGACACACTTTAGATCCAAAGAAATAAGCAAGTTGAAATTAAAAAGATGGAAAAATATATACCATGTAAACACCAACCATAAAGTGATGGACTGACTATACTATGAGACTAACAGACTTTCAAGAGAAAGAAAATTGGATCAACTGCTCTCATTACAAAGGAGTGTAACATCCTGTCATGAAATAGCTTTGTCTTTGTCCTGATGAACTGTAGCTAGTAAAATAACTCCAGTGTCAGGGTGCAGTGACTGGCAGAAAACTCTTATTTTATTCGAGGCTTTATTTTCCTTTTTCTTTTTCAGACTCTTCTTTCAGTTCTAAGGGAAACAAATAAAAAGGAACAGGCTGAGGAGATGAGCTGTTCTTCACACAGCACAGAAAATGAATAGAGAGCAAACCAGGATGGGGTTGAGAGGGGAGTAAACTGAGCAGCCAGACCTGGACATAACAGCACTCATCTAAGGAAACATATAAGCACCTGTCAGAGTCAGAAAGGCCCCAGATGGAGCGCCATTCACACAGATGACAGCAGCGTTGGTGCCCAAGAACTAAGACCAATAGCCCCGAGAGAGGCTTGCCTACCAGTAAGCAAAACCACCTCTCTCCTGGCAAAGCCCACCACGGACCTGCCATTGTGCCGACTAAGTTCTCAGAACAGGCCCCTGTTGTCTTCGACTCTGCAGCTTAGATTTGCAGACCTCATTTTACAGCATAGACCTCACTGGTCTCTACTTTTTTGCACTGTAACTGGGGATGGTCACCTGCTTCTACTCTGGAGAGCAGGGAAGGATCCTGGAGGTTAGTTGGCATGGGCATCAACGAGAAGACCAGAGAGAAGGTTCCTCGCTCGGCCCCACAACTACTAAATAATGAAGCCGCTGCGTGAAGGAACACAACCCTACGGTTTCATCAACTCCTTATGGTGGAATCTTAAAAACAGAAAACTAGAGGCAAAATGGGGTTGAGTTAAGACCGAGTGCCTTGAACTGTTCCCTCATCTCCCCAAGCTTTTGTTTCCTTGTTCTTAAATGAACCTCACTCAAAGGATTGTTGTAGGACTCATCTCGTGGTGAAGCTGGCATAGCATCTGGTGCCATTTTTATATCATCAGTTACCAGGTAGCAGTTGAATGGAGCAGACAAGACTCACCAGATGTATTTCAGGAAACAACAAGAGAGGAGGTAAGTTTTTCTTCACTTTCAGTCTAAACATCTCCAGCTACTGACAACTGCACAGCCACTGGTCTTCCTTCTGCCGGAGGACCCTCTCCCACCTCACAGGACATCACAGAGAGGATCCCATGTGCCAGGCCATCACCCTTTCTCTTCCTATGACACCCACGCAGTGAGCAGCTGGCCCACAGATGCTGCCATCTGCTGCCCTCCCACCCAGAGACCTTCAGAGCAGCAGGAAGTGGCCTCGTCAGGTGTCTGGCTGTAGCTACAGCTTCACTGGGTGGCAAGAGCAGACAGGAGCTAACCTCACACCTCATGGATGGTTTCTCAAATCCTTCAAGTCCCTAAGGTAGGTCTGAGGAAGAGCTGTGGAGCGCCTTACTCTGCCCTTGTGTGGACAACTCGCCTTGCTGTGGCAATGGCGCCCAGCAAGGTGGGGAGAGAACATGTCATGGACAACATGCAGGGGGGAAGCCTGGGCACAGAGGGCTGAAGGGAAGGTGGTGGAGGCCTGGAAACTCAGTGGACCCATTTTCTCACTCAGAACAAAGAAGCAACATACACATTAGAGGTCTTTTTACATCTTGGTTTCCTGCTTGTTTAAAAGCCCAAGGAGACTGGCAGTGGAGAACTGGATGGACCTCAGTTTCTCAGTTCTTATTACACTGTTCTTGGGTAATCCCAGTAGCAAGATGGGGAGAGAGTGAAGAAAGGGAGAGAGGGAAGCAGGCATGAGACTTAGAAAGGTTCACTAGATGATTTCCCTCCAAGTGGGAAGACTCCAAGTCACTGGACTGTACTTTGAGAATTCACCTCCATTTGAGTCGCAGTTGCAAAAAGGTCTCTATTGCTTATCTAGTTGCCTTTAATAACCTCTTGAATGCTAACAAATAATCTATTTAAAACAAAAGAAACACTCAGATTTGTTACACAGCCAACCTCGACCAAGTACTTCAAGGCTAAATGTTCAACAGATGCACAATAGAGAGAGACCCTCACACAATAGACAGAGATAAACTGAATGCTGTCCACACACATACTTTCCGATTTGTGCTGGAAGACTGGCAAGATGCTGCCTTGGGTAACTGCGTTCTGCCCACCTAAAATTCCCTTCAGTCTCCTCTGAGAACCGTATCCTTTGCTTCCTCACTTCGACTGTTTACAGGATGCCCCACATTCCAGGAGAAGGGTGGACGTAGGTGTTGGCTCCTCATTGCCCAGAACGCTTCAGCAGCAGCTGTTGGTGAGGCCGCAAGCCTGCCTCACCTTGCTCATGCCAGGGCAGAGACGCAGGCCACACTTTAAGTGCATTTTACTACTAGTTAAAACCTGTCAACCGGCCCGCAGATGTCTGACCAGCTAGCTGACCAGGAAAGAAAATGGTCACCTAGTAAACAAAAGCCGTGTTTTTACCAGCTCATGTGGCAGGCAGAGTCCCTTTTGTGAAAACTATGCATAGCGGGGAGGGTGGGATGTGGAGAACGAGGGGTGTGAGGTGGTAAAGAGAGCCTGGTGGGGAGGGTGCTCCCACCTCAACCTGGTCACAAGCTTCTGGCGCAGGTGGCCAGGCTAGCTCATGGGAGGAAGGCTCCAGGTTGAGTGGGCCAAACGCCTACCCCCACTGAGGGGACAGGAGGGGCTCTTCCTCCTTAGGGCTGTGGAATGTCTTAGATGAACAACACAGAAGAGTTTCTTGGCTCAGGCCAGAATGTCCAGGTCATTAGGCCCCTGGCTATGCAAGGGTCTAGAATAAGGAAGGATATGATGCTAGACTATCACCTGGAGTTCCTGCCATCTAGCATCTCTAAGAGAGCTGAGAACCACACCCACTCACATGTAAGGCTGCGTTCTCTTCCCGAAGCCCGACCACCAATCACAAGTAGCACAGAGTTTAGCAGGGCACCCTTTCACTGCAGGTGGGATCCTCCCTGGCAGCTTGTGACCTAGACAGGCATCCTTTCTCCACTTGAAAATTGAGGAAGTAGAGGTTCCGAGCACTGAAGGGACTGGCCCAGTGTGCCTGTAAGGGTGCCAGCACCCAGCTGTGTGCATGAGGCCTCCACATAGAGGGCTGTTACAGTGTGGGAGAAGGGCTATTTGGAAAACTTTCTTTTTTTATTTTAAAGATGTGGGGCACAATTCCGGATTAGGTACATAAAGTGGTCATTGTACAGGTAAAGTTTGGGCCTCCCTTGGTCCCTGCTTTACCTGGTAGGAGTCAGATACCTTTAGTGATATTATGTGCCGCCAGCCCTGCCTGCCCCCCCGCAAAAAAATTTCTTAAACCAACCCAAATAACAAGACTAATCTTACCTAAAAAAAAATAGTTTCATTTATTTCCTCTTTACGTTTATCCAGACAAATGCTCCCCTGTCCCCCGCCTTTGTTCCAGCTTTCCAGAGAGACAAAGACCTTAGCTCCACTTCCTAGGAAAAAGTCCCTCTCTGCCCCATGAATAATACAGCAGACCTCTCCCCCATCCCCCACCAGCCTGACTTTCTTTATGGGAGGAGGGGTGACTAATCCAATTTGGCAGAACTGGGAAGGACGGACATCCCCAGGCCAGGGGAGGAGCACTGAGTTGACATGGCAGATGCCAATGGGTGCTTTATAAAGGCTTTGCTGTTCTGGATTCTCTTTTTGTTCTACTGTCTCCCTTCCTGGGTAGGTAAATGAAGCTTGTTTGGGTCCTAAGGGCTATGGTTGGAGAGGGAAGTAAGAATTGCTACTCTGTTCTCTGTTGTAAGCAGAATAATGCCCTCACCCTACCCCACCCCAAAATGTCCCGGTGCTAATTCCTGGAACTTATGACTATGTTAGGCTATATGGGAAAGAGAAATTAAAACTGCAGATGGAATCTGCTGTGGTTTATATTTGTTCCCCAATGTTCTGTGGTGGAAACTTAATCCTCAATGGGGCAGTATTGAGTGGTGGGGCCTTTGAGAGGTTACTGCATCACTAGGGCTCTGCTCTCCAAAAATGATTAATCCATTTATGGATTGATGGGTTATCATGGGAATAGGACTGGTGGCTTTTAAGAGACAGAAGAGAAACCTGAGGAAACACAATAGCCCCCTTACCATGTGATGTTCTGTGTCACCTTGGTATTCTGTAGGAAGTCCCCACCAGCAAGAAGACACTGACCAGATGCACCCCTTAACCTTGGACTTCTCAGCTTCCATAACTACAAGAATTAAATTCCTTTTCTTTATAAGCTACTCAGTCTCAGACATTCTGTTATAAGCAACAGAAAATGGACTAAGAATTAAAGTGGCTAGTCAGCTGACCTTGAGATGGTGAGATTGTCCCAGATTAACTGAGTGAGTTCTTATTAGTGAAAGAAGGAATCGAAAGAGAAAAAAATCAGGAGAAATGGCAGCATGAGAAGGACCTGCTATTTCTGAAGATGGAGGAAGGGGCCATGAGTGAAGTCAAGTCGGGCCTCTAGAAGCTGAAAAAGGCAAAGAAATGGGTTCTCCCCTAGAGGTTCTGGAAGGAATGCAGTCTGCTGACACCATGACCTCGGCTCAGTGAGTATGATGGATTTCTGATCTACAGAACTGTAAGATGATAAATGTGTGACGTTTTAAGCCACTAGGTTTGTGGTAATTTGTCACAGCATTTATATCAGAAAACTAATATACTCTCCGATTCATTTTTACCAAGAATAAAGCTAATAACGATGATGCCTCATACTTTTGAAGACTTACTGTGTGCTGTCACTGTGCTCAGCACTTCACACACATCAGCTCATTTAGTCATCTCCAACTGTCCCATGAGGTCAAGTGGAAGGCACAGCTTTAGGTGAGGGAGCCTGGATTTAAACCTGGCTGTCTGGCTCCAGAGAGTCAGCATTATGCTGATACTGAACTTAAGACCCCACTTTGCTCTTGTATCTATCTCATGGTGACTGTAGAGACCAACTTGGGAAGAAATGGACTTGCAGTTGCTCACGTTCCCCTTTAAGTGTTTGACTCTGTTCCTTCCGACCTGTGAGACCTTGGCAACGTGCGCGGTTTAGCTGAGGCTTAGCAGTTGTCCACAAAGTGGGAGTGATGCACCCTGCCTCTGAGAATGGACTGACAGTCACATGAGGGGACACCGACGTCTGATGCACAGTGGGCGGTTGACAAACATTTGTTGAACCTGTAGCTGAAGGAGGAGAACTTGGTCATTCTGTCCTCAGAGGAGGAACTGCATTTTTTCACTTCCTTTTGCAACACATGTAGTGAAGATTCAACACCTGCCCTGCCAGCGAGCAAGTGCACGGATGACGACGAGTTCTGCGGCCTTTATTGTTAGTCTAGTCATCAGGAAAGTCAGTCTGCGGGTAATTTTGAGAGTGTCAGAGGAAGTTGAGAGAGAAAGAACTGGTAAAAAGGCAAAATTTAGCCTCGAGAGGGGACCAAGGAAGAAACAACCATTGGTCTTCATATCAGAAGACTATTCTTTGCTGCTCAAGAGACCAAAACCAGGACTGGTGGGTGACAGCTGTAAAGAGGCAGATCGGGTATGGTGTCAAGCAGAGTCATTTGAGGATTAGACATCACAGCGAGTGGAGCTGTGGTCACATATCCAGGGGTTCTGCAGACCCCAAGGCTAGGCCGAATGGCCAAGGCGGGCCCATCAACCAGCTTTTCAAAAGCTCTCATTGTTTCTACTAGTGCCAAACATATGCTGGCTGCATCCCTGGCTGGGAAAGAGAAGACTTCAAGAAGGTAGGATTCCAACGCTTCAAGGCAGAACTGTGGTGAAGCTCCCACTTTTCACTGCCCACAGCACGAATGAAAAATGTGAAGACTCCGGGTCAATTTAGAGACTAAAGAACAAAGGATCCATGCAAACGCAAGCCCTGCCAAGCTTATGGCTGAAACAGCTTTCACCTTCTGTCCCAGGAAAACCCCTACAGCTGCCACACTGAGCACACCCTCCTCAGTCCCAAATGACTGAGTCAAGGAGAAAAACAGTCACACCTCTGTGTGAATGCCTTCTGACCCAGGGCCCAGGGCCACGAATGCTCCACAGGCCATTTGCTCAGAGTTGTTCTGTCTGCTGGAAGCAGGCTCCCTACTACCCTCCAGGGATGCTGTGACCATTCACACATCTAATTGGATAAGGGCATTATTCTAACAAGACAGTCTAGTGGCACCTGCATCAGAATCTGGGGCTTACCTAGACATGCCGAACCAGATGTGGACTTGGGAACCTGGCTCCAATAAGCCCTCCTGGTGTTGCCTTTGCACACAGATGTTTGAGAACCAGTGGCCTCAGAAACGTCCGGCAGAACTCTCAGATCCATCAGGGCTGGTGTAAAATTTAGTTTGAGGTACGAGGAGGTGAAAGGTGAGAGGGAGAGGGAGGTTTGGTTGGTGACAGGAAAGGGAAACCGTTGCTGGGGGACAAGGAACCCGGAGTGGAGATCTTCCTAAGAGTGACAGGTTAGGGATCTGTCCTGCTACTGGGGATAAAAATCCCACCAGAAGATAAACTTGTGAAAGAGCAGGAACCCTGCCCGTCCTGTTCCCAGAACCTACGAGAATGCCTGGCACACCGTAGGCACTAAACAGGCACCTGCCGAGTGAAGCAGCAGTCGGTGACTCTACTGAGGCCGAGGCTGGATGCCGTGTCTGGTTTTCTTGGGGTGAGGCCCATGTGCAGGCCTTGGCGAGCCAGATGTGGGCTTCCAACCATTCCATCTCATGCCACAGCCTGCTGGAGGTTTGTGGTACAGCCCGGCTGAGGCCAAGTGAGGACTCTTCTCCAGCCATTCCTTTCTGCTTTCATGCCAGGCAGAGTGAGAATGTCTTAAAGAATAGAATGCATAAGCCATTGCGGCCTTGGCGCCGCCATGGCAGGCCCAGAAACGCCATCCATTCCTCTGACGTAAGGGGGCAGAGGCTAAGTCACAGCCGGTCCTTGGTAAGCCCACTCTCCCTTCACTTGGCTGGGGCAGGGGTACACAGAGGAGCCAAGCTGGGTTTCATTCTTATTTTTTGTAGAAGGTGGGATGATGGACAGGAACCTCGATCTGGGGTGGTGCTGACTGCTGGCTGCTAAGGAATCTGGCGATTCCTCTGTCCTAAGGCTTCCAGTTTCGCCAAGAAAGGTAGAAAATGGTGATCAGGGGCTCACCAGTCTCTCACATTTACTACTTCCTTATTTTAAAAATCCTTCTTGTATGCATGCGGCCCCTTCCCTCCATCTTCCACAAATGTGTCTGCAGGTCACGTCCAGCATAAGTCCAAGCCAGAAACGAGCTGCTTTCTAGGGAACAAATGCTTTCATTTTCTCACAGTAGCCCTTCTCTCCCTGCTTTCCTGGACAGCAAGAGTTTCTTTCTTTCTTTCTTTTTTTAAGCCGCAAAAGACCATTAACAGAAGACAGCAAGAATTGCCTTCAGTCCATTCATTAAACGTTTTCCAGAGAACAATTAGATTGCGAAAGCATAGTGGCTTTGTGGTTTCGGAAATGAAATAACTATAAACACAGAGAAAACTGCCTGCATCGACCAAACTGATGAAGGATGCTGGGGCCTGTGATGGCCGTTTTGCCTCAAATGAGCTTGGACGCTGAGTTCCAGCAGCGCAGGAAAAGACCGTGAGGAGGTGTGACAATTAAGCAATGACACAGGCACTGTCATTATTAGCTAATCACAGCCCTGGGGCATTCACACAACGCAGTGTGTGTCTTCTCCCACGGGACCTAATTATTCCACAAAAGCCACACCTCTCATTTTCATTTATTCCCCAAAAGATTTTGGGGAGGAGGCAGGGGAGTGACGAGAGGGCAGGAGGAGACGGTGACATAAAGTGGTGTTGAAGGACCGTGCCCCTCCACAGCCTGGAACAGGGCATTGTTCCCCCACAGACACCTGCATGGCTTTCTTCTACCCACCGCCAGCTCACAAGGAAGCGGGCAGGCAGCTAGGCCTGGTGTGACGCTGGGCCAGGCGGGTCACAAGCGGTTCTCTAGAAGACCGGGAGGAGAACTCTCAGAGTCGAGAGGACCAGACTGCACTCAGAATTTCTCTGGGGGCCGTCTTCCACGAGCGCAGGCATTGTGGAAGGCGAGGGATGGCACGGACAGTGTCGTGCTCTTTGCGTCCAAGACAGCCATGCCCTCTTCTCGAGTTTTCACTTCCCAGCGCTTGTGGGAGCAGTCTCGAGTTGATAGCTCTAAGATAGAAACTGACTTCATCAGGGGGCAATAAACCGGGTTCCTCCCTGCCTAGCCTGTCTGTGTCTTCCCATGAAGACTGACCCCTAAGAGTCAAGGTATGGTTTAGGGCCACAAGTTTGAAAGAGTCAGTTTAAATTAATTCAGTATATGTGAATCTAGGAAGAATGGAGCAAAGGACAGAAAGCACAGAACCTCTCTTCTCTGCCAGTGACATTCTGCTCACGGTTCACTAAAACAAAAGCACACACCTCCCTCTGATCTGGCCCAGGATGGGGTTTTGTTTTTACAGAGGGTCGTGGACACAGACCGGAAGAAAGGGGCTGATCTCCTGACAAGGATGAGAACGTGTAAGTGGAAAAATCTGTAATTCCGGTTTTGCAGGATCTCCTGCTGGAGACTGTTTCATGGTGTGGGGGAGCTGACTGTCACCTCACCTGCCGCTAACTGCCCATGCTCCCTCGGGTAAGCCATCAACCCGCGCAGGCCTGTTTCCTCACTGGGATCACAATGAGGCACCTCGGTAGACCAATCTCGAAGATTCCCTGCAGCTATCGGCTTCCATGACTTGACCAGGCTCTGGCCTCAAGGAGGAAAGTGTGAGGAGGGGAGCTTCGCCTTCCTCCTGGACGGAGAGCGGTTTGCCTGGATGGAGAGAACACTCATTTCTGGGGGGCAGAGTTTCCTCTGAACAGCATGACCTCAAGGTTGGCAAGGGGCGGAAGGCCACCAGCGCAGTCCTGGCTTTGAGCAGGGGGCTGCAAGCTCGTCTGCCTTGATGCACGCTTGCTCTGGCAGGGTTGCAGCCCCTGCAAGTGTCTGGAGCGGGGCACACCAGCCTGTGGCCCGAAAAAAGCAAACTCCCCCCGGGGCCTGGCTGCCTGGCCGTCCACAATGACACCTGCCTGGACACGGCAGCCTTGCTCTGCTTCGTTCAGTAGTCCCGTTCTGCCTTGGGTGAGAAGGGTGCGGGCTCTGTACACTCAAGTCACGTTTGTGGAGGGTGGGAAGTTCACGGCCCCCTTGTGTAGCCAAGCACAAAAGCAGAAAGGAGGAGGAAAGTGACTCCTTCCCCCACTTAGATCCTCTTTTTTTTTTAAAGAGTGGGGAGATGTTTGTTTCCCAAAGGCAAGAGATTCAGAGAAAAATATCCTTGCCTCTTATTCCAGTTTTAACCTAGTTTCCCGTTCTCCAGAGGAGTTTAGTATCACTCCAAAACAATGATGTAATCGTTCCCCTGAGATACTTGCATATTGTCCTTTTAAAAAAGCCACAGTGTACATTTACATACAGCACAGATAAGTATTTAAATATACATGTGTATACTCACACACCCCTCAAAATCTCAGTGAGTAGTGAAAGTGAATAATTAATTTCATTTCACAGAAAATTAGAGAAAGACTAAATTACTTGTTCGGATGACTCTTGATCAAGATGTCTACATATTCTCTAGAAAGACAAATACAATTACAACTTCTCTACTACATTCTGATGGTTGCTTTTTCTTAAACCTCTGCCCTGGGTATGAGCTGTTCTTTGTTTCTAGCCCTAGGTATATACGTTCTTGAGCGACAGGTGACATAAATGCCTTTCGGTCTTAAATTCCTGACCAAGTCCTTCCCCAATCCTGGCCACCCTCTCCTCATGTCTCAGAAGCGAAGGCGTCCCCTCCTTCAAGGCCACACCCCCTGCTGACTCAGCAATGATTCCAGTTCATGCTGTCAGTTCGTGGGACAGTGCTGGGCAGAGACGGCCAGGCCAGGAGGCTACAGCGGGGGGTCCTCCCCGTGGGGGAGACAACTCGGGACCTGACCCTTGCCAGGCACCATGCCCCTCGCCACAGGAGAGCCACCAGCGGGGGCCTGAGTCTGTCCCTCGGCTTTCACCTCTCATTGGCCTCTTCCTTCTTCCCTCTGTTTGGCTCCTTCTCTTCGCCTAAAGATATGTTTACTTTTTCTCCATCTTAAAACAGACCAAGAATCTTTCTCCTCTCGTGACCCTGGTACTTTCACAGACTCTTTAAATGCAGGAAAACGTGGGGCATCACTCTTGCTGCCAGTCTCCATCCAAGTCTCGGAGCGCTCTTCTCTGCCCCCTCTTCTCCATCCCTTGCCTGCTTGGCTTCCCTGACACCGTGCGACCCAGAGAGCTCCCTTCCATCCCTGGCCCCTGTCTGTCCCACAACACAGACATCCTACGGCTTTACACGCCTCGCCCCTTCTCTGCTTTGTGGTGATTCTGGCATCAGGACCTCCCCCTCCCCCGGCTCAAGGCAGCCGCCCAGGGCTCCACAGCTCAGTCTCCATCCACTCTCCGACTCCGGTCTCGAAAGCTGAGGGTCAGATACCCAACTGTTGGCGGACGTGTGTCAGGGACCAGTCAAACCGCCGGACACATCCGCTTCCTTCCCCTGAGCCCCTTGCACCAAGGAGGATGCTGCTCCCTGCTCGCCTGGCTCAGCACGCCTAGGTCGCCCTCAGCGCCTCTTCTGCTGTCCGCCCTCACGTCAAGCCCGTACCCAAGTCCTGTCACAGACATTTTTGGGCTCAAAGTCCTTGACAGCTCTTCGCTGCCTACGAGAAAAAGCCCGGCTCCTCAGCTGTGGCTCCAGGGTCCTCCCTGGCCAGGGTTTTCCATACATCTCATGCTCATGAAAATGAGATCAACTCCCAGTCACGATTGAGTCCTTTTCTGCATTTTCTCATGTGTGACACGTTTCACGTATCTTCCTTCCCACTTCCACCTTTAAAAATCCTGCCTGGCCTTATGATTCTGGGTCAAATGTCACCTCTTCTGTGAGACTTTCCCACAACAGCCTCTCTCCTGTCACTGACACCTTGTGCCTTACCTACCTTCTGCTCGCCAGCCGGGTCTCGCAGGTTGGTGCATGTGTTTGTTTCTGTTTGTGGCCACTGTGCCAAGTTTATAGTGGCTCATGGGATTAAACCACATGTGAACTAAGAATTTCTGTATTATTGCTTTCAAGTCTTAAAGAACCTTAGATTGTAAACTTCTGGGAAGATGCGATTAAGATAAAGTTTTGTTGAGTTTTCTCATCCAATGTAAAACACAACTAAGCAATTAATCCATGTGTTTTTTTTTGTTGTTGTTTTTTTACCGGTGCTGGCAATGATAACACGGCCATATCAGATAGTGACACTGATAATTTAGTGGGAATGAAAACCTCACTAGGCAGTTGTGTTGCACAGAAAATATAGCCCTGCCTCACAGGATATCAACAAGGGGCCCTAATGTGGACATGCCACACGTTGGAGGAGACGGGGCCAAGCAATACTGAACAGCAAACCACCAGCACAGACTCTGGGGCCACTGAAAGCAAAAAGCAAGTACAGGAGAAACTTGAGTCACTGTCTGGACACCCCAGCCAGGAACGATGCTCTAAGTGAGTGACAGTCCCAAGACGCATGGTGGACCGGTCCTCCCATGGGACGTTGTGATACCACAGGCAGAGATCTGGGCTAAGGCGGAATAGGCCCCTGTGGGCTCTGCGGTGAGCCATTTGTGTCTCCACCTCCTCAGCTGTGCGGCTTCCTTAAGCCTGAAACTGGTTCGGGATGATTAAGAGACTCCAGCCTGCCCCGGTCAGGGCATCTCATGACCCACGTGGACTTCCAGCTTCTCTCTGTGCAGAAGTTAATCCGCATGGGAGCGCCCAGCACACACATGACCCTCTAGGCTGGGAGGTGTTTGCAGGTTCCTTCGAACATGTAAACACACACATATATTTAAGTACCTATCTGTGCTGTATGTAAATGTACACTATGGCTTTTTTTTTTCAGAGAACAGTATGTAAGTATCGCAGGGGAATGATTATATCATCGTTTTGGAGTGATACTAAACTCCTGTGGAGAATGGGAAACTAGGTTAAAACTGGAATACGAGGCAAGGATATTTTTCTCTGAATCTCTTGCCTTTGGGAAACAAACATCTCCCCACTCTTAAAAAAAAAGAGGATCTAAATGCAGGGAGGAGTTGCTTTCCTCCTCTGTTCTGCTTTTGTGTGGCTGCTCAAGGGACTGTGTACTTCCCACCCACTGCAAACGTGACTTGAGCGTACAGAGCCCGCACCCTCCTCACCAACGACAGAACAGGACTACCAGATGAAGCAGAGCAAGACTGCTGTGTTCAGGCAGGACATCAGCGTGGAGGACCAGGCAGCCAGGCCTGAGGGAGTTTGTTTTTTTGGACCACAGGCTGGTGTACCCCATGCCAGGCACTTGCAGGGGCCCTTAGAAAAAACCTGCAAACACCTCCCAACCTAGATGGTCCTGCATGGTCCTTTAGAAACAGAATAATCAATAAAGAACATTTACTAGAAAGACTCGCCACTCCCAACTCTTTTTCTCCCAAAACACGATACTGAAATGCCTAAGAACTTTCAGAAAGCTTGGTTTTCATGTAATGCTTCTGCCGAGAAGCCACAGGGCAGAAGAGCCACGGACGCTTTTCTCTACGGCTGAACTCTTGTTTCCTGGCTTTGCCGCCTGTCACATATACCCTAGGGGTGGATACTACTGTGAGCTCTTTTCTGCATCAAATGTCCAGAAAAATGGTACAGCTTAAAGGAGAGGACGAAGTAGAGAAAAGGTTTATTTCCCTCTCCACCTTGGTCTGTCACAAGATCTAACATAAAGTACAAGGGGGACCCGCAAAACCCCGGAATTTACAAAAAATGGTGCATTTATTGTTTTGTGTGTAAACTTCAGTCACCTTTAGAGTACTCTCTGTTTAATACACCTACTGAGACTTTTCCAGTGCTCAAAGCAGTTTTTGAACTCATCAGTATTGATGTCTTTGAGTGCTTCTGCCGCTTTTTTGTTTCACTTCTTCCACATCGGCAAAAACGTTTCCCTTTGAGAACTTTTTTCATCCAGGGAAACAAAAAAAATAAACAGTTGCTTGGGGTGAGATCGGGTGAATAGGGAGGGTGGCGCATGGGGATCATGCCGTTTTTGGTAAAAAACTGCTGAACACTCAGTGCGGCATGGACAGGTGTGTTTGTAAATTACCCTTCATGAAATGGACAAACATGCTGAAGATGCTCCAAAAATTAAAAAAATTAGCAGCCATGCTAGCTGGTACTGATGCCAATGAGTCCTAGAACACTTATCTAGTTGGGGAAAGCCTGCCCTCCAAAAGATACTTTTTATTGGGTCCCTCCCCCTCATATCCTGTAACTACAGTGTAGGTAAAAAAATACCCTGACAAGCGAAACGGGATCTGCATGGATGGAACTGGTGTGGGCAGCAAGACACATGTAAATCAGGGAACGTTTTGAGGATGATCTGTCGTCGTTAGAGTAGCTGGTTTTTCAGAAAATGAAACGCCTTTACTTGATACCAGACTCTTACTTATTCTGTCTCATGACATCAGAACCTTTTGAAAGTCAGTCTTTGCAATAAAAAACAGCTTCCTATGACTCGTTTGACTGTGAATTAGCAGTGATTCATTCTTCAGATACCCGTTGGACCTGAATATTTACCTGTAAGGTGGGGCTACGTGTAGGTTCTTCAAGAGCCAAGTTGTGGGCTGCAGGTGAGTACACCGAACCTGCCCTTGACACCATGACAGACGCAGGTCTCCTCAGAGATGTGCAACTGTGCGAGACTGAGCAGATGGCTCTCAGACATCTGTCTTCGATGACTTTCCCTTTGCTATTCCATTGACATAATAAAAAACATTTGCAGGCATGTGTGTGACGTGTTGTTCCAGGTGCTAGGGGGCTTACAAGTAAATAATGAACTGTCCCTACTTGACAAGAACTGTCTAGAGCAGGGGTATCTAACCTTTTGGCTTCCTTGGGCCATCGAGTAAAGAGGATTTGTCTGACCTAAATTATGTAATACACTTAGTGTATACTCATAGGAAGACTTCCTTTTTAAATTATAAAGTTTAGAAAAATGAAAACAATATAAAACTAGTGGGAAATGTGACCTTGTTTTTTGTACAATGAATGTATCCGTGTCTGGTCGGATGGACGTGGCTGCAATTCTTAGTGTGTTCTCAAGGTGCTCATCAGAAATGCTTGTTCAAATTTTGCTGTCTGTGTGCTTCATCATTGAAAACAGCTGCTCACACATGTGTGTGCTGCCAAAAAGCAATGTCACGAGTAAGGCGTGATTGTGAACTTCAAAAACGGAGCGATGCATGGGGTCACGGAGAAAATGAACGCTAAAAAATACATGACGTTAAAAGATTTTGTGGGGGCCCGGGCTTGGTGGCTCAGCCTGTAATCCCAGCACTTTGGGAGGCCGAGGTGAGTGGATTGCCTGAGCCCGTGGGTTCAAGACCCGCCCGGGCAACTTGGCGAGACCTCATCTCTACAATTAAAAAAAAAAATCAGCCAGGCGTGGTAGCACGTGCTTGTAGTTCCGGCTACATGGAAGGCTGAGGCGGAAGGATCGCCGGAGCCCAGCAGGTGGAGGCTGCGGTGGCCGGGAGCGGCTGCTGCACTCCAGTCTGGGTGACAGAGTGAGACTCCCACTCAGAAAAAAAAAAAAGATTTTGTGGGGCTGCATGACTAACTGTTCTGGGCCATGGGCTGGACGTGCCCAGCCTACAGGGTGAGAGACAAAGCAACTGTCCTTTCACAGGAAACAGGATCAGGGCATTGGCAGAAGTACAAGGAACGTGGCTTGGCAGCACAGGGGACGATGCTCTGGCCCCCTCCCCTCGGCCCTGACCGTTCCCTGGGAAGGCGTCTGCACTGACTCAGGTCTAAAAGGCATTAGGTGTTTATGTTAGAAAGATAACGTGGAAGCGATTAAGTCTTACTGGAAGGCTTCATGGTGGAGGTGGCAACTGCCTTGACTTTTGAAAGATAAGTAGTCGAAGGTTTTGTGAATGACTACCCGAATTTTTTTACCTGCAGTTTAATTTACAGAAGTATATACTACGCTTTTTATAATGTGTGCGAAAAACACCACTTTTATACGTTCAGATTGATCTTCCCAAGAACAGGCCCTGCAATGGATTGGTGTCTCCTCCAGGGGAGGAGACGGAGAGAAGCTGTTCTGGGCAGAGAAGCCCCCAGGGATAACGGCGTCAAGGCTGAGGTATGTCTGGGGGTGAGGGGTGACCTGGCCTGGGCAGTGGGGGATGGGCACACTGGAACGCCTTGCTCAGGGGTTTGTCGGACTCCAGTTTTGACCATGGTGGCCAAAACCATGCGAAATGGACAGAGGGATGGGGTCAGGGCTGTTCCGACAGTAGCAAAGGAGAGCAGACCAGGGCCTCATCCAGGCTGGTGTCGCCTGGGAGGAAAAAGCTACTTCCCAGAGATGGGTGAGCGGCTGTGGAGCAGAAGAGGTCACGGCAAAGCTCAGTGACAGGGTCACGTCGGCCACTGAGACTGAGATCCCCTCAACGGGGCAGGGGGAGACAGTGGGAGGAAGTTTGGGACCAGACTGTCTGAGGTTGTGGCGTCCCTGCCATAGCCCCGAGGAGCTGGTCTCTCCCAGCACCCTTTGTCTGTCTGTCTTCCCTCTCCTGTCCTCATCACACCCCGCCTTGTGGGGCTTCCCTGCGTGTCACTGCATGGAGGGGACAAGTAGGCCTGACTCACGTGCACTTGCCCTGAACAAACGAGAAGGCTCAGAAACGTGGGGGAAAGCGGCCCCCCGATGCCCATCTCGCGCGACACAGGTTTTCATCAGACATAAATGCGGGTCCGTTGAAGCTACAGCACAGCTTCCAGGGTGACTCCTGCTCCCACCGCTCGTTCAGCAACTCTGGTGACATAGGCGTGCAGGTGTGCCACACCGAGTCACCACTCACTGGTCATGACTGCTTGGGGACACAGCAGGGAAGGTCTAAACTGTGTTCGAACACCTCAATTGCTGTGAGCCTCAAACAGTCCCAAAGGAAGCGCCGCCATTTCCTTGGAACTCTGTCACAGCCTTCAAGGAGGCCTGGAACACCTTGAAAACGGGGGAAGATACCGCCTAGAATTTGAAGTGAACACTCTTTGAAGAGCCCATGGTGGGGTGTTTTAAAATTCTTTGCACTATTGAAAGAACTGACCTGTTACCCTGGAGTGCACGCCTGACCAAGGCTGCACTTACAGAAGCATCTGGAGAACTTTAAAATGTCCTCGGTCTTTAAAAAAAAGAAGGCCAGTGGAGTAATGTGGTCCATGAATGCAATATGTTTGAGACAGAAAATGCCAAAGAAATGTCCACAGGTAGCTCACATGATGCTGTCTCCTAAGCTCTGAAATTACCAGCCCAATACAACAAACCTGCAGGCTGGGAGGAAGACAAATATTATTGTCTTTGATGCCCAGCTGCACCTGTTATAGACAATTTGCCTCTTTCTATAAACACAGGGACACAATCCTCAAAAACAGGCTCAAACCTGGGTAAGGAGAAATGACCCAAGAATTAATTAACCAAATAGGAGATTGAAGTAAACAAAGGAAAAATTATCATATCAAAATAAAAGACAAGAAACACGATTAAATTAGGCTTCAAAAGACCCGTGAGAACCTCATAAAAGGCATAATATGCACTTACCTGGTTTTTATTCTTTCATGATTTAATTTCTAATTTTATTCACTACCATCTGATAATTGCATGAAACACTTATTCTAACCATGGGTAATTTAAACTATTTTAATTTTTATTTCAGGGCTGTGAGACAAAGGAACCTATTTATTGCCTAAGGGGATTTTTTTTTTTAACAAAAATTAAAGCTTAATCTTTCATGTTTTAAAGCCAAGACTGTTTAAAATCACTTATAATAATGCTGTAGGGAGACTTTTCCTGGGTATGCAAAATTGAAATGATAAATTTATAATTATTAAAAAAATTAATAGTTTGGGGGATTGAATTGTCCCTTTCCTTTCCACATGAATTTGTCTGAGACTTAAGAGACACATTTAAAAACAGGGTCAACTCCAGGCCTGTGTGGCAGTGGCGGGAGGAGGTTTCTGGGCCGTCCACAGTGTAAGTGGACTTGTTCACATCTGGAAAGCCAGCCAGCTTACAGTTACTCAACACAAGCGAGGCCCTGGCCTTGGACTAGCTTGAAATTGCCCTTATTGGAGTCCTGAACTCCACTCACCTCATTCTCGGTGACTCTGAAAAAGTCCTGGATGGAAATCAAATAATTTTCTTTTACTTTAACACCAGAGTTTCTAGTTACACTTAAGAAAAATAATTGAGCTGGGCTTGGTGGCTCAGCCTGTAATCCCGCACTTTGGGAGGCTGAGGTGAGTGGATTGCCTGAGCCCGCGGGTTCGAGACCCGCCTGGGCAGCGAGACCTCATCTCTACAATAAATTAAAAAAAATCAGCCGGGTGTGGTAGTGCATTCCTGTAATTCCGGCTACTCGGAAGGCTGAGGCGGAAGAATCGCCGGAACCCAGCAGGTCGAGGCTGCGGTGTCTGGGAGTGGCCACTGCACTCCAGTCTGGGCGACCGAGTGAGACTCCAACTCAAAAAATAAAAAAAATAAAAAAATTGAAATGCAGATTTAAATCATTTCTGCAGCTACACTTTAGGATTCTACTGAAATACTTTCAGTTATTATGCAAAGCATTACTTGGCAGAGAAGGGAAAAATCACTTTCGGTGACACCTGAAGGCGGCAGATCTGGGCAAAGGGTGGAGGCCGTGGAGGAGGCATGGGGCGAGCCTGGGTCTCACCAGAGCAGGCAGAGGGCGGAGTCTCAGGAAAAAACGGAAAATGGTCAAATACGTCTAAAGTTCCTTGCTGACAAATGTCCGACCATCTCCTGGAGCTCTGTGAGTGGCCTGCATTTTAAGGCCACAACCAAAGCTCCTCTCCAGGTAGGATGGAACGGAGGCCGTCAAGGACCTCCCTCTCGGGCCTCCTCTGCTCCCTCGGCCCTAGGCCCACGCCATCCTCCTGCCTTCCAGCCTGTACCGTTGCTCAGTCTCCCACGTGAACACTTGCGTGGTGTCACTTAACTCGGGCTTCTGCTCCAGTGTCACTTTTTGAGACAGGGGTCACCTCCTCCGGTCCCCTCCCCCTTCTACCTTCTACTGTGGGGTTGCACTCCAGTCTCATGTGCCGCTCACCACTTGGCTTCCTGTCTGATCCCCTGACAGAGCAAAGGACTCCCGAGAGCGGGCACTCGTCTGTCCCGCTCTTGGTTGCACCCAGCCCCAGGACAGGGCTTGCTGCCAGACAGCACTGAACAGACAGTATTCATGGAATTATGCTTTTGCACTTGGCTTCTTAACTGACAAGGCTTCTTCTGACTAAAGACACAACAAAATGCATGCATGATACTTGTGCTATTTTAATGCAATCACAGGCCTGGGGGGTGGGTGGGTGGGTAGATTCCTTACTTTAAAAAATACGTTTCAATCTGATTTATAAAACGTAAACTAGAGGTCAAGTTTTTTTATTTGCTTTTTAAGAAAAATCACTAATAATTTTGTAAAGAGGAAATTTATCATGTGAAAAAGGGTCATTACAGGTCTATTTAAACTATGTGCATTTGCTGTATTAAAGCTGTAACTTAATTTCTTAAAAAAGCTGACTTAAAGTTTATCTTTCAGGAATATATGGGGTGCCAAAAAAAGTATACACATTTTTAGAGATGTTTTCTATGTATTACCTTTTGAAGTTGAATTGGATCACAGTAGCAATGTGTAGTATGATGTTCACTCAACTGTGCTTCCACCATTTTTCTTGACTGTCTGGCCTGTCAGGTGGTGACACTAGCATTCATTTGAGGAGTGCCATCTTTTGAAAGAACATTGAAAATTAAAATATATATACTTTTTTTGGCACCCTCAGTATTGACTGCATAAAACGAGGCCCACATATAGTAATGGCTTGGCTTTGGAGACCCTTTACACAATGAAGTCAATACACCTAGCGTGCTTCTGCCATGAGATTTCAGCACATGAAGGCCAATTCCTCCAGCTACTTAAACATCTCTCAGGCTTCTCCCTCCAAACTGTCCTGGGGTCCAGTGTCTTAGCTCCACAATGTTTTATAAAGAGACCAACTGCTCTTTGGAGCTCCCTGAAGTCAAAAGTCTGAAGAAAGCAGGTCTACAGAATGCCGTGGCTTTCACTGTGTGTCTTCCCAACAGAAAACACGTGCACTACTTTCTCATTAATGTTTTTTCAACATTGGTGAATCTTCTGGGTATAGCCGATAGAGGGTCATATGATTTTCAAAGTTAGAAGGAAGCTTGGAGATTGTCTGGGCCAAGTACTTCATGTAACAGAGGAGGTGAGATCATCTGTCAGGGTCTAGAAACTTCAGGGAAGAAGGGAAGCCAGTGAAACTTCTTTTTAAATGTTTTTTTTACATCTTGTATCTAAGCAACCACATTATATCTGGCTTGTACAAAAAGAAAAATGGCATCTGCTTTTGAGTAAGGCAACCAAATTTGCGAGGAAAAGAGACTTTAGATTACATAGCCCAGAATCTGACTAGAAATGAAAAGAAATATGTTCCTAGCTAGACCATGGATTTTAAAATCGAATGTGATGGATGGAGCTGGTGTGACACAGAATACTGGAATGATTAGGGACTTTGAGATTTACAAAGAATTCCTAAATTGCTTTGGGAAAAAAAAGGACAGGACCAGAAAACAGGACTAGGATCACAGTGGGGGCGCTTAACAAGGGTTGTGTGGACAATATAGACCTTTTTAAAGCCAAAGTGAATGTCTGAGAATTGCTAGCACAGCGGTTTCTCTCACCAAAAACTTTATCTCATCCTTGGAAGATAAAACACAAACACACTCAAACTTTGTTCCTTTAAAAACAATAGTAGATGAAATAACCTACTAAGATAAGTCAACAGCCAGTGCCATCTCCCGGCCCCACCCTGGACACAGCCAGCCTTGCCCTCTGCACTTGGGAGCACACAAACCCACGCCGCTCCCGCCGCGGCGTCACCTGCAAGGGAAGAGCGACCCGCCCACTCACCGGGACTCGTGAGGGCTCCCAGGGCGCTGCTCGTGGTAGAGAGGGGGTTTGCATTGGTGCTGGTGGCTGAGGTCTGGGCTGCGGCGGCAGCGGCAGCCAACGTCGCCAGGTTCTGGAGCTGCAAAGCGTTCATGCCTGTGAAGGGAAGAGGAAGGTCACTTGAGCAACAGCTCCACTTCCCCAGTCTCAAGACATCAGGGCAGACAAGCACAGAAGACACCCTGCGCTTGCGTCGCGATGTCCCATGCACGGGGCTGTCTTGGCGACTCTCAGGGCCGCCCTGCTTGATGGGAGATCCTCCGAGGCCACCTCCTGCGGTGCTCTCAGATGCGCTCTGCTACCCCCGAGGCTGCTTGCTGACAAAGGAACCTGACCGAAGTCCACTCGTCCTTCTCGCCAGCAGGCACCTCTCTGCGGGGCCACCTGTCCTAACTGGGGTCCCCATCCAACTCCCTCCTCTGGTGCTGTAGAGCTGTCTAGAAAAGATGAGAGAGTCTCGTGTCGACTGGCCACATGGGCTCCTGGTGGACCGGCAACTTCCACGATGTAGCTGTTGAAAAATGGTGAGATGTGGCCTTGGGCAGCTGGAGGAAGGGCTTCAAGACCATCTCCATCCCTCAACTCGAGGTATTCTAGAAGAAACTACCATTTACTGGTTCAAAGCTCTTGCTTTGAAGTTGATATGGGTTCTAATCCTGATTTTTCACTTTCCCAGCCGTGTGATGACTCTGGGCAAATAAATAACCAATTTCTTGACAAGGAGTGGCCACGTTAACTGTACCGTAGCTCAGAGGACTGCAGTACAGATTAAATAAAACGATGGAATCGTAAGTACCCAACGCATGTCAGCTATTCTGGGGTCAGATGCGATCAGAGGTGTTCAGAGTGGTGTGACCGTAGACATATGTTAGTGATTGTTACTGCCATTGAACGTCTCTCTTCCGATTTTAAATGTGAACTCTAGACTGGACTCGGTGGCTCTACCTATAATCCCAGCACTTTGGGAGGCCTGGGCGAGTAGATTACCTGAGGCCTCGGGGTCGAGACCAGCCCGGACAACTTGGCAAGACCTCACCTCTACAATAAATAAAAAAACAATTAGCTGGGTGTGGTAGTGCGTGCCTGTAGTTCCAGCTACTTGGGAGGCTGAAGCGGAAGGATCACTGGAACCCAGTATCAAAGCTGGGGTGGCTGTGAGCGTGCCACTGCACTCCAGCCTGGGCAACAGAGTGAGACTCCAACTCAAAAAAAAGAAATAAATTAATTAATGTGAACTCTAAAGTGTGTCCGTAGCAGGAACTCATAGTTAATATTTGATAAATACAAGAATGAATGAATGAAAACGGCAGTACCTTAATAGTTCTATTTGTGAAATATGTGTATTTGCCCTTTAAGGGGGACTTACTTTGAACTAGAATGAATTTCTGACTAATGAAAATTATGAAAAAACAGCAGAAAGAAATGAACATTTGTAAGAACACAACAGTGGGATTAGCTGGGAGGTTTGGGCCATGGTCTGGGGCTGGGGTCGGGCCCATGTCTATGTTGGATCCACGTTTAACATTTTTACTCCAACCCCCTATTTCTCAAGCCGAAGGCTCAATGAATCATCAAAATATTTTTCCAGGATCCACTTTATAGTAAGGGAATGCACACACGAGAAGCGGGAAACAATGGTTCTCTCCTTACACAGAGGAATTTAATACAGAACAATACCAGAGTTCGGTAATCAGCTTATTTTACCTTCTTCTCAGGCCTAAAATCCAGATACCTCATAAATATCCACTGAGCAAACGGAATCTGTTTTAGGGAGAGCGGCCTGATAACTGCTTCCGTGTGTGTTTGGGGGTGGGTGGAGCGACAAGAGAATATTCTAGCGGCGTACCTGCGCCAGCCCCAGCTACTCGCACGGAGCCCTCAGGACAGGCCAGCTCGGAGTTGGCTGCAGAACTCTCTAGAGAGCACTCCCGCCCCACCGCCCTGGCCTTGTCAGTCAGGGTGTATCTCGACTCAGGGAAAAGTTCCTCATGTGTTGGCTGCGAAATGGGTTCTCACTGTATCCAAAGCGATCCTCTGATTTCTTCCAGAAGATATCCAGACCTGCTGGCTTGGGGTGAAAGCCAAGCACCTGATTTTCAAAACAGATTCATTTTGTGGGGATACTTAGAAGCGGGGCACAAGTGTTTGTGGAATCCACGAACTCCTGCAAGAAAAGGGCAGACTGCCCACACCCTGCTTTATCAAGCTCACACGATGGGGAACAGAGCTCTCTCCTGTCCTCTCTGATCAAGGCTCAAACAGTGTCATATCTGCGAGAGAATGGGTGCGGAGAGGCCCTGGTCTGATTTTTCAGTTTTACTTTAAGACAGTGGATGTGGAGGATTCTGGGAGCTGCCTGGCTTCAGTGCAGAACCACCTGGCCCAGAAGGGCTGTATGTCCTGGCAGCATGGGAACACATGTCCCACCTGAGGGTGACAGGGACACAGGGCTGTGAGGGACCTTGCCAAGAGGGGGGCACATTTGTACTGATTCATCTGTGCCCTTGTGGGTTCCTGTGGATAGTATTTCCTCTAATGTTTTATCTTTTTTTTTGAGTCATATCACTCTGCTGCCCAGGTTGGAGTGCAGAGGCATGCTCATAGCCACCACAGCCTCGATTTGCTGGGCTCAGGAGATCCTTCTGCCTCAGCCTTTCAAGTATTTGGAACTACCAGGTGTGTACCACCAAACCTGGCTAATCTTTTGATTTATTGTAAAGACAAGGTCTTGCCAAGTTGCCCAGAACCCCTGGGCTCAGGCTCTTGCCTCTGCCTCCCCAAGTGATGGGGTTACAGGTGTGAGTCGCCATCCCAGCCTCCTCTAATGTTTTAATGACATAACCCAGATGGCCAGACGACCTCACCAACATGCCGCTGAGCATACAAGAGGGTTTAGCTTTGAGATGGAAACGTATCGTGCGTCTGGCCCTGACGGATCTCAGAGACATTGTTCTTGGTTCAGGCCAGAGGGTCCCCCTCTAGGACATCCCTGGCCTTCCCAAGGGGGAGCACCAGTGATGGAGCTGCAACAGTGGCCTGGCTTAGCTGGCTAGCTTGGGTCAGAGACATTCCGTGCCTGAGCTGGGGGCCAGGGCTTTCTGCTACGTCTCACGCCTCCCTGGGAGAAGACTCAGTTTGCACTTGACATGTGTACTCTCTGCATCTGCAGACCCCTCGCGTGTTCCTCACTCTTCTGCAGCCCTCATCACGTCCTCCTTGCACAATACTTGTTTGTGTTTCTCACCTTCGTAACTAGATACTAAGTTCCTTGAGGACAAAGATTTTGTCTTACTCATGTTCAAGTCCATCTGACTACATCTCCGTGCTGCTGCATATATAGTGGGTGGTGGAAGAATCTACGTGAGAAGGAGGAACAGGGTAACAACTGTGTGACATTTACATAAACCCCTATAAAGAGCATTGTCTATTGAGCCAGCCAAGGCTTAGTTTTCCCCTTTCTTTATTAGCTCTTTGGTATTTACAACAGCATCAAATATCGACTGTTTTCCTTCAATCGTTAACTAATCTGTTGTACAAACACTTGCTGGAGCCATGTTTATTCCGTATCTCACCCACTGACATTCACCAAAGGTCCTGGAGCTGAGCCGAAGGCGCTCAGGCTCTCCTTCCGTGACCCTCTACTTCGGGAATCCAGAGCTAGGGGCCTGTGCGCTCCCCTCCGCGGTCCCCCCCACAGACGTCACCATCCAGGAGGGTCTTGGACATCCTGCCCAGCCTTTTCCTGATGCCACCTGGAAAGGCCAGGTGGACTGACTGTGTTTCTAAGGCACCACACTGGGGTGTGGCTGACACCTCAACGGCCACACTGCCAGGAAAGGAAAAGACAGGACCGAGAAAGTCGAGATGCAAAGGGGACAGGAGAGGCCACTGGGATGCCGGCATCTGAGGAATCCCACGGGAGGAACAGGAGGGAGGGAGAGTTAGACGGAGAGCACTCGCCAGGCAGGATGCTCACCCGCCCGTCCACCCAGCCACCCTCTGTCTGTCCATCCATGCTTCACTCATCTGTCCTCCATCCGGTCAGTAGTTACCAAGTGGCCATGGTGGGCCAGACCTGGGCAAGACACTGAAGATACAGCAGAAGCACGAAGGCCCCGGTGCCCCAGGAGGATGGTGGAGATTGGAGCGGGGAGAAGCCAGTGACTGGGGAGAAATCATCCCACATCGCAGCTTCTGGAAACAAGTCCAGACTCCAAGCCCGACTCTCACTGAAGCCTGCGATGTGGTGGGGATGAGGTCTGAGCACGGGCCAGTGGAGCCGCTGCAGGAGGCGGCGTCCTGGAGGACGGCAGCCTGTCCCTTCCATCCTGACCCTCCACGGTCCTTGCGTGCTGACCCAAGACACCTTCACGGCCCTCCGGCCCCCATGCTCAGAAATACGTGCTCCTTAGCAGGGTGGGGGGTGGTGGGCGAGCGCCTGGAGCTTCCCCCTCCTCCTCCTCCTGTGCTGTGGGCTCCGTTTACTTCATTAAACTTTGTGCCTGTGAGGGCGGGTGGCCCCCACTCTCCACAGCTGCCTAGAGCGGCCTGTTCGCCTTCGCCGGGACAGGCACAGACCAGGGCTGTCCGAGAGGCGTGCCAGCCCGCCGGGTCACAAGCCCAGCGGGCAGGGACTGAGCCTGTGGTCTGTCTTCGCGAGGAGCTAAGAACTGAGTTAACCAGGAGCCAGTCCACAGCCGTGTGCTGCGCTCGCCAGGCAGGCCTGATTCCTGACTGACTTCCTTCTGCGCCAAGACCCGATCCCAGCCATCCTGCCCGTGGCTGCAGCTTCCCCAGTGAACCCACGGCCCTGGCCACCTCCTGAGGGCTGAGCTGCTGCAGGCCGCGCCCCCACGTTGGGCTCCTGGCTTCGGGCCGAGGCCCACTGGCAGGACCGAGGCACCTGCGAACTCCCTGGAATTCTATGAAAAGTACATGCGTGGCACTGGGGCAGAATGCTCTGGCAACAGATCCTCAAAAGCTGAAGACCTGACTTGTCAAGATGAGCTGGAAGAGACAAGTCCTGGCCGAAAGCCACCGAGTGAGAGCCTGGGGGGCGGGTAGGAGTGCTGAGTGACGGGAAGAAGTGAGAGCCGGGAGGAGGACACGGAGAAGAGCAACAAGGAGTGGAGGGGCTGGCTCCTTCTCCCTCTCAGGACACACGCCAGGAGAAGCCGGACAAGCCTGAGTTCCTCCAGTCTTGGCTGCGATCCTGGGCACGGGTGACACTGAGAAGGACCCAGCAGGGGCGGGAGCTAGAAAGCTCCACAGAGCAGCCCAGGAGACCCCAGAGCCTGCCCTAACTCCTGGGGGTCTCACCCAGCTGGGACCAAGGCTGGAGGCGCCCTCTGCCCCTCCTCAGAAGGCCTCCGTCCATCCAGCCAGGCCGAGGCCTATTCTTTGGGCGCCCCTCCATGGACGCTCCTGTACCACCCTGGTCTTCTGGCTGTGGATGTCTCATCCCCGCCCCCCGACCTGGTCTCCCCGTCGTCATCCTGGGACATGGAGAAAAGCCTGGGACACAGTGCTTCTGGGTCCCTGCCTGCCAAGCGCATACATCCCTGGGACTGCTGTCCAGGCTCTTCCCACCACAGGTGTGTCCACAGCCACGGAGGCCTCCCCGATGTGCACATCTCACCTGCCGTCGCTTCCCACGTTGGGGAGAAGCTGTTTCGGGAAGAGGCACCGGCCCTCTGTGAGGACCAGCCAGGCAGCCGTCAGGCCCACACCCGAGTTTCCTGCTCTCCCTCCTTAGCGCCAGACTGATCCAGCATGCCGCAGCCCCCTCCACACTTAGGCCTCTCCCTCCCTCAGCTCCCCCGATGCTTCCTGGAGCCCACCAACAGCCTGCTCGTGGGGCCGTTTCTGGTTCCCTTCCATCTTTACCACTCTTCTCTGGGGCGTGAGGGTCCTGTCCTTTCCCTCTCTCCCAGCCCCTCTCCCGGGTGCCTGCTGGGTCACCACCCCCAAGCCACACTTCCTCCCATCTGCTCAACCTGAGAGGGCATGAGATGGGGGACTTGGGCACCCGAGGGAAGCTGGTGCTGGCTTGGCAAGCAGCTCCCTTCCGAGAAGAAAATCCACACGTAGCTTCCTGAAGCCCTCTGCTCAGATGGGCACCCCTCGCACCAGGGGCAAAGATCTGGACATGCACAATATTCAGGTAAGTTTTAGTAAGTGTGCCAGTGTGCTGCAGTCAAGATGACAAAGAAAAAATAAAGTTGGGAATACAGGGATTCAACTTTTCATTCATTACTTGGGGAAAAAAAATTCTTCTCAAAACCAAGAAATTATGTACCAAACAGATGCGCAATATGCCTATTTGAAACTTAAGATTTTAAAAAAATTATTTATAAGGAGAAGGGCATGAAAATTTAATTTAATGTTCACCTTAGGTAATTTTGTGTCTTATTGTTCATAGCAATTACCATAAATCTGCATATCAATAAGCAAGAACAGATGTCAGTTGTTACAAGTGCTTGCCAATCAGGTCTGTTAAAAAGTGACAGATGGGTGGTTATAGAACATTCTCATAAGGCCTATTAGCACATTCGCAGGAAGCGTCTGTGGCGTGGACTGCTGGGGACTTGGCCTGGAGAAGAACACAGGATCTTCGTGGGTCTTTGTGGACCTGGGATGTGTACTTCACGACCGGCAGCATCTCAGTGTGCCACTCTCAGACCTCCAACATAGTGTTTTTGCAGGTGCCGCCCTGCTGCTCTACTGGGGATAGACAGACTCATACTCTGAAGAGCTATTCTGTTGTGGTAGCAAATATTTGCACGCTACACTTTTTTTTCGTTGGAGTCTCACTTCATCACCCAGGCTGGAGTTCAGTGGTACGTTCACGGCCACCGCAGCTCGACCTGCTGGGCTCTGGCGATCCTTCCGCCTCAGCCTTCCGAGTAGCCGGAACTACAGGCACGCGCTACCATGCCTGGCTAATTTTTTTACTGACTAATTATAGAGACAAGGTCTTGCCAAGTTGCCCCTTGGCTGTTTTTGAGCCCGTGGGCTCAGGCAATGCCTTCACCTTGGCCTCCCAAAGTGCTGGGATAACAGGCTTGAGCCACCACGCACACTCTACACTTTTATTGTTACTTTCGAAACCGAGACCAAGTATTTTAGAAGGGAATTATCACTGGCTTTCCTGAAGATCAAGAAAGTTCAAGTGAGGCTGTTTCCCCTAGACACTTCTCTTCAGCCACAGCTTCAGAATCTCTAGAATTGGTTTAGCAATTCTTTTTCTGTTTCTTATTTTGGCTTTATTTTCTCCTCAAACAGAAAGTATCCTCCTCATCGAAACCCCAAAACTAAAACGAAACACACATACACGTCCCGTAACAGAAACCCACTCATGGTCCCTTTGACATATTTTCCAGAATGCAGGGAGGCGATTTTCCTGTTACTGTCTCTGAAGCGCTTCTCTTTTCACAGTCTCGGGACCTGTGAAGCCGCTTGTAGGGAAGTCACTGCAGCTGTGTCACTGCCAGCACACCTGACCCGGCTGAGACTCGGAGCTCTGCCTCGCCAGGGGGTTTCGGATCAGGATGAGCTGGACTTGAAACTGGGACCTGCCACTTCCTAGCCTAGCGACTCGGGACAAGCCTGCTAACCTCCCTAACCTCATGTGCCCACCTGCGCAGTGGGGGACAAAGAGCTTCTCCCTTGTGAAATCAGGGAATTCTGGACTCCAGTCCATACTACGCCACTTATAGCGCTGTGGTCACACTGCTTATTTGACCTCTTCGTGCTTCTCGCTTTTCCAGTTGCAAAGAGGTAAAAACATGGTGGCTGTGTCCTTGGCATACTGTGAGGATAAACCGCATGACTTACAAGCAACTCCGTCACAAATAAAATTGTGAAACACTGCCCGTTTTTCTATCATGATGCTTTTTAGCGATGACAGGTGTTACCAAAAAAGTAAGGACTGAGAAGACACTTTCCCTTATTCCTTTCTCCTTCCAGAAAAAAGTCCAGCCTCTCAGTCCAAACTCAGACCCAAGTTTCAGAACTTCACTGAATGCATGTCACAGCTGAGAGAGAAATGGACAAGTTTTCATTAGAAGTTTTAAGAGGGAAAGTAAAACCAATCAACTTCAAGGAGGCACAAGAAGTATACTTAAAAGCACTCAGCTTATGAAGAAGTGATCCTAACCCATTTTCTGCTTTTACATTCCAAATTTAGTAAAGCTTCCCTTTTATAAAAATCATACAGCACATCTGAAGTTATTTTTAGTTGGAACGGTAAGATTTTTGGGGGAAAAAAGTATAGCTGATGTCTCATTCAATTTTAGTGATGCAACTACTTAGTAACTTGTCATCTAAAATTTCTTTTTCTGTTTCTTATTTTGGCTTTATTTTCTCCTCAAACAGAAAGTATCTTACTCATAAAAATGTGGCATTTTAGAGTCTACCCATAAACCTCAATCTCTTGAAGGATAGACCAGTATGTTCTGAGAGTTGTTCACAACAAAATATTATTGGCTTCTGAAATGATATTTCACTCTTCGCTGGAAGTTTTGGGATGGATGACTTGAATTTTAGATGCGGGGATTCTCCTGTATGTCACTGTAGCACATACACATCACACCCGAATCCCTTATATGCTTGCTATCACTATGACATGGCATCAATCACGAGCATTTTAACATCAGGTGGGGCTGGGGACATATAACCTCTTGGGTTCCTTCAGTCCTACTATCATGTGGCTGCTACTATTTTTGTTATGTTTTGCATTATATAAACTGTCTCCAAATCCTCAGCAACTCATTTGTGGAGATACTGTCTTTCGTTTCTATAGTGTTCTCTTGTTTTCTACATAAGGCTAGGCATTTCTAGGCATTTAACTTAAGCTCCACTGGAGATTTAGGGCTGTCAGTTTATAAATCTGTTCACTCATCCACTCAAGAACAGTTACCAGCAGCTCTTGGAGGAGGGCTGAGTCCATCGGCCACCTGGCCATGTGTCTTGATGCAGGGAAGAGTTGGGAGTATTCAGAAAGGGGAGGAAGAAAGGAAGGAAAGGGCTTTGGGGAACACAGAAAAAGAGGCATGCCTCCCACATTTGGAAAAGCTTCTAGAAAGTTAGTTCCATTACCACTCCACCATGATCACTTCATAATACCGTTGCAGGTTAATGGCAAGGACAAAAGTTAAGCCTTACTTTTGGGACAACACAACAGACTAGGAGAGGCCATGTAACTTTTCTCTACTGGGGGAAAAAATACTCCAAACCATAATCCTGCAAATACTTAGGAAGATGAGACCTGGTGCGCCATAGAAATGAAGGGTACCCTTCACAGAACCCTGACATCCCCACTCTAAATATTCAGAATATTCTCGTACTCAAGAGGGAGGGAGGTGATGGCCTGTCCGGCATTTGATTCCACTGCCTTTGTAGACTTGGTGTGCTGAATTCCTATGCTGAAGGCTCAAGCAATGAATATTTTAGAAAGCCCAGGGCATTTACAGAATGTCTTAAATTAGCCGTCTGGGTGACTTCTCAGCCATCCTGGTGCCTTCGAAGGTGACTCCCAGAGCGCTTCAGTCTTCAAATGGTTGCACGGAGCACGTACATGCTAACATCCCGACCCAGGAGGGCGAGGTGGAGGCATACACATCCTAATGAAAAATGACAGGGCACTCTGTCTACCCGGATGACACGCTGGGCAGTGGCCTCAGGACCCAGTGACCTTCTCTGCATAATTCAACAGTGGGAGGGGGAGAGCCCGAGGCTTCTCTAAGGAAAGCCCCTAATTTTGGATCTGAGCGAGTCCATACTATTAGAAGAAAAACAAATCTCTTATTGGCTGAACACGTGATAAATCTTAGCATTTATTTCAGAGCCTGGAATCAGGAGGTTGTCTCCTTCAGAACACAGAGATTCCCCTGAATGTTTTACTTATAATTCTCTAGTCCTCTTCACAGAATTAAAAATAAATTAACCATTCAATGTGGCCTTAAGCTCCAAAGCCAGCTTCCCAAGCCGTACGCATAAAGATTTAACTTTTTATCATTTCAAGATTTTTTTCCCTAATAATTCAGAATGAGCTGGCAGGATCAACAGACTGAAAGCCCAGCAGTGTTTTTACTGCAGGCCAATAAATGCTGTCAGACAACCAGTTACCCTGAGCCTATGGGCCATGGTGGCGGATGGGCTGACGGTCACGTAACACTTTTTGGGAGAAACCTCATTCAAAGTCTTTCCAGGTTTACCCGAAGTAAAAGCAAAAAGCAAAAACAACAACAAAAGCGAGACCTCATCTCTACAATAAATCACAAAAATCAGCCGGGCGTGGTAGCGCATGCCTGTAAATCCGGCTACTTGGAAGGCTGAGGTGGAAGGATCGCCGGAGCCCAGCAGGTCGAGGCTGCGGTGGCCGGGAGCGGCCACTGCACTCCAGTCTGGGCGACAGTGAGACTCAAACTCAAAAAAAAAAAAAAAAAAAAAAGAAAAAGAAAACAAAGTCAAGGATATACGTTTGAAAAAAGATGTGGAAAAAGGAGTTTTCACAGTGACAAATCAAGAAATCTGGCTTTTACTTTGCACACATGCGGGTTTCATCGCATTCAGGGTGTCCTTGATTAAAACAAGCATCTTGATGCTGATATGCCAAAAATCTGTTCTTCTACTTGCCCTCTCCCCCTACCTTTCTGGAATCAAACAAGGAAAAAGCTTTCTCGCTGCGCCTCGCGGCGGGTTAATGGGCACCTGTGTTCTGATTTATTGCACATGCTGCCTTCCCTGGCCCAGTGTTAGGTAAGGAAATCAGCATGGAAGGTGGCACGGCAGGAGT
This sequence comes from Cephalopachus bancanus, assembly GCA_027257055.1. Classification (NCBI taxonomy): domain Eukaryota; kingdom Metazoa; phylum Chordata; class Mammalia; order Primates; family Tarsiidae; genus Cephalopachus; species Cephalopachus bancanus. The sequence goes on from JAPVLO010000027.1 coordinate 6,223,372, forward strand.
GACCTTTCACTAATCACTGCACCTCAGTTACTACTGGCACAGCTCATTATACAAAGGAATCCTTCAATGAGCTGGCTTTCAAATACAGTCACACTTTGATTTTCTTGAGAACAAAGATTATACTTTCACATGAAAGCTTCTGATGCACAATTCTGTCAACTGGGGCACTAAAGTTAAAAAAGGCACCCTGTTAATTGTCTGTCGTTATCAAGGGGCTGCAAACTGCATCAAAGATAGGCCTGCAATCCTGGCTTTCGTTATGGAGGTCAGAGCATTTTTATTGACTGCCCGTTATTAAGATTTTAGAGAGATGTCAATCATCTTGGCTGCCCTGGATACAGAAATCAGGCTGGACAGCCCCTCGTAATCAACCCCAGTCTAGAAAACAACAAATGACGAGAGAGCGTCTTATGCCGAGCAGGAATTCTCAGCCCTTTGCGTTGGAGCTGTTATGCAAGGGGAGGGTGGGTGGGACACACGGGAGGCAGGGGGCCTTTCAGAGCAGCCAACTCCGATGTCCACATCTCAGACAGACGGCTGACGGGTCTGGTCACTACTCTTCGTTCTGTTTTCCCTGTTTCTTTCTTTGCCCTCTGAACCCGCCCAAAATCCGACAGCAGCACAGTCCAGAGGAAAGGCATGCTCAAAAGGAGAGGCGTGTTTCCTGACTTACCCGCCATCTGCTGAATGCCACTGAATGCACCCAGGTTGCTGGAGGAGGTGGCTTGCTGCAGGAGCTGCAAAAAAACGCACAAGAGCTGAGTCAGGGCAGGGAAGCTGAGAACCACGTAACCTCCTCGTTACACGGGGCAAACCCAGTTTCCTCGACATGGGTAGAGTTGGTTGCCACTGCCTACTGATAGAGTGCCGGTCTCCAGAGCTGGGGCTGTAAATCCATATTAATGTCTAATCTCTATTAAGAAATAGACACTGGGGAAACTCACTGACGCTGCTGCCTTTGAACAATTAATCAATTTACTCTTTTTAACAACCAGGTGTTAAATCTATTGAAACCAACATCGCGTGACTAATTGTCTCTCTCCATCGTCTGGTAGTTACCATAACTCATCTCTGTCAATCAAGGCCAGTTCCCTCCATCTCTTCGGCTTTCCTGCAAGCTTCAGGTTCCTTTATCCTTCATTAGAAGGACACGGGTCTCCTGACTGTAGGCCCACAAAAAGACCATCACGATAACGACAGACATACATGCAGCTGGCAATTCACGGCCATAACTATATGACAAGCCCACGGTCAGCCATCTTTAAGGACTTCACTGGCAGAAAGAGATATACAGCTTGTCAAAACTTGCAATTACCTGGTGCTATGTACGTTGAAGTGACGCACCCTAAATACGTCAATCTTTTTAAGAAATTAATATGCTTGTGAAAAAGTCTGCATTTTTCCCTGGCACATTCAAAAACATGTTTTCCTGCCATGCAGAATCAGCGGGTATTGTGACATAAAGGCATGTGGGCCCCCATTCTGAGTGCAACTAGACTTGATGAATTCAGCTGAACTATGGGTTAGTTTAGGAGTGACACTGAGTGCTGAGCTGGATTTGTGGATATTCTTTTTGGTACGGTAGATCGGTACAGATTTAGTTTGTAGTCAGGGTAAGCATACAGTTATCTCCTGTATTCAAATGTACGTGGATACCAAAAAGCATAGACTTACCAAATTGATTACTGAAACATTGTTACAACATTCTGTGCTTAGGAAGTATGGGATGGATTCACTATTTAAAAAGTAGCTTTCAGCATTTATTTGGAGTTTTGAAAAACATAATGTAGAACACCGCCCCTCCAAGAAAGCGTGGGTCTCTTCAGCTTCATATGGAAAACTACAAATAGCCACGACTCAAAGGTGGGCATCTCTCAGCTGAGGTAAAAGCACCACACAGTGTGGAAGGAACATCAGTGGCTGATTCAACTGAAGTCTCACGTACAATGATAATATGGGGCTTAGCAGGTACTAAAACAACAACAAAACTCTGTAACATTCACTCGGTCCTCTTGACTCCTTGGAATAGGATACTTAGGTATTCTGTGCACACACCCACACAAACACACACATGCATGCACATACACTCTCATACACATAGAACAAGGAAGAGTGTGAGGAAGAAGATGTTAGGAATTATCTACCGTAATGGAGTTGCCTTATTTTGGTTTGACTTGTTGGGTCTTCCATTTTCTTGTGCTTGTAAGCCCCAATCCCCCCCTCGGACGTTTTTGACATTTTAAACATTAAAGTAGAATTGAAGCAGCTTTGAAGATATTTTGAGGAATCAGTAGCACCTACTATATTAAGTAAAACACCTGGAGTGTCATAGAACCAGGGTTATGACCACGAATACCCAACCTCCGCTGAGTCAGGGTCAGAATCTATCACTCAGCACAAGCCAAGAGGCTCTTTTAGGGAAAAGGATTTTTATCTGAAAGGGGCAGAACAAACATGACTGAGAAAGACTCAAAGCCCATGAGACAAGAAAACATAGGAAGAGCTTATGACAACGTGCTTTTATACATTCTCTTTCAGGGAAGAAATAATCTGTACACGTGGTCACAGAAACACATGGTGGAGATTTCTGAGCACCACAGGGAAGTGCCAGAAGACTGAGGGTGGGCACGTGTGTCTCAGTTTCCAGAAACAGTGCTGTGAGAAGCTGGACTCTTAGCAGCTATGGGAAGGTGAGCATGACACCAATCTCGGGTAAAAATTCTGGCAAACATCATGAAACCAGTGATCTTAAGGATCTGAATGGCATGAGGTGGGAAAAGCAAGTCTTTGCTGAGCTAGACTTGCTTCTCTTTTTGTTTTGAGTTGGCTAGGTTTGGTTTGGTTTTTTGCCCAGGTTAGCGTGCAGTGGCAGGCTCACGGTCACCACAGCCTTGACCCGCTGGGCTCAGGAGATCCTTCCTCCTCAGCCTTTCAAGTAGCTGGAACCACAGGTGAGCACTACCATGCCCAGCTAATTTTTTGATTTACAGTAAAGACGAGGTCTCACCAAGTTGCCCAGGCAGTCTTGAACCCCTGAGCTCAGGAAATTCTCTCGCCTTGGCCTCCTAAAGTGCTGGGATTACAGGCTTGGGCCACTGAGCCCAGTGGATGCTTTTTTTTTTTTTTAAACACAGTTTTTAGACTGACAGGTCAGGAAAAAGATGGCAGAATACATAGCAATTCCAACAAGACAGCTGACAAAACCTCTCAGAGGTGGGGAGGCTGCCAGTGCTTTGGTCACTGCCTCAGATAAAGAAGGAACACGCTTCCCACTCACTAGCCACGCATGCTCTGAAGAGCTCTTACACGCCAGGCCCCACAGGCACTAGTGCGTGGTGTGGACAAAGATGACAGTGATCCACATGCACCCTGGGGTTCTCAGAGAGGCGGCACAGCAAGCTGGAGTCATGTGGGTGGAAATCCCAATGCCCGTCAGCAGCTGATACCTAGGCTGGAGGAAACAGGGCCTCCCTTTCCCTCACCTTACTAGAAGCAGGATCATCCCACCTTTCAGATGAGAGGGAAGATCACCTTACACACAACACAGCTTCTGCTACAAAGGGAAGCGGTGGACGACACCAGCCTGAGAGGAGCTGTGAGGATATGAAATGACAGAATCAGGACACAACACGTGCATGCATGCGCACACACACACGCTCTCTCTGAGGCTGGAACGGAAGGCCCGAACTTCACAATGTGCAATTGCATTAACAAACGTTCCACAGCAGAAAAATGGACTAGAGGAACACGGCTTAGAGGTAGCTCAAGTGAAAATAAAAACTCAGGATTGTTACCACCTTCCAGGTCACCTCTGCCACGGTGGCTGCAAACACCACTCCTCAAGCTGTCGAGAGCCAGATGCTTTCAAGCCCACACTGGGGTTACTGTTCTGCCCTGAGTAGATCTCACTAGGGAACTGTCTTAAATTCTGGTCATTGTATTTCAGTGAAGACACTGATAGCAAAATGGGCAGCGCCAAGGAGCAGGGAATGCTGAGAAACCACGGAACGTAAGATGGGCTTGTAAGAGCTGGGCGCGTTTGGCTTGAAATATTATCTAATTATGCTGGTTTCAAGTAGATGAAGTAGGAAGCATTTGATTTCGTCAACACAGTTCCCCATGGGAAGACCCAGGATCACGGAAGGGAAGTTTCAGCAGGTTTCGGCTGAGGTCCTGTCGGGCCACGCACTCATCTGATGGGCTCTCTGGCACAGCTGCCCGCATGAGGCTGGGCCAGCGGTCAGGCAGACCGGCTGTCCACACGCGAGGCTCCAGGATGCCTCCCGGACACCGGCGAGTGGGACATGGTGGCCTGTGGAACTCAGCCCAGCCTGCACCAGGCAGGAGCTCAGTGAGGCCTGTTCTTAGGCTAACCTATTTAACTTGGAAAAACAGTCTGCATAGACGCTCACTGCAGGGACTTCCTGAGGCTCCATGTGGCCCGAAAGGAATTCCTGGACGTGCACTCAGGGGAAAGGTGGGGCTGGGGAGCACAAGCCTCCCTGGGAGGGCTGCGGGCTAGCACTTACCGCCAGGTACTGCGGGGTCAGCCCGCCCAGCCCGGTCAGGTTTCCCCAGGTGGCAGTGTTGAGCTGCTGCATCTGCTGGGCCAGCTGCTGCTGCAGGCGCCTTTGCTCTTTGTCCTTCTGAGTGTCCGCGAACTTCACCACGATAGGTGAAGAACAGCCCTGTGGTCAGACACATTGGAAAGCGGAGAGGGGGTTACCGGCTGGCTGGACCCCTCGCACACGCGGTCAGCACCGGAACTACTCTCTGATCTAGCTCGGAGCGCGCGGGACGGTCTGAAAGGGTCTGCCACGGTGGGATACGCCTTCTTCTTCTCTGAACTGTACCATCCACAGAAAATTCCAGACACCGGCGCTGGGTTCTGAGGGGGGCCCGGGGGTCGGTGCGGCCATGTGCTTTCTCGCTCTGATTATTAACTGCCTCTCCTCCTCTTCCCGTGTCTTCCTTCCACCTTGGAGGGCCTCAGAGACAACAGACCAGTGAAAGCGTTCTTAAGGTAGCTTCGCGGATGGCTCGCCTCAAAGACAGACTTGGCTTTGCGTGTCTGCCTGGTCCCGCAGGCGAGCAGAGGACAGGGGAGGAGGGATGCAACGGGCACGAAACTGTCCCCTCCTCCGCTTATCTCACTCTTTCCAATGTTCAGGTAGGCATGTTTGCACTGTGGGATTGTGGGAATCATATCAATCCAGCAATCACAGGGAGAAGGGGGGCTTCATCGAGTCATGTGGAGGGAGGGGCTATTCGGAGAACATGGGTGTTCCCCAAAGCCACCATCGCCATGCTTTCAGAAGGGCTCTCTTCCCCCTTCCATGCTGCCTCTGCTCTATCTGCGAGCCCTGGAGCTTTTGCTAACCAACCCCCCCCCCCAAGAAAACCCAAAAAACCCCAGAAGCACGTTCTAGTCAAAGGGGATGGATCTCAAATGGCAGGAGGAGGCCTCTGCTTGGCTTTCTTCCCTAATGAACCTCACTGTTTTAGCAGCTTCCTTCGGTTTTAGTTTCCTTTAAAAGACAAGGAGTAGGGGTCGTGAGAAAGAAATGGCCAAAGGTCCTGGAATTCATTTTTGAGGTAGCCAAGATTATCAGGGCGAACAACGGCCCAACACCTCAAGTGCGAAGCCCGCCCCGAGCACCTGCGAACACCTGCCACGTGGTCGGTCCCTGGCAGAAGCCCGCCCCTCCCTCACCAAGCTCTCCTCCCTTCCTAGTGGGACTTGCCTGCACACTTGATCGTAGTTAAAACTGCTGCATTTTGCTGAGGTATCAAGAAGTAATTTTACCCAAGTGCTTAAATAAAAACTTGTTATTGAAACTCAGCACGAAAACAGACCTCTCTCTCTCCTCTCAGAAATGTTATATTCCTATTTAAATGAGTTTTCCCATTCCATCCTCTTTGGGTCATTTTTCTCTCTTCTAGAAAACAAACTTGAATGTTTGTTTTTTTTTTTCTTATCACCTTGGTTAGTTATTGGGGATGTAGCTATGAATACATGAGGAGATCATGTATTTTTTTTTTTTTAAAAAAGTGGGAACAACGAGGTGACTGTTTAGGTGTTAGACTTCCAGCCCAGCAGTTTCCAGCTCTGGTAGGCGGAGTCAAGGCACAGAATATTAAATGTCAGGAAAAATGCACAAAAGTAATATTTCCATCATGTAGAAAAACCTATCATTCATTTCTTTCATCTGCTGTGTGTTTCAGCACTTCATCACTTTAAGGAAAGCAAAACATTCTGAAGACAAAAATTATCTAGAAAAGTGGTTTTGCTTGGAAAAGCGTTGTTACTATTGGATCAAATTTGTGCTGCAACCAATTACAGCATCTCTTCCTAACAGTACATTTATCTGTTCTTCCTTAAATGCTAAAAAATGATATAAAAGCAGAAAATTAGGCCAATGATTATGGCTTTAAAAATGACTATTTAAACCATGAGAGAGAGAGAGAGAAAAAAAAAACAACAAGGTGGGGGTAGGATGCAGGAAAGTGAAGAGGTAAAAAGGCACAACAGGAAATTAATTGTTTCTAAGACCTTCTTCTTTTAATATTCACATCATTTTGAATTAGATAATATATCTTGGTTAAAGATGTATGCCAGGGTCCTGAAAATAACGTGATTAGTTAAAAAAACCAAACAACTTCAGGCATACAATTATAATGTGACTACATAAGATATAATCTCCCGTTTAAATGTCCATTTTAAAAAGCTAAGTAAGAAATCTAAGTGTCTAAGGGCCCCTTTGCTTAAGTGTGGATGTCCAGCTTGAAAAACAAGTGCACCAAATCTGACGTTTTAATAATAGAGATATTAATGAGAAAGGATCAAGGTTTCTGGATCAGTGAGTTCGCCCATTCCTCTATCATATTCTTCCCAATCTTCCCAATGTGAGAGCCTGTTATCTTCTTGGTTTTTGGTTCACACCCAGTTCTGCCATGAGATCTTGAGTGCTCCCTCTACAGTGACACAGGAGAGCGCGGACCCATCAGCATTCTCCGTGGCTCTATGAACAGTATTGGGGGTGGGAGGGGGTCCAAGGAAGGAGCAGGGGTGGTGGTGTTTCTAACAGAGTTGAAAGAATTTAGAGGAACAGTTATCCAAGGAGAGACCAATTTGGGTACAAACTACTAAATTACAGGAAAAATAGTTAAGAATGAAACACATGTATAAATATAAATATATGCCTTTTTTCCCCCCTAACAGCACTTTCATCTTAATCTTCAAACTCAAAAGTGACTGGAAATCAGGCTGACCCCCAGTCACGGGACAGCCCAAGTTCAGAGAAAGGGAGCCGAAACATGGTCACATGTGGAACGGCATATCCTACAAGCCTGGATTCCTATATATTTCAAATCCTGCTTATCAATTCCTATCATGGCTGATTTTCACCTGAGTTTGCCTTCAGGTGTGTGTGGGGGTGAGTGCCTTAAAAATGCATTGCACTGAAAGGAAAATACATTGATTATATAAGATACGTTAGGAATATCAAAGTCAAAATGAATGATCGAAAAAGACAGTAGCCTTTGCAATGCTGATACCACAACTCAGAAAAGTACAGTAAACACTTAATGACAATGCCATGCACACTCCTTCCCCCCTTTGCACCCACCTTTTGATCCACTAAAGAAAAAAAAGTTGCCCACAAAACATGACGCGTAAGGATCACTTAGCTCCCAGCATGCTTTGGGAGATGCAGCATTGCAAAAAACAAACAAAAACAAACAAACAAAAAGTAAAACCCCAACAAAATGGGGGTAAAAGAGAAGCTCAAACAATCAATAACAAAGTTTTTTGCATATTAAATAAAAGGGAAATCATCTTTTTTTTTTTCCAAAATATGAAAACATAGCTTCAGATAACACAAGGCCACCTCCAGAGAAGATCACCCATACACAGAGATACAGTGTACGTAATACAGCAGAACATGCACTCCCAATGGTTCTATCAGACAATACAGAATAAGTAACAGCATATCACTCTTGGAATGCTTTTGTGCAAAATTCTGAAAGGCCATGACCCAAATCACAGACTAAAAGTACAGAGCCCTCTATCTGCGTTTATGGGTGTACAATCCCCCCAGTAAACTTATCTTCTTCGGAAGTCACGATCTCTCATTAAGAGACCACATTTGAGCCTTTATGTTTCTTTGTTATTGCTCATTTTCTGTGAGGAGACAGATCTAATGTTTCAGGGGACTCTTGTACATTTGCATTTTCACTGTTAAATGAAGTGGGAGAAGTATTAACTTTCTCCAACATTCTTCATGCAAAAACATAATTCTGTTTGACTAGACTGAAAAGAACTTGACCCCATGTTTAAAAAAACAACAACAAAAAAGCATCAGCAGCACCTGTGACTTAGCACAGGGGGAGCAGCAAGTTGGGATGGGGGCTGTTTCCGTTTCATCCACACCGACCCTGGGGTGGGGAATGTACTGGATCCTTTAGGCCCAGAAAGACACTTGGCTTAGAGTGCATCATGGCTTTACATCTCAGGACCTGGACCGCTGCAATAAAAGGCTCAAAGAATAGCTGTAGAGCAGGTGGAAGGTTTTACTAGATGCATTTCAAGTCATTAAGGGAAAAATGCAGAGGGAGAGAATGAGAATGAGAGCGAGAGAGAGAATGAGAATGAATGAATGGAAATCGAGACGGTGAAAGTTTAAATCTGTGATTGTCATGTGAACAATCCACACAGGAGAGAATTGCTTTACCATTCCCCATCATTTGCACAAAGAAAACAAAGAAAGGGCAGATGATACAGTACCTCCATGGTCTGAGACTGATGCATGGCTTTGATTGCATTCTGTGCCATTGCCCTTGTAGAAAATGTGACAAACGCACAGCCTGTGGGAAACAGGGGGACAGGGAGCAGGAAAGACAAAAACAACAAGACAAAAGGGTTGGACGCTTGTTAAACCAACACAGTCTACGAGAACGGCCACAAGACGACACTGTTCTCAGTAGTACATGAAAATCAACAACTTCTCTCTTTGGTTCTTATCTTATTTTGCTTTTTATGCACAGTGCTGACTTGCTAATCTGACCAAAGCAGAAAGACTTATTTATTAGTTTATTTTTTAAATGGAAACTAGGGGAGGAAGTTGGGTGCTGTTTTTAGCCACAGGGTCTGAAATCAGCAAAATCTAGTTTGCATTTTCTAAAATAAAAAGTTGCTCTTTTCCATTTTCTCCTTGACTGATGATCTTTATGGAGGGTATCCACACGAGGGCTCTGTATTTCAAATTTCATCGCTGATTTTTGAAGAGGCAAATAAAACCCTCACACCAAGGGCAAATTAGCAAATAAGTCTCGAGAACTCAAAATGTCAGCAAATAAATATATCTAATCCCTCCTGGGTAGTTAAAAAAAAAAAATATATATATATATAAATACAAGTTGATGCCATTCAAATGCAAACAAACATACTAAATTTGTTACAAACTATTTAGTCATTATTAATTATTGACAAAAACAAATGCTCTATTACTCTGAGAATATTCAACAGTGCATATAAAGTAACATTTTGACATCTGCATCAGAATTTCTGCTTATATAAAAATCTTCAAGACTTTTGAGAGCTGTGAATTTCTGAAATGTATCAGAGGTTTGACCTCAACGCTCACATATGCAAGACAATATACATTTCTCTGAACATCTGCTGCGAGGTCTGTAAGATTTTCCGTGCCTATTTCTTCTCGTGCTGTAATGTAATGGGCCTCTCTAGTGTCCGGTACCACTCATTGTACCAGCACTGGCCACCATGCAGGTCAGCGCTTCAGCTGCATGGCTCATTGGCCTCTTCGCTAATAAAAACACTGCCTTCTCAAATTTACATTTTATTCATCATGCATCCTTGGGCTTCTTAGAGAAAAAGACTGTGAAATTAATGCAGATTCAGGCTGATTTTATAATAATACCACAGCACACTAAAAGCTTAGCTACAGCAACACAGACTTATTTCACTTATGATCTCTAATGACTTTAAAAGTGCATTGATTTTCAGCTTCTTTAGGCTTGCACAGTTTGAACTTAGGTATCAGAGAATAATTTAGTGTTCCACTCAATTTCCTCAAAACATTATTATTATTACTACTTAAAAGATTTCCAAATGAAGCAGATCTAAACACCAAGAGGCTGAAGTCTATTGTCACTTTGGAGGGAATGCATGGAAGCGGAATTCTGGCATCAACAATACGAGATTGTTGCCCCTGTGGCCAATAAGCAAAATAGAACATTCCACATTCAAACAACCAGCAGATTGTTTGGTTTATGTAAATCAATTTGTGAGCCATGAAATGTATTTTCTTCTTTTGCTCTGCACGTGTACCTGGTGAGATTATCAAGTCAATACTGCAATAGCACCTTTTCATCAAACAGCAATAAGAGAAAGCAATGCCTGCCTGTTATCCCAAAGCACAACGACATCCAGTCATGGAAATAAGTCAATGCATTTTTTTTTTCATTATGCTGTAGTTTTTAATACACAAAAACTATCAGTACATGGGAAGTTCATCTCACATTCACCTGCCAGGTAAGCCGGGCTTGGATGGCTGGAGGAAGCCCAGTGGCCATGCACGCCAAGCTGTTTCCTAGGGTTCGCTCATGGCATGGCAGCTGAGGAAGCTGTCTACTTAAACACGCTATCTGGACCTAGATGGTAGCTTTTGTCATCAGTAAGAGCAAATTTCGTGGCCTTCTGTGAGGCATCTAGATCATGTGTATAACAGAGACAGAAGACAGCCTTACAACTGGCTTCCTAACTGATGCTGGGCTCTAACATTATCCAGTCCAAACTCACTATTTATTTCAAAGTCACATCACTTCAAAAGCATTATGGTCATCACTGACATTATTAATAGGAAATAACACAAAGAGATTTTTATTTTTTCACTTTGTATCTTGAAACTACTGATGGTGGAAAAAGCAGAACATTTATTGGAGAGTTATGTGAGACCGTGCAGAGCTGGACTGATTCTGCTTTTAACAGTCAAGAAGGTTGCTGCGTTCACTTCATTTGCTCTTATTATTCAGCAATATGTGCCAAATGACAGTTTCCAAATGGAGATTAAGAATGCATTAAAAAAAAACACATGTAAAATGTCAACAAGAATCAATAAGGCACAGTTTAAGGCATTTACCACAATTTCATACAAGCAGAACTTTTAAAAGTAACTTAGAACAATACAGCAATCAACAGGTCTCAGAAGAAAAGTGTTAGTGATAGAACAATCAAATTACATTTCTATAAACTCAAACCATTGCCCTTTCCTCTGTGAAACCTGCAATTAAAAACTCGACGGATGCTTCTAATTATACAATCCTTACCCCATCCAAAAAAATGATCTGACAAATGTGAGGGCTTCTTTAACCTGTGAATTCTATTGGCAGTGGTGGTGAAGCAAGAGAGAAGCTGTCTCCTTGGGGGCTTCTGTCAAGTTCTGTACTGTGTGCTGTGTTCAATTACTTAAGAGAAAAAAAAATTACCATGCCGTTTATAAAGTGGAGTGCATGCTGAAAAATGTCACTCTCTGTGCCACTCTGGATGAAGTCAAGCAACTTCAGAACCAAATGTTTCTTGGAATAGTAGCTTGCTAACTTTTGTAACTTCCCTAAAACAGGAGCTCACAGTACGTCCTACAGGTAGATTTTAATTTTCTTTTCAATGCCACTGAAAACCTACTGGTGGCTTTAGGATTAGGCCTCTGAACTGTGGGTTTTTATTAACAGAGGGTCACGTGAGCCCCTACCACTAAGCTTGGCTGTTGGCTTTTTCTCCCAAGCCAATCAAAAGACTTTCTGTTGGACAGAAATAACTGAAGTCACCAATATTCCCCTCTTCTACTAAAAATGAGCTTCTGGGGAGATGGAGTTCACTGGGTCTTGCAAGGACAACAGCTCTGATCTTGTAGGGTCAGCCCTGAATTATTCTAGACTGTTGAATGTGCTGTCTCAGCAATCAGTTCTCTGGCTACTGATCAAAAATGCTGGAGAAACTAGGCTGGGGGGGAAAAGACACAGGTATTAAAATAATGAAGTTGTATTTCTTTCATTGTTTTTTGGTGGGGAGGAGGTTTGGGAAAGATAGCATACCTAAAACTACCTTAAAACTTCTAAATACATAACAGCAAAAAAAAAAAAAAAAAATCTGTAAATGTGGCCAACCTGTAATCTACCTTTGCAATTATTTATTATCTCTACTTCCAGAATGTCAGAGATTGCTAATGGGAATGAAAGGAGCTGAATTCCTCCTATTTCCATGAGGTTGCCTTCTTGCTGCTAAAACAGATAAATGATTGACTGGGGAAACGCTTCTCAAAGTAATTTCCTCCTACAGACAAGATCTAAGGAAAGCACGTAGCCCTGTCACAGAGAAAATTTCAGAACACATCTATTACATTTGTCATTTCAATTGAAAGGATATCTTAACTCAGGTGTTCTACCTTTTTTCTCAGCTGCAAGAGACTACTGGGAGAATATTCTAGCTGAATTCTTGCTCTGCTCCAAGAAAAAAAGAAAGAAAAAAGAACAGGCACTTTTAAAAGTACGAACAATGCCAGAGCCTCTTTTTCTGTTACTTCTTTGAGAGAGGTGCAGCAGCCTGCTATACTTCAACTGAAAGAAGCACAACTTAAAATAACTTGTAGGAGGTTTCAACTTATGGGAAGCTTGTTTATAAATTCCTAGTCAGCCCAAGAAAGACTTTCATGCAGCCAGTTTTCCTTGCTGCATCTTTTTAGTAGTGGCAGGATGTATTGAATATGTGAGGGGGGTTCCCCAAAAAACTGGAATTATCTTTTGGAGGGTGGGTCCCTTGTAGTACAGGCTTCCCCTGCTAGGTCAGTGTTCTAAGAACACAATGGCATCAGTGTACCAGTTAGCGTTGTTGTGAGAGACTGTGCTCAGCTTCAGTGAATTGTTTTTCTCCAAATTTTCCTTTAACGCATTTGCCCACTTCATGGTGGACGATTTGTGAGCACACCTGCCCGCACTGCACTGAGTGTTCAATGGCTTTTGGCCAAACACATGGCACGAGCCCTGTGCCCCACCCTCCCTATTCACCCGATCTCTGGATGAAAAAATGTCTTCAAAGGGAAATGTGTTGCTGATGTGGAAGAGGTGGAACAAAAAAAGGCAGAAGCACTAAAAGGCATCAAAATTGATGAGTTCAAAAACTGCTTGAGCAGTTTTGAGCAGTGAAAAAAGCATCTCGATGGATGTAGCACACCAAACAAAGAGTACTTTAAAGGTGACTGAAGATTAAACAAGAATACATGATTTTTTAAATAAAGAAATTCTGGTTTTTTAGGGTCCTCCCCTCCACATGCTACCAATATAATTTAGGGCATAAAAATTTAACCCTCAAATGCACCGTCCCTCATGTTGGGCTTGTTTATTTAAAATTGGCATGGAGATATCATTCACTTATCATATACTTATGGTACCTGAGGGTGGGTATGGATAAGACCTGCTTGATGACTGCCAAAGTCTCATCATTGAGATGAGACGAGAAGATTATATTCAAAAAGAGACAGCAAAATGCAGTCAGTGATCCAAGGGCATGTCCTGGAAGTTTCCACATATCTGAATGTTTACGTACTATGTGGTCAGAGCTAAAATGTGATCAAAACTGAGTCCTTTCCTTGCAGGTTTTTTTTTTTTTTTTGGTTGTTGCTGTCCAGGCTGGTCTTGAACTCCTGGGTTCACGCAATCCTCCCACCTCAGACTCCTGAGTTTTAACAGTCAGAGACCCATCCCCATATCCTGATCAGATCTGACAACACAAATGAGAATTTAATGGCTAAATTCAGTCTGTGCTCTCCAACATCCCCGAAAATATTGCCAATTCATTTGTCAAGGGTTTTGGCAGGGGAATGTTAGAACACCATAAACACAGCTGGAATATTCTTAAACGAGCAGGAATTTACCTTAAATGGCAGTGAAGATTTGTCTACAGTTTGTGGAGGAAAAAAAAGAAATAAACCCCTTCCCTGTCTCTGAGTTACAGATATTCAACTACCATGGTGCAGAAAACCTGGTCGATTGAACCTCAAGAGCCTGTTCTGACTGTGGGATTATGGGTAAAGGAGAATGTGTGTACTGAGGAAACGAGCAGGCTAAGGTGATGCTGTCAAACAAGTACATTTGGCTTAGAAACCTCAAGCTCTGCACACGTGTCATCTGAATTGCCACATGTGGGCTCGCGGTCCCCTGCTCGTGTTCTTGATGACGGCTCAGGCAGCAGGACTCGGAGGTGCAGCTGCCACTGTGGGATGACTGGAGCATCCTGAAATTGTTGGAAAGCATCTCAGACCTTGCTTTCCACATCAGAAAAGATAGCAGAATGGGTTACTGCCCCAGAGGGGGAAATGCACCCTTAGGTGTGTGCATACTGCCACCCCCGTGAAGAAGAGTACCAGCATTTGCTGAGTGGTTCCAAGAAGCCTGGCAGATGCTTTCCGTGTAGAGAGAGGTGACAACTTCCTCATGGGGGGGGTGGGGAGGGGTGTCTGTTGGGCTGCTGAGTAATGGTGGGACTTCAACAATATGTTTTCTTGCCAATAGGAAGATCATGACTTTTTTTTTAAAGATAGTGATTCTAATGGAAAGCGTGGGTCAGGAGGGGGTACTGAGTCACAAGGGTCCTGGAGTAACTCAGTGTAATGTTTACTGGGGAGGGACTGAAACTGATGTGGCAGAGAGGAAATGACAGGGGAAGCCTTGCAGCGACCAGCCGGACTAACTGCCTCCTTTGTCTGCCTTCTTGTAGCCGGACTGGACAGAAGCAGAAAGAGCAGAGGGAACCCCTAGCTGCACCATCACCCAACGGATTGGCTCGAAAACCTTCTTACTGAATAGGTTATATCCTCATTTTGTATTAGAAGGTACTTTTCACAGCAGCTGAGCTTTCGTGTTTCACTTAATTTTTGTTTATTTCTTAAACAACTGAGCCAGCAACAGACACCGAGAACCGAAACGCTGAATGCCCTGGGTCTGCGGTGCCGTTCACGGGAGACACTCCTTAATATTTGACTGAAAGCTGCAATTCTTTAATGAAAGAAAAATAGGAGCATGAAAGAGAATTGTTCTCCTAACAAATACACTGATTCAGGGCGGGCCACTGTAGCCAGGAGTCCCTGGGTCCTGCTCATTGAAAAACGTACCACTGTCTTTCTATTCTAGAACAAATGGTTATAAATGAGCATTTTATTTTTTTCTGCAATAGGGAATTCTCATCAGTTCATGAGAAATTACTTTTCTGTTGGAAAAAAAAAAGGCGAGAGGGAGGAGTGTTCTCGTTACATCGCACGGGCATTTGCATGAAATATAGAAAGCTCGTCACTTGTTGCGACCACAGGCTGCTTCTGGTGTCAAGAGCTGGTTAATCAACAAATGGCCGATCACATTAGCTGAATTCTCTTGTTGAGGACCGTGTGTCCTGCTCTTTCCCAGGAAAGTTCTGGCTGCTCTAAAGTCTGATCTGCAGAAATCCATGTATCTCCAGGAGTTCCAGACACTGCGGGCGGCAGTGGTGCCCACCCCGTCCCCACCCCTGGACAGACGGAGGTGGGGAGTCACTTGGTGAGTGGGCCAGGCCACACAGAGGGGGAGCAGGAGCCAGGCCAGTGCTCGCACCTCACATCTGAGGCCTCTCCACTGACCCCACAGATGCTCGCCCAGCTGAGAAGCTCCCTCCTCAGTGACGAGTGACATTCTTCCAGGCGAGCAGGGCAGGGGTTGTGACAGCTGTCACTTAAAATGGGGAAACAGGCCGGGCGCAGTGGCTCAAGTCTGTAATCCTAGCACCTTAGGAGGCCGAGGTGACAGGACTGCTGAGCCCGCAGGTTCAAGACCAGCCTGGGCACCATGGGGAGCCTTCGTCTCTACAATAAATAAAAAAGTTAGCCGGGCGTGGTAGCGCGCGCCTGTAGTTCCAGCTACTCGGAAGGCTGAGGCGGAAGGATCACCGGAGCCCAGCAGGTTGATGCTGGGGTGGCCGTGAGTGTGCTACTGCACTCCAGCCTGGGTGACCGAGTGAGACTCCAACTCAATAAAAAGATAAATAAATAAGGCGGGGCTCGGTGGCTCAGTCTGCCATCCCAGCACTTTGGGAGGCCGACGCGAGTAGATTGCCTGAGCCCGCGGGTTTGAGACCGGCCCGGGAAACTTGGTGCGACCTCGTCTCTACAATAAATTAAAAAAAAATTAGCCGGCTGTGGTAGTGCGCATCTGTAGTTCCCGCTACTTGGAAGGCTGAGGCAGAAGGATCGCTGGAGCACAGCAGGTTGACGCCTGGGTGGCTGTGAGCGTGTCACTGCACCCAGCCTGGGCAACAGAGTGAGACTCCAACTCAAAAGATAAAATGAAATAAAATAAAATAATATGAAATGAAATGAAATAAAATAAAATAAAATGGGGGAAACCGAGGGACGGGGCAGGGAAATGAAATGAAGAAAGTCACATTTCATATCAGTCGACGTTCTGAGATGAAGGTTCAGGGTGCGTGACCTCCAAGCCACCATCCACTTTACTCTCATTAACGTAAGGAGCTCTGGTCCCTTCTCTGTGTTCTACGCCTTGGGCCGTGAAAGGTGCAAATGGAACACAGAGGCGTGACTGGGAATAAGGGCAGGGGGCGCTCAGGACTCTAATCATTAAATTGGCAGCAGAGAGCCGGGCTCAGTGGCTCAGCCTGTAATCCCACGCCTTTGGGAGGCTGAGGTGAGTGGATTGCCTGAGCCCGCGGGTTCGAGACCCGCCTGGGCAGCGAGACCTCATCTCTGCAATAAATAAAAAAATCAGCTGGGTGTGGTAGCACATGCCTGTTATTCCGGCTACTTGGAAGGCTGAGGCGGAAGGATCGCCGGAGCCCAGCAGGCCGAGGCTGCGGTGGCCGGGAGCGGCCACTGCACTCCAGTTTGGGCGACAGAGTGAGACTCCAACTCAAAAAAAAAAAAAAAACTGGCAGCAGACCAGGGAGCACAGCGACACCATCACCTATTTTCTTCTTACTTCAGCCACCCTGTCTTTGCCCACGTTAGCCTCTCTCCTGGAGTGTCTGCCTGAGTGGGCGCATGTGTGTCCCGGCTGAGGTGGGATCGGATGACGGGGTGTGAACTGCTGGGATGGCACTCTCAGGTGTGTGAGGGTGTGTGGAAGGGATGGGGTCCCTCAGAGCCAGGGCTGGCTGGCCTTGACTCTCTGACGTTGGCCCAGGTAAAGAGCTGCAGAGGCCCCTCAGGCACTGGGTCTGCTATTTTGGGATCAAACTCGGTATTGTGTCTTGCTCGGCTTTGAGAGAATGGTGCCTTTTAAGTGAGTGTTACCTGAGGAGAATTTGGGGATTGTGACAGGATGCAGAAGCTGATCTCCAGACTGCCAGCCCTTTTTTTTTCTTTAAAAAAAAAAAACACCTTCAGAAGAAAATGCAGGAATCAAAGCCTGGCGTTGTTCCACCTCCTCCTAGTTTTCCTCTAGACTACCTCCACTGGGGGGCTCTGGGGGTGGCTGTGGGTGGAAGTCTTGTTCTCTGGGCCTTCCATTCTAGCAGCTGACATCATGAAGCCTCCTGTCTACAAAGCAAAAAAACAGGTGTGCTTCCTCACATGGTGCTGAAATTCGGTAAAACTTGTGAGATGGGTGAAAATGGGTGCCTCCAGCCTCGAGACCCATCTTTCCTCTTAGCACGTAGTTTTGGGGTGCCACTGCTGGCCCAGAACCGGAGACTGAGGATGAAGCTGGGTTTTCAACCTGCTCCCTAGAAATTGCACTGGTACCTATGCTCGTAAGAGAAGGAAGACCTCCTCCTGTGGCAAAATCATGGACTTCGCTAAGAACTGGAAAACACATTTTACAGAAACACCTCCACTTTGGACTTGGGGAACTGCAGTCAGACAAGTGCTAACACTCGCTGTTGGCCTCGATGAGTGGTTTGAGGAAGGGGCTGTGTGACACGGTCAAAGGGGAGGCCCACAGAGCGAGAACAGGGATTTCCAGCTATTTTGCACAGGGGCTTGCAAAACGAGTGGTTTGCATTCAAGGCCCTGCTTTCGCGTCTACCAAGGTGGCAAAGAAGAGCCTATAAGCTTCTTCGGGATGAAGTCGTTTTCCTGCCACTTAATGAACTCCCCGGACTCGGGACTGGAGGAGTTTCCCTCTTTGAAATACAACTCCAATATTCCAAGAGAGGCTCAGCTCCTCCGAGTCCACATCTGCCCTGCACTGCGTGTGACATGGGCACTTTTCCCCTGGTTTTCTCACACTTCTTTCAGGCACAGGCCGGAAGCCTGAAGTCGGGGGTGGCACTGAGAGATGTCCTTTCTCGTCCTCCACGCCTCCTCCTTGCCCCTCTAAAATCTGCTTCAATTTGAGACCAGAAAGAGGGGTGCGGGGGCAGGGCAGCCCGCCAGCCTCGCCCCTGACAGTGACAACCTGAGCTAATATGTCGGCACCGGGACCTTCTCGACTTGAGAAATAAAAGGTGATCATTTCTGCTGCGGTGAAAAGTTCAGGGTGGATAACTTTGTCACACGGGACGTAGTACAGGGCGACCTCTTGCTGTGCGCGGCGCCTCCATCTACCTCGGCTGTGACACAGAGTTCCAATTAGCACTTCAGGAGAGAGGCTTTGCGGGCAACGCACTCACCTCGACTCAGCCCGTCGGGTCCCCGGAGGATGCGGCATTCCTCGATCTGGCCAAATGGAGAAAACATCACCCTGATATCATTCTCATTACACTTCTTCGAGACCATTCCTATGAACAGTTTTCTGTCTTCCACGGCTAGGAGATAAAAATAGCGAATGAGCGAGGGCCATCTCATCTTTTTTTTCCTCGTGATCAATGCTTCATTATCCCGTCAAGCCAGGCCCCAGCCACGTGGGACGGCACACGTGTCCCGAGGCTGACTCTGCAGACCCCCAGCTCACCCTCCTCCCTCCTCCCACCTGGCCCTTTCCGAATCTGTCCCCTCTGTGCATTTGTGCTTACTAATAAAACCTCTTAATAGGGCATGGAATGCTGTTTTGGTTCTTCCATTCGGAAACTAACAGGAACGTGTTTACCAAAATTTTAAAGTACTTGTGTGACTGCTAAATGCGACCAGCCCACAAAGATATTGTTGGATACAGATTTTAATTTGAGTTTTTTGGAGATGTTCTTTTAACCCGAGTGACAGGGAAAGAGAAAGGTCAGGAGAGGAAAAAACAACAGGAGCAGATGGAGTGAGACAGTCAATGAAAGTGTTCACACAGCATCCGAGGAAAGAAGACATTTCTCTCCCCTACTTCAAACAGCTTCGACCCCACACTGATCTGGACCAGGATAAGTCATCAGTGAGTCTCATTTCTCTGGAAAGCCAGGAAGGTGTCTCCCTCCTGTGGTACTGGCCGTGTAGCCCACACGAGGTCCTGCACCGGCTTCTACCAGCTAGGTTATTTCAGCCCAGGAAGGAAGCCGATTCTAGGGATGAGAACGAGGTTCCGTCCCCCGAGAGTCACCTCAGATGGCCCCACGCCCACTCCTATGCTCCCACCCCTTCCTGAAAGAACGAGGAGGGACCGGCTCCGTTCTAAGCCCTGGAAGGCAGGACTCCTGCCAAACAGAAGAGCAGTTTGGGTATCATGACAGCCACACGTGGGTTCTAACCTTGGGACCTGACGGGGGAGACAGGGCCACATTTACCTGGGATGACCTGGGAGATTTTCCTCAAAATCTCCGAGCCTGGGCTGGGGACACCTGGCCTACATTTAGCCTGGAAGGGGCCAGAACTGATGTCAGGACAGCGCCGGGAGCCTTTTTTAGTAGAGGTTCCTTTTTTTAGGACATCACAGACGCCCGTGGGGAGAAGTCCTGCTTATCAATTCATTTCTTAGAAACTAAAATAAAAGCTAGCGGCTGCACCAGAGACCATCGGCGCGGGGAGGGGCCCTGCCTGAGGTTACTTTGTACAACCTTTGTTTGGCATCTTGTGAGGGCTATTGAATGGGTTTTATTTCTGTTTCTTTTATGCCTTCCCTGGACAGCAACTGTTTCATTTTCATTTACCCAACCAGCATTTATTCCAGACTCGCTGGGGCCAGTTGCTTCTGGAAGCTGAGTTAAAATACACGTCTGCGCCACCTGCAAGCTGGGGCAAGTAGGCTCAGGAAGCAGCCACGTGGCATGGCGGCTTCCTCGGCCCACGCCTGTGCTGTCCGACACAGCCTGAGCCCCCCGTGGCCACTGGGCGCTTAAAAGGGCTGGTGTGATTTTTATTTTACTTTTTGAGTTGAAGTCTCATTCTTGTCACCCTGGCTGGAGTGCAGTGGCACGCTCACGGCCACCTCAGCCTCGACCTGCTGGGCTCCGGCGATCCTTCCACCTCAGTCTTCCAAGTTGCTGGAACTACAGATGCACACCACCACGGCCGGCTAGTTTTTGTGATTTACTGTAGAGTCGAGGTCTCACCAAGCTGCCCAGGCTGGTCTTGAATCTCCAGGCTCAGGCAATCCTCTCGCCTTGGCCTCCCAAAGTGCTGGGATGACAGGCTGAGCTACCCTGCCCGGCCAGGAGGTGATTTTTAAATGTAACTCAATTATTTAAATTTTATCTATTTGTTTATATATATGTATATTTTGAGTCAGGGTCTCACTCTGTCACCCAGGCTGGAGTGCAGTGGCACAGTCACAGCTGACTTCAGTCTCCAGCTCCTGGGTTCAGGTGATCCTCCCGCCTCAGCCTCTCTAGGAGCAGGGACTACAGGTGTGCACCACCACACCTGGGTTAATTTTTTGATTTTTTTTTGTAGAGACGAGGTCTTGCTATGTTGCCCAGCTAGTCTTAAACTCCTGAGCTCAAGCCATCCTCCTGCCTTGGCCTCCCAAAGTGCTGAGATTATAGGCATGAGTTACCACCATGCCCTGTCATTCTAATTTAAATCTTAAAAGTCACAGGTGACTGTTGTTTGGCACCATGTAACTCTGTAGGGCCTGTAGGAGATAGCCAAAGGTTCCTTGTCACAACATTCCAGACTCCAGGAAGAGCCCCAAGGGATGGTTGCTGTCTAAAAGATCTGTGCCCGCCCCCACCCCCACCCCCAGGCCTAGCAGGAGAGGGACTTGCCTGGGGCCTCGTGGCCTGGTGCTCTACTCCCAGCCCAGTGTTCCTTTTGCCTCCAGGTTCAGAGGGAAGGTTGAGGCTTGAGGGAAAGGTGACACCATGATGAGGAGACAGAGGTTCTAGCCCCAGGGCCGCCATTCATCTGAGGTGCAACCCAGGGGAATCTGCTGACCTCCGAGGATCTCAAGTTTTGTCATCCATGAAGGTTTAAACTCTCTTCTCTCACCTAGCGATGGAGAGAGGGCGGCCTGTGACATGCTTGGGCTGACTGGAGCTCGTGGGGTGGGGATACTGGAGGGGTCTACCCAGCCTCTCTCTATACTGTGACAGCTCCCAAGACCACCCAGAAACTCCAGGGCTCCAAGGAACACAGGCTGAAAAGCACAGTTCCACAAGACTTGTGAACTGTGACTGGTGCACCCATGTGGCAGAGAACGGCTTGAGGGTAGATGTGGAACTCGCTGGACTGGAGCCCGGGCGGGGGCAGGACGGAGCCGAGGTAGGGGTGACAGTGGGGGGAGGAGTGAATGATGACAAAGTCCTACCCAGACCTGGCTCAGGCTCCGGAGTAAGTAGGGACAGTGTGTTTGGGGTGGAAGGAGGAGAACAGCCTGCCTTTGGGACAACACAGCCATCTTCTTCATCTGCAGAGAAGGGGCCAGTGTCTAAGGAACCCATAGCCAGCCTGGTCCCTGCTGGTACAGAGACAACAGAGACCTGGGCCACAGGCTTCCCGGCTGGGATTCCTGGGAGAGAGGCTGCTGAGGACCGGACTTCCTGCACGTGGATGACAAACGTCTACTTCAAGTTCCTTTTTCTCTCTCCAGAGTAGGTGAAGTACCAGCGATCCACCGTGAACCAGCAAGGCCTGGGTGGTCATGGGCAATGCAGGTGTGATGACTGGGCGTGGAGACACAGGAGCCCTGGGCAAGGGTGTCCAGCCTTACACGCCTGGGGCTGTCTAGGACACCTGCACTCCCCCCAACACAGGAGGGTGCCTGCCAACTAGGCAAGGGTGTGGCATCCCCTAGACTGGGAAGGAGAAAGTGATGGAACTGACTGAAAGCAGGCTGAGTAGGGAAGGAGACTTCCTGACTCCTTCTTCTGTCTCTTTGCTGGGGCTCCTGCCCCTTACAAACTGTGGCCAGCATCTTTATGGGAGTTAAAAAAAAAACAAACTGAAAAATATGGCTTACCCTGAAAAATACAGTTTTAGTTCTTTTAAACAAAAGTGAATGAAAAATTCCTTCTTGGTCCTTGGTTTCACTGGTAAACTTATAATTATGGCATTTAGCTAAAACAATTTACAGGTTTCGAGCTTCAGGGTGATGCCATAGTAAATTACACATGCAGCTCTGGGTAACCTTAAAAATGGTTTTTGCCTAAGATGAATATTAAGAAAACGGAAACCGCTCATGAAGAAATCCTGACTTCCAAGCCATCACTCAGGGTAAACCCAGCCAGGCAGTAAGAAGGGAGATCACACTCACTTTCTAAAATAGCAAGTATTAGCTAAGAAAAAACAAAACAAAACAAAATGGAGACCAACATCATCCATATGCTATGAGAATACAGCTTCCTGCTTCCCGTGTCCCCACGTGCGGGAGC
The DNA here is from genome assembly GCA_027257055.1 of Cephalopachus bancanus. NCBI lineage: Eukaryota > Metazoa > Chordata > Mammalia > Primates > Tarsiidae > Cephalopachus > Cephalopachus bancanus. The sequence goes on from JAPVLO010000027.1 coordinate 6,246,095, forward strand.
TCATGTGAGTGTGCATGGCGAAAGCTGGGCGTTAGCGATCTCCTACTGGCCAGAGCTGCTCTCTCTGTGGTTTCAACAGTTGGGCGTGTTTGCCTAGTAGAGTGGGCATGGTAAAACACACCCAGCTTTCCTCTCCCTGGAGTTTTCTTATTTTTCCAGTGCAAATTTGTTCATGAAGTTTATTCCCAGGACTCCCATTTTAAGGATTCCTAAAAGCTTTGTAAACATTCTAAATAAACACACTTAATCTGGACCTAACTTTTTCATCAGTTTTTGATAACTTTCTTGGTGAGTTTTTCCAGAGGCTTATTTTTTCTATCTATAAGAATGTCAATTGCTTAAATGAACCTACTACGTTCATAGCATTCTGTTAGGTGCTTTAGGGGAATTTAAAAAAATAATTCAAAGGTTTCTTCCCTCTAAGGGAAAAGTCATTTTCTTCCAGGACAGCCAATGAATGAGGACAGAGAAATCATTTATTTTTTTATTTCTATTTTTTGAGTCGGAGTCTCACTCTGTTGCTCAGGCTGGAGTGCAGTGGCACGATCATGGCTACCACAGCCTGGACCTGCTGGGCTCAGGTGATCCTTCTGCCTCAGCCTTTCAAATAGCTGGAACTACAGGTGAGTGCCACCATACCCAGCTAAGTTTTTGATTTATTGTAGAGATGAGATCTTGCCAAGTTGCCTAGGCTGGTCTCAAACCCCTGGGCTCAGACAATCCTCTGGCCTCCACTTCTCAAAGTGTTGGGATTATAGGCATGAGCCACCGTGCCTACTGGAAATACTTTTATATACAAAGTACTACATAGATGAGATCTTCTACACTGGTAACTACAAGCACAGAATTAAAACTGGCTCCACACCAGCGGCCAAATAAAGTTCTTCCATGGCACAATGAGAAAGAGCTAATGCCTTAAGTATGAGGGGTGACTTTTTAAAGTTAGGGGAATAGAAATGGAATTTCTAAAAAATCCCTAATTGTAAGTCTGTGCTAACACCCTGGTGTACAATCTGTCAAAGTCACACCTGGATTTGGGGCTGCCTGAATTAATTAACAACTTTTCAATGTGTTAGTGCTAACATATGGCATTTAATTACTGCCTCCAACTCTGTGAGTCTCTCCACTTTGAATTTCAAAATTATTTCTTCATCTTCCAGTAAATCAGAAAGTGGCTGGATGGAAACACCCTGTGATTCCTATTTTTAACGGCAGCTTTGCCTCCCCTGACAATGTTTTAGTTATCCTGACTCCTGCCAGCTCAGAACTTGACATGTGGACACGAGAGCTTTCGGAGGCCTTGAGAAAGCCAGGCAGTGGGGCTTAAGTGGCATTTCTGGCTTCTAGGCTTTAAGGACCCCCAGCAAATCTTGAGGCTGGAGGGTTAATACAGGCTGGATTTATGTTCTGTCTACAGAGGGAGACCTCTCGCGATGAGAAGCCGGGCAGAAGAGTGCACCCTGGCTCCGGCCACGGAAACCCCAGCACAGAAGCAAAGCAGCAAAGTGAGCTCGCCAATGCTCCCTGAGAGGCCAACTTCAGCCACTGTTTTTAATTGTCGATTTCGCACAGTTGGAACCTTGATCAGTCTAGCAACAGAGGATTAGAAGCTGGAGGGTGCAGAGCTGGCCTGCAGAATGAGAGGAAGGAGCAGTGCTCACGCTAGTTCCCGCTGGCACCCTAGATCCTCGCCTCCTCAAATGCCTCCCCTGTGCTATCATCCAACTTTCTGCAATGGAAAAATAACAAACACGCTGGACTCTGATGGGACTTGGGCATTTATTTGGGGTGCTCCTCTTAACAGCCCCAGCGGTTTTGGGCTTACCCAGAGTGAGAGTTTCTTTTTCCTTTTGGACACCTGGCCCAGTAGGAGCACATGGACAGGAACTAAAATGCTTTGGGTCTGCATCAACGTGCTGGCTTTAAGCCAGAGCCCCCTGAAGGGGCAGGCTGTGCGCAGCCAGGGGGACTTAGGAAGTCTGTTGCATGAAATCCCAACGTGGGGGCTGATCCGAGAGCCATCTACCATTTCTGGGTTCACTGTGGAGGTGCCCTCTGTCAGGATCTCTAGTTGGACGCAAGCTTCCAAGGGCGATTGCTTTTCTGAAATTCATGTGTCCGTTCCTAATTAATCTGTGATTAGCAGCCCTTTCTTGCTCAGCAAATACAAAGTTTGAGAAATCTGAACACACTGATAATGAAGACAGTAGCTGTCGAACTGTGATGAGTCCTTTGTGCGATCCATAAATGTCAGCAAACTCAATAAAAGTGCAATTAGAGCTCGTTAGACTTCTTTCACAATTTCGGGAGCTATTTAGGGCATCCAAGCCAAAGACATTTTGTGCTCTCTGAGCTTTTGAAACTATGCTTACCTGTCAAAAATGCCATGTGAAATCAGAAAAGGCTTGCAGCTTTCATCACTTACTTTAGGGAATTAGACATTTCTCCCGACTTTTCAGCCAGGTTCAAGGTGAACCCAGAAGCCTGTTCACGCCCATTTGAGTCTCCCTAGGATAAGCCCTTTAAAGGCAGCCTTTGGATCACTTATACTTTTGGACTTTTCTTACTGGCAATTCAGAAAACGAAGATCAAGCTACAAAGAAAAGGAGAAGTGGCCCATCTCGAAGGTTTGGGGGTTTCCATTTGTCTGTACTGATCTGCACTTGGGTCTGAACAGCCCACGCCCGGACAGGTCAGCCTCTACCTCTCAGAATGCACTGACACATCTGCCTCAGTTAGTGGAATCAGGCCGTGAACTTAGCATAGCTTAGCACACTGAACATTTACTATGTGCCAGGCATTACGCTAAGCGCTTTACAGATGTTAACTGGTGTAATCCTCAAACAACCTTGTAAGGCAGGCATTACAGAGAGAGTTCACACTAGCTGTGGCCCCTCCTTACAGCCGCAGGTTCATTAACCCGCCCACGGACACAGCCGGCAAGCACAGAGTTGAGACAAATCCAGACTTCTCAGAGGAGTTCTTAACTGCTGTCCCCCGCTGCCTCCCTAAAAAATGGCACTTTAAGGTACTCTCTTGTCCTGCTAACAATGGTCCCCAATCTGCCTTGGCTTTGGAGATCATGCAAGACTGGGTGCATGATCCCATGTCATGGCCCATGAGAGTTTCATTCTGTTGCTGTGGTTTGAGATCCAAAGCAAATTTTGTCCTCAGTGTCCAAAATCGACACTCGACAGCAAGAGCAATGAAATACTCTGAGGACTCTGGGCAGCTGTCTGTAGACAGGATTCTCTAAGTCGGGGTGAACCTGCACAACAGAAAATGCCGAAGGAAAAAAAATACCTCCACGTTTCAGCCGTTGGGAGATTTCAGGTCAGATGTTTTCAACTCAGTTCTCTAACTTGTCATTTTCTAAAATAACTACAACCTAAAGTTCAGAAATGAGACCAACCCCTTCCCACAGAATTTCGCTCCACGGTCCTTATCCTGACAAAGCTTAGCGGATTATGGCGCTAAAGGATAGGCAGCAAGCATCTCTTAGTGGCCAGATGCCTGGAGATGACCTGAACCAACAGGATTCATCCCTCGAATGTGAGGTTCTCCTCTCCTGCCTCCCTGCCGAGGTGCTGAATAGACTGCATGCACGTGTCTCCACAGCAAAAGTGTTCAAGGAGCCAGCATGGTGAAACGGCCCTTGGTATCTCAACGAAGAACCCCCAAGAGCCAGGGGACTGTCTCTGGGTGACAACAGAACTCAGCATCTTAAAGACATGCTCTATTGCCACAAAGACCATAGGAAACGTCTCATCTGAGGCTTGGGGGAAAGCAAGGCACCCTTGTGGAGGCAGTTACCATCAGTCCCATTTCGCGAATGAGGAGCTTCAAGTTCAATGTTTAAGTGACTCCCGGACTGAGTGTGAAGTCCACAGGGTCAGAGACACGAGCACCCCAGGAAGGCTTTTCTTCCTCTTCCTTTCACTAGTCATGGCTGTAGCCCAGCCCCGAATAACATGCCTGGAGCACAGGAAGGGGCTGGTGAGTCACTGTGGAACACAGGAGCGAAGTGACCTGGTCATGGTCCCACAACAAAGTGGCAGCAGATTTTAGAACTTCTGACACTAAATGATGTGTTTATGATAATGCAGGATAGAAAAAAGGCAATTAACCTTAAGAAAAGCACAGGGCTAAGGAGAAGACAGTCGTTAAAGCACCACGGTCTACTCCTAGAGAGAGGAAAGCTTTTTAAAATTTTATTTTATTTATGTATTTATCTTGCTACGTGGCCAGGCTGGCCTCAAACTCCTGGGCTCAAGGGACCCTCCTGCCTGAGCCTCCTGAGTGCCTGGGACTACAAGTGCATGCCACCACAGCTGGCTACTTTTTATGTTTCGTATAGTCAGGCTCTCAGTATGCTGCCCAGACGTGTCTTGAACTCCTGGCCGCACGCGATCCTCCTGCCTCCGTCTCGCCTCCTGAGGAACTGGAGCTACAGGCGTGGGCCTCGGTGCCCACGGAGGGAGGAAAGCTTTGATAAACCAAGTGCTAGCAGCACCACGCTACGACTCGGAAATTTTCTTCTCAACTTTCTAGTCTGTGGAGAAGCCAGAAAACGGAATGCACTACAATTAGCAAAAAAATACCTTGTGGGGAGATTTAGAGCCCAATCATCATTTACATTCGCCGGTATGCAGATCTCTAAGTGCATGGCTTCTGCCCTGATTACTAATTAATGAGGTGCAAAACTGCCTGTTGGAAGGAAGCAATGCTGATTATGTCAGCCTTGAGGGACAGAGAAGCTTCCCGTCTAAGAAGGTAGTGGATTCCTTTAACATACATTTCAGTAAATTAAAAGAACAAAACAGGGACAGACGGTTTGTGAAAATGGAAGCAAAGACTTCAAGAGAGGGAAACGTGGCTTCCAACTCTCCTGAGTCTTGAAGAGCCAAATCCCAATTACTTCATGGACCTATCAAATGCATATTTTTGCATCAAGTGTACGTTTATTTAATCAGCAGACTGAACTCTGAATGAATTCTGATGCAAATATGTTGGTACAATTTAGAGAAGAGTGAAACAAAACAGTCTCCAAGTCAAGGAGAAACAAATGAAAAGGAGGAAGAAAGAAAGAAAGAAAGAAAATGAAAGCCTAATTCTTTTTTTTGAGTCAGAGTCTCACTCTGTCTCCAAGGCTGGATGGAGTGCAGTGGTACGCTGCTCATTGCCACCGCAGCCTTGACCTGTGGGGCTCAGGTGATCCTTCCGTCTCAGCCTGCCAAGTAGCAGGCACCACAGGCATGTGCCACCATGCCTGGCTCATTTTTTTATTTGCTGTTGAGATGAGGTTCTGCCAAGTTGCCTGGGCTGGTCTCAAACCCCTGGCCTCAGGCCATCCTCTCATCTTGGCCTCCCAAAGTGCTGGGATTATAGGTGTGAGCCCAATTTTTAATGAGCAATTCCTCTCCCGCTCATGTTGCCTCTGTCTCTCTTCCTGACATCCCTGCTCCCATCAAGTGTCCCCATGTTGCTTTGCTGCAGGAGACAAGAGCCCAGTGCCACAGCATCACTGCCCAGGGCAAGCCCCAAACAGAGGGAACAGCACTCCTTGTCACAGTCTTTACCCTGGAGACAGATATGGCAGAAGTGGAGCATCCCCAGATGAGCAGACTTCGGTGGAAGGTTCCGGGCAGTGCTCTCTGCCTCCCAGAGAGAGGAAGCTCAGGGTACGCTCCTCCCGCCCCACCCCCCCTGACCTTTCCACTTACAGAAGCAGGTAATAGCAAAGGAGACAGTTGGCCACCACCTACCGTTGGACTTTTCACTATCTGCAGGTTTCATCTGAATGGGATGATGCATCTAAAAACACAAAAGTGAGAAGGTAAAGGCAGATTGAACAACTGTAAAGACAGTCTCAGCAATCTGAAGCAACTTGAGAACTGACATTGTTTTAAGGGCACGTGAGTAATGACAAGCCTTCTCCCAGGTGAGCTTCACCGCCTGTGTGGTGTGCTCAGGGGTCTAATGCTTTAAGTCCCAGGCACTGTGACACCGGACGTATTTCAAAGCTTGGGCTTTGTGGTCAGACTGGAGTTTGAAACTTGGCTCTGACACCCAGGGTAGTTCCTGCCTCCATCTTATCAGGAGCTTTGGATCTGCCATTCGTTACAGCTATGTGATCCTGGGCAAGGGGTTCAACTTCTCTGTGCCTCCGTCTCTCCAATCTGAGAGGTGGCGATAATGTCTGTGTGGTGAGGTCATGAGAATTAAATGACAAAATGCATCTCAAGTGCTTCACAAGCAGAGGCTAAGATGTGTCGAGAACTATTTCGCCACTGTTATTGTGCTATTATAATTTTTTTTTTTTGAGTTGGAGTCTCACTGCGTCACCCAGACTGGAGTGCAGTGGCACGGTCACGGCCACCCCAGTGTCAACTTGCTGGGCTCCGGTAAGCCTTCTGCCTCAGCCTTCCAAGTAGCCAGAACTACAGGCGCATACTACCATGTTTGGCTAAGTTTTTGGTTTATTGTAGAGGCGAGGTCTCATCATGTTGCCCAGGCTGGTCTCGAATCCGTAGGCTCAGGCAATCCTCTCACCTGGGCCTCCCAAAATGCTGGGATGACAGGCTTGAGTCACTGCACCCAGCCGCTATTATAAATTTGAACACAGATGGTCTTTGTTTCTTTTCTGGCGACTCTGCCTGTTTGTTACATGGACTTTTCTTAGGTCCCACAAGCAACTTGAAGGTCAAGTAGTTGATCGACTCACATGCCAGTATACAATTTTTATTAAATGCTAATAAAAGTATTGAACAGGAATGAGGGCCACCGAAGAATGGAAGAAGAAAGGACGGAGAGCAGGAAGGTGGGGCGGGGGAGACAGGGCCTCATGGTCACGATCAGTCCGTGTGCAGGAACAGAAAGAACGGGAGCGGCTCCCCTTGACAGCCCCAGGCACGATCCACCGAGTTCACTCCACGTCTGGAACGCCACCTCCACTTCCAATTAAAATAAATCCCTCAAGCCACCTTCAGAGGAGCTCCTGCTTCGTATTTCATCACACCCCGAGGAACACAGAAGCCACAGGCGGGATGGAGTCGCAGGCAGTGCAGACGCTTTTATTACAACGGGTCCTGCTCTCTCTGAACCTCTGATTTCCCCAGTGGACTTGCATGGCGTGCACGCCACGGCTCTGGATCTTCTCTCATTTAAATGAGAGGGGACCGGCACTTGGCTCTGGCCCCTCCATGATGAGAAATTACCCTCGGCAGTCAGGACCCCATGCACTGCCCACCCTCCAGGGTCTTCCAGACAGAAGAGGAGGAGACAAGAGGAACAAGGGACAAAAGGTGACATAACCAGGTTGTTTCACTTCTCCTACAGGCAAGACGCTGGACACACAGGACACAGGCCTCAGGGCTGGGGTCCCTTGTATTACCGTTTCACTTGTTAATATATCCAACTTGTGGAGGGGTGGCCAGGGAGGGGATGCAATGCGTAGGGCTCGGTCAGTCAGCAGACCGGTCTTTTGAGAAAAGAGTGGAACAGATTCTTCAAAGCAGGCAGAGGGGATGTGTGGAAACCTTGGCTAGGGCTGAGGCACGTGACCTCCATCTTACAGTAATGGAGAGAAGGACAGGAACGATGCTTGCGCCACGTGGACTGTCTCTTTAAGTCATCCTCCCAGCACTGTCCAGCAAATACGGGTGCTGCCGCTGCCAAGTGTCAGACTCCAGGCCAAGGACAGGGAACAAAGGCCAGTGGAAAAGTCCCTCCCTCAGGTGCTCGCCATGTGGAGGGAGACACAACTGACAGCCAGCGAGCCCCCTGGCAGATGCTTGGGAAGAGACAGGATGAGCGCATGGGGGGTCCAGGGGTGTGGACACTGAACCCTGCCTGGTGAGGAGACCAAGGCTTCCTAGCAAAAAGGATGTCTGGCTCTGAGTCCTTGGGCTTGCCAGCAGAGGAAGGGGGAGTGGTCATGAGAAACTCATGGGCTATTCCACCTCAGACGCAGCGGCGAGAAGGGGATTCCAGTGTCAACGAGATGGCCATGGGAGTGGGCCGCAAGAGCGCCAGCACCCAGTTCTCAGAGGGTCCTGCCCGTGAAGGAACTCGAATTATGTCTAAAGTCTGTGGTTCGAGATAGAAGATTTACGCGTAAGAGATAGAAATCTGTATTCTAGAAATGTCACTGTGGCCACAGCGTGGAGGGTGAATACAGAAGAGAGTCACAGGAGGCAGGGAGGACAGTGAAGAGGCTACGGCAAACAGCCCAAGGGACGCTGACAAAGTCTGACCTCTTAGTGGTGACCAGCAGGATGCAGGAATGGTGGGGAGGAGAACCCCACACCTGGGCAACCTTGTGGGCTGCTGGATCACTGCCCGATCAGGGAGACATGATGCAGGGGTCTGGGGGCGGCCGCTCTGGACATCTTCAATTTGAGACAACCGTGGGATGTACAGAGAAGATGGAAGCCTGGGGCTCAAGCTCGAGAGAGGGGCCAGGGCTACAGAGAATGTTCTGGAAGGGGGCAGTGGAAGCCACAGGCATGAGTGAAGCCGTGAGAGAGGGAAGGCAGAGTGAACAGAGCCAAGGACAGACCTCCAGAGAAAACCAGGAAAGAGGAGTCTGAGGGGGACACAGCAAGGGGCGGAGGAAGCCACGGGAGGCCCCGGTCCCATGGGAGCCATAACGGAGAGTTTGAAGAAGAGGGGAGTGGCCAGAGCAAGTGCGGCTGGGGTCTACAATGAAAACACCCAATGTCTGGTTTTGGCAGTAAAAATTTCTTTAGGGCCTCGACCAGAAGCAACTTCTGTGGAGTGGCGGGGACCAGTGCGCCAGGCTGTGGGGTGGAGATGTTTTGGGAGGACAGCTGTGGAAACTGTAAGCAGACACTGCTATTTTGAGAAGACGACCAGCAAAGGGGGAACGATGCTAGGCTCCAGCAAAGAACAGGCGCAGAGGCCAGGAGCGGAGGCCAGGAGCGGCATCTTTCAAGGCAGGGGAGATGTGTCACCTGCTGAAGAGTCAGGTGAGGCCCGCAGGTCACAGGCTCGGGAGAAAGAAGGGCAGCTACCTGGGTCATGGATAGGGGGCCCAAACCCGAAATGAACAAAGCTCCTGTCCTCAGGGTCCTGCCATCTCCCCTTTGGACGACAGGCATGTACCCAGCAAAGGTGACACTTGTCAGAAGGGAGCACAGACGGAGTGCCTGCAGGTAGACGTCCCTGGGAGGTACATGCACTGGAGGGAGACTCCGGGAGTGGCAGGGACAGAATGACGCCGTCTGTCCTGAGGCTGTGGGGCCCTGGCAATCGCATAGCCTAGTGCACGCAGTTCACAGGTCTCAAGGGAACAGGTGATGGCAGGAAGGACACACAGCTGGCTGACGACAGAGCCGGGATCAGAGATCTAGTCTTCCTCCTCTTAATCGAGCTCCCCCTCACCACGATGCTTCCCTAGAAGATGTCCATGTGGGACCTGAACACGTGAGCCTCCCACGCTCCAAAGGAACCAGCCACACAGAACTTTGAAGGCCCCTGCAATATCCCCTCCAGGGTAAGTTATCTTCCTTTCCTCAACCTCCCCCCAACACGTCACCTCTTGTGTCGTGACTAGTGTTCCAGTAAGACTTGACTCTTGGTCTTTTAGCAGCTGCTGAGAGGATGAACTTTGTTTCTGACCTAAGTAAGAGTCTCCAGGAAAGTCTCAGTGGTGGTGATAACACAGCTGCTGCAGGCTTGAACTTTGTTTTGGTCTTTCCTGGTCCCCAGAAGAAAAAAAATCAACTCTGGAAAGCTCTGGACTGTCAGAGCATGATGAATTCTGAACGGTGGTCACCCCACTTCAGGGATGTTCCGAAGACAAGTTGCCAGATGATGTAAGCAAAGCGCTGTGACCTTCTGGGGAAAGGTATTCCATAAGGGCTGCATTAAGAATGGCTCACTGTCACCCACAGTTCATTTGAGTCACAAGGTCCTGATCACACACGGGGATGTACATGTCTAGGAAGACGGAAAGTGATCAGGAGGAGCTGTTCTCACTACGGTGCTTTTCTCCCTTCAAATCTCATGATTCCAAGAACTCTGGGAGATTTCTTGAGTGGAGGAAGAAACTTATGATAAGAGAGTGGGCATTCTAGGTTAGAGTTTCAAGTTAGAAAAAGGGGATTCTTTACCCATGACAGAAACGGTTTCAAAGATCTGACCCAGTATGATGCCAGGACTACTCATTTGTTCACTTGTTTCTGCTTCTCCCAGATATGTCAGATGCTGGGAATGGAAGGGTGAGAAAGACTTCTCATCACAATGGAGCCTGTAATAAGGTCACAGGGACAGTCGTAGCAGCCATTTCCACAGTGTGGTATGAGGTGTGCTGAGACCCGCAGTGTGGGAACTCAGAGACAAGGCTGAGGAGGACGCACTGGGGAAGGTGTCTCAGGTGAGGCAAGGTCTGAGTTCACGCTTGCAGGCATCCCGATGTTGAACAGACGATGAGTGAGGGGCATTTCAGGGAAGGGAGTGACATAATGGAAGGCACAGAGCATGAGGAAATTGGCCACGAGGTTACTAAAGAATGAGGACATGACATTCTAACCCACAACAGAAGGAAGCAACAGAAAATGCTAAAGGTCGTTCACCGAAAACAAAATACCAAGCACAAGACTATGAGTAAGGGACATATTTGGGGACTGGACAGTTTCAAATAAGAAGAAAGCAACGCTAGTCAGTTCCACCCAAGTGAAAACTGTCCTTGCGCCAGGACTGGCACAGAGGTCAGACCCTCAGTGACTTTCTCAAGAACGAAAGAAGTCGGTAGGGCCAGAGTCATGCTTCTCGATGGCTTCTTGCATCTCGGGAACCTGGCCATCTGCCTGCCAGAGTTAGATGGGGCTGGAGGCTGGAACCCCTGCTGTGCTCTGATGGGAAGTCCCAGCAGATAGCAGCAGACCAGCAGAAGCCCAGAGGGCGTGGGCGTCCCTGCTCCACTGGCCTCCCATTGGGTGGGCTGTAAGGGGATTGCAGGCCAGGGTGGAGGCTACTTCCCAGAGGCAACTCCTCCTGGCTATGACAAATGAGCATGCATCTTCAAGGATTTTTGCAAGGAGTCTCCTATGAGATGTTTGCTAATTAAATTGAGGTTGCGGCCGGGTTCGGTGGCTCAGCCTGTCATTCCAGCACTTTGGGAGGCTGAGGTGAGTGGATTGCCTGAGCCTGCAGGTTTGAGACCAGTTCGGGCAACTTGGTGAGATCTCGTCTCTATAATAAAAATCAGTCGGGCGTTGTCGCATCTGCCTGTAGTTCCGGCTACTTGGCAGGCTAAGGTGGAAGGATCGTCAGAGCCCAGCAGGTTGACGCTGGGTTGGCCGTGAGCGTGTCACAGCGCTCCAGCCTGGGCGATGGAGTGAGACTCCAACTCAAAATAATAAATAAATAAATAAATAGAGGCTGCGTTTTCATGACCATATAGAACCAGCGGTGCCTGAGAAAATACTTAATAGTCTCTACTGTCATGATCCATCTACACTGTCCGACGAGCCTAAGAATTTTATTTTATTTTTATTTTTTGAGTAGGAGTCTCACTCTGGCACCCAGGCTGGAGTGCAGTGGCACACTCATGCCCACCGCAGCCTCAACCTTCTGATCCTTCCACCTCAGCCTTCCAAGGAGCTGGAACTACAGGCGCGTGCTACCACGCCTGGCTAATTTTTTGATTTACTGTAGAGACGAGGTCTTGCCATGGTGCCCAGGCTGGTCTCGAACCTGCGGGCTCAGGCAGTCCTCTCTCTTCGGCCTTCCAAAGTGCTGGGATTACAGGCTTGAGCCACGCCACCCGGTGTCTTTAAACATTTTATTACAGGACAAAGTTTTGCCTAAAGTTACACACAGGGATACTGGTTCACTTCTTGGTCTCTATTTGGCCTTTTTTGTTTAAAAACAAATGGAACATCCCGAAAGGGGGAATTTTAAGAGCTCCCTCCCCTCCACCTCCCCAGGGAGAAGGAGCAGAGGCTGAGAATGTTCCTTAGAAGGTACCTATTTAATCTCAGGGGCATCTGTGACCTAAATGCTGGTGCCATAAGTACTGTCAAGGCAGGCCATTCGGAGAAGGGCACTGTGGCACACCGTAGTGTGGTCCTGTCTGGGCTTTCCAGGAGCTGGCGCTTCCCGAGGGCAGGCTCCCTCTCAATGTATGTCCAGACCATCCCCAAGCTAAGCTCCTGCACCCAGGACAGCACGCAGCTGCTTGGTCCTGGCACAGGCACAAGTCGTCATGCCTCCATCCTCGCCGCACAGGTAGGCGCCGTCTGGTGTTGGCACACAAGCCTCCCGGCCCCAGGCCTCCCCTCCACTCTGCCACCTGGTGAGGGAGTGGCCCATGGTCCTCCCTTCCTTCTCTCTCCCTCTGCACGCAGGACCCCGGAGCTGAGTGGCCCACCCTGGTCTTCAGAAGGGCTGGCCTCTGACGGAAAATATGCTCTCCACTCCTGCAAGTGCTTGCCTTGGAGGCCTCGCAGAAGAGCCCAGCTGTGGCTCCGGAAAATGAAAATGCCACTCTGGAGCCCAGCCACAACTTGATGCCTGGGGGGGCTGCGTCACAGAGAGCTGCAGAAGGCACCTGCAGCCACTGTCACCGCCCTATGCCGTGCTGCTGTGACAGCCAGGAGGCTGGCCAGAGCCCCAGCACTCGGCAACTGCACTCTCCAGAGTCCTCGCCATGGACGGAGGCTGGTGTGATTCTCCAAGCCTCTCTGCCTCCATCCTCTGGAGACAGAGTCCTGGGGGAAGGGTGCAGCAGTGGCCAGGGGCACGGCTGGCTTCGAGCACGCAGGAGAACTCATGTAGGAACTTGTTTAACCCCAGCCATCACCAATTGATGAGTTAACCACCTTTAACACGAGATTCAATAAAACATGCCATTTTTAACCTGAAACTGGTTTTTACAGAGTCACCGCTACGCATCTCATTATTAAACCTATCCTGACCCCTTGAGAGAGCAGCCGTGCTAGCCCATATTATAAGCTCACTGCCCATAAAATATTTAAAAGTAGAGAAAGGGGGAGGGAAAGACATGAATCCACAAAAGAGCTGTGTGCCAAACGAGGAAATTAAAGGATTCCAGCTGGTGAAGACCAACCGGTATTTTTCTTTCATTCCATGACCATGCAAAAGTGGCATATGCAGCATTGCTTTGTGTCCTGCTCACAGAGTGACTACAAAATACCCCAAACACCTAAACTTTCTGAATTTTTCTCGACAAGGTGTCATGAATGGTAAAAATAAGTTTCAGAAGCGCTGTCACCCCCTGGAGGCACACCATCACCCAGGGTGACAGCCTGGGTCTGTGGGGGGGCGGGGACTTCGGTTATAGAGGAAGGCACCCCCCCCCCGCAGCCAAGACTATCCAGTTTGCCCAGTTCTCCAGGTGCGTCATTTTGTCATTTCAGTCACTGTTCCATCACCCTCTGCACAATGATGAAGGAGGAGAAAGAAGGGCAGGCCTAGGGATGTTGGCTCAGGAACGCGGATCAGTACTCAGCAAGGACCTTGTTTCATGGCAGCACTGGTTGAGACAGCTTCAACAAAATGACACCCTCTGCAGGAACACAGAGGAAAAAAAACAATTTCTCAGGTCAGTCACAGCCAGCTCTTACCACTGGGACAGAGCCATCTTTGGAGGTCACGGCAATATCTGATGGGTGAGATGGAGAACTTAGGCAATCTTGGTGAACATGGAGGAAACCCTCCCTTCGCCTCTACCTTCCAGGCACTGTTGTAGGCTCTTTGTGTATGTCAACTAGTTTAACTCTGATGAGAGCCCTGTGAAATTGGAACCGGGAGGAAGCAGGGGAGAGAGAGGTTCAGTGACTCAGCCAGGTCACACAGCAGGCAGGTCGGGAGCAGGGGTCACACCCAAACCCCCTGCTCATGCTGCCTCTGGCATCTATCCACCCAGCTGTGCGACACATGGGTTTGAGGTTTCCAAGAACCTATGACATGACCATAAAGTCCCTCTCTCTTCCATACTAGGCATAAAGATGGTCTCATCTACAGGTTTCTTTCTAATGAGATGCTCATGTATTAAGCATACAGTATACACATATGCATGCATATATGCGTATGTATGTTTATTTCATATACACACACAACATTTTAAAAATTAGCCCAACAACAAAAATTATTTGGGCTCTCCTTCTGAAAAAGACAAGAAAGAAAGCTTAAAAGCCTGCAATGAATGAGAGAAAAAACCCATCTAGGAAAGGACGTTCCCAGTCAAAGTGCTGAGTGGCTGTAAAGGGCCTACGTATGCTCTAGCCCAGTGGCTCCAGACTCACAATGGACATGGGCGCTGAGGCTCTTTCATGGCATATGCCAGCTCAAATGCTCCGAGCCCGTGTTAAGAAGCAAAATGGTCATTAGAGGAGCTCTCAGGTATTCTGAGAAAGGAAAACAATGGTTTGATTCACTGACATTCATTGATCTCACCTTTTGTGGTTTATTCACAAACGGATGGGGCAAAACATACACTGGAATGCACGAAACAAACCCGTGCATGGACCACGTCATTACTCATGTCAGGAGGCCCTGGTATCGGGCTCTGTGTTAACTGCCCCTGGATCACAAGAGGCGGTTTATTTGAGCACTGCTGTGAAAATTTGGAGAAAACTGCTACTCTCTGGAGAAGCAAACACCATGTGGGATGCTGAGGACAGGGGGGACTCGGTGTGTCACCACAAGGCAAGCACAGTAGACACACAGAAGGCTTTCAATCAGTATTTGCTAACACACTTTTATAAAGGTGATCAAAGCCAAGGAAAAAAGGCATCTGAGTGTGCTCACAGAGAAACATACATTATGCTTCTCTCATATCCTCCTTGCAGCCAGTGGGGAAGCCATGGTGGAAGGAAGTTGTGATGTCTTCCCAACAGCCACTGCTGCATGTAAAGTACTCGACACACTGGCTGCATAATAAATGCTCAATACAATTATCATCATCATCCTCACGATCATTATTTCACATAGTATAGGAGGTTCTCTGAGGGGAAAAAGAAAAGGTCTCATTTCAAAGCTAAGAGAACATGAAAGGCTTTTCTTGGTCACCTGGGACATGTCCAGTCAGTATTGCTCTAGTCTCATCTTTTTTCACGTGTACAAACAATCTAGTGATGGAGAGAAACTCACAGAACCCAGAATTATAGGTCTGCCACCAGGCTCCAAGTGAGTTTTTGGCTATGATGACACTACCTATTTAAGTTTCTGTTAAAGTCACAAGGCATGCTGGGGCAGGGGGGGGAAGCAATGGAACCATTTAGGTCCTAGCAAAAAATAAGATTAAATAAAATATTGCAGGAAAACTAGATTACTCTGGGTGGAATTCTGTGAGGGAATTTGGAGTCTGTTATGGTGATTAAGTCATCATTTCTGACAGATTACTCTAATCGGCTGTCAAATAGCATTCCACAACCCCATCCGTTACTTGGCATCTCTGTTATTCAGCCTGTGTTACCTACTGTATATAAAACACACACCAACAAGGGGAGGTACAGCCTGGTATTCATTACACTCATTAGCGGTGATTAGGTTCTGTGTTTTCATACTAAATAATAACCCACGCCTCCACTTTGTTTTATTTAATCTTAGAATGAGAAGAAAAATGAATAGGCTTAAAAGAGGAGGCACGACCCATGAATAAAAAATAACTTATGATCAAAGTGTGAGTATAATGCTTTCAGAGACACTGCTGTTCAAAAAGAATGGTGCTTTTTCTTTAATTTTCTTAGAAATATTGTATAGTATATTAGCTATAAAGGTGAATAAGTCTATGTCACTTCTAAAACCTCGAGCCAGAGGTGGTACCCAATTAGCTATTATTTCAGTAGAAGGTAGGATTATTATCATGTATAGTGATGCTATTGTGAACAGGAAATCATTTCTTTGATAATATTTCAGTTTTTTCATGTCACTGCAGCTTTGTGATATAATGCACAGCTGATTGACCAGTCAGCTGCACTCCCAAATAGAAGCAAAGCAATACTAGTTTAAATAAAAAGATTGTACCTAGGTCTATCTAGAATCCTCTGTATGTGTCTGTGTATTTTAATAGCAAAAATAACTCAAAAACAGGAGGGTATAAAACAATTTTGAAAATGGAGATAAATGGAAAGACTCGACTTAAAGAGAAAGGATTGCAGAGCTGCTGAAACTCTACTATGACAGCTACAATTACAGCAAAAGACCACAGGAATTCTGTGTGACACTTGGAAGATCATAATCGCTACTGATTAATGGGCTAAAATTAAGAGAAAGGTAATAGTTTGCCCTTATCACTAAGCAGGAAATACACCGATAACCTTTCTAGCCATGATTTCTTCTTGATTTACAGAACTGTCTTCCAAAGTCAATCATGGACGCTCCAATACCCCTTCTTCCAGATGCTCTCCAGATGCTAAGTTAGGCTGCTTCATTGAACAATGGAGAACACACTGAAATGAGACCACCTGACCTGGCCACTGAGGTGTTGCTTAATGACCTGGTCATCCACGGACATGTCCAGTCCTGGATTCTATGTGCCAATAAACAGGGTATCATCTCACGCTTTAAGAGAACTGAGTCTAGTTAAAATAAAATGTAAGTTATCCTTTTGATGCCAGTCTCTGCCCATGATGTCTTTGGCCTCTGCTGCCTTTGGGTCACTGTGACTCAATCCTCAACATATAGCAGTCAGGATAAACCAAGCCCCGCATGCTGGGGAGAAGCTGATCCCAGTCCCTTCTAATCTTTCTTCTGGCTGGAGACGCCCATTTTGCTTAGCTGGCCCTTCTGCCCGGGTCTCCAGTGTCTCTGTTTTCTCCTTGAATACCCCGTCGTGAGTGCAGGTTCTGAAATGGGAGCGGACATCCTCTCTTGGGTCATCTTAGCCTTCTACTGGGGCTCGACGCTGTGTATGCTGATCTCTTAGTGCTTCCAGAATATTCCACTCATCTTTCAGCCACATTCCTGTCCCATCCCCATGGGACATACCCTTTGGGCTGTGAAACCTGCCCAGGCTGGACCTGAACCTGGGTCACCCACTGGCAACTTGTGATGCTGGACAGAGACTGCCGCTTACAGAGCATCATCAAAAGGATAACTTACATTTTAACCGAACTCAGTTCTCTTAAAACTTGAGACGATACCCTGTGTGTTGGCACATAGAATCCAGGACTGGACATGTCCGTGGACCACCAGGTCATTAAACAACTCCTCAGTGGCCAGGTCAGGCGGTAACATTTCAGTGTGTGTTATGCATTGCTCATCTTATAGGGCAGTTCCTCTGTTTCTCCACATCTCATGGAACGCTCTGGCTTGGACCTAAAATTTGCTTAATTTTCTCCCTCTTGGAATTCTGAGTTTTCTCGTTCCTCAATGTCTTTTTCTTCTCCTATTCCTTTCTAGCTCCACTGCCATGACCCTGGCAAGGTCTCCATCACAATTTTCTGGATGCCCAGAACAGCCTCTTCACCAGGGCTAAAACTCAGGTCTACAAGTTTCTCTGCCCTGCTCAAAAACTTTCCATTATCTGCCAAAGTCAATTCCAGCTCCGTGGCCTGTGTTTCAGGGAACTCCATGCTTTGACCCAAAGCTTCCTCTTCCAGCTTACATCTCATTCTGTGCCACAGTCTCTTCACATAGTCAAATCAGACAATTCCCTGTTCCTGAAACTCCTGCTGTGTCCTCGTCCCCAAAGTGGCAAAATGACCCTTTTCCTGTGTAGACACACAGTATTTCCTTTGCCAACAGAACTGTTGTACGCTTGTTACCTAGAAACATCTATACTTCAGGTTAGGTTGGAGCGTGTAATCCGCCATTTTTGTAGATTAAAAATGAATGAACACATTTGTGCACTGTTGGTGGGAATGTAAACGAGTAGTCACTATGAATACCAGCATGGAGATTTCTTAAAGAACAAAAAGCAGATCTACCATTTGATCCAGCCATACTACTACTTGGTATCTACCCAAAGGGACAAAAGTTATTATACAAAAAAAGACACTTGTACCTGCATGTTTGCAGAAGTGCAATTCACAATTGCAGAGATGTGGAATCAACCTAAATGTCCATCAACTGACCAGTGGGTAATGAAAATGTGGCGCGCACACACACACCATAAAATACCAGCCTGGGCAACTTGGCGAGACCTCATCTCTACAATAAATCAAAAAATCAGCTGGGCATAGTAGCACATGCCTGTAATTCCGGCTACTCGGAAGGCTGAGGCGGAAGGATCGCCGGAGCCCAGCAGGTCGAGGCTGCGGTGGTCGGAAGCGGCCACTGCACTCCAGTCTGGGCCACAGAGTGAGACTCCAACTCAAAAAATAAAAAAATAAAAAAAATAAAATACCATTCAGCCAAAACAAAGAACAATATAATACTTTTTTGCAGCAAAACTTGGATGAGATTGGGAAACCGTCATCCTAAGTGAAGCACCACAGGAATCAAATGCATGTTCTCGCTTAAAGTGGGATTAAGCCAAGAGTCTGCAAAGGGCATCCAGGCATTGGAGACTCCAAAGGGGGAGGGCGGGAAGGGAGGAGGGATGAAAAATCACCTCTCAGGTACAATGTGCCCTAAAGGGGGTGAGACAAAAAGCCCAGACTTCTCTACTACTGTACAAAGCAGTCATGTACCCCCAAATCATTTGTATCCCTAAAGCCATTAAAATAAGGAAAATAATTTTTTAAAACAGCTTAACAGTGATGGCTTCACATGGCTCAACCTCATAGACTGCATAGCAACCAAACTGCATGACTGTCTTTTCAGATAACTGAGAAAAGTTCTAAACAGTTCCAGTTTTGTAGGCTCTTTCCTTTTCAAGGATTGGAGGATGTTCTAATAATTCATCTGCAGTTATTTACTAGTTTCAATTCAAGTTAAATTAAGTACTGACTTGATGACTGAAACAACGCTGCAACCTAAACCAGCCATGGAACTGAGGAGGGTTTCCAACACAGAGCATCCATCATCCACATGGAGCAGCCTCAGCACTTTGTGAATGTTACTGATGCTTTATCCAGTCGTCTCGAGCTTCCTTTCAACTTTAAGGCAATCTAAAGCCACCACAGAAATGCCCCTCTAACAAGCCAATCTTTAACATCTCTGCCTCAAAACTAACTTGGAAGATTCAAGCCAACCGTATTTTAACATGAACCTTCTGACAGGATACAGGCACTTCGTCAACTCAACAGAAGCGTGTCACTGGATTTTGTATTCTAATGGTCCTTCCATGGTTGGGTCTAAGTGCTGAGTTGTTTGAGTGGCTCCGCCAGCCATGTTTGTTAATTAGTGTCTAACATTTCCACCTCTCTGTAAGTTGCAACCTCTCATAAAAAATGCATGATTTGATTGGTTTAGGAATGACAACTTCATTTACAACAGACAAATAAACACCAGACTCCGCTCAGCATTCTTTTTCCATTTATTAATTACCCTCCCCCTTCCTGGCCGTTGGGATTTGTACTTAGGGAATGAAAATAGATAACTAGGATAATTTTCTTTTCTTAATCATGTTTAAGCAAAAATGATTAAGTATCTCTTTCTTCTCTTTTCAACAAATGAGGCTGCCCCTCCCCCAAAAAAATCCTACTAAAAATAAATGGCAAGTTTTGAAAGATGCTTTTAGGGCTATTTCATATTACCCATGTTTAAAATGTGAACATTAAACATCTGAGCAAGATGTCAGCTATTATTTCTAGCAGCTAGCTACATTTATTCATCTTGTGTTCTACATTAGTACTAACTTTGGGTGATATTTCACCAAAGGAAGATCTCTCCTCCAGTGCTGCTCGTTCTGCGTGAGTTTGAGTCTCATTTCACGGTCTCGTTTTGATTCCTACCATCTACTCTCACGTGTGAGAGTGTTTACCAACTCTGGAAATTACCTGTTGGCAAAGCTTAGAGAAGTCCTGAGGATGGGTCAGTGGTTCTATAAATACCCACGTCCTGAAGCTCAGTCTTCTAAAGACCAAACTCGGGGCTCAGGTCTTCAAATATATGGCAGGGAACAGACACGCAAATGGCAAACGTAAACGCAGATGAAGATAATGTGTGAGACGAGAACGTGGGAGAGATGCTATGTGAAGGAATAAAGCAAGAACACTTAATGACAGCACAAGATTAGTGACAGGAACCCTGCTTTCATGATTTCTGGCAGATCTGGACATGTATTCCAGAATGAGGACTTGGGAAACTTGGCTCTTTATGGTTGTTTTATAGTGGAAAGAAATTCACAGAATCTTAACATCTGGGTTTGACTTTGCCAATCACTAGTACTTACAGTCAGATCACTTGACCTCCTTAAGCTTTGGTGAACTCACGTTTGAAGCAAGGATCCTATCAGAAAACTCACTGCCAAACTGGGAGGGCTGAGTCTGACAATGGACGTAAAGCACACATGCACCATAAAGTACCGTGTGATTATAAACTCTCTTCTTCTTAAGGGCTGTAACAAGTGAAAATGCTTTGCGACTCTTCATGTTCATGCCTCACCCTGTGCTTCTAGTTTGCAGAGTAGGGGTCTACCTGGCCACAAGGACTGCAGTGGGGAAAGAAAGGATGGAGAACACCCTTCTGCCTCTCACCCCGGTGGCCCCACCCACCTGTAAAGAACACTTGAGTGTTTTTATGTTGAGAGAGTGCCAATGAACAAAAGCTATCCTGGCGAGTTCATTTATTCAACAAACATTTGTTGAGCACCACCCGGGGTTAGCTGCATTAAGCTGGGCTCTAAGAATGTTCCCTCTCCTCAAGGAATTTGGAGCTCAGTATGGGACAGACTGAGATGTCAACAATAGCAGGGAAAGGAGAGCTGCAGGTTGACAGGATACATTTAAGCACATGACATGGTAAATTAAAATTAATGAATGTTTACATCTACATTCCCAGCATCGTGAGACACCATGCGTGAGGTATCACAAGTCCGGACACTGCGTGTGGGTACACATGTCCTCGAAGCTGAAGAAAAAGGCGGGGGCTCAGCATGGAGTTTGGATTGCCCCCTTTGGACTCATCAGACACATCTGTTTTTCCTGCCACAGCACACAACAACATCCACATACTCCTGCCGTGTGTCAAGAATAACGGACAACTTCAGCACACAGCCCAGCTCCTCCCACTCGGGAACGCATCTGGAAGACTAACGGGCACTTACAGGGATAACCTCAAAAGTCCTCTAATCTCTTCTGTGCTTTTAATAGCTGTGATGACGATGGAGAAGTCCCAACCAGTAGAGGGAAGACTCCTAAAGCTGCTGCCGGGGTAGAATGCTGGGTCTCCCCACTGACTGGGGATGGACAGAAAGGCAAGGTCTAGGATGAGGCAAAGTCTAGGACGAGGTGAGGTCTAGGACCAGGAGCAGGTGAGGATGAGGTGAGGATGGTTATGGTTGGCCCGCCCACGCCCTCAGACAGGCAGCACAGGAAGAGGACCTGGTCTGTGGGGGGAAAATAATGCCTTACATATTGGCATTTCCTCTGGACCATTCAGTCGGATCTGCTCAGCCACGGGTCCTAGAGACCCAGGCGTGGGCTTAGCAGAGAAGTCTGGTTCAGGATAAATATCTGTGGTCGGCAGCCTACAGAGATAGCAGGGGCGATCAGGACAAATGACAGGGACCTTAGGCAGTCATGGGGGAGCAGAACGGGTGAACACAGAACTGGGGCATGTCAGCGTCTAAGGGGTAATATCTCATCACACTCTGCTTGCAATCTCTACAAAAAACATCAGAATTCTTTTAGCTTAGGAGAAAGTGTCACTTTCTCCTTCGTGGATGAGGAAGGCTCGGCATGTCTTTCTGTTTCTCCCTTTCAAAAATCAGTGTTGGGCCTGGTCAGCTGGCATATTTTTTATGTCATTATTTAGCGTTTTGCTAAAGTCTAAGCTAAATTTTTGTTCCCAGCAAACATTTCAAAAGTTAAAAAAAGCCTGAGAGATCTTTCACAGAAACAAAGAACTGAGTATCACATGTTTTCACTCATAAGCAGACCTTGAACAATTATCATAATACTATAAGAAAAGGACTGGCAGTAGCGGGAAACTGCTGGGAGGGGGCGGGGAAGCAGGATTGGCAGTAGTGGGAGTTTGCCTGGTGGGGGGGCACCCCTCATCAACAAGGGTGGCTGCATAATGAACATTTGTATACCTAACCCTGAATTGTACCCCACATGTTTAAAATAAAAAAATTAAAAGTTAAAAAAAAAACAACCTTTTACAAGTTACTACTGGAAATGTTTAAAGTCCACATTACCATAAAACTTGAAGAGCGTATCACATTTAGAGAAGGCAGCCAAGATGAAATGGCTATGAACACATGTGGAGAATCCAAACTACAGCACCTACCCAATCGCTGTTGAGAGAGACCAAAGGCCTGGGGTACATGAGACTCTGGGATGCTATTCTGGGAACTGAGTACCTGGCTCAGTTGACTTAGACCCGCTCACATGACAGCCTACATGTATGTAACGTGCTTGCCATCTTCCTTCCCCCATCCATGGATGTCAGTGCCTATCTCCTCTGAAGCAAACTCTGTAAAAATATAATCAGCACACTTCTACTTAGCCGGCATCATCAAGACACAGTTGAGAAAGAGCTGCCAAAGACTGCCACAAGGACTAAAACCTCTTCAGCACTGCTCTCTCCCGCCTTCCCAGCCAATAAGGAGGTCTCAAGGCTAGGCAGCTGGGCTGAGTCCCAAGTTCATTTCCACTAACACTGACATGCTGATTGGGACTACTTGGTCCTGGGCTGTGTGCCTTCCTCACTGCTGAATTTTTCCCCCTCAAGGCCAAGGGTGAAGGAGACTTCACTCATCTGACTCAGAGATACAGTCGCCACTGATGAGAAAACAGTAAGGCTTATGAATCTCCAAAAACGTGTCCTTAAGAAGTAGATGCTAATTAGCCGCCAATTAATTCAGCTCTCATCAGATACGGCATGATGGAAAGGGGTAGAGGAGTGTGAAGATGAGAGATATCAACCCTGTCCAGACTTAGCGGACAGGATTTTCCCCTGAAGAGTTAGTCATGTGGTTGCGATAAGCAAAACGAACATGCCTCTGCTTCTGTGAAAGCCTGCTTCAGCGGAAGCCTGGTCCGTTTCACCTCCCAATCTACGACCTCCTTCCAGATCCCCTTCTCCGCCAAGGGTAACACACCATGGAGCTGGTCTCTGGCCCTATTTGTGTTTCCTTCTCTGGGTGTACACTCTTCTCCTGGATCCTCTGTTCATGTTCTGCCCTATTTGCTCAATTACCTGCAGCTCACTCTTTGGTGCTGGTCTGATGCAACTGGTGTTGGTTGAGGCAAATGCCAGCCACAGTCATTTCCAGATTTATGTGACGACGATTGATTTTGTGCGAACAGACTGCTACCCGGGGCGTTTATTGCACTTAAAGTGATTAGAAATAATCCAACACACGGGAGAAACTTCTCCAAATCCACAAGATGTAGAATGGAAACCAATAACTCACTCAAGGGGAAATCTCACACTGTGGAGGGCAGACATTGTTCTCTTTACACCTCTCAAATGGCAGCGCTATGCATATTGACAGCAGCCCTTATTAAGCGATAGCACACTCCACCCTGGCATTCAGGTGGCAGTTAAATTTTCTTTGTCAGCCAGTCTCTTGAGCTGTGGGTAGCAAGAGAAATGGGGCGATCGATGCTTTGCTTTCCTGGTAAGGAGTTTCGAGTCCGTGAACGATGGGCCAGCAGGACCTCTACACGACCATGGACGTGAGGGTGGACGTGAGCTTCCGGGTATCACGAATTAACTCTTTGAGGCAGTCAATCACTCCTTTTGCTTTAGGGCTAATTTATTCTGACCAGAACAACTATGCTTAAAATAGCACCATTTCCACCCATCCCTTACAGATGGAGATGTATTAACTCCACAGAAGTCCACTCAGAAGCTTCTCAGCATTTTTTCGAGGACAGTTGGGAGGGATAAGGAGAGTTGCCCATTCAAGGAGGGCGGGGAACACAGGCATCCTCATGTCCTCACGTTCTCCTTCTCTCCTGTCCTGCATGGCTAGGTTGCTCCACCCTGCCTTCAGAAAGTATGAAAGACAACAGGGCAGAAGGCGGCCTCTTCAGTCACAGGGGACCTCTCTCCTCTCTGGAACTCAGAGTAGGGAACACACCAGCCTCGTGCTTGCAGGAGGTACACGTGCACTGACACCCAGGGGTGCCCATAGGGGACTGGGAGGGACTCCCAGGAAACAGCTTCAGGGAGGCCTGGTCCTATGGTAGAGTGCTTCGCAGACTTTACTATGCAAACAGATCACCCAGGATGGGACTTTTTCCATTTATAAAAAAATTTAAATTTTGTTTTGAGTAGGAATCTCATTCTATCACGCGGGCTGGAGTGCAGTGGCATGATCACGGCCACCATAGCCTCGATCTGCTGGGCTCACGTGATCCTTCTGCCTCAGCCTTCCAAGTAGCTGGGATGACCAAAGCACCACCACTCTGGCTAATTTTTTTTTTTCCCTTAATTGTAGAGACAAGGTCTCGTCATGTCTTCCAAGGCTGGTCTTGAACTCCTGGGCTCAAGCAATCCTCCCACCTCCCAAAGTGCTGGGATTACAGGCATGAGCCACTGCGCCTAGTCTATTTCCTTTTTAGGGTGCTCAATGTGACGTTTTGATATACAGATACATGGGGAAACAGTTATCACAACAAAGCTAGTTAATATACCCATGCCCTTACACAGGTGTGTGTGTGTGTGTGTGTGTGTGTGTGTGTGTGTGTGTGTGTGTGCGTGCGCGCGTGCGCGCGCGCGCAGTGAGAACTAGGGGTCTAGTTTCAATGCAGGTCTGGGGTGGGGCCTGGGAGTCTACATTTCTAATGCACTCCCGGATGCTGCAGGTTGACTGTCCACACTGGGGAGCAAGGCTCTGCTGTACCTGTGGGAAGATGACCAGCAGGTGAGAGTCCCCACACGTCCAGACCAACAGTGGAAGAAGAAAGCAAGTTAGCCCTGGGGGGGTCCATGATGACCGATTCTCCCGATGGCGGTTCTCAAACTTGCCTGAACGCTGGAATCCTTTGAGGAGCTTTAAAAATACATATCTCGGTGACAGGCTCTCATCCCAAGACGCTTCGGTGCCCGTGGTGTGGCCCAGGCACAGGCACAGGCAGCTTGAAAAGCTAAGTCTACTGTGCAGCCAAAGTCACGAGTGACCACCCTCGCTTTAGATGGAGATGACTTGAGCGTCAAGGACCACTTTCCTTTCTCTTCACCAATTCTTTATAAACCCATCTCGTGTGTGCATATATCGTTTTGGGTAAATGGCCAGAAAGGATGTCATTATCGGCTCTCTGGATCCTTCTCAAAGATGGGGATGAGAAAAGGAAACACCCATTTCGACAGCCTCCCGTCATAGCAGGAAGGGCTATGGACAGCCTGTGGGCTCGGGCTGCTGATTCTTTCCATCGCCCCGTCTGGCATCTTGCTGAGAAATCCTGAGGACACGGGTGAGGAGAAGGATCTGCTGTCCATCCGCACTGACTGGTGTGTGACCATCAGCAGGTCACCTGTCACCTGATCTTTCGGGGCTTCTGTTTTCTCACCCATAAAATGAGGAGCTCGGGTGACAGGAGCGACTATAGTCCATGATCTGACTGTATCTGGCCCACTCGCCTCCACAGGCCTTTCTTCCTCTGTGGACCCAAGTGACACTCAAATTTAAAAAACATCTTGCCAGGCTCGGTGGCTCAGCCTGTCATTCCAGCACTTTGGGAGACTGAGTCGAGTGGACTGCCTGAGCCTGCGGGTTCAAGACCAGCCCTTGTCTCTACAATAAATCAAAAATTGGCTGGGCATGGTAGCACACGCCTGTAGTTCCAGGTACTTGGAAGGCTGAAGTGGAAGGATCGCTGGAGCCCAGCAGGTCGACACCGGGGTGCTGTGAATGTGCCACTGCACTCCAGCCTGGGTGACAGAGTGAGACTCCAACTCAAAAATAAATAAATAAATAATAACCAACATCTATCAGAATTAGCCACAGGATTTCCTGTGCTCCTGATTCCTTATATTTTTCTTACTGGTGATACCTAGTTTTTGTTAATGACTTACAGAGGTTTTATATCTGGGCAACTCTGACTCAGGAGCAATTTAGGCAACTCAGTGACTTAAGACTCTCTAATAAATAATAAAATGATATTTGTGAGATTTTCTTGGGGCTGTGATTATAGTTAGTGCTTTTAAGAGCTGCAGGAAAAAAAAAAACAACCTAAGAACTGATCAAAATCTAGGCTCACGCTCCTGTGCCCACTTAAGTGATAGCTTACAAATATTAGCAAGTCATAAACCAGATATTGGCAATGGATTAGGAAGACAGAATAAGGTTAGCTTGAATTAACTGACAGCTGTATTTACATCATTACTTGTGCCTAGTTGGAATAGGTCAATTATTAGCCATAAAAGATAGTCATCGGTGTATCATGAAAGAAATTCTGTCAAACTTAGAACAGCAGACTCCT
Organism: Cephalopachus bancanus; assembly: GCA_027257055.1. NCBI lineage: Eukaryota > Metazoa > Chordata > Mammalia > Primates > Tarsiidae > Cephalopachus > Cephalopachus bancanus. The sequence goes on from JAPVLO010000027.1 coordinate 6,272,572, forward strand.
CGTTGAAAAGGCAACCAGAGTTGGGAAACAAATGACTGTTTTCTTGTTTACTGAGGGTTTTATTGTTTGCACGTGATCAACTATATATAAGGCTCTTGTCATAGTTCCCAGGATATAGTAAATACTCAATACATGTTGCGACTGTTACTGTGATTACTCAAACATTATCACTTGATTAAAATTATCTGAATTCCGAAAGCCACAAGAAAAAAAGCGATCATGCAGATAAAACATTTGTAACACCAAAATCTGCTAGAAACATACGTATCCTGAAGTTCTGTACCTACTGCTGAGAATTTAGCATATAATATATATGCAATGACAGCGATCCATGTTCGACTTCCTCACCCCTATGGCTCAGTGACACTATTCCTGCTGTACACGGGGTCCTCTATGCTACTTCATACAAAATTCCCACAGTTTCCTGGCATTTATTTATTTATATGTTGCTTTAGAAAGCAGGATTTATTAAGAGGACACAAAAGCTCCTGCAGCGGGAGGGGACCCGAGGGGGTTGCCCCCCGGCATTTATTTAAATACATGTTTTTTTGGAAGAAACAAGGATGCTACATATGGGTTGGCAAGTACATCAAATGTGGAATGTCACTAACTAAAATACATCCCGTGACCCACGGTCGCTCAGTGACGCTTCCAGTAGAGGAGAGGAGTTTCCAAGGAATCCACCCTTCGCTGTCACTCAGTTCTTTCTGTCCCCGAGGTGTAACCTGGTTGCAGAAAGTGTCGGTCTACAGATGACTGAGAACCTCCCATGGCACGACTAGCTCTGACTCTCGTAACTGAGAGGCACAGGTGACCTGAACCTCCACCTCCAAATACACCTGTCATTTAAATTCATACAGAACCTACCATGTGATGACTACTCAGAAGGGACCCAGAACTTGCCCTGACCCGCCCTTCGGGGCCTGGCCTTTCATGCCAACTGGCCTCCTGAAGAGGAAGAAGAGTTGGGTGGGGCGGACCAGAGCAGGTGGCTGAATGGGGACAGGGAGGGCAGGAACGTCCAAGCATCTGGACACTCGACCCAGAGCTCCCCACTGACTCTGTCGCCTTGTCCTTGAGGTCGCCATGATCAAGGGAGCAGCAGTCAGCGCCCCACAGGATCAGGGTGGGGACCGTGTTCACTCGCCACCCTGTCTGTGGCGTCTGCCGCCTGGCCCGCCGTCTCAGCACCCCAGTCTGCCGTGGAGAGTCTGGGCCCTCGTCAGCAGCAGCAGGTTCAGGAGCTCGGACGGTCATGCAGATGTCACTGTGCAGACATCGGTGTCCTCACCCATAAGAGATCAGGGCAGAAGGAGCTGCTCTCGAAAGCCCTCCAGGTGTTTCCAGGGCAGCAGGGTGTGACGACAGGGCGGGTGGAAACTTCTGGCGGTTTCACAGCCTCAGCCTTTGCCCTGCCATGCCCCCAGGGAGACATGGAAATGGAGATGATGGGGCCTTGGGACGCAGACTGCGGACTGGGGCTGAAAGCCTGTGGGTGCAGAGAATGGAATGCACCCCCATGACACGCATGCAACAAGACAAGGCTAGAACTCGGTGCCCCACTGAGGAAAGATGGTGTGTGTGTCATCACCCGCCTGATGGCTGTCGTTGGCCTTCAGCTTCCTCCTAGAAAGCCGTGTTGGTGACCTTGGACCCCAGCTTCCAGCACACACCTTGCCTGGCTCCCCGAATGCTGTCTGTGACCTGTGTAAGACAGCACCGTTCCAGGTCTCGGGCAGAGCTATGACCATGTGTCCTCAATGCAGGACCGACTTGGGGTGTGTGTGTGTGTGTGTGTGTGTGTGTGTGTGTGTGAGAGAGAGAGAGAGAGAGAGAATGTGTGTGTGTCTGTGTGTGAGTGTGGTCTGCCCAGCTCCCTCCAACTGTGTGTTGGAGTGTAGGTGTGTATGTGTGTGTGAAGGGAATGTGTGTGTGAAGGGATGGTGTGTAGAGGGTGTGTGTGTCTGTGTGAGTGTGTGAGTAGTCTACGCAGCTCACTCTGACTTGGAGGGTGTGTGTCTGTGTAGGGTGTGTGTGTCTGTGTGTGGGTGCAGGGGTGTGCGTGCGTGAGTGTGTTGAGTGTGTGCATGTGTGTAGGAGCGTGTGTGTGTGTGTATGTGTGTGATCTGCCCAGTTCACTCCAAGGGGTGTGTGTGTGAGTATGTGTAGGGGTGTGTGTTATGTACAGGAGTGTGTATGAATGTGTATGTAAGGATGTGTGTGTGTGTGTGTGTGTGGTCTGCCTAGCTCACTCTGAGGGGGGTGTGTGTGTGTGTGGAGGGTGTGTGTATATGTGTGTGTGGTCTGCCCAGTTCACTCTGACTTGGGGGATGTGTGTCTGTGTGTGTAGAGGTGCATGCATGTGAGAGTATATGTGGAAGATTATGTGTGTGTGAGAGTGTGTAGCCTGCCCAGCTCACTCCAAGGAGGTGTTTGAGTGTGTGTGTATGTATGTGTGTATGGAGGGGTGTGTGTGTATGTATGTGTGTGTGTGTGGAGGGTGTTCGGGTGTGTACACGGTCTGCCCAGCTCACTCTGACTCAGGTGTGTGTATGTGTGTGTGTGTGTGTGTGTGTGTGTGGAGGGTGTGTGTGTGGTCTGCCCAGCTCACCACTGGGCGCACTCTGTGCAAGCAGAATGGGTGGGCTTTGCAGAGCCACACCCTCTGGTGAGCTGCAACAGTGGGCGGGGCTGGCTGGGGACTCCCACGCGTTTTCGATCGCTCCAAGGGGGCAAGCGGTCCTTCTGGACCCTCCACCCACGACAGGTGCTGGGACTGGCGGGCCTGCAGCCGATACACGGCGAAGTGGGCACTCTGGTTTGACCCAGCTGCCTGCAGACCAGTTACCAGCTGCGGCCCCCCATACAGGCCACTCACTTTGAGCTCGGCTACCTCGTCAGGACAATGGGGCGACAGACCCAAGCCTTGCGGGGTGGTCCTGAAAATCCAACCGCGGCCCCAGAGCCTCCCCGTGGCTATCAACAGCGTGGCTACCTCTGTCATGGTGACTGCTGCTGTTGGTCTGCGTGGCCCCTGAGTCATGCTCCCGGTGCCCTCAAATGTGGCAAACAATGTGCCTAAATCCACTGTCATGAGGCTAGCCGGCCGGGGAGTCTCAGTAACCACGACTTTCAATTCTAATTCCGTCCCTGCAGTGCTTGGGAAGGTCAGAGAAGTTAATTTAATCTCCGGCACCTCCGTGTCCTCAGTGTAACAAGGTGAATGCTATCGATATATCACCTGAAATATTTTTAGGAGGAATAACAAATAAACAAGTCCATAAAGCCATTTACAAACACACACGGCACACTTATCCATGTTAACTGGGGACAGGAATCAAACAGATAAAAGAAATCCACCAATAATCCTGAAAACTCATTAGCTTAAACGTCCTCCTTTCTTGTCACGCCAAGGCTGCACGCAAGGAAATAAACTGACTGGTGAGAGTTCATCCCTTTCCCTTCTCTGTTCCCAGGTGGCAAAATGCCACCTGCCGAGCTTCCAGTTGGGCTCAGCCAGAGGGCAGAGGGAAGCAGATGCCCAGGGAACCTCAGAGTGGATGGTCACATCTTGAATGGTTCAGACCTATTGAATGAAGTCCTCTCAAGTTACCAGCCCCTCACTGACGTACGTCCAGCCACATGCAGGGAGACATTTTCATTAACTAGGACACAACTACAGACCATGGATGTATGGACGGCAGAGAACAGTCCCTGCAAGACTGGAAAGGATGGCTTCATCTGGCCACTCTGTTTTGCAGCTAAAGGAAGCAATTCCAGGTGTGTTTTCAGCCCTGGAGGAGGAAGACATGGCAGCACACACATGTGTCTGGCATGCTGATGGGAAGTCATGGCAATCAGGGAGAGTGAGAGGCATAAAAAAATTTGTCACTCTGTGTCCCTTTCTGCTGTCTCCCACACGTACTGCTGATCGCTTGTCCTTTCATCTCAGTGGCAGTGGGTAGTATGACCTATGAAGACACTGCCCGAAATATCGCTTTATTGTCAAAACAACTTTAATAGCTTTTGTCATAATACTAATGAGACCGCCCGAGCACCTGGGTATGATGACAGTCTCTGGCTGAAACCAGCAGCAGGACACATGGAGCTCCCTGCCCTCCTAAGTGACCAATGCGTCCCCTCCTGCTCTAACCAGACTAGACCCAGCCAAGCAGTGGAGTCCCAAGATGCCTCTGATCCTGGCCTTGGCTTACCCTGATTTGGCCATGCCTTATTTTCTGGTGGGCAGGGAAGAGCCCCTGTGCTCCTGGGAGAACTCTCTTCCCACCCACCCGTGTCATCCCTTTTTCTTTTCTTCTCTTTCTTTTTTTAGGGACAAAGTCTTGTTCTGTTGCCTAGGCTGGAGTGCAATGATGCAATCACAACCCACTGCAGTCTCCAACTCTTGGGCTCAAGTCAGCCTCCTGCCTTAGTCTCCTGAGTAGGTGAGACTACAGGCGAGTGCCACCACACCTGCTTAACTTTAAAAAATGTTTTTTAGAGATGGGAGGGGCTCACTATGTTCCCCAGGCTGGTCTTGAACTTCTGGCTTCATGCAATCCTCCTGCCTTGGCCTTCCAAAGTGCTGGGATTACAGGGGTGAGCCTCCACACTTGGCCTCGTATCCTTTTGTTGTGGCCTAAGGCCTGAGGAGCTGAACTGGCCAGGCCACTTCACCTGGACATCACCTCCTGGGCTGTCCTCGCCCACGTGAGAGACTTGAATTCTGTCCAGCAGCATATGATCTTTTCAGGGATGGACATTCATGGAAACCTCACACTCCAACAACACAATCTGGATAACTTCCCAGCTTTATGTCAAACATTCCCCTCTTTCATTTGACTATTGTAATTCACCCCTTTCTCTGCAATTCCATCTAAACGTTTCATCAAATTCATAGACTTCCCCTTCCCAATCTTTTTGTAAAATCTTATCAGCCTTTCAGGAACTGAGGTCTATATAAGCAAACTTAATAGTCCCAATTTGCTCTTGTGCTTGTCTGAAATCTAGCTATTATTTCATTTTGCCATTGTACCATCTACCAGGTCCTCACACATGAGAATAACTAGATACCAATAACCCTCAAGCAGTGACACAGGGCAATTTTGCATATCTGACGAGGCACCAGTGCCAGGGCATTTATACACATTCTCTCATAGGCTCTTAACAGTCCTGTTAATCAGGTGTGGTGTTGACACTATGCTGTTTGCAAAACACAACAGTAATGCCTTCCACAGGGCTCGGTGGCTAAATAGTGGTATGGCTGCTCCCTGCTGCAACCCTATGCTGGCATTTCCAATTCTTCACTACCAAAGAATCCTCATTAATTTCCTCCCAGAGATTTCCATGCACTGAGTGGGCTACATTCTAAAAGTAGTCAGTTTTTCCTTTTGATCACAGCCACACATCAATCACTGCCCATCAAAGTTACTGAACTGATGGACTGCCAGCCCAAAGCAAAACCACCTGCCATTCAGGTGGCATGTACAACTTTATGGCGGTGAAACAGACAATTCCAATGGCCTTTAAGGAAGCATTAAAATATACTTTCCTCGGCCAGGCTCGGTGGTTCAGCCTGTAATCCCAGAGCTTTGGGAGGCCGAAGTGAGTGGGTTGCCTGAGTCTGCAGGTTCGAGTCCTGCCCGGGCAACTTGGCGAGACCTTATCTCTACAAAAAATCAAAAATTAGCCAGGCATGGTAGCGAGTGCCTGTAGTTTCAGCTACTTGAGGTGGAAGGATCACCGGAGCCCAGCAGGTCCAGGCTGTGGTGGACAGGAGTGTGCCACTGCACTCCAGAGTCTGGGTGATGGAGTGAGACTCCAACTCAGGAAAAAAAATACACACACACACACACAACACACACACACACACACTTTCCTAGATCCTCAGGGCCTGGCCTGCAGACAGGGGCCCACGGGGCCAAAGGTTTCCTTCTATCCTCCAACTTCCTCTCCCAGATCTAAACTGGTGAACTGGGACCATATTGTCGCACCTGGCTGAGCCCCACTTGGGGCTGGCCCTAACCTGGATCCGTCCTTCACGCTGGTGTGGCTCTGAGGGTGGGAAGGGGATTCTTCATCCCCAGGGCACACCTGGGCATGCTCCTTGGCATCACAGTCCTTAAAAAGTCACGTTAAAAAGAAACAAAGTCCTTGTTTTCTGTTTAGCTTTCATTTCTGTGAGAATTGAGTATGACATGAGAACAACAGAGACGGGCAGGAGAAAGGTTCCAATCAGGCAGTCCCAGCGGGCCAAATATCTCAGCCCAGATCAAAACTCCTGCAAATGTCAATCTGCAGCATGGACCCCAAAAGGATGTCCTGATGTCCACATTCCATAGCAGACACATGCTCCATGTTGGGTGGGGACCCAAGGAAGGGTCACACCTCCAGAAACAATGCCTTGGGAGGCACATTTTCCCAGGGCTCAGTGCTTCATGGGCGAGGGCCCATCTAGCCTCCATGCCTATGTCAAGAAGCCGGAAGGAAGGGACCACTGTCATTCAACAGCAGCTCTCAGGCCGCCACTCACATGCTCCAGGAGCCAGGCATGATCCAGATTCAAAGCACAGACCAAGAATTATAATTATACTGAGGAGCTGAGACAGCTGATGAAATCTAAAATGAGAAAGTTGACTACAAAGTAGTTAAGAATATGTTGGCAGGCCACATAGAAAGTGGGACTATTTTCCTTCATTTATTTGGACTGGTGTGTGTGTGTGTGTGTGTGTGTGTGTGTGTGTATCTATAGGTATGTGAACACATACATAAATATAGCTCTTTGTCTATGAAACAAATTATCACTAAATACACATTAACGTAATAACATAAATCTACATTTATCTTTTATTTTAGAACATTTGGAATATTTGTGGGCAGAATTATTATTCTTTTTTTTTTACAAATAAAACTCGACTCCTTTGGAAATATTTTATAAAACGAACCCATTTGGGCATTGAATATCCAAGAGTTATTTACAAAATATTTCCCATGCATAAGCATGGGGGTGGGCTTTGTTTTTTGGTGATTCAGTTATAGAGGGCATGGCTGCTATGGCAGTATTTCTTAGCATCTAGACTAGCACCAGGCAAACAACAAAAATCAATGCATATTTGTTGAATGAATGAATGAATGTTCTGTGTGATATAAGACCTTGAGGACTCAAACCCGTTTATGCAGATGTTTGACTGTCTTTCCATAACCATTTCAAATAAAAGGTATCTGAGAAAAAACTTGACCTAACGTGGTCCAGTTAGGCTTCGATTCACATGTAATTAGTAGTTACGGGTTTATGCTCAGTGCTTTTCTGCTTCTGACAGAATACCATTTGCACGCACACACACATCCTTGAGATCCTGACATCCCTGGTAAGTTTTGGGGGAAATTTCCATGCTATGTAGAGACCAGGTTGGAGAGATTTTACTACAAAAACAATGTTGATGATGATAAGATAAAAATAACAATCATGGCTCTCTCAGAACAAAGGCATCAGTGAGAGTCAAGTTGTTCTTCTGAAGAATAATAACGCCTAGAACTCCACTGTTAAAAAACACAGGGGGACAATTCCACGGAAGGCTGGGTGAAAGCCTTCCTGGGCGGAAGGTGCCTACACACAAAGGTAAATTGCCTCTTCCAGGGCAAGCCAGGAGGGGACCCATTCACTTCATGTGGGTGAACACGCTTGTCCCAAGAGGCTACTTTACTTACGTTTCCTCCGACTGGCTCGGGCTCATTTGTTTTTATATCTCAAATCTACGTGTAGTCCTTGCCTGAATGGCATGTGATATTATAAAACACCTTTCAGGATGCCACTGCCGAAATGGAGGGCTCTAAACAAATGTTCTCTTAGGGCAGTAACTCCTTAATATAAACTGCATTTAATAAAACTAGTAGTGATTCTAAAAAGAAGAGGGTGAGGCGTATTCAGAGAAAATGTCTGGAAGAAATTTGCAATTAATATTTTACAAGACATTTAGATTCTGCAGATTCCTCTTTGCTGTTAAAATTTAAGAGCTTTTTCAAAACTGTATTCCTCTCTATTATTACATCTTTAATTAAATTAATTTATACAGTGAATGCTCTAATGATACTGCTGTAGATTTTCAATCAAAAAGTCTTATTACTAGAGACAATATGTGTTAAGACCTTGAAAAAAGAATGACACACTGCTCATCACTGACACTGGCACAAGGATATTTGGCCCTGACATCTGATTATTGAAAGGATCTTGGTCGTTTTTCTGTACCTCAATTTAAGTCTGTCTTTATTTTGCTTAGTTTTTTAATTGAGTGAAATTAGGTTAACATAAACAAAATGGATCTTGCAAGTTCCCTATATAAGCATTTCTCTATGGTCAACACAACGGCAGACAACGGCATTGCTACTGAATCAACTACCAGCTAGGCTGTGTCTGCCCGAAACCCTCAACAAAGGAGGCTGTCTTTAAGCCCAAGTTGATACAGTGTTAGAGTGGGGACAACCAAAATTTGTCCAAGAACACAAATGGCTCAGCAGTAGAAAAAAAATCGGTCTACCAATGCACCGAACCCAGTGGCCTGTGCAGACAGTTACAATATTCTCCTCAGGCTACGACAAGCACTACTTACCAGGGATGTCAAGATCTCAAGGATGTGTGTGTGTGTGTGTGTGTGTGTGTGTGTGTGTGTAAACGGTATTCTGTCAGAAGCAGAAAAGCACTGAGCATAAACCCTGTAAGCACTAATTACCTGTCTGCTGTTCATCCTGCCAGCCAGGCCAGCTAAGGGCCCCTCGGACTTGACTTCTGCTATGTCCTGCCAATACCAAGTTTAGTGCCAGGTACACAGTAGGTACTTGATGATCATTTGGGATTTATTAATCTCATCTAATGCCAGTAACTAAGGCCACTGCACCTAGCATGTGGCCTGTTGCTCGAGTATCAAGGGACCACTTCCAGAGCAGAGCAAGGTCACACTGAGGGAACGACTCCAGACTTTCACTCCTTGCCCTTGGTGTGGTGCTGTGGGATCTGTCCCCTTCATCTCTACCCTCGCATTTCGAAGGTTTATGTTGAGCGTTTCCGAGAACACAAGGCACAGTGCCTTTCCTTCTCGGTTACACCGCAAGAGGCAGGCTTGGGAAATGGGTCCCCCATGACTTTGCACTGCTCAGGAAGGCCCTGATCCCAGCGCCCTCCCCTCCATGCAAAGGGTCTCTCAAAATCCATGCATGACATCAAAAGCAGGATGCCTTTAAGGCAAAACCTAAGAGCAGATATTTGACTGCATAACAGACCCTCCTATCAGCTCGCTTCTGCCTCCTAACTAACCAAGTTCTTTGTTTCCCTCAAGAAAGGAAGATGGCACAGAGCGGGAGAGCCGGGTCCCAAACACTGATCGAGTTTGGGTACAGGATGAAAGTTCCTTGTGAAACAAAAAATGTCAACTGCAAAAGAAGATTACTTAGAAAAAAAACTCCACAGCATTATTTGATCTTGCTTTAAATTGAAAGTTTTGGACACTTCAGAAAAAAAGGCAGCCAGTGACTTTTTAATGGATTTTATCCACAGGAAAATGATTACAACCAGAAAAGCTTTAAAGTGTCAGCTGGTAATGCATTTTTCTTTATCCCTTTTATTTTTATTCAGAAAGAAATTGAAGGCATATGGCAAAGTGCATCATTAATTTCTTATTAATTTCATAATATGAAGGCAACCAGTTAAAATAGTAGTATACAACTTTAAATTACCGAACTCACTTGGTATTTAATGAGAGATTTAGCACAGCAGGGTTTCTGTTAAATTAAGTTGTGCCTTCACATCACAGTGGGAAAACAGGTGTATATTGGTTTAGAATTATGGAAATGTTGACTAATTCCAAGGCTTGTAATCAAACAGCAAGGCACCCTGTAATATTTTTTTCCCCAAGAATATGCATTAATCTTTTTTGTCTGGTCCCATTTCTTCCTGTCCACCAAAGGCTTGCAGCTGAAAGGCAGCTACTTTCATGTTTCTCCTCTTGCTGTGAAGGGTGATGTTTATCAGATAAAGTCACACATAAATGCCGAATGGGGAGCTCTGACCTCATTCACCGTATCTGAAATGGCAGACATAGCAAGTGTGGAAGCTGCAGGGCACGAACCGCCAGAATCAGGTGTGACTTTCCAAATGTTCGTTTAACCTGCCTCAAGTCATCGGGCATATGAAATTGAACTAGATCAAAAGGAAACAGAAAATAATCCACCAACTATCTTTCCCAACTCCCAAATTGCTATCCTTAACAATGAGTCTCTCAAATCACCGCCCCTGAATTCGGCATGCAGATTGTTTAGGAAGAAGAGAAATAAAACGTGCAACCTTAAAAAAAAAAATTGGCAAAACATGCTATTGGTTTGCTAAGAAAAGAGTCAGAGTGAGATATCCCAAACAGAAGCACATTCATCAGTCACTTCTATGCATGTCAACACACCCCATCAATCATGTTAACTCCGGGCTTCTGGAGAGGACCCTCATCCATGAGGACTGCATGCTGCGAGCTGGGCTTCTAGTAGCGGGATACACCCAAATTAACCACACTGTGCATTCATTTAATGCAGGATATGATTTGGCATCCAACCATAGGAAACTCTGAATGCTAAAGAACAGTTCATCACCTCAAGTAATTATTAGAAACACCCCTAGAAGGGATTTTGTGTGCTAATTACTGTAGAGCATTTCTTTTTAAGAGAAGGAATATAAAGGGGTCTTTGGGTTTGATGGGAGCCCGGGCAATAAAGTTGTTTTCTTCTAATGTGGGCTGAGCCAGTAAATATTTGTCTTGGTTCTTCCCATTCACAAAGTGACTTAGCGCTGCAATCTCCTAGGACTTACAGTGGAAACATTCCATTTACATGGAGGATGAGGATGGAATGCTACTATTTTTTTCTTTTAAGTCACTGAGCAAAGTGCTTTGACTTATTAAAAGCAGTTTTAGGAAGAACCTCTTTAGTGGTTTCAGGGAGAAGTAGTTAAACTGTGAGGGAGCATTCTGGCACCACTCACTTGCTTTTTTGAACCTTCTATTCTTTGATTTCCTTGCGTGAAAGGGGAGCAACCAAAGTGGTATGATTTAAGAACAAGGTTCCTAATTCATCGCTTTGGGGTGACTAAGAAGCTAACGTTTTGAAAACTTTTGGTTGAGCACCATACCACCACTAATCTAGAAGATTTTCCGTGGCTCTAGAGTGAATCCTACAATTCCATCTTTTCTGAGGGGAAGGAGGCACAATATTTATGTGTGCACATATGCTAGTGTGTACACACGTCAGTGTTTGTGCATGTGCATGTTTGTGCATCTGTTCAGAGACAGATAAATGACACAAAGTTAGAACTATACCCTGAAAACAATATGGACATTATGCTATCTTTTCATCTTACTAAAGCAGGTTTCAATCAAAATCATTATCGTTGTTCTGGTTACCACAGGTTCTTTCTCATAATCAATGCATGCCATTATGATATTGAATGGACCCATCACTGATATTTGGGTCAGTGGGGAAATATCTAAATGCCTAGGGAAGTTGATACTAGCATAAAATATAGAAAAGTGCCAGAAAACCCTTCAGCAATAATGCATTCTGAGGAAGCTGTTACCGGCAACATCAGTTCATTTCTGGTGAATTGTACTAACCATCAAATATTACTGGGAAGGAAATGGAAAAAAACTGTAAGCTTTGTATTTTGTCCTGTAGCAACATGAAGCCACAAATTGGGCATTAAAACACTGACTTGGTTAACCACCATTGACTGTTTAGGAACCATTAGGAGGCTTAATATTATGGCCATACAGGGTACATTTTGTCCTTTCAAAAGAAAATCTAAAGACAAAATTTGAAAAGAGGCCCCTGGTGGGTAAAAGCTTTTCCTTTTCCATTTGCTTCTCTTGTCTGTGTTGGTTTCTCTTTTTCCTTTTAAAATCTTAGCCCACCCAATACTCTTTGGCAGCCGCAGCTGCCCAGTGGGGTCACTCTGATTTTCTAACCAGGGGACAGGCAATTTGAGAGTGCTTCCCAAGAGCGTGAATGCCAGCGCTTCTTTATGGGTTGGCCAGCTGGTGTGGTGGCCGCAGGGAACCGAGGGGTCAGCACACACTCCTCAAAAGACCAAAGTCATTTTTTTGGGGCACGAAGAGCCCATAACTAGAACCTTCAGTTGAAAGGACCATTTTCAAGCAATAAAGTGATTCTGGTACAAAAGTAAACTGACTCACCCCAGGTAAAGTTTTAATATTGTGCAGTGCATTCTGGGCCTCAAGTGCAGCTTTTCTTGTATAAAATGTTACGAAACAACAACCTACAGAGAGAAATGAAAAGGTTTTAGAAATTTCTGTGAATGCTTTGCTTAGATATAATGGAGACTGTGGCGAACAAATAATCTACTTAAAAGGATGCACAATTTTAAAATAATAAAGCGTATGAGAACAGTAATAACAACATCTCAAGCATTTACAGTGCCTTTTCATCCTAAATCATATTTATTAGCTTTACCCGCCTTGGAGATCAATTCATAACTCCGTGCATCAACCCTCTGGAACACAGCTACTCACGAGGAGGGTGGGGGGCAGGGGAGGCGTTCGTGGGGCTCGTGGCATGGTAGCCACATGAACGGTACTTAGTCACAGTCAAAAGAGCATAAGCTCACGTTCATCATGATTTTCTTCAAGGGGACTTTGGAAACACTTTCTAAACTCAAAGCCTTACACAGCTGGACGGTGAGTGTCCTAGAAGCTGGGTTCGTGCCTAATTCTTTTCTTATCCGCACCCCCACGCATCACGCCAACTTCTGTGCATATGACGCTCGATACGTGTTTGCCAAAACGGAAGACTATATTTTCAGTGGTTTGGAAATTAAGCTACAATGCAGCGGGGTACGTGCCCAAACAGATGTCAGCAGACTCTGGCCCATGCACCACGTCTGGTTGTGGCACACCGGCCTCCTTCCTCCTCCTTTTCCAAGAGCCCATGGGAGTCCAGGCCAGTCTGGGCAGGCCAGCTTGCACCCTCTTTCCAAGCAGCCTCCTCCACTGGAGAAAATGGTGCTGAAATCTCAGGCCACTCCTTCTGTGCCCTGAAGGAGGAATGGCCTCTTCTCTGACTTGTAGACAAAGCTACGGTTCAATAATTTGCTCCTCCGTTTCCAGCATGACCAGTTTGGAAAGAGGGGGTGGGACGAAAACTTTAGAACTTTAAAGATAAAACACACTACCTTTGATCTGGACTGTCTTTGGTGAGTTGGGTTGAGGAAGAAAGTAAAGCAAGGTATGCACCAAGACTGTGTCTATCAGGATCGTAGACACCTCAACTTTACTAAAGGATCTTAACGCACAGAGTCACGAGGGGACTGGAAGAGCCTGGAGAAATGCTCACGTGCCAAGCACAGCAAGCAGCACGAGGGAGGCGTCAGGCACTGATACCGGTTCTATTTAGGGGAATGATGCAAATATGACAGAGAGCAGAACAATGTGGCACGGTTGCAGGGCAGGGAGCTGGCACTGCAAACCCTCCGTGGTTTCAGTCACACATCAGCATTCTCGTTTCTCAAAATAAAAACGCATTCACAGGGGTGGGGGAAAATAAGTACAATCCCATTCGCACGGCACCCTGCAGACATTAAGATGCTTCCTTCTCATCTGGGGGACATTTAGAACCTGCCATCTTCCACAAGTTTGTCGGAGCCCACCGAGATTTAATACATATGAAACCTTTGCCTTTTGGACAAAGAAAGACTTGACCATGGCTTCTTGGCATTTAAAAAAAACTCTACACATTCAAGGATTAGAAACCCTTCCGCTATATCCTCTGAATGATGAAGAGAACTGAAAATTATGAAGTTTCTTTAAAGAACCATGGGCGGAGAGACTGACCATTTTTATGCTTTTCACTTCAGCTGTTTTGATGGTAGTTTTTTTGTTTTTTTTTACTGAGCTGATCAACTTTACTAGTGATTTCAGCTTCATTGGCATGACATAAGCCCCACAAACACCATAGAAACTGCTCCAAGTCAAGGAATGAATTTTAAACAGGGGAGAGTAAAGTCCCAACTTCCAGTAACCTGTTGCAATCACTTTTTTTTTTTGAGTTGTAGTCTCACTCTGTCGCCCAGACTGGAGTGCAGTGGCCACATCCGGCCACCACAGCCTCGACCTGCTGGGCTCCGGCGATCATTCCGCCTCAGCCTTCCAAGTAGCTGGAATTACAGGCATGCACTACCACACCTGGCTGATTTTTTGATTTATTGAAGAGATGCAGTCTCGCTACCCAGGCAGGTCTCGAACCCGCGGGCTCAGGCAATCCACTCACCTCAGCCTCCCAAAGGTGTGGGATTACAGACTGAGCCACCAAGCCCGGCTTGTTGCAATCATTTTTAGAAGAAAACTGCCAACCGTGCTTCACTAGGCTTAGTGTAGAAAGGAAAACAGAAAGAGTCTTCTAGATGCTTCTAGCAAGCAAAATGTCAATAAGTTGCCCTTTCCCTTTCCTGGGCTGTTGGCGCTGGCTTGGAGATAGGAAACAACAGGGACAGTCTGAGATGAAGCCTCCTTTAAAAATCAACGTCTCAAGAAAGAAGAAGAACCTGATACTTTCATGCGGGTAACTTTTGGGGGTGAGATACTTAAAGAAGATTGAGGAAGGGAGCAGTCTGCTTGGCTGACAAGGAGGAAAACCAAGAGTAAGTTTGGGAGATAAAAAACCAAATGGAAGTCTGGCCATACCACAGCCAAAAATGAAAGGCTCAGGTGGGTCTGAAAGGACATGAGAATGGCAGGGAACAGAAAATGGAGAACTAGACACTCTGATAAGATAAAAGCAACAAGGAACAAATGACCTAAAGCGAGAGAGTCGTGGGCCTCGTATGTGAGCCAGCAGTCACAGCGCCAATCTCAGGGACAGAGGGGGCTTTCCTGGCTGCCTTATGTACCCGAGCAAAACCCCGGCTTCTTCTCATACCCTGGGAGTCCGTCGGTTGAACAGTCCACCTGCTCTTTAAATGGTAAAATGTCACCCTTGAGAAAGGAGACAGTTGTTCCTAGCTACTGCATCTTTGTGTGAATTTGGCTACTTGAGCGCTTTCCTCTTGGCAAATAGATGCTGGGTGGTTTTCATTTTTGAGAAAGGGAAAGCTCTGAGCAGGGTAGGAAGGCAGGCGAAGAGGGGAAAGGAAAGGAGAGAGGGGTCTAATGTGCAGAAGAAGCGATGGGAAGACACCCCAAATCCCAAACTCTTTCCAAACTCATCCAGGGTCCACTCTGCCCGTGCAGTCGGTGTAGGGCAACCAGGGGTTTATCACTAAACTCTGCAGAGATCTTAACTGTTTCACTGTACACCCATTTAAGCAAAAGTTCTTTAGGATCAGGCTAAGAGCAGCTCTGTTTCAGCACAACACCTAGGAGTATCTTCTAGGTGACACCAGTGATGTCCTCTCACTGCCTCTCAGCAGGGCCCAACAGCTCGGTCCTGCTCAGCTCTGCAGGGGAGCCTGGAGGCTTCGTGCAAATTTGAAAAAGCAGTCCCATCTCCAAGTGGGCACAGTCTTGGCCCCTGTTCACAGTCTCAGCTGGGCACCCTCAATCAAAGAACAACTTGTAAATGTGGGGTCCTGGGTAGGCAAGAGGATTGGGGTTATTACCCCCAAGAAGGTCTTCTTTGGGTTTCATACATTCAGTTCCCACATGACTTAGGTGGCCATATCTTACTTTCTCTGCACTCTAGTTATCACTTCTAACTCAGTGGATTAAAAACCAGGTCTATCTAAAATCTCCCCCATCCCCCAAACTATGTGGATACACAGCCAAGTGTTTCCTCCAGAACAAACACCAGAGACTCAAAATTATTCTTTACTTATATTGGGCTAAAAAAGTCTTCTGCTCCCTTCAGCATGCATAATGATTCACTTAACAGATACTGTGCTTGGTTAAGTGACCTCGGAATCTGCAGGATAAGTACAGACCTCTACACTTAAACAGTCATGTGAGATTACATCAGTCAGCATCACCCCCCCCGCCTCCCCTGCCCCTGCCTTGAGACTTCAGTCTGTACATTTCTAGAAGTCAGAATGTTTCGGAAAGACTGTTGTCCCTGGGAGTCTTTTCCCGGCTAACAACTCTAGACTTTTTTATCCATCCATCACTTAGTTCGCTCACTTATGATCTTAGATTCACTGACCTGCGGACAATATTTCAACCAAAGGAAGAGAGAATTATCATTATTTGCCCTGAAATGGTAGTCATTATGGCAAAGGTCAGGGCGCTGGGAAAGAGCCCAGAGCACCCAAGAAGGCTCCAACAAGGATGGCGTTCTCTTCCTTGCCAGCCCTGGCTGAATGTACAGCTGTTGAGGGAACCACCTGTCTCCTAGGTTTCCCACGCCAGCTGTAACTCAGGTCTGCAACGTACCGGATTTGTTTCCAGGTCAGCTGCTGCACCAGATGGCTCGGCAGTCTGACTCGGGGACAGGCCCCCTCCCCTGCACGCTCCGTGGCAAGTGTCCGCATAAGGTGTGTGCTTAAACGGCTACGACACCCAGGGGCTCTTCCTTGGCTGTATCAGAGGGGACAGTTCCTCAGGCTTCCATCATCACTCCTGAAAACCCCTTGCCCTGTGGTCTGTGGAGTGGAGGAGGGAAAGGCCCTGTTCTTTGTCAGAGAAGGGGGGTGACTGGGCTGGGACTTGGGACCACTGGGGGCCAATGCAGCCAGATGAGTCAGGCGCTTGAGCAAGTCTCTACCTTCCCACCGGTGCCAGTGCTGGTCATTCTTGCTGCTTTACACACTGACTAATAAGCACTCATCCCTACAATACACCGTGCCACTGTCCATCCAGAAGTTTCTGCCAGGGGTGGCAGCCAAGTCAGAAAAGAGAAACATGGTGTTCCAAGCCCAGGCTACTTTATGAAAGCTCTTGTTTCTACCAATTCAACAGGTCCTTATAATAACAAAAGCTTTGGGCTTGGGAGTGGAGTTGGGGGGATCATCCTTCAAGTGTTGCCTTATCAACCCCGTCACCAGGACTTCTTAAATTCACAGATGAAATAGAAACAGTGGAAAACTGGACAGGTGATTCCAGAGCCATCGATCACAGGCTTAAGCCCACACAGAGCCTGGCATTTCCACCACTGATGACTTCTTTTGTTGATGACCGAAAGACCGTGATGATACCACATATACCGTAGATGGGAACTACATTAAATCTTACTTGACCACTAGCCTCTTACTGCAAATTAATTCTGCTGTTTAACTGGGAAGATGTAGCAGAACCCCTAGGAAAGGAAATCTAGGCAGAGAAAGCACGGAAGACAGACCCTGGGTGGAGTGCGTCTAATGGAGGTGGGCCAGGACAGTCCTCACAGGAATGACCTCTGGGTAGTCAGGAATCAGCAAGAAGATACTGGGTACCAAGAAGATGGAGGTGGCACAGCAGAGCTCACCTATTCCCAACTCCCTGCCACCCTTCTGTCTACCTCCTCAGAGACCCATCGGGGGACATGGAGACTTTTGAAACGCAGATTTCCAGAAATTGGTAAGATTAACCATACCGTTGCATATGTACAGCTTGTAAAGCAATCTGTAATCAGTATTACAATTGTGAGCTATGATTATATGGTCACGTATACCATCACATAGCTGAGAGTGCAATTCCCAGAGAGGCTGAGTGCTGTGTACACCATGCAAGGTAGCCGGTGTCTGACTATATCTCTTCACTAATGGTTTCTGCTGTCATAAAGAGTTCCCTCAGGTATTTTGCCAGCTTAATTGCTAGATAATGTGAGACACTGTTATGAGGTTTTTGCTGTTTCTGAAGATAAAGCCCCAAACAAGACAAACCAGTGGTGGCTACACACACACACCTACACACACACACATACACACACAGTAGTGCATTTAAAATCATAAAGAAAACACTCAACTTCACTGAAAGACTTTAATTTTAAGTGATCAAGTAGATTTATCCTCAAAGAAACCATCTGGATGATCACAAATCTTTTCAAACCACAGCTGTTTCTCTTGAAAATCTTTACTTGGAAACTCTTGGTAATAATACTCACAGGGCAAAAAATGTACTGCTTATGTAAAGATAACCAGTTTACATCATGGTTTGCCTAGAGTCTAACGGCAATTTTTTTTCATTCTTCAGTGTGGAGGGCAGTGCAGACATAGCCCTAGAGAATGATATCACAAGATAAGATTTTAAAGTTAATTCTGCCCTTAAGAAAACTGCCACCACACTCATGAAAGAAACTTCCTCCAAGGTTCCCAAACCTCAGTAAATTGGGGGGTTGGGAGGGGTGGGGGGAGAATGGAACAAAGCTTTGATGCTCTGGAAATACTATTTTAAAAAGGTGATTTTCTCTAAAGTCTTTGACTCTGAATATTGGACAAGGCAATTTTTAAAAATCATATTTGTGTGTCTTTTAAAAATTCGCTGGCTTTTTTCATTTTTGTCTTTTATTGATATGTAATATTTGTGCATATTTATGGGGTACGTGTGGCATACTGATACATGCATACACTGTATAATGACCTAATTTGAGGCAAGAGGTCAGTGACTCGAAAGGTTTTCAATTATTGAAACAATCACGCATCATCTGCAGGGCAGGGACTTCAGATGACACACCATCAATTCACACTGTCCATGGTGGGGCCAACCCCACGTACGGTGGGTTTCAGCAAAACGTTCCTCGTGACACTCCTGTCACCACCAGCCTTCACTCAGGAGAAATTCTCCTGTGTAAGGTGTTCCAGAAACACTTTTCTGGAATAATCCAGTCCTAACTGCTAATTATTTTTATGATGCTACTCTTTTATTTTATTTTTATTGTGGCAAATTAAGCATTTTGAGAAACACAAAATAATGGTACAACTTGAAGATTGAGGAGAGAAGGTAAAAAATAGCTTCCTACAATTCTGAGGCTAAGGTAGTCAAATAAAAAGTATTTCAGTTTTGAGCTTACCAAGTTGTACAGGAACACCTGTCTCCCCTCAGTGAACTCAGTTTCATGGTGAAACCTGAGGCTTGAAAACATGTCTTCAAGGCCTCTTAGCATGTAAATGCATGATATCCACCTTATTTTCTAAATCTAAGCAAATAAATGCTTGAAAACAGCCATAGGTGGATCATCTGATGGTTGAACCCTATATTTTGTTGTTTGTGTGTTTGTTTTTAAACAAAGTCATAGTCCTGGCAGACAATTTCCATGTAAGACATATTCGAATTCAGGACACAACGAAGTCATCATGGTGTGAATTGAAAATTCTTTCACAGGCTGCCTTTGAATTCTAAGGGGCTGACAGATCAAGGGACTAGTGCCCTGGAAGGCAAAATTAGTGAACCTGCCATGGCTTTTCCTTTCTGTGAATGAAGCTCTCTTTGGTGAAGCATTTGCAGGCAAAGCAGGTGCCTCACTACACAAGTCGAATTGCAACGGGGATCTTGGCTCGTCAAGCCAGTAGCATGCAGGCCCGTTAAGTTACAAGAGGACGTACTCCTCATACTTGATTCCCCTTGCCACTTCTCCCTCAATCCCAGCCACTCTGTGGAGAATTTCATGCTTTTTCCCAGAGTCCAAAGGTCGTTGATCTAAGGAGTGTATTTGGTGCTCAAGTGAATCTTCCACACATCAGGCTTTCAACATCAGTCACTGGCTTCCCCCGCCAAGACTTGCACTTTCCACAAAGCAGTTAAAGATTCTAAAAACACTCTATCGAAAATCCCCTGAATCAAATTTTTAAAGAAAACTTAGTATACCTTAAAAAAAAAAAGGAAGAATTTTTTTCAGCGGGCAGAAGGTGATTATACCCTCAGCATCCTCAGGCAAAAGACAAGGATAAGATGCCACTCTTAGAAAGCACAGAGAGGCTTCAGGAGGCCTTCTGGTTCCCTGGAGAGTCACAGAAGGATCCCTCTCCTTAGCCCAAGGTTCACCCACCAAACAGGACTGGCAACAGTACATCATCGTGCTGCTTCTCATGCAAGGCCCCCTGGTCTTGGGCCCTGGGTGCATCCTCCTTGCTTCCAAGGGGTGCAGGTCCGACTGAGCAAGCAATGCTGATTTCACATCTGAAGTCCAGCCCTGTGCTGCTAAACACGCTTGCGTATTCCTGCTTGAGATCTCTTATCGCAGCCCCTCTGTGCTCAGCTGCCAACCCCAGGCAGCTGTAATGACCCAAATGGAGAGGCCGGAAGGAGAGGTGCGAAGAAAGTGGCGACCAAAGCAAGACTTGCTAGCTCAAGGAAGAACCCGCAGGAAGAAAAGACGGTTCTGTTTTGTACCCCCTCCAACCATTTATAGCTGTAAACTCAAAACCAAGCAAAGGAAAATTAGAGGAGGTGAAGGTGGCACTGCTTTCTTGTGGATTCTGTGCCTTTTTTTTTTTTGCAGAACCCAGGATTTTATAATTAGCTCATCCTGGGACTTAGAAAACAACGCCAGTGCAAAAACATAAAAAAATTACCTGACCTACCTCATGTGACTGTTACTGGTCACAGTAACTTTTTACATCAGGGGGCCCTGCCCCTCACACAGAAGGAAGGAATACATGCTCAGAGCGGCCAAGAAGAGTCTATACAGACAGGCCCTGCTAGATATCCCCACTCAGCCTATTAGCATACCTTTCTTGTCCAATCCTATGTCTACACGGCTATCTATACTGTGTTGAACCTAAGCATAAAAATGGATAATCTCCCATGTCTTTGGGTCTTTATCCTGAAGGCTCCTGTGTACACATTAGCAAGAGATGTGTCTACCCCTCTCCTGTTAACCTGCCCCTTGCCAATGATTTTCAGTGAAACTTCAGAGGGCGAAGGGGAAATTTCCTTTGGTTCCTACACTAACCCTACCAGCCCTCCACGCCCTCCCATTTTTCAGATGAGAAAACACCAGTCCACAGGAGGTTAGCAGACTGCCCCGTGTCACACAAGGAGCCAACAGCAAAGGGAAAACCATCCCAAGAAATCTGGCTGAGTGTCCTACAAAGTCGACGCCTCTGATAGGGAGTGCATCCCTGAGGTGCCTCCAACCGGCCCCGCCTCCCTCTGAAAGAGCCCCAAGGGGATTCAGACTCCCCTTGTGTCACCTGAAACACCTTCTTATAACCTAACTCCCTCTGGTTTGCAGCCTCTCTCCAACAGTCACCCAGAGCAAGCCTCTCCTTCCTCCTATGTAAAAGCGGGACTTCCACAGCTCAAACAGCAGCTCCCGGTACAAACGCTTCATCCTGTAGAAGTCAACTTTTAATGAAACCATATCCAATTAGCTTAGTTTTATAGAGTTTGATATAATTGGCACCCTGATGTAAAAAGTATTACCATCTGGCCACTACCTAGGAGGCAGAGCGACAAGGCTGTCATCCTGCTCTCAGCGCTTGGGTTATGCGGTGTGGATTACTAAATGCCATCCCCAGGAATTCCCTGGGGAAGCTGTCTGTCGCCGATGAGGAGGGATCTGCATGCTTTCTCCCGCAGTCTGGGGCCGTCATCCAAGGCTCCTCCAGCAACCCGGACTCACGGCCCCGGCAGGATGGCTCAGAGACAGCACAGTGGAGCCAAGTTTTCAGCCAGGGAGGGAACAATGGCCTCACGGGGGCTCTGGGGCAGCCCTATACCTGCCCTCTGACTCCCCACCTGACACGCCATGACTGTTGACAGGATGCAAGACCCAAGCCACAGCCAGGCTCCCGCTGCCCTGGGGACGCTCCCCAGGAAGCACCCTCCTTTATTCCCAGCCCCACAAAGATGGGCATTTCCTGCCAGGGAAATGGAGCTTTCTTTCTTTGTTTCTGACCTACATTAAATCGGCTGCATTTTCACGCCTTTTGGGGAAGTCACTGCAGGCAAATGTGCATGGCGAGATGCGCGTATGGAGATACTCCTCACCCGTCAAGATGTAAGTTCCAATGAAGGCACCATGCCCACAGAAAAGGGATCAAGGATAAAATTGCTGAACCCGCTCGTCCTCGTCCCTGGTTCTCTGAAAGAAGCCACCTAGACGTTGAACCATTTCAACTGTCGAATAGCTATAAAGGGATTTGAAGAATTTCAGTGCCATCCTTTTTCCCTCCAGATGGGACAATCATCGCACTTAGCTGTTTCCTGACCTCCCCCCCACCTCCCCCCTCACCGCGCGTGCTCTCCGCATCAGTGCGGCAAGGCGGTGGGTGGTGCATGGACGTGTCAAGGCCCCCCGGGACGGTGCGTAGAAAGCAAGCATCTCCTTTATTGCAGAAAATGTCATTTGACTTTGAGAATGAAAGATAATGAGGTAACAGTAGAGGTGATTACTTTTTCTTTTTTTTAAGACAGAATCTTGCTCTGTCACTCAGCTGAAGTGCAGAGGCATGATCGTAGCTCACTGCAGCCTTGAACGCCAGCCTCAAACGATCCTCCCACTTCAGCCTCCTGAGAAGCTAGAACTCCAGGCACACGCCACCATACTTGGCTAATTTTTATTTTATTTTTAATTTTCTTGAGTTGGAGTCTTATTCCGTCGCCCAGGCTGGAGTGCAATGGCTTGCTCACAGCCACCCCAGCGTCGGCCTCCTGGGATCCAGCAATCCTTCAGCCTCAGCCTTCTAAGTAGCTGGAACTACAGGTGTGCTACCATGCCTGGCTAATTTTTTATTTATTGTAGAGACAAGGTCTCGCCAAATTGCCTGAGCTGCTCTCAAACATGCGGGCTCAGGTAATCCACTCGCCTCGGTCTCCTAAAGTGCTGGGATTACAGGCTGAGCCACTGAGCCCAGACTAATTTTTATTTTATCATTATTTATTTGAGTTGGAATCTCACTCTGTCACCCAGGCTGGAGTGCATGACACGTCCACGGCCACCCCAGCGTCAACCTGCTGGGCTCTGGTGATCCTTTTGCCTCAGCCTTCCAAGTAGCAGTAACTACAGGAATGTGCTACCATGCCTGGCTAATTTTTTCTTTTTTAATTGTAGAGATGAGGCCTCACCAAGTTGCCCAGGTTATTCTCGAACCTGTGGGCTCAGGCAATCCCCTCACCTTGGTCTCCCAAAGTGCTGGGATTACAGGCTTGAGCCACCGCACCTGGCCTAATTTTTATTTTTATATTTTTTTGTAGAGATGGGGGTCTCACTATGTTGCCTAGGCTGGTCTTGAACTCCAGGCCTCAAGAAATCCTCCTACCTCAACCTTCCAAAGTGCTGGGATCACAGGTGTGAGCCACTGCACCCAGTCTGATTACATTTTATATTTTTCAAATACTAATTCTAGAGTAGTAAAGAGGACCATGTTTTTCTCTGAGGGGAAGGAAGAATTAGTAACTCTGGGTTGAAATAACAAGTCAACTAGAGGCCCCAGCTGGGCAGCTTCCCTAAAGGTGGTACAACTGGCCCAACTCCCTGGCCAGCGGGTCTGCCAGGAGCCTTCTGGATAAGGCAGGATGGGCAGCTGAGCAAAGGCAGGCCTTCAGGCGGACAACACCAAGATGGCTTCACATGCGTTAAGGCAGGTGTCACAGGGTTAAACGTGGTTGGTATAAGGGAGTCCTGTCTTGAATCCAATTAAAAAGGATTTAGTTTCTAAAGTACTGAGGGACCTCATTAAAAGGGAGTTTCTAATATAAGGTTATTTCATAGTATAGACTCTCGTGGGGATAGGACGGCATTCTAATTAGGAGTCTAGTGGCAAGGCGAGTAGGTGAGACTCAAACCCATTTGCCCACAATTCTCAGTTCAGCATTCTGGGCTGTGAGATGCTTCCAGGCCAATCTCTCAAGTCTCCACTCTGTGGTCCTGTTTGGATGGTGCTAAGAATACAGGTCCCTGTCACCAGCCTGCGGGAGACACAGCCCTGCTCTGTTCCCGAGCACCCATCAGCAGGATGATGGCTTTTTACTGATCGGCCCTGGGTGCCTGTGGACTCTCAAAAGAAGCATGTGCAAGCCAGGCCTTTTTCTTCTGGAATGAAAATGAAGAAGTTGTTTTCTTCTTCCTCTTTCTGGTCACTACAGTCAGAGTGAAATGGAAAGGCAAACCCTCTGGCTATAGAAACTGAATGTTAGGCTAAAGGAAAAATGCATTTTTTACTTTTTCTTGTGGTTAAGAGTCCACAGAGGTTTTTTGTTTTGTTTTTATTTAAAAAAAAATTTTCTTTTGAGTTGGAGTCTCACTCCGTTGCCCAGGCTGGAGTGCAGTGGCACGCTCATGGCCACCCCAGCGGCGACCTTCTGGGCTCCGGTGATCCTTCCGCCTCAGCCTTCTGAGTAGCAGGAACTACAGGCGCATGCTACCACACCCGGCTAATTTTTGATTTATTGTAGAAACGAGGTCTCGCCGAGTTACCCAGGCTGGTCTCGAACCCGCGGGCTCAGGCAACCCACTTGCCTGGGCCTCCCAAAATGCTGGGATTACAGGCCGAGCCACCGTGTTTGGCCGCCGCAGAGGTTATTTTAAGGCCATTGTAACTGCTTCCACCCCACCCCAACAATAATTAAGCCACATTTCATGGGCATGGAGCTGGGGTGGAGGAAGGCACATTTGCATACTTCCTGGAACAGTGGAAATCATGTAAGAAATTCACTTTAGGAGTCAAGAGTAAGTTGGTCCCTGAGTTCTCACGGCCAATACCCCAAGTTTCCCAAGTGACACTGGGCATTTCTCTCTCGTCTCATTCACAGTCTCTGTGGTGGATCCAGTCGTGCCAGCCCTCGGCATCATCTCGGACTGATGACTTAGCCGCCTCCAGTCTCCAGTTCTTAGTTCTAACATGGGGTTAGTCACAGCAGCTATGTCACAGGTTAATAATTGATAATTTATGAAAATGTCTAAGGTGGCTCCTGGCATATAAATAAAAGTGCTCAGTAAATGTTAGTGATTACTGTCCCCCTCAAATTTATCTTGTTTTGACTTAAGGCCTTGAGCCCAAATAGACCCTACATAGGGTCCCCTTGAGGCAGTCAGGGACAGGAAGCATTGCCCTAATTTTATAACAAATGAAACATACAGAGAAAGGCAGCCGTGACAGGCCTGCCACAGGCTGAGCTGCTCCCAAGGGTCCCGGGATGGAAGGGAGGGCAAGGGAGACTCTTTGCTAAGTGATGACCATGTGAGCCCTTTAATAGGGTTTAACATTGATTTTGTTGTCTTGCTTTCTGAAGTAATTACTTGGAACAGGCCAAGTTCACCTATTTGCATGGCCTCTGAATACTCTGAACATCCATTTACATGGCCTCTAAATAGTCAATCAATGTTAATGGAATCATTTGGATGACTTTCCTATTCAGGGTACAAGAAAATTTTCCCCAACGTATGCTCTCTGATATGCCCCACAAGAGGGGGGAAAATCCCTAAAACAGTCTGTTATTTAAAATAAAACCAGCTGGTCATGGTGGCTCACACCTGTAATCCCAGCTCTTTGGGAGGCCAAGGTGGGAGGATCACTTGAGCCCAGAAGTTCGAGACCAGCCTGGGAAATATAGTGAGACCTCATCTCCACAAAAAAATCAAAATATGAGCCAGCCTTGGTGGCTCATGCCTGTAGTCCCAGCCACCTAGGAGGCTGAGGCAGAAGGATTGCCTGAGCCCAGAAAATCGAGGTTGCAGTGAGCCATGATCGTGGCACTGTACTCTAGACTAGGTGACAGAGTGAGACCCTGACTCAAAAAATAAAAAACTGTTGATGAACACACCCAGGTTTCTTTATTACGGAAAGAATTCGACCAGAGATTTGCTACTTCCCTTTATTTCAGTACCAAAAGAGGAAAACAAAAACCAGTAACACCATGCTCTGCATGAAAATATGATGTCCTTGATGCCTAGAGTCAGGCGAGGCAAGAAATGTCAGGTGGAAGACCCTGGACATTAGCACTCCTTGGCCAAAGGCCCTCCCAGGAAGTGGATTCACTTTGAAGGATCCCATCACACCATGATAAGGTGCAGGAGATCACTCAGCACCTGAGAAATCACTGTTCTGCTATGGCTTTATTCTCATGGTATCCAACCATCTTCATCACCATCGTCATGGCAGCTCTTTGAGGGGGGCGACCACCTCTCGGGCTTCCTTGGTCCCCCGCAAGGCGTGGCATGGGGCTAGGCTTCGAGGTCCCTACTGAACACCCAGGGACTGATTCTTCCCAGATCATCCTCCCCCTGCTCACCCTGTAGCAAAACGGTTTTCTTTTAGACCTCGTGTTCCCAAGCCTTTCTGATTCAGGCACCTAGGGGTGAAACAGACCACGTGACACTCTAGCCCATTTCCTGAGGAATGATGTGGGGATAGTTCACCAGTTTCCAACCTAGGACAAGCATGGCCCAGTGGTTAGGTAAAATGGATTTTGTTCAATCTACATAGTAAGATCACGTGTACACAAGCCAAGCCCAGAATCAGGCACACGCGTGACACCAAGTACAGGTTAGCTTCTTTGTTTCCTTTTACTCTATAATTTTAGGGGCACTAGGAAGGTTCCCTCTACATCTAGCAGAGGGGTGATGGTAATAGTGATCTGGGATAACAGATGAAAGTCATGTCTCCTCTCTTGCCTTCTCCCTCAGTCTTTCTGCTTCTCCTCTGAGTTCTATCCTTATAGTTTGAACCCCAAATACTTTTCAAAATAAAAATTCCTCAAAAGAAACAATACTGTAATCGATTTCCAAATGACTTACACTGTAGCTTGAATGAAGGCATTGCTGGCGTTGGTGAGCGTGCATACAGTGAGAAGGTGGGCACTGGGGCATCAGGTGGTATCCCAAGAGGAAAAATGACCCCCAAATGAGGCGGCTGGGGGAAACGTAACAGATATTAGTCACACTGTAATTGTGACAAGGACCGGTCCAGATCTGATTGTTATCAACCTTCAATGCTGGGCTAAAGGGAGAAAAAGAGATCTTAGCAACTATCTCGCCTGAGTTCTTATTCCCAGTTGAAGAATCGGAGGCAATGAGAGGTGGCATCTTGACAGTCGCCTCTCTGGTTCCTGACAAAGCCTGGGCCCAAGTCCCATCAGGTAGACGTGCTCTTGCCAAAGACCGCCTGCTTCTTCATTGTCTAGGTCTCTAACCGGATAGAAAGTCAGCACGGCCTTCCATTTCTCAGAAAATTAGGTAAGTATCCCTGGATATGAACACTAGAAAAATATAAAATGGGGCCCTCGCACTTGATGGGCTCGAAGCTTCCTCTTTGTCACAGAATCTCCCTCTAGAAAACCTCAAGGAGAAAAGCAAAAATGTCACCTTCATTTCAGAATTACAGAAAAGTCTCCACATCACACGCTGACCAGCAGCCACTGGATTTTGTTCCAGGAAGAGTGAGCCTTCTATCCATCTTCCCCTGCTGCACGCACAAGGGAGTGGTATTTGATCTAAAAACTTCCATTTTTCTCAATCATCGCCAATGACACTTATTCTTCTATGAAAACTTTAGGGAAAAAAAAAAGATGAGAAACATCCTGAAGGCTCCTGTTTCTTCCTTGAATGACTGGATGAAGATGGATTTCTAAAACTTCCAGCCCTTTTGGACTCCAGGGACACTGCTTGTTTGGATTTCAAAGCAGCACACAAACAATTATGAAGATGGGGGTGGGAAGAAAGGCATGTTGTGAAACCTTCTGCGAGGAGCTCAAATGCTCTGGGCAACCAAGGTCTTTTACGCGGCAAAGCATCTGTTGTACTCTACTGCGTCCTAATTGTGCAGATAACAAATGATGATAATACTTTCCCACCACTAAGGTGTCACCGTGAGCTCTACATTATATTCCATTACAAGAAGATCAATAGCAGGCAATCCAAAACAGTGGATATACCAATACCCTTCCAATAGGTCCTGGAATGCGTTTGATGTTACCGAGAGGAAGACTCTGCTTCCTGAATATAAGGCTTAGGAGAGTATCAAAGTTTTGTTTTGTTTTTTTTTTGAGTTGGAGTCTCACTCTGTCGCCCAGACTGGAGGGCACTGGCTGCTCCCGGCCACTGCAGCCTAGACCTGCTGGGGTCCGGTGATCCTTCCGCCTCAGCCTTCCAAGTAGCTGGAACTACAGGTGCACGCTACCACACCTGGCTGATTTTTTGATTTGTTGTAGAGATGAGGTCTCACCAAGTTGCCCAGGCGGGTCTCGAACCCACAGGCTCAGGCAATCCACTCACCTCAGCCTCCCAAAGGCGCGGGATTACAGGCTGAGCCACCGAGCCCGGCTTCAAAGTTGGTTTTAATTCCCTGTGCACATTCCAATTTGTTGAAAGAGACTTGGCTCATGTGACTGTGGAATTACTCAGAGAAGACAGTCTACAATCTGGATTTGCTGTGAAGGACTCACCAAAGACTCACTCTACACATCGAGTCCTTCTCCTTAGATGTTCAGAAATCTAAGTGGGATAAGTTTTCTGTTCTTCCTTTTGAAATGAGAAATAATTTTTGGTCACTGGTAAAGAACTCAACCACTGTTCGTTCAACATATTTATGCTTTTAATTTCCATGGTGGTAGGTTTCCAAAGTATTCCACATTATGACAGGAGGTGAAAAAAATCCCTAAGACTTCATTAGTAGTCAATCTCATACACTGTTGACCTATGTGCTAAAGAGCTGTCATAAGATGATGTATTCAAAGTATTTCATATAAACCATAAAAATCGCCATATGTCAAAATGACTGGTAAGCTTGGTCAACTAAACAAAACAGGCGAATCCAGGAAAACTTCAAGTTGGAACAGAGGTATTAGGATTACATGGTAGAGGCATGATCTTATCTATACAATG
The DNA here is from genome assembly GCA_027257055.1 of Cephalopachus bancanus. Taxonomy (NCBI): domain Eukaryota; kingdom Metazoa; phylum Chordata; class Mammalia; order Primates; family Tarsiidae; genus Cephalopachus; species Cephalopachus bancanus. The sequence goes on from JAPVLO010000027.1 coordinate 6,301,285, forward strand.
AGACCCAATTCTCAGACCAGAGACTTGAGCAAGGGTGCCGGGAGTCCGGGTTCACCCACTGAGTTTGCTACCATCCATCCCTCACTCAGAGGGTTCTCAGCGGAACATGAACAGATGTAACAAATCTCTCTCCACAATTTAGTTGCCTCTTAACACAGTGTTTGCCAAGTGCACCCGAAGATAATAGTTGCCTGGAGTGTCTGTGGAAACGCCGATTCTTGGCACCGTGCCAGGCCTGCGGCTCAGGCTTTCCAAGGGAAAGACCTGGCTGTCTGTCCAGGAGTGTCTCCTGGGAGTCACATCCTCTAGGAAGGCTGAGAATCAACAAAATAAAGGACACCTGTGGAAGAGACTGCCAGCTGTCCACCAAAATCCATCCTCTCCTTTTGCAGTGCTGGGATTGAAACAGAGCATGTGGTGAAACACCTCTGCCAGCCCTTTGCCACATGATGACAGACATTCTAAAAGAACGTGCGTGGGAGTGACAGTTGCTGCTTCAGGGCCAGCACTTTTAACAGAGCAGATGTGAGTTCTCCATATTTTCTTTTTCTTCAGAATGAATGCAGATGGAGAGGAAAAAACAAAAAAGCCACAGATGAAGCAGCCTGGATCTCTGTATCACCATGTGGAGGAAAGCTACCCATCAACCAAGAACACCAATAAAGATTATCAACAGAAGCAAGAAATAAACTTCCACTGTGTTTTAAAAGTCCTAATGTTTTTTGGGGTCTATTAATATTTGTTACAGTTTAGCCTATCCCAAATTAATATAACACCTAGTGGTTAAAAAACACATACACACACCATAAAAATATAGCTGAAACAATGACAGCCAGAAGCATCTAAGTGACTATGTACTAGAATTTGGTTTCAGAAAAGTGGAAGTTGGTGACATGGTGTAGAGAAGTCAGCAGATAAATCCAGTGTTGTGTTTAAAACTGTCATTACAGTTTCTTGATGAGACTACCCTCTTTTTTGAAAAAATTAGCAAAATTGGTAAAAACGGACCAGATTGAGAGCATACTTCCTAAAAGAAATATGTAACATTTCATTCTCATTGATAAACAATTCTTAAATTTCATTTACTTATAGAGAAAACAAGTTGTACCATGAGATTTAGCCCACAAATAAACACAGAAGTTAATTTCCTTCTTCCCTCTCCACTTTCTCCCTCCATTTTGTGAGCATGTTTCGAAGCGCCCAGACAGTGGTCCAGGTGTATCTCTACCCCTTCCTCTACTGCTTCTACAACAGACTCGCAGTCTCGGATGACTCTGGGGTGCAGACAGGCAGGCTTGTCGCACGGAGATGGAAGTTTGACCTAAGGACATCTAGGGAGCCTGGGTCCACTTGGCAAAGGGAAGAGGAAGGCCCTGCCCATTTTCCTGCAGTAAGTTTATGAGCCTGCAAGTGGGGTTTCAAATCCTCTTGGTATCTAGGTCGCACTGCAGTCATTCAAAATCCCTCTGTAGTATTTATGAAAATAAGCACACATCCATGTATGACAAGAGTATAAGAAATGCATGCTATGCAAATCAAGAGAACTGGTATTCAATAAACTTAATAAATTAACTTCCCTTCTTTATCCCCTTAGCTGGAATTTCAAGTAAATCTAAACAGTGTAGAGAATACCCGGTATCTTCATTGTAACAAGTTGTTCTCACTTTTAGCATGTTGCTATAGAAGAACTAATATTTGGAATGGAGGCAAAGGTGAGTGAATAAAAAGAGAGATACCTATCTATACATATGAATGCAACCCCTGAAAAATTTGTAGGCAGAATGAACATCACGTTGGCTAACTGCTTCTTGAAAATTATTTGTCGAACTTCTCTAGTGGCCCTCCAAGAGTTAATCTACTCCCTGAGGGCTCTTCTCTTATCTCTCAGGTGATCTCTGGAAAGTCTGGGTGAATTTTAGCATCATCCATTCTCAGCCACAACTAGGAATCTGGAAGGCCTGTCAAAATCTGTCCCTGGAAGATCTGCCCTCAAACAGATTCTCTGGAGCATACTCCCACGACCCAGTTTTGTGATATCAATGCCAGGGCATATCTGGGTGCTGGTGGTTCTGGAAAACTCCCAGGTGAGAAATTCAGGTCTTCCAATTAGGACACTTTGAGGTTATCTGAAGCTCAGAGACTCTGATTGGTTTTAACTCATTAGTCTTCATCACATCCCTTGTTCTATGCTAAACCTTCCCTCTGCACTGCTGCTTGAGAGAAGCAACAAATAGAATTTGCAGAGAGTAAAAAGAAAAAAATATAAATTTCCAGCCATCAAGGCTAACTTCTTGCCTGTCAGCAGCTTTTAAAATATTGATGGCTTTTCCCTCATAACAGACAAGCCGAGTGGAGTCTGGAGGGCCTGCTCTTAGCTGTGACTAGAAATAAACTCCGTGTAATTAACCATATTTTTCAAGAGAAGGCACACTGGGGGGCGGGGAGGATGCATGACAACATCTATCCGTCTCCCTTTTTAGGCCAGCCCCTTCTCACCCAGGCTCTAGACAGATAGCCCATGGCACGCTCCTGGTGCTCCTGGTCAGGTAGCAGTAGCAAGCATGGCCCGCACTCAAGCAATGGCAGAAGTGCTTGGCTGGAGGGCTCGAGGTTTGTAAGTGATTAGCTGCACGTCCAAGAGGTGAGAAAAGAAGGGGCCATGAGATCACTAACAACTTAATCAGGGAGAGGAGGAAAACATCCCAGAAACAAGTAGAAACATCCCGCACCATCTTCTTAACCCAGTGGCTTCTAACAAGTCTCTAATGAAAGAGGTTGGTGTCAGAGGTCATATTCTTGAGTTCTGATAAAACTATTCATTTCTGGTCGGGCTCGGTGGCTCAGCCTGTAATCCCGCGCCTTTGGGAGGCTGAGGTGAGTGGATTGCTTGAGCCCGCGGGTTCGAGACCCGCCCGGGCAGCGAGACCTCACCTCTACAATAAATCAAAAAATCAGCTGGGTGTGGTAGCGCATGCCTGTAATTCCGGCTACTTGGAAGGCTGAGGTGGAAGGATCGCCGGAGGCCAGCAGGTTGAGGCTGCGGTGGCCGGGAGCGGCCACTGCACTCCAGTCTGGGCGACAGAGTGAGACTCTAACTAAAAAAAAAACAAAACAAAGAAAACAAAAAAACTATTCATTTCTTCCTTGATAATCTCTTACTAGGAAAAAACAGTCATCCAACTGCATACCCCCTACTCTCAGCTTCCACAAACCCCTGCTCTTAAGGTGTCCCTGGTTACCTGACAGGTAAACGACTCTTGGTCCACAAAGTGAGAATGGCCCCATGATACAATTCATTGTATTTCCCCCCCTATTAACTGGAGCGCTCACATTCTAAGACAGGTTGTATAATATGGGAAGATCTTTAAGTAAAATATTTTATTTTGAGTCTTGTGTCTTTCTTAAAACATCAGTAACAGTCTACGGACTGTAGCTAACCTCTTTGTGAACAGAAATCATTACCCCCAGAGATGACATCGTTTATGAAAAAAGGGTAAGATGCTTTTCCTCTGGATGGGCTTAGCAGAGAACGTAGGTCTGCAGCAGACCACGTGGTAGCTTCCCTCCCGCATCTCCTTCCACAGCTGACTGTGGAACTGGAACGTTTAAAAAAAATGGTCTAGATTGTTTTTAAGTCCACATTCTGTAACTGTGACTATCTTCTGGTTGCTTTCAGAACAAAAGAGAAGTTCAGGCATCTCACATCCTCATTTCCAAGGGGCCTACCTATGTTTAGGCGACTGCATGGAAGTCTAGTCTACTCGAGTTCACCCCCAAACAAAAAGCCAACAGTAGAAAAAGACACAAGCAGTAGAATAAGTGTCTTCCCTCCCAGGCTTTGCCCTAAGCTTCCGCTCCTAGAAGGTCTGACCATCACATCCCATGTTTTCCCTTGAAGAAGATAACAGAACAGAACTACCTGATTCGGGAAAGGGCCTGCTGGATACAGTTTTTATCAGCTGCTACATTTGGCTCCCACGTTAACAACAGCAGAATAATTATTTCTGAGATTGTACATGGCCGCATGGAACAGAATAAGCTGGAACACCAGGAGATAATGGGAGGATTACACAGCCATCTTTTAAACATTTCATCAGCCTCAGAACAGCAGATAAAACAACTATTTCATGTGTACCAGCAGGTTCCAGATTAACCCTGCCGAGTTAAAAACTGTGGAACCACATATCAGTTGATTCCAATTTAGAGCAATAAATCACTGGTGAATGCTGACACAGTTATATGGGGCCTGGTTACCAGGTGACAGTTACAGTAAGTTTTCATTCAACTTCTGGATTGAAAAATATAGTCTCTTGCAGCTTCCTTGAAGCTGCCACAAAATACATTTTTAAAAGAGCAATAAACTATAAAGAATTCCCCTTAACAAAGTTGTCAGCATCAAAAAGCTACAGAAGCATCCTCATCAAGGAATGTGTTCGGCTGGGCTTAGTGGCTCAGTCTGTCACCTCAGTCTGAGGTGAGTGGATTGCCTGAGCCTGTGGGTTTGAGGCTGGCCCGGGCAACTTGGTGAGACCTCATCTCTACAATAAATAAAATTAAAAAATTAGCTGGACGTGGTAGTGCGCACCTGTAGTTCCAGCTACTTGGAAGGCTGAGGCAGGATCGCCGGGGCCCGGCAGATTGACGCTGGGGTGGCTGGGGCGTGCCACTGCCCTCCAGCCTGGGTGATGGAGTGAGACTCCAATTCAAAAAAAAGAAAAAAGAAATGTGTTCAAAGTCAGCAGTGTGTAGCCATGCATGAAGCACGAGGAGAGGGACAGGCTTTGTCTACAGGCACCCAAAGCTGGATCCCCATTTGAGAAGGAAGACAGAGAGCTGATCTCTCCTCCCTTGTCACAGAGTCACCAGGAGGGGGAGTCTATTCAGCGGATCATTCGAGGCCACCCACGGCCTCTGTGACTTCCACTGTGCATTGTGTAACAGCAAAGTGGCTCACTGACGTGGCCATCAATGCCGCCGCCCTTCACCGGAGGTGTGAGGCAGCCGGGACACTCGGCGGTGTTCTGGAGGGCACAGAAAATGATTTCTGTTTTCCTTTTTTCCCTGTGATTTCAACGTGGGGTCATTTGCTACCTGAGGATCTGTTTATTTTATGGGAACTGAAACTTGAGATGAAAATGGATGCCAGGCAGCCACAAAACCCTTTGTGCCCTCAGGGATGGGCAGGAGAAGAGGAGACACCTGTCACAAGGGAAGGGGCCTGGACTCAGGGGTCCCCTGGCATAAAGAGAACGCGCAGAGCCACAGAGGGCGGCTTCAGTCCCCAGTCTCCCGGCTCTAGCTTGTCACCCACCTCCTTCAACTGCACTTTCCTTTTCTGAATAAGACGAAGAGCTGATACCCATCCTATCAGCTCACCAGGCCAATGTGGGGGAATGAATGAGAGAAGCATGTGAACATGCCCAATTTTTTTTTTTTTAAGAGACAGGTTTTCACTCTGTCACCCAGGCTGGAGTGTGGTGGCACAATCATAGTTCTCTGCAGCTCTGACCTCCTAGGCTCAAGCGATCCTCCCCCCTCAGCCTCCCAAGGAGCTGGGACTACCGCTGCACACACCACAACCAGTTGCTTTTTACATTTTTTTGTAGAAATGGGGTCTTGCTATGCTGCCCAGGCTGGTCTTGAACTTCTGGCCTCAAGAGATCCTCCTGCCTCAGCCTCCCAAAGCTCTGGGATTATAGGTATAAGCCACTGCGTCCAACCCTCAAAGGCCCTATTAGAGGAATTCTACACAAATGTATAGAATTAATAGCCAACAGGGTAGCCACATTCCTCATGTAAAAACCCGGCCCCTGCAGCAGGAGCTGGGCAGTTTCCAGCAAGTCACTCCCCTCTCTATGTCCTCCTCTATAAAGACGCTGACACTGCTCACGTGCTTCCAGGGTTCCTGTGGGATGATTGGCCTAAATGACTCCCAATTACACAGGCATGCATGTATATGACAATACAGCTGCTAACCAATAAAAATAGCTCAATTATGAATGCAAGCTCTATGCAAATGTCAAGGATAAAGTAATTCTCAAGGGCTCCATTTTTTTTTTCCCCACGAGGTGCTCTCACCACAGACATGGACAAAGGAGGTTTAAATGAAGACTCTGTTTTGCCGTGCTCAAGGAGTATTAATATTTTCTGTAGCTCCGTCTGTGAATGAAGACATTCAAAAAGCCATTATGTTTTCAACTTAGCTTAATAAGAAGGCTATTTCTCCACCCACTCTTTGGCACAGCTGTGATGTTCTTGGCCTCAAGTGGGAGGCAATGTGGAAGGAGGCCTCAGAAGAAAAATGACATGTAGCCTCCTCCCAGCACCAGGTGGGACACGCTGCTTACGTCTCAGGAACTCCCACTCCCTTACTCCCTCTCCTCCGGCAAGCGTTTGGTTGTGGCCTCAAGGTTGGCCCGAAGACCTAGGTTACAGTATCCAGGTTGTGGTACCTTCCTTCCAATCAGACGCCAGTCAAAACTTGAAACACGATTCAGTGCCTGTCCTGTGTTCGTCAGTGGCAACACTGCTTCCCACAAGGATTGCTACAGGCCTGGATGGATGTGGCAGGTTCGTGTCGGATAATCATGGACCAGTGAGGGATTAAACAGAAACGGTCCCTGAATGTGGCTTCCAGGACCTCATGACCTGATGTCACAAAAGCAGGTGTCAGGGAGTGCCCAATCTCATTCCTGCCTTTCAGGATGACCTACCGCACACCACACACCCGACTCCTGATGCCTGCTGTGCTCCTGTTCTCTCTGGCGCAGAAAAATGAGCCAAGCAGCAGTTAACAGTCTCAGAAGGCACTTTGTGGATATTCTTGGAAGAGGACGGTAAAAGTGCCAAAAGTGACATGACTCTGTTGTAGCAGAATGAGAAATATTATCACATCTAGAGGTGTGATAGGAGGTGAGTTTAAGTTCATAGTTGAACATGGACAATAAATATCACAGATTTCTACAGGTTCCAAAAAGACTCTTCAAAAGCTCGTCCTAAATTATGCAGGGAAAGGCATTATGGTTCCCACTCTACTGACATGGGATAGTGACACAGGATACTTAAATGTGGTCTGCTGAAAATGCTAATTCAGAGCAAAGCCACTGAGATCAGATCCCACCTCCTCGCTTTCCTGAGATCATGGCTGTCCAGCAAAGATTTCTGTAACCCAGACGGCACTAGAACACAGGAGGGAATACTGCTTTCTGTGAAGCAGACAGCAAATAAAAACCGAGTTGAACTTCCCCGTAGTAAATGATACGACGCGTGTTTACAAGCAATGTCAGTTTCTTCCAGATTCAGATTTTGCCACTGACTCTGTGAATTTTTGTTAACATTCACCACTATATTCATAATACACCAGTGCAATACATTAACTTGTCATCGATCTTTGCTAGTAGTAACAAAAGGAAGGAGGGTCAGAAGAGTTCACTGGAAGGATACGGGCAATTCACTCTTCATGTGCTTGGCTCTCCTCTTCCTCCCACCCTTCGGGGATCAATGCTTGACCTTTGCCTGTTCTAGGACACCCAATGACAAGAAAGGGTGGGCTGATTCTGAAGGGCTTGATGAACGCAGAGGGTTACACAATGGGGGTTACACATATGGGGGCTACAGGACAAAGGCCAATTCCTTCATTTCAGAATGTTCAGTTTTCTCATTTTTCATTTCCAAATGAAAACGTAATTTAAGATCTTTATTTTTAATGGCCCCAATTCAAAATTCTATGAAAAATTATAAGACAGAAAAAACACCAAAATGAGAATTTTCAGATCATAAGTTTGGTCCCTGAACTACCACATTCCTGGCTATGCGATCACTATTTACACTGTCAATCTTGGTTGCCTCATCACAAAATGAGGATGACCAGTGCCTCTCAGTCTCTTTCCTAGGATTATAACGAGAATTAATACTTTGTAAATCTATAAATGTAAAGCACCGCATACCACGTTTTAGACATTCTCAGAAAAGCTATTCCAACAAATGACAAACATGCATAAAATCAGCATCTTCCAAGATCATGTGCTTTGCGTTAAAGCTGCATTACACCCTAGAAACAACAGTGGACCCCCAAAAGGTGTCATCCCTCTGCTAACCACCTGCCATTGGTAGGTAGGTGTGAGTCACTCCCTCTCCCTCCCACACGCACGAATTCGTGGAACCAACAGGAAAGCTTGGCTGAAGAAGACACCAGTAGAACAAAGATCTCACCCCTAATTCAATTACACCCACCGCACAGAACCTTCTTCAGGGTGTGGTGAAATCTTCTGTGCTCATTTAAATATAATTACTGCACTTATCTTGTCACTGTGAAACTTTTGAGTTGTTCCCTTCAACTTCATGTTCACATCAACCGGTGATTTCTTATAAACCCTCAGGTGTAAGATTTGGAGACTGAAATTAACCACCTGATCCATAAAAACCATTCTCTCTGGCTGGATGAGGTGGCTCCCACCCGTAATCCCACTCTGGGAGGCCGAAGTGGGAGGATTCCTTGAGCCCAGGAGTTTGAGACCAGCCTGGACAACACAGCGAAACCTCTTCCCTACCAAAAATGCAAAAATAAATAAATAAATTAGCTGGGCACGGCAGTGGGTACCTGTAGTCCCAGTTACTTGGGATGCTGAGATGGAAGATCTGACTTGAACCCAGGAGGTCGAAACTGCCATGAGCAATGGTTGCCACTCAGGCTGGAGTACAGTGACATGATCATGAGAGAGTGAGACCCCAACTCAAAAAAAAAAGAAAAAGAAAACACCCACATACCCCCACATTCTTTCCTCTGTCACCTTACATTTGGCACCTGCCTTACTGAAGGAGTCCTTAAGGTTTTTCCAACCAGGAAGCAATTATAGCCTGGAAGGCGCAAGCCCTAGGACCTTACCATCCATAAGAGAACGCTGTCTTCCATTATGATATTCCACGGAAAAGTCCTTGGAAGCCTGTGATTCCATGGAACAGTCCCCTGGAAGCTGAAGGTTTAGGGGTGTCTACATTCAGGGCTGTGAACTAAGATGGCTAATTCTCACTAAAAGTGACCCAGGGTTGTTGGAAACAATGTTAAGAAAGCCAAAACAAAGTCCTGGATGTTTACATCACCTTTACTTTAGAAAGGTTGCAATTCTTAGACCCGGGCCAAAACCAGTGGGAAATGTAATCGCAATACCAACCTAATTCACCAGAGCATTCTTTTTTTTTTTTTTTGAGTTGGAGTCTCACTCTGTCGCCCAGACTGGAGTGCAGTGGCTGCTCCCGGCCACCACAGCCTCGACCTGCTGGGCCCCGGCGATCCTTCCGCCTCAGCCTTCCGAGTAGCCGGAATTACAGGTGCACGCTACCACGCCCGGCTGATTTTTTGATTTATTGTGGAGATGAAGTCTCGCCTGCCCAGGCGGGTCTTGAACCCGCGGGCTCAGGCAATCCACTCACCTCAGCCTCCCAAAGGCGCGGAATTACAGGCTGAGCCACCGAGCCTGGCTGTGACGTTCTTAAAAAGAACAGTCAGCACAAAGCTGGGGCCTTGGAGGGGAGGGCGGGGCCTCGGCGGGGAGGGGTGGGAAGAATAAAGCCAGAGCAGTAGCACCTGCATACATACCCCCCCCACCACCAATATATAGAGTCATTTCTCTACATTCAGACCCTGGATAATCACCTTCTTCAGAAATCGAAACACCAATGAAACAGCCATTACATGACCATTTTGGACTCACAAAAGCAGTCAAGCCTGATGATCTGGAAGGAGCTGGGGAGTGATATGTCCCAGGGAGTCCATGCACTGATAAAACGCAAGGGTAGCAGAGGGCCACCCAGGCTCCAACGTCCCCCAGCCGCTCTGTGCTTTCTGATTTCAAGGTGGCGTCCCCGGGGTGCGTCCCCTGATGGGCCACTTTCCTGAGACCGCCCACCGGGTTGGCAGCTGATACCCCACGGTCCTGGTCCAGAGTCTCCTCCCCACCGCAACACCAGGAGACACCCAGGGGGTCTTCCTTGCCCAGGGTGCCTCTCACCATACAGAGGATGGGGTCCTGTGGTATGACGTAGCCTCCGGCCTCTGGGTGTCCAAGGACAGAAGTAGGGGCTCCTGCTGCCGAGATAAGCCAAGCACTGCCCATTCCCACGCTCTCCACTGGGCCCCCTGTACTCTCCAAGCTAATACCCCGGCAGAACCATCCAAGAAAGACGACTTTCTCTCTAAAGTTGAAAAGGGAAAGAACGAGATGGACATTTATGAGTGCCCTCTGTCTGTCACAGACTCTGGGTCGGACTCCGTTCACAGAGAAGACAGTGGATTCAGAGAGGGCAAGCAGCGTACCCAACCTTGGGGAACTGGAATTTATTTATTTTTATTTTTTATTTTTTTGAGTTGGAGTCTCACTCTGTCGCTCAGACTGGAGTGCAGTGGCCGCTCTCGGCCACCGCAGCCTCGCCTGCTGGGCTCCGGTGATCCTTCCACCTCAGCCTTCCAAGTTGCTGAAACTACAGGCGCACGCTACCACGCTCGGCTCATTTTTTGATTTATTGTAGAGATGAGGTCTTGCCAAGTTGCCCAGGCGGGTCTCGAGCCCGCGGGCTCGGGCAATCCGCTCACCTCGGCCTCCCAAAGTGATGGGATTACAGGCTGAGCCACCGAGCCTGGCTGGGGAACTGGAATTTAAACGCAGATCTACCTCCAAGCTTCCCAGACACATGGCCAGGACTTGAGGGGAGCGTAGTGCACCAAGGACATTGACCCTGCGGTGCCACCGTCACCACCATCCCTCTCCAGAGCCTTCACATCTCTCCAGGTGGAATCTCCCCACCCAGGAAACCAGAACTCCCCACCGCTTCCTCCCCCAGCCTTGGCAAGCACCATTTTGTTTTCTGTCTTTCTGAATTTGACTACCTCCTATGAGTGGCTTCATTTGAAATCACTTTTTAAAAAGAGATTTAAAAAACTCAGAGATTGGGAGTCTGATTTTACTTTTCTTTCTTGGTGTGCTTTTGGTATTTCAGGCAGATTCTGGAAGACAGAAGTTCCTCAGCTTTCCATGGTACAGCCCACTTTGTGGACTTAAAAAAAAAATTCTTTTGACTCTATGTCCCACTGAGAGTAACTGCTGTGATTAAACAGCCATTTCTTGAACTAGGTATAGTGCTGGGTTGTGTGAATACAAAGACAACAAAATGAAAATCTCTGCCTTTAGTGTTCATTCTTTCAAAGGGAAAAGAGCGATTCTTGTTTGCAAACTGAGACACAGAGAAGAAATAGGAGATACAACCAGCTAAGAAGGAAGTAGGCTCCAAATGCCCTGCAGACAATAGGATCACTCCATTCCTTTTAGCCTAAGACATTCTTTATCACTGGGCCAAAATTTCATCAATATCTCATTCGGTGTTGATTCCCAAGATTGCTGGTCAATGTGTGTTGAATGGACACATATGGATTGCCTCGTAGACACTGTATATTTCCAAGAGCACGTAAATGAGATATGGATCCTCAAAGGATTTATAGATAGTTGGAGGAGATGAGACATGTGCGTAAATAAGTTAATACATGGAAGAACGTTGACTAAAAGAGGTACATACAAATCTACAGGAGTTTGGAAAAAGAGATCATTTTCACCTTGGAGATGTGAGAAAACTTTGCAGGAAATGGTGACCCTGGACAAAGGAAAGCTGTCAGCAAAAAGAAGTGGAGTACAGGAATTCCAGCTAGCAAATTTGTAGGAATGGAAATGGAGGTGATGGAAAACATGGAACAGTTCATGGGAGACCTGGAAAAATTGGCCGAGGAATCTGGGCTGTATTTTCTAGTTAATGTGGTATTTCAAAAGATTCATGTACCATAAACAGTACTACAGTACTGGATAAACAGAAAGGCATTGTGGGAAAAGATCCAGAAACAGAAAATATAACTAGAAGAGCAGACTTCTGCTTCTAGTCTAGATGGATAACCCTTCTGCCTGAAAATATGAAGAGGGACCCCAAAAAACTGGAATCTATTAATTTAAAAAGTGTATTTATTCTTACATGTTTAAGTTTCAGTCACCTTCAAAGGAATCTCTGTGTGATGCAATACACCTATTGGGATGCTTTTTCCACTGCTCAGAACAGTTTTTGCACTCATCAATTTCGACGCCTTTCATTGCTTCTGCCGTTTTTTGTTTCATTCCTTTCACAACAGAAAAACTTTTCCCTTTGAGGACTTTTGTCATCCATGGAAAACAAACAAAAAAAAAGTCACTTGGGGCAATACTGGGTGAATAGGGAGGGTGAGGCATGGGGTTCATGCCATTTTTGGTAAAAAACTGCTGAGCACACAGTACAGTGTAGTAGTTGTGCTCATAAATCACCCATCATGAAATAGGCAAATGCATTGAAAGAATCTCCAAAAAAAAAAAAAAAAAAATATATATATATATCACCAAAGCCAAACACAGCCCATCACAATGCTAGTGGATACACTGAAGCTGATAGGTTCCTAGAATATTTACCTAGTGGGGGAAGCCAGTAGTACAAAGGGCCCACTCTCCAAAAATAATTCTGGGTTTTCTGGCCCCTGCCCTCATTGTTTAGGCCCTGAAAGAGTTTCTAGGCCATAGAACAGAAAAATGGATGCCAGACAGAAATCAGTATACTCCGAGTGGAAGACATGGAGTTGAGAGTCTGGGGACACAGAACTTGCAGGTAAGAGGACTAAAGAGGAGGGAGCTTCACAGGGAGAACCCCAGCGATCCACAGTGGTCCCTCCTCTCAAATACTCCGTATTGATCAGTGTGTGAGGGAAGGAGACACCAGAGTGCTGCAGAAAGAACCCTCCAAACGAATTAAAGGCTCGGAACAGTGCCTGTCCCTACCAGTCAGACTGGCAGAAAAACTCCTAATTCATGGCACGTTGGGTAGAGGACTCGGGAAGGCCTCGCTTTAGAAGTGGAATCACGATCACATAGATGCTAGAACTGGCAGATGAGGACTTTAAAGATCATCATTATCCCTGTCTTTGGTATGTTCCAAGAGATAAGCAGAGACTTGGAAGAGATAAGGAAAAGAGCCAAAATGGACGTCTAGAGATTAAGAACTATGTCTGAGATGAAAAAGACATTGGATAGCATTAACAGCAGATTAAACACTGCAGAAGATTAGTGCGCCATGTTTCAAAATGGAACAAAGAGAGAAACAGAAACCTAAAACAAAAAAGGAAGAAGAAACTACAAGCGTAAGCTGTAGGACAACTTTAAGGGGCTGAATACATGAGTAATATGTGTCTCCAAGGAGAGAAACCAGAAAGGGCACAGAAAAAGTATCTGACTACAGTAATGGCTGACACATTTCCAAATCTGTTGAAAACTATAAACTCACAGATTCAAAAAGCTCAGCAAAGCTTTTTGAAGAAATACACATACACATACAAGAAATATGAAGAAAACCAAACCGATACATCATCATTGAATTTCTTAAGCCCCGTCACAAAGAGAAAATCTTAAAAGCAGACTGAGGAAAAAAAAAAACTCATGTACATAGAAACAAAGGTAAGGATGACATCAGACACAACGTGAGAACATGGGGGGGAGCACCCCCCCGCAACATTTAACCCTTTGTGCTCAGATATCCCCTACATCGTAAATCTAGCAAACCATTCGGATGGTCCCTCTCAGGACACAAAGAGATTGCTGATGATTATACAGGACAAACTTGCACACACACACACACATTTTTCCAAAATATATGTTTCTTGAAATTTGCCATTTGAAAACAGTGAAAAAAAACCTATGTCCCATTTGAAATTTGTCAAGTTTCTGATTGATCGGTTGAGAAGTGGTTTTCAGGAACCACGAGGTGTCCTTCCACATCATCTTTGTACAACAGACTGGACAATAAATGACATATTATTAATATGAGAGGAAGAGAATGAGATTGCACTGTCTCTTCGAACAGAAAAACACCAGGTAGAAGACATCCAACAAATTACTATTGTACAGCATGTATCAATGAACCTACAATGCATGTTGGTGTCTGTTTCAAACAATTATCTACCATATGATAGGAAATAATATAAGATATAAAATATAAGATATATAAAAATATAAGACATAAAATTTTGAGTTTTTGGTCATAAACTAGTTCCTCAATGTCCAAAATTCCACGATAAGCCAAATATCATTACAACAAAAGAACTGGCTCCAACACTCTGATATTTAATATGAAGTGATTTGGTTTTCACTATTTTGTAAAAAAGTACAGTCGAGGCCAGGCTCGGTGGCTCAGCCTGTCATCCCAGCCACTTTGGGAGGCCGAGGTGAGTGGACTGCCTGAGCCTGTGAGTTTGAGACCATCCCGGGCAATTTAGCAAGACTTTGTCACCACAATCAAAAAAAAAAAATTAACCAGGCATGGTAGCACACTCCTGTAGTTCTGACTACTTGAAAGGCTGAGGCAGGAGGATCACCAGTGCCCAGCAGGTCGACGCTGGGGTAGCCGTGAGCATGCCATTGCACTCCAGCCTCCTGGGCAACACAGTGAGACTCTGACTCAAAAAACAAAACAAAACAAAAAAACAGTGCAGTAGAGTTGCTGGTAGTTGCAAGAAGTTTCTGAGCACAAAGGGTGACAGTAATAAGGGGGTGGGGGAAGCCCTGTAAACCTAGAATTCTATAGCCCGTAAAAATATATTTCAAAAACAAAGGTTTTTGATATATAATAGGTCAAAGAATTTACCACCAGCTGATAAGAAATATTAAAGAAAGTCCTTCAGGCAGAAGGAAAATGACACCACAAGGAAATGCAGATCTATACAAAGAAATAGAATGTACCAGAAACAGTAACTACATGGGCAAATAAGTGAGGTGTTCTTTTTTTATGATTCAAAATTTAAAACAATAAATTTGATTTGATCCATTAAAAATTAAAGCAAAGTACTAAGGGGTTTATGACATGTAAAAGTAAAATATATAGCAGTAACAACACAAAGGCTTGGAGGGGGAGAAAGAGAAGTACACTACTGTAAGATTGTCATACTGTATGGGAAGTTGCATATTATCACTTGAAGGTAAACTGCAGTAAGGTAAAGATATGTAATACGTACATTAAAACAACCCCTAAAATGACAAAACAAAGAGTTATAATCAATAAGCCAATGAAGGAGATAAAATAAAATCTAGAAGGAGTCAGGAAAAGAAAAAAAAAAAACGGAAAGAAAAAGATGAGAGAAGTTAAAAACTAGCCAGTGAGTTGACAGACCTTAACACAACTTTACCAGCAATCACATTAAATGTTAATTATCTAAATATACTCCAATTAAAGGGTAGAGTAGAATAAAAAAGTAAGAGCCAACTATGTACTATCTATAATGAATGTACTTTAAATAAAGATACAAATAGGTTAAAAGTGAATGAATGTAAAAAGATATACCATTTAACACTAGTCAAAGAAAGCTAGAGTGACTACATTAATATGAATCGTAGCAGCTTTCAAAGCAAAGAATAATACCAGAAATAAAGACGGTCATTTCAAAATAACAAAGGTGTCAATTTACCAAGAGAACATAACAATTATAAACATCAATGCACCAAATAACAAAACTTCAAAATACATAAAGCTAAAACTGACAGAACTGCAAACAGAAAGAGACAAATTCACAACAATAACTAAAGATTTCAATAGCCTTTTTCAATAACCGATAGAACAAGTACATAGAAAGTCAGTAACGATATGGAAGATTTATACCACACTATCAATTACATGGACTTTTGTAGACTACGCAGTCCAAGAACAGCAGATACATATTCCTTTCAGATACACATGGCCTGTTTACCAAGATAGGTCATATTATGGGGCATCAAATAAGTCTAGTAAACTTAAGTGTTCTCAAGCCATATAACGCATGTTCTTTGTCCACAAAAAAATTAAATTAGGAATCAGTAGCAGAATAATCTCCAAAAAGCCATCAAATACAGGTTGAGTTTCCTTCATCCAAAATGCTTTTTTTTTTTTTTTTTTTTAAACATTTGCATTATACTTACTTGTTGAGCATCCCTAACCTGAAAATCTGAAATATGAACTGCACCAATGAGCATTTCTTTTAAGCACCATTTCGGTGCTCAAAAAGTTTCAGATTTTGGAACAGTTAAAGTTTCTGATTTTCAGATTAGGAATTATCAACCTATAAGTAGAAACTAAACAACATACTTTGAATAATCCATTGGTTATAGAAGAAATCAAAAGAGAAATTAGAAAGTATTCTGAACTAAATAAAAATGAAACCACAACACATCAGAATTTGTGGGAAGTAAGTAAAGAAATACTTAGGGGGAAGTATGTATACCATTAAATGCTTTCATTACGAAAAGAAGAAAGACTTGAAATCGGTCAAGAAGAAAGATTTGAAATTGGTCACCTCAGTTTTTACCTTAAAAAACTAGGAAAATAAGAGCAAATTAAGCCTAAAGCAAGCAAAAGAATGGAATAAACTCAAAGTGAAAAACAATAAAATAGAAAACAAAAATAAAGAAAACCAACAAAACCAAAGTCTTTGAGCAGACAAATCAAACTGAACACTTCAAGTGAAGTTTAAGAAAAAAGGAGAAAGCACGAATTAGCAATATCAGGAATAAGAGAGATGACATCACTGTTGATGCTACAGATATTTAAAAAATAATAAGATATTATACACAGTTTTACACCAGTAAATTTGACAACTAGATTAAATGAACATATACTTTTAAAGACAGAAACTCACTCAAGGAAAAACCTCAATAGTCCTAGACATACTAAAAAAATCCAATTTGTAGTTAAAAATCTTCTCACAGAGAAACTTGAGGCCCAGATGACTTATGTGATGAATTCTACCAAACAATTAAGGAAATAATAATAATAATATAACTTTACATGTACTTTCCCAGTAAATTGAAGACGAGAGAACACTTCCTACCTCACTCAATGAGGCCAGGATTACATTATACCCAAACAAGCCAGATAAATATAAGCAAACTCTAAACAAAATTTGACCAAATAGAATCCAATAAAATCATCATGACCAAATGGGGCTTATCCTGGCAATGGAAGACTGGTTTAACATTAAAAAAAAAAAAAAAAAAAAAACAATCCATGTGATCCATCATATTTACAAACAAAAAAAGAAAATCATATGATCATCTCAATAGATGCAGAAAAAGAATTTTTAAAAAATCCAACATCCATTGCTAATCATTCTCAGCAAAACAGGAACACAAGAAAATGTCCCTGATAAAAAGCATCTAAGAAAAACATCATACTTTACAGTGAAAAGATGGTTCTCCCCTAAGATCAAGAACAAAGCAATGACGTCTGCTCTCACTACTTCTATTCAACTCCATACTGTAAGTTTTAGCCAGTATAAGCAGGCAAGAAAAAAAGACACCTAGATTGGAAAGAAAATACAACTGTCTTTATTTGCAAATGACACGACCATCTATGTAGGAAATCTAACAGAATCTTTTTAAAAACTACTAGAACTAATAAATGAGTTTAGCAAGGTTGTAGGATATATAATCAACATATAAAAATCAATGGTATTCCTATATGCTAACAGCAAACAACTGGAAATAGCAAATAAAATAAAAATATTTAGAAGAGCACTGGAAATATAAAATACTTAAGGATAAGTTTGACAAGGAATGTGCAAAGACCTATATATTGAAAATTATATATTACTTGTGAGCAAAATTAAATAAACAGAGAAATATACCATTTCATGGGTTAGAAGACTCAATATTGTTAACAAGTCAATTCTCTCAAAATCAATGAACAGATTCAATGCATTCCCAATCAAAATTTCAGTAGGCCTTTATTGTAAAAACTGTCCAACTGATTCTAAAATCCCTATGGAGATGCAAAGGACCTAGAATAGCTAAAAAAAAAAAAAAAGAAAAAGAAAGAAACTTTGAAAAAGAGGACTAATAGTATCTAACTTCAAGTCTCATTACAGAATTGCAATGACCAATGTAGTGTAGTTCTGATGCAAAGACAGACAAGTAAGATCAATGACACAGAACAGGCAGAACAGAAATACACTGACACAAATATGGACAACTGATTTTTTTTACAAAGGTGCAAGGGCAATCAAGTGGAGAAGGACAGGGATGCTGGAACTATTGGATTTCCACATAAAAAACAACTAACTTCAGTAAGTAATTCATGCCAAATACAAAAATTAACTCAAAACAGATCATGGACAAAAATTTAATATCTAAAACTATAAAGCTTTCAGAAGAAAATATAAGATAAATCTTTATAACCTTGGGTTACATGTTCTTTGACAAAAAACCAAAAGCACAATTGGTAAAAGAACAAATTGATAAATAAGGCATCAGCAAAATTTAAAATCTCTGTTTAAAAGACATTAATAAAATAAAAAGACAAGCACAGATTGGCAGCAAACTTTTGCAAAACATGTATGTGATGAAGTGCTTGAATCTAGAGTGTATCTAGAACTCTTGAAACTCAACAAAATACGGCAACAACCCAACTAAAAAAGGAGGAATAAATTTGAATGGACACTTCCTCAGAAAGACACGCAGGTGTCAGATAAACATGAAAAGATGTTTAGCAACATCAGTCATCAGGCTCATTAAAATTAATACCATAATGACATACGCCACAACACACACCTGCTAAAATTAGAAATACTGATTATACCCAGTGTTGGCAAAGACATGGAGGAACTGAAACTCTCAGACACTACCGTGGGAATGTAAAACGCTACAATCGCTTTAGAAGACAGTTCAGCAGCTTCTTAAAAAGTCAAATGTAAACCTACTGTATGATGTAGCCATTCTACTGCTTGACGTTAAGCGAAGAGGAAACAAAAGCGTGTGTCTCTACAAACAAGGGAATGTCCTCATATGATATGGGAATGCTCTCAGCAGCTCTTTTTTTTTGTAAATAGTCACAAAATGGCAGCAACTCAAATGCCCATCAAGAGAACTGATACACTGTGGTATGTCCATTCTATACCATCCCACTCAGTAATAAGTGGAATGAACTCTTGTCACAAATGAGGGAGTGAAAGTGAATCTTGAAGTAATTACGCTGAGTGAAAGAAGCCAGACCCCACCAAAAAAAACCAAAAAACAAAGCACATGCTGTATGACTGTAGTTACAAACACATCTAGGAAACAGAAACTAACAAACTGCAGTAACATACAAATCTAGGAAACAGAAACTAACATACAGTAACAGAAAGAATGTCAGCAATCAGGTGACGACTGGGTGGGTGGTGGGTGGGGATAGGAGAGATTTCAAAGAAGTCTGAGGAAGCATCCAAGGGTGATAGACATGTTAATTATTTTGATCTTGGCGATGGTTTCACAGGCATATACACATCTGCCAAAACGTATTAAATGTTATACTTTAAGTATGTGAGGCTTACTGCAAATAAATGATGCCTCAATAAAGCTGTGACAAAGGCCGCTTGAAAGGCTCCCGCCTTTTGGTGGCTACAAACGGTAGGGCAGTAGGGATGGACAAAATGGCTGTAAGACTAGAATCCACAAGATGTGGCTGGGAAGGCAAGGCAAGGTGGGAGTCAGGGATAACACCGAGATTTTGGGATTGGGTGACAGGAAGGAAGTTGATACCTTTGACAGCAAGAGAGACAATCAGAGGAAGGGCAGGTAACAAATTCAGTTTCGGTTATGCTGGTTGGGGGCAGAATGTCTCATACCAAGGGGCGGTTTAGAACCCGGGGCGAGACAGGAAAGCCGGAGATGCAGCCATGGGAATCCCCACGCTTACTTCCACTTGCTACTTCTTCCCCATTCCCCTTGACCATTTTCCCCTGTGGGCCCTAAAAGTATATTTTCCTCCAAGCTACACCCTGAGTCCTCAAAGGAAGAAAAACCCAGGTCTGGAAGAGTCCCAGCCACCCACACTTGACCTCTAAGGAGGCTCTGGGATCGCCACCAGAGGCCAAGTATATCATCGTCTTAGAGTTCCAAGTATGCAGTCAGCTAAGCGGAGTTTGCACAGCCTCATAAAAAGATTGTGTGTGTTGGCACCGAGTGAATAAAGTGAGGTAAACTCAGAGGAAAGAGGCAACGTGCGCCTAGAGTCTGGGGAAGCAGAAAGGGGTGAGACCTGTGAAGTCACTGCTCTGTCTGCCGCCCCCGTTCCCTGTTGCACCAGGCCCTGCCAGGATGGAACTGTTCCTGAGAACTGCAGCGTGGTTCTTGCCAGCAGAGCCAAAGGAAACATCTGTAAGTCTGGCGGGGTTTCAGGTGTGCACGCTGCTCAGAGGGTTTGGAGCCCTTGCTGGCAGAGACTCTGACGACCAGAGAGAACTGTTTTTCTCCTTCCTTATTTTATTTTAAATGTCAAGGCCTTTTACACTGTGGTGACACCCTAAAATGATTCTCTTATTTCCGCTGCTTCAGCTGAAACAATATTTTTTTATGCTCCATAGAGTGCTCACCAGCTGATTCGAAACCAGGAATGCAGTGGGGTGTTCTACGTCAACGTGCCATGGAAAGAAAAAGAAGGAAAGACAAAAAGGAAGTAGAGAGGCTGGTGGGGAAAATAATCCCTTTCCCTGGAATGCTTTGCATTGTCTCAATCAGCAAGTGTTGATCTCCATGTTAAGGCATTGTGTATTAAGTTCTAAGAAGTTCTAGAAGGTACACCAGTGGACTCAAATAGCCCCTGATTGCAAGAAGCAAGTTCAATAAGCCAAGTGCATAAGCGACTGCAGCATGACGCAGAGAGCACTGTGCGCAGTGAGAGGGTTCCAAATATCACAGGAATTTCAGCTTGGTAGGACATCACCCTCTGCTGGGGTGTCCAGGAGGAAGAGCCATTATGGATGAAGTGGCATTTGCACTAGATTGTGTGGGATGCAAACAACCAGAACTGGGAAGAAGAAACAATACTCCAAGGTGGAGGAAATGGCAGGACTCAGACATGGGTGCAAGAAATGCAAGAGGTGTTCAGGGAACGATTTGATACAGTTCAGCAAACATTAAGTGCCTACTGGATACCACAGACTGTGCTAGGTGGTAGAAATACAGAGATACCAAAGGCAACTCAAACTCCAGAGGACTGTGCATTCTGAAGTGAAACAGGAAATATCGATCCTAGATATCAGGTATAGAGACATGCACAGTTCCATGGTATCGGAAACCAGAAACAGAACAATGTCAGGGTTAGGAGTGGAAATTCTATAGGCAAGCTATTCAGGTTTGAATTCCATGTCTGCCACTACTTAGGTGTGTTAGTTTCAAGAGTTTCAATTTTCTCCTCTGTAAACTGGGTACAATAAACAGGATTTATCCAGTAGGACTGTTGTCAAGGACAGCATTGCAAGATAATGGATATTAAGCCCTTAGTATATGACCTGGCACACAGCAAGTGCTCCGCATAAATATCAGTTGTCATAATTACCATGGTCAGTACTGCTGGGGACAGACCCTGCTTTTACGGAAAGGCCAGTTTGTTTGGAATGCAAACTATACCCAGAGGTGTCACGGGAGACACTTGTCAGCCTGATGGTTCACTTCTCTGTCCTTGAGTTTCCCCGTCAAGAGAAGACTGGGTATGACAATGGTTCAACCAGGTGCCCCTGTTCTCAGTGCTCTACCTCCATGACCTCACAATCTGCTTGACAACCCCGTTCACTCTGCCGATGAGGAAACTGAGGCATGGAGAATCCAAGTAACTCACACTAAGCCAAAGAAAGGATGTGGTCGAGGAGAGATCGGGAGAGGCACTCTATCTCCCAGGCCTTGTCCTCAACTTTCACCTTACACGGCCTCTCAGTGCCTCCACCGAGCACTCCCCCACTGCCCTCTGGGAAGGCAGCATTTCTCTGGTAGCCAAAAGGTAGCCAAGAGCTGCCCAGGGCGCAGAGAAGAGCCCACAGCAGGAAAAGCACACAACCACACATCACGCCTCATGCTTACTGCGGTCCTATGATTCGTAAAACTCTCTCGCTCACTTGATCTAGTTTTTTGTTTTTTTCCTTTTGGACCCAAGTGATGAAGCCTATAAAAGAGCTACCAAGTAGTGCCTCACGCAGGAAAAACCTCAGCCCCGTATATCTGGGGATGCTGACAGAGGTGACTCACAGGCTGGGGGGGGAGCATTTTTTGTTTTGGACTTACTTTGAGAGCTGAGAGTAGGTGCCATCTTTACTTGACACCTAATGGGCTTTGCTATTGGAAGACCTGATTTGTAGCATGTACCTGGCCAGACCCTACAAAGGCTGGACAGCTCTGATGCTCCTTGCCTGTTTATACATTGCAGTCCTTCTTAACTTTTACTGGATCAGAGAGCTTTCTTGGGGGTGGGGGCGGGGGGAAGCATTGTAAACTCTCTCCCCACAATATAGACACAAACACCCCCTTGGGAGCCCTATTCCACTCAACCCCATAGACTCTGCCGGCCTGCGGACCTAAGCCATACCTTCTGTCTTTGTACACTGCCTGGTATGCAATGCACACTGCCTGGTATGCAAAGCTCAGTGTACACTGCCTGATATGCAAAGCTCTTGAAACCTGTTCTAAGGAGGAATGAAAGTATCTCTCTGCTCTACAGAGTAATAACTTTGCAAAAATGGGTCGGATGGTGTTGGATCAGAGAGACGTGGCATTTACTTCATTCATTCAACCTGCAGCTAATTTTGTACTCCATGCCCAGCATTGAGCTAGGCCCAGCAATTTCAGAGACACAAAAGACCATCTACAAGCAATGTAAGCTAGTTGCATGGAAGACACTTTAAAAACGAAGTGTCCTAGCCGGGCGTGGTGGCGTGAGCCTGTAGTTCCAGCTACTTGGAAGGCTGAGGTGGAAGGATCGCCTAAGCCCGGCAAGTTGAGGCTGTGGTGGCTGTGAACATGCCACTGCCCTCCAGTGTGGGTGACAAAAGTGAGACTCCAACTCAAAAAAAAAAAAAAAAAGAAACTAAGTGTCATAAATTCTAAAAGATTTTCAAAGTATGCCTAACGCTTTGATTTTTTTTTTTAACAGCACAGTATTATGTGCCTATTTTCATTTGAATGAATTCCAGGAAAGAGAACGGGAACCGAAGTTGTCTTTTGAACTCCATATACGATATTAAGGCTTAGACTTGAGGTCATATGGAACACACATGGCTTAGGTAGAAGGAGTACAAGCATTAAAAATTACTCGGAAGGACGAGTAAGATTTTAAGACTCGATCAGCAATTGTCCTTGGGATTATCAGCTTTGCTCAAAAATCACTTAATCTTTGTCTCAGGTTCCTTTTCTATCAAATGGGGGCAATTTTCCCAGGGGGTGTGGAGGAAGTGGCCAGAGGGCAGGAGAGGATGCGATATGGTTTAACGGTTTCCTGACTTTGAAGTGCTCTAAAAATACAGCATTTTCATTGCAAACACGTGACGGAATATGTGTCAACACAGCATTCTGTGTTGCTAGGGCAGCCCGACCAATAGTTTTCCATAGACTCTCACAGCTCTTTAGCTAATGCAGGCAAGAGAAAGCCACAGAGATAGGCCTGCTCTTATCTCCCGAGCATTCTAGATGTCTCAAGACATGTGGCCGGCCCTCTGACGCCTGATTAGTCGAGGTTAAACAATCCAACTCTGCCATTTGATGAAGACTCTTCTTTTCACCTCTTAAGCTGTCACAAATGTATTCACCTTGGGAGTTTAATCTGTGGCATAAAAGTCTGACATGTCCCACTTAAAAACTGTACTCCTAAGTACAGATTAAAGCACAATTAGGTAGAGAGGAAAGCCTAAAAGATACGATTTTTAAAGTGTGTCTTTAATTTATTCATTACCTTTCCTTAAGTCTTTTTCTTCCTTCACAGAGATTAGTGCAAAGCAGGGCTCTCGGACGCACTTCCTTGGCAGGGCCCTGGGCCTGGCGTAAGGGTCCTGTGCTTCCCACCTCCGGGCCGACTGCAGCCCGTGCCGGACTTGCAAAGCAGCTCAGAGCCAGCAGCACCTGGCAGCTGTGTGGGGGCCTGCATGGAACGAGCTGGTGGTCACCATCCAGTTCCCATTAGACAGATGTCCACTTCACAAAGAGAGCACCGCACTCAGCAGCCCGGTTGGCAAAGGGGAGGAAGGCCGGGCATGGACGTGCATTCCCTCTCTGTGCCCCGCCAGGTTGCTGCCTCCGTCATGCTGTCGCCAGCCGGAAGGACCATGGCAGGTAGCACGGCCACGCGCTGAGGGCAACATGTGATGTGCATGGATCCATCTGAGCCTTGAAAAACACCTCATGGTGCTTTTTGGATAATGTCTAATTTATCCTTCCAGGACACCTTTTTTTGCAACTAGCCATGGCTTATTGGGTCTCCGAGGGGTTGTCTCATAAGACCACCACCAGGACACACTGGCTTGGCCCTGGGAGTGCTGGAGATGGCAGCTTCCCCCAACACTCCCTGCGGCTTCTGTCCCAGGATTAGACAGGCAGAGAAAGGCCTCCTTGGCCTTTCCTGGGTTAACTGCCGTCATCACCCCAAGTGAACAAGTTGAATCCTAAGAGATAGGGCCAATGGTCCTTCATTCCTAAATGTAGTTATCTACCTAGACAACTCAACTATCTTTCAGAGGATTTAAAAAAACGAAGGCCCTCCTTCCTGCTCTGCTGTTGAGGTTTAACCTGGACAGTGAAACCAAGCTGATCTGTTTTCTCTGCCTCAGGGAAGGGAAGGAAAAGTAAGTTTCCCTATGCAGCAAGGGAGTGTGCAAATTAAGCAACTTTTTTCATTGATTTTTCTTAATTCGTGCAGGCATTTTGGTTCATATCCCCTTTTTAAAAGGCTAGTATTCTTTTTAAAATCATTCACACACACAGACATAAATCAACAAAAAATAAAACACCTAAGTTAAGCTAACCTAACTTGAAGGAGAATATATAAGAAGACACACAGAAAGTAAACAATGAGAATTTCTGTTTCTTTCATTTTTTTGCATTAACTAACATCATAAGAAAGTCTATTCAGAACTGTATCCATTACTATATTACTTAGAATGTAGGTCCTCATTTAAGGGATGCCTTAGGAACATACATTTTTTTTTTAGTGAAGGATTTTTTTTTTAGAGAGGTGTGTGTATGAAAGTTAATGTTTACATGTTTATTTCCTTTTTGAAGCTGGGATTCTTCTGATAATTATCTTTACAGTTCTTCCTCTAGAATGAGCTACCCTATACAGGCTTCTGAAACCAGCAGTGGTTATGAGCAGGGAGAAAGGCTGAGGAAAGACCAACTTCTTGGGGAAATGACCTTAAGGATGGCTGTCTCAGAATGCTTAGAGATCCTGCATGGAAGTCAGTAGCTGCCTCCACTGCCGGTCACATAAATGTTCAAAAATAACTCAAGCCGGGCTCGGTGGCTCAGCCTGTAATCCCGCGCCTTTGGGAGGCTGAGGTGAGTGGACTGCCTGAGCCTGCAGGTTCGAGACCCGCCTGGGCAGCGAGACCTCATCTCTACAATAAATCAATAAATCAGGCGGGTGTGGTAGCGCATGCCTGTAATTCCGGCTACTCAGAAGGCTGAGGCGGAAGGATCGCCGGAGCCCAGCAGGTGGGGGCTGCGGTGGCCGGGAGTGGCCACTGCTCTCCAGTCTGGGTGACAGAGTGAGACTCCAACTCCAAAAAAAAAACAAAAAACTCAAAAGTAACATCGTGTTGATGGTAGCCTAGCTGCACCGTCAATTTTGAACAAAGCACACAGAAAGATCTGCACGCTTCTCAGTCTTTATTTTCTTCTAGTACATCTACTACGTACAACTTCCTATCCTTTACTCAGTTCCCACCATGCGCCAGGCACCGCACTAGGCAATTTACATTCAACATTTTATAAATAACTAACAGAAGTCTACCATGTGGGCAATATCATACCCATTTGAAAAAATGACATTCATAAACTAACTTTGGGGTATCACAAAGCTTAAAACACACATGTCTGAGTTCTGCATGCATTCATACACAACACACCTCTCAGGAGGCTTAAGACTGTGAGTCCCTTGTGGTGTCAAGTGGATGTGGAGTCATCAGGTTGGGGCCAGTAGTTCTTCCTCAGGTCCCTGCACCAAATGGCGTCATGCTGGAAAGGGCATGAGGCCAGCCTGAAGCCCTGCTGGGGCCTCGGTGATGCCAACAGCAGGGCTGCAAACCACGTCCTACGACTTAACAGAGAACCCTCAGAAAGGCTCGGGAGTCAAACTTTGGTCTCTTCTTGCCCTGAACTCCCTAGAGGGAGGGGAAAGAAGAAAGAAAACTAAAAATGAAGAAAAAAGGGGAAAAGGAAACATGTACATGTAACTGACAGGAAACATGTCAGATCCCTGCAATCATATGACCTCAGTTCCCCTAGCCCTCTCCCACCACATCTTTATTATATGAACAGCACAAGAAGCTCATGCTCCCTCAAGTGCATTCTCCTTACAGGAAGAAACACACGTGTGCATGCAAACACACACACACACACACACACACACACACACACACACACACACACACACAGGTCTAACCCAAAGCAGGCTCTATGTTCAAAAGAACCCCGGCAGCCCTGCTTTTAATACCCACGATTCCTTCTCTTCTTTTTGGGGTCAAGGACATGGCCTGCTCATCTTTATTGTCTCAGCACAAAGGACAATGCTTGGCACACAGTAGGCACCCATCCATGCCTGCTGCCATCTGACTGGTGCTCTGGTAAACACTGTTAGCTCTCCGGGCCACATCTTTGATTTCTTCTATTCTACATTAAATTCAACATCAAATGGGACCCAGGGCTTTCGAGGCTATCCTAAGCTCCAAATCACGGTCACAAAAGCCATTAAGCCCTACGCGAGAGCCGGCCGGAGGCCCGCTCCCGGGGACTGCGAAGCTGGCTGCCCCCACCCTCTCCTTCACTTTCATAACATGCTCTAAGTTCATCACCTCTTCTGTGTAAAAGTTTGGCTCAAACTCTACACTTTGCCTGCTGTTCCAACGTTTTAAATATAAGCAGCAGAATCCCAGGGTTTAGCATTAATTGAAAGAGCTTATCTATATATAGCTTCCCTCTGCACTTTGGCATCTTCAAAACTTCAATCAGAGTCTCTTCTTCTTCTTCTTCTTCTTTTTTACAGAACACAATCCCTCCTTTTAATGTCTAGCTACAGCCTTTTCCTTTTTCATTCTCGTGACTCAACGCTCCCAGGTCTTTCAAGTTAACCTCCGAGACCCTTCCATACGGGCTCACCTTCCCAGACCTTTGTGATTCACGCCGCTCTCCCTTGGAACTCCCCCAGCTCCTTGATATCTTTCAATACCGTTTCCTAATAGTGGGCATGGTGGCCTAGATAGGCGCTGAAAGGCTCTTTGAGGAAAGGGACGGATTACCTGTTCCCTAACACTCAGTGTCTGGTACCACATATCTGGAATGTTTAGCATCTGGGGGGCAATTTCGACCATTAGCTGGTCGGGGGCTTTGCTCCCGTGCTCCTCACCCTTCCTGAGGCTTTCTTCCCCCTCTACATGCTAGGATCTAGTTCCCATACAACTATGGTAGTTTGGGAAGCCTTTTCTTTTTTTCACCTAGACCTGAAAAGGAGAAGGCAACGAGACAGCAGCAGTTAATGGGCTCAGCGAGCGTAGGCCACAATGAAGCCTACTATAAAGAGATGGGTCTCAACCCACATGCAGGTGAGGCTGCAGATCTTGTCCCTCACTAGCTCAAGGCCTAGCATACCTTAAGTATTTTCTAAAGATCGGATTCTGGGTCAGTTAAAGAGTGTGGTGAGTGAATGTTCTCTTTCAATCCTCCAATTCTTCTCTCTCATTCCCACTTAAAATCCTCTAATGGAAATGGATAAATTATATTCCTTTATTCTTCAGACTGATCATTTGCCCAAAGTATATTTTATGGGTTTCTCCCATTTGAATTAATACTAGAATGTGGATACTAGATTAGAGACCATCGCTGTCATTTACATAGAGAGTGAAAAAATATTGATCCTAAATACCAATTCCTGCAGTGTTTCAATTGCGAGCTCCATTCTCTGAACCATTAGTTTTTTCATTACAACATTCCCCTGTTCAGCTAACTAGCTCCCTTCCCCACTGACAGCATAACTCACTTCTTAGCTTGCTATCTATATGTGCCTGTCCATGTGACCCCGGCCTTGAGAAGTCCACGTACATTCTAAATCATTGACTCACATATGCCTTTTTTTCTGTGTTCCTTTCTCCATGACATGGACTCTTCAAAACAACTGTCAAAACACCCTCTACACATTTGAAGATCCTGATTCTTGACTATATATAACTGGTCTAATTCACTGCAAGTCTCCCCGGTGCTATACTTAATAGACATCCCTGAGATAGCCTAATGTCTGATTTCCCACCAAATTTCACAGGATGGGTCAGAACATTTTCAATTCTCTTGACCAACTGCCTTGGAAGCCAATATACTGTGTCATCATTTCTGTTACCAAAGCACATAAACCCATACCAATGTGTTGCTAAATCATACTACTTTAGCATAGTTTCCACTTGTTCCCACTTGGCCAATTATCTTTTCATCCCTTCTTAGGTTCCAGTGGTTCTGAAGATCATAATGATTATTCTGTATTTATTCACAGTGGTACACCCGGCATGCCCATGTCTAACCACAGTGAAGAGTTGTCCATTGTAAACCGGCTTGGCCCAGTCAGTATTATCAAAAAAAGCATGAGACTGAATGGTCTCAGGATCAGTAAAATTATGATGAGGTTAGCATCTAGGGTCATATGTCCAAGGATGAAAATTCAGTCTTTCAAAAATCTACTAACATAAAAAACATAAAGCAGTATTTTACATTTTACCATGGTTGGAATTATTAAAGATAACACACTTCTTCAAAAGGTAGGTAGGTAGTGATACTATTTTTTTAATGCTAGCCTTCTGAGAACTTCTAAAATATAATTTAACTACGGTTGATTTGAAACTTTCACTAGAAGCAAAGATTGAAGGAGGAAGTGGTAGACCTTCCAACCTGAATGTCTGATCATCTGGTGTCTCTAGGTGGAAGCGAGTAAGGGACAGGGGAGGGGAGGGCATGCCAAGGCGGCTCTTGGGCAATGCACATGCATTTCAGAGTAACTGATCCCCTGACCCCATAGAGAGCACCTGTACCTTTCTGGCGGGGACACTGGACTTTTCACTTCCAAAGGGTTGGTTTCCTCATACCCCATAGGATGGTAACCCACAGTGGTACAATTGTGTCATCATCCCTTATATGGAGAAATCTCAGCAGCTGAGGTCTCAGGGCAGGCAAACTATAAATTGTACCTGGTGGCCCATGCAGATGGCGAGAGCTCCTAGACTTCACTTTTTCAGTCAACCTGTGAGATATGTTGGAGGAATTCAAACTGGCAGGAGCCGAGAAGCCCTGAGTTTTCTTTTCATGTCAAATTTCTACCAAAGGAGTCTGTTCTCCTTTCATCCAGAGCCTGTTTTCTTTATTCTTCTGCTACTTTAATTCCAGAAATGCAAAGCTAACTGGGAGAAGACGGCTGGGGACCAGCTGAAGTCTTAATGTCCCAGACAGAGGAGAAGAAAACAAAATGGTTAAAAGCAGCCTTGAGTAATTTTTCTTCTTCTTTGATACTGGCTCGCTCTGTCTGTCTTCTGTGTCTCCCTCCTTCCCTCTCTTCCTCTTCCTCTCTCCAGAGATGTGAGGATCAAAACGTACCCACGATAGATATTATCTGCCAGGGTAGACGCTGCCCTTTGATATAAGAAACAGAAATTGAGTACTGTGCTGGACAACACAGACCAGCCATCGCCAGACTATGGGGTATTTTTTTTTTTTTTTTGAAAGCAGGATTTATTAAGAGGACAGAAAAGCTCCCACAGTGGGAGGGGACCCGAAGGGGTTGCTGACTATGGGGTATTTAAACGGTCTCCTCCTTCCTGTAACTTACAGAGGCTTATTTGACATTTCTCTCTCCTTTATCTCAATCAGCTCAATGGGTGGAGTCTGTGTAAGTCAAATTATTTAAAAGTTCTTTACAAAAAAATGAATTGCTAAATCTTTTCATATAAGATATAACTAGTGAATGCACCTTTCACAAGAATGTGGTAAGGATCCCTGCCTACATGAATATGAACGTTTCTACTGCATCTTATGTTTGTCCTGCAGGTCCACGGTCAGCCAACAATGAAAGGATGTCACAGTAAGTGACACAGAAATTTCTGTTGGCATAACATTAATTCCGGGTGAGACGTCCTTCCTGTGGGCCATTGAGGCATCACCAAAACGGGCTGGCCCAGAAGATCTAGGGCAGCAACCCTGGTTTTCAAGAAATGTAGGACAGAAATCCTCTCCCCTACTTGTGGGCGTTGAAATGGAGCGTGGGTTCACCTTCCTGCCTTCTGAATTCTTTCTCAACTGATTTCAAGATGGTGTTGCTTAAATAAACGGGCTCCGAGTTTACTTCTGTTGCTTAAGTGGAGTTTCTGACAGGTTTTTAGGAAGAAAGGAAAGACACGGATGTCAAAAGGAACCTCTCCACTCCCACCCCAGTGCTCCAATATCAGCCCTTTCATAAAAGGCCATGGGTGTTCCCCTTTCACATTTTATTTTTATTTATTGACTTATCTATTTTTTTGAGTTGGAGTCTCATTCTGTCACCCAGACTGGAGTGCAGTGGCCGCTCCCAGCCACTGCAGCCTCGATCTGCTGGGGTCTGGCGATCCTTCCGCCTCAGCCGTCCAAGTAACTGGAACTACAGGCGTGCGCTACCACGCCCGGCTAATTTTTTATTTATTGTAGAGATGAGGTCTCACCAAGTTGCCCGGGGGCTCAGGAAATCCACTCCCCTCGGCCTCCCAAAGTGCTGGGATTACAGGCTGAACCACCGAGCCTGGCCACCCCTTTCACATTTTAAAGAGGAATGAAGCTTCTAAGATTATCAGCTCCCTTTAAGCTGTAGTAGCAGGATCCACAACTGTTATCTTAGTGAATCTGCAAAACAACTTCACTAGGTGGGAATTATTTCCATTGCACGAACAAATAACTTGAGGTCCAATGTCTACACCAGCTCGTCCAAGGAACACCAATGTCAAGTCCTCTGACTCCAGGGTTACTTTCAATTCTACCGCAGCACCAGAGAATCTTCTGGATTCTGGGCTGCCCTCTGCCCAATTCAGAAATAAACCAAGTCAGGCTTTGGTGTCTTGACCTTCTCCTTTTCCTCCTCCCTGCTCACTTCCTGTCCATCCAGTCTCATTCTCAAGAAGACGTTTCCATCACACTGAACTGGGAAGAGATTAGGACAAAGTCTGATCTTATTAATGAATACTTGAAGACTGAAGTAAAGTCCTTAAGATGGGAGGAAATAACTTGAAGATCAGTGGGGCCAGTCCCCAGGGTCACCCTAACTGCAGCCTGCCCGACAAGAGGATGACACAATAACAGCATCATCACCACCACCACAAAAGCTGCTCTTGTGAAACATCAAGGTGACAACCCTTCCCAAAGGAACCATGAATGTCATTTTTGTTCCACCCAGAAAGCTCTGGGCTCAAAGCCCTGGCGGGCTGCAGCTGCACGGCAGTTATGCTGTGACCTCCCAACACGTTTCAAGAAAAAAGGAAGTTTTGTCCTATGGTCTGCAGCAATAGTCAACACAAGCCACTTCTCTTGTGGCTGAGAAGTCACAGAAAGAGAGATAGTAGAATGTGATCAGGGAGGTGTCAGGTTGGGACCGAGGCTTGATTTCCACCTTCCCATCTCCAATGCCAAATTATTTTCATCTCGTCAGTTTTCATTCCTATCAATCAGAATAACTATACCTAACTATCTAAGTGTAGAAAAATAGCGTTCATGACAGAATATGCTTTCTCAGGGTGCTGTGACCCTACACTGTAGTTCTGATTAACTTAAGTATTGAGACAGTGATGGTCCGAGGCTCATAATCCATCTGCCGCTGATAGGTTCCGAGCTGGGTTCACTTCACAACCTCCAGTCCTGTCCCCTCTCCCATCATGCCTCAGTCTCCAACTCCTCAACCCCATCCCCTCCTCTCAGGGCAGGAGCTGCCTTTCAGCTTTACCGGCTTCCCTACTTCAGACCCCAAGAGAACATTCGAGCACATCTGCTACCCTTCCTGACCTCCTACCTCACCTGCTTGGTCACCTCCAGCTCCTGGTTCCCTATGGCTTTGTTTTCTACTCATCATGGATGGAAATCCCCAGAACCATAAGCATCGGGGCCACTCTGAATCCACACAATCCAAGAGTAACTGGATCTCCTTGCCCTTCAACTGTTCTGCGATTCTTTCCCTGATAGCGTTTTCCAAAGCAGTTATTTTAAACCTTGTCCATTCTTCTCAAGTCTTAGTTCCACCCAGGCTCCTTCGAAATCTACCACTGGCTGAGAGGACTGAGGGCATCTGTGCTGAGTGTCTCCCATCTCCCTCCATCATACTGAAACTGGGCATGCTGTCATTTCCTCCTACTCGCCCCGTGTCTCAAAAGAAGGCTCCTTCCACCGTCCACATGTGCTCTTCCGTCTGCAAGGATCCTGATTCATGTCGACCTGACGCTGCTATCACTATTTTCTTTTGCTCTACAACTTATCATCTGTTAAACAAACAAGCTACCTGCCTATGCTCTCTTTTCTTTCCTGCCAGACTGCTAGAGGAGGAGTCTACTCACAGTCCCATACGTCTCCCTGGGCCAGATCCTCTCCCCACCCTGACCTCTGCCCGTCTTCTACAATCTCTCAAGTCTTCCCAATCACCAGATGCAATGGCTCTTTGGCTCGCACCCTTCCTGGCTCTTCTGTGGCACCTCAGACTCAACTCAAGCAAAACTGAACTTAATCTTGTTTGTTTTCTCTTCTTCTCCATTCCCATCGCTGCAGACTGCTTTCCCACTTCTCCCAGTAAGCCAAAGCCTCCTGGGCATCATCGTCCCAATTTAGTTATCAAGTTGTCTTCCTCCCACCACTGTCACGTCTGTGTCACTAGGTTCCTTTCTCTTCCATTCTCACGACTGCCAACATCCTGACCTCAACTCAAGTCAACACCGCACCAGCCTACTAGCTTCTTCTTGCTAAAATCGCCTTCCGGAGCCTCGACTCTCTGACAGAGGAACGTCAAAGACTTGAGCCTGAGAACGAAGGCCCTTCCAGAACTGGCTTTAGCCTACAGTCCTCGGCGTTGTGAGCTTCCCGTCTTCCATTTCACTTTGTGTATTTCATGATTCCTCTGAACTCTGGGGGAATTCACAGTGCCCAGAACACACCCTGCACTTCCTCACCTGCACACCTGAATCAGGCCAGTCCCTCCACTTGTCATGTTCAACGTCATCTTTACTTATTGAAACCCTGCTACTGCGTTCAGTATTTGGTAGAGATGCTGTCTTTTCGTGTCTCCCAAAAGCTGCAAGTTATTCATTCTCCCTCTGAACTTCCACGCTTCCAAGCCGGCATCTCTTTCCCACTCATCTGCTCTGAAGTTCTTTAATCATAGTTACCTGTGAATTTGCCTTAATAGTCCTATTAGATTTTAAGTTCCAGCTGGGCTTGGTGGCTCAGCCTGTAATCCCGCGCCTTGGGAGGCTGAGGTGAGTGGATTGCCTGAGACCGCGGGTTCGAGACACACCTGGGCAACTTGGCAAGACCTCATTTCTACAATAAAAAAAAAAAAAAAAAAAAGAGCCGGGCGTGGTAGCGCACACCTGTAGTTCCAGCTGCTTGGAAGGCTGAGGCGGAAGGATCGCCGGAGCCCAGCAGGTCGAGGCTGTGGTGGCCGGGAACAGCCACTGTACTCCAGTCTGGGCGACGGAGTGAGACTCCAACTCAAAAAAAAAAAAAAAAGATTTTAAGTTCCTAGAGACAGTGGTGATGATGGCAACCCTAATCATCATCGCCACCAATGCAAGTTCCTCCCACACTCCATCTCTGTAGAAAGCACATGACTTCATGACCTTGGCAACACTCAGAGGACAGCCCCCACCTTCAGATGTGATTAAACAACAGATGTGATTAAACAACATGCCCAAGGAAGCAAGGGAGCCACAAACTGCATTTAGGCCTGTCTGATTTCAAAAGCCATGTGCTGAACTACAGACCAGACAGATCACCACTGGGTAAAACACACTCTTCACGGGTCCTAACAGGAGGGACAGTTTACTGAGCCAGAGTCCCCAGTGCTGCTGGACCTCTACGGAGAAGAGAGAGATAGCTTAAGCTCTACCTCTGAAAGGATGGTTTCAAAAACAGGACAAAGTTTTTGTGCCTTAAGACTAAACAGAACATAAAATACAGACTGAGAGAAAACTCTTGTTCACCTGGATTAGGTAATAGCCTGGTTCTGTCTCTATGCTTGGGACCATCAGTATCTATAAAGCAATGAATCAGGGCCCCTCCAAAAGCCTTACCTAGATAACTTAAACCGCATTTAGACAGAGCCTCTAATAATGCTAGTTTCTGAGGCCCTGACATCAGCCCTGTGAAAACCAGATAACCGTTCTCTACTGACACAGTCTGACTCAAAGTAAATTCGGGGTCCCATTTTACCTGTGAGCAGGCAAGTAATATATGGCACACATAGGTATCAATGTGGTGAAAATAGGGGCCGTTGCTCTCTCTAGGTAAGCGGCTAAGGTCTGTAATCCTCGGAGAGCAATGTCATTATACAGCTCAAATCCCATCACAACAAATACCTTTACAACAGAGATGTCTGTATAACAAAAGCCCTTTCAAGCTTTGGCTGACAGCCCACGTACTTCAAGCAATATTTGATGTGAGACTTGGAGTTCACAGTAATGGGAATTGACCTGTATTTCCAAAGGTAAGATTTGAATGATTTCATCTGTAACTCCTATCCCATGACACCATGAGTTGGACTGATGTACAATCTAAACCCATGAGTATAAAAACTAAACACAAAGACAGAAATAAAAAAATTCAACCTGCTCTTAAAAGGCAAAATCCCTTCCTCTCACTTGGGGAACACTTAGGTGAAGGAGATGGTCTGGGACCCATGCCCTGAAACGCAGCGGATCAGGACTGGCCTGCCATCTCATCCCATGGAGAGGCAAAATGGTGTCGTACACGAAGACAGATGTGCTGTGTTCAAACCTCCATGCCGTCGCTTACCAGCTGGGTAACCTGGGCTACGTTTCTGAACTTTTTCTGCACCTCAGTTTCCTCATCCGTAAAACAGGA
This sequence comes from Cephalopachus bancanus, assembly GCA_027257055.1. NCBI lineage: Eukaryota > Metazoa > Chordata > Mammalia > Primates > Tarsiidae > Cephalopachus > Cephalopachus bancanus. The sequence continues at coordinate 6,336,429 of JAPVLO010000027.1, forward strand.
CGAACCCTACCTACCTTCTGGATATTGGTAACGACTAATAATAATGAGAACATTATGTAAAGTTCTGAATGTAGGACCTGACCCAGAGCGTGTGCTCCGAACAGGCTAGTTTCCCCTTCCCTTTCAGGACCCTGGGCTTCTACAAATCAGTTTCACAAAATCAGTTGTAAGACCTAGTAAACACGAGTTCATAATATAGTCTCAAATATAGTCTCATAACGATGCTACTCAGGGAAACGTCTGAGCAAAAGAGAGAAAATGGGAGCCTAACTAGGCCCTGCCCAGGGACTTTCTTGACTGGGAAAAGGGACTTTTTGGCCCAGGGAAGACCTGTGTATTCCAAAGCGAAGATGCAAGTCACCAAATGAGCTCTGGTCATTTTGTGAGAGGTCAGTTTGAAAATTGCTGATACACCACAAGGCAGAGCCATGCTTTCCTAGTCAAGGAGGAACTATGGCTACCGTTCTGAATCAAAGGCCACTGCCTCCGGCCTAGTTTTCTGGGGGTGCCATTCTTGCTTGCGGGAAGCCCTTCTTTGGTGGTTCCTTGGCTCTAGTCCCATACATTCCACTATCTCTCCCCAAAGGCATACCAAGAAAGCTAAGTATGAAAACAAACTGTAGTCTTCTCCATTTGGGAGTCACGTAGGTAAATCGTTTCAGAATCTGTTCAAGAAAAGTTCTCAATAGTGCTCTATAGTTTGTGACGTTTTAGATCTTACTGCTTTTTAAGTATCTAATTTTCTATTTTTCAAATTATGGGACAATCAAGTTTGTGGTGACAAAACTCTATGCGCCTTCTTAAACAACATTGGTGTGACAGGATATGTCTGGAAAACTAGAGTTTTAGAATGTAATCTGAAGGTATATCTAGTTCACCTTTAATAGAAGGAATACTGGTTTGGAGCTTTTGCATTCACAAGGGTCCCAAAAGTCCTACCAGACCGTGGCAACTCCAGGGAACAAGCGACAGCCCAACATTTCTCAAAGTCACAGAACGTCAGAGTCAAACAATTCTTAGCCCTACCCTTCCACCATGCCAGTCACAAAAGGGATCAGAGAAAGGTGTGTGCCGACGTTTGCTTTCCCAACTTAAGTGCATATACAAGGCAAACTATGCTTTCAGGAGCTCTTCTGAGAAGCAACATAGACATAAAATAACACGCCAGACAGCCATAACAAGACACAGAGCTAAAGAAGCTGTGAGACCCACAGAGAAGCAGAAGGGCCCCTGAGCAGAGAGACCGAGAGAGATCAAGAACAGAGGAAGAACAAAATTACTAAAGTGAGGTGGCTGAAATAGTGACAGAGACCGAGCGCTAGCAGCAGACAAGGGATTTTAGATTCAGCCTGTACGGAGCTTACAAAGTAGGGCCCCAAGGCACAGAAGCAGCAACCCGCACACGGTTTCTGGCCTCTGCTTTAAAAACTGCTCCACAACCCCCATCACCATCATCTTAAAAATGGAGGCAGCAGCCACCGCCAGATCCTACCCTTTATTCTCACCACTGACAAGGGCGTCGACCCCAGGCATTTGGGAAGGTGTGCTAACTATGTCAGGCCACTAGGGCGCTGCTCCCCGCTCCAAAGGCATGCTTCACTTCACGGTCTCCACCTAGCCCCCAAGAAGGGGTGTCCCTCGGTAAAACCAGCCCTTTCTCCCTCGCCCGGGTGGCATCGCAGGAACCATGTCCTAAGGCCTTTCAAGGTCCCCCACAGGCGAGGGGCAAGTGGAATGCAACTGCCATTACACGGGCGATCGTGGGAACGCAGGGGTGGGGAGAGTTCGCTCCTGGCATGCAAGGCTGAGAAACACGATTCCTCCGAGAAGCAGCCGCCCCGCCCGGGAGGAGCCTGCGCTGCCTAGAAAGTGACCTCACGGGAGCCATCACGCGCCTGGACAGAGGCTCAGCCGCTCCTGCCCTCTCGCCCGCCCTCCCGCGCCCAACCTGTCCCAGCGGGGCGGGGGCGCAGGGAGGAGCCGGGAGGAGCCCCTCGGAGCGCAGCGCCCCCCCGGCCCGGGTGGCTCCCAGCCCTACCGCCCTCCCGCCCTCCCGCGGGCTGCGGGCTCGCTCGGGCAGCCAGCCCCGGGCGGCGGCGGCGGGGCGGCGACACCCACCTGGACACCTGGCGCCCCCCGCCCCGCGCGCGCTCCCCCCGCCCCACCCCACGCACCGCGCGCGGTCTGTACCTTTACTCTGGGGAGGGTTCTGACTCCGGTCCCGGAGGACGTTGATCTGGTAGACGGCTCCGTAAGGCTCGAAAAGTTCTTTCAGCTCCTTTTCCGACCACGACCGAGGGATCTGTCCGACGAACATCTTAATGGCATCTGGGTCTGGCTGGTCTGAGTGGTCCAAAGCGCCGTTCATCTTGTTGGCTGTGCCGTTACTGTCAAAGACGGAACCGGGAGGCAGAGTTAGGGCGGCAGGGTGGCGAGGGACAGGAAGGCAAGGCCGGGGTGGGGGGGCGGGGGGCTGCTGGGGGGGCAGGGGGGAGGAGGAGGAGGAACCCGGGGAAAGTGCCGAAGGAGTCGCAGAGACGGGGTGGGCTGAAACAAAAGCGCAGGCACCATGAGGTTGCTCCCGGAGCGAGGCTCACTGCGTGCTGCGGGGGAGCGGGGCCGCCCGAGCCCCGGGCAGCGCCCCGCCGCCTGTCCCCCGGGGCGGGGACATCGCGGAGGCTCGGGGAGGCAGCCGCGAGTTAAGCGCAGGGCTGGCGCTGCGAGGCCGCCATCCGCGCATCCGGCGGCGTGCTACCAGCCCTACCCTGGCCACGGCGGGGAAGAAAGGCAGAGCCGGATTTCTGCCGGGTTTCTCTCCCTCTCCCCACTCCCGCCCCCCCACCCCTCGTCCACCCCCCTCCCCCCCGCCGGCCTTTCTGGGAGGTTTTTGGAAGAGGAGAGAGAGGTGGTAATAATAAAGTCACATGGAAAGAAAATGAAACACTGGGCAGTCCGTCAGATGACTAATGCAAGATGCTGATGAATTCGCAGAGTGCGCGAGGCATCCATGTGTGCATCAAATTAGTACGTCGTGGCTCTCAGAATGGAAAGCGGTCAAGCTATGCAGCTCGGCGCAGCTGATTGGCTGCCCACGCTGGAGAAAAGGGCCGAAGCTGGGAGGGGGCTCCCCTTTAAAAAGCACATTGTTTATGGGACCCAGGCACAAAGGGTTGAATTCAGAGAGGCAAAGGCGATCTCAGAATCGCCTGCTTTGTGCCGGTTTAAAAAAAAAAAAAAAAAAGCAGCAGCTCCAGAAAGTTGAGTTCCCACTAAAGGACACTGAATATTTCAAATCTTTCACACTCCATAAATTGCTCTCTGTATATCTGACTTCCAGATGTTGCACTAGAGTTCTAAACAATCACACGTTTGGGAGAGAGAAAAAGAAAGTCTGCCTTTTCTTCTCCTAGCTTCAGTAAATATTTGGGGCTGATAACAGGAAGCACAGCCATAAGCTGCTGCCTATCAGTCTTCCTTAATGCTGTCTCCAAAACCCCGGTTTGGAAGAGAACGCCTGCTCAGGGCTTGACTGCTAGTCAAAGTCATGGACTATAATGATGAAGACATTTATTTTTTACTTAAGCCCTCCCCCCACCATTTGTGATGGAGTAAACAGTGAAGCCAAACCACACACCCTCTTGGCTTCCCCCCCCCACATGACCCTGAACCCAGCTAGACTGCCAAGTGACAAGGCTGCATGCCTGGGAACAGCACTCATTTGCAGTACTGTGCTCTTGGCCGGGCTTTTCAGGCTGTGAAAACGGAAAGCACCTGAACGAGTGCAAAACAGGCAGACCTGCCTCCAGAGAGCCCTGTCCCCCAGCATCCCCACCCCCAAAAGCAGAAGGGTCAGGAAAGGGACACGCTGACTAAAATTAAACAGCAAGCGGCAGGGATGATTTTACCATAGCCTCAGGTACTACTAAGGAGATAGTTACAGATCTTAATAGAGTTCCTTATTTGGTTAAAACAAACAATCAAAAAACATCAGAGCCCCTTAAATCTGCTGTGGGTCTAAGCTGGCACAGAGCCCTTAAAAAGAAGAAGAAGAAGAAAAAAAGAAGGCGCTGATGGTTAAAAAGCCAAAAACCAATGGAAAGGAGAAATGCTGCATTAGATTTAACCCAGAGAGGAAAATGATGTCAGCCACGCCTCGCTAGGTCCTGGCATCAATTTCTACTTCTTCAAGCCCCCTATTTTACCAGTTCTTTTATCCTTGAGATAAACAATCAGAATGTCTAACTTGAAGCACTTTCGGAGCTTGCTCTAATCAACCTTATTGTTACAAGGAATGTTCTGCTGAATAAAATATTGAGTACAAAATCTTCTCTCGACAATTTATGTATAACATAATGCCTGTTTATATTAAAGCTAGATAGTTTATCTTGTTCTTACGCACCTATCCTTCTTTCAGAATCACTCTTTGAGAATTCAATAAACACTTTAACCCTGTGGAGCTGTGACCGTGGCAGGGTGGAGTGACAGTGCCCCATGCAATACAGAAAGAAGCGCCCACAGCCCGTCGGCCGCTCAGAGTGTGGCAAGACTTATTTTGAGGGCAGGAAGGACTTGCGGTTCCTGCTGTTAACAATCAGCTAGAATGAAAAGAGGAAGATATTGCCACAGGTCTCAGCTAACAGAAAACGGAAGTTCAAAACATGGGCCTCTGCCTCTCGCCTGCAGAGAGCACAAGTCGAGGTGATAAAGGCGTGAGGTGACAAGGTCCCAGCCCTCGTGTATAAATTTTGAATGTAGATCAAGCACTACCCAATGTGCTTCCAAAGGGGAGGCCATTTGTACTTCCTCAAAACCCACAAACTCACCGAGGTGCACAAAGGAAAGACAGCTGAGAGAAGGCTCACGCCTTCCACCTTTGGGCTGTATGTTGACAGGTGCAGGGTACGTGTTTATAATTCTTCTCCATTGTCACCCTTCATGGGTGCCTGGAGGCCTCTCATCATCCTGGGTGGTGCAGTGGCTCTGAACCCCAGGCACCACCTTTCCTAGCTGTGCCACTCTGGGCCTCAGACCCTTGAGCTGTGAAATGGGAACAAGAGACTCCATTTCCTAGACTCACATGCTCAGGACAGGACAGGACATGGAGTAAGTGTTCTGTGACAGCTATGCCTACTGTTAACTCCTTCTTTGCATCTGTGACGTACTTGAAATGAGGGACCACCACAAATCTATCCAATCCAAAATTTTTATAGTACAGGCACATACCATCCAACACAATTCACATCCTAAATAGCAACAACAATAATATTCATCTTTTAGCAAACACCAGGTACTGTGCTGCGTGCCTTACAGCTTTGATCTATATAATAATCTATGAGAGAACAATACTTTTCAGAGGCCAACATCTAAGAAATAAGTTCCTTTCCTAAGAGTGCCAGATTATGAACTGTTAAGTTGGAATTTACACCTCCTTTAGGCTGCTTTGAAACGCACATTTTCTCCATGGTCTAGTAGGGGTGTCTCCATCTCCACAGATGCCCGCCCTTCCTCTCGATTCCAGAGCCTCGGATGAGCACCTCTCATCTGCATCGATATCCTGGCCTAACTACCTGCCATCCTGCAAATAACTGCTCCAAAGAGTTGTGTCAGGTGCTAAGAACATGAGGGTCCTTTCCACGATGTCCAGTTACCATATCAATTTAAAACACCACCACCACCACCACCAGCCCATTCTGATGAATGTAGTTGGTATCCACCCCATCTACTACAACCCTGTTGCTGAACTCCACATCCTGCATCCTGAGGGTACTGCAGCAGCTGGGTAAGGCCATTCTCATCCACCGTGCTCCTCCCGCTCTGAAGTCAACTTTCTTCCTGGCTGATTTTCATTTCTAGTGGATACTGGTTTTATTTTTTTTGTCCTCACGGGGCTGTGGGTACTGACACTTCCACAAAGCCAGAAGTTACGTGTTTGACAGTTAAACCCTTTGGGGGCACTTGTCTGAGGCCACAGAGAGCCAATGTGCTCTTCATAGAGAAATAATGATGGGAACAGACACCCCAAGTCTCAGCAAGACCCCAGGAAGACCCTGTATTTACGACAATCTGACCTCGAGCGTGGTAATCAGATCAGCTTGCTTCTCTCCACTCCGTCACCACCCTTAGCACCCAGCACAGGGCCTCTGACAGTGTAGGAACTAAGAATTAAATCCAAATCATATTTATCGAGGGCCGACTCTTTGCCAGAAATCTCTGCCAAGTACTTGACACACGATACCTCAACAGCTCCCGTCGGGATCATGATCTCTATTTTGGAGATGAAACAATGGAGAGTCACAGAGGTAAAGTGACTTTTCCAATGTCACCCCTTAAGAAAAGGTGCCGGCAGAATGTGGCTACAGTAAGACTCAGAAGCCAACGGTCACTGCTTTCCACCCTCCGTGCTGTGTTTCCCTAGGGTGACGACTTCCATGGATGCAGTGACCACACGCAGACCCTGGACACGGACACATACATCTCTGCTGGCACCTCGCCTGCAAACTACGACGAGACCCTGATGCCAATTCTGCTTGTGCCCTTGGCGAGGAGCCAGCTAGGAGGCTCTTCTAGGACAGATGTCACACGGAGTAAGCCCACAAGTCAACACTGTGCCAGCGGGCACCGGCGGTATCGGTCTCAGAGCCAAGATGAAAACGGAATGACGTTTGGAAAAACAATGAGAGTGCTTACTTTTTGTTTTTAGCCCAGGCACTGACCTACTTCCCTACTCTATTTTAGAGGAGAAAGAACTGGATCAACAGAGTATGTGTAAAATCTTCTGAGGTTCCTCTAAGCAGTCAATGGTTAACAAAAAATTAGAATAATTAACAGACTACTACTGTTCTTAATTTCAGGACAATAAGCTTGTATAAGGCCCAGTGATCTGCAGGAAACCCTTCTGGAGAACAGAAACAAAAGAACTGAGATTTCTATTCTATCATCCAGTTCCTTGGATAACGTCCTATGTTATATATATTTTTTTTATCTGTATAAAAAGAACGACAAACTTACAAAATGGCGATGAGAAATGCCAAGTGGCTGTAAATAATGGTATGAATGTGGAAAGACACAAAGTGTCTCTTTTGGAATAGATACGAAACCAAAAATGACACAAAAAGATGTCTTGTCTTAGAAAAACGGTGTCTAAAGATAGCTAATCTCCCTGGTAGTTATTATCATCGTGTTACTCCAATACTTTTTATTGCTCTTACTTTTCTCTGTTCCTTGGCATAACTTACATCAGTACTATCCAACTCTGTGCCATGATGGAATGGTCTATGTCAGCACAATCCAACATGGCGGCCCCTTGCTGCACGTGGCCACAGAGAACTTGAAATGGGACTCACGCAAACCAAGAAAACAGAGTTTTAAATTTTATTTAATTCATCTAAATAGCTGTAGCTGCAGGTGTCCTTCATGTGTTTGTTTTTCACTGACTAGAGTCGAGATTCACCTAGACATATTATTGCAGAGGAAGTTTGTTATGGAAAAGCAGGAGCCCACGGGCCAGGAGAACACCATCAGTGCCCCCCACGACAGGTGGAAGACAGTGGACCAAGGGCCCCGAGTTCCTGTCTGGGCTCAGCATCAATTTGACTGTGGCATCTGAGGTTCATCATGTAACCGCCCTGTGCCTCAGTTTCCTTACTTGTAAAACAACGCAAGAGAACAGCTCTCATCTGGCTCTTGACTTCTACCATTCTGTGGCTATGGTTTAGACCCAGAGACTGGTATATGGAAAAGATAATTCAGACACTATAACTAGCTGCCTGAAACCTTGGTGTGATTCCTCCTCTGTGTCCAGTTCAGTCCCCCAGGCTCACAGGTGAGTCAGGCTGCAGGCCGGAGAGCTGACAAGGTGTCATCGCACCGTGCAAAGCAGCCCGCAGGCCCAGGTGGGCCGGCAAGTGGCCAGTTGCTCAGGAGAGAGTCCCGTCTCTCTCTCTTTGGGCCAATGCTCTTGCTACTCGCCTGACTGCAATCACATCGTTTCTGGAGCTAACAGTCCTCTCTTTCAAAGGGCTCGGGAATCGGTTTTTAATATCATTTGTACTTAAGTAATAGCACACGAAGAAACAGGCTTTGTTTGGTTATCACAGGAAACTGTCCAAGACCAAGCCGCGTAAGGCAAAGGCAGAAAGAACCTGGCATCAGGCCCAGTGCCTCTGGCGGGCAACAGGACGGGCATGCAATTCATTAATATTAACAATCTTCTGCGTTGTCCATTTTGGTGTTGCTTATTACTGAAGACGAGAATTCTCTTCTCAACAGACCAGCAGCATGGCTCCTGGGGTCCAAGCACCAGCTCGGCCCCGCATTGCCCTCTGGAGAGCATGTCAGAGACCCAGGCCCAGCTCCACTCACGTGAGGCTCACTGCTCTCAACCTATCGCAGCCTCTGGATTTAGGAAGAGGAGCCAGGTGCCACCCAACCAGGAGCCCTGGGAACAGCAACTCTCTCCCATTTAAGATGCACTGCCTCCCGGTTATCCTAAGGAAGTGCCATCCTCTGTAACGGCCTTTCAACGGGGTGGAGTTGGTCACGGGTATAACACAGCTACGTCTCAGCCATGTCATAACCTGGCTGCATCTTTAGCAACCCAGGTGGCTGAATACCTTTGGTAAACTTAACACAGTGCTTTGGTATCAGAGACACTCCCAATAAGATGCGAAAATAATGGCGCTCCCGTATTTACCTGAAAGGTGCTGTTACCACTTATCATGTGTCGCAAAGCCTTTTGAGTCACTGCCATGCCAATTAAGGAATGAGGGCCAGGCTCGGTGGTTCAGCCTGTAATCCCGTGCTTTGGGAGGCCGAAGTGAGTGAATTGCCTGAGCTCGTGGGTTCAAGACCCGCCTGGGCAACTTGGCGAGATCTCATCTCTACAATAAATCAAAAAATTAGCCGGGCATGATAGCGTGCACCTGTAGTTCCAGCTACTTGGAAGGCTGAGGCAGAAGGATTGCCGGAGCCCAGCAGGTCGAGGCTGCGGTGGCCGGGAGCGGCACTGCACTCCAGTCTGGGTGACAGAGTAAGACTCCAACTCAAAAAAAAAAAAAAAAAAAGGAACAAGGCCCCAAATCTCTAAGGTGAGATGTCCGCATATCAGCTAGTGAATCCTCAGGGAAGATTAACTAGTGCAAGTAATACCCTAAGTATCTAAAAGCAGCAAAGCCCTTCTCCAAATGGCCAAACTGTAAATAGATTAGTCTGAAATCCTCTGAGGAAAAGATTCAAATTTCCTATATGTACACATACACATAATATTCTCATTCTTGTGCCTTGACAAATTTTTAAGAAAAACACTTTCTTAAGAACGTACACAGGTTGGGCGAGGTTGCTCATGCTTGTAATCCCTCAACTCTGAAAGGCAGAGGGCAGAGGATCACTTAAGCCCAGGAGTTCCAAGACCAGCCTGGGCAACATAGTGAGACCTCGTCTCCACAGAAAAATTTAAAAAAAAATGCTGGGTGTGGTGGCCCGTGCCTGTAGTCCCAGCTACTCGGGAGGCTGAGGACGGTAGATCCCTTCAACCCAGGAGTTCAAGATTGCAATGAGCTGGGGTTGCACCACTGCACTCCAGCCTGGGCGACTGGGAGACCTAGACTCAAAAACAAGAGTGCATAAGACATCATTTTCGTTCACAGACTAGGAAAGAACACACCTGTGACAGGCATTTTGCTGGCTGCCTGGAGTGAATGCTGAATTGCATTTGGTCAGAGGTCTAAAAGCTGTACATTTGTGTGCCAGGGTGAAACGCAACCATGACTTGCAGGGAATTGCTCCTGCAGCAAAGGCCACCAAACAGAGGCATTTGGGCTCACCACATAAGAGGGAAGCCTTATTACCTTATCTCAATTTGACTGCCAATAAAAAAGCAGAAAGTCGGAAAACCCCCATCAAGAAGTAAATTTGGCACTATCTAGGGGGTACCTGACGGCTGCACACACAATAACCCTTGCTGGGAAAGACAGCAAGGCACTGGCAGTAGATAGCCCTGGCCCAGGAAACTCATTTCCTTCGGTGATTTATCAGGAATAGCTCAGCAGACTCTGTACCATGTGGGAGGTGTCTGCACAGGAAGAGGCAGGTGTTTCAGATGAACTTTTTAGAACCAGCAACAGGGAAGCCACCACTACCACAAAGATGATGTCCTGAGGGCTTTCTGCTTTCAGAGTGCATTGGGGGCACACACAGATGTGCCTCTCCCTCCGGGTTGAGGTCAGTGTGACACCCAGTTTGCAGACAGGAAGCGCGCCTCTGGGAGACACCCCTTCCGCGGCATACCTAGGGTATCCTCTCTGTCCAACTTACATACCAAGGGTTCAGTGCTGCCAAATTCCCCCTTCTGCTGTGGACACATAGTTGGAGATGGCTCCTTTGAATGACTGAGAGGAGCCTGGTTTGCCCATCAGTTAAACAAAAAGCGAATCATAAAATGGAGATAAACGTAGGGGGAAACGCAACAGGGGCCTGCATGTCCCAAACCTGAAGGTGTCCCCTGTTCACAGTCCAGCAGCAAATGATGAAAGGGGAGTCCAGAAGGACAAGCACAGGCCCGGGTGATGCCCGTTCCCTGCAGCCGGGACTTTAGCGGCTGGGCTTCTCCAGGAAAAACAACTCCTGCCTTCCCCTCTGGCAAAGATATCTGGCCTGGACTTGGGGCTGCAAGAGAAAGCCTCCAGGGTGGATCCACATCACCCTTCACCCCCTGCAGAGACATTGGTGGTAGTGAAGGTAGGCAATGCTCCCTCTGCAGAAAATGTCAAGCACCACGGAGGTTTACTCTCCCACAAAGCCCTTTCCTTTTCCTCTTCTTCTCCCATGGTTATTGAAGCCTTGCTTTATGTGAGGCACAGTGCTGGGCTTGAAGGGGAAGCATGAGAAATACTGAGAAATATGTCGTTTACGCCCTTACGCTGCTTACAGCCAAGCGGAAGAGACAGACAGACAACGATATAAACCAAAAGCCAACGTGAGAAGGCCTCTTGTGGAGCAAGAAGTAAGGGCCATGGCAGGCCACAAACAAGTGATGCATTTGGCCCAGGGGACTGGCATTCAGCCTTCTAAACCACACTGCAGCCCTGAGGTCAATGTTTCAATGGAATCTGGGGTGGGGGGAAATCAAGGCCAAAGGATGAGAAGCTGTGCCATTTCACTTAGCTGGCAATGCAGCAGAAACAAACAAAATGAACTGGGGCTGTAGGGAACGTGGCCCCAGGGCCACCTCTTCTCTTCCAGCAGATGTGCATGAGAGACGCAGAGGAGGCGCCAGTACAGAGCCCTGGCAGGGACACCAGTTATGCACAGGGGACACAGCCTAGCCCCCCTCCCTACACCTGAAATGCCACCCCCCTGTGAACTTGTCAAGGCTCTTCTATCCACCTCTTACTCTCGCACGTGGTGCCAACTCTGTGGCGAGGTCATTCGCTCTCAAGAATCTGAAAATAACTTTCCTGGATTGCACTAGTCCAGGAGTTTGAGATCAGCCTGTGGAACAAAGTGAGACTTTGTCTCTCAAAAAAAAAAGGAAGGAAAAGAAAAAAAAAAATTAGCCAGGCATGGTGGCATATGCCTGCAGCCCCAGCTACTTGGAAGACTGATACAGGAGGATAGCTTAAACCCAGGAGTTGGAGGCTGTGGTGAGCAGTGATTGTGCCACTGTACTTCAGCCTGGGCAAGAAAGCAAGACTCTGACTCAAAGAAAGGAAAGGAAAGAAAAGAACCTCCCTCATCTTGACCATTCAACTCTGACCTGACAGAACATTCTAGCACCACCTCAAATCCAGCACATCTAAAATCAATCTCTTCCCCTCTCCTTTTCCTCCAACTAGGTTTTACGCTCAACTTGGCTGTTTTTCTCACTGGCTGCAGCTCCCTCCCTGTCCTCCAGTCTGAGAGCAGGACAGGGTCTCGCACAGAACACGCACATAATGCAGGCTGACTGCCCGCTCCGACCTCGTCCCTCCTCTGACCGCAGAGCCTACAGAAACAATGATTCAGTGAACCCCCGACCAGGGATATGGAGAAACTGTGAAATTCTTGATGACAGCGATGTCTTATTCAATCGTTCATTCACGACACATTTATGAAGTGACTCTGACAATCGAGGTATCACTCAAGGTGCTGAGGAAGCAGCAATTAGTAACATACAGGCAAAACAGCCTTTCTTGATGCGAGAGAAAGCATCCGTACTGTAGAGGGGAGCATAAAATAAGTATAAAATAAGTAAACCTTAGAACAGATTAGAAGAGATCATTTCAGTGGAGAAAAATCAAGCCGGGAGAAGAGGGAGGCAGTGCTGGGTGCAGGGTTGTGATGTTAAATGGATGGTCAGAGGAGATCTTATCTGGAAGGCAAGCACAATTTCAGCATGTCCTCATGATGGATTTTCTTTTTTTTTGAGTTCGAGTCTCACTCCGTCACCCAGGCTGGAGGATGGAAGCATGCTCACGGCCACCCCAGCATCAACCTGCTGGGTTCCAGCAATCCTTCCTCCTTAGCCCTCCAAGGAGCCGGAACTACAGGCACGCGCTACCATGTCCAGCTAATTTTTTGTTTTAATTGTAGAGACGAGGTCTCACCAAGTTGCCCAGGCTGATCTCAAATCCACGGGCTCAGGCAATCCATTCACCTCGGTCTCCCAAAGTGCCGAAATGACAGGCTGAGCCACCGAGCCTGGCCCTTGTGATGGATTTTCTAAATGAAGAGATTTGATACAGCAAGAGGTCTTAAAAGTTGTCAAACTAAATCACATGTCATGAGATCCACCACCACTATTATAAAGAACCAAACTGCCCCATCTTGTGCTGCCCTGTTAAATCTGAGAGTCAATACCCCTATTGATTACCCATAAGCTACTGAGCCAGGCCTAGCATTCTCTAAATATCCGCTGGGCCCGCTTGTCCCAGCACAGTCCCTGTCTTAATTCTGGCAACTATCTCCCGCCTAAATTATCGCAAGCCCATTCGCCAACCTTAGGGCTGGCCTTCAGAACTCCACCGACCTTTCCATTAAAGCTTGACTGTCTGTCCCTCTGTTATTCATTTTACTATCTATCAGTGGCAAAACTTCATCCCAGGGCTGGCCTCTCCTCAACCTGCTTTTGGCCTGCCATTCTTGACCATAAACGATGTGTAATCAAGGAATACAACGGAAGTGAAAGGCAGCCCAAGAAGCAGCCAGCAGCGTGGGGTTGGCTACGAATGCACTGGAGATCGCTAATGCCACTGTTTCCTTCCACTGATCTGGAAAATCAAAAGTTGCCAGTAAATGGGAACTAATTACGTCATATTAATGACGGTGCTTTAGATGAGAAAGCAGAATCCGTTAGTGGAGACAGGCATGTGCTGCTGCAGACTGACAATTCATTAGGTTCAAGTGCATGTCTTTTTTCTGACAAGGCCTGCCAACTCCCATGTTGAAGAAAGGCCAGCAATAGGGCTTTAAAAAAAAAGTGATGTCAGAGCAGCCAGAATCCTCTGTCACAAAGTTCCTGCCTTAAGGTTGAGGCCCCTGGGCCCTTCCGAAGCTCGGCAATCCATTCCTCAAAGAGTTCTCACGTTGGCTTTTCACAGCCTTGATCGCCTGCATTTCAACCCCACAGGAGAGAAGTAGGACACTTGGATACCTGAGGGAGGATGTGCAGGATGGAGGTAGGCCCATGTAGCAGGGACAGACACGAGAGCCTGAGATAGCCTGGCGCTGGAAAGCCCCCTCGTATCGTGGGCTGACACACATTCTCCAGAAGTTCCCAAGGACGGCAGCACAGCAGAATAATTAATTCGTATAATGACAATCCTGTCTCATCTAAAGGGTCACATTATGCTCAATAAATTCTGCTTAAGGAGGCCGAGAAGTATACACTTCATTTTAAGAAGAATTCCTTCAAAATGAGACAACAAAGAGAACCGGCAACTTTCTATGGCGAACTTAGCTAATCGGACTGACTCATTCCTTGGAGATGAACAGATATGTTGTGCTCTCGTTTTAACACAGCAGTGTATCAAACGTCAGGATCTGTGTGCCATCTCATTTGCTGTCGTTAAGTAGGCGACGGATTCCGCCTAAACTCTTCAGCTCTGTTTGGGTTAACGTGTACTAAGTATTCTGCTCTATTTTCCCTACCTGTGATCTTTGTTTTTATTGCTCTGTCTAGAGAAATGAGGGCGATGGGTGGAGAACATGGAAAGGAGGATTTGTTCCCTTTCGGGAGGCTTTTTGCCACCCCTCCAAGTCAACAACATTTCACTGATCCAGAAGTAAACTTTAATTCCTTCTGTTCAAGACATCACAAAAGATAATTTATTGAGGTTTAAAAATTTAGAAATAAAAGGCCCCAAATGGATGTCTCTGATACCATTAAAGGGACAAGCATGAATTTTCTAGAATTTTTCTGCCCAGACATAAGAAAAGGTGATCAGATGCTCTACTGTGATTGCGGTAAATTCCTAGACAGCGGTCCCAAACGTTTGCCTCCCTGATAGTCTGCTTAGAGACATTTGCAAAAGTGACAGAAAACATTGCCAAGTTTGGATGACTACTGAAAGAAGATTCCAGAGTTCTAAGCGGGTCACCTTATCCTGCCTGTTTCCCAAGATATAAATATGCTAGTGTGTCATGCTAGAAAACCACATACCGAAAGGCAAAGTCCAAATGGCATTCTACTTTGTTAGTTTTTAAATCTCTAAATTACATCTTAAGATGAAATCAATGCCAAATACCACATTTTGATTTGGAAATCTATATGTCCTCTCTCTCTTTCTCTTCCTCCTTCTCTTCTCTTTTCTCAGCATGTCATAACTTCCTGTTAGCATCTTAAATCACCAATTAAAATAGGCTTTGACATTTAATTTGCTGATTTCTTAAAACACACACCACCAGCTCTAACCCCCTAAACAAATAAGAATAAAAATAGGATTATGTGCTAAATTATCATGGCTGTTATTCTGAGAAGCCGAATATCATTATATCAAAATTCCCCATAGCTGATTTTTTTGAAGCCATTTCTTCATTTTTTTGACAGTACATCTGGCACAATGAATACAGATGATCATGTGTTTATATATCTGTCTAACTGCCTTTCCCAAACACAGCCAGATGGAGTCTTTCAGAATCAAATTAATTTCAGATTAATTCACTCTGGACCCACTCCAGTTTCATGACTCTTTGCTTTGAGGCACCAACCAAATGGATGTGAAGTCATCAACTCGAAAGAGCACAGGTTCCTCGATATCAAGAGGGGAAAAAAAAAATAGTCCAATTCTGTGGTCACTCTCCCTGCCCACAGACAAATCTATTCAGGTATCACAAGCTGCCAGTTCAAGGACTGATCAACATTTCACCATGTCAAAGTCATCCAGAAAGATTTCCTTTTGGATCCAGATGAGATCATGGTTCATTTTACATCCAATATTCATAATGCCTTGAGATGACACGATTCTAGTAAAAATTAGCGTCCTCGTTAGCAACACCAGAACCAAGGATGTTATGGGAAGCCTGCCATATAGGCAGAGTCACGGAATGACCCGTGACACAAGAGAGTTAATTCCAAACGCCCAAAGTGCATATTCTCTGTCTGTAGCTATACCCGCTGAAGGAACCATAAACAAATAAAGCCAGGCTTTGCATGCTGTCAATCTCGGTGGATGCCTTTATTATCGTACTTGTTTCAATTGCAATTTGGGTTTCCATGGAGACACAACAGTCAGCTCTAGAAAATTATAAGATAAATGTCAGGCGGTGATAACGGTGTTAATGAAGCTTCGGTGACAAGCAGCTCTGTGCTTCAAATAATAAGCCTATTTTCAATTAGCATATGTATAACCTGTCCAAAAAAAAAACCTGGAAGAGAATATTAAAAATTAAATATCTATCTATCTATATTTAAGAGAGAGAGGAAGGACCCCTCTAGAAGGGCTTAAATTTGGTGGGTCAACCTGAACAAAAAAAGAAAAATTGCCAGTTTCTTGGAAAAATGAGGCACCAATCATGGCTTCAAATGATGCTTTAGCTGACATTCAGAAATGCCTCACTTCACCCGCTCATAGAAATTTTTTTCTTATAATGTGGTCAAGGTAATCTGTGTTTGTTTCTGGAAGCTGTGAGCAAAACTCAGTAAACCTGACCATGCCAGATTATGGGCTTTAGGGAAATCAATGCCACAATCAACCTCGCGGCACCAGGACTGATGAAACCCACCTCCTCCCCTCCACTCTAGGTTGCCAGGTTTTCTAACTGGATTGCTAGAATCCAGAATCCTCCTTGACTATTCCACAGTCAAACACGTGCCACTGGTCACAGGAGGGCAGAGAAACTGACAAGCGTGACAGCTGTTACATAAGGTTGATGCCTTCTGAGGACACGGGTTGAGACTCTGGAACTGTGAGCCACAGCAGGGTTCAAGGGAAGATTCTACAAAAAGAAACTGAAGGAAAGACATATTTCCTTTTTTGGGGAGGAAAGATAACTTAGAAACGGAGCAGATTCTTATGTTTAGTTTAAGAACATCCTTTAAGAACCTGAGTTAAAAGGTTACGAGGGTGATAAGTCAAAAGGGTGATAATTCTGCAAAGTCAAAGTCTCTCCAGAAAGACAAAAGACAGACTTGTACCTATGAGCTTCTCCTGCATGGCTAATGATATTTGATACCTTGCCACGGTCTCATTATTATTTAATTCATTCCATCATGCTCTCCTTTCATTTAACAACCGTTTATTGAGAACCTGCCAGGTGCCAGGCACTGTGTTCAGAACACAACAGTGAACAATACGTTGTCACTGCCCTCAAATTCCTCATCACCTAATCTTCAAAGTCTTGAATGAGGTGTCTCGCTGTTTTTCTTTCTGTCCAAAGTCTGGTCTGTTTTGAAATGACTTCACAGGTATGTTTTCCTGGGCCGAGGCGGTTCTCCTGGCTACAACTCTACACTGGAAACAGCTGCCCACTCATTATTCCTTTCTCTCAACCCCACTTTTTAGGGGAAAAATTGATGGGAGTCAAACCTAAAGTCTAGGATACAACAGGGCCAAGGTGCCAGGGCAGGAACTTTCCATGTAGCTTTTGAAGAAACTCCAAGGTCATGTTCCCATAAAGTGTATCTTTTTCTCTTTACAATGTTATCTTGTATATGGCTTGTGCAGACTGTCCTGGGACTGCCTCCTACTCAGAGGGATGGATACTCCCTACCCCCCATGTTTGCAAGAACAAGCAAGACTGGAGAGAGATTTAGGGGGAAATAGGAAATGGCTGACTGGTTTAAACCAGATGCCCCAGTTTTTAGGAGAAAGAATACACTATTTTTCCGAGGAGCCCTTACCTACATTATTGTCTCCTCAGCTCAATGCCCCATAAGATGTGAAGACCCAAAGCCCTAAGTTAGGGTTTGGTCCAAAAGTAGCTGCCTCAGCCCTTCTTTCAGTTTAAGGCTAAGATGGTATTTGAGGTCTCTTACAGTCAAGTGACTCTCTGGAGTCACAGGTTCACGGCTCACAGCCACATGCAGGGTCCCCTGTGTCTACTTTACAGCAGGGGGGGGCAAGCTAACAGAAGATTCTTCAAAACCCTGCCCATCTCACTTAACTACAAGGACTAGATAGAGCAAAACAAACACACACGACCACCACTACCAGCACAAGCCTGTAATACCGTCTCTTACCCTCACAGTCCCTGATCTCTTTGCCTGTCATCCAAGCCATGGAAAAGACACAGAAGAAGAAAACATTTCAAGCACTCACAAAACCCAAGACGCCAGCAACATCATGCTTCAACAGGGGCCAAGCGGTGACCTGAAGATCTAGGGACGATGCAGGATGAATCACAAGCTTTCGATGTAATAACTCAGTTTGGACTACGGGACTTGAGGTTGAAGACTTTTTGTGGTAAAGCAAGCCCTAACACTACATTACGCAGCGCTAGGTGAGGAAACAGGTGTGGTCACAGAAACAGATGACAAAGAGCATGCCCATCGCACCAATAACTCTCATCAACTCAACAGCATCAGCCTTTTAGGAGCTTCCTTTAGACTTTGTTTACCTTTGCGCCTGTTAAAACTTTTCATGATTTCACATCGTCCTTGAAAACTGCTAGAGAGTTGACTGGTGACACTGAAAAGTCACCTGCAATTATTACAAAATTAGGATACCATTGTAAAGCTGGCGAACGAATTACTGTTATCTTAAAGAACAACACAAAGCATATTGCTACAGTTCATCCCTGTTAAAATGACAGCTTTAAACTGGGGCAACCAATATTGCAATCATCATTTTCCTGAATTGCCAATATGTGCTAAATAGGCTCTTTGAAGAGGAGAGAGCGGTACACGTGGGAAATAAATAGGTTATAATTTAAGTGTGGCACAGCTTGAAAAGAGAGTTCAAAAGCTGAAGACAAATGGCCACCCCGGTGACTTGTTTGCTTTCTGCTGTCTGATGTGGAGAGGTCTAACCACACAGAGGTGGCTCTGCTGCTGATCTGAGAGCGGGCAGTCAGCGCTGACCACGACCGGTACGGCCACGACCTCCACTTTGGAAGGTGTCAGACGTGTCTTCTAGATTTTAGGTTTGTATGTCTGTTTTTACAGTTTTATAAAGACGATCAAATACAATCAATTGAAGAGGAATTCCCATCTCAGTGACATCATTAAAATACTACTATGAGAGTTTGAGACCAGCCTGGGCAACATAGCAAGACCTCTTCTCTACAAGAGGTTAAAAAAAGAAAAAAAAAATTAGCCAGGTGTGGTGGCATGCACCTGTCGCCCCACCTACTTGGGAAGCTGAAGTGGGAGAACCGTTTGAGCCAAGGAGGTCAAGGCTGCAGTGAGCTGCGATTGTGCCACACTGTACTCCAGTCTGGAAGATAGAGTAAGATTCTGGCTTCAAAAAACAAAAAAACAAAAAAAACCTACTATGCAAGACTTTCCAAAACAATGTGGACTGGATAGCAAGCTCCTCTGGGATTTGGAATGCAGGGTATGTTTATATAGCAATGGACACACTCCTGGAGCTGAAGAGTGACAAGTCAGTCATGATGCCAAAACAATCACGATTACAGACCACAGCAAAGTGTGAGTCCTGTGCTCTTGTCTTTCACTCCATGTTTTCTCTGAAAGTCACAATGTTTTTTTTTCCCTACAGAACTGACTGAGGGAAAACTGCACTACTTGAAAAGACATGTCTTATGTTACTGAAAACAACAATGAAACAGACACATCACTGATGTTGAAAACTCATCAAGGACAGGATGATACAGAAAGATTAGAAACAACCACCCAAACTGCTTCGAAACCAATCTGAATTCCCCTCCCAGGTCATATGGTATCAATTCCAGAAACCACATTCCTCCTGGGAAATGTAACTGCGTGTCCGCAGTATCAGGAATATATTTAACAGCAGAAAGGCATTAGGGTTTTTGGCAATCCACTGCCAATAGTCTACCTGGATGAATGACTACCTGAGGACAGAGTGCATCTATCTGCACTGGGGAAGACGCAAGATGGTGAGGTCACTTCCTAATGATGCATCCACAACTACACAACCCACATTGAGACCAGCTTGCGTCTGAGACGCCATACAGAGGCTTCACCAGCAAGCCAAAGAAGGGTGACCTCGGCAGACAGCCTGGCCACGTGCCACCTCAGCACACGGGCACAAGAGGAGCTAAGGAGAGCAGGTGGGAGCAGAGCCCGGGAAGATGCAGAGACAACAGGAACACCTGTTCCTGTGCTGAGCCACACTCACAAAATACAAAGCCGAGGGGTGATTTCAGACATTGCTTCTGGAGGTCCCACTTCCTCTGGCCATGGGGCTCATATCTGTGGGTATGGTATTTCCAGAGATGATTTGTTCTTCAGGAATTTTCACCTACAGAACATATGACCCACATACCTATGGATTCTGCTGTGTGGGAAAATGACATTGTATCAGCTGACGATGGCAGGAATTCTCCCTAATACGTATATCAATAACTGAGGTGTGAGTGGCAGGAACTGGGTACTAGGTCACCCTCCCCAATGGGCTAAAATGAGTGCCAACTAAGAGCTGGGACCCTGTGAACCCACAGCGATGAGATTTACTGAGGTCATTTGTAATTCACTAACTGGCCATTATTGACAGGCTACTAAGGCTTGTTTCATTTTTTTCATTTGTTTGTTTTTAGGACAACATTATTTGACACCAACAAAGGCAACGAGCTTTGCAGGCTGGAGGGAGATATTGCTCCCATGTTTAATTAACAAAAACATTCAAAAACCCTGACAGAGAAGAATGACGGTGACATAAATTACAGAGCCACTTATATATGAAACCATACATTATTAAAACCACTCTGAATGGGTCCTTAATCTACATAAGGATGGCCATTTCAGGAAGCCAAGCATCTTGAGAATGAAGGAGGACACAATGTTATTCCGACGCATGATACACTAGGTGGATCTTGGCCACAGCCAGCCAGAGTCTCAAACTGCCCTTGACTTTTATTAAAATTTATATATGTCTCTAACACTGGATGAGACCCAGCTTCAATTATTTACAGCCCCATATTCTGTCGGTTAAAGATAAGAGAAAGCAGTGTATTGGGCAAAATTCACTTCTCACATTTACACTTGGCCTATTCCAGATCAGTCAGCAAAAGAAATCCCTTCCCTCCTGTCCTGTGTAAGGAGGGCCAGGACCAGCTGGGCAAACTCTGAACAAAATGAACAACGTGCCATAGCTTAGGGTTTTTGTTGTTGCTAAAAATATCCATTTTAGTATGGTTGGAATGCCTTTTACTTTACCAATTTTAATACAAAGAACCTTAGTGTACACAGTTAGGAAAAATAGAGGAGTCCCTTTCTTATTAAATCAAGTCCTTGTCATACAAGTACATTTTCACTGCTGTGCAGGTTAGGCAAATAAGTGAAAAAAGCAGTTCAGATGGTGCTAAGTTCTATACTTTTGGTTTTTTTTTTTGAGTCACAGTCTCACTCTGACACCCAGGCTGGAGAGCAGAGGCGTGATCACGAATCAGCCCAGCTTTGACTTCCTGGGTTCAAGTGATCCTTCCACCTCAGCCTCCTGAGTAGCTGGGACTACAGACGCACACCACCACATCCAGCTAAATTTTTCTTTTTCGTAGAGAACGTGTTTCGTTATGTTGCCCAGGCTGGTCTTGAACTGGTCCCAAGCGAGCCTCCCACCTCGGTCTCCCAAAGCGCTGGGATGACAGGTGTGAGCTACCGCGCCCGGCCAGTTCTAGTATTCTTCTGACATAAAACCTATTTTAACACATGCCTTCCATTTCACTTACACCTTCAGGCCAGCCCTCACACTGCCCTATGGCTAAAGGACAGAGAAGCCACTCTGATGCCACTGTGCCATCCCTCCTGCTGGGAGGAAGGAAATCCTGCCTGGTATGTGAGCCCAGCCAAGGCTTTGCTTGGCAGTTTTACAGACCCGTGGTCAGGTGTTCATGAGAAAGGATTTTCAAATGACACAGTCATATGAAATCTCAACTCTATGCCATGGAGATAATTATAATCGCAACAATCTCCTCCTGACAAAAATCAGCAAACCGTGATTATGTAAGTTTCTGTAACTCACATTCTACATTCGACACAAGAGAAATCCACTTGCCTTGCATAGATGGCCACGTGATTACAAAACACTGAACCCAATCATTTTAACAGGCTTACCCTACTTAACAAAGGCATCCTGGTTTATATGCACAGAAGCCACACTCAAAAAAAGCTTACGGGGACAAGCTTTGCACAAGCGTTTTATTTTTTAATGACTGCAGAAGCTCTTGGGGCTCATCATATTAAAAGAAACAGAAAAGGAGGGAAGTAACATTGGTTTTTAATTACTTCTACCTCTGAATCTAACAATCTTAAAACTTAAAGAGTCCTTTAAATATTTACAAACTAAAATACGACCCATTGGACTTGTCCAGTCACCAGTTTTCTGTCAGTATCAGGATTTCTCACGGAGAATACAAGGTCTGAGTAAGGGAAAAGTTGTGATTTCTCTTTCCAAAGCATCAGCCTTCACAAACACAAAACCCTGAAAATCCTAAGCAGCAGTTTCTCTTGAAGGTATCACCTCCTTTTCATTCCTACGAGCACCCTTGTGTATCTCTGTGCCTAAACAGAAAGTCTGGCACGTATAAGGGCTGGGTGGGTGGATGGACAGACTGATCAGACAGTTGTCCCGTTTATTAATTAATTAATTAATTAATTAATTTTTTGAGTTGGAGTCTCACTCTGTCACCCAGACTGGAGTGCAGTAGCCGCTCCCGGCCACCGCAGCCTCAACCTGCTGGGCTCTGGCGATCCTTCTGCCTCAGCCTTCCAAGTAGCTGGAACTACAGGTGTGCACTACCATGCCCGGCTAATTTTTTGATTTATTGTAGAGATGAGGTCTCACCAAGTTGCCCAGGCGGGACTCGAACCCACGGGCTCAGGCAATCCACTCACCTCAGCCTCCTAAAGCGCGGGATTACAGGCTGAGCCACCAAGCCGGCTTGTCCCATTTATTTAAATAGGACAGAGCAATCTCCATCTTAGTTCTGGCACTGATCTAATTCTAATGACTTCTAGTAATTTTTCTTAAGGCATCGTGCAATCTGAATATCAACTTGGGTAATGACATTAACCTAATCACCTCCATCCTCTTCTTTCAAAAAAACAAACAAACAAAAAAACACGTCCATTCTGATCTCAACTGGCCTTGGCCTGGCAGCTGAACTGCCTGATTTTTCACCTAGGCACTATCAAAGATAAACACACTTAGGGGTGTGGCCCTGGGTTGCAAATGGAAGAGGAGGGCCCTAATGACATGGAGAGCCAAGGTCTGGCCTCAGATGGAAAAAACATCCTGAGAAGTCCTCTTCGTTGGTAAGATTCCATTACTCCGGAATGTGGAGAGTAACAATGCACAGAGCACGTGTGCATGGGGCCCATCAGGGAACGAGGGGATGTGGCTTCACGACACAAAGCTCTCCCTCTCCAATTCACTTGGTGTGGTGGTTGCCTTCAATCAGCTAAGGACAAATCAGTAGATGCACAGACCACACCAGAAAGAATCAAGTGCAAAGAAAGCATGAAGCTTTGTTTAGATGGCAACAAAAACCTTTCCTCCCTTTTTTTTTTCTGATGATAAAAGTTTGATTTTTCAGACCCCAAACTCAGCTCTGCTGATTAATTGTTTTACCCATTTTATTTTTCAGAGTAAGTGTGGAGATAAGGATACCTGCCTAGCGTGCGAGCCCAGCCAAGGCTTTATGCGTGTTTTACACCGTGCTAAGAACCACAGCTCTACAGCTCCACACGTGTGACTCAGACAAAGGGTTCCCGCCAAAGAGTTCCGGCATTCAGATTGCCACTCCCGGAGGAGCTTAGCACAGAGCTTTATACATGGTAGGCGCTCAAAAACTGGCACTGAATGAGTGACTCCATGAATCAACAAATCCATGTGTTAAAGAAAAATACCCTGGGTAGAAGGCTTAATGACACTTTGGTCCTTTCGGAAAACTCTCATATGAGCATGTATAAAATACTGCTGATAAGGCACCCTCATTTGAATCGATCATTCATTCATTAAAATACAGGTACTATCATTTGAACCATTCATTCATTAAAGCGAGTCTGTAAAATACTACCAAATAGTTCTAGGAAGTGCAATAGATGGAAAAGGGGTAGAGGTTGATGCCAGTCATCCCCAAGTTCAAGTCCTAGCTCTGCAGCTCTCCTGCTGTGTAAGCCCCAGTGAGGTATACTCAGAGTTCCAGATTCTTGAGCTACAGAATGGCCACAGGAGGCCCGTCCCTCTGTGTGTTGTCAGGACAAAATAAGATATTTCACGGATTTGGGACCAGTGCAGGTGGTCTTGCAATGTTCTCTGACTTTAAGTAATATCTTAAATGGGGAAAAAAACCTATACATGATAAGGAATAGCTGTTTCTCACACAAAATAAAACAGAAGTCTATAAAATCCACATCTTACACAGACGCTACAGGGCCTAACGTGATCCCAAGCACCCAGGATGCTAAGAAAGCATCACTAATATTGATGATGGTGCTGAAGGAAGAAAAACAAATGAAGCCACTGCTTTTCTGCTACTGAGGCCTGGCTGGACTTACTAAAGACCACTGGGTCTCCCTGAGATGGCGGCACATTCGGGGTGAAGGGAGCACCTGGTTTACACCTCTCTGCAGCCACCCACAGCTCACTTCCGCTCTCCACTTCCTGCCTTCGACTCTCCACCCTCTCTGAGTAGCTGATTTGAGAATACAGATTTCCCTAGGGCAATTCTATCCTTCGATATCTCCACCCCACCAACTGGTGCTGCGTGGCCAGTTTTACCTGACTCTCATATTAAACGTAACCACTCACCAGGCAGCCATGCTTCCAAACGTGGGAGCCCTACATACGGGCCAGTATTTGCTTGGTCAGCACAACACACGTTGCAGAGCCGCTCGCGAATCCCGATGCTCCCGCAAACCCATCTGAAGCCCAGCCAGCTCTTTCAACGACACATAAAAGTATCTCTGCCACACAGATGCCAGAGCCGCACTTCCAGGGCAATTACAAACCTGGAACAGCGGCAGTGTTTTACATTGTTTCTGTTTTGTATTTTTAGCCCGGGCTTTTTTTCCTTTCACGGATTATGGTAAATACAACATTTGCTTCCAGAATGTGGGGCTTGCTGGGATCATAAAGGAAAGTGCCTAACAAGCAGATTACCTTTGGCTACTGCACTCTAGGGAGGCGGACAGTTAGCTACGCGAAGTGGCTGGATTTAACCATATTCAAATTCTATTAAGCTGTCTTGCCTGCAACCCAGAAATAAACAAGAAAGTCTCAGCTCTTAGTGTATTTGCAACTGTCCACCCCCCAGTCAGGGCTTCCCTGGGGGTGCTTTCTATACTAAAAAAAAAAAAAAAAAGATAAATACAGTCTACATTTCTAGAAGTTTGTTCCTGAAGTTTCTTTCCTTCATTTAACATTTTGTAGCCTGCTTTCTCAACATCAACTCAACATGATTCTGGAAGAACAAAGTTAAATAAGCAACAATAATTCATTTTACTGGAAACAACAGAGTCCATTTTATAAAGCCACACAGTAAACATTCTACATGTAGCACTGCGTTTTGTCCCAATGTTCCTTATGACTTTACAGCCATCCCCGTGGCTAAATCTATTAACACAACACCAAACTACTATTTGTGTGTTTTGCGTAATTGCCCAACCATGTAAATCACAGTGAGCACGAGGGAAGGCTTTTTTTCTTCTTCCTCACAAGTCTGCTGCTTTCCTGACCTTGCCAGGAATTAGCCAGATACCAAGTTGTAAATGTGAGTTGCAAATGTCTTTCAGAGGCAATTACTGTGAAACTTTGTTCCAACATTATGAAATGTGGCATTTTCACTAGATAATGCCGGTATTAAGCACACCAACCAGAGGCCCGGAGAGCGAACCCGAAAATGAAAAGAGAATGTAACACGGGCAAAGCATCAACTGCAGAAATGCCACACGTGGCTCTCGCAGCCCATGGAGGGATGCCACTGGTGGACAACAGGGCTGGGAACATGTCGCAGTATTTCTGGAGCTGTCTCCTGCCAGCCCACGCATTTTATTTCATAATTTCTTTTTCGAGAAATAAGGTAAAGACATTTACCATTCTGAAATTTTTTTAAGCCAGGTATAAACCTTGAAGATTAACTGACCAACGTCATAGAGATCATAGTAAGATCGCCTTTTAGCTCAGGAACTTGCAAATTGGAAATCTCTGACAGGCCTCCTACAAGAGACAATGGTCAGGGAAAGACCACCCTCCCTTCTCTATCCCTATCAGGAGCCCAGAGATGTCAATCTCCAGAGTGGCAGTCACCTAAGCTCCACCCTCTTTAGCATCTCAATCATGGTAAAGGTATATCAGGTCTATAACAAAAAGCATAAGGGGCAACCCCCTCCGGTCCCCTCCCACTCTGGGAGCTTTTCTGTCTTCTCAATAAATCCTGCTTTCAAAAAATAGCAAAAGGCGTGGTTTCTTTTGCTTTTTTTTTTTTTTTTGCCTGTGCCAGCTCTGACATAGGTCTCCCTTTCTTTTCTCCTTTCTTTCTCTAATAAACTTTGTTTGAAAACTTCGAAGAAAAAAAAAAACCCTTGAAGAAATGTGTGTTTGAATAAAAGGTGACAATCCATACCAAGCCATGTCTGGAGACTTCCTAATGCCAATGTTCTGCAGAGCATCGAAAGGGCGAATGCCAGGTCGAGACGGAGGCTGGTGCCTTTGTAGGCATTTTGACGGGGGGAATAAATGGCACAAAATATCGCAGGGCACGGAAAGCTGCGTGGGTGCCTCCAGTTATCAACGTGAGATGTGCGGGAGACTGCAAATCAGGGAGGCGGAGGAAACGTGTGACATGTGGAGGCGAACACTTCCAACGGATTCTTCTGGGGGGTGAAAGTCATTCAAAATGCAGATCCCCTAAATGCAGATGAAGGCTGGAAGACAGAAATGTCAAGCGCTATCTGGCCCGAGGAGCAAGTATGTCAGACAAAAATGTAACTCGAAGTGAAAAGAAGAGCAAGTGTGGAAATCTTCAGCCACACGGGCGGAGTCCCTGGGGCCGGAAGCCAGGGGAGGGCATGCGTTTTCCTCCAGGTCTCTGGCATTTCAAGGGCTTGCAGACTTTCAACACATCGGAATCACGATGATTAAAGAACAACAAGATATTTCACTGAGCTGGATGTTAGGATCGGGGAAAGGTGACGGAAGGATGACTGTTAGAACTGGTGGGCTCAGGGAAAAACAACTTTACCACCTAAATGCAGAAGGGATGTGGGAAGATGAGTGACAAACAAGGACACAGAAAGGACACAGGAACAAGTTCTCCCAGGAGAGGGAGGGATATTGGCTCTCCCAGCCTCTCCTCTGAACTATCTGACCTCATAACCTTATATCCCACCTGCCCGTTCCTTCCACATGCCACCACCAAGTTCCAATTTCTAACCACAGGCACATGTCTCTCAGTCCTGTGTCACTATTCTCTTTAGGACAGCATGGAATCCAACCCATGATTCCGGTTCTTACCCTATTTCCCCCACAACAACCCTCAGGCACAGACACTTAACATGTTATTGTTTGCTGTGGACATTTCTTCATTCGCTTCTGCACTCGACAATGAGTTTCCTAACTAAAATCAAGAAACAAATGATCATTCAAGATGTAGACAGCAATCAATTCTTCTCCAAACTCACCGCATAGCTCTTGGCTGTAGAGCTGTCTGGTGAGGCATCACATTTCACACAATCTCATATTATTTTCATTTTGTACAGTTGCCTAGCTATGGAATTATGATGGAACAAGTAGGACAGTATGGTGTAGTGGCAACACCTCACACCTAGGAGTCCAAAGACCTTGTCTTTCCTTGACTTATAAAGAAGGGTACAGACCGTGGCTTCACCTGGGCTACAGTGTTTCATTGCTGAGATGTCAGCTGTAACAATGATACATTACTGTAGTTGTAAGGATTAAGAGAGACACTGCATGTGAAAGTAGTCTGCATGCTAATAAAACACTATCCCGGTAAGGTTTTTATCTTGCTCCCAACTAGACTCCAAATGTCTTGAGGGCAGGAACCTGGTCTAATGGTTCTTTGAATTCTCAATTCATCTATCAAGGCGCATCACAAGGAATAGGAACTAAATAAATATGCAATGATGGATTATTCTACACTTCAAAGTCGATGGCAAAGCGGCCCAGGAGCCAAGGCCTGTCACTTTTGTGTTTCTCCCCACTCCAGGGCTGTCTAGACCACACGAATGAATGAACGAACGCATTTCCACTTGGCTCCCAGGAAAATCTCCCAAGAATGTCGCTCAGTCTCTGTTGCTCCTGCTCTTCAAAATCTTGTGAAACTCCTTTCAGTCCTCTTCCAGCTCTTGGACCGACCAAAGCTTCTTGGGGGCTGGCCTGGGGCTAATTCTGTGCCTCACCCTTCCCACACTATAAACTCTTCACAGGTTCTCCTCCAGACATACTGGTCGATGCACTATCCCCAAACTCACCCCTTCAGTGTCCTCCATTGTGGGGCTGCCCCTCGTCTCCGTTCATTTAACCAAATCCTATTTGGCTTTAAAGCACTTCTCAGGAACTCTCCATCCCAAAACCCTAGCTATAGGCTGGGAAGCACCAGGCTAAGAGCCACAGCTCCACATATGTGACTCAAAGGCCTCCCGCCAAAGGGCTCAGGCATTCAGATGGTCATTTCCAGAGTTTAGCACAGAGTCTGACACATAGTAGATGCTCAAACATTGGTACTGAATGAGCAACTCCATGAATCAACGAAGGAAACAAAGTTAGCAACTCCATTTTTAATGCAAATAAGGGATGGGCATTATTTCAGAAAACTAACTTAACAAATGTAAGGGCATTAAATCTCACAGGGCTGGGCTCAGTGGCTCAGCCTATAATCCCAGCACTTTGGGAGGCCGAGGCGAGTGGATTGCCTGAGCTCACGGGTTCGAGACCAGCCCAGGCAACTTGGCAAGACCTCGTCTCTACAGCAAATAAAATAAAAATTAGCCATGCGTGGTAGTTCTGGCTACTTGGAAGGCTGAGGCAGAAGGATTGCCGGAGCCCAGCAGGTTGAGGCTGTGGTGGCCAGGAGCATGCCACTGCACTCCAGTCTGGGTGACAGAGTGAGACACCAACTCAAAAAAAAAAAAAAAAAAACTCAAACAGCTAAATTTACAAGTGACAAAGCAAAATGGAACTGAGTACTTTGTACATTTTTCAATATACGAAAATGTTTTTCATGTTTAAAAATTTTCATGATCATAAATTGCAGTAAAGCTTTGTCACAGTTGACTACAACCACATAAGAGGAGAGCTACGTGAGGTAGACAAAAGGGAGACTATTCCACACCTGCAGTATTTTATAGAGAAGTTACTAGATGGTTGAAACAAGCCACCTAAATGGCAAAAGATGGCGCAGGACACAGCTGCTTGCGAATCTCAGCTACTCAGGAGGCTGAGATGGGAGGATCACTTGAGGCCAGGAGTTCGAGATCAGCCTGGGCAAAACAAAGTAAGCCCTTGTTTCTACAAAAAAAAATTAAAAAAAAAAATTAGCTGGGCATGGTGGCATGCACCTGTAGTCCCAGCTACTCAGGAAGCTGAGGTGGAAAGATTGCCCAGGTCCAAGGACTTGGAGGCTGCAGTGACACATGGTCATGCCACTGCATTCCAGCCTGGGTGGCAAAGTGAAAGTCTATTTCTGGGAGGGGAGGGGGGATCAAAAGATGCTGTCTAATAGGATTTCAGTCTTTCTGGAACTATAATTGGGAAAGAGTAAAAACATGCCAACTTGATTTCTTTTAAGGCCGGCAAGGATCTTTGACTGCCTGATTAAAAGCAGAGAGATAGTCTTCTAAAAGATAACACTGGGCTTATCCTCCCTCAAAAACCAGAAATGTCCACTTTTACTTTAAGTGAAATCCCAAGAGACTGTTTCTGATATTAACCTCTTGGAGAGTAATGCAGAAGAGAAACAGAAGAAGGCTTGGCCTACAGTGTTACAATGGAAGTAAAGAGTTGTGAACCAATCAGAGAGGCAGAACTGAGGGGTTTGCTGATATGACACGAGGGGGTGCTTATTGAATAAAACAACCCTAAATGATGAGGACTCTTTTAGGGTGCTGGGAATGAGGGAGGGGGCATTGAAGAAAAGGAATCAGTGGAATGAGAATTTAGAATAAGGATACCATAAGAAACCAGAGTTACAGTGGGGGTAACAGAGTTAAGGATTTCATGGACTGCCGGGTGCAGTGGCTTAGGCCTGTCATCCCAGCACTTTGGGAGGCTGAGGCAGGAGGACTACTTGAGCCCAGGAGTTCGAGACCAGCCTGGGCAATGTAGCGAGATCTTGTCTCTACAAAAATAAAATTAAAAAATTAGCCAAGTGTGGTAGTGTGCAACAACAGTGCCAGCTACTCAGGAGGCTGAGGCTAGAGGCTTGCTTGAGCCCTAGTGTTGGAGGCTGTGGCGAACTGTGATCATGCCACTGCACTCAAGCCTGGGCCATAGAATGAGATCATGACTCAAAAAAAAAAAAAAAAGATTTTCTGAATTTTTTTTTAACCTAAAGGAGCTACTAGCTAATAATAGTGAAATAATGAAAAGATGTATATATTAATTGTATTCAAGTAACTCACAAGCTTGGGTAATAACAGTAATTCACTTAAAATAAAAATCACATCATCTACACGAAAGTTTCATCCCAAAAAGTAACTGAAATATTTATAAGAAAACATTAATATGGCCCTTTTTAGCACATAATGCCATTAATATTAATGCAAGGTTTGCTAATTATCTTAAAATATTACTCAAAAAGTAGATCAATGGTTTAAAAATAATCCTGAATTTTAACAATTTCTTTCCCTCTCTTTTAAAACTACCTAAAACTGTATTTTGCAAAAATAAACTTTCTTGAAATGGAATTTTTTAACTTAAAAATTTAAATTCACAACTTAAGTGTGATGATTCATAAAATATATCAAAGAATTTAAAGACAGCAGCAAGCTAAAAAATTCTGGTAATTTTTTCCTTTGTTTAAAACCACTCGTTCCAGCATAAACCCCATACTTACCCCTTTTTGTTTCTTTACAAGCCATATTCTCAGAAGCATTACCGTTTCTATAGATATTTTTTCTACTTGGTGGTTGAAAAATTCTCAGTGTGACGATGGCAATTCATTTTCATGACTTAAGTAATTGAGCCTATCTTTGCAGTTATTAATTACAATTACATTATATGTACTTTCCAAAGGAAAATAGAATAAACAGAATATAATCACTATAACCATACTGTAAAAAAATAGTAATTACATATTAACTCCCACCTGTTCAGTCACATACCATTGCCCTTAATGCCTTAAATAGGTTCCAGGCTCAAGTTCAATGGCTCACACCAACTTCCCCTCTTACGACTTGATAATTTATGGGCGCTGGCAGTCACAGCACCCAGGTTCCAACTTAAATCATTATAAATTGTTTAGGAGGGAGAGCACTGCTCTGTTTAACACACTTCGGAGATGATTTCCCATTGAACACATGCCATTCATTTGAGCGTCATGGCTTCCTTAAAGAAAATAAGGTTTGAAATACATTAAACAAAGCCGGGTCGTGACACCTGCCCAAATCTTTTTAAAATAAAAATTTGGCAGCATGTCTTCAGACTAATCTTTTCTGTTCGATTATATATTCTTTGAGGGTTAGGTTCGTTTTGGTAACTCGCACCATATCCCTGCATGTCATAAGTTCTCAGTATGTAAATACAGAATTTAAAAAAAAAATAGCGCCTGTAAGGAAGAGACACAAGACAAGCATGTGAGGGCTGGCTCCAATAAAAACAGCAGTGGTTGCTCAGAGCTTCCTGGGCTTTGGTGAAGGCTTGGAGGACTGAGAGCTACACAGCAAGTGGCCAGAAACACCACCCAACATGGACAAGTCACCTCTGGGACCTTAGGCTTAGCCACAGGACAAAAGTAATTCCACTGTGTGTCTCCGTTTATTTCTCAGAAATGGTCTAATATTTAAGATAGAAACAACTCCTAGAAACAGCAGCTGCTGAGAAGTGAGAATTCCATAATCATTGCTGCCAGTATTTCAAGGTCTCTTTTATGTTAATTGCTATCTTCTGTTCCCATATAGTTTCACATTGTGCTAATTTTGTTTAAGTTATTGTTTTAATGTACTAGAAAGAGCTTTTAAAATTTTCATCTAATAGAACTAATTAGGTCTAAAGCTAAAATTCATCTAAGTCTGCTTTTTTCCTCATCTTTTTTCCCCAACTCAAATAATTGAGAAATTGCTCAAATTATTTTTACCATCCTAAATTGAGCATATACTGTTGGTATACACACTGTGAGTTACTAAATAACGCATTTGTACATTCATACCCTTTGGGTACATATTACAAAGAAACATATTTGAAGCTTGGCTCCAAATTCTAAAATTTTGGATCACTGAAAGAATATGGATAACTCTGTTTTAAAAAATGTACACACTTGCTGAGATACACATAGAAATGATTATTGGAAAGGGCCAACAAGTTATTTTGTAGAACCTAAATGTCTTACTTTTTAAGGAAAGGCAATTGAGTATATAGGGGCTCTTCTAACTAACTGAAAAACATAATAACAGCACAATAAAAGCTAATGCTTGAGTGCTTACTGTATGCCAGGCTTTGGGTAATTACTTGACATAAATTAACTACTTATTATTTTCTATATTCCTATCAGACAAGTACTACTTTTCAAGTCATTACACAGATAAGAAAACTGAGTCTGCCAGGCTCGGTGGCTCAGCCTGTAATCCCAGCGTTTGGGAGGCTGAGATGAGTGGATTGCCTGAGCCCGCAGGCTTGAGACCCGCCCGGGGAACTTGGCGAGATCTCATCTCTACAATAAATCAAAAAAAATCAGCTGGGCGTGGTAGCGCGTGCCTGTAATTCCGGCTACTCGGGAGGCTGAGGCAGAAGGATCGCCGGAGCCCAGCAGGTCGAAGCTGCAGTGGCTGGGAGCGTGCCACTGTGCTCCAGTCTAGGTGATGGAGTGAGACTCCAACTCAAAAAAAAATCAGAAAAAGAAAACTGAGTCTAAGAAACTAAGTACTGTAGACACAACAAAGAGATCAAGCCCACACAAAATCACCTGACTCTGAAACCAAAGTACTAAGCCAATACCTCCTCCAGCCCCTGGGACTTATAAGTATCCTACTCCCAAAGATTGTGCCTTAAATTCAGAGTACTTAAATTACAGAGGGGCGATCACAGAAGAGCTACTGAAGAGTATTAAACAAAACTCACTCTGATCTATTGATGTTTTATCATTCCCAAGAAAGAATATTCCGGTCTCCTCTGGAAAGCCAACCTGTGGCAATCTGTAATATCGCAAACAATCAAAAAAAACCTCTCATACCGTAATTTTTAATTGAATTACTTTATCCTGAGATCATACTGTGTTTTCTAAGCATGTCTTCTTTCTCCTTAGAGTTTTCACATGTGTGTGTGTGTATATACACATATATACTTATCTACATACCCACTGTATATACACATATATACTCATCTACATACCCATATATGTATGTGTTTTAATTAGGTAGCATTTTGAGAAGGAAAAAAAATGCTATTTTATATGAATATGTTTCTATATAATTAGGTAATTAACCTCTGCTTTATGGTTGAATAACAATAAGGCAGCAGAATGGTACGCTATCTGAAGCAGAGATGGCCTCTTTCAAAAATTCCAAATATTTCACAGTAGCAAATTGGGACATTTTAAGATAATGTTAGCAATTTAAAAATAACAAAATACTAGCAATAATATGGAATCAGAGTGGGAAAAAACCAGATGAAAGGAGATGTTAAAAAAAAAAAAAGCAACGCCCAGAACACTGATAGTTACTGTTAGTCTTGGTCCTTTGGCAATTAATCATGCATTAGACTGTGGTTTCCTTTGTGTTATTGGACTGAATTATCTGACTTGTCTACTATCATTTAACTTTTCAAATGCTGTTTTCCCAACCAGAATATAAGATCCTCAGAGCAGCCAGGCTCGGTGGCTCAGCCTGTAATCCACACTTTGGGAGGCTGAGGTGAGCGGATTGCCTGAGCCCGCAGGTTCGAGACCCGCCTGGGCAATTTGGCGAGACCTCATCTCTACAATAAATCAAAAAATTAGCTGGGCGTAGTAGCATGCGCCTGTAGTTCCAGCTACTTGGAAGGCTGAGGTGGAAAGATCACCGGAGCCCAGCAGGTCGAGGATGTGGTGGTTGGGAACATGCCACTGCACTCCAGTCTGGGCGACAGAGTGAGACTCCAACTCAAAAAAAAAAAAAAAAAAGATCCTCAGAGCCCAGGAGCGATGCTATACTTGCTATCATTTCAAGTGCTTTGCATGGCGCCTCTCTCTCAGAAACTGAATAAATACTTGATAATGGGCTAATTGATTGAAAATGCTGCTTCTGGATTTGCAGGCATCTCCCTGAACTTTACCACTCAAGGCTGAGTCACATCTCTAAAGACACTTGAAGCAGCATGCTTGGGCGCTATATCTGTTTTTGTGCATCTCTCTCTTCCCAGTATCTTGAAGCGTACCCTGTACGATACCGTCCACTGCTGGATGGATATGACTATGCCCAAAGGGCTGAGAGTCTCCCTGAAGCTTAGCAGAGGCGCAAACCCCAGGCTCCACCCCAGAAAGTCTGAATCAGCACGTCTAGAGAGAGATCTGGAGCCTGTACTCCCTACCCCAAGTGACACTGATACCTTCAAACCTCATACCACTCTTTGACAAGTGCTAACTGTATCCATCTGCCACTAGGACTTCTGGAAAAGTTCTTTGGTCAGGGCAGTCCATGCTGTTTGAGAAAAAGGCAGTGGAGCGGAAATGATGAATTTTATAAAGGAGTGATGAAAGAAAAACACTAATAAGTACACAGTCGCTGATGGACCCTCACTTTGTGACCTAAAACTGACATTCTCTCTCTTGGGCAGGAGGCGCAAATGACTGTGGCTATTTGGAATACAGTACAGGATTTCTTAGAAAGGCAAGCCAGGCTTGGTGGCTCAGTCTGTAATCCCAGCACTTTGGGAGGCCGAGGCAAGTGGACTGTCTGAGTGCACGGGTTCGAGACCAGCCTGGGCAACTTGACGAGACCAATAAATCAAAAATTAGCTGGATGTGGCAATGTGTGCCTATAGTTCCAGCTACTTGGAAGACAGAGGTGGAAGAAGGATCGCCGGAGCCCAGCAGGTCAACACTGGGGTGGCCGTGAGCATGCCACTGCACTCCAGCCCGGGCGACGGAGTGAGACTCCCACTCAAAAAAAAAAAAAAAAGAAAAAAAAGGCAAGCATCTTTTTTGTACCATATTTCACGGGCATTGATAAAATTATTTTAACGTTTGAACAGTCTGTTTGCTAAATCTTGAACAATGTTGGAGTCAAGTCAGAAGAAATACATGTTTCACAGGTGTTCAACCTTTTTTTTTTTTTGGACAAACCCAAAGAAACATAATGCACAAGCCACACAATTGGCCTGGGCCTCCAACCTCCGCTATTTCATGTCATGCATGAAGAAAGACATGTCAGGGAAGGGAGAAATGGCTAAAAAGAGGTGTTCAAGTTCCAACAAGGACTGAGACAGCTACGGCACTGCTGGAGAAACCTGTGGCAGTATTTTAAAATGAGAGTGAGCATAAAACAGTGCCAGCACGTTATGCCAGGACTGGTCAGTGCCAGAGACTTCTAAGGAGGAACCGTGCAGGGAGTCGGGACCAATGAGGCAACTTCTCCTTCATGGGGTTGGTCACTCAACCCCAGAGCACCAGGAAATATCAACAACTGTCCATCCGACTCACCTCTAAGGATTCTGTGGAGCTGCAGAAACCAGCATTTAAAGACCTGAGATATCAAACTGCATTGATGCTAGGGCCTGAGACTTCAGTGCTATTCTCTCAAGCCAGTGGTGGCCGCTATTTCAACTGAAAAAGTTTCATTTCAGATGACAGACACACGCCCCTCTTAGGTTCACCGGGACTGCCACCTCCTCCTCCAACCAGAAGGGACCCCGTGAGGGTGGAGGCTGAGGAAGGGCAGGTTCCCATCGGCTCCTTGATTCTCTCCTCGTGCCCTGCTTTTCAGACCCTGCTGCTAATGGAAGCTAAGCCTCACAGACAAGCGATCTGGTCATTCAGTCACTCAACAACCACAAAGCAGCGGGCATACCCTTCAAGGTCCTGGAGATGGTGGAGACTGAGAAACAAGCGATCCCTGACTTCACAGAACAGCCCTGGCAGGGAAGACAGACTCATTCTACAAGATCGACTAACACCAGAAGGAGAAGCACAGAATGACGCAGGAGAAACGAACAGTGACGTCCAACCCACCAGCAGCTCCAAGGCAAAGACCAGGGAGAGCTAGCTTCCTTCAATGCCTTCCTTGTGGATACCTAACATCCCCCAGGGCATGCTTCTTCAGAGGCCACGCCTTTTTTTTTTTTTTTTTTGAGTTGGAGTCTCACTCTGCCGCCCAGACTGGAGTGCAGTGGCCGCTCCCGGCCACCGCAGCCTCGACCTGCTGGGCTCCGGCGATCCTTCCGAGTAGCTGGAATTACAGGCATGCGCTACCATGCCCGGCTGATTTTTTGATTTATTGTAGAGATGAGGTCTCGCTGCCCAGGCGGGTCTCGATCCCACAGGCTCAGGCAATCACTCACCTCAGCCTCCCAAAGGCGCAGGATTACAGGCTGAGCCACAGAGCCGGCTTGGGGCCACGCCTTTTTACTGTGAGGAAGTGAACTAGGGGATTCAAACCCAGCTCTCTGGGCTGTAACCTTAGACCCCCAGGAGAGTGGGAGAGGCTGGTGCTCCCCCTTAAGTGGGCAACTTTCACCAGCAGGCTGGAGTAATGCCTTTGGAGGGGGGCACTCCAGCCTAGAGGGGGAGGGACAACAGTGTATTCTTCTCTCGTTAAAGGAGCCCAATTGTATCCTCAGGAAAACATTTTCAGGTATCGCTATACTAGTTGTTAGAGCCACACTCTCAACAGGACCTCCAGAATGTTAAGTCAGACCCACTGGGGGTGTGGGGTGTCTGATGTGCAATCTGATGCCGCAGGAAAGATGCAGAGAATTGCACAGAAACTAGATTACAAAACAGAGTTTATTTAAAAGTAAATCAGAGGGAGGGAGAGGGAGGGAGGGCGGGGGGGGGGGAGAGAGAGGAGATTCACCTCCCCAGGGTAGGTAAGGGGGCCAAAGCCAGAAACATGGCTACAGCCATAGCTCAAAGAGCACATGGCCACACCAGAGTCTAGTAAGGCAATGGACACAATGGCCTGGCAATGGCTGTGGCAATGCCACCGGTGGCAATGGCAACTGGCTGCTCATGGTGGAGTCCTTTTAACCCTTCCCTTTGATGGGGGACAGTCATTAAGGTGATTGGGTAGTGGTCTGCTCCACAGGTAAGTGCAAGTACTGACATCAGGTGATGGATGGCAGGCAGATGGGTGGGCTAGTCATATGATTGCTGCCATGGTGGTGGGGTCCGTCTGTGCCACGTAGATCACTAAGGGTTAATAATGTTAACTTGGAGATTTGGGACCAAAGGAATTTTTCCGCAAGAGACCTGTCAGACAGTTTTCAATTCACAAGTTCCTTGACTAAAAGGTGGCCTTATTATCATTTCTACAGCTTTGACCAGCCAAGGGGTGATCTTTGACCTTCCACCTTGACAAGGAACCTGAAAGTTTGCTAGAGATTATTATGCTAAACCATGAATTGAAAGGTTGGGCTGTTGCATCTG
This sequence comes from Cephalopachus bancanus, assembly GCA_027257055.1. Classification (NCBI taxonomy): domain Eukaryota; kingdom Metazoa; phylum Chordata; class Mammalia; order Primates; family Tarsiidae; genus Cephalopachus; species Cephalopachus bancanus. Next base: position 6,373,779 of record JAPVLO010000027.1, read on the forward strand.
AAGGAGATTTGCTGAGGGGGTGAGGTCGGCTGCCACTTGGCCTGCAGTAAAATGTAATTTTTAAATGTCTGAACTGCCTCTTAAAACCTGCCTACTGGAAATTTTTCTATCTACGTGTAACCTGTGCTAGATTCAAAGCGTGTCAGGGGTAAAGTCTACGAAAAAATGTCTATGCTGAGGCAAAAAGACTATGCTAAACTAAGTTTATTCTCAGTTTCTATAGGTATCTCCTCTCACAAGTCATTTGCTGTCGATGGAAAGTACAGAAGAATATGGGATTCCAGTCAAAAACACAGAGAACCTATCGGTGATGGGAAAGGCAATAGTGAAAATGCAAAAGCAAATGTGTTGCCTCAGAGGGCTTCAGCCTCTGCTGAACATCTGCTAAACTGGGAAGGAGCATTCTGTAGATCTCAAAGTCCTCTGTTGGTTCAGTCCTATGGAATTATCCTCTTCCTCTGTAACGAAGCTGCAACTTTGACTGGACCTTGGAGGAAAGAGATGGTGTGAGTGAAGATCCCAAAGTCAGGTCAAGGCTACAGGTGTGTGGGGTGAGGGACCGTCTCCAGAGGATGGTACTCAGACCTTTTGAGAGCTGGATTTCTTCTACACAGCAGTGTTAATGACCCTCACTGGATTATAGTAAGAGTTAAATCAGATGATGCAAATGTGTCACATTAGACTTCATATATATTATTTCTCTTTGCTTTTTAAGTAATTTTGCACTTTTGTTCAGATGTTAATAACATATTCCCTATCTTGTACATATACATGTAAGCATCTCTTTGTTAATCAACAAATGCACTAAAGTCTACTTCTGGGGTTTCTCAGATCTCTAACATTGGACCAACTATCTTTCCCAACATCTAACTGTATTAAAACTCATTCCTTTCACAATGATTATTACTGTTATTATTACCATTAACTGCAATAGCATTGCACTGGCCTCTAAACTGTGAAACATAGAGAACCTTCTTATTTTATTGTTCTTTTTGGTCCCCAAACATGAGCTGTTGGATTAAAAAAAAAAAATCAGGATTTCAATGGGAGAGAGATCAGTATTTGAATAGGGGAAGCACTTAATGGCTCTAGCTTTCAAGAGTCTAGCCATTTAAAGAATTCTATGTAAGATAAGAAATCTAGACTCTGGACATCTGTCAGCTCAACGATTATCAAATCTGTTATTTTGCGCGGCCATCTCTTCTTCAGTGGTTCCTTGTGGGTTCAAGGATCTCTTTGGGAGAAATTAGATTTATTAGCCTTCTTTCCTAGGCTTTTATGTTCCTCTATTTCACACTTTATGATGACAAGAGGCTGGAACTCTAGAACAGACTACACATGTAGCCCAGCTACCATCTCTAAGATCAGTTTCATATTTTCAAACATAACAGCACTATTTAATCAACAGCATTTTCACATCTGACCCAACATTTCTGCCATCCCCTTTCCCATTACTATACCTTCTGACACAGATAACCACCAGTGCCGCCTCTTAGATTATTCTGAATCCTTACTCATGATATTTTGAGGACGAGAAACTCTCCTGGTGCCTAACTAAACAGAACAAACTTCACTGCACAAATGACCAATATTCCAGACGCATCATGAACAAAGGCCTGAAGACCTGTTTGGTGGCCCTGTTCTTTCCACGACACCCTTCGTACACGTGATTATATCACACTGTGTCACTTTTTCTCCTAGGCAGGCATTTAGCACTGCTTTTCATTTAAGTCTTTTGCCGGTGGAGTGATTCTGCTGCTGTCAGATTACATTATGGATATTAGGTCTTGAATGAGCTGTAACTTTCTGCAATTGAAAATTTATAACACAAAGACAATTTTATTGGGCCTTGTCATTGTCTAATACACAACCCCTTGAGTATTCAGGGTCATGTTGATTTCTAGGATTCTATCTGCATAGCTCACATGTGCTGAATTATGAAGGCACTGCGTTTTCATTCCTTGTTTGTGCTCTTGGGCTAATTCAGCCTTTACTGTGATAAAAGTATGTTCGTATTTCCTTTCCTTATATTCCACTTTCTTATATGCTAGGTTTTTCTGAAACTTCCTAATAAGATAACCTACTGTTACAAATAGAGAAATATGATAATCAAAATCTATCTAGGAGCCCATTTTAAATATTAGATCTTCAGCAGAATGTAGACCTTTTGCAAGAACTAACAATGATGAGCTGTATTTTCCTTATTCGTGATGATACACTGGTAGACATGTTGAATTGGCAGTGAAATTCTTAGAAACAAAGGAGGAGGGAAAGCAAGGGACCTGGACGATACAATTGGATACCCTGAGAATATGGTTAAACTGGACCTTCTGTTATAAGATGTTTCAATAATCACAAGTCTTCCCGTTTTTATAAAATTAGAGTTTTATCGATGCAATTAAAACTTAAAACTCAACATTCACTCAAAAAATTACTCAAAATCTGCTATGAGTTTTATTCTGAGTTAGCAGAAACCCGATTCTTTCGTTGAAAGCAGTAATGTAGGAGTGCTGGCTTTTATATCTAACCAGTTGCTAAACTAGACTGCTGGGTCAACCTTTTAATGATCCTTCTTTCACTATCCTTTCCCTGAAAAAAGAATCACCAAGGCCAACTTATTACTGAGCAGCAACTCGCTGCAAAGCATATCCTATGTATAGCAGTTTCTTCTTCCTGCTACCACAATATAACTGAGAATATTTCATTACACCTCACAAATCCGTACTAACTTAGTACATGCACACTGCTATGGAAGGAAGCCTGAGACTGACAAATGTGTAAGACTGTTAGTCCACACATGTGTGGTGGTTGTTATTTAATATCTTTGGACCATACAAACCAGTTATGAAGACCAGGGTCAATGTAAGCTTCAGAACAGGTTTATTAAGTCTACAATAAGCCAAGCAGCTAACATGACCCTTTTTTCAGCTAGGATGATGAATCCCAGAGCTTAAAATTGGGCAGCAGAAGTCCTACAAAAGTGTCACAGCACCTTTCCTCTAGTGACTAACTACACAAGGTCCATAATGAGTCTCAGGGGTCCTCATGCTTCTTGGTCTAGAGAATTCTCCATGAAACGAAACATATGAGGGCTGACTTCCTTCATGACATTCTTAAGGAAAGTGTGATCTTGGAAACTGTCTTCTTATTGTTAGGCTTCTGAGGTGTCCCCTAAATCCATCCCCAATTCAGTGACTGTCTTGCTAAGTGTTTTTAAAAAGTCAAATATTCAAACTTTCAAGCTGTATTAAGTGTTTTCGGTGGAACTGCAATTTAGGGCAAATTATTTTAATTTATTTTACAATACTTTGTGGTTAAAAACCCTAGTTTGCAAGTAACAACAGCTGGGTTCATCATGGATGTTTCGATAAGCATCTCTTTGTTAGACAACAAATGCACTAAAGTCTACTTCCGGGCTTTCTCAGATCTCTAACAGTGGACCAACTATCTTTCCCAACATCTAACTGTATTAAAACTCGTGGTGAACATGTTCCAACTTCTGTTATGTATAAACCGGTAGCGAAAAGGTAGAGCAGAAAAAGAAAGGAATTCCAACATTTAGCAGACAAACAGACTAGGTTTCAGGAATACTCACTCATCCAACAATTACTGGTTTAGCATATACTATTTTATAAGAGATTCTGCTAGCAGTCCTGTGTGCATAAAAAATAAGCCAGATAGACTGCTCTCAAAAACATGTAATGTGCTTAGAAATTTGAAGAACATCTACCATTAGAGGTAAAAAAAAAAAAAAAAATCTACACTTCAGAACTCAAGGCCACCAATACAAATTTATACTCCATACACACATACACTTTTCAGATTCCAATACAGCACTTTTAATACAAAGGAGTGATGAATGCCTTACAAGAATATATTGCCATGGGGCACCACAGTAGGAAAATGAAACTGCCCCCCAGGGTGTTAATAGGGTCGGCCTGTGAAGACCTGGTGAACGCTAGCCCTGATTCCTCTGTGACCTCCCGGGACAACTCTGTACCTCTAATGGTTTAGCATTAGGAAAATGCTCGGCTGCAACAATGCTGGCACAAGATAAGTGCCCACTGAATGAAGGACTGAAAGTATGAATGACCACAAATGACTGAAGAGCAAGTGTGTCCCCTGGGGTATGTAATGTGAAGGCAAATGCTCCAATTGTTACAAGGCACTAGGAAGTATAAAATGCAGCTGACTAACAATGTATCTGTTATGAAATTTACCAAACCTCAAAGACTCACTGTGCATCCACAGATTCGACTCCTTTCCACTATTCTCTAATATGCATTTTGTGCATCAAGAGCACTGATTTGGACACAGCTCTGCGAATAGTATGAATGAGCTGCAACCAGAGTTAGCCAAGGGAAAGGCAATTCCTCACGTACATCAACAATGCTTGCCTTTCTAGAAAAAAAATCCTTGTATTTTGATATAACTAAGTACACACATGTATGCATACTTGTATGTATAATGCTATCTTCAAAATTCTGGAGATTTGTCGAACTCCTCCCTTACTTCTAGTTTGCTTGATATTATAATCCAGTTTGTGAGGGTTGTATTAATATTTTTGCAGATATATTGGTCCCCCCTTTTTTTTTTTTACATCTTTTGAAACAAGAATAGACACATGATAGAAAAAACAACAAATGCTTTGCAGACACAAGGATAAAAAATCATTTTCAAAGGACGTGAGATTCCTTGGTTATTATAGAAAATGCTACAGAAGATGGAAAATTTAAAAACAGAACAAAAAAAACAGCGGCTCATGCCTAAAATCCCAGCACTCTGGGAGGCAGAAGTGAGAGGACTGCCTCAGCCCAGGGGTCCCAGATCAGCCTGGGCAACCTCGTCTCTACAAAAAATATTTAAAAAATTAGCTGGGTGTGGTGGCGCGCACTTGTAGTTCTAGCTCCTTGGAAAGTTGAGGTGGAAGGATTCCCTGAGCCCAGCAGGTCAAGACGGCACTGGCTGTGAGTGTGCCACTGCACTCCAGCCAGGCAACAGAGTGAGACTCTGATCAAAACACACACATACATGCACATACACAGAGAAAGGACTGGAGACGCAGGAAGGGGTAGATATTGCTCTCTTCGAAGACATTAGTCAACATAAATGAACTGCCCTTATGCAGCCACTTTTTTCCAGACAGTACTTTTTAGTCACTAAAAGGAGGTATAAAGTAGCTCAAGCTACCATAGCTGTAAGATGTAGTAGTTTATGTCAAGTGGACAGAAAGATCCTATTCTGAGTGAGGGAAAGACCATTTGAGGAAATACACTGAAAATTATAAGTGTGTGTTGACAGAAAAATGAGATGAATGGTTTACACTGGTAGAAGGCACACAAACCCAAAGCCTGCGATTTTAAAAACAGGAAATTCAGAGTAAGCGCAGAGTATTACTCTGTTTGAAAAATCACAGACATATAAATTAAGTTGCCAAGGAAGACATCAAAAACAAACAGTATAAATGAGTTTTAGGAGACAAGAAGACACTTTAATGGGGGCAGTTGGGATTTAAGGCTGTAGTGACAAAGTAGGCGGCTGGGGTAGCAAAACTGAGAGGTGACAGCAGTGTGACAAAACGTCACCATCACCGCTTTAATAGCATCAACCCTGGACCACTGCACCATTTTGGAGTAACTTAAAATGAAGAAAGCACGTTATTAGATAATAGATCATCGGTTTATTAAAAAAGGGAGTGAATAGAAGAACTTAATCCCTCGAGGAAGGAGTGTTTTCAAAATTTAGTTATGATGGCTGAGCCACTGGGTGGCTTGTGTGAAATTTTTTGTTGTCGTTGTTAACCAAATTATCCATCCTAAACCTGCTTTCCTTCAGTAATGTATCCAACTCTGGGGCTTTCGCCCTGTAGTCCCAATACCAATAACAGGGGTCAATGAATAATCCTGATTTCTGGCTCATAAAAGTTTAGATTTACGTCCAAGCACATTCATTTTATAGTCAACAAGAAAAATGACTATTCCCCCACTCCCTGAACCCCGGGAGACGACTGCTAGGGAGTGTGGTTTGCAGGGCACCTGCTGTTTAATGATTTGCACTCAGCTGGGGCCCGGAGGTCCTCACACTACATTTGTATAAGTTCTTGGCCATTTCCACCACTGATCGGGTCAATTTCAAAAGAGAGCCCGTTGAACCTGAAACCATCATAATTAATGGTCCAGATAAGTGGTTCCCATTAGAAAGGAAGCCATGTAGATTAAAGGAAGGAGTACAACAATGTCACGCAATAATAGGGTAAATCCTGTCTTATGCCTATTTGTGATCTATCTGTTTTTCCAGGAAAGATAATTTTGGCCTGCACTTTTCTCCACCATCCTGGTCTACATGAAACCACTTCATGCTTTAAAAAAAAAAAAAAAAGGTATATAAGCATATGTGAATCAGAGTGAAGTATGAGGTTGTCCACAAGCTATGGAAAGTAATTATAAGAAGAATGTATGAATGCATATCAAAGGGATTTTCAATCTTTTGAGAGCCTTTCGAAATTTCACATATGATGATAGATTGTTAGCCTAGTGAAATCAGAGACCATGGAAGTCACATATACCACTGTATACCCAGAACGTAGCACAGAGTCAGGCATACAGCAGGGATTCCATAGATGCATGTGGGATAGGTGAATAAATAAATCAATCATAATACCTCATTAAACTTCCTATTCACCCGACACAAATGATCACAAATTTTTGGAAAATCTTTAACACTGCCTTTTAACGTTACATCTTTAAATGCTGAATCCGTTTGTTCTAGGTCTGAAAAACATGAAGTGAATTACATGCATATTTGCAATTTATTTTCAACTGAGCCAACTTTATCCCACTCCATTTCCATCTTTACTGGGAATAAAGAAGCTAAGTGATACTGTCCTTTTCTTTAAAAAAAAAAAAAACCATACAAGTTGTTGGAACCAATCTCATTTCACAGAAAAGTCATCAAGAATGAGAAACACGACTACATTAACAGTATATATGTGTATGCACAAGTCTCTCATCTTTCAATATCAGAAAAGAGAGTCAGAGATATAAGAGAGAAAAGACAGAGAGAGAGGGGAAGAGTGAGGAGAGACACCAGTCTTCATGTTTCTGTACATATGAGCTTTGTAATTTTGTCCTTGTCTTTCAGCAGTGAGAGGCCCTTCACCAGACTGTGATCTATCAATGTACTCATCACTAGAGAAGACTGGCCACTGTGTGGTTCTTTTGTGGGAACAGAGAGTATCTCACTCTACTAAGGAACTGCCCCCACATGGTGTTTAGCCCCAGAGAGCTCCCTCACATCACAGAGTATCATCACCAAACTCTCATCCTTTCCCACCTGTCAAAACCCTGCCTCAGAACTGGGCTCTCCCTGCAGTGTTTGTAAATAAGGACTTCACAGGCCATGAACTACCTCCTCATCCCACGTCTACAATCCACGACTGGAGAGCTGGAGACTGAAGGACAGGGAAGAATTGGGAAACTGTGGACATCCAAAGTATCTGCCCTTGTTTTTAATTTTTCTGCCCCTTTACAGGGGGCCGGCATTCAAAACCATACATTTTGGTCCCAGAAATTACAACCACACCACTATATCTTTGGAGAGACACCCTCCCTCCTTCACCAGGGGCTTCCCTTAAGCCCTGTCCCCACCCTACACTGGACCAGGTGTCTCCACACACTCCCACAGATCAGCTGCTGACCTCCACGATGGCAATTTCAAACTCTGAAATCATTTCCTGTGTTTTTGTACAAGACTGTAAGTTTCCTAAAGACACAAATTATTTTGTCTGAATAAATACAACTTGAAAGATCCGCAGAAGAATTTTTTTCATGACTGCTTGTTTTGCAGAGGCCCATTTCTCCTAGTTTGAAAGGAGCAAAAACCTAAGAGGAAGGGGAAAACAGGTCTCAAATCCTACCCACAATTTATCAAGTCAGGAAGTTTGCTGAAATAATCTCCGTGGACTTACTTTCTGAAGACATTTTGAATGAGCCCAGAGAGGTGGCTGTCACTGTCTGGAGGGTACAGCTGGTTGGAAACCAGCACAAAGAATCAACTGATTTTGCCCCTAGGTTTTTTGACTTTGACAATTTCTGAACATCATAAAAGCCTTCTTAACATGGCTCTGTATTATGTAAAGCAGATGTCCTTGGTTCCTAAACTGATTAGTAAGTGGTTTATATCATTCTGATGGTTGCCACTGTATTGCAAATACAAAAAAAAAAAGGGAGTGAGGCTGTGGAGCCAGACAGTTCTGTACAGCTTGGAGAATGACAGGCTGTCACCTTAAGAAGGAATCCAGGGATACAGCCAAGGCCTTGCTGCCGAGATCCACTTTCAAAAGAAGAGGCTCCAAACGCTCACCAGTGCTCTCCGTGAAAACAACAATGAATGCTCCATTCAGCAGCTCCTTGAAAACACAATGGGAGGCAGAACAGACACCCAGACAGTTGCCAGAGATGCCTTCATTATCTGAAGTATCTGTCCTGGATCCAGAATGTTCCAGACTCTTTAAGATGAACTCACATTCTGCCATGATTCTAGGCTACATGGTTTACCTGGCAAATACAGACAGCATAAAGCCCCCTCACCAGTCTGCACTGAGCTCTCCCTAGAGACGTACATTTCCTCAGTGAAAGGCATGATCACCTCTGCTCCTCCCACTCCCACTGTCAAGTCATCAGCATGCTGGGCTCTGTGTATTCAGAATCACACCTCCCTAAAGTCAGTTTCTGCAGAAGAACTATGGGGTATCCTTCAATAAGAAACAGACACGCAGCCGGGCTCGGTGGCTCAGCCTGTAATCCTGCGCCTTTGGGAGGCTGAGGTGAGTGGATTGCCTGAGCCCGCGCGTTCGAGATCCGCCTGGGCAACTTGGCAAGACCTCATCTCTACAATAAATCAAAAATTAGCTGGGCGTGGTAGTGCGCGCCTGTAGTTCCAGCTACTTGGAAGGCTGAGGTGGAAGGATAGCTGGGGCCCAGCAGGTTGAGGCTGTGGTGGCCGGGAGCGGCCACTGCACCTCTAGTCTGGATGACAGAGTGAGACTCCAACTCAAAAAAAAAAAAAAGAAAAAGAAAAAGAAACAGACATGAAGCAAACCCATTTTTCCCCACACATGGAAAGTCAAAGACAACAAGAAAAAGACACTAACCTCTCAGCACTGGGCATGTTTTCTTCATTGCACTAACCAGAATTTGTAACTGAAGCTTATTTTTGCGATTACATCACCTCCACTTGACCAGGACCTCCTGAAGAACCTGAATCATCTCTGTTTCTCTTCATCATTGCATCCATGACACAGCATGGTGCCAGGCCCACAGTAGGGCCTCAGATATTTAAGGGGGGAAGGGAAGAAACAAAAGAAAAAAGGAGGGATGGGGGAAGCTGAGAGGGAGGGAGAGGGGAAGGAAGGGTACTGCAAAACAGAACATTCTGCTTAATGCTTTGGCATCAGAAGAATTTGCCTAATTTCTTTCATGCAAACAGTCCAGACCTACAAATATTCTAACATCTTATATGTGCTATTTACTCACAAGCCCTCAGAGACTGGCTAGCCTCAGATAACACAAAGATGGGTCTTAAAATTTTATATCAACCATGTAATTGGACCCATCAAGGGAGAAATTGGTTTTCTATGCCTGGAAATTGGTGGAAATTTTATTAGTTCTGAATTTGCGAAATAGTATGTAGTTGAAAAGTCCTGACTGTGTAGCCTTATGAACTCCTTGGGCGAGATACCAGTCTAAGGGGGTGATTTCTGACCCTGACAAGAATACACCTTGGGGATGAAAAAGTGGAAGCCAGGGACGCTGAGCTCAACCACAGGCTGCACGCCCTCCTGCAAGCTCTTGACATCTCGGCTAGGGAATGCATGTAAAAGCTGTTGATTTGAGAGGCACTGGGTGGCCAATCCGTGTGCTGCTGGAGCCGCACCTGCAGTCATTCTGCACTTCAAGGACTCCAAGCTTCAGGCAGGAGCACGGAAAAGTGTCTGTAAGAACCTCTGTGCTATCTGTAGTGCTGCTGTAAGTCTGGTGAGGGCCCTCTTCGGCTTTCAGGTGGTAATCTAGGAAATCAAGGGCCCAAACCAGCCACGCACAGGGGGTTGTCAGGGTTGGAGAGGGGTGGGGAAGCAGGAGGAGGAACGAAGAGCCCCCCAGATGCAGGAAGGTAGGAGCTAAACGTCTTCCAGAGTTTCACAGCCGAAGGTAGCTTTCCTGTCCTCCCCTGGAGCTCTGAAGGCCAGGAGTGGGAGCTGGGACTTGTGGGTGGGGGCTGTCTTCGGAGATGCTGGTATTCACAGAAATTTCCATTTCCAAGATGTGTGGGCTGAGGACATCTCTAAGTAACATAAAGTAAGCTTGAAGTCTGATGCTCTCTTGATTAATTTTCTATTATTCAACAATGACAGAAACAGCTGAAAAGAAACCCTGTTACATCTTTAAGAAGTTGGGAGCAAATCCTAGCAATGTTTCTCTCTTTCTGTTCTTGAGGGAAGGAGCGCGGGGAATGCGGACAGTCTTGCGACCTGTTCAATCAACCACTCGGGGACTATTTGCCCCTTGGCACTAGTAAGCAGGGTATACCTTTCTGCACCAATGTGTAAATTAAGAGCTAAATATACGTACTTCTGTCTGCAGCTGCCTGGACTTTCCAGCACGTAAAGTCCTTGAAGACAGTATCTGCCGCACCTGGCAAAGGTGCTTGACACACAGGATGTGCCCAGGGAATGCTTGTTGACCCACACAAACCACGCCTTCCACCTGCAGAATCGGCATGGACCTGCCTCCAACCAAATTCTGCAGATGTCAGGAAACTAACTCCAGGGAAATGAAGTGAAAGGAGGAGTCACCTGGCCTGTGGCAGAGACTGCCCAGTTGTATACAGTCATCAAAATTCAGACTGTACACCTAAGACAGTGAATTCTACTGTATGCAAAGAATACTTCAGTAGAAAAAAAAAGAAAGAAAAAGGAGAGGAGTCAAACAGCCAAAAAAGCAGTACCCGTAGGATTTGAACCCAGACATACCCATACTCTTTTTCTTTTTAGAGACAGGGTCTTGCCCTGTCATCTAGGCTAGAGTGCAGTGGTGTGATCATAGCACACTGCAGCCTTGACCTCCTGGGCTCAAGTGACCCTCCCACCTTGGGCTCCCAAGTAGCTGGGACTACAGGTGCACACTACCACAGCTGGCTAATTAAAAAAAAAATTGTGCAGACAGGGTCTTGCTATATTGTCCAGTCTGGACTTGAACTCCTGGCCTCAAACAATGCTCTTTAGTTTCCCAAGGTGCTGGGATTACAGGTATAAGCCAGCATGCCCAGTTCATATCATACCCTTGACCACTGGAGTGTTCTAGTTCCTTTGATCATTACAGAAGGGGAAGGAAGGCTTTTTCATGAGTTTATTTGCAATTTGTATTTCTTCTTCTGTGGAAGGCCTATTTGTATCCCTTATCCACCTTTTTCTGGGGTTTTGGGATTTTTAAAAATAATTTATACAAGTTTTTTAAATCCTAAAAAATAGTAATGCTGTCCATAAAAAGGAGCTAGAGATTCATAGTACAGACATGACATTTCTGAACAAGATGTTTCTTCCGGAATTGATGGAATAAGTTATTAATGGTTATACTATGCTAGAGGGAACCATAAATGTGACTGGTGTTACAGGATACATTTTTTCTCTTTAAATTTTTGTTTAAAACCCTATGCAGGGATCCATGGAGAGTACTAATCACACGCTTTCACAAGAAACTAGGTCTGCTCTCCTGAATCACAGGAAATCTCCCCGCTACTTCTGAGGTTGTTGGGTGATATCTTCCGATCTTCAAGAAAGGATCGTTCTGGAGTAAAATCTGACTTTTAGGAGGCAGAGCGATCAAATGTCACCAACTCAATCTATTGCTCTGTTTTCTCAAACTCTCTGAAATTTGTCTGTTCAAGTTTACTCAAGAAATATAAAGTGTAAGGGGGAAAAAAAACACCTCTGGACCGTCACATCCTCATTAGTACAGGAAGACAGAAGAAGACATGGTGTGTCTTGGTGTTGAAGTCTCATTAGTCCCCATCTAGTTCCAGCCTTGTTCATACATCTGGTCAACCGGATGGTGGCTCTGGAAAGTGCCTGAAGCTGTCCGTTCTGTCTGCGCATCTCCATTCACTTTTCCTGATGAAGTCACCACTTAAGACAGGCAGGGGAGCAGGCCTCCTCCATCCTCATTTCACAGAGAGTGACAGGAGTTAAGCGACTTGGGAAAGGTCATACAGCCAGTCATCGGTCAGGACCAAAATAGAAGCGGGGTTTGCTGACCTCCTTGTCTCTGCTCAAGTGATTCAAGGACAAGAGAAGTGACTCCTGAGCTGTAAAATAACACTCAGGCTTTTGATTTTCTCATCCTGGTGAGGAGGAGCTAAGACGTTTACCTGCTTTAACATTTCTCTTGGACATACACATGAGAGGACATTGAATGGGTGGGGACAACAGGAAGTCAAGAATCCCACAGTTAATAACTTCAGTTTTTCTACTGACTAGCTACAACCTTAGATAGAATACTGGGAGCCACGGTGTCTCTGTTTTTCTCTCTACACAAGGGGGACATGAGAAATTACTTACTGAACATACTAGGCTTTTAGCAGAAGTGACCTATCTTTGAGTATTGTTACACAAAGATTTGGGAACAGAAGACATGAATGTGGCATTTGTGCATGCCACTTAAGATGAAAACAGGAATCAAGTGAAGGGGACCCCTGAAAACAGCACACAGAGCCTTGGATTAGGGCCACGGATGAAGACTAAGCACACGTGTAAATGGCATTTACTTATCAGGCACTTGGGCAAGGCGCTCTCAGCTTGGCATTACTAAAACATATCACCTTCACGGTGCAAATCAGGCTTGACACCGGGTCTTATTTAATTCACAGACACGCTCATACTTCTGCAAAACTTAAAAAAAAAAAAACTTTTAATTACTATTTGTAGAGCATCTAAGACAATTAAATTGTCTTAGGTAAATTCTGATTACCCTTTTGTTTTTTAAAAACATAGAGGCAGAGAATAAACATTTCTACACAGCCATTCCAGCAAAATGCCTTTTGAGGCAGAATGCTTTGAATACGTTCTGCCTTATAAAAAATGTATAAAAGGACAGCACAGGAAAGGGCTGTGAGGCGTGACATGGCCCATCACGCCGTGCATGCGTGAGCTGGCTTTTACAAGATCAGAACCAGAAGCTAAGATGAATGCTGTTCACCCAGGCTTGATGCCCTGGAAGGTCAGGGTCACATTGTGTGGGGTCAGTGGCAGAGCCACTCAAGGGTACCCTTTCAGTGAGCTATACATTTTCAAAATATTTGGGCGATTTGTGTTATGTGTCACCTCGAATGAAGACTCCCTTGCTCCATTTTAATGGCAACAAGCACCATGTCTATCTCATGATACCATCACACATGTGGTTTTTGTTTTCATCAATAAGTAGCTAAACATAAATCCTCTAAGAGGTTGCAGAACAGAACCCCAAGTTGGACCCAGGTCTAAAGGACTGGCCTCTGGAGCTGCCACAGGGAAGAGCAGGAGAGCTAGACCCACAGGACATCAGCACGTCCTCTTGGGCATTCTCAACAACTGGAGAACCACTGTCTTTCTGAATGAGACCTAACCAGTTTCTACAGGGCTTGACGTTTTGCAGAACGCTTCGACTCTGTGATAGCAGTAGGATTAATATCACTACACCCATTAAATGGAGAAAGCAACTCAGAAAGGTGACTCAAAGCTGCACGGCCAGTAAATGTCAGAATCCAAAGTCAGTTCTTCTAAGTCAACACACTAGGCATTCAACAAAATCTCTTAACAGTCTTAATAAGAGATGTGAATGGAGAGATGTAATGTAAAGGAATACAATAGTTAGGTCAGGTCATCACTGGTTGTCAATGTGATTTACAAATCATTGCCTTGTATTACTCAGAAGCAGCACAGCAGGGTGGTTTGACTGTGGATTCTGATGCCAGATCACACAAGTTCAAATCCAAGTTCTGCCATTACCAGCTGTGTGATCCTGGGCGAGTTAACTATCTTTGCTCGAGTTTTCTTATCTTTTCTTTTTTTTTTTGAGTTGAAGTCTCACTCTGTCACCCAGACTGGAGTGCAGTGGCATGTTCCCGGCTACCACAGCCTTGACCTGCTGGGCTCCAGCAATTCTTCTGCCTCAGCCTTCCAAGTAGCTGGAACTATAGGCATACGCTACCACGCCTGGCTAATTTTTTTATTTTATTGTAGAGATGAGGTCTTGCCAAGTTGCCCAGATGGGTCTCGAACCCGTGGGCTCAGGCAATCCACTCACCTCAGCCTCCCAAAGTACGGGATTACAGGCTGAGCCACCGAGCCCGGCTCAAGTTCTCTTATCTTTAAATGAGGGTGATCACAGCACTTAAGTCATATAACTGTCATGTGGATTAAATAAGTTAATGCTGCAAAGCATGCCATACTTTAAGTGCTGTATGTTCGTTAAATGAATGAATAAATCATTCTACTACGATGAATGTACTTCCCCGGGTGACAGAAACAACTTTCTGATGAATTTGTAGTAGACATCACCTCAGTGATACCTTGTACAAAGTTTCTTTCCATGAATCCTGATACTTTTCTTTGCCACATGACCGAAAAGGAGTACAGGATATTTTCTCATTGAATTCTAAAAGAGAAGGGACTGGGTGTTATAGCTGACACCTGTGATCCCAATGCCTTGGGAAGGATCACTCGAGGTTGGCAGTTAGAGACCAGCCTGGGTAACACAGCAAGACTCCATCTCTACAAAAAAAATTTTTAAAAAATAGCCGGGTATGGTGGCATACCTGAAATTCCAACTTGGGAGGCTGAGTTGAGAGGATCGGTTGAGCCCAGGAGTTTGAGGCACAGTGAATGAGCTATGATCACACTACTGCAACTCCAGCCTGGACACCAGAGCGTGTCCCTGTCTCTAAGTTAATTAATTAATCCATTAATTAAGTGGGGGGACCACTACTGGACATCTAACCTACTACCCCAAATCAACGACCACTCTTCTCTCCACAGTTTGGAAAACCACTAACTGATTCTGCCAAATAATTTACACGGGTTGATTAAAGAAAGAAACTGACTCTGCCAAAATGATCATCACACTCAGTTGTGCAGCTGAGGACTTAAGACTGGCGGGCCTGCTGGTCAGTTTCTGATAAGCCTCCAAGCCGCTCTGTGTTCAAGTTAAAGAACACAAGTATGTTCGTGAACATCCATGGACTCTTCGTTGAAAGAGCCCACCAGATTCAGAGGAATCTCTGGATCTGAAAGATCATTAGGTTTCAAAAACTAAAACAAAGACTAGAGTACTGAGGAGGCTCTACTTTGGAGAAGTCCTGGCCATTTAAAACTGCAGATAGTTTGGTTTTCTGCTCTACCATTTCTGTGGCCTGGAGTTCTTGCAGAGAAGCAATTCAAATACATTAGGGTGCTAAATTAAAAGGATTTTACCATAGACATTTCTAATACCATCCCTCAGGATTGAGGCCATTTTTAACATTGTTTGCTATTTTCCTGCATTTATCACCTGGAAACCAAGATGCTGGCTGCCGTTAGGGGAAAAGGTCCCTCATGTTTCGTCTTCACTTCCAATTGTCAAAGCATAAATGTCAGATAGATTTCAAAGAAAGGTGGTACATGATGTGAAAAATCGGCCTATTTTTCACTCTAGGAGAGGGCACAGAGACAGGTGTTAAATCGATTCCTATCAAAATTATATTTTTAATATCCCTGACAACCAGCAACACCAAACTGGATTAGCAGTGGTGATGAGCCACTCGGATCTACCTATGTTTTCATCACGTGTTCTGGTATTTTTTTTTCCTTGGGTCTATTGTTTTTCCTCTGTAGCTCTGTCAAGTGTCAGTTGTGACTTTCTGAGTGGCTTTGAGTAATGGGATCAGCTAATGTTCTGTACATGAAGAAATTCCATATCATTCGCTTCTCTAAAAATACTGCTGCCTGCCACCGGCGCCAATCAACAGTGATGAACAGCTAACGGGACAAGTAGGTCCCTAAATTTACTTCATATCTGACAGCCCTTCAGCAGATATGGATAATGGATCCCTGTGACTCGCAAATGCAACTCCCTCCTACTACAAGCTAGCCCTTTCTTTTCCCCAGGAGAAAGGGCGAGAAATCTTCACAACCTGCATTCTTCCTGTCCCCTTCTCAGCAATCCAACAAATGTCTATAGCATCAGGTTCTTTGCAGCCACTGGGCTGGATATAAAACACTGCATAAGACACACCTCCTTTTCATCCATTAAAAAGCCATTCGTATGAGGCTTATGACTATGCTCGAATTAATGTTACCAACCAAAACAAAGCTGGAAAAAATGAATTTGTGGGTATGTCTATATCTTACTGCTCTACCTCCCTTGACCTCCAGATGTTCAAGTGGTTAATCTGCATCCTGGACAACGTGTAGCAAGCAGATCTGCATGTTTACCTGGGGCCAATT
Organism: Cephalopachus bancanus; assembly: GCA_027257055.1. Taxonomy (NCBI): domain Eukaryota; kingdom Metazoa; phylum Chordata; class Mammalia; order Primates; family Tarsiidae; genus Cephalopachus; species Cephalopachus bancanus. Next base: position 6,390,292 of record JAPVLO010000027.1, read on the forward strand.
TTATTCTCTAGGTGTGTAATTTGGATCCATCCATGCAAAAATGTTTCTTAAAGTCAGGCACAATGGGTCACGCTGTAATGCTAGCCCTTTGGGAGACAGAGGAAAGAGGATAGGCTGAACCCAGGGGTCTGAGACCAGCCTGAGCAACTTGGCTAGACCTTGCCTGTACATTTTAAAAAGTAGCTGGGCATGGTGGCACGTGCCTGTGGTTACAGTTACTTGGCAGGCTGAGGCGGAAGGATCACTCGAGCCCAGCAGGTCGAGGCTGTGGTAGCCATGAGTGTGCCACTGCACTCAGCCTGGGAGACAGAGTGAGACTCCGACTAAAAAAAACACACAAAAGTTTCTTAAGCCACTACTGTGTGCCAGAAGCTTCTATACTACATACTGGGAACTCAGTGGTGATGCAAAATGGACAGAATTACATGCAGAAAATCAACTACCTACTGAACTGATGGCCTTTAAAAAAAGAAAACGTACTTTAGTTGTATGTTTTGGCTGATTGGAGCTCAAAATCATATGCTAAAGATTACTGCATTTTTTGCAGCGTGTGTTGAGGAACAGTTATTGATCTTTCCAGTGTATAAACATCTTTGTGAAGTTTAAGACCTTAGGACATCTCATTGTAGCTTTGATTTGTATTTCTCTGATTAGTGAGGCCGAGCACTTTTTCGTATGTTTGTTGGCAGTTTGAATGTCTTCCTTTGAGAACTATGTTCACATCCCTCGCTTGCTTTTTAATGGGGTTGTTTTTTTTCCTGCCAATTCTTCTGAATTCCTTGTAGATCTTAGATGTTAGCCTTTTGTTGGATGCATTGCTTGCAAATATTTTTTATTCCCATTCTGTGGGTTGTCTCTTACTGATGGTTTCTTTTGCTTTGCAAAAACTTTTTAGTCTGGTAAGGTCCAACCTGCCCATTTTAGATTTTGCCGCATTTGCTTCGAGGACTTGGTCATGAATTCCTTGCCTACTCCGATGACCACGAGGATGTTCCCTAAGTTTCCTTCTAAGATTCTTATAGTTTGGAATTTCACATTTAAGTCCTTGATCCATTTTTGGTTAATTTTTGTATGTGGTGATAGGGAGGGGCCCGGTTGCATTCTTCTGCCAGGGGCTAACCAGTTTTCCCAGCACCATTTGCTAAATGTGATTTCCTTTTCCCCAATGTTTGTTTTCGTCGGCTTTGTTGATGATGAGTTGGTTAAAAGTCCATGGTTTTATTTCCAGATTCTCTATCCTATTCCATTGGTCTCTGTGTCTATTCCTGCACCAGGCTGCCTTGGTTACTGTAGTCTCTCTCTCTTTTTTTTTTGAGTTGGAGTCTCACGTCGTCGCCCAGACTGGAGAGCAGTGGCCACTCCTGGCCACCACAGCCTTGACCTGCTGGGCTGCAGCAATCCTCCCGCCTCAGCCTTCCGAGCAGCTGGAACTACAGGCGTGCGCTACCATGCCCGGCTAATTTTTTGATTTATTGTAGAGATGAGGTCTTGCCAAGTTGCCCAGGCGGGTCTCGAACCCGCGGGTTCAGGCAATTCACTCATCTCGGCCTCCCAAAGCACGGGAATACAGGCTGAGCCACCGAGCCCAGCGGTTACTGCAGTCTTGTAGTAAAGTTTGAAGTCAGAAGTATGATACCTCGAGCTTTGTTTTTTTTGCTGAGGACAGATTTGGCTACTGGGACTCTGTTTTTTGGTTTTTTTTTTGAGTTGGAGTCTCACTCTGTCACCTAGACTGGAGTGCAGTGGCCGCTCCCAGCCACCGCAGCCTCAACCTGCTGGGCTCCGCGATCCTTCCACCTCAGCCTTCTGAGTAGCCGGAATTATAGGCGCGCACTACTACGCCCGGCTAATTTTTTGATTTATTATGAGATGGTTCTTTTTGCTTCCATATGAATTTCTGTATTGCCTTTTCTAGGTGAAAAATGATGCTGGCAATTTGATAGGAATTGCGTTTCTGTAGACTGCCTTGGGTAGGATGGACATCTTGAAGATATTGATTCTTCCGATTCATGAGCATGGGATGTTTTCCATTTGCTTATGTCATCTTTGATTTCTTTGAGCAGTGTTTTGTAGTTCTCATTGCAAAGGTCTTTCACTTCTTTGGGTAGGTAGATGCCGAGGTATTTTATTTTACTTTTTGTGGCTTTTGTGAACAGGATTGTGTTTTTTATTTGATTCTCAGCCTGCTTGTTGTTAGTGTATGGGAATACACTGGTTTTTGCACCATGATTTTGGTCAGGATGCCATCAATAAAAAGTCAAAAAACACCAGGTGCTGGCGAGGCTGTGGAGAAAAGGGAACGCTTCCACACTGCTGGTGGGAATGTAAGTTAGTTCACCCTTTACAAAAAGCAGTGGGTGGCGTTTTTTTGAAGAAAAACAAAGAAGAAAAATGATTCTGAGCTCCAATCAGTCATATGGTACTACCAGATGATCCAGCAACCCCAATTCTGGGAATGCACTTGGAGGAACATAAATGGCTCTGCCAAAAAGACACTTGTACAGGCATGTTCACTGCAGTGCTCGTCACAACAGCGAAAACATGGAGCCAACCTAGATGCCGACTGAAAGTGGACTGGGTAAAGAAAATGTGGTAGGTATACAGGATGGAATACTATGCAGTCATAAAAAAGAACAAAACCATGCCCTTTGCAGCAACACAGATGCAGCTAGAGACCATTATTCTAAGGGAACTATCACAGAAACAAAAAACTGACTATTACATGTTCTCGCACATAAGTGAACCCTGGTCGCTGAACACATAAACACAAAGGTGAGAACAACAGACACTGGACACTGCCGAGGGAAGGAGAGAGAAAGAGGGGGAAGAAGAGAGGGAGGGAGGAAGGGGAGAAAAGGGGCACACAATCACACACTGAGGTTCAGGCCCACCATTAGGGGAGAGAGGGCACACGAGAAGCCCAAACTTCACCTGCACGCAATTTACTTACGGAGCAAATCCTCACATATACCTTACAACTCTAATATAAAAAATAAAGAAATACCTTAGTATACAATCAAATTCCTCAAGTCAAAAGAATTAAAGAACCATGGACAACCCATGGCAGCTGCACAATCACTTGATAGGAACCTTTTTCTTTCTAAAACCTATCACTATCCTCCACATATTCGGCTTCACACAACGAGTAGGTGTCTGATTGTGCTGAAATTCCAACCCTGGGCCTTGACTTAATCTCTTTTGATTTCCGACTCAGTGAGAGTATAGCCGAGTGAGAGGGTCGGCAAGTTTTAAACAGCCATTAAGTGGCTTGTGACAAATCCGAATTTGGTTTTATCAGAAGACATGCTATCACATCTAAAAACGTCCTAACTTCTTCAACATGCTATGTATTTACTGATACTATCTGTCTTACTCATCAACACGCCTTCACATCTGTTTTATACTGGCATTTTGCATAAATGCTACTGGCCGATTATGCCTGTGAATATTAAGAAATTATTATTTCTACATTCAAAGCATTTTTTATAGGTCTTTTTGATCATGATGCACTCTCATTTCGTTGACTCTCTGCTGTCAATACACTTGCAGCACCCAGCCCTTTGCTGGGTACTAGGGTGAGAAATTAAGAAATCCTTAAATGAGCTATTATATCACCCTTGAAAAAAATTAAACAGAAGGAGCAGTAGGGAGGAACACAATAATCAAAGCACAGAAGCATTTTCCAGGATTGGATTTGGATGCACTGTTTTTGGTCAATTACTACTTTAACTGAACCATCTACCATTCCTTCCACTGCTATTTTTGGTCTGGAGGAGGCCAGAAACAAAATAGCATACATGAAGCCACAAGCCACCAAGTTTTCTGACAGCAAAGACTCCCTAAAGTCTATCAAAATCAACAGAATAAATAAAAAAAAAAAATCAAGAAGTGATGGTCTCGGAAAATGACACCTGTCAAATCGAGAACCTTGATTTCATTTCTTAGGTTCCCGGGCTGGCTGCATAGAGGAGAACAGCCAGGACTCTAACTCGGATGACTCCAAACATGTTGCCCTGCTGGGGACCCAGGTCAGGACAGACTGTCACATATAATAAGGGATTCTCAAGAACCCAGCCCCACCAGAACACCGAAGGCCTTTTCCTGACTCTGATTTAAGGAATACCTGCTTCTGATATGGGATATTTATAAAATTCTACCTTAGTATCCCATGTCTATTTAAAAGTGCAAACATGAAAGATCTCCTTCCTGGCCAGACCCAGCTCCACCACCCTATCTCCAGCATAATTTTAATTAGTAAGTGAAGTCTATCGTATGTTAGCATCTCCTTTTCTCCACCCCCTGATGCATTTCTATATTCCCTTAACAGCCAATTAGTGGTAGCATCCAGGAGCCTGAAACCTATAACACGCGCTGCCCCCAATTCCCCATGCACCATCTAGTGGTGATAATGATATTAATAGTAATGATGATGGGGATGGTGTGATCCCCTCAATGAATTTAAAACACCTTAAAAGGCTATTTTAACAGCGAATAAAACAGAATCTGGATTTCTCTTTTGAAAACATTTCCCCCAAAACATGAAGTGCTTGCATTACCTTGGCAAAAATCACAGTGACCTCTAGGCTAGAAGGCAAGTTTAAATATTTTAAAATAGGATACTGATTTACTGAGAAATTGAAAACTGCATTTCCCTGTGCACTGGCCCTCCAAATACTGGTAGCAAGACAAAGTGTTTTTAGAGTTAGGACACAAGCTTCAGAAATAGGCTATACGTGTGGAAATGCAATGTGTCTACTTATGACGACTCACTTCTGAAAACATCTTCCATCATAAATTAATTTGCACTTGCCATAGCTTTCTGTCTATAAATTATTTTCTGTTGCCCAAACTTCTCATCTCAGAGATGCTTGCATTAAAACGGACTATTACTCTTGCTTTTCCCACAAATCAATATTGCTGTCCATAGCTTCTTGCCATTTGAATTTCTTCTCCTAAATAAACATAAAGGCATCTCTCTGGTTGTCCACCACCACGTCTACTACTTCTTCTGCTACTAAAAATATATAAACTGGCCAGTGAAGTGGCTCACACCTATAATCCCAACACTTACGGAGGCCAAGGTGAGAGGATTGCTTGAGTCTGGGAGTCCGAGACCAGTCTAGGCAATATAGCGAGACCTCATCTCCACCAATAAAAAAATTAGCTGGGTGTGGTGGTGCCCGCCTTTAGTCTCAGCTACTTGAGAGGCTGAGACGGAAGGACTATCTGAGTCCAGGAGGTCAAGGCTGCGGTGACTGTGCCACTGTACTCTAGCCTGGGCAACAGGGTGAGACTCTTACTAAAAATGTGTGTGTGTAGTGTGTGTATAATATTCCACGCTACATATTATGTGTATATATACACATACACATACATATGTATATGTGTGTGCATAAACAAAAAAAATTACATCAGACAGACAAGCATTTAGAATCCTCTTCAGTCCATAACCAGGACTTTCCTTTTTTTTTTTTTTAAAGAAAATGAATCCTCTTTAAAATTGACAATAGCTTTCCTGTAGAACTGTTAGGTTTTGCTGGGATAAACAAAAACAAAAACACAGCCCATTTTCAGTCCTTCACTTCCATTACCAATTGGAAAATGGATGAAACAGGACTAGCTTGACCAACAGTTCTAGTCTCTGTCATCTGAATTTGTGTGTGTAATTAGAGTTAAAGTTACACACATATGTGTGCATGTGTTGTGTCTATTTGTATATGTACTTCACTAGAGATGTCACTTTGGCCTCGCCTTTCTCCAACTCCTACAGTTTCTGATTCCCTCTCCCATATCAAATAACCCATCATCTCATACGCTTTATGTGTCCCTGGCTAATGCTATCTTGGTGATGCTGTCTACATCCTAAGATACATCTTAAGGAAACCAAAAAGCTCGCTATCCCATGACTGAGATGAAGAATAGTATGGAAGAGCCTATAACTCAAGGTTTTCTCGGAAAGACACTCGGCATCCAATCCAATGCGGAGTGCAGCAGCATGTCAGCTCAGCGTTTGCTCTGACGCGGGACATTCATAAATTTCCACTTTAGTAGTCCACGTCTATTTAAAAGTGTAAATATCGAAAAGGTATTCCTTCTTTTTGGAAGCCAAGAATGGGGACAAGAAATAAACAGGTAAGTATATCTAAAAAGCTTCTCTGGGATAGCCCTCAAATACCTAGCCTGTTTTCTCTACAAAAACCAGGCCAGCTACACAAATTACACTGACACTTGTCAGACGATAGGTCTCTCCTCCGCCAAATACTTATTATAAGCCAACCAAATTCGAAAGACACAAGTTCCACTGCTTTATATGAGAAATCTCCTTCTAAAACATATCACTGCCTGAAGCATTGACTTGTTCTCAAACTGCCTGTGGAAACACACTGAGCTTTGTCGTATCCAACATGAACTCAGGGCTTTTTGCCTGGACCACAGACATAGCACAGGCAGACTCGTTCACGTGATTCCAACCATTTTCCATCTATAACCTCTATGACATAAGGGCATGCTGCTTAGTGAAAGAGAGAATGCCTGCACATCAGACAGACAAGCATTTAGAATCCTCTTCAGTCCATAACTAGAACTTGCCTTTTTTTTAAAAAACAATTTTTTTAAAAGAAAATAAATCCTCTTTATAATTGACAATAGCTTTCCTGTAGAACTCTGTTAGGCTTTGCTGGGAAGGAAAAATTTCTTCGTTTATGAGACAGATTTTATTGAACGTGGATCAAAGAAAAACTAAGCTTATTCTTATGAATCATTTTTAACTACAACTGACAGACATTCACCAGCAACAAAAGCATCAAAATACTGTATCTGGGCTATGAAGTTGTTTTACTTATAGATATCACTAGATGACCTACCTAGTGAATTGTTTGTTTGGTCAACTTGCCCATTTTAAACACGGAAATCTAAAAAACAAGAGAAACGCTCAATGGGAAGATAACGACTGACACATGAGATGGCCCAGAAGGTCTCGGAGTCCCTGAGTAAAACAATCATTCCAGTAATACACGCTATATATTATGATTTCATCAAAGGGCTTCGAATCACTTTCAAAGGACAACGTCCATTTTGTAGGCAGGTAAGAGAATGGAAAAGGTCAGAGAGCACATCCTAACCAAATGCCACTCAGGACAGGGAGGGTGGGGAGGCTGAGCTGACATTCCACAGTTGCGCCATGTTGATTCAATACCAGGCGCATTGGTGGGCTACACTCGCAAGGCCCTCACCCCGTGTTAGTGGGGGGTCTAGACGTCCACGCTCTCAGGTGTGAAATGAGGTGGTGGTTAGGGTCAGGCTTGCAGCTCCTTTTCGGGCAGCCGCCTTCCCTGGAGGAGGCCTCCTGTGGGCACGCTGCGCTCTGGAATTCTGGATGAAAGGGTCCCTGTCAGAGCACTTCTGAGAATGCCTGCCAGTGACCTCGGAGACCACCATCCACATCACACTGGTTGCCTTAATGGTCTTCTCCCACTCATCAAACAGCAAACAAAACATCACCAAGGCTTCCTCCTGCCCTCTCACCTGGATGGATGCTCTGCCCAGTTACCTCCGTTCAAGTTCCTGACTTTATTCCGTATATTAACACACAAAATGAGCGGTGTTTAGGCCAAGTCAAACAATAAGCAAAAGCTTTGCCCAGACGTGGACAGAAGATGGGGAAAGAAGCACGAAGTGTTGAATGGCTTCTAGAACGTAATTCTTACTACTTCACTTATTTTTTTTCTGGTCTACCCAATGGGGGTAGGGATTGATCCTCACACAGGAAAACGTACTCCAATAACATATCTAAAGACATAATGCACCTAGAAAGGAACAGAGGCTAGATTAATTCTCCAAGACACATTTTAAAATACAGGGCATCCAAAAGCCATTCTTGTCATTGTTGCCCTCTCGTCTGCTTTGATTCCCACCTGCTTCCTAGATGGCTACCAATGAGCACCCCTTGGCTCCAGAGGAAGAGAGGGGAAGAAGGGAGGGGGAAAAATGTAAGATACCTACGCCTAGTAGTAGAGGAAGATAACCAGTCTGAAGAGGAGAAGAGATGCTCTCTAAACAAGGTCAACAAGTAGTCCACTGGAAACTAACCCATCAAGCCGTGATTGGCAGGAACAGAATGTGAGGTGGGGCACCCACTTGCTCTAACCTGGGCAAGGAGAGAGGCAGCCCGAGGTAATTCATTCAGAGAGTATGAAGCTTCCCTGGAGGAAACCTGGGTCACATAATCCCAGATATGTCACTGGTGTGTGATTCGGAGCACGCTGATCTCGCTCTCATTTCAGAAGCTTCCTGGAAGGTAAGAACATGGAAGAGATTGTGTTTAAAGGCTCTTTGGGTTTTCAACTTCTAGACGGAAACTCCAGTGTGTTCACCAGGGGTGGAGGGTTCTGGAGGTTCCTGGTGTCATTGCTTTCTGGAAGGCACTTGCCTGGGATGCCCAGGTCTGTGTGCTGTGCTAGAAATGAAATCAGGGTCCTACAACAGATTCGTACATACATGCAACCTGTCATATGCCAGAGGTAGCAACCAAATCAGTGGAAAATAGGTGGATTATTTAAGAGACACCACCACAACAAAAATACAAAAGAAAGCTCTCTCCTCCAAAAGCTGTGAATGTCTACATATGGTATGTAACTATGAAGCTAACAGAGGTAACTGCTGGAAAATGGCCTTGACAGTTTGGGATGTGGAAGGATTTTTCTTTTTTTTGAGTTGGAGTCTCACTCTGTCACCCAGACTAGAGTGCAGTGTCTCACTCTGTCACCCAGACTAGAGTGCAGTGGCCGCTCCCGGCCACCACAGCCTCGACCTGCTGGGCTCCAACGATCCTTCCGCTCAGCCTTCCAAGTAGCCGGAACTACAGGCGCGCTACTATGCCCGGCTCATTTTTGATTTATTGTAGAGACGAGGTCTTGCCAAGTTGCCCAGGTGGGTCTTGAGCCCGCGGGCTCAGGCAATCCACTCACTTCGGCCTCCCAAAGCGCTGGGATTACAGGCTGAGCCACCGAGCCTGGCCAGAATTTCTTAAACATGATTTTTTTTTAAGTCATAGAGCAATACATTGACAAATCTGCCTACAACAAAGGACACAGTAGACAGAATTGACAGGTGATGTATGCCACATCTTAAAATGAGCCAAGGATTAATACCCAGACTGAAGAGGAGAAGAGATGCTCTCTAAACAAGCATCAACGGGAAAAAGATAAGGAACCCAACAGAAAAAATGTGCATAAGCTATGAACAGGTAATTGAGAGAAGGAACACAATTCAGATGACTAAGAAGTTTATTTAAAAAAAAAAAGCTCAATCTCACCAGTAATCAGAGAAATGTAAATTAAAATGACACTGCCACAGCTATCAGATTAGAATGAGAAATCACACCAAGTGAAGATATGGGGAACAGAAAACCCATTCACAGCTCTCGCGAGTATGAATGGGTCCAGTCACTCCAGAGAGCAAGCTCCCACGCTTGGTGATATTCAATGTGCTGCTACCCTCTGGCCCCGAGGAGACAACCAGACAAACTCTCCCACAAAGCCATGAGACGAGTGTGTGCTCATTGTAGTGATATCTGAAATATATGGGTACGGGAGGCCACACAGGGTAACTACAGTAAGTCCCCTACATATGAATAATTCCGTTCCAGGAGCATGTTTGTAAGTCCAACAAAGTCAGTCTGGGTGACCAACTAACACAATCAGCTGTATAGTACTGTACCAGCTATATCACCACTGCCTTAATGCTTGCTTCTGGACATCCTGGGCTTGAAATAAAGATACTGTACTACTGTACTCTACACAGTACTGTACAGTACACAAAAGCACAATCACTTATAGAGGATGCACCCATGAGACAATGTACACCAGACATGTGAACTAACTCACGTGATTGGACATGCAAACGCACGTCTGCATCTTTGAAAGTTCGCAACCTGAAGGTTTGTATGCAGGAGACTTACTGTATTACTAGGGGAAGAAATGAATCAAATGTGGAGGGTGTATATGATAGGACACTCTGCAGCAGTGAGAAGCAAGGAATAAGAAGCAACATAACCCTGCAACGTAAGTGACTCTCAACCATTGACTGAACCCAAACCAGCCAAAACACAGAACCAGAATCTAAAATCCTACTAATGTAGATTATAAAATTCATTCTTGCAAGTATCTGCTTTCCGAGGATACATGCACAGGAAAAGAAAGGGTGAATGCATTCTAGTGGTTACCTCTGGAGGAGATGGAAATGGCAGGAAGGGCTATGGAGAAAACGAAACAAGAGCATCCTTGCATGGCCTGACAGGGTCCATGAACTGCGGGTGCAAGTACATATATTTGTTTAGTTCAATCAACTTCCTTTCATCCCGTGAGTAGCATGATGACCTAGAAGACTTTCTGTTTCGGTCAAAAAGAAAGTTAAAAAGCTGTTTTACTTTTTTTTCTTTTTCTTTTTAGTTGGAGTCTCACTCTGTCGCCAAGGCTGGAGGGCAGTGGCACACTCACGGCCACCTCAGCGTTGACCTGCTGGGCTCAGTGATCCTTCCACCTCAGCCACCATGCCCAGCTGATTTTTTTGGTTTACCGTAAAGATGAGGTCTCACCATGTTGCTCAGACTGGTCTCGAACCTCTGAGCTCAGGTAATCCTCTCATCTCTGTCTCCCAAAGTGCTGGGATTACAGGCCTGGGCTACTGCGCCCAGCTGAAAAAAAGTTGGTTTTCAAGAACAAAGGTCACAAGCTGGTGGATCAAATCCGGCTTAGCCAACAGTCATAAAAACTGTATTAGCTGTTCCTATTTATGTTTCATATTAAATCTGGATGTCTAGTTTTCTTACAAAAGTGAAAAACCTGGGTCCACTGGCCAGTTTTGCCTGGAGCTGCTGGGGCTGCCTTCCTGTGGGTGTGCCTGTGGGTTTGCCACGGGTCCCCAGAGGCCTCATCCCTTCCTGCACTGTCCTCCAGCCCTCGGGGGCCACCTAAGCTGGAAGCATTGCTCCCGTGGTCTGTCACTCCCTGATAGGTGAAACAGGTACTCCCACGGCCTCCTGAGCCACAGAGGAACTCGGGGTTGGGCTGAGGCAGCTCCCTAAATACAAACCTTGTCAAGTCTTGGCTTATTCCAGGCACGAGCACCTCAGGTGCTGGAAGGGCTTTCCTCCCTCCGGAACCCACCTACACTAGCAGGGGATACTAAGGCAGGGAAGGAACGCACTCACGCTCTTCTGCACTAGGAAGATATCAGTGCACACGTGGCTTCCCAACCATCTTTTTGAAGAGAGGATTAGAGAAGAAGCCTGAAGACAAGCTCCCTGCATGAGGGGTGGGTAAGTGTAGCCAACTGTAATCCATGTCTCCCTGATCCAAAGTCTGCTCCTCCCATAAAGACGACAAAAGTACAATCATGACTGTTTCTCCGTATTCATTGCTTGATTTATATTAATTGGTTTATCCTTCCTTAAAATATCGACTTCAGATGCTCTGAGGATTCCACCCTAGGGAACGCTGGACCCCCAGCCCCATTCCACAGGTCTACATAAATGAACATATTGCTTATGTCTGAAGATGAATACTAAAAGTGCCGAGATGACTATGCTCTGGGTTCAAAGGTTCTTCCTGGCTTACACGTGTCTGTAAATGTACCTTCTCAAATGATCGGGGCCTATGTGACCAGGTGTGCATATGGGAATGATAAGAACCTTCTATTATGTCTGTAACATGAAGCCCTGGAACCTGGGAACAACATTCTATCAAAATAGGGGAATGCTTGAGTAGCTTTGTGGTTTTTTTTTTTTTTTGAGTTGGAGTCTCGCTCTGTCACCCAGGCTGGAGGGCAGTGGCACACTCACAGCTACTGCGGCCTCAACCTGCTGGGCTCCGGTGATCCTTCTGCCTCAGCTGGAACTACAGATGCATGCCACCACGCCCAGCTGATTTTTGTGACTTATTGTACAGACGAGGTCTCACCAAGTTGCCCAGGCAGGACCCAAACCCCTGAGCTCAGACAATCCTCTCGCCTCGACCTCCCAAAGTGCTGGGATGACAGGTTGAGCCACTGTGCCCAGCCTTTCCCCCTTCTGAAAGGACTCTGCAAGTGACCCACACACTATGCCATCAGCCAGTGATAAGTTCTATGAAGAAATCTAAAAAAGGAAAGGAGGCGGCGTGTGACTGGGGTGTGATACGACAGACAGTAGTCAAGAAAGACCTCTCCAAAGAGGTGACACTGGAGTGGAAGCCTTAATCAAAAGAGAGGGGGCTACCAAGTTACATGAATATGCAGAAGGAAGAGCCAGGGCGGAGGTGCACTTTGGATGTTTGACAGGTGCAGTGGCTCACGCCTGTAATCCCAACACTTTGAGAGGCCAAGGCAGGTGGATTACTCAGAGCCAGGAGTTTGAGATCACCCTGGGCAACATAATAAGACACTCTCTCTACAAAACATGAAACAAATGTGTTTATCCTTTTTAAAGAAAAGCAGCAAGAAGACCAACGCGCTAGAACAGAAAGAGCTGGAGAGTGAGTTGACTCAGAGAACATGGGTAGGGGAAAACACTCAGAATGAGCAAGGGGAATGAGAGGAGAAATTAGGTTATGGACACGTACGCGTACGCAGAGCCCTGGAAGAAAACCAAGTGGCGCCCTTTAGCAGGCAGTTCAGAAATACAGACGACATCACAAATGGCACGGGCTGAAGACACACCCGGAGTCCCTGTTGTTATAGAGGTCAGTGGCTAACTCGCACTGACTCATTCTGAAAGGGAGCAGCAACAGTGGTGGATGTCTCTTACTCTGCTCGGGGAACCTTGTGTGGTTTTAAGAACACGTCATCACAATTAGTCTCCACACCACCGCTGTGTGATGGGTCACTTAGCCATCCCATTCTGCAGATGAGGAAACAGAGCCCCAAGAAGCAAATGGATGAGTTCAAGGCCACACAACTAGGAAGTGATGTAGATTCAGACACAGCTAGGCTGGCTCTCAGAATCAGCACTTTTAATCACCAATGAAGGTGCTGAGAAGCATTGCTACTCTTTTTTCACCCCCTGAAAATCAGGCGGCGTCCTGATTAATCTGAACTTAAAGTTTTACTTCCCATCCTACAAACCCAACTGATTATGTATTTGGGTCACTGTTTCAATTTTGCTAATCATGAAATCATAGGCTGGGAAGAAAAGATGGCTGGCCCCATTGCATCACGGCAGAACCCGGGTTTTCACCCTCTGGTTGTAGATCTTCCGAGAAGGTGATCACACAGCTGTAACTGGCAGCTGCCCCAATATTTCACTTTCCACACTCCCTGCCAAGTCACTGTGCCTGCCACACACTCCCAGAGCCAAACTGCAGACGACCATCCCACTGTCTTCCAGGGTGATTCCTACGCTTATCAACTCCAAAGAGCATTATTAAAAAATGAACTATATCATGCTTTTAGTAAGTTTTTTCCTCAGGACATTTAGTGGACATGTTTCTTAGTCTGAGGGCCATTTCTTATTGCCCACTAGTCTTGGCAAATACTTAAATTCACGAGGTAAAGCTCTGGAATTTTTTGCATGCTGCTTCCTGGAAGCTGAAACTCAGACGTTATTCATATCTGACGATTATAAGGGTTTGATCATCTGACAGGAGTATAATAGTTTATAGCACAAGGCAAAATGCAAGTAAAGAAGTCGGAAATACTAGAAGAATAACATCCTTTTAAAACACCTTCCTCCAAATATATGGAATTGTAGAATTTGGCCTAATCTGTGGCACACTGGACATGGTATGCTATAAACAGGAGCCAGTATCAGCAATAATCAGAATAATGCTGGAGACCAGTGCTAAGTGCAAATGGGTAGTGTCAGTCTGTGTTTCTTTGACTAAATATTTCTCATGCTTTGCTGGAAAAAAAACAAAACCCAGAACTGACCATAAATATTATAACCTGACTTTCTCATATTTTGGGAAAGGATATATTTAAGAGTTATTAAGTTCTAGTCTTCTAGAAATTTCAAGACATCCAATAACTTTAGCCCTCCAACTCCAATAATAATAGTGTCTCAAAGAGTTTTTACTTTAATCTTTAAACTTTACTTTAATCTTTGAGACTACCAAACTACATTCATATAAGAATTCACCCACTTGTTAGCTACTCATTAAGTATTTATTGAGCTTCTACTACAAACCAGTTATTGGAATGAATACTCTTGAAGGAAAGGCTGATATAACTAATACCACCACAACAAATAGAACAAGTGTCAGGCACAGCTTTTAATTTAATGTGCCAAGTGCCTTTTATAGTTTACCTCTGCTAATTACTATAACACACGGAGAAAGGTACGGTTATAATCCCCATTTTACAGATGAGAAAACTGAGGTTCAGAGAAGTCAAGTGACTTGGCTTCATAGTTAGTTCATGGTAAAATCAACCTCCAAGCCCAGTTTATCAGACTCAAAAGTCTAAGCTTTTCAAAAAGCACCAGACTATAAAGCCTCTTGTAAGATGTTAAGAAAAATGTAAATGAAAATATAAGCTCACGCAATGCCATGGGAACAGAAAATAGCGCCCCCCCAAAAACAAATCCTATAACATATAGGATTCTGAGTTGAATCTTGGGTGATAAAAAGAAGCTCCAAGATAGAAGCATGTTGTGGAATTGGCTGTGACAAAGTGTGGATTTTTTCCCCAAATATGAATAAACGGTTTTGTATAGCTGGGATGAACAGTTTCTAGAAACCACTAAATAAGAGGCTGGAAAAAGGCAGGTTGCAGCCACGTTGTCAGGCATCCTTGGGACATGCTGAGTTGACCGTTCATCCATGAGGCAAAGAAGAGGCCCTGCAGAATTTTAGACAGGAACATGACGATGTACTTTTGGGTCTTGGAAAAATCAGGGACTTCAGTGTAGAGGCAGAGGGTGGTTAAAGAACTTAGCACAATTGTACATAGGAGAGACGGTCTGTCCATCAATGACAAAGAGAAGGGGACTTAATTTTTAAATTAAATTTAGAAAGAAAGAAACTGACGGAAGTGAGGGTTTTATCAGCTGTGGGGAGTGAGGGAACTAGAGAAGTTAAGCATGACTCCAATGCATGCTTAGGTGATTTTTATAAGACTTCCGTGGAGAAACAAATTTAGAGGGGGAAGTTGTGAGGTTCACTTCACACTGAACTTGGTTGCCTGGATAGAGACTTCCAACCCAAATTACCAAAATTCAAGGAAAAAGTGAGGCTTGAGATAAACATTCGGAAGTCAATGCCATATGAATGATAACCAAATCCACCATCATTGCTGAACTTGGAGAACAGGGCCCAGAGTTTCGGCGACAAAAAACACACATTCCCCCCAAAGTTACAGACAGTGGTCTGCTTCCAATGCCAGAAGAGAAGTCCATTTTTAGAGCCATCTAATTTAATATCTGATTTATACTCTTTATTATAAATCAAGACTCAGAGTAAGCCAGAGCTTAATCTGCTAAAATAATCAATAGCATATGCATTTGTTCTATCTTCAGCTATAGCAGCAATTGTTTACATAGGGAAAGTAAAGTTATCTTATAAACCGAGAATTGCTTAGATGTTTAAATTTGTTTCTTACCTTATACCAAAAAAAGAACCAGCTAATGCCTTTCTTCTTTTAATTGATTACTTTAGAACTGGCACAGTGAGGAAAGTATCTTGAAATTCACTGAAGTCCTATTTTCATCACGGACTGGAAGGAAGGCTTAAGCAAATAGTTACTGCTACTTTTAGGAATTTATTTCTGCTTATGTAATGGAGTTACTGGATTACAGTCTGGTCTAATGGTAAGTGTCAAACTCAGAAACTCTGCAAATTCAATGCGTTAAATAAAATTGAGAGGATACTATGATACTAGTCAATCACAGTAGCTCTATCAAAACCTCTACCATCATTAGTTCAATAATGGGCCCTAATGCCTCTATGCCCTTAAAATACATTTTTAAAATGTGGACTGTAACTTTGTTATGGGAGTTCGATGCTTTCCCCTCAGGAAATTGCTTTAAACCAGGATACCTCAGCAATAATGGTATTTTCTTGTCATTATCCAAATTGTCAACAAAGTGGAGATCATTATAATACCATATAAGATAGAAAGAATGAAGCAGTGAACTAGATACAGTTCCCACAGGATGGTATTAAAGCAAAATTATTCCAGGCAAGGGAGGGACGATACTTGGTATGCAGAGGTTAGAAGTTTTCCTGTTGTGTCATGGTGACAAAAACATACCAATCGGCCATTTAGCAAGGGTAAATCTTTCCTGTGTAGAAAACACAGCTAATTTTATACAAAGATGTTTTAGATTATGGTGTTGCCAACTTCGGATTATGCCTAGATTAGGGGAGAAAGTCACACGTTTTACTGCCTAGGTTATCAAGTTTTCTGATCTCGAAACACTCTCCATCTTGCTTTCTTTGACATTAATACCATCCTGGCACTCTTGCTGAGTCTTGGGCTATTCCTTGCCGACTGCTGTACGGGCTCATCTTCCCACATGATGAATCATTAAGCGAGCTCATTCACACCCATGATTCCTCTCTACACACAGTCACAGTGTAGGTCTTCACCCCAGACCCTTCCTGTAGCATCTAGATCTGTACAACCTATTTGCTATTTGTCATTTCCTCATGGATGTCTCAAAAGCATTGCCACTCACTCCACACATGTGAAACCCAACATTCCCGATCCTTCCCTCTAAGCCTGGTCACTTCCCAGCGAGTAGCTCCCTGACTCACTAACACCACCATGTATTCAAATGCACAAGTAAGAAACCCGAGAGCCAGTCATCTACTTCTCTCGCCTTCCATATCCAATCCATCACAATGTCCTATTGACTGTACTCCTAAATCTCTCCCGAATGTCCAGTGAAAAGAAACGGGATTCAGAAACAAAATATTTCAGAAACAATCAAGTCTCAAAATCTAACTAGATAGCCCCAAAGGCATTTAGCAGAAAAAGCACCTCTTTGCCTGGTGTTTCTACATTTCGCCATCTGCATCCTAATGTGGATTCTGTTTCATGGAATGAAACCTTCCAATTCATAGAACAGAAGAAAACCAGACAGCTGGTACATAAGACTTGCCATCAAAACAAACACAGAGAGTTAGTCTGCTTTTCCCTACCTCCCTCAAGGAAACTGTTCATTGGGTTTGAAGGCTAAACATTTTTCCATGCTTTAATAATGTCTAATACTATACAACACTATGGGAACTCTTTCTGGACAGGAAAAACCCTACATTTATGAACTTAGATTTAATGTTTGGTAGTGAGGGGGTGTGAAGAGAGTTGGATAAGTTTAGTATCATCTTTTCTTTCAAGTATAAGAATAAATTTCACTGACTTCTGTAAGTTCCTTTTTCACTTCCTAGGAAGTCTAATCCACCTATATTTATTAGGAACTCACATCTGACCCTGCATAAGGGAAGGCCCCAAGTCACTTATGAATAACATGTGTTGACTTTCTAGGAATAGAAAAGGGGAGAGAAGATTTTCTGCAATTAGTAACACCCTTAGCTGACATTCCATAGTGTCAACTTGTTGTTCTTGGGTGACTATGCATTATAAATATAAATTGTGCTTTTTAAAAAAAAAGTAGAGAAAAAGAGTGCCGATAATAGGAATAACTATATAACATATAATAGATACAGATTCTACCACTAAAAATGGTAGCAATCTACCACCTACCACTTTACAAGACAGATTCTGCAATTTACACAGCAGTATGTAGAAAAGATATTCCACAAAGAAAAGTCAAATATATCATGGTGATAACAAAAAAATGTGTTGAGTTGAGAAATAAGTTTACCTGATCATGACTGACTACAAAATTTCAGTACCATTTGATAAATTACACTGGTGTTAGTGCGATCACAACTAACCAAAAGTAGAAACACAAGGAACTCTAGAACTCAATGCTCCCGCGCTAGTCCTCTTTTTAATCTGTCTCTAAAAGTATTTGTCTTAGACAGAAACCTAGTAAAGAGCCAATGAACAGAAGAAAAAAAAAATCGACCCCAAGGTAATTTTAAATGAGAAATAAAATCTAGAGGGAAACCATGCCAGAATTTATTGAAAAACAGATTTTTCTCCTTCAAAAATGTTATTAAAAAATACGAATGTTTTTGTGACTTATTGCCAAGTATATTTTATAAGCTCTCTGCGACTCAGATGTACCACGCTGTACAATGTGATGGATGGGGGCTATTAATCATTTTTACTGAAGAGCAGAACAGCCTACGCCACGCACTGGGATTAAAAAAGGTGAAGGTATTCTAGGAGTACATTCGTTTCCTCATAAAGTCACATTTCATGTATCCCTTGGTTTTTCAAATAATTCCTTCCAACTGACTCCTATTTCTCTGGTCCTGAAGGTAAAGTGTTATCTCATCACCCCCAGGAAGACGGTCCTAATTCGTTCTCTGGCCAAACTTTCATCTGAAGTCATCTGTGCGTTTCTTATAGTACAACCCTATTTGCATTTCTGTCCATTATCTGTGTTTTAAGCCAAGTTGTTTGACATATTCTCTTGCTGGACCGTACCCAAACCGAGAAGATAAAAGACGCATGGGGGAGCTGTCGGCGCTCACCTGTGGCTCACCGCCCAGGCGGTATTAGCACCCTATGCAGAGACAAGCCTCGGTCAAATCAGTTGCCCAGTGGTTCACAGACACTAGCCACACTGATAAAAGACAAGGAGACCCACCAGCTGATGGAAAAGTAAGAGCAGACATATTACTTCATGTCGGGCCTTTGCTGTTCTTACTGAGAAAACTGTGTGCTCATGGTACATAATTGCTCATTATGTGACATGGATGACGGGTGTTACATGGGGGGAGAAAATGAGAGCGTGTCCACTGTACCGCTCTCCTTTCTAAAGGGCCAACATGATGATGTCAGCACCTGTTATCACCTTTGTGGTCCCCTTCCTTATCCATTTTTCCGTTTCCTCCCGTTTTCTTCCCTAAGCGTACCTTCCTCTGAGATTCCTTTTTCAAGGCTAAAGAATCTTTAGTCCTCTCCAGAACCCTGAGTGGGATTTGGGGGGATGTCAAACGCTGTGCTGATCCAAGGGCAAATGGGGCAGAACAGGAGAAATAACAGACACACCTCTACTTGCCATGGCCGGTAGAACAAGTCCACTGCTCTTGGCTGAACCGGAGAAAAGCCACCCTGGCGCCAGAAAGGCAGGGCAATGGCCGCCGAGGACCAGGCACTATTCATGGCACAGAAAGGCAGGGCAATGGCTTCACAGAAAGGCAGAGCAATGGCTGCCGAGGACCAGGCACTATTCATGGCAGAGAACATTCTGCTCCTTAGTTTTTCTATCCCAGTCCTCAGACTGCCCTTGACTCGGTCCATTCAACCCAAAATATGGGCACATAAAACACCCGCCATCCTGCAATAGGACAAAATTCTGAACCTTCGCTGACTACCTGACTTCCTTTCAACAGTCATCTTGAACTTGCTTTTCTGGTTAGTATTTGGAGACACCTATGGTTCAGTGACGAGGTCTCATGGTCTTTGGGTGTTCATCATCACACTTTAATGAATGAAACACAATCAATAAAGTGCAATAACCAGCGTTATATGATTAACTGTGTTAGAATTTCATGTGGTCAGTGGAGGGAAGGGTTATACTCCAAAGGCCATGCCCACCGAAAGCCAGTCTGGGAAGTTCAATGGGAGGTGCTGATAGTGGTAGAGTTTGTTAGTTGACCAGAGAGACCCAACATTTGGGGGTATCCACAGGAGGTTGAGAATAGTAACAGAAAACCCCCATCGAAACACAGGTACCCTCAAGGATCCTAAATCCAAGAATAGAAGAATAGGATATACTACATGCTGGCAGTTGGTTACAAAGGACAGAACAAGAACTTAATTTTCAGAATTGAAGTATAAGGTCCAAGATGGTCAAAAGGTCAAGGTGCTCTGATACCCACTGCTGGACTCTCTGGTCTCAGAGCTTACGGTAGTACAGAACCTTCTCTTTTTTTGGAAACAGTGTCTCACTCTGTTCCCAGCTAGAGTGCAGTGGCACAGTCGTGGCTCATTGTAACCTTGAACTCCTGGGCTCAAGCAATTCTCCCACCTCAGTCTTCGAAGTAGCTGGAACTACAGGCATATGCTGCCACGCTCAGCAAGTTTCTCATTTTTCGTCGAGATGAGGTCTCGCTATGTTGCCCAGGCCGGGTCTCGAACTCCTAGGCTCAAACAACTCTCCCACCTCAGTCTCCCAAAGTGCTGGGATTACAGGCGTGAACCACTGTGCTGGACCTAGAACCTTATTATAGTGGTACTTAAGTTCCTCTAGGTAAAGGAATAGACTCAAGAGGTCATTTTACTGGGGATTTCATTCCCCCAGACCACATTTCTAATCTCTCCTCCCAAACCCTCTCAACTCAGAAATTTACTTTGAAACCTTCTGACCTTTCTTCACATATATCAAGCTTGGACAAAGCACGTAGAAAAGCAAGTAGAACTCCTTAATGGACACCTAACCAAAGGGAAGATATACAAACACTTTTAAAGGCAAATATCTTACATTAACAGTTCAATGAAATACCTCTCCTATCTTTGCTCTCTTCATCTTTGTTACAGACATACCTTGAAGATGAATGGGAAGGGAGGTTCTACTTGTGGGGATACTTACAGGAAACATTATAAATCACTAGATTGCACTAGACAAAAAAAGAAAACTTTGGAAACTGCCAAGTGAAGACATGAGCAGGAGAGTTTTGTGGGGAACAACAGTTTGCTTCAGATCATACTTTTGAACCGGTGATTTTTTTGAAAAAACGGATTCATTCATTACCTCGTTTTTAACGTCTGTTAGACTGGCACGCATGGGAAGACATAAAGAACGTGCACTATAGAAATGAAAGAGGAGGAGGATTTGGTTAGTAATAAGCTTATGTCAGACCTCTTCAGATTAAGGTCAAGCATAAAATTCTCATGAGGCTCCAGATTATGCAAATTAGGGCTACAGGGATGAGCAAGTTACCTCCGTCACCCTGGGCTCAGAAGGAAAACAAGGAGTGAGAAAGGCACGGGGAAGGTTTCCTGTGGCTTGCCAACTTACAACCAGAGGATACCTGGAACTGCTTAGGACCCAAGGTTTCTGTTTGGTTTGGTTTGATCATTGGGGTCCACTCTTTGAAGAAGGTTCGGTGGAGAAAAGCTTTGCTGGCCGGCTCCCAGCCTGGCCAGATAGCCAACCCTAGACCTGTGAGGCCCCTGCAAGTGATTTGAGGGCTGGCAGCTCTTCCTTCTTTGATCCTTAAAGGCTCTTACTTTCCATTTTATTTAAGATACTTAATTTGTTTTTAGTGATTTACTCTTCTTTGTAAATAGATGTAGCGATTAGCGAACATCTTCTCCTTGGCGGTGATGCAGTTTTCCTTCAACAGAAATAAGTTTAAGTCAACATTACAGTTGCCACTAAGTCTAAGGATTTGTGAGGGGAAAACATCCGACAGACTTGTCTCTTCTCAAGTAATGCAAATTAGAGGTAAGGCAAAGAAAGATGTAATTAGCAGGAGGGACACAACAAATATATTTTAAATGCAGAATCCATTCATAACACAACACTTCTCAAGAGAGCCGTTCTAATAGATTACCTTCCTGAAATGCATTATTTAAGCTTTAGTTGTTTAGAGCGGGAAGTAAATGAACCTCCCCTGCATTCGGCGCATAATGCGTTTCAAATAAAAGCAGGTCAGTGTGAGGCTACCTCTTTGTCTTTGCAATATCAGATATCAGTGGAAAGGCAGGAGGTGGTAAAGGGAACTATTAATACTGATGGTGGGAGGTGGACGTCCAAACTGACTTTCATGAACACGGAGAACATTATCACTAGCAAAATGTTAAAACCAATTGGAAATGTTAAGGAAAATTTTTTAAAAATTAAGCCAGGTTTACACTAAAAACCAGCTAAAGTAAATGCATCCTTTTTCACAAGGGAGCTTCCCAAGTGGCTTCACCACTTTCTCCCTGATTCGAAGTGCCAGTCTCACATTTTGTAAGAATTTCATTTCCAAGTGCTTCCTGTCACGATGATGAATGCTAATGCCTGCTTTTCCTACTGGGGTGCATCGCATGCCTACCTCTGTCACTCTCTCCTTCTGGTCTCCAAACAAAAATTCTACCACCACCTCTTTCAAGTCGAAAGGCAATTAAGGCCTCGTCCCAAGCTGAGAGGCTGTTTCTAAGTGACAACTTCGTGTCACAGTTAAAATGTGAGCAAAACACACACAAGCTTACATGCCTCTGTTAAAACCTCAGCGACCCTTACCCTCTGCAGGTCGTGGATTAAAATGTCCCTTGGCTGCATCTTGGCTACAGATAAACCATCACAGGCCACCAGAGAAAGCAGGTCGTATGCTGTCAGCTGAAACATGGCGACACACAGTCACCAATGGGGGCTGTGTCTCAGTGGGTACTTGGTGGTTTTCATCCAAATGACATATTCTGGAATCGCACAGCACACAACATGCTACTTCCACACGAAAACAAGGATGCTCGTTTTAATGAAGTCACACACTCTGGTTCATTGCCCTGCATCTGCGTGTGTGTATATGTTTCTTACAAAAGAGAATCTCAAAGTATTCTGCTAACGAGGATGGGAATAAACTTCATTTTATAAACCCCCTACATTAAATATCACAGGGCCATGTATCAGGGCCAGTCCTGATCTTGGTGCCTGACTAAAAAAATAAAAAACAGAAAATGGACATAAATATAATTAAATAGGATGAATGATTGATAGGAATAATAAATAATTTTCAAGATCAAAAGCAAATTAAATCCAGTTATTACTCGACCCAAAATATCAAAATGTAATTATAATGTTTTCACACATCATTATTTGCCATTTTGGGAAATTAGAATGGACACATTAATTAATGTACAAAATGATATTCAATTAAAACAAGTGCAGTGTATCCTTCAAGGTTTTGCACTAGGATCCCCACCAATGGCCCCTACTGAGGAGTTTATAGCATGATGTCTCATCTCTGTCCATTGCATGGTTAAGGCTCATGCACCAGGGACACAGTTTTTTATGAGGATTCAGAAACCAGATGACAGACAGCCCAACAGGTACACGCTATGGGCAGTCTTTTCCCACAGGGCTTGAAATGCTCCTTTTTTACCTTGAAAAATAAATGAGCAGATGTATTTAACATATAGACAGCTCTTGTGTTCCTTTTGCTGTGTTTTTCCCCCTTCCAAAGAAAATATTTTCAGGAAACAGCTGGTTGCTATGGAAGCTTTACTGTGGACCACTTCAGTATGGGAAGGTTGGAAAACATTCAGTCATTTCAAATCACCTGATTTACTCAACATTCCCAGGTTCATTATAATAAGAATGAGGAAGAAGAGACAGACAAGGTACTTTCCTAAAACAATGCAGCTCTTTGCCCATAAATGGACTGAACGCCTTAGTAACCAGAATCTCTACAACCACGGCCAATTCTGACAAACTTTTCTTCCAATGCTCTGCTTACAAATGATGGCATTTTAGAAAAATAACCCAGATTTTCCTATTTCTGAAATAACACGCAGTTCTTGTCATTGTTATATACTTAGTGCAAAGTTAATGCTCTGCAATTCAATTCAGTCAGGCAGCTAGGTCTCCAGCAAGTTAATTTGCCATAAAGACACGTTTCATAAACACCAGTGCGAATAAAGCACTGCAATGCGTGGAAAGTAGTTTTTTAAACCGGCCTGAAAAATGGAATGGCTTCCAGTACCATTTGGACATCAAGGCTCTGAGAACTCATGTGGACTGTCATGTGGCTGATCTGAACCCATCTGTAATACCATTAGCAGAAATGAACTGTAACCAATTGTAAGTGGCTACTAATTGTCCTGACAATGATGGAAAATACTGACTCAACCTTAGAAGAGTTCATTTCATCAGAGTGGTAGAGACACAATCTGAGGCTACCATAATTATATCACAGGTTGACCTTCTTAGCCATTCCGGGGCTCTAGCTATAAAACAGATCAAGAACTGAGTGGTTAAGCTGAGATCACACTGACAATCTGGGCCACGTGAAGAGAACTGACTGGCTGACCGGGCCAAGTAGAGGCCATGGACAATGTAAGTAAAAAAGCTGTTTCCTGGTAAATGTAAAATTGCTGAGTTGTCTTATGTATGCAGATTATTAACAGTAACACGTTTGTTTAAAAGTTTTTGTGACATATAGGAATAGTCTGATGGTGATGTCCAATTTGATGACTTTAAAGTAGTGACTTGCTAAAATTATAGAGCTGGGATGTGCCTGTGGTTATTGGTTTGATTTGATAGCATCTTTCCTACTCTTCTTTTCTCTCTTCCTCTTCTTCCTCCACAACCTTAGCTCGTGTGGCAAATGTTTACTTTAAACTCTGAAATAAATTAAAGTTGATATTAGTTTGAATTTCCCAATAACATTTGTGAGGACAGAGGTACCCTAAGATATAGCCAAAACAATGTTGGATGTTAGAACTTTCAAGACTAAGCCCGAATCCTGGGAATAGTCTGTTGGGATGTTCACATTAACTGCTTTCCAGATGCCAAACTGTGTCCACACGATGAGTACTGTTGGAAGAGGGAACAGGCCAAATGTCCCACAAAATGACTGACAGCAGCATTAACTCCTTCTTCTGTCAAGGAAACCAACATACCAATGGATGCAAACAACAACAACAACAACAACAATTACAAATGACCACATCACTTTGCATTTATTGGCATGCTAATTCCCTGACAGAATAGGAAAGTGCACAGCCTCCCTTACATCCACTGGAAGGGATGGAATCTCACGGGACAGCATCGAAGACACCAAGAAAAGCGTGTCCTGATAGAGAAGTGCAGAGCCAAGTAGCACTGCACATTTAGAGGCGGCTACAAAGTAAGACATCTGGGCCCCACGGATGGATATCGGCTCGACCGTGAGGTTGAGTATTCACTCATCAGTCCAACAGGTGAGGATGGGGCTCAGGATACACTGCTTCAGACTGTGGCACTTTGGCATTCAAGAAAATAGCAGAAATAGGAAAGCCACTTTCACCTCCCTCTTTCCTTTTCCCCTTTGAAGCAGGTCATACTACCAGAAAGGATTTCTGGCCTTCCAGAAAAGGCTAGGGGAAAAGAACGTCCTTATCTCTGCAGACACAGGGACACAGAAGAATCTGGACAAACGGGCCTTGCTAAGTTCCCCTAGTTATGACCATCAGATCATACCCTTTTGTCCTCCGATCATATTCCTGCAAGACTGTCAATAGAAATAGTTTTCGCTGTGTCTTTGGGTCTTCATTTCCTTATGAAGGCTCCGGTGTAATGTAAAACTTATATTAAATACATGTGTCTGCTTTTCTCTTGTTCATCTGTCTTTTATTACAGGGGTCTCAACCATGACCCTTGCAATGGATGAGAAATCTTTTCTCCCCTACGGTGGCCTTAAATAAGGGTGCCAAGGCCTCAAATCAAGGATAAAGTGGTACCCACAAACAACCTCTTGCAATATCCTGTGTTTTGATTACCACTGCTCTTCTAAGGAGGTAAGTTGAACATTGTATGAAATTTCTTAAAACCTGCTTTAAAAAACCCTAAAAATTGTGTGGTGTTATGAATAACCATCTCACAGTTACAGAGTTGGGGAGGTAGTGAGGTGTATCCTTTCATTGTGATACTGGGGCATGTTTAAATTTTTTCTATGAGGAAGTAGTGAGGTCAGATTTTGCTATTTCGTCTTTGATTAGAAGTTACAGGTTAATGTCTAAATTTCCGTCTAGTTGAAAGGATTATCTCACAGGTTATGGCTTTATTACTCTTTAGGATATCAATATTACATATAATAGGGAAATTTTATTCTACTATTCTTTTCTGAATATCTATATTCTTTTCTAAATACGTAGTTCTACAAATGCTATTTAAACCACAGTTACTACCTTACTGATTTCCTCATTAATGACTTATATAAATCTCTGACAACTGTTCATTCTATATTTGATTAAGAGTCATATTTCTAACTTTCAGAAAATTTTGACAGTGGTAAGCTCATTTTCAGTCATTCAGGAGAATTGCATTGCTTGCCTTTCTCCATTTTTCTATAGGTAAAATTTTTCTACAAGTTACATTTTACAAAATGAGTTCAGAACCTACTAGGTTGATGGGGGGGGTGATATCTGGGTTTTTCCTCTATCTCTGAATTCGCCTTTCCTAGTACTCCTTCCAGTTGGCAGAGAACATGTTCATTTGACTGCATTTTACTATTTCCTTGCAAGCCCAGTTTTATAAAATGAGGGAAGGCATTGCAAGCAAAGGCAGAGGACATTAATTTTCTTGAAGGGGCTGTGTCATAGCCCAGGGCTTCACTTCTTTTAGGTCCTGGGCATGTGGGTCAGTATTTCCTCAAGCCTGAAAGAGGTTGAGTAACTTCTAGAAAAGAGGCCATGTTTCTCACTGAAGTCTTCATTCCTTTGCTGAAGGGTTCCCTGGGGAGAACCACCTTTCCTAAACATCCCGAGAGACCAGCGATCTCACTTAATGTCTTCCAGGGAGCTGACTCACTGGACAGGCGCTTGTTAAAATGATGAAACCTGAGTTTTGTGTTGGTGGCAGACTGGGGGGGAGCAGTTGTGCCCTAGAGTCATGTTGTTTTAGGAAGCCAATTAGACAAAAAAGCAGAATCAAACATTCATACTGTAGGCTGTTTTATATTTTTTTCCTTGAAATCGTTGTATTCAGAAGGAATTAAAGATTCAAAAGGCAACCCATAATTGATATTCAGAAGCCTATACAGGACCTTAGACACAGTAACTAAAAGCTATAGAAATAGGAATGAAATTTAATGTAACAATTACATGTTCTTTAAAATATGATTTATGGAAAATTTGGGTGATAGATGAGAAAATACATCCTCATTCTTCTAACATAACCACCACTGTGTTTTGAAACGTTTCCAGCCTGTATTTTTTTTTTCTTTTTTTTTGAGTCAGAGTCTCACTCTGTCACCCAGGCTGAAGTGCAGTGGCATGCTCACGGCCACCGCAGCCTCGACCTGCTGGGCTCGGCCAATCCTTCCGCCTCAGCCTTCCAAGTAGCTGAAACTACAGGTATGCGCTATCACACCTGGCTTTTTTAAAAAAAATTTATTGTAGAGATGAAGTCTCACCAAGTTGTCCGGGCTGGTCTTGAACCCATGAGCTCAGGCAATCCTCTTGCCTTGGCCTCCCAAAGTGCTGAGATTATAGGCTTGAGTCACTGCATCCAGCCTCCAGCCTGTATTTTTATTAAAATGTTTTTTAATACACACATGCATGACTTTTCACTTAGATTGTACCAATTTTTTACCTAAAAATTTGTGACACTAACACCTCCCCCTCAGAGAACTTACGAAATTCTATCAGATCACGTACATCCTAACCTAGTGCTGGCAAATTGCAACCAGTCAATAGATTATTCCTTTTTCCAAATTATTATTCTAATTTTAGATGACTGTAAAATACTCAGCTAAGTGGATATGCCATAATTTCTTCAGTCATTCTCTTATTGCTAGATAGTTTGTTTCTTGTTTTTCACAATCATACATAATGCTATAATTTCAATACCAACATTTCCAAATAACAAATCAATCATTCCTTGTACTCACAAGTGAATCTGTTAAAATGCCTGAGTACGGCTGGGCACAGTGGCTCAAGCCTGTAATTCCAGCACTTTGGGAGGCTGAGGCGAGAGAACTGTCTGAGCCCAGGGGTTTGAGACCAGCCTGAGCAACATGGTAAGATCTCGTCTGTACAATATATCAAAAAAAAATTAGCCGGCCATGGTAGCGTGCGCCTGCAGTTCTGGCAACTCGGAAGGCTGAGGCGGAAGGATTACCTGAGCCTAGCAGGTAGAGGCTGGGGTGGCCGTAAGCGTGCCACTGTACTCCAGCCTGGGCGACAGAGTGAGACTCAAAAAAACCCAAAGAAAACCCTGAGTACTCTAAGCTACAACATGCTACTCCAACTTTCAAATGCTAGAAGGAAAGTAGAACTTCATTTGATTTATTTCAATTAAAAGGTGAAAGCAATCACTTTAAAAAGGCATATCTGGATTCAGACACGATTTACTCCATATTCTCTAATGGCCAAAAGTAAGAAGTCTTTCCATCTGGGAGAGAAAATGAACAAAAAAATCCACTATTTTTTTGCATATAGACATATTTACAAAAGTCTTTTCTTCAGCTTGCTAAATTAACTGCTTCCCTTGTCCCTGTTCCCCCTCCTGCACTCAAGAGTTCAAAGGGCTCCCTGGGCCTACATCTAATGACTTCTTCCTTCCCCCATCTCCTCGTTCCTTCAGCATTTGCCATCTGGCTTCCAGAAGCCTGCACAAGCCACTGAAACCTCTTTCAAAAGACTGCAGGTGACCACTCCTTTCTTGAGACCTTTCCTTCAGCTTCTACAGCTCACAGCCTCCTGCGTCCATCACGTTCCTCCTTGGGGTCCTCATCTTGCTTCTCCAAGTCAAGGTGCAGGAAGGAGCCACGCTTATCCTTGGCCATCTCCTCTGCACATACCCCCGTCCTTCAGAAGTGTCACTCTCTCCAGGCTGGCGTGTAACTCCTGTTTTCAATTACCATGCCCTTTTCCCTCCAAATTCCTAGGGCACCTCAAACTCAGCAGGTGCCCACGGAATGAGTCATCTTTGCCACCACCGGCAGCCAACCACCCCGGTGGCGCCCTGTGCGTTCAGAGTTGGCCTTGATCATCATTCTCATCCCACATGCTCTTCCGCAACGTGACCTTGCCATCCCCAATGAGAGTAGGAGTCCAGTTCTCTCTCCTTGAATCTGGGTTGGCTTTTCTGACTCTCACCACCACCAGGAGCATGCGAAAGTGGCACTGTCCCATGTCTGAGGCAAGCTTACAAAAGCCGGGGCAGCTTTTACCTGGTTCTACTGGAAGGGTCCCTCTACAGAAGGCCACCCTCTCTCAGACCGCAGGAGCCACACTGAAAGCCATCCAACCCACCCAAAGCGAGTGGAGAGGCTGCATGCTCTAGTCACCAGCTCCCGCTAAGCCCAGTTTTCCCGAAGCCCCATCCCCCTACGTGTCAGACCCCTGAAGGGGAGGAAGCCTCCAGATAATTCCAGCCCTCAGCCGGCTGAGTCACCAATCATTTGAATTCTAGCTGAGGTCCCCAGTCACTGTGAAAGAGACAAGCCATCACCTCTATGTCCCGTCCACATTCCTGATCTGCAGAGTCCATCATGAAGGGGTTGTTCTCTGTCATTAAGCTTGGGGTGCTTTGTTACACGGCAGTGAGAAACCGCTAGATCCAACAAAACCACCAATTCTTCCTGGCTCTCCCTGCCCAAGACATTTGTCTTCTTGTAACCACATAGAGCTGACATAGATCATCATTTGAAAAGTCAGGGTGAGCGGGACTTTGCACACCGTTTCTGCTTCCAGGCTCTTCCTTCTCTAATCCATTCAGTATACTGCCGAATTCATCTTTTAAAGCACAGGTCTACCCATGTCATCTCCTGCTACAAACCCTTTACCAGATCTCCAACATCTAGGGAGAGAAGTCCAAGCTCTTGGCCCAGCATGCAAAGTCCTCTAAAATTTGGCCTAACTTAACATTCTCTGCCTTCTCTCTCATTTTCCACTGCTGATAAGCCAGTCCGGCTGGATGAGTCACCATTCCTAGAGATGTCCAAAATGCTGCCATGCGTACGCCTCTAGGGGCCATGGATATGAACGTATGCCTCCTTTGACACATAGCCTCTGCCTCACTGGGATGTCCTCAGCACTTCATCACTACCTTCTTTCTGGCAGCCTCACCTTCTGTCTTGCATGAATATGTGCTTTTGCATCTTGTCTCCTCTCCTGGACTACAACATCCATTAAAGGCTCAATTCCTAGCTTTTTTTGAGTTGGAGTCTCACTCCATAACCCAGGCTGGAGTGCAGCGGCATGCACACTCACAGCCACCCCAGCATCAACCTACTGGGCTCTGGCAATCCTTCTACCCCAGCCTTCCAAGTAGCTGGAACTATAGGCACGCACTACCACGCCTGGCTAATTTTTGATTTATTGTCGATACGAGGTCTTGCCAAGTTGCCCGGGCTGGTCTCGAACCCACAGGCTCAGGCAATCCACTCGCCTTGGCCTCCCACAGTGCTGGGATGACAGGCTGGGCCCCCGGCCTCAAGTCCTATCTTAACACTGCTCTCTCCCCAGTGCCTTGGCACATAAAGGGCACTCGCTAATCTGTCATGGTGGAGAATGTTTCAGGAGCACAGGCTTCATTGGCAGGAAAAAAAATCAAATCATCTGGTCTGAAAATTCTTCTACTCTAATGTTTAATAATTAAGAGCACCGTGTAAGGCCAGAGGAAGTGGGCCAGCTCCCCTTCCTCCCTTGAAGTACTGAGAAAGCAGAACTCCCTTACTTTAGGTAAAAGGGAGACATCTGGAATGAAATTCTGACTTGAGGTGCCTGGAGAAGAGGTCTGTAGGTGACTTTTGCTGGTACTAACTAGCGATGGTGGGGGTGGGGGGCAGTTTAAAAATGTGAGTTAATGAGCCCACGTTTCTGTGGGTATGTGTTGTTGTGATAGGCCAATTATTCCTGCTGACTGAATAATATGGAGTCATATCCCATCATAAATGTGATGGATCTCAGACCAGGCCTGGCTTTATGCACTGGCATTTTGAGGTGACAGTGATGGACAGGTGCAGCTCGTTGTTGTGAGATAATGCCACCTACCCCATGTCAGTCGAGATGCCTTGAGAAGGGCATGGTTTAGAAGGGGAAGCCAGTTGCCAGTTTCCTTCACCTGGGCAACTTCAGCGAGCCCTCTTCCAAGCACTCAGTAAACACATGTGTTTACCCCTTGAAAAAGACCTGGGAGTCTTGGCAGTGTCTAGATTTGATGTATAGTCTGGCATCATCTGTTTAAAAAATAAAAAATGTTATCACCCACAACACAATCCAAATATTTAGGAAGTGCACCTGTCGTCACCTGTAAACTTTTCATTGTTCATTAGGTTTGGTAGTTGGTTTCTGAAGAGCATTCCTGGGGTGATCCATATGTGCTGTGAAGATAACTGAATTCAAACTCAGCAAAAAATTCCAAACACCAAATGCCACCTTTATGGATATAAGACAGCCCTGACACCACAATGCTTTCTATTTTTTTCTTGGGTATTCTTAGAAAACATCCTATAGAGACTAGAATTGTACAATTCAGCAGTCTCTTGTGACTCAAAGTCCCTCAACCCTACCTCACAATGACTGGGTGCCACGCAATCCAGTGAGTATCTCCGAGAAAGTCAAACATACCTAATCTTTCCTTAAAACTCAATCTTCCAGGATCAATTTCTCCATCAGCAACTGTTTCCCCATCTCCTCCTGTCCCTTTAAGAAAGCAGAAAACACCTTTCCCTGGAATTTGTAGAAATATACTTTAACATGGAATTTTATTTTGGCCTAACCATGCAGGAAGTTATTACCCGTCCATTATCTTTATGTGCGTGATTAGGAATAATAGCTGATTTGTGAAGTTATCTATTACGGGAAATAATCAAGATTAATGAGCCCTGTGGCACTTGCTGAATGCCTCGAGAGATTTATTCCTCAGGCTGTGTATCTTTCTTGTTGTGTTCTTGGTGCTGTCAGGATTTTTTTTTTTAACAAATGCAAATGGAGACATGGATTAATTGTGGAAGAGGAAAAAAGCTCTTTCAGTGTTATCAAATATTTGGGACTGCTCGGTCCCACCTCTCCCAATGATGTTATTTTACTTTCTATAATGATGCTCAAGCCTAATTCTCACCCCGCTTTAGACCTGGGGAAGGACTGTTTAGCTCATACCCTCCATGGCATAAGGGAGGGGAAGACACAAGCCACACCGCTCACTTAAGAATCCCGTCCCAAAGTCAAGCTATCACCCAGATGGAGGGAAAATATGATTGTTATGACTGCAAACGCCGAGGGAGTTTAAATCACGTGCTCAACCAGGGAGGTGCTGCTCTCTCTGCCTGCTGCAACCGCCCTGCTACGCTGCAGCTGTTCCAGATGGCAGCACACACACACACACACACACACACACACACACACACACACTTTCTCCTGAAGGTCTGGGTTAATACAGGACAGTTCTATACCTGATGCCTTTCTGGAACTGGAACAGCAATCCAGAATTCAAGGGAAACTTCGGTGGTATGGCTTCTTTACCAACTTTCCAGTGAACATGACATTACAAAATTTGCTTCTGACACAAGGCAGATGGGGAGGTGGAAACAAAAAAAACCTCCCAGTGAGCGGATCCCGTTTTGGGAAAGCAGAAGCTAAGACTTCCCAAGCCAGACTACCTGCTTTTGAACCCCAGTTCTGCAGCGTGACTAATATATGACTTCAGGCAAAGTATGTCAGCTCTCAGGTGCCTCAATGGCCCATCTGTAAACTGGAGGGAGCAAAAGTACCAGTAACACAAGGTTATTGTGATGGATTTAATGGATTAAACAGGTTAAAGTGCTCTTAGAAGGACTTCCTAAATGTTGGCTGTTGTTATTATTTTCAAATGATTTGTCAACCAAAATGTCATCTTCATGGCGTCCTAACATGTGAGCTCAAATTTTTAAGTTCTCAGGTTTTCTCAATGGCCAGGATTATGCATTAAAGGATGAATGCCAAAGTAGAAATTGAAAGGCCTGGTGTCTAGAGCCAGATTAGTCAGTAAGCAATGGTGAGATGTGAATCGATGCACTTTATTTCTTTGGGCCTAGTTTTTCTGCCTATAAAGACTTAGAAAACAATTTCCCCAGTGTCTTCAATGATGGCATTACATAAACCTTTATGTTATACTCGTTCTTTCTGTTAACTTAGCGGGAGGGACAGCATGATGGGTACATATAAAAGCATTATCATAGACTCAAAATGTTATATAAATGAAAGAAAAACTAACAGGTAAATTTGAATATTGAGAATACCATTGTGTTATCAGCTAATAAGGCCATAGGGTACTTATTAGTAGAAATTTTCAGAAACCAAAGCCTTTGCAAAACACAGTAATAGCAAAACATCCCAATAGTATACTTTTAATGTGCTCGAGCCCGCATTTCCATAACGATATTAAGAGGATTATTGGGTTTATTTAAAAGCATATATACTGATGACCTTAGCAGTGAGATGATAATGACTTCTTTGTTGAAGAACTTTGTACTCTCTAGACCATAATTTTCATATTCTCTTGGCAGAATTTAAATAATATCACAAGTTTTTAAAAATTTCCTTTCTCAGGAACTTGTTACCAATTATCAGGTGGCATCTTAGATTTCTACATAGCAAATTGACTAATTTTTTTATTTTATTTTTAATTTTTTTATTTTTGAGTTGGAGTCTCACTCTGTTGCCCAGACTGGAGTGCAGTGGCCGCTCCCGGCCTCGACCTGCTGGGCGCCGGTGATCCTTCCGCCTCAGCCTTCCAAGTAGCTGGAACTACAGGCGCGCGCCACCACACCCGGCTAATTTTTGATTTATTGTAGAGATGAGGTCTCACCAAGTTGCCCAGGCGGGTCTTGAATCCGTGGGCTCAGGCAATGCACTCACCTCAGCCTCCCAAAGGCACGGGATTACAGGCTGAGCCACTGAGCCCGACTAGTTTTTTTAAAGCAACATTTGTATTTTCAATTTAAAAGCAGAAATGAGTCCTTGTGAATTCAATTGTTTCTCTCCCAACCCTGCCATTGACTTATCCTGTTAACATACCATCCATCTTTCCTTAGGCCCTGGTAAAACTTCAAGATGTTACCTCCAACCTTTCCAAATGACACTCATTCCTTCCTTTCAATGCCCCCAAAGCCTTTCTCTCTCTCTCTCTCTTTTTTTTTTAGTTGGAGTTTTACTCCATCGCCCAGACCGGAGTGCAGTGGCATGAACACGACTACTGCAGCCCTGACCTGCTGTGCTCAGTGGATCCATCCTTCCACCTCAGTCTTACAAGTAGCTGGGACTACAGGTGCACACCACCACACCTGGCTAACCTTTCGATTTATTGTAGAGACGAGGTCTCACCAAATTGCCCAGGTTGGTTCTCAAACCATTGGGCTCAGGCAATCCTCTTGCCCCAGCCTCCCGAAGTGCCAGGATTATAGACGTGAGCCACCATGCCAGGCCCCAAAACCTTTTTATACCTGTAAGGTTTTTTGGAACATCCCACTTAATTGTATGCTGGTACATCCCTTCATTCAATCTGATAAAGACCTAAGTATAGAGCCCGTCTCTAATCTATGGTTGCTCAAAAACAGAGTCAACAGCGTGTCCCTATACTCCTCTACCTGCCCAACAAGATCCTAAATGCAAAGACTATGTCTTAATCAGTGTTAGTTTCCACCACCACATCTGGCACATACCATCAACAAAGCTGACAGTTCAATATAAGCTGTGGAATCAAATAATTTGACTTTTAGGGGCCGTATTCCGCTAGAGAACAAGAACGCACATTTTGGATTCTTCCCTCTTCTGAAGGGAAATGAATTATCCAAGTGGTCGTTTCTTTTCTCTGCTGAAAAATGATTTGCTCAGACCACTGACAACCAGCATAGATTGGATCTTCACAGTGGGCTCACCGCTGTTCTGAACCCCCAAACATGGGGTCCAGTCCCCTGAGTGAAGGGAGTTTTAAATAATGTCTGAAACAGTCCACGTGTGGGTTGCTGGAAGTGGCAATGGGAAGCATGGAGAAAACATGTGAGTATTCACTACAGGACAGCCTCGATTTCAAAGCCCTCTTAATGTATTCTCTGATTTAATCTTCCCTTATCAATAAATGAGAAAGGCACCATCGCCTCTTTCTAAAGATGAAGAAACAGAGGTACAGA
The DNA here is from genome assembly GCA_027257055.1 of Cephalopachus bancanus. Classification (NCBI taxonomy): domain Eukaryota; kingdom Metazoa; phylum Chordata; class Mammalia; order Primates; family Tarsiidae; genus Cephalopachus; species Cephalopachus bancanus. The sequence goes on from JAPVLO010000027.1 coordinate 6,425,145, forward strand.
GATATTAACTGGCTTGCCCAAATATGAGGGGGATCCCCCCCAAAAAAAACAGAATTATCTTCTGGAGGGCAGGCCCCTTGTCATACACTTGGAATTTGTTTCTCTGGATCAAACAGTCAATCAAAGTTTGTTCTGGAAGTTTTGATTAAGTTGCGTCATAATTTGTGGAAGAAATATTCTGAACTGTGGCAAACAGGTGAATGGTTCTTCCACCATGACAACGCACCTGCCCACACCATGCTGAGCATTCAGCAGTTTTTGGCCCAAAATGGCATGGCCTCAATGCCCCAGCCTCCCTGTTTACCCGATCTCATCCCAAATGACTTTTTTTGTTTACCTGGATGAAACAGTCCTCAAAGGGAAACATTTTGTTGATGTGGAAGAGGTGAAACAAAAAATAGTAGAAACACTGAAAGGTGTCAAAACTGACGAGCTCAAAAACTGTCTTGAGCAGTGGAAAAAGCATCTCTATAGGTGTGTTGCATCCAATGGAGAGAACTTTGAAGAAGACTGAAGTCTAAATGTATAAGAATGAATACACAATTTTCTACAAATAAATTCCAGGTTTTTGGGGGTCCTCCTCACCAGCGGTGGAAGCAAGATGCCAACTCAAGCCATCTGAGTCCTTGCTCTCAACCACTGAACTCTGCAACATGGGTCAGAGAAGTAGTGCATTTCTCATCCACTGCAGGAAAGGGGGAATCTGGGATATGGGAAGGAGAAAACGGGCAAAAGCAGGGGGTTGAAGTAAAGTTTGAGATGGAAAGAGCATGACATGACCTTAGTAACAGCTTTCATGTGAGACCTAAGTTATGTTCCATCGCTCACAGGCTAGTTCTTGGGGCCCTGTCACCAGCCCCCATGACACAAATAGATACCTGCCAGTCACTGCACAAACCTTGGCCAGGCTGCTCTGGTTTCTCCACTTCTCTGTTCTTTAAACTCAGTTACATTTATGTTTAAGGGTTGCTTCCCATAAGCCATTCACAGAGCACAGTCAAGAAGCCAAAATACACATTTGTTTCCTATTATTAGAAATTCGCCAGTTGGCATCGCCTCCAATAATGGGCATCTGTCAAAGCGGTAACGGTCCTTTCCCTCTTTCACCAACTGGCTTTTATTTTCCCAACAGAGGTGTCAGCTGTCAGCAGATTCTGTGGTATGAACAGAAGGGTCATTATGACCCCTGACCTCACTGCCAGTCAGGATAGAATAAAAGTCGCAGCCAAGGGAAATGATGTGTAGGGGATGGGACCTGGGGTCAAGATCCATCATCTTGGCTGACTCTTCCATGAGGGGAGAGGAGGAACATTATCCTTGCGTGAGTGAAACTTTTTAATCTGGCACTTATTTATGTAGCTCAGCAATATTAGTAAAAAGTGAAAAACCTCTTTCCATTCCAAATAATATTCAGACACTAACGGTTTCATAACAGTTACTTATTACATGCAAAGGGCTGCTGTTCAAAGTGTACAGCCTGAAGGCCGACAGAGCCCTGATACATTTGCTCAGTGGTTTGACTTCTTCATCCACAGTAAGTCTTCTAAAGTCAGTGGATTTTTTTCCCACTACGGTGGAGGCAACCATGCCACAAACCATGGTCTTACTCACAGATAGCATATGCTTCATGCCAAGAGTTGAAAACATGTGTTGCTGTTGTTTCTTTCTTTTTTTTTTTTTAGTCAGAGTCTCACTCCATCGCCCAGGTTGGAGAGCAGTGGCGTGCTCACGGCCACCAAAGTCTCGACTGGCTGGGCTCAGGTGATCCTTCCGCCTCAGCCTTCCAAGTAGCTGGAACTACAGGTACGAGCTACCACACCCAGCTAGTTTCTTGATTTATTGTAGAGACAAGGTCTCACCAAGTTGCCCAGGCTGGTCTTGAACCCCTGAGCCCAGGCAATCCTCTTGCCTTGGCCTCCCAAAGTGCTGGGATTACAGGCTTCAGCCACCGGGCCCAGCCTGTTGTTGTTTTCTTAAGTTTGAAAATGTGAAATACTACCTCTAGAGATTCGTAAACAGAAAATCATAGCATTTTTTAGAACTGGAAGGGATCTCCGAGTTCATCTAACTAATCCTTTCATTTTACAGATGAGAGAGCTGAGAGCCATGGAAGAGGAGTGATTTCCATAGCTGCTCAGTCACTTACAACACAACTGAGAGCCCCAGTTTTGTGTCTCCTGAAATACCAGGTTTCCACTCAGCAGGCACTGCTAAGCACATGACCTCCCCTGTGTCAGCCATCAGTATTTTGTTGTTGTTGTTGTTGTTGTTGTAGTTGAATAAGTAGCTGAGTGATCTGGAAATAGAGAAAACTGGAGGGAACAGAGTGTAGTGCAGGATCTCACCCCCTGGGCCAGGTCAAGAAGCTCATCCTACCTTTGCTGCAACAAAAGAAAGGAGTTCACCTACTGGCTGGCACTGAAAGGTACCAATTTTCTTTTCTATTTTTTATTTTCTAAGAGACAGGGTCTGGCTCTGTCACCCAGGCTGGAGCGTAGTGGCACAATCACGGCTCACTGCAGCCTCAAACTCCTGGGCCTCGAGCTATCTTCCTGCCTCAGCCTCCCAAGTAGCTGAGAGTAGAGGCGCATGCCACCACACCCGCCTAATTTTTTGTAAAGTTCTCACTATGTTTCCCAGGCTGGTCTTGAACACCTGGCCTCAAACAATCCTCTCGCCTCAGCCTCCCCAAGTGTTGGGACAACAGGCATAAGCTACCACATCTGGCCTCAGCTTCCTTTAGGATCCTCTGTTGGAAAGAGCTACATACAGAATATTATTTTTTTGCTACGCTTTCTTAGAGTAATACGAGTTTTGAACTCTCAGACAGTGCCTGGAGGCAGAGCACAGGTAAGGCCAAGAGAGAGGTGGATAGGGTGTGTTCCCTTTCTCACTCTTCCCCTCCACAGAGCTCTGAGTCCAACCAGAAGCAAGGGGTCCCAAGCCCCGGTCCCATCCACTAGAGTGCTGACCACTCTTCAATACACTGGCCAAAGTGATAAGCAAATGCCAAAGTCTCTCCAGAGGAAGAAAACTAGGCTGGGGTGGTATGCTACTAACACCAGAATAAAGCTTGTTTTATCTTATTCCCCATGAGTTAATAAAGTATGGACAAAAGCACCAATCTAGTGGGGATATCAGAATCCAGGGAAAACCTATCAGACTGGAGTGCAGTGGCCGCTCCCAGCCACCGCAACCTCGCCGGCTGGGCTCTGGCGATCCTTCCGCCTCAGTCTTCCGAGTAGCCAGAATTACAGGCATGCGCTACCATGCCTGGCTGATTTTTTTTTTTTTTTATTTATTGTAGAGGTGAGGTCTCACTGCCCAGGAGGGTCTCGAACCCGCGGGCTCAGGCAATCCACTCACCTCAGCCTCCCAAAGGCGCGGGATTACAGGCCGAGCCACCAAGCCCAGCTAAAAGCCTGCCTTTCTTAAGATAAAGAGTATCAGGGATGCCCGGTTGATACACACTGGCAATACCTATTTGACAGAGTAGGCAAGAGGATGTTGTCAATTACATCGGAGGAAAAATAAAACAAATCAGTCAAAAATCTCGTGGTGGCTCATGCCTATAATCCCAGCACTTCGGGAGGCTGAGATGAGAGGATTGCCTGAGGCCGTGGGTTCGAGACCAGCCTGGACAACTTGGCGAGACCTCATCTCTACAATAAATTAAAAAATTAGCCAGGCATGGTGGCATGTGCATGTAGTTCCAGTTACTTGGAAGACCGAAGTGGACGGATCACTTGAGCTCAGCAGGCCGAGGCTGTGGAGGTCAGGAACATGCCACTGCCCTCCAGCCTGGGTGACAGAGTGAGACTCCAACTCAAAACAAAACAAAACAAAACAAAAAACCCCCAAAACTCCTTGTACACATTTTCATCTATTTCCAAATTAATCTCCCATGAGAACCTTCCTAGAGGTTCCAATACGTCAGTTTAATGAATTCTTCTGTTTTTTTTTTCCTGTCTCAACTCTTCCAAGTTCTGGCTGGTATTTGAACATATAGTGCCAAAAGAGTGAAGCAGCCTCCTGAAATATAATTTCCATCTCTCCTGGAAACAAATTCTATCAGGAACATAAATGCTCTTTCCCTAACATTCTTTCACCGGTTTTTCAAACCTGAATTGTCCCAGGTATGACTCAGATTAAGAAAACCCACAGCATAAACTCAGATGCCAGTTAAACTTAAATTTCCAAGAAGCACTCCTTGAATTATGTTATTGATACTGAGACATCTACCTCTCAAAAGATTTCTTCTTCCTTTCCCCTGTGCTGGTCTTTTTGCCAACCTAGAAGGTAGGAAATCACCTTTAAAAAGTTAGCTTCAAAGCACCTTACTTTCTAGCTGATGCTATTCACTGGAGCACATGTCTCCTTTTATAAGAATTCTTATTTGCTAAAAAATTTTTTAAAACTCTTCACTTTATGAAAGCATTTATTACACGGTTGGAGTTGCCCCCTCTCAAAATAAGTACCTTGGAATTTAAAGAAAAATTTTATTTATTTTATTTTTTGAGTTGGAGTCTCACTCTGTTGCCCAGGCTGGAGTGTAGTGGCATGCTCACAGCCTTCCCAGTGTCGACCTGCTGGGCTCAGGCGATCCTTCCGCTTCAGCCTTCCAAATAGCTGGAACTACAGGCACGCGGTAACACACCTGGCTAATTTTTTTTTTTAATTGTAGAGATGAGGTCTCGCCAAGTTGCCCAGGCTGCTCTCGAACTCGTGGGCTCAGGCAATCCCCTCACCTCGGCCTCCCAAAGTGCTGTGATTACAGCTTGAGTCACCACGCCCAGCCACAAATTTTTATTTAAAAAAGAAAAACAACTTTGATTTCTACAAAATGGATGCCAAAGTGATCTTTGAAAAATTCAACAAACACCTGGTTTTCAAAGAAACACCGGACTAATTCATCCTACCATGTCAAGTCAGAAACTAAAAACCGGAGTACGCCAGAACCTAGCTCTAGTCTGCCTCTGGAAACTGGCAGCTGGATAAACTTAATTCTAATGACAACAGACACAGATCACCTCGCGGTTCATACAATTTTCTTTTCATTAAGTGAATATTAGGATTCTGATTGAAATTAAAGACTGTCCCAGCAAAGCCTGTCCACCTTTTCCTCCCCCCCTTAGAATAGGAGCTTATCACAGAAGTTTTAAATTAAGCACCCCGATGAGGCTGTCTCTATAACACACAATGAAAAGGCCCTTCAGGATGGGAGTCAGAGCCATGCGCCAATTACATTCCCACGGAATGCCTGTTTGACAGAGAAGAAGGTGATGGCTAATACAGGCAGAAACTTTCATGTCTAATACTAGCTTTGCCTGAAATTTACAAAACCCTGTCTATTTTAGATGCCCATGTAGTCAGAGAATCCATTTTCTGAGTAATCTTGGATAAACCGTGAACTCCATTTTCCTAGTCTAAAAGAAGAAATAATAATAAGCCACATCCCACCAAATACATGTAATCATACCCACTCATCCATTTCATGAGTGCTTACTGAGAAACTAGGATGGGTTAGGAACTGAGCACTTGCTAAGAAATTATCCATTAATGACTGTAAGAGACTTATAAATATACAGAGTCATTTAAATAAGGACAGAAAAAGCAAAGGGAACATTAATGGGGTCTCTGCGTGGACCTTTTATGTGACCCCACTTAATTCTCACAGTGAGTCTAATGTTATTTCCATTTTTTAGATGAAGAAATTGAGGTTGTGAAAGGTTAAATGATTTGTTCAAGGTGACCTTTAGTAGCAAAATCAGCATTTGAACCAGTCTGTCAAGTGCAAAGCTCTCTCCACTCTATCTTAGTGGCTTTCATAAATATGGCTAAAACATTTACAAACTGGAGAGCAATTCACGGTAGTTTGTAATCTTGATGGTTCAGTCAGTTTCATTTTTTTCTTAACAGTATGAGTAGCGCAAAATGGTTAGCAACTAACAGATCCCAAAGCAATTTGATTTTTTATTGCTAAATGCTATTGCTGTTTGCATCGGATTGCAATAATTCTGATCGCAGAAAATCATACCACCAGGTGAGAGCAGAAGCTGACCCAAGAGGGAAGGCTGAGTGACACTTTCTCCTTCTAATTTGAACTGCTAAATCTCACTGGTCTAAACATGGGCTACTTGCATTTTCCTCACATTTTTGTTGAGTTGACAGCTGTATTTCAACCTAAAAGTTGCGTATATGCAAAAACCAAGGTTTACAGATGAACACACAGCAGTTCTGGAATGAGAGATCCTGTCTTAAACACTTATGAAATTTACATGCAGCCGGGCTCGGTGGCTCAGCCTGTGATCCCATGCCGTTGGGAGGCTGAGGTGAGTGGATTGCCTGAGCCTGCGGGTTCGAGACCCGCCTGGGCAGCGAGACCTCATCACTACAATAAATCAAAAAATCAGCCAGGCGTGGTAGCGCATGCCTGTAATTCCGGCTACTCGGAAGGCTGAGGCGGAAGGATCGCCGGAGCCCAGCAGGTCGAGGCTGCGGTGGCCGGGAGCGGCCACTGCACTCCAGTCTGGGCGACTGAGTGAGACTCCAACTTAAAAAAAAAAAAAGAAAAGAAATTTACATGCTTTTTAGATATTCCCCCCGGTCACTCCGAACAAGTTTGTTTTCATTTTTACTTCTAGGTGAATAAATGTAAAGAATACCCTTAAAACCCCAGAGAGAGGCCGGGTGCAGCGGCTCATACCTATAATCCCAGCACTTTGGGAGACTGAGGTGAGAGGATTGCCTGAGCCCATGGGTTTGAGATCAGTCTGGGCAACTTGGTGAGAATTCGTCTCTACAATTAAAAAAAAAAATTAGCCAGGCGTGGTAGCACATGCCTGTGGTTCCAGTTACTGAGAAGGCTGAGGCAGAAGGGTCGCCTGAGCCCAGCAGGTTAAGGCCATGAATGTGCCACTGCACTCCAGCGCTGGGTGACAGAGTAAGACTCCGACTCAAAAAACAAAAACAAAAACAAACAAACAAAAAACCCAGAGACGGCAAGGAGGTAAAACAGAGAAGGAAGGGTAGTACATGAAGCCGATCTTCTAAGATCACACCTCATTGTACACAAGGAATAAAAATAAAAACTGAATGGAGAATGAGAGATGTGCAAGAGATTTAACCAAACAAAAACAAAACAAAACTCATCAGTACTTGCTTACTTATTTAATCATATCACATGTATACCAAGAAAGGCAGCAGCATGATTCTCCAAATGAAATAAATAGACATGCCTGAGAGCATCAACACTCCTGGATGGTATCCCAGACATCTAGAGGTTTGGAGTCTTTCCTTGCACAGGTCAAAAACACCCAAGAGGGAAGGGAATCTGGCATGACAGCCTTGGATTTTATATGTTCTGCCAGTTGTACATGAAGAGAAAGAATGAGTCATACGTTTGTGACCTGATACAATCATTCATTCATCCATCAAGTTTTTAATGGGTCTACACAGCACTAAAGAGTAACATCTCTACCTAGCCTCTCTTGAGTAGTCAGTTTGCAGGGATTACTGACAGATTGTGGAATATGGGGGATTTGGAGATGACCGAGGTTCTGGATAAATGAAACCAGCAACTCTAAACATGGGTAAGCAGTAAAATGAGGCCAAGGAAAAATACATTTACGGACTCACTCTCTGCCACAACTTGGGACTGGGTTACTCTTTACGGGCACTTTCTTATGGGCAGAACTCGTTGAGCTCTGGACAAGCCGTGAATCCATTCCCTCTGTGATCATTTTCTCAGGCAAAGCCTAAGTTTATGAAAGATGAGATTTGTAGCACCCAAGACAGACATTTTGTTGAATTCCATTTCCCATTGCATACATCCCCCCACAAACTTCCTTTAGGATAGTACAAGAAGGAGTAGAAACTGGAAGAGGCAAGTTTTCCAAAAAAATTAGGCGGGATGCCTTGAAGAAGTTCTTCCAGTACCTGTATCAATTAGACTACGAGATTGTCCTCCAAGGGAAAGCATTCAAAACTTAAATGGATGAAACGCCAAGTACAATAAGAGGGAATTATCTTAAATTAGCAGGAGTGGTAGGCTCCAGTCTACCTAAGCAGGTCACTTCCTCACTCTCATTTAGAATTTGCATTCCCTTTGGCACGCTTTCCCTGAGGATTACTCTGGGCTTTTGCTGCGAAACTCCTAATATGCTTTCATAGGTATTACCGTATGGCTAAATCCTTATGCAGCACTTGGAAAATCAGACCACTGTCTGTCCTACATATTTTTCTTCTACTCGTATAACAGTTTCTAGAGCTGTGGGACTAGAGTCCATAACAGTGAAATTAATTTTACGTTTATGGGCACCGTATGGTTGTGATTATGGGTGAACTGCTCATAATTCACCTGTCAAGAGGCTCACCCACTATTTCAATATCTCACTTACAGGGCATTGGAATGTTTAACACTCAACAATAAATAGCTAACTTTGAATCTAATTACTTTCCAGTTTCAACTTTAAATTTTACTGATAAAAATAATAATAGGTATCTTTATGCTGCTCAGAGGACTTACGTCATTTTCCAAAAGACAGAAGAATAGATAGTTAAGACTGCATATTTAGAAGACAGAAATTTCTCGTGTCAACAAATTGACCTAATTACTTCCAATATTTTGCTCACACTGGAGCGTCAAGTGTCTCGTTATAAAAGCTTTACAATACCTTCAACACTAAACTAATCAGAACTCACTCACTTGGGATTATTTCAGATTTTCTTCCAGCATAATATTTCCTTCACCTGAACTTGGCTTTAACAAAGAAAATATTAGCAACAATAGTCCTCATAAAAGCATGCGATTGCTTTTATGACTTTTGCTGGGCTGTGTTCTGCTGTGGGCACGTGGTGCTCTCAGAGTACACATCTTCTTTTTATGACCCCCTGTACACTGAAAATCTGGTATTTCTTTTGTTTTTTTTTTGAGTTGGAGTCTCACTCTGTCACTCAGGTTGGAGTGCAGCAGCATGCTTACGGCCACCACAGCCTCGACTTGCTGGGCTCAGGTGATCCCTTTTGCCTCAGCCTTCTAAGTAGCCAGAACTACAGGTGCACGCTAGCATGCAAAGAAAAAAAAATTTTTTTAATTGTAGTGACAAGGTCTCACCAAGTTGCCCAGGCTGGTCTCGAACCCGCGGGCTCAGGCAATCCTTTCATCTCGGTCTCCCAAAGTGCTGGAATGACAGGCTTGAGCAGCCATGCCCAGCAAATCTGGTATTTCTAATGATAACCCCAGGCACTGTGTGATCTACAGTTATCAAGGAGACATTACCTTGTCTCGGAGTTCAAGGCTTTTAAAACTGGGAAGGGGTGGAGCTTGATGGCTCAGCCTGTAATCCCAGCACTTTGGGAGGCCCAGGTGATCTGATTGTCTGAGCCCACAGGTTCAAGGCCAGCCTGGGCAACATGGTGAGACCTCGTCTTTACAATAAATCAAAAATTATCCAGGTGTGGTAGCACGTGCCTGTAGTTACAGCTACTTGGAAGGGTGAGGTGGAAGGATCACCTGAATCCAGTGGGTTGAGGCTGGAGTGGCTGTGAGCGTGCTACTGCACTCCAGCCTGGGCGATGGTGTGAGACTCCAATACCAAAAAACAAAACAAAACAAAACAAAAAACTAGGAAGGACTTGGGAAACCCTCATTTTAGAGGTGTGGAAATTAAGGCAAAAGAAAGTGACTGGTAACTAAGCAGTAAACAACAGAGCAAGCATTGACAGTCAGAGCTTACCTACAGGTGCAATCCGTCCTTCCCAGTTTCTCCAGTTTACTATAACCTGGTTTTTCTGTAAAGCTACATGCTACCAATATCCAAGTTAGATCTGCAAGGCAGTTTCCCTACAGTCAATCCCCTGTAAGCCTCAAATGCTACTATTGACTACCAATGCCTTGATTTGCGGAGCTCAAACCAGGTGATTTGCATTTTCCTCTGGCTTAGGAAGCTGAAAATAGACCCAAATCCTTGGATCCAAGCAACGCTTCTTTGACTATAAACTTTTACTTAATGAATCCACATCATCTGAGCATGCACCAGAAGAAAGGCTAAATACATAGTTCAGTTAGAACCGGCATTCTTTCTTTCTTTCTTTCTTTTTTTTTTTTTTGAGTTGGAGTCTCACTCTGTCGCCCAGACTGGAATGCAGTGGCCGCTCCCGGCCACCGCAGCCTTGACCTGCTGGGCTCCGGCGATCCTTCCACCTCAGCCTTCCAAGTAGCTGGAACTACAGGCGCGCGCTACCATGCCCGGTTAATTTTTGATTTATTATAGAGATGAGGTCTTGCCAAGTTGCCCAGGAGGGTCTCGAACCCGCAGGCTCAGGCAATTCACTCACCTCAGCCTTCCAAGGCACGGGATTACAGGCTGAGCCACTGAGCCCGGCCCGGCATTCTTTCAAAAGGAATGCTGGCTGGGCACGGTGGCTCACGCCTGTAATCCCAGCACTTTGGGAGGCAGAGGCAAGAGGATTGCCTGAGTCCAGGGGTTCAAGACCTGCCTAGGCAAGTTGGCGAGGCTTTGACTCTACAATAAATCAAAAAATTAGCCGGGCGTGATGGTGTGTGCTTGTAGTCCCAGCTACCTGGGAGGCTGAGGTGGGGGGAATGCCTGAGGCCCACAGGTCGCAAGTCAAGGTTGCACTAACCATGAGCATGCTGCTGCACTCCAGGCTAGGTGACAGACTGAAACTCCTATTCAATCCATCCATCCATCCATCCACCCACCCATCCATCTATCTGTCAAAGGAATGCTAGGTGCTACATATGAACCTGATAACAAAGGGAAGTCCAAGTTCGCAATCAGCACTTAATTCTGGGCTATGAAGTATCCTTAGAAGCTTCGACCTGGAAAACACCCGAGCATTGACAAGCAGCCCTGGCTCCAGATCTGTTCACAGATATGAAAGCAAGCAGTGCATGCTGAAAGCCCACAGGCCACATTTATCCAGCTCCTGTGGTATATAACACAGCAAGCCTACATCCTTGCAATGCTAATACACCCCCAGTAGCAACTGCCTTTTCTTCTCATTATTCAAAAAGAAAACTCTGTCCCTTTTTGCTTGCTGCTGAATTTGGGCTCTCTGACTCCCACTTAAGACTCTAGGATAAGTGTCTTAAGTCCTTAAGACATGAGGATAACCTCATGTAGCATTCTTCTTCTGCAAGATTCTTCCTCAACTAAGGGTAAAGTTGGCTTTAGTCAAGCCTGATAGCCGCCTACCTGGCCAGTCCTGCTAATAAGCTTTCTCCATCTCTGACGATCTTCCATCTACTATTTATTTTAACTTCTGTCTTTTTTTTTTAATATCTACCAACACTCTACTTGGACTTTCTGTTTTTTTTTTTTTTTTTCAGTTCCATTCCGAGTTAAAGAGGATTTTTGGGGTTTTTTTGGTAACTCAACTGGGAGACTAAATGCAAACCAGTTCTAGGAGAAATACAAGGGGGAACCCCCTAAAAAGCCCACAATTTATTTATAAGAAGTTATGTATTTATGCTTACATGTTTAAGATCCAGTCACCTTCAAAGTACTCTCCATTGGATGCAATACACCTATAAGATGCCTTGTTCACTGCTCAGAACAGTTTTTGAACTTGTCAGTTTTGTTACCTTTTAGTGCTTCTGCTGTTTTCATTTGTTTGTTTCATCTTTTCCACATCAGCAAAACATTTCAGTTTGAGGACTTTTTAAATCCAGAGGGAAAAAGAAAAATGTCACTTAGAGCAAAATTGGGTGAATAGGGAAGGTACAGCATCGGGGCCATGCTGTTTTTGGTCAAAGACTGCTGAACATTCAGCATGGTATGGGAAGGTTGTACGTGTGAATCACCCATCATGAAATGGGCAAATGCACTGAAAGAATCTCCAAAAAAAATTCACAAACGGCCGGGTGCAGTGGCTCAAGCCGGTAATCCCAGCACTTTGGGAGGCCAAGGTGAGAGGATTGCCTAAGCCCACAGGTTTGAGACCAGCCTGGGCAACATGGTGAGACCTCGTCTCTACAATAAATAAAAAATTAGCCAGGTGTGGTAGTGTGTGCCTGTAGTTCTGGCTACTTGGAAGGCTGAGGCGGAAGGATCACCTGAGTTTAGCAGGTCGAGGCTGTGGTAGCCGGGAATGTGCCACTGCACTCCAGCCTGGGCGATGGACTAAGACTCCAATTCAAAAATAAATAAACAAATAAAAATAAAAATAAATTCACTGAAGGCAAACATATCCTCTCACCACAATGATAGCTGGTACACTGATGCCAATGGGTTCCTAGAACACTTACCTCTTGGGAGAAGCCTGTACCACAAAGAGCCCATCCTCCAAAAAAAAAAATTCCGTTGTTTTGGGGGTTCTGTCTTGTATACCCCAAAATTCAAATATGGGACTTAAAATGAATATCTGATTTGTCATTTAGAGACCAAATTCATTTGCTTTATATATTTTGACATAAGAATAGCCCACAGTTCCTATGATTGGGCAAAACTAGTGAGTCTGCAATAATAAAGAATTGGACATGCTCCTAGACAAACAGAGGCTCGACTAGAACTATGTCCACATGACCATTCAGAGTTGTGATCCATGATTCATACCATCAGTGGCGTTCAGAATCACCACCACTCTCTCGAATGCACTGGATATATTTTTGCACCACACCTTCTGTCTCTGCTCACACCAGTACTGCCAATAACACCAGTCCACATTGGCTTTTGGGGCTGAGGGGCAGCTTTTAGCAAGTTTCAAAGGATAGCAGGCAATTTATCCCACACTGAACATTAATTAGGCAAACCAAAGAACAATGATCAGGCATGGGCTAGGGATCTGGCCTTCTAAATCCATGCTGCTTTGAAGGCAGTGCTAAGATATTTAAAGAACGGAGGTGTTCATTTCAATGATGCAATTTCACTTTGGAATAAGCTGACACACTTTCCAGAATGGAGAGCTCGTCTAGAAGCCAAAGTCAAGTAACTTTCGATCTTTGGCTGTTTTTAAAAACTCCCTTGAACAGTATAATAGTAATCTCCACCCTTTTAAAATATATCTAAAACAATTTTTTTAGCCCCCTCATGAGAACTTTTGGTATCGAATGAAAAATACAAAGGACATAAATTCAAAGCTACTTTGAATTCAGCAATATGTTTTGAAATCGTTCGATATTTTGCTGATCCAAATAGCAACAACACAGGTTGAACAGATGTCCTAACACACACCTACTCACATTCTACGTCATCCTACAGACAGGCTTGATGTGTCCAAGGACTCAGAACTTCTGAAAACCACAGCCCCTTGGGGGCCTGCGCCCGAGAGGCTAGAAATCAGTTCTCAGCCATTTCTAAATTGGTGTATCAGATCCTAAGCTTACAAGTTCTATGGCCATCACAGAAACATTCTCTTACTTATTTTACATCTGATGACAGTAAAAAATTAATTTATTTTAAAATTAATAACCAAAATAGTGACTGTAAAGGAATCCTAAATTAATCGGTACTAGGTAAAACACAAAAGCACTAGGTAAAGCACAAACGAACATGGTGGGATTCCAAGCCATTGCCTTACCTTGCTGGCAAATGGCAAGACCCGGCCTCTTTTTCCAGGGCTGGTGTCAGTAAGATCAGCACTCTGGGAGGCTCAGGGACATTTTAATGTGCTGATAATATTTCACCAGTGAACCACATAAGAACCATTGCACTTGAAACCAAATAGTCCACACCTAAAGTGTTCAGGCATGGTGCCTGACGTATAGCAGGTGTCAGCAAATTTGATTGTTTTTATAACGAACTAGCCCAGGCCAGTAACCTCGTTAAACCTGGACTAAGCTGAAGGCTGGAAACCACTGGCACTGTTATATGTTGCCCTGGCTATTTCTAAAGCCCACAGGCAGGTTTCAGTGCCTTGCTGCCACTGCCATTGCTTCATTTTAAATAAATGCATCAATATTCCTAGAGAAAGTTAACTGAAAAGACAGACTCATAGGGGCACACTGCTGGTTAGATGACTCTCTGCTCTGGTGAGATCTGCGAATGTTTTATAAGTTCCATTGCTAAGATTCAGCGTATCTATATTTGGGTGTAATTATATAAATGCTAATTGTATTTATCATGTAATTATATTTGTATAATACTTGTCTTATAACATATTAGTAATATGTGTCGCATAATACATATAATAAGGGTATTACAATCTGTGTAATAATTTGCACAACACACAACAGAATTACACTAATACTGTACAATGATTAGTATACTATTAATATTTTAATAGTTATTTAAAATGTGTTACTTTTAACTTTTTCTAGGTTTTAAAGTAAATCTTATTCTATTTCAGGGGTGTTTTCTTCCCACCTTCAGTTAACATGCCTCTGATTTACAGGATTCACCTTAAAGAATATCACCCAAATGGATATACCACCATTAGGCAACCCCTGATAGCCCAAGGAGTTTGGACACTTAAGTAGTTACATAGGACACACCCTAGGGGTAGGAGACACCCCAGGCTTCTGAGGGGGGCTGTCTCTTTCCATGATTTTGTTTTAAAATTCAGAGGGAGAAACCATCAGCTCAGGCAGTAATGTCGGTTTGTCCCAGAACTGAGTCAGAAATGCCACCCGGGGTCACTTGCACTCATAGAAGAGGCTACCCAAGAATGGAGCATGGCTGCCAGGGTTACGCAGAGACCCGGGATCACGCCTGCCTCACCAGAGGTGCACAGACACTGGAGTCTACACTAGGCAATGAGCAACACACAGAAGACAAAAGCTGAAGTCCTCGGAGTCATTCATTGCCACCTGGCTAAAATAAAATTAAACATCACTGACTGAGTCTCAGACAGTGACATCACAATCTTCCCCTGAAGGCAAAGACACAACCCGTCATGTGCTCTTAAGAGAGGTTCTGTAAGTTGCCATTAGAGAGACACAGAGAAGGGGCAAAGCCCTAGCAGAGAAAAATGCAGAGTGCCTTCCACAGGCCGAAAACATCTACTAAAGAGAGACTTTGATCCTGAAGAAAAACTGACAAAAGAATATTGCTCGCCCTACCTCCATCAACTTTTTCTCCTGTATTCCTTGGAAACGTGTAACCCAGCTAAACACACTCTCGGTGAGCTTGACCCTGCTGTGAAATCCTAATACCACCACTCACAAGCAGTCTCCGAGCCCACAGGTCATCACCAGCTCAACAATTCCATCTCAATGTGGATCAGCTTATCATTATAACAATGCTGGTTACCACATTTTCCTTCTTTATGTGTCAAACATTTTACCAGTATGACCTCATTTACTTGGTACTTAACAGGGGTGAGATACGAAAGGATTTCAGATCTGTTTTCTTCCTTCGAAGGGTCCTGGATAAAGAACTGAGATAACAATAACCAGAAAGCAGAGGGAGGAGAAACAAAATCCTGTACCTTCCCATGTTTCCAAAGCCTATGGGAGACTCCTTTTATTACTTTTTTTCAGAAGGTCTAATTCCAGCACTGAGACAGATAAGAGAATGTTACATGAGGCAACAGTGGGGAAGAGGGGAATGTGACCTAGAACTGGTTCTGTACTGACAGGCTGTAGGAATAAAAGCAAGAAAAACCCAATCCCAAGAGGTTGGGTGTGGTGGCTCACACCTGTAAACCTGCTGCTTTGGAAGGTCCAGGTGAGAGGATCTCCTGAGGCCAGGAGTTTGAGATCAGTCTGGAAAACATAGTGAGATCCAGTTTCTACAAAAAAATTTAAAAATCAGCTGGGTGAGGTGGCACATGCCTGCAGTCTCAGCTACTTGGGAGGCTGAGGCAGGAGGACTGCTTGAGCTCAGGAGTTGGAAGCTACAGTGAGCTATGATTGAGCCACTGCACTCCAGCTTGGGCAACAGAGGGAGACCCCATCTCTTTAAAAATTAAGTTAAAAAATAACTCAAGACTCTGGGATTTGATTCAAAAAATGTCTTGTGAAAGGCAGGTGATTGTTTTTGGTGTTTTTTTTTTTTGATTTGGAGTCTCACTCTGTCACCCAGTCTGGAGTGCAGTGGCCGCTCCCGGCCACCATAGCCTTGACCTGCTGGGCTCCGGTGATCCTTCCGCCTCAGCCTTCCGAGTAGCCGGAACTACAGGCGCGCCTATTACACCCAGCTAATTTATGATTTATTGTAGAGATGAGGTCTCGCCAAGTTGCCTGGGCGGGTCTCGAACCCACGGGCTCAGACAATCCACTCACCCCGGCCTCCCAAAGCGCAGGATTACAGGCTGAGCACCAAGCCCGGCTAGGTGATTGCTTTAACTGTGACGTTAATCCTGTGTTGAAGAGAAATCAGGAAATGAGAAGTTCGAGTGACCTAGGTTTGAATCCCAATTCTCCCTCCTCCTAGATGTGTCACTATCTCAGGGAGGTGACCTTAGTTTCATCACCTATAACACAGAGGCAATGAACCAACCCCAAAGGGCTGTTGTGAACAATCTGAGATAACACAGGTTGGGTGCCCGGGCCAATAAAACATCATGCTCCTCAGCCTGGTCACGAGAACAGTGCGTGTCCCAGCTACACAACATAAGCCAGATGGAAGTCAAGGAAACGCTCCACCATTCAGAAAACCATCATGAGCACTCAAGTTTTTACCAATAAAGGGAGAACACTGATCTAAATTAAAGCAGGATGAGCCTTGATCAATAAAAAGACACACAAAATTAAACTAAGTATGCTCACAGTTTTACTTATCTGGCCATTTGATATTTCAGTGTCTTTGTCTCTTCCCCCTGTTAAATAGCCACATACCTCAAAACAGCTCCCCAAACTGTCTTCGCCCATTCCCCATAGCTAGCTAGTTCCTCAACACTGTACTGACATCTTTCTCACTAAGGTCATCAAGTCTCTCCATGTTGCTAAACCCAAAACACTTTCATTTTACTTTACAGTTTTCTTTTCATTTGACTTCTCAGCAGCAATTGATGCTTATGGACCCTTCTCATAACATCAGCTTTTCCATCTCCCTCACACCCCCCCAAAGGCTTTTTTCTACGAGGGCGGACCCCCCCAAATACCAGGATTTCGTTATTAAAAAATTGTATATTTATTCTTACATGCTTAAACTTCAGTCACCTTCAAAGAACTCTGCATTTAATGCAATACACCTATCGAGATGCTTTTTCCACTGCGCAAAACGGTTTTTTAATTCATCCATGTTGATGACTTTGGGGTCCTCTGCTGTTTTTTGTTTCACCTTTTCCACATCTGCAAAACATTTCCCTTTGAGGACTTTTTTTTAATGCAAGGGAACAACAAAAAAAGTCGCTCAAGGTGAAATCAGGTGAATAGGGAGGGTGGGGCATGAGGGTCATGCTGGTTTTGGGTCAAAAACTGCTGAACACTCAGCATGGCGTGGGCAGGTGCGCTCGTCAATCACCCAACAGGAATGAGAACATGCATTGAAACGGTCACCAAAAGAAAATTCACTGAAGCTGAACGCAGTCTCTCACAACACTGTTTGGTGCACTGATGCCAAGGAGTTCCTAGTACACTGACCTAGTGGTGAAAGCCTATACTACAAGGGATCCGCCCTCCAAAAGATAATTCCAGTTTTTTTTTTCCTTTCTCTGTCTCCAGGACAAGTTCATCATCCTCTTCTGTGCCAACAAGGATGCTAGTCTCAAACACTGTGTCCTGCTTCTTCTCTTACCTTATACTCACTCCTCGTTCTTTTCTTCTTGTTCAAGATTTTAAAACTAAAGATGTTCACCTGAACTAAATGCAGATGAATCCCAGCTTCTCATGTCTAGCCCAGAGGTCTCTTTGCAGGCTTCACCCCATATAGACAAGTACCTACTTGAGAGCTCACCTTAGATACTTCAAAAACCCCCTCAAAAGCAGCCCTCTCTCTTAATCCACGTGATAATGCCTGTCTTCTGCTTCGGTCCTTTTTTTTTTTTTTTTTTTTTTTGAGTCAGAGTCTCACTCTGTCACCCAGACTGGAGTGCAGTGGCACGATCACAGCTATGGCAGCCTCGACCTGGTGTGTTCAGATGGTCCTTCCACCTCAGCTTTTCAATTGGCTGGGACTACTGTCATGCCATCACACCTGGCTAATTCTTTTATTTTATTATAGAGACAAGGTCGTGCCATGTTGCCCAGGCTAGCCTCGAATTCCTAGACTCAGGCAAACCCTCTTGCCACCGTCTCCCAAAGTGCTGGGATCACAAGCGTGAGCCACTGCGCCCAGCCTACTTCTGTCCCTTTGACGGCTTCCCTTGGTCTTAGGATCAGGGCAAAAACCCTCAACATGCACAGAGACCCCCTGGGTCGTGTGTACCTACTTCCTCTCCCGCCTCACCTTGCAGTCAGCTCTCTCTGCATTCTAGCCACCGAAGGCATCACTCAGCTCCAGTGACTCAGCTCTCTGCTACCTTAGGGTCTTTCCATGTGATGCTCCCTCCACCCTGACATCTCTTCCCTCACATTTTGCCTGCTGAACCCTCTGCATACAACGAGAAAGAGTCATCACCAATGGGCACTTTTTAAAATCTTCTTCTTTTACTTTTTGAATGAATTTAATGAATAATTTACAGAATGAAGGGAGAGTGGAAACAATGTTCTCAGACATGTTAATAAGAATCAGGCCAGGTGCGGGGTAGCGCACACCTGTAATCCCAGCACTTTGGGAGGTGGAGGAGGGAGAACTGTGTGAGCCCAGGAATTTGGGTTCAGCCTGGGCAACACAGTGAGACCTTACCTCGGCAAAAAATAAAAAAAATTAGCCAGACGTGGTGGTGTGTACATGTAGTCTCTGCTCACCAAAAAAAAAAAAAAAATGTCAGTAAGAACTAGAACAGCACGCCCAGTTTTTTTTTGAGTTGGAGTCTCATTCCATTGCCCAGGCTGGAGTGCAGTGGCACGCTTGCAGTCACCCCAGCATCGACCTGCTGGGCTCCGGTGATACTTCCCGCTCACACTTCCAAATAGCCGGAACTACAGGTGCTCACTACCACGTCTGGCTAATTTTTGATTTATTGGGAAGATGAGGTCCCACCAAGTTGCCCGGGCTGGTCTCGAACCCGCGTGCTCAGGCAATCCACTTGCCTCGGCCTCCCAAAGTGCGGGGATGACAGGCTGAGCCACCAAGCCTGGCCCACACCCATATTTTTACTCCACAGGTTCCTGGCTTTGAAGCCACAGATACTCGAAACAGGCAACGTCCTTTGAATGTAACTAACGACTCATCATTTGTCTCGAGTGAGGCTGGAAAAAGACCCATCCTGCAGGATTCCAGGTTTCAAACACATCTCTAACATCTCTGGTTCTTCTTCTTGCAGTTACATCCTCAAAATGAAGTATCTTTAAACACTATGATGGCTCATAATTTAGCTGATGAGAGGACAGCTATTTTCGGCTTTAATAATTACAGAACCACTTTCATTTCTAGGTTAAGTGAAATCAATCTGAATGATAATCCAATGATTTTTTTCATTTCTACGACACATATTCTTCCCACCCACCTTTGCAGACATACCCACCTTTATCCAATTACAAACCATATGAAGTAACTTTTTTTGTGCATAAGCATCTTAAAAGAATTATATCTTCGTGTGTCCTTTCAACAAAAACTGAATGATCCAAGTTTTTGTTGCAAAATGTTGGGTGATGAGGTGTTTCCTACTGAATGACTAACTGGATAAGAATACTGTATTGCGTTTTTTTCCTTTGATATGTGTTATTGACTCACTGATTCATAGGCTGAGAAAAATTCATCTGGGGTATCTTCATCTGAAGGCTCTGAGGTTTCACTTACACAAATCAATTTCGCCGTTATCGTTCCAGTCTAGAGTGCTGCCATTTGTCCTTTTGCATTTATCTTCTAAAACATGGAGTAATCATGAGAAGTCCTGCTCTATCAGTTTTCCTCTCTCTGCTATCATGGGAGAAAATTCTGAATTCTCAACTGTGTTCAATTGAAGATTTTCAAAGATTTAGATAAAAGGTGTTGTCTCTCGACTTCTTCTGCACCTTCTTGAAAGATGATACAAAACTGTGCGTATGCAATAAAAAACAAACAAAAAGCTCAAGGGTAATAATGAACATTTATTTCACTGTGGCTTCATCCTTGTAGATCATTCTTTACTGTCATTCTTCCTATCAGTCATTGCTTTTTTATGTGAGTCTTTTTTTTCTAGTACGGTTGGGAATAGTTGATGAGCAAGGATGAACTAATTCCTCAGATGATGAAATAGGAAAATGTTTCAAGACAGAGAAAAGATAAGACCACTAAGATGTCACAATGTGCCTTTGATGTGTAAGAGAGTCTAATGGAACCATATAGCAGTGCTGAGACAGGAAGAGGTGTTTCTTGCCTTAAAAGAAATAATTCGGGCCGGGTGTGGTGTTTCAAGCCCGTTATCCCAGCACTTTGGGAGGCCGAGGCAAGAGGATTGTCTGAACCCAGGGGTTCCAGACCAGCCTGGGTAACTTGGTGACACCTCATCTCTACAATAAATAAAAACAATTAGCTGGGCGTGGTAGCATGTGCCTGTAGTTCTGGCTATTTGGAAGGCTGAGGCAGAAGGATCACCTGAGCCTAGCAGGTCCACGCTGGGGTGACAGTGAGCATGCCACTGTGCTTCAGAATGGGCAATGGAGTGAGACTCCAACTGAAAAAAAGAAAAAAAGAAAAGAAAGGAAAAATTCAATTTTATCTTTGTTCCTTGGAAGACCTTTAGGAAAGTTAAAGTTTATGAAATAGCAATCCTTAAAAGCAGTTAAGATGTCTCAAAAAACTCCAAAACCCAAACGGAGTTGGATAGACTCTGATGGGATGTTGAAGGTTAAAGGCACCTACTCACCTTAAAGGTGCCAATATTGTTGCCCTTTTTTTATTCCCAAAGGAGAATTTTTCTGGATCTTCCTAATTAGGTCAAACTGGCTTATTATACAGTTTCCTAACATTATTTTCTTCTCTTTCATAGCACCAAGCGCAGTTCCAATTTGACATTTTTTGGACTGACGAGGGTATTTAATCAACATCTGCTGTCATAAAACCCTAAGGATGACGAGGTAGAGAGAGATTTTGATCTCTTGTGTGTTCTTAGCATCTGGAAATCAAGCATGGCACACAGTAGATTCTCAATAGAGACCCCAGAGAAACAGATTCAAATTCAGTTCTGTCTTGATCTCTACGCTATGTGAAATAACTCTAATTTACAGGCATTAACTGCCCACTTTTGCTTCATAATTTTTTCCTATGAGATTATGTATTGTCATTCTCCCTTCATCACCACCACTGTGTGATCCTTGACAACAGTGAAGGAAACAGTTACCAAGTAGCAACAGGAATCAGGTGGTTTATATTTATTGTTCTGTTTTAATTCTCAAAACCTTGTAAACTAAATTCCTATTTTTACTAGACAGATGGGAAACTGGGATTTAGAAGGTTAAATAACTCGCCCAAGGTCACAGGACCAATACATAGGAAAAGAGAGATTTAAATTCATGCCTGATCAGGCTCTAACCTGTGTTCTTTCTGTTCCATCCACTGAAACACACGAGGGAAGCATGTTTTCTTTCTTTTACAACTTTCCAGAACACGGAGTTTCTTGCTTGGGAAACAGTGGGTACTAAGTGGGGTTGTCTAAAGAACTATGATTCCACTTAAATCGATATTTAGATTTGGTTTGTCTACGTGGGGTTTTTGTTTTCTTCCTACGGAGTTTGTACTGTCCTTGCCACGTGTGTGGAATCTTATTTAAAAGTGGGACATATGCCCCACAGGCAATGAGATGCATTTTCCTTTTTCTTGGAAAACAAAGTTAGCTTCCAATACATTAATAAGAGCAATGTGCTATAGATGTTACACATTTGCAAGCGAGTTTTACTTAGCAAATTCAGAAAGAAAGTTCCCCAGTGGGGAATCCGCCTTGTACCAGCACCTCGAAAATATTTCCAGTGGCTATCAGAATGCTTGCCGCCATAAAACACAGTGACTTAAGCCCTGTGCTTTTAAACCTGTCAAATACATACATACGCATTTGTGTACTCTCGTGTAGAGGTGACAGAGGCTTCCTCCTTAGAACACATTTCATTTGTATTAGAGGCCTTGGTTCCTCCATTCAGATTGCAACAGCAAATTCATGAGATGACATCGTCCATAACCATGAAAAGGATGGAGTGGCATTAAACGACTAACAACTGGATGTTGGAGGAAATTGAGAGAGACGTCAAAGCTGCACATGCAACTCCCTCCTCACAATTTCTACCTATAGTCAAAAGTTCCATCATGCCACATGATACTGCCATGGAGCCAATGAAAAGTGTCACTCTGACTGTTCTGTTCACAGCCCTGCAACCCCTACGCCAGTGGTCTCAATGGGGAGGGAGGAGACGCCGCAGTGGCTGGGGTTCTTTGCTCCATACACACACACACAGTCTCTTCGTTCCCACACCCCTGGTCACTTCCTGGCACACAGAACACTATGTTAAAATCGGGAGATTATGATTTGATCAAGTTCCACAGATGACACTCACCCACAAAGCAGCACCTGTTCTCCTCCTGAGTCCCCAACACACACTGACACACACGACGCAACCCCCCCACACACGCCTCTTGACCAGATACCGTCCTTCAGCCAGTCAGCAATCTGAAGCGGAAGGTTTTAGGTGGGGTGCCCATCAGAGTCTGGGGCTGACTTAGGCAAGAGTTAACAGCCCACTGCCTAGGCTTGAATACTGACTCTGCTGCTTGTGTGGCCCAAGACCCTCGGGTAAGTCCTTGATGCCCTCAGTTTCCTCTCCTATAAAATGCAGAAAGAGATGGCATCTACTGTCGAAAGTCGTGGAGGGTCACAGGTGGATGATGCACGGTGATTGGCAGCACGCCCACCACAGCAAGTGTCAGCTCTTGCTGCTAGAATGTTCAGGGAGAAAAAAATGAAGAAAGCAGTGTGTGGTTCCAGAAGAGACATGACATTTAAGGAAATTAACAAAAAAAGGAGCTATCGAACATCTGATGAATGCCAAGGCACACAGTGAAGCTAGATACGAGACTCCCTTGCTCAAATCTTTCCGAAGACTTTGCACATCACTGGCAGTAACGCTAAATCTTCACAAGCCCGCAAGGCCCACATTGGTCTGGGTCCCCCTTCCTGAGGTCTCAGCTCCTCCTCCCGGACTCCCTCTGAAAACTGGCCCTGGGGTTCCTCTAACACGCAGGCACTCTCCTGCTTTCGGGTCACTGCCACTGGAGCTGCCTTCTGCCTATAACCCCACGGCCAAAGCCCTCATCTGCTTCACGCTTTTCTTCCAACTGCTCCTTCTGGATAAAGCCCACTCGGATGATAGCCTCTTTAAATTAGCGACCTGCCGCCCATCAGATTTGGGGCTCCCAGTTCCCTTTACCCTGCTTTATCTGCACTCCCTCCCACAGTACCTTCTGTTTATTTGACACAGTTCGCATCTGTCTATGCCCCCACTAAGACTGCAGGCTCCGCAAGGGTGGGCCATTTGTCTGTCTTGTTCACCGATGTTCCCTAAGCATGTGGTGAGATACTAAGTTCAGGCTTCACTCACTTAGATTTGCTTTCAGGTTTTCCCTACTGGTTCCAAGAGGAAAACCACATCCTTGCCCTTGTCCTATTTTGACACGGATAAATCAAAAACGATGACTGAAGCCCTGTATGATTCAAATGATCCAGAAAACCGCTAACCATCATATTAGATTGTTCACTGAATAGTAAACTAACTTGTGCACTGAATTTATTCCTATCCATCTCCTTCCAAAAAGAATCTGAGGTCCTTCCAGTGGTGAGGGAGTTCCCTATAGCAGTGCAAAATCTGCTATTGTCAGATCTACCAAAAGAAACCTTGAGAAAACAGGATGATTATTTCATATTTTTGAAAAGTGAGTCACCATGAATTAAGATATAAACACTTGCCTACACAATACAGTGTGTTAATTTTCGAGACAGATACTAATGCTCTGGTAATGACAATGGTTGCTTGTGGCTACTCAAAAATCCCAAGATACTCTCATGACCTCTCCAAAGAGGAGACCTTCTTTAACAGAAGGGGAGCTCCCTTAGTTATGAAAGGAAACCCGGCCTTAAAAAAATACAACAGTTGTTTAATTGCTCAATCCCTCTGATAGCAAAACACTTCACATGAATAAAGACGAGCATGGAGGGATTACCAGGGATAGTCTAGGTGACAAATTACACATCCGTCTTGAGAAAGAAATATTCCGGAAATTGAGAACGGGCCTGCAGGGTTCTGCAGTGTCGTTCAACTTGGTCTAATTTTAGACGATTCCCTGACCACTGGAGAGTTTGTACCATGCCAGGTTTATCCCAACTCGAGCAACAGATTTTTATCTCTCTGACTGCAGGTCACATTATCTCATGAATGAACTGCTATTTAGGTCAGTTAAAAAGTCTCTGCCTAATTGAACATGCATTTCATCCCGGCTGCTCATGCTGTACTATGGTGAGGTTTCCAATAATTATCGGGAGTGAGGAAGAAATTGGGCTGAGGATGCAAAACGAACTTTGACATTTAGATTCTGTTTGAAGCAGAACAGATCAAAATACCAGAATAATTCCCAATCTTCCATTCTTGAATGATAGTTTCCTTAGAAGTTGCATCACTATGGGATGAACTGATATTATTCGCTCAGTGACTCCCTCTTCCACAGTGTTAAACTTGTTTTTTCCCCCAAACAAGAAATGCTTCATGTTAACTCTGCAGCTTATGGTTGTAGTAAAAGAAAAGCAATGCACTATTTGTTTCTTTATATCAGGCAAATAAAAATAATTCCTTTGTTGGGTGACCACAGAGCATGATGAGGGGCATGCCAGGGAGACTTACCTGCTGAATTCATCTACATATGGAATGTGGTTGAGAAGCAACAAAATCCCCGAGTCAAAGAAAGTGTCAAGCACTATGAAACCCTAATCCAGACCCAAGGATTAGGTTACGTCTGACAATAAAACAAGACGATCCTGTTACTGGTGCATTCAGACAGTAGGGAGACTCTAATGTTTTGCTAAAAATGAGATATATAAACTCTAGGAGGACAAGATCAAGTTTGTCCCCAGCAGGTGCTGGGAGTTACACCTGATATACAGCAGACCCTTAAAATATTTCAACAAACTCATGATTGTAGCGTTTTCTGTATTTCAACTGACTGAACACAATTGCAGTGATGAACACTATTCTCCAGGACCTACAAAACAGGAGATTATCTGTAGAAAATACAGAAGGCACAAATCGCCATGCCCCTGTGTGAAAAAAAAACTGGAGGTGTTCAGGCTTACCCTTCAGAGTGCTTGGTTTAAATGGTCAGAGAGGGACCTGCAATCAGTGTTTTTAAATAAGTACTCAGGTGATTCCAACGTGTGGACAAAATGACAACCACTGATTTATCAGTATAACACTGAGATCTTAAATCTAAACACACTGCCTTATCTATATTGAAAGTAAAAACAGCAATATCCGTTTGTATTTAAAGATACCCACCACACCTGTATAACACATCAAAAGAATCTGATATTCACGTGCTATCAGAAAGACACCTGCACACGTGTGTTCACTGCAGCACTACTCACAATAGCAGAAACACGGCACCAAACCAGACGCTCATCAAAAGAGGATTGGATAAAGAAAATGTGGTACATATACATGATGGAATATTACGCAGTCATAAAGATCAAAATCATGGCCTTTGCAGCAACAAGGATATAGCTGGAGACCATCATTCTAAGTGAATTCTCATAGAAACAGAGAACTGAATACCATGTGTACTTTCATAAGTGGGCCCTGATCATGGGTCACAAGGGTAGGAACGGCAGGTGCTGGACAAAGCCAGGGAAGGGAGGGAGGCAGAAAGAATGGGACACGTGGCAACACACTGGCTACCAGGTCCACTATCAAGGGGAGAGAGGGCCCCCCAAAAGTCCAAGTCTTACCTGCGTGCAACTTATGGAGTGAATTCTCACATTTCCCCACAACTCTAAAATAAAATGAAAACTAATCTGATACTCAAATTGACAGCCTAAGCGTATTCTTTTTTGAGTTGGAGCCTCACTCTGTTGCCCAGGCTGGAGTGCAGTGGCATGCTCACAGCCACCCCAGTGTCGACCTGCTGGGCTCCAGTTATCCTTCCGCCTCAGCCTTCCAAGCAGCTGAAACTACAAGCACATGCTACCATGCCCGGCTAATTATTATTATTATTATTATTTTTTGAGTTGGAGTCTCACTCTGTCACCCAGACTGGAGTGCAGCAGCTGCTCTCGGCCACTGCAGCCTCGACCTGCTGGGCTCCAGTGATCCTTCTGCCTCAGCCTTCCAAGTAGCTGGAACTACAGGCGCGCGCTACCATGCCCGGCTCACTTTTTGATTTATTGTAGAGATGAGGTCTTGCCAAGTCGCCCAGGCGGGTCTCGAACCCGCGGGTTCAGGCAATCCACTCACCTCTGCCTCCCAGGCTGAGCCACCGAGCCCGGTGGCTATTTTTTTTATTTATTGTAGAGATGAGGTCTTGCTAAGTCGCCCGGGCTGGTCTTAAACCCGTGGGCTCAGGCAATCCACTTGTCTCAGCCTCCCAAAGTGCTGGGATTACAGGCTGAGCTACCAAGCCCAGCCAACAACCTAAGTATATTCTAAGAACATTTTATTGAATATCAAACGAAAAAAATGAACCTTGTATTTATGATGCTTTACCTTAAAAATGTCATCCCAAATTACTCTGAAATAACAAAATTCTACGCCCAGCGCCTTACACACAGCAGTGCTTTCAAATCAAAATTGATAATTAAAATTCCATAGTTTCATCATGACATTTACATGTTTCTGTGCCAATATTACATAGATAAATCACGAGTGCTGCGGTAGTCATCTGATTGTCTTACATCAGCATGTCTTAATTGGCAATTTCAAGTCACTTCACAGGTATCAACTGGAGAGTATGTATTTAATAGTCAGCCCCTTCTTTACAAGTGGTCTGTTCCTATATATGGGCACACCTCAGAGATATTGTGAGTGTGGTTCTAGACCACAATAAAGTGTATACGGTAAGCTCCCTACATATGGACACTCAAATTACAAACTTTAACGATGGACATCTACCTTTTAATGTATTCTTTCTCTCCATCAGGTGTCAGTATAGCCTATTAAATACACACAAGGCCATATAGCCAATTGTGTTCATTAGGTACTGTGGGAGGTGAAATTGACCCTCCTCAGTTTTGTCTTTAAAGCATGACATGGAGACTCAGAGATTGGGGGAGTGAAGCAGTTTTTAAAAATCTCATTCTTGGTCAGGTTCAGTGGCTCAGCCTGTCATCCCAGCACTTTGGGAGCCCAAGGCAAGAGGATTGCCTGAGCCTGCAGGTTCGAGACCCACCTGGACAACTTGGCAAGACCTCATCTCTACAATAAATCAAAAAAATTAGCCAGGCACGGTAGTGCACGCCTGTAGTTCCAGCTACTTGGAAGGCTGATGCGGAAGAATAACCAGAGCCCAGCAGGTCGAGGCTACAGTGGCCGGGAGCTTGCCACTGCCCTCCAGCCTGGGTGACAGAGAGTGAGACTCCAACTCAAAAAATAAAAATAAATAAAATAAAATCTCATTCTTGTCAGAACAGGTGCCTCCTGGGTGAGCAGGCACCCTGAGGCAGTTACAGCCAGCATATTTATGCCTCTAAAGCACAAGTTCCTCCCCTGGCTCCCCATTGGCTGAGTACTTTAGAGGTGAAACCACTTTCCTGAATGTCGCCTAAGCAATAGTTTTGTACAAATAAGGTAAAACACAAGCAGTTTCTACATGAATAAGGTAAAATACACGTTTCTGAATTTTGATTGGGTCTTAATGGCCACCAAAGGAAGCCCACCAAAAGAGAAAACCTGCTAAGAAAGGAGGAAGAGCCAGGAAGCGAAGTCACAAATCACCATTTTGAAAATGAATCACCAGTCGGGCGGTGGCTCACACCTATAATCCCAGCACTTTGGGAGGCTGAGTTGAGAGGACTGCCTGAGCCCATGGGTTTGAGACCAGCCTGGGCAACTTGGCGAGACTTCATCTCTACAGTAAATCAAAAAATTAGCCAGGCAAGATGGTGCATGCCTGTAGTTCCAGCTACTTGGTAGGTTGAGGCATAAGGATCACCTGAGCCCAGCAGGTTGAGGCTGTGGTGGCCATGAGCATGCCACTACACTCCAGCCTGGGCAACAGAGTGAGACTCCAACTCAAAAAAAAAAAAAGAAAAAGAAAATGAATCACCATTTTGTTTTTTACAGTACCTAGGCTAACTTTGTTGGACTTACAGCAAATGGACTTAGGAATGTGCTCTTGGTACCAAATTCAGTCATATGTTGGGAATTTTCTCTACTGCAATAAAGTGAGTCATGCAGATTTTTTGGTTTCCCAGGAAATATAAAAGTTATGTTTATACCAGCCCCAGTCTACTAAGTGTGCCACAGCACTGTGCCTTAAAAAAGAACAATATCCACACTTTAATTTAAAAATGCTTTATTGCTGAAAGATGTTAATGATAATTTGCATTTGAGGTTTCAGTGAGTTGTGAGTTGCAATCTTTGAGGGTCTTGCCATGATGGTGATGCTGTTGGCTGATCAGGACAGTGGTCAGTGAAGAATGGAGTGGCTGTGGCAATTTCTTAAAACAGGAAAACAAAGAAGTTTGCCACATCAATTTTCCTCTCGAATTGAGTATCAAGTGAAGTTTTCTCTGTAGCATGCAATGCTGTTTGATAGCATTTTGCCCACAGTAGAACTTATTTCAAAACAGGAGTCAATCCTCTCACACCCTGCCACTGTTTTATTAACTAAGTTTTTGTAATATTCCACATCTTTTCTTGCTATTTCAACAACGTTCAGAGCATCTTCACCAGGAGCAGACTCCTTCTCAAGAAACCACCGTCTTTGCTCATCCATGAGAAGCAACTCTTCATCCATTCTAGCTTGATCAGGAGGGGCAGCAATTTAGTCCTATCTTCAGGCTCCACTTCTCATTCTAGTTCTCTTGCTATATTTCCACCACATCTGTAGTTACTTCCACCAATGGAGTCTTAAACCTCTGAAAGTCATCCGTGGGGTTGAAATCCACTTCTTCCAAGCTCTTGTTTATGCTGATATTTTGACCTCCTCCCAAGAATCACAAATGCCATCCTAAATGAAATCTAGAATAGTGAATCCTTTCCAGGAGGTTTTCAGTACTCTGCCCAGATCCATCAGAGGAATCACTGTCAATGGCAGCTATAGTCTTACAAAATGTATTTCCTAAATAATAAGACTTGAATGTTGAAATTACTTTTGGTCCATGGGTTGCATAATAAATGCTGTGTTAGCAGGCACAAAACCAACATTTACATCTTTGTACTATTGAGTGAACAAATGCATTATCAATAGGCAACAATATTTTGAAAGGAATCTTTTTTTTTTTTTTTCTGAGCAGTAGATCTCAACAAAGGTCTTAAAATATTCAGGAAATCATGCTGGAAACAGATGTGCTGCATCCAGGCTCTGGTGTTCTATTTACAGAGCACAGACAGAGTATATTTAGTATAGAATTCTTAAGGCTCTTAGGATTTTCAGAACAGTGAATCAGCACTGGCTTCAACTTAAAGTCACCGGCTGCATTAGCTCCTAACAAGAGAGTCAGCCTGTCCTTTGAAGCCAGGCATTGACTTCTCCTCTCTAGCTATGAAACCCCTAGATGGCTTCTTCTTCCAGTAGAATGCTGTTGCACATACACTTGAAGATGTGTTGTTTAGTTAGATCTTCTGGATAGCGTTTGCTGCCTCACCCTGTATCTTCCTCCTCACAGCCTCCATAGAATTGAAAGAATTTGTACCTTGGGATCAGGCTTTGGTTTAAGGGAATGTTGAGGCTGATGTGATCATCTATCCACACCACTCAAACGTTCTCCATATCAGCAGTAAGGCTGTTTCACTTTCTTATCATCATTCATGTGGTCACTGGAGCAGCATTTTTCCTTTCCTTCAATAACTTTCCCTTTGCATTCATAATTTGGCTCACTGGTGCAGGAGACCTAGCTTTCAGCCTCACTCGGCTTCCACTGTGCTCTCCCCACTGAGTTTCACCATTTCCAGCTTTTGACGTAAAGTGAGAGACACACTTCCTCTCACTTGAACACTTAGCGGCCACTGCAAGGTTATTAATTGGCCTGATTTCAATATTGTTTTGTCTCAGCGAATAGGGAGAGGGAGAGAGATGGGGAAACGGCAGGTGGGTGGAGCAGACAGAACACATGCAACATTTATAGATTAAGTTCACCAATTTACATAGTGCAATTCACGATGCCACAAAACAGTAACAACAGTAACCTCAAAGATCATTGATCATAGATCATCATAATAGATGTAATAATAATGAAAAGGTCTGAACTACTGTGAGAATTACCAAAATGTAACACACACATGATGTGAGCAGAAGTGATTGAAAAAATGGCACCAACAGACTTGCTTGACGTGGGGACATCACATACCTTCAATTTGTTTTCTGTGGGCTTTTTTTTTTTTTTGTCAGAGTCTTACTCTGTCATACAGGCTGGAGTGCAATGGCATGCTCACGGCCACCACAGCCTCATCTTGTGGGGCTCAGGCGATCCTTCTGCCTCAGCCTTCCAAGTAGCTGGGACTACAGGAACGTGCTACCATGCCTGGCTTTTTTGTTGTTGTTGTTGTTTATTGTAGAGAAGAGGTCTCACCAAGTTGCCCAGGTTGGTCTCAAACCCCTGTACTCAGGCAATGCTCTTACCCCAGCCCCCAAAGTGCTGGGACTCCAGGTGTGAGCCACTGTGCCCGGTCTTGCAATTTTTTTTTTTTAATATCAGCAAAGCACAATGAAGTGCAAAAATGAGATATGACTGTATTCTACCTCAAAGTACGTCAAAGGATGATGACGCTGTACTTGTGAGAGTGGCCAAGGAAGTTAAAGGCAACCGCATTGAGGTTGTGTGATATGGGAACATCGGCAACATTAAGAAACCCCACCATAGAAAATACTTTTCCTACCAGGCCAGCCACGGTGGCTCACACCTGTAATTCTTACACTTTGGGAGGTTGAGGTGAGAGGATCACTTGAGCCCAGAAGGTCGAGGCTGTGGTGAACTGTGACAGTACTACTGCACTCCAGCCTGGATGACTGAGTGAGACCCTGACTCAAAAAAAAAAAAAAAAAAAGTCACCAGCACAATGGCTCACGCCTGTCATTCCAATACTTTAGGAGGCCAAGGTGAGAGGATTACCTGAGTCCAAGAGTTCAAGACCTGTCTGGGCAACTTGGTGAGACCTCGTCTCCTCAATTAAATCAAGAAAAACTAGCCAGGTGTGGCGGTGCATGCCTGTAGGCTTGGAAGGCTGTGGTGGAAGGATCACCTGAGCCCAGCAGTTCGAGACTATGGTGGCTGTGAGCGTGCGACTGCACTCCGGTCTGGGTGATAAAGTGAGTCTCAGACTCAAAAAAGAAAAAAGAAAAAAAGAAAAAGAAAGGTGTCCTCAGAGCCGTCCCATCAAGGAAGACTCAGAAGTGAGGTTCTCTCCGTTCCTATGGGCTGAATTAAACCCCAAGCATGTCCCAGGTTTTCTCAGGTGCTAGAGGCTGGTACCCCTAAGACCACAGGACTGTTCAGTGACTTGCTGAGACCAACTGGACCTCGATGCTTCAAATACTGTGCTCTGCACTCACGAGACGGCCAACAGCACCCACTCAAGGACTCTCCTAGTTCTCGCTTTTCTTCCTCTTTCATTTTGAGCACAAACTCTAATTTCAAAGATAAGCGTTTCAGATGCACTTTTAAGTGAAAAGAACCCAAGAAAAAGAACTGTGACCAATTCAACTGTTTTTGAGTATCTCCTGAGGGCCAAGCCTCAGCATTTGAAGGCTGAAACTTACACAAAATCAGACAAGCTCCAGGAACTTAACAGGCAGGCTCTATGCCCTCATCCAGGCACAATTAGGAAAGGGAAACCTGCCCATCCCTGGGACTGCAGGCATCCAAAGACATTGGTGTGGGAGACCTTGAAGGGTTAAGTTTCCTTAAGTGAAAGCACTACTCTTACACTCTTAGGGTGCCCAAGCTTCCCCCTGGCTGCTGTAATTCACTGCATTGTACCCACTCTATCCTGACAGCTGTTATCTCCGAGTACTGTACTCGAGTTTGCCGCTACAGGCTTATTGCAGTTGCATGACTCTTGTCTGGACTCTGAGCCCTTTCTTCAAGGTTTAAAATCCTCAATGCAGAGAAAACAAGAGCCGTCACGTGAGATCTGTTTTCCCCATCTCACTGAAGTTCTCCCCTTCAAATAGGCTCAACCTGAAAAAGGACCTTGCTATGTAAACAAAACACTTACCCTCATGGTGAGAAAAGGGCTCTCTTCCCTGAGCACCTGTTCAGTGAAAGCTCTTCATCTGCTTCCCACCTTAGTAAAATGGTTCAGACCTCCCCAGATTATCAGGTCAAATTATCGGGTACACTATAAAGACACATATACTCAAGTAGAAGATTGACCCTAAAATAGACATCCAATTCCAACCAAACCAAATCAAAAAGTCAGGGATGAAGGAACAAAAGACATATTTCAGCTGACTCAGAACAGCAGCATCAGCCAGTCATGGTGGCTCATGCCTGTCATCCCAGCACTTTGGGAGGCCGAGGTGAGAGGACTGCCTGAGTCCATGAGTTCAAAACCAGTCTGGGTAACATAACGAGACCTCACCTCTACAATACAACAAAATAAAAATTAGCTGAGTGTGGTGGTACGTGCCTGTAGTTTCAGCTACTTGGAAGGCTCAGTCCAAAATGTCAAGGCTGGGCGACAGAGTGAGACTCCTACTCAAAAAAACGCCCCCAAAGCAAAACAAAAAAACCCCAGCAGCTTCATGTGGTAGAAGTCATGCTATGCAATGGAAGGCATGATGAAGTGAGTCAGAACTCCTATATGCTAGTGGTGATTGCTTCAACTAGTGTAGCACACTGAAGGATTTTTTTCTTTTTCTTTTTCTTTTTTTAAAGAGACAGGGTCTTGCTCTGTTGCCCAGGCTGGAAGGCAGTGGTGATATCATAGCTCACTGCAGCCTCCAACTCCTAGGTTCAAGCGATCCTCCCATCTCTGAAGGAGTCTTTTAACCTTGTCTGTAGCTTAATTGCTCCACATATAAAAAAGACAGTAATATCTCAACAAATTTGTTGCATGAGTTGTTGAAAAATAATGCTTTATATTTTAATGCAACACACTGAAATGAGCTCTTAAAGCCAGCTAAAGCCAAGCAGGAAGAAATATAGTGTAACTCCTTAAAGTAAGTCTTTTCCATCAAAGAAGCATGCACAAGAGCAGTTATAGCCAAACACAGTGCACCTTCAGAAGGACGATTTGCAGACAGTCCTTAAAATGTTATTACATGGCTGAGCTCAGGCGAAAGTGGCCTAGTATTTTATTTATACTCTTTGTACTGCACTTAGATACTAAAACTCAGCTGGAACAAGCCAAATTCTCCACTGGCTCCAGAAGGGGGTTTTAACAGTAGATTCAGAATTTTTTTTTCTCTTTAGTTAGTATATTCCCATCTCATTGGGAGTAAAGTTTTTTCATTTTGCTTAAGCACCTATTTCTCTCCAAGCAATCTAAAATCCAGACCAAAAAAAATACAAAAAGAAGAAAGAAAAAAATTCATTTATCATGTCTTGCCAACAGTAAAAAGTAGAACTTCTCTTGCTCAATAAAATTGTTCTTTGTGGAGGACTGCGAGCAAATGTCAGAATCTTGTTGGATGCAATATCTTTTTTTTTAGAGTTGGAGTCTCACTCTGTCACCCATACTGGAGTGCAGTGGCTACTCCCGGTCCCCGCAGCCTTGAGCCTCAGCCTTCCGAGTAGCTGGAATTACGGCGCGCGCTACCACGCCCAGCTAATTTTCAATTTATTGTAGAGATGAGGTCTCGCCGAGTTGCCCAGGCGGGTCTTGAACCCGCGGGTTCAGGCAATCCACTCACCTCAGCCTCCCAAGGATTACAGGCTGAGCCACCGAGCCCGGCTGGATGCAATATCTTAAAATGCATCTTTCTGTCTGATTATATGGGTTCAAGGAATGATTCTGGGATTTGGAGAAACGCAAACGTTCTGTGGCTCCCATACTCCCGAAGTCATAATCTGACCCTTGTCATCCCTACTCTGCATCCTCACACTTTAAACGCCAGCTTCAAGTACTTCATGAGGCAAGGAGGGAGGGAAGGAGGGAAGAAAGAGAAAGAAAAGAAGACAGGGGGAGGGGGAGAGAGAGAAACAGAAAGAGACAGAAAATGATGTCAGTGGCTTTGAATACATCATCGAGGTCTGTCTCCATAAAGGCCAAACATTCTCTTCGGAGCAACACTTAGACACATGGCATCCTCCCCAACAAGGCCATGACTGGGGCCCCTTTGTGAGAGTTCCATGGTCAGTAGTTGTTCATCAGGCCACTAAAACTTGTTTTCCTCTCTCCTGTTCTCTCCAAAGATTCACATTTAGCAAAATGAAAATCCCCTCCCGGTGACCACCTGGTTGTATTTCAAGGCGTTCATAAAATCCCTGCTTCCTCCCTCCAGCAAGGGTCATGCTCACAGAGCCACAGGAGACATTCGTGGGTTTGGACACTCCCGTACCCCAGGTCCCCCAGCCTCTGGAGGCCCTGGCGCTGCTCTCACGGCCGGCCGGGCACGCCCTGCTTGACCCGCACCGGCTCATTAGTTCCTGTTGGCATCGCACGAAAGTTGGGTCTAGGACCTCCTGTTCTTTCAGGGGCTGTATCTGCTGCCTCCGGAGATTGATTTTTCATCAGGGCAGACTGTTTCCCCATTACACAGATGGTGCCACAGCCTCCAGGCATGGCTGTTCACTAATTGTCCCAGCACAGCCACTCCCTTGGCCCAGCGATCCAGAATTCTTTTGAGAACAGGTGACTGGACCCTTCACGCGGCTGGTTCTTACTCTCTCTCCTCTAGAAGTGTGAGGTCAGGAGCTTGAACTTGGCCCCCAATTTTCCTCTATGAGCTTTGCCCTTCATTGCACAAGATGCCCCAGTCCTATGTTTTGTTTTTGTTTTTTGGGTTTTGTTGGCATAAGTTTACAGTCATTGCCGATGCCTGTGCCCTTTCAGACTTTGATTAGAATGCCCTGATCGATTAAATTTGCTTCTAACACCGGCTTACAGCATTTTCTTCGCCTCTCCTTAGATTAGTGGTCCACTATTTTAATGAAAATGGATATTCCAATCCTTCTTCCTCTTAGATGTTTCTCTTAGAAATAAATCAGCACTCTTTGCAAACATTTCATTCTTACTCTTAAAATTTATAATCCTTAACTCCCTTCCTATGCAATTTAAATATTTTTCCTTCCTGCACAAAGATTTCTTAAAGATCCAGCTATATCCATCTCTCTCTCTCTCTCTCTGTCTGCATCATCAGTGCACTTTATAGAATTTATGCTTATAATTGCATCTTATCTTTCTCTTTATCTTGTACTGAGACTGCCACAGCATTGAGGAGCTCACACAAGTCTAATAAATTTTTACGGGATTGATTACGAACTACATGTGAGTAGCATTACGAGAGCATGCGAGTAGCCACCTATTCCTAGCTATGCATTTTACAAAAGGCATAAGTTACTTATAAAAATGTGTAACCCCGGGCATAGTGGCTTACGCTTGGAATCTAAGCACTTTGGGAGGCCAAGGCAGGAGGACTGCTTGAGCCCAGGAGACCTTGAGGATGCACTGAGTCATGATTGCACCACTGCATTCCAACCTCGGCAACAGAGGAGACCCTGTCTCAAAAACACACTAAATTAAAAAGTGGGCAAAAGACACGAATAGGCACTTCTCAAAAGAAGAGACACAGGCAACAGACACAACAAAAGGTGCTCAGCCTCACTCATCAGAGAAATGCAAATCAAAACCACACTGAGATACCTCCTGACCCCAGTAAGAATGGCCATCATTAATAAAACAAACAACAGATGCTGGTGAAGATGTGGAGAAAAAGGAACACTTTTACACCGCTGGTGGAATGCAAACTAGTGCAGCCTCTATGGAAAAAGGTGTGGGGATTTCTGAAAGAACTAGAAATTGACCTTCCACATAACCCAGCAATCTCCCTATTGGGAATATACCCGGAGGAACTCAAGTCATTCTACCAAATAGACACCTGCACAGGCATGTTTATTGTAGCACTATTCACATAGCAAAAACATGGAACCAACTGTGCTGCCCATCGAAGCTGGACTGGATAAAAAAAATGTGGTATGTATACACAATGGAATATTATGCAGCCATAAAGAAGGACAAACATATGGACTTTGCAGCAACTTGGATGGATTTAGAGTCTACCACACTCAGTGATCTATTACAGAAACCAAGAACTGAGTTTCATATGTTCTCACTCATAAGCAGACCTTGAACAACTATCATAATACTATAAGAAAGGGATTGGCAACAGTGGAAAACTGTTGGGGGGCACAACTCATCAACAAGGTACCTGTATAATGAACATTTGTATACCTAACCCTGAACTGTGCTCCACATCTTTAAAATAAAAAATAATAAATAATTGGTCAGGCTCAGTGGCTCAGCCTGTCATCCCAGCACCTTGGGAGGCCAAGGCTAGTGGACTGCCTGAGCCTGCAGGTTTGAGACCAGCCCGGGCAACTTGGCGAGACCTCATCTCTACAATTAAAAAAAAAATTAGCTGGGCATGGTAGTGTGTGCCTGTAGTTCTGGCTACTTGAGGCAGAAGGATCACCGGAGTCAAGGAGGTCGATGCTGGGATGGCTGTGAGCGTGCCACTGCACTCCAGCCTGGGCTACAGAGTGAGACGCCAACCAAAAAAAAAAAAAAAAGTTGATTTTTAAAAAAGCAAACAAACTAAAACAAAAAACTAACCATTCATTTTCTTACAGAAACAACAAAGCCCACTAATGGAATAACCCTATAAATACTACGGGGTGTAGAAGGGAATATTCCACATGCAGAACGAATTATTTATATGACTACAACATGCATTTTAAAAAGTTGCACAGAATGGTGGGATATAGTATCCCACAGTACACATACACTCCTACCTATAACAAAAATCTCAGTTTCCCTCAGAAGTTTTATCTGATTATGGGGGCTCTGTAGTCTCCATTTTCAACGGACAAAACATGCTGAAACCAATTCTGCTTAAAACAAACCAAAACTCTCTCTAAATGCATTTCTTGGATTTAGGCCATTGTCACAAAATCACTCCTCTTCCGTGTGGCTCCCTAGCTGCTTTTAAAGCTTTGTTTTCAAATACAAAAGCAGATTTAAGCATCGCTTGTAGTGAGCGCGCTAGATGGGATTGAAAGAAAACAGCCATGGGGCTGAAAAGGAACCTTTAGAAATGGCCAGATAGGGGATATTCCAGATGGGCAGAGGGAAAAGAAGCAGAAATTCACATGGAAGAGCTTTCAAGAGGGCGGCTGTGGTACATGCACCCTGTCTACAAAATCTGCCATACTTTCTGGACACGATCAAGAGTTTGGGCAACCTGCTGGGATCAAAATTAGGTCATGTTTAGTAAAAAAAAAAAAAAAAAAAGTTGTTTTTCTTCTTTGAAACTGTTGCACAGAATATCAGGTTTAGAATGAATCTTCAAAGCCATCGACCCCACTCACCTACTCAGGAGTACATTCAACATGAGGGACATGGATGAGGACATTCTGAAAGGAGAAGATGCATGTATGTGGGTCTGTGGCATCTACTAACAAAATGAGTATGCTCTGTCAGTCCAAGACTTGCCTTTGTTTTGTTTTGTTTTTTTCTGTCAGGTATTCTGATGCAAAAACTTGGAAGAAGGAATTTGATCATGTTCACACAACGTTCTGATAAGTATGAATCTGTCCTACTCCACATAGAACAAATGGACACCAAGTGGATGTCCAAAGCACGCCACAGATGGATAGCGTATCTATTTATTTTGCGTGAATGTGTGTGTTTTGTCTTTCACCTATAATCACAGGGAGCAAATGGAGATGAGATTTGAGTTAACACTTTTCCTGCAAACTTCTTTTCTCCCAATTATTCTGGGCAACTGGAAATTTGCATAAGTGACAAATAAACACACGGAGTATTAGGTTATGACTATTATTGCCATGCTTACAATCCAATCAGTTTAGAATCCGCAACAGCTCAAATTTTGTATCTCACAGAATACTGGAGAAAAGGTTGTTTCTGTCCTCCCCCCAACCCCGAGGGTCCTGAATTTTTTTTTTTTTTTTTTGAGTTGTAGTCTCACTCTGTCGCCCAGACTGGAGTGCAGCGGTTTTCATTTAACCTTCCGTCTGTCAATGGCATCTACAGACTACGGGTTTACCATAGTGCTTCCTCCAGTTCATTGTGAAACAAGATCTACAAAAACAGCATAGATATTTTGTAAATTAAAATTAAGTTAAAAGACAGTCTTACTAACACACACTAAGACTGTTTTCTACTATTACTTTAAAAAGTTATGATGAAAGCCTGTGACTTTTCTTAGTTTTTTTTTTTTTTTGAGCAGGCGTCTCACTCTGTCGCCCAGACTGGTGTGCAGTGGCATGCTCATGGCCACTGTAGCCTCAACCTGCTTGGCTCAGGTGATCCTTCTGCCTCAGTCTTCCAAATAGCTGGAATCACAGGTGCATGTCACCACGCCTGGCAAATTTTCTGATTGACTGTAGAGATGAGGTCTCGTCATGTTGCCCAGGCTGGTCTCAAACCTGTGGCAATCCTCTCACCTCCACCTTCCAAAGTGCTGGGATTACAGGCATGAGCCACCGTACCCAGAGAACCTGTGATTTTTAAAAAGTCTTTCCTTGTCAAAATCTTAGCACCTTATATCTGTCCCTCCAAGTCTAGAAATCATGACCCTACATATCACCTGCCTCTTCCTAATGACGCATCATATGGGATGAAGAAAGGACGACAGAACAAACTTTGGTGAAGAAGACAAATGGATGAATAAAAGACATGACTGCGCATCCCATAACTACCACTATACCATGATGCACCCCCTTTGCGGTAATAATCATAGAGAACATTTACTGTGGTCTTCCTGTATACCAGACTCTGTACTGTTCTGTGTATACCTCACGCCTCGCAGTCTAAGGACGTAAGTTGAAGAATTTGTTGCTTCCTAAAGATACTGGCATTTATACATCAAAGTTAATTGTGGCTATGTTTGGATAGTAGCAAAATGAGATATTTACATTTCTTTCTTTTCCAAAATAACCAAATGTAGTTCTATAACATGAAGTAATCTCATTAATAAAAACTATATACAGAACTGCCAAAAGAATATTCAAGATGCGCTAACAGAGAAAAATTAAACAATTTGATTCAGTCTTTTTTTAAAAATGTAGTTCTTAGTTGGGCGTGGTAGTGTGTATCTGTAGTTCCAGCTACTCGGAAGGCTGAGGCAGAAGGATCATCTAAGCCCAGCAGGTCGAGACTGGGGTGGCCGTGAGTGTGCCACTGCACTCCAGCATGGGCAACAAGAGTGAGACTCTAACTCAAAAAAAAAAAAAAATGAGGTTCTTGGAACCAAACAATGACAGAATTTGTTGATACAAGGAAAAATTATTTTAGCCTAAAAATAAAAGAGTAAAAGGAAAAAGATGAGATCCTTCCTCCTACTCCAAGTAACACATAGTTGAAACTGTAACTGTGTTTGAATGCATTTTACATCTTTAGGTACGCCTCTCAGGTGTCAGACCGGACCAATGACAGAATGAAGAAGAGGATTCAGGTTCTAGAAAATACTGGAAGATCAGGGCATTCCATCTACTCAACTGAAGATATGGCCTACTGAGGGAAAACTAACAGTTGATCCAAGGAACAAAAGAAAGTTGTTGTGTGACATTCTGTTGAGAAAGTGACTGCAACAATAATAAAACAAATGTTCAGAGAATGTCACATAATTACAATGCTTATGGTTGATAATTTAAAGGCACAGATGAATTGGATTCTTTGGACGGTCTCCTTTACCCCGTGAGAATACAACATATTTTGCTGTGACCTTGGATTTTCTATAAAGTAAAAATTTTTCAAGTAATTAACCCAATACTACAAGATTATATTAAAGAAAATATGTTTTTCAAAAATAACTTGGCCGGGCACAGTGGCTCAAGCCTGTAATCCCAGCACTTTGGGAGGCCAAGGTGAAGGGATTGCCTGGGCCCATGGGTTTAAGAATGGCCTGGGCAATGCCTCATTGTAGGCCTCATCTCTACAATAAATAAATACATAGATAAATAAATTTGTCGGGTGTGATAGTGCACACCTATAGCTCCAGCTACTTGGAAGGTGGAAGATCTGTGGTGTCCAGCAGGTCGACACTGGGGTTGCTGTAAGTGTACCACTGCACTCCAGCCTGGGTGATGGACTGAGACTCCAACGCAAAAATGAAAAATAAAAATAACTCAGGTTTTAATCAAGAGGAAAGTTAAACAGAGTAACATGGAATTTCAATCTAAGAACAGCAGTAAGCTCTAAAAATTTGTACAGGTCAGCCGTGTGACGCTGTAGAAAAACACCAGATTTTGAAGTTAGGACCTCCTCTCCCCATGTGATTGACTAGCTCTAGTGCCTGAATCCTCTTACTTCTGCTTCCCAGGTTACAGTTTCCTCCTATAAACTCCACTGTAACAGCAGGGCCATCTACTTCACAGAGTTGCTACTTGCATTAAACAAGATAGTGAATGGAAAAGAGTTTTTGTTATAAAGGATAACATCATGCACAACTGTCAAAGAAATGTATGGAGACCCAGGGAAGTGCCAACTAAACACAAAACCATTAAAAGATGTAAAGTGAATTGCATTTGCCCTATCTGCAGTTAGCTTTTCATTTGTAAATATGGCATTGCTTGGTTCTGAGCAGGATAAAAGTCTACCTGACAACCTACAGGTCAGCACTCAAGACCAGTCAACAACGATCATCTAAGGGGACATGTATCAGCAACTGAGACCAAACAATCTAGAATTTGGTAGGAGAATAGCGAAGCTGCAATCGTGGGTATCTGGATCCAGGGAGGTTGGTTCATAGATACTAAAAAAACAGACGCTCCGAACTAGTTTGCATTGTCTT
The DNA here is from genome assembly GCA_027257055.1 of Cephalopachus bancanus. Lineage (NCBI taxonomy): Eukaryota > Metazoa > Chordata > Mammalia > Primates > Tarsiidae > Cephalopachus > Cephalopachus bancanus. The sequence continues at coordinate 6,466,241 of JAPVLO010000027.1, forward strand.
TGATAAAAGATAACGATCTGTACTGGTTAAGTCTTCTCACACCTCCCCTAAATGGTCTACAGACTCAATTTCACTGGAGTAGATTTTAACAAAAACAAATGTACACGCACACAAATCAGAAAAGTCTGGGAAGCAGCTAAGGTCATTAAATCCCCCAGTTACTCCCACAGTGCGGTCAATAGGAAGGTCTTTTATACGAAGCTCAAACACATCATCCTCAGTGAGGCCTTTCTTGACCAGCTCCACCACAAATTCAGTCAAGTCTTTTGTTTAGTCCACTTTAAACTAACCTGTCATTATATATTTGTGTGATTATTTGATTGGTATCTGTCTCCCTCTCCCATATGTGCTCCAAGAAAGCAGCCACCACATGTATCATGAAAACCTAGCACGTGGTGAGGTGTCTGTACTTACAAGTTCAACATAACTCAATAAATAAACCAAATGCAGGATCTGATTGGGGAAGCATCAGGTTGAGTTTCATAAACATGCACTGTTTTAGGTCATTACTATACTTTATGTGAGCCAGGAGAGAGCAAGAGAGGCAAACTCAAAAGGATATAGGCTAGGCGAATGATCCTGTGAGATGTAAATATTTTCCATAAATAATACATAAGCGGATAATTGAAAGGTATATGGGTCTGCTGTTCTCAATATTCAACATGTGAGTAAGCATTTCACGTGAAAAGGTGTTTTCCAAATAGCATCTGTATCACTGTAGGGCTCCAGAACAAGTTTTCTTTCAAGAAAGATAAAAAAGGCTAACCTTTTCAAGAAAGGTTATCTTTTTAAGAAAACCTAGCAGGGTTCGGTGGCTCAGCCTGTAATCCCGCACCTTTGGGAGGCTGAGGTGAGTGGATTGACTGAACCCGTGGGTTCGAGACCTGCCTGGGCAGCGAGACCTCATCTCTACAATAAATCAAAAAATCAGCCGGGCGCGGTAGCGCATGCCTGTAATTCTGGCTACTCGGATCGCCGGAGCCCAGCAGGCGAGGCTGCGGTGGCCGGGAGTGGCCACTGCACTCCAGTCTGGGCGACTGAGTGAGACTCCAAAAAAAAAAGAAAAGAAAACCTAGAAACCGAAGACTATCGTGTCGCAGCTCAGAATCTTTACTTCTCCTAGCCCCACCCCTCCCACACTGAAGTGTTGTCCCTACACTTTGAAGAAGGCAACCCTGGATCATACCATACGCCCAGGTCAGCATCATGCATCCCTTGAGCTGGCTGCTAAAAATTGAACTAGTCTGGGAAAACAGACAGAGTTCTCTTGGGGCTTGGGGTTTTATTCATCTCTCCTTCCCTCCCCAATGGAAGCTTTAAGGAAGATTCAGGACAAAGGAAGGGAGGCAGGCAAGGGAGAGGCTGGTTGGCTGAGCGAGGAGGGGTGTGGAGAGGAGAGGCCCACATGTAGGAGGCTCAGAGTGGTCTTCAGAGCTCTGAACGCCGGGCAGGGAAGGGCAACCCTGCGTACTGTGAGCGAGGCATGACCCCAACAGACAGTCCTTAAGAAGACTGATCTGGCATGCTAGGTGGAAGGGACTGGGGACAGACAGAGGACAGGAGGTCACACAATAACCCCCAGGACAGAGTGGTGCTGTTGGAATGGAGAAGGAAGGACTGATGAGTGAGGGGGGAACAGGCTCTAGATCAAAGTGCTTGACTCAATAGGGAAGAAAAACAATGGCGGAATAAGAATGTATACCACGTGTTTGCACACAGCTCAGAGTCCATGAGAGCCAGCTTCCCACAGGCGGCAGCAGAAGCTGCTACGGTACAGCAGAACCAAATCAGAACCAACACCCCAGGCTCAGGAAAGGCCAGGCTCCGACGGTACAAATGTCTCCCGCTCGCCACGACTCCTGCCTCTTAGTAGCATCGAGCGACTCACGCGTGTCCCAGAAATCACTGAAACCCAAGCCCAACATAATGCCCGAACCAATGTGCTTTAATGATTTTTAAATGTTGCGTTTTTCTTTACCATTTAAAAGAGATCAACACAGGCAGGATGTTTTCAAGCCCGTCACACTGGATTTCGCTCTGAAAACTTCAGGGACAAAGAGTTCGGGACACAAACAACGTTCTGTTCTTAGACAGCCACATTTTCTGAGGCTCATTAACTCTCCTCATTGCCTTTCGGTTCCCTGCCCTTAGCAGGAGGCCAGTTTGTCAAGAAACCAGAGGGAGCAAGAAAGCTGCAGCGGCCCTGCTGAGCCATGCATCCTGATGAGGCCGTTGAGGTCCCAGGGCCTGGGCGGGCCCTCTGAGCACCCGACAGGCCACAGGTGGCATGTGTGGCCACCAAATGTGCACAACGCCCCTGAGGAAGCACATAGGCGATGGACATGCAAGAGGACATCACCAGTCCTCGATACCGGGAATGTTCTTCTAAGGATGCGGAGATGACAGTCTGTTCTCCTCCTTCCAACTGTGAAGATAGATTTTGTAAGCATTGTCACATTTAGCATTTTACGATAGCCAGAATGCAGAAACAGCCTACGTAAAGAAAAAAAAAAAACTGACCAAGCATAGTGGTTCAATACCTGTAATCCCAGCACTTTGAGAGGCCGAGGCGTGAGGATCACCTAAGGACAGGAGTTTGAGACCAGCCTGGGCAGCTGACTCTCCAAAAACTTTTAAAAATTAGCTGGGCATGGTGGTACATGCCTAGAGTCCCCGCTACTTGAGAGGCTGAGGTGGGAGGATCCCCTGAGCCCAGGAGACAGAGGCTGTGGTGAGCTATGATTGTGCCATGCACTCCAGTCAAGGTGAAGAGCGAGACTCTCTCTCTGAAAACATTTTTAAATAGTGAAAAATAAAAATAAAGGAAAGATTAAAAAAAAAAAAAGAACCACTCTAAGGAGGCAAGCAAGATGTTACTAGTCACAGTGTGTCTGATCTCTCTATTCCAAGTCCTATGAGTCTGATTGTGCCCTGGAAACACAGGGTAGTGAAGAAAAGGAGAGATGTGGGAACAAGATGTTAATGTTTTGGGGTGAAAGAATTGGGAGATGAGAAGAGCAAAGACCAAAAGACAAAGGCACACATGAGTCGGAAGAAAAAGGGAACGGAAGGAAGCGTACCAAATAAAGACAATTCATCAAATGATTCAACTGGAGAAAATCCAAAGCCCAGGCTCACAGTCTGCTTTCACAGACTAGTCCTTGGCCTCTTCCCCATCTATGTTCACCATAAAATGACTGGACACCAACAGGGCATCCAGGCTAGAGTAATCCTGTTGCCATCAGAAGGCAGCAGAAAAGCGAGGAAGAGCCGGCACACTTGAACTCACTGCCGTCGTCCCGGTAACTGAAATGTTGCTCAAAGGAAAGTTGCCGAGACTCAGTGGAGGCTTCTAACTGCAATCAAACACTTGGGAAGTTGTGAGGGAATAAAAGCATAGAGATGCAGTTTCCCAAAAAACAAACAAACAAAAAGCAGGGGGAGGAATGTACAAAAAGAGTGCAGCTACCAAAAGTATCTGGAAGGCTGAAGTGTCATTTTTTTTTAGGCAAGGAAATAGTAAAGACCTTTTCGACGGAACAGTTTGTTCAAGGTTACATAAGAACACACAGAAAACAAGTGATTTCCTTCTTGCCAATTTTTCATGGTAATAGGTTACACCCAAGATCCCACTCAATTCTGTACATATTTTGCAAGCTTCTCTGGCTTCTAAAACACGGAGGCAGCGTGCAGAGACAAAAAACAGGGCTGTAAAATACCTAATTTCTGTTTTCCTGAATGGCAATGATGTTGTGCTCCCCGTCATTCATTTAAATTAGGTATTCTGCTCTCGGAACATTTACATGCAGCGCATTTACGTGTGAGCACACTTTGGAGTTTTTAAACCAACTAATTCGTACACCTACACTCGTAATTACAGTCGATGAATAAGAACCAGATTGGTTGAAATGGAAAATGACAGTGCTCTGTAGTAGATCAAGTTATAAAGTTGAGATTGCCCCTCCAGAAGAGAGGGGAGGAAGATTGTTCTTAAATGCTATCTTGGGTGTTTTATAGATGTGTTTTCACAGCTCGGTGGATGTTAACAGGCCTAATGTTGCTGTCAAATGAGGGTGATGTCAATATATTCCTTACATGGGGGCGAGGGAGAGGGGATCGGAGGCGGTGTAAGACAGAAAACAAGGATGGTTGGCACCAAGACATTTATAGTCACAAATAACCTCCTTGGAATTAAGAGTTAAACTACACAAAGTGACTGAGAAAAACCTATGTTCAGGAATCCAACAATCTGATTATAAAGTATAGATTCGGTTTCACTTCCCACTACTTTTATATATGCAATATTGAAACAACACCAAAAATGTATATTCTGTTTGTTGTCAATTAAAGAAGAGAAGAAGACCCTAAATGCAAAGGAAAAAAAGGGTCAACTTTTCCATTGTTAAGAACCTGCAGCTATAAAACTCCACTCTTTCCTTTGACGGTGTCACAGAGAGTGATAGCCTCCACAGTTCAAATCATACTTCCCTGACATTTTCTCGTGACTGGGAAAAGCGACACTGCAGACAGAGGGTTGCTAACTGGAATCCAGCCTTGGGGGCGCAGAGGGGAGGAGGAGCTGAGAGAACCATGAACTTGAGCGCAAACTGGCAGGAAACAATTCTTACACTCCAGAGACAACCGCTTGGGCTTGTGTAAATTATGAATGAGGGAGTCTTACATGTAGTTGGATTCTCCATAATTTTGGAAGTTGACATCCAGGAGAGGAAAAAGACAAAACAAAATAAAAACTATGACCATGACCGTTCCACAGTACTTCAACCTAGAAATGCACTTAGCCATAGTAACGTGCTTGGTGAATTAGATAATAAAATTTTGTCTAAATACAGGCAGTATTGGATGAAAATGTCTCTATCCCAGAAAAATTCAGCCTGAAATCAGCATTCAGAAAGGGCACTGAGGTCTTCAGTGGTGAAAGAATTACTGAATAAACAGAATCTCGTCACTACTTTAAATCTCCTAAAAATAATTTCCTTTCCTGCTTTGAAAAGGAACCAAAATTGTGTCTACTGCATCTGCACACAAAAGAGCAGCTTTCGATACCTCTGAGGCTTCTTTAGGAATCAAAGATGATAATACAACGTAAGGATTTTCACAGGGTACTTCTCCACGTCTGTTCCGCAGAACACGAGCACCAGAAGTTTCCATAGCCACAGAGTCTGGAAATATCTCTCTTGCATACCCACAATGCACAACAGCCATATTAAAGATTCTGACCGTCCTGAATTAAAGAATTAACGATATCTGTGTAACTTTGCGTAAACCCATGTTTACTAAGCTTTCTTTATTTTGGCCACAGAGTTCTTTTCATCCACAAAGCATCCTCCCAGTGTTCCAGGGAACCCACTTTGGAAAACACTAATCAAAAACAACTCATGTGTTGGTTGTGAACAAAGAGTAAAAATCAGTCAGAAATTCAGTGGAAAAGATATGTATAGATCTTTAATAGCTTTGTATAGAATTTGACTCCTTGGTAGGCAGCAATGGGTGGGTGGAAACGAAAACTTACAGAGACTGCTTTTATCTGTTTTAATGAAGAAAAACATCACTTTCCTCTAAAATGCTTAAATAGCAAAGCATTTAAAGGATGTACAAAATAAACCCTCGAAATTCTTTTCTGGTGAAGAAATACCCAAGTGCTCAGACTCAGAAAAAAATGTGAGGGAAATAAACAATGAGTTTGGCAATATAATAATTTCAGGCAATCCTTTTCTACAAGTCTAATTTGTTTTCTATCACTTCGCTATAAATCTTCCTCTCCCCAGTGACTCAATCAAATGTTAGCTTGGTGGAGGCAGTTTCAGTCAAATTTAAAATTTTAGAAAATGAAGCAACGGGCCACGGGCTTAAGCTTTATGTTAACGGGGTGGAGAGGCAGTGAAATGAGATTAAAAAGAAGGGATTTATGGAAACTCTTTGGGAGGTGTAAGAATTCTCAGGCGCGCGTTCATTCTGAGGGTTGTGTGGCCTATTACTAGTGTCTACCTAAAATGAGTCAAGAAAGGAAGGGGTAAATGAGGAGAACCTTGGAGTAGATGAAAACGATGGTACTTCAGGGACCGCAAAAGCCATGAAAATTAGCACTGAGCCCACATGCCCAGGACATAAAAGAAATCAGGACAGCCTTAATGAGAAGCAGGCAGTGCGCCTAATGAGAACCTTAGTATACTTTATCTTCCTTTTATATTTCATTTCGGTGTCACCAGATGCGGTGAACCAACAAGCATTTATTGAGTGCGTACTCTGTTGCCCAACTCGGAGGCCAAGTGCTCTGGGGAGACCTAGACGGCATGCTGCCGTAGTTGGCAGGATGTGATTTCCTGACCAACGCTTTGACACGGGCATCAGAAGCACCTGGGAGCTTGCTAGAAATGCAAATTCTCAGCCCTAGCTTGGACCCACTGAACCGGAAAGCCTGGGGATGGGCCCAGCACTTGTGTTTTCAAACAAGCCCCACAGTGATTTAGAGAACCACAGGCATGCACGTTGGGGAGGCAGGAAAACATTAAACAGCCGCAAATAAAACGGAGCTGGAAAGTCGAGAGCGTTCAGAGTCGCGCTGAACGTTCAAGCTCTTTATGATCAAGTCGTTGCCTTTAAAAGCAAACCCAGAGCACTTTAAATTATATTTTCTTTTTCTCACCTCCACCTCACAGGTTCAGATAACAAGAGGAACGAATGTGAACTCCCACCATAACACTAAATGAGCACAAGATCTAATGGGTATTCGGAGTGTCCTGATCAGAGTAACTGCTACAGAAAGATCCATTTTTTGTTCTTTAAATAGGCTATAAACATACATGGCACCTTCAGGATTATATTTGTGTTATATTTGTTCTACTGTGTTTAGTAGCAGACCTGGTTCTGTTTATCAACAAGGTTCTGTTTTTCAACAAGGTTCTGTTTTTCAACAAACGGGATGATATACAGTTCTGGGGAAACACGCAGAAGTAATACATTTGCATTTAATGGCTCTACTTACAGTCCTGTTTCTACTCTGAGAGTCATTCCACAGTCACTTGGCCAAAGAACATTTCTTACATGTAGTGCTCAAATGTCTTACGATAATAACACAGATAATAACCACAGTTAAAGTTTATTGAGCATTTTATTATGCACCAGGTAATTTAGTGAATCATCTCACTTGATTCTCATGCAACCGTACCAGGCATCAAGTTATTCAGCCCATTTTACAGGTGGGGATACTGAAGATTGAGAAAATCTCATGGTTCCACAGTGGGTTAAAGTATAATTTAAGACTCAGCCTTGGGAAAACTTGACTGGACCGCCCAAGTGCTCAGTCTCTGCATCACACCATCCTGAATTATTGAGTGTACTGGAAGGCATCGGAACATTATCTTCACTAAAGTTAATATTAGCCTTACTTATTTTTGGCTACTGCATAAAATGGAATAAACAGGAAAGAAGAGAGCTGGAAGGCAGCTGAATAATCCAGAATTCTAGGTAACAATGTACAGCACAGTAAGACAAAAATTAAACCATGGATATACAATTCAAATACACAGACACACTTTGTCAATATCCCTTTCGGTATTGTGGTACGTTATGTTTTAGATAAAGTTCTCAACAGCAGACTCTTACCTTTGGACATTTATTATAAAATTATGAGAACTCTATGTGTGCATAAGCGAGAGTCTTATTAGTAGACCCACAATAAGATATTATTACAATATTATATCCTAGGGTATTTTAATAAAAGTCTGTTATCATGTACTTGACTAATAGCGTCCATACTGTTATAATGTATTAAAACCAGATTGAGTAATAAAAATGACAATATTATAATCATCATCTCTGGTACTTGGGGAGGAAAACATTTTTCAAGTAAGGTCTCAAAGCACCTGCCTAGCATTACTGCAAATTTATATATAAAGAAACGGTGCCACAGGAAGACTCACACAAATTTATATATGGGCCGGGTGCGGTGGCTCATGCCTGTAATCTCAGCACCTTGGGAGGCCAAGGCAGGAGAGACATTTGAGTCCAGGAGTTAGAGACCAGCCTGGGCAGCACAGTGAGACCTCGTTTCCACAAAAAAATTTGTGTAAAAAAATTAGCCAGGTGTGGTGGCATGCATCTATAGCTTCAGCTGTTTGGGAGGCTGAGGCAGAAGAATTGCCTGAGCCCAGGAGATTGAGGCTGTGGTGAGCCATGATTATACCACTGCACTCCAACTTGGGTGACAGGGTGAGACCCCGACACACACACACACACACACACACACACACACACACACACACACACACAACTGTATGTACAAAAAAATTAAAAGATCACCCAAAACAGGTTGACAGCGAAAAGACTGAGTGATGCCAGGAAGAAAAATAAAATGAAGTGTTCATCTGACAATAATTTACTGACTGCCCATTATGCTCTAAGTATAATTCCAGGCTATGCAGATTCAGCAGGAAACCAAAGAGACAAAGTCCCTGCCACCTCATAGCTTATATCCTAGGAGACAATAGAATCAACCGATAAGCAAGTAAACATACAACGTTCCATTAAATGGTTTTAAAAAAATAATAACAACAACAACAGCAAACTATGAAGGGGATAAAGTAATATAAGAGGATGGGAAGTGATGAGATCTGATTTTGACATGGTGGTGAGGACTAGCCTCCTGTGGAGTACCATAAGTAGAATTTGAAAAATCGTAAGGGTGCAAGCTGGTGTCCACAACTGGGGGAAGTGGGTTTGGGGCAGAGGAAAAGCAAGTACCAAGAACCTGACTGGATGACGTGTTGACATCATCACAGAGCAGCAAAGACACCCCCACAGGCAGGGCAGAGCTAGCAGAAAATGACAGACACTGACAGCAGTGGGCGGTCAGAGGCTTTGGGATATTTTAAGGGTGCTGGATCTCTTTCAAGGTTTGAAAGGAAGCCACTGGGGGCATCCAAGCATGATCTAAAGTCCAGGTGAAGGATGATGGCCAGGTGACACTAGTTCAGGTGAGATGCGTGTGGCTCGGACTGTGGAGTGAGAAGGAAGTGGTCAGAGCAGGGGCAACTATGTGTTGAACACAGGACCGGAAGGTTGTTGATGGACTGGATGTGGGGCAGAGGGAGAGGGATATTAAGACTCTCAGGTGCTTGCCCTGAGTAACTGGCTACCAGTTAGTGAACTAGGGAAAGGGGAGGGAGGGGAATTAAGAGCCTGGTTTGGGACCTGTCCGGTTTTGAGATGCCTAATAGGCATCCAAGTAGAGACAGTCAAGCAAGCAGTTGGATATTCAAGTTCAGTGTTCAGAGACTAGGCTTAGGGTAGAGACACATAAATAGATATCATCACAGATCTTGAAAAACCAAATGTTCTCTCCTTACAATGGGAAAATTAAAATGGATAATTCCAAAACAAACATTTTCTCATTCACATTCCCCCCACCCCATCACCTTGCACTCAACTCTCTTGAAACGCAGGATGGCAGAAAGAATTTTGACTGAGTCAGAAGGCATGAATTCTATCCCAGGCCCTGCCTAAGACCCTCTGGGCTTGGTTCTTACCTTCTGTATCCTCCCCTTCCCATCTACAAAATAAATGCTACTAGCAGTGCTCCTGGGACAGACAATAACAAGTGTTACCAAAGATGTTGGAGAAATTAGGGCCTCATATGCTGCTGGTGGGAAGGTAAAATGGTACAGTCACCTTGGAAAACAGTTTGGGAGTTTCTCAAAAATTAGCACACAATCCAGCAATTCTACTCCTAGACATATAACCAAGAGAATTAAAAACAAATGCTAGCACAAAAAACTTGTACACGAACGCTCATGATAGCAATTCCATAACAGCCTAAACAACCTAAATGTCCATCAGCTGATGAGTAAATTGTGGCACCAATACACAATGAAATGATATTTAGCCATAAAAAGGAATGAAGTCCTGATCTATGCTGTAACATGATCAAACCTTTGAAAACATTATGCTAAGTGAAAAAAGCCAGACACAAAAGATCACCTATTATATGATTACATTCCTGTGAAATATACAGAACAGGCAAATCCAGCTAACATAGAAAGTAGATTAGCCTGGAGTTAGGGGAATTGGGGGAGTGGGGTTGTAGGTGATGACTGAGAGGTGATAGCTAAGGGGAACGAGCTTTCTTTTTGGGTGATGAAAATGTTCTGAAAGACAGTGGTGATGGTTGCACAACATTGAGACTATACTAAAAACCACCAAAATAAACATTTTAGAACGGTGACTATTATGATATGTGAAAGACAGCCAAAGTCAGGCACAGCTTCTCAGATAAAAAGAAAAGATACACCAGGTTGATACCTTATATTGTTAGAAGAAACATCAGTGAGAGTCTTCCAAGTCAAGAGGGACTGTTAAGTCATCTGTATGCAGGGACAGCCAAGATGTCCACCAAACGTATTCTTATTTCCACCTTTACTCCGATCTATGCTTTAAAGAGTTCTAACCTCTGACCGCCCAGTTTAAAGTTATTCAGCATAAAGCAATGCTACCAGGCTTTAAAAAGTTCTGGATTAAATATAGTGTCTACTGTGGCATTACAGACAAGGCAAGGAGGTAAAAATAAATTTCCTTCTATCACAACAGAAAGCCAACCTCTTGGAAATCTCTGGATACACTAGCACAGTGGTGGACCCCGGCTTTCCTTTTCACTTCATGTTATCACTGAAATTCTAATCATGCAGAAACAGTTCAACACAAATGTTCTAGTCTATCCCGAGTCCACCCATGGCTAACCATGCACTCATAATGATGTCCCCAATGGGTGGAAAATATATCATTTAAGCGAAATCTAGATATGACAATGGAACTGATCACAGGAGATAGTATGTACCAAATATTTACAAACCCAAATAATCCTGGCAGATTTCTTTTTTATATATAGCAACAGGCCTGTGAACATCCAAATATACCAGCTTACACACTGTAAACTCTCCAGGATACATCCAATTCCAGAGGGATTAATATTATGCCCTGATGGAAGGACTACAGAGATGCCATTGGGTTCACAGCATGGAAAAGGGCCCACCTCCATCTAACTCTTTATATAACTTTTCACAGGAAAATGGTCCGAAAAGCCAGAAAGTTTACATAACTTGACTGATCAGAAGTTTAGAATGAGTTGAGAGAAGTAACTAATACAAGTCATACTGTTAATATGAAGTCTTATAAACCAAATAGCATCTATATTTGCACTTTAGTGTTATTTTTTTCATCCTTATTCCAAAAATGGGCTTTTGGATACATTTCTCTAGGATGACTTCTCTAGGATGACTTTCTGAGTGTTCCTGGCTCAGAGTTTAAAGGAGAAATCCCAACGCATGTGTGTTTATAGACATCATGATCCACAGCCCATGGGTCTTGATACTATAGTATCACTTTCCTACTCTATAACCCCTAGAAATGCAATGCAGATTTCAGTTCCTACATTTCTCTCCTGGGGTCTGCTTCTATGTCTTATAGTACCACTATGTGTTATGGACTGAATGTTTATGTTCTCATAAAATGCCAACGCTGAAGTCCTAATCCCTGATGTGATGGTATTAGAAGGTAGGGCCTTTGGGAGGTATCTAGGTTTCGATGAAGTCACAAGGAAGGAGCTCCCCATTGTAAGACTTCATTCCCTTTTAAAAGCAAGAGACACCAAAACTTTCTCTCTCTGCCACTTGAGGATACAGCCAGAAGGCAGCTGTCTACAAGCCAGAAAAAGAGCGCTCACTCAGAACCAAATCTGCCCACACCTTGATCTTAGACTTCTGAGTATGTAGCACTGTGAGAAATCAATGTCCTTTGTTTAAGACACTCAGTCTGCAGTATTTTGTCATGCAGCCCAATCAGATTAAGATACTACTAGTGGCAGGGAGGGGGCCAGAGAACAGTAGGTTTAATAGCCTATCAAAGAAAACAGAGACTTAACGCAGTCCTGGATAATGGAAAACCCTAAAACGTAGAAGGATAAAATGGCTGGAAGAGGAGAACTCATAACGTAAAACAAAAGATGATCTTTTCTATAAATGAGGCTATAACTCTGAGGATGCAGGGTTTCCCTGGCACCTGGAATGGTGACCGGCACCTAAACAGGCATATGAAAGAATGTGCTGAACTAAGGAATCACAACTAAAATCATTATCCAGGGAAAAGAGAGCAGCCAACCAGACCAGAACAACAAGTAACTGCTACGAAGTCAGTTGCTACACAGGAAATACAGCATAAAGTAGGTTTATTTTTTTTTCCTGGTGGCTCAGAGTTTTATTGCTCCATAATTAAGATTTCATACAAATTATACCTTTAAAGTTTCTATATATTATTGTTACTTTTATCATATGATGCAAATTATCAGATGTGAAAATGTTTATTACTGCAGATTAAGATCTTATCAAGAGCTAAACAAGGCAGTGTGCTTACATAACAGAGAACTGATTTTGTTTCTTCCCCAACACACTGTGTCTATGTCTTGTTAATGCTTGCTTTGAATTATCTCCATATTGTTGGCGGCAATTCACACAGAGAACACAGTGGAGATGCAGTTGAATACGTAGATGTCACCCTTTCCTTCCGCTGTGTTCTTCCATGAGAATTCTTTAACTTCTTTTTATAACTTACTTTCTCTTAGAATCATGTTGGTCCCATTGTCAATGGCAAGAAAACTTTGTAGCTTTTCAAAATCTACTCTTCTCCTTACTGGATGCAATGGCTCATGTCTGTGATCCCAGCACTTTGGGAAGCCGAGGTGAGAGGACTGCCTGAGCCCATGGGTTCGAGACCAGCCTGGGCAACTTGGTGAGACCGCACCTCTACAATAAATCAATAAATTAGCCGGGCATGGTGGCACTTGCCTGTAGTTCCAGCTACTTGTAAGGCTGAGCTAGAAGGATTGCCTGAGCCAAGCAGGTTGAGGCTGCAGTGGCCATGAACGTGTCACTGCACTCCAGCCTGGGCGACAGAGTGAGACTCTAACTCAAAAAAGAAATTTACTCTTTTCCTAAGGGACACTGAACTCCCGGAAAATGGGAAATCTTCAATTAAAAGTCAATTTGTCATAGCCTACATAACGACTATCAACACACTTTCTTCTTCTTGGTTCCTCAGATGTTTTATGTAGATCATATTAGCTTGATGAAAGCAAACCAGGAAGACCTTGACCCCAAAATACACCATGCTCCAACATTACCTGGTACTAGAAAATGTATCTATCTACCTGCATCTTTGGATTACATGGGCCATGGCTTCCTTCAATGGCACTGGAATTTACAAAAATGTGAATTGTAATAGGTACCTAATATCTCTTATTTTAAATGAAACTAGCCTTAAAAGTTGATGCCTAAATTCCTACTTCAATGACCAAAATTATGAAGCAAGCTTAACCTATTTTCCATTGCGTTGGCTTTAAACAAAACTTTAAAAAAGAAACCGTACTCAGAATTGTTTTCTTCAATGACAGGCACTTAGAAGCGCGTGAAGCTTATGAAAGGAATAAAATGAGAACGTGGGCAAATAAGGAACAAGCAGTGTCTTGTGAAGTAGTTAAGCCCACAGGGTAAGCCCTGAGCTCCAGCTTTTGGCACGGTGAGTACACACTGTGACTAACTGTGACTGTGAAGCTCCCTGCCCTCATACCATGAACTGACCCAGCTAGCAGAAGAGGTAGGCTGGAAGAATATTTCAAGAAGTACAACGTTAGCTCTGAAGAGTGCTCGGTCCTCCAAGTCCTGGCCCTGGGGGGTGATCTGTGAGTGAGTGGTCAGTCCGCCTCAGGAACAACTCAGCAACACAAGTCCTCCGCCTCCCTTTCTTCCTCATCTGATGCACTGGCACCTACTCTGTGTCATGGAGACATGAGGGGCTGTGATTCTATGACTCATTGCATCTGGTTTCTGGCTTTCTGCTCTCAGCGTCCTCCTGGCTAACGGGAGAAAGGGCACTGGCCTTGGCTGATGTTGCAATGACACAGCCAATGCCCTGAGAGTAGTGTGTCTACGTGTGCACACGGGCACTCACCCAGGACACTGAGATTGCAGATGCGCCCTTGGCTTAGGGTGTTGGTGGCGGATGGTGGAATAAGAAGACAATTGGCTTCCTTCAGAAGGTCCTACTCCACCTTGATAGCAAAGAATTTGTAAAACTTTCCGTGCTTAACTCCAAAGCATAGTTAATAAGTGAGTTTCACTGCCACCAGAAATGTTTTAATAACAATGAACCAAACTAGTATAACTTAAAATAATTATGATTTTAAAGTTTCCCTCTAGAATTCATTTTATAGCTGTGGACTGTATAATATTTGGTTGTTAACAGAAATCCTGTTAGCATCTCTAAACTGTCCCAGTACCATAACTAACCCATAGACGGGGTTTCACATATTAATAGTTTTCTGTGTGATATTTGTACTAAGGTTATAGTGCACTTTAAAATCAATCCTTAAGAGTGTTTTATCTCACCCTCCTTTGTAATTTACATATGATTTATAAATATAGATAGAAACCATAGTAAATCAGTGCTGAAATGGATAGGGTGTGTTTCCCTCCAGAATTTTTATAGTTGTGTACTGCATAATATTTGATTGATAACAGAAATCCCATCAGCATTCCTACTGTCCCAGGACCATAACTACTACTCTTTTGACATATTTTGGTAGACGAGTAATTACTTCCTAATAGGATTAACTTCACACCTTGCCTAAATTGACAGTCATCCTGTATCAATAACTTAACAAGCTCTACAGTGTGAAATATCATTCAATTTCACAAACCACATACCTCTACCAGCAACACTTGGTGACGTATGGCAGTGCAAACCACCTTAGACACATTGTAAGAATAGAAGCATTTTTCTCTCCAGAGGCCAGAAGCTATGTAAGAGGGAAGCCCCGCAAGAAAACAAAGTCAACCCAAGAGCACTCAGGATGTGCCAGCACTGAGCACTCAGACTCTGCTACCTAGATTGACTCTAAGCTAGGGCCAATGAGGCTGGAAAACAGCTCATCAGGCCGCAACATTCACCCCACAGAACATGACCTGTACTCCTCCTTGTTGGTGTGGCTTGTCTTGCCAGAGGCAGCCACCTCCAGGGAACTCAGGGACATTCAGCATCTCCCACACATGCCCTGTCTCCTCTGTTCTATTATTACTAGCAGAGATGATCGACTTATGACTTGACGTGGCTACCTACCCAGGGTCCTAAGGACCGCGGAACATCTCTGCAAAATCTAATAAAAACGACAAACTGAGATCACTCTGTTTTTGCCATAAACCCAAGCTTCGCAATAATGAGGAAATCCTCAGGCTTTTCACTTTACCTCTGCTCATTAATTCAACCTGTATCCCGATTCTTTCTTGCTCTCTATCTTTATAATTTTTTAAAAGTTAAATTAAAAATTTTAAGAAGCATACTGTGACACAGAAGCTGAGTACCATAGCATATCCATTTCAAGGTGCAGACTAAAATGCCAGGAAGAAACTATGTCGCCCAAACTAGGCCATGAGGGGTCTTCACCTTGGGAAATACTGAGTCTAATAGACATATATAAACTACTCTCACTGTTCTTTTAGGGTTACAGAACCCTTAGTGGGGTTCATAGTGCTCTTAATAAATTGATGAAATGGGACTGTGGCCAACCCAAGAACACTCAGGTGTACCATCACTGAGTAGACAGACTCCATTACCTTCCATGATTCACTTTAAGTCCAGGCTACTGAGGCTGAAAAACAGCTCACCAGGACACACCCAGATAAAAACCAAAGTTCCAACATGGACAAACAGCTTCCATGCTCACCCCAGAAAAACAGCCCAGAGATGGCGGTTGAGGATATAAGCTCTCTAAAAAGAGAAGGTCAAGGAGGACACGCTCAGATGCCAGGAGTGAGAAAAGCAGTATGCCCAGTCAGAAGGGAGTGAGCAAGAGGGAAGGACAGGTAATCAAGGATTATCAGAGAGGGAAAAAGAATCACATGCTGAAGAGGCAAAAAGAGGAATTTTAAGGAGACCGTCAAAGCTGCTAAATATATAGAAGGCATGCAATACATACTGTCATGACATAAAAAAAAAAAAACCACCCAGGCCATACTGATGCTTCCTCCTTCAGCCACCTGTGAGGAACAAGGCCACCTGTAAATCCTTAGAGGGTAAAACTCCATTCACTGACCCAATTCCGTGGGGTAAAACTCCCAACGGAACAGAACCAGGGGTATCCCATCCCCATCAGAGACTGGTCTGAGAAAGCTAAAAAAAAGACCAAGACACCACCAGATGGCAACACAGCGCCAAATACGATATCCATTTATCTATCTAGGACCTATAACAACATTGGGTCATAGGAATGGCCGGTATATCAATACAATGTCTACTTTTATGTTTAATAAAAGATAGGATTGGAGAAATAAAACTGGTCCCCATCGAAAGATAAATATTGAGACTGAAGAAGCCTCTTGTCATTGTACAGAACATATCCTCAATTAGTAACTGTACCTTTACTGTGTAAATGGTAGAGGAAAGTAATTAACAATTAATAGAAGCTGCCCTCAATTTAAAGCCTCGAAGGGAAGTAATTAAATTTAATAAAAGGTGTAGCCTCTAAACAACGATACATCACACAAACACAAAAGGAAACACAGATTTGAATAATAAATGCAAATTAGAAACAAGGTTTGACTATAGGCTGAAGAGACATGATCCTAAAATTATTTTTCCTAAGAAATCCTTTTTGTTCAAGAGGTTGGTTGATGGACCTATTTTAACCCAGGCAAAGGTTTGATTTGAATCCTCTGGCTGATGTTTTGTAAGTACAACCTGGTTTCCACGGTATTTATGCATGCAGATCAGACAGCTTCCTGCGGTTTGAATTAGCTGTACAAAGTACCTTTCATATCGGTGCAGATATACTTGATATATACAGTGTCAACATTACTACCAGGGATGGAGATCACAAACATTGCTCTGCTTGTTGGTTATGAAATAAAATTGCCAAGCAGAATCTGTGTAGCTCCAGAGGGTAAATTAATGCAGGCAACACGGTTATCAGCAGTCTTTAGCCTGCCTCTCTAAGCTTCTAACAGAAACATTTAGGGAGAGGAAGCATTACATCTGGCTACAGCTGCACATTACATGGTCCACTGGGACTCAGACACTGATGGCTGAACTGAATAACAAACAGCTGGGTATAAATGTAAAAACCAGGAAAGCCACACACTTAAACACACATATTTCACAAATCCTCTGAAATTTTAGCACTGTTTGAGAAAGAGCAATTAGCACTACAGAGTGGGAAAGTATCTCAGAAGTCTGAAATTTAAAATATGCCTGGGTACCCTGGGGTCATGATACCTCAGCTGAGCTCTTTCACAAAGGACAGCATGAGCACAAACAAAAGGCAGCATCATCAGACCCCATCCTGGCTCTGGTCACGCTTTGGCTGAAAGTCATCAGAAATAGCTGAGCTTTCCAGAATGGAGAAATGTTGTTAATTTAACAGAACTGGATGGAACAGCTTTCCTGAAAAGTCTCATCTCCGGGTTCTCCAACACTGAACCCAGGTGCTGGGAAAGGTGTTCCTGAGGGCTATACAGAGAAATTTCACCACAGGGTGCTAACACCTGACACATTAGAAACACCCAGCAGGCTGGGTTCAGTGGCTCAGCCTGTCATCCCAGCACTTTGGGACGCCGAGGTGAGTGAATTGCCTGAGCCCAAGGGTTTGAGACCTGCCCAGGCAACTTGACGAGACCTCATCTCTACAGTAAAACTAGCCGAGCGTGGAAGCATGTGTCTGTAGTTGCGGCTACCTGGAAGACTGAGGCGGAAGGATCACTGGAGCCCAGCAGGTGGAGGCGGTGGCCGGGAGAGTACCATTGCACTCCAGTCTGGGCAACAGAATGAGACTCCAACTCAAAAAAAAACACACAAAAAAACAGCACACCCAGTGAACTACTGTTAACTTTTAAATAGCTTTTCTATTTGTCAGGATTTAGGTAAGGAAGTGGGTTGGAGAATGAGAGCCTATACATTTCATTGCTGAAGGTTTAAAAGCATGGATAACCATTCTGGAGGAAAAGTTTGGGTTTATCCTATGCACAGACTTATAAAAATGGGTGCACATATATTTGCTTTTGGCGAGGGGAGCCATTTTAACATTTATTATGTGTCAGATGACATATACATAAAAGTCATGTAATTGAACAAAAAATTTATTAAACAAAATTTAAGATACCAAGATACACTATTTTAAAAATGAAATAAAGTGAAATCATATGTATATAGGTATATTCATAAGTACAGTCATCCCCCCTAGCCACAGTTTCACATTCTCTGGTTTCATTTACCCACAGTCAACCATGGTCTGAAAATAGGTACACATAGTAAAACAAGATATTGTGAGAGAAAGAGAAACAGAGGGAGAGAAGAGTCAACCATATTCACATAACTTTTATTACAGTGCATTGCTATAATTGTTCTATTTTATTAGTTATTGTTGTTCATCTCTTACTGTGCCTAATTCATAAATTAAATTTTATCACAGGTACGTACGCATAGGAAAAAACATAGTGTATAAAGGGTTTGGTACTGTCCAAGGTTTCAGGCATCCACTGGGGGTCTTGGAATGTATCCCCCAAGGATAAGAGGAGACCACTGTATGCAAAATCAGATATATATCATTGGCTGCTGCTTTGGGGTTGAACATCTTTCTGGGTGTCCATTATTAGTCCTCCATACTTCCAAACAGAACCCCTGCACATTTATATTTAAGAAAGCTAGTGGCCGGGCTCAGTCTGTCATCCCAGCACTTTGGGAGGCCAAGGTGAGTGGACTGCCTGAGCCTGAGGGTTTGAGAACAGCCCAGGCAACTTTGTGAGACCTTTCTCTACAATTAAAAAAAAAAAAAATTAGCCGGGCGTGGTAGCACGTGCCTGTAGTTCTGGCTACTTGGAAAGCTGAGGCAGAAAGATCACCAGAGTCCAGCAGGTGGATGCTGGGGTGGCTGTGAGCATGCGACAGAGTGAGACTCCAACACACACAAAAAAAGAAGAAGAAAGTTAGTAATGCAGGATCAGGCATAAGAGGGGACCCCCACAATTTATCACCCAAACTGGGACACTTTTGAGTGCAAAATGGGGACAGGATTAATGATGGTGGCAGGACGACAGATATCCACTGGGAGTTTCCCAGCAAACCAGGTCACACACTCACTGTATCTTGGGTACCAAGAGCACAAGAGCTTGAGGTCATATCTGCAATGCCAGTTCCATGGCTGCTACCTCATGCTCTTATTTTTACTGATCCCTGCTCTCGTGTAACTTAAGAGTTCTTCTCCAGGAAGTTCAGAGAGCAAGAAGACAGACTAGATTAAAACCTAGACCTCCCTGCTTGCACAATTAATTCTGTGGGTCATACCAGACCCAATCTTACCAAATGGAGACAGGCACTCCTACCATGGCAGCTTTTTTGGACCAGAAAGAAATGCCATATTACCAGTTTTGATTAATGTGGATTTCCATCCCCCATCATAAGATAACCAGATTCTTTAGCACAAATGGTCAAGATCACAAAAGTCCTAACAGTACTAACATATACATGTTTCCACCAAGAAACTATACTTCCTCTTAGTAATAAAAAAACACAGAAAATATTTTAAGGGACATGGATGTGGCAAAAAAACACTTTTTTTTGAGGCAATATTATAATATGTACCTCATCTAATCTACAGGATAAAGAACGAAGGTCTTGGGCAATCCCTCGGGTCCCCACCCACTGTGAGAGTTCTTCTGTCCTCTCAATAAATCCTGCTTTCAAAAAAAAAAAAGGAATGGAGGTCTTCAGAAAGTTGCGACAGTTAAATTCTCTCATCCCAACAAGAAAACCCTTTATTAATCCCACATAGCCCCAAACACAAAAACACAGACCTTTTTAAAGCGTTTCCCTGAAGAAGAAACAGGCAAAGTCAACAGGATAGATAAAAGCTTGTAGTAACCAAATATGTAAACTTGTAATCTGAGAACGATTGTTACACTTTATGAAACTTTCGTAACACCTGAAACAACCAGCAACCATCCACAGCACATTACATGAGACTCTGAGACTGAACATTTGTGTTAAGAGCTTCAACTGCAACTCTTGTTCACTGGCAGACATTTTAGATTTACGAAAAAAAGAAGAAAGAGGAACAGACTTCAGTACACAAATGTTTGGGTGGTTTCCACATGACAACAAAACAACTGATTAGTACAGCCAAATAATAGGCCAGTGGTGACTCACATATCCTAAATTCCTCTGTTGTCTAACTTAATTTTAACTATTCGATCTTTAGTACAAACTGTACAACTGCAATGTATCTTCTGACTTACACTGTATTTACAACACCACAGTGGAATCAATTTGCTACTGCAGAGGCTCACAAGAAACCCTGAGAATTAGATAACTTTAAAAGCTAATTTACTTGGTTCTAGGCTAATTGCATTTCCTAAAGTAAGTTTTGCTGATTGGCTAAGAATCCAAACTATCAAAAGCCCAGGCACTTAGTCAGAGGCATAAACATATAACCTGTCAAAAGAGGGCCCTGAACACAAGAGAGTGCATTTGTAATTCACAGAGAAAACTCATGATATATACAAATCAAGTTGCCCTCATTTACACCTTACCATTGGGCAATTATATTATATTATGGAGACTGCATAAGTCTCAGAATTTTCACCGCAGTGGCCTCGCTTCACAAGTTGCAATGATCCATTTACATAAAAACA
Source organism: Cephalopachus bancanus (assembly GCA_027257055.1). Classification (NCBI taxonomy): domain Eukaryota; kingdom Metazoa; phylum Chordata; class Mammalia; order Primates; family Tarsiidae; genus Cephalopachus; species Cephalopachus bancanus. The sequence continues at coordinate 6,486,982 of JAPVLO010000027.1, forward strand.
AATTAAAAAAGAAAAAAAAAATCCGAGTTGGTGTGTTGTATTACACAGAAAGCTTTTTACTCAGACCCCAAAGTTACCTTATTTCAGCTCTGTGAATGTCAAATATACTGAATATAACGGGTAACCTTCATATTATAGTCTAAGGTAGTCTGTCCAAAACCCAACATACATTTGAGTTTGTATGTTAGAAAAGGTAACAGCATACCTATCGGGGCACATTCAATTCACTAGTTACACATTAACTGTTCACAACCTAATTATGATCCAATAAACATTTCTTTGATTATATGTTTGTCCCACCTGTCAGAGACAGGCACAAGAAAATCAGGGATGGTCTATGAGCTTTCTGAGCAACCTCAGTCAAGTATTTGTTCTGTTTCTGAAGTAATCGCAACCATTTTTCTTTTTTCTTCAAAGAACTTGACTCTACTAGGACCTAGAAGGTTAGTTATATCTTTGTGAAACATTACATTGATTATAAATACCTTAAAAATAAAATAACAACGATGTCATAACTTCTTCCTCCCACTCATTTTCCATCCAAAACCAGGAAACATTTATTTCATTAAATATTTTGCCCAAATTTTCAAATGCTACTCAACAGTGAGCAAAATACAAGCTATAACATGTCAGGTTCTTTTTTTTACTTTTAAGAGTCAGGCTCTTGCTATGTTGCCCAGGCTTGACGCAAACTCCTGGGCTCAGCTAGAATGTTTTTTGGGTTTTTGTTTTGTTTTTAAGTTGAAGTCTCACTCTTGTCACCCAGGCTGGAGTGCAGTGGCACGCTCACAGCCACCGCAGCTTCAACCTGCTAGGCTTAGGCAATCCTTCCACCTCAGCCTTCCAAGTACCTGGAAGATTATGTTTTTTAAAAAATTCAAGAGGTCTAAGCTCTCATTGAAATTAGAAATAGGGTCTTATCTGTGTCTAGAAGAGCAAAATTGGCCAGGATGGCTTTCTGGTACCATGGCCAGATTCTAAGGACAAAGAAAGAGTCTGTGATGTATTTAGTAGGTACTGTTGGGAACACATTTTTAAAAAAAATTTTTTATGTGGGGTTAGAGAGGTGACAATGTCACAGGAAGGTAAAGATGACATAATGTCACAGAGGTGCACAGGTACCTGCCTCAGGAAGGCAACAGCATGTGCACCTCAACCTACTTTCTTGACTTTGCCCATCATATCTGAATCTAAACCCCATGGTGGTTTCTTGTTTTACATCGTGGAAATTGAGAACTTGCGAGAGGAAGTGCCACTGTGACTGAGTCAACAGCAGAGCCAACAACGCGCTAAGAGAGTAACAGCGTTTTCCTCCAATGACATGATCATCATTGAGAACACAGCATTTTGACAAAGTGTCCAAACATCAGAGAATAAAGTTGGTATCATGTAGTGGAGAGCCATGGTACTGGGCCTTATAGTCTGATTTCTGAAAGCCTTATAATGAGGGTGGAGTGGATATACATTCCATTCTTTGGCTGTATTTTTGTTCAACAAAGCCTGCAATTTTCAGTCACTTGAAAATGTAATTATAGATAATGTTTGCATCAGTAGCAAGAATACAATAAGCACACAGGGCATGAAAACTCCACTCAAATCACATCCTCTTAGGTTATGGCGTCTGTCTCCTGCCAAGAGTAAAGTCATGCCAATGAGCTAATATTCGGTATGAAATGGCTTGTGGGTTAGGCCAACCCATGCGTGAATTCTACTCTTAACTTTTCTATTATCCCTTCCTTCACATTGGGTCTCTACACAGGCGGCAGAAATGTATGATTCGCTGAAAGCGCAGAATCCTATCAAATGTTTAAGCACTTGAGCGCAAAGTTATGGGGAGGCTGAAAGTGTAATGACACTCGAAACGGACCAGGTACAGTACGTGAGCTGGTCACAGCTGTCGGTCATCTAAAATCCATGGTCATCTTGCTTAGAGGTTCATGTGTTCCATTGCCTACTTATGTGGCCCACTTAGGAAGGATAAAAATGGATGTCATTATAGAACAGAAACTGTATAAAGTCACCAACTGCAGGGGATCGGGACCTAACGCCACCTGAGAGCTGTTTTCTAATCCATAGGAAGACACAGTGGCCCCTAAAAACGGCCAAATGTTCATCTAAATTAGATGTAAAAATGTAAAAGTTCAAAGTAAATGGGGGGAAAATGTCAGGTGTCTGATAAAACCCTCAAAAGAAACCTGTTCATAAAATAAACTGTTATCTCAATGCAGAATAAGTATCCACCTTAGCATTCAATGTTAATTGCTTCCTTATCTCAGCTGCAAGTGAGAATCTGCCTCAGGCACTAAGAGATCTTGACACAGCTTTGCTGCCCCTATCCACTGATGCGTGTTTCCAACACTCTTGCCTTCTAGACTCAGAAATGGGTCTGGCTATGAAATAAAATCCAGAAAAGGCAGTTTATGTGCAGAGAGCACATAAAAATCAGAAGATTGCTTGGTAATAGCTAACAACCTACATTTCACACACAAAATCCACATACTCAGCTGCCTGTCTGCCAATCTACCTACAAATTCAACCTGTATCTAAGAATCCCTCAAAAGACTCACAAGCAACCCTCAGGGTCCAAGTTCTAGGTGATGTAATAGCAAGACCCGAGGTTTTGGAACTGAAAGAGGCGCATGCATGAGTTTTCAGTGCTATCACTCTTTAGAACCTCAATATCCTCACTTGCACAACAGGGACAGCACAGATTACCTTGCAAAATGTTTACAAAGGTTACTGGTAATGTATAAATTCCTTAGCCTGATGGTTGGCCCACGGTGTATGCTAAATCAAGAACAACTAATATTGTAAAATATTTCAGAAAAATTTAACCACTGGAAGGCAGTATCCCTTAAAACGTCAGTAACTGGAATTAAAAGAAACACACACCCCAAAAGAAGCAGAGGGCTGACAAAGAATTCGTTTGCTTTGACAACAGGAAACATTTTTTGGCTTGTAGGTCTGTGTGATTATTATATGGAACAGAGATCTAGAAATAAATTTGGATCAAAAGTAGCATGTCCTTAGGGGACCTGAAAAACAAGACCTAGAGGCAAGATAAAAGCGAGGCCATCACGTGGTGTCTGAAGCTGACAAAAGTCCAATTTCGGTCATTTGTTACAATAGCTGGACCCCAAACCACCGGCCCAACTGAAAGTCTGCCTATAAAGTTAATTAGACTTCTCTGAAATGGAGAAGATAAAATACAACGCACCAATTCATTTGCACAGAAGCATTTGTAGTACGTGTGGCTGGTCCCTCCTCCAAAGATTTTGCCAGCTTTTCGCCACAGACCTACTTTTTCCCTTCCCAACCATCTTAGAAATAGCAGTCATCTCTGCTGTCCCCAAAGTCCCCCCTGTCTCCCACAAAGTCCCCTGGTTCACCCTAATGCAAAGTGTTCTGTGACACGAGGCAGGACAGTCTGCAAATTGAAGGTCACATTCACGGCCTGGAGAGTTTCTCCACAGTTAATATTGCACTCTCAGTCACAGCAGGTGCTGAATATTCCACTGGCCCATCCTGGAGGATATTCCTCAGCCAATACATGTACACAGCAAGGCTTCAGGCTTCCACACACTATCTGGTCACATCTGAACCTAAGAGAATCAAGGGACTAACGGAATCAGGAGTAAATCTTCACATTAATGAAGGTGTCCTATCAGCCATGTCAAGAGAAAGAAGTGCCTATTAACCACAAAAACAGAATACGAGGGAGGGCCCCCCTAAAAACCCGGAATTTATATAAGATTGTATATTTATTCTTATATGTTTAAACCTCAATCATCTTGAAAGTACTCTGTGTTTTGTTTTGAGTTGGGGTCTCACTCTCACCCAGGCTGGAGGGCAGTGGCATGCTCACGGCCACTGCAGCCTCGACCTGCTGGGCTCCGGCGATCCTTTCACCTCAGCCTTCCAGGTAGCTGGAACTACAGATGCACGCCACCATGCCCGGCTAGTTTTTTTGTGATTTATTGTAGAAACAAGGTTGCACCAAGTTGCCCAGGAGGTCTCAAACCCCTGGGCGGGGCTCAGGCAATCCTCTCGCCTTGATCTCCCCTGTTGAGCCACCACACCCGGCCGTACTCTCGGTTTGATACAATACACCTATCGAGACGCCTTTTTCACTGCTCAAAACAGCTTTGAACTCGTCAGTTTTGACACCTGTTAGTGCTTCTGCCAGTTTTTGTTCCACCTCTTCCACATCAGCAAACCATTTCCCTTTGAGGACTTTTTCCATCTGGGGAAACAAAAAAAAGTCACTTGGGGCAAGACAGGGTAAATGGGGAGGGTGGGGCCCGGGGTGCATGCCATTTTTGGTCAAAAACTGCTGAACACTCAGCGTGGTGAGGACAGGTGTGCTTGTAAATCACCCATCACGAGATGGGCAAGCACGCTGAAAGAACCTCCAAAAACAACTCTTCATTCGAACGCAGCCTCTCACAACAACACTAGCTGGTCGCCAACGATGATGGATGCCTAGAACACTTATCTGGTGGGGGAAACCTGCACTACAAGGGGCCCAAAAGATAATTCTGGGGGTTTTGGGGTCTTCCCTCATAGGTAGGCTGCATCGTGTATTTGACCAACACCTAGAAGCTGCAGATAACACATATACCACGCCCCTTCTTAGCCCGGTGCCACCGCAGAAGGCAAAAATCCTTGAGTCCTCCTCTTCTGTGTTGCCCTAGAGTTTCTCCTCCTACATCCTCCAGGCATTCTGTGGCCTGAGCGCCTGACCAGGCCATGTTAGGCTGCAGTGTCTGTAATATCCCACCCCTCCACGCTCACATCAGAACTGTTTCCTTAGCGGTTGAGTTTCTGCAAGGGTTGGAATTCTCATGATGTCAGAACCAGCCTTGAGACTGCACGGCTGATTCTCTTCCCATCAGAAAATCAACATCTATTGCCAAAGGCAGAGAGATGAGATGGGCCTTTCAGAAGGCGCAGGTGGAAACACTGCTTTGGCTGAATCTCATCCCGGAATGGAAGGGCTGACCACAAGTTCACACTTAAAACATGAAACGCATTTTATTTCTCAATCATCATGCAGAAACGGGGGTGGGGGGTTGGGGGGAGGGAAGGGGAGGGAGGGAGAGAGAGGGAGAGAGAGGGGGGAGAGGGGGGAGAGGGGGGAGAGGGAGAGAGAGGGAGGGAGGGGGAGGGGGGGAGAGGGGGAGAGAGATCAGTCTTCATGACATCATCCCAGGGACTGAGTATTTTCTGAAAGTTCATAGGGGAGCAATACTGCTTTATGGGTCTTTGCCTGTGACTTAAAAGCATGAATGTTCTGAGGAAGAAGACATTAACTGTTCAGTTGCGATGAAGTTCCATTATGGTTGATTCTCCCAGGAAATGCAGGTGAATTTGCGGCCAGTTTTAAGTACCAAGAAGCTATAAAATATTTAGGCTGTCATTTCTTCCCTGACGATAATACTGTGGGGTAGATGAGAGGCACATTTTGTTATCCTTACTTTCTAGATGAGAAAGCTTGGCAAGTCAACTGGGACTCGAGGTAGGCATGGAACACATCAGGAGACAGGCCAGGAATTCTCATGCAACTGCTGCTTGGTAGGGGACACCCAGCCTTGAAGGACACCCTTCAACCCCGGTGCTGGGAGAAGCCCTAAAGCCAGGTCCCCGGGGACTCCATTCTACGACACAGAGGAGGGGCAAGCGTCCCTGACAAGCAGAAACAATCCAAGAGGAAATCATTTCTATTAAACATTAAAATCCACACATAGCCAAGGGAACTTAAGCGGTCTTTGTATTAAGAAAGCTTGTTTCCTAAATTCTTCTGGAGAGAAAGGTAAATTCTGTGGCAAGTGTTCAACCAAAGGGAGAGAAAAAAAAGACTTGCCTCTTGGGCTACTCTCCAACACAGTGTTTGTGCAAGGGGTCTCGAAGGCACCAGACGTGAGTCAAAACACACTCCAAGGGGCTCTGGGAACACAGAACAGAAAGGAACCCTGTCCGGGTGGATGCTGACAGCAGCTTTTTGACATCTAAGCGTCAAAGAAAGGCAGAACAAGGAGTCTGGAGAATGTGGGTTTGCTGTTGGAAGAAAAACTGGCAGGTAGCAGGAGGATGTGGGATACGGGCAGACTTCATAGGAAGGAATGCTTTGAGATGGAGCGGCCAGCAGTGTTAAACAGCACCCAGGCTGGAGTGCAGCACTCAGGCTTCTTCAAGGATGCATGTGTTTTCTCTAAACCCTGACACCAACAGGAGATGGTTGGCTGGACAATGGCAGTCATGAGGAGAGATGTTACCAGTGTGGGCTGAAGTGAATAATTGCAGTTGGAGGCCTCCTGGTGACAATTTTGAGAAGGCAAACACAGCTGCAGCATAGCCAAATATAGCTGGCCAAGACAAAGACATCCATAAAGTTAATCATTCTGAAATGCGCTACCCTTATGCTCAGCTCGAAAACTCAACACCCCTTCTATAATGGAGGAAGTCAAAATACAGTTCTAAGCACAGAAACAAGCAGCTGATCCCGTGGCATTTACAACAAGTGATGAGCTAGGTATTCTGATACTGCTCTCCTCGCAGGCGCCAACCCCAAGAGCTAGGTCACGAACGGATGTGGCCCCTTCCCTTGCAACTTAGGACACTGCTCAGGCAAAGTATATCAGGGGCTTTAGAGGACATTTCTAAAAACAGATAGACATCAGAAAACTATAAGAAAGTCAACAAGAAAACTTGAGGAAAAGCTGCACTGTTGAAGACCTCGTGGAGCCCAGGTTGGGGTACCAAGAACCAGGGATGAAGGAGAAACCAGTCGGCATAACGAACCACAGCTGTATTTATCCTCCATCAAATGCTTTCCTTCCCTATGCTTTGTCACATCATCTTTCTCTATGATTTCTCTAAGATTTTTCAAGGACAAAATGAAATGTCAGATTTTAACCAGTACTTTTCTCACTTAATTGACACCCAAGGTCTTCCTCCAAAGACAACACAACTGAAGAGGGGATGTCTGTAAGTTTGTTTACACCAATTCACCCCCTTACAGGCTTGTGTATCTCCTATAACATTCGCCTTTTTTCCTTCATTTCTTTTCTTTTTTCTTTCTTTTTTTTTTTTAAAGACAGGGTCTTGCTCTGTCACCCAGACTGGAGTACAGTAGCACAATCAGACTCTGAAGTCTTGGGTTCTAGCAATCCTTCCTCCTCAGCCTCCAGAGTAGCTGGGACTACAGGTGTGCGCTACCATGTCCTGCTATATATATATATATATTTTTTTTTTTTGTAGAGATGGAGCTCTACTATATTGCTCAGGCTAGTCTCAAACTCCTGGCCCCAAGCCATCTTCCCATCTCAGTCTCCCAAAAATGCTGGGATTACAGGTGTGAGCTACTACACCCAAGCATGTTCTCTTTGTTAAAATGTTGGGATTCACATGGTGGTCTCCCACTAGACAATCAACATTTCAAGGACTCCTTTCAACAGCAACAGGAGGCCATGGGATAATGATGTGGATTATGAAACATGGCAGCGGCGGAGGGGGCAAAGAAGTATGACGTCAGGGATTCAGCCTGGCCAGTACCAGCTGTTATCTACACAACAAGAAAACATCCATTTAGGGTCTACTGTCCAGACGTCTTCTGTGCATAGCAATTTCTCTTTCTACTCTGAAAGACCTTGAGCGTAGCAACAATTCAACTGCATCCAAGAAAGAGAGGGGGCCCCAAGACCCAAGGAGAACTTTGCAGCCAAGAAAGAAGAGGTCACAGCTTTTCACCCAATAAAACAAGACGAGACGATCAGAGAGGATGTGTTTTCACCTTTTACAGAAGTTAATCTGAGGTTCTGGGCAACAGTTGAAGTATAGTCCTGAGACCTTTTTCTATAGTATCGCTAATTTGCAATACATCTTTAGTCAAGATGTGAAACCTTCCTGAACCTTACATGCTTCAGTTCTCGTAATAATCCATAAATGCATGTTATGAAGTGCCATGACTTCATAACTTTTACAACCAAAGATCATTTAATGGCACATATTTTAAGAAAGTGAAGAATTAGGCACTATAAGATGGGTTTCCATAAACATATATCTATATATATTCACACTCACACAAATACAAGGGGTACCCAAAAAAGCATACACATTTTTTAAGTATGACGTTTGCTCAAAATATGGCGTTAATCAAATGAATGCTGGTGTCACCATGCAATAGGCAGGACAGTCAAAGAAAATGGCGGAAGCACAGTTGCGTGAACATCATATTACACATAGCTACCGTAATTCAACTTCAAAAAGTGACACATAGATAGCATCATCTCTTAAAATGTTTACACATTTTTTAGCACCCTCTCTATATATACACATGTATACACACACACATTTTATGCCTACTGATCACAACCAGGTAAATATCAAAATAGTTTGCTCTTTTATAGACCAAAGGACCAACTGATTTTCCTTGTGTCAGACAGATGAGGTTCAAGTTTCCTGCTACAGGGAAAGACGAGAAGAAAGGAAGATATAATTCATGGAAAAAGATATACAACGCCATCTTAAAATTTAATGAGTTTAAGTCAAGCTATGCAACTTCTTTAGAAAAACCATGGAAATCAAGCCTTTTGGCATAAAATCATAGTGTCTTAGACTTGGTACGTTAAAATGCTTAGAAGTGCACTGTTAGGGTACTAAAATTTTTTTTGAAGTTGTCTAAAAGTTATGTCAAAATGTCAAATAAATCAGCTGAAGTTAATTGCATCTCTCTGAGTAGTGAGTCACCACCTTCATCGGTGAAAGTGGGAAATCGTCAGTCCTACTGGAGGTTGTAAATGTCAGACACAGCAGCTCTGGGGTGGGGGACTTGATATCCAGTGTTCTGACAGAGAGAGCCATCTACGGTCTTACAGAGGAGACCAGCCTCTGGGACTTCTTTAATTATTGAGACAAAATCAAAACATGACACGTATCCCACTTTTAAAGCACTATTATGCTGAGAGGAATTCTGGTCAGGCAGTCATCCCTCTGTGTGACATGCACCCTGCCACCGACGTCCAGGAAGCATAGATTATTTAAACTGAGATCTCTTCGGTACAGATTTCCTTGTTTAAAATCTGACCTGAAGTACAAGGCTGCACCATCCTGGTAGAAAAGTACAGAACAATAACCCGACATGATATTTTAGTCTAAATGCAGCCTAAACTTAATTTACATAAATCTTTAGAAGACAAAAAAAATGGGTCTAATAATTTGCTGGTAAGTTGGCTGTGAGGCATTCATTCAAATGGAGTAATTAAAATTTAACCAAAACCCGAATGTGTACTCATCTGTCACTTTGAAAGCCATATGATTACATATTTATTAGCATTACATTTTAAATTATCAGCTGACTTGAAAACATCACTCTCAGTATCTGAACATAATATACAATCTGCAGTTCATAAAAGGGGCCGTTCATAAAACTCCAGGCTGGCGCCGGGAAAGTGTAAATCTCCAAGATGCTCACGAGGCATTTCAGCCCCATAACTGGAATTGTATTTCTCTAAAAATCGTCGGAGTAATCACTTTCTGTCATGATTTAGAACAAATGGGGAGGGCGCCGCTGCTCGCCATCTCCCTAAACGTCTCCCCCTTTCATTGAAAGGCCCTTTAGGAGGAGTCACTGAAGCTCGCGCTAAATGAAAAAGACATTCCCGGGAGGAGGGGAGGCTGCCTCCCCTTCACATCTGGATTCAGAGCATGAGGATATTGGATGGCACAATTACACAGTGATGAGGGCTAAAGGGGAATAATTATTTTACAATTACCTGAGAGCATCACATTTGCTGCTCTAATTAGTTTTTGTTTCCCACGTAGGTTTCCCCGGGAATGTGCAGCTCCATTTCTCTGGGGTTTGGCAAGAGCTTTTTCTTAAGGAAAAATAAAAACACATTTTCTGCACCGCTACACAAGCAGCACACACCGACACCGGCTTCCTTCCAGTTCTCGGTCCCTCTTTGGTAGGCGAAGCAGACAGGATGGCATGAGAACCCGCAGGTGCCAATGAACCAGAAATCAGGAGTAGTGGCCCAACTCTCCCCTCTGCAGTTTTTGGAAAACACATATTACCCCGAGAAATACCTCATTCTTTGTGAGGGCCTAATCCGAAAACAAAAAGCAGAAACGTGACCCTCCCTGAAGAAACAAAACCCCCAACAGCGACACTCTAAGGTGGAAATAACGACCTATTAAGTTTGGGTAAAGATCAGCATTAAACATAGACACTGATGACATATTAATTTCACTCCCTGAAATGTTGAAAAATATAACATTTTTCCCATTTAAATGCAAATAAGATAAGGGATGCTTAAAGTCTTGTTCAACGTTGGTGAGGGCTTGTTTTGGTTTTTGTCGTTTCTTTTATTTTGAATTCCTGGCAGTGACATTAGGTTCCCGTTATGATATTGGGTCTTCTGAGTCTATATATAAGCCTCAACAATGAGCACTGCCCTGAATTTTTGCAAAATGGCTGGGTCATATTGTGTGCTGCTTGTGTTACATTCGAATGCATCAGATTATTTTGCACTCCAAAACACGGCCTGTCTTTTTACAAGAGGCAAATGAGTGTTAACTTGTAAGAAACAAAAACAAGGAAGGGGTAGAGAGAAATGAAAAGTTTGGGGATTTACGTTGAAAAGGGAAGGAGACTGCAGTCTTTTATCCGAGGCCAAGTGTAGTGTTATTATAGCTGTTGGAGAGGAAAAAAAAACCAAAACACTGAGAGGTGGAAAACACTCTAAATGATCCCATGAAATCTTAATTACTAGGTTCATATCTGAAAATCCTATCTGCTTTTTATCTTGTCTTTCAAGGGTCTTATTTCCCCAGTTCACTGCATCTCATCAGCAGATGCCAAAGTAATCTCAATCCAGCAAATTACAATTAAACAGCAAGATCTAACAATTAAAATAATACCTCTGCCCAGATCAAAGATAACATTAGTGTTCTAAAAAGCCACTGTGGGAAGAATTCATGGTCTCAGAAAGCAGCTGATACTAAAACATGTACTGTTAACTGAGCAATCCCACCTGAAAAAATATTTTTTAAATTTTCCTTAAAGAACCATGTGCAAATCCCTGCCTTTAGACTTTTCTCATTTTAATTTCCTTTCATGACCATCATGGAATCAGGTGATAAATGTCAGTTATCTCCGTATTTTATTATTTATAATTGTATTTTCCAAATATACTTTAAGTATCTATGGGGGGGGTTGGACCAGGACTCAACTGCTTTTGATCTTATCTTCATCTTGCTGGTAACTTGTAAGCCAAAAAAATTTTTTAATTGAATATATTCTCCCAAGTTAATAAATATATGGAATAACTGTGATTTTGAATCAAATTACAAAGTATAAGACGACACACCACATACATCAATCCTGAATAGGTAATATACATTGATTTCTTATAACACTCAATCATGGTCACGTGGCACAGTTTTAGCCTTCTGATAAAAATCCACGTCATGCTTTAATTCACAGTTCTCTCTTCTATCCTCATTAACACATGAACACACATTGACACACACTACCCCACACATGTCTATGTGCGTGAAGACCACAGCTTTGCCATGTACTGCCCATGTGGCATGGGCAAGGCAAGCAGGTAACCTCTTTAAGCATCAGCTGTAGAATAGAGATAATGCCCACCCTGTAGATTAGAGACAGTGAGAAGAAAATATTCTAGCACAGAGTAGGCATTCAGCTAACCACTCACGTTTTGTCATTCAGGAGGAAGCAGTAATTACTGTGCCTCCCTGCACCGGTCACATTGCTCCTCTAATCGTTTCTTAATCTATAACACAAGGTCTGATAAGATGGGCTCTAATGCTTCTTGCAACCTTAACAGTGATGTCCTTAGGAACACCTTTCAGTTTAAGGATACACTGATGATAGACATTCTGCCAGTTATCCAAACTTGAAAGGATTTAACAAAAAGGCTAATCTGTCAAGTTGATTCATTTGCAGTCAAGATAATTGTGCTCGTTTTCAATAAGGTTAGCTACCAAATGTGAAAAAAAAAAAATTAAGACTGCTTTTTAATTCACTGGCAGACTCTTCTCGGTACCTTATTCTAATATCACTAATCTGAACTAATATGTTCAAGCTGCCTTTATAAATTTTTCCATCTCTAATTTCTCATTTCCAAGACATTATTTCTTAGTTCAAAATAAAAATTCAAAAACATTTAGAGACCCTAAAGGCATGTATATGGCCATTACCAAGGTCAAAGGAAGAAACACTCATTACCACCCCAATCAAAAACCAACTGTCCTCATTAAAAACAGAATTTTTTAAAAAAAATCAGTTTCTATTTTTGTTATGCTTTGGTGTAAATGATATCCTATAGTAACACAGACACAACAAAACTTTAATAGTCAAGATTATTTAAAATGTCCATTTCCATTTACAGTTCTGAGGCTGAATGTTTAAAACCCTCAAACTTTGAAACATATGTTACAGCAATTCTATACCACTACAGAGCTTTCAATGATCTGGGCTCTTCAAACACTGGTAGCTCGTGGGGCCATCAAGAGCAATAATTCATCTGAAAAGCTATTTGTTCATCTGCCTTGAGGACTCAAACATATTACATCTTGCAAACTTATCTAATATATTCTGGTGGGAAAACGCCATTGAAAATGTTCTACTGCTTTAGAAAAATCAACACCAGGAAAGCCCCTATGCTTTATTTAAGTTCCATTTAGGAATAGGCTAATATCTAGCAGACTGCAAGTTAGTCCAAATGGCAATATACCACACATGACAACTCGTCCCCAAAATAATAAATCCGTGCTGCTCTCTTCTCAACTGTAAGAATACTGTGATAAAATATACTACCTCGGCGGGCTTCAAGCATTTCCAACTTGTCATTCCCCCTCCCACATACCTCCGTCCCTCAAATATAGTCCCTGATGTGAATTAATTACAAACGATTTTGGAAAACATGCTACAGTGGTCTCAGGGCTACAGGCTGTAGAGACATTCTGTAGTTATCTTGGAAACAAATAATAAAACTATCATCAAAAATCCTTCTTTCCCCCTTTAGTTCAATTAAGCAGTACTTGCCAAACGCTGGGGGAAAAAAAAAGTGAGTTTGATTCCAAAGGCTATTATTTAGAAACAACTAACATCTGGAAGAGAAGTGGGATAGAAGTCATATCAGGATTTGCATAGGAGACTCCATGTCTGAGATACAAAGGCTCTGTTCAGAGCAAATGGCTTGAAGAGGCAACATTCATCCACCAAATGAAAAGGACGAATTAAATTCTCATAATTCATAATTTAACGGACAAGAGACTGAATCTTTCAGAGGCCATTAACACTTTAAATTCATAGAGTAGTCATTAGCTAAATATATGATGGTCACTTAAGTAGCAGGTGACCATAAATCCAAAATCATGATCAAGCTAATCCTTTGGTTTAGCCTGGATGCTCTAGCCTCTAGAGGAGAGAGCATGTAAAACTTTCAAACTGGCTCATGTGCAAACATGTATTATGTGTCTGTGTGGATATATATTTTTGAAGGGACGGCACAGGCTAGAGATCTCTTAAAACAAATATCATGGAAATGTTACTAATCAAGATTAATTTCTCAGAGAAAACTGCCAAAAGGAATTCAATATTAATTTATGTTATCTGATTATCTCAGTGGAGACAATGAACCTGATGGTAGACGAGCAACTTAACATTCTTAATATTGACGCAAAAGACAATCCACACAGAGCAGACTCTGTCATTCCCCTCCCCTACTTCTTTTTTAATCTTTTTTAAAGTCCTCAAATAAATGGCCACTGCAGAGTTTCTCTAGAACCTCTCAACTCATAACCCTTAACATGCTTCAAAAAACAAAAATAAAAATCAGCATGGTAAGGTTAGTGTCCAAGGAGATGGATCATTAAACTCCGAATGGCCTGAATGTTGCATAGTGTCATAAGGTGCCAGAAGCAACATGGATGTTAAGTCGTACATGAATCATCCATGTACTCTTAAGACATCCCTCTCTTTCCCCACTAGATTAACGGCAACCTAGAGCCACTATCAAATATCTCGCCTCATCGGGGGAATTTTATAAATTCCACGTCTAGAAAGGACACAGACCTTTTGGTCCCACTCCGGCAAACCCCTCCTCTCTCCTGAGGTTTTTCTTCTCATACACACATGCCTGAAATACAAGTAGATTCTATTGACAGCCTCTCGGTTAATAAGCGCAACTTTGCTATCAAGGCTGCCGAGCCAGCTAGAAATTAGACATACTTTCCTTTCCTCAGGAATCCCAGCTCTCTACTTCTTCCAATAAACGCTCTACCCTAGTTTGACGACATGTAAAACAGCCAGAAGCAAATTAATTATTAAATTACAGACTGCACATCAAACCATCACGATTACGTAAAAATTACCTCTAATTTCTGCAATAGAGTACACCTGGCTAGTTCAATGCTTTATCATTATCCTTTTCCTTTCTTTCTTTCTTTTTTCCCCCCTTCCTCTTCTCTCCTTCTCCTCTCCCACCTCAGTAAAGGAATCTTTGCAAATGGAAAGTCAGATGAGCAGGTTATTTTGGTGAGAAGAGCTCTCGACACGGGCCACGAGAGCTCCATCGGCCCCGCATTTCCGATGACAGGAGCGTGCACACTCGCACGCGCGCGCCCCGCCCCGGACCCCGCGCCCCGCTCGCCGGTCCCCGGGACGCCGCGCCCCGCTCGCCCCGCGGGGCACCCGGGGACCCCGCGCGGCCCCACTCACCGCGCCGCGCCCGGGCCCGGGGACGCCGCGCCCGCTCGCCGGCGCCCCGCCCGGCCCGCGGACCCCCCCCGGGCCCCGCCCGGGCCCCGCCCGGGCCCCGCGTCGGCCCACCCGCCCCGCCGGGAGCCGCGCCCCGGCCCCGGCCCCGCCCGGCCCGGCCGCCCGCGCCCGCTCGCCGGCCCTCGCGCCGCCCGCGGACCCCGCCCGGTCCCCGCTCACCGCCGGGTCCCCGCGCCCCGGGCGCCGCTCGCCCGGACGCGCCGCCGCGTCCCGCGCCCGGCGCCGGCCTCCGAAAGCCCC
This sequence comes from Cephalopachus bancanus, assembly GCA_027257055.1. NCBI lineage: Eukaryota > Metazoa > Chordata > Mammalia > Primates > Tarsiidae > Cephalopachus > Cephalopachus bancanus. The sequence goes on from JAPVLO010000027.1 coordinate 6,502,031, forward strand.
GCGAGGCGGCGGGTCCGGAGCGGCCACGTCGCGCCGGGCAGCCGCGCGCGCCGCCGGTCCCCACTCGCCGGCCCGGAGGTCGCCCGCCCGCCCGCCCGCGGCGCGGCGGCCGCCGGCGGCACTCACATTCTGTCGGGCCCGAGCAGGCGGCCCTCGACCATCATGTCCGGGAGGAAATCCAGCTTGAAGGCAGAAGTCATGTTCGCGGGCGCACGCGGCGGCGGGGGGCGGCTCTGCGCGCGTCCGAGCGGCCGCGGGCGGCGCGAGACGGGCAGAGACAGGTGCGCGCGGCCTCCCCGGCGGCCGCCGAGCCGGCACTTGTCACATTCTCCCCCTCGCGCGCTCCGCCAATCCCCGCCGAAAGCCGGGGCGAGGCGGCCGGCTGCCGAGCGCCAGGTGCGCGGGGCGGGGGCGGAGCTCCGGGCCACCGCCGCGCCGCCGCTTAACCCCTGCGGGCCCGCCCGGCCCGGCTCCCGGCCGGCCGCGGCCCCCGCCCCGGAGCGACCCCGCGCAGGCCGCGCCGCGCTCCCGCCGCTGCCCCCAGCCGGACTTCCGGGGTCCCCGAGCCGGCCCCAACGCGAAGCAGCTCCGCGCGCCGGCTCTGCCCTGCCCTGCCCTGCCCCGCTCGGTTCCCCGACCCAGGGCACCTGGCACGAGGCCACAGGGGCCACTTTGGCAGGGTGAGTGGCAGACCAGAACCACACTCCCCGGCCCCAGCCACAGGAGACAGTCACCACGAGGGCTTGCTTCAGTGCTCCTCGGTGTGATATGCCTGCCAATGTAGAAACTCACAACAGTCACCGGAATGGTCTTCGTGGTTTGGGCAAAAGTAACCATCAGATGTACAGCCCAAGTGACATTGGGGACTTATCGCAGTGCTCTAAGAAGAAAGTCGAATCCGTCTGTGCGCAACTGTACTGCCTTTTGTATCATCCCGAAAGCACTCAGTGTGTTTAAGCCACTGGAAATAAGAAACAGTATATACCACGTCTTCTTTTAAAATGATAAATCACGAATCTGCCATTTCCTAGTATTTAACGCAGTGATTAAAAACCAACAGAGTGACTTCATGCGCGTTAGGTCTAGAATGGAAGGGCCATGGAGCTGAAATACCCATTTAAGATTTGTGGCCGATTTACTAACAGGAATTGGGAAAATGGCAAAACTCTTGCAAATGAATAGAGAAGCAGGTGAGTTAAATTTTTCCGTGTGATTTAAGTTCTTGAAAAAATTAATTTATAAGGTGACAGCCTAATTTATCCTTTTTATTGTATAGTTTGGTGATGAGGGACAACATGAACCTTTCACAATGCAGTCACAAGTAAGTTAGATTCCATGGCATACTTCACATTCTAAAGCAACATCATGAACTCCATACCAGAGGTTTATAGTTTGCTTCTTAAGGTCATCATCACTTTGTTTTATTTTGCAATGACATATCTTAAACTTTGAGGATAATACACTTCAGTATACCGGTATATACATATGTATGTCTATACATCCACAGATATATATTATGGCTTTGCTTGAAAAATCTGATTTTTACTCTATGTTGCTGTTATTCTCAAACTCGGGCAGGAATGTTATGCTAGGAAGCAGGGCTTTCTCCTCACAAATTAAGGCATGTCTTGGGGAAACAGTCACCCCAGCCAGAGGGTTAAACAGCTAAGCCACCAGTAGTTAAATGTATCAGATACAATATGGAGAAAAGATCGTGTTAATTTTTTTCTCACCAATTGCTTGTGTGATAATGAGAGCTGGCTATCTTTAGAGGTTATGAAGGAAAATAGATACTAACATATTAATTTTAAATCCAGGCCTGATGAATTGAGTAATATGGGGTGATAGGGCTAGAATATTCAATTAAGTTCACACGACACTTAATTGACTTGGTTTCCTTCTTCAGCTGAACAATATATCTGGCGTTTGACCTTCTCCTTTCAAGAGAGTCAGATATAGGACTACACTAACTTTCACGTTTTAGATATTGCCTTTCCTGAGGAACCAGGTCTAGGCTCATAAGGAATTGAGAAACAATTGTAATAAAATGAATTCTTATACCCCCAAATTCTTATACCTATATTTGCCCTTCATGTCAGCTGCTGCCAGCTGCCTTTGAAATGATAAGATTTTGGTTGGCCTTTCGATTATCTTCATAAAGTAATTAGCTGGATAAACGAAGACAAACCTTAACGGTTCTTGGTTTTTCCATCTATTATTTACATAAATCCCTAATGTATATAATAAGCTGACTATATAAGCAATTTATTTTAAGAAGGAACAGAACCGGCCTCTACAATAGAAGCAAAACACAACCGCATTAATCAAAGAGAAAGATATTTTCAAATCAACTATGGAATAAAGCTCTATATACATCTATATTCTATAAGGTGGAAAATGCTTCGTTAACATGGACACATCTGAAATATTTATTTTCTCTTTAATTGCATGTGAATTAGAAGAAACTGTAGGGAAGCCCTCTTACTGACTTAAGCCATCTCAGCAGTTTGTTAAATTCTAGCTTCAAATCCCTTGAGGCAAGAGTGGATTCAAAGCAGCTTTTAATCATACTATAAGGAGGGTGAAGTAGTATGTAAGTAGGTCATAGAGAGAGAATTACAAGCACATAGGTTATTGCCTTCTTTAACAACTACTGTGTAACATATTTTTCAAAGCACACTTGCTTTGCCCGTTTAAAGTTGGAACCAAAACCAGGGTCAGATACAAAAGAAAACTCACTCTACGTGGGACACGGTGATGTGAACCAAGGAAAGCTCACGGAGTGCAGCTGACTTTAAATACTTTGTCTGCCAAATACATAAATAATGCAGTGATCGCATAGGCACTTGCTGAAGATGCCAGAGAGAAACAAAATACTCACCCCCCCATAAGTTCTTCACTACAGTCTTCCAATTGTAGCTTTCATTTCTAATATCGACTCCGTTTCCATGATCACAGCACATACACAAAAGCCGTCGTTAAAAATACAAATTTCAAAAGCTCTTGAGAAAACACAACAAAAACACCCAACCAGATACCACCTGATGAAAAGCTTATATTTTTTCATTTCACTGCTTTGGTGGAAAGAGGGGGGAAAAAAATCTAAAAACAGCTCAATAGGGCCTCTTTTAAAAAAATTTTCGGGTAGTAATGAGCCATCAGGTATCATGTTTTGGCAGTTGGACTTGTCTGGCAGACAGCTCCACTGGGCCGCTGTGGAACACTCGGGTTCAATGAAGCTCTTTTATAGCCAAGGATCTTATCGACAGCAGTGAAGGGGCAACGCCATCGGCGGGCCCCTCTCATGGACATGAACTGGTTGGTGACACCACCCTGTGCTGACATCACTGGGGACCAGGCTATCGGGAACAATGAAATTTCCTCATAGTTTTTGCTCCGTTGTAGAAAAACCTTAAGTTCCTCTCTACCCCACCCCCCTACCTTCCCTAATTGTCTCCTTTTTTTAATCAACTTGCTATTCATTTCCCAAACAAAAGGCAATTCAAGAATTGGAAGCACTTCAAGGGAAAGTTTCTGAATGACCTCATTTTATATGAGGCCTTCCAAGGCAAGGGAGAGTACTGTGCAGTTTCAGCTTCCACTTCCCTCTTCGGCCCTCATCTCATACTGAGTTTTGTCCAATGGCCATTGTTTGAACACTGAATTATCACTAGCATTTCAGAAAAAAAAAAAACCCTCAATAGAAACAGAGTGCTAATAAATGTATTTGTACACAGAGTACACACTGCTTGAGTTGGAAGAATACTTTTCCTGTTATCCCACTTGGTTGAGGACCCAGAACACAGACCACTGACTGTAGATATTTAAACATTTTTGCACAAAGTTTCTACCATAATTTAGAGACTGGTGTGTAATCTGCCATGATTCACATCTATAACCAAACAATCAATGCTCTGCTCCTGCAGACAACCTTGTATATTTTGTGACAAATTTCCACTTTTTATTATTTCTATATAAAACTTTCCACATTACCAATCTCTTTAAAAGCAGTAGTTATAAGCACTGCAACTAGAGGACAAAAATATACTAGAATTGTTCAGTGGACTAAAAAAGCCTCTTTCACTGTAAGATTTCTTTTCCCTCCTTCTTCTTCCTGGCCAGTCATCACGAACCAGAATCCAAAACATCTCTCCCCTATCACATTTTCAAATTCAATTTTTATTAACATAGCTGTTTTCATTTAAAAACAACAACAACAAAGAAACAAAAGACAAGCCCAATGTGCTCAGAGCCATTTGGAGCAAGAAATATAGGCCCTATAAGGGGATTTCCCATTATTTCCAGGCAATAAATTTGAAATCCACATGAATTTTAAGTACCTGAGAGAGTATCAGACTTTGTGACCATGTGTTTGTTCTTGGCTGCCTCCAGTTTCATTAGCAACTCACAAAAATAAACAATTTTTAAAATGTGTTTCTTAGAAAGCCAAACATATCTTTAAATGGTACCCTGCAAATATGTATTACCTTAGTACAATAAAGGTATCACTTAAAATATAAATACTTCTGTCACCAATTATAAGTTTTAAAAGATCACTTGGTTTTTTCCCCCCATTTTGAAAGCCTCTGGAATGGTGAAATGATCATATTTCTAAAACGATGTAAGCAAAATGAAATGCCAATAAAGATGAAATAGTTATTAAACTCATTTTACATTTTTAAAGGGAATATTAAGTAGTCACTCTCCCTTGAGAACAGCTTCTACTGGCTTTTTAATCTGGTGTTTTTCTGGATCTGCTTTTAATAGAGCCATAACACATCATGGGGAATTTATCTTCCTTCTGAAGAGGCCCTCACGGTGAAGGTGGTTCTTTGGATACATACCTTCTCATTCGGAAAGGAGATGGCCCTCTAGAGTTCCCAGAAGCTTCCATTCCAAGGGGATGAAATGCTAAGACTGTGGATCTCTCTGACCCAGAGCCAAACCATCTCATGACTTCTCTCTCTAACTTGCCCTTCCCTTTCTCTCCTTTCTCCATGACACAGTGGTTGCAGCCTTGTTTTTCTCCTTCCTCAGCTTTCTCTTTCTCCTTTTTCTAAAACCCTTCTTTCTCTCAAATGGGAGCCAGACAATGGTAGACGCTTTCCTCTCCAGCTGCGTGTCTGAGGAGGTAGGTGGCTATCCAAGCGAAGAGAGGAGTTGTGGGCTGCTCATCGGCCAGAGAAATCAAGTTTGACTTGCCTTGACCAAGGCTGATGTCTGAACCGGGAACAGCTGTCTTTGCAGTGCGCTCTGGGAATCCTTTCCAGACATTACCAGGGAGAGGGCGGGGGAGAATGGAGGACTGTGCCCCGTGGAGGGAGTAAATAGCACGTGGAAACTGGGAATGTGGAAGTCTGGGAAGAGGAGAAAGGCTTCCCTGTCTAGCACTGTGATTTGCACATGGCAGGCACTCAGCAAAAAAGTCCTTTGAAGAAATGTCCCAGTGCCCTCTTGAAGACGCCCAGATTTGTCAAACTATACCAGGTGCCCTTATCTGGTGCCAGCCTGGCGGCAGGAACAAAATTTACACTTATCAGAATGAGGTTTTGAATTCCTTCACAATCCACCCTTCAACACCCCCACTCCAACAAAATGTTTTCCCCAACGGGCCAAAAGTTCTTATCTTACTGTCACGTGGCTAATTTTTTTTTTTAAGGGTTGAGGGAGAAATTACTGCCTGATGAAGTACAACAGCTGAACAGCAGCAGCTGAGGGGGGACAGTTGGCGGCGTAACATTCGGTCCCAGAGAAAACAGCAACAGGTGGGGGTGAAGGAGAACGGAATGGACGAGGTCGACTTTAGGGTGGGGCCGTCCAGAAAGATCTTGGCAGGAACCAAAATCTCCGTTGAAGAGGGGCTCTCTGGGGGGATGGCAGCCCCGTTTGCCTGCGTGTCTCTCCTTTTTCTCAACAAACACATCTCGAAGAAGAGGTGGTATGAATAGAGAAGAGCTTGGGTTTCTGTAAAGCAAAGCCATGAGTCTACTTTCCTTGCTGTGATAACTGATCCCTCCCAAAGAGCTTTTGGCCACTGGGATGAGATGATATCTGATCCAACACATGCAGATCAGACTTTCAGGGAAACGATTCTGAGACTTAGGAATCAAACCTGTTGGATTCTGCATTTCATTCTGTTAAGGAGTTGATTGGCACTGGGGCCAAGTCATTTAATTCTCTAATTCAACAGCTAGACCTTTGTCTTATGTGTGACCACTCCATACTTCCTAGTAGGGATGGATAGCTGAAAAAGTCAAAGCCTACCATGATCCTCAGATAAGAAGTACAAAGTGTTAACCTAATTATCACTACAGCTATTATATAACCAAGCGATTAGAGTGACATGTAGGTTGGAAATACATTAAGGTTTTGAGCACAGGAAATTAATTTTTTCCCTATAATATGGTTCAAATCTTGAGCCATTTTTAGCCAAGGATAGAGGTTTTTTTAAAACCTCAAATGACTTTTTATTTAAATTTGCTTTTGATGCTAATTCCCATGAAGTCCATTGGGGGGAAAAAAACAAAAACAAAAAACCATTTTAAAAAAACTTTCTCTTAAAAGAACTACCCAAAATCTTCATGTAAAAGTGGTATCATTCTCTACCCAAGCTGAGTGGACCGTGTTCTCTCTTGTCTTATTGCTGCTGCTGAGTGCAAAGGTTTATTTACCTAATCGCTTAGTCTCTCTTTTCTCTCTTCATGTTAATAGCTACATTTGCCCTATTTCAGAGGAATATGGACAAGGTAGAGATGAGGAGAGATGTGAGTGACTTTAGGGGCTGAGGAAGAAAGGGGGTTAATCTAAGGACCATATTTTGCTTTGTTTTCATAACAAAGATCAGTGCAGACTGTCTTAATGACATCTTCCTTCTCCTCCCTACTCACCACCACATGTCCATCCCTCAGGGCCCGGCTCAACTCCCCTTTTTCCGTAGGGCACCACCCGACCCCTTCTCACCCACTATTTTCTCTTTGTTCCATGGGGATCAAGACTATGCCTTCTACTGAGCATCATATGTATGGTTGTTGCTCGATTGGTTATGGTTGCGGTATGACCTATTTGGGTTCCTTAGACACACACAAAATCCACATTTTAATTTCATAATGCTTTAACATTCTCTATTATTCCTTCCAATATCTGTTCCCACTGTACAGATTAAAGCTAAGAAAAGTGAGGTGAGGCATAAGATGCTTTAATCCAAAGACTTCATGAAATGTGAGTTGACCAAGTCAAGTTACAGAAGGAAGCTGTTAGAACTCAGAAACAAAATTGCTTTTTTTTTTTTTAAAGTCCTTTCTTATTTCCTCGAAGTCCTCCCTTTATCATCACACTCCATTTCTTCAGTCCTACTCTTTTCCCAAAATTGGTGCTGGAAGGTAAGTTTAAAAGAACTGTAATTTAGGAAGGGCTGAGCTGCTAGAACTATAAACAAGGACCAGTGATTCGACTTCAGATCCTACATGATGGTTCCTCACTGAACTATAACAGCTTCCTCACTGGTAAAAGTAGGAAACATGTACAAACCAAAGTCTACGTGGAAATACGGCACCAGGGGAAGAAGTAGCTTTCAAATGTCAATTATTGAATAGGATATTTTCAAGTTGGCCGAGGGAGAAGTTTGCCTGAGCCCTGAGTCAAAATTGCCTTCACTATGATCTGTGACTATGCTACTTGACCTTTCTTAGGCTTCATTTTTCCATCTTTAAAATGGGAATAACAATCATCACAGACCCTTGGATATCTCTGAGGATTAAATGATACAAGAAAAAAGCAACCCCTTAGTGTAGTGCCAGGTATAGGGTAGACTGTTAATACATTTTAGTTCTATTCCTTATTTCTATCATAACACCCCCCACCCTAATCTTTGTTGAAACCTAGAACTGGCAGTTGGAAAGGAAGAGAAAAAGCCAATCCTAATCCTATTGTTCTTTTAGCTTTAAAGCTTTCACTGATACTTCTAAGGACTAGCAGCCAAGCCCAGAGGGAAGAAGAAGGTTATAGTTTCTGGAGAGCAGGCCCCAAGCATTCTGGGACTTGTAATGAGGTCTCTATTCCTTTTTTATATCAAGTCAGTTTTCAGAAGAAGGTCAAAATAAATCTTCACTGCTGTCACCAGGAAGTCAAGCCACCCATCACCAACTCAGTGACTTTTCACTTATAGACACGAAACCTAATGCATTTCCAAAGGAACAGGTAAACTGCCTGACAGAGTCCAACAGAGAGCTGGAGTCCCAGACCCAGACAGTCGTGAGGCAAGGCATGATCAATGTCGCAGTTCCTGTCGCCCTTGTGGGGCTGAGATGGACAGCCTTATGGGAGGGGTGAAAAACAGCCCATCGCATGAAGACACAACTGTGTCCAACCCCATCAGTTCACAGACCTGCTAGAAACCAGCGAGGCTTGTAAATTTCAACAGTTTACACGATTGCACCTACATGCAAGCTTTCTCAAGAAGGCGGTGAAAAGAGTCATGAATATTGCAGATGTTTCAGCATTATAACTTCAAACCTCAAGCCCTTCCTTACCATGACAACAAAGTTTGTTGAACTGAATAATCTTACGGGAAGATTGTAGTTTTGCTGTTTCTCTGAGGGTATGCTGGCAATCCTGCTTCCTAAACTCGACTGATTACTCACCATCTTCAACAGCCAATCATGGGTGGGTCAACCTGGAATGGGCTGAGGTAGCAGGAGCTCAATCTGCCCTGGTAATACGTGTCACTCTGGGCTGGTGTCACCCTTTCTCCACAGATGCCATTTCCTGTTAACTTCGATGGTCTTGACATACAAGAAAAATATGCTGGGATTGGTCACACAGTCAGAAGGAAGCAGTGAAGAAGGATAAACACACCTCTACGTGATCATGGCTGACGAATTCCGGGAAGCAGAAGGATGTGTTTGGGAACAAGTGTACCTCATTGCAAATCGGGGTTAATCAGCAGAGTCTTTGAATTGAGTGGAGGTACACACACACACACACACACACACACACACACACACACACACACACACTCACGTCTAGTCTCCGTCTTAGTCCAATCTATAAATCAGTGCCATCTAATTCGAAAGGTGCTTTGGCTCTAGGACACTTCATTTCAATTCCGAATGGGCCACATGAAAACCTCACACACGCCTCCCTTCCTCTGATACCCTCTTCCCAATGTCAGCTAAGTACAATGCCACAAATTTTAGTCCTCTCCAAACCACTGCCTTGCCCTTCCTATAGAATAAAAAGTCGCTGTTAATTCAGAAAAACTCCAAATGCAGTACATTAGAAAGGCAATCAATCGTTTTAGGAAACAGGATCACCCTCCCCCCGCCTCTACACACACAAAAATTCTCCAGGAATTACCAACATCTAGAAGGAAATTCAGTGAAGGCTAGATAAGATGATCCAAGAAGCCATTATTGCCACCGAATGGACTCGTGTTAGTTACCATTAGAAGAAGTACAGATAATCTCTACGGAGTAGAAGAAGATGCCGCTACAATGAGCTGCATTTTGTTCTTGACTTTTACAGAAATCTCTGTAGAAGAAAGTGAGCTGGATATTTCTAATCTCCTCACTCTCACAATTATACAGAATCCAGGTATGTTTTTCGTCTTCAGATTCTGACACATTAAATACAGAGTGATCTTTCCTCCCTAACACTCCTCCTTTTGCATTTTACTTTCTTTTTGTCAATCTGAGTGTTTCCAGGGCTGTGAGCAATGAACTTTCCATCAGCCACATTTTCACCTAATTAACCCCCTTGATTACAATAATTAGTATTGATTCACTCTTTGAAAGACTTCCTAGGTGTTGGAGCACAAATCTGCACTTGCTATAAAGTTCTAGATATGCATATGAATCGAAATGCTCTCTTTTGTTTCTCAGTCCTAAAAGGAGACCTTGCAAGTGTATATGCTCACTGGAGAAAAGGAACACTGCCAGGTTTCCTTTGGACACAGAAAGGAGTATTAATATACCGAGGTTACAGATCTCAGTCTGTGGTCCTCTGAACATGTCTATGTGAATATTCCCCAGGTTCATGGTAAAGGAGCTTAGGGACAAGTGCACACTCTGTTGAAAGAAACCATTGTCCCAGCTGGAATCTTTTTACCATTCCCTTTCTGCAGGTCTGGGCTTAGAATTACATTTTATTTGGACATGTGTTTAGGACACTATCCCAGGGCATCATTGCACATGAGAGGCTCATAGGAGGCTACAGATTACATATCCTGCTACTGTTGTAGGAATAGGTGTAGACAAGTTTGCTAGCTTGGGCAACATGACACCATCTTCATTAGGCTAAAGGAAAAAAAAAATCTGTATGTTGGATGCTGGGATGGGGCAGTCTCCAATTTCTGGAAGCTGGTCATGGATCCAACCGCCGGAAAAGCAAACAAAGTGAGAAGAGATTCCCCTTGTTTCTGACCTATCTGTGATCACCCCAGAATTAAAGTGAATAGACCACAGTTAGATAATTGGTCATTTAGTCAAAAATTCAACATGGAGGTTTCCAAGTGACTTCTTTATCTGTGTGCTACTGAGTAGTAGCTAGAAAGCATAGAAGACTACTTTCCTCCCAAGCCACAAAAAAAAAAAAAAAAAATTGACATGCAACGTTTGTTTTGGGATACAAATTTCCTGAGGAAGCAGAATCTGGGTGTTGCTGGTAACAGTGCTCCCTCAGATATAAAGCTTCACCAATTACCTTTTACGAGCTCCTCCTAAAAGCAATTATTGCTATACCCGATGGAATGAGCAGTTCAGATCTCATTGGAAGTAAAATAACATAATAAGCATGCATTTAAAATCTACTCTATTCACAATGGATAACTTTAAAAACATTATTATACTGCACATATATGTTTTGGGTTCACCTACGCTCTGAAAATATTGTCCATAGAAAAATCTCTACTTGAGAAGGCAAGTCTATGTAGCCAATAACATTTGTTTTAATAATTCTGCATTAAATATTTTCTAACATTTCAACTAAAGTTTAAAAAAATTGAAATTAATGTCCAAACTCTAAAAACTAGCTAATGCTTCATAACTGTGTTTTCATAACACATCTTGTTCCTTATTTACTGAGAACATCACTAATTTGAACCAAAAAAGATCCAACAGAAAATATTTGTGACTAATTTTTTAAAAAACCTTGCCCTTTAAAACAATTTTCTTCCTGTTTTTCAAAATTAGGTCCTTAATCTTTCTCTGTACGTTTACTAATATATTTTGATATACTGCTCTGCTACAAACAGCTAATTAAGCAAAACACCAGAACGTTAGATAAGATATATTCTTCACGGAAATCAACCTTGGTAAAATGATTTTCATGTAAATCAATTATCACCTACTGTTTAGAGCCAGTTCTTTTCGTTGTAATGTGGGAATATAAATGGTTTCAATATTTGAGAAGTTTGAAACAGATTTTTCCATTTTCTCTTTCTAAAGTATCACTGTTCTCACCTTAGAAACCAAAGCTTATCTTATAAAATGAAAGATAGCTGAAGATGTGAGACATGTTTTCCCTGCATAGAAATGCATTTTATGAGGATATAAGCATAAATCAAAAATCAACATATTCCACAGAGACCTTTAACTTAACAACTTAATAGGCTATATAATAATAGTTTGTGACCAAATTTATAAGGGCAAAAGTTCTCATTTGTCCTTGAATTTCTAAAGTGTTTATCTACAGGGAAGGGTAGAGAGTAGAAATTATAATTTACCTAAACATTAAAAATATTCCTCCTAACTTCTCTTTCATGCTACATTCCAGAAGTCCACCAAATAGGAACACTTAAAATCCCTAAGTATTAAATACCGTAGATGCAGGTCTGATCACAAGGCATTTGCCAGAATGATAATGGCATTACAAGCATTCTCAATCAATAAGTTTTCTTTCAGTAGTTAACAGAGAGGTAAGCAATAAATCTCTAACTTAATCCAAGCAATACAGTAGCAAAATGCAAAAAGCTCTATGAATGGTAGATACTAAATTTTTTAAAAGCACAAAACCACAAACAAGCAGTTCTAAAAGCTCTTCATTCTGTATAGTCTATACAAACAAGATTATAGGAGATAAAAAGGGTGTTGAGAAAGGAAAAAAATAAAGCCTCAGACATGCATTAAGCTAGTTTGACAGCTCCATTGTTCAACCGGTCCCATTGTCAGACCCAAAGATGTATTCAGTGCTACAATGTCTGCTAGCAAATAAACAAAAGACTACATTTTTCAAAGCAGGATGCCAATTCTATCATAATTCTCTCTCTGCTTCCCAAAAGGTCAGTGGTGCCTCCTTCTTGGTATGTGACAGAACCCCCAGCACAGATGCAGGAAACAAATATTTGCTTTCAATACAGGGACTCAGGACGCCATGCAAGAACAGGGGTCCCCAAGCAGGTACACATTTTGGCAAACAGGATAAAGTGATCCAAACCTGGTAACACAGGAGGACTATTTAGGTAGGCTAAGTCCAGATTAGAGCGGTATTTGGAACGCAAGTCTAATATGGAGTCTCCTCAACCCCTTTTTCGGTGATTATTCCACGCAGAGTGCATAATAATGAAAGAGGCTTAGACATTGCAAAGGAAAAGACGAACTAAGACCCAGATTCGGAGCCCTTAAAATTATCCACTGGCCACTCACAAATAGCCGTGAGCAAATACATGAGATGCTTTCAAAAAGCAACTAGTACAAATAGAACTCACGGCAGTCCTCCGCCTTTGCTCTCGCTTGCTCTCTCTTTCTCCCAATCTCTTGGTCTCAATTTCATCTCCCTCTCTCTCTCTCTCTCTCTCTCTCTCTTAGATTCTTTTCTTCCCCCTTCTCTCCTAAGGTAAGGAAGCTACTTGATTCGGAGCCTGATCATTGTCTCCGCCAGCTCTAGAAACTAGAAAAGCATACATGAAAAACAAAGGACACAACAACATACCTTAAAAGCAGCTCTTCATTTCTCATAGTAACAGCGGATTTGGGACAGCGCATGCTTTCTGCACTGATGGTCTCAACAAAAGCCAGTTCAGAAGTACGCTCAAACATCAATGCCACAGTCGCTGCTCACTAATGCGCCCTCTCTCCCTCTCTCTCTCTCTCTCTCTCTCTCTCTCTCTCTCTCTCTCCCTCTCTCTCTCTCTCTCCCCACACTCTTCTCTAGTCAAATGCTGAATAGCAGAGCAAAGGGACTCCTGCAGATTCACTAAGTAGAAATAATCCTCTCTGACAAGTTATGTTGTCTAGGCATATTTTTTACACTAATACACTGTACTACCTATAGGGGTCTTGTTTGCATTCACTCAAGCCCGGCTGGTATTAGTTCTCCTAATTATCATCTTTAAAAAAATTTTTTGGAAAGAAAAAAGAAATAAGCAACTCGTTTACCTTTTTCTTCTACATTTAATAGCAAGATCGATTTCACAGTTTCCTTTTGCTACCAACTACCAGCAAGCTTTGCACATGATGAACGGAAGATTGGGATGCGTCAGTGTGCCAAAAAGGATTTTTGCCTCTCTTTTCTGGGACACTGCATTCACAGTTGGATTCACCGTTCCTCTTCTCTTGTCCTCAGGAAGAGTGACAAGGTCAAGACCCTTAGCCCCACCCTGGGTCATCGATGCAGAGGATACAGATCGGGGACTTGGAAATATTTTAACTCTGTGTACACCACAGTTCTCATAAATCAGAGCATAATTCAGCCAGAGCATGGGATCCATAGGAGGCAGGCAATGCAAAGATTGTTTGGTCGCATCAAAGTCCCAATCAACACAGGGGTGTCATCCTCAAAAGACCAATGAGTTGCTCCTCTCCAAAATAAGAAAAACCCACTTCCCTATTTTATTATACTCACCAGACTTTGTGTATACAGTTAGCCAAGGGAAACATGCATTGCACTTGTTTATTGGAATTAGAAGAATCCCACGCACCTTAGTCAAGTCAAAATGGCAAGTTAAACGTACACACAGAAAAGATAAGATGCCATAGACTGAACAGTCAGTCATCAAAAGTGCAAGCTAAGGCACCATTCCGGGAGGTCTGTGCTGATCTGAAGCCAAGAATGCTCTCAGCTTGGATGGAACAACAGAGAACAGCTCAAAGCACACCTGGGTCACTGAATACTGATCTCACTCCCATTCTCCATCCCTACAACCGTGCACCTCTGAGATTATCTGGATGCAAAGCATTAGTGGGAATAATAGTAGACAAGGGAAAATAATGATGGACTCTGCTGCCCAGCTATTTGAAGATCTGGAACACACCCCAGTGTCTTGCTAGATCTCTGACCTCTGCTCTTGGTCTTGGCTTTGCACAGCTAGGGAGATGAAGGTGTCCTCAGGGGGCTTGGAGAGGTGAAGGTTTTTCATCCCTGCTGCATAATAATCTTGCACAGTGTATCCACTGAACTTAAAGCAAATAAGCAAAAGATAGCAGTCACCATGTCTGTTTCTAGATGGCAACAAGAAGGCGTGATGACTCACTCGACAAAGGTCAAATTATGAGATGAGAGCCTTGTCCCTAAAACAACCCCGGGTTTACATATCCTTGCTTCATTATAACATATGGAAGTTAGGTAGTGATTATATAAAAATGAGCGACCCTGCCAGGGAATGATATCATATAAAATCTAAGATGTTCTTTTGAAGTGAGACAAAGCATCACATAAATGAGCTTGGAACCAGCGAGACCTTAGGGAGACAGAGTTGGAGCCTTCTCCCCTCCTGACTTGTGCTGAGTGCTGAGGCAGAAGTCTTTTCACCTCTCTGTGCTCTCTTGGCCCCAGCAGTGAAGCCGGGGGCCAATGACTGCTAATTTGTTTTAAAGCATGTGGGGAGCCTGTAGTGAAACTGGGTATGTTTAATCAGTGCAAATATTAATGGGAAGTAGAACTATTAGACTGACATTAGCCTTGGGTTTTGTCTAACAGAGAAAAGTAAGAATATGCTACTCGGAGACAAAGCCCTTTTCTGTGTACTTCCGTTCCATGTCTAATGGCAGCTGCACCGTGAGACAAGTACTGACATATAACAACAATGCATTTGCTTATCCATAAATAGATTCTTAGCCTTGGGAGCCCATGCTGCGGTATATGGGGCTATTTCCCTACTTTAAAATAAATTGTGGATCCATAGTAGGAATGACTGGAACTGAACCAAACCAATAAATATTTTATACTCTCTCTACTTCCTTTTTAGCCTAGGGACCTAAATAATGAGAAAGCTATTGAGGTAAGAGTTTAGGACTCTTACCAAACTCCACTAAGGTGTCAGACAGAGGGTCTTACCTCCACCAGCTGCATGTGTTCAAGTTGTGGTTGTAAAGATGAGGAATCGGAAGAAGCCATGTTGTTTGTAACATTTACACACTGTGTAGGAAATCTTTGACCATCCCCCCAAATCAAATGAATCGATGCATTTCTTCATACACCCAACAGAATATCTTTCCTTTAGCTGGCAATTAAATATTGGTTAAATAAATAAATATTTGTGAAATTTTAGTGGAAGTGTGAATTTGTTTTTAACCACTGGAACTGCAAGAAGAGGACTATTTTTATTATCAAAACACAGTATTTTTTGGAAAAATCTTTTGGGGGTACACAGACAGGTTTGTTACCTGAGTATGTTGCACGATGGTGTGGTCTGGGTTTCTACTGAACCCAGAACCCAAATAGTGAACATGGTACCCAATGGGTAGGCTTTCACCCTTGCTCCCCTCTCTCCTGCTCCTCTTTACGAGTTCCCAGGGTCTGTTGTTCTCGTTTTTATGTTTGTGTTTACCCAGTGTTTAGCTCCCTTATTTTTTAAAAAAGTGTCATTTCTTTAAAAATAAGTGGAAAAACAAACAAAAAACCTAAACACTTTCCATTCTAATTCAGCCACTGTTTGGCACAGATGATAACATTGAGAAATTCCTTTTATGCTCTTCTATTTTACATTTCAAGACCTTTGACATTTAATTCCCACAATAACACAGTGGGGCAAGCAGATGTGGTTCCCTTACCCCCCTCAGCTGCGAAAGTTCAGGGGCAGAACTGGGGAGTGGCTCACCTACAGGAGATGCAGTAAGGACCAAGCTTGGACACTCAGTACTGACGGGAGGGCCGGCCTCTGTCTACAGCAACACAAGTAACCCGGTATGCACAGAGGTTCCTAGACATACCCTGCAGGCATGGTCTTCAAGGCTTGTTAGGTGTAATGAATCTTATACTCTCCTAATGTGACAGTTAAAAGGTTGTGGGCTGGGTGCAGTGGCTCAAGCCTGTAATCCCAGCACTTTGGGATTGCCTGAGCCCACGGGTTTGAGACTAGCCTGGACGACATGGTGGGACCTCATCTCCATAATAAATAAAAAAAATAGCTGGGTGTGGTAGCATGCACCTGTAGTTCCAGCTACTTGCAAGGCTGAGGTGGAAGGATCTCCAGAGCCCAGCAGGTTGACACTGGGGTGGCTGTGAGCGGATCACTAGACTCTAGCCTGGGCAACAGAGTGAGACACCACCTCAAAAAAAAAGAACAACGAAAGGCCTTAGATTGATTCAAAGCTGTCTATATCCAAAAAGACATATTATACTATACAAATTAAATTTTTACCAAATAACGCAAACTTGATGAGGGAAGAACTAGAAAAGTGTTGCCAGGTGAGTATTGGTCATGAGCTAAGAATCAGCCAACTTCTTGGTCTTTCCAGTTATGAGTTTTCCAAAAATTGTTAGAAAGGTAAATTATTGATGCATTTATTTCTGTGATAGATCATTTCCAGGATAAAGAGCTAAATTTCCAAATGCAACATTAATGACTCTAAGTTATTTCTGGCTTCTATGCCTCGCCTTTACATGTTGACTTTACATTGCAAAAGTAATAGAAATACCATTTCAATGGAAGTATGTAATATGAATGTGCTGAGCTTAGCAGAGAAGAACCCTCCTGATAAGGACAGGGCACAACAAAAATCTAGCCTGCCTCACAGAGCCACATCCTAAAAGGACAATTCTAGAATGTTGTGGCACCAAGGACATTAACTCTTTCTAGCCGTTCATTTTAGATTCCAAGAACTGCCAGGCTTAATGAAGAAACATCTCCTATTGCTACAGAAGATGGAAAGGGTACACAGAGAATCTGTAAGGTAAATAGGAAGTAACGATCAAAGTCTAAAAGAAATGAATTTTCAGCATCCCAAGTGTGGGACACGTAGTACGGGTTCAGTAAAGTTGAAAAATACATGTGTGAATGGGTGGATTTTCTTTCATTCTGCTGATATCGTGGAGAAGACACAAAGTTCCTCTGACCCAGATCTGTCAACCTCAGAGGGTCTCTGTGGGTATACTAGAGGCAAAATGTGAAGTCTGCACAAGTGGACAAGCCCAGGGCAGCACCAGAGACAGAAGCTGAGAACTAACAGTTCCTCCAGACCCCAGCAACCCCGCCTGCCTGGGGGAAAAAAATCTCTAAAGCCACAAAGACACAGGTATCACAAATCACTACTTGAAATAAGAAACTGACAGTTTAAAATAAAACCTCAGTAGCATTGGTAAAGAAAGGGTTTGATAGTAATCTGAGGAAGTTTGTCAGATGAATTCCTTTCACCTTAACACTTGAAAATTACCTTCAGGAGGGGCGCAGTGGCTCAAGCCTGTAATCTCAGCACTTTGGGAGGCCGAGGGAAGTGGATTGACTGAGTCCAGGGGTTCGAGACCAGCCTGGGCAGCTTGGTGAGACCTCGTCTCTACAGTATATCAAAAAATTAGCTGGGCGTGATAGCACACACCTGTGGTTCCAGCTACTTGGAAGGCTGAGGCAGAAGGATCGTCTGAGCCCAGAGGATTAATGCTAGGGTGGCTGTGAGCGTGCTACTGCACTCCGCCCTGGGCGACAAAGTGAGACTTTGACTCAAAAAAATAAATAAATAAATAAAAGGAAAAGAAAAGAAAAAAGAAAATTACCAGCCGGGCTCGGTGGCTCAGCCTGTAATCCCGCGCTTTGGGAGGCTGAGGTGAGTGGACTGCCTGAGCCCGCGGGTTCGAGACCCGCCCGGGCAACTTGGCAAGACCTTATCTCTACACTAAATCAAAAAATTAGCCAGGTGTGGTAGCACGTGCCTGTAGTTCCAGCTACTTGGAAGGCTGGATCCCCTCCAAGAAGGATCGCCGGAGCCCAGCAGGTCGAGGCCCCCGGCCACTGCACTCCAGTTTGGGTGAGAGAGTGAGACTCCAACTCAAAAAAAAAAGAAAGAAAATTACCTTCAGGTCATCCGCTCTTCCACCCTCTTTACTTCCTTTCTTCCCTTTTTTTTTTTCCAGACAGGGTCCCCAGTGTGTCACCCAGACTAGAATGCTGTGGTGCAATCATAGCTCACTGCAGCCTCAACTCTTGGGCTCAAGGGATCCTCTCATCTCAACCTCTTGAGTAGTGGGATTATAGGCACGTTCCACCATGCCCAGATATTTTAGTTTTTGTAGATATGGGATCTTACTATGTTGGCCAGTGTGGTCTCAAACTCCTGGGCTCAAGTAATCCTCCCACCTTGGCCTCCCAGAGTGCTGGGATTACAGTCATGAACCACTGTGCCCAGCCCCAAGTCACACTTTTGAAGCAGAAACAGCCATCCCAGTGACAAACCCAGGGGCTTAAATTCCAAATAGACCTTTCTTCCACAAAATATAGGATTATTTACTCATTTTTAAAATAGAAATGCTTACCAGGATGAGCAAGGTATAGAGATGTCTAATGAGTAAGAATCATTGGAAAGCCCCTTTAAATGGAGAAGTGTCATATTTATCAATAAGTAGGTATAAATAATAAGCCATAACATACTTAGAACTCCATGAAGCCACTTGAAAACAGGTACTAGATCAATGTAAGAGGTATTATTATAAAGCCTAATAATGACTGCCTGTTGTAAATAAATGCAGACACTAAGAACTGACTTTAGAGAATAAGGTCTTTGTGGGTAGCGAAGGGTCCATTGAAGACAAAAAGAAGAAAACAGAGGATTTCCCGGTAAAATAGATGATGATAAATTAGCTGGTTGGTGGCACACACCTGTAGTCCCAGCTACTCAGGAGGCTGAAGCAGAGGATCACTTGAGCCCAGGAGTTTGAGGCTGCAGTGAGCTATGACCTCACTACTGCACTCCAGCCTGAGCAACAGAGTGAGAGACCCTGTCTCAAAAAAAGAAAAAAAAGACAAGAAATAGACTACCATAAATAACCTGGTTGATAAAATAACAAGCATTTGTTGTAGACTCTAGGGAAATAGCAAACAACATATTCGCAACAGAGTGTCATTTTTGGCCTAATGCTTTGCCAAGTGCCACTTTTACACAGATAGGAAATCTTGAGAAGGCCGCAGGCACAGGTGAATATACAGAAGTTAGCCATAAGCAGTTGGATAGAAAATGGACCAAGGTAATTCTTGCCATTTCTAAGGGAGACAGAAGCACAAGCAACCTCCTTTCTTGCCATTCAAACTGCCCGGTCAGGGAAACAATGTAACTTGACCATTATCCATGGTCCAAAATGCCAGTGTAGAGTTAGTTTGGTGTCCTTGGAAAGATCTGGAATCCTGAGAAGTAAACAGCATACCCTTAACAAAGACCTCAGTGGAGCAGATTGACCTTCCTTTCTGGAAGATGAGCTCAATATGTGAATTCACGTGATTGGATAACAGAAATTAAAGAGAAACCCAGACAGTATAGGAAAGAGGATTTTGAAGCTTGTAACACATTAACAACTCTTTTTATTTTGTTTTATTTTTTAGAGATAGGGTCTTACTATATTGCCCAGGCTGGACTGCAGTGGTGCCATCATAGCTCACTGCAACCTCAAACTCCTGGGTTCCAGCAATCATCCTGCCTCAGCCTCCTGAGTTGCTGGTACTACAGGTACACACAGTCGTGCTCTGCTACTTAATACATTTTTTTTTTTTTTGAGATGGGGGTCTTGCAATGTTGCCCAGACTGCTCTCAAACTTGAACTCTTGATCCCAATGTGTTGGGATCATAGGCATGAGCCTCTGCACTTGGCTCACTGCTCTTATAGAATACTCAAGAACATTCAGTGTTACGTTTCTTGGTATATCACTCTCTGAAATTAAGTTATTAACTTATTTACTTGTTTATTGCCTGCTTCTTTTATCTGAATCTAAGTTGCATAAAAGCAGGGACTTTCTCCATTTTATCCTCACTTTAGAATGGCATGTGATATGTGGTTGACACTAAAACACTTGTCCAATGGATGGATTTCTTTGGGATGCATTCCTCATACGTTGCCTAGTCTCAGTGGCTTACAGATATTTCATATAATTTGTGAGATACTGACCAAGCTCAGCGAGGAGTTGTCATTAAGTGATTTGGCTAGAACCAGTAGAGACAACCATTAGGTAGGTCCTGTTCTTAACATTAAGGACTTTATATATTCCCTGAGATAGAGTGATAACCTTGATGTTGACATAATTTTCTTTTTTTTCTGAGATAGTGTCTCATTCTGTTGCTCAGGCTGGAGTACAGTGGTGCCAATCATAGCTCACTGCAGCCTCAAACTCCTGGGCTCAAGCAATCCTCCTGCCTTGGCCTTCCAAAGTGCTGGGATTGCAGGCATGAGCCACCACTCCTGGCCAATTTTTTCTTTACACTTTTTTTTACACATAAAGCATAATTTATATGGGTGCATAGAAAATAAAATGATAAAACTGTGTATATCCTTTATTTTTTTTCCATCAGTGCTGAGGTTGGGGAGTTGGTAATTTGCAGGCAGATAGGACAAGGCACTGAAGTTGAGTTGGGTAGACAAGACTTTTAGAATTAGGGATAATGGGAGCAGGAGGGTAATTTTTATGGTATTTTGAAAGAAAGCAAGTATCTCTGTGGGCAAGAAGTAGAAGTCAGTCTAATTCTCACTTCATTTACTTTCAGTACTAAATTTACTTCGTGTATTTAAGGCTTTAGTTGATGGTGCCACAGCCCCAAGTGCTGGGGTCACCACAATTCTCCCTGGGTCAGCCTGCACCCTCTTTCTTCTCTCCTCACTGAGATTCCCCAGAGACTTACAACAAGAAGGTTCTATCTGGTCTTATTAGGAACATATTAGTTCCACCTCTGCTTGCTATTAAAAATAAAACAGTAGAAGCTATTAAATGCCACCCACATTTCCTTAAGTCCGTTCCCAATGAGATGGATCCTCACTTTTTAAAGTGCATCAGTTTGGTTTTACGTTGCAGCGATAGACATTAAGCATCGCTTCGGCTTCCCTATTCCTACTAAATATGTTAATATTGTTATGGTGTAAATGGCAAAAGTCGTACGCACGTGACTAAGTCATGCTCTTCAAAAGAAAGTCCCTGGCAGGTCTCTAGAGGCCAAAGGTGTCATGGAGACCAGGCAGAGGGTAGCCTGGGGCCGAGTGTGAAAGGACACTGTGTTGTACACTAAAGACTTTGGCAACAGGAAGTCATGGAAGGTTGGAGGCTCTAGAAAGATAACTCTGGTTTCAGTATGGTGCGTGAAACAAAACTTGGAAGAGTTTGGAGACAGGGAGGAAGGGCAGTTGGGAAGCCACCACAGAAGTTCAAGAGGAGACACGGCTTCAGAGGGAGGGTCTCCTCTTCGTTGACCACAGTCCACTCGCTGGGCTTGTGATGAGTCCCTCGATCATCAGAGTCACGCGGTACATCATCCCTCACATTATACAAGTGAGGAAGACTGAGGGCCTGAGGAGATAAGACCCAAGCTGACAAACTCATCCCGTGGCCATGACGGGTGTCCGGTCTAGCTCTTGTTACTCCCCGTTGCCTAGGCAGCAATTATAGAGAGAGAAGAGCGGTCAGAAGATATTTTCATGGTAAAACCATCATGTGGACAACAGAGTGGGTAGAGTGAAGACAGCTGAGGTGATGGAGATAATTCTGACGTTCCCAACATGGACAGCTTGGCAAATGCTGATACCACCGACTGAGAAGGCAACCAAAAAGGTAAAATAGGACGGTTGAAGGAGAGAGCTTATTCTGCTGAGCATAAACTGAGCTTGAGATGCCCGCAGGCAGATCCTCTGAGAAGAGGCAGTTAGAGATTCTGCAGTGGAGATCAGCCAGGAAGAGAGTTGAGGGCGAAAAATGAGAATCAGATCAGGACTAGAACCCCAGGGGCAAATAAAAAAAATCTTGGAGGGGGCAAAGGAAGATGCTTTTTTAAAACAAAGGGCCCAACCCATCACAAAAGGGTTTAGGCCTAGTTGGAGTGAGAAAAGGTATGCGTATAAAGTTATGAGTTACCTTGCCGTGCGGGATATCATGAATTATTTATTTGGATGCCAAATGAAAAACGAGACAGTACAAATAAGAGACAGAAAGTTTTAGAAGCCAGTTGGGAACTGGGGCAAGAACCCTGGAAGGCAGCCTAGTCTTATAAGGAAGCAGGCTACTTCTGTGTGGGCATACTTGCTGAAAAAGGACATGGGGGCAGGGGCCAGGAGGTAGGAGGTAAGAGGCAGAGGTAGATCCTAGGGGTCAGAGCAAATCCTGGCTTGCGCAGGCTCTAGTCAGACATGCAGCTGCTGGCCCTGACTTCTGAGATAGAAATGGAAACGCCTGCTATTCTTCACCCATCTCCTCTGTAACCAAAATAGTAATAATAATAACAACAACAACAACAGAGGTCAGGGGTGGGGTCAGGGGGACCACGTTTAACTTTCTGGACCCTCAAAGGCTTCCAGTAGGCTGACTGGATCCAATATTTCACAAAAACAACAGCAAAAGTAGATTTTGTAGGTGTCTGTGAATTTTGCCAGATAAGAATTCTAAAACTTATTAGAAATTATAGACTCTAGCCTTGAAAAAAATTTCCTGGGTCAATTATTTTACATTCAAAACTTTCTTAGAAAATTATTATATATATACTTACAGGAAGGTATACATTAGTGTTTAGTGCACAGAATATTTGCAGACTGAAGTTAACCATGCAATCAGTACCCAGATCCGAAAAACGTCATGTCTATTTTTAATGCCACAACCAACGCATCATTTGATGAACATAAATGTGTAAGTGGGCCTTCATGCCTGTAAGTTAACATTGCCAGAGACAATGAAAATCTGTTGATCAATTATACCTTCTCTAGAACCCAGCTACTTCCTCCCAGCGGCACTATCCTAGTTCAGGCCACCAGACCTTCTAAAAATATCTCCCTGTTGCTAGTCTTTTCGGTTCTGATCCATGCATCCATTTCAGCCAGGGTTATTTAATATCAAAATATGGCCACAGTTGTCTCCAGCTTGGAACTCACATAATCTGGTTCCCAAGACCCACCTCCATCTCCAACTCATCTCTTTGTCACCTGGCCACACTTACACTCTTTGCCCCCAGACTTCTTCCAATTCCTCAAATCCACCATTTTCTTGCACTTTTGTTCATGCTGCTTCCTTTTGTTCATGCAAAACTCTCCAATGGTCCCTACCCCCTCACTGGGTTTATTTCTGTGTATCCTTCAGGGCTCGGCTTAAATATCAAAGTGCTGAGCACAGAAATAGGTGCTCAAAAATACTGGCTGGCTGAGTGCATGAATAAGTCAAGGACATCATCTCAGGAGCAAAGGAACTACAAAGTTGTCATAACATAGTCACATTTTTTTTAAAAAGCATTTTTTAAAAAATGTGATGAACTAAGCAGTCACATGTTTTTTTTTGAAGGATTACAATGTTAGTTATCTAAAATTTCATTCCATTATGAAGGATTCAAAAGAGGCGTAAGACATGGCCCCTACCCTTAAGGAACTTGTAATGGAGTTAGAAAGACACAACTTATGTATGTAAAACAGAACAATACAGTAGTGTCTCCTGCTGTGGGATTTCATGAGCCATGAGAACTCTGAGGAATGACTGACAGCAAGGATTGACTGGAGGAACCAGAGGGGCTTTCATGGAGAGGGAAGACAAGGAATCTTGAAGGACTCGCCTTCATTGAGGTAGGACATGGAGGGAAAATGAGATATTCCATGCAGAGGAGACCTGACTGATGGTATGTTATATGGGGGATGGTGAAAGAAAGCCTAAATAGGCTGCGTTCGGTGGCTCAGCCTGTCATCCCAGCGCTTTGGGAGGCCGAGGCGAGTGGACTGCCGGATTCCACAGGTTCGAGACCAGCCTGGGCAACTTGGCGAGACCTCGTCTCTACAATAAATCAAAACATTAGCTGAGCGTGGCAGTGCTTGCCTGTAGTTCTGGCTACTTGGAAGGCTGAGGCGGAAGAATCGCCGGAGCCTAGCAGGTCGACACTGGGGTGGCCACGAGTGTGCCTCTGCACTATAGCCTGGGCGACGGAGTGAGACTCCGATTCAAAAAAAGAAAGAAAACCTAAATAGAACAGCATGGATGAACAGAGGTGGAAAAACAGACACGAAGATGAGTGAGGCAGGATTGCAAATCTTGTCAATTGAGCAAAGGAATCTGGATTCAACATAGTAAATGATGGAGATCCCGTGTCATATCTGGATCCATAAATAGGAATCTCCTCTGAATATGTCAATGAGAAATTAAAAGCTGATAGCTGATGGGTAGACCAGGATATGCCCAAACAAACATGAGCAATTCTCGCAGAACGTAAAAATAATCTGAATTTGAGACCATGGTGGAACAAGAGAAAGAAAGGACACTCTGCAACCACAGGATAATAAAATTCCTCCTTCTCAGCTGGGCTCGGTGGCTCAGCCTGTAATCCCAGGCCTTGTGAGGCTGAGGTGAGTGGATTACCTGAGCCCACGGGTTCGAGACCCACCTGGGCAACTTGGCCAGACCTCATCTCTACAATAAATCAAAAAATTAGCCGGGCATGGTAGCACGCGCCTGTAGTTCCAGCTACTTGGAAGGCTGAGGTGGAAGGATCGCTGGAGCCCAGCAGGTCGAGGCTGCGGTGGCTGGCAGCGGCCACTGCACTCCAGTCTGGGTGACAGAGTGACACTCCGACTCAAAAAAAAAAAAAAAAAGAAATTCCTCCTTCTCCCAAATGCTTCTTCACCACTGACATCCCTGATCCTTCTTTCACTTTCCTGTTGCCTAGACAATAACTACCAGGATACCTGTGCTAGTCAGCTGGGGCTGCCACAACAAAATACTGGGTGGCTTAAGCAATAGCCATTTACTTCTCATAGTCCTAGAGGCTAGAAGTCAAGACCAAGGTGTCAGCAGGGCTGGATGCTCGCGAGGCACTACTCCTTGGCTTGCTGATGGCCTTTTCTCTCTGCCTGACTATTCCTATCATCTTTCCCTCATCTTATAAGGACACTGGATTAGGGCCCCACACTTATTACCTCATTAACCACAATTACATCCTTAAAGGTCCTATCTCAAAATACAGTCACATTATTTGGGTACTAGGGTTAGGACTTAATACATTTTGTAGAAGATACAGTTCAGTGCATAACACAAAACTTTCTGAAAACACCCAATCCAGGACTATCCTCCATGTCTTTAAAACCCCCATAAATTCATGGAGCACAAACTCTACAGCTACAATAGACCTCTTCCAACTCCCTAAGATGGCCCACCATACCCTTGGCATACATTCCCCCTTGCTGCCACAAGTTAAATAACTTGAACTTTGACTTGGAGTGTGTTCCTTGTGGCTTTGGCTGTTGGGCTTCCATACCAGAACCTTCCATGATCCTAAGGCTTACCTTTCTCAATGTGACTTGCTTCTGCCATTAAAATTCAGATATTATGTTACATGTGCTTGTGTGGTTTGGTTTGAGTTTTTTCATGTTGGAACCCATCATGGGAAAAACATGCCCTGGAGAATCTTCTATACCTTCCACCTGGGTCTCAGAACACACAAACATGGAGAAGATCTGAACCAATCCAGTCTCAAGCTAAGCTCAGCTGACTCACAGCCTGAAACAGAGCCACCCAGCCTAGATCTGTCAACCACTGTTGATCATCAACTCATAACCGTAACCATAAATGTTTATTGTTGCAAGCCACTGCACTGTGGAATAATTTGTATGTAGCCTTCCTGTAGCAATTGACTAGTACGTTTGTTTTCTTGTATGTGCCGCCATTAAAGTGTTAGCTCCTTGAGATCAGGGACCATGATGAGAATTTCCATGAGTTCAGTGCCTGGTAAGGTATCTGATACATAGTAGGTGCTCAATACATGTTTGTTGTATAATAGAATCAACAAATGACCAAATGATCGGAGAACCACAATGGAGGAAGGCATGGCAAGGTGGTGTTTTAGGAAGGAGAAACTGACATAGATGTGTAGGATAAAAGTAGGGAAATGAGTGGGGAATCAAGTAATAAGCATAGTGACGTCTGTGTACAATTTATGGGATCAAAAGTTATCTGCCTTTTATTTTCAAGTGATCAAAGATTCAAGAGGCCACAGGGGTTCCTTGTGACTCCAGTGATCTTTGAAGAGTACCTCTTCCACTCAATCAATTTTTTGGGGGGCAGCTGTATAGTGCCCATCTGTACCCATGTGTAATATTATGGAAGTTGACAAAAAAGGTGAAAAGCTTCAAGCTCCCCCAAAAGAAAAAAAAATTACTGAACAGTAAAACTTTCCTACTCTTCCTCAGGTAACCTTATCTTGGTAGAATCTTCCAATCTGATCCAGGACGCTTATCAACCCCCTGGATGCACTGATGCTTTGTGTTGGGGACAGGCAGATGTGACACCACATTTGAAACTCTCTTGACTCTTAGCCTGGTCACCAGAGGTCTCTGCAGCCCATTCTCTTCAGTCTCCTCAGCTGCAGTCATCCCGACTGAGGCTCTTGTCAGGTCCTCTTAGTGTGTGTGTCATGGGCCTGTCATTAGATTGCTCCTTAGGAGACAGCTTGAAGGATGCCAAGTTCATTAGCTGTTTTCAGTTGACCTTTGCAAGCCTTTTTATTGCCTTGAACAAACAGCCCACACATGCACACACGTGTGCATACACGCACAACCAGCACTGCAGATATTCACACGTAACACAGTGATGTTTTGGAGAACAAAGAGAGAGTCTGCATTTTGTTTGGTGTCAATCATAACCTGAGATTAAAGCTGCTGTTTTATGCATTCAAAAGTTACACCCGCCAAACTCTGGCTTTCTCTGCCTAAGCTCTAAGCTCTGAACTTCAAAAGGAATACTTTATGGGGCGGGGGAAGTCCTCACACACAAACAAAACCACACACACACACACACACACACACACACACACACACACCCCTCAGAAAGAAGCTACAAGAACCAGAATGCATTGCATTCTCATTTCCATAAAGGAACGCCCAGGGCCAAAACACCTGTAAAATCATTCTTGGGTTGTGCAAAGCCACTGAGAACACAGACCCAGATGATGCCCAAACATGTGGAAAAAGTAGAGAAATGTCAGTTGGTGTGTTTCTGAGCAGCTTATAGAATCCTACTTCCAGGCTGTTTCGGACTGAAACAGAACTTGTTGTATAACAATTATTTATCCAGAAATCTCTGGAAGATCATTTTCGTTTTTAGCCTATATTTAGCATCTTGCTACAAATGAAACTTCTCTAAATCATATACTGAATTCCCACTGAGCATATAATATTATACCACTAAAACTTTACCATTAAAATGCTCTTAATTTAGATGCCATTTACTCAGATTTAGTGATAATTTGGACATAGAATGTGATTCCTTTAAAAATAATGTTTATTGTTTTTAATGATTGTAAAAGCAATTCATGAGCACAGTCATGCTCAGAAATACAGACAGTGTAAAAAAAGAAAAATTATCACCACGTATATCTGACTAGGAAAAAATAGTCTAACTTTTGGTATATTTCCTCTTAATCATTTTCAATGCATATACTCGATCTTTTCATATCAAACGGTGGTTGTATTGATCAGAGTTTCAAATCATTTTTTGATACATGAGACATTTTGTCTCACATAAGTAATGCTTGTTAAAAATGCTTTCCAAAAATTGCGTATTACTTCATTTTACTGATGTCCCATATTTTATCTAACCATTTCCCTAAAGTTGGATATTAAAGGCATTCATAATTTATTACTTTTATAATATAGCATTGAGATGAAAATTCTTAAGCACGAATGTGTGTGGGCATTTCTGATTTTTCTTATGAGATAGAATTATTTTACATCTTAACACGGATGTCCAAATTGCTCTGTGAAGATTTGCAGTAGTTGACATTCTCCCATGTACAAAAAAGCATGTGACTTGCCAGTCTCAAATGACCTGTTACTTAGTTTTCAATTCGTAAATGTGATGGGTGATAACCTGTTGCTTCACCGTTTTATTTGTATGTCTTTGAATACTAGTGAAGATAAATATTTCCCCCAATGTTTATTGTCTACTTTTACGGTCAGTTTATGTGTCTTGGTCATAAACTGGTTTTTAATTGAGTTGAAGCGGTTTGATATTTACTTCTGTATTTTAATTCTTGGGAAGGAATTTTTTTTCCAAGTCATAGTTTACTTTTAATGATTAAAAATGCTTTGGGGCTGTGGAGATTGAGGAGAGAAGAGACTGAGGTGGAAGGTTCACATGAACCCAGGAATTCGAGACTAGCTGGACACCAAAGTGAGACTTCATCTCTGCAAAAAATCGCAAAATGAACCGGGCATGGTGGCACATGTCTGTAGTCCCAGTTACTAGAGAGGCTGAGACAGGAGGATCACTTGAGCTCAGGAGGTCAAAGCTGTAGTAAGCAACATGGTGAGACCATGTCTCTACAATAAAATAAAAAAATTAGCCATGCATGATAGCGTGTGCCTGTAGTTCCGCTACTTGGAAGGTTGAGGTAGAAGGATCACTGGAACCCAGCAGTTTGACACTGGGGTGACCATGAACATGCCACTGCACTCCAGCCTGGGCAACGAAGTGAGACTCCAGACATGCCAGACAAATTGAGACCCTGTCTCAAAACAAACAAACAAAACAACAACAAAGAAAACTACCAAAAAAAATGCTTTCGGTAGTGAATTTAAAAAATTTTTTTATAGCCAAAGACTTTATCAATTGCTCTCATTACTTTATTGTTGACATAAAAGTCTTGCCCAACCTGAAAGTAGATTGATATTACCTTTGTATTTTGTTGGTTTTTATTTTTGCTATTTGATTCTATTTGGGTGCGTGGTGGGAGGTCAGGATTCAACCTGAGTTTCCCCTACTTTCTACGATGGGAGTTTTACCAGTTTCATTTGTTCATGACCCTTTGTCCCAGAGGTCTTTGGAGGTAAGGTATGTGCTTATATATTAGGGTCCAGGCCATTGAATCTGTTATTCCCTATGCTGGTTGCCCACTGCTTTAATTATGAAAACGTGGTAGCTGTGTTTTACAGCATCAGCTATGGCAAGCGACCCTAACCATGACTCCTTTCAAAGGGAACTCCACGGGGAGGTTTAAAACAAATAATCTTGCCCACTGAAAATCACTCCACTATGATTTCAGTAGGTATATATTCGGAAACCTTGGATTAATTTGGGAAAACATAACATCTTTATGGTACTCACTCTTGCCACCCTGAAGCATGGGTTAACTCAAAATGTATTAAAAGAGAAATATTTTCTTTCACAGGGAGGACTTAATGTTTTCTCTAAGTAATTTCCACTTCTGTTACTACTGAAGGTAGAGTTGTTGATTTAAAAAATGTATTATGCAACCATAAAGAAGAACAAAATTATGAAATTCACAGCAACTTGGATGGATTTAGAGTCTCTCACACTCAGTGATCTATCACAGAAACAAAGAACTGAGTACCACATGTTCTCACTCATAAGCGGATCCTGAACAATGATCATGATACTATAAGAAAGGAATTGGCAGTAGTGGGAAACTTCCAGGGGAGAGAAGTGGGGCACACTTCATCAATAAGGGACCCCGATCTCAAACCAGGTGAAGTGGGGCCCAAACTTTACCTACACACAGACCATTAGTATACCTAACCCTGATTGTACCCATCTTTAAAATAAAAATTTAAAAAATCTTTTAAAAAACTCATCTTACATTTGTACAGATCTTTTAGTTTTTCCACTTTTTAATGTTTGTAGCCATCTTTTTGACAAATTATACAATTTTTATCTTTGTGTTTCTAATTAGCATACCTGTCATTTTGTCTCCATGTCATATTGCTATGAACAGACCTTCCAGAACATTAATGAATGAAGATAACCCACATCCTTGTCATCTCTGGCTCTGTGGCTGGTTTGAGATAGCTGTCTTTCATTAAATTTTAAAAGTTTCTTTGTATTCCTGGTTTTCTAAGAGTTTTTTTTTAACCCCTTAAGAATATAGGCTTTGGCCAGGCATGGTGGCTCAAGCCTGTAATCCCAGCACTTTGGGAGGCCGAGGTGAGGGGACTGCCTGAGCCCACGGGTTCAAGAACAGCCTGGGCAACTTGGCAAAACCTCATCTCTACAATAAATAAAAAAAATTAGCTGGGTGTGGTAGTGTGCACCTGTGGTTCTGGATGCTTGGAAGGCTGAAGCGGAGGATCACCGGAGCCCGACAGGTGGACACTGGGGTAGCCGTAAGATATGTGCTTATATATCTTTACTCCAGCTTGGGTGTCAGAGTGAGACTCCAACTCAAAAAAACAAAAAAACAAAAAATCCAAAAAACAAAACAAAACAAAAGAATAAAGGCTTTAATCCTATTAATTACCTATTGAGATCATTTATCTTTCTTATTGACTTACTGGGGTGATGCTATAGTATATGCAATATAAGCTAAAACTTTTCTTTGTTCTTGAACAAACCATAATTGGTTGTGGACTATGGTTTTTTAAAAAGTACTCTATCTCTGAATTATGTCAGGAATCTTAAGTCAAAACCTGATCTTAACTAGAAGTCTCAAAGAATCTGTAAGTTTGTTTTTCCTTTTTTTGAGTAAAAAGTTAAGAGGTAAATGACGTAACTTGATGTTTTAAAGTTTAGGAAACATGTTTAACACAGCCCTGTTGTGACATGTTTGTTTTCATACAACATACTCCATTCAACTAAGTAGTATATGTATGCCTTAGTTTATTACAATATTTACAAAAATAGTTTACATTTGGGAAATTCTCCAATTTTAGAAATGACTGTTTTGAATTAGCGAGGTTTCAGTGCATTACCAGAAATGGGAAAAAAGCTCTGAAGAGCTGTTACAATGTTTTCACTACTGGCTGACTAGCTCTTTTAAGATTATCAACCATTTTGCTGCTTGAGTTTTGGAATCAAGATTCTTTGCTGCCTAGCCAATCTTAATTTCATTCATTAATACCTTGAGACGTGTTCCAAGTAGCAGCATCAGATTGACATGGCGGTAGGAAAATGAGCGATCACCACTGCCAAGGAGTCTGTCCATGGCTGACCTTCAGAAAACTCCCTTGGTGACTTGTACCTTCTTCCCATAACATAAACAATGTAGACACTTCTTCAGCATTCTCTTAACAGTTTCCCCAGTTGCTCCTTGGATGGCGCCTTCCTGCTCCTACCCAAAGTCCTTAGGGCTGGGACCCTGGCACCCTCTTTTTGTACACTCATATAAATACCCATGATATGTGGAACAGGAAGGCTTGACCATGTGTGACTAATGACTAACATTTACTCTACATGTTCCCCTCAGCAAGTCTCGCCACCCCACAATAAGGCAGACATGGAGGGATCAGTCAAACTGCCCATTCCAGTTGTGCCATTGTCACTTTAAGTGTGGTTTAAACCTTTTGAATTCATAAACTCAATTTCTTTTTTTTTTTTTTTTTTGAGTTGGAGTCTCACCCTATCGCCCAGGCTGGAGTGCAGTGGCGTGCTCACAGCCACCCCAGTGTCCACCTGCCTGGCTTAGGCAATCCTTCTGCCTCAACCTTCCAAGTAGCCAGAACTACAGGCGCGCACTACCATGCCGGCTAATTTTTTGGTTTATTGTAGAGATGAGGTCTCACCATGTTACCCAGGCTGTTCACGAACCATAGATCCAATTTCATTTTTTAAAAAATCCCTAGGTAGCTGGCACTTGCATGGAATTATACTACAGTGTAAAGATACTCAGTCTTATCATATAATACGTCTTTCTCCTTCCTAGATAAATTAATAACTTAATTTATACTGATTAGGTACCAATACCTAACTAATTGCAATACTTTTAAAACTTCTTTACAAAATCACCCATCATACTTTTCCATTTTTGATGTAATGCATTTATCTCACCTACAAACCTACAAAATCTATATTAAGTAATAGTAGGAAGATGTGATAAAGCAGATACATCTTTATCACACTAATCGGACTCACAGAAAACTTGACTCTGTCCATAAAATCGCTTGCTGGCCCAGCGTGGTGGCTCACACCTGTAAACCCAGAAACAAAAAACAAACAAAACTTTGGGAGGCCAAGCTGGGAGGATTCTTTGAGCTCAGGAGTTTGAGACCAGGCTAGGAAACACAGTGAGACCTTGTCTCTAAAAAAAATCAAAAAATTAGTCAGGCATTTTGGTACATGCCTGTAGTTCCTGTTACCAGGGAGGCTGAGGCAGATGGATCGCCTGAGCCCAGGAGGTCAAGACTGTGGTGGGCCATGATCATGCCACTGCACTCCAGCCTAGGTGACAGGGTGAGACCCTGACTCAAAAAAATAAAAAAATAGCTTTCTTAGATATTAGAGGGGTAAAAAAATCTCTAATATCTAAGATTAGACCTAACCATGACCTACCTATCTCAAATTCTGGAAAATTTTTATGAAAATTAACCTTTCAAATTTTTTTGCTTTTTTTTTTGAGTTGGAGTCTCACTCCATCGCCCAAGCTGGAGAGCAGTGGCACACTCACGGCCACCCCACCATTGACCTGCTGGGCTCTAGCGATCCTTCTGCCTTGGCCTTCCAAGTAGCTGGAACTACAGGTGCGCACTACCACACCAGTCTAATTTTTCAATTTATTGTACAGATGAGGTCTCACCAAGTTGCCCACGCTGGTCTTGAACCCCTGGGCTCAGGCAATCCTTTCGCCTCCGCCTCCCAAAGTGCCAGGATTATACACTTGAGCCACCACAACTGGCCAAATGTTTTCCTTTTAACAGTTTGAAATACAGAGAGCATACTGTTTTTTAAGGTGTACATTGTATGGATAAGCTCCATTATTACTGTATGGTGTATGAAAGTGAACAAAAGTGGAAATTAATAAATTATCTGAATTTTCAGAAGTCCTTCATGAGACAAATAAATAGATGAATAATTAGAATTCCCATTCAAATTCAGTGATGTTTCTGTATTTTGATTTCCACCTATAACTATTTTAACCAGAATATTATATAGCAAGTCCACAGATTTCCTAGGGGGAAAAAGGGGGGGCTTTCAAAGTGGAAAGCTTTAACTCTATTCTATGTATCATGGCAACAGCAAAGGCAGAGGTTTAAATATGGCTGCTGTTAATTCTACATTTCACTAAGGACACTGTTTCTAGCATGAACCAGACTCCCACACACAGCATCAAAATCTTCACAAAAGGAAGCTTGTAAAAGATGATTACCAAGCACTTACATTGAGACAATGCATGCTTTGTGATCAATTAAAATGCAAGAACAGTCTGTAGTGGGGTGTCTTACAAAAGGGTCCTTTCTTCTCAGTACTTTAAGAAAGGCAAATCTATCAAACGTATGATAGTGCATTGCCATGCTGATTTAATTGTCAATTACAAATTACTTAAGTGTACTTTAATGATCTATATAAAGCTTTTTTTTACCTGTAATAGCTATTAATGGTTGTTAAAGAAAATGAAACCACTTTACTAAATGTAATGTGCGAGTCTAGTAAGAGTAAGTTTCCAAAATGATAAAATGTTATCACAAAAATGTGAACCCCTGTACATTTTAATACTCCTGAGTAGGTCAATCTTCATCCCACTGAAAGAAGATTTCCTTCAAATTACTCGCAATTGCAGTTGAAATATATATGTTGTGTATAGAATAAATTTTTTCGTAATTCCCAAAGTGATCAAGTAGGTAGGTTAGGCTAGGAAAGTTCTAGGCTTAATTGATACCTGCAGCAGCTGTTGGCAAAACTACGGCATGCAAGAAACGATCTGGCTGGGCTTGGTGGCTCAGACTGTCATCCCAGCACCGGGAGGCCAAGGCACCTGGATTGGGTACCTGGGTTCAAGACCATCCTGGGCAATTTGGCAAGACCTCGTCTCTATAATAAATCAGAAATTAGCCAGGTGTGGTAGCACGCGCCAGTACAGTTCTGGCTACTTGGAAGGCTGAGGCAGAAGAAGCACCTAAGACCAGCAGGTCGACGCTGGGGTGGCCGTGAACATGCCCCTGCACTCCAGCCTAGGCAACAGAGTGAGACTCCAATTAAAACAACAAAAAAAAGATCTAGCTATAACCAACATCATGCCTACCTAACTGTGAGAACATCAAATACACCTGCAGCATCATAGTCCGTCTATCCCGGATGCTTGCGGTTAAGAATCAACCACCAAGGCAGGAACTAGCTTAGAGACCCCCAAAGCAGGTGCATCCATAGTCAAGGTTGACCTGAGATAACCGTGACCCACTTTTACCTTCATTGTAATATCATTAACATAAAATTACCCTAGGGGAGCCTCCCACTCCCAACATATTCCTGACACCGTGACAGTTCGGATAAGACTCTATAAGGCCTGAAACTCCCCCGCCCCAGGTGAGAGAGGAATAACAGAGACCCTGCCCTGAGACCACCCATTTCTAGGAAAAGCCCCAAACCCATTCTTCAGAATAAAAGTTAAAGCCCAACAGTAGCTGGGTGCAGAAGCAGGAGCTTTCCGAGGCTGTGCCTGCCTGCTCCCTTTTCTCGGGGTGTGTTCTTTGCTTAATAAAGCTCCTGGCTTATCCCACTTCTCTGTGTCTGTTTGCAAATTCATTCCAAACGTGAACACAAGAACTCGTTGTCAACCATCTCACGCCGGGAGCAGCACTCCTCCTCCCGGTAACAAAAGTGTTCCTTCAGAAGTTGGAAAAGGAACGGGTCAACAAATTATTGCATCTCCTTGAAAACTTTTAGAAGATCTGAAACACTAGTTAGTAGAACAGACTGGTGACCACACTCAGACCCTATTTCTGTCCATCTCTGCCCTGCTCTCTATTTGCTTTTAAAATCATTAAAAGAACGAAAGACAGAGAAGCATTTTGTGTTCTCTGTAACGACAAGCATTTAATCAGTTCGAGGTGTGAATGTGCTGTACTTCATATATAACAGAGGAATTGCTAAAAAGAAGTGGAAGTCACATTAATGTATTAAAATAACATTTTAAATATACCAGTGGGTCTCGGTAATGAAGCAAAAGCTGTGGTGGATCCCTTTAAAGAAGGAGTCATTTTGTAATCAAGCCATCATTCTTTTTTTTTTTTTTTTTTTTTTTTGAGTTGGAGTCTCACTCTGTCGCCCAGACTAGAGTACAGTGGCCGCTCCCGGCCTCAACTTGCTGGGCTCCGCAGCCTTGACCTGCTGGGCTCCGGCGATCCTTCCACCTCAGCCTTCCAAGAAGCTGGAACTACAGGCGCGTGCTACCATGCCCGGCTAATTTTTTGATTTATTGTAGAGATGAGGTCTCACCAAGTTGCCCAGACGGGTCTCGAACCCGCAGGCTCAGGCAATCCACTCACCTCAGCCTCCCAAAGGCGTGGGATTACAGGCTGAGCCACCAAGCCCGGCAAAACCATCATTCTTAGTGTGTGTTTGTCAGCCTGACTTTTCTGCACCGAGTTTCTTTAAGGAGGACACACCTGGGCTACCTGATGACTGCTTGAAAACACACAACTGAGGTCATCCTCTGAGTAAATTTTTCCCTGTCCACTAGGATACCCACCAGACAAGGGCCTATTAGGAATTTGAAATTAAATCTCATTAGAGTCAGAATCAGACAGCACCAGGTTTATGTCCACATAACCCAAAGTAATCGAGCAGCTTTACAATTATTCATCTAGCTGGTAACTGTAGACAGTTACATAAGCCAGATCATCAAAGCAAAATCGCTATTTCAGATTCTTAATTATTCTATTTGGTTATCTACATGGATCATATGGAACAACCATTAAAACTTCATTTCATTGTATATGTTATGATGGGATGTGAAATAGAAAGAAGATGGACTGCAGAGAAAGATAGGGTTTGGAGTCCATCTCTGACTCGGTGACCATCTGTGTGACTGACCTTCAGTAAGTTTCTGATCTGAACATATTTCTTTATCTGTGAAGTAAGGATAACACATACCTTACTCAAATGTTGCAAAGATAAAATAAATTAACAGATGTCAAGAACCTGGCACATAATAGATACTTAATAAGTGTTAGTTATTGTTCCTTATGATCTTTCAACCCCGGGGTCTTAAAAAAAATCAGTAAATTCACATATAGAGCCTTCCATTCTCAACTTAATAGTTCAGTAATTGAACTCAGAGGTTATATGCAAATTGAAAGCTTGGCTTTTAAACCCTGGAGGGCAAGAATCAAAACCTACATTAAAAACAGATATATCTCCAGTAGCACCTACCACAGCAAAGGTTTTTTTAAAAATAGGCACTCAATGAAAATTGTACATTGAATTGAGTCCAGGGAAAAAACCATGTTATATATGTGTTTGTTCTTTGCTTCTGAAGGTTTATTTGATTTTTTTAAGTCTCTGATCAAGTAAACAGGGTAAGGAAGATGTGTCAATTTAAGTACAGGTTACATACTGAATAACCTACCCCAAAATAACCTTAGTTTATTTGACTAAAATGTGTAAATATTGCTATGTGGTAATATATGGTATGTAAGTCAAAATATTTAAATTACATAATTCAGATGTATTTTATTTAATATTTTAATCTTGTACAAGTCCATGTATCTGAATTACTTTCTGAAAAATTGGGGGACAACATAATGAAAAAAAGAGCTTAAATTGTTTTTTATAAAATTAGTGGCCGGGCTTGGTGCCCCAGCCTGTCATCCCAGCACTTTGGGAGGCCGAGGTGAGTGGATTGCTGGAGCCCACGGGTTCAAGACCACCCCGGGCAACTTGGCGAGACCTTGTCTCTACAATAAATAAAAAAATTAGCTGGGTGTGGTAGTGTGCGCCTGTGGTTCCGGCTGCTTGGAAGGCTGAGGCAGAAGGATCGCTGCGGCCCAGCAGGTTGATGCCCGGGTAGCCGTGAGCATGCCACTGCACTCCAGCCTGGGCGACAGAGTGAGACTCCAACTCAAAAAAAAAAAAAAAAAAAATTAGTACCTCCGCTAACCTACTGGGTTGAGAAGATGAAGCCTTCATGTCAGCAAAATTACTGGTGTAAGGGACCTCTTCAGCATATACTCTTGACAACATACCTTGTGACAATTTAAATGAGTATTTCTGAAAGCACAGTATTCCCATGAACTCTCAAACATGAAAAAACTAGGAAAGTTCCAGTCGGCATAAGAAATGAAAGTAACTTCAAAACCAAAATCACTTTAGAAATTGAAGATTGCGGGTAGTTATGGACAAGAATGGGAAAACTGTCAAGTGTTTGATAAATTAATTAGCTTTAACACGGCTGTGAGAAAAACGTAATACGCAAGTTGCCTGAATGAATATGCCTTAGGTCATAAAACAAATCTAGTCTAGAGGGGAACCAACTTCTTCCCTTCAGATCAAAGCTGAAAGTACAGGGTAATAAGAAGAAAGCATTAGATATACTTTCTTGAAAACCCTGGGGTTTGATGAGGAACTCTTTCCTCGACTTCATTCCTGCTTGCTCTGGCCTCATCTCTTTGGGTCTGCAGCCTGGGCTGGGACCCACTGCTGCTTGATTAACCTCACCTGCACGTAGGCAGAGTCCTACGTTGCTAAGCAGCTAACGATTCATTTCCCATATTAGTCTAGATAATGGTTTTCTTTTCTTTTCTTTAAAAATTTTTTTTAAATTTTAAAGATGTAGGGTAAAATTCAGGGTTAAGTTTACAAATGTTCATTAGACAGGTACACTTGTTGATGAGGTACGCCCTCCCTCCCCATGGTTTTCTTTTGTCAGTTTAGAAATACAACATCAGGCTGGACACGGTGGCTCAGCCTGTAGTCCCACTACTTGGGGAGGCCGAGGGGAGAGGATTGCCCGAGTCCAAGAGGTTCAAGACCAGCTTGGGCAACTTGGTGAGACCTCGTCTCTACAATAAATCACAAAACTAGTTGGGTGTGATGGCATGCATCTGTATTTCCAGCTACTTGCAAAGGATCGCTGGAGCCTAGCAGGTTGAGGCTATGGTGGCTGTGAGTGTGCCACTGCACTCCAGCCTGGGCAGCAAGAGTAAGACTCTGACTGAAAGAAAGAAAGAAAGAAAGAAAGAAAGAAAGAAAGACAAAGAAAGAAAGACAGAAAGAAAGAAAGACAAAGAAAGAAAGAAAGAAAGAAAGAAAGGAAGGAAGGAAGGAAGGAAGGAAGGAAGGAAGGAAGGAAGAAAGAAAGAAAGAAAGAAAGAAAGAAAGAAAGAAAGAAAGAAAGAAAGAAAGAAAGAAAGAAAGAAAAAGAAAGAAAGATCATCAGTAGCATGCATGCAGGGGATTCTGGGTCACGGTGAGACCTACACTTCTACCTATCATTTCAATCGGACTCCAATGCCAGAGTATGTTGATTGTGAGGGTGTCAGAAAGTAGAGGAGGTGATTTACCAAGCAGTTAGAAGTAGAGGCTTGGACTGGACGTGGTGGCTCAAGCCTGTAATCCCAGCACTTTGGGAGACCGAGGAAGGAGGAATGTCTGAGCCCAGAACAGCCTGGGCAACTTGGTGAGAACTTGTCTCTACAATATATCAAAAAATTAGCTGGGTGTGGTAGCGTGTGCCTATAGTTCCAGCTACCTGGAAGGCTGAGGCAGAAGGGCCACCGGAGCTCAGTAGGTCAATGCTGGCGTGGCCGTAA
The DNA here is from genome assembly GCA_027257055.1 of Cephalopachus bancanus. NCBI lineage: Eukaryota > Metazoa > Chordata > Mammalia > Primates > Tarsiidae > Cephalopachus > Cephalopachus bancanus. Next base: position 6,540,857 of record JAPVLO010000027.1, read on the forward strand.
GCCTGCCACTGCACTCCAGCGTGGGCAACAGAGTGAGACTCTGACTCAAAAAAAAAAAGTAGAGGAGGTGACTTGGAAATCAGACAGACCAGGGTTTATATCTTGACTAAACCTGTGGAGTCTTTCTAAGTCTCAGTTTTCTCATTTATAAAGTGAGAATTATATAATTTTACCCGTCTCATAAAGTCATTGAAGTTTATAGTCAGAGATGGACTCCAAACCCTCTCTTCCTCTACAAAAAAGCCAAACTTTGTAAAATATTTTTAAAAGTTCATTCTAAGCCAAATGTGAGCAACCTAGGACCAGTCCCAAGAGGTCCTGAGAACATGCCCGAATGGTTGAATTACAGCTCAGCTTTACACAGATTTTAGGGAAACAGAAGTTACAGACAAAACATAAATCAATGCATGTGAAGTTCACTTTGGCTGGGCTGGGAAAAGTGAGATATCTCCAAGGATGGAGGGGGTTACAGGTCATAGGTGGACTTAAAGATGTCCCTACTGGCAAATTGTAGCAAGAGTTAAACTCTGTCTGAAGAATTTGAAATCAGCAGAAGAAATGCTAAGTAAAGCTAGGGAAGAGGCTTTTGAGAAAGTCAAAGTTCTTGATATGCAGATGAAAGCTCTAAGTTGCAGGCTTCAGAGAGCATAGGTGGTAAATGTCTCTTATTCAGACTTTAAAGGTGTCAGACTCTCAGTCAATCCCTCTGGATCTGGGAAGGTCTAGGAGAAAGATCTGGTTATGTTAACTGAGGTTCCTTGTAGATGTAAATATTTCTCCATAAAAGATGGCTTTGCGGGGCTACTTCAAAATATGTCAAGGAAATGTATTTTGGAGTAGAATATTCTTATTTCCTTGAGTGCCTGCTGTCTGTCATGAAATGCTATATCAGAGGCAGGATGAAATTTGGTGCCTTATGGCCACAGTCTGTTTTCTCAGTCTTATGATCTCTATTTTCATGTGAATGCTGGTCAGTTGTGCCTAAAACTCCACAAAAGAGTGGGTACAAAGAGGTGTGTTCAATCTCCTTTTCTGTTATGACCTGGGATTTAGTTTTTAGGTTTTTCTTGGTCCAGAGGGGGTAGGAGGACTTAGACTTTTATTTTTGGTCTACACCTGGCTGAAGCTAGGGAACCCACTTAGTATTCCCCACCCTGGGAGCATGTTGGTAGGAACAAGGAAAGGCAGAGAGGCACATATCATCACCTCCTCTGCATCGTGACTCCCGTATACCCCTCTCCCATACACTGTGATTCCTCAGCTTGCCCACCTTATGCTTGCCCTGTCCCCAACTGGGTCCTCCTGTCACTCACCTCCAGCTCTCTGGGTGTCTCTTCTCCAGGAATGCCCTCCACTCCTCCCCCCAAGAGGTCTATGAACACGGTCCGGTCTTCCCCTTAGAAGAAAGAAGGTAATCACTGGACCTTATTAACAACATACTGAATCAGTGTTCCAAGGCTGCCAGGATAAATCACCTCAAACAAGGTAGCCTGAAACAGTGAAAATTTTGTCAGTTAGGGGGCCGAAAATTTTATTTTTGGTTTACAGAGTAAAGAGAAGTAATTGGGGGAAATGCATGGAAAAGTCTTGGCACAATGCCTGGCATACAGAGAGTACACAATAATTGTTAGCCAGTTGTGTTATTTCTATACTATCTCAGTAGGAAAAGGTCAGTGTGAAATGTAATAAAATTAGTGAAGTCCTGGGGGGGGAGTAGACATGGAAAGCACTGTTGGAGGCACCCACTTTCTCTGAGTCTCTGAAAATAAAGCATGCAGGGATGACAGAGCACTAAGCATGCATTTTTGTTGTTTATAAAACAGGTATAGAAACTCAATATTTAATGAATATAGACGACAGCCTGTGAAGTACTTATTAACTTGTGTAAATTACTGCTAGCCTTGAATACATTAGACAATATATGCACCCCATTTCCTTTGGCTATTAGTTTTTAGTGCTTTCAAAATGCAGCATCAATAGGGTCTTACTAAGTGTGTGGTAAAAGCCAATAAATGTTTTGACAGGTAGGTACAATTTAGTAAGCTCATTCCCCGACTCAGCCTTCCAACAAATCACACAGTTCTAACTAAAAAGAAAAGGCCTTTGATTATAGGTATTAATAGAAGTCTTGATAATGAAATGGTATCCAAGTGCAAAGAAATGAATGAAGTAAGTGGGAAACCTTCATTGATTCAGCAATATTTATTGGACACCTAATCAATACGGGCTCTGGGACTTTGGTAGGCATGTCACGAGGGCTCAAGGATCCTCCTATGCCCCTAAGACATAGCCCCCATGCACTAGTAGTTCGGGATTTCTGTGATCACCTTTGTTGTAAAAACCTTTGTGGGGATATATAGAAATTAATATGTGATCTCATGCCAGGCAATGAGTAGCACTATCAAAAGAAGAACAAAGGGTCTGGCATGGTGGCTCACACCTGTAATCCCAACACTTTGGGAGCCCAAAGCAGGAGGCATGCTTGAGGCCAGAAGTTTGATAGTAGCCTGGGCAACATAGGGAGACCCTGTCTATAAAGATAAAAATTTTAAAAAAAAGAAGGGGAAGGAGGTAGGAGGTAGGAAGAAGTGGGAGTGGGTTAAGGGGTAGTCAAGGAAGGTCTTTCTTTTTTTTTTTCTTTTCTGAGTTGGAGTCTCACTCTGTCACCCAGACTGGAGTGCAGTGGCCGCTCCTGGCCACCGCAGCCTCGACCTGCTGGGCTCCGGCGATCCTTCCACCTCAGCCTTCCAAGTAGCTAGAATTACAGGCATGCACTACCATGCCCAGCTAATTTTTGATTTATTGTAAAGATGAAATCTCGCCAAGTTGCCCAGGCAGGTCTCGAACCCGCGGGCTCAGGCAATCCACTCACCCCAGCCTCCCAAAGCGCGGGATTACAGGCTGAGCCACCGAGCCCGGCTGCAGGTCTTTCTAAAAGGAGACATTGAAACTGGCTTAACTTTCCCATAGAACGAATGGTTACAATAAAAACAAAAACAAAAAACAAAACCATAGAAATTGATTCTCCTGGTCTCAAAGCTCCAAACTTAAATCTGAGTTCCTTTCTCAGGAAAGTGACCCTCAGACCTATAGCATCAAAGAACTGAAACTCACCAGATCACCACATCCAGGCAATGAGATGCCAGCCCCCTCCTGTTTACCAGCTCCTCTTCCTTACTCCTCCCCAATTTCTATTGAACCAGCTCTTCTTTACCCTTCCTGACTCCTGTTTTTTACCTTCCTGCCCCACTATGTAAACCAGTGACTTCAGTGGGACAGGGAGATGGATTTGAACCAAAACCTCCCATTCTCCTCAATTGACATCACCTTCAAATAAAAAGCCTTCTTCCCTGGCAATACTCATTGCTTCAGCAATTGCCTTTCCGTGGGGTGAGCCACAGGACCTAGACCAAACCCTTGGTATTTTTAGTAACAACATCACAGCAGATACTTGAAAAACCTGCATATGTGTGTGTGTGTTTGGGGGAGGTGGATTAAGAGTTGAAAGGGCATGTGAGTCATCAAAAAGCATCCCAGTTAGTGGAGGGAACAAGCACCAAGACTCTCCCCAGGGTAGGACCCAGTTGGAGATTTCTGAGAAACAGCTAGAAGGCCAGCCCAGCTGAAGCACAGAGGGCTAAGCATAGTGTGGTGAGTAACAGAAGGAGGCCACAGAGAACGAGGACTTTTGCAGGACACGGTTATTTTAAAACAAAGGCATGCCAGAGTCTAAGAGCCAAGAAGGCCTTTGAAGATAACATTCCTTCTAAAATAAGATGGGCACCATCTTGAGAGGGAAAAGAAAAAAAAGACACAGCTTCTTTTAAATAAACAGGCACATCTGTAAAGATAAAGCTCTATGATTTGGGAAGAAAAACTAACCGTGACAAAATAAAGCACCAGCAGAGACAACTGGAGAGGGAAGAACATAAAATTGAGCCAAGGCTGCCTGCCGAAATGGGTCTGCTCCTACGTGTTTATTATTCCTTGACATTTAAAGCTGTTGCAATTTTTCTTTCTTGCTTCCTGCATCCTTCTCTTTTTCCTCTGTTTTTAGCAACTTTTTAGAGGGAAAAAAGGCAGATGTCTTTGAGTTGAATGATGTGGCTGACCTCACACAGCTTTCTTCATTGCCTTCATTTTGCTTCAACAAATGCTGTCAAATCCTCCCTAAAAATGATGCCTTTGACTTTCTTAAGACAAATATGCTACCAAAAAAGAATCTTTTCTTATCAGAAAGGGGCAGGAGAAATAGTTCCCACAATCCTTGCGGTTATGGAGTTTTCCTCTTTGTACCAAGTTCAATATTCCATTTCCACCCCCATTTCAGATGTTTTACTAAATATGTTTGAATGAGTTCTGTTGTTACAGGCATGGTCAACTTTGATTTGATCTTTAGCTGAAGGACTTTGTAAATTGTAAAGTTATAATCCAATGTGATTTTCTTTTCTTTTCTTTTCTTTTCTCTCTCTTTTTCTTTCTTTCTTTTTTTTTTTTTTTTTTTTGAGACAAGAGCTTGCTCTGTTGCCCAGGCTGGAGTGCAGTGGCCCACTGCGGTCTCTAATTCCTGGGCTCAAGTGACTTCCTGCCTCAGCCTTTGAGTAGCTGGGACTATAAGCACCTGCCACCACGCCCAGCTATTTGTGTGTGTGTGTGTGTGTGTGTGTGTGTGTGTGTGTGTGTGTGTGTGTGTGTTAGAGATAAAATGATAAGATCTGGTATGCTGCCCTGGCTAGTCTTGAACCCCTGGGCTCAAGCAATCCTCCCACCTTGGCCTCCCAAAATGCCAGGATTACAGGTGTGAGTCAACACACCAGCCCCAAAGTGATTTTTATTAGAATTATTATCATTAAATTTCCATCGCTCCTCCCTCTCATTCCTTCATGGGTTTACAATCAGAGTTTGCTGATCAGAGGTTCTTCTGGCCTCCTCCCCTAGGTGCATGGTTGGAAGACACATGCCTGGTATTAAGACATAATATATAAAAACTTGGGTGTGCAGGAGGGACTCTTGATACAGTCCTCTCCCTCTTTTCTTGGGTCCAGTCTGTCCTGTTTCAATCACTTTCTCTCCTGGAAAACGGTGGCCAATGTTGGGATGAGAGAGTGAGAGCACAGTTCTCCAGTGGCAGAGAACTGGCTCTGGAAAGGGAAGGTGGGGAAAGCTTTCCAGGGCTTTGTAAAATGGGCTTCTAGGTAAACGCAGAACTGAGTCCCACCAAGGGGCCAGAACTCTGGCTGTTGACTTTCAAAAAGGCATGACATATGCTCCCATCCAGCTCTCCCTTGCTCATGAAAATTGATGCTTGTTTTCCTGATATTCATCAGTAATAGTAATACTGTTTGGCTCCTGGGCTTTTTGAAACTCTTCCTTTCTGTTTTCATAACTCTCTTCTCTCTTCATATTCAGTTTCAAGGATTAGGCTATCAGACTATAATGGAGTTGGTAGATGCTCAGTCCGGACAATTTTTCCCTCCCCCTACTCTTCCTTTGTAATTGATAGATATGGCTCTGACATTCCATCCATAAGCCACTATAACATTTCAAGTGGTTTTCACTGCATTCTTGGTATGTATGAAACAACTTTTGACTTCGAATTCTGCAAATTATTCCACAGGCTGAATAACATGCAGTTGCCAATCTATCACCTTTATGTCTTCAAGTCACCTTAAGACCTAAGTACTGTAAGGGACGCTTCAGCTCTTGCTGTCTTGATTTGATACCAGCGAAGGTCATCAATAAATATAAACCAAAATTCTTGAGTTAGCTTAGCTTTTAACAAAAAAGAAGGAAGTCATGTTTGATTCACACTTGAATCCTTGCCCCTCCACCTTAGAGACTAACATTGTTAGAACTGCAAGAGGCAGAGAAATGGTTAAACAGAGAGGATTGTACAAAGCATTAGGCTGAAATTGGATATTCATTTTCTGAGTAACTGAACAATGGTATAAAGCCAGCCAGTGTCTTGGGAAGTCTAGGAATATTTCAAGAGCAGTTCTCTGCTTTGATTTCTGAATCACATAATTTCAATATGAGTCAAGTACAAGTAATTTCATAGACACGTTTCTGTAAATCTGTTATCAACCTCTAAAAGAATCACCTAATGTTAAACACCTTTCTCTGAAACAAAACAAAACAAACCACTCAAACCCTTATACTTTCTTAGTTCATTAACCTCTAGTAATAACAAAAATAGCCACGAACACTTACGAACATTCGCTGCACCAGGCACTGGTTTTAACTCTTGGTAGGTATGATGTTTATTCCTTACAACAATCTAGGAGCTGAAAATGATCAATGTCCCCATTGTACAGAGAAAGACTCTGAGTCCCGAATTGGTAGGCATGGGGCTCAGGGCTGCACAGCTGCAAAGTAGTGGAATCAAATTTGAGCCTAATTCAATTCCAGGGCTCCTGGTAGTAAACTGCTAGGCAGGCAATTATGTGTCTGAATGAGTCCAGTGAAGAAAATGTACAAAATGTACAAAAATTCTCCGATTTTCTTTTAAAAAATGGCGAGGTTTCTCCCCATAATTTTAGAAGGGGATGGCATTCAGAAAAATGCTTGCTTTCTACTTCCGTGTTTCAGAATATCTAAATTGACTCATTCCTAATCTTCAAAATTTGTACATTTCACACCAGGAAAGACAGTCAAAGAAGGGAACATTTTATTCCCAACTGACATTCTGGGTTTAAATATCCTTTGCAACAGTTTTGTTTTGAAAGATCTCGTTGGTTGCATATGAACCTGCCAGATGTCAGCAATGTGTCTGCCATGTACAATATCCCCCAAAGACTAAAAATACTTCTTGCTGATATCGTATTTTGAAATAACCCGCAAACAGCAAACATCACGTACCTGCTACATCACTAAGTGCCTGTGTAAACACCTCTGAAACAACAGATGTGCTGGGCTCTTGTTGTTCCCTCGGAATAACAAAATGACTTGTCGGGGAGCGGATGTTCCCCTCACTTGTTCATCACATTTATAATTTCAACAGGAATCCATGAGTTCTCATCATCAGATCTATTCCAGGTCCTGGAATCCACCTGTGGCTACTGGCAGGTTTCTGCAGGTGTTTGCCCGTGGGAAGCTGTCAAGCCTTGGTCTAAATCTGGGCAAAGCTCCTGACAGAAGGATATTAACCGGCAGGATCTGTTTCAGGTGTCAGAATTTCTTTCTGGGACACAGACATATAGGTGGAATCAGCACTCAAAAATAAATTGGTGATGGGGAGGGCAGAGAAGTCTGTGGCTGAGCTGATCAGGCAGCAGAATGGTTACCTGGAAAATGCTGGGTGATTGATGAAAACTGACACGTGACAGGGGCCGCGAGAGACCCGGTGCTGCAAATGAGTGGCATTTTGAGTTACTTCAAGGGAAGAGCAGGGACATTTCAAGAAGCCGGATCCCAAAGGCAAAGAAAATGACATCAAATACGGACAAATACGGAACTATGATTTGAACTGCAAGCTTCCCCACAACGACGAGGATCAATACCTCATATCTTCAAGTGCTTTGCAATTATCAAAGCCTTTTTAGGTGGATTGTGTCGTTTAACTGATTAGGAACCTGGGACTTAGAAGGGGATCCAGAACTTAAACCCAGATAAGGGAAGACAACAAAAAGGAAACAAAATAAAAGGTGATCGTAAGGTCTGCTCCCTGGAACTAAAGGCATGAGAAAAGAGTTGTGTAAAATGGCTTAACCTAAAAAGAATCACGTGAGATGAGCCATGCTAATTTTATGAAGATACACACAGGCACCGACTCTGTCTACAGCAGAGCCCTGTGGTTCCGGGAGGAAGCATTCAATTACAGTCAGAAGACCTGCATTCTAGACTTGGCTCCATCAGATACCCAATGTGTAACGTAGGTGATGTCATGTAACATGTCCAAGTTCAAGTGTCTGAATCTGCAAAATAGGAGTAACGGGACCTGCCTTCCACTAACATGTCCAAGTTCGAGAGAGAGAGAGAGAGACAGATTGCCAAAAAAGTATACATATTTTAAGAAAGGAAAAAAAATTATTAAAATTGTAATACTTAAGATGAATACAAGTTATGTTTGATTTCTGCAATCACAAGAGGTGCTCAGAGTGGTTGCCATCAGCAGCCAGACACTTTTAATTACAGCAAATATCTCTTAACATCGCTTAAAACGTGTGTACAATTTTTTGGTACCGCTGGTCTAGGTGAACGTTCTTACAGTATTGCTTGGCACTTAAGAGTCAAGCAAAAATGTTAGTTTAAGGTGATCATCACCTACAAGTGTCTGTGAATATTACAAATTCAAGTCATAAGATCTCCCTCTATGAATTAGATAGGGTTCCCACTCTACAAGTAAGGAAAATGGAAACTGAGTGGTCAGCTTGTGGACCTGACATTAGAAATTAGGTCTTTGAACTTCTGATCCCTGGATCTTTCATTGGGGAAATAAATCCTTTGAAAACTGAATACCTCATGTTCTTAGTTATCATTGGGAACTACCCGCTGGGTACATGTGGATATAAAGATGGGGACACAGACACTGAGGACTCCTTAAGAGGGAAGGGAGGAAGGGGGCCAAGGATGGGACACCTAGCCATTGAGTATCGCGCTCACCATTTGGATGACGAGTTTATTAGAATCCCAAACCTGACCATCACACATTATACCCGTGTAACAAACTTGCACATGCACCCCTTGAGTCTAAAATTTAAACAATATACATTGTGTCCCAAGTCACAAAGCTACAAAAGGGATGGGAGACAGCATTTGACACCAGGACTATCCAAATCTAAAACCTGTGCTTTTTAGGCCATATCTCTGAAAAACTAAAAATTGCTGATATTTTTCTTCACCCTTTACCTACTGTTGATCACGAGTGACTACCACTCATTTGCAGGTAAACATCAAGATGGTGTTCTGCCAGTTTGGAGAGATAGATAAATTTGGGGGTTAGAACATTGTAAAGTCATGATATGCTTGGCCTTTACGGTAAAAACAGAAGTTCGCCCCTACAAGTTAATTTCAGTCTTGGTTCATGAGAATTTGACTAGGCAGGGCTTGCCTGGCGTGTCTTTAAGATGGTATATTCGATTTAGTTACCATGGCTGAAAGATGAGACTGGAGAAGATAGCATTATAGACAGTCAGTGTTTCTTCTCCTTTCCCTGATAGTAAATTGCTATATATAATCACATAGCCAGAGGGGATAGCTTAGTGAAGTAAGCTCCAGGTTTGCCAGCCTAGGCAGTTTAAAACCTCAAGTTCTAATCCCAGCAGAGTCTGCGCATGACTCTTCATCTCCTTGAGTTTGATCAATTACATTTCATAGATTTTTTTATTATGTAAGAGACTCAAATAAGTCTTTATAACCTCAATTCAGTCTATCTAAATACCTTGTACTTTTTATTTACCTAAGTATTGAATTTCAGGCTTACTGTTTCTAACACCTTCACTACAGTCAGAGAGAAAATTATGTGAAAACTTTTAAATAAGACGAAACTGTTTTGGTGGAATCATGCACGGTATCTTTTTTACACACGGATCTGCCTGGACGGGTGGAGAGATAGGTCCCTGAAATTAAGAGGAATCTAGCGTAATAAAGGACATTAACCACCATGTATTGAATAACTCCCATGTGCCTGGCACTCATCACGAATGAGCTCATGCAATCCTCACTGCTCACTTGTAAGGTAGATATTGCTATACCCATGTCACAGAGAAATCTGAATGCCCTGTCCAAAGTCATACCGGCGAGACTGAGAAAGCTGGAGATCTAAACAGGTGTTTGACCCCAAAGTCCATGCGGGCGCATTTATCTGCGCTTCCTTGAAATTACTGTAAGAGTAATTAGAAAAATGAGAAGGAAGTGTGGGACAGTTACCAAAAATGGAGTTGCAAAGCGAAAGCCTAAATCAGGGCCAGGCTCAGTGGCTCAGCCTGTAATCCCAACACTTTGGTAGGCTGAGACAAGTGGATTGCCTGAGCCCGTGGGTTCGAGACTAGCCGGGCAACTTGGCGAGACCTCATCTCTACAATAAATAAAAAATTAGCTGGGCGTGGTAGTGTGCGCCTGTGGTTCCGGCTACTCGGAAGGCTGAGGCGGAAGGATCGCTGGAGCCCAGCAGGTTGATGCTGGGGTGGCCGTGAATGTGCCACAGCACTCCAGCCTGGGTGAGACTCCAACTCAAAATGAATGAATGAATGAATGAATGAACCTTCCATCCCCTGTTCATATCTTTCCAACAATCAGGTAATCATCCTACTATAACACCCTTATAGTGCTGACTATGTTAGGAAAGAAGCCACAGGTAAAATCAACCGTGTCCCCATGTTTTCTGGTGAGGGTGACTCTCTGGGTGCCATTAACTGATACCATGTATTCAGGAGTAGAAACAAATCAAAAAATGAAGGGTGAGAGTGAGCATGGTCTTATCAGTCTGAGACTCTTTGAGTTTGAAGTGCCTGAGAAGCACCCAGATAGGGGTGTAGAGTAGAAAACTGGATACCTGAGTCTGAAGAACGTGAAATGTTCAGGACTGGAGACCTTGATTGGGAATTATCAACATTTAGGAGATAGTTGAAACCATAAGAGAGGATGAGCTCACCCAAAGAGAGAAGATACAGAAAAAAGAGTAGTGGGGCAGAGCAGAATGCTGGAAAATGCCAAGAAAAAAGTGAACTGGAAGGACATCTGTAGAGGTCAGTGAACCAGATGAGAAGAGTGATGGGTAAACCAAATTTGAAGAGCAATGTTTTCCAGAGGGTATTTCTAGTTTTGTAATATGATGAGTTTTCCAGGTTAAAGCCAAACAGCCTTGCCAAACTTCATTGTAAATCTTTAAAGGGGATTATGGTATAAAGAGCTTTCTAAAATCATTTCACCACATTTAACTCTTCATTTTACATAACACCTATTCCCATCCCTCAAAACTACTGTTCGTTGGGACATGTCTTGGGAAAACCTAGGTCATTAGTTTCACTGAACAAGAAATTGTCTGTGATATCAGTGCTACAGAGAAATCCAGTCTAAAGAAGACTCCATAAAGACCAGATTTTGACAACTGCCAAGTCATTGATTACCTTTATCAAGGCAATTTTAGTGGAGTAAATAAAGGATGGATTCACCCAAGAAAAACGAAGGATTCACTAAGAAGAAGTGAGGATAGTATATGCATTTCAAAATATCAAGCTGTACACCTTAAATAGAGTAAGTCCCCTACATATGAACCTTCAAATTGCAAACTTTCAAAGATGCGAGTGTGCTTTTACATGTCCAATCATGTAAATTAGCTCATGTGTCTGGCATACATAGTCACATACATGCATCCTCTACAAATGTTTGTGCTTTTGAGTACTTTGCTGTATACAGTAGGGTAGGACAGTATCTTTATTTTGAGCCCAGGATGTCTGGAAGCAAGCAGAAAAGTAGCGGGGATGTAACTGGCACTGTTTAGCTGATTGTGTTTGTTGGGTTCCTAGATTTGCTTTGTTGAACTTACAAACATGCTCTCGGAATGAGATTTGCTTGTATGTAGGGGACTTACTGTATATGCAAATATTATTTGCCAAATATACCCCAGTGAAGATGAAAAGAAGTGAGGATGTCAAAATAACGCATGTTGATTCCTCTTTCAAACAACATGGGCTTGAAAGAAAGGACAGGCAAGTAGGGTGGTAACTAGGAGGAATGTAGCATCAATCTGACATTTCAGGATTGGAAGAGCTTTGTGCAAATTTGTAGGCTGGAAGGAAAAAGTGAGTGGGGGGAGGAAAGGGGCGGTGGAGAGAGAGAGAGAGAGAAAGAGAGAGAGGAAGAGAGAGAAGAGACACACAGAGAGAAAAGCCAAAAGTATATTGAGCGGAGGGGGCCTAGAAGGTCAGAGTGTAGGTGCTATATCAAATCGCTGAATATAAGATTAACTGGGGCAATAGGGAACATGGGGTGTGCTCACATCAAAATAACTACCTATGAGAAGCAGGAGCTTAATGCGAATTAGGAGTCAGGAGCATGGGGCAAGGCTCTTTCCAAGGGGTGGTCTCTGACATGGGCTTGGAAGCAGAGGAGAGAGGCATGAAAGGCATGACAGGTCTTCCAAAGGGACAGGAGCCCGAGAAGGTGTTGGGGTATGAAATAACAGAGTGCACACAAGGAAGGACATTTAGGATCAAAGTTATAGGACTTTTCATCATAAGCTAGTTCTTGTTCATTGAATGCCACTGGTTGCATGGAATGGGAGATCTGTGACTGACTATGGGCAGCTTTTTGGGGGTAATTTATTGGTAACAGTAATTTTGGTAATTTGAAAATTCGGTGATTTAAAAATTATTTGATGCCCTATATCTAAAGTTACATAGACAATTTTTTTATTAAAAAGAAAAGGAGTGTGAAGAAACACACAGTTGTCTTTTGAAGAACTAAAGAGTGTAAGCAGGCAAATCAGAACAAAGCCACATCTTTAAGGACAGAAATGACGTGTTGCTCATTTTGCTAATTTGGAATGAAGAGTTGAGTCAAGGATTTATGTAAAACCAGAATCTGGAAAGAAAAGTGTGTTGTAGATTTGAACATGATTATATTTCTCATGTTGCTGGAATGATATCCTTTCCCAGACACGAAAATGAGAATTATTATTAGTGATTACTGTTTACTACTTGGAGATGTAAAATAATCAGTATTTTGGGTAATATTTTAAAAACAATCATTTGAAAAGTTTTGCCTGTATGTGTAATTCAAAGCAAGAACTCACGAGCCATCTCTTGTTTATGGAGGAAATGTGAATACTGGAATTTGGATGCATTCAGAAATCATTTCTACAAGTGACTTTTGTTCTTAAAAGATTGCATCAACACAAGCTTTTCAGTTGCTTTCTTCTATTCCACTGCATTTTAATCCTTTAGCCAGACATATTAAAAAATAATAACAGAAATGGAAATTATCCAGTTCTAAAGATGCTATTGTAGTTGTTTTAATTAGAAGCCTGCCCCGCTCAATGGCTTGATGAAGCATCACTGTTAGTCTACACTAACAGGGAGAGAATGGGTTCCTCCGCATCTCAAACTAGTGTTTTAGCGACAATTATTAGGGTGTAAATTGGTTACCTCTGACACCAGCATCAGCTAACATCCTGTTGATGGAACAGGACCATTAAATCTACATATCTTTAATTGCCACAGACACAGAGGATAACCATCTTCCTTATGTAGTAAAAGCTTATATGAAAATAGACCTCAAGTAACAAGATATGACTTCCAATGCGATTATTTTGGAGAATGCATTTATATTTGTTATGTATGTTTGGAGGCAAAGAACTATGGTGGCCATGTCTTCCTTTATGCATAGTGGGTGAATAATGACTTAGTTGTTCACATAAGAGAGAATGGAAGGTGTGGGTGGAGGGGAGAAAGCGGAGAACACAGTATCGCATGTGCCTTTGTATGTGTAGCAAAATAGGAATGTTTATGGTTTGTTCACTACTAGTCTGCAAACTAGATAGACTGGGTTGAGTGTGGCAGCTCACACCTGTAATCCCAGCACTTTGGGAGATCAAGGCAGGAGGATCACTTGAGGGCAGGAGTTAGAGACTAGCCTGGGCAACATAGAGAGAAAACCTCGTCTTTACAAAAAAATACCAAAAACTAAGCTGGACATGGAGGCGTGGATGTATAGTCCCAGCTACTAGGCGGCTGAGGCAGGAGGATGACGTGAGCCCAGGAACTTAAGGCTGCAGTGAGCTGTGTGATCACGCCTCTGCATTCCATCCTGGACTGCAGAGTCAGGCCTAGCCTCAAAAGATCCCAGAAGCTAAAGAAATAGACTGATCTACAATTAATGTAAGGGCCGAGTCTCCATTTCATATGAAAAAACTGTCTCTTCCCAATACTGGCAACCCTCCTGGCCATAATTCCTAGAGACCCTTACCACTGCTGCGTCCGCTTTACATCCACCCCTAGCCTGGGACTTAGTGGAAATCACCCCATACCTTTTAGGGTTTGCCCGAGTCCCACATTGTGAAGCTGTCCCCAGATACTCTCAGACTCATTCTCACAGCCTTAATCTACCAGAAAAAGCAAGGTTTTTGTTCATCTTATTTGCACTTATTAGAACTAGCTAATGCATTTTGGTTTCAAACAAAAAAAAAGGCTCTTTATTGTTAGAGTAATTATATTTTATTATTCATTTTAACTCCAGTCATTATAACTCCAGTCATTAGAAGTTTATCTCCTTAGACATCATGAATAATAAACTTCAGCTGTAACTACAAAGGTTTGGCCTATGGATTTTTTACCAAGAAAAGCAATATTGTGCATTAAGCAATGGTCCCACCCCTGCTAACTGAATGGTTTTTTAAACCACTTTTAGTGAAATGTATTTGTATGTTGTCATTTTTTCTGACACATTATTTCAAGCCTAAAAGAACACAGAGTGCAGTGCAATATAACTAGAATACAACACACATGTGTCCATTACCAGAACCTCACAATTAGTTAGGCTTTTCAAAAGTTACCTAAAAGAGGCTGGGGACAGTGGCTCAAGCCTATAATCCCAGCACTTTGGGAGGCTGAGGCAGGAGGATCACTTGGGCAACTCACCAGGGGCAAGACCAACTTGGGCAACATTGCCAGACAGCATCTCTACCCACACCTCCCCACCCCCCCAAAAAAATTAGCTGGCTATGATGGTGTGCGCCTGTAGTCCCAGGTACTCAGGAGGCTGAGGCAGGAGGACCACCTGAGCTCAGGAGTCTGAGGAGGCAGTGAGCTGTCATCACACCACTGCTCTCTAGCCTGGATGACAGAGCCAGACCCCGTCTCTTAAAACAAAATTTAAAAATTTTAAAAATACACAAACATTATCTAAAAGATATCTTGCTTCCTAAGCACTCCTCCCTCTTACAGCAATTAAAGATCTAATACCTGTTGGGTTTTGGAAATAACAACTCCTTTCTCCATTCCGACATCAGAAGAAGCAGAAAGCAAATTATTTCCATAATTTAAAATGCAGCATGATGTATGCATATTTAACTTTGGAAACATCGCTAGGTGGCAGCTGGTATTCTAAACGTCATCGTGCATTCCACCCAGGGGAATGGAACACAGATTGTTTATAGAAAATGAAAAACTAGGTGCTCCAAATTTAAAAGCCAAGATTTTGGTTTTTTTTTTTTTGAGTCAGAATCTCACTCTGTCGCCCAGGTTGGCGTGCAGTGGCATGCTCACAGTCACTCCACCGTCAACCCACTGGGCTCAGACAATCCTTCCGCCTCAGCCTTCCAAGTAGCCAAACTACAGGCGCATGCTACCACGCCCGACTAATTTCTTGATATATTGTGGAGACAAGGTCTCACCAAGTTGCCCAGGCTGGTCTTGAATCCCTGGGCTCTGGAAACCCTCATGCCTTGGCCTCCCAAGGTGCTAGGATTACAGGCTTGAGCCACCGTGCCTGGCCAAGATTTATTTTTTTTCTGCGTCAAAAGAACGAACATTTTGGCCATCATGAACCAAAAAGGATGCATTGTCCATTTCTGATTATTTAGCAGCAGTGATTAAGCGGGGGCTCTTTTCCAGCCCCCCCAATTCCTCTGGCTGCCAACTCTATGATATTTTGTTGCCCTTTCTATAAGCTCCGGGAGAAAAGTGAGGTCGAGGCAGTTCATTTCACTTTCTTTTCCCAGTTGTTAATATGTCCAGAGGGGCATATAGTTGAAATTGTAGGCTTAAGGTGCAATTTTCAGATCATGGTAGATTTTAATGATCTACATGCTCTACTTCCTAAGTGCTAAAGACAATAAAAAGAAGCCAGGCATGGTGGCTCACACCTGTAATCCCGGCACTTCGGGAGACCGAGGCGAGAGGATTGCTTGAGCCCAGAGTTCAAGACCAGCCTAGGCAATATAGCAGGCTCTCATCTCTACAAACAATTAAAAAAAAAAAAAATCCAGGCATGGTGGCATACACCTCTAGTCCCATTTACTTGGGAGGCTGAGGTGGAAGGATCGCCTGAACCCAGGAGTCTGAGGCTGAGGTGAGCTTGAGCGTGCCACTGCACTCTAGCCCGGTAGCCTGGGCAACAGAGTGAGACCCCAACTTAAAAAAAAATAGAGAAGTATGTGTGTGTGTAATTACTTCAATAATCCACATCACAGCATCCCTCTAAATCCACCCCTCCCCCCGCCGCCATTGTAAAGCACAACTGTTAGTTTTACGTTTATCCCAAGATACTTTGCCCGAGAACTCCAAGGTCCTCACTGACCCAGGGCCCCAGCTGCTGGGCTCTGAAGTCCATCAGCCATGTCCTCCAAGGTCCCGCTTCCCACCGGCTGCTGCCAGCCATTGATTGAGCACAGCAGGGACACTAAAGCAGGCTCCTTCCTGGGAGACAACCTTGCTCTGTCCTTCTCAGGCTGTGCTGCGAACTGGGCGACTTCCACCCACCTTCGTTTTCTCAGGGTCAGAAGCTGCACCGTGGCCTAAGCACCCTCCTGGCTTCCTCCCTAAATTCTCCCCTGATGAAATCCTTGCCTGCACGTTTTCCCCTTGGCGCCTTCTTGAAGGGCTAGGACCAACGCAGTCTATTACTCTATGTGAAAGTTTTGTTTGGCCTAAGGACTTCTCCTACGTAGTGAACTACAACCTAACTGGATGTGTAAACCGACTGGAACCCATCCTTAAGCCAATTACCGAGCCAATTATTTTCAGCCAATTGGCCAAGTTTCGGCCAATTAAAGGCGGCCAACGTTTCAAACCGGTTCAAATGCGGCAAACGCTGAGCTGTAACCAGTCTACCTGTGTCTATGCCTCTGTTTTCTGTCCCTCCTATTCTGTTTCTGTCCAGAAATCCTCTTTGACCATGTGGCAGTGCCGGAGTCTGGCTGAATGTATTTTGGTTAGGAGAGCTGCCCGATTCTCTAATTGCTCTTTGCTCAATTAAACACCGTTGCATTTAATTTGTGTGAAGTTTTTCTTTTAGCAAACGTATGCATCGGCAATCAATGAAATTCATCCAGGCATTTCCCTGCATGTGTGTGTGTGCGCGTTTACTCAGGAATTCCCAGCTTCACAAATGGCCAACTTGGATTAGTTACACTGGTTCACCCCCAACGATACCAGCTGGGTCGCCATGGGAATTACTTTTTCTCTCTGATTTGCCACAGTGATTGCTTTCATTGACTCCTTTCCCTTACCCCACAATGACAGAGATGCCACCTGTGACCTGGGCTCCAGTGTGTACTCTGGGTGGATCCTAGAGTCCCAGCGACCACAGGATTGCTGGAAACTCACTGACCGGCTGCAGCGATTCCGGCTGACCTCTGTCCATTTCCTCAATGTCCTATCCCCAGACGTTCTTCTCTTTCTCAACACAGAACCCCTGCTTAGCCCCAGGTGTTGAGGTTTGCCCCTAAAAGGAAGGTGAACAGATATCCCATGGATCATCTCTCTCAGCTAGAAGTCCTTCATAAATGTGCATAAAAAAGGGAGAGTGGAAGATTTGGAGCATAGTAGAAAGTCCAGAGATGAAGTGGGGAGGGAACATGCTGTGGTTGATAGAAATGAAAATATCTAAGCAGGTCTGTCCATGGTTGCACCTTCAGAAGCAAGGAAAGAGATTATGGAAAAGGAGATCAAAAACATCCTCAGTGCCGGGCTCGGTGGCTCAGCCTGTAATCCTGCGCTTTGGGAGGGTGAGGTGAGCGGATTGCCTGAGTCCGCGGGTTCGAGACCCGCCTGGGCAACTTGGTGAGCCCTCATCTCTACGATAAATCAAAAAATTAGCCAGGCGTGGTAGCGCGCGCCTGTAGTTCCAGCTACTTGGAAGGCTGAGGCGGAAGGATCGCCGGAGCCCGGCAGGTCGAGGCTGCGGAGACCGGGAGCGGCCACTGCACTCCAGTCTGGGCGACAGAGTGAGGCTCCAACTCAAAAAAAACAAAAAACAAACAAACAAAAATCCTCAGTAATTGACGTCAGATGACACGTAGGTTTCGCAAGCTCCTCAGCCCCACCCTACGACACCCACGGACCCAAGGAGGGAAGAAAGACACCATCAGAATCTTCCCCATCACTGACTAATAAAAGGTGGGGTGCAAGGGGGGTCTGTGGGTCAGCTTTGGTGAGGATGGGGCATGTAGGATAGATATCAGATCCCCAGAATACTGCATATTGGATACGCCAAAGAAAGCCCAAACATAAGGCGTCCAAACTGGAACTCTCCAACTGCTCCCTCCCTGTTTGTTTACTCACATACTCTGTTTCAGTGGGTGGTGGTAGACAGTGGTAAATCCTAAAGTTCTAGAAGCACAGTAGTAGGACCCGTGGCACTCTTAGGGACTATTTTGTGTTAGAGACATTTGTGACCTTTGCTTATCACAACCCTTCAATGGCAAAAGACATTTTTGAGTTCCAAACAGCATATTCCAAATACACTGTGGAATATGATCCATTCGTAAGTTGGGTAATAACTGTGCTAATGATGTGGGATACAGCCTCATTTAGAAAATTATTATTATCATTAATCAGTTACAGTTATTCATTCATAGCCTGATGTATTTGGAGCTTAGCTTGGTTTCTTTCGGGTCTTTTAACTCATGGCTTTCGCATTAGTTCCCTTGACTCTATTTGTTTCTATGAATCGCATTTTGTGTTCATAAATCCCACTTTAAAATGGGTAGAACACAGGGTCATGGCTCACGCCTGTCATTCCAGCACTTTGGGAGGCAGAGGTGAGAGGCTTGGAGGCAGAGGTGAGAGGGTTCAAGACCAGACTGGGCAACTTGGCGAGACCTTGTCTCTACAATAAATTTTTTAAAGAAATTAACCGGGTGTGATGGTGTGTGCCCGTGGTTCCAGAAACTTGAAAGGCTGAGGCAAAAGGATTGCCTGAGCCCAGGAGGTCCAGGCTGTGGTAGCCATTATTGTGCCACTGCATTCTAGCCTGGGCAACAGAGTGAGACTCCAACAACCACCACAACAACAAAAAGGTAGAAATTTTAAATATCATTCAATAAAATTTGGAGGAGATTTTAACCTTGAATCTGAAGTCATGATTCCCTAAGTGTATCAGTATCATCTGAGAATTCATCCGAAATGTAGATTTGTATCCCCACCCCATAACTACTAAGTCAAAAATGCTGGGACTGGGCTCAAATTGTAGTATAACAAGCCTTTTGGTGATTCTCATCCAGGCTCAGGTTTGAGATCTAATGTCTCTACTAGCTTTAGGCCAGAAATTATACCAACCATGGGTCAATTAAAGCTGTGTTAAGTCCTCTATGTAATAGTCTATATGTAATAGAATACAAAAATAGCTCCAAGAGTGAGTTTTGTCTCCTAGAGTTTCCAACCAAGTTGGGGAAATTCACACATATGAAATTAACAGAAAACTGATAGGACACAGAATAATTAAATTTGTACAAATCGAACCATACCACAAGATATTCAAGAGAGAGGACCATATTCATTGGACTATATCAATTTGGATATGATTCAACATTGGCCTTACAGACACATAATTAATGTTGATGGAAAGGCAAGATGCTCACCTAGTTAAATGAGAAGGACAAAGGTAGAGATTTTTTTTCTTGGACTCTGAGAACTGGGTTAGGGGTAAAGTGAATCGTATCTCTAAATACGCTATTTTAATCATCAGAGACAACGACTCCACAGTTTTTCTCATTAAACCATGCCAGTATTACCACTGTGGGTTTTTTTCATGCCCTGTTGAAATCTTTCCTCACTGACCAGAAAAGAAGTTCTTCATTGTTAATTCATAATTGACATTGCGAGACAGTGTGGTGTGGAAGCATTTTGCCAGTTTAAGATGTTATATAAAAGTTAGATATAGCCAGGCTCCGTGGCTCAGCCTGTAATCCCGTGCCTTTGGGAGGCTGAGGTGAGTGGATTGCCTAAGCCCACGGGTTCGAGACCCGCCTGGGCAGGCGAGACCTCATCTCTATAGTAAATCAAAAAACTAGCCGGGCGTGGTAGCGCATGCCTGTAATTCCGGCTACTCGGAAGGCTGAGGCGGAAGGATCGCCAGAGCCCAGCAGGTCGAGGCTGCGGTGGCCGGGAGCGGCCACTGCACTCCAGTGTGGGTGACAGAGTGAGACTCCAATTCAAAAAAAAAAAAAAAAAGTTGGATATTTGCTGCTAGTATTATTATTGCTTGGTTTTAAAAGCTGCACTGCTTCTGCATGAGAGGCTTAATGATTTTGTTGATTCTAAAATGGCAATAACAGAAGTGAAGTTTCACACAGTTTAAAATTTTTAGAAAATCTGTTTTCTTATCCCTTCTGTAGATGTGACCGAAGGCTTTCTTTGGCTCTCGAGATGATTTTTTTTTTTGAGTTAGAGTCTCACTCGCCCAGCTAAGATGATCTTGTGTGTGTGTGTGTGTGTGTGTGTGTGTGTGTGTGTGTGTGTGTGTTGGAGTCTCACTCTATCGCCCAGACTGGAGTGCAGTGGCACACTCCTGGCCACTGCAGCCTTGACCTGCTGGGCCCCAGCGATCCTTCCACCTCAGTCTTGCAAGTAGCTGGAACTACAGGCGTGTGCTACCATGCCCGGCTATTTTTTTTTTTATTTAGTGTAGAGATGAGGTCTCACCGAGTTGCCCAGGTGGGTCTCGAACCCGCGGGCTCAGGCAATCCACTCACCTCGGCCTCCCAAAGTGCTGGAATTACAGGCTGAGCCACCGAGCCCGGCTGATGATCTTTTTTTTAAAAGTTGCCGAAACGACATAAAGTCAAGTCCCTTTGAAGGTGGATGGCCTCACGTATAGTTCTATAGGTATGACCCTAAAACCGAAATGGGAATCATTTGCTCACTTTTGGTGGTCACTAATTCTTTTAAGTTACAAAAGTACTGTTTAGTAAATTACCTTTACAAGGCACTGAATGGTATCTTAAAGGCCTAAAAATGTTAAATCACCTTCAAAAAGTGGTCCGTTTGCCCCCCAATCACTGAGAACATCAGTTCAAATAGCTTCAATTTCTTCAGTGCCAAATTCTGATAAACATAAAACACTTTTATAGACATTATCAAATTCACCCTTAACAGCATAGTTAGGGTAAGAGAGGGGAGCTGAGAAAAAGATTTTAGAACTTCTCTTGCAAGAAAAAGCAATTCCATGGGTTTCAAAGAAGATTCTAATTACAAATTTGTCCATTAATTCCAAAATAATATTATCTGAATGTAGCTCTCTCTTTTTTATTGGCCATGCTTTATAATGCTAATAAAGATGTCTATTCTAATATCTCTTTAATTCTGATTTATACTTTCAGGGTGAGCGGAAGCACATACTGTTAGAATTGAGATTCTGGTGCAGAAAAGAATCTTTCTGAATCTTTTTAGACGGCTGTGGATATGGAGGAAACCCAGTAAACGTGTTCATGAGGCGTCTCCAGGGAGTGGGTAGATGTGTATACGAGAATAGGAAAGCCTGACAATTCATTGACGCATTTAGATTTTAATCAACATGGCCAGGGTGATAACTTCAGGAAGGTAAACCCCTTTCTTCACTTATATGGGCACCTTTATCTATTCATGGTGACCTTCCGTTTGGTACTCTTACTCAAAAGTCATAAATTAAATCCAGTTAACGAGATACTTTATCATTTTCCAATGAACCAATGTCTAAAAGCTTTCCAAAGAATAATACTTCATCATTAAAAAGTATTTATAGGGTAGGATGGACCTATGTCCATATGTAGAGGAATTACGCAGAGATTTCACATAGGCAAAAACTAGTCATTGGTGCTTTCCTCTAATTTTTTCTAGCATCATGGAAGAAATATTACATTTTTTTTCTCTTAATTTTTCTCTATCATCTCCCCTCTTCCCTCATTTCCTCACTTTAGTTGTTGAAAAAGAGATTTCTCATGGTGGTACTTCTGTTACTTCAAACACAAAAGCCTCTTATGACAGAATTCTATAACAAGCAGTAGTTCTAAGAGACCTCCAAGGTTTTGTAAATGACCATTGAAAGGCAGAGGGGACAGGACAGGGAGATGGTTTCTTCTGATACTTCTACCATATGGTACCATGACGCTTGTGTATTAAAAATGAGAGAGAAGAGTCTTTTCTAATTTTAGATTAGCTTTTTGTTTTTTCATCCATACGGAGATGGGAGAAAAGGTCTGAGGGAAGGAAAAGAGAAAAGGTTTACATACCCAGAAAGACAATGAAAGATTAACTTCAGAAGATAAAATTAATTGGAAGGCTGAGACGGAAGGATCGCTGGAGCCCAGCAGGTCGAGGCTGCGGTGGCCAGGAGCGTGCCACTGCACTCCAGTCTGGGCGACAGAGTGAGACTTCAACTCAAAAAAAAGAAGATAAAATTAAGTAATATTGAAAAGATTGCAACATTTTTTTGGAGTCTCACTTTGTTGCCCAGACTGGAAAGCAGTGGCATACTCACTGCCACCCCAGCGTCAACTTGCTGGGCTCCGGCGATCCTTCTACCTCAGCCTTCCAAGTAGCTGGAACTACAGGCACACTATCCCTCCCGACTAATTTTTTTGACTTATTGTAAAGATGAGGTCTTGCTAAGTTGCCTGGACTGGTCTTGAACCTGCGGGCTCAGGCGATCCATTTGTCTCGGCCTCCCAAAGTGATGGGATTACAGGCTGAGCCACCCAACCTGGCTGCAACATTTTTTTTTAAACAAAATCTTCCACATCACCGGCAACGTTGTTTAATTAATCAGATGGGGAAATTCACCTGGATGGGAATGTCACCCACTCTTCCTTTAGTATGGCAACATTCCACCACACATTTTTAGTTTTTTCTCTTCAGGAAGTCAAATCATAAACTATAAATACACAGTGTAATCTTCTGCCAATAAAATGAGGTCAGCTTTCCTTTGGGTATCCTTTAAAACTGGAAATCATTACTGTATCTTCCTACTCCAGATCCTCTCACCTACTTGAGAATATACCTCTTCTCCTTTTTTTCTTAGAGAAAAGAAAAACAGAAGACTTTCAATTCCAAAGTAACTCCTTGGCCTTCTTTGGGCCTAAAAACAACAACAACAACAAAAAAGACTTGTAAGGAGATCATATTGGAATTCAAAGTACATTGTGCAGCTGGGGCTGTGCTGAAGAAATAGGTAGAAATATTAGAGCAGTGACAGCGATCTCATTTTATGTCCTCTTTAATCCCATTAGCCAAAGACAATGCTGTCCTTTGAGAAATTTAGGAGCAGAGAGTCCTCTAGCTAGGAGCTCGACCAGTTACAATATCTCCCCTCTCAAATGTGCCTAGTACATTTAAATCTATAAAGCCTAATTAAAAATAAAAAGGAGGTAGATTCTAAGTCATACCTATTAGGCTTGCCATAAAGAATAAGAATGACCTAACTCTGCCATTAACAGAACAACCAGCCAGCTATAACAAGAAGGCTCCACTGACCTGCTCTGTCAGGAAATGGGAATTTGTGTCAAACCAAACATTCTGTTTCATAGAGTATTATCAAAAATACTAGGTATCCATTACCAATTTGCAAGACATGGAGTGCAATCAAATACACTTAACACTAAAACAACACTGAACATATGCTAACCTTTCTCTGACGATTCAAGTCATTTCAGAATTTTTCATCGGTTCCAGGTCACCCTAGGGAACCTCAATTTTCACTATGCCCAGTGAAGCATGGTTACATCCATTAATAAAGGTCTCCATTTGACAGAATGTTCTAACAACTAGCTTGAGCAGTATAATGTTTCTCCTGGATGGGGACTGGACCAAAAAATGTGGATACCAACCAGCTGGGTTTTTTTGCAGCGGATGGTAGTACATTCAAGTTTAGCGCCTCAAAAAGAGTGCTGTCTTCATGTGATATAAATGATCAAGAAGACTTTTCCTACCAGAGATGGGTAGGAAGGAAGAGAGAAGTATAGTTGTGCCAGTCGCCACCACTGTTCTTCCAGCACTTTTAACTGAAAGCTCACCAGTTTCAACCAGCCGGGGGCCTGCGGAACTCCTGTTTCCCCATGGAGGAGTTCACCATCGCAGAAGGGTCGACTGAGAAGTGCATTATCTGGTTATAACAGTCCAACTGCAGTGTGCCACCTTTTTGAGTGGCTGGAGCGTTTAGGAACCTGTAGCAGGGATCCTGACAACTCACTATGTGGATGACCACAGCGCTGGAATAAAAGCATGTTGATGTGAATCTTTTTTCAGTTTTAGTCACACAAGGTGATGGCTACGGGTGCTAATTGAAAAGGAAAACGATAATTCAATGTTATCACAGTTTACACCTACCTCATGCTTTTTCATCCGGAAGACTGAAAACACTTTTCACAAAGGGAAATCATCTAAGGTGACTTCCCCTGGGGTATGGGGTCATTCTGTGTCCCCGAAGAGGCCAGGCAATAATTATGTGATGACAACACCTTCTGCAGATGGACCAGAAAGATCCAAGGAGGAAAAATGGAATATTCAGTCTTAGGAAGCAGGTAGAACTGCACTAAATAACAAAGGCTGGAGATTCAAGAACATTCCTGCAATCCCAGTTTGGTTCGCCATGTGGGATGAGTCTCCAGGAGGGATGAATCTCCCAGCTGGAGACTTGCCATGCTGTCTTGTAACATGCATGGAACAATTTTTAAAAAATAATATCTGTGGCTGGGCTCACGGACTCAGCCTGTCATCCCAGCATTTTGGGAGGCTGAGGCAAGTAGCTTGCTTGAGCCCACAGGTTTGAGCCCAGCCTGGGCAACTTGACGAGACCTTGTCTCTACAATAAATAAAAAAAAATTAGCCGGATGTGGTAGCGCATGCCTGTGGTTCTGACTACTTGGAAGGCTGAGGCGGAAGGATCACCGGAGCCCAGCAAGTTAACAATGGCCGTGAGCATGCCACTGCACTCCAGCCTGGGTGATGGAGTGAGATTCCAACTAAAAAAAAAAAACAATTTGTCTTCAGAATGGAAATCAAAGTATTTTAAATACCGAGTAATACTTAGATGACCAGTCTCCCATTAAAGGATTATATGCCTTTAATAGAAACTGTTGGGCCATAATAAAATTGCCCCTACTTTGATAACTGGTAGGCAGAGATTCCTCAAGTGACAAAAGGTATTAAAATCGACCTGAGACTTCTTGAGACTAAAAAGTGTGTTAGGTTACTCTTGCAAAACATTGGGGTGATATTGGGACCCTATTCTATTCTTTTTAAATTTTTTAAGAGGCAGTGTCTCATTCTGTCACTCATGCTAAAATACAGTGGTATGATCATAGCTCACTACAGCCACAAACTCCTGGTCCCAAGTGATCCTCCCATCTTGGCCTTCCAAGTAGCTGGGACTACAGGTGTGCACCATCATGCCACGCTAATTTTTTATTATTATTTGTAGAGACAAGAGTCTCACCTTGCTGGCCTGGCTGGTCTCAAACTTTTGTCCTCCATTGATCTGCCCCCATCGGACTCCCAGTGTGCTGGGATAACAGGTATGAGCCATTGCTCCCGGCCATCTTTGCTGGTTTTCTAACATATTTGGGAGGCAGAGCATGAGAGGACACTTCAAAATGGGGGCAGGGCAGTGGCTTCCCAAATCAGAGGTCCTCTGTCACAGTTCCACCAGAACACTGTACATTCCGTGTGCTTGCTCGGAGAACCCCAGGCTGTGATGCAAAATATCTTGGGCAGATGGCTGGGTTTCTCACTTCTGTCTCCCTGACTCCACAGTGTGTTCTCTTTTCCCCTTTTAAAATGTGGTTCATTCTAAAAGCAGAAGAATCAGTACCCAGAGGACTTCTGAGGACAGTTCCCTGAGAATTCAGCTGCAAAACCCAAGAGGAGCCATGTCTCTAGAAAGAACCCAAGTGCAGATTTCAGTGAAACATCAAACTCAAGCTTGAGCAAGTTTCTCTTTCCTGTTGTAACTTATCAGATTTCCTCTATCCACCCTTCTCTCTGGGCAGAAGGACAGACAGAGAAACAGAGAGACAGATACATGCTTTCTTGGGCCTAAACATTTCTTTGATGAAAAACAGCTTCCACCTAGTCTCAATGACTTCCTCCTAAAGAATCCCTTGCATTTAATCTGTCTACTTCAACCAGCCTACTGCAGAATTCATACACGTTCCTTCAGTTATACAACTACTCTGAAGCAGGTAACAAAAACGCCAACACATGGGTGATTTTCTTCTGAGCAACTTGAAGTGATTGAAGTGTTTCGTCTCATGGGATGGTGAGAAGGTGATGTAGTTGAGCATATGAGCCCAACTAGGGAGATGGAAAACAAAGACATGGCTTGTGAGTTTCAGGGCCTGGGCTGGTCCTGATCTCCAAACCAGTTTCTCTCCACCAGCTACCACTGCTTTTGAAGTCAGGTGGACGATAAGAAGCTGGAAACCATGGGCGATTTGGAGTCATTTTGCTATAGGGCAGGCTGAGCAGACATCATCGTTAAAGTGTACTCCAGGTAAGAGGTCGTTTACTGATCTCTCTGCCCCTTATCGAGAGAGAGAGAGAGAGAGAGAGAGAGAGAGAGAGAGAGAGAGAGAGAAGAGAGACAGAGAGACAGAGAGACTGAGACTGAAGCTATTTCCTCAGCAAATGTCCAATGGCTTGAGGGTTATTTTATTATTATTATTATTATTTTTTTGAGTTGGAGTCTCACTCTGTCACCCAGACTGGAGTGCAGTGGCCGCTCCCGGCCACCGCAGCCTCGACCTGCTGGGCTCCGGCCATCCTTCCGCCTCAGCCTTCCAAGTACCTGGAACCACAGGCGTGCTACCACGCCTGGCTAATTTTTTGATTTATTGTAGAGATGAGGTCTTGCCAAGTTGCCCAGGCAGATCTCGAACCCGCGGGCTCTGGCAATCCACTCACCTCAGCCTCCCAAAGCATGGGATTACAGGCTGAGCCATTGAGCCCGGCTCTGATGGTTGTTTAAAGTAGACCCTGGTTAATTTCAGTAGGGTGTCTTGTGGCCATAACTCGCACTGCCTCACAGATGAATCAATCCATCCCCTTATATTCAAGCAAAAGGCATCTGGGATCATCCTTCAGAGAGAATGAATGAATCCCAGAGGACACATAAACACAAAAAGAATGTTAATTCTATCACAGCACTAATGTACCATTACCTGTAATACACTTCTTTCAATAAATTCACTGGTACCTCAGGTCATGTCTAAATACGTAACTCAGTTGGAGTGAATCAGTTACACTGGTTACATAGTAGGGACCGCAAATTACCACACGTGGAAATGTCAAGAACTCCAGAGTGCTGTAGCATCTTTTTAGAGGACCTGGGGGGAGAAACTGGTGGCCTTTAGATGTGCAGAGAGCGGCCCTGCAGAAGATTTTACACTTGATTCTGCAGTGCTCACAGGACAGAGCAAGGGCCACTCACAGACGTTATGGGAAGGCAGATTTAGGCTCATAATAAGAGTATCTGAGGTCCCAGGGGACACCCACTGTGTGCAAACCACTTTTGTGGATACTTTTTCTTAGGGCTGTTCACTGAATTGTCTCAAAGGCCTGTCTAGTAGTTGTTATTTAACACCATGGTAGAAGAGTCAACAACAAGGCTCAGAGAAGTTAAGAAAGTGCTTCGGGCCACACTGCTTAGAAGCAGCAGAAGTAAGATGATCCAAACCTGGGCTGCTCCCAAGATTTGGTGGCCAAACTGATGGCCGCCACCTGGGGCAAAACAACACCGGAGAGAAATACGCAAGTCAGTGAAGTACCTGGAACATTTTGCACTCTTGACAGGAAAGCATTTTCTCTAAAAAAGAATGTTAAAGTCCTAAAACTTTGATTATGGAGTTCTCTGGAAGAAATAGAGTGGAGAGACCATAAGCTTCCATTCTTCTTTCTTTCGCTTCTTATTAAGGGCAGTTTTGTGGCAGCAACAAAGGAAAATAACTTGGTATCGATGTTCAGTAAGCTCCCCGTCAAACTCCGAGGAAAAACGGGAAGAAGGATGCCGCTATAAAAATATCGTGTAAACGGATCCATCCACAAGACAACTTTAAACGCTGGGACAAATGGATTCTTGGTTCCCTCTCCTTCCTATTTCTTTGTAACAAGTGTAATCTTTCCTAACTTAGGTCTGAACAATTCCAAATGATGGCTTGATTTGCAGTGATGGACCCGGTAGGAAGCAGGGAGCTCTGTTGAGTGTTTAAACTACTGTGATTGTGCATGGGACATCGGCAAGTCACTTTGTGTCTCTGAGCTTCGGTTTTCTCATGAATAATATGAAGGGCTCCTGTGAGCCCTTTGACCTCAGCCTACATGAACCCAGAGTATCCCTACAACAATAGCCCAGTGTCTGTTTCTTGACTTATCATTGAAATTCCTGGAAATGAGCGAGGTATGTGGTTAAGAATATAGTATCATGGACAATAGCCCTGGGGCCAGATTATTTGGGCTTAAATCTCAGCCACTGCTCCCCTTACTAGCCCGGGCAAAGCATGTGAACTCTCTCTCTAAGCTCGAGCTTTTGCCTCTGTGAAATGGGGATATTAGCAGTACCTACATGACACAGCTGGCTGAAGACTGAATGTGTTCATATATTGAGAGCGTGTGGTCTTATTACTCTTGCTGTGTAGCCAAGGTTGTGAAAGTCTGTGTATTAGGCTCATTCAAGGAGCTCTGAAAAACCCACACGCAAAAGACCCCCTATTTAAGGGGGTCAGATCTCTCAGATCTGGGATAGTTTAGGAGGCTGCAAAGCCTCTGGTGCACAGCTAAAGGGGAAAACTTCATCTTCTCAGTTCATGCGAGGCTCCCAAAGATAACCAAGGCATATTTGCACAGTGTATCTGACCAGGAAGCACACTGGCTTTAGACCCAGACAGACTTGGGTTCAAACACTGCCTTTGTAATTTCTTAGCCATGTGGCCTTGAACAAGTTACGTATCGTCTCTGAGTCTCAGTGTTTTCATCTGTAAAATGGAGAGAATACCATCCTTCTGGCATCTCTTGTGAAGTTTAAAGAGAGATCAATGATGACAAATCTAAAGCCCTAACAGGCAATCAATAAATGATATTTCTAAAAATGTATACTTATCCTTATACAGATTGCTCAAGCCAGAAGGAAAGATCACCAAAACAGAAGCGCTGGGCTACTTGGAGCTTTTGAAACAGGCAGTTGTTCTTCTAAGAACTGTGGATTAAGTTTTTTTTTTTTAACAACAAAGACATGGACATGTTATTTTTTCTCCCTCTGGAATGAAAGATATAACATATTTATGTATTCTTTGCTGCATATTGCCTTTAAAAAAAACCCCATATATCTTGGGGTTTTTCCCAAATCAGTACATAAGAACATCCTCATTCTTACATCACCGAATCACAGTATTCCACAGAATTGATGTTTTGTAATTGAACCCATTCCCTACTGACGGGCATCCATGTTGTTTTCTACCATTTTATTTCTACAAACAATGCAGGGATGGATAACTTTTAAATATGACTTTTCAAACAAATATGTCTATAACTTACATTCCTAGAAGTGGAATTGCTGGTTCAGAAGGGTTGTACATTTGTCATTTTGTTAGAAATTGCCAAATTGCCCTCTATACACTTGTACCAATTTATACTCCCATTAGCAACGGGAGAAGACTTCCTACTGCTCACCCCATCACCAAGACAGTCTGTTGTCAAATCTTCTGAATTTTGCCAATGTGATCATCAAAAGTGGTACCTCGATGTAGTTTAATATGCATTTACCTAATGATGAGTGTGTTGCGATTTTATATGTTTTAGAACAACTTGAACACCCTTTTCTGAAAGTTGATTATTCATATCCTTTGCCTATTTCTCTACTGGCTTCTGGGTTTTGTATAATGGCTTCACAAAGGCTTCCCCCCTCTGACATTTGAAAAGAATTCTCCCATGGTTTCTTCTGTTACGTTTATTATTTTGTACCTCACATTTAAACCTTTGATCCATTTGAAATGTTTCCTGGTGTAAGGTATGGATCTGAGTTCTTTTTAATTGGGTGAATTCTATTTTTTACATTTAGAGAAGAGCAATATATAAGAAAGCATATGTAGGGTAAAAAAAAATCCTTGAAGATGTCATGCAAAGAGAAAATGAACAATTCTTCTTGTGAGATAACTTCAACAGTTGAATTTCTTTCCGTTTTCCTGGTGCAAAAGCAAACTCATTATTCTCCCTCTCTTCAACAGTTGTCACTCATTTGCTAAAAATATTAATCTTAACAGTGCATTGAATTAAAAATTATAGATGCTAACAGCGAGTGAGCATTTCTGAGGCTGACTTGAGTGATGGATCTTATTTTCCTGCCTTTTCGCATGATTCTTTGTCGTGGGCAGCCTAACTCCTTGATTTCCAATGCTTGAAAAGCCTCGATGCAATAACAATATCATCATAAAAGCTAATTAGTAAAGATTTTGTGTCTTGTTAATGATGTACAATTGATTGTGGCTCGAGGACAGAACGAGCTTAAGCACTCAGCCGTGATGAGCCTCGCATTTCATCTTCTTACAATGGGAAGGTGATGGCATGTTTATGACTGTGTTTCGATGATGCAGACATCTGAACCAACTCACCAATCTGTTGCTCTCCCGCTTTATTTTTTCCTACTACCAAACCCCAGCCCTTTAAACATGGAGAGAGAATTCTGGACGCTTGATTACAAGAGGAATGAAGAAAATTAATGACATAGGGACCAAACAGTGAGCAACGATCAGGACTTCATTTATCTATTCTATTTTTGCTCATTATTTTTTAAATTTTGCTATACTTTTTCCCATATATCCATCAACCATATTTAAGCTGTATGAATGCCTGATTTAAAATAAATTTAAAGTAGTCATTTATGCTGGGCACAGTGGCTCACGCCTGTAATCCCAGCACTTTGGGAGGCTAGATGAGAGGAATGCTTGAGGCCAGGAGTTCAAGACCAGCCTGGGCAACATAGCGAGACTCGCATGTCTACAAAACAAGAATAAATAAATTAATTTAAAAAATAAAGTAGCCACTTAATTATAATCCTCCGTCTCTTTTTTCCAGACCATCTCACAATTAATTCCTTATAAATGATTAATTCTTTACAAATTAATAGATCTTGAGAGACACAGATGTAGTTCTAGACAGGTGTTAACATATCTATTTATGGAGAGAAGAAAGCACTATGTGGAGACTCTGGGACTCCCAGGACAAGCCTCTCCCCAGGACTTTATTCCCAGCTTTCTCCCTGGAGTCCAATGACTGGAAACCTCTCCGATTTCTTTCACCCCTCACTGCCTTTCTGACCTTTTCACAGTTTTCTCTTTCACCTCAAGTGGTTCGTGAAGTCACCTACAACTGTAGTTCCAGACTCTGGTGTTTGGTCCAATACCCCATTCTTCTTCTTTTTATTTTTTGAGTCAGGGTCTCACTTTGTCACCCAGACTGGACTACATTGACACGATCACAGTGCATCGCAGCCTCGAGCCCCTGGGCTCAGGTGATCCTTCCACCTCGGCCTCCCAAGTAGCTGGGACTACAGGCAAGTGCCACCACGCCCAGTTAAGTTTTTAATTTTTTTGTAGAGACAAGGTCTCGCTATGTTGCCCAGGCTGGTCTCAAACTCTTAGGCTCAAGCAATCCTCCTGCCTTGGTCTCCCAAAGCGCTGGGATTACAGGTGTGAGCCACCATGCCTGGCCCCAAAACTCCATTCTTTAAAGAGAAAGGAGTCTGGCTTTTTTCAGAGTTGGTCTGGATCACCCAGGTGTGATGAGACATGAAGGTGCAGAACTTCAACAGGGAAGGATTAAGAGTGTGTCATGATGCGGCTTCCGACTGGGAACATACAACCAAGGCAGTCATTCTGGCACAATCATCCCCTGTTGCTGTTTTCTTGGTGCCATCTGGAATTCGCTCTCCTCCTCTCAGAGACTGTGGGGCCAAAGGTGGCCTTTGGTCAAGCCCAGAAGCTCAGTGTACAGAGGACCAGGGAGGCATCTGCCAGTGTAAGAAGCGCTTGGCATTGCGAAGATCGGATCTAGATGTCTCTTCACACAGAATGCCTTTCCCCCTCTCATGCCTGTTAGTTGGTGTGGAGCTGACCTCACTCCATCTGGGCTGCTGGGCCCCTGGGAGGAGAAAGACTGGGCTTGGTTGGGTGAATGGGGGAAAAAACAAAAGACCATCTTCATTTCTACTCCTCTCTGTCTAGGTGACCAGGGTTTTATTTATTTATTTATTTATTTTTTAATTAAAAAATTTTTTGAGTTGGAGTCTCCCTCTGTCTCCCAGACTGGAGTGCAGTGGCCGCTCCCGGCCACTGCAGCCTCGACCTGCTGGGCTCCGGCGATCCTTCCGCCTCAGCCTTCCGAGTGGCTGGAACTAGAGGCGCGCGCTACCACGCCCGGCCGATTTTTTTGATTTATTGTAGAGATGAGGTCTCGTCAAGTTGCCCAGGCGGGTCTCAAACCCGTGGGCTCAGGCAATCCGCTCAGCCTCCCAAAGCGCGTGATGACAGGCTGAGCCTCCGAGCCGGCTCAGAGTTTGATTTAAACAGAAGAGCATGCGGCCTCTTCTTCCCTCTTTGCTCAAGGGTAAAAGGGCTGCTGGAAGGGGCAGCCCCCGGGTGAAGTGGGAGACTGAACACAAGATGAGGAGGGCAGGGCTGCGGTTCCCAGCCTTCAAAACCAGGGTCCTTGGAGGAGGGATACCGCTTGGGGCCGCCCTCAGCCTCCCAGGCAGCCTTCTCCTCCGCCAGCGAAGCTGATAAATTCTGTTTCACTGAACATAGACTTACCACAATTAAGGGCTTGAATCTTTTTTTTTTGAGAGACAAAGTCTTGTTCTGTCGGCCAGGCTGGAGTGCAGCGGTGCGATCATAACTCATTGCAGTCTCTAACTCCTGGGTTTCAATGATACTCCTATCTCCACTACTTGAGTGGCTGGGACTACAGGTGTGTGTCACCACGTCCGGCTGATTTTTATTCATTTTCAAGATGTGGGGTCCAAGTCAGGACTGGGTACAGAAGTGAGGCCACTTATGCACAGGGGAAGTTTGAGCCTCCCGTCAGACCTCACTTCGTCTGGATTAGGATCTGTCACCCTTATGGATGTCATGTGTCCCCCATCTTTCCCTCGCCTGGCAGTGTCCTGCTACTGCCCATCCCTTTCTTATAGTATTATGATAGGTGTTCAGGGTCCACTTATGAGTGAGAATGTGGTGGTATTCAGTTCTTTGATTCTGTGATTGATCACTGAATGTGATAGACTCCAAATCCATCCAAGTTGCTGTGAAGTCCGTAGT
The DNA here is from genome assembly GCA_027257055.1 of Cephalopachus bancanus. Lineage (NCBI taxonomy): Eukaryota > Metazoa > Chordata > Mammalia > Primates > Tarsiidae > Cephalopachus > Cephalopachus bancanus. Next base: position 6,574,071 of record JAPVLO010000027.1, read on the forward strand.
CTTTTCCTTCTTTATGACTGCATAATATTCCAATGTGCCTATGTACCACATTTTTCCTATACAGTCCAGTTTTGATGCACAGCACCGTTGCCTCTGTGTTTTTGCTATTGTGAATAATGCTGTAATAAACATGCATGCGCAGGTATCTTTTTTGTAGAATGGTTGGAGTTCCTCCAGGTATATTCCCAGAAGGAAAATTGCTTGGTCATGTGGAGGGTCAGTTTCTAGTTCTTTTAGGAATCACCACACTGCTTTCCACAGAGGTTGAACTAGTGTAGAAGCATTCCCTTTCTCTGTATCCTCGCCAGTATTTGTTTTTTGTTTTATTAATGATGGCCATTCTTGCTCGAATTAGGTGGTATCTCAATGTGGATTTTACTTGCATTTCTTTGATGATTAGTGAGGCTGAACATCTTTTCATGTGTCTGTTGCTGCTCGTATGTCTTCTTTTTAGAAGTATCTATTCATGTCTTTTGCCCACTTTTTTTTTTTTTGAGTTGGAGTTTCACTCCTGTTGTCCAGGCTGGAGGGCAGTGGCACGCTCACAGCCACCGCAACCTCTACCTATTGGACTCAGGTGATCCGCCTCAGCCTTCTAAGTAGCTGGAACTACAGATGTGCACCATCACACCTGGCTAGTTTTTGTGATTTATTGTAGAAATGAAGTCTCACCAAGTTGTCCAGGTTGGTCTCAGCCCCCCGGACTCAGGCAGTTCTCTGCCTTGGTTTCCCGAAATGCTGGGATTACAGGCTGAGCCACCACGCCTAGCCTTTTGCTCACTTTTTCATGGGGCTGTTTGTTTTTTTCCTTTTGGTACATTTGAGTTCCTTGTAGATCCTGGATGTTGTCCCTTTGTCAGATATATAGTTGGCAAATATTTTTTTCCATTCTTTGGGCTATCTCCCTGCTCTTTTGATAGCTTCTTTTGCTTTGCGATATATATTTATTTAGTTTATTGTGGAATTGGGCTCCAGCTATGTTGCCCAGGCTGGTCACCAACTCCTGGCCTCAAGCAATCGTCCTGCCTTGGCCTCCCAAAGTGCTGGGATTACAGGCGTGAGCCACCACACCCAGCTGGCTTGAATATTTGATACTGTACTTGAATATTTGGTACTGAAGGAGGGTTCCCAGTGGGCTTGAAGAATTTATTCTGATGGCTTTGGTAACTGGCTTCTGTAGACACAAAGCATCTAGCTAAATAACAGACCGTGAAATCGAGTGGCTCACAGATGAGGCACGAGCTGTTTTCATGAGTTGCCGCAATCCTGAGATAATAACGTACACACACACAAAGCCAACATCTGAGTGCTCTCACCCTTGACTTCCAAGGCGTTTTCCGTGGAAATTCCACTTCTGCTGGGCCCAGGCCTAGATTCCAGGAGGCCATGCATGACACTCTTTTGCAAGAGGCATTTAGCAGTGGATACGTGGTTAATATCTGCTGAGAGCCACTGCTGTTCTGTCTTAGACGCTTTCTCTGAACTCTCATATTTTGTACTTGTGCCCTGAGGCGATCCAATCACGAGAGTTGCAGTGTGCAAAAAGGATAAATAAGTAAATGGTATCCCATTTCCAAAAGAGGGCAGCAGCCGTGGGGAATCGTGGAATCCACACCACGCTCACGAAATCCTTGCAATTCTGCGATGCTCTGCATCCTCGAGTGGGGCAGCCCCTTGCTATGTGCCGTGAAAGGCGTCACACCTGACCCTCACGTGCACGGAATATAAATGAGCAGAATAGTAAAACTGTCTCACCGTCCCCCTGCGGTGGCCACTCCTAACAAGACCACTACCTGGTCCCTTTGTCCTTGCCCAGGCCCCCACCTGAAATCCTGAATGATTGAAGCCTCTTGTCCCAGATGCAGCACTTGCAGGGACCGCAGACAGAAGCAGAGGAGAGCAGCTTCCTACTGTTACCTGCATCATCTGTCCACGGACACACGGACACACACACACACACACACACACACACACACACACACACAACACTGTGTTCGCTCCCTCCTGGCAATGTACTAGGGGCTCCAGAGACTCCCAAGGCACAGGACGCGCTCAGAGCTACTGCTCACACCCCGTTCCTCCCAGAGTGAACTTCCTGCCTCTGTTCAAGAAGACAAGGGCGGCTCATAGGGGGGCTGCAAAGTCTCAACTCTTCTCCAGAGGCTGAGGAAGCACTCAAGAAGGAGGGAAGAGAGGCAGAGGACACAGGTCCCCTACGTGTCAAGTTAAGAGGGCTGTGGAGCAGGCCAGGGTCAGGATGAAGGTGAGTGCTCTTTGGGTGTTAATAAAAGGCAAAGTTAGCAGGATAATGAAATATGTAACAGAAAGTAATTAGCTAAGGAAGACCAGAAATGGACTCCCCAGGAGGTAAGATTCAATTGGAAGCATGAAAGAGGAGGAGGAGGCAGAAGTCAAGGGTCTGGGAAGCAGCTTTCCAGGCAGAGGGAGGAGCAGGCACGAAGGCCCCGAGACTGGGGGCGCGTGAGCCAGAGGGAAAGGGTTATGAAAAAGGCAAAGTGGCCGGGCTTGTAGCCTGTCATCCCAGCACTTTGGGAAGCCGAGGTGAGTGGATTGCCTGAGCCCGCGGGTTCGAGACCCGCCTGGGCAACTTGGCGAGACCTCATCTCTACCACAAATCAAAAATCAGCCAGGCGTGGAAGCGCGCGCCTGTAGTTCCGGCTACTTGGAAGGCTGAGGCGGAAGGATCGCTGGAGCCCAGCGGTCTGGGCGACAGAGTGAGACTCCAACTCAAAAAAAAAAAAAAAAAAGGCAAAGCAAAGCTTTAATCCGCCCGAAGAATGGGAATCGCTCACGTACACAAGAGAAGGGTTTTCAGCCAGACACGGGTCCCAGGGTGAGGAGTGAGTCTGAATTACTAGGTGGGATTTTAAAAAGACAAAAGGAAACTGATGGCAACCCTGAGCGCGAGAACGTTCCACTGCCCTCTGCCATAGTGTGTCGTCATCCTCCTTAGAGTGTCGTCTTCCTCCACCGCAAGCTGTTGTCCTCTGCGGTGTATTGTCTTCCTCTGGCATGTCATCCTCCTCCTGACGTGAGTCTTTTCTGAGTTAGCCGAGTATGGCCGTATCCAGGCGGTGGCCCGTGTCTGGCTAATTTCCACTGCACACCCTCACCTACATACAGCCAGTGCGGGCTGGGAACCACACAAGGAGAAACCACTTCCAGTTCACCCCAGCTGGTGAGGCCCGGGGCGTGGAACACAGTTACAGGCTGTGTCAGATGACTCAGTGGCGGCGTCAGTGGCCTTCTGTCACGTGAAAGAGTGGGCCGAGGAGGGCAGCAACGGCTCTCCGCATGTGGCATTTTTTCCAGGGTGAGGGGACGTCATCTTCCATAGCATGTTGGCCTCCTCGGTGGCACTTGGTGTCCCCTCTCTCTCTTTCAGGGTGGTGAAACCAGGCTTGAGAGAAACCCCTCAGATGCACGGCCCCTTTGGAAGCTGTGCCGCCCACATGACACCAGTGAGATCTGGGGACTGATCTGATGTTCCAGAAAATGCCAGAGCTTTGGAAGTGAGAGGGGGATTAAAGGAGAGAGAAAGAACACGGGAAGGGGATGCACTGGGGAAAGCCACAAGGAGGTGGCCTCAGAGAAGGAAGGAACACATATCCGGGATGTGAGACTTTACGTGTCAAATTTCACGCACCCTGAATTTCCTTTCCCTCCCAGAGAAATGGCTCCCTGCCCTCTCCAGCTCTCCTTGAGTAAATACCGGCATCACCTGCTGTATGTGTTCGCGCCTGTTCATTTTGGGGAGCTTAGGTCCAGGCAGTGTCTGCAATACGTGAAGTAGTCGTTTCCCCTTCTCTGCGGTCAGCAGCGGGGACCCACCTTTTAGGCAGGATAGACACACAGTTCAGCGTATTCACAGAGAGCCGGAGCCAGTCAATGCCTGGGTGAAGGAGTGTAGACAGGAGTTTGATCGTGCTAAGAAGGACCATGAAGAGCTTGAAAGGGTCTGTAATTTAGAAGTTAAAAACGTGACAACCTCTGTGGAAGGCAGTTCTCCTGAGAGAGATGTGGGGAGGCAGGGAGTGAAGAGCAAGCCCTTGGAGGTTCAAACCACGGGGCAGAAAGGACGCTATGGAGCTTGGCACAGAGAAGGAGGCCTACCCACTGGAGGATGGCCCAGTTTGGCCTTGGCTTCCTGAACATTCTCCAGGCCTTCTGAAATGTTTGGAAAACAGCTAATTCAGACGAGGGGGGGGAAATGTAAGGCCCACCAATGTATAAGAAGCTTGATAAAGCAGCAGAAAACCAAGTCTTGGGGGCAACACAGGAGGGGTCATGACAAGACAGAGTGTGGCACTGGCATCGGCCCCAACATTTAGAAACCATCCAAGCCTTTCCTTCGAGGGCAAGGAGTTCCAGGCCTAGGTCCCAGGGCATCTCTTGAGGGTACTCCTTTTTCTGCTACTGCACTGGATAAGAAAGACACTGGGCTCGGTGGCTCAGCCTGTCATCCCAGCACTTTGGCAGGTCGAGGCGAGTGGATTGCCTGAGGCCACAGGTTCGAGACCAGCTCAGGGAGACCAGATCAGACAACTTGGCGAGACCTCATCTCTATAATAAATCAAAAATTAGCCGGGTGTGGTAGCGTGCACCTGTAGTTCTGGCTACATGGAAGGCTGAGGCAGAAGGATTGTCAGAGCCCAGTGGGTCTACCCTGGGGTGGCCGTGAGCATGCCACTGCACTCCAGCCTGGGCGACGGAGTGAGACTCCGACTCAAAAAAAGAAAGACATTGAAGGGCAAGATGTATACTCCCAGAGGCCACTTCCTGGTGCTAGAGAAGAGGCCAGCAGCATGGGCTCAGCTGGGAAGCAAGGTCTGTACTGCAGGCCTCCCCAGGAATGTGAAACTGTAGGACTTTGGTTAAAGAAGGTACAAGCCAGGCTGTGTTATAGAAGTGGCTTCTATCAGTCCTTCCATCTGTGCTAACTTTTTCACTTTCTGATTGTATCATCTGATAAAGGCTGGCTTTCTGGGAAGACTCAGAGGCCCAGCCCCCCAAATTTTATAACTTTGGGATGAAGAAAAGTGGGTACCACCATGGTAGTGGTCCAGCATCCTGGACCCATCCTGATGTGAGTCTTTGCTGAGTGTTAGCTGAGTATGACCATACCAAGGTGTTGATGTGTGTCTGACTAATTACCTTTGCACATTCTCACCTACAACCAGGTGTGGGCTGGGAGCCACGAAAGGAGAAGCCACTTCCAGTTCCAGCTGGTGAGGCCCAGGGCGTGGAGCACAGTTACAGGCTATGTTAGATGGCTCAGTGGGGGAGTCAGTGGTCTTCTGTCACATGAAAGAGTGGACAGAGGAAGAGAACAGCAGCTCTCTGCATTTTTCCAGGGTGAGGGGATGCCTCAGGGTACCCCATATCCTATGCCATCTTTCAGCATCTAATGGAAGAAGTCACTGGGCCAATGAACTCCTGGAAGGAGCTGGAGTTCACTGACAAATGTTGGGCTTAGAAGGGCTTTGGGGAACATGGTAATGGTTCCTTAAGGTACTAGGTTGTCCCAAAGGGGTATGCTTAAAACAATTTTCTGATGCGTGTTAACGTTGTGGCACTTTAGCGAGCTATGTGGGGCACAGTGTAGGCTAACAAAGGGTATCATAGATCTAGAAATGACTTCTGCCCCATACAAAGGTCTCCCACCAACCGGGGGACCTAGTTGGGGTATGAGGACTCCGTGGGGACTGTCAAAGACATTTGCTCCCCACTCAGTGACTTGGCCCATGGCCTGGGAAACCCCAAGAATGGATAGATGAACGGCCAAGCCCGCTGCCTCCCTGAACCATGGCGAGCACTGGGAATGGAGACATGACGTTTGGGAAGTTAGTGAATCAGACAATTGAAGAGTCAGGACTGACTCAGTTCAAAGAGCCTTTTCTGAAACACACAGAAACATGTTTTTAGAAGTTGGAGGCAAGCCGGGCTCGGTGGCTCAGCCTGTAATCCCGCGCCTTTGGGAGGCTGAGGTGAGTGGATTGCCCGAGCCCGCGGGTTCGAGACCCGCCTGGGCAGCGAGACCTCATCTCTACAATAAATAAAAAAATCAGCCAGGCGTGGTAGCGCATGCCTGTAATTCCAGCTACTCGGAAGGCTGAGGCAGAAGGATCGCTGGAACCCAGCAAGCGAGGCTGCAGTGGCCGGGAGCGGCCACTGCGCTCCAGTCTGGGTGACAGAGTGAGACTCCAACTCAAAAAAAAAAAAAAGAAGAAGTTGGAGGCAGTTCAGTGTGTAGAGGACCCCCAAGAAAGAATGGTGTTGCAATGGCTACTTAGCAGAATTTTGCTTGAGAGCAAAATCTGATGGCTTACTTGTTGTAAGGACTGTGGTCATGGAGAAATGGGTGTAAGGTCACAGGTATGGAGGCCTTTCCAAAGGTGGGTTGCAAGTCACCTTCTTCCCTACTTGTTAACCAGAATGAAATTGAATGTTGCCATTGTCGAGATACTAGAATTTCAGCCTCTAGTGTTGACCTGGCTTAGTGGTTGAGGTATTGATCCTATTTCAGGGCCTTCAGCTGAGGTCATCTACCCAGTGAGAGGGAGGGAGGGGGGAGGGGGAGAGAGAGAGAGAGAGAGAGAGAGAGAGAGAGAGAGAGAGAGAGAGAGAGAGAGAGAGACAGAGATGGAATTGACCCCAACTGGTGGGGTAAGGATGTGGCCCAAAGTCTGAAGATCCCTCTGAGGTCCTCCTACCCAGAACTGACTAAGGCTAGAAGGAAAACTCAGTAAGACGACCCAGAGTGGTGAAGATGGCTGAGGGACAGGGCTAGTGGAGAGGACGTTGATTTCTTCTACAGATCTGAGAACTTCGACACTGACAGAAAAAGCCACTCGTTAATGGGAAATCTTTCCAGGATCACAGTGTTCTGACTCAGAACCAACTGATTTCTGTCAGCATATGAATTCCGTCGTTCCCACTGCCAAGGTAAAGGAAATCAGACACAAAAAATGAGAACAGAGAAAAACAACAATAGCATTACTGTTGTCAACAGACATTTTTGAGCACCTACTGTATGTTGGGTCTCATTCTAGACCTTGGGGATACGGTAGTGAACAAGAGTGACAAAAATCTATGCCTCTGTGGAGCTAACATTCCAGAGGGAAAAGACAGATCAATAAACAAATAAACTAGTAACTAGTTTGTCCCATGGGGGTAAATCCTGTGAATTAGCAATCACTAGCTCTTTCAGAGAACTTCTATGTGTCAGGCAGTGTTCTGAGGACTTGATATACGTTAACTTACTCTGTTCTCATTATAACCCTGTTGTTATATCCCCATTTTAGGTATGAGGAAACCGAGGCGCTGATGTTGACGTAGCTAGCCCAAGGACATGTATCTGAGACGTGGAAGAGCCAAGCTTCCCCCCAGGGAAGTTTGGCTCCAGCATCTCAGCCATTTCTGTACCCCAGGGAAGCAGGGAAGAGGTGCTGAAGTAGAGTTGGAGTGAGACTGGGGATTTCAGTAGGGGCATCATGAAAGGTTACACTGAGAAGGTGACATCTGAGCAAAAAAAATCTCCAAAGAGGTGAGGACGAAAGAGGGGGTCCCCGTGGAGGAGGATCATTCCAATGCCAGAGCTCCAAGGCAGGAGAGAGACAGGAAGGAGGAGGCTGAAGTGGCTGGCCCAGTTGGAGCAGAGTGACCAGGAGACCAGCAGTCTCCAAGGGCAGAACTCTGGCCCAGACCGCAGAGGGTCCAGAAACGCTCGGGAGGGTGGTGGCGTATAGCCTGGTGACTGAGCAGAGCAGCGGCGGGTTCTGACTTTTGTATTAAACACATTACTCTTGTTGGGTGGGGAATAGATACAGGAGTTCAAGGGGAGAAGCGGGGAAATTCCACAACAACAGCCACTACTCTCGTGGGTTGATGGGAACCAGCCAGGGTCATCTTGAATGATGCTGTGTGGATGTGCCCGAGGCTTGAGCAGGACTCACTGGAGAGGACGGGGGCGCATTCTGGTCACCAAAGTGGAAATATGAACTCTCGTTCTTGGACCCCTTGGGTTCCCGAAACATTAATGAGGAGTATTCTTCTTGCCTTGTGGACACACCGTTCTTGCACCCCTCAACTCGCTATTTGCCCTCGGGGTTCTGATTCATTCTCATTTCTTCATTGCCCCTTCCAGGGAGGCAGTCGGGAACTCTCTCATTCTGGCCCATACAGGGCAATTTATGAGACTCCATTTTCTGTCCTGCCAAAACTCAGCTCCTTGACTTGTCCTTCCCCCCTAAAGCTCTCTCTCCTGACGCCCTATTTCCTGACCACCAGTTACCCTGGTTCAAATCTTTAGTTGTAACTCTGAATCGGCTTTTGTTTTTTGCTCTCATTCGATAATTCTGCTTTCTATAAACGATGCCTCCTGCTATTCCCGCCGTCGCCATCTTGTTACAATGTGTCCTTCCTCTGGGCAACTGTAGGGGCCTCCTAACCCATCGCCCCGTGTCCAGATTCACCCCTCACTACAGACTATGGTGAGCTTAACCTTGCCAGAAACAAACTGTGATCTTCCCTTCAAAACCTTCAATTGTTCCTCTTTTCCTCGGTGAACCAAATACAAAGATCCCAGCTTGGCATTCAACACCCTACGCAATATGGCCAAGCCTGTATCCAACTTTCTTATTCCTGTGCATGACCTGAACATATCTAACACTCCACAGTCGATTCCTGGTGACTTTTCTACCATGTTCTGTGCATTCGTGTCTTACGTTCAGATGGAGTCCCACCTCTCTTTTGCTGTCTCTCTCCAATACCCATTTCATGAAGGCATTCTTATTACCCTAGACTGGAAGCCTTTTCTCTCTCCTCTAAAATGCCATAAACAAATGTGCTGCAGATTTGTGTATTTGTTCTGTCACACAACCTATATCTTTGAAAGCAGAAAGTTGCAGGCACTCAAATCTCTAGCCAGGAGTATACAGTAGGCGCTCATGTATTCATGAATTGCTTTATTCTATAAACACTAAAAGCCAGGCATTGTTCTAGGCAGAGAGGACACAAAGGTAATACGATACTGTTTCCCTCTTCTGTATGCTTGTTAGGCATTCAATCCAACATAAAATAATTTACAAATTCTGGGAGTGGTTATCTGACCATCCTCAGTTTAAAAATGATGTTTCGTACTACCTTCTACTCCCGCCCTCATAAATCAAGGTAATTACTTGGCAATCTGGCTATGCCTTGTAAGGCAAAAGAGCTGTTCGTGTCTTGTGTCAAATGGTGAACAGGGAGGGGAGGAAATGGGTAAATTACCCTGCCTCCCATCTGTGCCCAGCAGCTCTAAATCTCCAGGAAAAAAACATGGTCAAGCTTGCTGGAGGAATATCCTTCCAACTGTGCTTCTAAAGGTAGGATTTGGCTGCAGCGGGTAAGGGACTGGCTAGGATAAGGGTATAAGCATATCTGAAACCGTGTGTTGAGCTTTTATGTTTGAGAGCCAGCATGTGTACTTCTAACGGACTGCAAAGTTTCTCTTGCCTTCTCTGACTATACACACAGCAAATAGAGCGAGGCTCTCCAGACCTGCCTGTGACATGCGCTGCACATTCTGAAGAAGCCCTGTGACATGGAAAACACCGCTGTCTGATCCAGCACAAATGCCACTCTTGTATCAGTCTTTAATGTAACAACTCCTAACAGGTTGAGATTTTAAGATGTGTTCTTGCCAGAAGAGAGACTCAAAGATAAGCCAAATGAATGATTTAAATGCCCCTTAAAAACTGAAAACAGGCCAGGCCTGATGGCTCACACCTGTAATCTCGGCGCTTTGGGAGGCCAAGGTGGGAGGATTCCTTGAGGCCAGAAGTTCACAACCAGCCTGGGTAAAACAGCGAGATCCCTGTCTCAACGTAGCATTTTAAAAAAATAATAATAATAAAAAGACAAAATATGTGTAGTATAGTCAGAGTATTGTAGCAGTTAAGAGTGTAATCTCAGCTGGGCTCGGTGGCTCAGCCTGTAAATCCCACGCCTTTGGGAGGCTGAGGTGAGTGGATTGCCTGAGCCCGTGGGTTCGAGACCCGCCTGGGCAGGCGAGACCTCATCTCTACAATAAACCAAAAAATCAGCCGGATGTGGTAGCGCATGCCTGTAATTCCAGCTACTTGGAAGGCTGAGGCGGAAGGATCGCCGGAGCCCAGCAGGCCGAGGCTGCGGTGGCCGGGAGCAGCCACTGCACTCCAGTCTGGGCGACAGAGTGAGACTCCAGCTCAAAAAAAAAAAGAGTGTAATCTCTGCAGCATGTCTGCCTGGGTTGAAACTCCAAGAGCACAAGACTTGTTGTATGAACTTGGGCAGGTGTAGAAGTTTAATAGCCTCTCTATACTCATCTCTACATGGAGATTATAACAGAACTGAGAAGTATTTCTGTGATAGATGAGTAATATTTTTAAGATGCTTAGAATAGTTCCTGGGAATAATGAACACCATCTAAATGTTTATTCAATTTTTACAAAAATTCTAAGGTGGGTGTGGTAGTTCACCACACCCGTAATCCTAGCACTTTGGGAGGTGGAGGCGAGAGGATTGCCTGAGACCAGGGATTTGAGACCAGCCTGGGCAACTTGGCAAGACCTCATCTCTACAATAAACAAAAAAATTTAGCAGGCTGTGGTGGCGCACACCTGTAGTTCCAGTTACATGGAAACCTGAGGTGAAGGATCGCTCGAGACCAGCAGGTGGAGGCTATGGTGGCAATGAGCATGCCACTGCATTCTAGCCTGGGCGACAGAGTGAGCTTCCAACTCAAACCAAACCAAACAAAACAAAACAAAAAAACTAAAAGAAATCATCTTTTTTTTCCTCCTTGAGCGAAGTCTTGCTCTGTTGCCCAGGCTAGAGTGCAGTGACACACTCACGGCCACCCCAGGGTCGACCTGCTGGGCTCCGGAGATCCTTCCACCTCAGCCTTCCAAATAGCCGGAACTACAGGCATGCGCTACCATGCCCAGCTAATTTTTTGATTTATTGTAGAGACGAGGTCTCACCAAGTTGCCCAGACTGGTCTCGAACCCGCGGGCTCAGGCATTCCACTCGCCTTGGCTTCCCAAAGTGCTGGGATTACAGACTGAGCCACACAAATCATCTTAAGAAAAGTAGGGCACAAAGACCCATCAGTAACCGCCCACAGCCCAGGAACGGCCTTATGACCTCATTGTTATGCAGAGGTCATACCTTGATTTCCAACTGTCTACTGAGAAGCCAACAGTATTTGCGGGGGAAAAATGGAGTACGTTTTCTAAATACACCGTGCGTATTTATGCTTACCACTCCCTTAAACTGGAGGAAAACATCCAAAGAGACGGGAAAAAAGTCTTCCCCAAAGGATACTTGAATAAACCTGAATAAATGAAAGCACTGTAGGTAATTTAACCCTCTGGATGTAGTGACACAATTTCTGCTCCATTAATGAGAGTCACGTGCACTCCTGTGGGGAGAGAAATTCCCCAAATTGGCCCTCTTTATGCCTTGTTTCCTCCTTTATGTGCAATTTCATCTTTCTGAGACCCATATAAATCTCTCTCTGCCCGTGTTCGCGTCCCATTATGAGCGAGCTACCATAATGACAGCCACCTGTTTTAATGACAGAGCCAGGATGTCATCATTTTCAGCAGAGTGTTGTTAATCTGAGTAACCTTTTCCTTCAGGAACACCCTCCCCACCCTCTCGCAGTGCCACGCCAGCTTCAGAGCACCTGTTCCCCTCGAGTTTGAAAAGGTAAATTCCTCCCCAAGGGGGCTCCCCCGCCTGTTCCCCTTCCCATGCTGCTCGATTTGTATAAATCTTGCACTTTGGGCCCCTGTGGTTTTCTCAATCAAACCAGCAGGGGGAAAAAAGCGGAAAATGGAAACACACAACGTTTGAAAACGCGCGTTAACGCACTGCAATAGCCCAGTCAGAAGTGGGTCAACATCGTGAACTGCCACCGTCCCTGGGCTTCTGTCCTGGAGCAGCTACTGACAGGCCCTTGCTGTCAACTCTCCCAGGACATCAGGCGCGTGGGATCCACAGCGCCACGGGGTCTGATGCCAGTGACTGCCACCAACTCCGTTCGCCAGTCAGATACACGCAGGGAGGGACTCCCGGAGCTCTGGCCACCTCCAAAAAGCCCTGGTGACATTTCCAGTCTCCCTGACACAGTCTAGATGGCTGAGTGTGGACTTGGCTAACGCCAAAGCCATGCTGACAAGCACATCTATGTCAGGCCCTGGCGTTCTTGGCCCACCTCTGGCCTGGATTCGCTGTGTGCTGTATGCTGGACATCACACAGGTCTCGGTGTGAAGGTGAGGCTTGTCACTTCCCTGACAAAAGGCTGCGGTGCCAACAGGCAACATATGCCAAGGCTGGGGTCTGGTGGAGAGCAGTTTTCAGCATGTGTTACCTGCTTTCCTCTGTCCCCCGATACTGAGGCCGGCCCATATTCCCAGGCCCAAGGTTTCTCCATCACGCTGGAAGAGGAAAAGGGGGTCAACTGTCTCCCCCCACCCCCTAACCGTGTTTTTCCTGCTCCTGGGCTAACATCTACCACTTCCGCCGAAGCTGATGTCTAAGACTTGTTGATGCTCCCACAAACTGTCCTGAACTCACCCACACCTTTTCCTCCTTCCATCCTGTTTAAATGGAAGCATCGGCTAACTCCCCCCGCACCCTGGGTCCCATGTCCTCTTGTTTTCTCAGACTTTCTCCCTGATTATGTCCATAGTTAGACATGAATAAGTCTCTCCTCTTTTTAAGAAACATCTGCGCTGGGTGTGGAGGCCAAGGTGAGAGGACCACTTAAGCCCAGGAGTTTGAGACCAGTCTGGACCACAAAGCAAAACCCTGTCTTTAAATATACATCTACTTATTAGTTGGGAGCAGTGGCACGTGTCTGTAGTACCAGCTACTCAGGAGGCTGAGGTGGGAGGATCACTTGAGCCCAGGAAATCGAGGCTGCGGTGAGCTGTTGCACTCCAGACTGGGGAAAAGAGCAAGGTCACATCTCTAAAAAGGAGGAGGAGGAGGAGAAGGAGGAAGAAGAGCAGTGGCAAGAAACCACCTGCCTCCAAGCTAAATACTGCCAAAACACCAAGTCATAAATGCACTGAAGTGTCTACTGGAGTTAGCGCGACAAGGTTGCTGATAACTTCTGTAAGGTCTTTGTGGTGGGGTGGAGTCAGAATCTCTCATTTTGCAGTTCAGTTGCCCAAACCCATTAAGGCAAAGTGACTTACAGGGCTCGAAGTCGTAGACCTAGATAGACCTGGTGCTAGAACGGGGACTCTTGACTTCCAGTTCGATATGTGCCCAGGACATACTGATTATGTTGTTTTGCAGTAAATACGGACTGAGCTTGCCTTCTCTTATGAGGGAAGTACTCTTTCAGGCATGGCTGGTCCAGTTTCAAAGTCTGGAGCAATCCTGGGAAGGGAATATAATTAGTTCTTTAAGAACAATGGTTTTCCAAGGGCTCTGCATTCCTTCTAGAGTATCCACTCTTTCCTCTTCCAGTCCTAGGTTATAGAATTTTGTTCCCTATGACCATCTGCTCATTCTTGTAAGAAGTGTATAATTGATCCATCTTTTCTGGATCCTAGGTCCACACGCCCTTCTCCTTTCAGAGATCAACTAACTCCTCCTTTGCTCCCCTCTCCCCCATGTAGGAGCTCTGCCCCTCACAGGTAGTCACGTGATAGCAATGCTTGTGAGTCCTGCACGGAGCCTCCCCTTGGCTTGAACTCTGGTTCCTTCTTGGCCATCATGGGACAATTTCCAATGATCCAAGAAATAGCTAATATGATTATCATAGCCCTATGATTTCTTCTTCACTCTCAAGGTATTAATCCACATTACTACAAGTAATTTGGAATTTGTCCTAGAACATGGCATTTATTGCAACAAAAATAGCTCTCCACCATATTGCAATTTTAGAATCATATCCATGTATGCAGCATCTAAAAAAGCCCTCAATGATCCCTACCTTCTGGTATTCACATCCTTGTATAATCCCTCCATTGATTATGGGCTGAACCTCGTAACTCACGTATTATGAAGAGAGCACAGTAACAGTGTTGGGAAGCCATGAGATTAGGGTTATAAAAAGACTGTGACATCCATCTTGCTGGCCCTATCTCATTCTCTCTCTCGTTCACCACAATGGAAGCCAGCTTCCTTATGGAGAGGCCCACATGGCAAGGGAATGAGGGCGGCTTCAGCCAACAGAGAGCCAAGAGCTAGGGTACTTAACTCAACAGACTACAAGAAATGAAATCTTTCCAGCAGCCATACAAGTGAGCTTGAAAGCAGATCCTTCCACAGTCAAGTTTTCACATGAGATCACAGTCCCAACCAAATCCTTGATTGCCGCTTTGAGAGAAACTTAAAAGAACAAGCCCCCAGTGAAGCTCTGTCTCATTTCCTGACTCAGGGAAATTGAGGTAACAAATGTTTGTTGCTTTAAGCAGCTACATTTTGGGATAATTTATTACACATAAACATATAACCAATACAGCATCTAGGCCAGCACTTTTATATGATTTAAGAGTAGGAAAAAAAAACATATCTAAGACTTTTTTCCCCTGAGCCCTACATTAAAATGAAGAAAGAAAACTACATTGCCAAAATTCAAGCGTGATGAGAAACATGCTTAGTTAGTGAAGGTTATTGACTTCTGATTTCTAAGGCTAACTCTTAAAAGGAAAATAACCCTCACATCGTTCTATCTCTACTATCCCAACTGAGTAAATGGAAGAGACAACCAGTTGTTCCTGGCTTAGTGTCACTTGTTGTTGTTTTCTGTAACTAACTTGGACAGATGGAAAGTGGGCCTTAGATCCAAGTGCAGTGTTAGCATTAATGAATTCCCAAAATATCCTGTTTTCCTGGGGTAAATTTACTTTATAACTACCACCATCGCCAACCAAAAATTAAATGCATAAATCAGCACAAGGAAACCGTCAAGAGGAGCTAGGAGTCATGCTAGAAGAAACCAAGGGCTTGTGGATTGAATTCCCAGATCCCTGTGTAGCTGGCCTGCCACCCAGGTCCAAGGTCATGGGAGGTCTAGAGAGAGATGACATCAGGCCCCTGGGGGCAGGAAAACACTTTGGGACTCTGTGTCCCAGTTGGCCCTGGTATATGTGCAGCACATTTATTCACTCCTCCAGGAAAGAAAAAAGAAAGAAAGTATTCATTGCCAAGCTCTGTCTGCTCTTGTTTCTGGCAAGGATTAAGTATTTCTAACTTATTAACCCTTTGCTGACAGTTTCCAACTACTCTGAACTCTCAAAGCTGCTTTTCTGTGTGCGGTCTTCCTCCGCTGCTATTTCTCTAGGATGATGTCACTCAGGATCAAAGAGGACACAATGGCATCCTGACCGTCGGTTATAAAGTTAACACAGATGCCATAATGAGAGAGGATGCTTGTAGAGAAATGGCCTCTTGAAGTTTTTACATCTGTACTATGCGGTAGGGTAGTTTTGTAGCAATTAATCCACACTTATGCTTTTTGTTTTGTATTGTTGTTTTGAGTTGGAGTCTCATTCTGTCGCCCAGGCTGGAGTGAAGTGGCACGCTCATGGCCACCGCAGCCTCGACCTACTGGGTTCAAGCTATCCTTCTGCCTCAGTCTTCCAAGTAGCTGGAACTACAGGCATGCACCATCACACCTGGTTAATTTTTTTTTTTTTTCTGTAGAGATGAGGTCTCGCCAAGTTCCCTGGGCTGGTCTCAAACCCATGAGCTCAGGCAATCCTTTCACTTCTGCCACCCAAAGTCCTGGGATTATAGGCGAGAGCCACTGCGCCCAGCCAAATATATATGTAGAAGGAATTCCTCTCTACAACTCTCTTCATTTTCTCCCCTTTCCACGCATACATGCACTAGACACCCAAACACATTCAGACCCATGCTTGGCCAAACATACCCTCTCAGGTTATAACTATCTATCTACTTAATGAGGGCTATCAGAATAATAAATGAAAGTGATCACATGCTATTGAAAGTTTTCTTTAATGTTCAGTGCCATGTATTTAAAGCATCTGTATGAATTACTGAACGTTTTACTCTTCATTCAGCTATGTTAGTATAATGTAAACAATGTCATTTGTGTTACACTGAATATCTTGATACCTACAGACATCCAAGTGACTAAAGCAACTTTTTCATTTTTGTCTGGATGCTACACATCGTCTGTCCTTGCCATAAACCTGCACTCTCCAGTTCACCCCACTCTTTCCGCCCCCGTGACCAAGAAGCAAGTTAACATCTCTGTTCATTGGTCTGGGACTTAGCACAGATAATTCAAGTAATTCTTCAAAGATTCATTGAGAACTGTGACCTGCCTGAAACACTGGGAACTCACATATCATAAATAATCCAAGATATACATACTGCTAAACTTGTAAAAAAAAAAAAGTGAGTATAATAGAACTACTGACGTTCAACGTCTAAGTTCCCTAAGGGCCATCCTTTAGAGTCAAGGTAGTTGACCCATGGAGCGACGTGCTCTCTCTTGCCTACCCTTCATTTTTGTTTCTATCTCCTGATGCAAATAAATCTCGCAAGCACAACATTTAGATATGAGCTTGGGACCTTAACCAGAAGTAAACACTACTTTCAAAATGATCTCTAATCATCGATCTTTTTATGTTACCACCCAACATACTGCCAGTGCTAGTTTTTCTAATTCTGCTTGAGCCATTCATTTGTTCACCTTTCTTCTCCTTCTTCTTTAAATAATACTTACTAAGCAACCACCAGTTACCAGGCAGGTGTTGGACATTCAATTGTTGCCACATTGATAAAGTAGATACAGCCAGTGCCCTGCCTTTATGCCCTCAGTCTGTCCTGAGGGTTGCCTTCAGATCCTTCCCCAAGAAGCCTAAGGATTCCTGCCTCTTCCTGCCTCTCAGAGAGGTTTTCCTCTGCCCTAACTGTGACTTGGACTTGGGGAAGGACAGATGTACCCAAGAGCAGGCCTCTCCAGAGTAACTTCAACTAGTGAGGGACAGGGCAGATGGATTCATGTGGCAGCTTTCTTGCTCCTCAGTGGGTCAGTGCTTCTCAGGGTCCCCAGTGGGCTCGAGTCCCAGTTTCCCAGGCAGTGACCCGCCCACATCCATGCTTTGCTGACTTTCTTTTCCTCCTCTCTCCCCCGCCCATGACCTTAGCCTCAAATTCTAGTCTTGGGGTATTCTTCGGGGAAACTCATTAAACCTACAAACTCGTGGGGGAGACACAGAAAAGAACTTCTGAATTGTCATGCTACTCCTATTTTTTTCCCAAGTTATTCAAATAGCAGAATGCTAAAATAATTCAAGTTGAGAATCATCTCAACATAAGTTTCCTGGTATGTTTGCTATGGTATTTTAATATATCCCCAAGCATCCCGAAAATCCGTAAAGTGTTCATTCAAATGAAATTTGAAAGACATAAAAAACACAGGCATATTCTCTGAAAGAATTATCATGTGGTGTCTTAAATATAATGCACTAGCATTTTTCATTCTCTAAATGTAAAGATGATCCTTTGGTATTTGGGTCTTTGGACCGGCTGTACTGTTCAGCTTTTTGTTAAATCTAAATAACATTTCCTATAATGCAAAAATAGTATAATACCTTGAATCAAACCAATTCTACTTGGTAAACTTTACTTGAATGCTATTTTTCATCAACATCAATGCCTATTAGAAAACAAAGAACAGCTGGGTTTTCACTGAAGTGATTATTTTTTTATTATTGAATCTTGAATATTCAGCATTACCTATCTCGCTCGCTATCTCTCCTGAGTCATTCCAAATTAGATTTCTATATCTAAGACACCTCAGTTTACTTTAGTAGAGAGCACAGAATGAATGGGAACAGAGCTGAGAGTAGAGAAGTAATATTGCTTCTCTAATGCTTTCCAGTTTCATATGGAGTAAATAAAACAAAGACAATTTAATCTGTGCAGTCAATAAATGTCACTTTCCAGGAATCAGCTGCAAAACTGTAGCAAATTCAGTCTCTCTCCTCCCCCATATATGTTCATATTCTTCTATACTACCTAGACTTACACTGTTCACGGTCACTGATGAGAATGAGAACATCTGGGAAGTCAGTTACTTGACACAAATAATATTCCACATTTGTAAAAGAAAAACTTTCTAATATAAAAACTTCTGGTTGCTTCTTCAACTATAGCTACTCATCATAAACTCAGAATTGAAAGTCAGATTTTGATTGATATTGTATCCTAAACTCATATGGGCTCAATAACAGAATATCACTTGTATAGAGTGCTTTTCCATCCACAGACTTCTACAGTGGTTTTATTCAGAGTTTGAAAAAAAATTACACCTGCAGCGAGTTTCCAAAATGTTTTGTAGCTTCGTCTCAAAAGGTCAACAGAAGAGCTGGGCTCGGTGGCTCAGTCTGTAATTCCAGCACTTTGGGAGGCCGAGGTGAGTGAATTGCCTGAGCCCGCGGGTTCGAGACCCGCCCGGGCTACTTGGTGAGATCTCATCTCTACAATAAATCAAAAATTAGCCGGGTGTGCCTGTAGTTCCAGCTAGTTGGAAGGCTGAGGTGGAAGGATCGCCGAAGCCCAGCAGGTCGAGGCTGTGGTGGCCGGGAGTGTGCCACTGTACTCCAGTCAGGGCGATGGAGTGAGACTCCAACTCAAAAAAAAAAGTCAACAGGAACAAGTCGGATCTAAGGTAAAATTGTAAGTAAAAACATTCTATTCATAAAGATCTGGATGTGGGACTTGGAAAGTCACTGCTATTTCTTTCAAACAAGATGTGACTAAGGCTCCATTGTCCCTTTGCTACTCTAATCTGGGTGACAGGGCAAGATTCTGCTATAAAAAAAGGGAGGGGGTATAATTGTTCCTTACTATTGCTAGAAATGGGAGCATATCTATTTCAACCTCTCTGTCTGATGTTTTTAGTAGCCACACCCATTAACAAACAAAATTTAAAATTCTCATGGCTCAACTACCCTTGGGATGGTATTTCATATTAGCTACTTTATTACTTACTCTCCCTTACCTATTATACCTAAAGTTGTCTCAGCGCACCCACAAACTAACTCTGCTCCTTCATAGGACGTTTTAACTTATAGTATTTAAGCCACTCTGGAGCAAAGTGACAAAATGAATAGCTAACATGTCTCATTCCACTTGTGTTTCAGTTCACCCTGGTATTCAAGAGAAACTCTTGCATCATGGAAGTTGAACTTGGATAGGACTTTCTCAACTGAACACTGTCAACTGCCAGAGCTTCAGGCAAGGACCCAGAAAAGATGAAACCCCAGACCTGATGAAATAAGCCAAGGAATACCAGGCCAAGATGTGAAAGGCCAAATGAGAACAAGCAGTGTACACAATTCTGTTGCCAACAGATCTCCTCTAACGGGCATGTACCAAATTTCCATAGTGAATGTCAAGAAAAAGATGGCGATTACAGTGGGTGGTCAAAAGAGAAGCACCATCTATAAGGAAGTCACCCCAGAGAAGTCCATTTTTATTCTTCTCTTGAGAAATTGCCAAAATGAATTAGAATCCTTTTGAGTATGACATACATTTATCTCTGTAGTAACACCAGAAATCTCTATCAAATTTGCATCTTGTCTAATATGGCAGGGAATGTCATCATGAAAAGACAACTGTAAAACCCATTTGTATGTACAAAATGGCTTCAACTGAAACCTCTGTGTAAACAACATCCAAGATGCTTTATTAGTAAATGCCCTAAGCCTCTAGCCTTATGTCCAGAACTGCCCCTGACACCCAACCCTCTAGCCTTGATCTCAAACTCAACACAGAACAACCCTCTTTCAAGCCCTGCACTTCTAACGGTTCTTCCTCTAGACGTCCCTGGTTTTTGGTGAGACTATAACATTCCCAAACTGGAAACCTGAGAATCACATGGACTTCACCCTCCTTCATTACCTGAGTTTAAGCAAGTAATATTGATTTGCTTTCTCCAATATTTTCTCTGATAAATCTTTTCTTTTATTTCTACAATGACCAGTCTAGTTTGTGCACTTATTATCCTCCCTTGAGCCATTTAGAAAAATCCTTCTCTCTCATTTATTCACTAGTTCATTTGATGCAATATTTGATCACCTACTGTGTGCCGCAGACACTGTGCTAAATGTTGAGGATAGAAGGGAGAGCAGAGTGAACTTGGGTCCAGTTCTCAAGTTTATAGGCTGCTGGCTCTTCCCACCATGATAGATTTTGCAGGACATTATCAGGTTAACTTGCTAACAAGTGCTTTGAATCCCATTTTTACCCTGCTCAAATACCACTAATGGCCTACTAAAACCAAAAGCAAAATACTAATCATCAAGGAAATGCAAATCAAAACCACAATGAGATATCACCTCACATCAATTAGGATGGTTACTATCAAAAAGACAAAAAATAACAAATGCTGTCACTGATGTGGAGAATGGGAGCTCCTGTCCACTGTTGGTAAGAATGCAAATCAAGTACAATCATTATGGAAAACAGTATGGAGGCTTCTCAAAAAATTAAAAACAGAACTACCATATGATCTGGCAATCCCACTACTGGGTATATACCCGAAGGAAATGAAATCATTGTGTCAGAGGTATCTACACTCCCATATATTACAGTATTATCCACAAGACACAAGATATGGAATTAACCTAAGTGTCTATCAACAGATGAATGTATAAAGAAAATGTGGTATCTACACCCACATGGAATACTATTCAGTCATAAGAAATCCTGTCATTCGCAGTAATGTGGACAAACTTGGAGGACATTATGTTAAGTGAAATAAACCAAGCACAGAAAGACCTCGTCTCTACAATAAATCACAAAAGCTAGCCAGGCGTGGCAGCATGCGTCTGTAGTTCCACCTACTTGGAAGGCTGAGACGGAAGGATCATTTGAGCCCAGCCGGTCGAGGCTGTTGTGGCCATGAGCGTGCCACTGCACTCCAGCCTGGGCGACAAGAGTGAGACTCCAACTCAAAAAAAAAAAGGAGTAGAGAGTAGAATGGTGATTACCAGGGTCTCAGAGGTAGGTAGTAGGAACAGGGTTACTATTAGATAGGGGGAATAAATTCTGGTGTTCTATCGCACAGCAGGGTGACTATGGTTACAATACTATATATTTCAAAATAGTTAGAAGAGAGGATTTTAAATGTTCTCATCATAAAAAAAATGATAAATGTGTGAGGTGATGGATATGCTAAATGCCCTGATTTGATTTTCATGCAATGTATACATGTATTGTGGCATTACACTCTACTTCATGAATGTGTACAATTACATGTCAATTAAAAACAAAACAAAACAGAGACACTTCCATTATTCTAAAGCTTTGCAATCTGACCTCTGCCTTCTTCTTTGATTCATATTTCATTATACTCTCATCAAACCATCTGGGGGAAACCAGCTAATGGAATCTCCATCCTGGGATATTCCATGTTCCCTGGTCTCTTGATCTTTGCTTTGTTACTGTCCTTTCCATTCCCAGAAGGCAGACACCCTCCAATGTGGCATTTCTCTAATTACCATACCAAAAAAATGTTCCCTCTCTCCTCTGCACTTAATTGGGTGTTCATTTATATGGCATTTAATTCAACTGATAATTTTTTTTACCTTGTAACGTGAGACTGTGTGCTAAGGAAGAACATACATTCTCCTACTAAAATTCAGATGTCTACTTTTGGAATCTTTAGGTTTTTTTATTTGTTTATTTGATTTAATTACTCTTTTAATTGACAAAGTACAACTCGTTCATATTTATGGGGTACAATGAGATGCTTTGATATACATCAAAATGTCAAATATATAATATAATATTGTAGCCATAGTCACCCTACTGTGCAACAGAACACCAGAATACATTGTGCAATCAAGTTCATTAACATATCCATCAACTTACAAACTGATCATTTTTTGTGATGAGAACATTTAAAATCTACTCTCTTAGCAATCTGCACATATATACTACATTAATATTAACTATGTTCACCATGCTGTACGATTGATGTCCTGAAGCTCCTCCTCCTGTTCAACTGAAACTCTGTATCCTTTGACCAACATCTCCCATTCGGCACCACCTCCCACCTCTAGTCCCTGCCAACCACCATGCTACTCTCTGCTTCTATGAGTTCCATTTTCAAAACAGAATCTTTCAATTCCTAAAGGCAAGGATCATCATACCTTGTATCCCGTAGGACCGCATATGTGTCCTTGCTCATGTGAGCACTCAGTGATCTGACTAGTAGTAATTAATGCAGCGGCTAATATCAGCAGATTCATTTTAATGTTTCATGACTGTGTCCCGATAGCATCTTCATTAGTAATTAGATACATATAGTTTAAAAATTGCAAACCATTCATAGAAACCTATTTTCCGTGGAAAGCCCAATCTGGAAATGAATTTCCTCTTTGGCAGGGGGCCTTTATAGTATTTTAAACTATAAAGTATTGGGAACCAACAGGTGTCACTATTGTAGACACTAACCTGCATTCTCTAGGTCTGGGTCTGGATGAGGGAGGGTCTCCCACGCTGCATCGTGGTGGTAGAGTCGAATTTCTACGTGTTCACTGGATCATTATGTTCTCAATCCCAGCTTCTCTTTATTTTATTTTATTTTATTTTTTTGAGTTGGAGTCTCACTCGGTCGCCCAGACTGGAGTGCAGTGGCCGCTCCCGGCCACCACAGCCTCGACCTGCTGGGCTCCGGCGATCCTTCCGCCTCAGCCTTCCGAGTAGCTGGAATTACAGGGGCACGCACCACACCCGGCTAATTTTTTGATTTATTGTAGAGATGAGGTCTCGCCAAGTTGTCCAGGTGGGTCTCGAACCGCGGGCTCAGGCAATCCACTCACCTCAGCCTCCCAAGGTGCGGGATTACAGGCTGAGCCACTGAGCCCGGCTCCAGCTTCTCTTTAGAACCCTTTAGAGCACACAGTATTATTCCTTAAAGTTATCCCCCCCTCCCCAAAGCATGACAGATAGAGGTTTCAGGATGAATAGTCAGGCTTAATGGTGAATTTATTTTCTCTGTTGGCTCGTGTCACTGCCTCAGCTTGGTTTTATATAGTGTTTTGTGAGTTTAACGTTGCTTATTTGAAAAATGAAAACAACACAGGATGCTTGAGTGCTTTGGGCCCAAAAGGAAACCTGTATATTTGCCAAAAATAAGGAAAAGGAAAATACATAATAGAAACATTTACAAAGCCTAATCTGAAAAGAGAGGTCTACAAGGTTTAAAACTATCTAAGTATGAATGAAAATAAATTTTATTAATTTGTATGTGTCTGGTAGCTTGACAATTCCAAATATCAGTGGAGGTCAGTGTTTAAGAAGGTATCAAAAACAAATTAGCCCTGGGCAGAGAGAGAAACTCTTTCACCTGGTTTATTTTCCAAAGTTCAGTGGACAGCAAAATCAGAAAGCCTTCAGGGGGACAAGAAGTGTTTTTTACCTAACATGGGTATGCATCATTCTACAAAAGGTTCTACAAAAGTCAACATGGGAAAATGGCATTTAACATATAGTTTTATCTTGGCGGTGCCCCTTTAAATAAAAAGACAATGAATGACAAAGATGATGAAATAAAATTATTCACCCAAGGGGCTGCAAAGGCTGATAGAATGCCCAAACCAGGGCTCTGCTTTATTCTACACTGGCTCCTCTTCCTAGAGGTTTTGTGTGTGTGTGTGTGTGTGTGTGTGTGTGTGTATACATGTATGTGTTTTCCCTTGATTCCTCTCAAGAAGTGCAACTTTTACATAGTAAATGAAGAATTCGAATTGTGAAATTATATCTGACACAGTAACCATTTTCTACCCCTTTGCTCTACAAACTCTGTGGATCTGAATGCTTCCACAAACAGAATGAATAAAGCTCTACTCTGCGGTGACAAATTTAGGAAGCGGCAGGCTTTATCTTTAAGAACCTCAACAGCTACACAAAAGCGCTCGGGGGGGGGCAAATAATGGAATTCTCAAATTGGGGTAAATGGTCTTTTAAGAATTTTTATTTTGATCCCGTTATTTCAGGTAACGCTTGTGGATCCAGTAACATAGCTTTGAATTTCGGAACAGATAAGGAAAATCTAAAAGGAGAAAAAAATTAGGGCAGGCCTTTATTAAATTTTAAAGTATGTCTTTGCTATATTCTTATAAAGAGTCAAATAGGGTATCAAAATCTCTGGAGATCACCAGTATAATTTCTTTATCATGTTCCATTTAAAATTTAATTATGCAGTCTACAACAAGAAGAATCTGAGCAGTCTAAATAGGTCATGCAGTAAGTAACTTAATATTATAAAGTTTTCCTTGTAAAGATCATTCCTTTGATAGCCTGTTACACATCAGAATACTATATTATAAAACAAGTGTAATTTAATTCAGTCGCTACGGACTCTCAAACACATCTATAAGCAAGGACATGTTTTGATTTAGGTAATTTGGAGAATTAGCGAACACCATGTTCCTGATAGAGCTGCCCATGATAGATGGGGTGTATTTGCATCTATCCTTTTTTGGTGATCGTTATTTTCATGTATTGTAGCGAGGTCAAGGGACTTTTACATTTAATACTTGGGTATTTTCTTTTAAGCAATCAATAATCATTCATAACAAGGCAAAAATCTAGGCACTGAATAATTAAATCTGAATTCGAGGTTTACATGGCCGATGGTTTGAATTCTCTCATTCTCTACCTCGAGTTTCAACTAACACGCAACTTTAATTTCCTTATAATAACACAACAGAGTGAGCACTGTTTTAAGCACTCTCCATGTATCACTTCACTTAATTCTCAGAACAGTTGGCCCTGTTATTATCACCTTTTACAATGAAGAAAATGAGGCAGAAAGAGCTGAAGAAACACACACAAGTTCACAGGACTAGTAAGATGCCGAGTTGAAATTTGAACACCTGAAGCATAAGCACTGAGTCACTTCCCTGGGCTGCTTCTCATCATGCAATACGGTGTCTTAGATGTGAACACTACCCCAGTGTTAGTATGGTAAAAATAATGAGCATAAAGCTGCCTTTGAATGACCCACTATCGTAGCCACTGATGACTTTTGGCTGTCGGTCGCCTCCAGTCCTCATGTTGCTGAAATTTAATCCCCAGTGTTGGAGGCGGGGCCTGGAGGGAGGTGTCTGGTCATGGGAGTGTGTCCCTCACGAATGGTGTGGTGCTGTCCTCATGGTGATGGATGAGTTTTCACTCTCAGTTTTTGCAAGAAATGATTATTGAAAAGAGCCTGGCACCTCCCTTCCCCCTCTCTCCTCCTTTGTCTCTTGCCATGGGATGCCCTTGCCCTTCCATCTCTGCCATGAGTGGAAGCCTCCTGAGGTCCTCACCAGAAGCAAATGCCATCTCCCTCTGTTGCCCGGCTGGAGTGCAATGGCATGATCATAACGAACAAGAGCCTCCAACTCCTGGGCTCAAGCGATCCTTCCGCTCCAGCTTTCCAGGTAGCTGGGACTATAGGTGCATGCCACCATGCCCAGCTAATGTTTAAATTTCTTTTAAGCCATCAGCAATCATTCATAACCAGGCAAAAGTCTAGACAGGGTCTTGCTATGTTGCCCAGACTGGTCTTGAACTCCTCACTTCAAACAATCCTTCTGCCTCAGCCTCCCAAAGTTTTGGGATTGTAGGAGTGATAGCCACTGTGCCCAGCTGACGCCATTGCGGAGCTAAATACTTTACATGGGACATCTCCTCGCAGCGACACCATGGTCTCACAATTATTCCAATTTTATAAAGGAAAAATGGAGGCAAAGATATTAACTATCTCACTCAAGTTCATATGTTTGAGAAGTAGCAGGCACAGAATTCAAATTCAAGCATGTCTGAGCCCAAAGGCCATGCTCCTAACCTCTGTGCTAACATATCCTCAACAGAAACAGCTCTCTATGGCTTGGCAAGACACACGTAAGCCAATAACTTTCCAGCCAATTAGATGGATTTTTCCAGGTGCCAAAGACCATACAGCAGTGAGCAGAGTAGGAAGAAATCATACATCTGGTCTAAGGTTTCCTCAACCCTCCCTCCCTCCCTTCCCAATCCAAACATTTATTCCTTCATTCAAACATTCATTAATCCACTCAAACATTTATTAATTCATTTAAACATCTATTCAGACAGTCAAACACTTGTGCAAATATTTATTTAGTGCCTACTATGTTCCAGGTACTGCTAGGCATCGGGGGCAAACAATGAATAATAATAGGATCTCAACGTGTTTCCTACTTAGTGGGGAAGGCATAAAAATCCTCCAATAAGTCACATTCTCAGTTGACACAAATGCTAGGATAGCGGGTAACACTGGGGGCTTTGGTAGCTAATAGAAGCAACGTAAAACACTCAGGGCAGAGAAGGCGTCAAGAAAAGGGCACCTAGGCAGTGTCTGGGTCAAGGTTCAGCGAATATTTCTATCAACGTAAATAGCAAATATTTTCAGTTCTTGGACTGTACCATCTCTGCCACAACTATTCAACTCTGATGTTGCAGTGCAAGAACTCACATAGACAATATATGAACAGATGCATATGACTGTATTTTTTTTTTTTTTTTGAGTTGGAGTCTCACTCTGTCACCCAGACTGGAGTGCAGTGGCCGCTCCCGGCCACCACAGCCTCGACCTGCTGGGCTCTGGAATCCTTCCGCCTCAGCCTTCCGAGTAGCTGGAAGTACAGGCACGCGCTACCACGCCCAGCTAATTTTTTGGTTTATTGTAGAGATGAGGTCTCGCCAAGTTGCCCAGGTGGGTCTCGAACCCGCGAGCTCAGGCAATCCACTCACCTCAGCATCCCAAGGCGCGGGATTACAGGCTGAGCCACTGAGCCCGGCTATGACTGTATTTTTAAAAAATGCATTTATAAGTGTAGTCCATAGGTCAGATATGGTCTGCTGGCCATTGATGGCCAAACCCAGCTTGGGAAGAATGACTGGGAGAGAGTTTGGTAGTGGGGGGAAAAAAAGAGCAGGGAGCTGACTGGGGACTTCCAGGTAGAAGGCAGGACAAACACAAAGACAGAGACCAGACCTCTATTTTCTCATCTCTGAAGTAGGGGCTCACACGGTCATTTCACAGATATATATCTGTTCTGGGTCCTACAAATGAAGACAAAAACCAGACAGGCAAGAGAGATACTGTTCTGGGGCTGAGGGAAAGACAGCAGATCATAAATTTATTTTATTTTTTTTTTTTTTTGAGTAGGAGTCTCACTCTGTCACCCAGACTGGAGTGAGGTGGCCGCTCCCAGCCACCACAGCCTCGACCTGCTGGGCTCCGGCGATCCTTCGGCCTCAGCCTTCCAAGTAGCTGGAACTACAGGCGTGCGCTACCACGCCCGGCTAATTTTTGATTTATTGTAGAGATGAGGTCTCGCCAAGTTGCCCAGGCGGGTCTCGAACCTGCAGGCCCAGGCAATCCACTCACCTCAGCCTCCCAAGGCACGGGATTACAGGCTGAGCCACCGAGCCCGGCTGCAGATCATAAATTAATGAACAACTAAACACATGATGACAAGTGCTCAGTGCAGACGATACAATATGGCGATGTGACAACAAGCGTGCTGTTGGTTGGGGGGCTACTTAGAATAGGGTGGTCAGAGGAGGGCTGTCTGAGGAAGAAAGAGGGAAGAAAGGCCAGTGTGTTAGAAACAAAGTGATGAACAGGAAAGTAGGAGGTGATAAGGCTGCTGAAGTAGACTGAAGTTTCCCTTGGAAGCCCGACTATACTCTTTTGTTTTTATTCTATGCCATGGAAAACTGTGGCATGGTCTTAAGCAAAAACTTCTGTAGTGTGACTGATGATTTCTCTTTCTCTTTTTTTTTAGATTGGGAAATATAGTTTATTTTAAAAGTATATCAGAGAGAGAGAGGAGATTCATCTCTCCAAGGTAGGGGAGTTGCCAGGGCTAGGAAACATGGTGATTGTGGCTCAAGGAGCCACATGGTCAAACCATGGTTTAGCAAAGCAATGGCCTGACTGATAATTTTTCTTTTTCTTTTTGTTTTTTGAGTTGGAGTCTCATTCCATTGCCCAGGCTGGAGTGCAGTGGTCCACTCATGGCCACCCCAGCGTCGCCCTGCTGGGCTCCCTTGATCCTTCCGCCTCGGCCTCCCAAGTAGCCGGAACTACAGGCGCGTGCTACCACGCCCGGCTAATTTTTTGATTTACTGTGGAGATGAGTTCTTGCCAAGTTGCCCAGGATGGTCTTGAACCCATGGACTCAGGCAATCCCCTCACCTCAGGCTCCCAAAGTGCTGGGATGACAGGCTTGAGCCACCGGGCCCAGCCTGATGATTTTTCAAAGATCACTTGGGCTGTTATGTGAAGAATAAGTTGTAAAAAACTGGAGAACCCATTTGGAAGATGGTTTAATAGTGTGGGTGGGAGTTTATGGTGGCTTGGAGAGTGACAGAGAAAGTAGACACAACAAAGAAAAATTGTGGTGGTTAAGCCCGTCGGCTTTGCTGATGGACTGTCTGCTGAGTGTGAGAGAAAGAATGACCACAGTGATGATGCTAGATTCTCCAGTTGTGTGTATGGTTGGTGGCTAGAGGCAGGGTTCACGAGTTCTTTTTTGGCCACAACTAGCTTGAGATGATCCTTCCAAGAAGAAAGGTCGATTGGCAGCTTTGACACTCAAGGGAGACGTCGGGCCTGGAGCGCTAAACATGGACACCATCTGCATAAAGATGATCCTTAAAGCCGTGGTGCTGAAGGAAATGTCTCCAGCCATCCTCCCCGGAGGGGAAGGTAGCAATGTCCAAGGCACCCTGGAGCGCCTCAGGATGTAGAGATCAACGGAGCGGGTGATGGAAAACAAGCAGACTGGGAAGAAAGGCCAGGGAGCGGGAACGTCAACCTGGAGAGTCTGGCATCTTAGCAACTAGGAGAGCACCTCATGGACGAGGGCGTGGTCTTCATGTCGAAAGCAGCTGAGAGGCTGCAGAGGGAAACACAGAGAGCCAGCCATTGGATTTAGCGAGATGGAGGCTGCTGTTGGCTTTGACCAGGCCAGCTTGGTGGCTTGAAAGGATCAGAAGCCTGGCAGAAATAGGCTGAGGGGAAAATGAAAGAACACCTGCCTGTGGTGGAAACTGCTCCTTAAGTACTTACTAGCCATTTCCTCCCACCCCAATTCCTACTTTTCTCCTTGCTGACAGAATATGCCTCCTATTATAACGATTGAAAATACCAGAAACCCAATTTCCCCTCCCTAAGGGCTTAGGCAGGGGCAAGGGATTCCTCCCTCAAAAAGAGTCATATGGCTGAGGTGAGTGGATTGCCTGAGCCCGCGGGTTCGAGACCCGCCTGGGCAGCGAGACCTCATCTCGACAATAAATCAAAAAATTAGCCAGGCGTGGTAGTGCATGCCTGTAATTCCGGCTACTTGGAAGGCTGAGGTGGAAGGATCGCCGGAGCCCAGCAGGTCGAGGCTGTGGTGGCCGGGAGCGGCCACTGCACTCCAGTCTGGGCAACAGAGTGAGACTCCAACTCGGAAAAAAAAAAAAAGAGTCATATGGAAAGAAATTGGATGTGGCCTCTGTGTGATGGCTGCAACTGCTGTAGCCACATTGTGAGCATGAGGTACAGCAAACCAACATGCTAAAGGTGGCAGAGGATGTACCAGGGTGCTTGTCTTAGTCTGTTTTATGCAACTAAAAAAGAATACCACAGGCTGGGCTCGGTGGCTCAGCCTGTCATCCCAGCACTTTGGGAGGCTGAGGAGAGTGGATTGCCTGAGCCTGTGGGTTCGAGACCAGCACGGGCAACTCAGTGAGACCTTGTCTCTCCAATAAATAAATAAATAAATAATTAGCCAGGCATGGTGGCGCACACCTGTAGTTCCGGCTACTTGGAAGGCTGAGGTGGAAGGATGGCCTGAGCCCAGCAGGTTGACGCAGAAGTGGCTGTGAGTGTGCCACTGCACTTCAGCCTGAGTGATGGAGTGAGACTCCAACCCCCTCCCCAAAAAATACCACAATCTGGGTAATTGACAAAGAACAGTAATTTACTTCTTGCAGTTCTGGAGGCTGGAAATTCCAGGATCAAGTCACTAACATCTGGTGTGGGCCTTCTTACAGCATTCTCACATGGCAGAAGGTAGAAAGTCAAGAGAGGACAAGCATTGTACCCTCACACAGCAGAAGAGCAAAGCAAGCCCTTTTTATAGTGACATGCATCCAGAGCCCTCATGACCTAAACACTTCCAGTTAGGCCCCACTTCCCAACAATTGCATTGAGGATTAAGTCTCCAGCTCGTGAATTTTGAGGGACACATTCAGACCACAGCTGTGCTAAATTAACCCTGGACCTTCTCTGATCTCCTAAACCATAACTACACACTCAATCTGCATTTCCTTGCCTGATATAACTACAGTGCCTTTTACATGGGCTCAACCTGAGAAAAATAATACAGGAGGATATTGGAAGAGAAAGTTGGCACAGGAAAGAATTCAGTCACCAACGATCAGTGGGAGAGGAATCATGAAAGGTTAGGAGGTGGGGGTCAGGGTGGGGAGAATGAGAGGACACATCTCACCACCTGCAGCTGTGGTCTCTGGGTCAGGTATGCAGTTTGATGATTGGGAGCTAGAAGTAGAAAATTGGGCCGTGTAAGGTATGGAAGCCAGTCGCTTAGGACAGTAGTCTTGATTTTTTACTGTGAGCCAAATAGAGAATCAGAAAGAGAAGCATTCTGGGGATGGCAAAGTCTGGGAATACCAAGGGATATCCACTGTCGCTTACTCAAACCTGACCCACCCGCTCAAGTCCTGCTCAGAAGGTTGGTCCAGGATGCTACTCTCGCTGTCTCCAATCCGAAGTAGCCCATCTCGCTGCGGAAACCCCTTAGTACCTTTTGTCTACTCCAATGTTTGGCTACTAATGGCATTAAACACTTTCCCCTAGCCCCTGAGTCTCCACTCCATTAAACTACTTCACGCAAGAGACGGTGTCCTGTCTCCTCTCACAGAGGCTACAACTACGCTTGGCATATACTTAGTGCTTGATGTAACTTTGTTGGATGAATGAGTAGTTGATGAACTGTGTCCATGTTGAACAGAATCTGGAGCGGCCCAGGGAGAGTTTGGGGGAGTTGGTGCTTTTCAGGGATTACAAAGAAGACAGGAAGTGTCCATCGGCTTGAGATCACTTAGGAAGAGTTTGGCCAGGAAGTACCAGCATGTTTATCTCCTAATTACTAAAGGTCTTTCAGAAGATAGCATTTTGCACTGAGAACAACAAGATATATAAAGTTCTGTTATCTACAAAAGTCCTCCCCAGGGAACTGAAGATCTAACTTTAAAACCTTCTAGAGCCCCAGTAGTCCGTTGAGCTGCCAGAGATTATCTTAATCTTTGCTTTTACCTTTTCTGCTTGTTGCTGTCTGACTAGTCACATCCATGACTGAGAAATTGGTCAGTAAGAAAGGTCAGTCTTGGCCTTCCGCTAAATGGAATCTGTTCAGTTCGAATTTCAGACACCAGAGATTCTTAACACCAAAATTCCATCTATACCACTGCAAAATAATGACCTTCATTCTGATAGTCGCACCAGGCAATCCTCTCTTCTGGGTTGAAATGTTTCTTTGGGATGTAATCCAAAGAATGAAGACATTCAGCAATTGAAACCATAATGCTATGGCGTATTCCGGTGTTGCTCATACTCAGTGCTTATGCCTAACCCCATCCCAGAAGACACAGAAAAAACAATCAAGTCACTGGATTAAAATACAAGAGAAAGTTCAAAACTTTTCTTTCATGACTTTACGTTAACCTTCAGCCCCTGCTTCCATTGGTTTGTGCTAAAGTCTAGTACAAAATGACACCTGATTCATATACTTAATTACTTTAAGTTGCATTTACTGAGATTTCATGGTCCTCAAAGCACATCCTGGTTCTGGGTGTTTGTATAAAAACCAGCCCGTGAATCTCTATGGTAGCACTTAAGATGCTTCTGTTAAGGTCTGTTATATCCCTTTATTTTGCAAACTGTTATGTTTATGCTGAGTAAGAGTAGATTATGTTAACAAGGAACTAAAATGCTCTCTCTTTTTCAAAAACAGCAGCTAATGGTACATGGTTACTACACAACCTCTGTTGATATAAACCTTGCGTATATCTTTGCTATCCAAAATAAAATGTTATCTCTCCTAGGCATCATTTACATTAAATCCCAGGTTTTTCATAATTAATTCCATGCCACCATCCCATTTGAACAATTGGAGTTTCACCATGATTTAATTAAACACATCTACCCAGACTAAACACTCATTACCCTATAAAACAGATCATGAAAAAGTATGATTGTCACGGGCAGGGTGTGGGGAGGAGGCATTGTTCAGATTGCTAAATTGTCCTTTACTAAAAGCAAAAATAAAACAAGGAGTCATATGTAAGTTTGAAAAAGATCACTTCTGCAGTTCCAGAAATGAAACCATACATTCCATTTCCAGGACACGTGAAGAAAAAGAGATCAAGACGAGTAGTGTGTGTAGCCAGTTTAAACACTTGTTTTATCCCGACATTGGTTTTAATATTGATAATATAATTACAATGCTTGGTGCATGTTGCTCATATAATCTATTTTTTTCTGGTGACATATTATTACCAGGCTTTAATTTCAGCAATGGCAAGAATTCAAAAACACATTTAGGTTATCATTAGTAATGAAAAACAAACCTAACTGCTTGTTCAAGCACCTTGTGCACATATCTCATTTCAACTTCAAAGCATTTTTAGCTACCAAGACACAATCCTCTGCTGCATGATTTGCACATTTTCACCAAAATATTATCAACCTGTGGCCAGCCACTTTAAATTAATGCCACGTAAGGCGACTAGGGTGGGAAAAGCTCCACCTGCGTGCTACTGTTGTGAATGACCTTTTGGAACATTTCAAGGCAGTCTAAGTCAATGAAAACCAAACCATAAAACTGTTCTCAAATGCCACCGCCTTCCTTCCTGGCCACATATCACTAGCTAGCAGTTGCCTGGACTGCAATTTTCCATTTTTCCTAGACGTCACAGCACAAGTGCGCTTTTATGACTAAAAGGATAAAAAACCCACAGTGTAATGCTCCACTAATCATTAGCCGACAAACAAACAAAATAACTACAGGTGCCTTGTTTTCAACAGCACGGAGTATTTCAGTGCCCATTTGCACTTTCCCGGTGACAGGCTGAAGAAATATGAAAAAAAAAAAGCTGAACCAACTGATGGAATTCTACGAGACTGTAAAACAAACACACGCTCACCAAAGAACTATTTTGGACACCAAGGGAAGGATTCATCATCAAATAATCACATTATTTCATGTTAATGTGAGGAAGGGACAAAGTTGTCAATGGCTATGTCCCAAATTGTCCTTGGAGAAAGTCAAAAGAACACCCGAGTCTTCATGAACAGCGTAATTGAGAAATAACCAACATACTATTTCTCACGCCCTTACTGCCATGTGAATTGCAGCTAGAATGGGATCGTTGGCATGTTGTTTATTTTCAACACGGCTCAACATTAGAATAACAAAGATTCATGGAAAAAAAAAAAGTAGGCTTGTAACCAAAATACCACCCACCAAACTTAAGACGAAAGCAGGCTGTCCCTGGAGTAATAAACCAGCCAACGACAGAAGATCATTCCTGGGGAATATGTGAATTGCTGCTTGGTATTCACAATGTAGCACTGCTTAATGGAATTCAGGGTTGTCACTGCAGATTTCTCAGAAATCTGAGTAATTTTCATCTGCATGATTACAGCACGGTGTGGGTCTCCTTTGACAATACAGACATGGTCTACTCCCTCCCTGTTCTATAAAAGTTTGGAAGTCATTCCTCATTCCATTATTTCAGGATTAGCTTCTGCACCACAAACATGAATAGATACACAAGTCTCTCTCTCTCTCTCTCTCTCTCTCTCTCTCTCTCTCTCTCTCTCTCCCTGCAAATGATGGGATCCTCAGGTCTTCACGGTGGACTTTTTCCAGAGTGAAGGCACAAGGACAAACAAACTCAGCAGGGAAACAAAAGGCAAGAACTCACGTATGGTTATAACCCTGTAAACTGGCACATGGTTGAAATGTTTCTTTGGGACGTTATCCAAAGAATGAAGACATACAGCAATTTAAATATTTGGATCACAGTAAACAGTTTTTTGGCAATATTAATCATGATCCCATAAGCAAAGATTTTTTTTTTATAAAAAAGCAACCAAATGTGCTTATCTTCTGTAACAGATGGTGACGATTTGTCCTTCCCACCATTCTCTAGTGCTGTTCATGATCACATTCGGTTTGCCCTGCTTTTTCCTGTTCTAGACAGTCTCTTGATCTCCGTTTCCAACAGTTTCCAGGCAATACCCTACGACAATACTCTATGGCATATAAATGCATTCACAAATGGTTACTGGGCACCTTCAAAGACTAAGGCACATTCCTAGGTAATAAGGGTGGAGTCCAGACGTACAAAGCCCAGTAAAACACCTCTTAAAATATCTTCCAATTCTTCCTTCCTTCCTTCTTCCCTTCCTCCCCGCTCCCTCTCTCCCTTCCTCCTTCTTAACCCTTATCTCTCCTCCCCATTTCCCATCCCTCCTTTCCTCTCTCTTTCCTTCCTGTGTTCTTTTTTTTCTCTCCCTCCCCCATCTTCCCTTCCCCAATCTCTCTCCCTTTCTCTCTTCCATCTTCTTTTCTCCCTTTCATAAAGTAATGGCAATCATTCTTGATGGCTAGCTGTCTGGAACTTGCACCCTGTTAATCACATTTTATACATTGATATAAAGTATCCGAAACATATAAAAGACATTGATCAAAGACATATTGTTTTCTTTTCCTAATATGACATTCCTAAGTATTTATGTAAATGTCAGTAGGAATTGAAATGCATTTATATCATCAAAGATATCATGTGAGTTCTTTAGGGGACGCTCAAGATTCTTCCATAAACCTATAAATCCCTGAACACAATAAACAATAATGAATATACTGAAGAAAAAAACAATTCAGTGTGTCTTTAGACAGCCAATTCCTGTGAATATAATAAAGAGAGCAGCATCCTTACGGTTTCTGTGGCAAATATAGCTCATATATACATCTTCAAATATGCCACATGACTTCAAAGGAATGAGAATAATTTCTCTAAGTCATTTATGAACATGAGCCTCATTACTTCTTGGTTACATCACTTCTATGTGACTCATACATAATTTCTGGCATTTACATAGTGATCTATGAGGTCTTAAAATCTCATATGAGGGAGAGAAAATGAGGAGACTGCTTAGAGGGGGCAAAGTACAGTACTTCTTTCAGTGTGTATCAGAAATCAGGAACAGAATAAGCAGAGCGAGCTTGCTCACCTTGGTAGACTTCCAGCTAACTCTGTGGCAGTCTCTCTGTAAGAAGGAGAAGAAGAGAAATATGATTATGCTTATTTCGGTAAAGTACAAAAACTTGTTTAATCGTCTGATAGGTATTAGGTTATCACGTATGAAGAAGATACTGCAATTGCAGCTGTTTAGACATTTAAAGTCGACTAATCACACTTATGATCAATTCCCTTTAGACATTTCAATGGTTACTTTCAAAGGAAACTTTATACATGTGCAAAATATCTGTCTCTGCTCTCTGGTGATAGAGCATAACTGAGTTCAAACATTTAGAAATGTACATCATCCAGAAGAAAAACAGGAGAAAAAAAATAAATCTCAGATCACCTTTTAGATATTTGCCAGTTAAACAAAGCACCTAGGATCTCTTTCCAAGAATCATGTAGGAACAAATGCCTTTGGGGATGTTTCTTCCTGTTGATCTCTGTCACCTGATGTTTATGAAGGAGGAACACGGACAGCACAGAATGCAATTTATTTTGTAGTAAATTGCTGTTTTTCGTTTCTTTGTTATAATACTCTACCACTTGGGACTGCTGAAGGTAGATGCTATGATCAAATAGCACAAAAGAAAAGTCACTAATGAAAGGCTTTATAGTGTATTTATGAAAATGACTAGAGATGAACTTCAAAACAAACTTCTTCCTAATAGCCATATCTTGACTTTCAATCTGAGGTGTGTTCTTGGAGAGAGAAGGGAGCACTGAGTGGAAGAAAGAAATGGGGACCTTAAATTGAGACCTAAAAAAAGGGATTAGAGGTGTGATTCCTAAGAACAGTGGTGCATAATCTTCTTAGGGTCATAGAACGCCTTTAAGAATCTCATTAAAGATATCAGCACCTTATGTAGAAAAAATAACAATACACACACATACACACAAATGTAGTGCACACCTGTCGACAGACCTTCTACAGCAAACACGTCAATCCCTGTTACTGGCCCCAGGTGTAACTAACATTTTCTTCACTCCTTCTGTCAATTCAAATCAAGGACTTCCTCCTCCATGAACACTCCCTGACCCTCCCAGCTTCTAGAATTCCCTCCTCTTCATTATTGTCTGTGATCGAACCTGGGAACTTTAGGGCATGGGGGCTCCCACAGAACCCTACTTTCTTAAAAAAAGAATGAGTCTAAGTTAGCTCCCGTAGAAATGCTCTTTGCTACATAATCATATAACACTGAAACTTCAGCTTGTATTGCTGTAGAAATTGGCTTTGGGGAGAAGGTTTCCACACCTTCAGCAAAACCACAGTGGAAGGTCTCGTCCTCTATGCTGCTGAAGGCTTCATACCCAGTTATCTCTTCAAAGAACTGAGTGCTGGCATCAGACATTTCTCTTTCCAAACAGAATCTGGAATTGTGTGCACCTCATCTAAGCTGCACCCCATTTCTTTAGCTTTCCTTTACAGTATTTATTAGAGCAGAAGCATCTTTTAGCTATCCATTTTATGCTTTATCGTTTTGTCACTTGAGATCAACATGTATTAGCCCTCAATAAAAATTGATTCAGCTAATCAGGAACAAATGAATGACATTTTTCTGTCTTCTTATTGACCCTGAGGGTTGGATCTATGTTTAGTGTCTGATCATAGTAACAATAACAGCCCAGGGTTAAAAAACAATGATTTTTCCTTGTTCTTCATCTTTTAACTCTTTGTTTTTGCTTTCCAGATAACACATATTTTAATTATGAGTCCCCTGGTATCATTTAAAACCATGTTGTTCATACATGATAACAAATCCATTTAAATCACAGTCAAGCAGCATTTCTTGATCTCGGCATCTTATAGACATTTTAGGTCAAATAATTTGTCATTGTCGCAGGACTATCCTGGGCACTGGGGAGACATTCAGAACATTCCTGTTCTCTACCCACTAGACGCCAGTAGGACCCCTTCTCCCCAGTCCCACTGGAACTACCCAGAATGTCCCCAGACATTGCTAAATGTCCATAGGGGACACAGCTGCCCTAAATTGAAAACCATGGCAATAAGGCTGGGCATGATGGCTGATCTCAGCACCCGGGGAGGCTGAGGTAGGAGGACTGCTTGAGGCCAGGAGTTTGACACCAACCGGAACAACATAGTGAGACCCCATGTCCACAAAAAGCTTAAAAATTAGCCAGGTGTGGTTGTGTGGGTCTGTAGTCCTAGCTACTCAGGAGGCTGGAGGAGGGAAGATCACTTGAGCCCAGGAGTTCAAGACCAGTTTGGGCAACATAGCAAGACCTCATCTTTACAAACAAAATTTAAAAAGTAAATAAAATGAGCTGGGTGGTGCATGCCTGTAGTCCCAGCTACTCAGGAGGCTGAGGGGGAGGACTGCTTGAGCCCAGGAGTTCCAGGCTGCAGTGAGCTATGATCATGTCACTGCATTCCAGCCTGGGCAGCAGAGTGGGACCCTGTCCCCCCCCCAAAGAAAAGGAAACCACTGCAATTGAGCAAGAGAAATGTTCACGATTGGCCTCTGCTTTCAGCCTCCTGGACCGACCAAGGCTCTCCACTCCCGTGGAAAAACACAGTGACTGGCTCCAGCCTCTGAAGTTCCCATGCTTATTCGCCAAGACTATGTTGTGTTTGTTCCTCCACCCGTCCATGGTACTGGTCCTCATTATCATTTTTAAATCGAATTAAACATGATATAAAATTGATGAAACATTGAGTGTGGATAAGTTCTTGTTTCTGTAAAAACCAAGTTGGATACTCTGGAAAGATTGAAAATGACAAGTCACTTAAGAAAATCTGATGTTGAATTAGGCCCATGGACAAGGCAATTACAGATCCTGGAGAAAAAAGCCATGGTTTTCACAAGTGTCTTTAAGTTCTTGCTCCTCTTAAAAAATAAGCTGGAAAGTCCAAACGGTGAGTTATGAGTGGACTGGTATGCAGAAGACAATGTGGAGAGTTCTCTTCAGTGGACCTCCGTGCTCAAAGAAAAGATATTGGGCCACCTTTACAGCAAAACACAGAGGTTAGGGGAAAAGTCATGTTCGTCACATAGTAAGTATTAAACGGGGGGAAATTACGCTTTACACAGCCATGTGCTAAAAGATTTGCATTCAAATTACAGACATTACTTGATATCTATGATTACTAAAAAGCTGATTATTCCATTAGAACATGTAGCTTCGATATTAAAAAGACAAAACAAAACAAATGAAAAAAAACACAATACAGTATTTGACTGCAGCAATGTAGCTAAGACTCACCAAACAATGGCTTTTTATTTTTTGTAAGACAGGGTCTCACTGTATTGCTCAAGCTGGACTGCCCTCCTGTCTTCAAGCGATCCTTCTGTCTCAGCCTCCAGGCTAGCTGGGACTATAGGCCCACACCACCCTACCCAGCTAATTAAAAAAAATTTTGTAGAGATGAGGTCTCACTATGTTGCCCAGGCTGGTCTCCAGCTCCTTGGCTCATGCAATCCTCCTGCCTCAGCCTCTCCAAGTGCTAGAATTATAGGTATGAGCCACCATGCTCAACCCAATAGCCATTTTTGAGATTGGCAAATCAGCAGACACTAGAGCTTTTAAGATGACGATTTGTTCATTTGTACCTGTTTACTACTACTAACAAATCATCTGAATCATTCATATACTTTCATGAATTTATACCTTTTGTAAGGAAACCCTTGAGGAGAATAAATTTAGCATAAATGCTATGCTTCTTCTAGATAACACTCCGCCACAGCCCGACGGAGGGGATTTAAAGCAGGTGGCATAAAGACCATGCATTTTTCATTGAACTTTTAGAGGTTGCAATGTCCATCATTAGCATTGCTTCCTGTGTGTAAATCATCTTCATTCACCGGCTAATATTTATTCATCCAACACGTTCACTGAGCGCTTAATCTATGTTCCATCTAGGCAACACTGCGTGTTTTGAGAGGCACCCAGATGGATTCAGATCCTGTTCCCTCTTGCCAAGTGTTTACATTCCAGTAAAGAATATTATACAAAGTACAAAGTGATGGATGCTTTTAATTTTCTACTATCGAAAGCTCCTCTAAGTCAAAGATCACATCTTCTTCAAGATTTTGCATACTCGGTGCCTAGTGCACACCAGATGCTCAATAAATACGAGTGTAATAGACCAAGGACACATCTCCTACCGCAGGTAATTCCACTCTCTTAAATTCATTTTTTAAAATGCTTGCTGTAGTTACAGCAGTTTTTGGAGCTTAACTGCACTTATTTCCTTTCCTGAGTTACCACTACCAAGGTGATCGAATTTCAAGAAGAGAATGGAACACCAAAAACTGAACGAAAACAGTGATGAACAAAATGATAGAGTGAAATGATACGTTCTGAGAAAAACGATCTGGAAGGTGTCTGCTTCTGAGAGGCCAGCTGCATATCCTGGGGCAGTTCCTTTGACGTCTTGAGGGTCTCTATGTAGCAGTAAAAATGCTGCCCCTGGATCTGAGGTTGCAGAGGTGATCATCAACGTGAACAATCAGGAAGGTTCTCTGCAAATTTGAAGTTGTGCTATGAACTCAATTTTATTAAAGGAAAACTCCCGGAAGAGATAGCAGACAAGTGTCCCTGTGTATTACACCCTGGTAGATTACTTAGCATTCCTTAAAAAAAAAAAAAAGCACAAAACTCAAAGAAATCTTTAATTTTAAATGTGTAGAACATTCGTCAGTGCGCAGCATGATGCCAGCTCTTATCAGCTGTCTGAAATAACGTGCAATAATGTGAAATAACGTCATCTCCTGTCCTTCCCCATTCCTCAACTATGCAAACAGTTCTTTTTTTAGGAAGTGTTGAAGCAAGAGCACACCATCTATTTCTGTGCAGCTTGCCAGTTTCCAAAACTAGCTGACAAATAGAAAACAGAGGACATGAGCCCCCATCTAATTGTGTGTCAGCAGGATAAATATTTTTAAGACCTAGTATGTTTCTCTCCAATGGCACCTTTGATTTTTTTTTCTAAAAGTCCAGAGACTTAAAAAAAAAAAAAGGAAAAATACATTTTCTTTTTATTGCCTGTTCTGCAAGCGATTTCACGTTCTAGTTGGAGGGGTGATGTTTTATTTTTTTATTTTAGTTTTTTATTTTTATTGAGAGCAGGATGTATTGCAAAGACAGAAAAGCTCCCACAGTGGGAGGGGACTCGAAGGGGTTGCCTGTGATGGTTTATTTTAATTAAAGGTGACATGACAGTATGACAATCAAGTGGATTTACCCCCCCTTTCTCTTCCTTCCTTCCTTTTCCCTTTCTCCCTCCCCCTCCCCTCCTTCCTTCCTTCCTCCCTTCCTTTCTTCCTTCCTTCTTTTCTCACCCAGCTGGAGGCAAACTGTGAACCTTTAAAATAGGATTCATTTCCAAACAATACATAAAGAAGTTAGCTTAAAGGCATCACTGTACCACCATATATTAATTCAGGACACTTAATTATTTTCTTGTATGGTAAGCCTTAGCTCTGGCAAACCCCAAACACCTTAGACATTGAAGCTTCTTCTCTGTTAAACAAAGCCTGAAGACACTGTTCATTCACCTTGCTCTGATTTTCCCTCTGATCATTCATCCGTTTTCTTTACTTTGATCTTCCTTTATTTTGTCTCTCCCACTCTTCTTGTTTTTTTTTTTTTTTTTTGAGTTGGAGTCTCACTCTGTCGCCCAGACTGGAGTGCAGTGGCCGCTCCCGGCCACCACAGCCTCGCCTGCTGGGCTCCAGCGATCCTTCCGCCTCAGCCTTCCGAGTAGCCGGAATTACAGGCACGCGCTACCACGCCCGGCTGATTTTTTGATTTATTGTAGAGATGAGGTCTCGCTGCCCAGGCGGGTCTTGAACCCGCGGGCTCAGGCAATCCACTCACCAGCCTCCCAAAGGCGCGGGATTACAGGCAGAGCCACCGAGCCCGGCTCCACTCTTCTTCTTTTTAATTTTCACTCACATGATTAAAACATCAGTGTGTGTGTGTGTGTGTGTGTGTGTGTGTCAGTATACAGACACAAATGATTATCCTCACGTGGTGAAATTTATAAACACACACACACACCCCACGTGCAATTACTCACACAAATCGGGGTCTTTTTTAATACCAGCCACTATTTTAGGCTATCTACAGATGTTCACTCATGTAATCCTTATAAAATCCTCATGAAGGAGTAATTATTATTAAACCATGACAGGGATGAGAAAATGAGACAGAAAAATGTTAAGTAACTTCCCAAGGCCACACAGCTAGCGGCAGAGTCAATGCCTGAAACGAGCCCAGGTTTCCTGGCTCCAGAACCCACACTTTTCCTTTCTTTTCTTTTTTTGAGTTGGATTCTCACTCTGTCACCCAGGCTGAAGCGCAATCGCATGCTCAAGGCCACTGCAGCCTCGACCGCTGAGCTCCAGCAATCCTTCTGCCTCAGTCTTCCGAGTAGCCAGAACTATAGGCATGCACTACCACACCCAGCTCATTTTTTAAATTTTATTGTAGAGACGAGGTCTTGCCAAGCTGCCTAGGCTGTCTCAAACCTGTGGGCTCAGGCAATGCATTGGTCTCGGCCTCCCAAAGTGCCGGGATGACAGGTTGAGCCACCAAGCCCGGCCTAGCCCACACTTTTCCTCATGACATTGTACTGCAGATCAGTATGCACATGCCACAGACACATCATCTATGCCATCCACGCCTTTATTCCTTCTGGGTTCTGTGCTGCATCAGAGAATGATGGCAATCAAAAAGAGGCCCCGCTGTTGGGATCTTCACATTCTAGCGGGGAGACACAGACAGAAACACAAATAAGCAAAGGAGTACTTATCACTACCTTACATAGTACGTGTTAGGAAGAAGGATGAGACAGGTAGGGGGTGAAAAGTAAATGTGGGTGTGATGGGACGCTAATTTTTTTTTTTTTTTTTTTTGAGTTGGAGTCTCACTCTGTCGCCCAGACTGGAGTGCAGTGGCCACTTCCGGCCACCGCAGCCTGGACCTGCCGGGCTCCGGCGGTCCTTCCGCCTCAGCCTTCCGAGTAGCCGGAATTACAGGCACGCGCTACCACGCCCAGCTGAGTTTTTGATTTATTGTAGAGATGAAGTCTCGCTGCCCAGGCGGATCTCGAACCCGCAGGCTCGGGCAATCCACTCACCTCAGCCTCCCAAAGGCGCAGGATTACAGGCTGAGCCACCAAGCCCAGCTGGGACTCTAATTTTATACAGGGTGGTTCTGGAAGAGCGCTCGGATGATGTGACTGTGTGAATACGTGACCGCATTAAATGCAGCCAGTTCCACCTCCACATTCATTTCTTATGCCTGGTTCTTTCCTCCACATAATTGCATTTTCCTCGTTTTTTCAATTATCTGTTGAGTACCTGCTGCATGAAGCAGACGATACTAGGCGTCACTGTAGTTTAAGAAAAAAGATAGGGCTGGGTGCAGTGGCTGATGCCTGTAATCCCAGCACTTTGAGAGGTTAAGGTGGGAGGATCACCTGAGACCAGGAGCTTGAGACTAACCTGGTCAACAAAGTAAGATTCCATCTCTACCAAAAAAAAAAAAAAAAAAACTAGCCAGGCATAATGGTGCACACCTGTAGTCACAGATACTTGGGAAGAATAACCTTCAGTCCAGGAGTCTGAGGCTGCGATGAGCAGTGATTGTGCCACTGCACTCCAGCCTGAGCAACAGAGTAAGATCCTAATTCAAAAACGTTTTTAAAAAAGAAAGAAAAAAGATGGGTGATCTGTCTCTGCATGTTCAAAATGCTGACAAACTAAAACAAGATCCTTAGATAAACTCACCGAGTCACTTAGAAAACTATAGGTCTTGACAAGAGACACTTCACATCACTGCAGAGGCCAGCACCTCTGACCCACAATAGGAGGAAGGAATCTCAGCATTAGCTAGTTACATTCCCCCAGGAGACACTGTTCTAAGTTCCTTCTGCCTGGCCAGCATTCTTGAGGACTAGCTTTCTATACCACTCAGGTTCAAGGAGGAAGTCTACAAGGTACAGTTTTTTAATTATACTTTTCCAGTGTGTTTATTTTTATTTTATTTTAGATTTGAGGTGTCCATGTGCAGATCGGTTACACAGGTATACTTCGTGATGGGGCGGTCCGGGCTTCTACTGAGCCTGCCTCCCAGCTGGTGAGCATGGCACCTGATGGGTGGGTTTTTCAGTCCTTATCCCCTCTCCCTCCTCCCTGCTTAGGAGTCCCTAGTGTCTATTGTTCCTATCCTTGTGCTTGTGTGCGCCCAATATTTGGCTCCCACTTAAGAGTGAAAATATTGTATTCGGTTTTCTGTTTCTGTGATACTTAGAATGGTGGTCTCCAGCTGCATCCACGTTACTGCCAAGGACATGA
This sequence comes from Cephalopachus bancanus, assembly GCA_027257055.1. Taxonomy (NCBI): domain Eukaryota; kingdom Metazoa; phylum Chordata; class Mammalia; order Primates; family Tarsiidae; genus Cephalopachus; species Cephalopachus bancanus. The sequence continues at coordinate 6,617,790 of JAPVLO010000027.1, forward strand.
TTTCACTCTTTTTTAGGGCTGCACAGTATTCCGTGGTGTATAGGTACCACATTTTCTTTATCCAGTCCACCACTGATGGGCACCTGGGTTAGTTCCACATTTATGCTATTATGAATAGAACTGTGGTAAACACGTGAGTGCGAGTGTCTTTGGTAGAGCAATTTATGTTCCTTTGGGTATATACTAAGTAGTGGGATTGCTGGGTTGAATGGTAAAACTATTTTTAGTTCTTCAAGAAGCCTCCAGACTGTTTTCCACAGGGAATGAGCTGGCTTCCATTCCTACCAACATTGTACAAGCACATTGTCCTTTTCTCTGCAGCCTTGCCAACACCTGTAGTTCTTTGACTTTTTAGTAATAGCCATCCTGACTGGTGCAACATAGTATCTCATTGTGGTTTTGATGTTCATTTCTCGGGTGATTAGTGATGTCCAGCATATTTTAATATATTTGTTGGCTGTTTATATGCCTTCCTTTGAGAAGTATCTATTCACATCCTTTGTGCACTTTTTTTTTTGAGTTGGAGTCTCACTCTGTCGCCCAGACTGGAGTGCACTGGCCGCTCCCGGCCACCGCAGCCTCCACCTGCTGGGCTCTGGCGATCCTTCCGCCTCCGCCTTCCGAGTAGCTGGAATTACAGGCATGCGCTACCACGCCCGGCTGATTTTTTGATTTATTGTAGAGATGAAGTCTTGCTGCCCAGGCGGGTCTTGAACCCGCGGGCTCAGGCAATCCACTCACCTCAGCCTCCCAAAGGCACGGGATTACAGGCTGAGCCACCGAGCCCGGCTCCTTTGTGCACTTTTTAATGGAGTTATTTGCTTTTTTTTTATTCGTTTGTGTTCCTTATAGATTCTGGATATTTGAAGCACTCGATACACTTTTGGAATTTAACTGTCTGATGAAGATCCAGACGGGGCCTACGCCCGAGCCTGCTGAGAGACAGGCCTTCCATGTACAAGCCGCTTGTCGGCGCTCAGGAACGCATTGGGCGGTGTCTGGAGCCAGCAACCTGCACCTGATGGGAGGCAGGCGTGCAATCTGAGTTGTCACAGGAGATGCTGCAGTTTAGATTCATGGGATCTAGTCACTGACCCCTTCGGCCTCTGTGGGGAGCAAACGAGCTCTGTCCGAGGAGCAGGCCTTGAGCAAAGGCGAGGCCCCAAGCGAAGGCAGGGTCCCGCTTGGTTGCTCGGCATCCTAGCCAAAGGGCAAGGGATACAGGCGGCTACAGGGAACAGCGTCTCAGATGCCCACACCTCCGGGTGCACGTAGTACAGATAAAGCCTTAGTTACAATGAGATAACCGTGGGACAGCTTGCCATTTAGGTAGCAACGAAACTCCGTAGGAGCTCCCTCACAGACCTTGAATCCCCTGTGCTTGATTATAAAATAAACGTGCTGAGCTGGTTCGGGGCCACTTCTTCTCCATCAGAGGAAAGCGTCCCACCTGGCCCCAGCTTTTCTTGATGTCTTTGTGTCTGTGTCTTTCTTAATCTCTCAACGCTCTCTCTTGGGACCCTCGAGGCAGTCGCGTGGGCCAAGGGAGGCCTCTGATTTTCATTCAGGGAATCCTATTAGAAGTCCTCGCTAAGATTTTATGGGGCTCAAGATGTATTTATATTATTTTAGTATTCTTTCTATAAAACAGCCATGTGTGTGTGCCTTTGTCCCTGTCCTTGTGCTCTAGTGCCTTGAAAACCAAACCGCCAAAGGTTTCTCCGAATCAGCTGCGAAGGAGCCCATCTGGCCCTGGCTGGTGTCCGTGCGGGAGGCCGCTGTGCAAATTGCGCTCACGTCCCTTCATCATTTTGAGATAGCATAAAGGGCTGTTGTTTTCTTTTCTTTCAAAAATGTCATCTTGGTACTCAGCTCAGAAATCTATGTGAGAAGAGGAGGCCCGTCTTGCACACCGTGGGTGGCGTTGTGAGGAGTAAGTCTTCCTGCACGCTCGGGTTTGTGTATTCATCATCATACACATTATCTCTGAGATCCCATCACAGTACCTGAATCAGCCATTAGTAACAGTTCCTGCTTAGCAAAACTCACTCATTTAGGCTTCAGCCATGGCAAATGTGACCGGGCCTAGAACACACAGTTACAGAGCCTAGAAATGACACGTTAAGTTTCATGAACCAACTTCTCAGAAATGAAAAGCAAAAGTCAACAAAAACACACACAGTAAAAAACCAGACGATGCACACGCAAGGCATGTATGTGTGTTTCTTTAAAGTTCTGTTAACAAAATGACATTTCTCCAAATCAAACAAGAAAAGTTATGTTGCCTTCAAATACTATGCTTGTGCAAGTGAGAGAAGATCGGTTTATTAAAAGAACTCCTCATTTAATATTCCTGAATTATTATGCTCTAAACTGTACTGCAATTCATAAATTGACTTCTTAAGGGGAAAATATACCAAAATAATAATCAGTCCAAAAGAAAACCTTTCTTTGATAAATAAATGTAAAAGAATGCCCATTTTGCAATCATGCCTAATTTTTCTCTATTAGTTCCCAGAGATATAATATCACCAATACGTCCTCTTAATTAGAGAAAATCATCCCTACTCTTGATAATTTCTGAATCAAAGAGGGATTTGCAAATACCAGCCTGCACTGTAATGTTTGACTAATGACCTAATCCATCAACCAACAAGTATTGATACTGAATTCATTAACATTTATTCATTTGTTCAACACATTTTCTACAACTCCTACTATGTGTCTGTCTCTATGTGCTGAGATTGGACAGAGGACTAAATAGACATCCCCCCCCCCCAGCCGCCGACAACCTTCACAAGGCTGACCATTTCTCGGGGAAGACATGGCCACAAATACTTACACAAATGAATGCATAATGATAAGCAGAAGGATGAATGTATCCACCACAGCCTACTAACTCCCTTCTAGGGAGCGTGAAGGGAGATTCTGGTGAAACAAACACCAACACACTTCACTGGCACAACCACCAATGCCAGTGATTATGACTGATAAATCAGATCACGTTAGCAAGAGGAAGATTCTGTCTTAGAGAAGCTTCTCCCTTTCCAAGAATGGAACATGTGAAAGTCACTGCCTTCGACGAGGAGTCTGAGGTCAATGTGAAAACTGCCAGGCCCCCGGGCACTTGCTTTTCTTGGGTGGGCAGAAGGCATGTGGGGAGGTTGTAGGGGAGAAAGAAACTGGGGAGAAGAAGGAGGAGGTGGCAGCCACCACAGTCAGACTCCATCTAGGATGAAGTGATTTAATGAAAACAATGAAGATTGTGCTACACCAGCTCCCCTGGACTTCTGTTATGTTCCAGATTGGCTAAGGGTCCTATTGCTTCTTCCTGCCAGGTCCTGGGAGGGCTTTGGAGGAAAATAAGCTGGAACGGAGGATGCTTGACTTTGTTCACCTCCTCCACATATCCTGAAGTAGGAAACAGATATGTTACACTTGGGGAATGGTTTGGCGGTAGTGACTTCTGTCAAAAGGACAGCCCCTCAGAGGGCTTCCCTCTCCCTGGGCCTGGTTCCAACCTGCAGTCAGAGAATGACACTCAGTCAAAGGTAATTTTTTTCCTCTTCAAAAAATGCACCAGAAATTGTTTCGACGCTGTCTCTGGCTATAGGGCTGAAAGCTCTTAGCAGCCATCCATGGAAACAGAAAAGAAATAAAGGCTGTGGCCGGGTTCGGTGGCTCAGCCTGTAATCCCAGCACTTTGGGAGGCCTGGATGAGTGGATTGCTGGAGCCCGTGGGTATGAGACCAGCCCGGGCAACTTGGCGAGACCTCGTCTCTACAATAAATCAAAAATTAGCTAGGCTTGGTAGTGTGTGCTTGTAGTTCTGGCTACATGGAAGGCTGAGGCGGAAGGATCGCCAGAGCCCAGCAGGTTGATGCTGGGGTGGCCTGTGAACATGCCACTGGACTCCAGCTGGGCAATGGAGTGAGACTCTGACTCAAAAAAAAAAAAATTAAGAAAGAAAGAAAGGTTGTTCTGATGTGATTTGAGGGACTCTTTTTAAAAAAAAATTTTTTAATTTTCAGCACAATGGCGATAAACATGTAATAAAATACTCCTTGCTTCTGAAACTGAAGAACTCATATCTTTATTTGTTTATTTTTGAATCTACCCTCATGGGGACTTTGACAGGGAACCAGTCCCCGTTTTGGAGTAAAGCGAGGTTCTAAAAGAGGGTCAGTCGTCAGCTCAGGGGATTCAGACCCAGCCCTCTGACTCTACAGGCAGGCACGGTAGCGGCAGAACGTGCAGACGCAGGACTCGGTTTCTGTCCTGAGCATAAAGGAGACAGAAATGCAAATTTTCCTGCTCATAGGACACTTTTACCCATTTGAAATAGCACTGCTCTGAGAGATCTCCACAGAGGGTAGGTAGCCAGTGCTATTTTAGGGCCTTCACATTTTCCAGGTTGCTTCTTGGACCCTGCTGGGTAAATTAAATGTGGTATTCATCATTACCTGTGAAATTTCCAATCTGTGTATTCAACCACGGTGGGTCATGTCCAAATCTCTCACTGAACAATCTCCAATACGTCCTTTTTTTGTGACAATGGGAATATTGAACCCACCCCAAATGAAATCTACAACCTATAACACATTCATAGATGACAATCACATCTCTACAAGCACAAAAAAAAGAGAGGAAAAAAAAGAAAAAAGAAAAATAAACAGAAATGGAATTAACAGTAAAAGAGCTAAATTATAGATAACAGAATATTCATAAAACTATACCTCATCTCATGAATGTGGGTGCACTGTCTGTATGCCAGAATTTCTTTAGCCATTGGTGATATTCAGCATATTGCAATTGAGTGCAATTACAGTTAGCTATAATTAAGAACAATTACAGCTTTTATTTCTCTACTTGTTCTTTAAAAGCACATTTGTAATAAAACTTTTTTTTTAAAAGGTGAAGAATATAATTATACATCCTTATAACGTCTCAAATAATTAGTTTGACTCAAGTTTCTTCTGGAACAATTTTCATTTTAACTGTCAGATCTGCCATTTATAGTCAATGGAACATACTTTAAAAAATTCCATCATTAACCTCTCTCACCCCCTATAGCTGTATATGAATTATTGGTACAAATTAAAGGTTTTGGTATTTAAATCTCTAGGGCCTGCCGCAAGCTATAAGATTTTTTTTTTTTCCTTTTTGGTTGTATGTGTATAGATGTGCATGTGTCTTTGAACAAAAAAGAAATGATATATTTGTAGAGTATGTTTTATGGGTCAAGATTTTAGGAGAAAAACTTTCTTATGTTGTATTCTCTATTTTGTATATTCCAGAACATTCTCCTTTTTGTTTACATACAGCATATGTGTATAGTGTCAAAACTAAGAAGTCCCTGGACTACAACCAATCTGCCTCTCGGTTTAGTAGCGTGTTGAGCATATGGTCAATATCAGCTTACTGAGGGCCAGGGACACGCTATCTTCTCATAAATCTTGACTTCAACTCGACTCTGCTTCATCCCTGTTTGCCTCTCGTGCTTAGACTGCAAGTCCCATGAGGGCAGGGGCTTGATTGCTTTTGTAACATCTCTAACACCAGCACTCGGAACAGACAGTGGTTGGTGCAAAGCGCCCAATAAATTGACTATATGGCATCAATGAAGGGAGCTTGTTTCAGGACCTTCCCATTTGTGTTGGGAGTAATTGAAAATTAGCCACCTGAATGATTTTGAAGATAGGAGAAAATTAGGTAATACAACTCTGGAAATTAAGGATATTTTCACCACTTTTCCAGTAGAATTAACAGTTCCGAGGAATAAATTGTCTAGACCAAATCTATGTGTCTTGGGAATGAGTTGGAACAGATAATCTTTTAAGGTCCTTTACGACCTTGAAGTTACCTAATGACTTACCAAACTCAGATCAAACCCAAAAGGCAATTGATATAACATTAAAAAGGGCATGTGCAATTGTGTGTGGGTGGATAAATATCAATCCCATCTCCAGGCCAGACCACGAGTGACTAATAAATTGAAAAACTGCTGCAACTAAAGATACGTCCAATATTCAAAACAATGTCATAGTCTTGTATGAAATTTATATCATAAGGTTTATTATTTATTCCACAACAACCACCAACTATGACAGCCTTATTGTGTTTTAATCATTTTGCTTAGCATTTTACACATATTCTCTTTTATTTTATTAATTATTATGTCCATTTTTCAGATAAAGAAACTGAGGCTCAGAGAAGTCAAGTAAGTTTGAACCTAGACCTGTCCAAGCCTAAAATGAACAGTTAAAACAAGGAAACAAAACAAAACGTGGCTAATTGTGGTCTAGGACAATAATCTTGGTGGAGCTCAATCTATAGAAATCTAAAGGCCCAAATGAGAGTAACAGGGTTCTAAGGACAAAGTTCTGCTCCCCAAATCTACTTACAAATCTGTAAGCGTTTATCTCACTGGTTCTCAAGGTACACATTAGAAGTCTTGGGAGAAGATATGAGGGTAAAATATATTTATCAACAGTATGAGGGTCAGATGGCATTTCTCAGGAGCATGGGGTCAAAGTTAGTTCAAATGCCTTCTGGGTATCCACCCTCCCCACATGCACCAGAGCCAGGGACGTGGACTCCCATCACAGCACTGGTTACAGCAAAAACGTCCTAAATGCCCATGCATATGGTAATGGCTAAACACACTGTGTTGTGAACAGTGTGAAGTGCTTAGAAAGAAAGAGGTAGACTTCTGTGTTCTCACATGGGTAGAATTTCAAGGCCTGTTGAGTGATAAAAAGAATACATTACAGAATAATACAGTTTCATTGAAGGATATTTATTTTGTGTGTATGTGTGTGTGTGTGTGTTCACAAAAATGCAAACTGGATATTTATCTTTAAAACAAAAACAACAGAAGAACAAGATGTTCCATGGGTAGGTTTATGTCTAGACATGGATGGACGGCAACTGTCCTGGAAGGGAACACAGAAGTCTGGTCGGTGGTGGACACTGCAGAGAGCGGACAACGGAAGGATGGCGCTCTGTACCTGCCCCCTGCCTCCCATCCTGGGGTGCATAGCGCCAAGGATGCCCCTGACTCTCCCCAGCCACAGCTGGGTCAGGTCCAGCCACACCCACAGTGGTTCACTCATGGCATGCACATGTGCACAGCCTGGGGAGCGGCTGGCCCTACCAAGGGGACAGTAAGCCGGATGGCCTTCTCAATGGCTACACATGGACCTCCTGTCCTCTAGAGCAGCTATGGAAGAGCCTCAGGCCTGTGTCCAGGCTGCTCTGCGTCACCCTGAGATACAACTCCACTCTGCTATCCCAGGTGCCCTCCCTATACCACCAGGAGGTTGGGCACTAAAGTATAGAGGTGGATACCTACCACCATGGAGGCCCTTCCAAAAACAAGGACGGTTTATCCCAAAATGTATTTCACTTGGTCAGACTGGCCTAATCATATGTAGCCCGATTCCTGAAATGTGTGCAAAGTCCATTTTGGCACACTGACTTGTCTTTGGAGTCCCTCAAGAAGCTTTCCTACTTAAAGTGGCCCTTTGGGACTCTTTGTAAGGAATGGTATCAATCTCTTATTTGCTTTATAAATTTGTATTGTCAAAAGACCAGATTTGCTAGTTGGAAAGTTTCATCATTAATAGAATTTTCTATAGTCAGGGGTACGTAGAAAGCAAAGAGATATTTCTACGAATAAAATCTAAGTCCCAGATGACATGTGCAGCCCGGGTTGTGTAGGCAGCCATTTGCTTTTTTCATCTGACATCCTGGGAGAGGAAAGGCTAGGCTTTTCTAGGACAGCTGACTGGTAGAACCCTCAGGTCCCACAAATAGAGATGTTGTAAAAAATGAATGCAAACTGAACAATTTAAGTGAACAATCTGGTGAAACATGTCATTTAGTTTATATGCATAGCGGGGGCCAGCGTTACGGAGATTAGAAAATGTTATTGAGGGCAACCCCTTCGAGTCCCCTTCCACTGTGGGAGCCTGTGTCCTCTCAATAAATCCTGCTCTTTCACTTCAAAAAAAAGGAAGAAAATGACATTGAGGAACTCCAAAGAAGTGCTCATTTTCCTCTCACTAATCGAACCTCCCAGACCATGTCTCAGGTAGCTGAAGTTTTCCTTCCTTTTCTTCCTTCCTCCCTTCCTTTCTTCATTTCCTCCTTTGCCCCTTCCCTACTTCCTTCCCTTTATCTCCCCCTCCCTTCCCCGTTTCTTTCCTTCCTCTCCCTCAGCTTCACTGAGGTCTAACTGACATACAGTCAAGTACATACATTTAAAGTGTAGCATCTGGAAAATTCACACTCGTGAAACTGTTGCCACAGCAAAAATCACGAACGTATCCATCAACCCTGGAAGTTTCCTTCTGCCCCTAAGTTTCCTCTTATCCCTTCCCTGTCCCCAAGTAACCACTGATCTGCATTCTGTCACTGCACATGAGTTTCCATTTCCTAGAATGTTATATAAATAGAATCATTCAGCATGTGCTTTTATTGGTCTGTCTTCTTTGACTCAGCATAATTATTTTGAGACTCATACACGTCGTACTTTGTATCAATCATTCATCACCTTTGATTGTTGAGTAGCATTCCATTGTAATGAACATATCATGGCTTATTTATCTAGTCTCTTCTTTTTTTTGTTGTTTTTTTTTTTGAGTTGGAGTCTTACTCTGTCGCCCAGACTGGAGTGCAGAGGCCACTCCCAGCCACTGCAGCCTCAACCTGCTGGGCTCCGGCGATCCTTCCACCTCAGCCTTCCGAGTAGCTGGAGTTACAGGCATGCGCTACCACGCCCGACTGATTTTTTGATTTATTGTAGAGATGAGGTCTCGCTGCCCAGGCGAGTCTCGAACTCGGGGGCTCAGGCAATTCACTCACCTCAGCCTCCCAAAGGCACGGGATTACAGGTTGAGCCATCGAGCCCGGCTTCTACTCTCTTCTTGATGGACATAAGGTTGTTTCCATTTTTTGACTATTACAAATAAAGCTGTTATGAATGTTCACATACACATCTTTGTATCAACACTGTATGATTTCCTTAATTTTGGGTAAACATCTATGAGCACAGTAGCTGCATCGAATGGTACATGTATATTCAACTTTTTAAGAAACAACCACACTGTTTTCTAAAGTGATGATACCGTTTTCCATTCCTACCAGCAGTGTCTGAGAGCATATGAGAGTTCCAGTGCTTTTGCTATCACCATGATTTGGTTTGATCAGCCTTTTAAATTTTAGTCATTCTAATAGATGAGCAGTGGTATCTCATTGCACACTTAATTTGCCTTTTATGAATAATTAATAATTTTGAGAATCTTTTCTTATGCTTATCTTACATGTTTATATCTTCTTTGGTGAAATACCTTTTAAATCTTTGTGACCATTAAAAAAATATGGGTTGCTGGTTTTCTAATTATTGAGTTTGGGGAGTTCTTTATAATCTGGATACAACTCCTTTACTGGATATAAAATTCACAAATGTTTTCTCCTAGACTATGACTTGTCTTTTCAATCTCTTACTGATGTCTCTCAAAGAAAATAACTTACTAAAAATTTTGATGAAGTCCAATGTACCACCTTTTGGATCATGATTTTAGAGCAGTTATCTAAGAACTCTTTGCCTAACCCACAGTCACAAACACTTTTTTCCAATGTTTTCTGAGATATTTTATAGTTTGAAGTTTATATTTAGGCCTATGAATATTTTGAGTTGATCTTCCTATGATGCAAGGGTCAAAGCTTGCAATTTGCATATGAATGTCTAACTGATTCCTATCATATGTTGAAAACCTATCATTTCCCCATTGGATTGCCTTTGCGCCTTTGTTAAAAATCAGTTGTTCAAATATGTATAGGTCTCTTTACTTATACGTATAGGTTCTCTAGTCTGTTGCCTTGATCAACCTATCTTGATGTCAATTCCATACTGTTTTGATTACTGTAGCTTGACAATAAGTCTGGAAATTATACAGTGTTAGCCTCACAACTTTATTCTTCTCTATCAAAATTATTTGGTTACTTTAGGTCCTTTGTGTTTTTACATGAATTTTATCAAAAACTTTCTACCAAAAATGCCTGCTGGGATTTTGATTGGTTTTGCACTAAGTCTATAGATCCCTCTGGGGAAAATTGACATATTCACAATATCGAGCCTTCTGACCAATAAATCCAGCATGCTTATTTATGTAGATCTTCTTTAAATTCTCTTCACAATGTTTTGTGTTATCAGTGTATAAATTTTCATCTCTTTTGTCAGATTTGTCCCCAGGTACTTAATACTTTTTGTTGTTGTTGGAGACTCACTCTTGTTACCCAGGCTGGAGCGCAGTGGCACACTCACAGCCACTACGGCCTCAACCTGCTGGGCTTAGGCGATCCTTCCACCTCAGCCTTCCATGTAGCTGGAACCACAGACATGCACTACCATGCCCGGTTTATCTTTTGATTTATTGTAGAGATGAGGTCTCACCAAGTTGCCAAGGCTGGTCCTGAACTCCCGAGCTCAGACAATCTTCTCACCTAGGTCTCCCAAAGTGCTGGAATTACAGGCTGAGCCACCATGTCTGGCCTACTTAATACTTTTGATGGTATCATAGCTGGTACAGTATACAGAAATACAACTTACTTCCGTATATACAACCTGTAGCTTGCCAACTTGTGAAACTTACTTATTAGTTCCAGTAGCTTTTTTATTAAGATTCTATCCAATTTTCTACAGAGACAATCAAGCTGTCTATAAAAAGACAGTTTAATTTCTTTCTTTTCAATATAAATGTCTTTTATGTTGCACTTTTATATTGCATTATTTTGATTGCACCGACTAGAACCCCCAGTCTAATGCTGAACAGAAGTGGAAAGGCCAGTCTCTTGTTCCTGATCTTAGAGAAAAATCATTCAGTCATTAAACATTACGTCAGCAGGATATTTTTCTACTATGAGATATTCAATTTCAAGTTAAGAAAATTCCCTTATAGTCCTAATTTGCCAAGTTTTTTAAAATCAAGAATGGATATGGAATTTTGTCACATCCTTTTACCCATCTGTTGAGATGACTATATGTTTTCTGTCTTTGAGTTTCTTAATATGATGAATTATATAAATTGATTTTCAAATATTACACCAATCAAACCCCATATGGTCAAGATGAGTGTTTCTTTCTATACATTGATGGATTCCATTTGATAAAATTTTGTTTAGAGTTTTTACATTTGTGTTCAACAGAAATTTTGACCTGTGGCTTTCTTTTTTTGTAGCATCCTTGTCTGCTTGTTCTAACGGGGTGATGCTGGTTTCATAAAATGAGCTACAAAGTATTCCCTCTTTTTTATTTTCTGGAAGAGTCTGTGCAGAATTGGTATTATTTCTTCCTTAAATATTTGGTAGAACTGACCAGTGAAGTGCTCTGGTCTGTAGTTTTCTTTGTGAGAAAATTTCAGATTCAATTTCTTATTCGACATAGGGCCATTCAAGCGCTCTATTTCTTATTGAGTGAGCTTTGAAAATTTGTGACTTGCAAGGAAGTTGTCCATTTCATTTAACTTAGGGGTTGGCTCTTAGCCTGCAAGCTAAGAATGTTTCTTACATTTTTAAAGTTTGGAAAAAAAACCCACCAGATGTGACCCTCAAAGCCTAAAATATTTACCATCTGGCCCTCTATATAAAAAAATTTGTTGATCCTTGATCTAAGTTGTCAAATGTACTGGCGTAAAGTTGTTCATAATATTCATGATTATCCTTTTAATATCTGTCAAATCTCTAATGATGTCACATCTTTCATTTCTAATATTCATAAATCATGCTTAATTTTTCCTCCCATCAGTCTAGCTGGAGGTTTGGCAATTTTTTGATCTTCTCAAAGTACCAGCATTTCATCAATTTTCTGTTTTCTATTCCACGGTGACCTTTATTATTTCCTTTCTTCCACTTATTTTGTGTTTAACTACCTCTTCTTTTTGTAGTTTCTTAATGTGGAGGCTGAAGTAATTGACTTGAGACTTTTCTTTGTTTCTGTCACAGGGTTTTAGTGCTAAAAGTTTCCTCATAATACTGCTTTGGTGGCATCCTTTTGATATTCTGTATTCCTATTATTATTCAGTTCAAAACACTTTCTGATTCCTATTTGATTTACGTGACCTATTTTAGTTTCAAATATTTGGAGATTACTTGTTATAGATTTCTAATTCCATATTTGTTTGTCATTTGTATACTTTACATGACTTGAATACTTTTAAATTCATCAAGGTTCATTTTATTCTATTTTACTGAATGTCCCACATGCACTTAAAAAGAATATGTATGCTGTTGTGGGGTGTAATACCTTATAAATGTCAATTAGGTCAAGTTGTTTTAAAAGTTATTCAAAACTGCTATATCCTTACTCATTTTCTATCTACTTGTTCTACCAATTATTGAGAGAGCAATGTTGACACCTTCAACCATTGTGGATTTGTCTATTTCTTCTATCAGTTTTTAAGTCTCTGCTATTAGTTGCATAAAAATTTAGAACTGCTATGTCTTCTTGATATGGTGATGAACTAATCCCTTTGTCATAATCAAAAGATGCTGTATATCTCTGGCAATAGCCTTTGCCCTGAAATCTACTTTGCCAGCTACTAATAGAGCCACTCCCACTTTCTTTTGATAAGTGTATTAGTTTCTTAGGGCAGCAATAAGAAAATATCAGAAAATAGGTGGCATAAAATTACAGAAATTTATTCTCTCACATTTCTGGAGGCTAGAAGTCCAAAATCAAGCCATAAGAATGGCTGTGGTCTCTCTGAAGAGCATCAACTCAAAAAGTTCCAAATCTCCTCATAGAAGTCATTTTAATTAGGTATGGGCGAGACTCTGTATATGATCCAATCTGGGAAAATTTCTGTCCATCTGTGGACCTGTGATACTAGAAAAAAAGGTATGTGGTTCCAAAGTAAAGTGATGGGTCAGCCATACAATAGACTTTCCCATTCCAAAAGGGAGAAATTTGGAAAAATAAAGGGTCACTGGTCTAGCGTAAGTTTGAAATCTAACAGGGAAAGTTCCCTTAGTTTTTAGGGCCTGCAAACAATTCTTTGTGGCTCTATACTCCCTCTGAGCCCAGGGAGACTGAGCCAACCCTTGTCTTGGTGCCTGGGGGAACCACATTGGTCCCTCCTCTGGGCCTGCCTCTCTGGCCTGTGCCTCTGCTTCTGAAGCTCTGCCTTTGGACATTTCTTTTGCTTGAAAGGTAGAATGTGTTTGTAGTTGAGTAGTTCTACAAGTCTGTCTCCTGCCTGTGGAGTCCTAGAAGTCTGACAGCTTTCTTTTAGCTTCATCCTGTCTCTGTTCCCTTCAGTACCAGCTGTCAGTGTTTCTGCTGACATAGTGTTCCTAGAAACCTTGTTGATCTTCTACGCATGTCATGGGGCCCGTGCCGTTATGCAAGAGTGTTCTCCTTAGGCCTTTTCTGGATAATCTGCTACTATTCCTAGTTTCTGCTCTCAGGTCACTGGAATCTATGAGTCACACACCTAGTCTCTTCACCAAAGGTTTGTCCAACCCCACCTTTGGCCCTGTCTCCAGAGCACATTATCTGGATAGGTTGAGAACTGTCCAAATCATCACATATTGGTTCTTTTTTATTTAACGGTTTCTTCCTCAGCTCATTTCTTTCTTCTCTCATTTTACTATAAGCAACAAGGAGAAACCAAGCCATACTCTCTCCATTTTGCTTGGAAATCTCTTCAGCTAAATATCCAGGTTCATTGTTTACAAGTTCTGCCTTCCACCAAGCACTAGAAGTTAGCCACATTTTCTGTTACTTTCTAAAAAACATTGCCTTTTCTCCAGTGTCCCATCACATGTGTCTTCTGAGACCTCACCAGGAGCACATGAAATGTTCAAATTTCTATGAACATTCTGTTCATGGTGACATGTGCATTGTCTAAGACAACAGATACTTTCTCTACCTTGGTCTTCACTTCCTTCTGAATCTTCACCAGAATTATCTAGTGCCCATAGTTCCACCAACCTCTTTGAGGCAATCTAACTTTTTCTATAACGCACCTCAAAATTCTTCCAGCCTCTACCCATGACCCAGTTTCACGTTATTCGGTATTTGTACCACAGTACCAACATCTATATTAGCTTCCTAGGGCTGCCATAGTTCATCACAGACAGTCCCTGACTTATGATGATTTGACTTATGAGTGCCCAACTTTACGATGGGTTTTACATCGAGAGCCATCCGTACCAGAAATTAGGTGCCTTAAAACAACAGAAATTTATTCCCTCACAATTAATGCCACAAGCCAGAAGTCTGAGATCAAGGTGTTTGCAGGACTATGATAGCTGGAGACTCTAGGCAAGAACTTCTTGCCTCTTCCTACTTTCTGGTGTTTGCTGACTGAAAATCCTTGACTGGCAGCTGCATCACTCTAGTCTCTGTCTCTGTTGTCATGTCCTTCTCAGTGTGTCTGTGACTCTGTGTCTCCTCTTTTTCTTTTATAAGAATACCAGCCATATTGGATTTAGGGCCCACCCTAATCCAGAATGCCCTCACCTTAACTAATTACATCTCCAAAGACCCTACTTCCAAATGAGTCATATTCTGAGACTCTGTGTGGATGTAAATTTTTGGTAGACACTGTTCAGTATACACGGCATACCTTTTTTCATCCTATGACTTTTAACCTATTTATGTTTTAATATCAGCAGTGCATTTCTTACAAGTAATATTGGGTCTTCCTAAGATTATCCCCTTATTATCCCCTACTGTTCAAGCAAAATCCTGCTGTGCACTCATGGCCCTGTGAACCTTGAGCTGTTCCTGTCTAGCTGATGGGAATGGGCTCTATTTCCAGCCTTGTGTGAGTATCAGTCACTGCTACCTTTCATCGCTCCAGATGGTTCTCTCTCCCGCTTTCAGTAGTTTATGTATATTCATTCACTGATCAGTACTGTGCTGAGTACTCAGGAGAGACTTTCTGCAGATTTCTGGAGCTTTTACCCCATACAGCTCCCAGCTCTCTAGTACTCTCCTGTGAATTCTAGCTACTGTGGACTTTTTGGGCTCTTAGCTTTTCTTCCTCAACTCTGAGAGTTGACCAGTCTCCTTCTTTCCCTGCCATGCCTTGAGCCATGACCTGGAAACGGTCTCAAGACTGAAAGCTTGGGCAACTTTGAGCTAACCTCATTTGCTTTCCGTATCTGAAGGATCACTGTCCTTTATTGTCTGATGTCCAGTGCCTTGCAAAACTATTTTTTAAAAAATATATTTAATATATTTTGTCCCTTTTGGGGTTGTTTCATTAGATAGCACGGTAAATCTAGTTCTTGTTACTCCATCTTGGTTGGAAGCAGAAATCATCCAGATGAATTTTCTTGAACCGGAAAATAAGCTTTCAATTTCATAGCTCCATGTAAGATTGAAAATGTATACAGTAGGCAACACTGTGAAATTCACACCAAGATGCCTACT
This sequence comes from Cephalopachus bancanus, assembly GCA_027257055.1. NCBI lineage: Eukaryota > Metazoa > Chordata > Mammalia > Primates > Tarsiidae > Cephalopachus > Cephalopachus bancanus. Next base: position 6,633,235 of record JAPVLO010000027.1, read on the forward strand.
ATTTATTTCTTGGGAAAACATCTTTGTAGGAAAAGTGCATGAAGGTCTTCAGGAGGCAGCCTGGTCATGTGGGCTCAGGAGACTGACCTCCTGCGTTTAAATATTCTATAACCTATCAACTGCGTGACTTTAGGCAGGTTATGTCACCTTTGCACTTCAGTGTCTCACCTGTAAACTATAGATAAATCTGAACTCTTGTAAGCATTTACCATGACATCTCTTAGCACAGTGTCAGGCATATAGTAGCTAGCACATTCAATTCTCAATAAATACTGACTCTTATTATAACTTCTACTTACAATATTGTCTGGAGACTACAAGTGGAGCAATGTTGGAGAAACTCTTTAAAAACACAGTTTTGGGTTTCCAAATAAATGGATGTTTTCCAGTTTATAAACAGACTATGAAATCATATTAGACTTCCAGTGGCTTTGTCATCAGAGTGAAGTCACAAGGTAGGAACTTACTGCTATGCAAAAAATGTCTGTGAATTGGCTTTGTGTCACTTAAAAATATTATGCCTGCCAGACTGCCTATGCTCAATCCATATTTTTTTTCAGGTGGCCCATTTTATAGTTAATCTCAATAGATTCTTCTTCCTTGTTAATTGTATATTTCCTAAGTTCAGACAAGCTTTTATTATCAACTGCCTAAAATTCAGATCTACTGGTATTATTGAAAGTTGGTGAAATAAACTACCTGTGAAGTCTCTATACTAGGGAATTTTCACACAATCTTTTAAACTGCCCCATGTATCTGTGGCTTTGATAAAGAGAATCTACTTCGGAACAATACCAGATAAATCAAGTTACCCAGAATCTCACTATGTGGTCAGGCTACTTACAATATCCAAGCTTAGCAATTTCAGACATTATATTAAAACCATCAAGTTGGTGCTATTGGACTGGTCAGGTGATTCATCATCGAAAATCCAGTAAGATGTTACCAACTCTTCTACTCAGAGCCCAATTTTATTCTATTTGGTTCTTTATAATCCATTTTAAAGCTGACATTATACTTCATCTTTGTGCTTTGAGTGTTGGCCTCTGGCCCAAAGTGGTAAACTTCTAAGATTACTTCCAATTCCTTTTTGCCCCAAATGAAAAATCTATCAGTTGGACTATCTTTGCCCTATAAGAATCAGATTTAAAACTTTTTTTTTGGTTAAAATTGTCTTTACAGTTCTGATTCACATTCATATCTGCTGTGGTTAACACAGTGCTAACCATAGCAGATAACTTGATTTGTCTGGTATTGTTCTGAAGTGAAGTCCAAGGATTCTCACTCTTTCTAGAAACCATGAAGAATACCCAGTGCGTACCTTCCTAGACTGGGTTTGCTCTGGGAACCCTGTACAGTAGACCCAGTCCCAGTTGGTTTGGGGGTTTCAGGTCTTTCAGCCCCATACAAAAACACAATAGAGGCTCAGTGCCCTTACAAATCTCATATTCTCCGTCTGCCTGACTCCTGGGTTTAAGCTATTCTTCCCAATCTCTTGACAGTTGATGTGGAAACCACTTGGACTGCAAAGCAGCTGCTGGATGCCTCAGATACCATGACACTTCTATAATCCTAGGTCTCAAATAATTAAGAACTTGCTCTGGGTGAATTGTTTCCGAGCCTCTCAGTAACTTGCTGTGTGGCCTTGAGTGAGTAATTTACTCTCTCTTGTGTCTCTGCATGAAATGCCCTGCATCTGCAACATAATTTGACTGACCTCCTCACTGGGATTTGGGCCGGATTAATTTGTTACTGTATTTAAAGGCAGCTAATTCTAATTTTCGCTTCAAAGCAAAATATTAAAATGTTCTGTTCTAATGCTATCCAGGGCGTCCATAAGGAGCCAGTGTTAGGAACAACACAATGAAGAGGAAAGACAATTAAAAATGATACCAACTTTCAAATACTGTTACTTCCTTCTCAAAGTAAGGAAAAACCAGACCCGAGTCTCTTCGCAGAACACAACATTTTCCTGTGTTAGCCTAACACAAAAACAACAAATGTCATTTGATGTGCTTATCTTCTATGTTTGTACCCAGTCGCCTTCTTCTATGATGGTTCTACAAAACTTCAGAATGAGACTGGCAGTTTTTCAGTGAATTGGAGCAATGTAGAGTCCAACAGTAGATCAGGGGAATGATGAGTTGTCCAAGTTCACTGTGTCTCTCAGATAGTTTAAGTCACAATGGTAACTTATTTTGCTATTACTATATGATGGGGAACCCCCACAAAATAAAGTTTATCTATAAAAAACAGTGTATCTATTCTGACATTTTAAAACTTCAGTCACCTTCAGAGTGCTCTCCGTTTCATGCAACACACCTCTCAAGGCACTCTTTCCACTGCTCAAAATAGTTTTTGAACTCGTTAATTTTGATGCCTTTAAGTGCTTCTGTGTTTTTTGTTTTACTTCTTTCACATCAGCAAAACATTTTTCCTTGAGGACTTCCTTCATCCAGGGAAACAAAAGAGTCCCTCAGGATGAGATGGGGTGAATAGGAAGGGTGAGGCATGGGGGGTCATGCTGTTTTGGGGGGTTTTGGGGTCAAAAATTGCTGAACACTCGGCATGGTGTGGGCAGGTGCGCTTGTAAATCACCCATCATGAAATGGGCAAAGACTGTTGAAAGATTCTCAAAAACAAACAAACAAACAAACAAAAAAACTAGCTGAAGCTGAGCTGAACACAGCCTCTCACAACAACTCGAGCTGGTACACTGATGCCAATGCAAGCCTAGCACACTTTCCTAGTGGAGGAAATCTGTACTATATGAGGCCCACTCTCCAAAAGATAATTCCATTTTTTGGGGGTCCCCCTCGTATAAGGGAAATAATAACAATAAAAACCCATTCGTGAGATAATGTGGGGAATGGAACATTCTGACAAAGTGAAATTTCTCTTTCTAGCCTTTGTGGGTGAAACTCTTAAAAGTGAAGCAAGTCAGTGTGAGTAGGCACAGTCTCCAGGAAAAAAAAGGGGCGACTTCCCCTGTGGAGGGACAGGACTTGAGGAGGAGTGAATACTAAGCATCAGGCCACAGAGATCAGGAGACACGAGGGGAGAGGTAGAATGACCACAGGACAGAGCCCCAGGAACCTGGGTCTAGGTGGGTAAGTGGCCTTGGACAAATGACTGGACATCCATGGTCCTTAGGGAAGCTATTTCTGCTCAAATGGTTTCTCAATATGATCCTAAGGGTATTCTAAATACTGTTTGGATTTTTAGTCAATCCACACTATTCCCTTCTTTTCTTACTAATTGTTGTATCTTGTTCACAAAAATAGAGTTCAAGAAAGCAACAAAAAACAAGATAGATCATTAAGAGTTCTTATTTGAGCTCTAACTAAATAAAAGTTCTATTGCACATCATCGCTTGTGCTGCTTACTTGATGAATGTCCGAGTCCTAAAATAATACAAAACCTTTAAGACAAATGCATTTTTCAGAATAAGTCTTGCAAACAATACCATTCAAGAGGGAATGATTGTAAGACCTTGTATTCATCTAGCACTCAGTATACACTATGTCATTTGCTCCTCTCCACTCTCCGTGATCCTGTGAGGATTGATGGCCCAATATTAAGAACACTTTACAGATGAAAAAACAGGTTAGCGTGATTAACAGACAAGCTCTTCCAAGATCACAGAGGTAATAAGTGACAGAATTGAGACCTGAAGCCTGAGGCGATTTGACCTCGAGGCCTGTTGTTCTGGAAATCCATCCAGTCTGTCCACGTAGCTAATAAACATCAAAGCAGCTGCATTGAGCAGTGGAACAAACTGAAGTTCGAAGTCAGATCTGGGTTGATGTCCAGCTCTGCCTCTTAAAAGCTTATGTCCAAGTTATGGTTACTATCTGAGCTGCTGTTTGTTGATTTGAAAAATGGGAAATATGTCATATGCTTGTTTAAAGAATGAAATTACATGAGTTAATATATGCAGGTACCTAATATGGCATCTGGAACAAAGAACAAATTCAGTAAAATGTGCCTGTGATGAAGAGGGAAAGGCTGAAAGACAAACTGTTAGCATTTTTTTTCCATGTACAACACTAAGAGCGATTCTTTCAAATATTCCATGGAGTCTGGCTATCAGGGATAGTTAAGTATTGCTCACTCTCCAAATTACTTTTTCTGGCTAGGAATTTATTTGGGAGAGGGTTAACAGCACAGTCTGTTCCCAGTTGTTCTCACAAATGTAAGGGAAAAGCAGTATGAATAGTGCTAAACAGATAATCCAAAAATTATTTACATTTGTTCTTGCTTAAAATATGTATGTCTAATATCCTAGAAACAACTTTAGACACATGAGAAAAAAAATCACACTAAATGTTAAGCTTCCACACTTGCTGTTCTCTTTTATCACTTTCCTCTCTCTTCTTTGTTGTGGAAATGAAGACACTACCTTGCACACGACGTGGAAAACAACCAAAGCCAGAGTTCACCTCTCTCAGTAGATATCCAACCTTCCAAGACAGAGAGATGCTTAGTACTTCAAAAGAAGATTGTTTCAACCAATAGACAAATCATACACAAAAAATCCATTCATGTTTATCAGACTGGGTGGCAAAACTAGTAAAATTATAAAGCCACAGTTTCAATAATTAATTGTCACAAAAAACAACTGGATTTTATATTATGACTTTTAGTTGACAAGACATTTTTTTCCCCATGATATTCTATGAAGCTCAGCCAGTCTTGTAAGTTGGTCTAGATAAATGGCTGGTGAGAAACAGAGAGGACGTGCACTCCCATATCCTTAAATTCTGAGTCTGTGGTCCTTTCTTCATACCACACTATCCATGAAGTGGGCAGCCACCCTTGAGCAATCCATGCTAGATATTATATAAAGCGATATGGAAATATCACTGATTTCCAGAAATCTGGACAATAGTCGTTTGGATGTTCTTCAAACTTAGTACGTCATTATGCTCATTCTCTTTGGCTATAAATTTTACTCTCATTTCAAACTGGAGAGAAAAAAGTCATGAGAGCTAATCATATCCATATGACATTAAAATTCTATCAGATGGAGTTTGGAGAAAACAAAACCTTCTTCATCATGATTTTGACCCCATTGTTTACATCTCAGAAATCTGCATACTTTTAATTTTAGGCTAGAAGATTATGTGTAAGGTTGATCAACATTTGTGTAGGACTTTCCTAGTGTAACTTCCCAACTTTATCGTGCATGGGACTGCATGAAATAGACTCTTCTGGGAAGCAAAGTGGTTCTTGTAGATTTCAGATGAGCAATTTGCTTTTCTTAGAATCAGAGCCAGAATGTAAATCATGTAATTTTAGAAGACTCTCCTAAGTGATACTATTCTGCTGCAATCCTCCTCCTGCCCGGAGGTTGTTTTATATTTTCTTGGTCACCAGGTGCATGGTTGGAGGTGGCAGAAATGAGTTCTTAGTGATGGCGCCCAAGCCCAGGCTAGGTTCAGACATTTGCCCGTGACTTTTATTAGAAAGCAAAGGTCAGATTTACCAGTGGGCTCCATCAGGTCGGAGACTGCTGGAGGGTTTTTGAAATAAAACTTATCACTTGAATCTTATGTGTTTCTGATGATCGGACATTCTCCAGTTTGGACAGAGTGTGTGCAAAACCTCTGACTTCAATGAAGAAGCCACTCACAATAATACACAGCTGTTTAGGAATGGCAAAAAAATTTTTTTAAGGGTATTACCAGTAGTGATAAACATCAGCTTATTTATCACTGTTTTGTATCATGCTTCCTAGAAAAGCCCCAGAGTCCCATAAGTAGAATACAGAATATGATTTCTTTGAAACTTCATTACGTGTAGATTAACCCCTGCGAAACGCCTTGGTCACATGGCATTACTGGGAAGAGGTGAAAACAACAAGAAAGCAAATCTGTGGATTTCAGAGTGAAAATCCCTTAGGCTTAGTGTTTTCTTTGTTGGGTCTACCCACATGAACATTTTATATTAGAGGATTTTAAGTTTCACAACATTTTTCTGCTTTCTTCATCAGAGAAGGCTTTACATTAAGAGTTTTACATTTTTTTCTTTTACTAGATAAGAAATACAAAGGAGGGTGTCCCTGTCCCTTTGACTGGCTGGTGTCCCTTCCCTGGACACAGATTCATTTGATTATTTCATAAGCACTTACTGAGGGTCTATAATGTGCTTGGGCAGACAGGAATACACAGACAAAAGTGACATGTCATCTGCCCCAAGAAGCCCACAGTCTAGTGGGGAAAGACAGATCATGCTGTAGATAACAATGAATCCGTTACAAAAGAAATACATACATTGTGCTAGGGCGTTTCAGAATAGTTACTAATTTTGCTGAGAGATGATAATAACTAATTCTTCTGGGTCTTGATGGACAAGCAAGAAGTCACCAGAAAAGAGAGAGTGTTTTAGGCAGAGGGAGCAGATTGAGCAAAGGCACAGAGGCAGGAGAACCCAGGGGGATGCAGACTTTTCAGGGTGGCTTTAGCCTTGGGTTCACGGAACACACGGAAGGCTTCTTGAAGGAGGCTAAACTTGTTGGGCTTTGCTTTTCTCTTTACCCACAAAAAGCATTTTACATAAAATAAAAGTCTCTGCTCTCTACCTGTTACCCTCATAAGGACCCGAATTCATTGGTCTCACTAGTCCATGCAACTGCACGCTGCTCTGAAATGACATGGTAATTCTCAGCTACGTTTACAGTTATGGTGTGAATAATCCTATAATAAAAGGACTGACAGTGGTGGGAAACTATGGAGGGGTGGGTAGAGAGGGGATGGGAGGTGGGACTAACGGTAGTCAATATCTGTCTGGGGATGGGGAGACACCCCTTTTTAACAAGGGTACCTGAACGATGCACATTTGTATACCTAACCCTTAACTGTACCCCACAATTTTATAATAAAAAATATGTTTAAAAAAATAATAATAAAGTTATGGTGTGAGATGAAACTATTCTCCCAACTCTTCCCCCAAGGGGATTCAATTTGTGGTGATGTGTGCTCGATACCCCTCCATACCCTGTGTGCGCAATCACATTTCCTTCATAATGTTTCCAGTGAGGAAGTCATGCCTTGAAGGGATGTCTCTGTCCATTACACTCCCATCTGACTCAAGGTGATTTTTCACCATTGATATCGCTTGTCATTTACAAATTTAGTAACCTAAATCATTTGCCATTTTATCCCTAAATCTTATGCACAAAAACAGCTTGACACGCCAGATCATCCCCCCACACAGCTGGAGCATCAAACGTTAACACAGGACAACTGAATTTTCATCTTTTCTCCAAGGAATTTCCTAGACAGTTTTTAATTTTTTTTTTTGCTTTAGTATTCTACCAGAAGCTTTGATATGTTAATTTCTAAGGAAAAAAAAAAAACCACAAGGACAACTAGAAATATCTTTTCATAGTGTGGTTTATAATATTCTGAAAGTGATTATAAAAAATATACCAGAAGCCAAACAGACAATCTCTATCATGTGAACATGGGTTTTGGTCCCCTCCGTATCTGTTTTCCTCTCTCGACAGAAGCAAAATCAATTGGACAAGAGGCCTGGTTGATTCAATTGAACTTTGCAAACTACCACCCTGTCATAATAATATGTGCCCAAGCGTCTGCCCAAACTGCTTACATAACACAGCGCTTATCGCGTGAGATTTATCAGCAGACACATTTTTCTTGTAGGCCGGAGCCCAGTGAAGTCAATGGTAGAAGAGTCCTATTAATCACAGTTGAACTTTGTGTGCTATCTATGATACCTTGTAAAAAGGAAGGTGATAAAAAAGATGCATAGTGACATGGACTGTCAGAAATGCTTAGGGGATGATGTGCTTGTATCAGATGGCTTTGCGAGTTGGATTGGCATTCAACATTCCACAAGTGGAGTTCAGAAAAAAAAAAATCACAATGCTACAAATCTGGGAAGGAATAGCCCTAGGCTTCTGCCAGTCCTGGGTTATTTTAGACCTGGCGACAGGGAGTTGAAGGCATAAGCGAGGCTGCCAAGGCAGCCATTCGAAATTGCAAATTCAGGAAGCTGTGACACCCAGACAAAAATCTGTCTTTCCCCTCCTACTGCACTCCTCAAATCCCACCCTGTCTAGAAATGCAATTCCTGTGACAGTTCCTTGCTTAGTATACCACAAACAGCTTATAAATAATATCAACTCATTACTCATTCACTTTTTTAATGCAATACATATTTGTGCTTGTTCAGTTGTCAGATTCTTCTTTGTGTATCTCTTGGCTACAGTCTTATGCCTCAGAAAGTGTAATATCAAGAGGGCAGCGTCTCTGTAGACACTTTGCCCACATTTTGGGAGTTTAAGTATTCAGTAAATGTTCTAAAATAATGATGTTCAAACTTTCTTATGAAAGGCTATTATATGTTATATTATAAAAGGATTTGGGGTAAAAGTCTTACCCCAAAAGCTTTGCCTTGAAGCAACTGTTAATTATAGTCTACAGGTCACTTGCATGCCTTGGTCAAGTGATTTGTTGGTACAACTAACTTGGCTAAACACAGAGCCAGATACTGCAGAGACTCAATAAATTTCAACAAAAAGTGAGGAAGGAAGGAAGGGATGGAGGGCGGGAGGAGGAAGGTAACCCTGGATAGAACAGTGATGTAACAATTAAAAAAAAAAACATCTGTTTAGATCATTAGAATACCCAAGGAAGGCTAAGTTCTTTCTGGTATCATGAAATGTGGTAGGCAGAATAATGGTCATCTAAAAATATCTACATCCTAATCCCCAGAATTTGTGAAGGCAAAGAAACTTTCCAAATGTGAAGTTGTGAATCTTGAGATGGGGGAGAGTATTCTGAATTACCCGAGTGAGCCCAATATAATCACAGGGATTTTTATAACAGAAAGAAGGAAACAGGAGAATCAGAGTCAGAGGAGGAGATGAGACATAGGAAACAGAGGTCCGAGAGGAAGACATATTTGCAGATATTACCCCGTTAGCTTTGAAGATGGAAAAAAGGGCCAGGAGCAAAGACATGCAGGTGGCCTGTAGAAGCTGGGAAAAGTAATAGACTCCCCTAGAGCCTCCAGAAGGAATTCTGATCTTCAGAACAGTCAGAAAATAAATGTATGTTATTTCAAGCCACTAAGTTTGTGGCAATTTGTTATAGCAGCAATAGGAAAGTAATGTATAAGATGTCCATTTTGCTTACAAGAAGCTTATGAAGCCATATTTGTGACAAAAAAAATTGTTCATTGACTGGGTTTGCTTCTTTCACGTAATTATTTTTGTCAATTTCAGGAAGTCAGATGAGGTTTGTTATGCAATTCATCACAATAAAATTCTTGCTTTCTGCTTGTTTCCTGCTAATTTGAAGCCTAGATTCTAGATTCAGACTGTAATAGCACTTATGATATTTCTCATATAATTTTTAAGAACAATCATCTACCATTGATCACTCTGCTTTTGCTTTTTTGTTTAGCATCACTAGAAAACATTTTTCTTTTAGTATATATTTTAGTGTAAAGCAAAAACCTACATATCATCTGTAAAGACATATCATTTAACATTAAAAATTACTTACTGAGGACTTATCATGTGCTAGATATATCCCAGAAAATGCAACAAGGAAGTAGCTAGACACACATGCATCTACATAAATAATCACTTGGCACAAAAAGGCTAAGGGCCCCAAAGTTATACACGATGGCACTATGTATAAGTGCAAAGACTTGGAGGAGTAATTTTTTATTGGGATAGAATTTCATCTAGGCCCTACTTTGTTTAGATTTCCTCAAGTTCAGGAAAATATGTGAGTAAGGAGTTGTGTTCATGTAAGTACAAGACATGTTCTAGAAATGGCAAGAAGTCAAGGATGGTTCAAGCACAGTGTGTGTTTGTGTGTGTCTTGAGGGTATGGGTAGGCAAAAGAATAACATATGAAATACATAAAGGGTAGGATAAGCTCTGTTCATAGTCTTAAAATCATATTAAACAATATGGACTTAATTTTGTATATATAAAATAAATAATTAGGGAAATCTGGGAGAACAACGTCATTCAGATATGTGTGAATAAAGACCTTGACCTTCGACACTGAAAAACACTAGTGTTGGCAATGGGCAATAATTAAGTTTGGAATTGGGGTAAGAAACATCACATGTCACCCTCCTGATAACCCAACTACTTCTGACACTGGTTGGCACGCACAGGTTCTACTTTCCCAGAGTCAGCCACTGGGAAATACACAGCTCCAGCACTCAGTGAAATCACACTTGGCAATAGTCAGTCTTCATGGAGTCACTGTTACAGAGCTTTGCAACCAGAAAGGGACCTTTGAGATGATTATTTTCTCAGCCTTGGCTTTTTTTTTTTCCATCTTCTTCTTCTTCTTTTTTTCTCAGTTATGATAGAAAAAAATAGGAAAGTGAAAAAGATGATGAGGTTCTTTGCAGATTTCGAAACCGTATTTCCAAATAGCTCTTGACAAGAAGGAAGGCGAAAGGGAGGAGCAGACGGGAAGAAAAAAGGAGAATTAAGAGGAGGAGGGGACGGAGGAGGACAAGAGGAAGAAGGAGGAGATGAAGTCATGAGGAAGAGGAGGAGGCGGCGAAGGAAAATCATGAGAGAGCCCAGCCCAAGTCATCTATTCAGTACTAGTAGCAGGAGGGGAATATATTTGCATCATCTATAAGAAGTTGTCATTTTTCTAGGTGAAATATGGCCAAGTATCAGCAAGCGGAACTGGTTGAACCCAGCCTTCTGTTTCACTTCCCACCCTTGTAATGAATCTCTCCTCAACACCTCAGGATTCAGAGTTGTCTCAGCACGGCAGAGGAGTCCAACAACAGCACTGACTGTCCCTTTCACGATGTCACACTGGCCTCTCGGGGACAACATGAGGAGCACACAACTACACTCCAGAGAGCTTAACAATGCTATTCTTGGTGGCAGCATCCATGATGACTGCTGGGAACATACAGAGAAAGAACAAAGAGTGCCGGTTTAAGTTCAGAACGCACATTTAAATGAGGGCTCTGTTAGCAGTGCTACAGAGTCACAACATGACTGCTTGAATAAAACATTTCTTTTTCCCTTATAATGCAAGATATGAAATTTTGGAACATAAAAAAATGCTACGCCTCTCAAATTTTATTTCTTAAATGCTAAATTTCTGTGAGGAATTTTAAAGCTAGAAATAAATACAATGAATCTCAGTTAAAATTTAGTCTCATTGATGTTCTGTGGGTTTTAACGTGTATGTGTTTACTCCTGTCATCAGCATTTTAATTTGCCAAGGTTTACGAAGATATTTTTCTTGAAAAATAGCTATGCATGCTCTTTGTGAAAGAGTGAATGGGTCTGTTACTAGGTTAGCGAAATGACAGAGTATTGGTAGATATCTTATAGTGGTCTATTAAAACTTCATAAAAATGAAAGTAAACTGTTATTTTTACTTCCAGTGTTATCTTAAGTTACTTCTAGTGCTATCTTAAAAGTATGGAACTAACATTTCGAGAGACAGGAAGAATGACAATAAACACTTTTCCTATCCTCTAATGCCTAGAGTTTCTATATTAGTTTCTATAAAATGAACTTTACAATTTAAAGCTCACATAACAGAGAATATTTGGCTCAAGATCGAATTAAGGGGGCAGGCAAAGGGTCTAAAACTTAGACTTGTCCCTGGAACATGATGGTTTTTATTTGAAGTTTTCCAGTTTGAGATCACACACACAAAAAATAAAATAATAAGAGTAAAACAAGAAAATGCACTTTATTTATCAAGGGCCCTAATCACAAGAAAATCTTCAGGGAGAAAATTCACATGGGGTGTCCTGTCATTAAGTATAATATTTTTTTCTCACTTGATATATTATAGAGTTTTGCTCATCAATGAAGGAACCGCTTTTTAGAGCAATAAAACCCAATGGAATAATTCAATTTCTTCATGTTAGCAGTGGGATTTTCTAATAATGAATTGAGGTTCGTGAGAAAGAGAGGGCACATTTCCATAGCGAATGAGGACTAAACCAATATAAACTTCCTTCCCCGTTCAGGCAAGTAATTTAGTGACAACAGAATACTTCCCCTTTGTGGTCAGGTAATGACAGAGTGGAGATGAATTTAAGAAAACAAACTATGAGGGAAACCACATTGCAGTTCTGCTACTTGATGGCAATTTAGGCCAGAGGAGGGTCACTCCAAGGATTGTGTGTTCGCTTTCTTCTTCTCTCACTTCTTTTACTTGAGGCTTTTCAACTTGCCTTTCCTTGCTAATTGCTTCATTTTTATCAGACTGAAAGCGTAAGAAGATGCAAGCCAACTGCAGTCTAAGCAATGCTGTTGAACACTCCGTACGAAATGAGAAAACCAGCTAAATAAATGGATGTGATAACAATCGCAGTCTTCAGAATTATGACAGTGATCTGCTAGGAGTCATCTCTCCAGCCTACCTGGCTCTGCTAGAATCCCCTTCTCAGACCTAAAGCATGAGAGTTAGTTGTTGTGCGTAGAACTGGGGACTCAAAAAAACCAGAATTACCTTTTGGAGGCTGGGTCTCTTGTAGTACACTTGGAATTTGTGCCTTCGGATCAGACCGTTAACCTAAGTTTTTATCTGAAAGTTTTGAAGGTTGCGTCGCGATTTGTGTAAGAAAAGTCCCGTGTGGTGGCAAACAGGTGACTGGTTCTACTGTGACAATGCAACCTGCTCACATGTGGGCAATTCTATCATGCCCAGTCCGCTTTCTGCCTGCTTCTCCTGTGACGTCCTTAAAAACACATTAAAAGATGCAAAAGTGCAGGAGCGCTGGGCAAAAAAGCTACCGATTGAAAATATTACTAATCTTTGGGTTTATTGCTCCCAACTGCAAAACAGGTAGATCTTATTGAAGAAAGAATTCTATTCAGTCATGCCTGGACTTCTGAAACCCAGTGAAGTAAAATCAGACTGGATAAATGACTGTCAGGCAGCCGAAAATCATATCACATACAAAGAGGGGCACAAATAAAGCCCAGAATTTGTTTATAAAAAATCGCATATTTATTATTACTTAGGCTTCAGTCACCCTTCAAGTACTCTCCATTTGATGCAATACACCTATCAAGATGCTTTTTCTGCTGCTCAAAATAGGTTTTGAAAGTGTCAATTTTGATGCCTTTTAGTGTCTCTGTCGTTTTTGTTTCACCTCTTCCCCATGGGCAAAATGTTTCCCTTTGAGGATTTTTTTCATCTAGGGAAACAAACCAACAAAAAAAGTTGCTCAGGGCGAGATTGGGTAAATAGGGAAGGCGGGGTACGGGGATCATTTTTGGTAAAAAAGAAAAACAAAAACTGCTGAACACTCAGCACAGTGTGGGCAGGTTGTGTTGTCATAGTAGAAGAACCAGTCACCTGTTTGCCACCACTTAGGACTTGACTTTCACGAATTGTGACGCAACCTTCTAAAAACTTTCAGATAAAAACGTTGGTTGACTCTTTGATCCAGAGGAACAAACTCCTAGTGTACTACAAGAGGCCCACTCTCCAAAAGGTAATTCTGGTTTTTTTGGGGGTCCCCCCTTCTATGCACAACGACTAGCTCTCATGTTTCAGATGTGAGACAGCAGCACCAGGTAGGCTGGAGAGATAACTTTGTCAGTGGACATATACTGGGTATAGAAAAGCCTTTCTTCGTTTGAGAATTAGTATAAGCATACAAAAGAAAGATCAAATATGGGGTCAATGAAAGAAGCACCAGCACCTCATTTAAGGGGAATCCCGTGGTATTTGTCCCAGCATCAGGTCCTCCAGGCTCTTCCCTGTTGTCCTATGTTTCCTTCTAAAGCAATGGGTATACAATTTCAGCTCTGCCAGGGGAGATCTGCTGTAAAGCACTATGACTATAGATAGCAAGACTGTAGTGTACTCTGAAAAATCTACCAGAAAGGCAGATTTTATGCTGTGTTCTTAACACAATAATATTTATTAAAAAGCACTAGCATAAAGGAAAGGATCTGGCTGGGCTTGGTGTCTCAGCCTGTCATCCCAACACTTTGGGAGGCCGAGGCGAGTGGCTTACCTGAGCCCACGGGTTCGAGACCAGCCTGGGCAACTCGGCGAGACCTCGTCTCTACAGTAAAAATTGAAAATTAGCTGGGCATGGTAGTGTGCACCTGTAGTTCCAGCTACCTAGAAGGCTGAGGTGGGAGGATCTCTGGAGCCCAGCAGGTTGATGCTGGGGTGGCTGTGAGTGTGCTACAGCACTCTAGCTTGGGTGACAAAGTGAGACTTCAACTCAAAAAAAAAAAGAAAGAAAGAAAGAAAGAAAGGATCCGTTGACCTTCAAATGCAATGGAAGTACAGTCGTTCCTCGGTATCCATGCCGGATGGGTTCTGGGATACCCTACAGATACCAGCAGATACCACAATCCTGCTCAAGTCCCTGATAATATGGTATAGTATTTGCATAGAACATATACACATATCCTCCCATACACTTGAAATCATTTCTAGATTGCTTATAATTTCTAACACAAAGCAAATGCTATGTAAATAGTGTTATACTGTATTCATTTTTACTTGTATTATTTTTATTGTTGTGTTGTTGCTGGTGTGTGTGTGTGTTTGTCCCTTGCTTGGTTGAATTTGTAGACGTGAAACCCGCTAATACAGAGAGTCAACTGTATACTTTATACAGCATGGCACCCATCATACAGTTTTGTCTTTAAGTGTGGTGGTTTGAGAGTCTAGTTTCTGGGCTAAAATCTCAGCTCTTACATCTGTTAGTTACCTAGTCTATTGGAACTCAGATTCATCATCTTCAAACCGGGGAGGATATCAGCATCGTGTGGTGTAAACGAAATGAATTAATACACACAATGCCTGGAAACAAAGTAAGTCCACAGTGTTTGTTTTTATTGTCATCATCATCAGCATTGCCATTATCTGAAAGTATCAAGGAAGCATGGGCCTTATGAAAAAAGAGATTAAAACACATAAGAAGAGAGGGGATGTGGCCAAGGTGTAAAAAGAAAGCTGACAGAGAAAAAAAAAACTCATGTAAGAAAACAAACACAAACACCGGTGTCAATAAAACCGTGTATTCAGGGCAGTAAGAACCCAGAATTGACAATGTGTAGGAAAGTACACTGACACTGAAAAAAATATGACAGATCATAGAAAAGCAGAAGGAAAGAACAATTAAGTACAAAAAAGATCAAATTTAAAAAAAACCTAATAATCTAAAGTACAGCAAATCCACATTCTCAAAAAAGAAACCAGAAAGGAAGAAAAAAACAAAACAGGTATGTAACATCAATCTTTGTGATGCTAAGAGATTTTCTTCTCTCCCACGTAGACATTTTAATAGTTGTAAAACCAGGAGGTTGTCATCTTGTTGATTTTTACTGTATATATGTGCATGTAGACTATATGTATATGTATGTATGTATGTATATATAGTACACATATATACATAAAACATGTATTCATTTTTATTTGTTCTATTTGTATTCATTTATACATATGTATATATAAAATATAATATATGTACATATATAAAAACATGCATTTGTAGACATATACATGTATACATATGACTAAATTAATGAGGTATATTCCAATTAATATCATCTTAAATAGCAAAAATGGGTTGGGCGCGGTGGCTCAAGCCTGTAATCCCAGCACTTTGGGGGGAGCAAGGCGAGAGGATTGCCTGAGCCTGTGGGTTCGAGACCAGCCTGGGAAACATGGTGAGACCTTGTCTCTATAATAAATAATTAAAAAAAAATTAGCTGGGTATGGTAGTGCACACCTGTAGTTCCAGCAACTTGGAAGACTGAGGTGGAAGGATCGCAGGCGTCCAACAGGTCAATGCTGGGGTGGCCGTGAGCATGCCACTACACTCCAGCCTGGGTGATGGAGTGAGACCCCAACTCAAAAAAAAAAAAAAAAGAAAGAAAAAAATTTCAGCACTAAGAAAAATGAATTAATGGGAAAAAAAATTCCCCTGTGTTCCAGGAAGAATGAGACACATACCTCTGTGCACTGAGACTTTCAAAATATCAAGACCAAAGCAAAATATTCTCATAAAAAAATCAGACTGGGAAATTAGTTCATTCTTAACATGTTATTTATTATTTATTCTTAATTTTTTTTAAGAGATAGAATCTGGTTCTGAAACCCAGTCTGAAGTGCAGTGGCATGCTCATAGTTCATGGCAGCCTTGAACTACTGGGCTCAAGTCATCCTCCTGCTTCAGCCTCCTGAATAGCTGAAACTACCAGCATGTGCCATCATGCCCAACTAATTTTTTTGTTTGTTTGTTAGAGACAGGGTCTCGCTATGTT
This sequence comes from Cephalopachus bancanus, assembly GCA_027257055.1. NCBI lineage: Eukaryota > Metazoa > Chordata > Mammalia > Primates > Tarsiidae > Cephalopachus > Cephalopachus bancanus. The sequence continues at coordinate 6,649,520 of JAPVLO010000027.1, forward strand.
GCCCAGACTGCTCTTGATCTACTGGTTTCAAGTGATCCTCCTACCTTGGCCTCTCAAAGTACTAGGATTACAGGCATGAGCCACCATGCCTGACCAGACATTTTATTTCTTTAAAAAAAGAAAAGCGATCTAAGTTATATATGAAAAAATGTTTTATTATGTTAAATCTGGATGGTGGGTTTACCTCTGTCTGATTTTACTAACCTTTGGACAGTGGTATAAGTTTGAAATATCTAATATTTTAATAAAAGCTGGTCTCACTCACCAGACTTCTCTTTCTCGACTATAAACTTCAGGAAAAAAGTGAAGTTTTATTTTTTTTTCCTGAAGGAAATAGGTAGTTACTCATGAAGTCTGCAGGCAGCCAGATGGTGTTCAGATTTTAAGGCAACTGTAGTCTTGCTTGGACATGTGAGGTCTCTGAAAATATACCGTTTATGTACCAGTTCTGAAAATTTATGTAAATATATTCCAGTGAAAAGTGAGACGAATCAAAGCCAAGAATTTAAGCATGGCAAGTCCAAGTGCCAAAGGACAGTGGTGGGTAATTACACAAGGTGAACCCATGGAATTATATCCAACTATTAGTTGTAAATAAAGTAGCAAAACTAAATATGCATCATAAAGGATAATTTTGGAAAGACAATCTATTTAATGCCACAACTGATAGTTTAGTAATAAAAATAATAAAGTAGAAATAAGCAGGGTCTGTAATTCTGTATCACACAAAGATTAGCCAGGAGGTAGGTGTGGAGAAGTAATACACACTACATTTTTCATCATACTAAGATAGAATAAAAATAATGATTCTTGAATTAGGACATTAGAGTAGATAAAAATTTTTCCACCTTCCAGAAATGTACCTTTCTCATCACTGAAAAAAACAAAAGTAGAAAAGACAGATAATTATGAAAATAGTAAGGCGCAAACGTAGAATGTATAAAATATGATAGAAGTTAGTCCAACCATTTTGGCTAAGGCAGAAAATCAATGTTTAAGAAGGATTACAATCTCTTTTGAAAATGAAGACTCTAAGAATTTGTTAAAAACACAATCCAGCTATATGCTCTTTTTAAGGAACAAAAGAACAGATAAATGTTAAAAACTTAAAAAAAAATAAGAATTTACAGAAGAGTAGATTTGTTAAATAATGAATAAAAATAAATTAAGCATCATGGTCACAACAGTAAGAGAAAGATGGAAAAATGGGAGAAGGAAATAAAAGATAGCAGAAATGCCAGAAAGAAAACAGTAATAAATGTATGAGCTGATTTTGGGGGGGGAAATAAGTAAACCAAATTAAGAAAAGGAAAACCAAACTGACACAGAAAAAATGGTTTTCTTTAAAAAGTTCTTACATTATTTTGAATGAGGTTTTTTATTTGCCTTAAGCTCCCTACCCTTTAAAAATAACAAACTTTAAAAAATGGATCAGTCTCTGCTGTATGATTTGTTCCAGAGGATAGGAAAATATAAACAGTAGTCAGTATGTATGGTGAAATTAGCAAAACACTACAATTAAAATCTGAGACAGAAGAAAAAAATGAAAGAAATCTCTCTTATGAGTACAGATGTGAAAAAATCTAAATAAAATCTCAGTAAACCACATTTAACAGATACAAAAAGAATCATAATTCCAGAATTCATAGGTTTGGCCACCAAGAAGTAAGGATGCCTACATATTAGGTAATCTATAAAATAATGTATTACATAGACAGTATAAAAAAGCTTTAGAAAAAATGGGATCAAAAGCAATTTTTCTCAACATGATGAACAATATCTACGTATATTTAAATCAACAATGATCATCCACTTTGGGTAAATATGTCAGAAGCACTGCAATTAAAATCACATTGTGAGAAAGTTCCCTCTTAGACCTGAACCACACGACCCTCTCAGATCCTGAAGGCATGCCTCCTTGTCCAAATTTTGTGTCCAGCGGTCACTGTCTGGACAAGGAGGTATTGGTCAGGCCTGTATTTGGGGGTGGGAGCAAATGTCATTTCCCCCTTTTCCAAGGTAACACCCACCCAAACACAGAGGCTTATTCTACTTCTGCTGGCTTTGACTTTGCTTGCTTTTCCTTTTTTTGTTTCCCAATCTGCTCCTTAAGCCCTCTTGATTGCTTGAGCCTAGGAATGCGAGAGCAACCTAGGCAACAGGGTGAGATCTTGTCTCTACAAAAAAAAAAAAAAAAAAAAAGCTAGGCATGGTGGCACGTGCCTGTCAAGTCCCAGTTACTTGGGAGGTTGAGGCAGAAAATTGAAATTCCTGAGCCCAGCAAGTCGAGGTTTTGGTGAGCTATGATCATGTTCCTACACTCCAGCCTGGGTGACATAGTAAGATGCCAACTCAAGAGGAAGGAAGGAAGGAAGGAAGGAAGGAAGGAAGGAAGGAAGGAAGGAAAATTATGCCCTCTAAATCCATATGCTTGACATATTTTATAGTAGAGGCTGCAGCCTGTATCCTTCTAACCCCAAATCTCACCCGAAAGTCCTAAAAGGATTTAGTTAAAGAGACAAACTCCTTAACATTCTTTTTTATTTGACCATCCCAAGACATGAAGCCAGAGAACTTCTAGAGTCCATCTATTGCCCCTATTATCTCTCTACTCAGAATATTCGGGCCTCATCTTTTCAGCCACATGTAAGTTCAAGGGCAGCAGAAACTATAACATGTGTCCCAGTAACAGCAAGCATGGAAGAAAATCGAACTCTTCCCAGGTCCAGATCCCAAGTTCCTCCTCCCTGGTATTCCCAGGCCCTGGCGGCCTCTGTAGAACTTACAGGAACCAATTCTTTGTCACTAAATAAGGACTTGTACAACCTCCTCTTGTCCCATCCCTGGAATCATTGCCATGTTCTTCTGCCTAGCTATTCACAGACTTGCGATCCATGGCCCTGGAAGACAGGACCCTAACTTTCCCTTCCTGACTCCCATTAGATGGAACACATTTTCTTCTGCTTAGTAGGCTGAATAAATATTTGCTAAATGGATTTGAAAATGAAGATTGAACCTGCTGAGTTCACCCTGTGTCAGATTACTCAAGAGGTTAGATGTCAGGTTTTATCGTTGGGAAGATGGTCACCTCCGTGGTGCCATTACTGTTGGAGACAGAAAATGAGGGCGGTGAATGGCGGGTATGGGGTGGGGGTGAGGCAGCAGAACGACTTGAAAACACTGGAATTATTCAGCCCAGTGAAGAGAAAGCTTAAGACAGGACTGCGGGTTATGAAGGTGAGCTGGAGAGAGGAGGCATGCATTTCCATGTAGAAGGAAGAATGGATGCAATGAGATTACATTTGATTGGGAAAAATTCAGATTGGGCCAGAGGAGCGATTCCTTAACTCAGCATTAAATGATTTAGTCAGCTGCCCTGTAGATTTTTTTCCTAGAGAGCTTTCAAAATTGAACTGCCATCTATCCACTCCAAACGGTTTAAGTGCAGGGCTTCCTAGGAGGGTATTCATAAGTTCATACTCCATTTATATTTCTGAAAATCTGTGATATGAATAACATCAAGAATGAGCTTTGCAACAACTTAACTCTAAACACTCTAATTTTCTTTTTAAGGACATTGGTTCCGGCCAAGTTCTAAATCAAATCTCTAGTCTGGGTGTAACCAGGTAGCATTTAAAACCATCAGCCAGTGTGTGGCACTGATTCTTGTATACACTGGAGAGGTGTCAGGGGTGGACACTTGGGAGACAGGAGTCATTAGCATCATTTTCCCTCCTTGTCAGATGCAAGGAGTCACCTTCACCAGGCCTCTTCTTTAAATGTGTGATGAAAGTGACACCGTATTTACTTTCCATTATGAGGAAGTACATGGCAGTGCAGGCTTGGAATTAATTGTTTTCATTTGATTACCTAATGGATAACTCCCTGGGATGTGAGAACAATCATCCCAGTTATTCTCCTGGATACAAACAGACAAGTAATTAAGGGCCTCTCGTGCATCCTGGCAAAAATCAAAAGGAACGGGAAGAGCCCTGGGAGTGAGAAGTGTGAAAAGTAAAGGATGCCATCTTAGTGTACTTTTCTGAACAATGCAATTGAGGGAGGCGGAGGGAATCCACGGCAAAGTCATCCCACCACTTCATTTTCCCTGACCCTGATCTTCACCCGGAGCGTGGAAGAGAGAAGAAGATGCTGATACAACGCGATAATAAGTACAGCTGCTTTCATCTGTGTGTTTGTGGAAGAGAAAAATCGTGTTTTCTGTCATAAACAATTATGTGATCGCAGTTTGAATTGGAAATAAACACTGCCCTCCACAAATGCTGATACTTTGTCACTCAGAAAACCCTTCACTTGAGTGAAAACACCAGAGCTGAGGAGAGTCTCGTCAGCACAAACTACCATCTTGAGAGAACTGGAGCCCACATTGAGGGCATTTGTGCAACCGCTTTTTCCAGGCCCGCCCACTTGGACATTTGTAATGTTAGATCTTTATGTACCATCCTGTTCAAAGAAGGGTCAGAAGCCCCAGATCTCAGGTTTGAGAAGGTGAGCAGACAATGGTGACGGAGCGTGGAGTACAGAGTGGAACTCAAGGTTTTATTAAAGAGAACGGTTTCACACATAGAACAAATGTTTGCTCTGTGTCTTTTCAGCCTTCTACTCCCAGGGAAGCAATCTGTTATGCTCACAGACTCACAGGAAGTTCTGTCTTTTGTCCCACCTGAGGCTGGTCATCAGGTCAGTGCAGGAGGATGACTCCTCAAAGTAGCAAAGGAAAGAGCAAACTTTGGGCTAGACCAGTGACAGTGGAATCAACATCCATCCTTCCAGTTGAGGGTGATGGATCCCCAAACAGTCATACTGGGGGGCCTCTGGGCTCCTCACACTGGAAGGTGTCGAGTATGGTAGTCATTTCTGTGTCCAGCCGAGGAATTTCTGCTGCTACGGTGTAAGCAATCTCAAGCTTTGTGAGGGCCTCAGTTTCTGTTGGTCTTTTGTTTTTTAGAAAGCAGTATCTGAGAGGACAGAAAAGCTCCCACAGTGGGAGGGGATCCGAGAGGGTTACCCGGTCATTTCTATATAAGCCATCCTTCTTGGTCTATGAATTTTCTGTCTTGGAAGGGGACATCGTCACTGGCTTGCTCTAGTTCAGGTTGCTAGAAAAGTAGACCCCTCCTGGCTGAATGAATAAAAGAGATGTATCCTGTCAACTATGAGGGCCAGAAGCTTGCTGGGCTTGCTGGATATAATAGGCACAGAGTAGACTTGACGAATGAATGACGAAATGAATGAAGTAACCTATTCAACCTCCACTAAGGATGGCAGCAGGATAATTCCCTTCCACCTGACCCGTCCATCTCACTCATTATCTCCCACTCTTATTAATCCTCCTTCTCCAAGTTCCAGGTAACCGAGAGAAGCTTCCATCCATTCAAAACATTTTTAGTCATACTGCCCTGAAGTTTAAGTTGAAGGAAGGGTGAATTACTGCTTGCCCAAAGCATCGAAGCGGACTCTACTCCTCTACTTTGCCTCTCCAGAACCTACGTTAGCCGCTCACCTTTATGATGCCATATTTTAAAGTATATATTAGATTAAGACTCTTCTAGAAGGAATGCAACCCTGCTCATAGACAAGAGTAGTGTAGATAAGATGGATGCCATTCAGTTGAGGAAATGTGAATTCAGGAATTTCATGGACCTCAATCCCCACCCTACCTACACACAACACACACAGACCAAACGTTACTCTGTCTTAAAAAGCATCTCTTAAATGTGTACCTGAAATGTCATTCTCATCTGAAGGAGTACGTGATGATGATTCTTTCCTGGCAGCAGGTTTGAAGGAGGAAGAAAAAAGAGGGGAATGTAAGAGAAGTGATCTTGCAACTGGAGGAGCATTCTGGAGAGAAGGGAAACTGACGTATGGTCGGGGAGGGGTGAGGGTTGGTGAAGAGCCATTTCCACGAGTTTGTCTGGCAGCCATCAGGAGATCTGAGCCATCAAACGGCATTAAAATGGAGAAAAGTTCCATGAAACGCTGCACTCTTTGCTCTGTGGTATTTGGAGGAGACAGGCTTGTCCGAGTGTGTGAGAGAATGTCCGCCATGGGGAGAACACAGGCCAAGATGGTGCTTGGGACGCACATACATTCTGATCAGTGGAAGGGCATTTTTGGACTCTTTGTCTCCGAGCAATTAACTGGGAGCCTGGAATGATATCTCGCCAGAGCCTGACACTTCGGGAGCGCTCTTCTCCAAGGCAAAACCCTGTGCCTTCCCACCTCCCGTAGCTACCGTATGAGGGAAGACATCCCCAAAGCCAGAATTTATTTATAAAAGTTATGGGCCTGGCGCAGTGACTCAAGCCTGTAATCCCAACACTTTGGGAGGTGGCGGCAAGAGAATTGCCTGAGATCAGGGCTTTGAGATCAGTCTGGGCAACTTGGCGAGATCTCTTCTCTACAAAACTCAAAAAATTAGTTGGGCATGATGGCTCATGCCTGTAGTTCCAGCTACTTGGAAGGCTGAGGTGAAGGATTGCCAGAGCCCAGCAGGTTGAGGCGGCAGTGGCCGTAGCGTGCCACTGCACGCCAGCCTGGGCGACAGAGTGAGACTCTAAATTAAAAAAAAATATATATGTATTTGTTCTTACATGTCTAAACTTCAGTCACCTCCAAAGTCCTCTCCGTTTGATGCAATACACCTATCAAGATGCTTTCTCCACTGCTCAAGACAGTGCTTCTGCTGTTTTTTGTTTCGCCTCTTCCATATGGACAAAATGTTTCCCTTTGAGGACGTTTTTTTCAGCCCGGGAAGCCAACAAAAAAAGGTGCTGGAAGTGAGATCAGATGAATAGGGAGGGTGGGGTATGGGGGGGTCATGGCATTTTTGGCTGAAAACTGCTGAACACTCAGTGTGGTATGGGCAGGTGCATTGTCGTGGTGGAAGAACCAGTCACCTCTTTGCCACAAAAAAATGTACCGAAGTCGAACGCAGCCTCTCCCAACAATGCTCATTGGTACACTGATGCGGATGGGGGCAGCCTATACTACAAAAGACATGCTCTGTAAAAGGTAATTCTGGTTTGGGGGGCTCCCCCCTCATATTTACAGGACAAGGTATTTCTCCAGTTGGTATTCAAATGAGGCTGACACTGGGTTAGCTTCTAAGAGATTGATGTGTGTGTAACCTTTAAAAATTTTTTGTTTTTTTGAGTCAGAGTCTCACTATGTTGTCCAGGCTAGAGTGTAGTGGCACAATCATGGCTCACCACAGCCTCGACTTCCTGGGCTCAGGCGATCCTTCTGCCTTAGCCTCCCTAGCAGCTGGGAGTGCAAGCGTGCACCTCCATTCCTGACTAATTTTTGGATCTTTTTTGTGGCGACGGGGCCTCACTATGCTGCCCAGGCTGGTCTCAAACTCCTGGACTCAAGCAATGCTCTCGCTTCAAACTTCCAAAGTGCTGGGATTACAGGTGTGAGCCAAGGCGCCTAGTCTGCATATCCTTGTTTTACGGTCCTCTGTGCAAATCCAGAGAGGATAATGAGTTTCAACATAAACTATAGGAAGGAGCATAGAACTCACTCGACACTTCACCTATGCCTAGCTGACACCTGTAAAGCACAATTGTGTTTTACTAACAACACTCTGGAGCGGCTCAGGTAAATATAATGCAGTATGCAAGACTCTCAGATCCTGGCAAATGCCGTCAGCACTTACGATCCCTGTAGGTAGGCTTTCTCTTGCCGTGTTCAAGTTTGAATGGAATATAAATGCACCATTAAGGCTGCCCTAGAAGTAGAGAGAGCGGCTGTTGCATAGTTAAGTGAAAAGGCAGCATTTCGTGTCTGATAGAGCAGTCATCTTGCAAACAGCAAACTGGTAGAGAGAGAGGCAGAGGGAAGAGATGTTTGAAGAGTGGCCTCAACAGGAGAGGCAGATGGGAGTCTGAATTCTTTTATAAGTTCCTCTTAAATAACATGCTGTACTTTACCGAGCTTTTAGAATAAAGATGCAGTTTCTTTTGGGGACTTAGAAGTAAAGTGTCTACCCACCAACCTCCCACCCCAACACACGCAGGAGTCACCATGATCACCTCCACCATTGTTAGGCAGCAAGGGGGAGGGACAGAAACAAGAATCAAAGTCATCTTTCACTAGAGTAAACAAAGCGAGTTTAGCCTGTCACCGTGAATGATGAATGGCCACCTATCACTTTCCTAGGGAGAGAGAAACCAAAGATTGTGTATCAATTTTTATAATTTTGAGGCTGAAAGATAATAACTCGGCAGAAATGGAGCAGACTATATAAAAATCCCCTCTGAAAATGTGATTACACATAAAAATCCATAAAAATGTACAAAGTGATAGATGAACCAAAACTAAACAAATGCGGTTTTTTATCCTTTTGGAACTGAGCAGAAATAGCATATGTAGAGAGAATGATTTTATTTTGTATTTTTAAAAGAAATATTTGGAACTTAATTGAATTATACTCCTGGTGGGAATTGAAATTTTCAGACAGAATATCGGATTTTATTTTAAATTGAATTCTATATTGAAGAGATGAAGAACGAACCATCAGTGAAATATTAGCAATAAAGTTGACACATTTCAATAAACAAGTAAAAAAGCAAAGCATAATATAAGCTTGCCCAAATTCTTCCCAACTCTCTCCTAATTCCCCAAAGGGTCTGTATTAACTATTCTTGATAATTCTGATAAGAAAATCATCTTTGATCTTTTAGAATTAAATCCAGTTTACATTTGATATTTATTTCTAGAGATTATTAAAACCGATTAAATCTAAGTCCTTTTCTTGTGGCCGCCCTGCTAAATCTGCTAAATTCCTCACACTTTCAACTTCATATTAAGAATGAATCTAGAACATGTATTAATGTATGAAGATGCATGTCCCATGTTGCATGTTCTCTAGAAGTTATCAAGAAAATCTCGGATTCTATACACCACGCCTTACCAATATATATTTATTCTTTATTCATTTTAAGTGATTTCGTTAGGATTGAGCCTTCAGGAATTTCATGATTCCCTCGTTAGGTAAATTTAACCAACAGCAATGTATACAATAAAATGTGCTTACCATTTTTTGCATTTAGAAATCATACCAATAATTTGTATTTCTATAATAACTATGGTAAATGGGGGGGAAATGTCCTTTTTCTTCTGTAAGCTTTGAAAATCTTTTGTCAGAAGTCCACAGAGGTCTAGTTATATTTTTCAACTCTAGAGTTAACAACTAGTGTGAACACCATTGTAGAGTACATTGGAGGTTATTTTTTGAATCTTTGTCCTGCATTCTGGTTAAAGTGTATTATAAAAATTTAACATATTATTTATCTCAACTAAATTTAAAGAAAGTACAGAGATTAGGTTAGCATCATACCAGTCAATTCTGTTTGTTTGCTTATTTTTAAGAGAGGGGTCTCACTCTGTCTCCCAGGCTGGAGTACAATGGTATCATCATAGTTCACTGCAACTTTGAATTCCTGGCCTCAAGTGTTCCTTCTGTCTGTGCCTCCCGAGTAGCTGGAACGACAGGTGCATACCACCATGTCCAGGTTCAAATGTGTATTTTTATTTTTTTTTATCTATTTATTTTTGAGTTGAAATCTCACTCTACTGCTCAGGCTGGAGTGCAGTGGCACTCTCAATGCTACCACAGTCTTGACCTGCTAGGCTCAGGTAATCCTTCCACCTCAGCCTTCCAAATAGCTGGGACTACAGGCATGTGCCACCACGCCTGTCTAATTTTTTGAGTTTTATTGGAAAGAAGAGGTCTTGCCAAGTTGCCCAGGTTGGTCTCGAACCCCTGGGCTCAGGCAATCTTTTCACCTCCACCTCCCAAAGTGCTGGGATTACAGGCATAAGCCACTGCGCCTATCCTCAAACCTGTAATTTTAAATAGCCATAGTTCATTTTATTTTGTTTTATTTATTTATTTTTTTTGAGTTGGAGTCTCACTCTGTCGCCCAGACTGGAGTGCAGCGGCCGCTCCCGGCCACCGCAGCCTCGACCTGCTGGGCTCCGGCGATCCTTCCACCTCAGCCTTCCAAGTAGCTGGAACTACAGGTGCGTGCTACCAACCCTGGCTGGTTTTTTAATTTATTGTAGTGATGAGGTCTCACCAAGTTGCCCAAGCGGGTCTCGAACCCGCAGGCTCAGGCAATCCACTCACCTCGGCCTCCCAAAGTGGCTGAGCCACCGAGCCCAGCCCCATAGGTCATTTTAAATGGTCAGCTTTGCTTACAGGAAACCTTACACCCTCTGAAGGAAGGTTGGACAAAGGGGTGAGGGTTGCAAACCAACAACGATGATTCAGGGAAAGGATTGGAGAACTGAATAGAGACTACAGATTGGATAAATGAACTCTGGAGCAACATGGAGGTGGAGAGACAATCGAGCCTTTGGTTTACTCTAATTTCTTTAATATATGATGAGTCTCAAACCTTGGCTAAACCCCCGCTCAGGTTGTATAAACCTCCACCCTTCAGCGGCCCCAATTTCTAATACGAGAACCCTGGTAAGAACTGACAATATGCTAGGGGCATTGACGTGCCTGTTCTAAACAGCGTGAACTGCAATTCATCTTACTAAACACCTTGGACAGAATCCAGCTCGGAAATCATAAAGCACCTTGGGATAAAAGATGTTGTCACTGAAGAAAACCTGTTTGCTTATCAAAGGCAAGGCAACCAATTAATAGTTTTATCACTAATACCATTACCCCGAGGGCTAAAATCAGGTTTATTTATTTATTTTAAGTTCAACATACTAAATTCCATCCTAATGCACAAGGTACAGCTCGTATTACAAATGAATAACTTAATTAAAAAACATTGATTTTGCTCATTGACTGCTGCAAATTTTATTAAATATTAATGATAACATTTTGTATTTTTTATACTAGTCATGAAAGTTTTATGCACTCTCGCCCCTACAGCATCCTTAGGTTTTATGACAAAATCTTAGGCAGCTCAAAGTACAAACATAAATATTGCATTGGCCAGCCTGGTACAATATATGTGTATACAAAAGCCAGTGAGAGGATGTGCGTACATTTACCCAAATGTGCATGAGTGCGGAAAGCAAAGCAAGAAAGAGAGAAACTCGAATGGTGTGAGTTTGTGTTTTATTTTAACCACCACGAAAGGTCACCCAGAAAGTTCTGAGACAAGCACCCTGTGAGACAAGGACCTCAGAACCTCTAACCAAGTGTGTCCACTCCCCAAATTCTATATGCAGAATACAAAGCAAAACACATTGCCCCATAAACCATGTGATTTTACATGTTACGATTTGTCTATGGAATGAAGTTTCACCTGAAGGGAAAATTTTCTTCTTTCCTCACCTACGTGTGCCCCCCAAAACAATAAAGGTCGCCAGCCTATAAGAGAGACCTTAAAATTTTTGTTGTTTTTTTTCTCGCTTCTGTGGGTTTATTTTGCATGTTTATATTAGTGTCTTCACAGCCTCAGACTGTTATCCGTCTAGAAGGACCAGAGGTAACCCTTATCTGGTTTCTCCAAACTCTTAATCGGAAGCATAAATATTTGGAATCAGCTGACAGCCGGGTGCTGCAAATCAGATGACACCATAATTTGGAATGCTTTTCTATTATCTGGAAAATTGTACTTAAAAATCTGTAAAGCGCTCAGCAGAACATCATTACTTTGAACTACTGCAGTGACTTCTTTTTTCCTTCTTCTGGGTCTCAAAGTCATTTAGAAAGAATTGAGAAGTTCATTGGCTGAAGTCATTTCCTCAAAGCACCTCCCAGGTCAGAGGGACAGCTTAGGCCTCTCAGTTACACAGTCTTTCCAAAACGCAACACACTTCCTTAGGGATACAATCATAGCAACCCAGACTCGAAAACAAAGCTAGAGTCTTATTAAGTACTCGTTAAAAAAGATTCCAGCCATACTCTACAGAGTAGTTTGCAAGTGCCCGTGTAGGGGAAGGTGAGAGAGAGAGAGAGAGAGGAGGCATACTTTCCAAAGGAAACATTTCACAGAAAAAAATAAAAAACATCAAACGTTTTCTAAAATGAGTAATTAAAAGGCAGACTAGAATATCTTTAAAATATAGGCTTCTTTGAAATGCAAACTAGAAGTTTCTGTAAAATATGCAAGGAAAGGTAATATGTGAAAATCAATGCATTTAATACTGTAGCTACCGTAACAGTCGACTTGGGAACACAAGCATATGTCTGGGTGTCTAAGCATGTATTGGTTTGGGCTGAGTTATCAAGTTCCTGGCAAGGTTTGCCTTCCTCAACTACTTCCTTCCTTCTGCAGTCTTAGCTTCCACTGGCTTCTGGAAACACGATTCCTCTCCTCGCTCCTGGGGCTTTTTCCTTCTATGGCGTCCACCATAAGCCAAGAAGTTGTAGCTTCTCCCAGGTGTCCTTTCAAGCCAGGTTATGTGAAACGACAACGCAGACATCAAATCACAGGTGGGTCTAAAACCAGAAATGTTCTAAAGGAAAAAAAGCAAAATAATACAACCACCGATCCGGCACGTCAGGCTTGGTATTTTTCAGTGAATTTAGAGATATGCAAAATGCCACCTTGGGTACATCAGTATCATTTTCCTTTCTGCAAGTGTCTTTCCCTCATGATGAGTACTCAGGAAAACAAAGCACAGCAAAGCAAAAAAGAAGAGAAGTGTTCTGTGCAGTGGCGTTTGACACCAGACCCGAGGGCATGCGCTCTGTTAAGTTTGACACATTTCAAAAGTACTGGTGTCCCCAGCTCAGCTTGGCTGTGCTCTGGGTCTACATAGCCACCTTGAGTCCTCCCAGGGAATAAATTAAATCTGCATCTTGACTGTGTTGCCTGGAAGAGATTGTTCAATTATTCATGGTACTCGGGCAGGGAGCCTCTCTTGCCCGCTAGGTGGGGGTGGGGTGGAGTGCATCTGCCTCCTGTCTACTTGAGGCCACCGAGTTAGTGAGTCCAGCAACGTCTAGAGAAAATAACAAGGCTGGAGGCAACCGAGATATATTAACAAACAAGGCGCAGTAAATCACTTTTTACTGTTTGGAGACCGCGCTCTGGCTGGCACGACGGCCACCATGCTTGGGTTCTGTCCGGGATGTGGCAGATGTGCGAGGATGCCTGCCAGGGGAAGGCTGGGCAGGCAGTGAGTTAAGGACCCACACGGATTGAGGACGGAAGTTTTAAAAATGGAAATCAGAAGAAACTTAAGAATTTGTAAGTAGGGATTTTATTAATTGGAAACTCCTGCTTCCCGCTTTTGGCCTTGATTCACAGACTTAACGTCACAACAGATTTAGGCTGGAAATCAGAAGACCTGACTTTGGTTCTCCTAGGGCCGGGTGGGGATGGATTCCTTAAAGTCTCTCGGTGATTTAGTAGTATTTTGGAAACCACTGGGGCACAGTCATGTAGAGAGCCTCAGTGGCGTTTCTGTTAGGGTGAATCATTCCTGTGGACATTTACCCAACGGTCTCTGAACCCAGATTACCTGAACATGGGATATATAAAACTACTGTGTAGGTACAGGGAAGGTTTAAGCACATGCACCCTGAGACAGGCAATGCATTTACATGTCAGGGTAAAATAATCTCAATGACTGATAGCTTATTTTCTAAAAGATTCACTATGTTAATGAGGCATGGAGAAAGAATGCAATATGGCGGAGAATGCAGAGACAGTGAATACTACACAGAAGGAAAGAAGGATGATCAAAGAAGTTGCCTGTTTTGTAATTTTTCCTAAATCTAGGGCTTAGAAAACGCTTTGTCCTCGTTGCCTGGACAGAGCAGAAACTCGCCCTAAAATGTATATGCAGGTCCATCTTTGATTTAATTTCTAAGGACTATCACTATTATTATTAAAATTATTTTGGAGCTAGGGTCTCATTCCACCAGCCAGGCTGGAGTACAGTGTTGCAATCACAGCTCACTGCAGCCTCAAACTCCTCAGCTCAGGTGATCCTTCCGTCTCAGCCCCCCTAATAGCTGGAACTGTATGCACGCACCACCACACCCAAATTTTTAATTTTTTTTTTTTTTTTTGTAGAGACATACTCTTACTGTATTGCACAGGCTGATCTCAGACTCCTCCTGACCTCCTGCCTTAGCCTCCCAAAGTGCTGGGATTACAGGCATGAGCCACTGTGCCTGGCCTCTAACGTATATATTTAACCTAACTCCATGGGAACAGTAATATGAATCAAATACATTATATTTACATGAATTTTCTCTCTTTCCAGACTGTAAGACATTTTCTAGACCTTATCTAATCCCTCCAATATCCAAGTTAAGAGGACAGTTTATTATATTATCTTACTATTAAAGAAAGTAAGGCATGGGAAAATGGGAAGATTTTGCTAGATAGATAGATAGATTCGGTAGTTTGTCCCAATATTGCCATGTGTTACTATAATATTCTAATTTTTAAGTGTTTTGTAAGCACTAATTAGAAAGAAAAGGGTTAGGTTACCATTGATGTTAATATCAAAAATGCATTCTATGAAGACCCACATATTTGCTAGAAGTGAGTCACAATTCTTCCCTTTTTCTACTGCGTTTAAACTTTTTCACTGAAGTATAATAGACATTGAAAAAGTATATCATGAGTGATAAAAGCATTATTCTCTATATCTTTTTCTTTTAATGACACAGGGATAAGAACTTTAGTATATTTCTCTACCCACCAGCATCTGGCTGGGCTCTGTGACGGCATTGACCAACAGAATATAGCTGACATGATACTTTGCCATTTCTGGGCACAAACCTTTAACTGACTAGAGAGCTTTTTCCTGCCTGTGGGAATATTATTTCTTGGTATGCCTTCTCTCACAATCTAGCACCAGACTGTTATCAGCCCAAGCCACATGGAGGGGCCATGGGTAAGTGTTCTAGTCACCACCTCAGCTGAGCTCTCAGCCAGCATCAACTGCCAGCCGTGCATGTGTGCCATCTTGGATATGTGGCCCAGCCAAGCCCTCAGATGACTGTAGTCCCAGCCAACATCTTGCTTCAATTGCTTGAGTGATCTCAGTGAGAAATGCCCAGCCAAGCCCAGTCGACAGAACCATGGGAGATAGTAATATATTGTTGTTTAAAGCTACTAATTTTTGGGGTGGTATGCTAACCAGGAACAGATAACTGGGACGTGTACCAAAACACAGATATAGAAATTTGGCTTTGACAGGAGGAAGGCAGAAAAGACGCAAGACTAAGTGAGATCCGAGATATATTTTCAGACTGAATGGGTAGAAAATTAGAGGTAAGAAATTGGAAGCAATATCACTTGGCTAAAAAAAAAAAAAAAGAAGAAGAAGCATAGTAGGTTTAAGAAAGGGATAAATATTTGGAATATCAGATAGGCAGAAATGAAGACAGAACCCAACAAAAGGGTCACTGACATACTTGAAGGCCATGCTGATGTTGTAAGCTATAAATTTGAAGAATACCATCTGCCTGGGGCTGGGATTTTCTCCATCTGTGCTTGGCTAATCTAGGTCAGGAGAAGAGAAAGTATACGCCTGGATAGATCTTGGATTGCAGGTTTAAAGAGTCGATGAGGAAAAAAGAATGAGACCGCTGTGGGCTCTGGTAGGGAGGAGTTGAAGACATGGCCCAAGATTTTAGCCTGTGTAGGGAAATGAAGTGAAGCTGGGAAATGTTTGATCATAGAAGTAAAAGAAAGAAAGATACAGAAAGTTGAGGTCAAGAAGATTAGCTATATGAGGAAAGAGAAGGAGAAAGCTGAAGAGATAGCTTGTAACCTCAAAATAGAGTATTACTAATCCTTTGATGTGTTTCTATCTTTGTATAACCTCACTAGTAATTAAGAATTTTACCAGCCGGGCATGGTAGCTCACACCTATAATTCCAGCACTTTGGGAGGCAGAGGCAAGAGGATTGCCTGAGTCCAGGGGTTCAAGACCAGCCTGGGCAACTCGGTGAGACCTTGAATCTACAATAAAAAAAAAAAAATTAGCTGGGCGTGGTGATGTGTGCCTGTAGTTCCAGCTACTTGGAAGGCTGAGGCAGAAGGATCGCCTGAGCCTAGCAGGCCAAGGCTGCAGTGGCCATAAGAATGCCGCTACACTCCAGCCTGGGCAACAGACTGAGACTCCAACTCCAAAAAGAAAAAAAAGAAAAAAGGAAAGAAGGAAAGAAAGAAAGAAAGAAAGAAAGAAGGAAGGAAGGAAGGAAGGAAGGAAGGAAGGAAGGAAGGAAGGAAGGAAGGAAGGAAAGAAAGAAATTCTAATAAAAATAAATAAATCAAAAATAAATTTTTTAAAAAAAGACCAGTGGACACACCAGCTAATATCTCTACTTACCAATAATTTGTAAAATCTCTGGTTGAGAAGACGGCTCACAAAGGCACGTGAGAAGGAGGTCTCATTTGCCCACACCCAGCGGTGTGCTACAGGTGGCAACATCCACCATGAGAGGCAGTTGTGTGTATCTCTTTCCATATCTGCATTCAGTGATGTCATAGTGCTGGCTTGAAATGGGCCATGGTGGAAATATTTACACCACAGAAATCTGCAGACGCTATAAATCAGGACTTTTGTTGTCCAGAGAGTAGGTTGTTAAACATTTTCCAACACACCACGATCCATCCACTCCCACATACTCTAAGTGTGTCTATTTCTTATCAACGGATCTATTAACACATGCCTTCTTCTGCATAATTGTAGCCAAAGGACGAGTGGAAGATGATTTCGCTATACGTTTTATTAGCTGCATGAAGCCCAATGGTTGGCTTTGCAATAAGTGATTTATTACTTGTAAAGACTCACAGCTCTTTCTTCCCGATGCCAGAACATTCCAAGACTGAAGGCAAAAGGCAGCTAAACAAGCTGAAGTAAGCAAAGCCCAGCCATGGCCAGATGGATGGAACTAAAAAAAGGATGAACTATGAGATGATTCTTTTAAGAGGGAAAAACGGGTGCACTGATCTCACTCCTCAGTAAGCTTGTGAAGACTAGAGGTCAGGCAGGGCTTGTCCTGGGCCCGAGTGAATGAATACACCGACTCACATTGTGTGAAAACCATGGGACCAGGAATCCACCCCAACATGTTCACCTTCCTTCTGCCTTTGGTTTACAAACACTATAACGTTGGCATTGGGAAGAATGATAAATAATTGATCACTTAAAAATTATTTAGGCTGGAAACAGTGGCTCATGCCTACAATCCTAGCACTTTGGGAGGCCGAGGTGGGAGGAGTGCTTGCGCCCAGGAGTTTGAGACCAGCCTGGGCAACATAGCGAGAACCCCATCTCTACAATAAATCAAAAACTTAGCTGGGCGTGATGGTGCGTGACTGTAGTCCCAGCTACTTGGGAGGCTGAGGTGGAAGGTTTGCCTGAGGCCAGGAGGATAAGGCTGTGGTGAGCCATGGTACTCTAGCCTGCGTGACAGAATGAGACCCCAATTAAAAAACAAAACAAAACAAAAACTTATCTAACTACCCCGATTTTCCCAAAGTTATAGCTAGCATAGTACAACACAGGGCCCAAATAGGCTTATCTTCCTACTTAACAAAAAATCTTTTTGTTTTAAATTCAGTTTTCAAATAGTGTCTGCATTCTTATTTCTTCTTCATTTTACATTAGGATAGTGAGAAAAATGAATGAGTTAGCACACAGACAGAAAAGGATACTGGGAATATGAATGAAAACATAATCCTCAGAGGATTTCAATCTAGTGGGCTTGAAATAAGACATAAAAATTGTATCTGATAGGCAGAGAAAACCTGAGAATTTTGAGTTGTTATTTAGTATACTAAACTGTTTTAATATTTTTTTCCCATTCATGCAATAAAAACTGATTGAGAATGACTTAGATGTGACTATAAGGGTAATAAAGCTCGTTGTGACTCACTCTCAGAATTGCTGTATAGACTTGAAAGGTTTCATTAAAATTAGAAGCATATTAGCTTGTTCTGTTTCTATTAAACAGGAGCACATTAATGTATTTTATTTTGGGGAGAATTAGGGAAGATGAATACGGAATAACTAGTGTTGAAATGCAGAGTGATATTTTTGAGAGAAGAAAAAGCACTAACGAATTCTCCACACCACTTGAACTCTGTTCTATGACATTCTTTATCCAGGTGGCTTCAGTGATAATCCCATCAGGCATTTGCAGGTGTTATGTTAGTCACTAGATGGTTTCTTTCCATATTTTTTCTTGAATATGGTAGGAAGCAGACCATATTTCCTACTGAGAACAGATGAAAAGTCAGACACGTGGTGAATTCGGTTTAATGGTGATTCTGTTTGGTGAATGAAAATTATCTAACAGGGAAAAATAATTTTCCTCATTTTTCCTTCCAAGGGCACTTATTAAAATGGATTTTAAAATGAATATGCAATGATACAGCAAATTAAGCTTCCTCTATTCAAAAGACAGCACACTACGAGATTTTGAAAATACCCGAGGTTCTTTTATTTTATATGAGGGGAAACTATTATATTGTGGATATATATTTTTTCATTACTTCTAGATGATAGTATTTTGGGGACAAGAAAAGCTTTTAAAATCTCAACCAGCTTTTCCCGAGGGAAACGTGACACGTAAAGTACCGTGAACATGGGGATTAAAGCAGGTTTGTTATGCACTGAATGTTTGTGTCTCCCCCAAATTCATAGTTGAAGCCCTGACACTCAAGGCCACAGTACTTGGTGATGAGGCCTCTGGGAGGTGAAAAGGTTTAGATGAGGTCATGAGAGTAGGGTTCTTATAAGTATTGCCCTTATAAGAAGAGATACCTGAGCCAGAATGCTCCCCCCACCCACTCCATGTGAGGACACAACCAGAAGGTGGTCGTTTGCAAGCCAGAAAGAGAGCCCTCACCAGAAAGCGAGTCGGCCAGCACCAATGTCTTGAAATTCCACCCTCCAGAACTGTGATACATAAATGTCTGCTGTTTAAGCCACCCAGTCTGTGATATTTTGTGATGGCAGCCCAAGCTGATTCATATATAGTCTCTGCCCTTAAAGAGCTCAGTCTAAAGGGGAAAAGAAATAACACAAGTGATTTCAATATGATTAAGCACTACGTAAGAAGTATGCTGGGTGCTTGTGCAATGCACTGATAAAGGGGCTCTTTATTTTTTTTCTGAGATATTATAGGTGAAGAGGTAAAGAAATGGTGCACAAAAATTAAAGTGATTTGCATAGGGTCAAAAATTCGTTGGTGGCAAAGCCAGGATATTAACTGAGTTTTTACGTGTTAAATAAATACAACTGAGTTATTAAATATTCAATGTGTGTGTATTCAATGTGTATATATGGATGTAAATAGATAATATACCTTTTACCCTTTCACTCAGTAAATTTTTATTGAGCCTTACTTAGGTGCTAACTATAATTAGGAGTGTGTTAAAACCATAAACTAAGGCACAATATATTTTGAAGAGTTCACTTGAACAAACAGCAATTCATGAACTGGGCAGCTCCAAACCAGAAGGGGCTGAGGGCCCCACTGAAGAAGCATAAGGCTTAGGCTAACTAGAGAGCAAACGAGACCTCATCTCTACAACAAATAAAAAATTAGCCGAGCGTGTTAGCGCGCGCCTGTAGTTCCAGCTACTCGGAAGGCTGAGGCGGAAGGATCGCCGGAGCCCAGCAGGTCGAGGCTGCGGTGGCCGGGAGCGGCCACTGCACTCAGTCTGGGCGACAGAGTGAGACTCCAACTCAAAAAAACCCACAAACAAACAAAAGTTATACAAACAAGATACGTAACTGGTTACAGTCATTAACTTGTCTTATTTGGTTTATCTAGTTGCAAAGTCCCTAGTTGTATAAATTAGTTAGCTGCTTCTGATTGGATGAGCTTCAGTTCTGTTTTTCTTTAATACAGGCCTGTATAAGAAATAGCTAGGTTTCGCTTACGTTTGAAACTCACGCAAGGTTTAGGTCACTTATGAAGCCTAACTGTCTATGCCTGCTCAGAGATTCCTCAGGCCTGGTCTCCTTTTCATTTACATTAAAAGCATTGTTTCCTTGAATTATTTTTATCCTCACAGCACCCCAGCCACATTGGACAGATGAGAAAACTGAGGTTTAGAAAGATTTGCTAGTTTGTCCACCTATCTAGTCAAACTTCAGAGCTGGGTTTTGAACTCAGATACTTGGAATGCCGATGTTTTTGGAAGGTAAGAAATGTAAAAGCAAGGCCGGGCAAGGGGGCTCAGGTCTGTAATCCTGGCACTTTGGGAGGCCGAGGTGAGAGAACTGCCTGAGCCCAGGGGTTCGAGACTAGCCTGGGCAACTTGGCAAGACCTCATCTCTACAATAAATCAAAAAATTAGCCGGGCATGGTAACGTGTGCCTGTAGTTCTGGCTACTTGGAAAACTGAGGGGAAAGATCATCTGAGTCCAGCAGGTCAACTCTGGGGTGGCTGTGAGCGTGCCACTGCCCTCCAGCCTGGGCGATGGAGTGAGACTCTGACTCACCAAAAAAAAAAAAGAAAATAAATGTATAAACACATGGAAGGAGTGGAAACAGGTGATGCTTGGTAAAAGTCCTAGAACCTTCTCACATATTACGCACATATATGAAAATACACAAATTGTATAACTTTAATAATACCTTCTTCATAGGGTAAATGCAAGGAATCATGGAATAATGAAAGTAACACTTCTAGGGACTCAAAAAGGTACAATTATCCCTCTTACCCCCAGAAAATCTAGCTGAGAGAAGGAGTAGGGGTACTCCTCGTTTCTCCATGCTTTCTCCAGACCCCTGTACAACTTCTGCTTCTGTGAGAATCACAGCATCTGGTTACACCAGCCTCTCAGGACCACCGTTACCATTGAGCCTTGGTATCCCAACTGTTGCTATCATTTTAAGGACCCACAAAGTGTATATGGATGACATATCCAACCTCTTGACTCCACAGTTCTTGCATGACACCTTTTTTGCTCAATCTCCATCCCTTAAGCTGTCCCCATTCATTCCCCCCCACAGAGACTAAAACACTTTTAACAGAATTAAAATAAGAATTTTGGATAGGAATTGCTTGATTTTGAATAGAACAATTTTGAATGTAAATGGTTTTCCCTGTGATCATGAATATTTTTAATCGAATAAAGACAATAAATTTTACTGACATTCCATAGTCTTCATGGGAAGTATCTTTCTTCATTTGAAAACAGGCACTGTCAACCCTACACGGTATGTATAACCCTACACATCTATAGATTATTTAACATACCTACTATTGAAAGGCAAAGTTCATGTGCCTACCTCTTCCATGTGAAACTAGGCTGGTCCTAATGACATGCTTGGAACCATTGGAATACAATGGAAGGGATGTTGGATGACTTCTGAGTCTGGCTCAGAAATGGCCGAATAGCAGCTGCCTAATTCTGTTATGGTGCTTATTCTGGAGCGAACCAACCAGGCACCACCTAAAAAACTTGAAACAGTCACACTGGGAAGTCCATATATAGGCATTCTGATTGACAGCCCAGCTGAGCTCCAGCTGACAGCCAGCATCAATTGCCAGTCAGGTGAGTGAACCAAATTGGATATACACCCCACTAGAGCCTTCAGATCACTGCAGCCCAGCCAACATCTGACTGTAGCTGCATAAGAGACCCTAAGAGACAACGGCTCAGCCAAGTCCTGTTTGAATGCCTGACCTGCAAAAGTGTGAGCAAAATAAAAGAGGTGTTTTAGACCACTAGGCCCAGTGATAATTTGTTACACAGTTAGTAAAAATGAACACACAGATATTGGAGCCTTTACATACTTTGATGTCCTCTATTCATTGCCATCTGGTCTAACTTACAACCTTGCAGATTATATATTAATATTTCCAAAGAAGTATACTTTCACAGCTAACAGTCATATGTTAATAGGAAGAGCTAGTTTCATCTCCACTTACATGCCCTCAAGAACTCTGTAAGCATTTTGGAGAGCTGAACACAACGGGGATTAAAAAGAAAATAGGTCGACTCTGTCGATTCCTTTTATTAGACTTATTGTTTTAAAAAGATTATTTCTAATTATATTATGGTTAGGAAGTCAAGGGCCTTTGTCTAACTTTGAGTATATTAATTATCTTCCATCTTAGTTTCACAAACTCAAGGATGTAATTGTTATCTGTCTTGATCATGTCTTCTAGGAGAAACACAATTTTCAAGAGATAAACTTTGAACACTTGCACTTTAAAAGAAAACATTTTACAAATGATTTCTAAACTAGAAAGACCCAATGTCTTAAAATGTTAGGAGGGCCATGGAGATGGCATAGAGTTGTTGAGTGGTGGTGAAGGTGATGGGAGGCTAACTCTTCTGATAGATTTACCTAAAGCACCTTTTACAGTGAGAAACATTCTAGGGGTCATTAACTTTTATAAAACCATGTAAATATGCTTTTTCTTCATAAAAGTGCATTGCTAAATTAATTTAGCTTGAGGCTGCTTCCATACTTAAAGTTTCCATGAAGCGAAATGCAACCTAACTTAATATGTAAACCAACTGTAATCCAACTTAAGAGTATATTCTTAGGGGGACATGGTGGTACTATGCCTCTAGTCCCAGCTACCTAGGAGGCTGAGGCAGAAGAATTGCTTGATCCCAGGAGTTCAAGGCTCTAGTGCCCAATGATTGAGCCTGTAAATTCCTACTGCCCTCCAGCCTGGGCAACACAGAGAGATTCCAGTCTGTTAAGAAAAAAAAGAAAAGGTATATTCTTGTAACAAGTAGATGAGTTTCAGCCCGTGATAGCAGCCAAGCTTCAGCCAATCGCATGCTGCCAAACCACGTCTAAATAAGGCAAATGTCTCATCAAACTATGCCCAGAAGAAACAAATGCTTAGCGTTAACCAGTCAAGCTGTTTCTGTTGTCACTTCCTTTTTCTGTCTGTCAGTTCTGCCTGCCTGCATTGGTGGGTGGAACTCTCTGAATCTCTCCTGGATCTGAGTGAGGCCCAATTAATGAATGCTTTGCTTGCATAAACTCTGCTAAATTAATTGGTCTAAAGTTTTTCTTTCAGCAGCACCAAGTCTAACAAAATGTACCAAATGGGCTAGATATGGTGGCTCACGCCTGTAATCTCAACACTTCGGGAGGCTGGGCAGGAGGACTGTTTAAACCCAGAGTTTGAGACCAGCCTGGGCAACGTCGTGAGATGCCATCACCACAAAAAAATTTAAAATCATAAAATAGGACTGAGACCAAAACATTTGAGAACTGCTGGATTAGGAATTTATCTGAGGAAATAAATATTATTTTACCAATGACAAATATATTATGTATGCTGACATAAGCAGGTGAATCTAGGCAAATTGCAAACCTAAACTTCTAAATCTGCTGTGTTTTAAAGCTGAAAAATTCTAGTAAGAGTCAGAAAATAGGCTGGGCAAGGTGGCTCAAGCCTATAATCCCAGCACTTTGGGAAGCTGAGGTGAGAGGAATGCCTGAGCCTAGGGTTTGAGACCAGACTGGGTAACTTGGTGAGACCTCATCTCTACAGTAAATCAAAACATTAGCCAGATGTGGTGGCGCACGCCTGTGGTTCCAGCTACTTGGAGAGGTGGAAGGATCACCTGAGCCCAGCAGGTTGAGGCTGCAATAGCCGTGAGCATGCTACTGCACTCCAGCCTGGGCAACAGTGAGACTCTGTCTCAAAAAAAAAAAGTGAGAAAATATAGTGGCATAACATGTGACCTGACTGGTAGATCTTGGTAGACCAGATGGTTATTCAGAGCTCTTTGAATCAAAGACTCCGACTACCATAAAAAGTTTTGAGTGTGTGTGTGTGTGTGTGTGTGTGTGTGTGTGTGTGATTATTTGATAGGAAGATAGATTAAGAGGAAAAAGTGTTTTATATGAAATACTATATATTGAAAAATTATGTTATCTTTCATCTAAGCCTCTCTTTTCCTTTCTTTTCAGATGAGATAACAGAGTCATATGTGTGGTGACCATTCATCCTTTCTTTGCTTAGGAAAACAGGTAATATAAAAAGTGAGCGGGCCCTGGTCACTGGTCACACGAACACAAAGGTGGGAACAATAGATGCTGGCCACGGCTAAAAGAGGGTGGGAGGGAGGAGGAACGGGGGCACACAACCACACACTGGGTACCAGGTCAGTACCAGGGGAGAGAAGGCTGGCTAGAAGGCTAGACCCCACCTGCACACAATCTACTTATGTTGTAAGTCCTCACGTGTACCCACAACTCTAAAATAAAAAAAAAAAAAAAACAATCAGATCTTTCTGTTCCAAAGGATTGCTAAGACTCTTTAGCCGCTTAATTCTTAACCAACGCAATGGGGATTATGAATCACCTTTGATTAAGAAGTTCTGAAATTAGAATCTAATTAGGATAATAAAAGTTAACTATCTTGACCAACCTGAGCCATCAACAAACCTTGGTCTGATTAAATTTTAAGGGAATGTGCAGTTTCCTTTATAGTGTTGATTGCTTTCAGGTTTTCACAGTCACATTTCTTTAGCTCAAAATAAGTGACTACAAATGGCAAAATCCACAAAAACTTGAAAAATAAAGACCTCTTGAGAAAAGTTCAGTTCTTACAGTACCTACTCATCATTTTGAATTTACTCTGTGAAAGTCAGTCTCTCAAAGAAAAATAAATATTTAAGTATTATAATCTGCTAGTTACTGAATTGTGGGTACATAAAAACTATACAAAAGATAAAGAGACCACATTGTCCTAATATTAAATTATAACTGTGTACATAGTCTGTATCAAAAACTGTGAGACAAAATGACATTGCCTCTTACGTTACACACTCTTCTAACTTTCTGAATTTTCTAAATAAATGAAAGAGATAATGTTATTTAAATGTTCTACTGAAAAACAGGAGACTGTATGTCCTTTTAGAAAATAGAGTCCTACAAATCTTCATTCTTTCAACAACTATTTATTGACTAAGTACTATGTGCCTACACTGGAAAATGAACTAGAAAGGAGATGATTTCATGACGTTTTATATTCTAATGGAGTAGATAGATAAATTGATCTAATATAATTTGAGTACTTATAGTAACTAGGCAGAAAAACAAAACACAACTATAATCAGAGTGTGATGGGAGATGGAAAGGGATATTTAGATAGGCACATCAACAAGGCTTCTGATGAAGTGACTGGGTAATTAGGAATGGCCACTTGTTCTACCTCATTATGCCTTCCTCTTGGAAATGTGATTTTTCTCTTTCTCTTATCAGCAGATAGGGTATACTTCTCTCGCCTTTGAATCTGGCCCAGGTCATGTGACTTGCCATACTCTTGGGAGATTCGAAAAGGGGACCTATGCAGAGTTGTGAAAAGTAATTAGACATTGGGGTGTTCATTCTATTGCTACTCCTTCCACCACGTAAGCATGGAAAGGAAGACGAAAGGCCAGATGGAAAGAGGCCTCAGGCGTCCCTGCCATCCCTACTTGTGTTTGTGAAATTCTTGGATCCTGAGTTTGTAGATTTCACCATATTGTGAGAATTGTTAGTCATTATTTCAGCAACTATTTATTCTGCCTTCAAACTCCTCTGAGACACCACATTATATTTAACACCACTTAAAGTTAACCCATTGCTCACTGGGGCTCTGTTCATTTCTTCTTTGGTCTTTCTTAACTCTGAGTTTCTTTCTGACTTCGGGTAATTTCTATTCATTGATTTTTTCCCTGTAATTTCGAATCTGTTGTTAAACCCATTTATTGATTAAGCAAATTTTAGTGTTTTTAGACTTTATAAATTCCCTTTGTTTGTGTTTTATATAGTTGATTACGCCCTTCATTGTGTTCATACTTTCCTTTTGATGCTTGAGTATATTTATAACAGCGATTTTAAAGTCCTTTGCTAATTTCATAGCACTGTCATTTCTGGGTCTGTTTTTATTGACTATGGATTACACTTTCCTGCTTCTTTGTACATCTAGTACTTTGGGACTCTCTTTTATTAAAGTAAAATATGCATACATAATTTACCATCTTTAGCATTTTTAAGCGTACAGTTCAATACATCTAGTAATTTTTGACTGGGTGTTTGACATTTTAAATATTACACTGTTGTCTTCCTTTAGAGAGTGCTTTGGCAGGCAATTAAGTGATCTGTGAAGCAGTTGGATTCTTCTGAAATTTGTCTTTAAGCTTAGTCGCAGCGATTCTGTGATAGCTTTACTACAGGGTTTAGTTCTGCTCCCAAGAAATAACCCTTTTGCCAGTCTCCTGGCTGATCTGACTGCTTAACAAGTTCTCTTCACTCAAGCTGGTTGGAATTCATACATCCCCTGTATCATCTCTGAGAGTTCTAGAAGCTTTTTAGCTTATAAGTTCATGGTGGTTCTTTCCCCAGACTTGTGGAGGTTCACCCAATGCATGAGAAGTTAGAATTCAGTCAGTAACCAAGACAATTTCATGGATACAAGGAATTTTTCTCTGCAAAGCTGCTTCAGCTTATACAAACTCAAATATTGGTCTACTCAACTCATTGAGAAGCTGCTGTTCTCTGCTTGAGTTCCTCCTTCCAGTGTTGGAGGAGTCCAGAAAGCCCCACCAAGCAGAAGGTGGGGGATGATATGGGGTTTACCTCATTTGTTTTCCTTTTCTAAAAGGTTAGAATCCTATACTGCCATTGCCCAATGTCCAAACAAACTTGTTTTATGTATTTTGTTCAATTTCCTGTTTGCTTATGCTGGGCAAATCTAATACTACTTACCCTGTCAGGTATGCACGTGAAAGTACAGAAGATGAACTTGGTTGTCTGAAGATGGAAGATACCACAGCAATGATATACACCAATGGGAATTATCCAATTAAGAAAAAGAATCTGAGGACGCTGAGAGAAATGATATTTAAGGAGCAAATCCTTTGAGAAAGCGAGAATGGATGTAGATGAATGCATAAGTAGAGTGGTTGGCCTTAATAAGGAAAGCGGGCATTGTATCTACTGACTCAAAATTCAAGTAAGACGATAATAAAGTCAGAATAATAAAGTGAAAAGTGGATATAATGGGATGACTATTTCTATCATGTATTATCTGATCAAATGATTTCAGTAAGCAGAAGAGCAAATATGATAAAGCATTTGTTCTTTATCTTTGGTCAAAATGGAGTCTTTTGTCCTCCCCAAATTATAAGCCTTTAAATATTTAATCTCCCTCTTCCACTTTGCAGATATTTTACCTTGAAGATCTCCATATCCATAGAGATCAAATTTTAAAAAATATGTATTTTATATATACATATTATATACACATGTATTCATGTAGAGACAGGGTCTTGCTTGTCACCCAGGCTAGAGTTCAGTGGCATGATCATAGCTCACTTCAACTTCAAACTTTTAAGCTCGTGATCCTCTCATCTCAGCCTCCCAAGTAGCTGGAACTACAGGCACATGCCACTACACTTGGAATATTTTTAAATTTTTTTGTAGAGATAGAGTCTCACTATGTTGCCCAGGTGTCAAACTCCATGCCTCAAGCAATCCTTTCATGTTGGTCTCCCAAATCCCTGAGATTCCAGGTGTAAGTCACCATACCCAGTCATAAGATTTATAAAAATAATACATGTGAGTGACTTGTGGATAAATTCTGGGTTTTTTGCAGGTCAAGTGGTTATTTTTTAAAATAAAACATTTTCTTTGTATTGTTTTCTACTTAGGAAAGCGATACAATCTTGTGTTAAAAAAAAAAGGGATTAATACCTACAAAACAAGGGTTAGTGTTAGGATTAAAATAAAATATAGTTAATATACCCACCACAGTTGTCACTGAAATACCAACTTCCTTATTTTCTCCTCCCAAGGTAGTAGAAGCCCTGGCTCACATAGTTCGGTCTTGCATTTAGAAATTTTAACTTCTCTGCAAAGATTAATTGGACAACAAAAGATACCATCCACGAAATAAGTACAATAAATTTAGCTCTTTTTCCTCAAATACCCTTCCTAGAATTATTCTAAGATCCAGTTTCCCCAAACTGATATCTCTAGCACCTTCCCTGCCTTTCGCATCTTCCATTCACTATAGGATCTCTTGGGCCTAGAATCATGCCCAGCACATAGTAGGTATCCAGTAACTATTAAGTTGAAATTAACGCTGAACATTAGTGCCCATGCATACCTCCAAGGATCCTAGTATTCCATGGCACACATTTTGAGGACTGCTGTCATGGTGAAGAACTTGTTTTAAGTTAACCACTCTGATCCTTTTCCTCTCTGTTGAGACCTTCTATAGCACAATGAATGGGAATCTCTTTCTTTGTATTTGTCAGAAATAGGCCGTATCATCAGTCTCGTAACTAAGCCTTTTAAAATCCAATCTGTGTAGGATTTATGTGCCAGTGATATTGAAGGGATTAAATCTCTCTATGCTCTGCTAGCCTTTGGTGACAGGGCACTGTATTTCCTGTTATCAGAGCCCCTGTCCTTGGCTCTCACACCAGTGCCAATGGATTTAGATGAGCAGGCCGGGCCTCGCTGTGGTGTGTACACATGTCAGCTGCAGGAAGTCCATCCTAGGTGACAGAAGTGTCACTTTGGTCCCTCATCCTCTTTTACACTTGATCACACTTGAGGATGGGAATGCCAAAAGCAACTCTGAGTGACAAAGCTGGAGGAGTGATGGGGAATGAGGTGCCAGATGGACATCTTGACATGCAGAGGGGGCCTGAAGACCCCCAATGTGATTACTGTGAAAACCGATAAAGCTTTCCATCCTGCACAGATCCTCACTGGGACTGGAACCCAGTTGCACAAAGTGGTTAAAATTCAGGAACCAGAGAGAGGCAGGTGGACCGACACTTGGTGGTGACTCCAAGATGAAGTTCCCCAGCAGGGGAATACTGACTTTGAGCGACTTTTGTCTGCTGGGCACCTTGCCATGTTAGGAATGTGAACTTGCTCATCCAGGCTTGACAGGAGGACTCTGGACCACAATTTCCTCACCTGGACCCCACTTTCTGCCAGCTTGGGTAGAATTCAATCTGAAACTGTTTCCACTTCTCCACAGAACTAAGGGTTACAGTTTTTGAATAACCGTAGAAATGGACCCTCCTGGTATTAAAGCTTGAAACTTACATTTGTCTTATCTGAGTTCCTTTCTCAAGAAACCCACCCTCAGGCCTGTAATATCAAGAAATTGAAACTCATCAGATCACTGTATCCAGGCAACGAGATGCCAGACCTCTCCTGTTTACCAGTGCATCTTTCTGACCCCCTCCTGATTCCCGTTTTCCACATTCCTGCCTCGCTATATAAACCCCTGACTTCAGTGGGACTGGGAGATAAATTTGAGACTATCTTCAGTTCTTCTTGTCTGATATTTTAAAAAAGCCTTCTTCCCTGGCAATGCTTGTTGTCTCAACAATTGACTTCCTGGGCAGAGAGCAACAAGACCTTGATCACACCCTGGCATTTCGGTAATAAATTCTGGTACAATTAAATCAGCCAGAGGTTGGGTGGAGGGGGCGAGAGAACAGAAGTCACTTGGAGAGGGGGCCCTGAGTTTAGATGTTTTAATATTTATACGCGGAAGTGAAAAAGAATCAGTTGACAGCAAGACCGAGATGAAAATGGGTTTGGATTGAGAGTAAGAAGTTGGAGGATAAGAGAAGGTACCTTCAGATTTTCTATGCAGTAGAGAGTGAATAGAGAAACATGGAAAGAGAGATTTGAGAAAATGTTGTGAGTTATGAATTGGACATAATTCATTTAATTTTTTTTGTTTTGGAAATGCCGAAAAGATTGGAGTCATTTTTGCCAGTCATTATTTTTGCATCCTGGACTGTGCTCCTTGGGCTATATTTGAAGAGAATCAATGTCTTACCTTGAAGTAAGACATTTGAACTGACTGATTCCTATATACTCATTTCTAGAGTACATGGCCTTTCAGAAGGGGCCATTGGCAGACTTGGTTAAACTTCTTGTTACTGGTCACGCCACATACAAAACTTGACTCCTGGTTCCACCTGGCTCTGCTGCTGTGAAAGCTTGGGGCTGACAACATCTGTGGTAAGTACTTCACCCCTAAATGGATCCTCTGGTTGGGCCAGCTCTGGACAAAACCAGAACATACATAACCTCTTTATTAACTTCCAAATTTTGGGTTCAATTCTCATGCTGACACAGAGTCCTCGTCAATGTCCCCCAGACCAATCTGATACTCATAGTTAGTTTCATGACTTGGCATTTTCCTCTGCCAGGAGAATATGTATTTTAAAAGGACTCTCAAATGAAAGTTAATGCTTCACAGGAAAATATTCCCCAGTGATGGAATTTTAGAAGCTACCTAAAGAAGGTGCTTTGGGGGTGGAGAAGCTGACTCCTGAGCATGCTTAAACACCACACTCCTTGGCTTTTGTAGATGGGTGGGTTTTGTTCTTTCTTTTAACATCCTTGTTGAGGTGACATTTGTCATCATTGGGTCAGCCAGCATCCACTTCTTTCTAGCACCTTCCTGATTTTCTCCGGGGGAGTCATACTCCTACACTATGGGTAATTTAGTGCCAGGTCAAAATCCGATGTCTGCCTCTCACCCAGGAGACCAAAAAGGCCAGATCCTTGCTCTTATTATCTTAATGTGGCCAGGTGGAAGGCACATGACCCAAGTTTTGCACTGAGAGGCCTTTTTTCTTTTTCTTTTTTAGATTCAGGGAGTACATGTGCAGGTTTGTTATGTGTATATATTGCCTGATGCCAGGTTTGGCTTCTTTTGAACCTACTACCCAAAGAGTGAATGTAAGACCCAGTGGGTAGTTTTTCACCCTTGTCTCCTTCCTACCCTCTCCACTTCAGAAATTCCCACCATCTATTTCCCCCATCTTTATGTCATATATACTCCATGTTTAGCGCCCATCTATTTTATTTTCATTTTATTTTTTGACAGCGGCTCACTTTGTCACCCAGGCTAGAGTGCAGTGGCATGATAATGGCTCACCGTAGCCTCGAATGTCTGGGCTTAAATTATCCTTTTGCCTCAGCCTTCTGAGGAGCTGGGACTATAGGAGTGTGCCACCACACCTGGATAATTTTTCTTTTCTTTTCTCTTTCTTTTTCTCCTTCCCTCCCTTCCAGTGAGCCACCTTCCAGTGAATTCTC
This sequence comes from Cephalopachus bancanus, assembly GCA_027257055.1. Taxonomy (NCBI): domain Eukaryota; kingdom Metazoa; phylum Chordata; class Mammalia; order Primates; family Tarsiidae; genus Cephalopachus; species Cephalopachus bancanus. The sequence goes on from JAPVLO010000027.1 coordinate 6,680,565, forward strand.
TGAACTCCCTGGAACTTTTCACTAAATACCTCCCATTTTTTTTATTGGCTTACAATAGCCTGATAATTAAGCCAGTTATTATTGCAACCAAGAACCCTGGGCAGATACACTTGGAAAAGAAAAAGCTAAAAAAATGATTAATGGTTGCATAATACATACACAAACCCTTCTGTGCTCAAGTAAAATTGAAATGTTAATCCTGTGTTTCTTGTAGAGATGAGGTCCTGGCTTTATTGCCTAGGTTTTTCAAACTCCTGGACTCAAGTGATCCTCCTGCCTTAACCTCCCAAAGTGTTGGGATTACAGGTGTGAACCACAGTGCCTGGCTAGCTCCTATTTATAAATGAAAGCTATTTAGTTTTCTGTTTCTGCATTAAGAGAGGCCTTCCTGCTGGATTTTTACGCTGTGACTGACACACAGTTGGAATACATTATTTTCAACCACCATGCTTCCCCAGTCACCTGTTCCTTTGCGAGACCATTCTACTTATGTGGTTGTGTTTCCTGGACCTTCAGAGCTACTTTGGTTTCTATTCATTTACAAAACTGATTCCATAACCTTCCAGTGAATTCTCTGAACTCCCCAGAACTTTTCACTAAATACTCCCCTTTTTTTATTGGCTTACAATAACCTGATAATTAAGCCAGTTATTATTGCAACCAAGAACCCTGGGCAGATACACTTGGAAAAGAAAAAGCTAAAAACAAACAATGATTAATGGTTGCATAATACATACACAAACGCTTTGGTGCTCAAGTAAAATTGAAATGTTAATCCTGTGTTCTAAAAAGGATCCATACAAATATAAATTATGAGTCTCTTGTGCTGCTTACAAAGTCAGCTTCTGAAAATTGAAGATCTGGAGAATGGTCTCCCATCTCATGCTGTTGTCTTGGTGAGTGTGTGTGTGTGTGTGTGTGTGTGTGTGTGTGTGTGTGTGTGTTTGTATGTACGTTCGAGCAAAATTTCTCTTTGCCCATTTTTCACTGGCAAAAGTGTTACAGTATGATATTACAATCATGATATTGACATTGAGTCAATCCACGGATCTTGTTCAGATTATTCCAGTTTTGTATGCTGTGTGTGTGTTTATTTCTATGCAACTTTATCACACATGTAGGGTTACATTTCCATGCCCCAGCCATAGTATACAATTCCATCACCACCAGGATTCCTCATGTTGTCTTCATTTTAAAAATAATTTTGTCATTTCAATAATTTTACACAAATGAAATCAAATAGCATGCAGACTTTTGGAGTTGGCTTTTTCACTTAGTATAGTTCCCTTGAGATCGATCCAAGTTGTTTGATAAATCAGCAGTTTGCTTCTTTGTGTTGCTGAGTTGTAGATTCCATTGTATGGGTGTACCACATTTGGTTTAACCATCTACCTGTTGAAGGATGTCTGGGTTGTTTCCAGTTTTGGCTATTACAGATAAAACTCTATGAACATTCATGTATACATCTTTGTATGGAAGTATACATTTATCTGTCTTGAGTAAACACCAAGGAGTAGGATGGTTATATCATAATAGTAGATAACATATTTATCCTTTTAAGAAATTACAAAATTATTTTCTATAATAACAGAACATTTTACATTCCCACCAGCAATATATGAGCATTCCAGTCCCTTCACATCCTCGCCAATACTTGATATAATCAATTGTTTAATTGTAGCCATTCAAATAAGTACGCAGGAATAGCTCAGTATAATTTCAATATGCATTTCACTAATGACTTATGTTGTTAGGAATATTTTTAGGTGTTTATTGGTCATCTACATATATTCTTTTGTTAAGTAACTTAAAATGTTCTGCTCATTCTTTAAAAAATTGGGTTGTTTGCTTTCTCATTATTGAGTTTTGAGATTTCTTTATATATGCTTTGGGTACAATTCATATATCAGATATATGATTTATAAGTATTTTCTCCCAGTCTGTGACTTGTGTTTTCATTCTCTTAATGATGTCTCTCGAACAGAAGACATTTTAAAATTTTCTTTTAATGAGATCCAATTTACTAACTTTTGAATCACAGTATTAGCACCATAGCTAAGAAAACTTTGCCTACTCAAGGTCACAAAGATTTCCTCTGATATGCTTTCTTCTAGAAGTTTTACAGTTTTAAGTTTTATATTTAGGTCTGTGATCATGCTGAGTTAATTTTTAAAATATGGTGTGAGAATTAGTTAATGTTTTTGCATATGGATGTCTAATTGTTCCATCATCACTTGTTGTTTATGGTGGGAGGGCAAGTCTGGTACCAAAAAGCTGCTATGAACATTTGTTGTGAGAACTTAAGTTTTCATTTCTCTGGGATAAATGCCCAAGAATGCAATTGCTTAATTTTATAAGAAATGGCCAAACTATTTTCCAGTACATGTTTTGAAAAAGAAAGATGTAGCCAGGCTCGGTGGCTCAGCCTGTAATACCACACCTTTGGGAGGCTGAGGTGAGTGGATTGCCTGAGCCCGCAGGTTCGAGACCCACCTGGGCAGCGAGACCTCATCTCTACAATAAATCAAAAAATCAGCCAGGCGTGGTAGTGCGCACCTGTAGTTCTGGCTACTTGGAAGGCTGAGGCGGAAGGATCGCTGGAGCCCAGCGGGTCAAGGCTGCGGTGGCCGCTCCCGGCCACAGCACTCAAGTCTGGGAGACAGAGTGAGATTCCAACTCAAAAAAAAGAAAAAGAAAAAGAAAAAGCAAGATGTAAGAGTTAAGAACTTGTACGGATTCGGCCTCTGCTTCTTCCACGTTAGTAAACTTGGGCAACTTACTAAGTATCTATGTCTCAGTTTTCTTATTTATAAACTAGGGGAAATAATATTGCCCACCTCATTGGGTTATTGTATTAAATGCATTAATAAAAGCAATGTCTTTAAAAGAACAGACACTTCACAAAGGAAGACGTCCGAGCAGCCAACAGACACATGAAGAAATGTTCAACCTCACTAATCATCAGGGAGATGCAAATCAAAACCTCACTGAGATACCACCTAACTCCAGTCAGAATGGCAATTATCAACAACTCAAAAGATAACAGCTGCTGGAGAGGGTGTGGCGAAAAGGGAACACTTCTACACTGTTGGTGGGAGTGTAAACTAGTGCAACCTCTGTGGAAAGCAGTGTGGCGATTCCTAAAAGCTCTAAATATCAACCTCCCATATGACCCCGCAATCCCCCTACTGGGAATATATCCTGAAGAACTCAAATCGCTCTATAAAAAAGATACCTGCACACGTATGTTTATCACAGCATTGTTCACAATAGCAAGAACCTGGAAGCAACAATGCTGCCCATCAAAAGAAGACAGGATTTAAAAAATGTGGTACATATACATGATGGAATACTACACAGCCATAAAAAAGAACAAAATCATGAATTTCGCAGCAACCTGGATGGAACTAGAGTCTATAATACTGAGTGACCTCTCACAGAAACAAAGATCCGAATATCACATGTTCTCTCTCATATAATGGACCTTGAACATCCAATGTAATACTGTAAGAAAATGACTGATGGTACTGGGAAACTATGGGGAGGGAGGGAGATGGGATTAACAGTAGCAAATATCTGTCTGGGGACAGAGAAACACCGCTTATCAACAGGGTGCCTGAATGAAACGTAATTGTATACCTAACTCTTAACAGTACCCCACAACATCATAATAAAAAATATTGATTAAAAAAAATAAAAGAATGCTTGATGTGGTGTGATCAATAAATGTTAGCTGTTATTAACATGAATGCAGCTGGAGACTGTCATTCTAAACAAACTATCACAGAAACATAAACCTGAACACATGTCCTCACTCATAAGTGGACCCTAAACCCTGGGCACACAAACACAAAGGTGGGAGCGATAAATGTTCGGCACTGCTAAAGAAGAGAGGAAGGGAGGGAAATAAGGGGCACACAATCACCCATTGGGTACCATGCCCACTACCGGGGGGAGAGAGGGCTTGCTAGAAACCCAAACCTCATGGGCACGCAATTTACTTATGTAGCAAATCCTCACATGTGCCTTGCAACTCTAAAATTAAAATAAAATAAAATGAATACATATTAGCTGTTATTGTTTGCAATTGGTGTCGCTACTATTATCTTTTGTGACTCGCCAATATCTTCAAACCCCCTTCCTATATAGCTTGTATTTCAATAGCTTTAGGGGTTCGAGTGTTTTGTTTTTGTTTTTGTTTTTTGTTTTTTGAGTTGGAGTCTCCCTCTGTCGCCCAGACTGGAGTGCAGTGGCCGCTCCCGGCCACCGCAGCCTCGACCTGCTGGGCTCCGGCGATCCTTCCGCCTCAGCCTTCCGAGTAGCTGGAACTACAGGGGCGCGCTACCACGCCCAGCTGATTTTTGGTCTATTGTAGAGATGAGGTCTCGCCAAGTTGCCCAGGCGGGTCTCGAACCCGCGGGCTCAGGCAATCCACTCACCTCAGCTTCCCAAAGTGCTGGGATTACAGGCTGAGCCACCGAGCCCGGCTAAGTGTTTTTATTTTATTTTTACATGGATGTGAAGCGCGTAATGGCCTTCCTACATTTTGAATGCAGTTTCTCACATGATGGGATCCAAGGAAGAAGCTGGAAAACTAGCATTCCCAAACTTCCTTGCAGCTGGGTAGAGGCATGTGACCTAGGTTCTACCAACCAGCACAGCTCTGAAAGCCTTGGATTCAGAAAGGAGTGATCATAGGAAATGGGTTTGCATGAGCAAGACATTCTTCCAAAGAAGCTGTACGGTCAGGAGTAGCCGAGTTTTAGCACTCAATCCCTAGTGACAGAGATATCAGACAATGACAGCAATCATCTTCTTACTGGAGAGAATCCTACCACATGTTTGGACATTTTTTCCCTAGTTGTATGGCTTCAGAGTGCTGCTGTCTAGTCTTTCTGGAGATGATCAAACCATCAATTACTTAACAACTTCCCTTGCCACTTAAATTAGCCACATTTTAAAAGCAATTGTGTATGTCTTAAATAGGTTATTTTTTTTTTGAGTCATATATGTATACAGATGCACACATACAGAAAATAATTTTGAGTCATATGTAATGACATTACTGAGACAATTGGAGAATTCTGAATCAGCTAGATTCTGTCATAGTACCGTATAAACGATATCAATTTCCTGATTTTGATCATTCTACTGCGGTTCTGTAAGAGAACAGCCTTGATTTTAGGAAACACACACTGCGGAACTTAGGCACGAAAGGGCATCAGATCTGTAATTTATTCTCAAACAGCAAGTAATGTGTATGGAAAGAATGATCAAGAAAATGAGGCAAAACATTGAGAAACAGGAAATCTGGAAAAAGGGGTAAAGGGGACTCTTTGGACTGTTCTTGCCATTTTTCTGCAAGTTTGAGAATATTACAAGAGATCAAAGATGAACAAAAATTTGGCAAAGTGAGTTTTTTGCGGTTTGTAATTAAGAATCTTACTAACTTACAAGAAGAATGGGGAAGCCCAGGACAGAGAAAGAGAGGATGTCTTGTGATTTTTAGCCTTCACCCCATACCTGGGCCATGAGAGGACAGTCAATAGTCATGAACTTGAGACGGGAAGTATTCCATAAACATGAAACTAGAGCCTACCTAAAACATGGTGGCATCCTCTCACAGGCTCCTCTCACCACCCTATGCTATAATCTCTGTTTTCTGGATGGTTAAAGAAACGCGACAGAGATGGATACAATGGCTTTCTCATCTTATTTGTTGGAGAGAAGTAGGGATAAGAACCTAGTTTTTGATGTACCTTCCTGTCTCCATCTCCCCCACTGGCCTGGGAGAAAGGTCCAGGCCACACTACAGCCAAAACAAACATTTCCTCTCTAACTCTGAAAGGGAAGATGAGATCAGCAAAATCCCACAACACCATGAGATCTTCCAAGGGAGAAAGCAGAATTCTCGTCCCACTGGCCTTCTGTTATGGGTGGTTCTGAAATACTTTAATTAAAAGATTTATGTCAAGTTCATTCAAAAGCTTGTCCCACTTTAATTTCCTGTGAAGCGTCTTCTGGTCATATGGAGTTTTAAAGCTTCACAGGTCATGCTCTTAAAGATTATGACACAAAAAATGATTCCATATTCAAGGCGCTATTGTTAATTTTAAAGGTGGAAGTAAGGACACGAGAAAGGAGGCAGAATGACAGTAGATGCACAAAATAGTTGTTACTCCCTGAGTCAAGATCGTTCAAACTTATTCAAGATCACACACTTTTTATCACCATAAAGAGGTACTGAACACATCAACTAGGAAAGTTTTTACCTAAAATGTACTTAAAAGGACAATTTCATATAGAAAAAGGAAAGGAAATTTCCTCTAGAGGATTTAACCTGAACCGATATGCACAATATAACAGGAAATTGTCATCTCCAGTTATCTGATGGAGTTGGATACCTTGAGGGGAAGAGAAAGATGTGGGAGGGGGAGAGAAAAATATCATCTTATATATGTGCTTTGATAATCTCCTATATTTTAAATTAAATGCTTACAGGACGCACTTGAATGTAGTCATTCTAATATAGTTGCTTTTGCTGTATGTTAAATACTGTATCTTCAAAGTCATAGATAGTGCTACAAAATCTGGCTGTCCACTAGGATCCTTAGAAAGCTTAAAACCAAACCACGGCTAAGCTTCATCTCAGACCAAATGAATCAGCTGCTCTGGGGTAAAGCCCAGGTGACAGTGCAGAACCTTGAAGGCTAAGAATCCCTGCTGTAAAATATGCACTCTGCTTTACACAATAAACATGCTGCTGCAAATGGAAGCCTTTTAAAATTCGCCAGAACTTGCTACTGAAAGTCACTCCATAATGATGCTTTTTAGGCAGGAAAACCATCCTTCCTTTCAGTAATGGGAATCTGAATTTTTCTCATTGTGTTTGCTTCCAATCACATGAACGTTTAGAGAGAGAGGGGCCTGACGCAAAAAGGATGTGTGTTTCTTCATGCACGTGCCTCCCAGGGATGCCATCCGGGCTTACATTTAAATTTTTCTTCCTAAAACATTTTCTCATTGGATCCTATAAAGTAAGTAGGTCAGATGATATCATCGCTATGTTACACACTGACGAGAAAATGAGGAGAATTGAAATGACATATACAAAATTATCTTTGTGACAGGACAAGAATATAGGTTTCTTTGCACTTAGAATGGGATATTTCATCTTCCACCTTTGTTTATATTTATCAACCACATATCTCTATATAAAACATATTAATATAGACATAACATAATATCAATATATATTACTATATCCTTCCCCTCTGTGTCTCTCCTATAAATAAAAATATTAATCTATAGTTTAATGTCTTTTAGAGCGCCCTCTTCAAGGTTCATAATGGACTAAGCTATCAAAATTGTATATCAAGTATGTAGGTAATAAAAGAAATCATATCCGATATATCTATCTTTCTTAACCTTAGGCCAAGCAGGTAAAGGAAAATTGCAAGAGGGAATTACAAACAGAAAACCAAAACCTGCAATCACATGAAAGTGTTCAAGTCTCATTTAAACAGCATGTGCAATAGTTTGGTGCCAAAACTCAATTTTTATTTTAGGAAAACATAACTTTTCCTTAGATTGCTTTCTAACCTCATTTCAGCAAAATAGAGCTGGGTCTCCAGATGCATACGTCCTGCACCCTGCTTGCAGGCATAGCTACGAGGGCGTCTTCCTGCTTCGTGTTAAATGTGAACTCAAGGTAGAAAGCATCCCTTGCAGAGCTGGGTCATTCAGTGTTTCACACTGGCTTTGCATGCTACAGCTCAGCTCAGAAGGCAATTACCGCTTTCTCTTGCAATTTTCAGAGCCCTTCTAAATCTTTATCCCTGGTGATAAAAATATCAAAATGAAGACAAGTTCCCGAAGAGAAAGTGACAGGGCAAGGATCACATACGTAGATACTTCTGGGATTTTTGGAAAGTTCTTTGCTTATGCGAATGATATTTACCAAGATGAAAAGACACCAGCAGATTCCTCAGGCTCTCACTGACCAGGCCGCAGCTGCTGCTCTGTTGATACAGGGAACATCTGTGAAAGATTCTGGGCAGTGAGTGGAAAGATTTCATTGTCAGCAAAAAACCTATTGGAACAACCGGGTCCTGGGATGCATGAAGAAACCTTGCCTATAAGGAGGCCCTACTACAGATAGTTAACCATGGAAATGCCAAGTCTTAGCAGAAGAGGAGGAAGGAATATATTCCTCACCGTGAATTCGGAGGTTCCCAACTACTTGCTCCTATTTCAACTCTAGGAGCACAGAAAGATCTGTTCAAATCACAAAAGCCTACAATACGAGAGGTCTCACAGGTCAGTGAGCCTTTTACAGATGGGGAAACTGAGAGGCACAGATGCCCTTACATCTCGACTTACTGGACGGAATCAATTTGCTCATCACAGAACCAAACGGTTAGATAATACTGAAGAGCTGGGGGGGGGATCGTTTTCATTTTTCAGCTTTAGTAATGTACAACTGACAAAAATTGTATACATGAATATATACAGCATGATGATCTATGTATACATTTCGAGAAGATTAAATCAAGGCAATTAACATACTCAGATAATACTGAGCTTTATCTTCTGCATTTTTATTTATTTTGCTTTTTTTTCTTTTGACTTCCATAGCTTTAGGGGGTACAAATCATTCTCGGTTACATGGATGCATGGTATAGTGGCAAAGAAGTCTTGGCTTTAAGTGGGTGGGTACCCACTACCCCCACCTGAATATACTGTACCCAATATCTTCTGCTTTTAGAAACTCTCTTTGACATCTTTCTATAATGTCTTGGAAGAGACAGCTAAAAAATCCCTGGCAGACTTTTGGCTATGACTTCTTGGTGTGTGTGTGTGTGTGTGTGTGTGTGTGTGTGTGTGTGTGTGTGTTGCTTTATTGTTTTATTAGGGTTTTTGTTGTTGTTTAATTTTAAAGTTACAGGGAGTTTCCACAGATAGCATCACAATAACACGGGTTATTTGCAAAAAACAGCTCCCATTTTCTTTGGAGCAATGAACTGAAAGCTAATGGGCAGGAAACTGAGATTGTGTTTTCTTTCTTTCTCCCTTTAAGAAAGCTAATTTGCATTTGGAAACATGTTTAAAACAGATCTTTCATTTGAGGCCCTCAAAGAATAAGCCTATGTCTCTCAGAGACACTGGTTAGTCAAGCAAGAAAATGGCCACAGCTATTTCCCATCTACGATGGTAAAAGCCATTCATCATTAAATAAAACATTTAAGCAGTAATTTAAATATTACAGGCTATGAGACTGTTTAGGCAGTGAATAGGAACTGGAATGAGAAGGCCAGTCCTGTCCCTGAGCAAATAATTAAAACCTTGCTGTTTCTCACACTTGTCTACAAAAATGGAATGGAAATTTTGACCATTCATCGATCTAACCCAAAGCTCTGAGAGCTAATGAATAGTTACAAGGTTGCTTCTCAAAAGGAAGTCCTTGTGGAAGAGGTGAGCAGTAAGCAGCAGCTGTATTTTCCTGAGTTTTCCATGATAATTCTGATTTCAAATTTTCTGTCCCTTTGTCGGGGTATCATGCCCATCCTTATGCCAGATTTTTCTGGGAGCCCCAAATCAAAATCCCCTTCCTCATGGTCCAAAGACACAGGTAACATTTCCTAAAGTTAGAGAATCCCAAGAAAATGCAACCAAGATTAACTAGAAAGGAAAGGTTTAGGTAGTTTCTTTAGGATTAGATTTAATCCTAAATTTGCATGACTGATTGACAGATATCATAATAAAAGAGCCCTCTGTCAGTTTCCCCAGGTGCTTCATTTTTCTGGGATGATAGTGCAAATAACAGAGAGCACGTCCTCCTTGGATTCTCTCTCCCCACTTGGAAGAAGCTTCCATATTAGCAGAATCACCTGTACTTCAGTTCAGGTATGTTAGAGCTCATTTTTTTTTTCCTTTACAATTTTATTCCAAGAGAAGGCAGCAAAGAAATCATTGTTTTGGTCAGAAATATTGATAAATACTCCTTATTTTTCTTTAACTTTTTCAGACCTGCCACTTTATCTGGCTCACCAGGGGGATTGATTGCTTCCCCCTTGGTCTGAATGTTTCAAGACAGGCACTTCACATCAGAGGATAATCTCAGAAAGAAAACTAGAAAGATACATGACCTGCTAGCCTCCCCCAATAGATATATTCTTGAATATTGGTCAGAGGTCACAAATTAGGTTTTATTTAACAGATAACCTCTATCACTGAGGATAAAAATAGCAGGACTGTAAGGCAGAAGCAAGAACGGGAGCAGGAAAGTGGAAAAGCCAAGTAAAAAACATCACCAAGAGAATTCAGAGGCACCTTAAGGTATGACAGAATCCCAGAGTTAAAAGAATCTTAGAAAGTACCTAATTCATTTTTTTTGCTAGCTCATGATTTCCTTCTATAATATCTTACATAAGCGGTTGCTCAGATCATGTTTTTCATACCTCTAATGAAAATATTCCGTAGAAATTCTATGACATTTACTACCATTACTATTCAAGGCCAATTTTTCGTATTTCATGAAAAGATAACCGGGCCGATTCAGAGGGGTCTTGAGTCTGCAGTGCTGGGTGGGGGGTGGTGGTGGTGATTGTGTTTCAAAACTCAAAACAGGGTCACTGCTTTAATATCCCTCTGTTAGTAGATCAAGTAGGCAGAAAATCAGTAAAAATCCAGCAGATCTGAACAGCATTACCAATCAACTCTATCTGACATTTATAGACTACTTTATCTGACAGCAATCTCTTCCCAATCTCTTTTGAAACATTCACCAAGGTAGACCACATTCTGAGCCAAAAAATACACCTTAAAACATTTAAACAAGCCAGGTGCCATGGCTCACACCTGTAATCTCAACAGTCTGGGAGGCCAAGGCAGAAGAAGTGCTTGACGCCAGCAGTTTACAACCCCTGTCTCTAATTGAAGAAAAACAAAAACATTAGCCAGTCATGGTGGTTCATGCCTGTAGTCCCAGCTATTCACGGGGTCAAGGCAGAAGGGTTGTTTTTGCCCTGGAGTTGGAAGATGCAGTGAGCTATGATTGTACTACTGCACTCCAGCCTGGGTGACAAAATTTTTTAAAAATGGAAAAAAAAAGATCTTAAAAAAAAATTTAGACAAATGAAGTCATACAAAATATCTGTGCTCAGACTGTGAAAGAATTAATTATCAAATTATAAATCAATAGCAGAAAGGTAGCAGGAAAAATCTGTTGTAAAAGCAATGCTTAGAGGGAAATATATAACATTAAATGCACATATTAGCAAAAAGAAAGATCAATGACTTGTTTCTGCCTTATACAATTAAATACAAAAATGTAATTTTAAACCTAAAGCAAGCAGAAGAAAAGTAATAACAAAAAATCCGAGGGGAAACCAACTACGGAAAACAGGGGGGAAAAAATGAAGAAAATCACTGAAACCAAAAGGTGGTTCTTTGAAAAGATCAGTAAAATCAGTATCCTTCTAGTCAGGTAAGAATAAAAAAGAGGAGACACAAAATTGCCAATATCAGAAATGAAAGATGGGTCATCATTACTGATCCCATGGATATTAAAAGGATAACAAAAAATATTCTGAACAACTCTGGGACTACAAATTGGATTACTTAGATGAAATACTAGACAGACTCTTTGAAAGACACAAACTACCAAACTCACAGAAGAAATAAACAACCTAAATAGCCCTATATCTATTAAAGAAATTTAATCAATAATTTAATCCCCCCCAAAAAAGTACGCCAGGCTGATACAGTTCCACTTGTGAATTTCACCAAGCATTTATAAGAGAAATAATACCAATTCTCCACATTTTCTTTCAGAAATCATTCTATAAGACCAGTATTGTCCTAATACCAAAGCCAAATAAACACATTATAAGAAAGGAAAACTATACAATCTGTCTCATGAACATGAAAGTAAAAATCTTCAACAAAGTCTTAACAAATAAAATTCAAAATTCTGCAAAAAAAAATTATATACTATGACCATGTGGAATTCATTCCAAGTGTGCAAGGCTGGTCTAGTATTAAAAATTCACTGTAATCTACCATATCAATAGGCTAAAAGCAGAAAAATCATATGACTATATCAACTAATACAGAAAAGGAATCTGAAAAATTTCAACACCCATTTATGATAAGAAAAAAACCTCCTCAAAAAATAGAAATACAGGGAAACATCCTCAATTTGATAAAAACACATATTTTTAAAAAACTATTGCTAATATTATTAGTAAGATACTAGATACTTTCCCATAAGTGTCAGGAAAAAGGCAATGACCACTCTGATTCAATATCATACTAGAGGTCTTAGTTAATAGAAAAAAAGACAAGAAAAGGAAATAAAAGCTATACAGATTGGAAGAAAATTTTTTTTTTAAACAACTGTCTTTATTCCTAGATGAAGTGACTGTCTTATGTAGAAAAACAACAATCTTCTGGAACTAATCAGCAAGTATAGCAAGATTACAAGATAAAGGTCAATATACAAGTTAATTTTCTCCAATTTACAGCAATAAAAAAACTGGAATTTGAAGTGGAAAATGCCATTTATAATAGCACCAGAGAAAATGAAATACTTAAATATAAATTGAGCAAAATGTACATAGGACCAATATACAGAACTATAAAACACTGATGAAAGAAATCAGTGATTTAAATATATGGAAAAAAAGTCTGTGTCCATGGTTTGAAGTGAACCTAGACAAAGACCTAAATCCTCAAATTATATTAACTCAAATATAAAACTATAAAACTTCTAGAAGAAAATATAGAGGAAAATCTATATGACTTTGTGTTTGGATATAATATCAAAATCACACTCTATGAAAAAAATGATTTGAACTTTATTTAATTTAAAAAAACATGCATTGAGAAAGACACTACTATCAAGAGAATGAAAAGACAAGCCACAGTTTGGGTAAAATAATATTTTTGAAACACATATCTGAAAAACTCATAAAATCAGAAATTTAGAAAGCAATCCAATTTAAAAATAGTCCAAAAGATCTTAAGGGACACTTATCAAGAAGATACAAAAATGGCAAGTAAGTATATGAAAAGATGCCCAACATAATGTGATTTGTCATGTGGGAAATGTCATTTAAAATAACAACGAGAAGCCGGGCTCAGTGGCTCAGCCTGTAATCCCGCGCCTTTGGGAGGCTGAGGTGAGTGGATTGCCTGAGCCCGCGGGTTCGAGACCCGCCTGGGCAGCGAGACCTCATCTCTACAATAAATCAAAAAATCAGCCGGGCGTGGTAGCGCATGCCTGTAATTTCGGCTACTCAGAAGGTGGAGGCGGAAGGATCGCCGGAGCCCAGCAGGCGAGGCTGCGGTGGCCGGAAGCGGCCACTGCACTCTAGTCTGGGCGACAGAGTGAGACTCCAACTCAAAAAAAAAAAAAAATAAATAAATAAAAAACAACGAGATACCAATAAACACCTATTAGAACAACTAAATTTCAAAAAAAAAAACAACCAAAAAACAACTGACAATGCCAATTGCTGTTGAGGCTGTGGAACAAAAGAAAGTCTCATTTATTGTATTAAAATGCAAAATGATGCAGCCACTTTGGAAGACAGTTTGTCAGTTTTCTACAATGCTGAACAGTCTTCATTTATAATCCAGTCTTAATCTATAATCCTAGGTTTTTACCCAACTGATTTGAAAATTTATGCCTCCACAGAAACCTGCACATGAATGTTTATAGCTGACTTATTCACAATTGCCAAAAACTGGAAGCAATCAAGATGTTCTTCAACAGGTGAACAGATAAAGCAACAAACTGTAGTATGTCTGGACAAAGGAATACTATTTGGTGATAGAAAGGAATGAATTATTAAAAGCCATGCAAATATGGAGATAAAACTTACAGGCCTATTGTGAAGTAAAAGAAGCCAGCCTGAAAAGACAACATACTGTATGATTCTACATATATAACATTCTGGAAAAGCCCATACTACAGATAGTAAACATATCAGTAGTTGCCAAGGTTTGGAGAGCAGAGGTTGGATAGGTGCAGCACAGAGGAAATTTTAGGTAAGTGAAATTATTATGTATGATAACATAATGGTGGATATATGACATTGCATTCATCATTCAAATACTTAGAGCTTTATAGCAAAAAGAATGAACTGTAATTTGTGCAAATCTCAAACAAAAATTCATTTAGGAGGAAAAAAAAATCATTTAGGAGATCAAAAAATCCCAGTATAGAATTCAGAATGTGGGAACTGAACGCTATTACAAACATTTGAATAGAATAGCTTTGGAAATGAATGGAATACGACCAAAGGCAAAAGAAACTGAATATGAGCACTGTACTCTAATCAATTAAGTTGTTTCTCAATGAATTATAGGTATGAGTTAGCATTCTGAAACCACTATACATTGAACATGTGAAGTAGAACACTTAAGTAAATGAATGACATAAAATGAGAGCCAAGTGTCTCACCATTAGAGTAGAAGTTTCCAGATGAACAAAGAGGGAAGGTAATGGATTAGAGTTGGAGATATCAGTATGAATTTATGTTAGCTTAATATTGATACAGATGGTTACATATAGAAATAGAGATATGAGTATATGCTTGGGCTAATATACACATATGTTTTCTTACTCTGTCACTGGAGAGGCAATGACAACCCAGTAATGACAATGACAACCCAGTAGCAATGAGCACCCAGTAGCAATGAGCACACCTAGTCCCCAGATTTTGGTTTCTGGGGACTAGATGCAATGACAACCCAGTAGCAATGAGCACACCTAGTCCCCAGATTTTGGTTTCTAATATCATTTTCCAAAAAATAGAATCAGCATTCCTCAGTGAAATGGCTGATTCAAGACTGGGGCAAGAAATATACAAGATGGGCATGGAGCATCTTGTTTGTGAGCAAGGAAGTACTCAAAATATGACAAAACTCACATGGAAATATGTCAAAGGAGACATATACAGGAGACAACTGAAGGAGAAGTCCCACTGGCCAAGGCTGGAACCATTTGAGCAATGAAATAAAAAAGTATTGTACTATAATCCAAAGTATAAAATTAATACCATAAGTCCATGAGTCCATATGATACAAATAAATGCCTTAATAACACAATAAATGGGAGACAAGAGACAGATTTCCCATGCAGAAGAACTCCAAATAATTTTTGTAGGTCCCCTGCCCTCAAGTAGGTAGAACATTACTTCCACTCCTTAAGAGTGGGCTGTACGTTGCAACTTCTTCTCAAACAGCACAGTATAGAAAGAGGGAACAAAGAATAACTTGACAGCATAGAAACGTGATGAACATTAGATGACCCAGATTGACATCAGCAGTGAGAACTGTTGCCATTCCGTACATTTGACATGGTAGGAATGGTGACACTTCACCTATGAGTTCTTCCCTCCCAGAACCTATAATCTCAGTACTCATGAGAAAAACTTCAGACAAATCCCAATAGAGAGACATTCTACAAAATATCTGACCAGTCCTCCTCAAAACTGTCAAAGTCATCAAAAATGAGGAAGGTCTAATAAACTGACACAGCCAAGAGGAACCTAAAGAAACATAATGACTAAATGTAATGTGATATCCTGGATGTGTCCATGGAGCAGAACAAGAACTTTAGGTAACAACTGGCAAAAATCTGAATAAAGTATGCACTTTGGGTAAAAATAACGTATCAATACTGGTTCATTAATTGTAACAAATATATCTTAGTAATATCAGATGTTAACATAGGGCCAGATGTCTATAATCCAAGCACTTTGGGAAATGGAGACAAGAAGATTGCCTGAGCCCAGAGGTTGGAGACAAGCCTTGGATGTGTGTCCTGGGCATGTTCATTAGCATTTCTGATTCTTAGAATCTTCTGTAAAATGGAGATAACTACTGCGTGTGGTTGTGAGAACTAATATTCGGGAATATACATGGCCGGCCTGAGCTGGCACCTGCTATAAGGAGGCTGACTCAATGTCTCATCCTTTCTAGCATGGGGTCATATTCATACTCTCTTGATCTTCACAATTCCAAATCCTTGATCATATTCTTATCTAGTTTCAAAGGACAGCGTGGGAATAAAAGAGATAATGCTATCTGTTCCTAATTATCCACGGTATAGCTTATGTACAGCAATTTTTTATTTTACCCTGGCCTTACCTTGACCCTAGGAGACACTGGGCAGCTTCTTAGTACTGTCAGTTACTATGAGTGATGGAAAAGGAGTTTTCACCAAACGTCAGCTTAATAAACACAAGAGGTTGGAAAAATACCAGGTACGTTCCAAAACCAAGCATGCATGCCTTTGACAATTATTCTGGTTTTGAATGATGTCTGCTATTGCTTCATTTACATGAACCAGGTTGATAAGAATGGGCGCCATGCCATAATTCTGAAAGGCCTTAAGGTGCTTGGGAGAGAAGATAAACAAAAACATAAGGTATTGTCCCGATAGTTTTATGTGTGAGGACAGATCCTCGAAAGTATTAAGGGTAAGAAATGGCTTAGCTTTTTCTTTTTGCTAAATTTTTTTCTTCACAGAACTCACATTAAAAACGATGTGTGAAGCTGGGCGTGGTGGCTCAAGCCTGTAATCCCAGCACTTTGGGAGACCCAGGTGAGGGGGTTGCCTGAGCCCATAGGTTCGAGAACAGCCTGGGCAACTTGGTAAGACCTCAACTCTACAATAAATCAAAGAAATAGTCAGCCATGGTAGCGCATGCCTGTAGTTCCGGCTACTTGGAAGGCTGAGGTGGAAGGGTCGCTGGAACCCAGCAGGTCTCATTCCAGCCTGGGTGGAGGAGTGAGACTCCAACTCAAAAAAAAAAAAAGATGTGTGTGTGTGTGTGTGTGTGTGTGTGTGTGTGAGCGTGCGAATAAATATATATTTAAGGGACAGGTTGCCTAGGTCAAGATCATGCTTTGAGTGTGACTTCAAGGGTCCCCTTGTGCATGGCAGAATCAAGAGTTGTCTCACATCCCTATCCTGTGTATGGAGAAAGTCCTTGAACGCCGAGCTAGTAATTACATTTTCATCCTTTTCCATGCCTTTCTTTAGGATGGGTTGAATCCCCTCTTCAGGCCAAGGATCTTCACAGGAAGCTGATGCACATCAGTCTGTGCCAACTGGGGCACAGGGAACAGAAGGGCTCTGGGAACCCTGTTCTAGCAGTGTCCTTGCTGTCCCTTGTGTGAGCCATGACCTCCAGTCAACCCCAAAGGGGTAAACACCAGAGAATCTGGGGTCACATTCAAGTGTCTCAAAACACTTATTACACCATCTGAGGTCAACACTGGAGCAATCCGTAGTAGAATAATGCTAGCACGATTGAAGTTTGCAACTGGGAGTTTAATTCATTTCAGAACATTCCTTTCTTTGTTCTACAGGCTTCAGGGAAAAAACAAAACACAAAACAAAACAAAAAACAAGTTCTTCTAGGATACCACCACTTACCAATTCCAGCACTTTATTTTAGACAATTCTCTCTCCTCCAGTCTCAAACAAGCCCAACATTTAAGCAAGTTTTAAACTCAAATGTAAAGTTAAGCAAGGCTAGAGCAATCAGAAATGTGATATGGTGACGTCTATTGTTTTTAACACATTGAACAAGTAGTTTAAGGGAGTGGATTCATTGACAGATGTGTACCACTGTGATAAAAACACAGTTTTGCAATATATTTGTGTTTTGCAGCTAGGCAACCAAAGATGACTAACGCACAGGAAGTATGTAGTTGTGTGCTTGTTCTAGCCAAATTATGGGAATTATAAATCTCTTATTTTCTTTATGTGAACACTCTCTGTATAAAATAAAAATAAAAAGAAAGAAAGAAAGAAAGCGCTTTGAGCTTGGAGGGTTTATTTTTGACGGACTTCTCTCCCCAGTCCTTTTCTTCCCTTAGTTAGTTGTTCCCACAGGGCATAAGGAGTGGGAAGTTTTGCAAAAAGAAAAGAAGGGAGTGAATTTTAAGCTATTAATTAAAAAAATAAAAAAAAACTCTTCAAGGGCCTGAGGAAGAATAATATAAAATGAGGAATCAATCTTGGCTTCATTACGGGGCAACAAACAATATGAACTATGTTACATTTTTTTAAGCCTTCAGGAAATAGACTAGCATTAAGGTAAAGATGATGGCTATAAAATATCTATGATTACACTGCATCCCAGATTCCAACAATCTGCTATAAATACTGTTTGTATTATTACTGTAATTCCACAACATCCTCCTGTTGGTTTTTTTTTTAATCCATGGCATTTAATAGCCCACAATTTGTATTGCCCTTTGAAAATCTTTTCACAGCCTAGGCTAAACAATTGCTTTTATATATCCAAGCGGGGAGATTTCTATTACCGCATACCACTCAAGCATTTTAAAGAAAGAAGTCTTATAAAACATCTCGACAGAAATTGCTGCTTCTTGGTCCTCTACCAGCTATAGTTCAATAACCTTTCTACACTGATACACTGATGCCAAGTAGGCAAAGAGGTAAATGGAACAGAGGACCAAATAGATAGTGGCAGTAGAAACAGAATAGATCTTGGCCAGTGGTTACAGGTTGCTCCTGTCTCGATTTTAGAAAACGCAGGTGTGTGTTAAAAATGACATTATATCAGTTCCAAAGATCAGCAAACTGCTTGAGAAGTTGAGGAACTGCATCAGAGCACAGGCACCATGGCCAGATGTGGTGGCTCACACCTGTAATCCCAGTACTTTGGGAGGAAGAGGGGAGAAGATTGCCTGAACCCAGGGGTTCAAGACCAGCTTGGGCAATTTGGCCTTGTCTCTACAGTAAATAAAAAAATTAGCAGAGCATGGTGGCATGTGCCTGTAGTTCCAGCTACTTGGATGGCTGAGGTGGCAGGATCGCCTGAACCCAGCAGGTCGAGGCTGTGGTAACTGTGAGTGTGCCACGCACTCCAGTCTGGTTGACAGAGTGAGATTCCAACTTCAAAAAAAAAAAAAAGGCAGGCATGGTGGCTCATGCCTGTAATCCCAGCACTTTGGGAGGCAGAGGCGAGAGAACTGTCTGAGCCCATGTGTTCAAGAGCAAGCTGGGCAACATGGCAAGACCTTGTCTCTACAATAAATCAAAAAATTAGCTGGGCGTTGTGGTGCATGTCTACAATTCCAGTTACCTGGAAGGCTGAAGTGGAAGGATTGCCTGAGATCAGCAGGTTGAGGCTGCAGTGGCCGTGAGCCACTGTGCTCCATACTCCAGCCTGGGTGACGGGTGCCTTGAGGCCCAGAAGCAGAAGTAAATTTAAAAGCTTCATTGGAAGGGCACCCTCAAAGCTATCCCTGCACCTTATACCCGAAAACCTACTGTGCCTACAAATCTGATAAAGCAAATTCCCTGGAATAACTTCTTGCAAGGAATAAAAATATTTAAGACCAAATTCCATTAAATGATCAAGGAGAGATATACATAAATATATTTACATAGTACACAAATTGAAAATTATGTCTCATATATATAGTACACAAATAGATTAATATCAATCAAATCTCAAATTGATAAATTCATAGAACGTCATCTCTAGAATGATCCTTCTCCAGAAGTCTAGACACATCATAGATCTTGAAATGAGTCTCAGAGAGGAAGTGATATTTCCACTCAAGCTTGTTAATGATTAGTTTGAGACAAAGAGGCAGGTTTCTGACTATCGGATTAGGAACTGATTTCTAATTAAAAGTACTTAAAGTTATTCTGTTTTTAATGAATAATTACGACTGTTTTTGTACATCATATCATTCTTTGTTTGCTTGCTTGTTTCAACTTTCACACACACAAAAAAATGGACCAGAGGTGGACAACAAAGACAGGTCTGCAAGTCAATATTTAAGATAAATCTCAGTTAATATGGCATTGATAAGATAACAATGGTAAGAAGATGAGACTGGTGATAATTAGCTATCTCTCAACACTGGGTGTCATCTTTATGACTTTATTCTGTGCGTTATAACTTACAAATCTACATTACAAATTTTTCTTTCCATTTCTTGAAGATTTTTTCTTTTTTCTTCAATTTTATTTCACAGGTTTTCCAGACCAGAGAAACTTGTAAAAGCTATGATGTACACTGCACGTAAGTCCTGGAACTAAAAACAAAAACTCAACAGAGATAGGTTGGCATAATGATAATTTTTTTAAACTTTCATTGGAATTGTTGTCTACATTGGTGAGCGTGGGGTCAGCCTAACTTTTTTTCCATGTCTGCTGCTTCTGGAAACCTGAATGAATTATAATTTATTCCAAGGATGGGTTGAAACTGGTTCAGTTTACCATATGGTTTTAATAAATATTCTTCCCCAAACTGATGTTGGTCTTTGCTTCTCTTTTGTACACTTATAATTTACCATCTACCTTTAAAAGTAAAAGCAACCTGGCCGGGCGCAGTGACTCATGCCTATAATCCCAGCATTTTGGGAGGCCGAGGTGAGAGGATTGCTTGCTTGGTCCCATGGGTTAGGGACCAGCCTGGGCAACATGGCAAGACCTCATCTGTACAACAGATCAAAAAACTTAGCCAGGCGTGGTGGCGCATGGTTGCAGTTCCAGCTACTTGGAAGGCCGAGGTGGAAGGATCACCGGTGCCCAGCAGGTCGAGACTGTGGTGGCCGTGAACATGCCACTACACTCCAGCCTGGGCTACAGAGTAAGACTCCGACTCAAAAAAAAAAGTAAAAACAACCAGTTATTTTTTTTCACTTTTATTTTTTTATGCCCTTCCTTTAAAAAAAATTATTTCAATGACTTTAGGGGGTCCAAATGATTTTTGGTTATATGGATGCATTGTGGAGTGAAGAGAAATTGCACCCTCTTTTTATCTAACCCTCTTCTAAACTCTAAGTTTCTCGGAGGCATGTGCTACTTTCATTTGTGCTTCAGTGGATGACCATGGAAGGAAAACATGTACCAAGTGCCGCCACGTCTCCTCATGCCCATGACAAACCAGGCTCTGTGTCGTTTCCAGTGGGATTGCACATTCTTTCCTTCCTTTGTTATTTAATTCATTCATTTCCTTCCATGAATGTTTTCTGAATGCCTACAAATGGATCTCAGATCATCAGTCTTAGCTTCGGACATTCTTGGTCTAGCATACTATATAGAACATAACTACTGGTTTAATGAATAAGTAAATAGCCAAATAGGTTTTATCTGTTTATTTTTAATTATGGCAAAAGAGAGATAACATAAAACTGACCATCTTGACCATTTTAAGTGAACAGTTCAGTAGCATTAAGTACATTCATATTACTGTGCCACCAGTCTCCAGAACTCTTTTGATCATACTAAACTGAAACTCTATCCCCATTAAAATATAACTTCCCAATCTCCCACTCCCCCAGTCACTGGCCACCAATGTCTACTTTTCGTTTCTATGACTCTGACTATCCTAGGTACCGTATATAAGTGGGCTCATACAGTATTTGTCTTTTTGTGCCCAGCTTATTTCGGTTAGCGTAATGTCTACAAGGCTCACCCGTGTTGGAGCACATTTCAGGATTTTCTTCCATTTTAAGGATGAATGACATTCCATTTTATGGCTAGACCATATTTTGTTTATCCAGTCACCTGTCCATGTACGCTGGGTTGCCTCTGACTTTTGGCTATTGTGAATAATGCTGCTTTGTGCTCAGGTGGAAAATTATCTCTTTGAGACTCTGAGAAGTGGAATACCCACAAGTGGAATTGCTGGATCATAGAATAGTTCCATTTTTAATTTTGGAGAAACCATCATATTCTTTTCAATAGTTACTACACTGAGAGCCCAATACATGGCGTACATGGGCTCCAATTTCTCCACATCTTCACCAACACTTGTGATTTTCTGTTTTTTTAATACTAGCCATCCTAATGTGTGTACAATGATATCCCGTCGCTTAGATTTGCATTTCCTTAATCCAAATTAGTTTTATTTTAAAAGATGGTGTTTGATTCTACTCAGGGGGATGTGCACGCCGGTGAAAATTGAGATTTATTACTCACATGTCTCCACTCAGGACTTGCAATCTTTGCTTTCATTATTTTTATTTGTGTAATGAAACACACAGGCATTCACACATACACATGTTTTTGTCTAACAATAGTCTGCACACACAGGAAAATGAAATCAATGCCAGTTATGACATATGAGTACTTTTTAGAGGTGTTTTAAGGAGTAACTATGAATCACAAGCATAATTTGGCTCCGCTGTGATATTCTGGAGAATAGAATACTTTCCACATCTATAGGAAGTATTAACATACACAGTCAACTCTAGACCATACTGGGAGCTGGGGTCAAGGATATGATAAATTACTAAAGTCTACAGATAAATCCCATGCAGCTATTTCTTTAACCAAAAATCCCTGAGTAAGTCATTATTTAGATGTTTAGTTCTTCTATCCTCTGGGGTGAACAGTATCATGTATTCATGGGAACATGTCCCTTAATGGCCCAGGGACCTGGGTCAGAATAGTAGAATTCCCTACTTAACTACCATCAAAAACAGTTTGATACCAACACAATTTCCAGGAAGCCACAGATCTACTAGTCCTGCCTGATGAGTTTTATTCCACTTAGACCATCCTTTCTTTCTTCATTCTCTGAAATCTATCTGGGAAGAAAGTCACATCACTACATTTTAGTTCCCACCAGTTGTGACTCTGCATAGTTTGTGTTCTTGTCTGTAAGATAAGAAGATCTAGCCAGATTTGGTGGCTCAGCCTGTAATCCCACTCTTTGGGAGGCTGAGGTGAGTGGACTGCCTGAGCCCACGGGTTCGAGACCAGCCCAGGCAACCTGGCGAGCCCTCATCTCTACAATAAATCAAAGAAATTAGCTGGGCATGTTAGCGCGCACCTGTAGTTCCAGCTACTTGGAAGGCTGAGGCGGAAGGATCACCAGAGCCCAGCAGGTCGAGGCTGTGGTGGCCGGGAGTGGCCACTGCACTCCAGTCTGGGTGACAGAGAGAGACTCCAACTCAAAAAAAAAAAAAAAAAAGAAGAAGAAGAAGAAGAAGAAGATCTATGAATTCTGAAGGCTACCCACCACCCATGGCTGAAATTCTATAATTCTGCCATGCTTGACCACTTTGCACAAGCAACAATGTAAATTCTGGAACCCAGAGGCAAAAATTCAAAATAGAAAAGTGTTCTTTATTTTCTAAAGCTACTCAGGAGCCCCTATAAATACTTCCATTTTCACTATACCAATAATTTCATTTTCACTATATTAATTAATCCATTTCATCATCTGGATATCAAACTTCTCAGGGATAAGGCCTCTGCCCACCTCATGGTGTCCACCAGAGCACAGAGATCCAGACTGCATCCCAGAATTCTGTCATAGATAGGATTGCCAGATAAAAAGACAGGATGCCCAGTTAAATTTGAGCTTCCGATTCATGACAAGTAATTCTTTAGTATAAATATGGCCTGTGCAATATTCGAGACATATCTGTACTCAAGAATTAATCATTGCTTATCTGAAATTTACATGCAACTGGATGTCCTATGATTTTATTTGATAAGTCCTACCACCCTAGTCATAGACCATCATGTTTGAGGGGAAGAGTCCTGAAAACTGGTATGTGGGGGTTTGAAGCCCATCTGGGCCACAAGTGTATGGATAACTGAGCAGTTTATGCAGCCTCCATGTTCCCTGATTTTTTCATCTGCTGAATGAGGATATAATATTCTTCCTCAAGGAAGGTATCCTTGAAAAAGACTAAAAAAAATTTTAGGGAGTCTACCCAATCATTGTGAGTTGAAAATTTGCATGACATTTAGTAAGTGAAAGTGGGAGTAAACTGTTTCATTTTAATACAAAATTCATGCTCAAATGAGAGAGATTTTAATGTATTAGAAACCAAACCTCTACAGTTTGATTACCCTGACATTTGTTTGGTTATACGGCCCGTTAATCTGACTCTTCTCCTAATACTGTTGTAAGGATTAATATTAGAGATTTAAAGTCTTAGTCCTGGCACGGGCTATGTACTCATTGGACGTAGATAATATTATTGGTATTCTTTAAAGATCTACGTATGAATAACCTATGCATGAAGGTATTCTTTGGAGATGGCTTTCCAAGCATCATAAAATCAGAGCTTCAGATCTGAGAGATGATCTGGTCTAATTTTTACAGATAAGGAAACCGAAGCCAAGGGAAACTAAATAGGTTACTCAAAGTCCTCTAACAAGGTTAGGGCACAGCTTGGTACACTCAGTGCTGTTATGCTACTTTGTTAAAAAGTACATCAACACTCCAGATACTTCAGATGGTTGACATAATCCTGAAAAGATTTATCCCTACAAAGCAAAAATGCCAGGCACATTAAACACATGTGCAAATATTAACTTTACCACGATGAAAGTTTATGGGAACATAGGAATCTTACTATCGCCCCTGGGTACTTAAAACATTGGCACCTTACCCTCCAAAACCCCACCCAAATTGGACAGGGAGGCAGGAACTTCTGCCCCTACCAGAGTCATCTCCAAACAGACGCCAGTTTCTGATTGTGAAACAGCTTCCACGAGGATCCAAGTATGTTTGGAAACTATTAAGTTGCTTGTGCAAATTAAAATTACAAATGCTTATTAAAAAGTATGCCCCAGGACACAGAGAGGACAAACAATGACAAACACAAAGGTCACCGCCTGATGAAACACTTCCATTAGGAGGCCCTGTGCCATGCCCTTTCCCTGATTTTGTTTCTCAATCAGAGGCTGAAAGAGGTGCCAGTGAGTGCGGAAGAGTTAACTTGCCAGGAGAGTTAAAAGCTTCAACTTACAACTCATTGTTCTAAACATGTTCGTATGTTTTTTGGCAGCTTGAACGTGCAAGCACATATCTCAGCTGACCGCCTTTGGCTTCAGCTGGCTCACAGTCTGCTCAGCAACAGAGACTAAATATTTCTGACATTGCTTAAGAAAGTAGTCGCTTTAAGTGGGTTTACACTTTGCATTCTTACAAGCAGTACAGTTCAACATGAATAGTCTTAAAGCTCCAGTTGGAAACTGTGCATAATTATTTTCCGAGAGCCATGCAGGGCTGAGGAAAGGGGAGTATTTCAGCGGTGCGCTGAAGGTTGGTTTGATGAGGATTTCAAATATCCTAAGCTTTGTTTCACTTTCTTCTTTTCTTCACAGTCCTGGTTGAAAGTACCAGGTACCAGATAGGCCTTCAAAATTTGGGAGAGTTTGTGGATAAAACTGAGAGGCAGGGAATAATGTGAGATGAAACACATGGAACATTCTAGAAAACTTTGTCTTTGCTGGCCAAATAAATAAATAAAACCTATGTGCTATTAATAGCATTCTGTAGTGAGGTTGGCTTATATAACATGGCATTATTTCAGTAAAAAAAAAAAAAGGGCCTTTAGAAAGTTCTTACATAGATTTTAATAGATCAGACTTTCTACTTTTAAACTTTAATAACTACAGTTAGTTGTATAAGAGGAACACATTTCAAATTATATTAGAAGGAAAATTAACTTTTATCTCTCGGTTGTGATAAGCTTCGATTCTATCAGCTGTAAAATTGTCATCAATCTACCTATCCACGCCCATCGATTTGTTAAAAGGAAGTTACATAGTGAGGGACACAGTGGCCACAGCAGAGGGAATGTCTTCTGTCTGCAAAGAGGCAAGGGCTAGAGTGGTGTTTTTACAATGAGGGTATCAGAGTTTAGTGGACCTGGATTTGTCTTTGGGGAAGTCCGCAAAAGGAAATTTCCAGAAGTTTATGAAGAGGCTGATTGATGGTGGAGTTTTGTTTCTTTAAGATAAGTTTAGGTGTTAGCAATAGTTAAGTAGCAACAAACGTTTAACTATTTCTTGTTTACTGACAATGTTTTACAGCTGACAAACCAGCTTTTATAGCTCTTTGCTGTTATCAGTAAGTTTCTTTGTAACATTTGCAAAATCTCATCTGAGATTTCCTTCCTTAATTTACCCACTTTACCCAACTGTTGCTTACCTAATTGGGTCCCAAAATACATATATATATATACATTTTTTTGGTAGTGTGGCTACTGTTCATACACACTAATGGTGTGTTTGAGCAAGTTCTGTGCTTTGTTTTTCTCATCTGTACAATGGGGATTATAATAGTAAAGATTAAGTAAGATCATAAATGTCAAATGTTGAGAACAGGGCTTAGCTTGTGATGATTATTTAAGTGGCAGGGGAGATCACATTTATAAAGGATTTATAACTATCGCCACATTGAGCTTAGTATTTCCAAATGAATAAAATTGTTTTGATGGATTTTACCTGTGTTTACCGTAACTCCGCCACTCCATCTTCTTGTGTGTAGGAAAACACACACACAATCACACACACATACACACTTAGCTCAGATAACGAGATCCCTTTGTTTGCTTCTCTTGCCTGTGATTTAAAAAGCGCTCTATGCGGAAAGGAAGGAAGCCTGAAACCTGAAAGGTCACACCACTAGATGAGTCACCTACAACCAGACCCGATTTCCATTTCTGCAAGTGCTCATATCTCCCTACTCATCCCACGAACTTGTGCTGGGAAGGTCTGTAAATGAAGAGTAAGTACAATTAAAATGCTCTGAGACACTGCTCAGATACTGAATTTTTACTTAATGATATGAGGTATTCAACCACACTCACTATACATTTATATTTAACTAGAGCGCTAGAGGGTACAGGTGATATCTATATTTTTTTCTCTGTTTCTTTCTGTGCACCCCAAAAAGAGAGAAATGCTTTAAAAAGTGCTTTCTGATTGCGATTCTCTTTTCAAGGAAACTACAGAAGAATAAAATTACAAAAGTCACTTTTAAGGGCCTTTTTGTACCATCTCAAGAAAATATTCTATCCTCAAGAGCCCACACATATCTAGACCCTCAATAAAACAGGTATGTA
The DNA here is from genome assembly GCA_027257055.1 of Cephalopachus bancanus. Classification (NCBI taxonomy): domain Eukaryota; kingdom Metazoa; phylum Chordata; class Mammalia; order Primates; family Tarsiidae; genus Cephalopachus; species Cephalopachus bancanus. The sequence continues at coordinate 6,707,451 of JAPVLO010000027.1, forward strand.
ATTTCTAAAAATTCCATTTTGGATTTATCTGATCAATTTAACACTGCCTCATGAGTGAAAATTCCAGAACTGGACAGAAATTTTCTTTATAAGCAGATTCTTTGGAATGTGCCAATCCTGGGCAAGCTATTAGGGCCTGCTAGCTGATTTCCAATCAAGATGAAAAATAAAAAACTATAACAAGTAAATAACCCAACTTTCTTTACTCAGAGCGACTAGGTTTTGAAATGAATCCAAAAACATATTGTCTCTCCCTCTCTCTCTCTCTCTCTTCCCCTCCCCCTTACTCTTTTTCTCCCTCTCCCCTTTCTCTCTGTGTCTCTTCCTCTGACAAATGAAAAGAGAGCCTAAATCAGAGAAAAACAGTAAAATAATAAATCAGGTCTCTATATAAAAAGTACAGATAGTTAATTGCTTAAGAAGACATCTTCTTCCCTGAGGTTCTTCAGACTGAAGGTTGAACTTCCTCTGACTGCACACATGTAATTAATTTGTGGAATGTAACCCAATGGGTTTGAGGGCATTTTGAGTAAAAATAACATCATGCCTCAACTAGTGAAGCAGCTTTGACTATTGACTTAAAAACACATGACCGCATGTGTACTACTATTATTTCCTCTGAGCACTGTTTACATAACTCCTCCCCTAGGGGCTGGGAAATCCCTTCTTTTGCAGCAAAATGTGCCTCTGATGTAGGTAAGAGGCAAAGACTTTGTATCTACATTTGCACAGAGGGAAGGGAGGGCGGAAGTAAGCGACAGGATTAGGTCAAGGAAGCGACAGGATTAGGTCAAGGCCTGAGTTCACAGAGCTGCATGCCCCCTGTGTGCCCATCGTCCTTCCAGGAGCTGGATATGCAAAGGTGGTGATGTTCAGTGCTCTTGGTCAGAGAGCCTATTGCATTCCAGCTGGGGAGGAAACACAGGCTCCAGAATAAATAGCTACAGCACAGTGTGATACTTGCCAGAGCAGTCACATAAATAGGTCGTTGTGGCAGTTCAAAATTTTCTCTTCATTCTGTAGGCAACAGGAAGCCCCAGATGCTTTGGAGTGGGGGAAAAACAAGATGACACCTGTCTTTTAAGAAGGTAACTTCAGGTTGGGTGCGGTGGCTCAAGCCTGTCATCCCAGCACTTTGGGAGGCCGAGGCGAGAGGATTGCCAGAGCTCAGGGGTTTGAAACCAGCCTGGGTAACTTGGTGAGACCTCGTCTCCACATTAAATCAAAAAATTAGCCGGGCGTGGTAGCCCATGCCTGTGTTTTCAGCTACTTGGAAGGCTGAGGTGGAAGGATCACCTGAGTCCAGCAGGTCGAGGCTGCGGTGGTTGTGAGTGTGCTACTGCACTCCAGTCTGGGCGATGGAGTGAGATTCCAACTCAAAAAAAAAAAAAAGAGACAACTTCCGTTTTCAGTTTAATGAGGTCCCACTTGTTAATAGCAGCTCTTATGGCATGGGCTACTGGGGTTTTGATCAGGGATTGGTTGCTTATTCCAATTTCTGTAAGGGTGTCTCCTGCGCTTTCTAAGATTCTTAGAGTTTGAGGTGTTACGTCTAGGTCTTTGATTCATTTAGAGTTGATTTTTGTGTATGGTGACAGATAGGGATCCTGTTTCAATCTTCTGCATGTGGTCAGCCAGTTCTCCCAGCACCATTTACTGAATAGGTTCTCTCTCCCCTGTGGTTGTTGGTGGAGGCTTTGTTGAAGATGAGGTGGTTGAGAAATTAAGGTTTTGCTTCCAGAATCTCTATCCTGTTCCATTGATTTATATGCCTGTTCTTCTACCAATACCAGGCTGTTTTGATTATTATAGCCTTATAGTAAAGTTTAAAGTCCAGAAGTGTGATACCTCATGTTTTGTTTCTTTTGCTAAGGATTGTTTTGGCTATTCTCTGCTAAGAGAGTGGGGAGACAACCCACAGAATGGGAAAAAATATTTGTCAACTGGCTGGGCTTGGTGGCTCAGCCTGTAATCTCTGCACTTTGGCAGGCTGAGGTGAGTGAATTGTCTCAATCCGTGAACCTGAGACCAGCCCAGGCAACTTGGTGAGACCTCATCTCACAATAAATCAAAAAAACTAGCCGGGCATGGGAGAGTACAACTATGGTTCTGGCTACTTGGAAGGCTGAGGTGGAAGGATTGCCTGAGCCCAGCACGTAGATGCTGGGGTGGCTGTGAGCATGCCACTGCACTCCAGTCTGGGCGATGGAGTCAGACTCTGACTAAAAAAAAAAAAAAAAAAAAAAATTGCCAACTGTGTATCTGACAAAGGCCTAACATTCAGAATCTACAAGGAACTCAAACTCGACAAAAGGAAAGAAAACAAACAGCTCTATTAAAAAGTGGGCAAAAGATATGAATAGACACACATACAAGCAGTCAACAGGTACATGAAAAAATGCTTAACCTCACTAATCATCAAAGAAATGCAAACCAAAACCACACTGAGACACCACCTAATTCCAGTCAGGATGGCCATCATCAATAGCTCAAAAAACAACAGATGCTGGAGAGGATGTGGGGAAAATAGAACACTTCTATGCTGTTGGTGGGAGTATAAACCAGTACAGCCTCTGTGGAAAACTTTGTGGTGATTTCTAAAAGATCTAAATATGGACCTTCCATAAGACCCAGCAATCCCCCTTCTGGGAATATAACCAGAGGAATGCAAATCATTCTAAAAAAAGATACCTGCACATGCATGTTTATTGCAGCACTATTCACAATAGCAAAAACATGAAAGCAACCATGCGGTCCATCAAAAGTGGACAGGATTAAAAAAAAAAAAGTGGTACATATACATGATGGAATATTACACAGCCATAAAAAAGGACAAAATTATGGACTTCACAGCAACTTGGATGGATTTAGAGTCTATCATACTCAGTGATCTATCGCAGAAACAAAAAACTGAGTACTCCATGTTCTCACTTATCAGTGGACCCTGAACATTTATCATAATACTACATGAAAGAGATTGGCAGTAGTGGGTCACTGCCATGGTGTCGGGAGGCGGGGGAGAGGCACATAACATTAATAAGGGTACTTGATCCCAAACTAGGTGAAATAAGGACCAATGGGAGGCCCAAATTTCACCTGAACAATGACCACCTATGTACCTAATCCTTGATTGTACCCCGCATCTTTAAAATACAATTTAAAAAATAAAATAAAATAAAATTGCGTCCAAGGAGAGAGTAAAATAATTTTACGACAATTAAATACACATGGGGAGGGACAGGAGCTGAACCAATGGTGACATCAAGCCTCAGTCCTTGGTTCTTACCTTTCCGGTCAAGAGCCAATCCAATCTCTACACGTGCAATCTTCACACATGCGACTGTCTTTCTCCCCGTCCTCTTACAAATCCAGTCAGGTAGTCAATGGACAGCTTTAGATATCCTCTGAGGCATATTAGAGGCACCTTGGACCCAAGGTGTCCAAAATCAACCCCAAATCTGATTGTCTTGCAGGATTTGATTGATGTACATAACACCCCACCATGGCAGAAACCTACGAGTCATCCATTCTTTTCCTTCACCCTATATTCAGTATCACTCTGAATGCTCAGGATTTGCTTCCTAAATATCATTTCAATCTGTCCACTGATCCCCAGTCCTGCTGCTATTGTCCCAGTCCAAAATACTATCCCCTCTGCCTGGATATCCACAATAGCCCCCTCAAAATGCTCTGCCACATTCACCCTGGTCCCCTCAAATGCATCCTTCCCACCACTGCCAGAATGAACTTCCCAAAATGCAAACCCCTTCCTGGAACTCCTTCTGTTTAAAAGTGTGTGTTTTCGACCAGGCACTTTGGCTCACGCCTGTAATCCCAGCACTTTGGGAGGCCGAGGTGAAAGGATTTGCCTGAGCCCAAGGGTTCAAGACCAGCCTGAGCAACTTGGCAAGACCTCATCTCTACAATAAATCAAAAAATTAGCTAGGTATGGTGGCACATGCCTGTCATTCCATCTACTTGGAAGGCTGAGGCGGAAGGATCGCCTGAGCCCAGCAGGTTGAGGCTGTGGTGGCTGGGAGCGTGCCACTGCCCTCCAGCGTGGGTGACAGTGAGACTCCAACTCAAAATAGATAGATAGATAGATAGATAAAGTGTGTGTTTTCCGTTGCTCCGAGGACAAGGGAACAAAATCCTAGATGTGGCCTTGAATTGTGTTCACACCCTGCGGCTCTGTGCTAGTTGACTCCGACAGGGTGTTCTGATCTCAGCTGAAGTAAATCTTCCTCCTCGGGAGTGCCTTTCTCGACTTCCCTAGCTAGGTCAGAGACCCGCTTACAATTCTCAGAGCACTGTGTACCTCTCTATCTGCCCCTTAGCTCAGGTGTGACCTTTGTATTGACCTTTCGAGTTATCTCATTACTGTTTTTCTCTCTGACAGACAGAAAACTCCTCGAGGCAAGGGCCATGTCTCTTTACACTCCCCACTGAATTCTTCTCCTCCAACACAAAGCCTGGCACATATGAGATGATAAATATTTGAAGAAGAAAAGACTAAATGAATAATAAGCCCAAGCTTTCTAATGTGGAAGGACGAGGAGATGGAGGTGGTCGCTGGTTAAAGCTGTGAATAGAGCTGGACAATGTGGAGAGCTGGACCCATAAATTCAGTGCAGGACAAGTTACAAACTTCTTTTTTTTTTTTTGAGTTGGAGTCTCACTCTGTCGCCCAGACTGGAGTGCAGTGGCCGCTCCCCGCCACCGCAGCCTCGCCTGCTGGGCTCTGGCTATCCTTCCGCCTCAGCCTTCCCAGGTAGCCAGTATTACAGGCATGCCCTACCATGCCCGGCTGATTTTTTGATTGATTGTAGAGATGAGGTTTCGCTGCCCAGGTGGGTCTTGAACCCGTGGGCTCAGGCAATCCACGCACCTCAGCCTCCCAAAGCGCGGGATTTCAGGCTGAGCCACCGAGCCCGGCACAAACTTCTTTTTTAAAGATCTCTACAGGATACCTAGGAAGGTAGTGGGATAGGCAAAATACTTTGGAGAGAGAGGCTTCTCCATAAATATGTACTTGAAATGGCAGTGCTAAGGGGTCCAGGGTGCCCCAGGTAGGAGGACTGTGAGCCCCAATGCCTGTTCTGGATAAGGCACAGTAAGGGAGGCTGTGAAGTTCGGTGAACTCTGAGCGGTGGGTGTGGATTGAAAGGGGCGGGCTGTGCTTCAAGGCATGCAAAATCAGACACAAGCAAAACATCTTGGCGAGTGGAAGACAGAGGGTCCAAGACAAGGCCCTGGGTATGCAGAAGAGGAGGCAGCAAAGGAGATGAAGAAACCACGACCTCAGAAGGAGGAGAGAACTGGGGAGACCACAGTCCCTTGGAAGCCACGAGAGGAAACTTCTCAAGAGGAAGGAGTGAGTCAGCCATGCCAGCGCTTCTGGGAGTTCAAGTCCAAGGAGGATTAGCACGAGGACCTTGGACTTGACTATTAAGTCTTGGCATCAGCAACCTTAGCAAAAGCAGTTTGTGCTAAACGCACGCTAAAATTCACGGTTTCCAGCTCCAGCCAGGTCGATTTCAGCACTTCCTTTTCAAATAGGGTGACCTCAGAGCACTGTTTCGGACCTTAGTTAACCCAGGCTCTCCCCTTTCTTTTTTTTGAGTCAGAATCTCACTCTGTCACCCAGACTGGAGGGCAGTAGCACGCTCATGGCCACCGCAGCCTCGACTTGCTGGGCTCAGGCGATCCTTCCCCCTCAGCCTTCCAAGGAGCTAGAACTACAGGCGTGCGCTACCACTCCTGGCTAATTTTTTGATATATTGTAGAGGAGAGGTCTTGCCAAGTTGCCCAGGCTGGTCTCGAACTCCTGGGCTCAGGTAATCCTCTCACCTCGGTCTCCCAAAGTGTTGGGGCTACAGGCTTGAGCCACAGCGCTCAGCCCAGGCTGCCTTTTGATAAACATGAGTATCTCACATTCTTTGCTATCTTTTTAAAGTTAAAATAAAATTTAAAATAGAACTGAAACTAAATCAAAGCCAGGGTAATTTTGTAGATGTTTCACATCATCATAATTCAAATACCCAACAACCTTGGGGGATATATTGGAATGCTATTATCCCCATTTCACAAATGAGAAGGCAGTGGCTCGGGAGGCCAAGGATTTACCCAGAATTAACAACCAGGTATGTGCCTCTGTTGCAATAAGCCAGGGTCTGGGTTCCTCCCCTGTTGTTGTGTGGATGCTTCTGGCTAATCAATTTGGGGATACTTCAGTCACAGTCTAGCAGTTTCAGCTGACCACACCCCTGCCACAGGACACACACACACACACAAACTCCAACCCCTACTCGGTCCCCCTGGACACACCCATAATCTAGTCTATCAGTAACACTGCATGATTAACCCTTGGGTGGTTCTCCTCTCATTTTCAGCAGTCCCATAGCTAGTGACCCTGAAAGGAGGTGTTTGCACATCGCTGTCTCACATGGCGCACACTACAAACCAGCCTGTAAGAACATTCCTCTGCATTCCAGACACCAATCGCCCTCCTGCAGTTAAACGTGGTTTGTGATTCAGAAGTTCAACCTTCTACCTAGAAGATGCCAGGCTGCTTGTTGGAGCTACCTGAGACTAGAACCTTCTTCAGTCCCGGGAATGAGGCGGCCTGCCTTTTCCTCATCAGCTTCTGTAAGTGATGTTACATAATTAGGATCTGAAACTGGAACCACATCTCTCGCGGAAGCTGGGTGTCACCTGGGGTTCCTGTGGGCTGCACATGGATATCATGTGGGGGGGACGTGGGGTTCACACAGGGTGCACGTGAGGTGCATGTGAGTGTCAGGGGGTGTTCACATGGATGGCACCTGGGGGCATGTGGGGGCTGTGGGTTTTATGCGCGGTGCACGTGAGTGGCACACGGTGCATGTGTGGGGCCATGAGGGGTCTTGGCACCTGTGTGTGCCATATGGGGGCCAAACTGGGCAACTTGGGGGGCCTTGGGAGGCACATGGGGGTGCCCCCCACCTGATCCTCGCAGAAGTGACCATCAGGTGCATGTGGCCTCGTTAATTAGTTCATCAGGAGCTGCCCTGAACGAGAAGCACCGAGCCCACTCCTAAGGCCCAGGCACATGGAGCCTACGGGGACAGCAGGGGGCAGCAAGCAGGGACAGGTCCCCTCAGTCCTTCCCACTAAGGGGAGGGAGTGAGATGGTGGCCTCCCGCCCACAGTGTCTGCTCTGATTTCCCGGGTAGCACTCTCTCTTGGCAGGAGGAGGTGGTTCTAGGGTCTTGGTGTCTCCTCCATGGATGGAGAATAGGGCAGACACATCAGATTCCTGTGGCTTCTATGATAAATGGCCACAAAGTGGGTGGACTCACATGACAGAAATCCATCCTCCCCACCAGCTCTGGAGGCCAGAAGTTTACCATCAGGTGTCTCAGGGCCATGCTCCCTCCACAGGCTCAAGGGGAGGGTCCTTTCTTCCTCTTCCAGCTCCTGGGAGCTGCAGGTGTCCTTGGCTTGTGGCCACGTGGCTCCAGCCTCTGTCTGTCTTTACACGGTTTTCTCTGCATCTGTCTCTTGTTTCCTTTTCTTTTTTATGTTTCTGAGTTGGGGTTCTCTCTCTGTTGCTCGGACTAGAGTACAATCGCATGATCATAGCTCACTGCAGCCTCAACCATCTGTGCTCAAGAGATCCTCCCACTTCAGCCTCCTGAGTAGCTGGGATTGGAGGCATGCACCATCACAGTTGGCCCTCATCTATCTGTCATGACACCTGTCATTGGATTTCATTAGGGTCCACTCAGATAATCCAGGTAATAATCTAGGATGATCCTATCTTAAGATTCTTAACTAAATTACATCTGCAAAGAACCCCTTTCCAGTAAGGTCGCATTCCCAGGTCCCAGGGTTTAGGATGTGCGCATGTCTTTGGGGAGATCACCATTCAGCCCGGGAAAGCGTTGGCCATGAGCAGGTTCAGAAGTGAATTGCCAGGACTTGGGAGTCAGCAGTCCTGGAAAAGCCTCCACACATCAGGATTTGAAGACGGGCTTCCCAAGCTGCCTGATAGACAGTGGCATCGACCCGAGCTCTGTCACAGCTGTTTACTTGGCCTGGGCGGGAGGGCAGGGGCTAACCAGCAGCCTCGACTTCTGCTCAGTGGAGTGGATCTGGATTGGGGGAAACTGGGGGATGCTTCCAACCCCTACTCGGTCCCCCTGGACACACCCATAATCTGGTCTATCAGCAACACTGCATGATTAACCCTTGGGTGGTTCTCCTCTCATTTTCAGCAGCCCTGTAGCTAGTGACCCTGAAAGGAGGTGTTTGCATATCGCTGTCCCACATGGTGCACACTACATACCAGCCTGCAAGAACATTCCTCTGCATTCCAGACACCAATCGCCCGCCTAGTCAGTCTTCAAATCCCTGTGAGATCCGTATTCTTAAACTCTGAGCTTTTCCCTGCATGCAATGATTTCTCAACAGAAGCAAAGACCCCAGAAAGATATGCCTCTATTCCCTGTGGTTTGGGGGTGGGGGCAGGGAGTGGACAGGGAGAGGCAACAGGGAGAGGGAACAGAGGGGGTGGATTTTGGGGTGGGCTTCCATGGAAGGGGCCCACTGGGTGACTGCTCACCATCCTTCCCACTCAAAAGAGGCGGCCAGAGGGAGCTTTTGTCCCTGCCATGGGTGTTGGTGGGGCACACTGGGTTATGTGGGATGCTTGGGCATTCTGGACCTAGGCGTGGGCTCTACTTTGCAGTCTGGACAGCGCATGAGGGTTCTGGGCTAAGCTCCGAGACGGGAGTCCCACCACGCCCTGGACAGTGGCGACTTGGTGCCCTAAGGAACTGCAGGGACCTCAGTCCTGCCCCCAGCCCTAGCTGTTCCCAGGACACAGCCCACGTGGCCTGGCGGGGGTGGTCTCCATGGGAACGGCCACAGTGATCAGCTGGTGGGCGGGTGCGGCAGGGCCTCACAATGCCGTCCAGAGGCAGAAGGACATAATCCAGGAGGGAGGGAGGGAGAAAGCTGGGCTGTGTCTGGTGTGCAGGGGTGTCACTGCCCAGCCCTGGTTGGCTAGGGGAAACAGGGAGGGGGCTGGGTACAGGGAGGCAGGAAGACATCCCCCCCAGACGGCCTGGGCCACGGGGAGCGGAGTGCCCTTGTGGCCACCTGGAGATCTGATGCTGCCAAGGCTCCCCCACCCCAGTGGCTCTCAGGGGGAGGGGTCCCAGGGGCTGCTCCACCCACCCTAAAAAAAGAGAGAGAAAGAAAAGAGTAGAATCTCACTGGCTTAGACCTGTCATGATCTACTGTTGTGAGACTGGTGTTTCCTACACATATCAAAGTTCCATCGGCCAAAAAATCAGTTGGGCAGGTCACCAACATTTTCTTCACGCAGTGATCGAGTGCAGAACAAATTTTGATTTCAGGAATTATATATCTTAAATATTTATATAATCAACATTGCATTTTAAATGGGATACCTTTGGGAATTGTTTAAACTAGAAGAACAAAGGGAAAAAATGTTAAATAAAATACATGACCATTCTTTCTTTTTTTTTTTTTTTTGAGTTGGAGTCTCACTCAGTCTCCCAGACTGGAGTGCAGTGGCCGCTCCCGGCCACCGCAGCCTCGACCTGCTGGGCTCCGGCGATCCTTCCGCCCCAGCCTTCTGAGTAGCTGGAAGTACAGACATGCGCTACCACGCCCGGCTAATTTTTGATTTATTGTAGAGATGAGGTCTCGCCAAGTTGCCCAGGCAGGTCTCGAACCCGCGGGATCAGGCAATCCACTCACCTCAGCCTCCCAAAGGCGCGGGATTACAGGCTGAGCCACTGAGCCCGGCTCACTATTTCTTATCATGTAAAAAATCTATGTTACCTTTTAATTTTTAACAAATGACAGAAAATACACCTTCTGAAACATTTTAGGAACGACCAGTGGAATGAAATGTTGAATATGAGGTCTTTGTGAGGGACGTTTCAAGTAAGCTGTAGAGAAGTGATTTTTGTTGATTTTTTTTCCATTAAAATTTTCTCAATGATCCTAAAAAAGATATTATTAGGGAAGGTATAGGCGTAGCATGCATTAGTTGAGATTGCTCAGTGTTTTTTCTCCATTCACCACCATTTATTTAAATACATTGACTCTATAAATAAATTAACATGGGCAGGAATTAGAAATGAGTGCAATGAAAATAACCTGCTTATTTTCAAATACAGGTATATGACTCTAGGGCATAATCTTATTCAAGAAACCAAACTATAATGCTTACGTTAATATAATTCTCAAGCCATCTAAAGCAAGTTGAATGAATAAATTAATTTGATTAGACAATCTCTGGTATTTGTGTGAGAGAAAAAAACATAAACAGTTGGTTATTTCTTAGACACAGATGCATTAATACAGATATGCCAGGACCACAGAATCGGCCTCAACTACTAGGCAAACAGGCTAAGAAATATTCTGCTGAGATTAACTCAGTTCTATGAATGCCAGTTTACATCCACTCCTGGTTATAAACTGCCTCTGATTGGCTTTGTTTGGTTTACTTTTTTTTTGGTCCTTCAGGTCATCTTTCTCATCTGGAGTTATTCTGGTTCATTGAACCTTGATGCAAAAGTCTTTTTGCCACTCCAGTAACATTCTCTTTCTTACAATTGCTAATTTAATTAATCTTCCAGATTCCTGCTATGCTGTTTTATCTGCAGGGATCACAGGGGTTTCATCTTTTTTCAAACCTGGATGTTTCCTTTGTTTTTTATTCTATTTTCATTAATCTCTTTCTTTCTCTTACTTTCTCCTCTTCACTTAAATTTTGTCCTTGTCTATTAAAAATAATTTAACCATTTTCTTCTCTCCTGCCTGTAGTTTTAAAATGCCAGTGTTCCATGCAACAATCGCATTCTGGTTCTGGTAGATAGAATCTGTGAATCTTTGGTTGTATGAATTTGCTGCTAATCAGCTCACAGTTCCTCTGATTACATTATTGCACTTTGCATATGCACACAGAGAACAGAAGTCAACCTACAGAACTTACTTGAGGATTAACTGAAAGTTTGTAAATGATATTCATAAGTGATTGTGTTAAAATTATCTTCTAGGGGAAAAGTGAATTATGGCATTCATTTTCCGGTAATTTCTTGCACTCTCAAGCATGACAGTGTAAAATTGTTCAAATAGGATGTGATCCAGTTTTATTCCATTGGAGACATGCTGAATTTAAAATATTAGGTAGTAAAGACAGTAAAAGTACTGAATTCATCTACTTTGCTAGTAGTGAGGCAAAGCTCTACTGGATAAATGTGGAGAAAAGATGAGATTCGTTTACCCAAGTAGTACCTATTAAAAAAAAAAAAAAAAACTTCAGTGGTTCAATTATGAGAAAAAAAATAATAGGTGAATTTCCTTCTCAGTCTACAGCCACATTGAACCAATCAAATATATTTGAATATTTAAATTAGTATAATTTGATTACTGAGTTTAAGCATGACTTCTGTTGGGATACTTAGAATATTTGATAGATTTTTCTCTTCTCATGCAAGGGATTAGACTCCAGGCTCATTACAAGTAGAATCACAAAAGTTTAGAGCTGAAAGGAATATTTGAGGTCATCTAAGATGCTTGTTCATTTTGCAAATGAGGTCATTACAATTTGTAAGGTTAATTGACTTTCACAGAGACTCCTGACTAAATGATGGCAAAGCTACAACAATAACTTAGATGCTGCAGAATTTGAAGTTTTTCTTTTTAATATTTAAAAATTAAAAAAAACTTCATTATGAAATTACTGCGAGAGTCCCTATTTTAAATTGCTTTACATATCATAAAGCATGAGAATATTTTAATTATTACTATAACTTACAGCATAAATCCCATAATAACGAAAAAGGTTTGATGTAAATTTTAAAGAAAACATAATATTTGGTGATTACTTACAGAAAAAAATTGTAAATGGAGAACACCAAACTGGCTAACTATTACAAAGCTGAATTGGGAGTTTAAGTTTGTAAATTAACAAAAGTTCTTTAAAAAAATAGTGAGGTCTTCACTCAAGGAAAGGGGAAAAAAAAAAGGAGAAGGCGACAGATGAAAAAGATTTTAAGAAATTAAAATCATAGTGAAGCAGGAAATAGGAAAAAGAATGCAGAGAATGACATAATTAAACTATACATTAGCAAAATAGACTCAATATGCCCAAAACATCTTGATTGCTATCTTTTTTTTTTTTTTTGAGTTGGAGTCTCACTCTGTCGCCCACACTGGAGTGCAGTGGCCGCTCCCGGCCACCGCAGCCTCGACCTGCTGGGCTCCGGCGATCCTTCCGCCTTGGCCTTCCAAGTAGCCGGAATTACAGGCATGCGTTACCACGCCCGGCTGATTTTTTGATTCATTGTAGAGAGGAGGTCTCGCTGCCCAGGCAGGTCTCGAACCCGCGGGCTCAGGCAATCCACTCACCTCAGCCTCCCAAAGGCGCGGGATTACAGGCTGAGCCACAGAGCCCGGTTTATAAGATGATTCTAAAGAGCTGCCTTCTGCTTCTGACTTTAGATAAACTTCTGTTTAGAAAAGTATTGACTAGCCGGGCTCGGGGGCTCAGCCTGTAATCCTGTGCCTTTGGGAGGCTGAGGTGAGTGGATTGCCTGAGCCCGCGGGTTCGAGACCCGCCTGGGCAGCGAGACCTCATCTCTACAAGGAATCAAAAAATCAGCCTGGGTGGTAGCGCATGCCTGTAATTCCGGCTACTCGGAAGGCCGAGGCGGAAGGATCGACGGAGCCCAGCAGGTCGAGGCTGCGGTGGCCGGGAGCGGCCACTGCACTCCAGTCTGGGCAACAGAGTGAGACTCCAACTCAAAGAATCATCTTATAATACAAAATTAACTGAATTTACTGCCAATTATTTTTTAAAATCAGATATAAAGAGAAATCAAAATGTAAGTCTGTGGGTTTATGAAATGTTAGAGCATCTTCAGCCACCTTTTAGGATGGGTGTATTTATTTCTTTTCTGAACTCTCATTAACAAAAGCTTATGTGAGTACCAATGGTAAACACAGAAACTTATGGCCTCAAGATGTGACTTAAAATTTTATTTAATAGGTTGGAGATGAAAGCTTAGAGCAATACAATTGCAAGGGTCAGCTGGGCTCAGTGGTTCAGCCTGTAATCCCGCACTTTGGGAGGCTGAGGTGAGTGGATTGCCTGAGCCCGCTGGTTCGAGACCCGCCTGGGCAATTGGTGAGCCCTCATCTCTACAATAAATCAAAAAATTAGCCAGATGTGGTAGCGCGTGCCTGTAGTTGCAGCTACTTGGAAGGCTGATGCGGAAGGATCACCGGAGCCCAGCAGATCAAGGCTGCAGTGGCCAGGAGCGGCCACTGGACTCCAGTCTGGGCAACAGAATGAGACTCCAACTCAAAAAAACCAAAACAAAACAACAAAAAACAATTGCAAGGGTCAACGAAAGTAAAAGGTATGGTGTTACTACCAGTTAAAAGACATTTACTGTTTTCACAAAGAAAAAACACTGTCTGCCCACAAAATAAGAAATGATGATCAAAATGGACTTAGGCCAATTCTCCAGGGGAAAGAAAACAAACAAAAACCGAAGCTAGGAAATATACAATCAAGGACTCCAAATCCTCTTACTCTCTCGATTTCTCTACTTGATGATGTTTGAAGTCTTTATGCAAAAGGTTTTAACTCTGTTCCCCATCTAAGTAACTAGTGGGCTTGCGGAGGGTGCCCTGTGTCTACTCAATGGTGGTTTGCATAGAATAGGCCAAAGACAAGGAAGCTAATTTCATGACCACCGACAACAACAAAAAATTAACTAGAGAATTAAAGCTTAATATAGCTTTATCCTCTGGAGAGATCTGCTTGATTGCAGACAGGGCTTAAAACCAGGATTCAAAGGCACAACAAACTAGTTCCATTAGAAGGACTTTGCCCAAGATATGTCCAATAAATGGAAAACTACACTTGTTGCCTGTCTTCTGTAATGAGCAAAATGGAAGTCTGGGAACCAGGCAAACAAGTCTTAGTCTCCAACTCGGTTACTAGTTTTTTAAGGAAACACAACCCGATTTCTCCAGAACTGTTTTTCTCAAGCACACTCTCCCCTCTTTGAAAGATGAAAATAATGACTCTTTCCTCCTTTCCTTCGGAAATATTAATTGAGCAAGTTATGCCTTCCACAGCACTGTGCTTTACAGCCACCATCAGCACAAGGCCAGTTGCCCAAAGGCGAAATCTGCGTCCTGCTCTACCAGGGGAGAGAGGGGCAAAAAGAAGCATTTATCCAGCAAGCCAGTAGGAAACCTGATTAGAATCTGGGCCAGGGCAGGGGCTCCAGAGGGCTTTTTACCCACTGGGAAGGAGTCATAAATGAAATTAAAGCCTTTAAAAGAAATTCTGCCTCAAATCCCATCCCTCCCCAGTGATCTTCTCGAAGCCCTGTTCTTTTATAATTCTAGTTCTTTGACAAGGCAGGCTGACATTTTCAATCTAGTAATTTAAGGGCAATTCACTGTGAAGTGGGAATTTATTAAGGAAGATTCCAGAATGGAGAGGGCGATCATAACCAGGAAGGTTGGAACTCACCTTACACTTGGGCCTCCCTGCCTCAGGTATTCCAGAGAGAATCAATGGGGTTTGATTTCAAGGATACAGAAAACCTCACCCAACTTCTAATTCCTGGATTCTTCTGTTGCCTCCTCTCTTTCCGTATCCCATGTCGCATAATTGGAAATAAGTCGTAAAATGGAAACTCCCTGACATCGTATTACCTGGATTTAAACTTGGGATAAACTGTAACTGATTGATCTTCCCGAAGAGCCTCACACCACAGGAAGAGGAATGGAAAGACCACGTTGCCTCATTGGGCCCAGGGTCAGCTCTCTTCAAAAACACTTTTAGCTCTGTAGTGATGGTGACGACAGACGGTCCATTATGGAGGGGCCAAAGAGGCATCTCTGAGCTGCCAAGTCTCTCTGCTTGCTATGATCACGTATGCATTCAACCAAGCAGTCAATCCACAAATACACTTTATTTTTGTTTAAAAATGTGCATCTGGTTGGGCGCAGTGGCTCAGCCTATAATCCTGGCACTTTGGGAGGCCCAGGTGAGAGGATTGCCTGAGCCCTGGGTTTTGAGACCAGCCTGGGGAACTTGATGAGACCTTGTCTCTACAATAAATCACAAAAACTAGCTGGGCAAGGTGGCGTGCGTCTGTAGTTCCAGCTACTTGGAAGGCGGAGGCAGAAGGCAATCCGCTTACCTTGGCTTCCCAAAGCACTGGGATTACAGGCTGAACCACCAAGCCCGGCAATACACCATTTTTTATAAATAAGTTCCAGTTTTGGGGGGTTCTACCTCATATATGGTCTACTATATCCTGGATATTTGTCCCCTAGAAGTTTCCTGTTGAAATGTAATCCCCAATGTTGGAGGTGGAGCCTGCTGGGAGGTTTCTGAGTCATGGAGGTGGATCCCTCATGAATCGATTAATCCCCTTCCTGCAGTGGTAAGTATGAGTTCTCACTCTCTAGTTCCCTTGAGAGCTGGTTGCTTACAGGAGCCTGGTACCTCCCCTCACCCTCTCTTGCCATCCGATCTCTGCACACGCTGGTTCGCCTGCCCCTTCTATCACGAGTGGAAACAGGCTGAGGCTCTCCCCAGATGCAGATGCTGGCACCATGCTTCTTGTACAGCCTGCAGAACCGTGAGCCAAATCAGCCTCCTTTCTTTATAAACTACCAGTCTCAGGTGTTCCTTTACAGCAACACCAAATGGACAAAGATATAATCCATTGTCTAATCCAAGAGTCGGCAGTCTATGGCCCATGGCCCAAATCGAGCTCACTGCCTGCTTTTAGACATAGAGTTTTATTGAGATACAGCCATGATCATTCATTATACATTGTCTCTGGTTGCTTTTGCACCAGAATGGCAGAGTTGAGTACCTGTGACAGACAGAGTGGTTGGTCAGCAATGCCAAACGTACTTCCTTGTTGGCTCTTTACAAAGAAAGTCTGTTGACCCTTGGCTTAGACCACTTTAAAATGCAGCTAAAATATCCAGTATTTGGTTACCTGCAGCTAAAACATTCCTCATAGACCAAGGTTTGTGTGAGAAACAGAGCCCACTTCGTGGTCTGAAGTTATTCTGGGCTATCTAGATTAGAAAAATTCAGCATTTCGTATAGTCCAACACACCTCATTAGATTTGAGATGTTGAGCCAAAGCTACATGTAATTATAAACTGTTGTTTTGGTTCAATTTGTCATTGTTGCTCTCAGGTCATGAGGGTCTCACCCTAGGCAGAAATGGCAATAGGGAAGGCTGGCTAAGTATCACGGTTTATTCCACCTTCTCAAGACTGTCCCAAACAAATGGTATGTATGTATGTATGTATGTATTTATTTCTTGAGTTGAAGTCTCACTCTGTCGCCCAGGCTGGAGTGCAGGGGCACGCTCATGGCCACCGCAGCCTCGACCTGCTGGGCTCCCGTGATCCTTCTGCCTCAGCCTTCCAAGGAGCTGGAACTACAGGCGTACACAACTACATGCAGCTAATTTTTGATTTATTGTAGAGATGAGGTCTCACCAAGTTGCCCAGACTGATCTCTAACACCTGGTCTCAGGCATTCCTCTCGCCTTGGCCTCCCAAAGTGCTGGGATGACAGGCTTGAGCCACTGCACTTGGCACAAATGGTTTTTAGAACCCTCGGCTGAGAAACTGCGGCACCCAATCTCGTGGTCTCCGTCCTTGGTCCTTGTGAAAACTTGTAGATGAGGGATGGCTCTGGTCTACATCAGGACCCAAGTATCTTTGGGGTCCCGAAGCATAATGCTGTTCAGTAGCACCCAATCTCTTCTCCATCTGGGTGCAAAATAACTACAGCTGTTATGTTATTCAAATGTGCATATTTCAAAAATACCCATTGTAGTGCGTCTAGTGGGGAGGAGGTGTCTGCTCTCATGGAGGATAATCTATAATGCAAAGGAATAGGTAAGTAAATAAAAAACACATCCGTATAGTTATTTAAATGACATCTATTTGTAGTGTAATAACTAAGTGCTGCAGTTCTAATAAACCAAGTGGACTACTTGAGTGTTACATTCAGGGAGTGTTACATTCAGGACCTTAGGTTGAAATAAAGACATGTGCTTTAACGGAGAAGAAGGGGAATGGCATCCCAGTTGTGGAAAACTCGATGATATATGCTGTATTCAATAATGATGAGAATAATAGTGGTCAGGAAATGACATGCACAAAGGCTCAGGAGGGCGCTATGTACCACTCGCAAATAAACTAAGCAAGGGGAACATTTCTTCCAGTTCACAAAATCTTTCCTGTTACCCACCAGGAAACAAGATGAAATATATGAAACTGCCATTTCCACAGGCCTCTAGCAATTCTTTCTGGCTTAGACATTGGTGTCTCTATAAGAATGAAAAACTAGCACAATGCAAAAACAAAGTGGAGTTCTTACAGCATGGTTAACTGAACACCTGCAATCTGGATTGATGGCAATATTCCGCCCGGCAGGACTAGTCATATGATCGCTAATGTCAGTACGTGTCAGCAAAACTCACTCCTAGAACAGCTGATTTACATTATGACTCCAACTCAGAGACAGAAAGACAGAACATCTGAAAACAGATTTGTAGTTTCGTCCATCAGTTCTACAGAAAGATTGGGAATAAAAGAGCCCTGAAAGAAAATGAGGATCAATAGAAAGAGAATTGCTCTGCTGTGAGAAAAACTTGGCAATACGAAATGGATTCATAGTATCATAGTATTACTCAGAGGTGGGGATTCAGGATCCAGTGGGAAGGTACCTCTCTGTTCTGGCTGAATCGATACTATAATTTTACAGATGGGGGACCCTTACTTACGACCTGGTTCAATAATATCTCATCTTAGAAATAAGGAATACGTGGGTTTCCATCTAAATACTCATTCAGCAAAATGCAGTATCTGGTGATACAAAGAAGACAAAGATGAATCAGACATTGACCCTGTCTACCTTCTGGCTTTTGTACCCTACTAATGGAATTCAGGCATACACAAACACTACAAAGTAAAAAGTATGGACTGAAAGCTGAGGTTTAGATTCAGTGCTGTGAGTGTTCAAAGGAAGAACATCTTACTTCCTCTTGGGGGTGGACAGGCAGGGAGGGGGTTTCGTGAGAAGTTCTCAGGTGCAATCAGAAAGCATGAACCCTGGGTTCTGAATACAGACAGGGTCAGGCACTGCTGAGGAAACAGTGCTGAGTAAACAGTCCCCATCCTCATAAACAACACTGTTTGGGAAGAAGAGAATTTTTTTACATAGAGGGGAAGAAGGGAGAGTGATGAAGTGACCTCTGAGACACCCTTGAAGCCTGTTGCACTAACTTCGAGAGGGACGGACGCCACAGCATCCCTGCATGAGGACAGAGAGGAAACTCTCTTCACCATTACACAACAGCACGGGATTCTAGTATTCTGGAACTTTCTGCCTAAACACATACTTGGGAGAGTAGGGAGGATAAATGGCTCATGGTACTTTCAGTTTCCTGACAGAACTCTCTTTCTGACCAAAGCCTAGCCAGGCTCCTCTGAGCCCTCTTCTCAACTAGGCAGGCCTCAACCTTGACCTATAGAAACCACAGACTCAGTCGGGCATGGTGGCTCACGCCCGTAATTCCAGCATTTTGGGAGGCCAAGGCGAGAGGATTGTCTATGGCTAGTGATTCAAGACCAGCCTGGGCAACATGGTGAGACCTTATCTCTACAATAAATCAAAAAATTAGCTGGGTGTGGTAGCACATGCCTGTACCTCCAGCTACTTGGAAGGCTGAGGTGGAAGGGTCACCTGAGCCCGGCAGGTCGAGGCTGTGGTGGTCATGAACAGCATGCCACTGTACTCCAGCCTGGTTGACAGAGTGAGACTCCTACTCAAAAAAAAAAGAGAAAGAAACCATAGACTCAACATAAATGACTTCAGCCATACCCTTCCCCACACTAAAAGACTTGAACAAACACTAACATCGTTTCTAACAGCTCAAGGCCATAGTCCTAGGGTGTCCCCAGCCCTCCTTCAATGCTTTGAGAAAACTCAAGGCTATCAAAAGCGTCAACTGATCTAGCCAACACCTGACCACAAGCCCCTGACCTCCCATCTCAGAATATTCAACACAAAAGGCTTACAATCGTGACTCCTTCCCCTGGCCCTTTGGGATGAGCACGTATGTCCTAGGACTCAGAAGTGCCTTTCTCGAGGACCCAAAGCCATTCCTTTAAAATGTAATCCTTCCTAGGTGCGGTGGCTCACACCTGTAACCCCAAGGTAGAGACGAGAGAATTACCTGGGCTCAGGGGTTCGAGACCAGCTTGAGCAACATGGCAAGCCCTCATCTCTACAATAAGTAAAAAAGCCAGTCGAGTATGGTGGCGCATGCCTGTAGTTCCAGCTAGTTGGAAGGCTGAGGTGGAAGGATCACCTGAGCCCAGCAGGTAGAGGCTGCGGTGGCCATGAGGGTGCCACTGTACTCTAGCCTGGGCAATAGAGTGAGCCTTCGACTCAAAAAAAGAAAAGAAAAAAGAAAATGTAATCCTCAAGAAGGACAGGAGTTTCTGTCCTGTCCCCCAGTTTCTGCAGGAGGTTAGAATCCTAACGTCTATGATTGCCACAAACAGACACAGGTGCCTAATCACACTGACACTGACCCACCCTCCCTCTGTGATGTTTCACTTCCTGAGTCCTATGAGCCCCGGCTTCCCACCCCTCACCCCCGATCTCCCTTTAACCTGCCTGGTCACCTCTGTACAGGACAGAGTTGAGTTCAGTTCACACTGAACGCTTCCCTACTGTAGTGGCATGTTGCTCATAAAATCTGTCCTGACCACTTTATCTATAAACGAAGATGACTTTGACAATTCTCTGGTGCCCTGACTCGGAACGGGATCTGCTGCGGCCTCAGACTCCTGGGGCTTCTGCCTGCAGAGAACTTGGCCTCCTTTAGTTCTTCCATGGTGAATCTGACTCCTGATTTGAGTCTCCAGACAAAGTCTGTGGAAGCACAGTGAGGACAGATTTTGATTCTTATGATTCTGAGTACACTCTCTGAAGTTGGGGTGGAGTCCCAAGCTTTATTTATTCATTCATTCATTTTTTTTCTTAGAGACAAGGTCTTACTCTGTTGCTTAGGCTGGAGTGTAGCAGTGTGATCATGGCTCACTGCAGCCTCGAACTCCACGGTTCAAGCAATCCTCCCGCCTCAGCCCAAGTAGTTGGGACCACAAGCAGGCACCACCACATCTAGCTATTTTTTTTCTTCTTTTGTAGAGACAAGGGTCTCACTATGTTGCCCAGGTTGGTCTCAAACTCCTGGCCTCCAGCAATCCTCCCGCCTCAGTTTCCCAAAGTGCTGAGGTTATAAGCATAAGCCACCAAGCTTGGCCCCCAGCCTTCTTTCAAAAGGGACTGTCGAGGCAGGAAGTCTTTCTTTCTTTCTCTTTCTTTCTTTCTTTCCTTCCTTCCTTCCTTCCTTCCTTATTTCCTTCCTTTCTTTTTTCTGAAGTCTTTCTTACTGGATACTTGTTTTGAGTGGGGATTCACTCCAGCCTCCTGGGTTGAATTTTTTGTTTCCTGGCTCCTTGTGAGGTCTCTTGTTCTTGCTATTTGTTCCTGCTCATTTCACAGAAACTTTTCTTTTCTCCTTTTTTTTTTTTTTTGAGTTGGAGTCTCACTCTGTCACCCAGACTGGAGCGCAGTGGCACGCTCCCGGTCACCGCAGCCTCGACCTGCTGGGCTCGGCGATCCTCCCGCCTCAGCCTTCCAAGGAGCTGGAATTACAGGTGCGTGCTACCGCACCTGGCTAATTTTTTATTTATTGTAGAGACAAGGTCTCGCCAAGTTGCCCAGGCGGGTCTCGAACCTGTGGGCTCAGGCAATCCACTCACCTCAGCCTCCCAAAGTGCTGGGATTACAGGCTGAGCCACTGGGCCTGGCCTCACAGAAACTTTTCAACTAACTAAATGGCCTCATCTCAGAGTCCTGCTGCCTGTATGACCATCCATGATGGCATGAACTCCGTCCGCTTCTTGGTGACATGACTTGACTAAGGATAACTTGGAACGTCTGTGGTTTCTTCGGGAACTTCGACCCTCTCCCTTCCATCAACTTCTTCTTCCTTCCTCCTTCCACCACTGTTCATCTTCCCTCCAGCTCCTTGCTTACATCCTTTGATATGTCGACCTTCGAGCCCCCGTGTGCTCCTCTCCTCTCTTGATGCCTGCTATCTCTTTCTCTTCCCACCCAGCCCTCAACTTCCTACAGTCACTGGAACTTTAGGCTGGCTGCCCCCACTGGGGGACACTCAAGGGCCTTAGGGATCCTTAAAAGCAACTCCCTGAGGTTGAAAAGAAAACGAACTGGAAACAGACATTTAATTCACATCCCCCACCAAGTTATCTATCAAGGCAAAATCAATCTTATTTTTTCTGCATCGGAGTCTCACTCCGTTGCCCAGGCTAGAATGCAGTGGCACGCTCACAGCCATTGCAGCCTCGACCTGCTGGGCTCAGGTGATCGTTCCACCTGAGCCTGCCAAGTAGATGGAACGACAGGAGCATGCCACCCTTCCCGGCTAATTTTTTGATTTATTGCAGAGACGAGGTCTCACCAAGTTGCCCAGGCTGATCTCGAAACCCTGGGCTTGGGCAGTCCTCTCACCTCGGCCTCCCAAAGTGCTTGGATTACAAGCTGGAGCCACCACGCCCGATGGCAAAATCAATCTTAAAGGACTGAGCCCTCCACAAATATGAGCAGGAAATTTGAACCCTCATATTCAGAAAGTGAACGTTGATGGCTCCATCTGTCAGAAACACAATTTGGATAAAAATATTAAATGAAGTAAAGTTAGATCCAACTCTTATATTCACTATTGAATTCGGTATTATTGTATGTAACTCATGGCTAAAAGTTAAAAATGAAAACTATAAGTTTTCTTTTGACATCCATCTGTATGTTTATGAATGTGTGTATGGTACCCTACCTCCAGATGGTCTTATCAAATTAATTTATAAAATCCTTTCGAGGAGTTCTATACTAATTGACTTAGAGAGAAATAAGCAATTATAGAAATTAAATCTTTCTAGAATGGCCAGAAATATAGGCACTAATGCAAGTATTTTTTAAGTTTATGTAATTTGGGCACGTCTTTGTTAAGATTAATTTAATATTGTTGGTTTAATAAAACAGGTATGTCTTCAGAGTTGTCAGCTTTAAATATAGAGCAAGAGCAAATTTTTGTTTTACTCAGATTTACTAGTCAGATAACCTAATATTATTTTTTTAGATATTTAAGATTATAAAAATGATAAATTTGATTTGAAGCAAATTAAATAATTATTCTGACAAATGTTGTTTTAGCAATAATTGTATCTTATGTCTGATTAAAAAGAGTTTCCAAAATGTTTTTGGTAACTTGCAACTTTAGTGTTATGCTAAGATAAATCATAGATATTTATTAAATATCTAAATAATGTCTGCATCAGATAAAGTAATAATACATGATTAGGTGTATGTTTAAGTTTATATACTTTTGGTTTATTTTTTGTATGAAATACTGGCTAAGGATTATTTGGGTCTGCTAATGAACATGTTCTTCTTGTCATTTAAAAAATATGTTCTAAAAAGCATATACCTCTAGAGATTGTTAGATGATATATTCATACAATTTGCTCATCTGCTACAGAATACTCGTATATAATAGATAATTTACAATTGTCCACTTCCCAGATGTCTCTGGAAAATAAAGGTTACTAAGGGTTAGAAATTATAATCAATAGGCATGCGTTAAACTACTAGAAATAATAAAGAACAAAGAGAAGCCACATTGAATGAAGGGTATGCAAGGAATGTAGAATGTGTTTTTGTTAAGGAAAAAAGGGTGATTTTGTCCTAAAGTAAAATGATTGGTTGTTCCAGAATGAGAAAGATGGAAAGTCTACGATAAAACTTATGTGGATCTAGAAAGTTGGAGAAAGTTTGATCATGGAAATTTTGTTGTGATGTTGTGTTAGTCTACTCAGACTAATATAATGAAATACCATAGACTGGGTGGCTTAAACAACAGAAATTTATCTTCTTGGAGGGTAGAAATCTGGGATCAAACCAATTACAGCATGGTTCTGGTGAGGCAAGCACCTGCTTGCTATGTCCTCCCATGGTGAAGAGAGAGAGCTCTCTGATGTCTCTTCTTTCAAGGGCACTAATCTCATCATGAGAGCCCCATCTTCATGACCATATTTAAACCTAATGATCTCCCAAAGGCCCCAATCTAAATACTACCACATTGGGAATTAGGGCTTCCACATGTGAATTTGGGGAGATACAGTTCTGTTCATAGCAAAGATCAAGGTTTGCTAAGATTAAATAAATGTAGGTACACATTTTTTTTTTTTTGAGTCAGAGTCTCACTCTATCACCCAGGCTGCAGTGCAATGGCATGCTCGTGGCTACCGCAGCCTTGACCTGCTGGGCTCAGGCGATCCTTCTGCCTCAGCCTTCCAAGTAGACAGAATTACAGGCACGCGCTACCATGCCTGGCTAATTTGTGATTTATTGTAGAGATGAGGTCCTGCCAAATTACTCAGGCTGATCTTGAACCGTTGGGCTCAGGCAATCCTGAGGTATACATTTTAAAAGAATAAGTTTTAATGTCATTATTGTACTGATACAAAAATAGAGTTTGTTTGTTTTTTTTAATGACAGTTTCCTGAATTAATGGTCTGCGTTGAATAAGATATTATAGAAGGATTTTTTTTTAGCTTTCAGTAAACTTCCTAGGAGACAGAGATTCTGTCTCATCAAAATGATTTTCTGTGGTTCATGTTGCCTTTTCCATGTCCCTGATTATTCAAGAGAACCAAGTCTCCTCACTTTTAAAAGAACTAAGGTTTTAAAAACAATTGTCTTACCTCCTATATTTACTTTTGAATTATTTTATTGTCACTTTGATTAAATAGGTAACTGATATTGTTTCACAGTGACCTGTGATCCTTTATTGTCAAGTACTTAAATCTTCTGATATTTTTGTCAACTTTGTCTTCCCAAAATCAAATCCTAAATGAAGGCTTCTTGATATCAAACTGACTTTGAGATTTCCCAAGAGCCTCTGGAAAATCTCAAAGGGTCTGTTCTCTCACCTTGCAAAGAGAAAATAAGTTAAAATAATTTAATTTACATGCCAGGTTGAACTGCATGGAAAACATTATCTAATAAAAAGATATGTTTAACCTTCCCTAGGTTATATTTGTTCAGATATGATGTGCCATATTTAAAAAATTATTTTTGCTCTCCAGAATGCAGCCCTATGATGCTTGGTCTGATATTAGACAACAGTGATATAATGTCATCCGTCAGAATTCCAGTTATTTGAAAATGTTACATGTCACAGAAATAACCACATTTCCTTGGCAATTGTGTTCTTTTTATAATGAACTCTCATCAGATCTTTGACCATGGCGATTTTAAGGATTTTGTCATCTAGAAATAGTTATTATTTAACTCTGATGCTTTCCTAAAAGCTAGTGCAAGCCGCTCAAGCTAACGTGCTCTGTCTTTGTAAAAATGACTATCCATGGCAGGTACTCAGGGATACAAGCTTCTGATGGCATTGCTTAAATAACTTTGGGATTATCTCACTGAACTGAGTCAGGATTTCCAGAACCCTGGGAGAGAAGATGACAGGTTCACAAAGCTGCCAACCCAAGATCAACAGAACAAAATTAAGTACATTGGACTTAGTAAACTGACAAAAGATGATCACAATTTTTATGACTTTTTTGGGAATATTGCTGGTTTTTTAATGCTCTGTTTTCCAGATATGAGGAAACCCTCTTTCCTTTCCTCTTCAGCTATCAATGACCCATAAATGTCTAATAAATTATACTTTTGTAAACAAAATTGAAACAGTGATATTTTTCTCCTACAGAATTCAGAATATACCATTGAATATTCTATTTTTTTTTTTTTTGAGTTGGAGTCTCACTCTGTTGCCCAAGATGGAGTGCAATGGCATGCTCACAGCCACCTCACTCTTGACCCGCTGGGCCACCACAGCCACAACCGGCGGGGCTCAGGTGATCCTTCCGCCTCAGCCTTCCAAATAGCTGGAACAACAGGTGCATGTGGCCACACCTGGCTAATTTTTTCTTTTGATTTATTGTAGGGACAAGGTCTCACCTAGTTGCCCAGGATGGACTGGTCTCGAACACCTGTACTCACGCAATCCTCTCACCTTGGCCTCCCAAAGTGCTGGGATTACAGGCTTGAACCACTGCGCTGGCTTGAATATTATTATTTGCATGACAATATAGTTATTTGCAGGGATTCAATAAAAATCTGTCCTCCTTGTGCTATGACATAATTGGAAACATTGGTTATATGATCAAGGCTTTGGCTAGAATTCCGTGTTTAAGAATGACACATGAAATCAGATATGACCAGCCATATTTAAGGATCTAGGGTTGACTTTATAGAGCCAGTGTTTACAAAGCTTGCTTGGAAAAACTGGCTTAGTACCTGGCTTGCAGGGTTCTCAGACTTACAGTGAATACGAATGGTCACTTTTTGGCAGGTCCAAGAAATTTAGGAAATTTTGGGAACCTAGAAAGAAGAAGATGATCACCTAAATCTACAGGTACTACAGGTGAAGTCTGATGGCAAGTTCTTGGCTTGGTTTCCTAGACTCAAGAGGCTTTCACAGGTCCAGTCTAAGATTCCTTATTTTTCAGCAAAGCAAACTTTAAAAGGCTTATGCGGTCAATTATCATTTTTGCTGCACTTTTGTAAATCATCAGGCCAAACTGAAGAAGTTCAGAAACATTCTGTAAACAAGAATAGTCTTGGTTTATCTTTGATCAAAAAGGGAGGTAAGGTGGGCTTGGTGGCTCAGCCTGTAATCCCACGCTTTGGGAGGCTGAGGTGAGTGGACTGTCTGAGTCCGTGGGTTCTAGACCCGCCTGGGCAACTTGGTGAGACCTCATCTCTACAATAAATAAAAAAATCAGCCGGGCATGGTAGAACGTGCCTGTAATTCCGGCTACTTGGAAGGCTGAGGCGGAAGGATCACCGGAGCCCAGCGGGTCGAGGCTACAGTGGCCAGAAGCGGCCACTGCACTCCAGTCTGGGCGACAGAGTGAGACTCCAACTCAAAAAAAAAAAAGGGAGGTAACTGTAGATAGAAATTTTATATTTCAGTGGAAAATAACACATGCTTGTTGGTTATCAATTCTAGTCTTGTTCCTTGTCTTTATGTTATTTACCTGTAAATTGAACTGGATTCTACATATATGGTCACCACTTACCAAATACTCAAGTATTTTAGTTCCTTCAATTAACCCTCCAAATTAATGTTTCCAATTTTTCTTTCCCCTCCCGATTTAGCATCATTGGGAACTGAAACATGACTGCCCAGATTCCTATTGGGATTCAAGTTGTCTTGCAACTGCCCTTTGCCCCATGATCTGATAAATTCCTGTATGCTAAAGTCAGACAACTTGATATGAACTTCCAAGATGTCATTAGCACAATCAGTCATGTATGAGCAGCCTTCGTGCCAGGGGCTGCTGCTATAGAGGCCATTCAGAAAGCCCACTGGAGCTCCTGTGCCTTCCACACTGTGTTCCAGGAAATACCCATGGTGGCGACACAGCTACACCATCATGACAGACGTTCAAACTACAAACTGGGAAATTCACTGGAGTGCTACTGCCATTCTCGTATCACCACCTAAAGACTGTCAATGTCCAAAAATCTCAACTGGCTGTCCTCTGGGCTCAGACACTGGGTTTAGAGTCTGCTCCAACCATCACTCTTTATTTTTCTTTTTGTTTCCATTGAAATGCCCTCATTAAATTCCTAGTCACTTGCACCATCTAGCAAATACCCTCTACCACCAAGTCTCAACAGATGGTTTAGCTGGTCCTTAATGGAAAAAAAAAGTGATCAAATGGAAAATGGATTTATACTGTTCAGAGGAACGTAGACAGTCTCTTTGTTCCTTGAACAAGAGAAGACTAACAAAGATTCTGTCTTTTGACCAAACTCCAGCTAGGCTCCTCTGAGCCCTCTTCTCAACTAGGTCTCAATCTTGAGCTATAAAACCCATAGTCTCAACACAAATTATTTCAGCCATCCCCCTCCAACATTAAAAGACTTAACAAACCCTAACATAGTTTCTAAAAGTTCAAGGCCAGACCCTAGGGTGAACCCAGACTCCTTCAAATGCCTCGAGAAAGCACAAGGCTGCCAAAAGAATTGACTATCTGTTCTAGTCAACACGTGATCACAGGCCTCTGACCTCCCTTTCTCAGAATTTTCAATACAAAGGGCTTACAAGAGTGACTCCTTCCTCTGTCCCTTTGTCGTGTGCATATATCTCCTACGACCTGGGAGGATCTTTCTCAAGAATCCAAAAGTCATTCCTTTAAAATGTAATCACCGCCAGGCTCGGTGGCTCAGCCTGTCATCCTGCGCCTTTGGGAGGCTGAGGTGAGTGGATGGCCTGAGCCCGCGGGTTCGAGACCCGCCTGGGCAGCGAGACCTCATCTCTACAATAAAATCAAAAAATTAGCCAGGCGTGGTAGCACGCGCCCGTAGTTCCAGCTACTTGGAAGGCTGAACGGAAGGATCGCTGGAGCCAAGCAGGTCGAGGCTGAGGTGGCCGGGAGCGGCCACTGCACTCCAGTCTGGGCGACAGAGTGAGACTCCAACTCAAAAAAAAAAGTAATCACCAGGAAGGATGGGATCCTGTCCCCAGTCACTACAGAAGACTAGAATCCTAACATCTACAATTTCCAGCAAACAGGTACAGCTGCCTAACCACATGGACATGGGCCCATTCTTCGTGATTTTTCATGTCCTAACTCTACCGAGACCCTGCTTCCTATACCCACCCCAATTTCCCTTTAACATGCTCACTCACCTCTGTGCAAATCAAAGTTGGAAACCAGCTTACTTTCCTCTGTGAATGCGGAATTCAGCTTAGGAGATTGATCAGGCATGTGAAAGGGAAATGTGGATAAAGGAGCTGGAGAAATATGTATAAAGGAGTTGTGTTTGGTGCACACCTCGGACACTCTTCCTTATTGCATATTGCTGATTAAAACCTGTCCTTTCACCAGCCGGGCTCGGTGGCTCAGCCTGTAATCCCGCGCTTTGGGAGGCTGAGGTAAGTGGATTGCCTGAGCCCGTGGGTTCGGGACCCGCCTGGGCAGGGAGACCACATCTCTACAATAAATCAAAAATCAGCCGGGCATAGTAGCGCGTGCCTGTAATTCCAGCTACTCGGAAGGCTGAGGCGGAAGGATCGCCGGAGCCCAGCAGGTGGAGGCTGCGGTGGCCGGGAGCGGCCACTGCACTCCAGTCTGGGCGACAGAGTGAGACTCCAACTCAAACAAACAAACAAACAAAAAAAACCCCTGTCCTTTCTATTTTAGCGTGCACCTTTGTTTATCTTGACATCCCAAATGGTGCAATAAAAGAGGCATATAATTCTCCTCTATTTTGGAAAAATGTCTTTACTGTGACCTCTGATCTTCAGAGACCTTGCTTGAATATATGAGGAATCTTCTCTTGTGTTTCTCTAACCAAGGTTCCAAATAATATGGATTTTTTGGCTTTGTCCCTGATATCTTGCTGGTTAATCCTATTGTGGGAACAGATGCCTTTAGGAGTGGGCAAAAAAATATTGTCAAAGTGAATATTTTTTCTATTGATTATGTCAATGGAATAAAATACACTGATTTTTTTTTTTAATGCTGACATGAGATGGAGTGTGAGGGTGGTAGCAGTCCAGCCCATAGCTAATGGAATTTTTCTACTTTACATTTTTATGTGATCTCATAATGTAATGACCTTTGTCATTATTAGTTATGTCCTGTGTTATGTTAGTCATGCTTTGTTAAAATAAAAAAAGTAGCTTGTTCTCCAATATAATAAATTATTTCAAAAGTCCGGGTCTTGTATTAACTTTTATAAGTGGATAATTTGGCTTATCCAGATGATTTTTGTTTTTGTTTTTGTTTTTTTTGAGTTGGAGTCTCACTCTGTTGCCCAGACTGGAGTGCAGTGGCCGCTCCCGGCCACCGCAGCCTCGACCTGCTGGGCTCCGGCGATCCTTCCGCCTCAGCCTTCCGAATAGCCGGAACTACAGGCGTGCGCTACCACGCCCAGCTGATTTTTTGATTTATTGTAGAGATGAGGTCTCGCTGCCCAGGCGGGTCTCGAACCCGCGGGCTCAGGCAATCCGCTCACCTCAGCCTCCCAAAGGCGCGGGATTACAGGCTGAGCCACCGAGCCCGGCCTATCCAGATGATTTTTACTAGTTGCTCTCTGTATTTTCATTGTTCTCTTCCCACTACTCTGCAAAAGTTTTTTAAAGTACTCAGGAGTAACTGAGTCATAATTCTTCAAACATTCCTAAGAAAAAAGGAAGAGTTGTGTGGTGCAAATTTTTCCTACGTAAAGTGTAGTTAAGACAACAGTGTGTTATGTGTATCAATATATGAGGGAAAGGTTCTAACTAGGTCAGGACAGTATATGGTAATTTTTTTTCAAGTTTTTATTAATTTTCTTTTCTTTTTTAAAAAATTTATTGTAGAGACGAGGTCTCACCCTGTTGCCGAGGTGGGTCTCAAACCCACAGGCTCAGGCAATCCACTCACCTCAGCCTCCTAAAGTGCTGGGATTACAGGCTGAGCCACTGAGCCCGGTTGGCATCAATTTTTTAAGTGCTCTAGCTCAGAGTTAGCAAGGCCCAAGTCCACATTGTGGTTTCACAGCGACTATAAGGAGGGACTCCCCAAAAACAGGAATTATCTTTTGGAGGACAGGCCCCCTGGCATACAGGCTTTCCCTGCCAGGTTAGTGTTCTAAGAACCCATAGTCATCAGGGTACCTGACTAGTGTTGTGGTGACAGACTGTGTTTGACTTCAGTGAGTTTTTTATGGAGGTTTTTTTTCAATGCGTTTGCCCATTTCATCACAGGTTATGAGTGCACCTGCCCATACCACGCAGTATTCAACAATTTCTGACCCCAAAATGGCATGATCTCTATGTCCCACCTTCCCTAATCATCTGCTCTCACCCCGAGTGACGTTTTTTTTTTGTTTCCTAGATGAAAAATGTCCTCAAAGGGAAACATTTTGCCCATGTGGAAGAGGTGAAACCAAAAAATGGCAGAAGCACTAAAAGGCATCAAAATGGACAGGTTCAAAAACTGTTCTGAGCAGTGGAAAAAGCATCTCAATAGGTGTATGGCATCTAACAGAGAACTTTGAAGGTGACTTAAGTTTAAACATGGGAGAATAAACACACAATTTGTAATAAATAAACTCCATTTTAGGGGAATTCCCCCCTTGTATATGCCTGTGTTTGGGTAAATTGCTGAAACTTTCCAAGTGTCACTTGTCTCCAAAAGGGAGCAAAAGACCTACGAGCAACTGCATAAGGCAGTTGCAAAGACACAATGTGATGTTATATGTAAAGCCCTCAGTCCCACTCTCGGCCCATAGAAAATTACTAATTCTTACATGCTATCCTCTAAGAAGATGAATTCCTGATCTTCAGATGGCCAGCCCACCCTCAATGAAGACCAAGAAAGCTTCTACACAGCTTCCCCAGAACCCAGTGCATTTTCAAGATGTCATGTCACATGAACCAAAGAGTCTCTACCCATGGCATTCCTTCAAACTCGCACAACTTGCTGCGAATGTGGAATTCATCTTAGGAGACTGATCAGGCATGTGAAAGGGAAATGTGGATAAAGGAGTTAGAGAAAGCAATGACGAATAAAGAAGTGAGGCCAAGCAATGACTTAAAACATGACAGGGTCTGGTCTATTTTTCCATCAACATGTGCTGTTCTCATTAATTGGAATATCTCACACACTCCATGAGGGAACAGCAAAAGTATATTTTTGTTATCGCTTTAAGCCTCTTCCAAACATTTAAGGGATGTGGTAAATCATGCGTTTTCTCCAAACTGTAATCATCTTTGTGAGATCAAGTACGCGTGACCTAAAACATCTCTGACCTTTGAAATACCACCAAGGTTCATTTTGATTTTTTTCCCTAACAACAAGGCGAGTTTTTGATATCTGCTTTGTCATGTGAGATTTGAGAACAGCTCTCCAACTATCTGTCAAAGCCACTTTTATCTTCCTGTTTGTCAAATCATTAGTCTAGATAATAGACATGAGTTAGACTATAGTCCATGGGCCATATCCAGCCTATTGCCTGTTTAAATAAAGTTTTATTGGGTCATGGGCAAGGTAAGTTGTTTACATATTATCTATGGCTGCTCTCAGGCTACAATGGCAGTGTTGTGTGATTGCGACAGAGACAGCATGGCCAACAAAACCTGAAGTATTTACTATCTGGCCCCTGACAGAAGAAATTTGTCAACATCTGCTTTAGATCATTTTCTTGTCTAGAAACAACAAATTCCAGTTGAATAATAGCTGCTGATCAGATTCTCAGAGAGGATTTTAACATTTCCCATGTTACCAAACCAGATACTTTTTTGCTTGCCCAGAAATAGGAAACTGAAGATAGAATCGTTAAACTGGATGTAGGAGTCATTAATTCATTGGTTAATTAATTCATTCCATATAACACTACAATACCACTGTGGTAAATATTAGAGACAAGGTGTGAATAAGATACACAAAGCCTCTGACCCCATGGAGGAAAAAGTAGGAAGAGAGACAAACAGCGACTGCTTCATTCATTTGTTCTTCATTCATTTATTCACTGTTATGTGCCAGAAAGTATTTTAGAAACTTGGGTATACACTAGTTAAACACACAGACCATACATTCTAATGGAGGATACAGAGGTAACAATAAATGAACACATATGAAAAGGGCGAATTTTGACAATGACATAATGAGAATATTAGTTGAACTATATGAAATGAAGGTTTTTATAAGTCAAGAATAGTTGAATATTGGCCACTTCCTATGGTTCAACCTATCAGAAAGATGTGCAAGAGACTTTTGGATGGCTTTAAACTGGGAGGTCAGGCTGAGTGTGGTGGCTCACGCACGTAATCCCAGAACTTTTGGGGGCTGAGGTGAGAGGACTGCCTGAACACATGGGTTCAAGATCAACCTGGGTAACTTGGCGAGACCTCATCTCTATGATAAATAAAAAAGTTAGCTGGGTGTGGTGGCATGTCTGGGTGACAGAGTGAGACTCCAACTAAAAAAAATAAAAAATAAAAATAAATAAATAAATAAATAAATAAATAAATCAAATAAACTGGGAGGTCAGGAAAGGCCTCATTGAGATGACATGGGAACTAAGACTTGAAGGATACACAGCATCCTGCGCTGCCAATAGCTAAGGAAAAATTTCGAACCAGAGAGAAGTAGCTAATGCAGAGAAAGTCAAAATTGCTTGACTGCTTATTTGAGGGAGAAAGACCATTGTGGCTGGAACAACCTGAACTGTGGGCAGAGAGGAAGGAGATACATGCAGGTGGGGAGGTGGACAAGGGTCAGGTCCAATGGGGCCTTGTGGGTTGTGATAAGAATATTGGCTTTCAGCCAGGTGAGGTGGCCACACCTATAATCGTAGTACTTAGGGAGGCCAAGGTGGGAGGATCCCTTGAGTCCAAGAGTTTGAGACCAGCCTGGGCAACATAGTGAGACCTCATCTCTACAAAAAAACCAATAAGTAAATTAGCTGGGCGTGGTGGCATGTGCCTGTAGTCCCAGCTCCTCAGGAGGCTGAGGCAGAAGGATCGTCTGATTCCAGGAGGCGGAGGCTGTGGTGAGCTGTGATTCCTGCCACTGCACTGGGTGACAGAGTGAGACCTCAATTAAAAAAAAAAAAAAAGATGTGTTTTTATTCTAAGAGTAAAGGGGAGGGCTTTCAACGGGAAAGTCTCAGGATCGGATTGATAGCTTTGAAAATGCTTTCATTCTTCTTGTGTGCAAAATAGACGAAGAGAGCTAGGGTTGAAGCTGGGAGACTAGGATGGGTGCGGGGTTCTGAGCAAAACGAGAAGTGAGCCGCGGAAGGCGGAGAACAGTGGAGAGTCCCGGAGGGCTTAGGAGTTGAAATCGATAGGACTTGGCAACAGTTGGAATGGAAAGTAAGAGGGAAAATGAGGGATTAGGGAGGCTGCTTTCCAATGTGAGTACCTAGTCGGATTGCTGTGTGATTCATAAACTTACCAGAGCTGAAAGCCAACAAGGTCCGGCGGGGACATGATGGACACAGCCTCTGACCTGTGGAGCTCGAGACACCTTTCAAGCATGTGGTTGCCTCTGCTGCTTCAATTCCCTCATCTCTAAATGGAAGAGTTACACTAGATATGGGGTTTCCAGAGCCTCCCACAGAGGTGATGCGGGGGCCATGGCAGGGGTAGAGCGGAGGCCGGGTATCCAGGCCTCCATTCCCTGTTTAACCCTCTCACTGGCAACTTTTTTTCCCCTCCAGCATTATCGATAAGCATCAAACCATGTGCTAATCTTATTTCTATATTGTTTTATTCTTATAACTACAGGGTCTTTTTTTTTTCTTCTATGTACTAAGAATACTTTTTGTTGATTTAGCTTATTTTAATTTTTTTCTTTTATTTACTTATTGACTTGTTTTAGACAGGGTCTCGCTCTGTCACCCTAGTCAGAGCGCAGTGGCATGATCACAGCTCACTGCAGCCTCCAACTCCTGGGCTCAAATGATCCTCCCACCTCAGCCTCCCTAGCAGCTGGGCGTGCAGGTGCATTAATTATTTTATTTACTAATTTCTGAGTTAGGGTCTCACTATGTTTCCCAGGTTGGTCTTGAACGCCTGGCCTCAAGGGATCCTCCTGCCTCAACCTTCCAAAGTGCTGGGATTACAGGCATCTGAGCCACCATGCCTGGCTTAATTTTTTTTCTTTGAATGAAGTTGTAGGGTTTGTGCTTCCCCAGGGGTCCAAAGGGGAGTCTAAATGTTGAAAACTGTAGGTGTAGCCTTTGGTGGAAGTTAGGTTTCTTTCACATTCTTTGAGGTGGTCCTTAAAACATTGTCAATGGCACTGTTCCTACCCTTGATTTTTCCAAGCAGCAAAATGGAACCAGAATGAAATAATTTCAAATATACAGTTCTTGAGAAAGATTTAAAATCTGAAGTTGTAGCCTGCAAGCAGATCAGATCCTAAAACACTCAACCGTGGCATAAGCAGATTTAAAAATTGTGCCTTGCGATCACTTTTCAGGTCTGACCGAACTCCAGGATGAGTTCCTGGACCCAACATCTGAAAGTATTCCAGGTTATGTGGATGTGACGCCTTTCTGTCTTTTGATATGCCTTATATACCAAACGTTCTACTCATTTGTTAATCAGACAAGAGCAGTAACTTCTCTTTTTATTTACTGGAATGAGGTCTCTCACCCCATTTCTCTGGATTTTGAAGCATTTTGTTGACATCACTCATATCACAGACAACCCTGTGTGTCATTGGAATACACACCCATTCTCCTGCTAGATAAGGCTGGGTTATAACTTTGCTTCTCTCCCACTGATTATAGGCAGAGACTCACTGTTGCTAAGTGAACAGCTCAGTGAACCAAAGTTATCCAAAAGGATGCTTCATGCAAATAATTAAAGAATTTAAAATGCAATTCATAAACTCTACCTCTTATTTGTGGCCTCGGAAAAGGATTACACACAGTTAAAAGACTGATGGGATAATGTTTGCCAAGAAGAGGTGTGGACAGAATGAACTTAGTGTGACCAGAGTAGTAAGTATAAAAATGTTTATCTTTCTCGTCTCGCCAGTCTAAGTTTGTGAAGCTTCACTTACTCTGGCCATAAACGAAACTTCACTTAAATTAGAGACACATTTAGGGGCAAAACAACATTCTCACGTCTCACTAATTTTCTATATGGATTGATACTTGGGATCATTATCTAAAAAGGCCTTCAGAGGGCTACACGTTCACAATTTGTCATCAGAGACACATGCATTCTTAGAGCTGAACCCTGCCTTATCCACTTGTACAATAATATTAAGTTAATCATCAAAAAAGTTTTTGAAAGCACTTTCAAGAAATACTTCCACTTCAGAGACAGGCTGATGAGACAAAGACAAGGAGAACAAAATTTATACTAATAGCTGTATTCTAAGACTATTTACAGACATACTTTACCAGTTCTCAATTTAAAATAAAAATAAAGTTTAAACATGCAAACAGAAAAAAAAATTACTGAAATACCCACGAAAATGTTGGACATATTCATCTAGAAATCTTGGGAATTATTCAATAAAAGCAAAAAGCTAGCTTCACAAAGATGTTCATTGTGCTGTTGTTACTACAAATGGAGGACAGGAAACAATCTAAATTTTCAACAAAGAGGATAATTTGGTAAACAATGTAAATATGCATGATGGTGTCTTATTTAGCCATTAAAATTATGGTTATGAAAGGGAGGCAGAAACATGGAAATACGTTTGATATGTTAACTGGAAAAAGAGCAGATTTAAAAATAAGCACATATTACACTGTGCACAAAATGCATATCCAAAAAGTTCTGGAAAGCGGGATGCAATAATTTTTTAAAAAGAATTAAGAGGAATATTGGTACTTTTAAAATTTGCTCTTTTCCATAATGTTGCTTTCAAAAATAATGCATTAGGCAAACACTAAGGCAGAACTCATGAGTGGGAAGTAAGAAGTTAACTAACAACTACCACATAATTGTCAGGAAAAAGAAGTCTCAGTGACACACATGCCTCTCTACTCACTGGTATTCCTTATTGGGGTCCTGTTCTGGCTCTGAAACCATGTTTTGGGGTACGTACTTGGAAAACATGCCATTGCATAGAATCACTTTTAATAAAAATTCCTCCAATGAGCATTTTTTTTGGTATTTCACAGATTGTCAAAAATGCTCTCACTAGGAACTACCCTTTAGAGTTAAGTTCACTAATGCATGGGGAACTCGACCTCACACTCAAGTAGAGACGATGCGTGCACTCTGCCAGTTTTAGCTCCTTGGGTTCTAATATGCCCGGGCCTCTCGGGGGATAAAGACGCCAGAGTTCACATTTGTAAGACCATTCACAGAACAACTTCATTTCACAAACTCTGCTCATCCAGTGTGAACATCAGCTGAGTTTTTAGATGACCGGCTTTCCAAAATTAGACCTGGGGAGGGAGGGAGGCTAGAGGTCACAGGAGGAAAGCAAGTGTCCCCTGACTGTCTTCAAGGAGGTTCGCAGCTTTTCTCTCTGAAGCCCCAGAAAGTTCGCCACATCCCGTCTCCTCCCTTGGACGCCCCCACGAAACCCAACGAGTACACTGGAGGGCTCATTCCAGGGAGTCAGCCAGAGTCAGGAATCCCTTCAAAGAGGCTGCGCTCGCTCACTGAAAAGGCATCCCCACTTCCCTCCTGGAGTGAAACTCGAGGACTTCGCATTCTCATGCCTCTCTCGAGACGTCCGCGGCGAGTCGCCTTCCGAGTTCAAAAGAGCTTTCCCACCACCGGCTCCGGCGGTCCCCGAAACCCCACCGAGTGCCTCTCGCCAGAAGCCCCAGGCGCCCCCGCACGGGGGGGGGCGGGGGCGGGGGCGGGGGCTTGGCCTTGAACTGAACCCGGAATGCGAGAGGAAGCAAAGCAGGCCTACCTTAAAACTTTCCAGTCTTTCAGGGGGTCCAAGTCAGAGATCAAGGACACCATGGTCTGGGAGCCGGCCTGGGGGGGCGTCCGGACGGGAGGCGGCGGGGCCGGGGTGCCGGGGAGGCCCGAGGGCGAGTCTGGGCGCCGGCCGGAGCCCCGAGCGCCCCGCGCGGCGCGGCCTCCTTCCCGGACTGATAAGCACTTGTCCCGACTTCTCTCCACCCCCCGATCAACCTCGCGCTCCGCTCCTTCCCACACCCGGCTCTCCGGGCGCCACACCACTTGTAAAGCCCGGGTAATCTGCTCCCACTGATCAAATTTGACCTTTTTGTAGCTCACTTTATTCCAAGCGCAGCTCTCAGTTAAATCTCTCTTTATTAACACCATCCTCCTTGGCTTTCTCGGGGAACAAACACAGATCAAGCCCGAAGCCTCCGGATTTTACCAGCAATCATTTACAGATTACTGCAAGCCGCAGTCTTCTCCTCCTCTGGGGTGCTTCCCCTGCTCGGAGATTTTTGCTTTCATATTCCTTGTCAGGAGACTGGTGAGGTTTCTTTCCTCCTTGTTTTTTTTTTTTCTTCCTGACTTTGGCTCTGGGACGCTGACATTGGGGTTTGGCGCTCCCCCTCCGAGGCTGTAACTTCATTATTGTTAGGATTTTATTTTATTTTCACTTTTAAGTAATTTGGAGCAGGGGCTGCAAACCAGCTCGAACTGACTGTGTGTTTTCTGGCAGGGATCTGGTGACAGGGCTCCCCTCCCTGCTCCATTCTTTCTTGTGTTTTTAAATAACACAAAAGGGGGCAGAGGGTGTATAGAACCTCTAAACATTAAGAGAAAAGGGTGTCGCTTCCCCCTATCGATTTGTGTATCTTTGGTCCTTTATTTGAGACCAGTGTCCTTTCAACAGTCATCTGAAATTGTGCATAATAGATGTTTAAAATATTCCAAGGCATTATTATTTTCTTGGAGTGTCCAGTCCATCCATCTCCTTCTCCCTTGGCTCCTGGCATGGGTTCTTTTTGAGGGCAGAGAGTTCTTGTTTTTGTCAGCACTGCCTCCTAATTTGGGTTTCTGTTTTCCCTGGAGGGTCCGGGTTCGAGCCACGGCCTCTGTAACTGAAACGCTTCCTCGTGTCCTCCCAGGAACCTGGAATTAGCCAACTTTGAAAACCTCTAGTCCAGTGGCGTCCAGACCACAGTCACTCCGGCCTTCAAGATTTTTGTTATAGCCGCGTGCCACACACGCTTTACTTGATAGTCTTTCTTTACATCAAATTCCCCTTCTTCTTACACTTGTTTTTAAAGGGAATTTTTCAAGTCATAACCATAAATGGAAAAATCAGCTTCACTGGTCTTTGATGCCAGGCAACTTAAGGGAACAACTGAAATAAAACAGTGGTGAGTGTGCCCAGACACCCAGACCAGCTGAGGGCTGTTTCAGGTCTTTTGGCTCTTTGTTGAAAGGAGAGTTTAGGGAGTGTTAGGGGTTTTGAGGACACACCTACAGCAGCCAGAGACTTCCCTCAGAAGGAAGGGTAAAGATTTAAAGAGAACATGGTGTGATACAATGCTTTGTAACGTCCTTGCAACTTCAAAGCATCAGTCCAGAGGAAGGGTCCCAATTTCTTGCCTTCAGCAGAATCTACCAAGAAAGAGAATCTCTTCTTTCCTGAGGGGAAGATGTGGCGACAGCCTTTGGCAGCTGGCTGCTTTAATTGTCAGGAAGTTTCTAGTCACTCCAGATGCTTCTCCCCCTATTTAAAATCCCTTCTCTGCCACCCTGTTCTCCACAGAACCCGTGACTCTTAAAATACACAGCACGCCCTCTGTTTAGATTTATTTCTCTTTAGCAACTCATATAGACTATCCTTAATGGCTGTGAATGACTCTTCAGAAGTGTGACTGTCTTTATGCTAAAATTAAAAGAGACTCTCGTACCTGGTACAAAAACCATTGCCTCTCTGGGACTTCATGCCTCTTCCTGGGCTGTCTGTGTTGCCCCACTGTGAATCTTGGGCTGTAGCATAATCATGTGTAAACATTTACTTAACACTTTTAATCCCCAAGTGCTTCACCAAATGTGGGTGA
This sequence comes from Cephalopachus bancanus, assembly GCA_027257055.1. Taxonomy (NCBI): domain Eukaryota; kingdom Metazoa; phylum Chordata; class Mammalia; order Primates; family Tarsiidae; genus Cephalopachus; species Cephalopachus bancanus. The sequence goes on from JAPVLO010000027.1 coordinate 6,746,194, forward strand.
TAATAATAGCTTTCATATAGAGAATGTACCTCCAAAGAGTTCTGAGTGCTTAGATAATTAATACGATGCTGTTTTTCCCTTTAGAAAGTTAGTGAGAGAAAAACAAAAGATTATAGTGAAATAGTTTCATGACATCATCCCAGGAAACAGGTCTGGGGAAGGTGAGAGACATGAGTCCTTTAACACTTGGAGTTCAGGGTTAAGGGGTGGGAGGGGAAGGGCTTGGCTTTTGGCCAAGGGACACAAGGACAAACCTGTGCTTGTAATTTATGAAATGATGTCTTAAAGCAGTAACTGTCTCTTCGAAAACCTTTTCAGTCAGTAGAATCTTTCCTACAAATAAAAGCTTGCACCAAGCTCAGACACTGAAATAGACATGGTCTTAGCTAAATGTAACTACTAGGTACTAGGAATTGTTCTAGTTTCTCCAGGTGGGTTAACTCATTCACTCCTCATAAGTGGCTGTTTATGAGCTAAGTTACCAAGAGCGCTTCCATTTTGCTACGTAAACAAGAACATTTGGGCTTGGAGAAATGAAGCCACTGGCCTGAGCTGCCTGGGCACTGAATTTAAGTCTGCCTGCGGCTGAGGTGAGACAGTTGCCTGAGCCCATGGGTTCGATACCAGCCTGGGCAATGCGGCAAGACCTCATCTCTACAATAAATCAAAAAATTAGCCGGGCATGGTGGTGCATGCCTGTAGTTCCAGCTACTTGGAAGACTGAGGTGGAAGGATCGCCTGAGCCTAGTAGGTAGAGGCTGCAATGGCCATGAGCGTACCACTGCACTCCAGCCTGGGCGACAGAGTGAGACTCTAACGCCAAAAAAAAAGGGGAGGGTCTACCTGCCACGAGGACAACCTCTACAGGGCTCTCCTTACCTGCCTCTTACAGTTTGGGGGAAGGATTGGGGTCAGGATCAGGTTAGGGAATAGGTGAGAGGGATTGTATGAATCTCAACTTTCACTTCCAAGGAGCCAAACCATAGGGTCCAGGAGGATGCTGTCATTTGAAACTCCCTTCCTGAAAGTATCTGGAGATGAGGAAGAGAACTTATCTTTTATTTTTAAGACAGGGTCTTGCTCCTCTTTTTCCCAGGCTGGAGTGCAGTGGTGCCATCATAGCTCACTTGAGCCTTAAACTCTTGGGCTTAAGCGATCTTTCTGCCTCAACCTCCCAAGTGGCTGGGACTACAGGTGCACGTTACCATATCTGGCTAATTTGAAAAATTTGTTGTATAGTCAGGGTCTCGCTATGTTGCCTGACTGGACTTGAACTCCTCCCTCAAGTGATTTTTTTCACCTCAGCCTTCCAAAGTATTAGAATTATAGGTGTGAGCCATTGCACCTTGTCAGAAATTATCTTTTAAGTAAGCATTGAGTATGAAAAGGGCTGAATGTTTTGTTCTTGACTTTCTTAATTTTGAGGTCCAAATTTTTTTTTTTTACAATCACTGGAGATTAATTCCATGTTCTTACATACTGCAAATTTCCTTTTTCCCTTTTCCCTAAGTATTTCATGCCTGATTCCAATGGGTCACACACCAAGTGGATCCATTTCCTGCTAAAAAGTAGACTATCACAATGACTAATTCACTGTCAGTGATGAGGGTGCTTGTTAAAAATGAACAAAAGTGTTGCCCTGTACAAAACTGGGTCAACTATTCATCTATAACACAAAAAGGCAACAGTAAACGTTCTGTTCATAAAAATAGAAAGTTAAGTTTGGCCTTGAGAAACTTGGGCCAAAAATTAATTTTTCTCCCCATCCTTCTATAAATGACAAGATTTCATTTTCTGTGTCTTCTTTTTCACATTTTTGATACATTTACCCTTTAACAGCAAATTATTTTGTTGTTGTTTGTGATGGTTGTAAAATAATTGCCTCTCCTGAGAATTCTCTATCTTTTAAAAAAAGAGTTCAATTCATGTAAAGCAACGTTCATGGTTATCCTGCTGTTACCAACAAGAAGATTCATCATTCATCTTTTCACGTAACTAACATTTCTGTGATATCCCTCCCTCTCCCTTTGGTTTCTTTTTTTTTTTTTTTGAGTTGGAGTCTCACTCTGTCGCCCAGACTGGAGTGCAGTGGCCACTCCCGGCCACCGCAGCCTCAACCTGCCGGGCTCCGGCGATCCTTCCGCCTCAGCCTTCCGAGTAGCCGGAATTACAGGCTCATGCTACCACGCCCGGCTGATTTTTTGATTTATTGTAGAGATGAGGTCATGCTGCCCCAGGCGGGTCTCGAACCTGCGGGCTCAGGCAATCCACTCACCTCAGCCTCCCAAAGGCGTGGGGTTACAGGCTGAGCCACCGAGCCCGGCTCCCTTTGGTTTCTTTAGTAGAAAAACCAAAACCACAACCCAATTCCAAACAAAAAGGAAGCCCACTGTTTGTACCTCCTCCATCCAAACAAACAAACCCCATGAACCTGTGGTTTCCATGAGTGTTGGGATTCGAGTCATGAGGGAAACCTGTGGAAATGCACAATGTCAGTCAGGAGGCCACTGGAGAAGCCAAAGAATCTGTATTACCACCAGACCTTGGCATAGAGCGCTGGGAAATGCTGCTGTCTACAGAGGGTCAGAGTCAACAAGCAGAACAGTTACCCTGGTTATGTAACATCTCAGGTGTGCTTTCATGTGGTTACGGGCGATATCGCTGGCACCAAGGGTGAAAAACTGTGGAAGCTCAACATATTTTAGTGGAGGAGTGAGAAGCACCTGGAGGTATGTGTTAGCCAAAGAAAGAAAGATAAATGCATTTACCATCAGCTGTAAGTTAAACCAATGGTATAATAAGGCATCAGAAAGACAAGTATGATGTCTCAGTAAGTTTCTCTCCCACAAAATATCTAACTTCGTGACAGAAATTTTTTAAAAACTGTTTTACCAGGGGAAAAATGCAAACTTTTCGCTGTCTTTTTTTTCTTTCTATGTGAGTCTCCATTTCTGGTAAACTGCAGTTTCTTACAAGGGTCTGGCTATCCTGGACATTTTTATTGTTGTTTTGGATAGGCTTGCTTCGAACTTATTTGTTCCTAATTCTATAACTTTCTGATAAAGATTCTTTCCCTTTCTGGCTATCCCAGTTTTTTCTCTTCTTGCTTGTCAGCTCTTATCTTCTCTGCAAGTGGGTAAGGTCTCCCTCCTTTTAAGAAAGTGAAATGACAAATTGGAAATGCATTCTACTGCTGCAAAAGAAGCTTTCCTGGTCTTGTTAATGTGCCAAAGTTGTGAAGTTGGCAGATGGAGCCAGCTAAAATACTCCGACATTTGTTCTTGACCCTGGAAATAGAATCCATGCTTTCCACGGCAAGCCACAGTGTGGCAAGGATGCTGGATGAGGGTTGCCAGATAAATGCAGCACCCTCAGTCAACGCTAAATTTCAGAGAAGCAGCGAAATACATTTTTTTTTTAGTATGAGTATGCCCCCAAATATTGCATGGGATATACTTATACCAAAAAAATTATTGTCCTTTTATCTGAAATTCAGCTTTGTGTGTCCTCTCTTTTTTTTTTTTTTTTTTTTTTGAGTTGGAGTCTCACTCTGTCACCCAGACTGGAGTGCAGTGGCCGCTTCCGGCCACCGCAGCCTCGACTTGCTGGGCTGTGGCAATCCTTCCTCCTCAGCCTTCCGAGTAGCCGGAATTACAGGCGCGCGCTACCACACCCGGCTGATTTTTTTGATTTATTGTAGAGATGAGGTCTCGCTGCCCAAGCGGGTCTTGAACCCGCGGGCTCAGGCAATCCACTCACCTCAGCCTCCCAAAGGCGCGGGATTACAGGCTGAGCCACCGAGCCCGGCTGTCTCTCTTTTTATTTGCTAAATCCGACAACCCTGTGCTAGATTGACTTTCAAACAAAAATACCAACATCACTATGATGCTTATTTTTTATGTATGGAGATTTGTAAAGGTCCCCCTGATGTTACTGACCAGGCATCAAAATACATTTATTCTTAAAGTTTTTCATTGTATTAGTTGTTATAAGCCAAACATAATAAAGCCCTATTTATGTTTGCTCTTTGAACAAAGCAGTTATATGATTAAAGTATGCCTAGCTCTTCAAATATTGGAAATTAGGGAATTCCTCACATTCTTCTTGCCCTAAGATTGGCTAGTTGAATGCATTTTTAAGTGTTTGTAACGTTGATGTATGGAGAAGTACTGAAGATGATGTTTTGTAAAATTTGGAGGCATCTCTCCATTATATTTATTTTAGGCAGAGTGACTTGGCAGTTGACATAGCTGCCATGTTTTCTTGTTTTTTTTTTTTTTCTTCACCAAGCATCACATCCCACTGTAAGAAATCTGCACCTGAATAGTTAACCAATTATCTTCAGTTACGTAAAATGTGCATTGTAGCTATCCTCACTTTAATGATGTCTATGGAGACGAACCTCCAAAGATGCCTTTTTTCTTTTTTAGATAAATGAGTGCAACTTTAATGGAATTTCAAGTGCTTTCATGTTTTGCTCACAACACCTGATACAATGAAAAGCCCGTGAACAAAGATATGTGTTTTGGTTCCTCATCAACGACTTGAGAATTGCTATTATGGGACACTTTTTAGACTGAAAAAAAAAATTTTTTTTAAAGCGTCAGCTTCAAAACCTGCTAAGTATAAGCAAAAGACCCAACGTGTTATTGGGGTCAACATACGTATCGTCTATTTTCCACTGGCGCTAAGCCCTCCTAACAATTGGGAAGGAATGCTTTTTTCATTTGGAATTTTGGTCAGCTGAAGGAGGGTAAAATGGATTAAAGCCAGGGGAAGGGAATGCTGGCTCTTTGCCAGGCATATTTTAAAGTGAGAAAGGAAGAGAGGAAGGAGACAGAGACACACACCCAGCCGGCTGCTTTTCATGCCATTCAAAGGAATCACAGGCCAAATTTGGCATACAGTAGAAAAAAAAAAAGAGCTTTAACTCCTGTACTGCCACGGGAGATGAGATTTTCAAAGCTGTGTAACATTCTTCTTTTAATTTCCAGTCTGCCTTTGTTGGCATTCAGGGCTCACACCAACAGGGACAAAAGAATGCCCAAAGAAAAACTGTATTGCTCAGGTAGGCTCCATATCACAGGCCAGAAAATAAAAGCACAAACATTGATTTTTGTTTCATTTTGTTTTGTATTTCTTTAAATGGCAGCTTTAGATTATTAGGGATTTTGATGCTTAAAAACAGAACTGCAGAATTCTTCACCTGTTTTTAAGAGGGAACTGTGAGCTTTAAAGGAAAGCCAAACACAGTTGCAAGTTGCCAGTCAATGAAACAGTATAAACACCTGCTCATGGAGGGGGCTTCCTCACCCGGAATACAGGACACTGCCCTTGAATCGCTATGAGAAAAAGGTGAGCCTTCATTGCTATCCTTCCAGAAAAACCAGCAGGCTTAAGTGCAGTTAAAGGGGGCAACAAACAGATTCCCTTCTGAGACAGAGATCTAATGCAGCCTCGCTTTCTATTTTTAAAGTGGTAACCAAGCCAGGCGTGGTGGCTCACCCCTGTAATCCCAGAACTTTGGGAGGAGGATGTGAGAGGATTGCCTGAGTCCAGGGATTCGAGATCAGCCTGGGCAACTTGGCAAGACCTCGTCTCTACAATAAACACAAAAATTAGCTGGGCATGGTGGTGCGCACCTGTAGTTCTAGCTACTTGGAAGGCTGAGGAAGAAGGATTACCTGAGCCCAGCAGGTCAAGGCTGCGGTGGCTGTGAGCGTGCCACTGCATTCCAGCCTGGGTGGCAGAGTGAGGCTCCAACTCAAAAAATCAATCATTCCATCCATTCATCCATCCATCCATCCATCCATCCATCCATACATACATACATAAATACATAAAGTGGTAACCACAACAAACACAAATATGGATTGAAGATTGATTGAGTGACTGCTCAAAGTGTTTATTGAGCAATCCAATGATCTATTTAACATGTCGAAACATTTTTCCCTTCCAGGCAGGTGCAGTGGCTCATACCTATAATCCTAGCACTTTGGGAGGCTGAAGCAAGAGAGCCCAGGAGTTCGAGACTAGTCTGAGCAACGTAGCAAGACCTCGTCTCTACAATTAAAAAAAAAAAAAAGAAAAAATTAGCCAGATGTGGTGGCAGGCACCTGTAGTCCCGGCTACTTGGAAGGTTGAGGCCGAAGGATCACCTGAGCCCAGCAGTTCGAGACTGCAGTGGCCTCGATCCTACCATTGCACTCCAGCCTGGGCAACAGAGTGAGACTCCAATTCAAAATAAATACATGAATTTCCCCTTTGCCTATTGGATAAGGCAGTACTTCCCACTGTGGTGAAGAACTTCATTCCTTTTATCCTTCCGTCCCTCCCTCCCGTCTTCTTCCTTCCATTTTTAAAACATCTCCAATATGTTGCAGAGCAATACTTTTGTAACATACAACAAAAATTAAATTATTGGAAAAACAAAATAAACAAAACACATTCATACAAACTATAAATTCTGTTTTTTAAAAAATTGGATTAACAGCCATAAAATTACTCTGTCAAATTGTTAACGCATTTCCAAACTCCTAATCCTAATTGTTGTAAGCTGTAACAGACAATCCATAGACCAGCACTAGTCTGCTTTCCACACTCTGGGAAGTATGGATACTCATACAAAGTATCCACCAACAATAAGAAAACAATTCATAGAGACTTTTAAAGAATAGTTTCAGGATCTATATTGAGCTAGTCCCGTTATAATCTAAAGTGAAGGGAAACTACATCCATTTATATTACGTCTGGAAAAACAAATATGCTAGACAATTGTAGCAAAAAACGAAAAGTTTAACATCAATGATCTCGGTAGCCACCTGATGCCAAACATTTCTAAAGTCATTATTTAATGAGAACTTTTAAAATCATTCATAATTATATAAATGACTTAAAAGTTGGGACTTGAGTTCATTGAAAATACATCTCTGATGCTGGCAAAGTTGGAAACTGTTAGCTGTGCCTCCATTGCAAACCGATTTCTCTAATTTCTATTTTATTCTACATTAGAGAAGGAAAAACAAAACTCAGCTGCCAGTTCACCACAATTTAAGATACCTCAATATGTGAAGATACAAATGTCCTCTCCAAGAAGGTCATGTAGGTTACAAAATATCTTGGAGTAATTCTAGCATATTTAATTTCTCCTCGTATACTTGAATATATTTTAGATCACTAAACAATTAGGACGTAGTTGTAAGTAGAAGGACTTAAAAATTAAAATAGAGGAGAATTTTATTGATTGAACAAACACATAGCATTTACTATGTGTCAGGCACTGTTGTAAAGGCTTTGCAAAAATTAACTCACTAAATCCTCATAACAACCTACGAGGTCAGCTCTGTTTTAATCTTCATTTTGCAGACGAGAGGAAACTAAAGTGCAGAGATGGTGATAGGAGTTGGTAGGTGGTGGAGGCCAGACTTGAAGCCTGGTGGCCTGGCTTGAGGGTCCCACGTGATTCTTCACATACTGAGTGTCTCCTAACTGACAATCATAGAGAGGGACCAATAAAGCATTTCTAGAATCATCGATGTGATTCAACTAGACAATTAAATGAATGGGCATTGTGACCTAAATCAACCATCTCCACGAACATATTTAATTCATGGAACAAGGCAGAAGGCAGAAACCAGACGTGTGACCTTAGATCACTGAAGAATGTGCTATTTACCTGTTCACCCCTTCCTTTAAAAACACATCTCTTGGTGGCTCTTCTGAGCAAGATCACTGTGGTAATATAATGACCATTTGTTTGCCTTTATGCTTTCCTTTGTAAACGTCTGTCCCTAACTAGTTCTTTTTTTTTTTTTTTTTTTTTTAGTTGGAGTCTCGCTCTGTCGCCCAGGCTGGAGTGCAGTGGCATGCTCACAGCCACCACAGCCTCGACCTGGTGGACTCAGTCTTCCAAGTAACTGAAGCCACAGATGCACGCCACCACGCCTGGCTAATCTTTCTATTTATTGCAGAGACAAGTTCTTGCCAAGTTGTCCAAGCTGGTCTTGAACCCCTGGACTCAGGCAATCCTCTCTCCTCTGCCTCTCAAAGTACTGGATGGCAGGCATGAGTCACCATGCCCAGCCATCCCTAACTAGTTCTTTATTGAAGAAAATAACCCCACTTTAACGCTTACATATGTATCATTTGGATATACTCTGGGTCTTTGTGTAGGCAACAGAACCCAAGCAAATACTTCTGGTGTCCAGAGGAGAATTATTATTTGCCATATATAAATCAGAATCTACATATGTCAGTCCTGTTATACTGGAGATATTTACAAGGAGGAGCAAAGATGAATTTAGACAGTAATAATTACAGTAGGGGTCTATTGGCATGAAGTTTAACAAAGGCATTACAGGAACAGAATAGGGCCCTTAATATTTATGAGGGCGATCCAAGAAACCTAGAATTATCGTTTGGAGGGCAGGCCCCTTGTAGTGCAGGCTTCCGCCGGCAGCCAAGTGTTCTAGGAACTCATCAGCCTCAGTATACCAGCTAGCATTGTTGTGAAGGCTGTGTTTGACTTCGGAGATTTTTTGGGGGGGTGGTTTCTTTCAACACGTTTGCCTATTTCATGTTGGGTGATTTATAAGCACATCCGCCCATACTATGCTGAGCGTTCAGTAGTTTTTGACCCAAAATAAAAATGGCATGACTCCCATACCCCACCCTCCCTATTCACCCAATCTCATCTTTAGCGACTTTTAAAAAAAATTTCCCAGAATGAAAAAGTCCTCAAAGTGAAACATTCTGCAAATGTGGAAGAGGTGAAACTAAAAAAATGACAGAAGCATGAAAAGGCATCAAAACGGACGAGTTTAAAACCTGTTTTGAGTGGTGGAAAAAGCATTTCGATAAATGTATTGCATTAAATGGAGAGTAATTTGAAGGGAACTGAAGTTTACACATGTAAAAATAAAAACACAATTCTTTAATAAATAAATTCAGATTTTTTGGGTCCCCCCCATACGCTATTTCTCGAATAGAAAAACTAATAGATGATAACCGAAGAACTGGGATAATTACTAATGCCATAGGAAAAGTTATGTGGAAGTAAAAATGTTAGACCCTCAATTCATATTGGAATCCAACATAAATACAAGATAGAAAAGTTAAATGTAAAAAAGTGAAACCACGACGGAGTGAGACTCCAACTCAAGAAAAAACCCCCAAAACAAAAGCGAAACCTTAGAAAATTACAAGAAAATATGGGAAAGACAAATCTTTGTCTTGATAATTTCTTTCCCTGCTTTTAAGTTAAAGCAATTGCAAAGGACAATTTTAACTAAATAACGATTATTAAAAATATAAATAAAAGTTTTACACGTTTGAGTTCCTAAACATCTATTTATCAAAAACATCATATTAAAATATGAAAGAAAAATTAAAAATATATATGTATCTATACAAGAACAAAACCCTGTGGATATAATAATATAAAAAATCTATGCACATGCCAAAAACAGAACATGCATGGAAGAATTTCAAGTGAAAATATGCATATAAAAATGATCTCTGTAAGAATCAAAGAAATATAAGTTAAAATAAAATGAGATACAGCATTTTACCCATCAGATTTATAACACCTCTAAGTGATTACACGTAATGGCAGAATGAGGTGTGATGAAATGGGCCCACTCAAATATGACTGGTGAGTATTCAAATTGTTGTCCAGAAAGCAGTTTGGTAATATGTAACAACATTTAAAAATTTTTCCTACTATTTGGCACTGACATTTTATTTCTAAAGGTTTTCTTTTTAAAGATTTATGTGGTGGAATATTCATAACCGTATTCAATATATTTATAAACTGTTAGAGATAACTTAAATGTCTAATAATTGAACATTTATGCATTAAATTGTATGCATTTAAACATATATATGCATATAATGTTATATATCTATAAAATGGGATATTATGAATCTATTAAAACATGTTTTGGTAGAATAACTTTGAAAGACTTTCAAAATAAAATAACTGATAAAGGGACATAACAGGCTTTATAGAATGGGATATTAATATTTTCTATTGCCACCAAGGTTTGCAATTGAGTTCACACAGTCTACAGAAAGGTACCATTGTGACAATTTGACAGGAAAGCTGTCTATTAAAATGCCAACAATCTTTTTTTCCTCATTTTTCTAGAAACATCCAGCCTTCTTGGTCTAGCTATCCCTTTTATAATTATCCTTCCTCCCCACTCCGCTCATAATTCTGTCTTCCCACTCTTATTGCAGAAACAACTCCTGCAAGAAAGCATAACTGGGAAGGAAACTCACACTAAGGAATAGCAAGTAGAGGGAGGAGTGTGGCTAACTAGAGAGAGGAGGTCTCCGACGACAGCCGCCCTACCCAGCTCTGATCTGTTCTGGCTATGGCAGACTGTAGTTTGAGTGTTGTCAGATCTTGAGTTTTATGCAAGGATGACAGAAATCCAATTTTAATGTGAATTTTGATTTTAAATTATTGAAATAACATTATACACACACACACACACACATTGAGGGGCTTCAAGTTGTGACTTCTAGCATTCACACTTCTTTGCATGAATGGAAAAAAGACTGGAAAGAAATATGCAAATACAATACAATTATTGGTATAATTTCAATCACTTAATTTTATTTTTTTCACACCTTTTCTAGGTTCTCTCCATGTATTTTTTTATACATATTTTATTTTAAAGACGTGGGGTACAATTCAGGATTAGGTATACAAGGGGACGTCGTACAGGTAAAGTTTGGGCCTCCCTTTAGTCCCCACTTTGCCTAGTTTGAGATCAGCTACCCTTACTGATGTGTCCCCACCCCATTCATGTATCTTTTTATAATCCCAAAACTATGATTTTTTTCTCATATTATTGTATCTACTTAGCGATCCTTTTAAGAGATGCAAAGTAGTTTCAAAAAATGAAGGTTCCTATTTTGAAGTTTGTCTCTAGATCTTGTGTTTTTAAATATATCCACAAAGCTACATTCTGATAGATCATGTTATTATTTGTGAAATCATTATTTCTAAGCTGTCATAATCTTCTTCGAAAAGCAGTGGTTCAAAAATGTGTCTAGCTTTTCTTCCCTTATGACTTGCCCTAATCATTTTTGGCTTGATTTCAGTTGCAGTTTCTGTCTTAAATTGTATCTACCTTCCTTACTTATAGCTAGGTGATGTTTCCTAATCTAGTGGTAAAGTCCATTCATGATACATTTTGGGCAGTTCACCGCCCAACGTGTCTTTTACTACAGAAAATAGTAGAACATTTCATAATTGTCTGCACAGGCTTGGCTTTGGAAACAGAAAAGAAAGCTTTAAGGTTTAAGCCAGCAGTGCCGTGCCATCTCTTGGACGCATGCTTCTCTGGCTAGTCATCTTACAAAGGGGATTAAAAAAAAGAAAAAGAAATGTAGCCAACTAGTACAGTACTTGATCTAGGGAAAAAAAGAATGTAACAGGCTCAGCTGATTGAAGGTAATGATAAAATGACTGAGGAGAACTGCAAAACTCTCTTTTATGTAGGCACAAAGAATGCTTTTCACTAAGCTCAAAATAAATTAATTACAGAATCACAATAATCTTTACACACATTCCACCCCCCCCTTGGTGTCTTCGTTTATAGGATGAGGCTTTATGGGAAAAAAAGCCTGTTTGACCATTTCTCTCCATTTATAAGGCTTGTGTTTTATGAAAATTGGAAAAACAGAGAGAAAAATCTGGATTTCATTTTTAGCCGGGAATTGTTTTTTTCTAATTTCTCTATTTTACTCTAAGTATGTTCTGTTTTTAAAAGTATTAAATCAAAAGAGAAATTGTCCAAATGATAATAGCATACAAACAACTGTAGTCTAGCTATTAGGCTAGCATGACTGGACCAGAAAACATTATAATTCATTTTCAAAGAAAAACTTGATATAACCTTTAAGATGAGAAATGGATTTTTAAAAATAGTGTGTGATATCAAACCTTAAGGGCTTTCTTCCCACTGAAGCATTAAAAAGTGAGAATTCTGATTTCTTGTTGACAATGTTTAAATGAATATGCCAATTTATAATTACAAATGCAAGGGGGAACGTTTTATAACTGAATATTTAACACATATTAAAGTTCTAACACAAGCCACATAATTTTTGTCCCATTTTGTTCTTGCTTTCTCTCTATGAAATGAGTATTTCACATCACTTACTTGAAAACTAATAATAGGTTTCTGAGATGAAGAGTTTACTATGAAAATTGTCCAGGGGTGATTAGTGCAGTGGCTCACACCTATAATCCCAGCACTTAGGAGGCCGAGGTGGGAGGATTGCTTGAGCCTAGGAGTTTGAGACCAGCCTAGGCAATGCAGTGAGACTCAGTCTCTACAAAAAAAAAATTCAAAAAATTAGTCAGGCATGGTGGTGGCTGCCTGTCGACCCAGCTACTCAGAAGGCTAGGATGATGCACTTCAGCCTGGGTGACAGACTGATAACCAGTCTCAAAAAAACCCAAAAAAACCAAAAACCAAAAAACAAGCAAACAAACTATATATATATATATAAAACCATATATATATATGGGTCTGATTAACTCTATAGCCTTTCTTTGTGTGTGTCTGTCTGTGTATGTGTGTGTTTTAATAACATAATCCTCAAAGGAAAATAAAGATTGAAAGGAGTAGATGGTAAACATTTCCTGTAGAGGCAGAGGGTAGAGAGTGGTTACATTCACTATATTTATGACCTTCACTTTGCTAAGTATGGGACACTCCTCATTCCTATAGAACCTCAAGCAAGATGGCAGACCACCTGGTCAGGATGGAATCATGTTATCCCCTCCTTTTCTTTACTGCCTGGTGACCTCCTGAAAATTAGGTGAGGCTATTTCTTTCCCCTCAACTTGATTTCCATTCAAGAAGTTGGATCACAGAGCATAGGAAACTTGTAGTAGCAAACTGAGAAATGCAGAAATACTTCAGGATTTCTACTCCATATTCTTTTAAAAGAATTATCCCTTTATAGGGATTTTTTTTTTCCATATGGATCACAAGGTGTGATTGAAGACTTCTCATTGTCAAGATCTACGTTATAATTGACCAACTATGTACTTTGCTGATGTCATAGCTTTGGGTCATTTTTATTGCCTCTTGAAAATACCCAAGGCCAAAAACCTATAGGTTGATAGTCCAAAGGAAATTGTAATTCATGGTAACACTTAATGTGGGCATTATCTCATTTGACACTCACATTAAATGCCGTATAAATTAGTATTGTCCTTGTGGTACCAATGAGGAAAGTGGCCACCATAGCTTTCCAGAGTGGTCATGAGCAATTGCAGTGCCTGTGTGGCTGACTTCAGACCTACCTACGCTCTTTACCAGTGGTTTTCGACCTTGGCTGGGAGTTTTTACTTTATTATTTTTTTAAATTTACTTTTCAACTTTGGAGGTTCTGCTTGCAGAAAACATTTCTTTTTAAAAGTATTTTTTCTAATTGACAAAGATTGTATATATTTATGGTGTACAGCCTCAAGTTGTGAGAGAAAGAGAAATATAGTGTGGAATGGCTAAATAAAGTCATTTGACATATTTATTACCTCACATACTTATCATTTTTTTGAGGTGAGAACACTTAAATTCTACAATCTTACCAATTTTTAAGCATACAAGACTTTGTAATTAACTATAGTTCCCATGTTGTATAATGGATCTCTGGAACTTATTTCTCCTAACTGAAGTTTTGCATCCCTTGACCAACATCTCTCCAATTCTCTTCCCCAGCCCTCCATACTCTGGTAACCACCATTCTATCCTCTGCTTCTATGAGATAGTCTTTTGGATTCCATATTGGTGATGCAATATGTACCTTTCTGTACCTGGTTTATTTCACCTAATAGAATGGTTCATCCATGTTGCCATATCCAGGTTTGTCCATGCTATCACAAATGACAGGATTTTCTTTTTTAAAAAAATAGTATATGTGTATATATGTATACCTCATTTTCTTTTTGAGTTGGACTCTCACTCTGTTGCCCAGACTGGGGTGCAGTGGCACGATCCTGACCACCGCAGCCTTGATCTGCTGGGCTCTGGCGATCCTTCCACCTCAGCCTTCCAAGGAGCCGGAACTACAGGTGCACACTACCATGCCCGGCTCATTTTTGATTTATTGTAGAGATGAGGTCTCACCAATTGCCTGAGTGGGTCTTGAACCAGCGGGCTCAAGCAATCCACTCACCTCGGCCTCTCAAAATGCTGGGATTACAGGCTGAGCCACTGAGCCTGACCACCTCATTTTCTTTATCCATTGGACACTTAGGTTGATTCCACGTCTTGGCCAGTGTGAACAATAATGCAATAAACACGGGAGTGCAGATAACTCTTCAACATCGTGATTTTACTTTATTCGGATATATAACCTGTAATGGGATTGCTGGTTATATCATAGTTCTGTTTTGGCTAGGAGCTTTTAAACTCTCAATATCCAGGGAGCCCCAAAATTGAAATAGAATCTCTAAGGGTGGCATCCAGGAATCAGTATTATTTACCACTTCCAGCACATGCTAATGTGACAGGTGGGTTGGGCACTGCTGTACTACATGGTGATTAGTGATCACCATGGAGAGTCAAGGTGAAGATGGGTTGAAACTCAAACCCGAGTCAAGTGCATATGGAAGGTTTATGAATCTTCATGCTGTCTTTGACAGTAATCCTTCAGGATGGTTTTATCATGCAAATACAGTACAATTCAATTTGAAAAACTTAAAACTATATAATTAAGCACTTTCAATTATAGTATTTGTGATTACCATTAAGCACATTTGGTTGTAGGTATTCATGGGTACAAGCCTGCCTATATGAAACCTGGCAGTGCAGGTGAGGGCCCGCAGGGGTGGGGACTCACACTCTGTCAGCCTCCCGTCCAGGTGAGATGGGTTGAAGTGTGTTCAGCTAAAATCTCAAGTCATCTAAATCCCAGAAACATTGACCCAAAGGCAGCAAGTTTGAGATCATGACCTCTAGTTCTTATTTTTCCTGAAGACACTCCTGCTTGGAGACTGAAAATATTGTTACTTAACTGTATAGATGGTCAGATATTCTAGAAATAGTATTGTATTCATTTCCCAGGGCTGCTGTAACAAGAAGTATCACAACCCAAGTGGCATCAAAACAGAAGTTTATTATCTCATGGTTCTGGAGCCTGAAAGTCTGAGCTCAAGGTATCAGCAGGGTTGGTTCTTTCTCAGACTTGAGAGCTATTCTGTGCCATGACTCTCTTCTAGCTTGTGGAAGCCTTGGGCATTCCTTGACTTGAAACGGCTGTCTTCTCCATCTGTCTTTACATTGTCTTACCTCTGTACCTATACCTGTGTCTGTGTTCAAATTCTCCTTCTATAAGGACACAGTCATATTGGATTAGGGCTCACCCTAATAACCTCATCTTAAGTTGCTCTTCTGCAAAGATCCTATTTCAAAAAAAAGGTCACATTCTCAGGTATTGGCAGTTAGGACCTCAATACCTTTTTGGAGGGACACAATTCAACCCATAACCAATACTTTCTGCCAACCAAAAGAAGTTATCACTAGATAGAAAGAGTGGAAATCCCTGATGAGAGGAAATTTCTTATTTTTTCTAAAAAAAAAAAAAAAAAGAAGAATCATACCATAAACCTATGTACAATTTTAGTTTTTCTCTTTAATTTTATTTTATTATAGAGATGTGAATTTTAAATACTATAAAACATACTTGTCATAACTTAGCTCATGGTAGCCCTTTAGATATACTAAATAAATTTTAAAGTCCGAAAGATTAATTAAACGCTTTGAGGTCACACTAATAAGGGAGGAGTTCATGGTTATACTTCAGTCATCCAATTCTACCCATATCTACTGTTCTTCCCAAATGAATAAATGAATGGTCCAGTCAGACATCCCAAACTATAAGGCACAATGGTTGAGGAATCTCAGACGAACTGAGCTGACATCACAAGAGCCTGAACGTTCTGGTCAAAAGAAGACAAAAGAGAATGACCCCCTCAGAAAGCGGAGCATTCATGAGGAGACATGGAGGAAAAAAGTAAAACACGATGTTATCGCTTTATGGATTTTTAAAATAAATACTGTTTACTGGCAAGAGGGAAAAGGATGCTGGGATGGTTATTTTTGTCAACCTGATTGGGTTATGGGGTGCCCAGATTAACCATTGTTTTTTTGGTGCATCTGCAAAGGTATTTCTAGATTGAATTGGTGAACTCAATAAAGTACATTGATCTTCCCAGTGTGGGTGGGCTTCATCCAATCCATTGAAGGCCTGAATGGAACAAAAATACAGGGGAAGGAGGAATTGCCCCCTTTGTTCTGCCTCACTAATTGAGCTGGGATTTGTACCATTAGCTCCCTTGTTTCTCTGGCCTTTGGACTCTAGATGAATTACACCACTGGCTTTCCTGGGTTGTCTGCTTGTAGCTGGCAGACCTTGGGACTTTTCAGTCTCTATAGTTGCATGACCAATTTCGCATAATAAATATCTTCCTATATACAGTTGTAACTCAGTATCCACAGGGGGATTGGTTTTAGTATCTCCACAAATATCAAAATCTTCAGATGCTCAAGTTTCTGAATAAAATGATATAATATTTGTATATAACCTACATCCTTCCCTAGACGCTAAATCTCTAGATTACTTGTAATACTTAATACAATGTAAATGCCATATAAATAGTTGTTATACTGTGTTGCTTTTAAAATCTGTATTGTTTTTATTGCTGTATTGTTTTGTTAGGTTATTTTCAATCCATGGTTGTTGAATCCACAGTTGTGGAACCTGTGGATACAGAGGGCTGACAATATACAACCATGTGTTTTTGACAATGGAGATAATTTCTGAGAAGTGTGTTGTTAGGTGATTTCATCATTGTGCAGACATCAGCATGTACTTACATAAATTCAGAAAATATAGACACACCTAGGCTATATGGTATAGTCTATTGCACCCAGGCTACACACCTAAACAGCGTGTTACTGTACTGCATACTACAGATGTTATAACACAATGGCAAGTATTTGTGTGTTTGAACACAACCAAAGAAAAAAATTATGTAAAATTATGGCATTATAATTTGATGAGACCACTGTCATATATGCAGGCTGTCATTGATGGACATGTCATTCATTACATGGTGCATGACTGTATACATTATTCCTTCTATATTTCTGGAGAACACTGACTAATTCAAACACTGAAGACTGTTTTTCTTGGTAAGTGAGTTCATTGTTAAAGTCTGCTTTCTTTGTGGAATGATCTGCTTTCTTAGTGTTTCTGTGATGACTAAAAAAAAGTAGAATGTTTTATCAACGAGGCATGTTGCTTTTTGAAACCCGTTGAGCCCCAAGTGAAGTACTTACTCAGCATCTGTAATAACCTCAACTTAATACCCATTGGCATGTTAAGCTAATTAGAGTTGTGTTGATATGTAGGATTCTAGATAGTGTTGACAAATATAAACCCTTGCAAATGCCAGAGGCTATCACTGTTTGAGCTTCTTGGCTTTAGAAGTGTTTCCTCTGTTATCAAACCATTCTTAAACAAGGATGGGAAGAGATCTCTCAAATTCACCATGTGTATGAGGGAGGACCCCCCCAAAAAACCAGGATTATTAGTTGGAGGATGAGCCCCTTGTAGTACAGACTTCCCCTGCTGGTTAAGTGTTCTAGGAATCCATCGGCATCAGTGTACCAGCTAGTGATGTTGTGAGAGGCTGCGTTCGGCTTCAATGGTTTTTTTTTTTTTTTTTTTGAGTCTTTCAAAGCATTTGCTCATTTCATGATGGGTGATCTGTGAGTGCAACTGTCCTCACCATGCCGAGTGTTTAGCAGTTTTGACCACAAGCTGCATGACCCTCATGCTCTACCCTCTCTGTTCACCTGATCTCATCCCAAGGGACTTTTTTCTGTTTCCCTAGATGAAAAAAGTCCTCAAAGGAACTTTGTGGAAGAGGTGAAACAAAAATCAGCAGAAGCACTGAAAGGCATTCAAATGAATGGGTTCAAAAACTGTTTTGAGCTGTGGAAAAAGCATTTTGATACGTGTGTTACATCAAATGAAGAGTACTTTGAAGGAGACTGAAGCTTAAACATGTAAGAATAAATATACAATTTTTAAAAATTGTATATTTAAAAAAATTCCAGTTTTTTTTTTGTTCCCCTTATATTGCTAATCTGGCAACACCAAGAAGCATTGAGCATCTACCCTTGTCTGTAAAATGCCCTGGGTAAGTGCCTCCAGGAATCATTTATTCTTATTTTTGTGAGATATGCACAGAATTTGGGTGAGATTAGAGGCTTTATAAAATGGTCATTTGGTTCTAGACTCTATAATAAGATGAAATGAAACAAAACAAGTACCAGAATGTTTGAATTATATCAGATGCCCAAATATACGATTAAAAAGGAACTTTTCTCAAAGGAAGTGTGGGCTATTCCTCTTAGAAAAAAATAAAACTCAACAAAACTCTCTACTATTAGAAATATCAGTACTTAAGGTAGACAACAATTTTATTAGAATTCACCCTTCTCGGCTGGGTTCGGTGGCTCAGCCTGTCATTCCAGCACTTTGGGAGGCCGAGGTGAGTAGATTACCTGAGCCCGTGGGTTCAAGACCAGCCTGGGCAACTTGGTGAGCTCTCATTTCTACAATAAATCAAAAAATTAGCCAGACGTGGTAGCGCATGCCTGTAGTTCTGGCTACTTGGAAAGTTGAGGTGGAAGGATCGCTGGAGCCCAGCAGGGTGACAGTAGAGTGGCCGTGAATGTGCCACAGAACGCCAGCCTGGGCAACAGAATGAGACTTAAACTAAAAAAAAAAAAAAAAAAAAAGGAATTTGTCTTTCTCTTCCTCCATTCCCATCTAATCTACACCCTCATCTCTGGTCACCTTTAATTTCCAGGCCCAACCAAACCTTTCCAAAGTGATCCACTGAATGCCTTTGGGAAGGATTTTATACCTTAGATTGTCAGAAGTTTTTAAAAATAGCTTTCAGGTCAATGAGTCCATTTTCTAGAAAAAAGAAATTAAAACATGGAGGGAGAGTTGAGATCAGTGATTCTCAATCCTGACTGCGCTTTAGAATTTCTTGGGGGAAGTATTTTAAAAATACCAATTCCTGGGCCGCATCCCAGAATATTTGAATTCAGATCTCTTGAGATGAGGCCGTGAACATCTGCTTAAGAAAGCAACTCTCCTCAGATGAATACGATGGAGACTGAAGTATGAGAACCCTGGGGCTGCATGTTCACGATCACACAGCGTGTCCCCAACAGAACTGGGCCTAACGCTTGATTGCAGAAAGTTTCGCACAGCCACAGAAAGTGAAGGGGGTGAGGCCAGGAGCAAGAAGAAAGGGAAGAGAGAGAGAAAAACAACGAAGGGAGGAGAAACAGGAGGGTCTGTAAACATGGAATGAAAGGGGCTGAAGAATAAAGGCGCCCACTGCTCCCCCATCAGGCCCTGGCTTGAGTAAGGATTTTACTTTTGCAGAGTGCAGGGCCCTCATTTTTAGTCCTCGCTCCACACTAACCATCCGTTGTTGCGTTAACTGACTGTGTAGAAAAGGCCTGTGAGCTGGGCGTGGTGGCTCATGCCTGTAATCCCAGCACTTGGGGAGGCGGGGGTGAGAGGATGGCTCGAACCCAGGGCTTCAAGACCAGTTTGGGCAACTTGGCAAGACCGCATCTCTACACTAAATCAAAGAAATCAGCTGGGTGTGGTGGCATGGGCCTGTAGTTCCAGCTACTTGGAAGTTCGAGGCAGAAGGATTGCCTGAGCCCAGGAGGTCGAGGCTGCAACAGCCGTGAGTGTGCCATTGCGCTCCAGCCTGGGTAACAGAGTGAGACTCCAACTCAAAAAAAAGAGAAAGAAAAGAAAAGAAAAAGAAAAGAACTATGGCAGAAAAAGCGGGCAATCTAGAAAATCGTGACATTTCTGACTCCTGAGTTTCTAACCTATTCCTTAAACCTTAAAGATAGTCTACTACGTGTGAGGATCAAAAGAACACGGTGAACTCTAATCCATTCTACAGATGCAAGACGTGGGGAGATGACACAGTGTAGGGAGGTGACAAAGGGGTGAAGGAGGAAAGGTGACTTGCACTTGGTCAAATGCACGTTACCTGTTAGATTCTTTACAGATGACTTAGACGAGAGTCCCCACTCAGTGTCCTCGCTGACCTATCTCTGTTTTTTCAGTGTTGGACCTCAGTGGAGACAGTGCTGAGGTAAATTCATTAGCGAGGCCTGATGTGGGATTCAACCGGCCATCAAGACCTATTATCCACCTTCATTTTGAAGCTCAAATATCTTCTCCTCCATGAGGGCTTCGTGGACTCCCAGCACAATATTAGTTGTTTCCTCCTGCATTCCTACTGTTCCATATGTGTACCTCCACAAAAGCCCATTTCTCCTTCGTTATCTGTATCCTTGTCTCTCTCCCCCCCAACAGACTATAATTGTCAAGGTTCTTAATTATGGCTCATTTTTTAAATTCTAAAACATAATTCATTTATTTATACTTTTTACATATATTTATTGATCATCTATTATTGCAAGAACTTATGCTGTGGGTGAGGCAGGGGGTGTGTTACCATAAGGCAGTTATGGTTTCCTTAGAGAAACAAACAAGTAAACAGGTGTGGGCTCTTCAGTGTAATAACGGTGGCAATGCAAGTCTCAGTTCGCAACTCAGGTGTACAAGAAATATGTCTCTATTTCTCTTTAATTTGGCTTTATTTATTTTTTGAGCTCCCATTTCACCAGGGCAGTTCAGTTAATTCTCAGTGCAGTCGTAATTTCTCTCCCTTTCCTGTAGCTTGGTCTAAATTCTAGGAGCTTGTAATTTGCCAAGGTTTTGTAGGTAAGTGAGTCCCCTGATGTTTGCACTCTCTGTCTGTGCATGTGTTTGCTTGGATATCTGTACAGAAAGTCACTGAGATGTCTCATATTTTTGCCAACCTGGCCCCTCCAGGTTGGTTGGGCAGCTCCCTCTCTTGGGTCATTGGATCGGCTTTAGATTGCTGTCAAATCTTCCCCATCTGTCACTGTGCCCCCCAAAGAGGAATACATTTCTCATCCCCCCACACCCTTTGACCCCTCTCCGGCCTCATAAACTCAACGGTAGTTTTGCTGTCACTATGATCAATGCTTTCCAAAAATGGAGTACAGGCCTCCTTTCTCCTAAACCTAACTGTGCCAGTGTCTATACTCATCAGGAAACAGGGCTTTCTGCTTGATTCTTGTAGGGGGTAACTTTAGAATGAGACTTGAAATCACCAAGTAGAAAAGAGGTGTGGCCCAAGGACCTCTGTGCCAGCAGAGAGAACAGCTCTGTGGGAGGTCAGAGGACAGGAAGGCAAGGAGCTGTGGATAGCTCGTTAGGGTTGGTGCAGGGCGAGAGCCAGGGAGTGATATAAAATCAGCTTAGAGAGGTAAGCAAGGGTCAGATCATGAAGGGCTGTGGATTCATGTTTAGGATTTCAGTTCATCCTCTAGGTGACGGGGGCTAGGGCAGGGCACCACATAGGGATTTAAGCAGGGGAGCATATAACCGCTTGCACTTCGGAAATGTCACCCTGACTGCAGTTGAGACATGGTCTGGAAGGAAGCAAGACTGGAGGCGGGGAGGGCAGATAGGGAGTGTGGCATTGATCTAAGCAGCAGTAGAGAGAGGATCGGAATCAGGGCAGGGTTGGGGAGAGAGAAGAGGCGGGTAAACAGAAATATGCCATTAAGGTAAACTCAAACTGAACTGAGTGACTGGTGGGATGTTAGGGTGAAGGGGAGAGCAGAATGAGGTATGATATCTAGGATTCCAGCTTCAACAGCTTGTTAGATGTGGCTGCATCCTTTGAGACCAGAAGTGTGGAAGGAGAGGTGATTAAGAATTCAGTTTGGGGGCAACTGAATTTGTAGCACCTGGTGACATCCACGTAAAGATGCACAGCGGTCAAGCATCTGCCAAGCCCGGAGCATGGGGGAGATCAGGACGTGGGGATCAATGTGCGTGGGGATCATTATAACTGAGATGTATTTAAAGCCAGTGAATTGGAAGAGATTTTCCTCATCGGGTCAGTGTGTAAAGTAAGGAGACATTAGGGCCAAGAATAACGATACTGAGGAATACCAGTCATGGAAGGTATGTGAAAATGAGAAGAATCATAAAAGAGAGGAATTAGGAAGCGGGCAGAGCACAAGAATTAAAACCTAAAAAAGAAGGAGAATGTGGCACTCCAGAAAAATAAATATTTGAAGAAGATGGGAGTGGGCGACTGGGCCACATAGCATAGAGGAGAAACGAACAGAATGCGGTGAGCTCAGCCTCCCAGAGGACGTGTTGACCTTCACTAGGTCGTTGTTGGAAGAGCCAGGGCAGGAAGCCAGGTGGCAGTTGGCAAGGAGCGAGTGGGGCATAAAGAAGCCATCATCAGGTCATGTAGTGTCGCTGATTAACTCTCCTCAGTGGTCTCCTATCTTCCATGTGATGCGTAGAATCAAATCAGGAATTCTCACCAGGACCTAGGAAGCCCTCACGCCCTGCCCATCACCTGTCTCTGCGATTCCATCCCCTACTTTCTCTCGGGACCACCCACAGCCCTAGGGCCCTCTTTTCTGTGCCTCAGACAGGCCAAGCTCATTCCTATGTCAGAACATTTGCAGTGGCTTCTTCCCTCAAGTATTTTCAAGTCTGTCTCCTCCTATTCCAAGTGTTAACTCAAAAATCACCTCACTGAGAGGCCGTCCCTGGTCACTCTAGAGAAAACACCGCCAGTGCCCCCAAACTGCTGTCTCCCTCTCACCACACGATCCTGTTTTAGCTTCTTCATAGTATGTATCCACTTTCCACGTGTGCATTATCATTAAATTGCCTATACCTGCTGTGTGCTTCTCTCCGTCCAATGTAGGCTCCTTCAAGTCAGGACCCCATCAGTCATGTTTGAAATTGTATTCCCAGTACCAAAACGGTGCTAAGTTTTAACGCACATTTGTGCATTAAAGATTTCTCTGCTGATTGAAAAAGCAGTAGCAGCACATGCAGAAAATCCTTTGGAAAAAGTTATGAGGCAGCATGGAGGGTCTAGTTCAGATTTAGGATGATGAATCCCTAGTAACAATGAACTTGGCTGATCCTCTCCATACAAGGCAGAGTGTGGAATTGGATGGGCATTGTCATTTTGTTGTGAATATGGGGAGGATAATGATGGAAAAGATGGACAGTGGGTCTGGGCCACGTGGGAAGGAAGGGAAGAGAGAAGAGCCTTCATAGCCAGGGGAAAGGTCAAGATCAAAAGCCTGGAAAATCCCAGAACTGTGGGGCATGGGGGTGGGGGGGGCGGGGTGCTGAGCTTTGAAAAATACCCCCAGCGTTTCCAATGTCGTTGGTTTAAAGTGTTTGCATTTTTGTAAAAAGTCCCCCAGGTAATTCTAATATACAGCCAGGGTTGAAAAACCACTGAAGTCAAAGAACAAATGTAGTCAGATGTACCAAGTTAAAGGTCAGTGTGCTTGTCAAATAGTGAGCCTTATATTTTTCCAGTGGCTTGTTTTTAACCAACGCAACATGCTAAGCTTTAAATCCAAGGAATATGCCTAGCTGCATATAAACGCCTATAGAAACTTTGAATGTCATAATTACATCAGACCACATCCTAAACCACAACATGAAGCCAAAACCTTTCAGTTGAAGTGTTGCCATTTGAAAGTTACGGGAGAATTTTAGTTTCACTTTCTATTCCTTTCTTTGTGTATGTATCAATGTCTACAGTGGTGGGGTCTTCAGAGAGACTTACTCAGGCACAGAATGCAATAAGCCCTCCCCGAAAAGCCTTCAAAGGTGGTTGAATAAAAAGGCAGGGAATTATATTCCCTCTCTTATATTCATATTCCTTGAAAATCGCCACGTTTGTGTTTAAAAAGACGTCCTATACATTTTCACACCAAGTGGCAGATCCTATTTACCAAAGAAATGCTAAATCAGCATGTCAGTTTAAATTGCCTTATGCTGTCTCCCATTCAGATTTGATAATATAAATCTTTAAAGGTATACATTTTAATGAAATGTTATTCATGCACTAAATTTTCTTCTACTGTATAGAAATTAAAAGCTACATTTCTCTGGCCTAGAGCTAACTTTTTATGACTCCCATGGCATTCTCTTTTTTATCTTGATTTTTTAAGATGTTCAAATAAGTGAGTTTTCTTTTTACTTGACACATTTTCACATATGTTGCCTTGATCTTTCTCATCTTTTGCCCATATGGGAGCCTTCCTAGGAAATAAAGGATCTGTATTTAATTATCTCATGGGGACAATTTAAAGGGAAATCCAGGGCTTCTCCTCGATAGTTCTGCCTTAAGGAAGAATAAGAAGCAGTGGAGAGCTTACAGCTTTTGGCTGTTGATAGAGATTTCTCACGGTTCCCTCTGTGATAGCACTGAGCCCACCTGTTCACTTGGGCACAACCCAAGCTCATTGACTCAGACCCTCATTTGTGAATCCTCATATTGGGATTAGCTGCAGTGCTTATCACAAAGGATTGCTTGGCAAATTAAAAATTAGAAAAAGATATAAGAGATAGTGTTTAAATTGAGACCAATTAACTGTGTGTAGCTTTAAACACTTAAAAAGTATCCATACATGCTGAGTAACCTAAACCTGATTTAAAAAAAAATCTAGACTCACAAAATTTACATGTTGCAGTTGAAACTAGGTTTAGAGAGCTCAGAAGATTCATCTCAAGATCATGTAGCTGGAGAATGGCAAAACCAAAAGGCAAGCTTCCAGAGTTCCTGGTATGGAATACTTCCTTCCAAATTCTTTACTAAAGACAGGTCCTCAGAATACTCTTAAACTAGTTACAGTTATTTTTGTTCTTGAATGTAATAATAATTCTGGTAAGATACAGTCTACAATCTGTACCTTTTCCCTAAGTCAAACTGGTCTTCCTATTGAATAATCACAGTAGTGAAGTGCAATGCTAGACTGCTCTGATATAAAACATGGGTTCGTAAAAGGTTTTCCCATCCATGCAGAGACATGAACCCTGAGAAATGAATGATAGGCTGATGTACTTAGGAAGAATTTGCCTTACATATATGCATTCATCAGGATGGTTTTAGTTGTAAGTGACTGAAACTGATGTTGTTGCCTCCCGTAACTGGGAAGAATACTGGGACATCATACAGGATTGAAGAAGGAACTTCAGGAAAGAGAATCAGGGATAAGAATTCAAGCAGAGACTCATGGAATTTGTGCTTACTTCTGCTTGACTTTGTTCCGTAGACAGACTTTTACCAACATCTGGGATGATGGTACTGGTGGCCCAAGACTTACAACACAATGGCAATATCACTGTAAACTGTGGCTTCCAAATCTGTTTCTGAATTTTAGAGAAAGTCTCCAATTGACCTTGCTTAGGTGAGGAATCTCACTGTTTTGATTTGAGGACCTGGAAGAAGGTTTATCTACTCCCTCATATTTCTCTCATTGACCTGACTTTTTAATGGAGGAATTTACAAAAAATTAGAATGCCCAGTGCTCATCCCGGAGCCTCTGCATCAGGATTTCTTAGGGTGGAGCCCGGGGAAGGCTTAGCGTTGAAACAGGTGATGCTGATACATCCCTAGATAAGAAGTACCATTTCAAGTCATTATCATCAGAAGCCTATTTTCTGGGATGGATAACATATCAAGCATTCATCAGCCATCAACATCTTACCATGAATTAGTTCAACAGATTAGCTGAATTCACTTAGCTGAATTTCAAAATCATGATACATAGGATGAATACAATTTGATGAGGAAGAAAAGAGGAATTAGGGCTGGCACAAATGGGACATTCAGGTGGGGAGTAGGGGATATGATGGCGTTGCAGTAGGGCTCTGTGCAGTTAAGAATGATCTGAACCTCATATTTTATTTTCTGGCCCATATCTACTTTTCTGGCTCTCTCACCTTCTCCTTCCTAGTATACTTTCCACAGTGTTGTCTCTCCTGACAGACTTTGAGCTCAGCAGGACAAGGGTCACATCTTTAATCTCTATACTCTCAGTCTGCAGCACAATGCCAAGTTCATGCAAAATATATAATAAATATCTGCTGTATTGAACTGAAGAATACCTTGGAGAGACAGTCTCAAAAGGATGAAGAGAATACAGAAAAACTGGAAGTGATAAGAAGGCAACCACCCTCCTTGCTTATGTTATGATTTTGTTTATAGCAGAGCATATATTTGCCAGTCAGAAAGAACAGAGGGAATATGCATTATTGGCACTATGACTGATCCTCTTTTTTTTTTTTTTTGAGTTGGAGTCTCACTCTGTCGCCCAGACTGGAGTGCAGTGGCCACTCCCAGTCACCGCAGCCTCGACCTGCCGGGCTCCGGCGATCCTTCCGCCTCAGCCTTCCAAGTAGCTGGAACTACAGGTGCGCACTACCATGCCTGGGTAATTTTTAAAAATTTATTGTACAAATGAGGTCTCTCCAAGTTGCCCAGGCAGGTCTCGAATCCGCAGGCTCAGGCAATCCACTCACCTCGGCCTCCCAAAGCACGGGATTACAGGCTGAGCCAACGAACCCGGCCTGACTGATCCTCTTGACCGTGCCTGTTTCTAGGACCTTGGGTTACTAGTTCCTGCCTAGTAGCTGCTGTATGAATCAATTCTGCATGGGTTCCAACCAAATTCATGGAGCTAAAATCCTTCTAGCACTTTACTTCATGTCTCTACCACATATCCGCTACCCTTGGCTTTTGCTGCTGAGGTATGAGAGGCCATTGAGATGTTATTCAAGAACCCAGGAATCCATGCAATCCAGGAAGATAGGATTTTTGACCAGTTGGATATAGAAGCTGGCAAACATATTCTTACTGCCTTCTTCCCACAGATGGAGTGTCTGAAGATGGAGTTATTTATATTGCCCCCTAAAGGATGCTTCCATGAGGCTGAGCAGTTAACCATGTAGAATACAAGAAGCCTTACTAACGTACTCTGAACGGGCTCTCTTTTTTTCTCTGTCTCCCTCCTTCTTTGCCTCATCCCACTTCTCTTGGAATAGACTTCCTCATAAAGCAACAATATAAATGTTTTTATTTATTTTATTATTAACTTTACAAATCCCAAGCTGTGCTTTCTGAGAAATCCAGGCTCAGGCAGTTGGTACCACGCCCTTGAAAACATACACCCAGGTTGGTATTTTGGAGGCGCTTGATTTGGAATCAGGCCTCAGTACATCCAGAAGACAGGAAAAAGAGACATGAACAGGAGACCCAGTTTATTCTGTCACCTACTTCCAAAGTAATTATACCGTCTTTTAACTCACAGCTACAGTGTCATGGCGATAGGGGCAGCGGTAGTGGTGGTAGGGTTATTTATGATGATTAGGGACTGGTTTATAGTTCACAGGTAGGTTGGTGCTAGCCAAAACTGGACTAATGCTACATTTCAGCTCCAGACAAGCATATCCCCGAGACACAGAGATGAAGATAGCCTTATCATGAGAACTTCCAGCAGCACACTTAGTCATTCCTGTGGTATTGATAGAGAAGCAGCCTGAAAGACAAATATCTATGGACCCTTGGTAGTGCGGGATGGATTGGTTTGTTGGTTGCTCAGGGGCTTAGAAGGAAAGAGATTGAAAAATCGGTGGCGATGCCGTCTGGGGAAGACATATGTGAGGGGGCATTTGTGAGTGGGCACAAAGCATGCAAATCTTTGTGTCTCATGGTAATGCCCACTGAAGAATTGCCACTGAAGTAGAGGCTTAAAAATCCCGACGGGGCAGGATGACTCATTCTGTGCATGTCAACCAGTCTCTATCTTTGGCAACCCGGCGTAGGTGAAATGGGCCCATGAGCAGAGTGGGCGTGGTGGCAGGGGTGACAGTGAAGCTTGAGCCCAGCAGCACGAGATTTCTCTCACCAGGCTGATCTAGCCCCTGCTGCTGAATACCCAACCTCTTGGCAGCAGAGACAAAGACGTGGTCTCTGAGACCTCACATGGCTCTGTGCCTCATGAAATCCACTTAGACACTTGTGGCACATGCCTTACACCAGACTTCTTCCATCCTGGTGGAGGCAGCCAGGTGTCCCTCCCAGGATCCCCATCTTTTTCATGTATGGTTCCTAATCCCTCTTCTCAAGGCCTCCACCCCTATCCACATAAAATCATCCCACACATATTTGATGACAAGGGAAGTACAATGGCAGGCCAACAGCAACAGAATCATCTTGTTACCCTAGGTGACTCATCACCAGAACAGCTGACCTTGAAGGACTCAGCTAAGGCACAGCATCGGTGAAACATTACCTAGAATCCGTGAACCTGGGAACCAATGGGGCAGAAATAGGATTGATTCCTCTCACTATCCATCACTCAATAACCAGATTATGAAATTTGTGCTTCCTGTCTCTGCAATCTCAGTTTCCACCAAATTAGAAGTTCTGGTTTCTGGGATTAGCGGATGGGATACTTCCCTGGGGCAGTTTGTTTCTCGGGTCACTGTGCCAGAGTTATTGTAAATTGTAAAATACATTGTAAAGTTATTGTAAATCGATAGCTTGATTCTGACTCTCACAAAGAAGTTGGAGAGCTGCATGCACAATGGAGTGGGGAGAATGTCTCTGGGACCCAAGAGAAAAGAGGCAATGGCACCAACTATAGCCCAACAGAAAAATGACAACCAGTCCCAGGGATGGAGGTCTGGGTCACCCCATTAGGTAAGGAACAGGGAGAGGCCACAGTGCTGGCTGAGCGTGACAGAAACCTGGAATGGGTAGTGAAGGATGAATTTCAGTCATGGCCTCTGGACCAACTGCCATGGGTTGCTTCACCAAGCTTTTAACTTGAAGTCTTTCTCAGAGATCGAGGTTGGCTGCCACTTGAAGGGTAATCTCTGACTGGTTTCTGTTTCCTCCTAGGACATCTCGTTCTCACAACAATGAAGCTCGGATTGTCGTCGGGGTTCCAATACATTGCAAGCATGCAGATGAGTCTGCCGGATGGGTCTCCAGGTCCCCCAGGCCCACGGCCACCTACTCTGGCCCATCCCCTGCAGTAGGACCAGCTCTGCTTGGGTTCTGGCCAATTTCACACAGGCACAACTCAACAGCACCTTATGTTATTCCGCCGAGCACCTCTCACCTCGTGCCCCGGTGCCTTCTATTTCTGTAAGAACTGAAGCAAGAGATGCCTTGGGACCTGCTCAGTGCCACGCTTGTGCAACCCAGAATTGTGGGGCAGTTATTTCATGAAGTAACTTTGACCAATGGGAAAGGGGAGCTGGCAGAATAGTGTGAGTCTGAGGTTTCAGTCGTTCCTGGGGCTCCTTGGACGTCAGCTGCACAAGATCAAGCGGTCAGCCACTCCTGATTCCCAAAGGCGGCCACCTTGGTACTAACAGCTCGCCCTTGTGTTGACTCTAGCTTCTTCCTCTCTGTTCCCTCAATCCCGCTTTCCTGGGAGTGCACTCCCGAAGAAAATACTACATAAGCTTCTGCCTCAGGCTGTGCTTCCTGGGAAGCCTTGCCAGGGCAGACTTCTCATGAGAACGCAGAGATCTGAAGTGCAGAGACTTTAGCTGCAACAAAGGGTCTAGGAGCAGATGCTTAGCGGGCAGTGGAGGTGGAGTCCACGTGTCTGGAAAGAGGGGAGAGCTTTTTCCATCTTGACTGTGTTACCGCCAATTGTCAAAGTGAAGTATTGGCCTGGTGATTTACAAGATGATTCAAAAGACATTAGGAGGGGGAAAGTAAGAAAGATTATGAGACATGACAAGGTCAATAGAGGTAACCCTTTTACATATACTATTTTTTTTTTGAGTTAGAGTCTAGTTCTGTCACCCAACCTGGAGTGTATTGATGAGTTGATAGCTCACTACAACCTTCAATTCCTGGGCTCAAGTGATCCTCCTGCCTCAGCTTCCTAAGTAGCTGGGAATATAGACACCACTGTGCCTGGCTTATTTTTTTAATTGTTTTGTAGAGATGAGATCTTGCTCTGTTACCCAGGCTTGTCTCAAACTCCTGGGGACAAGCAATCCTCTTGCCTCGGCCTCCCAAAGCGCTAAAATTACAGGTGTGAGCCACTGCATCTAGCCTATATGTGCTTTATGTGTGACATTAATACTGTGTGACTGGAGCTTTCTAGTCCAAACACTGACCCTTCAGGCTCATTCCTCTTGAAGAACTCGACTCTGTCTCTTCTCAGAAGATACCTTGTGCAGTGTGCAATGCCCCTCTGTTGTTTGATGAGGTTTTCACAAGCAGTTGTGTGGAACTTTGAGGTGTTCTGTCATCATTATGTTTGTTTATACATCTTAGGTATGTGGAGACCCAGGTTAGGTGGGCAACAATGGCTAAGGGTGAAGACTGAGTGTGAAATTGGTGCCAGGTTGCCAGCTGAAATTTTTGTGGCAAGTATGCTCTTAAAAAAAAAAAATTCAAAGAAGCTTTGATTTGGAATTTTTAAAGGACACACGATTTCCCTTTCAAATATGAACTATTGGGGTTTTATTGTCAATGCACACAATAGAGTATATCATAAACAGCTTCCCAGCAAAACACGTTAACCTCCCCCAAGTGTCCCCACTGACATCTCCTTTCCTTTCCTTCCTGTGTGGAATTTTGCATGACCCCAGAGTTGCTCTGTTGCTAAATGGGAACAAATGGCTGAATGAACACTAAAAGCATGGTGTGCTGTGAATCTGTGGGTTCCCATTTAAAACTCTTTCAGACAGCAGCACAGCGTGAAAGACTAATTCACTCCATCGACAATAACGTATCCATTAGCACTTTCTCATCCTGGAATTTAAATAGTCCAAAGCTCAGAGAGTCACTAAAGAGAGTAATTAATACAATAGCACAATTCTCCACGGTTCAGGCGATATGATGAACTGCCTTACCTGCCACAAACAAATATTATAGGAGGCAGTCTCTTCCGGTTTCGCATGTTTAATTGTCCTCCTCCTCCGTCTCCATGTCTGACATTCTCTTTCCAGCTGGATTTTATATTTTCGTCTAGTGAAAATACACTGACCCTCTGTTCCCACGCGCGTGCCTCATTCTGTTTAAAACAGCTCCATGGTGTGAATAACCACACAATTGCAAAAGAAAATGAGGCACAAAAGAGAAAGGGTTTATAAGTTTTCTTTTCACCGGCTGTTTTCTGCCTTTCTGTCCCCTCTGCCTCCTTCTCTCCTTTTCAGGGCAGTTCCACGGAGAGTATGGGTTGTTTACCAGAGGGCTGTTTAGTCCTGCGATCATCCTGAGTGGGTTTTCCTAACCTGGGCGGCATGCCCAGGTTGTGTGAGCCAGAGGGTTTCCCTCTCATAATTACACATGTAGGGCCATCAGTTTCCAAGTCCATTACAAGTTTATCTCACAAGCAACCTCACAGGGCTGGCTGTAGGGGATATGGTTGCTCTTGTGTGCAGTAAATGGGGGAGGGGAGCTAAAAGCTTTTGCACAATGTTGGAATGGGTCAAATGCCTTCCTTTTCGCAAGAGAAAAGCAGTTGTGCCATGAACACAAATTTGGCCAGCATTTTGCTCGTAGTGACATCCCTTCACAGGCATTGTCTCATTTAATTCCCACAACTACTCTCTAAGTTCCACAGGGCAAGTATCATCATGTACATTTACTTTTTATTTGTTATTTTTTTGGAGTTGGAGTCCCCTCAGTTGCCGAGGCTGGAGTGCAATGGCATGCTCACAACCATCGCAGCCTCAACATGCTGGGCTCTGGAGATCCTTCTGCCTCAGCCTTCTAAGTAGCTGGAACTATAGGCAAGCATCAACATGCCTGGCTCATTTTTTGATTTATTGTAGAGACGAGGTCTCACCAAGTTGCCCAGGCTGGTCTCGAACCCATGGGCTCAGGCAATCCTCTCACCTCGGCCTCCCAAAGTGCTGGGATTATAGGCATGAGCCACCGCGTCTGGTGAACTTCTAACTTTTAACATGGAGTTCTCGTACTAACTAGAGGCTATAGCTCTAAAAATGTGGTTGACTTTTTTCAAATCTTTCTTTGCTTTATCTTTCTGGGATTGTTTGCCTGTGAGGATGTGCTTGAATTCATATAAAAGCCCCCTGACATAGATATTGGGTATGAATCCCAGATTCCTGAGAACGTCCCGAAAAAGCTAGAGGTTAGGGCTTTCCAGAACATTCCAGAATACTGTCTCAGTTTCTGAACATTAGTTTGAATTCTATCTATATTTTAAAATCTAGTATAGATCTTTTTTTTTTGAGTTAGAGTCTCACTCTGTCGCCCAGACTGGAGTGCAGTGGCCGCTCCCCGCCACCGCAGCCTCGACCTGCTGGGCTCTGGTGATCCTTCCACTCAGCCCTCCGAGTAGCCGGAATTACAGGCATGCGTTACCACGCCCAGCTGATTTTTTGATTTATTGTAGAGATGAGGTCTCACTGCCCAGGCGGGTCTCGAACCCGCGGGCTCAGGCAATCCACTCACCTCAGCCTCCCAAAGGCGCGGGATTACAGGCTGAGCCACCGAACCCGGCTAGTATAGCTCTTGTATAGATGACTCCTTTTCCAGGACTCCAGGCACCTCTGTAATCTACCTTCTCTTTTTTTTCTTATACTAAATTCTGATTTTTCTACTCAAATCTCTACTTCATCACCTCCAAGAAATGCCTCACCCTACTTCTGTTTGGCTTCAGCCAGCACAGTTCGTCATTACATACTGTTACAGCACTGACTTTCCTATGACTTCCATCCACTGAATCCCGCCTAGTCATGTCCGTAGGTTTACCCGCGTGTAGACCTGTTGGTCTGCAACCTTCTCTCTCTACCTTCCACGATGCTAACGTCTCCTAGTTCACCTCCCACCTCTCTGGTCATTCCTGCTCGGTCCTTTTTGTTGGGTTCACTTTCTCTACTCAACCTCTAACGTTGGAATGTCTCAGAGCTCCATTTAAGGATCTCTCCTCTTTCTTTCACTGGATTTCAGACCATTTTTATCAGCTTCTAATGGTTGCGATGACTCTCTATATGATCAGGACTTTCAAAATCATATGACCAATGTTACCCATCCATTTTTTGTACAAGATAGGGTCTGGCAGAGAAGCAGAACCAATAGGAGATATGTATGCAGACACAGATAGATGCTTTATTATAAGGAACTGGCTCATGTGCTCATGGAAGCTAAGTCCCAAAATCTGCGGTTGGCAAGCTGAAGACCCAGGATCCCATGATGCAGTTCCAGTGTGAGTCTGAAGGCTTGAGAGCCAGGAAACTGAGGTTTTAAGTTTCAGTTTGGAAGCAGGCTGGTTCAAGACCTAAGAGCTAATGCTTCAGTTCAAGTCTGAAGGTAGGAAAAGACAGATGTCCCAGCCCACTAAGTTAATCACTAAATCAGGAGGAGCACTCTCTTACTTGTGGGCCAGTCAGCCTTTTTGTTTCTATTTAGGCCTTCAACTGATTGGATGAGGCTTACCACATCTAGGAGGGCAATTTATTTTACGCAGTCTACTGATTCACATGTTAATCTCATCTCCAAATGCCTTCACAGAAACACCCAAAATCATGTTTGACCAGGCCTCTGGGTACCTATGATCCAGCCAAGGTGACACATGAAATTAACCATCACACCTTTTTTTAAAAAGAGATATTTACCTCAGCCTGGCTCGGTGGCTCAGCCTGTAATCCCGTGCCTTTGGGAGGCTGAGGTGAGTGGATTGCCTGGGCCCGCGGGTTCGAGACCCGCCTGGGCAGCGAGACCTCATCTCTACAATAAATCAAAAAATCAGCTGGGCATGGTAGCGCGCGCCTGTAATTCCGGCTACTTGGAAGGCTGAGGCGGAAGGATCGCCAGAGCCCAGCAGGTCCAGGCTGCGGTGGCCGGGAGCGGCCACTGCACTCTAGTCTGGGTGACAGAATGAGACTCCAACTCAAAAAAAAAAAAAAAAAAAAGAGAGAGATATTTACCTCAAACTACCTATTTACCATGTCTACTTTGATTTCTCACAGGTCCTTCAAATTTAACTTATCAGACACGTGCCATGTAATCTTTTTCTTCAGATTTATTCCTCCTCACATATTCCAGAAAACTGTGAAGTGACACCACAATCCACTTAGCTGCTTAAGTGAGAACCCGAGAGACATCTTTTACATTCCTTCTCCCATGTTCCCCCAATTTGTCCATTTCAGTCAACACCCATTCTTGGGTATTTCTTGGAGCTGTGCGTTTCCTTGTATTTCCATCATGACTTAATTCAGGTCATTGTAATACTTGGTTAGAACTGTTGATCAAAATGCCAAGTCTTTTAATTCCCACCACTCAAATCCATGCTCCGTAAAGCACCAAGTGATTTTTTAAAATACTCATTATCTCATGTTACCACCCAGCTTAAAATTCATCTGACTTCCCATGGCTCTTAAGGTAAAGTCCAAACTCCTTCAGAAGCCCTACAGAGCCCTGCATGATGTGACCTTTGCTGCCATCCTTAGCTTATTCTTATTAATCTTTCTCCTTCCCTGAGCCTGTCAGGAGTCTTTCTCTGTTTCTCCCAAGCAAAGTGGTCTTTCTTCCTCAACACTTTTACAACTCCTGTTCTGTCTGCTAGAAACACTCTTGGCCTTTTCCCACCTTTGCCTGGACATGTTCTACACAGCCTCTAGGACTCAGCTTCCAGGTCACTTCCACTGGGAAATATTCCTGAGTGCCCTGAACGGTGTATGTCTCTCATTGCACACTGATCTCCACTGGCACTCTAATCACAGACATCATTCATTGACTGCTTCATACCAGATACCCCCTTGCACTGCTTATCTGACCATGTGCTTACTTAGAAATCCCAGAGGCTAATCTTAAAACAGCCTGACTGTGAGTTCCTCCTGCTTGACGGGAGTCATGAGATAGTTGATCCATAACCTGACTGACTGTGGCTAAGATAGCACCAGCCAGCCCTCTGGGAGGGCCAACACCCAAGAAGAACTATCAAGTCACATTCTATGCCATGCCCACATGTTTCCCCATACTAAGTTTCCCTTTTTAAACCCTCACACACACACAAAAAAAAACACTAGGAAATTTTTTTTTTCCTAAAAAAAAAGCTGAAATGGCTTCTTTGAAGCATGAGCCTGGCCATTTCTCCATCGGCTGGCTTCTGGAATAAAACCATCTTCCTTTCAATACATCTCATGCTTGTTTATTTTGGTGTACAAACGATGAGTGGCCGAGTTCTTGTCAGTTATAATGTCAGACTGTAACTGTAACTTATATCCGTCTGAGTTGTTTGCATCTTGTGAGTTAAGTGAATAAATGAACAGTAATTTAGTGAATGAAGAAATGCAACGAATGAAGCAGTGAGATGGGTGGCTCTTTTTACAACCAAGGAACAATGGCAGCATGTCTTCCCCATCCAAGTGCCAGTTTGGATCATGTAGCAAGTTCAAAGACAATAGCAGATAAACCCTACAGTAGAGTATCTCAGGACTTGGGGACTTGGGGACTTAGGGAGAATACACAGGAAGCCTACATGTACCAGGGTAACAAAGGTAAGAGTCAGGACAACAGTGTCAAAATGATTAAACAAAACATGGTTATTTTAGCCACTACTTCTACATAGGAATAGCACTCGCTTTTCAAGATATAATTTGTGGCTGGGTGGGGAGGATTGCATTTCGGGAGGTCGAGGTGGGCAGATTGCTTGAACCCAGGAGTTTGAGACCAGTCTAGGCAAAATAGCAAGACTTATCTCTACAAAAAATAAAAATTAACCGGACATGGTGGCATATACCTGTAGTTCCAGCTACTCAGGAGGCTGAGACAGAAGGATCTCCTGAACCCAGAATTTCAAGGATGTGGTGAGCCATGATTGTGCCATTACACTCCAAACTCCAGCCTGTGTGACAGAGTGAGACCCTGACTTAAAAAAAAAAAAAGAAAGAAGAAAGAAAAAAGAATTTGATTTGTATTCTCTGTATGATTTTGCCACAGACATACATTTTAAGGAACAACTTAGATTTGGTTCTCTTGTGTTTTGTCAGGAAGGAGAAGACAAGCATTTAGACTTATAAAACTATGGAGGAAACTCTGATCATGGCAAATTTCCTAGTGTTTTCAGGGTCACGAGGCTTCACTTGAGGATGGGAAACAGATGAGTCATGGCTGGATGCCTAGTGAATAGTCATTGAACTATTTTGGCCAATACTCACGGATGCCTGTGTTTTGTAGGGTGGGTGAGTTAGGATTGGCATCTACATCTATGTGTTCCTGTGTCATCTCCCTTTTATACAATATTATCCCTTTAGGATTTGGCTTTGATGGTGAATTTCTTTTTCTTTCTTTCTTTTTTTTTGAGTTGGAGAGTTGGAGTCTCACTCTGTCGCCCAGGCTGGAGTGCAGTGACACTCACGCTCACGGTCACTCCAGCGTCGACCTGCTGGGCACCAGCCTTCCAAGTAGCTGAAACTCAGCCTTCCAAGTAGCTGGAACTACTGGCGGGCGCTACCATGCCCAGCTAATATTTTTGATTTATTGTAGAGATGAAGTCTCGCCAATTTGCCCGGGCTGGTCTCGAACTCATGGGCTCAGGCAATCCACTAGACTTGGCCTCCCAATGTGCTAGGATTAGAGGCTGAGCCACCGAACCCGGCCCTTTAATGGTGAATTTCAGTGCTATGCCTAGGCCCATAGGATGGATGGTAAAACCGTATTACAAAACAGTCAACAATTAGATACCACATATTGCTGTGAAGCTAGGATCTGTGCAGCGAGGCTGAACTTCACCTTTGGGCAAGGTTAAAAAAAAAAATGTAGAGGCCTGTCTGACAGTTTGGAGATAGGGAAATCGCTCACAGCATCTTTGTTCAACAAGGCGGTTTTAATCAAAAGAAAAATGAAGTTAGAAGACATATCGTATCGATTTTGGGGAAACTGAGTGAGGCATGTGTCGGGCAAACAAGAAATGTACAGAAGAAAGGAACAGGAAAGACATTTGTCTTGGACAGGGTGCCTTATTTCATTCCACGCTATTTAAATGCACTCAGATCTGTCAATTATGCAATGAACGCCACCTATAATTCTTTGTTTACAGCCATGCAGCGTCTGAACTACATTTTCCCATTAAGGCACCAAGGTCGGTGATACAGATAATTAACCAGCTGATTTAGTGCATTCATTTTCCTTGAAGTTCTCTAGCAAGGCTCTCAGTAACCAGCCTTGAGATTGCTACTCTAGGTGGACATCGGGACAGCGCTGGCTCTGTAACGGGACACTGATGTGACCCGTAGCCGAGGTTTTGTCTAAAAGCATCATGCGTCTACTCAAGTGGTGAATGCTGTCTTTGTACCAGGCAGGAAGATGCCATTACACTGGCCCGCATTGCTGACCTTCCAGGGTTTCCACTAAGTGTTGCCAAGGAATGGTGGTGCAGATAATCCCTTATAGAACCCTGGAGAGTATAAAGCAGAGAGGCAAGCCCGATGAAAAGCAGATAAAGAGCCCAAGGTGAATTGAGGCTTAATGCTCCAAACTGAATGGAGAGCGGCTGGGTTCCCTTCCCCGCTCTTGTTTTGCCCTTCCACAATTGTAGTCAGCAGTCCACTTGTTATTTCTGCCCTCTCTAAGCGTCCTCCACTTACTCCTTTCTCTTCCTGTATTTCACCTATCAATAAAAAGAATTTGAAATCTCTCAACACAGCGATATTATTTCTGCTTCAACTTATTTCAGGATGCCACCGTTCGGAATGAAAATCTGCAGATTGCTGATAGCTCTGTCAATATAATTCAACTGCATACAACGCTTTATTTGTGATACATGTAGACAGAGTGTAGGCCTCTGAACCCAGCCACACACACAGAGAAAGTCCTGGGGCCCAAACAATTTGCTTCCACAAGGGGCCCAGTTGACAAATTTGGCTTCTTCGTTATTGAAGGGTTCTTTACAAGTTTTAAACCACATACAAAGTCACCGTCTTGCAACAAATTCAGTGGCAGGATGACAAGAGCAAAACTGAATCTTGTTTTTATTTTTTTCTCTCTACATTGCTTTTATGCTAAAGAAAGAGGGGAATGTACCGTAAATTTGCCATTTATATTACTGCTTTAAACCACAGGTGTATATTCCACCTCCTCAAACTATATAGTTAAAGATGAGTAGCGTATTCTTTTTTGTTTTTTTGAGAAAGCAGGAGTTTATTAAGAAGACAGAAAAGCTCCTGCAGTGGGAGGGGGTCTGAAAGAGGGTTGCCTAGTAGATTATTCTTATATTTTCAGGAAAAAGTCTCAAGTTGACTTCACTTGTATTTCTTTTAATATTTAAGCTGTTGAACATCTTTTCATGTTTCTCAATACTTTCTTTTTCGTTTTAGTCATTTGCCTATTAGAGTGTATATCCTTTCATATACATACATACATGCATACATGTGTGTTTGCCTGTTGTTGAATTCAATAAGTTCATGAAAGTTTTTTATTATGGCTATTGACCTCTTGTCCAGGGAATAAAAAAAATTATTGATTCTTTAAACCAATCTAATTTTTAGAGTCTTGGTACGGTGTTAGGACAATGGTTCCTAGAAAATTACTAATCACAAATTAATTTTATAAAGTAGTAGTTCAAAATTGGATCGATAAAAAATAGCATTTTATCAAGAGGCAATTTAATTAAGTCAATATAACTGAGTCATTAAAAGCCAACATATCAGAGGCCTATTCAATACAATTTATTTTCTTTACTTAAGGGACCCCTGATGTTCAGTGAAAAATTACTCCACAAATATGAAATAAACTTATGTGATATAGCACAGATTTTTTTTTTTTTTTTTTTTTTTTGAGTTGGAGTCTCACTCTGTTGCCCAGACTGATGCATCCCGCACCGCACTCAATGCTATCATCCTTCGCCTCAGCTTCAAATAGCAATTACAGGCACGCGTGTCCGCTGATGATTTATTGTAAGATGAGTCAGCGGTCTGAAAGGCAATCCACTACCTCAGCCTCCCAAAGATTACAGCTGCAGACCCCTAGCACATTTTATAAGTCAAGATTTAATTTAAGTTTAGTTAAGAAGAAGTGAAAACAAATTTTCTAGTTGAAAACCATAAGCATATTTTTAGGAAAAAATTCTCCAACTCTATCCCAAATATAATGACTACTCCAAATATTTATTATTAAAACTATTAGATGCTATGGGGTAATACTTTTAAGGAGAGATATTTCCTAATTTATTATATGCCCTAGAATGAAATGATAAAATGAAACTTCCTTACTACCAAACACTATTTTGGAAATAATGAGCGATGCCCTATCATTGTTAGTTCTCAGTGAGATAAACTTTCTTAAACACTTTTAAATATAGACAGAAATTTTGAGAGGTCTGCTATGTCAGAATATCAAATGACCTGAAAAGTATGATCATTTCCCAAAAGAAAATGCATAGAAACGGAAAGAAAGAGCATCAGTATTTTCGTGAGTTTCCATGTCCCTTGTACTATGCTGAATGTAGAATACAGAAGAAAATTATTATTTTATTATTATTATTATTATTATTTTGAGTCAGAGTCTCAGTTGCCCAGGCTGGAGTGCAGTGGCATGATGTTGGCCACTGCAGCCTTGACCTGCTGGGCTCAGGCGAGACTTCTACCTTAGAATTCCTAGTAGCTGGAACTACAAGTGCCCACCACCATGCCTGGCTAATTTTTTTATTTCTTAAAATTTACTGTAGAGACGAGGTTTCGCCATGTTGCCCAGGCTTGTCTCAAACTCCTGAGCTTAAACAATCCTCTCTCCTCGGTCTCCTAAAGTGCTGAGATTACTGGCTTGAGCCACTTCACCTGGCCTTTTCTTGATATTATATGAATATATGAGTTATTTCAAAATAACTAAATATTTACTAGCTTCCTCTTAATAATATAGCTTTGAAATTACTGTGGAAAATCTAGAATGCCCAGGGAACAGTTTATATTTAACAAAGTCAACACATGTTAATAGTGAACAGCAGAGAGATGGTCATTGAGATGATAGATATACTTTGGTTCTACTCAGGAAGGAAAGATGTTTTTGGTAAGTTGGAGCAGTGGTTGTTGTTGGATGCCTAGCTAGCATCCATTCTCTCATTTCTCCTTTCCAGGAAAACCCCACTTTTGTTAAAGGACCAAATGATTTTCCACTCAGCTCAGGCATCTCCTGTGAATCTGATCCCACTCACAGTTGAGGAGTGCCTGTGCTTGGTCTGGTTATGTTTATAGGAAGAATCATGTGACACGACTTGGCACAACGGGACATGAACATCACATGCAGGATCCTTTTAGGAAACACTTTTCTTACTCTTCTGGAAAAAGGTTACAAAAACACGCCCTCCTCTTTTCTTATTGTTTTTTAAAACTTAAATGCTTTGTTTTCCTCAACAAATCATTTGCTTCCTGTAGGCAAGACTATCTTCACTGGCTTTCAAGCTGATACTCATCAGTAACTTTCCGTTTATTCCAAGGTCATGTTTACAAAAGACACATGCCGGGATGAAATGTAGAAAGGGAGAAAAAAATAAGAGGGGGTACAATGTAGACTTCTTTTGTCCTGTGCACCTGTTGGGCATGGAGGTATTGGTGTCATGTCAAGACTGATCTGAAGAGAAGGGCGGCAGGCACAGGGCTGCATGCACTGCAGAAAAGCAGAGCATCACCAGTGGATTCAAGCACATCTGAATATGCTGTCCTTCTCCTGAATTTCCAGAGTTCTAGGCCATTAAGTGTCTTTATTGCTGAAGTCAATTTGAACTTGGTTTTCTGTTACTTGCACCCAAAGCTATCCTCAACAATACCATTGGAATTCTAGTGCACGATGAAAAGAGGCAATAGAAGGTAAGTAGGAGAAGGGAAGAAACTCGCACTCTCTGTCACTTTAAAAATTATTTGGTGCAAAATGACAAGAGGTTATATCGATTACCTGTTAATTACTTGTTAATTCTTCATATTTCCTAATATGAAGATTTTTTTAAATGAGATTTTGAGTTGAGAAGTCTACATTGTACCCTCTCTTATTTTTTCTCCCTTTCTAAGTTTCATCCTGGCATGTGTCTTTTGTAAACATGATCTTGGAATAAATGGAAAACTACTGATGAGTATCAGCTTGAAAACCAGTGAAGATAGTCTTGCCT
Source organism: Cephalopachus bancanus (assembly GCA_027257055.1). NCBI lineage: Eukaryota > Metazoa > Chordata > Mammalia > Primates > Tarsiidae > Cephalopachus > Cephalopachus bancanus. Next base: position 6,787,311 of record JAPVLO010000027.1, read on the forward strand.
ACAGGAAGCAAATGATTTGTTGAGGGAAACAAAGCATTTAAGTTTTTAAAAAGCAATAGTAGCTATCATAATTCACAAAGCACATTCTGGCTGTCAATTGGTTGACATGTATAGCTTATGACTGAGGATTTCAGGAAGGTGTTGTTAGAAGATATTGTCATTAGGCTTTAGTAACTAGAAGAGGCTCTGCAGTGTTAAGGAGACGTGCTCTGGGCTTCAGAGAACAAGCAGAATTCAGATCCATCAAAGAGGGCTGAGGCTAGAGATTTGGCAGTCAAGTTATTGGTATTTAAGTCTGGCAAAAATCATTGAAGCCCAACAGAAGAGATCTAAAGAATCTGAACTTAAAACTGTGACCAACAGAAGTAAACCTGAGGTTAATCACCCTTAAATCATCAAATTCTAAGACGGCAGAGTTCACTTTGGAGTCATGTCTTTGTGATGATGCTTCCTCATATTTACAGCTGGTCTAGTATCTCAATTTCTCCTCTAATATCTTGAAGAACATGAACATGAGTCCTTCTGGTTCATCATTTAAGCGGTTAATTTGAAATGCTTTTCTAGTCAAATGTTAAAAAAAACAAACCCACCTCAGAATGTGCAAATCTCCAAACAACCTTTATTTATATTACTTAATAAGAGCTATAAAACGTGTCTCAGCAAGCAGCAACTTAATTGCATCAATGAATATGATCTGTTGAACACCCTGTTCATAATAAACTCTCACCTATAAATAGACTTTGAAAATAGAAACGGGGCATCCATGTTAAGTGATGTGGCCATTTTCCAGGTGTCATGAATCTTGCTCTGGAATTATTTGTATGACCTCAGGAAGCGGCTATGTTTTTTTGCAGTTCAATGCATAAAACTTTAGTTTTCATTTGAGACATCAAGGGCATGTGTTTCCATCCCCTAGGTCAGAATATTCCAAAGAATTTTAGATTCAAAAATCAATAGCTCAGGCAACCTCTTTGGGTCCCCTCCCACTGTGAGAGCTTTTCTGTCCTCTTAATAAATTCTGCTTAAAAAAAGAGAAATCAATAGCTCTTCCTATGACTTCTCCCAGAAGACTTGCGATTTTCTTTCCTTCCTTCCTTCCCTTTCTTTCCTTATTTCTTTCTTTCTCTTTCAACAAGGTCTCACTCTGTCGCCCAGGCTGGAGTTCAGTGGTGCGATCACAGCTCACTACAATCTCAAACTCCTGGGTTCATGAGATTTTCCTGTCTCTGACTCCTGAATAGCTGGAACTACAGGTGATGTCACCACACCTGGCTGATTTTAAATTTTTTTTGTAGAGGGGTCTTGCTATGTTTCCCACACTGATCTTGAACTTCCAGCCTCAAGTGATCCTCCCTCCCCAGCCTCCCAAATTGGTGGGATTATAGCACGAGCCACCACGCCTTGGCTGATTTTCTTTATATAATAAGGAAAAGTGCTACTCTAGGTTAGTTGTCCAAGACAAAAAGCTATAATCAATTGATTAACATGGTAGTGTGTTTCCCAGTCCTTGACCACATCTCTTTTCTGGGAATGGGTTCACTTTTCAAAAGACATCATTTCTATCCATAATAATACCAGTGGGTAGGAGAAAGGATATTCTCCTCCTTCTAAGTGGTTAGGACTGGACATGATGCATGATGGTGGAGTTTATTACAACTGAGTTAAAATGCATTTTTAAAAAATGAATCACTATGTCGCAGAATCACACATGAACAAACACACAAATGGATAAATAAAAAGTCCATACACACTCTTGTTCTTTATACATATAAATATACATGGAGCTTTGGAAATTAGAATTCAGTTTTAGAGAGGACTTTTTAAAAGCATGACACTCTACCATCAAAGAGACGTATGTTTCCTATGATTTTGACTGACCTTCAATTTTATTTCACGTGGTGACATATGACACACACCCACCAAAAGCATACAAACTAAAACACACATTTCACTAAGCAATACTTGCCTTTTTAATATGAGACGCATTCAGATAATTGTTTATTCTGTATTATTACTCTTTCATTTCAAAATAAAAAGGGAAGTTGCAACCCCCACCATTGATTTCACAGCTTATTCACATCAGTTGAAAAACACTGTCTTTAGGTACATTGTGTAATGTTTGTGAGCAATTGTAACATATGTAAACATGTGTAATAAAGGTTTGTGAATATTTAAACTAGGATTCTCCTGAGCCAGGGATTAGGAATAGAATAATTCTGAGACTCGTTGTTCCACTTTTAATGCCTATCGTGGTGGAAATATTTTTATTACCACCACTTTGCCTTCATGGGTAGTATCAGTAAATTATTGAACCTCAATTCTTTTAGCTCTCCAGAAACATACTGAAATATAAAGAAACGTCATGTCCTGCCACAACGCGGGACAGTGGTCTGTCACATTTCTAGAGCCAACTTTATTTAAAGCTGCAGCTGCCCACACGCTCTTTGTGGCATCTGAGACACAACGAGGCTTCTGCAATGTGATGGATAGATTAGACATGGTTGATGGTGACAGAAAACCTCCAGGGAGTACCTGTTGGCCAGATCACAGGCCAGACTCTCTCCCAGGAGGAGGACAAGTCACATGGAACCAGGATTTAGATTCGGCACATGCCCTGTTGTTGCAAAGGCTGAGAAGCAATGCTTATCTGTATCCTCTCGTGTGTTTTCAGTTAGAACACCAGGAATTAGGTAAAACCTCCCCTTTGTCAATTCAATGACCCGAGCAGGTCATAATTTGCTGTTACTAACACATCTTTTCTCAGCAAGAATATCTGATTTCATGGGCCTATTAGATTTTCGAATATATCTGAAACTTTAATCAAAGAAGACAAGGTCAGGAGAGCTATGCAACTAAAGAATCCATTAGTGCTAGAAACCACACTTGGTTGTTTAATTTCTCCATTAAAAATATCCATTCACAAATTGGAAATAGTGATGTATTTCACAAACACCACTTAATTTAAACTCATAATAGTAAGCTTATTTTTCCAAAAGCCACACCGGATTTGTGCTGATCCAACTATAGCTTTTCTTATTCTTTTGCATCCAGGAGTAGCAATTAACAAAGCTTAGTCATGAAATTTACAACCATCAAAGGAAAGTAACTTGGCTGATCTATATTGAGACAGAATGGAATGCATTGCCTCATTAGTGATGAGGTCTATTCAAAGGAACTATGAAAGAGAGAGGCAAAAGACACCATCTTGATAGAATTACAAAATGGCTGACATATATAATTACTCCGTCTATGGTGGTCTATTTTGCCCCGTGTGGAGTTATAATTCTGTGCCCTTCAGATACAAGCTTGATTCTTTGTCATACCTGGAATTGTATCTGAATTGAAAATATGTTCTTTACTTTGCAGAACATTCACCCCTTTACCTCCAGACTAGAGTCAACTGACCCTTTTGAAAAGAAGACTTCCTCATGGAACACTGTGGGATCGCTTTCCATTTGGAATAACTCCTTAGAGGGCAGTGATACTTATTTTTAAACAAAAGGGCAGGAGAGGGCTATCAGAAAATCTGACTTATAAATGCACCCCCAATCCAAGATTTCAGAAAGATTTCTCTCCTACAAGCTCAACACTCCAGTATTTCTTAGAAAAGGAGCTATTGTTAGCACAATGAGATCTTCTTAAGCTTACCAGATTCTATAAAGAGCAGAAGGAATATTCAGGGATTTCTAGACATTTCTGAAATATCTTTGAAATCTTGAAACAATTATTTTGAGAAGTGATGTTTGTTATTTCTGCAGGTCTTTATATCAGCTTTAACAAAAGGATTTGGATTTTTTTTAGATGGGAGTTTCTAAATTGGAATAAGAATGAAATGGATTTAGTGACTCCAGGGACCTCTATCTGCACCCATGGCAACTAGATCTGAGTAGTGTCTCACCTCTTGAGTTTTAAGGATGCCTTCACCAGCTGAGGCTTAATTAATGATGAATCAACAGACAGACAGGTGACAACCATTATATTTTTCCACCTTATCACTAGGGCTAGAATTAGTGCCAAAAGTTTTAATTAAATTTTAACTTTATTTTGCCTAACTAAATTTATATTAAGATGGGACACACATATGTATTTGTGTGTATATGCTTGCTTGTTAAATTTTTCTCAATTTCTTGTTTTACATCAGAAAGGGAAGGGGATAGTATTTAATCCAAATTAATTCAGTGTAAATCTAGCATTCTCTGGTTGTCTTTCTTATATGTAAAATACTTGGAAGCATGCCTGACCTATGGTCAGTGCACAATAAATGTCAGTTAACAACAACAATTTCCCTCATCTAATTTGCCTTCCCTGCTTGAGACTATCTCTATGACTTTTTCCTATGAACCCTAACCAAAGGATACACTGGCTATAAACAATGGTAGTCCTGACCCTTTCAGTGATTTTTGAAAGCATTCATAGAGGACTGTTTTTCATAGATCCATTTAATACACTGAGCTTGAGGGTGGGGGGTTATCTATTTGTTTTTCCTGTTTCCCCAAGGTTCTTACCAAGGTGCGCCTTCCTCTTGAGTGATCACTACCAGCTGAGAATAGCAGGGTCAGTTAATGATAAGACATTCTGGAAATACTGACAGGCATAGAGAAAATATAAAAATTACCTTAGATATTATCATCTATTGGTCACTATGACTAACATTGTTACAAATTTCCTTCCAGTCTTTTTGCTTTACCTACTTTCCTTCCAGAGTTTAAATAAAGCTGAGCTCATACAGCAAATGGGTCCTAGTACACATGTACACATTTTAAGTCTTATCTCATGTTATTATTTTTTAAAATGTAATTTGCAATGGCTGCTTGATATTCCATTATATGAATATAGACTATTTGACTCTTCTCCTGTGTTAGACATTCAGATTGTATCAGTATTTTGTTATTATAAATAAAAATATTCTTGGCACATTGATTATCAGAAATTGTTGAGTGATTTCTGTCACCCAGGTGTCATTAAATCCACAATTTGACAAATAGCACAAAAAGCTATAATTCAGATCTTTAAAAGCACTTAGTATCTGTCAACTTGTTCCTCATGACGTGACCTATTATACTGGCAATAGAAGGCAATACGCCTTCTGTAATGAAGCCAGTGCTCACATTGGCTCTGACTTGATTTTATATCCAGCTCAAACTTCCCCTAGATCCAGAACCACAAGCCTTCTATAATAATACAAAGCATATGACCCATAATAGACATTCAATAAGTATTTATAAGCTAAATATCCGAGTATCTATTTGACATTTCACTCCATTGTCTTACAAGCATTTTAAGCACAACATATCCATTCACTGAACTCTCAATTCCTCACATGACTCTCCCATAAAACAAACAAAGTTATGGCTGGACATTGTGGATCACATTTATAATCCCAGCACTTAAGCCTCAGGAGTTCAAGACCAGCCTGGGCAACACAGTGAGATCTCATTTCTACAAAAAATAAAAAATTAGCTGTGTTTGGTGACATGTGCCTGTAGTCCCAGCTACTTGGGAGGTTGAGGTGGAAGGATCGCTTGAGCTTAGGTGGTCAAGGTTGCAAGGTGAGTCAGGATCACACCACTGCACATCAGCCTGGGCGACAGAGTGAGACCCTGACTTAAAAAACAAAACAAAAAACAAAAAACAAAAGCAAGAGTATCATCCAGGTCTCTCTGTTCTTCCCATCTAAATAATCGTACCACTTGTGAGTGAGAACATGTGATACTCAGTTCTTTGTTTCTGTGAAAGATCACTCAGTATTATAGACTCTAAGTCCATCCAGGTTGCTGTAAAGTTCATGATTTTTTTCTTCTTTATGGCACTCCTAAGTGGACCTTGAACAATTATCGTAATACTATAAGAAAAGGATTGACAGTAGCGGGAAACTGCTGGTAGGGGAGCAAGGAAGTGGGATTGGCAGTAGTGGGAATTTGTCTGGGGAAGGGGGGGTCACATCTCATCAACAAGGGTAACTGCATAATGAACAGTTGTGTACCTAACCCTGAATTGTAACCCACATCTTTAAAATTTTTTTTAAAAAATAAATAAATAATTGCACCACAATTCACATTTGTTTGGCAAACCTGAAGACTGGGATTATCTTTGACATCCTTATCTTCCTCACCTGACACAGCCAGCCGTGTGCACCGCCACGCCCAGCCTGCACTCTTGAATTTAGTGATATATAATATTTGTCCACTTTTGTGGGGGTACATGTGATATTCTGCGACGTGCATAGAATATAATAATCAAGTCAGGGTATTTAGGGCACCCGTCACCTTAAGTATTTGTCATGTTTATGTATCGGGGAACATTTCAAATCCTCTCTCTCAGCTATTGTGAAATAGACGACACATTGTGGTTAATGATAGTCACCCTACTCTGCTATCAGACACTAGAACTTATTCCTTCTGTCTGACTGTATGTTTGTACCCATGAACCTCTCTTTATCCCCCTCACCCCACCCAGACACCCTTCCCAGACTTTGGTATTTATTAATCTGCTCTCTACTTCTATGAAAGCAACTTTCTAAGCTCCCACCTGTGAGGGAGAACATGCAGTCTTTGTCTTTCTGTGCACTTAACACTTTTAATAAAATACAAACCTAGACTCCTTAGCATGGCATATGAAGTACTCTCTGACTGTCCCTTGCCCCCAGTTCTTTTGTAAGTCCTGTAACGTTGCCAGTGTTCCATTCTTAGAGCATCCACTGGGGCTGTCCTTAGCTCTGTATCTCTGACAATCCACTTTTACTTCAGCGGCTCTTCCAAAACGGAATTTTCCTTGCACTGCAGATCTAAGTGTCCTCCACCTTCCACTCGACCTCCAACCACTGTCTATCAGTGTGTCTTTCTCTTTCCTTTGTTGCACTTAACACAATTTGCAAACACACTTATTTATTGGCTTATTACTTGTCTCACTCACTAGACTATACACTCCAAGAAAGCAAGGGTCATCCTATCTGTTTTCTTGTATTTTGCCCAATGCCTAGCACAGACCTTGGCACCCAGGTGGCCATGGAGAAATATCTATTGAAAGATGTCTTGGATTCCATTACCCCAGGGTGGGTAGGGGATGACTTAGAACAATCTTCAGGTCTACCAGTTTGCAGGCCTTAAAAGGATGACCCTTCTCCTACCTGGACAACACCGGACTTAATTTCAATATTTTTTCGAGACTCCCTGAGAGAATCCTATCTTTGAAAAAATCTTGATGACCGTTTAATAAATTCAGCAAATATTTTCTAAGCACTTACTTCAAGACAGCCAGAGCCTATGGAGAAGCTGTTCTCGGATGTCACCTAGCTCTCACTTAGAGATTAACGTAACCGTGTATGTCTCTTACACTTCTCTGTCTGATACATGATGACACCAGGGAGCAAAGGCTTTGTTTTGGAAAACAGTTAAGATACGTGATTCACTGGTGATGGGGCAGTGATCTATTTTAGGTGCACTGAGATATTTAAATTAGTAATCTAAATTATTTTTTTTTAAGTTTTGCTTTATTCGTTTTTATTAAGAACAACAAGGCCAAAATCCATATTACTGAAATCTCCAATTTTGAGGTCTAAATCAAGAAATGACTTTACAATAATGGTTGTTTTTTTTGTTCAGTCTTAAGCGGTGGGGGTGGGGGGGTCAGTCAGAAGGATAATGAGAATTCTTTTACAACACACATTGGAACTTAATTTTCAGGTATGGCCTCAATCAGAAGTTAAAGTTACAACGATTTGCTTAGACTTCTAAAATGTTTTGACTTAGAACTCCATATCAAAATCTGGGTCTTTCTTTTGGCAAAGCTCATTTGACACAGTCTTTTCCAAGAGGCTGCCAGCACCAGTCAAATCCGGATATTCCCCACTAGCAAACGGAATGACTATAGCACATTTTAGCAAATAAATGCATAATTGAATATTAAGCATCTGATTTTCAAAGTCTGTGTCAATACGGTCCATGTTGTCTGTTATCCCAGTTTTCTGCAGATTTCACTTGTTGCCCTCAAAGAACACAGACCATTCATCCGCGTAATAATGAATCCTGCTGTGGGATGTAACAGCAAAAGACAGTGAAAAGAAAGCTGTGGAAAGCTAAGGGGTGAGGAAGCTGATTTGGGTTAGGTGAACGGTTAAGATTTAGGTGACCGAGAAGTCATGTCCTGAACTAGCCATCTAATTACAATGAGAAATGGCACAGACAGAAGCTAAGCAGTTTGGGATATTAATAATCAAGTAAAAAATGCCAAATAAGGACACTATACCTTAGAATGTTCATTTCCACCCTTACGCCATCCGGACCAGATGACAGGCAGGAAATTCTATCAACAGGAGGCAGGTCACATCAAAAGTATTTTGCCCTCACATAGCACAAAATAGATGGGAAGACCAGATTATCATCCCTGCTCTGGTACAGAGGTACTGAGAGCCGGGCTTGGTGGCTCAGCCTGTAATCCCGCGCCTTTGGGAGGCTGAGGTGAGTAGATTGCCTGAGCCCGCGGGTTCGAGACCCTCCTGGGCAGGCGAGACCTCATCTCTACAATAACTCAAAAAAAAAAAAAAAAAAAAAAATTAGCTGGGTGTGGTAGTGCGCCCCTGTAATTCCGGCTGCTTGGAAGGCTGAGGTGGAAGGATCGCCGGAGCCCAGCAGGTCGAGGCTGCGGTGGCCGGGAGCGGCCACTACACTCCAGTCGGGGCGACAGAGTGAGACTCCAACTCAAAAAAACCCAGAAGTACTGAGAAATTACCAAGGGTAATGTGACTTACCCAGAGATACCTACATCAAGGTTACAGATAGGAAGCATCGATGATTGACTAGTTCCATGGTCTTTATACTATAAGAAGGGATTGGCAGTAGTGGGATATTGCAGGGGTTGGGGTGGGAGGGGGTGCACACAACATCAAAAAGGGCGCCTGATCTCAAACCGGGCAAAGTGGGGACCAAAGGGAGGCCAAAACTTTACCTATACGATGTCCACTTATATATCTATCCTGAGTTGTATCCCACATCTTTAAAATAAAATATAAAACAAACAAAAAAATAGAGGGGTCATCCTCCACCAGGCTGAAAGATCAGCAGGAAAAAAATCATAAATAGTGAAATAGAACAAAAATAGGTGGTCTTTGTGGGGAGAGATAAACCCACTGGAGGGAAATAGAACTGGCTTAAGCTTATACTAACTCTTGGCAAGCAGGCCAGTTAGGAGGAGGTTAATTCAGCACAACTTGAAGCCTCCCAGGAGGAGCCATGCTGCTTTGCTTGGAAAGGCTATGCCATGCTTTCCACTTCAAAGAGAGCTCAGTAGGGGTGCGGAAGAAGAGAAGAACTTGGATGAATGTGTGAAAACGTTTACACAAATCTAGGAGAAGCGATTGAACAACTTCACGTGGACTATAAAATTGCCTTGAAAGCTATAAAAAGAGATACAAAAAGGAAAATAATTTAGGAAGAAATCAAGGTGATGAAGTAGCAACTGTGACCAATAAGTAAGTGTTGTTTTGCACGAGGTCTAACCCCAGTTCTGTGACTTTCATGCTTGCTTGCTGAGAGATGATGGGAAAAAAATAAAAAATAAAAAAACCCCCAAGTAAACCATGTTCAGAAAACAGCCCACTTTGCAAATGTCTTTTCAGTTTTTATCAGAGTTTCCCCCCCATAGTCTTACATGGCTTGGTTTTGATGGGTTTGACAGCAGCCTCGTTCCTTCACGGAAGAAGCTTTCCCCACAGGAATAAACTGATATTCATGCCTCCAAGTTGGCATTCCTGAGACCTGATGTGCTCTGGTTATGTTCTGTAAGTTTGGCTATGAATGTGCTGTTTTGAGAACTCCGTATATAAAGCCCACACAACAGGAAAGGTTGGTGAGATGGAAACAGGAAAGCTGGTAATTGGCTTCCAGTTTTGGTGGCGAGGGGATTTGGTCAGGCCAAAAGATCCCTTTTCCTTCCAGAGATCCTCTCTCTGACCTGCAAATCTTCAGCCTGTAGTCAGAGTCTGAGAGAAAAAATTAATGGCAACTATTAACCAATTAAATATGTCAGACTAGAAAGGGTCCAGCTTATGGTACATATTCATTAAATGCTTGCTTAAAAAAAATAGCAGAATCATTTTTGCTAGCATAAAAGGCACAGATGTAAGGACATATTTAAGACAAAAAAGAGCAATCTATTCTGCCAGGAGTGGTGGCTCACATCTGTAATCCCAGCACTTTGGGAGGCTAAGGCGGGCAGATTGCTTGAGCCCAGGAGTTTGAGACCAGCGTGGGCAACAGAGCGAGTCCTCATCTTAAAAAAAAAAAAAAATTAGTGGGGGCGTGGTACATGCCTGTAATCCCAGCTATTTGGGATGCTGAGATGGATCACATGAGTCCAGGAGGTTGAGGCTGCCATAAACCATGGTTATCGTGATCATGCCACTGCACTCCAACCTGGGCGACAGAGTGAGACTCCGACTCAAAAAACAAAAAAAACAACACAACATATTCTAATTACATAGATTTTTGGGATGTGATCTAGAAGACAGGGCATACTGGGCCAGATGGGATGAGACTTATGTACTATCTCAGAGTGGTTAGAGATGTCTCCTATGGCTTAGAAGCCATCACTTGCATCAGCTTATCCTTACTTGGGAACAATTAGATGTCATAGAAAATTGCTTATAAAAGCACTCTTTAAACACTTTGAAAATGTACTAATACAAATAAGCACTAAATTACATGTACCATTACTGCTAATTTATAACCTAAAGATTTCTTCTTGCTTCTTGCAAACGTGAATAATTACATCTAATATCTCCAGGCACTGAAAATTATATGCATTTGAAAGATTTAGGTTGCAAAATAACACTGATTTAAAAAAAAAAAAAGAAAGAAAAAACTCAGGGAGGAAAAATGCTTGCTTAGATGAGAGTATGGCTTCTAACGCTGTTCCCAATACCTAAGTGCTGGATGAGATGAAAACATTTGTACTTATATGTGGCCTTGAGGTTTTAGAGTTTCTTTGAGCAGCTTTGGATAATTTTCACTGTTTTTGATCTTTGTAAAAACAGTCGCATCTGAATTTTTTGGAGATAAAAATTCACTTACAATCAACTTGATTTAAAAAAAAAATCTGGGTGGAACACAACACAAATAAAGAAAAGTAATTTCTAAAAAAAATTTTATCTCTATATTTCACATCCTGGAGTTATTAGAGATGTCCAAGGATGCTGGCCTGAAGTGGGCTAGCTGGATGTTTTTACTTATATCTACATGTGTTTCCAGAAGTCTATTTTCTCCTTAAATTTTCATTGGAACATTTGCCTAAGGTAGTGTCTTTAAGAGTTCATAGGGTCTGGAAGGTACCCAGCTAAAGGTAATAATCCTTTGTGTGTAACATTCTCATAATTTCCAAAGCAACCACTTATGGGTAAAGATGTCACAAAGAGGATTACGACTCAGGTGTGGAATAAACTGCAAGAATGAAACATCACCAAGACAAAGATGCTGCCTATGCCTTACAAAAGTAAGTGGGAAATAGACAAAGTGGAACATCAGTGTTTTCCAATTAAAAAATTGTCACACTTGTAAGTTGCCTGTCAGTAAAGGAATCCTCAAATGTGGGTTTGGCTGGATGGTATCTTTTCATCAGGGGTGATAATGGCCCAGTAGCCATTTAGAAATTAGAGCTATTCTTAGTTTCTGAAAGGGTAGTTTTTAATCCAGCTGAATAACATCAAACACTTTTCAAAAACTTTATTATTGTGTGTGTCTGTAACTTGTCGTTTCTGCTTCTTGTCAAAAATGTGACAATCTCTCTCAGTCCAAAGGTATTTGTTTTGCTGCTAAAGACCACCTCTCATTCCAATGGAGACCACCAGCTATACTGTATTCACACACTAAATCACAGTAGAGTTTGTGGATGCTCTCCAAGATCAGAGGGATCTTTCTAGCTAAAGACCAATACTACTATGGGATCAGATGAAAACCTGAATTGGGAAAATACCTTCTATACAAGGAGGCAAATTGTATGGAACCTAAGACCATTTCCTTGTTATTTACCCAGAAATGGAAACAGTTTTGGACACATAGCAAGTGCTCAAAAAGTGTTTGTTAAGTCAATGAAAAAATGAATGTAGCAATGAGATACCAGGAGAAATGCCTACTAGGTAACTTTCAGAATGTTTCTCCAAAGTCGAAATTCCAACCTCAGATCAAAGAACATAACTTGAATCCCTCCTTTGCATGAAGCTGCCACTCTTCTCTTTTGCTGGTAGAGATCATACATCCTCCTTACTGCACATTTCCAGTGAGGTACACAGACCTGGCAAGGGTACAGAAAATGGCCCTGATTGTCAAGAGCTGAGGCTAACCAGCCAGGCAGGGACAAAACCGTGCTGTAAGTCAATGTAAGTACTGGTGTTGGCAAACAATTTTAAGTTAAAACTTTTATCTGTCTCTATAGCTAACCCAATGCTATACTTTTCCTCTAACCTGATTTATTCCAAGTTAATTTCACCTGTGTAAGGAGACAGCGGTATGTGGCCATAAGGGACACAATTCAACTTGATTAGGACTCTAGGTATAACAAATAAAAACCATCCCAGCATTGGAAGAAAATATGGGCGAATTCCTCTTTAAATTTGGGGTAGGGGAAGACTTTCTAACTATATCTCAAAATTCAGAGGTAATAAAAGATGGATACATTTGACTATACAGTAAGTCTTCATGTAATCATCCACTGGTTCTTGGAAAATTGTGACTTCAAGTGAAGCAATAGATAACGAAACCATTTTTTTCTCCATCACCGATGCCATAAGGAAATGACATTGAACAAAACACTGTTATTCGAGCACTTGCTTTGTTTTGCTTAAAGTTGCAGTTTCGAAGCACCTGTTATCCAAGAACCTATCAATGACCTTAAGAGAGGAATTGAGGAATTACTGTATAACAATTGAAATATTTCACATGGCAAAAGAAACTCCCATAAACATCAGATGAATGCATGACAAAAACCAAACAGACAAAAAAGTCAACCTCAAGGATCTGAGTTCCTGATGGTAAAGACCGGAAAAATTTGAGCAATAAAATAAATAATAATAGCATTAGTTAGTAACCCATGGAATAACATAATCTCATAGTGATATAAATATATACATAAGAAAGGGGCAACATCTCTTTCTTAAGAATTCCAATGAATAAACATAGAAAGAATGTAATGGAAAAATCACCATTAGACAAACAACACAGTAATTATTAAAAAAGGATGTTAAAAATAGAAGGCAAAGCACGAGGAAGAATCAGAATATTTGCAAAGTCTTAAAGTATCCTCCCTAAGATAAGTAATTTCAAAAGAAAACTAGGAACTTTATAAGTGGAGATATCAAATAAACACTGTTGTAACCAAGTGACCGAAGTTATCTTTACCAGTAATAAGGCACCCAGCCTCTTGAACACTGATGAGAAGTGCTAAGAAGGGTAACATCATTTCTGTGGTTCTTCTAATCAGGAGAGAACATATAAACTCCGAATGGAAGACATACTACAAAACAACTGACGAATATACTTCAAAAATGTCAAATTTTTTGGTCTAGTTCCCATGTCTCCCCAAAAGTACACTTTTCAGGAGATTGTACTGATCATTGGTTAGCCTTTGAATATTTAAGCATTTGGAAGATCTCTCTGTTTTTTTAAAATATTAAATAAGTGCCGTACAATTCATGGTTAGGTATACATTAAGCACATTTTTATTACATAAGTGATTAAGCACATTTTTATTTTATTACATAAGTGATTAAGCACATTTTAAGTAATTAAGCACATTTTTATTACATAAGTGATCATTATCAAGCATCATAAAATAAGTAAAAAGAAAAAACCCATAATCTCACTGTTAATGTGTTCATGTTCATTTATCCTGTTTTTTTCATAGACATATATATGCATCTACATAGTATAGATATATGTGCATATATATAGATATATGTGCATATATATAATTTTGTTATTATCAGATTCCATTTGATCTGCTTCATTTAAAAATAAGTGGGTAACTTTTGGGAAAATAATACGTACACTTACAGTCTCCTTTTTTCTTTTAAATAGACTCAGTTTTTTAGATTTAGTTTTTTTTTTTTTTTTAGGTCAGAGTCTCACTCTGTCGCCCAGGCTGGAGTGCAGTGACACAATCATAGCTACTGCAGCCTGGACCTGCTGGGCTCAGGTGTGATCCTTCTGCCTCAGTCTTCCAAGTAGCTGGAACGACAGGCGCACACACCTGGCTAATTTTGTGATTTATTGTATAGGCAAGGTCTCACTAAATTGCTGAAGCATGTCCCAAACTCCTGGGCTCAGGCAATCCTTTCACCTCCACCTCCCAAAGTGCTGGGATTACAGGTATGAGCCATAATACCTGGCTAGATTTTTAGATTTACAGAAAAATTGAGAATATAGTATATAGAATTCCCATATACCTACACCCTGTTTCTCCTGTCAATAACATCTTAGATTAGTAGGATACATTTGGCACAATTAATGAGCCAATATTGACACATTATTATAAACTGAAGTCCATACTTATTTCAGATTTCCTTGGTTTTTAACCTAATGTTATTTTTCAGTTCTAAAATCCCATCCAGAGTACCACAATACCTTCTATCCCCATGTTTCCCTAGGTGACCTCAACAGTTTTAAGAAGTACTAACCAGGTATTGCTGGAATTTTTCTGATGTTTTCCTCAGGATAGGCCTGGGATAATGGGTCAAAACATGTTGCATACCTTAAATATGTATGATTTTGGGAGGCCAATAAAGCTGGAAAGTAAAGACTGGAGTAATGGGCCTTATGGAGGAGAACCACAAAGGTAAAGTGTCACTTTTATCCCCTCCTATCAAGGTTACATATCCCAGCATGACTCCTGGACTTTGATCTTGACACTGATTACCTGGTTACAGGAATGTTTCTCAAGTTTCTTCACTGTAAAGTCATTCTTTTCCCTATTTTGTTCATAAAGTATCCTTGGAAAGAGGTCACTAGCCACATCCCACATTTAAGGATACAGTCTAATTTTATTTTTAAAATTATTATTATTATGTTCTTTATTTCAATAGCCTTTGGGGTAATAGTTTTTGGGTACATGGTTGCATGGTCTAGCGGCTAAGAAGTCCGGGCTTTAAGCGTATCCCCCACCCCCACCTGGGCACATTGTACCCTCGAGATGATTTTTTTTCTTCCCCCACTTTCCTCCCTCCCTCTTCTGAGTCTAGTCTAATTTTAATAGCTTCAGGAAAATGAGTGTATTGCAGGTACATCTAACCGATTTCCTTTTTGGTAAACATCTAGAGGGTTTTCAACTTCTGATTACTATCAAGACCTTGCCACACACCCTAATCTAGTATGTCTCTCTCTTCATATACCACTGATAATTTATTTAGGATAAAATGCAAAAGTGGAATCACTGGGTCCGAGTACAAGCCAAGCAGGGCTTTTGATCCAGAGTGCCCACTGGACCTCCAGAATCTTCACCTCATCTCAGTCTTACTAGCAGGCATGGGCGAGAGCATGTCATTTCTTGATGCCCCTTGTGGGTACCTGGAGTGGGAGAGGATGATGTGAGATGATGACGCAATGGTGGGGAGAGACCCAGCTGTGCAGAGTTTGCCCTTTCTTCTCAGTGTCATGGGAGGCCACAGAAAGCTCATTAGCAGGGGAGAGATCTGACCTACTTTCCGTGATTTGTGCCGTGTCTTCACTTCTTAAAATAATCCCTTAGATCATGGTTGGGTGTTTCTCTTTTGACCTCGCCTTAGAGGCCATCAAGATAAAAAGGCATTATGATGGGTGACCTGCGAGGCTTTCTTATGCCAATCTAGCATGTCTTCAAGTAATGAAACCCAGAAAGTGGGACTGGAAAGAGAAGAGGAAGTGCCAAGATGATTTATTCAGAGGGAAGGGATTTGGGGCACTAGGTCGACCAAGGCAGAACGCAGGAAAAACTTCCCTACAGCTGAAGGCTTTCCAAATGATTCAGCTGATGAATTCCATCTTGCCTGCTGTACACAGTATATGTCACTGACATGAAGAGCCATGGGAAGATGAAGGTCACAACTCCCAGACCGTTTTCTGCTAGTTTTGAATTCTGGCAGAAAATATATGATTCAAGATAAGGAAAACATAAGGTGGGCCAGGAGAGGGCTGCTCTTTTGGTGTGGTTTAGTAATTCTTCATACAAAGATGTTTATCATGTTCGGGATGACACATGGCTGATATAAAGTACCAGTATCTCCTAAATCTTCATAGCTTTTCAAAAATAAGGATTGAAGAGAATTATAGGGACGGTATGTGAGCCGTTCAAT
Source organism: Cephalopachus bancanus (assembly GCA_027257055.1). Classification (NCBI taxonomy): domain Eukaryota; kingdom Metazoa; phylum Chordata; class Mammalia; order Primates; family Tarsiidae; genus Cephalopachus; species Cephalopachus bancanus. Next base: position 6,803,623 of record JAPVLO010000027.1, read on the forward strand.
AGACTCATCAGATAATGTTTCAAATGTTTAGGGAATAGTTGGATGGGACCAATAAAAACATTAAAGTGGAAAATGCTAACTCTTACACTTTTTCTCTCTAAAAGGTCTTGCCATTGATTGGGATATATATATAAGTATCAAGGTTCTTTAAACATCTCAGGAACAACCAGATGGTCCATCTGTCATGGGGCCTACTGAGATTTAGAATTAATCTTTAATTACTTATTTATAATTTATAATTACACAGATAGGGCCAGCTCATCCCACTTGAGAAATTTTCTCTGTGAGATTAAGTCGCGCCATTTGGAAAGCATATCGACTCTCTCAATCCCCAGAGTATCAGAAACTTGTATGTCAGGGCACCACACCACTGTGATCCAAGCTATTAATCAGTATTCACTTCTTAAACAGATAGGTCTTAGTGTCCTCATTTTTTTTGGTTATTATTAAAACATTCTAGTATCTGAATCCTGCAAAATTGATGGTCAACATATTTCAGCCTAAGAAGGCCGAAAGCATTTGTCCTGGCGTTTGTCTTTTTTCCTCCTAACTCAATCATCTTACCATATAAGCGCTGTTTTGTGAATCAAAACAAGCAAGCAAACAAGCAAGGAAACAAACAAAAACCACATTATTTATCTTAAGTCGTACTATTCATTTGTAACAACGTATAGGGTCTTTTAGGAGATGTGGTTCTACAGATATCCAATATTCTGGCAATTTGATACACTTGTTACCTCTCTGTAACCAGGTGTGGAAAATAGACTAGGAAATGAGGTTGGGGGTGAAGAATAGAAATGAGTTTAGCAACCAAAAAGATAAATAATAAAAAAACCACTAAACTAGAGAATCAAACACATTCCCAGCCCTCCCCCCCCTTTTTTTTGTTTGATGAGTTTTTAAAAACTTATTTATTTACTTATTTTAGAGTTGTGGAGTACAAGTAAAGATTTGCAGCATAAATAGGCTACATGCAGGTAAAATCTGGACTTCTAGCTGGCCCTCACTCCCCCGTCACACCCCGTAGTGGACCAGGTACCTTTTGTGTTGTCAAATGTTCCCCCCCTCCTTAGCACATTATTTATTTATTTACTTGAGTTGGAGTCTCACTCCATTGCCCTGGCTGGGGTGCAATGGCATGCTCAAGGTCACCCCAGCGTAGACCTGCTGGGCTCAGGTGATCCTTCTACCTCAGCCTTCCAAGAAGCTGGAACTACAATCATGAGCTACCACCTTCAGCTAGTTTTTTAATTTTTATTTACTTATTGTAGAGATGAGGTCTCACCAAGTGAGACTGGTCTCGAACCCATGGGCTCAGGCAATCCACTCGCCTTGGCCTCCCGAAGTGCTGGGATTACAGGCTGGGTCACTGAACCCAGCCAGCACCTTTATTTTAAAAGCAGGAAGACTTGAATGGGCATTTACAAGAAAATAATGGAAGAGACAAGAATAGAGAGATCTGCCAGTATATTGAACCATTTGCTTTTTAGGTTTTGTATGTTGTTTTGGCTGCACAGAAAGAATCCAGGACAAAGAGTGAAAAGTACATTGTAAGAATGACAGAATTTTTAGTACGGAACTTAGTGCTCAAGATAATCTAGTCTAATTTCCTTATATTAAAGATGAGAAGGATTAAGTCCATTGAGGTTTGCTGACATCCAAATTCATACATTGGATCATAGGCAGGTTTATTCATGTAGCAATTGTTCTTGGCCATATACTGAGTATGTATATGTATATCGAGTATTATTACATTTTAAGTACAAACGATATAGTGGCAAGTAAGCTGTTGAGACACATTCAAGGCGGCCCACCACTTCCCTAATATATGCAGAAAGGACAGAATATTGCTTAGTTTACACTAGGAAAGACTGAGGGAGAATAATTGTTCACAAATACAGGAAATATTCCAGAAGTAGTTGACCATTTGTTATCACCATAGGGATACAAACAAGAATAAATGGGTCTGTGTTACAGAAAAACAAATTCAGTCAAAAATAAGAAACAACTTCTTTGATGTCTTGGTGATTAAGCATTGAAATGATCATGGGAATTTGTTGATAGTATAAAATGAAATAGACATTCATCAGTCTTCAACTCTAGATTTCTTCCAAATGTAATCCCTTTGTTTCTCACAGGGATCTGTCTTCAACTATTAATTACAAGGATTTTAGTTCCAAAGTTGTGTTTGGTATAAAAAAAATTATGGTATGTGTGCTGCATGCCTGTAATTCCGGCTACTTGGAAGGCTGAGGCGGAAGGATCGCTGGAGCTCAGCAGGCCAGGCTGCGGTGGCCGGGAGCGGCCACTGCACTCCAGTCTGGACAACCAAGTGAGACTCCAATTAAAAAAAAAAAAAAAATTATGGTTGCTCTCTCTGAGGTGCTACAGCTAATAAAAACTCATAAAAACCGAAGTTAACTGTGGTATGTCTGTGTTTATGCTGACTTTCCCCTCCCCCACAACATATCACTACCTGGAAATAGCCCATGAAATATGGCACAGACAGGATTCTTAAAAATTGACGGTACAGTGAAAATTAGAATTTAATTTTTCAGGACTTTTATTCCTGATTTCAAATTAAAATATTGAAGCCATGTACTCATGGAAATCATTTGGGTCCTGATGTTAATAATAGCCTATAATAATAATTTCCAAAGGTTGAATTCCCACTTAGTGCAAGATATTTTCTACTTACACATTTATAGAATCCTCTCAAGTAATCTTATTTTATATCTTTTTTTTTTTTTGAGTTGGAGTCTCACTCTGTCGCCCAGACTAGAGTGCAGTGGCTGCTCCCGGCCACCGCAGCCTCGGCCTGCTGGACTCCGGTGATCCTTCCGCCTCAGCCTTCCCAGTAGCTGGAATTACAGGCGCGCGCTACCATGCCTGGCTGATTTTTTTGATTTATTGTAGAGATGAGGTCTCGCCTGCCCAGGTGGGTCTCGAACCCGCGGGCTCAGGCAATCCACTCACCTCAGCCTCCCAAAGGCGCGGGATTACAGGCTGAGCCACCAAGCCTGGCTAATTTTATACCTTTTAAGAGAGAAGGAAACTCAGAAGATAAAGTAGATTGTCCCAAGCACCATCTTAAGAGCTAGCTGGGAACTGGATGCAGTGGCACAAGTCTGTAATCCCAGCACTTGGGCAGCTGAGGCAGGAGGATTGCCTGAATCTGTGGGTTCAAGACCAGCCTTGGCAAAAGAGTGAGACCTCGTCTTTACAATTTAAAAAAAAAAAAATTAGCTGGGCGTGGTAGCACACACCTTGTAGTTCCAGCTTCTTGGAAGGCTGAGGCGGAAGGATCGCTGGAGCCCAGCTGGTCGATGCTGGGGTGGCCGTGAGCGTACCACTGCCCTCCAGCCTGGGCTACAGAGTGAGACTCCAACTCAAAATAAATAAATAATAAAAAAAAGAACTGGCAGGGAAAGACCTGGAACCAGAGTTGGATTTAACGTGAGGCTTGTAAAGGCAAAACTTCTGTTCTCTTCTGGCCCCCTCCAAGGTCCTAGGAGCGATCCTAGATATGTGTTTTCAGGGTAGGGTGACAAGCTGTCCCAGTTTGCCCAGCATATAGAGGTTTATTGGGATGCAGCTTTCAATGCTAAGGCTGGGATTGTCCTAGGCTACCTACCATAGTGAGTCTATTATAAAGGGGCATGCACTTGTAAAATATTTAAGTGAGATATTAGTATTATGACCACAACAGATGAAGACAGCTGCCTTTCCCACTCATATTTCCTTTCCATTTGTCTTACCTCCTCTCGGATCGCTAAACTAGCCCCGCATATTTTGGGGTTCTAGCTTAGGGGAGGTTGAGTTGTGGTTAGTTGGATATGTTTATGTGGTTCACAGGTATATCTGTCTGCAGTCGAGTGTTTGCCAGGCATCCTGGGTTAGAAAGGACTTCCGGAACTGCTCCTATGTTCCATCTAGCATTGTGATATAAGGATGCAGGGACAGAGGTCCAATCGGGACATAAATATATCCTCGCAGCACCCCACACCAGAAGTGTGTGGAAAATGGAGAGAAAACAGGATGTGAAATGTATGGATGGAGAATCCCTATTATAGAAAATTCTCCCAACTTTCGCAGCCCATAAACAAAGGAAACTTGAAAAAGTTTTTGTGAAATTTAGCAGCAGTCCTAAATATAGACAGATACACTATCACCGACATCAAGTCGTGAAGCTGGCAGAGCTCACAGTCACAATATTAACAACCACCAGTTTCTGGTCAACCATTCTAGAAGGTTGAATTACCTTTCCATTTTCTTTTTTTTTTTTTTCTTTTTTTTTGAGTTGGAGTCTCACTCTGTCGCCCAGACTAGAGTGCAGTGGCCGCTTCCGGCCACTGCAGCCTCGACCTGCTGGGCTCCGGCGATCCTTCCGCCTCAGCCTTCCGAGTAGCCGGAATTACAGGCATGCGCTACCACGCCCGGCTGATTTTTTGATTTATTGTAGAGATGAGGTCTCGCTGCCCAGGCGGGTCTCGAACCCGCGGGCTCAGGCAATCCACTCACCTCAGCCTCCCAAAGGCGCGGGATTACAGGCTGAGCCACCGAGCCTGGCTTACCTTTCCATTTTCTACATGAAAAATAACACAAGGCTGTTGTCGTCTCAAAAGGTCATCCAAGACTATGCAGCCAAAAAAATGTAGGAGAAAGGATATTATTGAGGCAGGGTTAATAGTGATTAATATTTTATATATACTATTGTTATGGATTTTTTGAAGTTTTGTAAAATGCATAAGATATTGTGGTTCCTCGTCTTAAATAGGTGTTTGCTTTTAACCTGATTCCTTTTTTGGGTAATTTTGTATTATTCTTAAGGAGATGCTGCTAAATTTAAGTTTTAGGTCCCACAAAACCCGGAAAAGGCCCCGGATGGACTAAGTTCTCGGGGAGGCAGATTTCTCAGGCTCTTCTTTTTCACCTCCTCCTGGCACACTTTCCACTCCCTACATGCTTAAAGCTTATTTCCCTGATGACTGCAGTTGGAACATTTATCTCAATTGGCAGACAGAAGGAGGGAAGTTTGAAGAAAAGAAATGTAACTTTCTACATTTTTGTAAAACGTGATGATGGATCTCCTGCATATAGATTCAAATGAGAATAACAAATCTCTTAGAGATACTGACAGGGAGAGTAGACATCTTCCACGGCCCAGGTGTAGACCCTACCTATCAATACAAGTAGAACGCAGGCTCTGATACAAGGTTTAGGCCCTCTCCTTTCCCTGAGGAATGTGGTCTTCATTGCTTGATTGATTATTGATGGACTGTGCTCTGAGGATACTTATGGGAAAAAAAAGGATCCCACAGTTACCTCCAGAAGATAGCTACTTTTTTTTTTTTTAGAGCAGAATTTATTAAGAGGGCAGAAAAGCTCCCACAGTAGGCGGGGACCCAAAGGGGTTGCCCAGAGATACATTCAGCTACATCACATTCCTACCACTTGATAGTTCTTGAGTCCATGTTAGCAGCTGTAACAGTGATGTCCATCATAACTCCTTTCTCTTCATGGGGAGTTTGGGGGTGGGCTCCCCACTTCTAGCCTGCTTGTTGAAACCTAGATCCTTTACAATGGTCTGGAGGTTGTCTCTTTGCTATGGAACGTCCCAACCTGGAGCTGGTACGTTCCTTCTTCTGTTACTGTTGGGTGGTCTTAGAGTTGTAGTGTTGTATGGGAATACTAAATATGCCATTTATTGAAAGTAGCAGTATTCTGAGGGGTACCCTTCTACATGATTTTCGTTTTGGAAGTGTTATTTTGACAGGCAAAGATCCTCAAATATGGACTCACCACATTTTGTCTCTTATTTTACATTTCACACTGCATTTAAAAATACCAGTTTCCATATTTCCATAACAGATGCTGAAGAAGTTTTCTATCCATAACTTTCAGAAAGGAATGTCATTTATTTTAGATTCTTATTTCTTCCCATTTTATATAGTTGTGTCATTTTTTTCTGTTAGTTATGTTGTGTGCAATATAATGGAGCCATCAACTCAATAGCATTAGACATGGAAATTCAAAAAATAATACTCTATCGGAGTGACCATTGTAATCCAGCCATTCCCATAAAGTCATGCTTTTTATATTGGCTAAATGGTAATGAGTAAAATTACTTAGATGTGTGTGTATATGTGTACGCACACGTGTGTAGGGTCATCTTTGTCTTTTTTTTTTTTGAGTTGGAGTCTCACTCTGTCGCCCCGACTGGAGTGCAGTGGCACACTCATGGCCACCCCAGCATCAACCTGCTGGGCTCTGACGATCCTTCCACCTCAGCCTTCCAAGTAGCAGGTACTACAGGCACGTGTTACCATGCCCAGCTAATTTTTTTTATTTATTGCAGAGACGAGGTCTCGCCAAGTTGCCCGGCTGGTCTCGAACCTGCAGCCTCAGGCAATCCATTCGTCTTGGCTTCCCAAAGTGCTGGGATTACAGGCTAAACCACTGAGCCTGGCCTGTCTTCTTAACATATAAGTCCATTTTGGAAAAAGTTTTTTCACTGGAGGAAAAGTTTCAGAAGCAGACTACTGTAATATTTCATGTTTACGATTTTAATTATCTAATTATTTAATGTTTAATAATTTAATGTTTAATTAAGCTTGCTCCTTTGGGAAAGGGATGGTGATTGGGAGAGAGGTTAAGATCGTTGTGAGGATGTGTATACCGTGTGGCATTTTAGAAGGCAAAGCCATAGGAAATATTAGCAGCTGCTCTATCTTCAGCTATTGTACTGCTCAGGAAGGTATCAGAGACTTAGAAGAACAACAGGTTATTTCTCATGAATGATGTCACAGGTCTGCCGTAGACTCTGTTCTTTATAATTAACTTGGGACTCAGGCTGACACAACAGCTGGCATGAACATTGAGAGAGGGGGCAGACACTCCACTGGGTCTCACACTAGCAGTGAGTTGGTCCAGCCTAGATGTGACCTTGGTACACCCCTTACAATTTATTGGTGGAAGTTCTACTCATGTGGTTTCTCTTAACCACATGAGGTCTAGGAGTACAACCCACTCATGTTCCTGGAAAGGTGGAACTAGTTACTGAATAGAATGAATGGTTTTCACATGGCAATTTTTTTTTTGAGTCAGTCTCACTCTGTTGCCCAGGTTGGATTGCAGTGGCATGGTTGTGGCTTGCTGTAGCCTCGAATTCCTGGGCTCACGCAATCCTTTAGCCTCAGCCTCCTGAGTAGCTAGAACTACAGATGTGCACCACCACATCTGGCTAATTTTTTTTTTTTTTTACTTTTTGTAGTGATGAGGTCTCACTATGTTGCCCTGGCTGGTCTCAAGCAATCTTCTGGGCTCAAGCAAACTTCTGGGCTCAAGCAATCCTCCTGCTTTGGCCTACCGAAGTGCTGGGATTACAGGTGAGAGCCAGAAAAGTATTTTAACTTTCTTTTTTCATCTCTGCATCTATCTGTGGATTACTTTAGCATGCATTTATTCAGTTACTAGTATGCACAAGTTACCCTGCACAGTGCTAGGAGACTGAATAATGAAAAGACCCACTTTTTTGTTTCTGAGTTTGGTGGGTGTAGTGGAGGAAAAAAATAAAGGATTTGCAAGAGATTGGAAAAGTCCCCTCGTAATTCTTACTGATGTTGAGATTTTAGAGTATTTTGATAATCTTGGCATAGTGCCATTTTCCCTGCCTTAATTTATAGGTAGTGCTGAAGATTTGTAAAGTGCTTTAGCAATTGCTTTCTACTTTACTGGTTATTCCTAAGGCACACTAGGAATAACTAGTATAGTTAGGGTATAAAAGAAGATTAATTTTCATTTATTTTATATCTAAGGGGTCATGCTCAGTTTTCATTATAAGAACAATAAGCTTATCATCAATAATTGTGCTGTTTTTTGCACTTATCTTTAAAGTGTCATATAATTCCATGATATTATTTCTATTAGGAATAATTAACCACAAGTGGAAATATCTTAGAACCTGTGGCTTTTTGACATGTGTCTTTCTGAGGAGAGAAACACAAGCCAATTCCATCTGAAGCAGCCCTGGTGAGGAAGAACACATCTTTAAGTCTAACACTACTCTTTAAGATCAGACACATTAGTTAATATTTGATTGGATGTATTTCTTTTGCCATCACTAACCTTCTTCGTCTGGATTTCAAAAAGTTAGGAACTTAGTACATTTGTCTGTTAAATAAAGGGCACAGCTAAGGTCTGAGAACATCTGGTCAAAAGACTGAATCTTCCTTTCCCGTGAAGACTGGTATTTTTATCTGGTCCCCTCAGTTTGCCTGCATGATTTTTTCCCCCACAAATTGGTATTTAAACCTCAAAACCTTTAGCAAACTACATCTGTCATTGATATTTTATTGTTTAATTTTCTTTTTATGGAGCCAAATTACATCTCTCCCACATACAGCCGGCACTTTACATGTCTAATTTGTCGACATGTTCTATAATGATAATTTCATTGATTTAGAAAGTGACATTATGAGCAACATATGTTCAGTTTAGCAGTAGACCTTGTTATGGCAATCAATTCTTTTCCCCTCCAGAACTCAACTATATTCCACATTTAGAAGCGGTGGAATCATTTAACCAGTTCATGATCGTGTGTGTGCGCGCGCGTGTGTGTGCGTGTGTGTGTGTGTTGAGAGAGAGACAGCAACCTACTTTTGGTATGCTTTTCTAAAAGAATAAATTCTCACTTTGTGCAGTTTACAATGTGCATATATTATCACTGTATACCAGAGGCAGGTGAAAATAAACAAAACAGTAAAGGCATTTAGTAAAATAGCAAATGACATGGAAGAAACGCTTTACAAATGCTCTCCAGCCTTTTCTCACTCGCTCCTATTCACCATGCAACCTTAATCAACAGCTCTTCAAATCTGTCTTCCAAGCTCCCCCGGGGCAGCCAGTATAGTGCTAAACATTCAGCTTTTCTGTTTTTTTTTTTTAAATGCCCCTATGTTCTTGCTTGCATTTTTTTCTCCACCCCCTACCTGTCTTTAGAAAAAAATCCTCAGTTTTCAAGATCTAGCTCAAAGATCAACCACCTCTCCTCAGAGGCACACCCAGACCCCTTCTCCCAAACTCAAATCAGCACGAGTCATGACACCTCTACCTGTGGTTAGCCTGTGTGACCTTCTCTTCATTCTTCTGTAAACAACTTGGGGAAGATCTTATTCATCCTTGGGTCCCTAGCGGCTCAGTGCATGGCTTACTGGAGTGCTCCACAAAAATGAATCGTATTACATATGAAATGTTTTCTTTTTGAAAAAGTTATTGTACAGCATAAAGGAATCTTTAGGATGGCACCCTGTTTTTCTTCATAAAGCAATCAAGGGCAGGTGTTCTGTGTTGTGCCTGCAGATGGTTTATAAAGCCAGCCAGGACTTTAGTTTAACATCGATACAAGGTGGAGTGGTTTAGACACGATGTGAGAAGTATTGGGAAGGACTTACAAAAACCTCTAATAAAGTTAGGACGCGTGCCAGCATAGAAAAAGAAAAGCAGCAAGGATTAAACTATTACAGGAACCTTATTTTTCCCTGGAAAGAATAGCTAGGACTTGATGTATAGTAGGGGCTTGTTCCAGATGCCATTTACATCTTCTGTACTTCACAGCTGTGATGGTAAATATAGCTTGCCTTATTTATTTATTTGAGTCAGTCTTACTCTGTCACCCAGGCTGGAGTGCAGTGGCATGCTCACAGCCACTGAGGACTCAATCTGCTGGGCTCAAGCCATCCTTCCATCTCAGCTTTCCAAGCAGCTGGAACTACAGGCACACGCCACCATGCCTAGCTGATTTTAAAAACTCATTTATTGTAGAGATGAGGTCTTGCCAGCAGGTTGGTATGGAGCCACTGGACTCAGGCAATCCTCTTGCCCAAAGTGCTGGGATTTTAGGCATGAGGCACCATGCCTGGTAGATAGCATTTTATTAATGATAAAAGATTAAGTTGTTTTATGTAGACGCTCATCAAGGTAGGAAAATACTTTAAAATGTTTATTTTTCAAAAATAAACACTACTGCTGAAAATCTGAGTTGCAGTTTGTGTCCAAGATGGAGAAGACATATTTCTCCCTGTTTCTCCTGCTCAGTGCAGCTAAACACTCTGGAGATTCTGTACATGAAACAAACATAGGAAAATCCTAACAGGTGGAGGGACAATGGGCAGATTGGTGAGGTACCTTGGGACTTGATGAACTACCATATGGCAATGAGTCCTCTGGGTGTTTTTGTTTGTTTTGCCTTAAATATCCCTGACTAGGAACAAACTCCTAAGACAGCAGACAAAAGATGTTGGGAAAAAAGCCTGCTCTCTGTAGCCAGAAGAGCAGGAAAGGGGCAAACCAATAAGAAAACTCATAGACAAGAACCATTGTACTCAGGCCAAACACAATGGGAAAACCACACTGTCCTAAACCCACTGGGGAATGATCACGTGAGGAGTATCGGAGTGGGGTACTGAAGCATGGGCCAGGCATTCAACACACTGAACTTTGTTTAATGACTGCAACATCTCTCCAGGGGAGTCATTGTCGCCTCTTGCATTCACCACAGGAAGACCATGGTTATAGGACTGGCCCACGTTAAACGCCCCTGTGTGGAAGAAACAGGACTACAGAACAGGTCCATCTGACTCTTAAGTCTGAGCTAGTTCCATTCCAACATGCAGCTTTAATGCTGCACCCAGGGTGAAACTCAAGTTACTGGAGTTGAGATTTATTACAAACACGTTGGGATTTTCTCCGGCAGCCCGAGGAGGACCACCGGCAGTGGGTATACATTACATAAGGCAATAAATAAACAAGTCTTTTTTGTTCCTCGCCCGTCACAATCCTGCACCGCCGTGGACTGTTTAATAGCTACTACATTTCACCCCAGGTGATTGAATCGATCACTTGGATTCAGTTTGTTTATCACCCTGTCAAACTGGTGAAGTATTCTATCTTCTTTGATAGAAAGGCTTTCCTATATAAGTGTAAGCACTTGCCAATGCAGTTATTATTATTATTCCTATTAATTTCAGCTGAATAGAGTCACTTTTCAATTCATATCAAGAAACTAAAAAACCATTTTATCAGAAATCCAGAAAGTAAAACACTCTTCAGGAAATTACAGTCTACAATGGAGCTAAGGGTTAGAATTCTGGTAAAAGCAAAAGTAAACCCAAAAACAATTCACCAAAGTATATGTTGACATTGAACTCGTTTCCAACACAGGGATTGAAAAGTGGTTATATTAATCAGAATGAAATGTTTTAAGTAACTGCCACCTTCCAGGTTTTAGGACTCAACTAAAAATCATATTCTCTTCAGTTTTCTGAGATTATTTCAAATTCACCATCGCTTATAAATATCCCAACAGATAAAATCTTTAAGTCGATTCTGTAAAGTCATTCTGAGGCATTTATAAGGAGATTTGAAGGCTAGAAACATTTATAGGATGCAAGGACTTGAGAGAAAGATATAAACAATCAGTGCCGTTTTAGCATAAATGCCATGTTGGAGAGTATAACTGACCAAACCCACATAATTAGGTTGTAGTACAATCTTGCACTTTTAAAGCAAAAAAGATACAAGCAATCCATGAGGTTTCACTTTATTGTTGAGAAAACTGAGGCCTAGGGAGGGAAAATGAATCTCCCAAACTTGAATTTCCTGCAAGAAAAGGCCCTGGGACAAAAATGTGTCATGCTAACTATCCAGAAGTTTTATTATTATTATTATTATTATTTGGTTTTCACTCAAAATAAAAGAAATATAATTTTTTGGATAATACCCAGAGGTATGGCGACTTACAATGCCCTGCAGAATTCAAGGGTTGGGCTTCCATTTCTGTATCTTGAAATCGGCTTGGCTTGAGACACAGATCTGAAGAACTCAAATTTTCATATATTGAATATATTGGTATACTGATTTTAAGATTGCTTGATTTAACAGATTGATATGGAAAGTTACCTGTCCTTTGAAGATCAAATAATCATGGTTGCATTTGGTTTTTTTAACCTTAATCTCTTTACTATCTTTACAGTGATATTTAGAGCACCTGTTGGACTAAGACATGAACAATATTTTGGTAAGATACGATTTTAAATAAAGCTCACGAATCATTTTTCAAAATGCAGTTACAGTTCCTGGAATATATCTTGCTGCCTTCAATTTTATCTCCTCTAGAATTCCCTTTTTCTCCCTCCCAGAAGGGCACAAGTTTGCTTCTAGAAATTCTCTCTGCTCCATTCCTTTCTTCTCTAACATTGCCATGTAAGTAGTGTGGTTCTGTGCTTTAAAAAAAATGAGAGACGACACATGTTGAGCACTTTGGAAGTCTTAGTGGAGTTTTAGAAAAAGGAACTCACATAACAAGGTAAATGCTAATTGGTAAACTGTTCGGAGTTTCCGGAAGAATTTCCAGCCACTCAAACATTATTCAAATTAACTAAGAGCTGAAAACATATTTGCAAAACACTGAGGAGTCCTTATGATTCTCTGACGGAGCCTCTCTCTGTCAGGGAATGTTTTCTGTAAATTTAATTTTGAAAATGTTTAATTTTTTTTTTTTTTAGTTGAAGTCTCACTCTGTCACCTAGATGGAAGGGCAGTGGCACAATCACAGCTCATCGAAAGCTCGACAATCTGGGCTCAGGTGAGGTTTTCCACCTCAGCCTTCTGAGCAGCTGGAAGTACAGGCATGTGCTGCCATGCCTGACTAATTTTTTAATTTTAATTTTAATTTTAATTTTTTGTAGAGATGAGGTCTCCCTAGGTTTTCCCGGCTGGTCTTGAACTCCTTGGCTCAAGCAATCTTCCCGCCCTGATTCCCCCAAGACCCTGAATGATCTTTTGTAGGGTGGGCCCTTTGTAATACAGGCTTCCTCCTCTAGGTAAGTGTTCTGGGAGCCCGTTGGCATCAGTGTACCAGCTAGCATTGCTGTGAGACGCCACCGGCTAGCATTGTTTTGGCTTCAGTGTAATCTTTTTTGGAGACCATTTCAAAGCATTTGTCCATTTCATGATAGGTGATTTATAAACATAGCTGCCCACACTGTACTTAGTGTTCAGCAGTTTTTGGACAAAAATGGCATGACCTTCATGCCCCACTCTCCCTGTTCACCTGAATCTCACCCCCAGGGACGTCCCCCCCCCATGAAAAAATTCCTCAAAGGAAAATGTTTTGCCAATGCGAAGAGGTGAAACAAAAAACAGCAGAAGCTCTCAAATGCATTAAAATTGATGAGTTCAAGAACTGTTTTGAGCAGTGAAAAATGCATCTCAATAGGTATAGTGCATCCAATGGCAAGTACTTTAAAGGTGACTGAAGTTTAAATATATAAGAATAAATACACAATTTTTTAATGAATAAATTCTGTTTTTTTGGAGTCCCCCTTCATATAGCCATTAACCACTGTGACTGACCAGCGGATCTGTTCCAGAAGCCATTGAGAATTTCCTTTCTAAGATGTTGGGGATATTGCTTAGAAATCATTTAGACCAACAGATCTTCTATTTCAGCTTAACACAGTCAAGAAGTATTTGACCTTTATTTGAGCGAGCTATGCTCATTTTTATATACTCACAGTGCAATGCTTTCCATTAAAACAACAAGAACAATGACAACCGCCCCTGTCCTGAGGAAACAGCAGCCACAGACACATAAATAAAAAAGATAAACGTAGGAGATGGTTCATATTTCCAATTACTATAACTGGATCAAAAATCCTTGTTCCTCCTAGATACCCTTGGATTAAAACTCAGAGAAAAGACAAAACATATGAATATTATAGCATACAAAGATTTATGAGGAAGGAATCAATTTTGTAGTCAAGACTTTAGCATTTCATTTTAATCAGAATAAGATTAATATCAACATCCAAAATGAAGGAAGAGAGATACCATTTCCTTTGTTACCAGAGGGAGGGCCTGGCTTTTGCATCTCTTAGCCTGCCCGGTGCCCAAGTCCCAGTACTTCTGACACTTTGCCCAAATCAGGGTTATCAAGATGCTCATTTAAACGAGAAATGCTAAAGCAGCTTCTGGAAATATAGTCAGAACCTTCAATTCACTCGTACAAGTCATTCTTACTTTGCCCTGTCACCCTCGGCTGGCTGGTCATAGTAAATCACATGCCATTGGTGGTTCATACCCAGTCGTATTTTTCTCTGTTAAAACTCTTATGTTTCTACCTTTTAAACACCAAGCCATAAAATTCCATTCTTGAAAAAAAGCAGAAACTTTTAATTATGAAAATAATTTTGTTAGAAGGGGCAGGCTCTGAGTCAAAGAGTTGAGAGGAGAAAAGAAAAGGACATTGCTGTGTTTTCAGTTTTTCAATTTGGGCGTTAAGGAGACTGCCCTTATTTAATTTATTGTAGGGAACAAGGTTATTTAAGCTATGCAAATTCTTATGAACCTATAGGTATTTCCTACCTCTGAAATTCTTTCAAATATTTCTTAACGTGTGCTGTTCAAAAGCCTGCAATTTTAATAAGACATCGTCTATACACAATTTTTACCATATTTAAAATGCTTCCATCAACTACGCCTTGTATAATCATTGAAATGGCCCCTTAAGTGGGCAGATGAGGCTTCCTGTAAATTCCCTTAATTTACAGATGCAGAAGTTTAGTAATTTATTCCTCCAACCCTGAACGCATCGCACATGCTAGGCTCTGCTCTTCACCCAGAGATGAAAAAAATCCCCTGAACACGTGTGATCAGAAGGAACCAAGATGAGGAGCAAAGCTGTTCTTTAGACCACCCTGATTTTCTAGAACTGATTGGAGATTCTGAAGAGAAGATAGACACGCAGTGGGAAGTGGAAACACCATTCATCTATTTTGGGGGACTTTTTAAAAAGGCGGCTACATCTGTGGTCCAGAGGAAATGCAACTTCTTTGTAAAAATTAAAATTTACATGAAAAGAAATTAAAATTTACAAGAAAATATCCGTGGCACTCTACTTTTGGAAGATGATGACGAGGGAGGGTAAGCAAGGGCTCAGGTACTGATGAAAAGGAGAAGCCTCGGCGGAGTTTGCGCACCGAAGTATTATTTTGTTCCAAAACTTCCACTTGGCAAACATTAATCAGAGAGAACAAATAGTAGCTTTGCGTTTTACCAATTACTTTTCCTAAACAGACACTAAATATTTGATGGTTGGGTGTAGGTTGCGGTTAAATTCCAAGTGATATTGCGGTGTAGATTAGCAGGGGTAAAATGCATTAAGTATATGTACACAAATGATTAATATTTCAAGCTAGATATATTTGGCTACTTTTAAAGATTGACCTCAGCCTACTTCCAAATCTCTGCCCAAATCCCACATTCGGCTTCTCTTTCCAAATGGTGCAGGAATAACTTTTTGTCAAATGCGGTTGTATGTGACATTAAGGTTTTGAATTTAAAATAAGATATGCTTTTAAAAACTCATAAAATGCAAATGTTTATAGTCTCTGAGCAGAAGTTGCAATCTGTGCGAGAGTGCTTTACCCACACTAAATTGACTAAAACATTACCTGTCTAACACGGCTTAATTATTTTATTAATCTGTGTTACCAGGCAGAACATTTTGTTTTACATCCAGTGGGGGTTTTAAATGATAGTTCCAAAATTTGCATTCATTTTTTCCTTCCAACTGGCTTTCCTAAGATTCTGTTTCTGCTTGCTTTGTTGTGCATTCTATGCTGAATTCAGCTGTGAAAGGGGCGGGCAAAAACAGATTCGCAACTTGACCTCAGGCAAAGGCTCAGCCAAGATACCTGCAACAGTTGCTCATTAAGATTACCTGGGTCCAAACCAAGTGACTGGGTGCATGAGTAACAAGGGTTACCTTCCTTGAATAAAAAGGTTAAATGGGAAGACTTCAATGATACTCTTTAGAATCTCATATTATCTCCAAAATTCTCTCTGTCTCTCTCTCTCTTTTTTTTTATTTTTTAAAGACAGGATCTCACTGGGCTGCCCAGGTCAGAGAGCAGTGGCAGAATCCTATTTCATTACAGCCTCCAACTCTGGGGCTCAAGCATTTCTCCTGCTTCAGCCTCCCGTGTAGCTGGGACTATAGTCCCGAGTAACTGGGACTATACCAAGTCCAGCTAATTTTCTTTTTACGTATTTTTTGTAGAAATGAAGTCTCATTATGTTGCCTAGGCAGGTCTTGGACTTTTGGGCTCAAGAGGGCTTCCCACCTCAGCCTCCCAAAGTGCTGGGATTACAGGCAAGATCCACTACACCTAGCCTTTTTTTTCTTTTTTTTTTTTTGAGTTGAAGTCTCACTCTGTCACCCAGGCTAGAGTGCTGTGGCACGCTCAAGGCCACCCCGGCATCGACCTGCTGGGCTCCAGCGATCCTTCCACTTCAGTCTTCCAAGTAGCCGGAACTACTGGCGCGTGCTACTGTGCCCAGCTAACTTTTCACTTATTGTAGAGATCAGGACTCGCCAAGTTGCCCGGGCTGGTCTCGAACTCCCAGGCTCAGGCAATCCACTCACCTTGATCTCTCAAAATGCTGGGAATACAGGCTGAGCCACCAAGTCCAGCCTTTTGTTTTTGTTTTTAATTATTATTTTTCTTTACCAAGAACATCCAGTCAACATTGCTACATGCTATGATGATGTAATCTTTGGCATTGTCACCATCTTCTCAAAAATCCTAATTCTTCAGTCTCTCTACCATTGGGTCTCCCATCATAGGGGAACAGATAAGGTGAAGAAATGAATTAGAAAAGGGAGCTAATATCTAAAGAAGTGGACCTGCTTGTTTGGTAGCTGCTTTACTTAGGTGATGGCTTATAGTCATGACACTATCATTTAGTGAGATTTCCAAGAGGGGATACTGGCCGTGAGAACCCACTTAAGGCAGCTTCAAAAGTAAGAAGGAAGGCCAATGAATGATAGGCAGGGGACATGCTCTCGAAGGTGATAATAGTCCTTTACATTTGCCTATTGTTCTGTAGTTAATACTTGTGTAATACAATAAACCTATGAGCTAAGTAGAATTACGATCCCTATTTGTGAGTTACTTGCCATACTCCCTGTCCGGGGGTCAAGTCAAAGTTATGGGCCCAGGACTTCTGACTGCAGCCCAGTTCTCCCACCACAGTATCCTTCCCCTCTTCAAGAAAAGGAGCCCAAGTGGATGCCCTGTGTTGGGCTAGGTTACATTCACTTAGGCCTGAATTAGATACCAAGAAATGATGAAATTCAGTCAGGCGTGGTTAATCACTAGAGTGTAACCTGTGACTGAACGGATGGCTGTCAATGGACTGAAAACAACTGCTTTTGTTTCTTTCAAATTAGGTTATGAATTGCTCCAGTCCCCACTGCCCAAGCCGGAATCAGCAGCTCACGTTTATTGAGTGCTTACGATGTGCTGGATGCCATACTCATGGCTTGACCTCTATTGAGCCTTATAATAACCCTTGCTCCTACTTACAGGTTCAATGAGGTACAGAGAGATTACAGTCACGCAGCTAGGTAATGGAGCCGGACCGTTTGGCTCTAGTGCTAGTATGCAGTTCACGGAATTGAATAGAGTGCTTGGCTATGCTATCATAGCCTATAAAAGCAATATAAAGCTTCCACTAATAAATTATTTGGGAAAGAAGTTAGTCTGGCTTTCCTAGACTCAGTGGGAATACTGAAAATGAGTCTTCATCTTTGCTGCTCAAAATGTTTGGGCTCAAGGAGTGTGGGGGTTGATGTGAAGATAATCATGTTCTCTGTCAGAGGGTGACAAGTTCACTCACCATTTATAGGACACCTGCTGGTTTCACTTTCTCTCTAGTTCTGTCGAAGATGCAGCAGCAAAACCCACACAGTGCATGGTGCTGGGCAGCCTAACTTTGGTCAGCAACGCATAGTGACACAGTGACACCCAGGTTCAGTCAAACTTTTCAGCAGGAGGATGCTCAGCCCCTTCTACAGTTGGATTTTTTTTTCTTTAAACAAATTGAGGGAGAAAAAAACAAACCCCATTGGTCCCTCGAGCAAGGAAGCTTTGAGTTCTTGTGTGATGATGATTGTGCTTGCGTGTGGTTCCCACTCTGGTTCTGTTTGTACGTTGAACGCTGTGTTCATTGTATAAACACAGTAAGGCAGAGAGGCTTTTCCTCTACTGCCGAGGGTCCTGCAAACACCACCAGCTGGAGTGTAGGGACTCTGATGTTATTCCCATCCACTTGGATGGCTGTGTCTCAGTGGTGAACCCCACTCTGCAAACAGCCTGGCGAAAGAGGAAGACCAATGCCAATAGGATCAAAGAAAGGACAAGTTAGCGCCACTCAGTGCAATGCTCTTTTTGGGGGGTATCTTCATGATCGATGCCGCAAGGCACTTACAGCTTTTCCATCGCATAAAAATAATTGTTGCAAGGTCCTAGACTCATATGTACGGAATGGAAGGAGGTCCTCAAAAGGGCAAAGGAATAGACAGAGTAGATGTGTCCTTGACTCAGATTTACTAGTGTTTTTGACTTCCTGTTGAGAACAAGATAGCACCCACTTTCTAATATGCCTCTCGGATGAGTTCATTTAAACCTCTATAACATCTGAAAGTTGATTGGTTTGTAGGACAAGAAGGCATTTATAGGTAGTTCTCTTTCTAAGAGTTCATTTTTCGTATTCCAGAGAGGATAATTATCTTCTCTTTGTTTTTAACACCAAAGTATGAAGTTACATAATTTAAATGAATGCATCTTTTCACTGGAGTAGAACAATTATAGATCATGAATTTGACAGTACAACCTCCCCAGGAAGCAGGATTCTGCCAGTATTTTAATTCTTTATAATAATTGAGGAACCCCAGGGCAAGGTTGGGTGAAGAAAGTTTTTCTAGAAAATTAATATCCACAAAGGCACTAATAGAAACCTAGAGAATAGCATTCTTCTCAGAAAGAATTGGGGAGGAATCTTATGGACAAGAACACGTTTTGCTGGATCAAGTAGCATATCACATCATTCCTGCCCTCTTGCTCTAAATGACCCCGATTCCCCTTTCTCTGGTTTTTATTTTTTGTTGTTTTAAATCATCACATAAAATGGTGATATAGCCTTTCTGCATTTTACTTCCTATAGGTCAACGTGTGACTTAAAAGGTAGTGAAAAGTTACAGCTCTTCATTTGGGAGGCATGAGGTTAACTACTTTGAACATAAAATGTTTCATTTCCATTTGCACGAAAGGCAAGAACTAAATATAAATTTATTTTTCACATAATGGCCTGAAATTTTCTTTCATGAATAAAAGTAATGGCCTATAAAGTAGTTTAAAAAGCCATTCAATAGGCTGTTTTGATTAGGTGTCTGTATTTGACTAAGATACATTATTTTCTTAATAAGTTTCATTGCCTTTGGTGACTCCTCTCCTCAAAGGAAAGAAAAAAGCTAGTAAATTAAAGGTACATGCTAGTGCGTTAAAAAAAATTCCCATGGCAGGACACAAATTATTTTATTACCACACCAACTGAGCTACTGATACTTCACAATTCATGAACAAATTTTCCATTACTATAGAGTCATGCTTTTATTGACGGTTATAAAATCACCATTTGTATCTTTTTCATCCTGCTGTGTTTCTATTTTATTGGAAAAGTCCTGTAACAGGTATAACATCAGCTCAGATTACCAAGAAATCTATAAAATAGCTTCCTGCTACTACCTTTGGCGCAGATTGAAAGAATACATTATGATCCCACTGAGTCCTTGATAAAAACTGTGATTCACGTACCCACATGATTTATCCTTAACTGTTAGATACCTGGGCTTTATCTGTTCTATTAAATTACAGGAGCATTTCACTGGTATTGATTAGGTATGTTTGGCATAATTAAAGTACCTGGGTCATGAAATTTAGGCACAAACTTTAGGCACGGTGAGATAAGTAACAAAAGCAAAAAAATGTTGCCATGAATGAACATGTTCCAACAACAGGTCACCTTTGCCAATGCTTTGGTTGAAACTGACCATGTGGGTGTCTGATACTCAGACACGGTGTGCACTTGGATTAGATAAAAACAAGACAAAGAGCATGACCATAAACTGAAAGTAGCATTAACTGACTCCATTTTATGGTTGTACTTCCAAAAAGAAAAGGAATTGGCTCCATAATTTTTACAAATAATAAGTATGTGTTATGTTAGAACTTCCACAAACTCTTTGACCTGTATCTTTTGAATATTAATAGAAGAAAATCATTGATCAGCATTGCTCTTGAGGGCTGTTGGTGTCAAAATTTTCATGCATGACCATGTCCATGGACCACCGAGCGAGATCAGCTGGATATATCTTTTTTTTCCTTCCACGTTTTTTTTTGTCAATGTTCACATATAATTTTTCTACCAATGAGGAATGAAGTTTGGTTTTAAGACACAGAGATAACCATATTGGGACTATATAAATTCTAGCCGATGTCTATAATACAGGTTACCCCAAATGAGGACATTCCAAAAGGTTCAATATTCCATGGACATCAAGGAATAATATCCTAATCATGTGTTGTTTGTGAATGCAAAGGATATACCAGTGTTTGATATCACTATTTCTAGCAGGCTTTTGTATAGCTATTTATGTTTTTCAGAGTATTTTCAGATATCTTATCCTTATAGAAACCCTACAAGGAAAGCAGATAGAGGAGTTACTTTACCCCTAAGGAAAATGATGGTTGTGTAATGGGAACAAAAGCAATTCCTGGGGCATCAAGTCTTCTCCTGAAGAGGTTTTGGGTAATGCTTCAGGTAATGTTTGTTTGGTTTCACAGGACAATAATACAGTGATCTGAACCTACAATGTTATGAAACATAGATTAGTAAAAGGACCTAAAAGTTAAGCTTTTTCTTCCATTATAAAGACAGTAAACAGCAAATACTGAAAAAGATGTCTTTGTGAATAAATGGAAAATAACCTTTGACCAAAGATTCAGCAACTTGAAAGTAAAAGAACACACTGAACACCGAGCAAAGGAGCTATGATTAAATTAATTTCATTCATACAATTTGATGGTTTAGTTTATGAGGTGAAAGGTGGACTGTTGATAGTATGGAACAAGGATTTTTTTTTTTCCCCAGTTACTGAAAAAGCGAAGGGTCCATTTTCTCCCTTTCATGTCTTTTGATTGACTACATTAACTACCAATGTCCTATTTTCTACCATGATTTTCTTCTTTAGAATGATCCATGAAGTTCTTAAAATGTTAACTTACTTTCTTATTGACTCACTTAATGATTTTAGAGATGCTTTATTTTTATTTCTGGAGCTCTTCAATTGGTTATATTTTCAAAAATTTGAACTTTAAATCTCTTTCTTTCTGTCACTTTGGTTCAATAATAATCTCTAAGCAAACACTTAAAAACACAGGAGACCTCTTTATAAAGTCATGTGGTGATGAACCTTTTGTATGGTGGAAATAAGATGCCTTTGTAATAGAAACTATTTCCAATAAATTAGATTTAAAATATATATATAAGGCTTCTTAAATGTGTATGTTTGCTTGAGTAGGGATGGGAAGATAGAGGGTAGACCTTAACCAATATAATTATTTGTCAATTTAAATATAAGCAAAAAGAAACATTCAAACATGCCCATTTTTATAATTTGGGAAAGTTATTTCCCCTATGATTAAAAGATATCTCTTGTAAAGAACTCATCAAAAATATCCTGTTCCTCTAGCACTGAGATGTTTGTAATTCTGTCAACATGTTGTAGGGCATATATAACCTTCTTTTATTGTGTCAGCCTACAGGCACCCTTTATCTCAATTGGTGTGAATCTCATTTAATTGCCAAACTATGGAAGGATGCAGGGTAGAATCTGTAATTTTTTTTTCTTAGTTCACACTTTCTTTTCCTCTTGAAGCTGAATCTGTCTAGCCGGGAGAGCTCTCTAGTTCTGATGGCTAGTCTCTAATTAGTTATAATTCAGTTATCATCCTGTTTTATATTCCAGGTCAATATTAGTAATTGCACTGCAATCTTTCTTTACTTTTCAAGGCAAAATTTCTTTTTGCCAAGCATAATTCTGATAATGTTAGCAGCAACAAAGCCATTATAGACAAAATAATAGTGGTATACATGCAAAAAAAAAAAAAAAAAAGAGCTTCAGGAAGTTGCCCACATTTGAAGGCTTTTCTTTCTTTCTTTCTTTCTTTCTTTCTTTCTTTCTTTCTTTCTTTCTTTCTTTCTTTCTTTCTTTCTTTTTCTTTCTTTCTCTCTCTCTCTCTCTCTCTCTCTTTCTTTCTTTTTTTCTTTCTTTCTTTTGAATTGGAGTCTCACTCTGTTGCCCTGACTGGAGTGCAGTGGCACACTCATGGTCACCCGAGGGTCAACCTGCTGGGCTCCAATGATTCTTCCATCTCAGCCTTCCAAGTAGCTGAAACTACAGGCGTGAGCTACCACGCCGGGCTACTTTTTGATTTTTATTGTAGAGACAAGGTCTTGCCAAGGTCTTGCCAAGTTACCTGGGCTGGTCTTGAACCTGTGGGCCAAGACAATCCACTCACCTTAGCCTCCCAAAATGCTGGGATTACAGGCTGAGCCGATGAGCCTGGCCGACTAAAGGTTTTTCTTAAGGGAAATTTCATGTTTTCTAGTGGTCAAAAGATGTTTGTTATTTTGGGGGGCTACGTTTTTAATCACTGTCTCAACCTTCTCTGAAAATAGAATCTTAGTATTGATCTCATTGCCCTCAAAGCATTGATACCCATGTTTTCTCTGGGTACTGGTTCAATTAATTCACAATAGTTAATCCTGCCCTTGATTAAACTGCCTGAGAATGCGGGCATCACTGAGTCTTAGAGGGGATAAAAAATGTGAGAGCGGAATTGCATGACATACCAGGACTTGAAGCCACCTCAAAACAAGAGTTCGTCTGATTAGTTCCTATATCAAGATCACTGGAGTGCAATATGTGATTATCTCTAGTTCTCAAGATGCATAAATGCACCCTGGGGCTAGGAAGGCACACGATAGAGTCAAGCAGTTGACCTTTTAGGCATCATATAGCTTAGGGTGTTTGGGTTTCTTCCATTGTTTAGACCAGGGGTCCCCAATCCCTGGACCATAGACCAGTAGCGGTCCCTGGTCTGTTAGTAACTGGGCCTCATAGCAAGCAAGTAAGAGTGCAAACCCTACTGTGAACCGTGAATGCCAGGTATCTAGGTTGTGTGCTCCTTACGAGAATCTAATGCTGGAGGAACCTTACTTCTCCTGCTCCCTGATCTATGGAAAAATTGTCTTCCACAAAACCTGTCCCTGATGCCTAAAAGGTTGGGGACCGCTGGTTTAGATGACGTCTAGTCAGCCAATAGATATTTCCCGAACTTTTCTATGTGTCAGGCACTGTTCCAGGCTCTGAGGATACAGCAATGAACAAGGTAGTCGCTGCTGGCAAGGGGCATGCCTTCTCGTGGTAAGAACAGACAATAGATATGTAATAAGACAATCTCAGGAAAAAAGGGGTTAATGTTCTCCTAGAGTGACAGGAGGTGGGGCTGCCCTGCCTAGTCACAAAGGCCTTTGGAGAAAAGGCTACTGGGGCTGGAGCGAGGATTTGGGGAAAGAGTGTCACAAGTAGCAAAAGGCCTTACAATGAAAACAAACTTAACGTGTCGTAGGTTAGTAAGGTTAGTGTGACAATTGTGTGGTGAGTGGGAGGAGGGATGGGAAGGGTGAGGGCCAGGTTTGAAAGACCTTGTAAATGTGATTGGGGGTAGAATTCAGCTCAAGTCTAATGGGTGCAGAGGACTCCAAGCTTTAGAAAGACGGCTTTGTTGACAGAGCAACAGTTAAGAGAATATTGTGTTCATCTGGGGAGAGACACAGTGGTGTGTACTAGGGTGTAATAGGGAAGAAAGTGGGTAGTGGTTGGCTTTGGAATATATTATGGAGGCTGGATATTCATCTGTAGCCCAGAAAAGATGACCCATAGATTTGAGAGAGGTTAGGGGTATGAGTGGCCCAGTGGATATGTTAAGTTTAAGATGTCCATTTGGTTTTCCAGATGAAGGTGTCAGGTGGGAGTTGGATGTCTGAATACAGGGCTCAGTGGAGTGGTCTAGGCTGTGAAAATAGTTCTTTGCTGTATGGGTTGTCTTTGAAACCACGAGGCTGGATAAGATCCATAGAAGGAGAGAGTGGAAGGAGAGGAGGGCTGAGGACAGGACCCTGCAAACACTGCAATACTTATAGCTTTTGTAAATAAATGGTCCAGTAAAGGATCTTAGCAAAAAAAATGGTCCATGACCCACGACGTAGTAAGAAAACTAGGCAAATATAGATCATGAATGCCAAGAGAATACAGTGATTAGAGCAGAAGAGTGCAGTCAATCATGACAAGTGCTACTAAATGTTAAGTAAGAATGGTACACTCTGACAATTCTTGTATCTTGTGAGGGGATGCAAAGCTTCTCTGATGGATGGAGTTGGGTGGTGATCTATCATATAAGCCTCAGCTGACCTGCCTTTCAAAGGCAGTGAACTTGCTGTGTGCTGATAGATTCCCGTTTCTTGTACTTATATCCACCAATCTCCAAGGAACTTGATAAAACCAAACTGCAGAGACATGCTAAAATCTTTTGAGATGAGAAAGTCAGGGAAAAACGGGCCCCACATTGTTCTAGAAACAGGAAAATGGTGTCCTAGAGAAGTCGAGGATTGCTGGATCTTAGTACTCTGACTGTGGCTTCTTACCTGCAAATCCAGAGATACACAGTTTGTCATTCTCTCGTGAAGTGAACCAGTAGTAAAATAAACGCATTCATTTTTTCTCCTCTAGTTTCATGGTGCACTTGGTTAGTCATAATAACAAACTCCCAGGACTATAAGTTGGAGCAACTACTCCGAGTTACCTTTGCTCAATGAAGGTTAAGAGTAGACTTTGGCTACCAGGCAAAAAATATAATATACTTGTAACTCAGAAATGCAATCCTGAGACTAGTAGAACATAAGGCCTTTCATCTTTTTCTTAAGAAACCTATGAGACACACAATAAAAATATAAATTCCATAATGTCATAGTTCCTGGCCTATATGTTTCCTTGGTTTAACTTATAGCAAACTTCAGTGGTGTTTCAAATTCGTTTTTATGGCCAATAGCAGCTAATGTAATTAGCTGTCTCTTAGGTAGCAATATTAAGCAGTGGCTCTCAATGGGGAGGGATTGAGGGTGATTTTGCCTTCCAGAAGACCTTTGGCAATGTCTGGGGACAGTGAGAGTTTTGCTTTTTTTTTGAGTTGGAGTCACACTCTGTCACCCAGACTGGAGTGCAGTGGCCACTCCTGGCCACCGCAGCCTCGACCTGCTGGGCTCCGGTGATCCTTCCGCCTCAGCCTTCCAAGTAGCTGGAACTACAGGGGTGTGCTACCATGCCTGGCTAATTCTTTTGATTTATTGTAGAGATGAGGTCTCGCCAAGTTGCCCAGGCAGGTCTCAAACCCGTGGGCTCAGGCAATCCACTCACCTCAGCCTCCCAAAGCGCTGAGGGATTACAGGCTGAGCCACTGAGCCCGGCCAGTTTTGCTTTTAATATCTAGTTATTAGAGGCCAAGGGCATTGCTGCATATCCCTCAACACCCAGGACAGCTCTCCAAAACAGAATTCCTTGGCCTAAAATGTCAACAGTGCTGAGGTTAAGAAAGTCTGATAGAAAGAACACTCTAAAAACCATAGTTTATTCTTACCATTTGCCTTAATTTTAAAATGGGTTGAGAGTCCAATCTTGTTCCTATTTCTGACTGTTATGCCATTATAGAACCAATATTAATGTCTTGGTCCTATGCCATTTGTTTCACTTTAAAAAAAAGAAAATGAGAAAGGTATTACATTAGAAGTACAAAAAAATGCCCACAGCTTTCTACTGATTCCATTAATGCATTTTAGCATTTCTTGTGAAGTTTTTGAGTGTCACTGATATTGCAGATGGAACCCCTACTGCTCATGAGACAAAATCTGACATTTTAAAGATATTCTAAGAGAGAAACAAAAATTTAAAAAAAAAATCAGATTTTAAGCTCACCAGGTACTGGGTAGCCAGTACAATTCATTTTCAACCAAACTATTCGTACCTTAATCATATTATCAGATCAAAAGCATACTTTTGCTATAATTCATTATGCTTATAAAATGATGCTATACACGGAGCATATGCTTAATATATGCTTCTTGAATAAGCGACACCCACTGATTAAACTCTTTCCTGTTTCCCTGTAGTTATTCCTACTTAGAGATATGAAATCCCAGTCAGAACATTTTTTTGCTTGGACACTAATTATCCCCATACCATGGAATCTCTTATTTTAAATCCATGTCTTTCACCTACTTTATGATGAGAAAACTGATAATTTGCCTGAAAATTTTAATTTAAGGAATGCATTTTTCTCCCTCTTTTCTGTTTCAAGGATACTGTTAATATGCCCCATCCCCTAGTGAGGAAAACTGTTTTTTTTTGTTTGCTGCTGAAGGCGTTTAGTGTCTTATGAATGAGCCCTTGCAAAGTGGCAGTCAGGCCTGTGAGTTTTTATGATTGTTCTGAGGATGACTCCATTAAAGCATCTTTCTGAGGTTTTGGGGTCCAGCACAGAGGAACCACCAATGGAAGAATGGATTACACATATATTCTCAGCTGTGTTACTCACTCAAGCACCGAGCCCTCAGTCGCCAAGAGGGACACCCATCTTTCTTCTACAATGATTTGGTGGGGAAATTTAGGATGGTCTAATGCACACCAAGCAATCACACAACAAGCCTGAAAAGAAGAGATCACACATGGATGCCAGCAGTTGGGAATACAGAATTCTGAGTGCTTGACTTTTAAATGTATTATAATTATGTTCAAATACGTGTATGTGTGTGAGGGCAGGCATAAGCAGCAAACGGCTTTTTTCAAAGTTAAAGTTTATGTAGAAACCCACTAGATAAGAGACAGGAAAGTGGGAATGGGAATGGCCCCAGTTGAAACACACGGGTGGCTCCAGCATCCCTTGGGCGCCATCTCCCATACTCTACATCCTGTTCCTGAAGACAGTGCATGTGGGGTGGAGACTCACACCTGATCCAGAGGGCTTTTATTGGGAGGAACACAACACCTATAAGAGGGATGTCATGGAAGTACACCTGGAAATACGCCAGGTGGAAAATAAAATAAAATAGATCGTAATTACTATTACTTATTTCTTTAAAAATTTATTTATTCTTTTTAAATGTGGGGGTGCGTGAGCAAGTCTGTTACATACCCATATTGCACAATGGTGAGGTTTGGGGTCTATAGACTCCATCACTCAGTGAAAAAGATCCTGAGTGCTTGATGTTTAAAATGTATCATAATTCCTATTATGATTCTTACTGGATGTAACCGAGTCAAGTCGAGCTTTGTTTTTTTTGGGGGGGGGCAGGTTAGACAACTGTCTTGCCTTTTTTCTGTTTTTTTTTTTTTGAGTTGAAGTCTCACTCTGTCACCCAGACTGGAGTGCAGTGGCGGCTCCCGGCCACCGCAGCCTCCACCTGCTGAGCTCTGGCGATTCTTCCGCCTCAGCCTTCCGAGTAGCAGGAACTACAGGTGTGCACTACCATGCCCAGCTGATTTTTGATTTTTATTGTAGAGATGAGGTCTTGCCAAGTTGCCCAGGCGGGTCTCGAACCCGCGGGCTCAGGTAATTCACTCACCTCAGCTTCCCAAGGCGCGAGATTACAGACTGAGCCACCAAGCCCGTTAAACAGTGATCAGGAATAACACAAGGAAGCATCTTCCCCTCTGCCTGAATACTGAGTAGCTTGGAAAATAAAAATTATTTGAAAATGTTTGTATCTCGTAGGCCTTTACACATTCTTCTTATCAGGACGCCAATTATTGATGGTTGGGCAGTGACTTCCTAGGCTCTTTTTGTGGAAAAAAAATTATCATTCTTAAAACACAGAAATGTTGATAGCTTCAAATTGGGAACAGGGCAGGGTAGAGGGTGGAGAAAGGAAATGAAAAAACAAAAACCAAAAAAACCCAGAATTTTGAGATAAAAGAACCCTAAGAAGTGAGGATGAGGTTTGAAAGAGGGGAAAAAAGGAAACCGGAGATTTCTTTTGAAAGACATCCCCATCCTCTGGGCCTACATTCCTTCTGAATGTTAATTACAGTCTTTACCTTGGCATTTTGCTCTCATATCAGGGAAGCAATTACTGGCCTAATTCAAATTCATAGCAGCCATTAACAATGAACAAACAGATACATTATTTTAATTCCATTTGCTGCTTCCTTTCTGCTGATGTATTGACCCATGAAGCGTTGACTGGATGTCCTGTAATTGGCATTTGGCAAAGGTTGTTATCATCATCATGCTTTCTGTATATGAGTATTTATTAAGCATATATTGCATACATAACACCTTGCAAGGGCAGGCAGCTTAAAGACCACAGGCCAGAAATAGCCTTTGCCTCTCCGTAGGTTATATAATGAAACCTTCATTTACTTAGATATAAATTTAGCCTATTGTGTGTGTGTGTGTGTGTGTGTGTGTGTGTGTGTGTTATGAGCGTGTGTGCGCATGTGTCTTTGGAAGAACCAAGGTGAATTACAATACAATAACAGATTATTATTTCTTAAATATAATTTTCAGCTATTCTCAGTATATTATTTTAATCGTATACGTGGACTCTGTTTTTTGTTCAATACCACCAAGGCAAGATCTCACAATGAAATATAGTTAATAAAAAGAAGGAAAAAAAAGAGAAGTAACTTTGACATAGAATAATCTATAACCCTTTCCCTATGATTTCCTTGTCTTTCTTGAGTCAATGACTTTTCTTACCATGAAGCACTACAATATCATCTTCCTTTTCATTAGTGTTGCATGCCAACATTATATTTGTCAAGTTGTAATTTGGAGGTATTTTATATGTGCCAAATCATTTGTTTGCTTTTGCTTTGTTAGGATCATTTAATGTCATTGTCCTGTGTCCCGAGATGCCAGCTATTATGTAAATTAATTAGTTTGACTAGAAATAGTATCAATGTACCTCACCACCCTGATAATCTCATGAGCTACAGGAAAGCCACTCAATTTCCTGGCTCTCAATTTCCTCATCTGTAAAGCAAGATGATAGGATTCTAGAGTACCTTCTTGTTATGAGACCTTGTATATATATTTAAAACATATGTTCATTATCATGCCTAAACATGATTCTGTGTTGCTCAACTTGTGGACTGCGCCAGTACTATGAAATATTGTACAACAGGAAAAATTAGTTTAACAATGCATTGATGTTCCTTCTTTCGACCTGCTGGGCTCTGGTGATCCTTCTGCTTCAGCCTTCCAAGTAGCTGGAACTAAAGGCGCGTGCTACCACGCCCGGCTAATTTTTGATTTATTGTAGAGATGAGGTCTCGCCAAGTTACCCAGGCGGTTCTCAGACCCACGGGCTCAGGCAATCCACTCACCTCGGCCTCCCAAAATGCTGGGATTACAGGCTGAGTCAACCGAGCCTGGCTTGACGTTCCTTCTTTCATGCCTTTGATTTTGCTCCCTGCCTAAAATACTCAGTATTTTTAATGACTTCTATCCTCAAAATCAGCTTCTAAGTCCTTTATTTATGTGAAAATACCAGCTGCCAATAATTGTTGAAATATTTGTTTCTCTGAAGTAATTCCATTTTAACGCCCATTAGTAATAATTATTAAAGTTAGCATCTAATGCATAAACTGTCAAATCATATTTATCCCCCACTTTTTTTTTTGCTTGCATATATTTAAGTTTTTTTTGGTTTTTGTTTTTGGTTTTTTTTGAGTTGGAGTCTCACTCTGTTGGCCAGGCTGGAGTGCAGTGGCATGCTCATGGCCAACCCAGCATCGACCTGTTGGGCTCCGGCAGTCCTTCCGCCTCAGCCTTCCAAGTAGCCTGAACTACAGGCGCACACTACCACACCTGGCTAATTTTTTATTTATTGTAGAGATGAGGTCTTGCCAAGTTGCCTGGGCTGCTCTTGAACCCAGGGGCTCAGGTAATCCACTCGACTCAGCCTCCCAAAGTGCTGGGATTATAGGCTGAGCCACTGAGCTCGGCCATATTTAAGTTTTTGGGGATTGGGCTCACGTCCCTGAAGTTCTTTCTAGATAGAATCTAGCAAAGATTTGGAAGCTTAGTAATAGTTGAATTAACTAGTAGTCTTATCTGAGCAGCACAATGCCTGCCATAGGAAGGGAATTTTTAAAAAGGATATCTTTTTGTTCAACTCCACCGCCCAATGCAGGAATCCAGTCTACACCCTCCTTGACAGACGGTCATCTTGTCTGCTTCTGCCTCAACGGTGACAAGTTGCTCACAGATTCTCGTGGCAGGTCATTTTATTGCAGACCAGCACGGACAGTGAGGAATTGCTTTCTTCACATGAACCAAAAACCTGTCTCCTTGTACTTCATCCAGTTTTTCTAATTATGCCATGTAGATTAAGAAGAAATGCATCTAAACTAACATCATCACCATTCAAGTATTTGATGACAACTATCACTTTATCATTATTTGACATTTGCTTCATTGCTTGTCCAATTTTTCCCACCCTAAAGAAAGAAAAGAAATCTACTTTTCCCCTATCTGACATAATAAAAAGCTCCTAGTAGTATCAGGTACCTAGGCTTTTGCAGACCATTAAATTATTTGGTGACTGAGTGTATGTACCCCATTACAACAATTTCTAAATCAAAGTGTGTGCTGCTGATGAAATCTGGAGTCTGTAAATAGTACCCCCAAATCAAATTGCTGTTTGTATTTTTATTAGAGTACTCACATTCAAAGAGCCATCATTTAAAATTAATTTTACCATGTTAACATAGGTGAATAAAATGGAGGAAAAACAGTGACGCCCCCCAAAGGCCAGAGCTCAGGAGTTCAGCATTGACTCCCAGGACAGAATAACTCCCAGGATTGGGATGATTTGGGAAGGTAAAATCTAGGATGATTTGGGAAGGTAGGTCAGTCTTGTTGGAATAGTTACTTTCATATTTGTAACATTAAAGGATTTCCGAGCTTTGATATTTTCATCTGCTTTATCTTCTCTTCTTCAAAGCAGTAGAAGAAATGCAGAAAGGGTCACATCTTTGCATGGCTTGTAAATCTGTTTGCCTGAAATTTTGGCGAAACTATAAAGTTGTCAGCCTTCTTGACTGATAGCATTTAGAACACCACTTCTTTTCTCAGCTTTTATCGCAGTATTAAAA
This sequence comes from Cephalopachus bancanus, assembly GCA_027257055.1. Classification (NCBI taxonomy): domain Eukaryota; kingdom Metazoa; phylum Chordata; class Mammalia; order Primates; family Tarsiidae; genus Cephalopachus; species Cephalopachus bancanus. The sequence continues at coordinate 6,834,803 of JAPVLO010000027.1, forward strand.
TGACTCAATTTTTCCTAACTTGCACCCCACAACTTAAATAAAATAAAATAAAAGGACTCAATTTTGTGTGAAAAACGTTTGTAAATCTTGAGTAAAACCAGCAGGTAATTCATTCAGAAAAAGACTGACAAGGATAAGTGTTGACTTGTATTTTATGATGGACACATTTTTTTTTTCTTTTCACTGCATCATGTTTAGGCAAAATTGATAAGCAGCTTATGCAAATGAATGCAATTTGTATTACATTCAATAAAGTTTAAAGTTGTAAAATCCAGGTAAGGAAAGGCCACCGGATTGTATATCTGGAAACTTGAGTTTTATTCTTTTTTTTTTTTGAGTTGGAGTCTCACTCTGTCACCCAGACTGGAGTGCAGTGGCCGCTCCCGGCCACCACAGCCTCGACCTGCTGGGCTCCGGTGATCCTTCCTCCTCAGCCTTCCGAGTAGCAGGAACTACAGGTGTGCGCTACCACATCCGGCTAATTTTTTGATTTACTGTAGAGATGAGGTCTTGCCAAGTTGCCCAGGTGGGTCTCGAACCCGCGGGCTCAGGCCATCCACTTACCTCAACCTCCCAAAGTGCGGGATTACAGGCTGAGGAGTTTTTTTCTTGACTCTGCCACTACTTTGTGACCATTGACAATTCACATGAGTTCTTTGGATCTTAGTTTCCTAATACCAAATCTGAAGGGATCTAGTTAAGAATCTTTATAATCTATTCATGCCTAATAGTGATATTCATGAGGAAGAATTTAGAATTGCACGAGAAACTCAAGCACTTGTCATCTTGCTTCCTTTTACTAGGGACAACTAACAGTTGGTTGCATTTGGTTGAGAACCTACTAGTAAACTTTATGACTTTGGCACTTTTTTTCCCATACAAAACTGAGTTCTCTTATTACTGTGATAGTAGAAGCTGAGAAAAGAAGTGGTGTTCTAAATGTTATGTGTTTAGCAGGAGGAATCTGGTCAAGTGGGTTGACAATTTCTTTGGGATCTCACTTACGTGGTTGGCTCTAGCTGAGTTTAGGCTTGGTTTTCCTAAAAGAACATTGAGGTGGAGAAGGAGTACTCCCTCTGGTATCTCTATGATAAGTGACATGGTGGGTACTCATTTAATTTTGTTTGGACTGAATTCAGAAGGAAAGGTAGGTCCTGAGAGAAAGGGTTTTCAATGGATGCTACTTAATTCTCAAGGAGGTAATCCATTCAGATAAAGCCAATCTCAATTATTTAGGACATTTCATGATTCACAAAATTCAACAAGGGCGTAGTCACAGAGTTGGCCCTAGGAGTTGAAAGTTGTGAGAATTGACCAAGCTAAGTACATAGACCATTGAAGAAGAAAATAATGAATGCATTGAATTTGTCATTCTAGTACAAAAAGACTGACAAGGATAAACACTGACTTGTATTTTGTGACAAATACTTTTTTTTTTTACTGCATCATGATTAGGTAAAATTGATAAGCAGTGTATGTAAATGAATGCAATTTGTATGACACTCACAAAATCATTCCAAGTTTTTAATATATGGCTTCTCATCTAATCAATTTATTTATGTGTATAATCAGTGCTGGGGCCACTAGTTTCTCTTGATCCCCTAATTCCAGGGCCTGGTTTCCCTCTTCTCAATTCCCCCTCCTCTCCCACCATCAACATTATTATTACTATTTGTTACTCATATCTGGCTCTTTGGAAAACCTGGGTCTCACTGTCCATTTTACAGGGTGAAGTCTCACAAATTCGACCACAGCTCCTATTTGGGGGATCCTTCCTACTTCTTCACACTGTTTTCCTGTCCTTCCTTGAGAGTGCTGAAGGTCAGAGGCCTTCCTCCACTGAGGAAACACTCTGACATCAGATACTGTAAGTGGAGAATGTTGGCAGAAGATTTTGATGGGGGATGTTGATGGTTCTGACCTGGAGGAACACTTAGACCAGGAGTAGTGGTATGAACAGGGAGGTGGAATAAAGTAAGCTTCTCCCGTACCACTGACATCCCTTCACTCATTCATGCATCTACTCACTCATTAAACAAGAATCTGGGATGTGTTTACTTTATGCCAAGTACTATGCTAGATTCTAGGGACAAAGAGGAACAATAAAACATGGTTCCTGCCCTCGTAGAGCATGGAGGATACCACCAAAGCAACATAACTTATCAAGGACTATTGGGAAAGTTGTGTCTTGGAGGGACTCTCCCAGGCTTGGCTTCCTGGAAGAAGTGAGGTATCCTCTGAAACTTGACAGATGAGGCTGAAATATCTGGGGAGGGAGGGAGGAAGAAGAGAGGACCACTTCAGGTTGAGAGGGCACCTTGTATAAGTGTCAAATTAAAGAAATTTAAAATAGCTAAAAGTAGTTGAGTCTGACTGAAATGTAAGTATGGCATGCGTGAGTAAAGGCAGAGGTTGGACCTGATCAGTAAGGACACCATAAGTAGGGTGACCATGTAATTTATCATCTGGTACATTTTTTTAGAGCAATAGGTGACACTATGAATAATATCACTGACATAGCAGTATAATTTCGAATTGTGCAGGGAAAACTGGGACCTAAAGTCATCTACAAGTGAATTTGGCCCATATGCCATAAGGTCTTCCATATTGGGACATATAGTCATCCAATTGTAAGAGCGGGTTAAAGAATCCAGCCAGCTTGGTGGTTCATGCCTCTGATCCCAGCCCTTTGGGAGGCCGAGGGGAGAGGATTGCCTAAGTCCAAGTGTTTTAGACTAGCCTGGGCAACTTAGTGAGACCTTGTCTCTAAAAAAAATTAAAAAAATTAACTAGGTGTCATGGCACGTGCCTATAGTGCCAGCAACTCGGGAGGCTGAGACAGAAGAATCACCCGAGCCTTGGAGTTTGAGGCTGTGGTGAGCCAAGATCGTGTCGTCTGGGAGTGAGCTCAGCCCCGACTGTCCAGCTCACAATTTCCTGGAGGAACTGGAGATTTCACTCCATTCCATGGGCAGGATCACTGCTCAGTGGACTTTTAATTTTGTAGTTTAAAATGAAGTACCCCTTGATGTATATTTGATTATTAATTATTATATTATTGTTCATTATTTCTGAAAAGTAATAACATGTTTAATAAAAGTCTGAGCTGCAATAATGAAAATCATTTAGATAATTTCGAGCATTTCAACCTCCTGAGGACTTCAATTTGATTTCTAAAATACAGTAGAAACTTCCTAATTCAGACTAATGACAGAGAGCCCCATTGTGAATTACCAAATTTTGCAGATGAGTGGGTAGGCAAACAGACGAAAAAAAAAAAAAAAAAACCAAGGAAGGTAAATCGCACAATATGCTGCCTCCGCTTGTTTTGACAATGGAGTTCAGCCTTAACGGTCTATGATAGAACTCTCCTGTAACATCAGAAAGTGTATTTTCGCTTGTTTCATGAAGATAATGAAGTCTTGGTAATCGGAAATCTCACTCTAGGACTCAGACATTAAATCTTTGCTCAGAGATGACTTTGGGACTGCAGGGGTTTCAAATAATTATCCGACTTACAGAGTACTGGAGTGAGAACGATAGTTGCTCTACTGTAAATGCAAAGTGAGAGACAGAGGTAAAAGGATATTTTAATCCATCCTACCGCTGCCATTTAGCGTTAGGATAATATTTTGTTTTCGCAATTACAGACCTATCGTGGCAGAAGAGATCTTGTATATGTTCTCTTCCCCAACTTTCTAGTCTATTACACTGCAGCATTGATTAGGATTTTACGATTCTCCCTTCAAGAAACAAGGCGGCCTCCCTTAATTACATGCAATTCTCCCTTGCCTGAGAAAGGGTGACACATTGTGTGTGCGTGTGTGTGTGTGTGTGTGTGTGTGTGTGTGTGTGTGTGTTGACAAGGATTCAGACTCAGGGGTGATGTTGGGAGCCAGAATGTAATGTGCCTCTATTTTGATTATTACTCATCATTTTATATTATCTTCTCCTCCTCTCCCTTCTGTTCATGTTGATGAACGGTTCTCAACCCTGGCTGTACATTAGGACCACCTGGGGAGCTATCTCAAAACATCATTCCCCATCTCCAGGCATTCTGCTGTAATTGATGATTGAGAGACAATGACAGACCATCGAGAGTTGAAAGGGCCCATGCACAGCTATGTTTTTGTGCTCGGTCTTCAGTATTATATTCTGTATCTATAGTTAAGCCCCGACGGTGGGAATATATCCCAGGCAGGGTAGAAGGACAGTCTCACTGTGGGTGCAGTCAGGCCAGCAGGCCTCATGAGAATGTGAGACGTCAAAGCCTGAGCCTTGGAATCAGCATACCTGGGTGTGAATTCTCACTCTACCACAGGCTCACTGTCCTGAAATTTACTTCATATCTTCCTACCTAAATTTCCTCATCTCTAAAAAGCAGGCAATAGCTATCTCCTATCTATAGAGTTGTAATTAAATGAGCTAATATACGTGAAGTGCTTAGAACAATTCTCTGTACATTTTAAGAACTGCAAAATTGTCAGCTGATATTTTATAGACTCTGTAGGTCAAAGACAGCAGAGGCAAAAGGCACTGCTTTCCTATTCCCGTAGGTTCTGAGAAGATTAGGCTGGAGCCCTTTGGAGTTAGTGGAACTGCTGAGAGCTGTGAGGAAGAACAGGATAGCCCTTTGGTGTAAACCCTGCAAAAAAGGCTTTAAACAAAGTAAGTCGTACAAGATCTTAGATTTTGCACCTGTTGGGGAGAAGAAAACTTAGGAAAGGGCCAGAAAAATAAAATAGATATATTTAAAGAGAGGTATACCTGAGTTTTAATAAAATTCTGTTTGGCACCAAAAAATGGATCTGGAATAGTCTTTCGAGAATGAATTCTTAAAAATGTTTACTTATTTGTGGAAGGAACTATTTTAGAGATGTTCTAAGCTTGGTTAAGATGTTCTAAACATTGATACAAGTAGAGCAATTTATTTGGACTGAGGCGGGAAGAGGAGGTGGGGGCTCTTTAGCAAGGCTAATTTTTTTTTTTGAGTCAGAGTCTCATTCTGCTGCCCAGGCTGGAGTCCCTTCTGCCTCAGCCTTCCAAGTAGCTGGAACTATAAGCACGCACCACCATGCTGGGCTAATGATTTGATTTATCGTAGAGACGAGGTTTTGCCAAGTTGCCCTGGCTGACCTTGAACCCCTCAGGCAATCCTCTTGCCTCCACTCCCAAAGTGTTGAGAGTACAGGTGTGAGCCACTACACCAGGCCTCAGGGTTAAAATTCAAAGTTCATAGGTGAGAGAGAGGCCAGTCAGGTGAAAAGGAAATTTCTGACAAGAAGTAAAAAGTTAAACATGAATAGGCATGGTCATACCTGTAATCCCAGCGTCTTTGGAGGCTGAGGTGGAAGGATCGCTTGAACCCAGGAGTTTGAAATCAGCCTGGGCAACATAGTGAGAACTTGTCTCTACAAAAAAAAAAAAATAAAAAAAAAGAAAGAAAGAAAAAAATTACCGGGCATGGTGGTGTGTGCCTGAAGTCACAACTGTTTGGGAGGCTGAGAAGGGCAAATTGCTTGGATCCAGGAGTTGGAGGCTGCAGTGAGTTGTGAGCATGCCAATGCACTCCAGCTTGGACAACAGAGTGAGAACCTGACTCAAAAAATAAAATAAAATAAAAACCGTATGTAAAAAATGTTTAGCATGCTGCTACCATTCTTCTCTTTAAAGTGAAATCTAGATTTATTGAGAATTGGTAAATCATTTGTTTTGTGGCCATTTCCCCTTTCTTCATTTTTAGGAGCAACGTTAACATTTCAGGCCTCTCCTTCCTGTTCTCCACTCTCCCCTACCTGCCGTTTTGTTTCAAGCCGGGCAGGGCTCTCGGAATAGCATGCAAGTTTAATACCGGCTTAAGCTAAAACTAATTAGGGAAGCAAATCTGCTGCTCCCCTCAAAAATCAAGCACTGCATACCAGAATCGAGGCAAAATGACTTTTAGATTGTCTGTTATTTGGGAATATCTGTACTGCTGCTCCTTCGATTACCAAGTCTAATTTGGAGTTGACTGCAAATTTAAGCACTTTCAGCAGGAGAAGTTCATGAGACATTCAGACGAAATCTAATTCATTTGTACGGTATTTCTTGGGCCGACGTGGGTGGTGAGGGATTCAGCTAAGTACAGGGAAGAGGAAAACCGCATCACCAGGGACTTTCTAAAGGTCTCTAAGCGAGGTGACAGCAAGGACGGAGAACAGGAGGTGGCTCTCTGCAGCCCCACCCTGCTCTTGGCTGTCCAAGCTTGTCCGCTCGAGACCTCGCCCCACTCCATTCTTTTTTCTCTCTCTGCACAAACACGCAGAGGCTATTTTGGGGAGGGGGCCCTGCTTGGAGATAGCAACGATCACACATATCATGTCTATGTGAACCCGCATACTGTGCACATCCTACGCAAACCTGGGGTGCGTGGTATTTGGATAAAACTGAAAGGGCGCATGCTAATTGGGACCCGGTGACAGCTCTGTAACTAAGACTTACGGTTGCAAATGGTTGACAACTTGGCTATTGGGTGATAAGAGAGTGACGGGAATCTGATGTGACGGGATGACCCTTTCTGACAAGTGAACAAAGAAACCTGCATATCTATTTTTAACCAGGCTCCCGGAGACTTCCAGTAATTGACATTTGGAGCTGAGGCGCACACACGTCCCAATTCCTGGGGATATTTGCATCTCTCTCTGTGTTTGGGTTTTGTCTGTCTAATCCTTCTGAGCAGATTGGGAAGCGCATTCGCCTCTGCCCAGGCCGAGGCCTCCAGGAAGACGCCAACCCGCCTGCATGGTCTCTGGCTGGGCCTTCTAGCCTGGAGCCGGGTGTTGTTATTCCAGCGGAAATGCAAATGCCACTTGGAGCTTTTGTGAATCGCTATACCTGAGGGGCACTGATAAATCTGAGTGTAAGTTTCATTGTGAGTATGTAACACGGTGGGAAACAGGGAGACATCCAGGTTGGGTCCTTGAGTGCTGCGGAAGGAATGATGGAACCAGGATTTGGTAGCTGGAGGTGTCAGAGACATCTCTATCCCCCCCCTTATCTCTTAGTGGGCTCTTTGGCTGGATTTAGAAACCAAACCATCACCAGGGAGATTAACGAGAGAGTAGCATGCATATTTTATTAGTTTTGCATGTATCGAGATCTTCACAAGGAAGTGAAGGCTGAAAAAGTGGCCAAAGAAAGAGGATGTTATACTTTTTTAGATAAAAAATGATCAATTTGTTAAGAGATGACAGAGTAAAGAGGATCTGGCTAGGGGCAGTACATTTCTAAGGGAGTCACTAAGCGATGCATGGGGGTTATAAAACTAGTGGAAGACAAGGGTTATTTCATTAAGCATATGTGTTCAGATTCAGTGTAGTCCCCAGTGCCCAGTCTCTGGTGATGAGGGCTATTTTCTCCCCCTGATATGGGGAGAGTTTCCCTCCCAGAGGAACCTTTATGGTTTGCAGCATGGAAAGAAAGATAAGTCAGCTAGCCCCCTTCTTTAAAAAAAATTGAGATGGGACCCACTATGTTGCCCAGCCTCAAATGTGCAAGCCCTCCGTGGCCAGGCAACTACCTCTTCCAAACCAGGATGCGGATGTGAGATGATCCTTCTGCCTGAAAGGTGTCTCCTCACAGTCACCTCTGTCATTATGGTAGTACCCAGTTTATCTATGGGACTGACAAGTTACTTTGAAATTCCAATCAAATAACTAGTATCATAATAGTTACCTTACTGATCAGAAAGAAAATAACTTAAATGAAGTTGTCCTGAAAACATGAATTATTTTCTTTGGTAAGTTCGATAGGTATATGTGTGTGTGTACCTATACATATAAAATGCATTGCAAAATTGGCATAACATTTAATTTTTCAAAGAATCATGTGCATCTGCTATTTTATTTGTTTACCAAAATTCTGTGAGGAAACTAAAGCATTTTGTTGTGAGGAAATTAAGATATGTATGTAATATAGTTATACATATATACTAGTATATTGTATACATTGATATATTATGTGGGCTACTACATAATATACTAGTATTTCATATATACACTAATTTACTCGTGTAGTACAAGAAGAGATGGTCTCCAAAACCGAAATTTTTCTTTGGAGGGTGGGTGTCTTGTAGTGCAGTCTTCCCCTGCTACGTGAGTGTTTTAGGAATCCATTGGTCTCAGTGTACCAGCTGCGTTGTTGTGAGGGCCTGTGTTTGACTTCAGTGGATTTTTTTTGGAGATTCTTTCAACACACTTGCTGACTTCGTGATGAATGATTCACGAGTGCGGCTGCCCGCACCTTGCTGAGTGTTCAGCAGTTTTTGAACAAAATGACACGACCCCTGTTCCCCATTCTCCCTATTCACCTGATCTCACTTTCAGTGGCTTTTATTTTTTGTTTCCTTGGATGGAAAAAGTCCTCAAAAGGAAACATTTTGCTGACGGGAGTGGGGGGTAACAACAACAGCATCAACAGCAGCAGTAACCAAAAACGGCAGAAGTACGAAAAGCCGTTAAAATTGATGAGTTCAAAAACTGTTTTGAGCAGTGGAAAAGCGTCTCAACAGATGTATCACATCAAATGGAGAGTATTTTGAAAGCGACTGAAGTTTAAATATGTAAGAATAAATACACAACTTTTAAATAAATAAATTCTGGTTTTGGGGTCCCTCTCATATACTCTAATTATATATTATGTATGCATTATACTTATATTATATATACAGCTTGACTAATGTATTCTATATTTACCAAAAGTCACACTGCAGGCCGGTTGGAAAAACAGAATTTATTACTGAATTTTATAATCGAGAGTGATGATTAAGACGGTGATGACTGTGTGGGTGTTGATGAAAAGAGTGCCTCCAGGCACCCTTCCTCGTGTGTTGGTGTGTAAAAATGACTCTTTAGTTTTTGCACTGTCTTTTGCTGCTTGCTTATGATAACAAATCGATGGCTGCTATGAGAAGTCTTTCATTGCTGACTTTTCTGTAAAGTGAGGGAAAATAAAGCAGAAGTCGGCCGGGAAGTAGTTGAGCTCAAAAAGTGTTGGTTGCACAAACACGCTATTAGATAGAGGCCCCACCCAGACCCGCAGTTTACTCAGAAGGGGGGTCTGTTCCATGGTCTGGAGGGATTATTCTGAAAAAAAGTGAAATGGATATGTAATTTCCAGAAGACATAGAGTAACTTTTTAAAGTAGGTGAAATTAGGAAAAAGAAAGAAAAAAAGCGACGTATGAATATGGTTTACTTGGCATCAGATACTTTCCTAAGCACTTTCATAGATTTTATCTTTCTTATTTAATCCTCCCTACATCCAGAGAGGTGCTGGTTTCATTAGGTACGTGGTCTAGATGAAGGAATCAAAGCACAAATCAAAGTAGTTTAGCCTTCATAAAGTCGCGGGAGTAGCCTGATTTGTGGAACTCTGCTACCAATCTGAGCCCGATTAATCAATTCCATTGACTTAAGATCTTTTCTGGGAGCTGTTTTATAGTTAAATTGAATATTCTACCATAGACTTACTGTCCTGTTTGGCAAGTTTTCTAGGATCTATGAAATAAAATGACCGCCATGATACCAAGGCTTGATATTATCACATCAACTGCTGTGGCTGACTGTTTGGGTTCTTTCTGAAATCCATATGTTAAAATCTAATCTTCAAGGTGATGGCGTTAGAGGGTGGAGCCTTAGGGAGGTGATCAGGTCATGAGAGCGGAGCCCTATGAATGTGATTAGTGCCTCATAAAAGAGCCAGCCAGCTCTTTGGAGCTAGCTAGCTCCTGTCTGCTATGTGGAGATGCAGCTAGAAATTGACTGTCTGTAACCTCACCAGACACTGCTTCTTCTGGTGTCTTGGGCTTCTCAGCCTCTAGAGCTGTAAGAAGTAAATTTTTGTTTTGTTTTGTTTTTGAGTCAGGGTCTCAATCTGTCACTCAGGCTGAGTGAAGTGGCACGACCGTGGCTCACCACAGCCTCCAACTCCTGAACTCAAGCAACCTCCTGCCTCAGCCTCCAGAGTAGCTGGTACTGCAGACCTGTACCACAATACTTGGCTAATTTTTTGACTTTTTGGCAGAGATGAGGTCTCACTATATGGCCCAGTCTGGTCTTGAACCCCTAGGCTCAAGCAACCCTCTCACCTTGGCCTCCCAAAGTGCTGGGATGATAGGAGTAAGCCATCATGGCTGGTCCCAACTTCTGTTGTTTATAAGCCATCTGGGCTATTGTGTTTTGTGATAGCAGCTTGAACCCACTAAGATCACAACCTCACTGATAGTCACAGAACTGGTCTTTCATCCAAGTTTAGGATTTTCATCCAAGTTTAGAATCTCTGTACAGTCACTGGCTAACCTGCAAGCTATACAGACATAGCTGGGCAGCCTGAGGAAGGCAGGCTAAAATATTAAAAAAGACAAAAGCCAGGCTCGGTGGCTCAACCTGTAATCCCGTGCTTTAGGAGGCCGAGGTGAGAGGATTGCCTGAGCCCGCAGGTTTGAGACCCGCCTGGGCAACTTGGCGAGACTTCATCTCTACAATAAATCAAAAAATCAACTGGGCAGGGTAGCGCGTGCCTGTAATTCCGGCTACTCGGAAGACTGAGGTGGAAGGATCGCTGGAGCCCAGTGGGTCGAGGCTGCAGTGGCTGGGAGTGTCTGGGCGACAGAGTGAGACTCCAACTCAAAAAACAAATAAATAAATAAATAAAAATAAATAAAAAAATAAAAAAGACAAAAATAGCAGAGACATCAGTGACCACACTTAAAGGGGAGAACAATTCTGCAGATAAAACCCAGGAAAGTTACTAAGTCAACAAAAATAACAGCACCAAGAAGATAAAGGCAACCCTCAGGGGAAAAGAGAAGAATCCAGAATTGCTGTAGTATATCATATAAAATGTCTAGTTTTCAAAGAAATGTATGAGGCATGCCAAACAAAACAAAAGAAAACAACAGAAAGTGTAATGCATAGCAGGGGGAAAAAGCCATGAATAAAAACTGACTCCGAGTGGGCCCAGATGTTGGATTTACAAAAAAATTAAAGAAAATTATGTTTAAAGAATTAGCAGGGAAAAATTATGACAATGATTCTGTAAACAGGGAATCTCAACAAAGGAATACAAACTATAGGAAGAACCTGAATGGAAATTCTAGAGTTGAAAAGTACAATACCAGAAGTAAAAAAAAAAAAAAAAAAGAATCCTTAGGTGGGCTCAACAGTAGATGAGACGGTGGTAGAAAGAATTGGTGGATTTGCACATATATTAATAGAAAGCATTCAATCTGAAGAAAAAGAAAAAAAATGAAGACAAACGAGCCTTAGACACCCGTGGAACAACATCAACCATACTAGGAAATCTGAAAAGGAGAGTAGAGAAAGGGGTAGACAAAATATTTTAAGAAATTCTGGCCAAAAAATTCGAAACTTGGATGAAAAACAGATCGGAATTTTTTAGAATTCCAATGCTTACACTATCCTAAGCAAGGCTTCAGTGTACTCGGTGAGCTGGGTTTTCTATTGTCCTCGTGCTTTACGATGGACAGTGTGTCCTTCCAGAGCTGCTTTGGTAAAGTGTCACCAATTCCCACTCCTCAGTCCCATCATGAATGTTCTGCAGGAAACCACGACCCTGCTGGGGATCCTGGACCTTTTTAATGTACCCATCTTGTCATTTGTTACCTTCTACACTCAGGCTGTGTGTTCAACATACCCCAAACTCAAGTCAGATGTTCGTTCCAGGCAGACAACGACTTCTTTCGCCTCATTCTAAAGCAAGATGTCATCTTAGTAATAGGTGCCAATCATGACAAGCATCTGAAATATATTTTATTATCTAATCCATAAAACCATTTTGTGAGATAGGAACATTGTAATTTCTCATATTTTTCCAAAACAGAGTTTGAAGGAAGTTAAGCTGGGATTTTGTAGCCAGGTGATTTGTCTTCTGAACCTGTACTATACTGATGGGATACTTGGTGGGAGCTGGTGGGCATTTTTGCCTTAGTTTTATACCTTTTTTTTTTTTTTGGAGTTAGGGTCTCATGCTGTTACCCAGGCTGGAGTGCAGTGGCATGATCACGGCTCACCACAGCCTCCAACTTCTAGGCTTAGGCAATCCTTCTGACTCAGCCTCCCAGATAGCTGGGATTACAGGTGGTGCTACCACGCTTGGCTATTTTTTGTTTGTTTGTTTGTTTTTAGAGACAAGGTCTCACGATGTTGCCCAGGCTGGTCTTGAACTCCTGGGTTCAAGCGATTCTTTCACCTCAGTCTCCCAAAGTGCTGTAATTACAGGCATGAGCCACTGCACCTGGCCAGTTTACTACTTTCTTTTTTTGGCACGTACTATACCATAATAGTGCATTGCTTACATATATGTAAACACACACACACACACACACACACACACACACAAACACACACACACACATACATGAAACTCTTTCTAAGCTATGTAAATAATGCTAATCACACAGCTTGATAGACTAAGACTAGAAAACATGTTTGCTTTGCGTAACTCAAGGCTCAAACATAAGGACATTTCAGTCAGGAGCTCATTATTCCCTAGAGGGTAACACCTGCAACTCAGGCATGCTAGTGAACCAGCCCAAACAAGGGAAGGTGCAAAGGTCTGGGAACTTCCAGCCTGAGGTCAGAAAATCTTCTGGCCAGGAGGAAACCCCTACAGTCTCAGAAGACAATGATGAGGAGAGAGGTCAGAATTTGGAAAAATGATACAAAGCAAAACCACAGTATGAACTGGAGACTGCAGCTCTCAGTACCTCTGCATGCACCTACACAACTCCTGTTCCATGGGAGACAGTCCCTCCTTCAACCTCATTCTCCATCCTAACTGTTCTGGCCCCTGTCACTTGAGTCTTTGCACGAAGAGCTGACTTGTGCTTGGAATGTTCTCACCCTATACTTGTTGAATAAACTGGCCCGGGAAACATTTTCTTTGGGGTTTCATATGTGATTTCTGATGCGATTCAGTAGAAAAATGTTATGTATGTATATAGAATTTTGTTTGTGTATATGTATTTCAATAAATTTGTAGCATAATGTGGAACAGACTTTGAATTCTGTATAAAACCTTTGACTGAATCTAGGGCTTTTTTTTTTTGAGGAGGTTGGTGTATAGTCTCAGTTATTTGCTAATTTGTGTTCTTTGGCAAATTTGTTTTGTTTCATGGTGATTTGAGTGCCATCTCTGGTGTCTGCTTAGCAGGAAATTCATTGTTATAAAACCATTCTTTTTAAGTTGGAGTCTCACTCTTGTCACCCAGGCTGGAATGCAGTGGCATGCTCCTGGCCACCACAGCCTCGACCTGCTGAACTTAAGCGATCCTTCCATCTCAGCCTTCCAAGTAACTGGAATTACAGACGCATACCACCACGCCTGGCTAGTTTTTGTGATTGACTGTAGAGACGAGATCTCACCAAGTTGCCCAGGCTGGTCTCGAATCCCTGGGCTCAGGCAATCCTCTCGCCTCGGCCTCCCATAGTGCTGGGATTACAGGCTGGGCCACCGTGCCCAGCCTATGAAACCATTCTTGAGTACCTTTTATTCGTATCTTTAGCCTGTGCATTAAAAAATCCATTTCACAGTAGTATGAAGTATCTTTAAATACTGGCTTTAATTTTTTATGTTATGATTTTGTTAAATATGCTTTTTAACCTGATGTATTGCAAAGGTAATAAAAATTATGGTTCTCAGCAATGGTACCATTTATTTTCATACAACCAATTATATTATCATGGATTGGCCTTAAAGTGTTGATTCAATATTTAGGAAAACTAGTGCTATAAATCTTGTAGAGTGTCATGAGCACTTAGTTATCGAGAAGCACCGGGACCCTGTGTTGTATGTAGTACTTTTTGCATAATGGATGTGCACCAAATATTCCACTGACTTATTCTTTTTGGTATAAAACTACCTGTCAATTTGGGAATCTAGTTAACCACAGACAGGAAGAGACTGAGTAGGGTCAGAACACTGGAAAGCAGTGATTGCAATTTATTTGCATCTTTCTTTCTCAGTGTAGTCATAGCAATGGCATCTTTGAAAGGTCACAGCATTCCTTCACTGCCCCATATATGGAAAGCAGTCCATGACCCATAGCTCACTGCAGCTTCAAGCTCCTGACCTCAAGTGATCTAATTGCCTCAGCCTCCTGAGTAGCTGGAACTACTAGTGTGTGCCACCACACTTGGCTAATTTTTTCAATTTTTTATAAGGATAGGGTCTCAGTCCTTGCTTTGATAAGAGAGAACTTAGTCCACCTGCTGCCATGTTAAGATGAAAGAAATGCACGCAAAATCCAAAATTTAAAAATGAAAACTCCAGAGTAATTAGATTATTAGATTCCCACAGCTCAGGGAATTTTTAACTATGGTGATAAACTTCGTGAATATCATAAATATAGCAGCAGCAATAGTCCTTGCTGGGAGGACGGGTCTCAGAAAGAACTGCAGAGACTTTCTATGTTTGAATCACAAATTAGAACAGGTGAAATGATTTTGCTCTCTGCTCTTTTGAGAAGGCCCATTGTTTCTCTTTGCAAAAATTCCCCGACATTCCAGTTGTTCTGACATTTTTTCTTTCTCCTGCCTCAGGTAACAAATTAACAATGGGTAGGGGTGTGTACATGTTGGGGCAATAGAAATTATGTAAATGTTGTATCCCAGCAAGAAAACTTTCAATCTCTTGAGGTCTTTTAAAAAACATTAATTCTAGAAATCAGATACAAAATTTAACTTTTTCATGCTAATAATGATTTCATAAGAAAAACTCGTTAGTAAAGGTGACAAATATGAAGTTCTATTGAACATTTAAATTCAGGAATTTCAGTGAGAGCCCCAGGGAGGTATTTACCCAGCCAATAACTCTCCTATGTTATTAAGAAGTAATTTATTCAAGAAGGTCTCCATTCATGAGTTTACATAAGAACAATATCTACTTTACAAAGGCTTGTGTTCTCAGTGTAGCACACACCTAATTTACAATGACTTTTGGTTAAAATTTTCATTAGGTTGGTTCAATAGTATTTGATAATTTTAATTCGGTTTTATGAGATCCCAGGTTCCTATTTATAGCTAGAGAAAATGCAGAGGAAATAAATTTTTAAAGAGCAAATTCATCTCGCAAGTGAGTCCTATTAATTTCAGTAGCAAATCTGAGGTGGCGGAAAGTTAACGTTCAGTGTTTCCATGACAGTCCATTTGGGTGTAGGCTGTGGACATCCATTACAGACAACTCAGTTCTATAGTATTGTTCCTTTGCCTATGCCCATCCATGGAGCAATTCTCCAAGCGACTCTTCTGTGAAATACTGAACTGGAAAAGGGGCCCTGGAGTTTAAGTGTAGGGTGTTTTCACGGGTGTAGGAAAACTGAATCTAAGTAGGTGAGGGATGAATGCCACAGTTTCCTGCAACAAGGGTTAAGGAGCATACTCTTGCCAGGGGTCAAGAATTTAGGAAGGAAAACCAACCAGGTAAGACTTAGTTAATAATATAAAGGTGGATGCCATGGCTCATGCCTATAATCCCAACACTTTGGGAGGTGGAGATGAGAGGATTGTCAGAGCCCAGAGGTTCCAGATCAACCTGGGTAACTTGGCAAGACTTCGTCTCTACAATAAATTAAACAAAAGTAGCTGGCCATGGTGGCACACACCTATGATTCCAGCTACTTGGAAGGCTGAGGCAGAAGGATCAGTTGAGCCCAGCAGGTCGAGGTTGTGGTGTCACTGAGTGTGCCACGCTGCACTCCAGCATTCCAGGCTGGGCAATAGAGTGAGACTTTGACTTGAAGAAAAAGAAAAGGAGAAGGAGAAGGAGTAGAAGAAGAAAATGATGACTGTGAAATCAGGATAAGTTCATCGTTCCAAATACAGGAAGACAAGGACAAGACTGGGCATGGAAACAGTCATCCCAATATGGTAGGTTGAGCCTGTCCCAGAACAAAATTTGACTTCTTGCTTCATGGAGGAACAGATCTCAAGGATGTGGTGTACCCCGCTCTACTGATATGATGGGAAATTTGCCCTGCTTGACTGGAGGAGGAGTGAGTTAACAAAAGGTTGTAGAAAAACCAAAGCCAAAACCAAGCCAACAGAAAATTAAGACTTTTTTTTTTTAGCAACTAAGTTTTCTGTGAAAGCTACTTGATTTAGACTTCCATGGTGATAACTTCCAACTTTTTCCCAGCTAATCTGCAAATAGCATAGTGCCAAGAAAAGTCCAACACTTTCCCAGTCTTATCAACAAATTGAAATAATCTAATATTATTTGCCAACTATGAAATCACCTTCTCAAACGATCACTACCATGTTGACACTGTTGAAATGTAAACAAAATTCTCTGTCACATTATGCAGCAGGGTTCTGAAAAATTATAGCCATGGTTTGCATAGACTGCTGTGACAGCTGTGTGTGAAAAAGGCCAAAGATGGCAATCCACCCCTGGACCACCATCACTATTATGAACTGGCCTCTTTTCTCTGACTCATCACTGTAAAGCATTAGGAAACAATTATCCAGTGAATTTGATCAATGCAGAAAACCAAACTAGATTATCCACCTTCTCGGTGTCAATTTTCTTTCTTTTTTTTTTTTTTTTATTTTAAGTTTTCAAGCAAAGTTTACTTAGGAAGTAAGAGAGAGAGAGAAAGAGGAGAGACCCACCTCCCCAGGGTAGGAGAGGAGGCCAAAGCTAAAAAACACGGTGACTATAGCTCACAGAGCCACGTGGACACACGGGAGTTGGACAAAGCAGTGGCCTTGGTGTTAATTTTCATTTACTAACAGCTTTATTTGTGTTTATTCTTTTTACCTAGTTCAGGAAACTTCTTTTGGCCTATTTCCGAAACAGACTCTTTCACATCTGTTATCAATCCCAGCAAAGAAGAAACTGCCTTCTTTCTGTGTAGGAGTCCTGGACTGTACAGTTGGACTCTTATTAGCCTCTTATTAAGTCTTTCAATTTTTTAGGGCTTAGCCTCCAGAGATGTTACGTGAAAGCTTTGAAACCAAAGTTAAAAGCCCCGTGTGTTAGTAATACTATAGTCTGTCTGAAATACATTCTGGTAGTATTAGAAGTGAATCTACAGAATATATCGTATGTGATTGTCATTGTCATTATAAGTTATGGCTCTATATTTTTGAGTATATAATAAAGTGAAATGATAAAAGTGACATTAAACTTTGAATTTCAGTGTTTAAATCACACATTTTATTCACCATTTGGCAGCTAACTGTCTCTTAAATACTGAAGAAAGCTTTATGATTTAATGTTTGCCTAAAGAACTAAAAGAAATGGGTAAAGCTGTATTACAAAGTAGAGTCAAACGACGCCACATAAAACCATCTGAAGGCGTGTGACGGTCTAGTTTCCTTTGGACTCTGAGAAGAGTAGGGTCAAAACCTGAGCTGATCTATAAACTTCCGGATTCCTTGTTCCTAAAGGCTCATCACAACCACGCCATGTGTAGAATAAGTGAAGCGTTTACTTGCTTTCTCACCACTGTGTTTGGCCTGCCCTGACAACCTTTTAAAGTTCCTCAGAAATTGATATTTTGGTCTCTGGTGTTCATTTGTGCTTAGCCTCCTGTCTCTGTTGGCTTTTCTGTGACCAAAGAGAAGGCATCATTTTGTGGGAAACCTTGACTCTCCACGGTTAAAAGCTCAATGAAATTGCATCCAGTGCTGTGACTATGATGTGTCCTATAGTTTTCCTAAAGATTTTGTAACCTATGCACCTTGTTTCTCAGATTTATGAGGTCCAAAATAAAACCTTCCATTCCTGTGATGCGAGTTGGCCTAATTTGGAGAAAGATCTCATTGTTTTTCTTGATTTTTTTAAACTTTGTTTTCCTGAACCTTCTGCCAATTGTTTTTTTTTTTTATATCTTGTCCCCCAGAGCTATTGCTCATGTATCATCAGTCCATTTTGCATTGCTATCAAGGAATACCTGAGGCGGAGTAACTTATAAAGGAAAGAGGTTGATTTGGCTCATGGTTTAGCATGATGCTGATATCTTGTTGGCTTCTGGTGAGGCCTCAGGAAGATTTTGCTCATGGTGAATAAAAGATGGAGAAAGAAGATGGAAAGGTAACAGACATGACAGTGGAAGTAGGAGTGAGAAGAGAGAGCCCAGCCTCTTTTAAACAACCAGCTCTCATGTGAATGAATAGAGCAAGAACTCACTCATTACTGCAAAAAAAGCAAGGAGCCATGTGTGAAGGATCTGTCCTCATGACCCAAACACCTCCCACTCAGCCCCTCCCCCAACACCAGGAGTCACATTTCAACAGGAGATTTGGAAGAGAGAGCATTCATACTTTATCAGGTCATGTAGCAGATGAGAAGGGGGGAAATAAAACAGCATCATCCGGTTTCAGAATTCACTTTTTTCGTACTCTGTCTCCAGTGAGATTATCGTGGTCAGCCTCTGCATTGATGGAGGACCAGCCCAATTTGTGGTGCAGCCCCATGATTTCAGAGGGTTTTTACAGACCTAGTTACTTCCTAAAATGTTTGCTCATCTGTTGGCTTCTATTAAAGCAACAATAATCCTCCATCAATCAATGCTCCATCTCTTCATCCCAAGGCATGAGTTCTAGGCAATCTAGGTTGTAACATAGGGAATTCTCCAAGGCATTATTAATCATACCTTAAGGTGCAGAAAAATATGAGTTTTTTTTTTTTTTGTGGGCATGGGAAATCATGAAAGTAGAAATTCTAAAAAGGATTAAAATGAAAGTGGACCCATACAAGGGAAAGGGATCAGAAATTGGAAATCCAGGGATCTTGGAGCCACTCTTGCCTAATGACTTTTACCCTTGGTCCTGTTCACAAAACTCTAGGGCTTTAAGGAGTTTAAATTGCTTTTTGTCACCCTCTCAACTAGAGAAGCTATTTCTAATATTAATGAATAGTCCTGAGCAATGACATGTGTAAAATATTTCTTCTTTTCTAACCAAGCCTATCATATATGAACCATATCAAACTGCTAGCCACGTAATGCATATGTATTTTAGGATTAAGTAACTTTTTCCTTTCCCATCTGTGCTCTAAATCTGTGCCATATGTCACCTAACAAGGTATTTTTCATTATTCTTTTATTCACTTCACTGCATGTCGTTCCTCTTGTCCCTTGAAAATTAGCCTGTCTGTAATCAGAAATCACTTCCACTCACAGCTCAGTGCACCTACTGGAGAGGCAGCAAATGCTTGTTTAGGGGGCCGGTAATTGGATTAAAACATAGAAAAGGAACAGAAAAATGGACTATATAAAAAAAAACCAAAACAACAGGAAAACACAGGAAAGTCACCAAAACCAAAATGAATGAAAGAACTCTAATGAATGGAATCGCTATTAATAGGAATCATTTATCAGTAACAGTGCTCTGGGGTCTGTGGTCCTCAATATTCGACTGCAATAATATTTAAAATTCTAGGAGAAGGAGGAAAAGGAGTTTTGAACAGTATTTCTGAGAGGGTGGCTTGAAAATGGTTCATTAGTTTCTATGCGTCTTCTGGGTTGCCTTGAAATACGGACAGTGCATAAATATCCCTGACATCTGGATGTTGAGTAGTAGGGAACTCCTTGTGTTAAATTACTTAAGAGAGCAAATTAATTATTTTTTGAAATTTGGATGCTATTTTGATACTTGAGATTACAGAAAAAAGGACGTCAGTCTGGTCTTTTTTCACAGAATCTCGCTAAGTATTGTGGATATGGCCTTGTGGGCCTAGCTGTGCCATTTTGTCAGTCTAGGAGTGATGGAGTTGACATATAGCTGACTGTTTCCATTCTCATAATAGACCCTCAGAACTCATTTTATGAGTATTCTTCTAATAACCCCATTCAAAACACTTTTTCAAAAGAAGATATTGTGGAGAAATACAACAAAACACCTAGCAACAAAACAAAGCAATCATAATGTAGATACACGAAATCAAATACCCGTACAGGATTGTCGGTATCCAACAGCAGATAGACTGTCATGTAAATGTGATCCAGAGAGACAATGGGTCAGACTCAACAGTAAAAAAAATCCAGAAGAGAAAAATCCAAAGAGAAACAACAGGGATGTTTACATCCTAGGAAGTGTGAAGAGCAGAAGACCAAAACCGCTTGAATAAACTACCAGCACTTCCTTTCTAACTGGTCATCTTCAATCTGCACCAGAAACAAGCCCTTACCTGATGGACTGGATCACACCTTTCCGTATCTTTGTAGATCTAAATATGAAAAAAAAAAAAAAAAAACGATGAGGCACAGTCCTTTAATTTGGGATATTCTATGCTAACATGTAATTTTTAAAAACATTGCTTTTTTTTTAAAAAAGGGAGAAGTTGGAGTGAAGCAATAATAACAATTAAGCAAGTGAGATTAATTTTGTGTTATTTTCTCTTGCAAATTACTCATTGTACTCATCAACCTACAGTGAATGCAGATGTAAAAGATAGTTGTGGGGGACTTGCTTGGTATCTCTCAGAATAAAGTGATATGGCTGCATTAATTGATTTCTGTTTCATATCACATCTGTACAAATAAGATTTTCCTAGGGACGGTCTACGCTACCTTGGGGATTTTGATACACGATGACTACTTTTTTTTTTTTTACCTATATTGATTGAATTGAGGGGAAAGGAAGAAAATTAATGCCCTTCATCTGCCACAGAAATTCTACTTAGAGACTTAATATTGGAGGATTATTGTGGGAATCTCTTCATCTGTTTTATTTAGGTGGTAAAATTTAGACCATTAGCCAGTTGTTCTGGTCAAATGTTTACTGAAATCCATCGACTAATTATAACATTTTAATTTTTCTAGCCAAGTCATACAAACCGAGTTCTCAAATATTTTAGAGCCAGGAGCGGAGGTTCATGCCTGTAATCCCAGCATTTTGGGAGGCTGAGGAGGAAGGATTGCTTGAGTCCAGGCATTCGAAACCAGCCTAGACAACATAGCAAGACCTCATCTCTACAAATAATCAAAAACTTAGCAGGGCATGGTGGTGTACACCTGTAGTCCCAACTACTTGGAGGCAGAGGTGGAAGGATTACCTATGCCCAGAAGATGGAGGCTGTGGTGAGCTGTGATCATGGCCCTGCCCTCCAGCCTGTGTGATCGAGTGAGATCCTGACTAAAAAGAAAAAAGTTTTAGATGAGTTATAATTCATTTTCATGATTGTCAGTGGTTTAAGATGGATGAATTAGGAGCAGCAAGGAATATTTTATTAAGATGAAAAGTCTGAACTTAATTCTAGAACCCTGAATCCACTGATCTAGGCCAGAGCTTGGTAAATTGTAGCATGGGCTAAATCCAAGTATGCTACTTGTTTTTATCTGACTTGTGAGCTAAGAATGTTTTTACCTTTTTAAGTGGTTAAAAGAAAGAAAAATAATATTTTAAGGCCCATAAAAATGATATAAAATTCAAATTTTAGTGTGCACAAATAAAGTTTCACTGAAGCATAGCCATACATCTTTGTTTTCATCCATGGTTGCTTTCAGGCTATAAGGGCAGAGGTGGAATGGAGGCAGTATGGCCTGCACATCTTAAAATATTTACAAACTGGCCTTTTAAGAAACAGTTATGGACCCCTCGCCTAGGCTGTAACTGATTTCCTCTTTGCTGGCGGTATAAGAGAGGTAATGTGACGACACCTTAAAATTGAGGCTGATCAGTAAGATAGGTGAGTGCTAGCTTTTCAGACCATGACAATAAAAATGACTGTATTTCATTCTGGGGTTCTCTGTATCACAACAGCTATGAGGAACATTCTCATGAACAAATGGAGTCCTTAGCTGTCTGTGCTGGAAATTCTAGGTTGAACTCACTGCTGTCCTATAGATAATCGTCTAATCCACTTTTCACTTGATAAAAAGACTTTAACACTATTGGTATTTGATAAAAATATCTAGAATATTAACCCAATATGGAATAAACAACTCTCGAAAGAAACAAATACAAATATTTAAGCATATATATGCAATTATTTACCTGAAGACTTTATATGAAGTTCAAAAAGCCTACATATTTGTAAGTATACAAATAATACTTAAGCATTGGTATAAAATTCAAAAAGTAACACCACCAAACTATATTTTAATAAAAAAACATATATACAAACATCTGCATTTATATACGTGCAATAAAGGATTAACCTTGATCAAGAGACCTTTGCTCTTGGTCCCTTGGAGATAATGTCTAAGGTCTTGGGATGGCCTGTTTGATTTGAATGTCACTGTTTACCTGAAGATTGCCCCAGAGAGTCTGTACGCAAGTGATGTCATTTATTGTGGAGGCCTGAGGCCATGAACTATCAAATTGACTTTTGGAGGAATTGGAAACAAAGGTCAGTACTGCAGACTGTCAACCATCTTTATGTAACTGAGCGTCAATAAAAACTCTGAACAACGAGCTTGTTGGGCTTCTCTGGTTAGCATACATATTGTCACTCATTATTACTGGGAGAAGTACTCACTGTCTGCAAAACTCCTCTGGAAGAAGATTACTAAAAGCCCTGCGCTGGAACTGTCCTGAACCGTGCCCCATGTACCTCTTCCCTTGGCTGATTTTAATTTGTATCCCTTTGATATAATAAACCACAACTGCGTGTATAAGCATTTTCATGAGTTCTGTATCCTTCTAGAAAATTATAAGACCCGAAGGTGGTCTTGGGGATCCTTCAATTTCTTTAACTGGTGTCAGAAGGGAAGGTGGTCTTGAGGGTCTCCAAACATTTTTTACTTGTTTACATACATACGTATATGTCACAAAAATCATACTAGTGGTTACCAGGGCTGTGTGTGTGTGTTGTGTGTGTGTGTGTGTGTGTGTGTGTGTGTGTGTGTGTGTGTGTGTGTGTGGTGGGGAGATGGATAACATATAGATTCTAGGGTGCTAACAATATTATATTTCTTGATCTGGTGACAGTTAAATGGGTATTAACAAGTCATTATTCTTTAAGCTGTACATATATATTTTATATACGCTTCTGTATTTATAATCTCTCTATAGTAAAAAAGGAGGAAAAACTCTCCATAGAGCAAAACATTGTAAACATACTGACACAACCAGGGTTTAGAGCAGCTACACAAAATATTACCGTTCTGTCCTTAGGTTGATTACTCAAGGGCTATTTCCTACTTTTCAGGAAGAAAGCAATCACTAAGGTGCATTCATATTGTAGATGTGCTCTCCTGTCCCCACCTTCCACCATTCTCTTGATAAATATAGCTACCAATTTATAAGCAACCACTTATTTTCTCTGTTTACAACAATATATTTGGGAGCAGGGATAAACAAAAGCTCTCCTGACATTTCTTTATTTTAACTTAATTGTTCAAGGATCATAACCACAATTCTCATGGTCATGCGAGGGAATAATGGCGTTGATTTTCTTTATTTGCTATTTGCTAGAGCCTTAGAAATCCTGTTCTACTGCTTATGTGTGTGTCTTGGAGTGGAGTATTTGACTTATCTTGATTTGCCTTTATTGTAGCAGTATGAACCCTATCTGTATAGGTTAGATTAAATAACTTTAAAATCTTGGCTCACCACTAGAGCTACATAAGAGTCTAACAGATAACTGTAGCTTCCTCCATGAACAGGAACCGGGATTCCTCTCCCCATTTCAGCACCTACTTCAGTTCTGGGAATGCTTTTGACCGATCACAAGGAAAATTTAAACCTATCAGCACTCAGTCTTCTACAATTACAGAGATGCATTCAGGCCCTGTCCCTGAACTTTTTGAAGTCATTGCATGTCTACAGAGCACAGGCAATGCTGTCATATAGAAAGGTTACCATCATCTCTTATGTAAGAAAGAGCAGATCATAAATAGGACATGATTCTTTATAGCCAGATCATTGAACTTCTTTAGCATTTTCCAGTGCTTATTATCTCCAAGTCTGATTATAGCATGAAATACAGATGTTACAATATGGTTACCACGAGGCAAAACAATCAAAATATGTATTTAACTTCTTAAAATATCAGATATAATTTGCTGACCTTAACCCCCCAACAAAAAAGCCCCTAAAAAATCAACACAGTTTGGAAGCAATTTTTAATTATATGTTAGGATCCATCAATATCTCCCATAAAATAATATGACATGAAATGAAAAAAATTGTAAAAATGTCTGATAACAGAATAGTCAAAGAATGCCAGAGAAGCAGTTTTGCTACAGGCCTGCATTAGAGGTCTGCTCAGAGTGATACGTATAGACTAAAGACAGAAACCTACTAGGTCATCTTAAAAAGTGACGGTCTTTTAAAAGTCACCCAGATTGACTGTCACAAGTCAATTCCTGGCAATTGCATTATCCAGCTTCATCTGATTCCATTGTTCATATGGCCCTAAATAATCAGGCCACTCTCATTGATTAGTGGCTTGTTCTGGTGAACGGAACAACTCAATCCAATTGACCCTGTGGCAGCTTGTCTCGTTGCTTAGCAGAGAGCAGCTAGGATTCCCCCAAAGCCTGAGTCAGCCATATTTGAGCTACTTAAAGCGTTAAACACTAGGCTGCTTCCAAGCAAAGACCACAGTCGTTGAGAACAAACCACTGGGTGGCACTACCGCATGTTGTTTCAAGGAGCTTGAACGCACAATGGAAGTTCTCAGATCTTATTGGGTGTTGATAATCATTCAAGGGAACTTGTAGAAACTCAGATTTCTAGTCCCACTCCAAAGACACTTATTTGATATTTTGTGGGGGAGTCCCAGGGACACGCATTTTCAATAAGTACTCAAGTGATTCTGATATTGATGGTCTCAGAGAACCTTAAAGAAACACAGAGATTTCTCTTTGTCCTGTATTGCAAACCTCAACGGTCAACACTGCTTCCAGGCTTCCAAAAAGTGCAGTTTGTTTCTACTGTCGCATACAATTCATGTGCTTATGCCAGGGTTTTTTTAGCAGTCAAATATTCTATGACCTAGTAGAAAACTTTGCAGCCCTGTCCACTAGCCATCAGACTCATTTGGCCGATACATAAATGGTATTTGGTTTCTATATAATTTTGAAGATGTAAATGTTGTGACTCTCCAAAGTATCTTATTAACATCATGTAACCGTATACTGTAATGTCCCCAGAGAATAATCTTGGCAAATTTCTCTCCCCAGATCATGCATTGCTATAGCTGTCATTACCTTGCAGCTGTCAAGTAAAACCACGAGCAGCTGGACTGAACTGGTCTGCTTTGTTGGGACTATATTAAAAGACTTTATATTGTTAATAAGTGGAAGCAATTAAAGGTTAAGTATTCAGGTCATCCAGTCCTTAGAATAATGACTAATTATAAAGACAGTTCAATTTAATTCCCTAAATTTAAATTTGGCATTCCTAGTTATTAAAATCTATGGACACTTCCTGCTTATGGTTCCAGACTTAAGAAGCTTGGAAGTCACCAATCTATCCTAATAAGTAAAAACCAGAACAAAATTTTTTTTTAGATACATAAAGGAAGTGAGGTTACAGGGCAAACTACTGCCTCCCGAATTGGAATCACATCATAGGCAGACACAAAGGATCACAACACACTGAAGCGGAAGCTTCCATGGGAACCAGCAATGGGGGGGCAAAGTAGAATTGCAGTTGATGAACTGCTGGAGATTCTGTGTGGACACCTCTGAGAACTCAGTCTCCAGGGGGATCCAGTCATAGAGAGTTTCTTACACTTTTGTGAATTTCACCTCCAGAAGCTTGACCAGATTCTCACAGTAAATAGAAGAGAAAAATCCCCTAGTGCCTCTGGCAGGGGGAGGGGGAAAGGAACCATTTTGAAATATGCCAGACCACTCTGTTCTTCTTTATAAAGTCTGCCCTCAGGAGAAACTAGTTAACTAGGGTCTCATGTGCTGGGGTTTAACCAGAGTCTAATTGACCCGAGAGAAGGAAAATACCCAACTTCACTCTGCTGTGTAACTTACCACGTGGGAAAGGAAAATACCCATTTCCAGCCCCCTCTAACCTTCCATGTGGGAGAAGAAAAAAACTCAAGCCCACTATAGCCATTCTGTCTCACCTAAGTGGGAAGAAATAAAATGAAAAGCACTCGTAAAGTTCTCAGTCTAGGGGCACAAGCTCACTAAAAGACTGAGACCTAATCATAGAACTATAAAGTGTTTCTTCTTCACCCACACCTTACCAACATATTACTAAAGGCCTATTAACAGTAGTTCCTTTTACCTAGTACATCATGTCCAGCTACCAAGGAAAAATGACAAGGCATACTAGGAGGCAAAAGGCATAGTTTGAAGAGACAGAACAAGTATCAGAATCAGACATAATGAGAAGTTGGAATTACCAGAGAGGGAATTTAAAACAGCAAGACTTAATATGCTAAGAACCTTAATGGATGAAGTAGATAGCATGCAAGAACAGATGGGAAAAGAAAGAAGAGAGATGAAAGTCCCCAAAAAAGAATAAAAAGGAAATGCTAGAGATTAAAAACACTTTAACAGAAATGGAAGAATGCCTTTGATGAGCTTATTAGTAGACTGGACATGACTGGGGAAAGAATATCTGAGTTTTAGCATATCTTAATAAAAACCTCCAGAACTAAAAAGCAAACAGAACGATGCTGATGAAAACAGAATAGAATATTCCAGAACTGTAGGAAAATGACAAAATACATTAAATATGTGTAATGAGAATACCAGAAGAAGAGAAAATGAAGAAATGAACTATTTGAAATAACTACAACTGAAAAATTTCCCAAATTAATTTCAGTCACCAAACCATAGATCCAGGAAACTCAGAGAACGCCAGTCAATATAAATGTCCAAAGAACTACACCTAGGCCTTTGATTTTTACACTAAAGAAAATCAAAGATATAAAAAGAAAATCCTGAAAGAAGTCAAGAAGAAAACATCAACTTATCTATGGAGGAAAGTATGTAAGAATCATATCTGATTTCTTCTCAGAAACCATGCAAGTAAGAAGAGAGTGAAGTGTTTAAAGTGTTGAGAAAAAGCAACTACCATCCTCAGAGTCTGTACTCTGTGAAGTATTTCTTCAGAAATGAAAGAGAAATGAGGACTTTCTCAAACAAATAAAAATTGAGGGAATTTGTTGCGTAGACCAGTTTTGCAAAGAATGGTAGAAGTTCTTTAGACAGACGGACAATGAGGTAAGTCAGAACTCAGATATACGTAAATAAAAGAAGAACATTTAAAAAAGAATAAGATGAAATAAAAACTTTTATTCTTATTTTTAATCTAACTGATAGCAGTTTGTTCAAAATAGTAATAGTAACAATGAATTTGGCTACATATGCTTATGTGTGTGTGTTTGTGTGTGCTTATATATGCTATATATACATACTATATGTATAAAATGAATTACAGCAATGGTACAAGAAACAGGAGAGAGAAATTAGGATTATTTGATTATTATACTCTCACTGCCTGTGAAGTGGTACAGTGTAATTTGAAAGTGAACTTGGATTAGTTTGTAAATGTATTTTGTAAACTCTCAGGCAACGACTAAGAAAATAAAAAAGTATAATATTCTAAGAAATGAGAGAAAATGGATTCATATAAGATTCTCAAGTATCACAAAAGGCGGAAAAATAGTAGAAGAAAATAAAAACAGAAACAAAGAACAAGAGCAACAGATAGAAAATAACACATATAGTAGATACGAGTCTATGAATCCAATTATATCAGTAATAACTTTGAATGCCAATGATCTAAATGCAGTAATTAATACATAGAGATTGTCATAGTAAACCAGAAAACCTGTCTCAATTGTATCTTGTCTACAGAAGCATGCTTTAAATATAAAGACATATACAGTTGAAAGTAAATAGTCAAAAAAGATATACTATACTAACACTAACCAAAGAAAGCAGGAGTTGCTATGTAATTTCAAAATAAGTAGACTCCAAAGCAAGGAAAATTATCAGGGATAATGGTGAACATTAAATAATAAAGGGGTCAATTATCCAACAAGGCAACAAGTTGTAGGTGCCTAACAACACAGCATGAAAATACATGAGGCAAAACCCAGGAGAATTAAAAGGATAAATACATGATTCTACTATCATGTCTGTGGATCACAGATCTAGCAGGCAGATAATCAGTAAGGACGTAGTTGAACTCAACAATGCCATCAATCAACTGGATATAATGGACATCTATAGGCTACCTGATCCAACAACAGCAGAATAAACGTTCTACTCAAGCTCACATGGAAGATTCACTAAGAAAACATCCTGGATAATAAAACACTGCATTAGCAATTTTCAAAGACTAGAAATCATATAGTGTCAGCTCTCAGACCACAAAAGAATTAAACTAGAAATTAATAATAGAAAGTTAGCTAAAAAATTCCAAACTATGTGAAGATTAAACAATA
This sequence comes from Cephalopachus bancanus, assembly GCA_027257055.1. NCBI lineage: Eukaryota > Metazoa > Chordata > Mammalia > Primates > Tarsiidae > Cephalopachus > Cephalopachus bancanus. The sequence continues at coordinate 6,863,176 of JAPVLO010000027.1, forward strand.
CACTTCTTAAAAAAATAAATATTAAGAGGAATTAAAAAAATATGTGAAACTAAATGAAAATGAAAACACAACTTATCAAAATGTGGAATGCAGTGAAATCAGTGCCTCGGGGGAAATTTATAGCACTGAATGCTTATGTTAGAGAAGAAAAAAGATCTAAAAATCAATCATCTAAGCTTCTACCTTAGGAAACTAGGAAGAGGAAATTAAATCCAAAGTAAGGAGAAGAAAAGAAATAATAAAAATTAGAGCAGAAATCAATAAAATTGAGAACAGAAATGCAGTTAAGAAATTCAACAAAACAAAAAGCTGGCTATATGAAGGGATAACAAAATTGACAAGCTTCCAGCCAGCCCAACTAAGAAAAAAAGAGAAAGGACAAAACTACTGATGTCAGAAATAAAAGAGGGCATATCACTTCAGTCCCCATGGACATTAAAAGGATAATAAAGAAATATTATAAGCAATTCTATGCCCACAAATTTGATAACTGAGATAAAGTGAACCAATTCTTTGAAAGACACAATCAACCCAAACTCCCACAAGAAGAAACAGACAATCTAATTAGGCCTATATTTATTTTTAAAATTAAGTAAACAATGAATAACCTTACGAAACAGAAATCACCAGGCCCAAGTGGGTTCACTGGTGAATTCTACCTGAAACGATGGGAGAAATTATACCGATTTATGTGTTTCAGAAGATATAAGCAGAGGGAATACTTCTTAACTCTTTTTATGAGGCCAACATTACCTTAATATCAAAACCACATGAAGGCATTACAAAAAAACAAGACCACAGACCAATATTTTTCATAAACATATGTGCAAAAATCCTCAACAAAATATTAGCAAATTGAATCTAACAATGTATAAAAAATTAGACACTATGACCAAGTGGGTTTAATCCCATGTATGCAATGCTATTTCAACATTTGAAAAGAAATTAAACTAATTCATCACATTTATTGGGTAAATAGAAAAAAATGACATGATCATATCAATAAATACAGCAAAAGCATCTGGCAAATTCCAACACCCATGCATAATAAAAACTTTCAGGAAACTAGGAATAGAGAAACATTTTCTCAACTTAATCAAGGATATCTATAAAACACCGAATGCTAGTATTATACTTAATGGTGAGAAACTAGAAGTTTTTTCCATTAAGATCAGGAATAAATCAAGGATGTGTCCCGTCACCTTTGCTTTTCAACTTCAACACTAAACTGGAAATACTAGCTAATGCAATGAGAAAAAACCCCCAAAAGTTATACAGATCGAGAAGAAAGCAATAGAGCTGTCTTTGTTTAAAGATGACATGGTTGTCTATGTAGTAAATCTGAAAGAATTGATAAGACAAAAACTCCTGAAACTAACAAGTGATTATAGCACAGTTGTAGAATAAGAGGTTAATACAGAAAACTCAATCACATTTCTATATACTAGCCATGAACAAGTGGAATTTAAAATTGAAAACATAACACCATTTATGTTGGCACTCCCAAAATGACATGCTAAGGCATAAATCTGACAAAATATGTATGAGTTATATATGAAGAAAATGATGAAACTCTGTTGAACAAAATCAAAGAAGAACTAAATAAATGGAGAGATATTCCATGCTCATGGATAGGAAGACTCAATATTGTCAAGTGGTTAGTTCTTCCCAACTTGATCTATAGATTTAATGTAATCACAATAAAAATCCAAGCAAGCTATTGTGTAGCTATGGACAAACTGATTCTAAAGTTTATATGGAGTGGCAAAAAGCCCAGAACTGCCAACACGTTATTGAAGGAAAAGAACAAAGTTCGTGAAGTGACACTACAAACTTCAAGACTTACTTTAAAGCTACAATAAACAAGACAGTGTGATATTGATAAAATAATAGACAAATATCTCAATGGAACAAAAGAGAGACCCCAGAAATAGGCCCACATAAATATAGCCAACTGATCTTCAACAAAGGAGCAAAGACAATGCAGTGGATTAAAAAAAAAACAAATATATATATATATATTTTTTAGTTGGAGTCTCACTCTTGTCGCCCAGGCTGGAACGCAGTGGCACACTCACGGCCACCCCAGGGTCGACCTGCTGGTCTCCAGCATTCCTTCCGCTTTGGCCTTCCAAGTAGCAGGAACTACAGGTGCATTACCATGCCTGGCTAATTTTTGATTTATTGTAGAGACGAGGTCTTGCCAAGTTGTCCGGGCTGGTCTTGAACCAGCGAGTTCAGGAAATCCATTTGCCTGGCCTCCCAAAGTGCTGGGATGATAGGCTCAGCCACCGAGCCTGGTCAAATATATATATATATATATATATATATATATATATATATATATATATATTTTTTTTTTTTTTACAAAAGATGCCGGACAAATTAGACATCCACATGTACATAGATGAAGCTAGACACAGACCTTACAGCTTCACAAAAATCAACTCAAAATGGATCACAGACCTGAATGTAAAATGCAAAACTGTAAAACTCCAAACGGTAACATAAAAAATATGGATGATCTTGGGTTTGGCAGTGACTTTCTAGATGTGACAACAAATATCCTGAACATGAAAGGAAGAGTGGATAAGCTGAATTCATTACAATTAAAATTTCTGCTCTGCAGATGACATTATCAAAAGAGTGAAGAGACAAATCAGAGACTGGGAGAAAATATTTGCAAAGGACACAACTGATAAGGGACTATCTAAAATATACAAAGAACTCTTACAACTTAAGAATATGAAATCAAAATTCACTTTAAAAATGGGCCAGGGCTGGGTGGACTGGGTGCAGCAACTCATACCTGTAATCCCAGCACTTTGAGAGGCCGAAGCAAGAGGACTGCCTGAGCCTAGGGATTCAAGGTCAGCCTGGGAAACTTGGTGAGACCTCGTCTCTATAATACATCTTTAAAAAAATTTGCTAGGCATAGTGGTGCGTGCCTGAAGGCTGAGACAGAAGGATTGCCTGAGCACAGCAGGTGGGAAATGCAGTCTCCGTGAGCAGGCCACTGCAATCCAGCCTGGGCAACAGTTAGACTCTGACTTAAAAAAAAAAAAGGCCAAAGACCTTAGAAGACATCTCACCAAAGAAGATATACAAATAGCAAACAAGCATTTGAAAAGAAGTTCCACATTATATGTCATTAGGGGGAATGCAAATTAAAACAACGAGAAATGACACTACCCACCTATTAGAATGGTCAAAATCAAAACACCAAATGCTGGTGAGGACTGAGGACCCAGAGCAACAGGAAGTTTCATTCATTGCTGGTGGGAATGCAAAAATGGTACAGCTTTTTGGAAGACATTTTGGTGGTTTTTTACAAAAGTGAATACACTTCTATGATGCGATCCATCCATCACACTCTTTGGTATTTACACGGAGGAGCTGAAACTTTATGTCGACCCAGAACCCTGCATACAGATGTTTAGAATAGTTTTATTCCTAATTGTCACAACTTGAAAGCAACCAAGATGCCCTTCAGTAGGTGAATGGATAAATAAACTATGAGACTTTCAGACAATGAAATATTATTCATTGCTAGAAAGAAATGAGCTCTCAGGCCATGACAAGAGAAGGATAAAACTTACATGCTTAATTGTAAGTGGAAGAAGCCAACCTAAAAAGGCTAGATTGTAGGATTCCAACTGTGTGACATTTTGGAAAAGGCAAAACTCTGGAGACAATAAAAAGATCAGTGGTTGATAAGGATTAGAAGGGAAGAAGGGATAAATAGACAGATCATAGGAGATTTTTAGGGCAGTGAAACTATCACATATGATACCATAATCGAAGATATACATCTTTATGCATGCATCCAAACCCATAGAATGTATGACACCAAGAGTGAGCCCTAATGTAAACATATGGACTCTAGATGATGATGATACGACAATGGTGGGTTATCAATGATAAAAAATGCCCCACTCTATTTGAGGATGTAATTAGTGGGGAAGACTGCTCATTGGCAGGGGGCAGGGGGCAGGGATCTATGTGAACTGTGTACTTTTCTCTCGATTTTGTTGTGAACCTAAAAATAGAATCTTTAATTGTAGTCAATTTTTAAACAGAATTCTGTTGATTGGTAAGTGATGTGCTTTGTTTGATGGTCACAGCTGGGCTGGAAGGGTCTCATGACTCTCACTGGAAACTCAGACGGGATCTGAAAGTGAGTTTATCTTAACAAATATATGCTGAGCATATACTGTGTTTAAAGTGTATAAAAGACGGAGTCTCTGCCTGCAAGAGGCTTACAATCGGACACAAGTAGCTATAATTCTGTAAAAAGAAAAAAAAATTGTGCAAGATCTCTGAGAGGAGTTCAGATGAAATTCTCCTGGATTCAGAGGAAAAGGAAATAATATTTTGTGAATTTAAATGAAGATGTCACAGTAAAGGGCAGTGAAGTGTGGGCTGTGCTGTGAAAAGAAGGCATTCAGTTGGGGTAGTCTGCAGACTGTATCCAGGGAGTGAAAACAGGTGATAGACCTGTGGGCTTTTATCCTTTTATGCATTGGAGTCCTGGTTCATAGAGAGGCATGGCTAATTGCAAATTTGGATCAGAGACTGCACATCCTCTTTAGAAAAAACATTCCATGAATAGTTTGAACATAAAATAATGCCATTTAGTTTTTGACCTTGCCGTCTGGTGGGAGCTAAGCATTTGATGTTCTGTTCCCCAGCCTTGTAAAGTCACTTTCTCTCTCTCTCTCTCTCTGTCTCAATGCCTCCTCTTGTGCAAAATAGTACTAGGATTCCGTCTTGTCTCACACGAACATCAGAATAATAACAGAAATTATCTGACTAGGACTTTATTCTTGTTGGAACGTCAACTCATATATTATCCCTTTGACTTATACAACCAACCTTTCAGGTGTTTTGGACTGACATTTTAATCTTTATTTTGGAAATGGAAGGTCTGAGAAGAAAAGTAAATTATCCAAGGCCACACTGCTTTTAACCTGAGAGTCGCGACTCAGATCCACTTCTGCCGCTACTAAAGTAGAGAGTAGTGAATAAAGGTGGATATTAAAAACATATTCTGGGTGGGATTGGCAATAGTGGGAAACTGCCAGGGGAGGGGAGGGCACACCTCATCAACAAGGGTACCTGCATAATGAGCATTTGTATACCTAACCCTGAATTGTACCCCACATCTTTGAAATATTTTTTTTTTTGAGTTGGAGTCTCACTCTGTCGCCCAGATTAGAGTGCAGTGGCACACTCATGGCCACCACAGCCTCGACCTGTTGGGCTCAGGCAATCCTTCCAATTCAGCCTTCCAAGAAGCCAGAACTACAGGCGTGTGCTACCACAACTGGCTAATTTTTTGATTTATTGTAGAGACGAGGTCTCACCAAGTTTCTCAGGATGGTCTCGAACCTCCGGGCTCAGGCAATCCTCTCACCTTGGACTCCCAAAGTGCTGGGATTATAGGCTGAGCCACTGTGCCCAGCCAAAAAAAAATTTTTTAAAACATTTTCTAATAGAGGCAAAGTTAAAACTCCCTTAACGATAACCCAAATACATTTTTTTTTTTTAGAGGCAGAGTCTAACTCTGCCACTCAGGCTGGAGTACAATGGTGCCATCATAGCTCACTGCAGCCTCAACCTCCTTGGCTCAAGCGATCTTCCTGCCTCAGTCTCTCAAATAGCTAGAACTACAGGCAAGCACCACCATGCCTGGCTAATTTTTGTATTTATGTTTGACCAGGTTCGTCTTGACCTCCCGGTCTCAAGCTATCCTTCTGCTTCAGCCTCTCAAAGTGCTGGGATTATATGCATGGGCCACTGCACCTGGCTTAGATCTTTTTTTTTTTTATCATACAACATTTAAGAAAAACAAATAAAGAGAAAAGTAAAGAATGACAAAACAACAGCAAAACCTAGTATCAGAGACAGTAAAATAGAAATAGTTGGGTCAACCAGATATTAAATGTCTTTGATGTGATGTAACATGAAACACATATGTTGTGTTTAGCACAAAGAGCTTGTGATGAATCCATCAGGAACTCATATCATGGAAATACACCTTCCACTTTATAAGAGGGATAGGGAAATGAACTAAGTGGTACCATGAAGAGGCAGCCAGTCAAATCCAGAAGATGAAGCATTCTGGCAGAACAACTTGCTGGACCTGGTTGACAGATCAATGTCGTAAATTGTGGGATGCAGTTTGGGAATGCAGCGAGCAGTGGGAGGAAAGATTAAGCGAGCAGTGGGAGGAAAGAATTTGGGGTGACTGGGGATAATTTCACAGATCAATGCGCATGATAAAACTAACCGACTTGTACATTTCAAATCTGTACAGTTTATCGTATTTCAATTATATTGCCATAAAACTCCTAAAAATGTCAGTGGTGGAAGCCATTCGTGAAACTACAGGGATGCTCATTGTAAATTTCTGGATGTCTCAGTTTCCCCCTCCAGGCTGATGTTTGCCTGAATTGTCCATTTCATCCTCTCTAACTGAGAAAAGACCAGAGGGCTGGCACGGCTGCTTGTTTGAATCTGTGCCTCTTTCAGTCACATCATTTGAGCAGTCAATTTAGTCAAAAGGATTGTGCGAGTGGTGAGGGTGTGCAAAGAAACACAGGGTTTGTTTTATGTGTAAAAAGCCACCATGCACCATCCTAAAAGGCTCAGAATAATGCCTGCTGGAATATGGCATGGACTATGTCCCTAGTGGGCAGAAAGGCTCAGTTTTATTTTAATCGGACTTTCTTCCGATTTCAAGTTCTGTTTTTATTCCCTGTGTTCCAGCGGATGGGGTGGGGGGATACTGATGCATGTGTGTGCACAGAGACACCTTTAAAAAATCTAATTTGCAGACTAGTACAACCTCTTTGGAAGACAGTGTGGAGATTTCTGAAAGAACTAAAAATTGACCTTCCGTATGACCCGGCAATTCCCCTATTGGGAATATACCCAGAGGAACTCAAATCATTCTACAAAAAAGATGCCTGCACACGTACATTTGTTACAGCCCTATTCACAATAGCAAAAACATGGAGCCAACTGTGTTGCCCATCGATGCTGTACTGGATAAAAAAAATGTGGTACATATACACAATGGAATATTATGCAGCCATAAAGAACGACAAATATATGGACTTTGCAGCAAATTGGATGGATTTGGAGTCGATCATACTCAGTGATTTATCACAGAAACCAAGAACTGAGTTCCATATGTTCTCACTTCTAAGGTGACCTTGAACAATTATAATGCTATAAGAAAGTGATTGACAGTAGCGGAAAACTGTCAGGGGAAGGAGGGGTGGGACTGGCAGTTGAGGAAAATTGCTAGGGGAGGGAGGAGCATACCTCAGCAACAAGGGGACCTGCACGATCAATGTTTGTATTCTTAACCCTGAATTGTACCCCACATCTTTATAATAAATAAGTAAATTAAAAAAGAATCTAATTTGCATAAGTCCACACACGGGGCAGCATTTACAAAATCCATCCGTAACAACAATATTACTCCTGCAGATAAAAAGAGAGACTTGAAATTTGGGGAACCTATTCAGTAATCCCAGCTTATATGCTTTTTACATTACAGGAAACATTTCAAAACTGGTATACAAGGAGGAACCCTCCAAAAAACCATTATTTATTTATAAAAAATTGTGTACTTATGCTTACATGTTTAAACTTCAGCCACCTTCAAAGTACTCTCTGTTGAATGCAATACACCTATCGACATACTTTTCCCACTCCTCAGAACAGTTTTTGAATTCACTTTTGATGCCTTTTAATGCTTCTGCCGTTTTTTGTTTCGCCTCTTTCACATTGGCAAAACATTTCCCTTTGAGGACTTTTTCACCTAGGCCAAAAAAAAAAAGTCCCTTGGGATGAGATTGGGTGAATAAGGAGGGTGGGAAATAGGGGTCATGCTGTTTTTGGTCAAAAACTCCTGAACATGCATCATGCTGTGGGAAGATATGCTCATAAATCACCCATCGTGAAATGGGCAAACACATGGAATCTCAAAAAAAAAAAAAAAAAATTCCCTGAGGCCAAATGCAGCCTCTCACAACAACAGTAGCTGGTACACTGATGCTGTTGGGTTCCTAGACTACTTACCCAGCAGCAGAAGCCTGTACTACAGAGGGCCCGCCCTCCAAAAGATAATTCTGATTTTCTTTGGATACCCTCTTGTTTAGTTGTGTCCATCCTAGCAAGTCCTCCTGTGGCCTTTCCTGCTTAAAAACATCTCCATTTCTATATGTTGACTGACATCTGAGAGTAATGTTGCTCTGTCGCTAGCATACATGCTTTCATTTATTTGGAAGGACCTAAATGAAGGAATGCATTTCGAGTAGATGTTTTTTCCCCCAAAACAAGCGCTTGGTCAATCTCACATCTACTGATCTAGGCTGTCACTAAAATAGGAAGTTGACCCCAAACATTTTTTCCCAATTCTATTGCAGAATTAAAGCAAAAAGTCAGCAGAGTAATAATAACCATAGCTGCCAGAGTTGTAATGCCTGAGGATCAATTCATTTATTCAAAGAACCCTGGTATCTTACAATATTTTCAAATGAACAGGGAGCTTTTTGATTGCCCAGAATGCATATTCATTTTTTTCTTCTATTATTCACGCCTCCATCAACATGATTTTTTCCGATGTCTTCTGGGGTCTGTTGACTTATAAATGTATGCTGTGGTGTGTGCATGGGTGTCTGTGCACGCGAGTGCTTGTGCATGTACAAATAAAAATAAATCCTGAAAACAGGCAAAATGTTGAACCAGCCTCTTTCCTATGGGTGACACAGCCATCCTCCAGGTGGGAATCTTGGTTCTCTCTGAGACAGGTAATTTCAGCATCTTCCTTCTCTTCTTATCTGCTACTCCCACCCCCAACTTGAGATTTATCTTTGTTTCTTCAATGAGGCTCAAGGGGTAGAAATGGTCAGAGTTGATTGAGATCATTTAGATGTCAGAGGCAGAGCTGCCACCAGAGTCTGGTCACTTGGTGCTGTGCTGAGCACTGACCCGTGACCTTGTGACCAGCCTCTTCTAACTTATTTCCTCTTGAGAGACCCAGAACCAGGCCAGTCCCTTTGACCTTGAGCTAGCTGATTTGACTAGTGGAATCGGACACACGACACATATTCAGTAGCTGCTTCTTGGCCGAAACTTTTCACCTGGAAGAGAGAAATGTTAGATTTGGGGGAGAGGGGAGATGGTATTGAATGGAAAGAATGAAATTTGCACTCTCAGGCAGGGATTTGGAAACCTGGTAAATGAGTTTGAAGGAAAGGAAAACTAAGACACCTGGAAGCCTAACTAGGGCTGCATCGGAGCCAACCGAAGGATTTTCTCTGCCTTGCAAGCAGAAAGAAGGATGATACCTGCTGAGAAAGCCTCTATTAGCAGCACCGGGCCCTGGCAAGGTGAGTGAAACCCTATTATAGGCTTCGTGGACCTTGGCTGCATTCCTGGACCTTCCATTGCTGATGACTGTATGGGATAAACTTGCACGGTAATTTTTGTAGAACATTCCCCACCCCACCCCCTTTTTCCTTGGAACATTGTGCCAAGCTGGGTGCAGTGGCCCATGCTTATAAATCCCAGCACTCTGGGGCCTAAGGTGAGAGGATTGCTTGAGGCCAGGAGTTCCAGACCAGCCTAAGCAACATAGCAAGACCTTGTCTCTACAAATAATAAAAAAAAATTAGCCAGGCATGGTGGTATGTGCCTGTCCCAGCTACTCGGGAGGCTGAGGTGGGAGGATTCCCTGAGCCCAGGAGGTGAGGGTTGCATGAGCTGTGATCCTGCCACCGCATTTTAGCCTGAGTAACAGAGTGAGACTCCAACTCAAAAAAAAAAAAAAAAGAAGGCTTTTCCCTTCTTTCACCCAATGAGTTCTTTGTGGACCTTAACATTTAGGAATAACGTGCAGGATTTTGATGTCTACAACTCTACCTTCCTGAGCAATCCTAAATCCTAGTGTGTATTGATACATGACTTGCAAAATTATAGCACCAACTTTCTTCTAAAACTAATTTGTGATGTACTGACATTGGGATTAAATAAACGAATAGAATTTTTTTTCTTTATCATATTAGTACTGCAGGAAGTTTATTTTCAGCTTCAAAATGGGCTCATTAGATAGCACAATTTTAACACATGCTGGTAACATGTCCAGGACAAAGAGCCTTCTAAGAAGGCCTGTTCCCCAGGATCTTGAGGACGGATTGTTAAGTAGATCATTCAAAATGTTTAGATTAGCCGGGCTCGGTGGCTCAGTCTGTAATCCCGTGCCTTGGGAGGCTGAGGCGAGTGGATTGCCTGAGCCCACGGGTTCGAGACCCGCCTGGGCAGCAAGACCTCATCTCTACAATAAGTCAAAAAATCAGCCGGGCGTGGTAGCGCATGCCTGTAATTCCGGCTACTCGGAAGGCTGAGGCGGAAGGATCGCCGGAGCCCAGCAGGTCGAGGCTGCGGTGGCCGGGAGCGGCCACTGCACTCCAGTCTGGGCGACAGAGTGAGACTCCAACTCAAAAAAAAAAAAAAAGTTTAGATTACAATAAAAATGAAAAAAAATTTATTGCTTCTTCATACATTTAGATAATCCATAGCACTTTTTAAAAATGCATATTATGGATTTGTAACGGAACCATTAGACCCAATTTTCAGACAGTCTTGCTACTTCCACAAATTTACGGGCATACACTGTGTATTTAATTTTGATTTCCATGGTCTTTTCCACATGTGGGCATATTCTTTGACCCTAGGAACAAAATTTGACCTTTTCAGCTCCCTTATTCATTTTGACATTAATTTTCATTCTTTATTCTGAACAGGTTTTCATTCTACTTAGTGAACAATGAAAAGGGCCCTGAGGGCTGAAATAAACCTGTAAAGTGCCCACAAATTTTAACCAAAGAAGGCAGCACTTCATGATTAAAAGCTTTAAATTCTCAAAGAGCAACATGATTCATCCAGTACCACAGTGCTGAGTGGCTTCACACTGGCTTCATTTGTTGGTATTGTTATTTGCCTTGGTTATATTTGATTCGTGGGAATGATGATTATTTTAGTTTGTACTGTTAATGTGACTATCTCTCTGCAATTGCAAAAGTGTCTTAACTATTTCAATAATTTTTTAAATGACTCACTCCTGTCTTTATAAGAAAAAGAATGCAAGTCCAAGATCCGCCTATGAAGATAGATCGCCTGAAACCTCACACCTGGGGCTATAAAGACAAACACCAAAATTCTCTTCAGTTTGTCATATGTGTAGCAGAGCTAAAGGCAGATGGTTCAAATGATTTTCCATCCTGGTTTGTTTTCTATTTAGCTATTTTTAAAGATCTGTAGAATCCCACACTCTTCCTGGAGAGCCCACTCCAGTGTTAAAATAAAAAAAAAAAGCATATATGTAATACCAAAACCTCTTCATTTTCTCTTTTGCTTGTTCCTTTGCAAATAGAAAATTCATTTGATATCTTCTCTGTAATATCCTTTCAAATACCCAAGGGTTCCTATGAGGGTACAAATGTAACTTCATTTTTCCAGGTTAAAACACTTTTATTATCATTAATCTTTCAGCACACAACTTGCTTGATATCTCTTTGTGTTTATATTTCTATATTCTTTTTTTAAAAAAAATTAGAGCCCCAAACTGGTTACAATAAAGAACGTGACAGTGAATATCTGAAGTGAGTTGTGGTTTCACTTCACATTATTCTGAGAGATAAATGTTGTTGCTTCTGTCATTATATTGATACGCCTATTATTTTTAGTTGCTGCAAATCTGTCTTCAGCTTGCCATCTGCCTGGACCACCAAAACTGGTTTTGTGTTTTTGCCTACCTATCTTTTAACCATGCTCATAAATTTTTGACTATTGATATGCATCTATCTTCAGTGGCTTATATTCTTAAACAAATTTGTTTTGGGAGTTCAAAGTTCTTTGAGATAAACTCCAGCAGGCTAGATAAATGTGTTCTCAAAGTCAATTTCCCTTTCAAAACGTCACTTACAACAAAATGGATTTCTTCTGTTCCTATAGGTTAACTAGTGGTACTAAACTGAAGATGACACCCTGAAGTATCTTGAACTCAAATTATATAACATGTGGCTACTGTTGAGTTAGAAATGTAATCATATTTCTGTTACATGCTGTGATTCATCTTGGAGGGAAAGAATAGGTCTTCAAGGGCAGGGATATGAGACTTGGATATCAGAGATAAGTAACTACAAAAAAAAAGTTAGTCTTAACATGGTTTTCTTTCTTTGTATTTTTTATTTTTAATTTGTAGTCTTGCTCTGTCACCCAGGCTGGAGTGCAGTGACCTGATCACGGCTCAATGCAGCCTTGACCTGGGCTCAGGTAATCCTTCCACCTCAGACCCCTGAATAGCTGGGATTATAGACACCACCACACCCAGCTAACTTTTTGATGTTTTGTAGAGATGAGGTCTCGCTATGTTGCCAAGGCTGACCTCGAACTCCTGGGCTCAAGCAATTTTCTCACCTCAGCCTCCCAAAGTGTTGGGATTACAGGCGTGAGCCACCACGCCTGGCCCTCAACATGTTTTTCAAGGCCATCTTACCTTGTGGTTTCCAGTATCCACAAACTGTTTGACTCTCTTTTCTGACCACTGGGCATTATGTGAGAAATAATGAGCTTTCAGCGTTTCTTCTTGTGGTGGTATGATATCGATTCATACAGTGGTTTTCGTCCATAGTTCCTGGCTCATAACCTCTATAACCCTTGTTACAGTCTTTTGTTACAACATGGGGTGTGTTGGGCAGGGTTCAGAAACAGAACCTCTGTGAACTTCTCCTGCCTTCCTTTCATCCGTCCCAAGGATTCCATCCTCCCCTCCCTTCTGGCTGTAGATCTAAGACTTTTTCCAGAGAAGGTTCCTCCCTGTACCCTGGGGGAAGGAATGCTGATGTCAAGAAGCTTCCGAAAAACCCAAGAGGACCGGGTTTGAGGAGCTTCTGGATAATTGAACTTGTAGAGGTCCCTGGAGGGTGGTGCACCCAGGGAGGACATGGAAGCTCTGCCTATGCCTGCCTTCTCCCTTACCTCACCCTACACGTCTCTTCACCTGTATCCTTTATAATAAACCAACAAACGTGTTTCTCTGACTTCTACGAGCTTCTCCAGCACATTAATAGAACCCAAAGAGGGACTCATGGGAACCCCATCTTGAAACCCATCAGTCAGAAGTTCCGGAGGCCTGGGCTTGCGATTGGTGTGTGTGGGACAGTCTTGGGGATGGAGCTCTCAGCCTGTGCCACCTGACACTATCTCCAGGTACATAGTGTTTGAATTGAATTGGAGAATGCTCAGCTGGTACCCCCTGCTTTGTGTGTGGGGAAACATCGCAAAGCACTTCCTGTCTGTTTTCACCCTGGTTCAGGTACTGACATAGACATTTTGGGAGCCCTGTTATCAAATAGCTTGGACAGCTTTTGCAGCCAAAATGAACGTCATAGTGTTTTGAGAATGACTGAAATCTAAGGAGCTAAGAGTACTTGAAGCTCACTCTCTCCTTATCAGTGTAGGAATACCCTAGGTTTTGTGTGTGTGTGTGTGTGTGTGTGTGTGTGTGTGTGTGTGTGTGTGTATGTGTTTTCTTTCGGGGAAACTGGAGAGGAATTGCAACTTATGAGACCATTCCCCTTGAACGGTCCCAAATATTAACTTGTGGCCGCTAGCTTCTGAACAACCACAGAGAAATAAACCAGAGATTAATAAACGTGGCTCAATTTCATGGCTGTTCTTGAGCAAGTTCTTCCTCATAGTATTTTGAGTGTACACAGCAGCTGCTGCACGCTTCAAATGAAAGGTTTTTCAAGTTCACCTCTTAGCCCCTGTAATATTTCAGCTAAGCCTGCCTGAGGACTTCCTGTCTTTCTTTGATGGAAATAATAAAGTGTGATGAGTTTGCAATAACAGCTCCTCTTTCCACCACCATCTTATTTCGAAGAAGTGGAAGAATAACCCCTTGTATTTCTGTGAATAAGACCCTCCAGAACAGAGGCGATCAGACCAAGAAGCTGGAAGGGGGCTTTGTTCATGCAACATGCTGCAAGGGTCATGGGAAGACATCTTGACATTGAGTTGCCATGGAAGCATTTGATATTGTAGTGACACTTCTCTTCTTCGGCAAGTGGGTAATGTACGCTCCAATTAACACATCAGAAAGCAAAGCTATTATGTCAAAAGATCATCTGGTAGCTCCCAAATCTCTCACCTATCTTTTCCTCTACCATTGCTGATTTGGCTGCAACTTTTTTGTGTGTGTCAATTTAGGATTAAAATGTCTGTCAAAAAAAGACATCACTTTTCCAGAGACCGGGTTCTTGGGAGGAGGGGGTTAGTGTTTAGCACAAAATGAGACTTCTTAGGCGCATGAATCTCTGTCAGGTCACACGTTGTGAGCATCCTTGACTGCCTGCAAATCTCCAAATTAAGAGTTGATTGACCATCAGGATACAGGATGAAGAGCCACCACTGGGACTAGGTCAGTGCTGAAAGGCCTCACCTCACACTGTCCTTGTGGAGCGAGGTCACCAGGCAGAAGTCCCACAGTGACTTGAGAAGTCATGCAAGTTTTAGGCTTGTCCTAAGCTTGGGTCAGTATCTGTCAACTGGAGTCATTGGGTCTGGGCCCTGGAGGGTGAACTTTCCAGAGTGATGGCTCAGTGCATTTCTTTGTCAGGATTGCTCTATCCTGAGCACATGCAGGTAAATTGCGGTATGAGTGAATGTATGTCTTCTGTTGATTGAGCTGGTAGGGACGATGCTACTGGAACCCCACTCAGAGCCCCTTTAGCAGGTGGGTGCTCTCACGAACCAGGTAAAGCAGTGCTGTGTGTTGGCTGTTAACAGCTCATGGCTCTTCTCTTCAGGGACTTTTCCTTAGCTTACCCTCCAACCTCAGGCGTCTCCTTACCTCAGGGATGCCAGGGAGGCTACTTCCACATGCACAAGTGGGCTGTCCTCAGTAAATAACTAGCTAACGTTTAGATACAAAGGCCCAGTTCTCTCATCTGAAGATCAGGTGCTCTAGAACTTTCTGTGGGATGAGGCTGAGCTTCACCTGAAAATATGTCTTTGCTTAACTTCTTCCCTGCCCCACCTGCTTCCCTCGCTCCCTAGTAGATCCTTCCTGGTGCCCTTCCCCCCACACATCCCTTCCGCAAGAATCCCTGTCTCAGCCTCTGTTTCAAGGGAACATGACTGCAGACTCATGGTAACTGAATCTGCTATTGCAATGCCGTACCTTTCATGGGACGATTATGACCATTTATATACTCGTTAGCCATTTGAAAATTCACATGTATATAATTCATCTTTTAAGAATGCAGATATATGTGTACAATGTGAGCCAGCATATACACTTGTAGGTACGTACCCAAGAGAATTGAACATATAGGTTCACAAAGAGCCTTGGACAAGAATGTTCACAGCAGCTTTATTCATAAAAGTCAAAGCCTGGGAACCACTCGGAGGTGTCTATCAGCAGAAGAATGAAAATATAAACCGCGGTGTTCATAAAATGGAATTTAACTCAGCAGTAATGAGAATGAACTATGGATACATGCAACCATAGAGGTGGATCCCAAAAACATCATGCTGAGTAGAAGAGGCCAGGTGCTAAAAAGGAGATATTCTATGATTCAATTTAAATGGAAACCTACAATAGACAAAGTAATCCATAGTGATAGAAATCAAACCAGTGATTATTTCGTGAGAGATATGGAAATTGCTGAAAAGGGACAGGAAGAAATTTCTGGAACTACAGAAATGTTGTCTTGATTTGTAGTCATCAAAACTTATTGAGGAACACATTTAAGTTCTGAGTTTCTCGCTGTATGCAAATTATACATTGATTAAAAAAAAGATGTAAAAAATCTTTTTCTGAGTTTTGTTTATTTCGGTCATAAACTTGTATTGAACAGGGACTATGGCTAAGTTAGATCAGCTACCCAGAGCCAGACCAAAGTGGTGGGTCACACTATTTTAGCACCCCTATGTGTCTCTTTTCAAGAATTTTCCATTTGGTTTCAAGTTATTTCAAGTCTACTTTGGATTACAGAAAGAGAGAGAGAGAGAAATATGGCTGATTCCCCAGATTTCTTAAAAAAGGAATGTAGTATAGATCAAGGTTTTTGATGATACTTTATTTGTAAGAATGTAAAAAATTCTATCATTGATTCACTGTCTTCTATCGAACATTCATAGTTGACTTACATCACTGCAGGTCCTGAATTAGAGGCTAGAGATATAAAGAAAAATAAAACGCTGTCCCAGCCTTGACAAATGAGTTGAAGGATTGACTATAGCTATTACAGGACTAGAATCCTGGGTGGACTGTGGTAGAAATAAGTATTGTAACAGATACAGTAAATGCTGTAAGGAAGGGGTGGAGAAATCCATCTGGGGCTGCTAGGAAAAGCTTCCTCAGGGAAGTGGTGGTTGGAATAAGACACCCAGGGCATTAGTAGATCACAGAGACAGTATGATCCTGTTGAAGATGAATTTAGGCTCTGGATTTAGGCAAACCTTTGCTCCAACACACACCACCATCTTGGGCAATTTGCTTATCCCTTTTTGAGCCTCCACCCTATTATTTCTAATGTGGAATAATAATACTTAGTTTACAGTATTGTATGCCCAGCTATCATTATTATTTCATTATTGTTATTTTTATCAGGGAAATGTGACCTAGTTAAGTCATGATCATCTATGAACACTTTGCTTTATCAAGCTGGCAACCCCATTTAGCAGCAAGCAAAGATTAATGGAGAAATTGATTCTGTGCATCAAAGATAAAATCTGGTTTCTTGCCATTGCCAGCTTCTAGAGGCTGTCAGCATCCCTGGGCTCATGGCCTCTTCCTCCAAAGCCAGCAGTAGAACATCTTCAAATCTCTCTCTCTCTCTCTCTTTCTCTCTCATTGTCACATCTCCTACTTTCTGCTTTTCTCATCACATCATCTCTCTCCCTCTTTTTTTTTGAGTTGGAGTCTCACTCTGTCGCCCAGACTGGAGTGCAGTGGCCGCTCCTGGCCACCGCAGCCTCGACCTGCTGGGCTCCGGTGATCCTTCCGCCTCAGCCTTCTGAGTAGCCGGAATTACAGGCACATGCTACCACGCCCAGCTGATTTTTTAAAAATTTTGTTGTAGAGATGAGGTCTCACCAAGTTGCCCAGGTGGGTCTCGAACCCACGGGCTCAGGCAATCCACTCACCTCAGCCTCCCAAGGCGTGGGATTACAGGCTGAGCCACTGAGCCCGTCTTCTCTCCCTCTTGCTTCCCTCTTATAAGGACCCTGTGATCACACTGAGATCACTTGGATAACCCAGGAAAATCTCCCCATCCCAAGATCTTTAATCACCAAAGTCTCTTCCATCGTGGAAAGTAATATATTCCAAATTCTGGGGATCAGATATGGACATATTTGGAAAGGGGAGTGACTCAACCTGCAACAGAATATGAGCTGGACACAGTAGCTCATGCCTGTAGTTCCAGATATTCAGGGACTTGAGGTGGGAGGACAGCTTGAGTTCAGGTGTTCAAGACCAGACTGGGCAACACAGCAAGACCTCGTCTCTGAAACACACACACAAAATGTATTTGAATGATCCTGAGACCATTCTGGAGGATCTGAGTAGTTGAAGGGCATGGCTGTTGAAGTGGAAGGGAGGCTGGGTAGGGCCAGGCAAAAGCTTTGCACGTTGTTGAGGGAGCTGGAACTGAGTGCAAGAAAGAGTCCTCAGATTGACAAGCTGAGACCTGTGTGCCAATTCTGGTTAGGCTAGGGGGTGGTTGGAAGGGTCTGAGAACTGGAAGTGGGTCCAGAACCTTGGAAGCCATTGCGAAAAGGGGCCACGTAAAGTTTGAACCAGAAAGTTTACCAACTAGCCCGAGATGGGTTCTGTCCTTGATCACCATAACGAGAGAGAAGATTTGAAAGAAGAAGATGGAGGGGAGCAGAAGGAGAGTGGGGAGCTTGGATTTCTTGTTTCCAGAGAGTTTTGACAGAATAGGTAATTGCTAAAGGAAAGTAACTTGCAGGGGACTCCATTGTAATCACTCACGTTGAAATTCCTTTAAATATTGCAACATGGAGGGCATTTTAGACTTGGAAACATAAATATTTTATTAAAGAGCAAACAGTTCTCTGACTAAACTCATCGGAGGAAGATTCTCTCATTACGGAAATGGTGACAAATTATTTGTACACAGAGCACGATCTCTCTAATATGCTCTTGTTTCTTTATGAATTGAGGGATTAGGTGGGTCAAGAAAGACGAAAGAACAAAAACCATTATTATCAAGCCCTCGAGGTCGCCTGATGTTAAATAATATAATTGGAACAGAGTTTTTACAGCAAGGGTCTAGGCAACTTATGTTTGAATTTTGTTAATGATCAGAGTCCAACATAATTGTTTGGCATTCTTCTGGTGAACATCTATTACTTTAAGCACCTTGAACAGTCATGCAGATTGGTTTATAAGTTCAATTCCAGGTAAGATGTTACAAATCCTCCTCAAGCCAAAGAGAGAGAGAGCTCCTTCACCTTAGCTGGACGGTCTACAATTCTCAGAAAGATCTTAGCATCTTTCTCTGCACCATGTCCACAGTCTTAGAACATAAATTCTGATAATAATCAGGAAGACTCGGTGAAGAGCACATTCTATCAGGTCAGTTAAAATATTAAATTCTTGACCTTGAAAAGAGACAAAAAGAACCTATATAGAATATGCCTACGCATTCAGACATTTAGCGACAAAGAATGTATTTCTGTTTCTTTGTTTGTTTTGAGTCAAGGTCTTACTCTGTCACCCAGGCTTGAGTGCAGTGGCACAATCACGGCTCACCACAGCCTTAAACTTCTGGGCTAAAGCAATCCTCTTGCCTTGACTTCCCAAAGTGCTGGGATTACAGGTGTGAGCCACTATGCCCAGCCTACCATATTATTAGGTTGTTAAATTCTTTGAAGATGTCTTTCTCTACTCCAGAAAATCTGGAAAAGATATGCAGAAAAGAAGGCTAAAATACTTCGATCTGGTCTTAGATCCAGCATGTATAGGTTTATAGAGATTTATCTTTTTTTTTTTCTGAGTCGGAGTCTCACTCTGTTGTCCAGGCTGGAATGCAATGGCACACTCGTGGCTACCACAGCCTCGATCTGCTGGGCTCAGGTGATCTTTCTGCCTCAACCTTCCAAGTAGTTGGAACCACAAGGATGCACCACCATGTCCAGCTAATCTTTTTTTTTTTTTAATTTTATTTATGTAGAGTCAAGGGCTTGCCAAGTTTCCCAGACTGCTTCTGCCTCCCAAAGTGCTGGGATTACAGGTGTGAGCCACCATGCCTGGCCTAGATTGATCTTAATTAAAAAAAAGTATACTCATGCCTTGCTTAAGGGATGACAGTACTCAAAAAAATGTCCATATTATCTTGGATTCTAGATTTGAAAATTAAGATAACCTCAAAGAGTGAAAATGTGGTCAAAAGTGAAATAGGTGATTCTGTGACATTCTAAGATAGAACAAATATTTCAGTACTCTTAAAGTCCCAATAGCAGAGGATTGGGATAAGTGAAACAGCAAGAAGAGGCTGCAATGATTCTAGTGGTCCATAAGCTACCCATGTATTAGGTATTTTTAAAGACCCACTATTTGGATTTTAAAAAATACATAATCAGAAATTTTTAAGTAGCCGTTCTCAACAGGAGAATAGTGACGATAACTTAAAGTTTTGATGTTTTATGGGGCCAGTATGGGGATATATTTGTTAATTTCCTCTCAGTTTTATAGTGGGATGTTAAAGTTGCAACCAGAAATCATCGGAGCTGTAACTTTTCTTTCATTTTACAATTCAGTGTCAACCTGAATAACAGCAGACAGTTAATAATAGGGCAAAGCTCTCCCTAATACAATTCAACTGACCCTTCTGGATGTATGTACTTCTTGATGATTATCATCATTGTTATGAAATGACTGAACACATTAAAAAGACATAAGAGATATTGTAACAAATATCTTGTATCCCCAGCTGAAATTAAGAAACAAAATATTACAAACACAACAGAAAGCATTGTGGAACTTTCCTGGGGTCCAGTCTCCTCTCCCTCTCCTTGATACTGTTTGGTGTATTTGGTGTGTGATATTGTTTGGTGTATACTTAAACTTTATATAATTAGATTCCTATTACATGCATTCTTTTTTTTCTTATTCAATGTTATGTTATAAAAATTAATCATGTTGATAAACAGCCTCTATTTCATTTTTTCTTTGTAATTTAAAAAAACAACTGTACTGAGACATAATTCATGTCCAATTCTTACACCTAAAATATAAGTTTTTAAAAGCATATTGATAGGGTTGTGCAACCATCACCACAATCTAATTTTAGAATATTTTCATTTCTCCTGTAAGGAAACTCTGTACTACCTGTAATCACTCTCCATTGCCCCTCATCCTTGCCAAGCTATAGACAGTTACTCATCTACTTTTTGTTGGTGTAGGCTTGTATATTCTGGAAATTTCAAATAAATGGAATTATAAATTATTTGGCCTTCTGTGTCTGGTTTCTATCACCTAGACTAATGTTTTCAAGGTTTAACCGTGTTGTAGCATGTATCAGTCCTTCATTCCTTTTTATTGCTGAATCATATTCATTGTATGGATATATATATTATATAAATATATATATATTTTGGAGTTGGAGTCTCACTCTGTCGCCCAGGCTGGAGTGCAGTGGCATTCACGCTCACGGTCACCTCAGGGTTGACCTGCTAGGCTCCGATGATCCTTCTGCCTCAGCCTTCCAAGTAGCCAGAACTACAGGCACATGCTACTACGCCCGGATAATTTTTTATTTATTGTAGAGACAAGGTCTTGCCAAGGTGCCTGGACTGGTCTCGAACCCACAAACTCAGGCAATCCACTCTTCTCGGCCTACTAAAGTACTGGGATTACAGGCTGAGCCAATGAGCCCGGCCATGTATTATATTTTATTTATTCATGTATCAGTTGATGGACATTTGGATATTCTCCATTTGTTGGCTGTTATGCATAATGCTGCTATTAACATCCCTGTATGTTTTTGGCGTAGAAATACATTTTCATTTCTCTTTGGTATGAACATAGGAGTCAAATTGTTAGGTCAGATGGTAACTCTATGTTATACATTTTGAGGAATGTCCAGATGGTTTTCCAGAATGGCTCCATTATTGCAAATTCCTATCAGCAAAGCATGAGAGTTCTAATTTCTACAACTCTTGTCAACATGTGCTATGTACTGTATTTTCTATGATAGCCATCCTACAGAATATGAAATGGTATCTCATTGTAGTGCTATTTCATTTTTTAATGTGGTGTATTATTTCATCTTGTGGAAAAAATGCATTTACCTGTTAATGGATGTTTAGGTTGTTTCATTTATTTTACTTGTATGGATAATTCTATATGCATATTTTCACAAGAGCCTCTTTGGAATATCTATCTAGAATTGGAATCTCTGAGCTGGAGTACATATATCTCCAAATTTACAAAAAATCATGGCAATTATTTTTTAACTCAGAGTTTGAGCAAAAGGAGCAGATTTAATACTTTGAAAGCAAGATAGAGAGCAAAAGCTTAAATGTGCTCCATGAAAGTGATTTTGACTTCTCTTATTAAGATATCTTAGGTGTTTCATGCCATTTCTACCCAAGTTGATGCTTTGAATGAAGGCTCATGATGCGCTTAACAGGGACTTTTTTTGTGCTTTATTCATTTGTTTTACTTTTGCATTCACTTTTCTTTGATCGTCTCACATTGAGGCTTTAATAAAATGCCACTCAGGGAAAAATGTCCTTTATCATTCCCTGAATGCAGGGACAAACATTTGTAGAGCATTAAAAGTTTGAGACTTCTCTGGGGGTAGCAATGTGACTGGCATTCTTGGAGCTAAGCCCAAGGCTATCCATATAGAAGGAGCAGATTATGGCAGGATGGATATCTTTGCTGGGCTGCTCAGGAATCGATCTAAATGGCCACTTAAATCATTCCTCTGCAGAGACTGATGTGGAGGTGGCAGAAGTGAGCAGAGGAACAGCCCCAAGCCCGGGAAATGTGAATACAGACACCAGGCATTGTGACATCCTCAAAAGCAAGCGGGCACCATCAGAAATCTTCAGTCCCTCTGCATCTCAGGCTGGGTCCTTTTATACTGCTGGGACCCAGTGTTTTGGGAACTCCAGAGTTATCTGGGGCTATGGGAATTCATTTGGCCTCTAGAAACATAAGATAATCATGACACCTTCAAGTTCAACTTAAAATCTGTTGGGCAAGTCCATGGGTACACAGAGGTAACGCTTATGAATTTAAACTGTTGTCTGAGAGAAGTTGCATGGTTTCGGGTCCCACATCTCTCTCTACAGGATGTATTTTATATGTGAAACCTATAAAAAAACAATTCGGGGAATGGCCAACCTTATTTTTTTTTAAAGAAAGTAGTTGGTTATATTGACTTGACTATGGTAATATTAACCTAAGTATACATAAAAGAGGAAACGAAGCCGGGTTTGGTGGTTCAGCCTGTAATCCCACGCCTTTGGGAGGCTGAGGTGAGTGGATTGCCTGAGCCCGTGGGTTCGAGATCCGCCTGGGCAGCAAGACCTCATCTCTACAATAAATCAAAAAAATCAGCCGGGCGTGGTAGCGCATGCCTGTAATTCCGGCTACTTGGAAGGCTGAGGTGGAAGGATCGCCGGAGCCCAGCAGGTTGAGGCTGCGGTGGTCGGGAGCGGCCACTGCACTCCAGTCTGGGCGACAGAGTGAGACTCCAACTCAAAAAAAAAAACAACAAAAAAAAGAGGAAACGAATCTTGCCATCTGCTTTCAACAAATTCCAACCTCCCCAAGAGAATAATGGACTTACTTTAAAACTCTAGGATAGTAAAGGTGGGAATATTCAGAAAATGCGGTTGCCTTTTATTTCTTAGGTCTTTTAGAAAATGAAAGATTCCCCTTTTTTGGCTATGAAGTGTGTGCAAATGTGTGTTGGATTATCTATTAGAATCCATATATTTTCACCAGCATGAAAATATCAGAGAATAATGATTTCTTTAGACATAGTACCTCCTTTAAAGGGGAAGAGATGGGAAATTAGTTTTAGCCTAGCAGCTGGAAACTCAGGATTGAAATCTTCAGCCTTGAGAATTTACAATATATCACAAGGAAAGGTGAAGAGCACGTCACATTTCAATTCAGTGGCTCTCAGGGGGAGAGAGCGGCAGTAACAGGCCAGAGTGTGGTCTTTAAACAATGTGTCCCTCCCCTTCATTTCAGTCATTGAACCCAACGGAATGCAGCGACAGGCATACTTTTGAGAAGCTCACATTTCAAACAAGATTGCTCTAATGTTTGGGTATAATCATGACATTTAAGGATGTCTTCTTTCGGGCTGCTGGGTACTACGGTCAATCATCTTGGATATTAAGAAACAAAATTGCAAAACCATAAAATATTTTCCAACAAGCAGTAAGAGGAGATCAAAACATACACCCAGCCCATTTAAGCTACAGACCATTACTTCCAGAATGCGCTCTATCATTACATCTAGCAGGGAGGAAAGCTGTAGGCTTGCGCTGCTCAAGATGATGCTACGTATTTGTGGCTGTGATTATTCTTTAGCCTCGGCTAATAGGGAAATGGTACTTATTTCCTCCCACTGCAATCCTCCCTGCCCACTTGCAGGAAACAAGTAGGCTAGGTCATGTGTTCATTCAATGTGTATGGGAAAGCACTTCCGGTAGACTAGGCATTGAACAAAGTTCAGTATCTGCGCTGAGATGTATAAACGATGACCTCTACGTTCAAGGACTTTATAACCTAATAGAGGAAGACAGACGTATGTATGATAATAATGGCAACAAAGCGCGTCGGGAATCTATGATGAATAACATTCAGGACTCCCTGAGTTCAAGGTTGGATGCTGGAAGTGGCTACACAAAGTGTAGGGTCAACAGCAGAGCCCTAGGCTTCGGGGGAGTAAGTCAGCATGGGCATTGGGCACTACCGCGTCTGGGCTGTGGGTTGTTACTTTCCATGGCTGCTAGGAGGTAGGTGGTGGATAAAACCCACACGCTTTCATATACCGAAGCCGGTGCATCTGGAAGCCTCTGGAAGAGTAATTTTTTTTGTTTTTTTTACAAGAAGTTTGGCGTTAACACGCCTGGTGTTGAATTCTACCCCTGCCTTAGTGAAGTGAGCCAAGCTGTAGATCAAATTTCTCTCCTAGAACAATGGATTCATCATAAGTATCACACTCCTTTCACAGTGAAAAGGATCCAGTTAAGTGGTGTCCTAGTGATTTTCATGAGCACTATAGGCTTATGGGATCTTTTTAGACTAGCATGTTTACTTAGTGATAAGTTTGTTAAAACATTATAAAAGTGTAAGTGAACAGGTTTATCACAGAAGGTAAAAATTCACATGAAGTTTTAAAATAAAGCAAGAGACTTAAAATATTTTGTGTTGACCTGTATGTATCCACTGCATCAGGGAAGAAAAATTCAAGAGGTGCTATCCATGGAGGGACTGTGTAAAACATAGATCTTGTCCAAATGGAGCTCTTCATGGTCTGTAATAATAATAGCCACTTTAAAAATTTTATTTTATTTTTTGAGTCAGGGTCCTATTCTGTCAAACAGGCTGGAGTGCAGTGGAATAATTATGGCTCACCACAGCCTTGAACTTCTGGGCTCAGGTGATCCTCCTGCCTCAGCCTCCTGAGTAGCTGGGACCACAGGCATGCCCCACCCTTTGTAGAGACAAAGTATTGCTAAGTTGCTTAGGCTGGTCTTGAGCTCCTGGGCTCAAGTGATTTTCCTGCCTTGGTCTCCCAAAGTGCTGCGATTATAGGTGTGAGCCACTGTGTCTGGCCAATAATAACCACTTTTTAAAATCGACTACCCTTTAAAGTCATGTATTCATCGTTTATTGATAAGTCATCTTAGCTCTTACCATGCAAGAGACACACTTTGACTACAGCACATTGGCTTTGGATTGGGTGGCTAAATGTTATTCACATTGATGTGTGCATTTGCAAATTGTATTCAGTTTGTGACAAACACACACAGGACAACTTTTACATAAAGACACTGATACTGTGCACATCCACACATGGGGCGGAGCTCAAAGGAGAGGAACCCTCAGGGAGAAGAAAATTTTCTTGTAGTAGGCGACATTTCAGCCAAGCCTTGACGGAGGTGGAGGGTCTAGATAGGAGGAGGCACGGGACAAGGGGAATTGGATGTGAAGGAGGCAATGAAGCGGGGGTCAGGAGGGCAGGAACAAGCGCTCAGGCTGTGAGAAACGTGAGATGGGGCAGTGAATTTAGACCCTTGTTGTCGAATTCATAAATTAGGATTACGTCCGAGAAGGAGAGAAGAACTAGACATGTCCTGGTGACCCTACTTATAAAGGCACAGATATGAGATGGCAGGATACTTGATGCATTCTTCAGGTCAGCATCTCTCACATCAGCTTGAGGAGAACAACACAGCGGACTGTGCAAGGAGTGACACTCTCTGAAGGACAGGGAGACATCATTAGCATGGGGGGCAAACCACTTACCCTCTGGGGCTTCATTTCTCTACTCTTAGTACAAAATCATGGAGCTGACAAAGTTAACGCAAAGCGAAGCTGAAATATTAGAGAGAGGCTCTTGGCAAATAGAGTGCCAGGCAAGTTTCACATAATGCTGTGGCACCCCGATGACACCTGTTTCTAGTCAGAACATCCTGGATCAATATTTTATCACAGCTTGTCATAAATATTCCATGAAACAAAACTCAGGAAGTAATACTGGATTTGGATAATTTTTTCCAGCCTCGGAAGTCGTACCCGCGATTTTCATTTTCAAAACATCTAATCCACGTCTTAATTATGCATGAGGGTGGATGTGACTGTCATCGTATCTAACGCTCTCCAGTGTTGTATTGTAGCAATGGAACAGGACTTGGTTAAATAGTGAGGGTGCAAGGTAAGGGGTCAAGAGGTGACACATGAGAAGCTAAGCAAGTCTTTATGGGTGTGACAGTTAGACCAGACTCTCATTGTCACGGGTTTGTTGATTTTCATTTGTTCCAGGAACACACGCCTCTGTTCATGAGTGTTTACTGGTTGTGAATTTTGGTTTTGATGGTTTTCTACTTTCCGTTTGGTCCTTATTCCAGGTCGCCACTCTTTGTAGCCTATTATCTGTAGCTGCTCAGAAAACTTAGGTGATCTCAGGTGTCCTGTCTCATAGGGAAAAAAGACCAACACGTGCCTGAGAACTTGTGAGCAACTGCCTGTATGAGGCTTTACCTGAAAATTTGCATGTTCAAAGGGAATGAGAAGTAAAGTTCTTCAGGACCCTAACCCAAGGGATTAGGATTAGTACACCTGGAAAGGTCTTGGTTCACACCCCTCATCACTTGAGTGCAAAGTGAGGCCCTAAAAAGTTCATGTCCTGATGTCAGTCACAGCCAGCAAGGCACAAAATCAGAACCAGGACTTAGTTACTCTGTCCATTCATGGAATCTCAAACTGGAATTGCTTCAATGCAGGGAGGAGAGTTTTAGGCAGGAATCTCTTGTTTGCATTCAATCAGTTACATTCAAAAAGAAATTGAGTGCCTGTTGTCCACCAGGCACCTGCTAGACACAGAACAGTGAAGAGAACACTCCCTACACATCAGAAGCTTTCACCCATTCACCGTCAAGCAAATACTTTCTTAATCACAATTGTGACAAGCGTTTGAAGGCAAATCATGAGCAGTGGCTCTCTTTGAGGTTGGTCTATGGGAACAGGGATGAAGGGGCAGAATTGCCAAGGACCCAGCCAGACACTGCAAGTGAATGTCCCTCTTCCCAAAACATGCATTCAACAAGGAGGATTCAACAGAACTCAACAAGAAGGGATGCATTCTTGCTGGCCAATAGCATCCCATCTTCACTGAACAAGTGAGCTACGTGGCACTGAAACTGTCCTGAAAGCATCCTTGTGCTTTCAAAAGAGGCTGATCTCCCCAGGAGATCATTCACAGTCCTGGCAGGATATTTTCATTTTTGGTTTGTTTTCACAGCTGCTGGTAGAGTGGCTCTTTCTCTTGGTGTATGGGCTAAATTTACTACACAGAGCCCTGACACACAGTTGTCCCACTCCATCCGCCTGTCATTGGGATTTTCGAGACAATGTGGAAAAGTTGAATTCCATCTGACATTTTCTAAATCACTGCTGATTTGTTGACATTCTCCCAGTTGTCAGGGTAGCAACTGTGAGCCATTCCAAAGCACATTTGTCAGAAGAGCCTGCTGTGTTCGAGGTAGTCCAGGAAACTGAGGGGGGACCCTTTGGAAACTTGTGGGGCCCCCAAATAGCTTAGTTGAGTTTTTGAGATAAATCACTTCTGAAAATAAATCCATGGACATCCTTTGCTACACAGATGGCTGCCTGCTTCCCATAACTTGCCCAGCTGCTCCTGCCTCAGACAAAATCAAGGGAGGAGATAAGGATGAATCTATCAGCTGCCTGCCTGGAGGAAGAGGATGCTGACGCCCTTGGCTTGGTTCACTGCGATGTGCCCTCTGTATTCAAGTGGTGAAAACTGAACTTGTAGGGTCAAACTGACATTGTCGTGCCTCAAAGCAGAAGCTCTGAAATGCACACACACACACACACACACACACACACACACACACACACAGGTGCAGTCTCCTAATTGAATCTAAAATATAAGTGCTTTGCTGTTTAAAAGGACCTTGCTATCTTGATAAGAAAAACTAATGAGATGCCCTTTCCAGAGCTGGTCACACAATAGTCCTAGTGACAAGGACCCCTATCAAGAAATAAAGCAGAAGATAAATGAGATTTTTCTAATATCCATTTCACCCATTGTTCACCAGTGTCGGGCAGCAGAGATTCTATTTATCATGTGGTAGCAGAGAGGAGACAAGATTCTGTAAAGAGAGTTTCCATTGCAGCCTCGTAATTTCAGTCATAGGTAAACGCCTTTTGTCACTCGATAGAAAACAAAGGCCAGACTTGGGTTTGGGAGTGAGAAGGGGAGGATGTCTATACTCTTGCATTTTTACCCTAGGGCTAAGACAATATCCAAGAATTTACATTTTTGAGTGTCTTGGTTATTTTGACTGACTAATTCAACAGGTTATGATTTATAACCCATTCAGTTGTAACTTTGTCAAATGGGGGTTGAAAAATTGGCACTTAAGACTGATGACGTTTAGAGTTTTTAGAGGCTATGTTAAGACATAAAGGAAAATAGTGATGTTCACTTTCAGGCCTAGAAGAAGGGTGGGTAGGTTTTGGG
This sequence comes from Cephalopachus bancanus, assembly GCA_027257055.1. Taxonomy (NCBI): domain Eukaryota; kingdom Metazoa; phylum Chordata; class Mammalia; order Primates; family Tarsiidae; genus Cephalopachus; species Cephalopachus bancanus. The sequence goes on from JAPVLO010000027.1 coordinate 6,891,531, forward strand.
AACCTCTTGTTTTCTTCTCTAGAAGAAGTGACTCAAGAGGGGTCTGCAAGTACATAAAACGAGTAAACATGGCCAAAGAGCAGTCATTTTGACGTGGCCGACTTCTGTCATATTCTCTTAACATTACCTAGCTTGCCCTCTAATCAAGGACAGATTCAGTTTCTCAGAGGTAGCTATTGATAATTGTTTTATGATCCCTCCCCAGCTTGTTTTGTAAACCAGGTTAACCTAATCAGCCCTTCATAACCTTCATGACACAAACAGACCCCATCACCATGGCAGCAGTCACATGACTGACCCACCCATCTGCCTGCCTGCTGTCTATCACCTGGGCTTACCTGTCCCCTTTGTGATAATGTGAAAAAGACCACCACCCAATCACCTTAACCACTTGCCCCATCAAGGGAAGGTTTAAAAGGCATTCAACTTCAGGCAGCCTTTTGCCACTACTTTGCTAAGCTCTGGTCTGGCCACGTGGCTCTTTGCGCTATGGTCGCCATGTTTTCCTAAGTTTTGGCCCCCTACCTTACTTTGGGGAAGGGAATCTCTTCTCTCTCTCTCTCTCTCTAATATACTATATTTTCTAATATACTCTCTCTCTCTCCAAATATACTATATTTTCCAATCTAACTGCTATCCAGTTCTTTCCATCTTTTGCATGGCACTGGATCGCACCCCCCCACCAACCCCTACCTCTCTCCACCTCCCCCACCTCCCCACACCTCCTCAGTTTGGTCTGACCTAACATTTTGGAGACCCCACTGAGATTTTGACTTAATAGGTTCAATATTTAGATATTGTTCCATAAGACTCGTTATGAATAAAAGAGAACATTAGACAAAAGAGCCGGGTCAAAACTAAGGAAATATTTAAAACTCCATGGCCCAACTTTTCCAAAATGTACCTTTACAACAATTACATCACTGTCAGAAATCTGACCCTGCAGAGGGCTCACTCCCGCAAGATGTTTAAATGCATATGTGTCACCCTGTCATGTTCAGCATGACAGTGAGTGTGGCCGTGTGATGGTTAAAACATTTTCAAATATTTTACATTTCAAGAGAAGTTCTTATCTGCAGAGCTCAAAGGGCTGAGCCAGCTGCAATTCTCCCTACCACTGCTGTTTACCACGGATGCAGATGAGGAGTGCCCTTGTTCTCTGAGGAGAGGCTGGCTGAGAGGCAATCCATGTGGAGTGACAGCATTGCGGTCAGATGGCAGGCCAGGCCTGTAGATCTCAACACACATCCTCCACCACAGGCTTCTGGTGTGACCCAAGGTGGGGGGGCAGGGAAGGGGGCGGTATTCCACCTGTATCCCTACTTTTCACAGACCCACTGTGGACAAGGATCATTTGGGGTCAACATCATTCACTCTTCTGGGAACCTTTACTCTTCCTTGGGAGAAGTATGCATTTTTAAAATAAGTATTTTCTCTCCAAAATTCTTACACGTTTTCATATTATTGGTGCCCTGTAACATGGTGGCGATAATCAAGGAGGAGAGGGAGCACTGCAAATGCCCTATCTTCTTACAGACTTTTCTGTTTCAAAAGAGCTCACACTCATGCACAAAGGACTCATTTGCATTTCCATAAACATTTTCTCTCTCCAATTTCTTCATTTTTCCTCTTGTTCCTTGCTAGAAAGTCATCCTCCTCTGGCTGTAGCATCCCTATTTAATGCAGGCGACCTTGCAACCCTCTCAGTTGGGTAATGTGAATTTTAAGCTAGCCAGCATGGCTTTAGAACTCTGCTGGAGAAATGAGTCTGGAAGCAGGATGGTCGGTGTGACCTGTCTGGAGTCCCTTTTCTGCCACTATAGTCACAAGCTACTGGGCAATCATTGTGTGGTGGGGAGAAAAATTTGTCTCAGGTAAGTCATAGAAAAACCAATGGTCTTGGGACTCTTAAAACTATCCCTGCCAAGCCGGGCTTGGTGGTTCGAGAACTGCCTGGGCGGCGAGACCTCATCTCTACAATAAATAAAAAAATCAGCTGGGTGTGGTAGCGTGTGCCTGTAATTCCGGCTACTCGGAAGGCTGAGGCGGAAGGATCGCCAAAGCCCGGCAGGTTGAGGCTGCGGTGGCCGGGAGCGGCCACTGCACTCCAGTCTGGGCGATGGATTGAGACTCCAACTCAAAAAACTCAAAACAAAACAAAACAAAACTGTCCCTGCCAAAGCAGAGGGAACTGCCCCTTGCTGCTCTTCTCTCTGTAGCTTCCTGTTTTCTTTCTTTTCTTCCAGAATGGTCTTGATTGATAAATGAATGAATGAATAAACCATTTATTGACCATCAGCCATCGGGTCTTTACTGGGCACTCAGAATCAGGAATAAACACAGTATCCTTTCTCTCAAGGGGCTCATGATCTAGTGTGGAAGCTTATTAAAATAAACAGCATCCAAAATTATAGAATAACAAAAGACACAGGGTGTGTTGAGAGGACAAAGAGGGAGACCTAATACAACCTGGGGATGACCTAGTTGAATTTTCATATTTGTTTTAACTCACTTTTATCTAAACACGACGCAGGTTGGGGTGAGAAATGTGAGAGCAAACTGAGTTAACCAGTGGGAAATTTGTTTTAAAAACTCTTTAGTGCTATACCCATAGGTGGAAGGAAAAGAATACTTAGAATGTTCTAGACACTAAGCCAAGTACCGACATCTATTATGAAGTTGACTTCCTGAGCACATCATGACAAAGTCCTACATCATTTCCAATTCACAGGTAGAGAAACTGAAGCTAAGTAACTTGCCTAAGGTCACTACAGGAAGTAGACTTATAGAATCTAAACCTTGGTTTGCCTGCAGACGAAGTCTATAATTATTTCTATTACCACGTATTGCCATGGAAATTAATAATATCCTCATTGTTGTTGATCATTTTGGACTGTGGGAAGTTGGCGGAATCGCATGTTTATCTAGAATGCTCAGTGATGTAAGACAATGATGGATGAACCAAAAGTTCTCAATGGCATAGTTTGTATTCTATTCAGAGACTTGGAAACGTTTCTTCTTCATTCAAGAGGGTATGTCATACTCATGTAATTTACTTGTAGCCATTTGGGATCTCTTTGTTCCTCAAAGCCAAGCAGATGAGACTGGGAGGCAGGTAGTGAATAGGGGAAGCAAGATGACTGACAAAGGATCTTTCCATTGTCCTAACTGGGCCAATGCGCCTATGTGGTAAATAGCAGAGGTAGAAGAATAACGAAGCCAAAAATTTTGTAATATGTTAAGTCACAGAAATATTTTTTTATTTCCTTCCTTCATTTTTTCAAAAAGAATACAAGGATGTTAGCAAGATGCACTGATTTGCCTGTCAAATTTCATTTTAACATCCATCCATCCATTCATTCATTCAGCAAATATTTATTGAGTGCCTACAGGGTTGGTCTTAGAAATTCAGAGATATATGAAATATTTGTTGTCCTCAAGGAACTCACAAGACAGTAGAGTAGGACCACTGCATGAACAAGCCATTAGAGTCACACCACAAATGAAAAAGACAGAGCTTTTGAAGGAAGTGCAGAGGAGAGACCCAGATTTCACTTGGTAGGGGTGAAGGGGAAGGGAAAAATTGAAGAAGGTGCATTATAGGGGCATAAAAATTGGAACAGTCTTGATGCATGAGTAAGAGATTTGTGTAGAGAAGAGGGCAGTGTTTGGGGGAAGGCATTCTTGGCAAAGACAACAACAGTGTAACCAAAAGATCGACAGATGAGACAGAGAACAACGCTTTCATAGAATTACAAAACTGATTGAAGCCAAGCCTTTACTGAACATCTCATATTATCAAAACACTGTTAGGGGTACAAAGATGCAAAGACAGGACAAGATTTCCATTCTTGGCATATTTGATGTCTCATTGGCAAGACAGATATGTAAGTAATTAGAGGCATAAAGAAAACAGCATTAAATAGGAGTGGAAGTAGCAAGCAGAGTGTGCAGAAAAGGAAGAATTAATCAAGGAACTGGGGAAGACTTTTTGGAGGAGATGACAATGGAAATGGGGCTTGAGCCACGAGCCACGAGCCAATTTTGTCAACAGACAGCATTGGAGGAAAGTATTACAAGTAGCAAGAAGACACACAGTGACAGGGAGGTGTGACATACTAAGGGAAGGGAAATGTTTCTTGGGGGCTTGAGCACCAGAGGAGAATTAATAAGGAATGAGCCTGGTCATGTGGATTGAATCTCCTCCGGGGCTTTCTTCATTGGTTGTCCCTAGCGAGTCTTGTTAGCTTAGTAGAGATAATAGGGAGGACTAATTCCTAGAAACTTAATTGCCAAAATAAGATAGATTGATTTTAAAATTTGGTAACTATCTGCCCCAACAAGAAACTATACTCAACATAAAAACATTATCAGGCATTGATTGGGGACTGCCCAGAGCTCTTTCATCATTTCAATAATGTTTTGGAAAGATGTTAAAGATATTTATCAGGGCAATTAAAATTCATTTATTCCTAAGTCTTTCTATAAAATATAGTTGGAACAAAGTCCAAGACGAGATGTTAAAAATACTGAATTTAATATTTGCATCAGTGCTTTGTGAAAATAGATATCTACTCCAACATTTATGAAACTTCCTACTTTTAAATTTTTATATTTAATATTTTAAAAGATAGAAACATTTTCAAAGAGGAGCAAGTTCTGTAAATTGCAACCACTATTTCAGTATTCAAAGAGAGAAATCTCAAGAGCTACGATGCAGTGTGCAGTATAATCCAGGCTGGAAAATAATTTCTTTTGTCATAATTGATAGCACCATAAGCCATAAGCTGACAACAATATTAGCTATTAAAATACTCAAGATACTTAGGATATTTAATTACTCAGAAAGAATTTCACCATGTCAATGCCAGTTGTACAATGAGGAACAGTTGCACATTTTTCTAGGGCAGTCATGTATTTTAGTTTGTTTTCTTATGATCATATAGTGGTAGCCAGAGTCTTATATTGAAAGTTCTCATTGGATTTTTTAAAAGAAAGAGGAAAGTCAGAACAAAATTGAAACCTAGAGGAAGAAACATTCATTAAATGAATGTGACAATTCAAACACTGGTAGTGATTAAACAGGAAATCTGGTCAGGACAGGGCTTCCATGATTGTGGTTCTACTGAAGTTCTGTTTTTGTTGACTTTTATAATGGGATTTCTACTTTGGCAGTCAGGATGAGTGTGAAAAGTTTGAAAGGAAAGTGACATTTCATTTCCGTTCACATCGGAACTGACTCGTCATGGTCTTGAAGAGAGTTCTGCATTTGGAGAAAACACATTTGGTCAAGAAAGAGTGGAAAATTTAGTCCTTTGTCAGTAGTTCTTGACTAGTCCTGAGTCAGATGTCATAATCTAGGCACCTGTGGTTAATTACCTGCGTTCCTCATACACTTCAAGAGCAGCTCTTCTAGTGAGTCCACACTTCCAGAACATTATTTTTCGTTATAACAATGAATGCTCTCCAAAATGACTTAGAGGACACGATTAGTTTCTGCATAAGTATTTCTTTAAAATGCTTCATTTCCATTACTGTCTCAAAAAAAAAAAATCTGGAACTTATTTATTCATGATGGGTATGACCTTCCAGGAGCTGTGGTACACACTGGTTTGTAGTTCTAATCTCTGGTTATACCACAATATGACCATTTCCCCATCATTCATGAATGAATGAGTAAATGGACGGATGAATAAGTGAATGAATAGGTTCATGTAGGGATTCATAATAAATAAAATGGTAAGGTATGGGCTTGGAGTAATCAGAACTTTGAATACAGAAACCAAGGGTCCACGAATTTATACATGTCTGGGCCCTTCATTAATTAAGAGTGTCAGGGATGCTTATCTGGGGGCCATTAACATCCATGAACAAAAAAATTCATTGTGGGTGCTATTTTATTTTTTTATACCCTCCTTCCCCAAAGAAAACTACTGGCAATATTGCTTACAATATTTGAAGATATTCTAACCTGTCTATACCTGTGCCCTCATTAAACTGATTATTTCTCAAGATTCTTTTTTGGTGAACTTATTCATCAACTGAACTAAAGGGGAAGCCATATATAATAACCTTATGATTTTTCTTTTCTGTTAAAGAGGAACAATTTTAAACTGTCACTGAACCTTGTAAATACGATGCTTCATTTTAAGAATCTCAGAAATTCTACTTAACCCTATTCAGATGTGAAATTTAGTGCCACTGCAGCAAAGAAGCTTTTGATAGGAAGGACCAAAGAGGGCCAACAATGTTCTACTCATGTTAATTTGAGCAGAGCAGACATCCTACAACAAGTTCAAATCATTTGAGACTCAGTGTCACATTGAAAGGTGAGTTCGGAATTCTTCAGCTGGGATTCTGTGTCTGCTGAGGAAGAGTACAGTTTTGCCCCAGTCATATTTCCTGGAAATTCTCTGCTTGAAGCAGTGAGATGATGATGTATCCGAGTTTTAGAAAGCACCGTGTCCTCTAATTTTTGAGTTACCAGGCTCTTTCCTCACCACCTATTTCCAGAGCCAGTGTTGATGTGAAATGCTTTCCCTTCCCCCAGAGCAGGTCACAAGCTCAAATCCAACGGCTGCAGGCTATAGTCTGTCTGTGGAGCTAAGGGAGACAGTACAGTTCTTGGGAATTGCAGTGGCCTGAGATCTAGGTAGATCGGGGTTCTTGCCACCATCTTCCTACTGCATAAATATGGTGTCTTCAGGTGAATGTCTCTGTGCTTGGGAGCCTGGACGTTTGGGTGTGTTTTGTGGGAGTATAGTAAATCCCTAAAGTATGCAGATTGCAAAGTATCTAGAGATTTTATTCTAACATTTATAGCTTTTCCTTAATTATGTACCAGAATCAAGTACTCATGCAGTGTAGTAGAAAAAACGTCCAGGTGGGACAGAATGGTGAATTCGAACACAAGCGCAACTAATACCGAGAGCTGTATGACCATGGGACCTCTCTGAACCCAAAGTTCCTCATTTATGTAATTATCTTGATTTCTAAATATCTAAAGTACTTTCCAGCTGGAAAATCTTTAGATTTGCTGATTTGATTTATGTGTTCTACCTATAGAATCCCTAGGAAGGGATACGTTTCAAAACATATATCCTAATACAAGATAGTATTTATTTATCTTTATCCTGACGATTGTATAGCCATACTAGCCAATATCTCATAATGCCTGGTTTCTAGAATTTGGTGAACCTGTCCACTTCATAATCTCTGTTATAGATTATTTCCCATAGATCCTATTGACAATAGAGAGACATGTTATTGACCTCGGGTTGTGAGGGTAAAGATTCTTATGCAATAGGGGATTTCATTTTCTCAGAAATTAGTGGGGAAGCTAATTACTGGGCACACATGGGGAAGATTTTCACTCGTAGACTTGGATATGACTTCTGTGTTTGTACTTGGGGATGGTTGCAGGGATTGAGGCTGCCGTGTATTTCCATAGTATTTTCCCTGTTTAAATTGCCCAGTGCTGTAAACACACAATTATTGTGATGTAGCTCACTGACTTCCTCTGAAATGATATATTCTGCTCTAGCATGGGGCTATTAACATAACAGAAATGTGAATCTGATTTTATTGCTGAACTCAAGGCTACTTTAACAAGTGGAGAGAAAAATGTTAATATATGCAGCAGAAGGTATTTTAAATAAATATCTGTCATATATAGTTAAACTTGTGGTTCCCTGGTGTTAATTATGGCACAATCAGAAAGAATAGAAAGGAAGGTATTTATTGCAGGTTGAAGAGCCAAATATTAGCTCTGTTACAAAGTAAGTCAAGTGAAGTAGCAATTATATATTGTTATGATCATGCAGCAGATTCTTTAAAACAGATATTTCTTGTGTATATATTATTGATCAGAAGAGAATAATTCAAATAAAAACTTTGACTAATTGGTCATTAAAATCATATTTTGGAAGTGTTAAAAGTCCATTCCTTTACATTCTTTGCTCTCTTTCTTATGTAAAAGAAATTCTGCCCAATAATAATTTCTTCACAATATCTGTCACATAATGTTTAGATAGATCCAAATGGATCCAGGAAAAGAAGGACACATTTTTTCTAAATAGGTAATAGGCATTCTTATGAAAATATGAGTTGTCAGAAATTATATTATCACAGTCACCATGCCTAGCACTAAGGATGAGGCTTTTGGAGAGCACAGGATGGTATCTCTTATCAATAAGTGATTTCCTTGTTTTTGGATAGAATTTGAAAAGATGCCTAAAAATCTTTTCATAGGCATGCAGTACACTCCTCTCATATGCCAACATTTAAAATTTTGCTAATTATTTAGAGACAACTTGAATATGCTTATTTCTATGTTGTGGTTTTTTGAGGAGAGCATATGGAAACAGTGAGGATACATGTACTTAGACACATAAATTTACACATATTCATTCCTCTTGTACTCGTCTTTTAAACACAAAGGTTTTTGTATAACACAGGGTTCTTTAAAAAAGAAAGCCATTCTACCTCAGGTTGTAGACTTCATCTGGAATTAAAGGGATAAAGCAAGGAAGACAAATTCAAGGAGTTAACACCACAGTGGGACAGGAGTAGACTGTGGAATGCTCTGTGGAAAAATCATCAATAAACTAGTGCATAAACCTTTCACAGAGAAAGGAAAGTGGGCTTGGTATAATTCCTTGACTATGTTTGAGAACTGGACTTTAATAATAATGATTTCCTTTTTGCAACATTTGAAATAATTAAAAAAATTATTCGCATGTAACTTTAAAAAATTTACAGAATAATAAGTAAGTTAACGAGCCTACTCTTCAGGGGGTAACTGGACAAATGATTTGCTAACTCGGTCAAGGAAATTAAGGGAATAGGTACATTGCATTGTGTCAGAATCACCTCTACTTTCAGGAATACAGTAGAATTATCTGTCTCTGCCTCTTGAGTTTGAGGGTAGCTCTATCATTTGCTTTGAGAAACAAAATGGAAGCAAAAGTGATGCTTGAAGACATGCCACCTGTGGGATCTAATTGTTGATTTGCCACCCTTCCTGTCTGTCTCATCTGCTGCATGGCATCTGGGGAGACTGTGCTACCTTGAGGGTGCCATCAGGGTCATGTGACCTGGAGGACTGAGCCAACACACAGCAGACTGCTGCCCTGCAGCTTCACCTTGACCCACAGCAGACTTTGGCTGGCAAGGAACAAACTTCAATTGTGTTAAATCTTTAAGAATCTGGGGGTGTTTAGCATTGCTGTGTGACCTAGCTTATCCTGATGAACATAAACTAGTAACCATATTACAAAGGAATGTTTGCATTGTACATCATACACATATAACGTATTTTTTGGTGATACATTAATCAAAAAAGAAGGAGGAATCTTTGCAGTTAGTGTGTTTACTTACTTGTAAAACACAAGAGAATCAGCTGGCAAACTACTAAAATGATAGAATTCACTAAGATGTCTGGTGCAAAATTAATATACAAAATAAATAGCCTTCATATGTACAGCCAACAATAAGTATAAAAGTATGATAGAAGAAAAAGGCTTATTTATAGTCATATCACCAAATTGAGACTATGCCAAGCAATAAAATTAATGAGACATGTGCATAATGTATATAAAGAAAATTTCAAAGTTTTAATAAAGAACTTAAAAAAAACTTGAACAAATATGTTAGCATACCATGTCCATGGATAGGAAGACATAGCATTATAAAGACTTAAGAATCTTATGTTAATTTATAAATTTTATGTAACTCAAGTAAAATATCAAGACAAGTTTTTTTAGAGTACATATAGTAAAAAAAAATTTTTTAATTAAGAATTTTAGGAAAATTGCAGGAAAGGAGAGTACTGGGGAAAAGGTTAACTCTAACACTTACTAAAATACATTATAAAGCTATAATAATTAAAAACTGGTGATTCTGGTGATTGAATAGGCAGACAGATAATTGGAACAGAATAGAAATTTATAAATAAACTCAAATATGTATAAGGAGTGACTATATAACAAAAATGGTATTTTAAGTCAGTGAAAAAGATATAATATTTATTAAATAATGAAGGAGTAATTGTCATTAAAAAATTACATTGCTACCTCAATTCTTACATAGATATAAATGATAGAAGGGTCAGCTTTTTGAAAGTTCAAATAAAATTATTAGATGACTAGAAAAGCCAAAAACATAAGAGTAGAAAACTTTTTCTTAATGTGACATGAAGTCCAGAAGATGTAAAAGATGAAAATGAAAAACTTTAGTCACTTAGAAAATATCTATGGCTAAAGTCACATAGAGAAAATAGGTATTTTCTATGTGACAAAAAAACACAACATAAAAGGCAAATTATAAAAACATTTGCAACTCATACGGTAGTTATCTTTATTATAAAAAGATGTATAAATTAATATAAATAGCAACAATCCAATAGAAACATTAGCAGTAGATATACATAGAGAGAAACAGGGGAATAAACATATATAAAAGACACCAAGCAGGAAAAATGCAACTGAGCATTATACCGAGATACTATTTCAACAGATTAGTCAAGATCAAAACCATAGCCCATAAGCAGCATTGATGAGGATTCAGGAATATAGGCACTTGCTTGTATTTTTTATGGTGCAAACGATAAAACCTTTATGGGAGCAATTTGGCAATGTCTGTCTATTTTTTATTCAAGTGCCCATATTCTTCAAACTGTCATTTAACTTCTATAAATGTGTCTTAAAGACATACTCACATGAGGGTGATATGAGTTAGGTCTAAGTATAGTCCAAAAGCCAGTTTCTATAATAATGAATAATAATAATGATCATAGTAATACTATTTTAAAAAATAACTTCAGTGCCCATAAAGAAAACACTAGTTAAAAGAAAAGTATGAACTCTTATATGACGGAATACTGTGCAGCTTTTATAAAGAACAAAGCATCTCTATATATACCAATATGGAATGAACTACAACGTATATTAAGTGTGAAACACAAAGTCCAAGTTCAGAATACTATGTATCATATGTTAACATTGGTGTATGTGTTTGTACCTGTGTGTGTGTGTGTGTGTGTGTGTGTGTGTGTGTGATTACTTTGGAAAAGTATCCTAGCGTTGGGTGACAATGGTTGCCATTAGGGATAATAATTGGAATCACAGGTACAGAGGAAGGAAGAGGACTTACCCTTCTACCTTATGAATTTCATACTGGGTATTTTTTTGTCATCTACTAAAATAATTTCTAGAAGATAGACTACCTTTCCAGTAGGTCTAGATTATCTACTCTTCCATGTAGAAGGTTATACTTTTTGTGTGTAGAAAGAAATTGGGAACAGAGTTGTGTTTGCACAACATATACAATGTGAGGCTTCTAGAAATAGCTGTGAATGCCAAAGGAATCTGGGTGAGTCAGGTGATTATGTGCAAGATGAAATGATGGATGTAAAATCCATCCCACCCCTTCGGCTCTCCCACCCTTTGTATTGATATCTCTAAGAAGGAAGAATGCACCATCTGTCTTGCTCTGGTGTGTGAAAGTTTTGAACCAGGTTTATGTCTTGAAATGAATTCAGAAATAATTCAGCTTCTCTAGGTATAGTGATGAAAATATAGCCTAAAGCGTTTTGGCATTTGAAAATAAAGTGGAAGGAGGAGAACTGGGATGGAGATGGGTTGGTATGTGGGAGCAAAGAGAACAAATAGGAACACCTGCTGTGTGCTGGGCACTGTGCTAAGCATTTCACAGTCCTCTCACTTATTCCTCACAACAACACTAAGAAATATGTATTATTAATATTATCTGATGCTTGAGGAAACTGAGACTCAGAAAAGTGCAGTCTTGTAGCTGCTCAGTAGCGAACTGTGTTCTCAGCCTACCTTTTGTCATTTGTCCTGCACCAGGGGTTGGGCCATTATCTGGTATCTTTGCTAATACTTTTCCTACTTTTTACCCCATATTTTATAGCACGTCATCATTCCTTTCTGGGTAGAATTTCACCTATGCTAGGGAAAATTTTAATGCAAAGAACTTGAAGAAGAGCTGAAAGTCAAATGTGAATATTCTTGCAAAAAAAGAAAAAAAGTAGGGCGGGCAATTCACTAAATTCTCCGCTCATTCACATTTCAGGAATTTACAGCTTCCCCATTTTTTTCTCAAACACAATAAAATTTCATGTTTCCTATTTTTAAACTCTTTAAGTAATTTTGCTGTCAAGCTTTAAGTCACTTCTCAACAGGACGTCTGGTGCTGGGATGAATGTTCTTTACTCAACCGTGTTTTGAGGGCTTCTGGAATTTTCTCAAGGCAACATTTTTCAGATTGTCATGACCTCTAGAGATAGCTTTGAAGTACAGTTTCTGGGTTAGGGGTGATAGCGAGTCCCAAACCCTCCAGGTCACCTTTCTGCACACACGTAAGAGTAGCAGGTCCAAATTGCAATTTCCAATAAGTGTGCATGATTTTGAACTAGTGTTTTCTTTAGCCCTAGTTCAATTTGTTCAAACTCACTATGAGTTTGGTTTTGTTGCTAATGAGGAAAGGTGGCTGTGTTAATTCTAAAGTCTTCCATTTAGAAACAGAGTTCCAAATGTCAGGCTGAATCTGGAAGTGATTACTCATAGGAATAAAACATGATCAGTACGTATTTGAATGAATGTTCACAGCTGTGTTTTTTATTAAAGAAATTCAGTGAGAAGAGTTTTAACGCTGCACTATAGTTGAGAATCTTAAGGTGTATAACATTGGCAATTCCAAATTAGAGCTCCCCTGGCAACTGTCACTCTGTGACATCACATTTTATCTAATGAGGCATAAAAATGTACATTGTGCATTCTACAGCTCCTTCACGTGCATGGGGAATGAGAGTTAAGGGGGGGCTTGGGAGCCATCTCTTTGAAATCTTAGCTATAATGTTTCACCTATGCAGTTTTCTTTATTTGCAGCTGTATTTTCTGCAGGTCTCATAACTCAGTAATTCTAAGGCGTGCAGATGCTGTAAGTGCTATAAAGACATTGGTTAATTTCTTCTCTTCCGTTTCCCTCACTGCCATTAATTTCTCTTCCAATCCATGAGATCTTCTGGAGCTATGAACAGGTTCTCTGTTTTTGTTTGTCCAAATGTCACCCATTTTATGAGCTGTTGGTTTAGTGGCTACAAAATTTTTTACAGCATCTAGTGACAATCCCTGTCTAGTGCTCTGGTTTCAACTAAAGTCACTAGAGTCTTGTTGCTCTAATGAGGGAAGGTGCTGCATGATCTGGGCTTCTGTCTTTCGACAGCATGGGGACCAGTCACTATTAAATAGAGATCTGAGAGGCCTCCAATCCAGATAATAGGTGGAAAGATTACCTCTCTGCCCAGATGGCACATAATTCCTTCCTTGCTGACCATTTAGTTCAACCCCTATTGAAAAAAGAAAAAAAAATTGGTTGAATGATTCTCAATTGCTAACTCTGAGTTTTAGAAGGTAACACTGGGCTTGCAAATGGCCTTCCTTTCAAAATGTGAACTGAACAAACATTAATTCCTCAATCCTTTCCCCCAGACAGAGCTACACAGATGGACTGATTAAAATCATAGGTCTGTGTTAAAGGAAAATTATTGCGTTAGTGGAAGCAGTTGGGGAAAGTGGGCGATGGACTGGGGAAAAAAAATATAACAAACAAAAGCAGATGGAGTGTCTTGTTTGGCAAGATATTATTCCATTATTCTTTTATTATCTAACTTCTGAAATGGGAGAACACAGAATAATAGGAGGTACAGATTTTTCAGTAATAAAACATCAGGTAAAACTCCTTCAGGGGCAAGACAACTAATAGGCTATTGTTTAATAGCTTCACAAAAGCTTGATTTTTTTTTGTCTTCAGTTGTGCTCTGCAATGGTTCACTTATGCAAAGAACTGCTGCATAACATGACATCCTGTGCGATGTGTCCAGATTCCTAAAACAAATGCCTCCAATTAGTATTTAGAAGTGAAGTACCTTGGGCACTCCAACATTCTCACTGGAAGACAGTTCATCGGAAGAGCTCTGCTATCTTTAAGCATATTAGGCCTTTTGTCAGAGATTGTTATTCCCAAAGTATTGTAGTTTATGTAATCCCAAAAGAATGTAGCTCAAGTCATAATGATTTTGCAGTGTATGTTGCAAAGAAGCGTGATAGTTAGATGTTTATCTAAGATGATGTAAAGGGAGCCTTAATTAAATTCAAGAAAGTAAAAATTTTAAAAAGAGGTTAAAAACAGTTTGCAGGTTTTTCTACCGAGTATAAGGCCCTGACATTAAAAACCAAATGCATCCGACAATTTGCAAGCTAGGTTTCAAGAATAGGAGTCCATTCTGTGAGCATAATTTTCTTTAAAACAAATAGGGCAAAAAATTCTTGACTTGAAGCTGTTTGCAGGGGATGGGAAATTGAGTCTGGGTAAGGTGACAGAGAAGGCCAGCGCTGAGGAATGTTCAGGGCAGAGACCCAGTCTTAGGCTCAGGAGACGTTTGGAGGAATTACCCACCAGAGTCCAGGAACCAGGAGATTCAGCACTAATTAACTCCCTCGGGAGAATGGGACACCCTGTCTTCACATCACAACCTATTAATGCAATTGGATTTAACATGTGGATCTTCTCTGAGCCTCACAAGCTTTGGGGTCTAAAAACTAGAAGGTGTCTGTTATTTACAGTCATAATCCTATTTCAGAGATCCTTTTCTGTCTAGCTACAAATTTACAGGTAGGCAGCCTGATAAAGAGGAAAGTTTCATAGTCAGACACGTAAGTATACTTGCAGCTGCTTTTAGCCCAGTGGCTGCAGATAAGCTACTTAATATTTCTGAGACTTGATGTATTCATCTCCAAACTGGAGATGATACACCCCACTTTATAAATTTTTGGGGAGGGTTGGTGAGAAAGGATCCACTGGAGAGGTTGGCATATGGTAGATGCTCCATAAATGAGATTCTTTCCCTGCCTTCCTTCTGTTTTCTTCTCTGGAATGGGATCAGCTTAGTCTACATGATAATATATTTTTGGTTTTATAGATGCAAGGATCCTGATACATTTTTTTTTTTTTTGACTCTGCCCTCCAGGGTTCGCTGTTTTTAAAAGGGCTGGATAAGAATGAGGGATCTGCAAGGTTCTAAATAATATGTCAAAAACTAGGAAAAACATTGATGAACAAACCAAATATGCATGGTGCTATTCTCATTGAGTTTGTATTCTGGTGGGAGGTAAAAAAGAATTTCTTTTTTTTTTTTTTTTTTTTTTGTGAGTTGGAGTCTCACTCGGTCGCCCAGACTGGAGTGCAGTGGCCGCTGCCGGCCACCGCAGCCTCGACCTGCTGGGCTCCGGAGATGCTTCCGCCTCAGCCTTCCAAGTAGCCGGAATTACAAACATGCGCTACCACGACCAGCTGATTTTTTGATTTATTGTAGAGATGAGGTCTCGCTGCCCAGGTGGGTCTCGAACCCACAGGAAGAATTTCATTAAGAGGCCATGTAAAAGTTTAAGTACAAGTGTAGAAGCTGAAGTGTTCTGAGAACCCAAGAGACCCAGGATGGTCTGTTGGGGTCAAGATGGCGACAGAGGATGGCAACTCTTGGTAAAATATCAACCACAGAACATGAGAAGGGAAAGAACCTTACAGGCTCTCATGTTCTGCGGTTGATATTCTACCAAGAGTTGCCATCCACTGAGAACATCAGTTGCCTGGTGATAGGAGGTGAAGCTCAAATGAGAAAACACCTGTGCAAGAACTGGGCTATAGAAGGTGCTAGACAGGAGTGGGGCATCTAGTACTGGATATGTACCCAAAGGAGGGCAAATGAGAAAGAAATGGGCATCTAGTTCTTAAGGCTCCACCTGGACTCTAGGGAGCTGATCGCCTGGAGTCTGTCTCCCTGCCCTGTTCTCAGATGTAAACTTACCAGGTGCAGTGAGGACCCAGGAGACAGTTGTAAGATCACTCACCTGTTGAATACTTTAATACTAGCTGACAAGCAGCTAAAAATGTCATTCACGTGGAAACAGAACTGCCTCAATTCTAATCATTTTTGGAGAGCCGACACATCTTCGCTTTACCCCTTCACTCTGAAGGTATTGGCGTTTATTCAGAGGTTTTATTGGAAAGTTTGGGGCCCTGAGATTTGAAGTCTTATGAACCTGTCTGAGGTGTGTTCATCTCCTTTCAGGAATAAAATGAAGGTCTTTTGGAAGGTTGCTGAGTGGAAGAGGTTTCCCTAGACATTTTTATTGGGTGCCCTTGGGAACTTTACTTTCTCTGACCAATTTCTTACTCAACTACACAGCCACTTAATAGGGTCCTATTAAATGCCAGATATCTAGAGCTTGGAATTGGAAGGATTCTCCAACAATGGATTTTTATTTCAGAAAGCCCCATGACCTCTCTGGTGCTAGCATTTAAGGAATATTGTGGAAAAAAATAAAAATAAAAAAAGCTTTCTGAGTCCTGTAACACTTGGTATGTTTTCAGTGTTGCTAACAGAGAAAAATACTCAGCATCTTAGGATTCTATTGTAAACATGTGATTAAGGATTGATTTTTCAGAATCCGAGGACTCCAAAATTAATATACAGAAGAAAGCACATTTTAATAAGCTGTCAATGAAGGACCCCAGATAGAAAATATACTGCTGCCTGCGATCAGAGCCAGCCAGCTGAAGAATTATTATGCTTCAACTCAATAATATAGAAACCCTTAAAAGCATTACATATCAAGTTCTGAAATGAGAAAGAAAATAGAATAAAAATCCATAGCCAAAAGACTTAACCCTAGAGGGAGAATTCAAGAAGATCTGTTTATTTGTAATCTTATTTTTTTTCTTTCCCTTATGTAAGCTTTGTCAGTAGCTGATGGGTCTCACATGCGTGAGGCTGTTAATCACATTTAGGAAATTTACATGCTGTTAACTGCATATGAAACTCATTTAGGTCGGGCATAGTTGCCACCCTAGATCAGTCTTATCTCATTTGCGCTATACCTGTCACTGATGCAAATTCATTCTAGCATAAATACATGGGGAGGTCTTGACTCAAAAATAACCCTTTCCTTTCGAACGGATGAAGACCCCAGTGTAGTTTCTGAGCTGTCTGGAGATGTGATTCTACAGCTCCGAACCTGCAATGTATTACTGTAAATCAATAAAGCAACTAACATGCTTCACAATTGGACGCAGGCTCACAAGAACACCGGCTTAATGAAAGTAAATTAGAGGTGTAAAAAAGTCTGCATTAGCTTCTTAGTTTGGCTCAAGTTTGAGAGCAAATCCCAAAATGCCTTTCTCTTTCTAGGTCAAAGCAGAATCTTTTAGCTTGCATGTCAGCGGTGACAGGTGAAACTGGCTGCAGTGTTGTTAGACTTCACTGCACCGTACGAGGTTTAACTCTTGTTAGCAGACGACTTGGGATTTTTTGGAAAAAAAGAATAATCACATGAAACAGATGCAATGACCAGAGCTTTCAAAGAAATGTTCTGAAGAGAATGAAGACACCGAATTAGCTCAGAGAGACCCCAAGACTTGGATCCACTCTGTCCCTTTGAGGCTTGGGATGATACTGTGTGTGCATTGCAGCCTCTGCCCCTCTTCAATGAGGGATGGAAAAGACCAAGTGGAGGGCTCTGGCTGAGGATTGAAGAAGGATGCAGCGAAGAGAGGGAAGCTTGAGGAAGCTGGCCCTACAAGGATGCTTTCTAAACCCAGCCTGAGTTATAAATGATCAAGTACAGAGTTTTCACTTTGGCCCTGAGGCTGTTTCATTATGGGGAAAACCTTGCTGTTCAGGGCTTCAAGATTTGAAGTTTTGAAACTTCACAACATTCCCAGCTGATCCAGCGAAGCAAGATGCTTTTGTTCTACGAAATTATAAGTCATTCTTACTGTGCTTCTGAGATCCGCAGTGTTGCCTCCTGTGTAAAATGGGATTAATATCAGTACCCACTAAAGTACCTTATAAAAGGTTGCCACGAGCATCAAAGGCATTAATACGTAATGGCAGATGCCCATAGTCCAAGGTCAGTGAATGTTCTTGCTGCTGTTCTAGTGGTTATTATTGTCATATTTCCATAGTTAGAATTGCCCTTAGATGATACCACAAGTGGATTAGAGGCCAATTGAGGAAATCTTTAATTTGTCTTTTCTATCAACACTATACCTACAGGGTTAGAGAAAATCTTTCACCTTCCCTATGTTTTTCTCAGTTGCTATCTAATTAAACCGAGAACAAGTCAGGGAAAACTTTAAGGAAAAAAGAAGTCACGGAAGGGCAATCTGAAGACAGATTTTTTTTTTTTTTTAGTTTATGTTATTTTACGCTTAATTTTTTTGGTACATGTGAGAAAAGTTTTCTACCCACTTAGACTTGGTCATGATGCTGCTGCTGGTGAAATATATGGGCAGAGTGGATACATGTGACTTTTGATTATTAACAAGAGTGGTAGTACTAGGACGTTTTCTTCTGCCACCTGCCTCTTTGTATCCCTGTGATTCCACTCCTTGTCCCTTCAGTCCCTGGAAGGAGGTGATTATCCCTGAATTATTTCAGCAGTGTAGAATTTCTTTCCAAAATCTTGGCGCCAGGGCCAACTACCTTAATTTGTCAAATTCCAGAAAAAGAACATCTGAGTGTAGTAAGCTGTTTATAGATTGATAGGTCTAGTGGGATTAGAAAGTGTACTCCCCAGAGTTTTCTGGGTTCAGCATAAATATAACAGCACCGGGACTAGATTTCTGTGCTGAAAACATGGGGCCGCATTCATCTGGGGGTCATTTTTCCAACCCATGGTGCTTCGGCTCACCACATCTGCCAAGTGTGAAGTGAATTGTGAATCGATCAAGGTAGCCAGATTGACTAACTGTATTAAAAATCCAAATCATTTGAGTGTAGACACAGGCGACTTTTTAAGTGACTCAGACAATGCACTGGGATTGTGAATGTGGCTTGTGAGTATGGCTCACACGTTCTGGAAACAAAGGTGAAAGGCTAAAGATACAAAAGGCCTTTTCTGGTTGAGGATTGTAAAACTTGATACAGAGCAGATTTCTGGCGTGGATTGTAGAAATTTGTACATAAGCTTAGCTATGATCCATGTCAACTGCCACTAAAGCAGAGGAGATGATAAAAATGAAGCAAAGGCCATGGAGACAGGAATCTGTTTGTCGCCCTTGGGAATATTCTTCCTAGTGCATGCTGCCCGGTACATTCTGTTCTTTCTCATTCCAAGTCACAAAGATAAGTTAAAAAAAAAAAAAAAGGATGAATAGTCAATGGAAACTCAGAGACAAGACCATAAGAGTCAGTCCAAAAGACTTGCTGTGTCCTGTGCTGTCGGAGTCCTAGCAGATGGGCCCCCCACCTGGATTCTGGGCTAACCTCACCTCTTTATCTCATGGGTCGACCTCGCACAGTTCACTTAACCTCTGCATTTCAACTTCCTGATGAGAAAATTGGGCCTAACCGCCCCTATGAATAGATTGGTGGTAAGAATTAAATGAGATGAAATTATGCCAAGCATTACTGCAGCGAATGGCACATCACAAGGGCTCGTTACAAGGGCTCAGTGAATGCAAGCCTCCCTCGGTCTTGGATTCGCCTCCTTCTTTTCTTTTTGTTCTTCTTTGAGAAGAGGTCATACCTCATCACCCAGACTGGAGTGCAGTGGTGCAGTCGTAGTTTACTGTAACCTCAGACTCCTGGACTCAAGGGAATCCTCCCATCTTAGCCTCCCAAGTAGCTGGGTCTATAGGTCTGCACCACCATGCCTGGCCCTCCTTAGCGCCTAGGCTCAGGCGTGCTGCTTGGCTCCTCCTCTCAAGTGCTAGAAGCTACTGGCGCTGACATGTTGTTTCCAAGGGTAGCTTCTGTTGCACTGGTTTTGGGTGACTGCTATGGCCTGGAACAATGGAGTGATAGAGCAATAATCCCCTCTGCCTCAGGGAAAGAGCTTCATGCCATTGAAATACTGCCAGTGTGATATCATTCCCACTGCCAAGATGAGTATCTTTGCAGAATCAGATCACGGTATTAGTAGAGATAACTCGGAGTACTGTGCAATGACTACTGTGTAAATGACTACTGTGCAATTAACTTGCACACTGCCCTTTTGACTTTCAGTGAAATGTGAAGCTCTTTCTGGGGATGTGTTCTTTGCACAGATTACCCACATTGGCTGCCCTCTGGAGAATAAGAAGAGTTTCTCCTGGGTACTCTCTACAGACAGGTTGCAAATTCTGGCAAATAGAGACAGCTGCACCATTATTCACAGGCATGATATCCGGGGGCCGCATCCCCTGTGTGACTGAAAGCATTTCGTCCAAGTGTTTTGTTTAAAGCAAGACTGCTTTTGGCCTTCAAGAGTCTCCCACAACCAGGTACACAAACCAGGTACACAAACATGCATCCTGCCTGCAGTCCTCACCTTTGTCCTGTTACAAATCTTATTTATTTATTTGGAACTGGGGTCTCTCTCTGTCATCTTGGCTGGAGTGCAGTGGCATGGCCACGGCTCACCACAAGCTCCAATTCCAGAGCTCAGGCAATCCTCCTGCCTCAGCCTCCCGAGTAGTTGGGAATACAGGTGAACACTATGACTCCTGGCTAATTTTTTGATTTTTTTGTAAAGACAACGTCCTGCTATGTTTCCCAGGCTTTTCTCAAACTCCTGGTCTCAAGCCATCTTCCTGCCTCGACCTCCCAAAGTGTGGGAATAACAGGCGTGATCACCGTGCCCATCCCAGTTACAAATTTTTATCTGAACATGGAATATCTCAGTTCTTTCCCCAATCTATGGCAATAGTCTTGGCATTTTACAAGAATCACTCCACACCTCCAGGTGATAAATCCTTCACTGAGTTATGCTAAAAAGTTTGACACTGGCTAGTCTCTAAACCAAGATATTCATTTGAAATCTGCTTTTAAAATTGCCTAAAACCACTGTTCCAGGGGCCTAATGTGGACATCCCTACAAGGTTGTTGATGAGTGGACTAGGTGAACGTATGGATGAAAACACTCTACATAGTAAGTGCAAAGAAATGGTACTACAAAGTATCATCAGCATCTAAGACCAGGAAAGGCCTTGCAAATTCAGCATTTCTCCAGAACTTTATATATATCATCCTCTAGTTTAAATTTTGTATAATAAATATACCAAATTAAAAAAAAATTGCGTAAAACAATAAATGCACTGTCCTGTGGTGCCTAACCCAGCCCTGCCCCAGAATAACCTATAATATTCTCTACAGAGTATCTAACCTTCAGCCCTAGTGATTGTTAATAGGGGAGGTCAAGGCTTAGGAGTGGCTACTTTTAAATTTTATGTTTTATGGAGACAGGGAGTCTCAATGTGCTGACCAGGCTGGTCTCAGACTCTTGACCACCAGTCTGGTCTCAATCTGAGGGATCAAGTGATCCTCTCGCCTAGGCCTGGGATTACAGGCATGAGCCACTGCACCTGGCGACTTTTGAACCCCCCCCCCACAGACTTTACAATGTGTCCTCAGGCTCTGAACCACTTTGTTTTTCGTTTTTCCACTTCAAATATTCTCAAGACCCTCTGTGAGAAACTCCTCTTAGAATTTAGGGCTGAGGAGTCACTTCTTTCTAATAAGCAATCCGTTTACTTTTTCCTCCTAAACAGAGAAGCTCATGCGATATGTCTTATTTTTTGCTATATCTGGCTTGAGGATGCTTAGAGGAAATTTAAGGCTTAGTCACAGAAGCCATTTTAGTTCCCATGGCAAGTGTATCCGATTCTTTCTCTCTCTCTCTCTCTTTTTTTTTTGAGTCGATTTTGGTATCACTTAAGACATATATTTGTTATAGATCGCCTTGTGAGTTTCTTCAAATACCTGATGGAGTTGCTTCTTGTTTCTGCTCCTCTGTTTTCCTAGTTATAAAATGAAGAGTGAAAATGGATGATGATAATTCCTGTATGTCCCATGTGGCAGGCCCTGGGTAGGTGATTTATGTATGTACAAAGGGGAGGGCAGGTAGATTCAGCACCCGCCCCTTCATCATCTACAGCCTGATCAATTTCTCTTAGGGATTTTTGTGCGTTTGGCTGCATAAACTCTTATTTCTGTGGATGTCAGCCTCTGCTCTTTGTTTTGGATGTGAAACTCACCTCTTCTTCAAAAGTGTCATAGAGAGAGTTCTCAAAAAAAAAAAAAAAAAAAAAAGAAGCCTCATGAACAAACTAGCTCTTTCAAAAGAATTAATGAAGTTATGATGCTTAACACTGCACATTAGACCTGTTTGTTCTAGATAGTTCCTCCATTGAGCCATTCTAACAAAGAGTAGCCCATGGGCCATTTCCATAGATCGGGGGTTGGCAACGTTTTTGTGTACATGGTCAGAGAGTAACTATTTTACACTTTGTGTGTCAGATGGTTTCTGAGAAGCCTACTAAACTCTGCATTTTTGTTGTTGCTGAGATGAGATCTTGCCATGTTGTCCAGGCTGGTCTTGACCTTCTAGGCTCAAGCCATCCTCCCACCTCAGCCTCCTAAGTAGCTGAGACTACAAGGCACTTGCCACCACACCTGGCTAAACTCTGCTGTTGTATTGTGAAGGCAGCTATAAATAACATGTGGACAAATGAGTGTGGCTGTATGCCGATAAAACTTCATTTGCAAAGATGGGTGATAAGCCCCATGTGGCTGGTGGGTCCATGATTGGAAACCTTGCCCTAGACGATCATCTCTGATATTTTGTGCCTTCTTCCTCCTTTCTTCTGTTTATCTCTTTGTTTTAGTGCTATTCTCCATCCCTGACAAACCAAAACTACCCATTTCTTTCAATAAAGGACAATTCTGTCATTTTTCTCCAGACCCTTGGCTCCAGATGCTACCTAAGCACCCTTGGGTCTCAATTTCTACCCCAAACTCTTATGAGGATTTTTTTTTTTAACGAATAAAGACAGTTGTCCTATGGGAAGGATTCTAGCACCATTTAGATACTACAGCATTCTCTGCCTCATTACATTCCTGTCACCACAAAACAGTTCTAAAGGAAAGCAAGATTTCATCAGAACGATTTCATATTGGAGCCAGAAAGCCGCGGGTCCAGCAAGTGCAAAGGTGCTGGGGTGGAAAGGAAAGGCGTGGAGGGTTGAGAGGAAGTGGGGAAGTAACAAGCGAAGATGCTAAGGTGGGAAGATGAAGCCAGATCACCATGCACCTTAAAATGGGTTCATCCCAGGGCACTGGGAAGCCATCAGCTGGTTTTAAGCAGGAGAGTGACAGTATCAAATTTATACTTTGAAAAGATCCTTCAGGCTGGATTATAGATAATGGATTGGAAAGAGGCAGGCTTAGAAACCAAAGCACAGTCTGTGGCAGCGATCCAAGCGTGAGATGATGCTGGAATAAATGAAGGTTATAGCCCTGAGAATTGAGAGAGCTGTTCAGAGTCAAGCAGTCTTAAGGCAGCTGAGTTGATAAGAGTCCAAGATTGCTTTGATTTAGAGAAAGATTGAGGGAAGGAAAGAGGTCCAGGGTAATGTCCAGGGTCCTTTCTGAGCCTGTACTTTCTGGTTTCATCATGGAAATTTCATACTAATGAGGAAGAGAAATGGGGTGTTAACAGAATTGGAATATTGATGTGAATGGAAATGTGCATCCTTTTCGGCAATGTCCATGCACTCTGGTTCATGGCTACTGAGTCCCAGCAAAGCTCTGTGCTTCAGATCTCTCTGGCTTCCCTTTCTATACTTTCTTCTCTCATTTGGACCTAGCTTCTCCAAGCCCAAGGCACTGTGGAGTCTTTGACTTATCATCTTCCCTAAGAGGAAACTTGGGGGCTACTGTACCTAGTGGTTAAAGCCAGGAATCTGCAGTCAGATGGCCTAGGTTCAAGCGCAGGTTGGCACTTAATTAATAGCTGTGTAGCCTTTAACAAGTTACTTAATCTCTTTGTGCCTGACTGGTTTCACTTCCATATGGATTAACAATAGTCTTTCCCTCCTAATGGCGTTGAAAGTGTTAGAAGAACGCCTAGCCTAGAAGAGTGATCAATAAATGTTAGCTATGATTTTGGCATTCCACATAAGCTGGACTTTTCCCCATCCACCATTTTGTAAAACTCACATTCTTCAAGTTGTCATTTCATCCTGTCCCAGCAAAACTCTCACTCTTTTAAATGTATCTGCCAGGGATCTGAGAAACTATCTGATGTATGTGAATAAATATTGGCCAATCCAGGAACTTTTCAATTTGAAAAGAGAACTTTGGAGAGGAGGAAGTTGTGTTTTGCCTGCATTCTCTTGAGGACACTGAGTAGATAACAACTCCTCTCTTCCTAAAGGGAAAAATGTTTTGCTTGCATTAATGGCATGACACACATAGCACAATTTCTCATGTTCAGATTCCTATAGAATCACATTTATTCATCCAACAAATATTTATTAAGCATTTTTCTATAGAACCTGACACCTAGAAGCAACCTTCATATAAACTCTTTATCCTCTGTATAAAGCAGTGCCCAGAAAGATGGAGACAACTATCTCAGGACAGCAGGCCCTGGAATCTTGCTACTTCCTGCAAGCAAAAGGTTCTGAATTTGCTTTGTAAAACTTCGATAATGAAAAACAAAACAACCAAAAAAACCCAAATCGAAACAAAATCTTTGACTCTACTTGTGCTTTTCATTTACCAAAACATGCAATAATTTTTATTTGTGGTAGCTATGTTCTATAAAAGTCAGCACAAACACTGAACCAGGTAACATAGAGCCATTGCTCCCAAGGGAAATACATGATTAGGTTCCTGTGAGCCTCTGTCTACAACATTTTCATCAGCCAACCAATATATAGCCTATAATTTGTGTGTTTCTGTTTAAATGCACCTCATTTAATATACATTGTCAATCCATTAACATTAAGGTTAAGGCCAAGAGCACCATACCGTAACACATGCTGGAATGAAACTTATCTCACATTTTCTCAAGAAGGTATTTCATAGCTTTTTAGCTCTTAGGAATATTTATTAGAATCCCTTCATCCCCACTCTTGAGATCATTTTAAATCACAAAACCACTAACTGAAAGCATGTACCAGAGGAGTCGGACGAGGATATGGGATTTGGTCTCTTTGACTAGTCACCAGAAAGCAACCAACTCAGCCAGCTTCATCTGCCAAACAAGGAAATAAAGGCTACTTCTCTTAAAAAAAAAAAGCACAATAAAGTGGAAAATATGACACTAAATAGTCCATGAAGAGAATCCTTATAGACAGTATGAAAGCTGGAACAGGAAGGCACTTATAGCCTTGTTGGTTCTCTGCTGGGATGTGTACATCCAATGACTCAAGTTTTTACTGCTTAGTGCATATTTAGGAATGACCACAAAAATGCCACAAGTATTGGTTTTGGGGTTACAGATAAATTTTAGGGTGTAAGTGATTTGACAGATGTGGAGTCCACGAATAATGAGGTTAGCCTGTACTTTCATACACATCCTGTCTTCCCAACAATTGGATTAAGTATCCTGTGTCTTAACCTCTTATCTTTAGAAATTAAAACAGAATAGCGAGTATGCCGCACAGTCATATAACAAGGACTAGAACTTAGTAGACCTCATTTATTGATGGGAAGGTACTTCAGGGATGGGGAGGCCAGAGCCAGGCTGGTCAAATTGAACCTTCATTAAGCTGAGCCTATCGACACCTTGAAGCTCGCCTCTTCATAGTTTCCCATCATGTAATCACCACCATCATCTACTATTTCATAGTAAAGGCGTCATGTGTAGACAAGCTCTGTCTTGCTACATAAGTGCTTTGGCCTGCTCCTTATGTCTGTTTCTTAAAAAGTGAATTTTTTATTTACCAGCTCACCTTTGTCTGGGCTCTGGCCAAGACTTGCAGAGAAAAAAATTCCTGAGTTCACTATCGAACTTCCAATCAGTGCCTTATAAACCTGGATAACCTCCTTTATCTTAATAGTGTGATAGCAACGGGCAAGAACGATAACATGAAGATAGGGCTGGACTCATCTCTCTCCCTGTCGACAGGCCTGGCAGCTTGCTCATTTTTATTCCTGAATAAGTGACTCAATCAATTCTCCCTTGCTGAGTTCCTTGTGGCAGCCTCTGAGAAGTCGGTGGGAATGTTGATTACTCACTATCAGGTCTGAAGACAGGGGAATTTTATAACTTTTGTTTTGTTTTGTTTAAATGGAACCATTTGCTGTAAGATAAATCTGCCTTTCAAGTCAGAAAAACAACTTCTGTAGAGACCTGCCCTATGGACATTGCTGCTGGGTGAGAGGCAGCATTATGTTTCACATTGGCTTTCTGCATTGTGGGGGCCTGTGTCCCAGGGGTTGGGAGAAGTGCTTACTTTGAGGGAAATGAGATGGAGGTGGGGAGACAGGGGCATTCTTCTACCACTCTGGTAGAGTAGGAATGCCAGTAGACATCTAATTGATGTGAAGTCCAAGAGCATAATAAAAATTGTTAAAAATATCAAAGGGAAAACAGGGGGAGGACGGAGACATCTGGTCAACCTAATCAACCTTCCAGATTGGGTGGCCCAGATCTTCACATCCAAGTGACTCTAGAAACCCAAGCCCAGTCACCTTTTCACAAACATTAGTCTGAGTTATCACCGCTCTCATGAATTCCATACTAGCTGGGGAGAGGGCCAAAACATTTGTTTATCCCCTCATTCTGATTTATCCTCTATTCCATACTTGCTAGTCCAAATAATGCCATTTAAGACTTATAGACATTGAGTGTAATAAAAAAAAAAATCAGCCCTTGTTTCCAAAAGTGCTTATCACCTTACAGGAAGGAGCAATAAATCTAAGGGACACTGGCAAAATGAATAATAATTTTGGGATGGTTATAGTACTCCAAAGCATCGTTTCTATTTTGCACTGTGATTATCTTGCCATAATCACACCCCTGTGTTACATTATTGCTCATGATAAAAGTCCACATATTGGAGGGGAAGAGCTTTTTCTTTTAAAGCATTTTCAAAAGGATTAGAAGTTATTTTAAATACAAGCAGTAGCAACTCTGACAGGGGACCAACTTATAGACGTCTGCACTCAACTATTTGAGAGCAAGCTAATAGTAATTAAAGGCAAAAAGTCAGGAATCTGCTACATTCTGCCATCTCCATAATTAAACAATAAAACTACTACATCATTTCACACAGACATTGTAAATACTAAATTAAGAAGCTCCGATGAAATGTCAGAAGCATTTTCTTATGAGTTTATATCAGCTATGTGATTATCATATTGATTTTGCATGCCAATGAGATAACATTGCACTGTGTTTATTTTCCTCCCAATTGCCTTCCGGAAAGTAATAAAATTAAATCCAATATGATATTAAATGTAAATATGCATGGATATTATATGTAAATATCCATTTTAAACTCTCTCTGCTTTTTGATATTTTCTGAGCATAATGTTGTCAAGCAACGGTGATATTCTGTTCCCTGATATGGCTCGCCCTCACTTCTAGGACCAAGAGGGAGAACCCCCTTTATAATTCCACTTGACATTTGTTTCATGATTTGCAGCAAGGAGAATACTAGAAACAAAAACAAACACAAGACCCCTGCTTTTAAAAGTTTCTGAGCTAAGACTTTATAAGCCAGGAAAGCCAAGTTTGATTTCCAATGTTCATACTTTGAATGGTGTTTCTGATGTTAGTTTTATTTTCTCATTCTAAAATCCCACCTTGTGCTAATCTGACGATTAGAACAATTGCACTCATCCAGCCATGGATTGAAATGCCCAGCTAGGACTCTTGTTCTTGCAATTCTGACATCAGTGGGACTTTTCTTACTAGATGTGCTACTCTTATGTGCAGAAAACTAGGCTTTTCATGAGGATCATCTGACCTGTCATCTTAGCTAAGTCAGGAGAGCCTAGAACAAGAATCTAACTCTAAAGATGCAAGCACATTGATCAGATGTGGTGGCCCCAAATGGAATGGCGTAGGGCCCCCCCAAAGGAATATAACAAAGGGTATCTCAGGATTTGCAGAAAAAAAGGCACCCAATACAAACTCATTACTTTGAAGGTGTGATGGAGGCCTGGAGGAATTAGGTCTCCTGTCTTCCTGTGAGTACTTTCTGCTGCAGAACTGCTATACCTTAATACATGTTGTGCCCTCCGTCTAGAAAGAGTGAGTCACCTGCTTTTACCAGAAATTTGTCTCTGTTCATCGGAATGATTTATTTTCTCTCCCTGGTATGTTTGTCCCTGTATCTAGCAGAGTTCTGGGCACATGGAATTCTTAATAATTATTTGGTGAAAGGATGCGTAGGGTCACTGCTAATTAGTGGCAGATCTGAGATTAGAACTTGCGTTTACCTATGTGTGTGTGTTTCCCCTTATTACTTCATGCTTCTTTCTCTTTACACAATCTATAGAAAAGCTTATCATTTTATCATTTTCTGGGAAAAGTGACCAAAAATGAAAAGGTGCCTAAATTTACATTTTTGTTCCCCAGCGGGGTCTTTTTGTAGTTTTATTTTATAAGTAGAAATACCACTGACTATAGTTAGCATAAAAGTCACACTTCTATGGCTGTGTCTAACTAATACCGGAATAAGTAGACTTGAAGAGAAATTCTCATTTTGCCAACTGATTGTTTCTGCTACATAATAGCATAACAAGGAGATAGGATTAGGCCTTTTCTTCTAACATGAACTACCTGTTGGGCTGAAGTCATGGATCTTCTTGGAGTCTTGTTAAATGTTTAGATAATGCTTTGGATGGATGCAGAATCCCTGCTTCCACCCTCTCCCCAGTTATAATGGGCTGTTCTAATTTCTTGTCTAGTCTGCCTTTTGACAAATAGCTTGCCTTAGCTGATTAAAAAATAAAAAGATGAAAAGATTTTAGATCTCTATATTTATGTCTGTCTATCTATCCATCTAGAGAGGTATGTGTCTGTGTGTGTGTGTGTGTGTGTGTGTGTGTGTGTGTGTGTCTGTGTATACCTGAGTGTTTGTATATAATTAACAGGCCTTATGTGTCTCTGGCCTCATTGTCATTAATCTCTAACCAAATAAGGAAATCAAGTTAGACAAAGACAGAGATAACATTGACTTTTCAGGGAAGAGTCTTTTCAATCATGTTGGATTTTTAGGGTTGTTAGCAGTAATTTGAAGTGATCTCAGTTATGTTTTGTTGCAAATATGGCTTATTATAACTGTGTCATCATTTCAAGTGTTTGTGACTTAATGAGTTCTAAAAAGGCATTCAGTGATGCAGTCATGGTGTCACTTTTTCAAGTGCTTTGCCAAGGTAAATTTACTGATGGTAGCATCCTTTTAGCTCAAAAAATCAAAAAGTCGAGTGGAATGACAAAGACTCATATGAAGTTTCCTTAAAATAACACTTTACTTCAAGTGAGTAATGGTGCTGGCTGTGCTGTCACTCAGTGGGTCTTTGTGCTCCTCTATAATAGGAGTATCTAAACTTTTGGCTTCCCTAGGCCACATGGAGTAAAGAGAAATTGTCTTGGGCTGCACATAAATTATATAATATAGTTAGAATATACATATTAAGATTTCTTTTTAAAATTTTTTATTATAAAGTTTAGAAAAATAAGAACAATATAAAACTAGCGGGAAATTTGACCTTTTTTTTTTTTAAATGGATCTATCCATCTCTGGGTCGATGGAAGTGGTGGCAATTCTTAGTCCTCAAGGTGCTCGTCAGAAATGTTTGTTCACATTTTGCTCTCCGTGTGCTTCATCCTTGAAAACAGCTGCTCACCAATGTATGTGCTGCCAAAAAGTGACTTCATGAATACGGCGTGATAGTGAACTTCAAAAATAGAATTACACATGGGGTCACGAACGAAATAAACGCCAGAAGACACGTGATGTTAGAAGAATTTGTGGGGCTAGCATTACAAGCTGTCCCGGACCGCATGCGGCCTGTGAGCTGTGGGTTGGACATGCCTGTTCCAAAGGATTAGCCTCCCAGAGGGGCTCAGGGGTTACTGCAGAAATCTTTTCCAAGTCTCTCCATACAAAGTGAGGTATCTGGCTGCCTTCTTGGCCCTGGCCATGTCTATATGTTGCACCCACGCTGTAACCCAGGGGATAGAGTAATATACCTGGCTTGGCCCAGTACGTGGTATTTCTCCAACCTCTCTAACTCACATCATAGTTGGATCAGAGTGGAACACATGAAGGGCTTCCTCCAAACCCATTCCCTTACCTCCACTCTTACATTCCTATAAGACAGAAAGTTCTGCAGTCCTAGACCCCGTGCGGTCATTTTGCAGACAACTTTCCTTCTCTGAACAATACTCATTTGCAAAATTTGACTCTGTCACCAGTTTTAGGGCTCTTGCTTTCCTCAGCCGAATTCTACCACTTTCTTCAACCCCTTTCTCCCCACAACCACCATCATGGGTCTAAAAGGAAGAGACTGAGCCAATTAACGTATTTGCTTTATCCCTAACAAACACAAATTTGATTATTTTTATTGATCTTGCGGAAGCCATTGTTGGATTTTTGGGCATTATATAAATAAAAGTCTTTGTTAGCATGAAGCAAGAACAGCTTGCTTTAAGTTAAGAAAAGTTGAGTCAAAGAAAAACTACTTTCAATGCTTTAACTTCCAATCTCAAGGAGCATGCACGTCTGTCTAAAGATAAATTTAAGATTTTAAAATTCTCTCGCATTAAATAAAACAACTTGAAGCAATAATCATTTCAAATGAACCATCAAAAATGTCACTTCTAAAAAAAAAATACCACCCTCAAATTGTAACTTATATAAAATCTCCAAAGCCACTCACAGAATAAAATGATATTCGCACATGTTCTAAAATTTAGAATGAAAGGATTTGTTGTTTTGAGTTGGCATCATTTTAAGGAAGTGTTGAGGGAGAGAGAATGTGAAGATGGGTCTTTGCTTGTGTAGGAAGAATATTTTAATCCTTCAAACCATGAATATCTTAAGGATACAGCTCTAATTAGTAATGCTGGGGGTTGTGGCACATTCAATCAAGCTGGTAGCATATTCGTTTTGATAGATCTTATTTAACTGACCGAAGAAAAGCAAGGTTCATTGTGTTGCTGCCTTTTCATTTTGATCAAAATATCAAAGGGTATTTCAGCCTGAACTAGTTATCTTAATTGATAGGATACACAGCAAAATATATTGATCCTCACAAATAGGTTCTAGATCAATTGTCCTTTTGAAAATAATATTTACATCTAGAAAGGGCCTCCAAAATTCATTGACTACAAAGGTGCAAATTAATTTCCCCTTAGCCATAGTGATTAGTGGGTGCCTTGTATCTTCAGCAGTTTTGAATCAATGCGAAATATCTTAGGGGCTTTGTATTTTGCTTAACCAAGCATGTCTGTGAAGCAAGGAGGTGCCGAAGTTGGTGCAGCCCATTATTTTAGCACATTAGCAGATGGAGAAAACGGAGTCACAAACCAGTTGGGTGAGTTGGCTAAAACCATAGCATCTAATGTGATTACTGCAATCCCCAAATAGAGTTCTCAACTCCCACATCCCATCTGTTCCTTCAAGAGACTTTGGGAGCCAAGTATCTGTTCCTTTGTAAGAAGAATCTACTGGCTCTATTAGTAGGGACAGAGCTGGCCCCAGCAGAGTTTGCCTTGACTTCCCCACCCCTGCACGTCTTGTTCGCACCACACCCCCACCCTCTTTATCCCCTCCTCTTTGTTTCCAACCATGACTTCTCATCAGCCTTTTGCTGTGATGCTCCCAGGAAGGAGTATGTGTGCACGGTGGTATAAGGAGATCTTTGATGAAGGAAACATTTATTAACCATTTTCTACGTTCTAATCGTAGCTCTGGGGACATCACACCACTTTCTCACTCCAGTCTCACTACAACTTATTGGAGTGGGACGCTATTTTATAATGTATGTACGATTGATTGGATGCTAAATATGCAAATAGATGCTGGTGGGTGGCACGGTGCAATGTTTAATGAGTCAGAAATAAAATAACTGGGCTCTGGCTTCAGCCGTGGCCAGCAAACTTGTGCAACCTTGGTGAATGCATGATTTTTGGATGACCACTAAGACTGCTGACCCTAAAATGATAGGAGAAGGTGATGGAAATGACAATTAAGGTGAGAAAGAGCAATGGTTCTCTCAAGGAAGATTGCGTTTGCAAGATGGCTGCTTTTCATCCTGGCCCATCGAAGCCAGTGTTCCCAACCCTGGCCATAAATCACAGTCACACACCCCCTGCTGCCATCCTCAGAGCACTGACAATTTTCAATAAGAAGCCTGATGATTCCAGGGTTGCCCTGGGTTTCTCCAGTCTCTCTGTATACATACTTCTAATTCTAGTTCAGAAACACTGCGGTGTACTGAGGAATTCCAGACGACAAGGAAAGATAATTGACAGAAAAGAAGCTTCCCCGAGATTCTTTAAATCACACTGTTTGGTCTCAGTGTGAGGCTGGACCTGTCCATGAGAAGCATGCTTGTATTGGGGAGAGATTGGGAGAGATGGAAGAGTATTGATTATAGGTCACAAATGGAGTGCTGTCTGTGAGATTAGGCTTCATTTACTTTGATTTCATACAGATCTTTTTATTTTGCTTCTAATTCAACCTGGATGGACGTTCACATCTTTCCTTAAAGAACACTCATGAAAGATAATAAAATAGTCTGGCTCCCAGAACCATCTGACCCCACCAACTCTAAGATGAAACAACAGAGGCAGTCGCAGTGTCTGATTTTGTCTTTTGAGCTAATTAAGCATCCTGTGGGATGCACCAAGGCCAGGATGTGATTCTGCCTAAAGGAATGGACAGTCACTAAGGATGAATGATTTTGGGTCTCTGGACAGTATTAATCCGGTCGTATTCAGATAAACATATCTGGTGTTCAAAAATGCTTTCTCTCGTCTAAACCAGGCAGCTACTTTAAGCTGGAAATCTCCAAACTAAAATTCTGCTTTGTAATTTCATGACTTTCTAGGATGTAACAGATGCTTGGCTTCATTCAACCGGTATTTAGAACTTTCTTTTGTTGGAAATCCAAAAAAAAAAAGCAACAACAGACAAACCTGAATCTTGAATTGCTTTCATGCTTGAACTCTTATTTTTAGTGATCTTGGGTATTAGTTGGACCTGATTGAAAATGACTCAGTTGGTAGTTTTGAAGGATTCCACCTTTTATATTTCACCCCTGAAGTCTTATATCAGAGAAGAAATTTTATCTAATAATCCTGTCAAAAATTAACAAAGAAAAAGTTAGTGATCCTGCTCCCATCCCCTTCCAGTGTTTTTTTGTTTGATACCATTGTGTTTTGGGAAAAATCAAGATGAATGAAAAATACCTGCTGCTTTTCAGAATGGGTCTCTACACATGCTTGGCTTTTAGATCTATCAAAGAATAAACCTGTAATTTCACTGCTTGTAGTTTGAACCTACAAGTTACAAATGAAAGTCAAAATTCCTATGGTAGGCATTTTGTTTGGCTGTCAGGTAGCTCATTTTGCTGCCATTTCCTATTTTTTTTTAAACATTCTCTTTACATAAATAAAATGTTACACTGAGAAATGAAATACTTGAACAAAAACACATGATGAGGTGTACCAAAGAGTACTTATATTATTCATTTCAAGTGGTTGGTTGATGCAGAATCTTCATGGACTATTTTAGTGTTAAGAATATTACTAAGGTCATCAACTGAGTAAGGAAATAAAATTCCTCTTGGTCAAGGGTCAGTTTTCATCATTAAATGGCTTTTGAATCTTTGTTAGGAACACATAATAGCAAAATGGGATTTAAAAGAGATCTTGGTAATGATTTTCCCTTGGTTTCTCCTTTAAGTAAACTGGTCATGGAATTGCAGCTCTAGAAAGAACTTCAGAAGAAAGTGAGGGTAACCTTACCCTGGGTTACACAGTTTGCTCTTTACAGACCTAGTTTAGACCCTAATCTGCTGTCTTCCAGCCATGACATCTTTCGGAGGACTATGCTTTTCTACATAGACATGGAACCAGACTTTTCCAGTCCCTATATGAAATTGCTTTATCCTAGTTGGCCCATTCCAATATTATCCAGTAAATTATTATTTCAAGATTCTAATTTTACTGTAGTGACTCCAGGAAGCCTTAAGATACAACTCTAAAAAGTGACCAACGTAAGTTATTTTGCAAAAATTTCAGTTGGTTAGAGAACATATGACAAGGAACCAGGTTTTTTGGTTTGAACCCCGTACAATGCCAGTTGGTCTTCTCTTTTGTGGCTACAATGGCTACCCATAACTTGTGAAAATATGAACCGAGTACCTACCTCTCCTCAATTTATCATGAGTAAATCACACCCAATTCAAAGATCATCTTCGGCTAACCCTGGGCCAGTTGTACCATGTAAACTTACAGAGAACACTCATTCTCAAAGAATTTATGTCATTGCTTTTAGTTTCAGGACTGGAACTAAAACTTAGGTCTTTTATTCTCTGTCCAGTGAACTTTCCATTACAGTCTAAAACCTTCTAAGGACTCCAGAAGGAGTAAAACTGGCCAAGTCTCCTCAGTCACGTTTTCCCGAGTGGAATGCAGATATCTCAGTGCTGCAGAAATTCCATGAAAGGTGTCCTAACTTGAGGTACTCAACACAGTCACTGAATCCTAGTAGACCCCGTGTTTACTTCTGAAAACCAACACCATGTTTACTTGACTTCAAGGAGCCAGGAGGGTTGGGACAGAAAGGAATAGGGAGAAACAGAGAACAAAACAAAACATCAGGGCTTTCCAACATTCTGAGTCACATTTGGGGTTGTAAAATGACTTATAGCCCTGAAAATGTTGGCAGAACATTCAGCATAGATCATGCACTTCAGGAACATGATGCAAATGCTTTCTGGCTCACGATTACAGGCTAGTACTTTCCTAGCCTCTATTGCAGTTCCAAATAATTCACTGTGCTCGCTTTCCGAACTAAGTTCCTCAGATTGATTAAAGAAAGCCTCCCCAAAGCATGCCTTCCACTTGGTATATGACTTTGCTATTTCTCGCATGACTGATGTGACCCTCTGTTCTTGCACGGAGATTTACAGAATGTTTGTGCAAACGCACATGATCTTCATTTCCTGGATTCTTCTCAGCATACGCATGCATTACAATGGGATCAAATTGGCTAGGGCGAGGCCCAGTCAATGCTTTAAGCCGATTTTATGTTTGACTATGTGGTAAACCACAGATCAACCATGTCCTCTGATTTGACCAAAAAGTCAACCGAAAGAGGAATCAGACTAGGGGTGATTCAGCTGTAAAGACAGATTTTCTTGACCATATGGAAAATCCACAGCTTTATTCTATAGTAGGAGTTACGTATGTTTATTTGTAGCAGTATATTTAGGAGGATGGAAATGAAACAGTGATATGAAATGTACATATTCAAAGCGAGACATCAAGAATATTTTAATTTTTATATAAGGTTATCAACATCAGTAATTATTCATTTGAACACAATGTTTGTATTAACAGTGAAGAAGTGAGTTATGCTTCTTTGACTATCTTTCTCCTATGATCTGATGGCGACTTCTGTGTTGCTAACTGATTGGATGCTGGCTAGAACAGGCAGGTCATTCTAGTTAAATCTATTAGAATGGTTTCTTCATAGAAAGGATAGCTAATTCAATACATATTCTTTCCTAAGTATATTTCTTGACTTACTCATCATAACTTATATAATAATTCTGAGAATTATTGCTACCACTACCTATAATAATTCTGAAAATTATTGCTATTACTACTGCTATTATGAAGAATCATAGAGGTCATTTTGTCTCCAGGAGATAAACATACTGTACACTGCATTTAATAATTTCAACATGGTTTTATCTTTTTGGTCATGCCTTTGTAGCCATCAACTTCTTTTTGACCATCGCATTGGATCCATTAATTCCTGGTGAATCACAGCAAAAATCCTGATTATATAGTGCCTTAAGCTAATTTGCTTTCCTTTGTGAGAGTTAGTTATTTGTAAATCTTCTAAACAACAGTTTAATTTTATCTCTCTTTGAAGCATCCCAACTTTTATCATTTCTATTATAAATCATATTAATTTTATAATTCAAAGTTTTTTTTTAAAGTACAATGTATGTGTGTTTGTGTGTGTGTGTGTGTGTGTGTGTGTGTGTGTGTGTGTGTGTGAAAATACCTTAGATATTTCTCCCTTACTCAGTGTGCGTTTAGGCATGAAGAGATAGGGCCACTTTCTGTTGTAGACTATTAGAGAAAAGACATTTATCCTTATTTTATTTGGAGAGTGGATTTTTTTTAAGTAAAATGTTCCAAGTTTTTGTTTAAGCTAGTAGTGCCATTCTGGTGATGGGATTAGTGATGAAACTTACTTTTGTGATAATTAGCCCCTTTTCCTCCTTCACTCTCCCCAAATAAGAAGAGAGTTTAGATTGAAATGCACCCCAAGAGGCAGAAGACAGTGGCCCCAAGGTAAAAAGCAACTCGAACCTTCATCTAAGGCTGCTTTCTCCGCTGTTCATTCATTTTGTGGCTTGAATGAAGAATGCATTGCCTAGATTTGCAAAATATATGGAAAATAATTCTACTTCCAGTTCATTGTCCTCTTGGCTATTTTTCTCATTTTGAAGCTGCATGGAGCTATTTTTGGCCTTCTCAGTACGCTTAACATTGCTTTAAAACAGATTTAAGTCTCCCTACAAGACTGCATTTCCAATTCTCCATCCAACAGAGCAGTACCCTATTAAAGTTCTACCAGGTGTTTCAATAGGCACACATTTATATGACTCTTCCTTTAGTTAGAAATAATAGAAAATGAAATTGAAGATTTATGGTTGCAGTGTGATTTGATGAAAATGCTGGTATAAGAACAGCTTTATGACTACTTGGCAAAGATACAAATGAAATCCAAAATATTTCGGAGCATAGACGTGTATAGTCCTTCTTTGTGCCTTTCTAGGTCCTTGATGTGCACAGTCGCATGTTTCAGCGACAACTCCAAATCCCCCAAAGAATACCAGTGAGGAAAAGACAGAGAAAGGGGTCTGTAAATTATCCACCCATGGTTTATCCATTTTGTGGCTCGTTTGTGACAAGTTGTTGAAAACAAAAGACCGGCTCCTAAATAGCTCTCAGGTAGAGTTCTGTGGCACCTGCCTGCTTTTTTTTTAGAAATGTATGTATGCTCACCAAGTGTCAATCAACAAAAAACAGCTAAAAATTGTGTTAGGAAAAAAAGTATCTCCCTTCAGCATTGGAGAGGGGGACTTATTGCCACCAGTATAATACATTTATTAATTTGTGAAAAATCTCATCACCAAGTCTAAAGTTTGGGACACAATGGACACTCAACAAATCTTTGTGAAATGAAAGAATATTGACATAAATATAAAGAATTATCAAGCTGAGCTCGGTGGCTCACACCTGTAATCTCAGCACTTTGGGAGGCAGAGGTGAGAGGATTGCTTGAGCCCAGGGGTTCAAGACTAGGCTGGGCAACTTGGTGAGACCTTATTTCTATAATAAATCAAAAAATTAGCTGGGTGTGGTGGGTGTGCTTGTAGTTCTAGCTACTTGGAAGGCTGAGGCAGAAGGACCGCCTGAGCCCAGCAGGTTGTGACTGCGCTGGCTGTGATCATGCCTCTGCACTACAGCCTGGGTGACAGAGTGAAGTTCTGACTCAAAAACAAAAGAAAAAGAAAAAACAAAATTTTTTTTTTTGGATTCCGTTCAGTTATGGAATCTGCTGTCTTTGACTTATTCAGACCACAATACTATTCTAAGCAACTCAGTTCTATTGGAAAGTGATGGGGTTCCTATTGTGTGCATGCAGTGTGATTCTTTATTGGAAATGGACACGGATAAGAGTGAGCCCCAGTATTCCAGGACCACAGACCTGAAACCAGGACTCAGTGACTTTGTAAAACTGTGCATGGTCAGTAGGGGCTTAAGAAATTCAAGAAAGACCCAGGTACACAGCTTGTCTCAGTGAGTGCAGCCACCATTTATGGAAGAAAGAAACCAAATGCTTACACCCAACTGCTCTCGAGAGAATGCAAATATGGAAGCTAAGATTGTTTTTAGTTTGTAAGACAGAATAGAACACAGATGGGCCATTCCTTAAATTTATAATGCAGTCAATTAGACATTTAAAAGGTTGAAGGCAGAATGTTTGGAAGAAAAACCAACTGCAGTTTAAGCGTGCCGCATTTCAGAATGTTCATCCCTGGTCTGGCGCTACAGAAATGGTGACTCTTTTACACTTAACTACACACACACACACACACACACACACACACACACACACACACACACACTTAACTATACACACACACACACATTTTGTGCTGTAGAAGACTTGGGTTATCAAAAGTTCTTCATGATTCCCGATTAAATCCCGTAACCCCACTGAAGATGTACTACAATTTTTACAGCACCATTAAAATCCACCTTTAAACCTTCTCTTGCTACAGTTTCCAATCCTGCTTTCTCTCCTGAGGCAGCAACAACTTTAACTGACTTTCTCTATTTCTCTCCATATCCCCCCCCGCCTTTTTTTTTTTTTTTTTTTTTTTTGCGATTTGGGTTGAAGCACTGTGTAGAGGCTGGGATTACCTTTCATGGGATGTGAGCAGGGAAAGTAAAACCCTATTTGGTTGTAAAGAATGAAGAAGACAGGGAATTCTAAAACCAGTATGTTGGCTGAACTTCTGGAGCCAACAGAGCCCTCTAAAAATGGAAGAACTATAGTTCTTCTCCTTTCTCCTAGTCAGTTGCTGCTCTGGCCTGTGGAAGGCCAATTCCTCCTCTTCCAGAATGTCTTCCTAGATCTTTCTAACACTGGAGTCAGACTTTCTGGATCCTAATGTTGGCTCTATCCCTTACTAGCTACATGGCTGTGGGTAGGTTGCTTCATCTGTGTTTCAGCGTGCTCATCTGTAAAATGGGAGTATAAATAAGACATATTTCATAGAAATAATACAACTTTTACAAAAGATTTACATGAGCAACTGTATTTGGAATGTTTAATGTGGCACCATAGCATATGTTCTATTGGCTTGCTTTTGTTAGTTTATATGTTGAACTCGACATAAAGTCCTTGGAGAAGAGGATCTGTGTCTAAAAACATTTAAAAATTTCTTCTCAACTTTTCTTTCCATGTGAAATAAATGTATTGCTTTTCTACATTATTATTCGGTCTGTCTCTTTTTTCTGTATCCATCATCTCCCAAAGTTCTGCACCCAGATTTCATGCCTCCTCTCACACTTTGGGTTTTTATTTGTTTCCATGGCTACCAATCTCGCCACCATGCAGGTAACTTCCACGTCTCTGTTTTGATCCAAATTATATCTTTAAAGAATACGATAAGCAAAAATTATTTTAGTCTTTGCAATCAAAAGAATAAAAAGTAGTAGGGCAGCCGGGCTCGGTGGCTCAGCCTGTAATCCCATGCCTTTGGGAGGCTGAGGTGAGTGGATTGCCTGAGCCCGCGGGTTTGAGACCCATCTGGGCAGCGAGACCTCATCTCTACAATAAATCAAAAATCAGCCGGGCGTGGTAGCACATGCCTGTAGTTCCGGCTACTCGGAAGGCTGAGGCGGAAGGATCACCGGAGCCCAGCATGTCGAGGCTGCGGTGGCTGGGAGCGGCCACTGCACTCCAGTCTGGGTGACAGAGTGAGGCTCCAACTCAAAAGAAAAAAAAAAAAAGTAGAAGGGCATCAGATGCACATGTTACAAACCATCCTGTGGTCTTCAAAATCACTTCAGAGATAGATCGGGCTCAGAGGAAGTTGGTTTAAAAAT
Source organism: Cephalopachus bancanus (assembly GCA_027257055.1). NCBI lineage: Eukaryota > Metazoa > Chordata > Mammalia > Primates > Tarsiidae > Cephalopachus > Cephalopachus bancanus. The sequence goes on from JAPVLO010000027.1 coordinate 6,931,274, forward strand.
AGATTTCAGTAAGTGACTCCCTACAAATGCCAAATGAGAAAATAATTTTTAAGCGAAAGCTTACGATGCAAAATCCTGTTCAGTCCAATCAGAAGCCAGTTTTCTCTTTTGGAGCATCCTTTCCTGGGATGCATGAATTACTCTGCATTTTCCTGATGATAGGGTTGCGAGTGTCCATTAGCTCCGACCGTATTAACTGGTAATAACTGGTAAGCCTACAGTAGCACATTTATGCAGAAGGGCAACATGAAGGCATGCAAAGAAAAGGGGCAAAGACTCAATAATAAACAACAGAAAAAAGAATAAAAGACATGTCACAGGTGGTTTGACAGCAAACAGCAGAGTGATGACCTTTTCACCCTTTTAAGGCGTATTTTCCGTTTTCTCCTTTGTGCCCTTATCAGCTTCAAAGCTAATGTTTCTCCGACTGTCAACGCCCATATTTTTACAGTCTTGATGGGCACGCTTAATGCTATCAACTGGAATTCAGGAAGATAATAAACTCTTTATAATACGACTTTGTCTGCTGCTAGTAAACGTAGAGATTGTTAATATTTATTGAGTACATATTCTGAGCCAAACATTAGTGTTGATTGCTTTTAAAGTACCACCTCATTTAATCTTCTCAGTAAACCTAAAGGAATATGCTACATTTTATCTTCATTTTATAGGTAAGGGACTTGAATCTCAGAGACACCAAGTGACAGGCTCTGGTCACAGTTTATAAGAGGCAGAGCCAGAATTCCAATTTAAGTCTCATCAAAAGCCATCACTCTAAATGACTTCTCTTTAGTATTCTTACAATTTATACTAGTTAATCATTCTCATTTATATACCAGTACATTTAAAAATCAGGCCCAAAAATGGGCATAAGGGAAGAAAGAAGAGTGAAAGTCTGAATTATTCACAAACTAGAAAATCAGCCCAGGATTTGTCAAAAGTTGGCGTAATCCCATAGATTGCTCAGGTTACCTGAGTGCTTTAGTTTTAGTTATCAACTTTAAGTAGGGTGCTTGGAATATACATACACATTCACAACAAGTCACACAGATATGCACAGCTTTATAACTATATGCATACGTACTGTGATTCTGTAACTAGAATCAGGTGACCAATAACCAATGTGCTATGAAGTCAGAAACCCAGGTTCTTCACCATGCCCCATTGCAGGAGGTGAGGCCTTTGTCACGGCGACTAGACTTTTGTGTCTCCTTGTTGATTTTTATGTCTACACAACATAAATCGTGGCCCTCGTACATAACCTGTTGCCAAGTCCCTAACGAACTGTGGTAAAAGTTTTTTCAAAAGACCCCCTGAAGAAAGAATGAGTGATATAAATCTACCAAGGGACTTTCCCAAGGAGAAACATGTAATAAAAGTGTTCATATCTTACTAATGCCTACTTGAGCTTCTAGAATGCAACCTTTGGCCACATCAGCATCTCATCCTAAAAATTTAGGTGAGGTACAAGATTTGAAGTGTAGTGTCTTAGAAGTGCTCTGTCTCTTCAGGACCCCTGCTCTGGACACAGGCTCATATCAGTTTAAGAGAAAGTATTATTTGAAATGCTTTTTAATCCAGGTACCAAAGGGTTCCTTTTAAACTAGAAAACACTGTATTGACAAATGATTTACATTTTGCACAAAAAGGTAACCTCCTTAGATATGATTCATTAAATTAAAGGGCTCATGCCTGGGACTTATCGAGAAATAACATTTAGGAGTCAATTCTAGATACCATCTTCTTTTGGAAGGCACTGAGAAATATTTAAAAGAAAATATGTATTTGGACAAATGTGTGGTTTTATCGATAGTCAAGTGTTAGGGTCATTAGAACAAGCACTTGAGGAAGATTACAAGACCTTGCACGGATGGCAGGAAAGGCCCAGGGGTCAGTGCACTCGAAACATGATCTTGTTAAAGTTGTTGCATTTCATTACTTTCATTTGTCCCATCTTAACATTAACTTGGAATCAACTACAAGGAGCTTTTAGAGATGTCTTAGAGATTTTTTTCTTACACACTGGTCCTTAACAGTTAATTATAATTACTATGTAACATCGAAAGGTCATTATAGAAAACGTTCTCTTAGTCATGAGGGTTTTTTTCCCCATGCCACATTTGTGCTTGCCTAGAAGAGATTTGAAAGGGTGGTTTGTCGTTTTCATTCAATAAACATAAACCTTTGAGCACTCTGTCCACAGCAAGGTGTGCTGCTTGAGTTGACTCTCAGGGACCTTTTGGTATACGAGGCGGGACCCCCCAAATCCAGAATTCATTTATTTGAAAATAATATTTATTTATTTATGTATTTATTCCTACATATTTAAACTTTAGTCATCTTCAAAATACTCTCCTTTTGATGCAATATATCTATCAACATGCTTTTGCTCAAAACAGTTTTTGAACTTGTGAATTATGCCTTTTAGTGCTTCTGCCATTTTTGTTTCGCCTCTTCCACGTTGGCAAAATGTTTCCCTTTGCAGACGTTTTTCAACGAGGGAAGGAAAAAACATCGCTCAGGGTGAGATTAGGTGAATAGGGGCATGGGGGTCATGCCCGTTTTGGTCAAAAACTGCTGAACACTCAGCGTGGTGTGGGCTTGTGCACTGTTAAATCACCTATCATGGTGGGCGATTGTGTTGAAATAATCTCCAAAAAAAAAAAATTCACTGAGGCTGAATGCAGCCTCTCACAACAATGCTAGTTGGTACACTGATGCCAATGGGTTCTTAAAACATTTACCCAGTGGGGAAGACCTGTACTACAAGGGTCCTGCCCTCCAAAAGATAATTTTGGGGTTTTGGGGGGGTCCTTCCTCCTATAGTCCCATTTTAAACTACTTTCATTTTTTAGAATGGTATTGCCAAGGTACCGTTATTCAAGGTCTGTGTGGCCAATTACAAGTTGCTCAACCTGCACAAGCAAATTCTCCAAGTATTGGGCTTCTTATTCTCTTAGGTTGTGTCATTTATCATCTATCTTCTTCCAAAATTTAAGTTATTGGAGATTTGTCTCTTTCTATTATTGATTAGCATGCTCAAAAACTCGGGTTTGGCTTGGGGGTGACTAGGGAATGGAGTTTTATTTGTAATACTTCTAATCTGAGTAGAGCATGCTCTTGGGGATATCAAGCCAGGCGTCTTTAATAGGGAATTCCTAAGGCTTAGTTTTGGGGTTTTGCTAGTGGTTGGTAAATAGGAAAAGTTGGTCTCCTGAGTGAACTTTGAGGAACTGCTGTCGCTTCATGGTTGAGGAGGAAGAAATATCAGTGGGCAGGGTCTGAGAAGAAGTGAGATAATCAGTGCTGAAAACCCACATCCCCAGTTTCCCTGCCACTCTCACATCTTTCAACACTGTGTTGTATCTTAAAGAGAGGAGAAGGTAAGAAATACTCAAGAAGAGGAAGAAAGGACAGCTGAGGCCATGGCTTGCCTTCCCTCTTAGAGTTGGGTGAAGGGCAGACACAGAGGTGCTTAGTGGATATCCACCTGGAGGACTTCCAACTTCTTAAAACAGGAGGTTGTTCAGTGGCTCAAGAGGACCCCAAACTCCATCCACTGTGTCCCTATATACTTTGTAATATGAAACTGTCTGCTACTCCTGACCTACCTATGCTTTTTGCAGTAGCAACAATCTCCCGCACAGATTGTTGCCTACCCACCACGGCAAAGCAGGCCCAAGCCTCTCACACACAGCGTTCTCTGAAAGGACACCAAGCCACATACGCAATTCTGAGACAAAGCAGGTAGTGGGTGGACTGCCCCGCAGCCATGTTCTAACTCCAGGAAAGTGAACATTCAATTTCTTAAATGCCTCTTAGAAAGTGAACATTGTAACAAAGCCTTAAATTTGGTATTTCTAGTTTGTTTGTTTTTTTTAATAGGTAGAGGTTAGAATCCCTTCTCAAATTCCAAAGCCTGACTTTTTCACCAAATTCTATCCTATTCGCCTCAGTACCCACTACAGCCACATGGAGCAAGAAGGATGGTTTTTCTGAATTACTTTCAGTGTGTCCTTATCACATCTTTCAGCCATTCTGGCTAACATCATGGTTAAATTATGTGTACCTCGTGTAACCTTTAAAGTGAAGCTTCCTGCTGTACTCACTTCTAGTTCCTTTCTATGTCAGGGCTTAGCTTTGGGCCCTCAGACCTTTAGATTTTCCACAGACAGCTTTTAAGTGGCTTGTACACATCCTGAAATTGCAGGGATAATTTTGTGTAACACACGTTTTCATGGGGAGATGGTCCATGGTTTGTGTCCTTTTAAGAACTAATGACCTAGTTGGTCAATAGTTCAAGATCCTTTGCCTTCTATACTGGCATGTCTAGAAGCTGCTCTGTCTGGGATAAGCTCAAGACAAGAGGTTCCAACCACTGTTAGGCTGTCTAGGCCAGTCTCTCAAATGTCCTAGCATGAGCAACCAGTCTACCCTCTGAAATGTCTTCTGCCTGAAAGACTTTCTGGCCTCCTTTGGGAGGAAGAGATGGATTATTCTAGTTCCTCCAGAGTCCTGTGAATGAAGGGTTGAGAGAATTCCTAAAACAACTGACTTGGTACCCAAAACTCTCCCTGTCATAGTTCTATAGTACTTAGCAAAGTTGTATCTCTCTTTCCTTCCTGCCTGATGAACCTAGGTTCTCATGTGAATCTGACACATCCTTGTTTGGATCAGTCTCGAATTGTTGCTCCCTCCTAGAGGAAGCAAAGTTCATCTTTCTTCTCATTGGCTGACTTTGGTCTTCTCTGCTTCCGGGCACTTCCCTGAGGTTAGCCTCTTCCAAAGGAGGCCTCTTATGGGATGACCAGAGCTTCTTTTGACATTGTTCAGTCTCATGCCTGAGTAAGGGTGGTTGGAACTAAACTCACAGTGTCTGTCCAATGGGTACCCATAAGACTACACTCCCACAGAAATAATCATTTTTCAGGCCACGTGTGGTGGCTTACTTCTGCAATCCTAGCAGCTTGAGAGGCCAAGACAGGGCTTTGAGACCCACCTGGGTAACATAGTCCTTATAAAAAAAAAATGAAAAATTAGTAGAGTGTGGTGGCACATGCCTGTAGTCCCAGATGCTTGGGAGCCTGAGGTGGGAGGATCATATGAGCCCAGGAGGACAAGGCTGTGGTAAGTCAGGTTCCTGGCCACTGCACTTCCACCTGAACAACAGCATGAGGTCCCGACTTGAAACAAACAAACAAATCCCCCAAAATAATTTTCAATCTCAAATATAAATAATTTTTCCTTTTAAATAAGCTTCTCTTCCTCTATTAAGTGTATAAGTTGGAAGCAGTCCACTCACCTAAGCTAGAAAATCTGGATTTCTCCACATAAATCAATTCATAGAGTTCTACATATAATCAAATTCATTGTTCTGCCAACGTTAACACCAAAATATTTCTAAAACCTATTCTCTCTTCTCTACCAATGATTATTGCCTATTTCAGTCTTGTATTACCTCTCACTTGAACTTCTGTATCTGAATCCTAACTGCGGCCAGGTCGTGACCTGCAAATACATAGTAAAAATAATGATACAGTCATGATGGCTAATGCTTCATAGGTGCTTATCACAAGGTTTAGACTATACTCAAGCATTTTACATGCCTCATTACGTGTAAACCTATGGGGTATAGATTTGGTGTTATCGTTTCTACTTAACAGATGCAAACACTGAGGCTTGTAGAGGTCACAGACCTTTCTCAAAGTCTTTATTTATTTATTTATTTATTCTTTTAGTTGGAGTCTCACTCTGTCACCCAGGTGGAGTGCAGTGGCATGTTCACAGCTACCACACCATTGACCTGCTGGGCTCAGGGGATACTGCTGCCTCAACCTTCCAAGTAGCTGGAGCTACTGATGCGTGCCACCATGGCTGGCTAATTTTTTTCTAATTTTGTTTTTTTACTTATTGTAGAGAGGAGGTCTCATCAAGTTGTCCAGGCTGGCCTCGAACTCCTGGGCTCAGGCAATCCTCTTTCCTCTGCCTTCTAATGTGCTGGGATTATAGGTATGAGCCACTGCCCCTGGCTAAAGTCTCATGTTTATAATGTAGCGGAACCATATCCAGATCTGTCATCAGAGAATAAACTTTCATAGCAGAATCAATAATTTATCTGAAATCATAGTTGCCTGGTGGTCCATTAAAATATAAATCCCCCTGTTTGAAAGGGTTTAACAGTTTCCATTTCCTTAGCATGACACTCAAGGTCTTCTATCACCTTCCCTTTTGTGGTAGATTGTTAAAAATAATGGTTTGCGAATTATCACACCTCCCTACATCCATACCCTTGAGATCTCCTACACATAGATGTTGGGCTTGGCACCTGACTTGCTTTGGCCAATGAGGACATTAGAAAGTATCATGCAAGTGAAGGCTTGAAAGGTATTTGGCATTGGGTTTGCGCTCTCTCTTGGCTCTCAGGATGCCATTTGGCCTCTATGAATGCAAGGTTAGCTTCCTTGAGGATGAGAGACCACATGACGTCACTCCAGTCATCCTAGCAGAGGCCTCAGGTGTGTGAGAAGATTGTTCTAGACCATCTATTTCTGGCCAAGCTGGTCCAGACCAAAAGAGCTGCCCAGATCACCCGTAGAATCATGAATAAGTAACATGGTTGTTATTTTAAGCCACCGAGTTTGAGAGTGATTTGTTTCACAGCAAAAAACCAACAGATGCACCTGCCTGCCCGCCTACCTTCCCCTTCACCGCTCCTGGCTCACTATTTCACTTCCTAACAATAGCATCACTCTTTTTGACCTATGATTTCGGCCTCTTTGCCTGCGTTCCTGCTGAGACCTCTGCTGGGAAAGTCCTTCCTCTCAGCCTGACTAACTTTGAATCATCCTTTGCTATTTAGATTTGTATCTCTTTATTTCTCCCTGAATGCTTCACTTCTAGCACTCCCCCATGACCCTCTGTGCTGGGTTAGATAGAAAGCCCTTCTGAACATTCTCAAAATCCCCATCCACACACTTCCACATGGTTTCACAATGGCCCATTCGTGGGTCTACACTCTTGCTAGAATCTGAGGGTTTTGAAGATACCCCAACACCCCTATGCTTTGTCCTCTCTTTTGCCCCCAGCCTCTAGTAGAGTGGCTGGCACTTAGTAGCAGCCAATAAAATGTGTTGAGTGGATGAATGAACAAATGAATGAAAAAATAAAATCTGTGTAATGTTGTTTGTAACTAGCTAGGGAACTCCCCCAATCAGCATATATTGGCTTATTTGAATACTCTAATTCAACTTATATATATATATGTGTATATATATATATATATATATATATATATATTATATATATATATATATGTATATATATAAATTTGTCTTGCTTTATAAGACATGAACTCTGCAAGAAAAACACAACAGTTGTGAATAACCAGCAGAGTAGGAATGATACAGGGGATTAGGAGGTGCTGAACGCATCCTGTAGAAAGTAGGTTTGACCTAGATGATTTTTCACTTCTTCGAGTGTTCAAAATAGAAATTGGAATCTGTTTTCTAACAGGTTTCCTATAACTGGGTAGAAAAAGGAAAAAGATGTTCTCTTCTTTTTCCATTCCAAATCTCCTAGTGCCATCGTAAAACTTACCCTGAGACAGAGTTGATAAACTGACAGATAGTATCAAATGTCAGCCTGGGCTTGGTTTCCATCCCAAGGCTCCTGGGAACAGCATATGAACAGATTGTTCCTGCCAGAGTATCTCATTATTTTAAGCAAATTGAATTTCTCATTGACTATGTTGAAAGGTTGTACGCTCGTTATAATTACCGGTTTTACTTAATTTCCTTTTATAAATAGGTCGGTACTCTGTACTTGAAAGTAGTATGTTGATTACTGATTTTTTTTTTTCTTTTAGCCTCAGGGACTGTTTAGTGCAGAAACTGCTGACTGAGTGAATTTAATGAAACAAATACATATCCAATTACAAGAGGGTGTGTGTTCTCACATGAGAACACACACAGGCATGAAGGTAGCAGACACACACCAAGGTGGGGAGATACGCCTTACAGTGAACGCAGGAGAGGCTTCGAGTTCCAGGCTCATGGAATGGGCACAGCAGAGCTACTGGGAAGCAAAGCAGTCCCTGGCTGTGGGGACTGAGAAACTGGGCACTGTCTGTCCTGTCCCCGCTGAAGAGTCATCCCCTCTCTCTGAATTGCCACAGATTTCTATTCGTGCAAAATCTTTGTCCTAATGAAAGTCAGGGTCTTCACAAAGTGAAAATATGTTATCTGGAAAGGAAACGAATCAAACTGCCATATCGACAGTAATTTTTAGTTAAAATGTGTTTTTTGCTAGTCCCAATTATAAAGGTAATACCTTTTTGTTTTGATCAAAACAATTAGAAAATGAAGAAATCTAAGAAAGAAAATAATAAAAATTACCAACAATCCTACCACCCAGAGATAACCACTTAATATTTCTCATACTTAAAAAAATTATCCATGTGTATTTATGTATACAAATCTGTTCATTATTTGTACAATTTTGTATATTTTTCACTAATATTAATATGTTGAAAGCATAGTCCAGTCCCATGTTATCTACCCTTGTAAACGTAACTTTTAATAATTAGACATTATTCCATAGTGTGAGTAGACTGTACCAGTTTCAATCATTCCATTATTGTTATTAAATGTTTCATTTTATTTAAAATAATTTTTATTTTATAAATAATCATTTTTATATTTTTATATTATAAATTATTTTTATATTATAAATCATTTTTATATTATAAATAATGCAATATTGAATGTTCCTGTAATTAGTTTTTCTGCATATCTTTTGAATAAATTCAAATAAATGAACTTCTGGGTCAGGGGTTTGGGCTCTTCTATGTTTTAACATAGATAATGAAATTGCTTTTTTAGATATTTATGCTCGCTCCACAATATATGTCTGTATGATTTATCATATTCTTGTGATCACTAAAAGTTAAATAATTAAAAATATTGTCAATATGATAAGTGAACAAGTCTACCTTATTGATTTAACTTGCATTTCTTTTGTGCTTAGTAGGGATAAGCAATTTTATTTGTCTGCGATAGCAATTTAACATGTATGCATTTTGCCCTAAAAGGGAACAGGATTTGAAAGAATGGGCAACAGATTAGGAAGTTTTGATGGAAAATGGTAAGAAAAGAAAGAAATGCCCAGAGCCTAGATTTTAGCAAAAGGCTCAGTTGAGGAACTGGTAATGATTCTGACTGAACTGATTAGGGAAGGGCCTGACTTTGGTATTTTCTCCCAGCTTTGCAGGTAGATTTAACCCCGAACTGGGCTGAGAACACCTGGTAATGAGTTTTATTAGGAAGGCAGGCCTGTTGGGCTGCCAAGGTGGGATATCAAGAGGCCTGGAAGACAGAAGGGGAAGGCGTTGGCCCCCTTCAGAGATGACGGTAGGAACAGGGCAAGAAGGCTACCAAAAGGGAATCAGAGATGAAATAGCTTAGTGCGATTCTGCCTGTGAGTATACTACCGACTCTCTATTTGGGGATGAAAATTCTGTCTATTATTAGACAACTTACTCTCCAGTTGGGGCTGACAATTCAGTTTGTGAGTTGTTCTGGTTCCTGGTCTTTCTTGCTCCAGGGTGAGTTTTAGACACACTTTCTTATTCATAAGCACATCTATGAAATGTTAAAAAAAATGGTAAAATGGAGGGCTGGGGATTATCTGTGGATTTCAAATAGTCAATCTTTTCTTGATTCCTGTTGCCACAGAAAATAACAAATTAACTATAAGAAGATTTTTCTTCTCATCCCACCATCCCAAATAAAGATAATACTAAGTGTGTATGTGTGTGTGTGTGTGTGTGTGTGTGTGTCTGAGTATGTTGCTGGTGTGTCACATCTTGGGGCAGTACATGTTTCTGCAGCCTTGGAGGTAAATAAACCTCCAAAACAGCTCCTCTATGGAGCTGAAGGAAGATTCCTGAGCTGCCCAGGAAGGCTAGCTGTCAGGATTGAAAAGCTGGCTAGCCATTCCTTCTAGGATGTCAAGGATACTGCTTTTAGTGTCTGAGGAAGGTTTAGGACCTTAACCAGCATTTTTGTTTTGAGTTGGAGTCTCACTCCGTCACCCCGGTTGGAGGGCAGTGGCACGCTAATGGTCATCGCAGCCTCGACCTGCTGGGCTCAGACTATCCTTCCACCTCAGCCTTCCAAGTAGCTGGAACTACAGGTGTGTGCCACTACACCTGGCTAAGCCAGCATTCTGTGACTGATTGTATGAATGACGTGTGAGAACTCATCTAATCTCTCTGGGTCTTGTGACTTTCTCATGGGTACCGTGAAGACAGTGATTCACGTCCTCTCGTGTGGGGGAAAGGACATGTTCTGATTCCCAGCTTGGCCAGATGCTAGCTCCTGGCCTTGAATGAATCACTTAGCACCTATAGTCTCAGTTTCATATTCTCTCAAACGGGATTAACAGCACCAACCTCAACTACCTAATGCAGATGTGGAATCGTGTAGGGATCAAGTAAGTTAACGTGCACAAAAACACCAAGGAGTGGTTGAAGTGGCATTTCAGTGTAAAGGGGTGGTGCTCTGCTAATACTGGCATCCACACCAGAATGGGATCAGGAAATATGCTTCAGAAGCAGGTGATCAAAGTCTGGAATACCTTGAGCATAGCCCTAGGATTTGTCGTTCCATTAATGGCTTTGAGGTAAGATTGCTTATCCTTTTTAACCCTGGCCTCTTTTGATAATGGAAAAAAAATCTCACATTTTTTAATGCCCTCTGAAATATCAGTTCATTCACTAGCAGGGCCAAACTTGAATCACCTACAACCCCTCAAAGAGGCCCCCGCTTGCTAGTCTGGTTCACCCCATGGCCATATTGAGTGTGGTTGCTCCAAGGTAAATCCTGAGACAACGGCCAAGTTCTCCTCAGATACTTCTTGGTAATCCCAACGTGGCTCAATCACACTGTGCCCTTTGGACCAACCTCACATTCACAGAATGCCAGAGCTACTGGGTTCATCTGAGCCTCAGAGGAGCAAATGACAGGCCTAGGATTGCTCAGTCAGTGAGGGACAAGTTTGGAGACAGTCATTTGGCTCACTGGCCTGCTTCTTCCTTTTAGGGAAAGTTTTTCTTCGTGGTAATTTCTTTCTCTCTTGTGGCTCCAAGTTCCAAGTATCAGTCCTCTGAAGACACCAGGGTCTGGGATTCACTCTGGGATTTGGGTGAATGGGTCACTCGGCCATCAGTGCATGGAGAGACTGCCAGTTGCAAAACACACACAGTTTTAGGCCTGCTGGTTCAGTTGATGGAAACATTTATGCTTCTTTAACATGTGATCTGTTGTTAGAAAGAGTCAGGTCTTCATCTTCATCTTCAAGACAGAGCAAATATTGTATTAGGTGAAAACAAGGAGCTGAGTGTTCACTAGTTCTTCCTTGTTAACGTGTGCTCGGGCTGGGAAATCTTGTACATTTTTGCCAAGTTTGCAAATATCTACTATTTGCATAACACGTCCTGGACTTTTCCTCACAAAGACCAGAAAGCCATGAGCTGGTTTTCCATATTGGTCAAGCCCTTATTTCTTCTCTTGAATTTAGCTAAGTGAGGCTCTTTGGTAGTAAAATCATGAAGGGGGATTAAAACAAGGAAGGAAAAAAGGGAATTCTTGGACCACAATTCTGGAACTAACCTAGAGAGTTCTGATATTTCTAGCTCTTAGAAAATTAACTTGATAAGAGACAAGGGCAAATTAATCCCTAGAATTTACTTCCCTTTCAATTTGTTTTCACATTTTAGTTTTTACATTAAACATATTTTGCCACAAATGGGACAAAATAATTTGGAAGGTTTTTGAAACCTCTAATTGAGCAGCAAAGACACACCTCTACCGTTCTCATGCTGTTGTTTGGCAGGGGTCTCATGGGACCCTACGTCATTTCACTGAGTGATGGCAAACACAAACACCTTTGGGGTCAGATAGGAACAGATAGGAATGAAATGAGTGGAGCAGGTTGGCTATCATTCAATTGAATGGAGAGACCAAGAAGTGGGATATGCACATCCTATCTACAGTTGTTATGTAAATTTTTTAACAAATCGACACTCAGGATATACGAGGGGGATCCCAGAAAACCCGGAATTTGTTTATACAAAGTTGCATATTTATTCTTACATGTTTAAGTTTCAGCCATCTTCAAAGTACTGTCCATTTGATGCAATACACCTATCGACATGCTTTTTCCACTACTCAAAACAGTTTTTGAACTCATCAATTTGATGCCTTTTAGTGCTTCCGTTGTTTTTTGTTTCACCTCTTCCACATTGGCAAAATGTTCCCCTTTGAGGACTTTTTTCATCCAGGGAAACAACAACAACAACAACAACAACAACATCAACAACAACAACGAAGTCACTAGGGGCAAGACCGGGTGAAGAGAGAGGGTGGGGCACAGGGGTCATGCTGGTTTTGGGTCAAAAACTGATGAACGCTCAGCGTAGTGTGGACAGCTGCATTGTCATGGTGGAAGAACCAGTCACCTGTTTGCCACTACTCAGGATGTTTCTTCCACAATGCAGTTTCTCACAACAATGCTAGCTGGTGTGCTGATGCCAGTGGGTTCCTAGAACACTTACCAGAGGCAAACTTGTACTACAGAGGGCCCACCCTCCAAAAGATAATTCCATTTTGGAGGAATTCCCCCTTATACAAAATGTGTATTTTTCCCTTGAGTGGTCCCTTGCTTTCTCATTCTATTTGGTGATGTGAGCTCCTTTTCCTTCCCTTTTCTCAAACAGAAGGGTGACAAAGTGTTTAAGAACATGGGTGTTAGAATGAGCAATTATTAACTCTGTACTTCAGTTTCTTGTGGCTCAGTTTTGATCATCTGTCAAGGGGCAGATGTGAAGAATGAACAAGGCTTAGATCAGTGTCAGGTACACAAAGCACCGTATGGATATTTTATTATTCATCCGTTATCCATGGGTTAATTCCCAAGCTTTTCTCCTGTTCCAGGTATGGTACTAGCTTCACTGGGAACTCTGACTATGGATCCTATTAAACCCCTTTGCTTAAGGGAATTGGAGAAATGAAGGACTAATAATCTTTTGGCTTTAAAGTGCTGGGTACCTGTGATGAGCTTTTCAAACATTATAAAATATAAGTGATATTATTCTTATTTTTAAATGAGTGCAGAGATGGGATCTGACCTCCTCAGGGGACACGGCCATACACAGCAAGGCTCAGGTTTAAATCAAGACCTGACTCTGGAGTCTGCGGGGGTCTAAAACAGACCTGATGATGGTCTGTGGCCACACCTGTGGAAGATATGCATCTCTTTCTAAGCTGACCCTAGGAGGATTAGAGAATTGAAGCTAACACTACCTTCAGTTCCAAAAAAGGCCTTGTGCCTTTCTAATGCAGAGGTCCAGGCTCCACTACCAATCAATTATAATGGGTGTGAAAAAGAAAAACAGTTCCCAACCTGAGAATGTTCTAGGCTGCCTCAAAGGAGCATTATCACTGGTATTGTAACCACTTTGATTCTACAGATGAGAAATAGCCTTGGATGAGTAGGAGAGGGCACCGCCCACTTCCGGTTTGGCTCACACCTTCTATTTTGCTTACATGATCCAGACTAGCAACCCCATTCTTTCAGAGACCTCCCTGGTCCCTGCATCAATCCACTGGCGCATTTAGGTTTTAGACATTTAGGACAAACTATAAGGCTGTTAAGTTTACTAACCGTCATATACGATCCACTTGTTTCCTCCTGGCTATAAGAACCACTAGAGAAATGTGTTAAAAATGCAGATTCATGGGCCCCCCTCACTAGAAATTCTGATGGTGTAGTGCTGGTGAAGGAATCAGAGATTTGTTTTTTTTTTTTAACAGACTCTGATGTATATTCAGGTTAGGAATCCACAGATCAAACTGACCCTCTTAATTTGAAAGAGAAAGAGATGATGTGATGGGCCCAAATTCACACGGCTAGTTTGTATGAGTTAGATTAGAACTCAGTCCTACTGACTTCCAACAGTTTCCCCCATGATGCTGCATACTTCCTCTGGCAGTGACAAGCTTAAAAGGGGGAACTGGCACAGTCTTTGAGGCCAACACCTTTTAAATTTGCAAATGCTGTTAAATTTAGAATATCACTCAGATTTGAGGAGTAGGGTGTTGCTTAAAATCAACACATGCAGAAGAGCCCCCAAATACAAACATCTTGATATCACCTGAGCAATCCTTAAAACCTATAAATTTCACTTGGCCTGAATTAGAGCACTCTCATAGGGGGTTGACCGTGGGCTTTTTGTTATTCCAGGGTATTCCAGAGTAAAAATAAAAAAATAAAAATAAAAATAGGTGGTAACCAGATTTTAAGAACAGAAAAATCTATTTTCCCTTTTGCAAGGTTGTAGTCTCAAGGGAGAAATAGAATAAGTATAGAGCATGCCTATTTCAGGAAAAGATTAAACAAAGACAGGCAGTGCCTCCGAGTTGTTAGAGACTGGAAACACATGTGGTGGAGAAGCTTAAAAGCAAGCCTTATTTTTATTAGCAGCCACTTCTCTTCTGAAAGGCTAATTGTAAAATTTATAGAGCTAATTATCTCTCCAGATTAATATTTATGAATATACAATAGTAAATGTGAGTTCCAAGTGTTGTATTAAGCACTGGCTTTTCTCTCTTCACACATACAAGCAAACAACAGATATCTCAAGGTGATGTTAATATTCTCTCTACAATGTATGTAAACAGTCATGCTAAATTTTTCTTCCCAGTTGCTACAAATTGGTATTTACCCAGCAACTGAAAACTATTTTTAACAGTTAATACTGCTGAAACGTATTGGGAGCTTTCTGCAATATAACTAAGAGCTTGGAAAATCAATTGCATAAAAGATCGCCTGATCAAACAGCAAACAGAGAGACTTCCCCTTATTGACTCATTTAAACCACATTTTATTCCTGTAAGACAAAGGAAGGATGATAAAAAACACTTTGTTGTTCTGTCTGTACTTGGAATATGAAGCTAACACTACCCTCAGTTCCAAAAAAAAAGAACAAACTTAAGTTTTGCAACAAAACAAAACAAAACAAAAAACACACTGCACTTCCAAACAAATCCAAATGTGTTCATTCTAACAAACTCAGCTGAAATCCCAACTTTTGTGTATAAATCTTAGCTAGTTCTACTATCCGTGTACATCATGAAGTTTACATGACCCAAGGTATAGAGGACAGGAGTGGGAGAAAATAGAAGCCAAGTTTGATGACAAATAAATGGCTTGCAGCCAGTCCTGAAGCTCTGTGTTTTAGTTTTCTTGTCTGTAGACTGAGGGATGTTTTACTCTACTGGGAATTCTACAGGGATTTGTGGTTTGGAAAGGGGGCAATGGATGAGTTTTGGGGATTCTCTAATCCTCCTGTGCCAAAACCTCATATAAATTTATCATATGAATTAGTACAAGCATATTATTGTTGGGAATATTTCTCTCTCTCAACAATTCTCAAAGGGCTCCAGAACCTCAGAAAGGCTGAGTTATTGTTCAATGATTCCAAAGGTCCCTTCCTATTACAATCCTCTTTAATTCTTGCTGTATTCTTGCTCCAATCCCTTGATGGAGCAAGTGAACCACCCTTCTTCCTACGCATCTCAAATTTACTTTTCTCGAAGCTTCTTCCTTCTTAGGTTTAGAAACTGTGATGGCTCAACATGGCAGCCTCCAATCATAGGGGGATATTTAAACTTAAATTTATTAAAATTAAAACTTAAAAATTCAGTTCCTTAGTCACACTCGCCATGTTTGAAATGCTCAACAAGCACATGTGTCTGTGGCTACTGCATTGGACAGCACAGATAGGGACATTTCCATCATCTCAGAAGTTCTATTGGGTAGTGTGGCTTTAAATACAGTGGTTGCAAATCTCTCATACCAAGAATCTAAATCTTTAATAAGCTCCCTGAGAGATTCTGATCTCTGACAATGTGCAGTGTCTATGCATTGTACTTGGAGAAACAGGACTAAAGCTATACACAGAAGAGAGCTAAAGGCATCCTGACCTGAGGTTTCCACTTGTTTTTAGATGTATGGAATGGTTGTGTTATCACAGTCTTCTCAATCAATGTTACTGACATCCTAGTTCACTGTTCCAGGTGAGTGGACAGCCTTAGACCTCTACAGTCTTGGGGTTGGAAGGAATCTTTGAAGCAATCTAGTATGAACACTTATTTGCTATTTGAATCCTTTCTAGATAACTTTCCAACCTAGTGATCATGAAATGTGTACTTGAACTGAAACAGTGATAGGGGGAAAACCCTCAAGCCCACACATTTGATCTCATAAAAGCCCTGATTACCAGTCTTCCCTTATATTGAAATATCTCCCAGTGCCATCTTCTTCCTTTTTTTTTTTTTTGAGTTGGTGTCTCACTCCATCACCCAGGCTGGAGTACAGTGGCATGCTCACGGCCACCCCAATGTCGACCTGCTGGGCTCCGGCGATCCTTCCACCTCAGCCTCCCAAGTAGCCAGAACTACAGGTGCATGCTACCACGCCCAGCTAATTTTTTGATTTATTGTAGAGACGAGGTCTCACCATGTTGCCCAGGCTGGTCTCGAACCTGCAGGCTAAGGCAATCCTCTCCCCTCGGCCTCCCAAAGTGCTGGGATTACAGGCTTGAGCCACCATGCCTAGTAATCTCAGTATCTTCTACCCCTGGTGCCTGGTTTTGTCTGGTCAGAGCTGAATTCTGACTTTGGGTTTGTGAGGACGGTGCCAGCCCCCGCCCATCCCTCCCAGGTATCATGTTCTATGAATATATTTTATAAAAGAAAAGGGCCTTTGAAAAAAGAAAAGAATTTAGTGAGTTATCTTAGTTGTGATGAAAGAGTAATTGGTCTCCAATCATGCCCAGTAAAGCAACCTCATTTTAGGCTTTACTGGGAAAAGGGATTGTCTCCCCAGTTAGAGCAAAACACAGAAGCAACTCCAGCTAAGCCTAAAGGAGCCATAGAATTTTGCATTACAATGATTTGAAGCTTTGGGGCATTGAGAGACCACTTGCTTGGTAGAGGAAGTGATTCCACCAGCCGCTCAGGTAAACCTGAAGTACCTTCCTCATGGATTTCATGGCCTCATGGGCAATGGAGGTAATCGCAGAAAAACACACGAGGGATAAATCATGAGTAACTAGAAAATACCCTGAAGACCCACAGACATAAACAGGAATAAACCTGATACACTGTAAAGGCTGCAGTTATAAAAGTGGGAAGGAGCAGATACATAAATTCGGAGTATTGATGGGCCCTCATCTGTACCCTTGGCTTGGTGATTTTAGAGACATCCAGTTCTATATCCATCACAACCCTGTTGCACACAATTGCACTGCAAGGCCTTCAAGTATTTGAAGACAGCTTTCGTTATCCCCCCTATATCCTTTCTTCCTCAGTTTAGAGTCTATACTATTCTTCAGTCTTTCTTTAGGCTACATGGTCTTGGAATTGTTCATTATCCTCTGAACAGATTCCAGCTTGCCCAACACCTCTTAAATTGAGAAGTCCAGGACTGAATGTTTTATTCCAGCTGTGATTTGATCACCCTTGAATAGAATGAAACCATTGCTTCCTCTTTTCTAAATCCTATACAGTATTTCTATTAACACAAATCTGAGATTTCACCACTTTTCATTGAAAGCAGAGACTGGCAGAATATAGGAGAAGGTCATAACCCGATGGTCTCCATTCTTTCCTCTATTCTACCTTATTTTTTGTATCAGAATGTTATGCTTTTAGGGAAAAATACCATAAGATGAGTAGTTACTTAGATAGCTACTGTAGCTCAGATAATATGAAGAGTATTCAATAATTTTTACTGATTGCTTGAAAGTCTGAGAGAGAATATACATGACTGAGGATATTGTAAAATAAATACAATAACATGGCTGCTAACTGGAATTGGAACTAATTAGGAGAGTTGATTCAAAAAATTATATAAAATGAAGATTCTGTTCATGTATAAAGTGAGAGGCCTGGACTTCATAACTACTGTTTTCTGACTATTCTTAATGTATGTATTTCTATGAAAACAATAATCTCAAAAACTGTCACAGGCTTTGATCAAAATCTCACCAATTTTTCTGATACCCTGTTTTCTAAAAATGTTTGAGAGTCTCGCCAAAGGCCCATAACCAAATGACATCTAGTAATCGGTTTCAGCAACATATTTGAATTCTGACAAAACATTTAAAATCTTGTTAAAAAAAAAAAAACTTGCTGCAGAAATGGTTACATAAACTACTTAAACTACCTTTAATACTTGAGCTGCTAGGATTCACAAATGCAGGAACATACACGAGAAAAATGGGTTAAGTGGAAATGAAATATGGTTGGAAAACAACCATGGCAGGGTTATAGAGAAAATCAAGCAAATATTCATAGGAATGAGAAAATCTTGTCCCTGTTGGGTAGAATATGTGACCCTTTTATCTTTAATGCAAGTATATGTGAATATCTTTATGAGTACCAAATTATAATATTTAGCTATATTCTTGATTTTCAAAAGATTTTGGGGATGGCTTTGTAGAATAAGTCTCTGAATTAGTTTTTCTATCTCAGTCTTTCTTCATGTTGGAGCCTCCTGCTTGTTTGCCCGATGTGGGAGGGAGACAGAGTGGTCTTTTTCCGTTACTTGTGCCAGTATGTCAGCTTTTCTGAGTACTATTGACACAATTTCCACTCCTGCCAAAGTCTTCTCCTCATCTCTCATCTTGACTGTCACCTCCTATTTGCAATGGTCAATTCAAGTTCCCATGCTCTGGACTTCCTCATAAAGATGCCCTCTTGACAATAAAATGAATTGAAATTGGCGTTATTTTCAACTTAGCTTTCGTAGATTGCTTCTTGGCTCAGAGAGTTGGCTACTTCTAAAACTATTTTAGATATACAAGTTATAGCTGAAGGTTGTACTTAAGGTAATATCTGGAGAGCAGCTATTAGCAAATTGAATGAACAGGGAGGACCATGTCTTTTGTTCAGTTGTGAATACTCCACCATTTGTTAGCTTGTAAACAACATGTATCTTTTACAACAATTATTATGTGCAGACATCTTATCTTTGTCAAGAGATTCAAAATATGTGCAACTCATCAACATTTAAAACATGAAAATCACATTATCTCTGACATACAGGCAATAATAACTACACTAAGCTGAGAGAACCAACAAGGAGTTATAACTATGGAAGTGTAATTGTGATCCGAATAAATCCATTTCTCTAAAATTGTAACTTTTCCATGGACAAGAAAGAGAAATCCATAAATGGAAATCATTCCCTACCACTCACACTATATTTTCAGATAATTTTATTGGCTTCTTTGGAGTTTATACAATCACTATGAGATCAATTCACCCGTTGACTCAATCATACAGAAAATATTTATCGATTCAATGTAATACAGTTTGTTAAGCCATTTTCATTGCCTTTCTCTGATTCACAGGAGACAGTACTGCCAAGAAAAGAAAGCTGGAAATGGAAGTACAATGATCTAGATACTATTTTCTTGAATGTTTTATAATCTGTGCCATGTATTAATTTATTAAAAGCAAATTAAAGAATTGCAGGGGACTTTAAGAATTGCGAGTTTCAATCACTTTGTTTTAAATATGGAGAAACAGAGGTCCAGAAAAATTAAGGAGCTTGCCCAAGGTCACATAGTTAGTGACAGGGTCAGAATTCCTGGCCCAGTGGTCTTCTTGGTAAACCATACTACCATTTAAGTGCTCAAAAAAGCAAATTATTTTTTACATGAGAATAGGTAATGAACTTTCAAGTTTAGAAAAATGATTTCCTATGGTAATTCCTGAGTGAATCCCTGGAAGAAATAGAAACTGGAGTCTTCTTTTCAAAGGACAGTTCCAGATACCAGCATGATTAAGAAATTAATAGCAAAATTAATTAAGCTAATCCTTACAAAGTATACCCAGAAAATCTGGGAATATACTAGATCCCCTTGCCCTGGTCTCTCCTTTCTTCTACATAAGGTTGCCCCCATGTTGATTAATCCAAAAGAGATTATAAGCTTCTTGAAAATTTTGATCTTGTGAACTCATTCCCTCATTTTAAAATTCATATAAAAACATATTTTGTGATGCATTATTCTAAGGGAAACATTTTATATAAATACATTTCCTTGTGTGGCAACTATTATTGTCATGTAAAAGAACAAACTTTATGATAAGGTTTCTTGTTGTGATCATGAATTCCCACATGGCAGTTCGGATCTCACATTCTTTATCCATTCCTGTAACACAAATTGCTTTTTTTCCCATCAGCATTCTATTTATAAACGATCCCATCAACATCTCATTGTATTGTGTTGTGTGTGTGTGTGTGTGTGTGCGTGGTGTGTGTGTGTGTGTATTTACTCTGAAGCTCCCACTCAAAAACAATTTTGTTTCTTTCCTAGATATTTGTAACATTTAAGTATTCTATATTATCAGCTAGTTAATGTTTTCCAGAGAAGATTAAACATTTCTTCAACATATTCTGAAGGGAACAATACAGCACCAAAAAATAAATATTCTTATTATTCTGGGGGAAGCGTTGCCTTTGTTAAGAGACTGCTATATTTACCCGCTCTTAAAGATATCGGCTCCTCTAGGTGGAGGGAAGAGTTTATTTTAGGATATCCATCTACATCTATCTGTCTGTCTGTCTGTCTGTCTATCTATCTATCTATCCATCCATCCATCCTAATTTCAATGCTACGCAACAACAAAGATTCTAAAGTCACTAAAAAATGCAACTTAATGAAAAATGCATCTCCAGTAATGGCCTAACAACCTATACTTATCCTTGAGGACGTACCCAGACCAAACCAAAATTGAAGTATCCAGAGTTCTTATTTACCGCAGAACTGAAATCATGCCATAGAGAAGCAATGAGAGTCATGAAGAGCACTGAAAAGATGGTAAGGTAGCTTATATGTACGTGTGTCTTTATGAGTGTCAGTCACACAATTTTAACCTTCCTAGACCCCTAAAACAAAATCCATGACACTCCTCTGAAACATTTCACTGGGGTTCGGATTTTCTTTGGTTTCCATTTGAAAATTCCAAGAAATCAGATCCTGAAAGAAACTCATTAAAAGTAGCTATTTGTTCTTCCATACATTTTTTTCTTTAATCACTTATTCAACAAAAATCTATGCTCTATTATATGTAAATAACTGTCAGGTTTTTGATGTTGTCAAATTGGGAAATATAGTTTCTATGTCTTAGACCTGGAGATTATAATGTAGTTGAAAAACCAAGACAAGCATATAAAAAAAATAACTAATAGATACAAAAGTTAATGTTAACATTGACCTAAAAAAAAAAAAAAACAACAAAAAAAACCCATCAGGCACTGGAATGACCAGTGTAGAATGAAATTAGTCTTAGCTTTTGTAGGAAGAATTAATGTCAAGTTCTGAATGGCTAAGAGTGTCTGGACCCATGGAAAGACTAAATAATACATACGAAACATAAAACATATAACAAAGTCATCCTATTGAAAAGTGCAAATGTAATGAAAATAGAATATTTTGAAAAGCATCGTTGGTTAATATAATTATATTCTGGAACTGGAGTGTATTTGCATGGTGCTTTGCCCACTTTGGGGATCAATATTCCAACTGAAATAGTCATACAGAACAAATTCTCAATATATGCTTACTTTAGATTATTCTCTGATGTATGCAAACTGAGGACCTCATGAAAGCTGCTAAGATTTGTTAAGAACAATTGAACCCAAATTCCACAATAGCAACATAAAGATTTTTACTCCTACTGGAAACAACTGAAAAGCTGATCGTATTATTTCTCAACCTGTAGTCCCTTCCTACTAAGGAACAAATAACCCACAAGTATGGAGACTCTGTCCATAGCTCTTGTCTACTCTAGACATACTTTTGTGTGTCCTGCGATATTCTCATCACTTACTTTTGGCCCAAGGCAGTTTGCTTCTTGCTTCAGTGCTTATGTACTTTCTCAAACTACTGTATTCTGTCTCAGAGTTTCTCTGCAGTGATCCAAGACCTCTGCTTGGACGGCTGCATTCTCCTAGTGTGATTAGTGCTTTCCTTCTTGCTGTAGTAGTAGGAGCGAATATGCAAACCCTTTTGGGATAGAATAGCCTTTTGTCATTTGGTTTCCAAAATGAAAGTGGATCTCTCACTCACATATACATCAATAGCATTATATTTCCAGGACAACACTATTAAATATCCCTGTTACTGGCAAGAGTAATTCCAGTGTTAGTTTATGTACTTTATTCAGGAAAGAAGAGTGAGACAAAGATCAGAGTATATAGAATTTAGTGATGCAGAGAAGGCAGTCTTAAGGAGATGCATTTTTGCTAAGTTTTATAGTTGGATGGAACTTGGTTAATGGATATTCAAAATAAGGGAAATAGAATGGGTGAAGATACAATGGTGGGAATGTATAAGTCATCCTAAGCCGGGCTCAGTGGCTCAGCCTGTAATCCCAGTGCTTTGGAAGACTGAGGTGAGTGGATTGCCTGAGTCGGTGGGTTTGAGACCCACCTGGGCAACTTCGCGAGACCTCATCTCTACAGTAAACCAAAAAAATCAGCCGGGCGTGGTAGTGCGTGCCTGTAGTTCCTGCTACTCGGAAGGCTGAGGCGGAAGGATCTCGGAAGCCCAGCAGGTCGAGGCTGCGGTGGCCGGGAGCGGCCACTGCACTCCAGTCGGGGCGACGGAGTGAGACTCCAACGCAAACAAAACAAAACAAAAAAAGTCATCCCACAAAAACTTAAGGTAATTGTACAAAATTAGAGCATGATTGTGGTACTATCGAGCTTCCATTGTTAGTTAAAGTAAGCTCCCAGAGTAACCCCATAATAACAGTTGACATTTATTGAGGAGAGAATCACTGGGCTGGACACATTATGTGTATTAGCTCATTGCATTTTCATAACTCTTTTAGTATTATTTACATTGTACGAATGAGGAACTCAGGCCTGTGGAGTTTAAATGATTTGCTCAAGTCCACACATTCATAACTAGTAAACCCAGGATACAAATCCATCTAGTTTGGCTCAAGACAGACCATGAACTTGTTTTGAAGACACATTGCCTTCTTTAGCTACCTACTGGAAAGTCTTTGTACATTAACTAGCAAACTAGGAACATCAGAAGTCTTCTCTGTTGATTTCTTCTTTCACGGGTACATCAAATGTCAAAACATGTGCCTGAGAAAACTTATATCCTCATCATGCTACATCTTGCTCAAAAAGAGAACCACATAATTAATTTGGGCAGTGTCTTATTCCACATTAACTACTAACATTAGATAAGGGGCCATGGGTAGGAAACCCTCAGGTCTCCCCAGTCCTTTGACCTTTGTAAGTCCTTTAACTTTTCTCACACCTGAATCCCCTGATGTGGTCTCTAACTTCTGGTAGGGATGAGGCAGGACTCTTGGAGTTCTGGCCGTGTGAGAAACAAAAAACTCTGAGGCCAAAGGCCCAGCCAGACAAAGCAGCAGCCAGATGCCTGAAATGTTGTTCTTTGCAGTTTTTGCAAAGGATTCCAAATGCAAAGCCTTTTATGTTAGTCCATGAGACTGATAAAATGTCTACTTTGATTTGATTTAAAATCTGCTTTAAAATGATTTACTCCTCTAAATCCAGAGATAATGCCCATTCGTGATTCAGTACCTTGCCAGGGGTCAAGGAGTCTTCTGATGCAATCTTGAAAAATGTTTTTTATTGTTTGTTTTTGAGTTGTTGAATTTTACTTAGAGTGCCCAAACCAAGAGTAAATTTTCATTTTTTCCATAATTTATATGTAACATAAATGAATCTTGTCCTTTGTAAGGCTTCTACCTCTTATTGTCTATTCTGTACTAAACCTGTTTTAATTGGACGTGTTGACCTAAAAATTTAAACTACAACCTCAGAAGCCAGAGGAAATCTAGGCTTCCAATTCTCAAAACGGACTGCAGTTATTTGATGTTAGGTCAGACAGAGAAACCGCATGGTGAGAGAGTATTCCTTTTACATGGTAGTGGAATGTTTTCTGCATTGGAGGAAAAAAATCCTGATATGTTGTATAAAACGCACTCAACAACAGCAACAAAAAAACCTGTCTTAATCAGGTACTCAGCAGATGAAAATTTCTTTACATTTTCACAAGAAAGAATCTCCAACATGGAGGAAGTTTGTCAATATATAAAACACAAGTTTATCAAGGGCAACGACTTTGGTGAATAAAGGAAAAGAAGTATAACCTAAATCCAGAGCGTGGATTAGCTAAAGTTCCTTCTCTGATAGGGATCGTAGTCCACATCCGGGCTTTATATATTCTTATTTACTCAGTATCAAATGCTGATTGAGAATAGGTTAATGATAATGTGTAGTCTTGTGTTTGTTTATTCCTGCTTTGGTTCCTATTATGAGGAGGAACCAGCTCAGTGGAACACTGTGCCTGGGATGGTGATCAGCTCCAGTCAAATTTATTCTTCCACTCTTAAAGCTACTTTTTCCTCCCTGTAAGTTATTAGATGTACTTAACATTTTTTTTTTTTTTTTTTAGTTGGAGTCTCACTCTTGTCGCCCAGGCTGAAGTGCAGCGCCACGCTCATGGCCACCGCAGCCTTGACCTGCTGGGCTTAGGCGATCCTTCTGCCTCAGCCTTCCAAGTAACTGGAACTACAGATGCATACCACCACACCCAGTTAGTTTTTGGGACTTATTGTAAAGATGAGGTCTCTCCAAGTTGCCCAGGCTGGTCTTGAACCCCAGGCTCAGGCAATACTCATGCCTCGGCCTCCCACAGTGCTGGGGTTACAGGCTGAGCCACTGCTGCCGGCCCCACTTAGCATTTTTAATAAGAACAACTAAATAAAAAATCTTTAGGTATCTATTTATTCTGTTTGTACTCCTTATAATTGGTTTCATACAGTAATGCTAGTGATGAAGTTAGAGACTTCACAGGTTCATGGTTGTGTATGTTTTTGTTTGGATTTAATTATAAAAGCTTTGTGTCATTGAGATAGGAACCAAACGTTGAATTAAAAAGTAAATAAAAAGCAAATTAAAAAAATCATCTGCTTGAGATAAAACATACATACTACTAGCTACTAATTTTTGTGTTGTGTGTTCATATTATTCCTCACAAATACAAGGTTACTTAGTTTGAATGAGAACAGCGCTCTTTCTATTTTCATGAGAAACATCATCATTTTCTTAATTAAATGGAAAATCCTAGACCATTTTGATTCCCTGATATATCTCTTGTTGCTAGTCCATCACTAATAATCAGTTACAAGGTCTGCTGGATGATCATGACATCTTTCTTATTCATCCTTTCATTCTTTACATTTCTCCTTAAGCCTTGAAGAAGATCTTTATCTCTTCATGCCTAGAGCTAACAGTTTCATGTCTCCCCAGTGTTTCTCTTACACAATCCTTCTTCTACCTTGTCATCAGTTGGTCCTACACTGCTACCTTCACTATGTTGTTTTCTGCTCAAAAGCCTTCCACTGGCCCAAACTGCCTATGGGATCATGTTCCTGACATTCAAAGTGCTTTACTATCTAATCTTTATGTCCTACTATTTTAAGAGAGTTGATTCTATAAAACATGTCTTCTGTATTTCAAATTTGTATTCAAGCCATTTTTAACTTTCTAATTTCTCTTTAAAATACAGACTATCTCTGAGGTCCTCTGTGACCAGATCAGATCACATGAATTCTTTTCTAGTCTGAACAGGAAGAGCAATTTTTAAAAAATCTGAGGAATACTTCTCTTTGACACGTAGTATTTATTGATGTCTAAAAATTACATGTATAAAATGCATAAATTAAAATTATGAAAGGTAAGGGTTTTGTCCTATACTTTTTTGTATCACCAATGACACTGAAAACATCACCCTAAATGTGTAAGGAGCTCAATAACTATTTTTGCTTGACTATTTTAATCAGATGAAAGAGAAAATATTTGAGCAATTAAAATACTCATTTGTTTTGTTGAATCTGAGTTTTATTTACAAATTTAAATAATAGATTTTATCTTTATACTGTAGAATGTTTGCACATTTTATTTATAACCAGTATATCATCAATACAACCAATAAAAATGCAAGTACATGTACTCACAAAGATATATTTCCTAATGTTGTTGACTTGGACTGAAGACTTCTTAAGAAAGAATCCTACATCTCTTTGGTAAAGATCATCACCCCAAAGAATAATATAGAGTCCCATGTAACATTTAGATACACAATAGACTTGCAAGGCAATGTAGACAAGGTATAAAAACCCTTCCAAGCATCCTGAGTAAGTAATAAGATTTAATATAGAGATATTCAGAAAAAATTAGGAAATTCAATAGGCAATAAACTGTCCTTAATTATGAAAAAAATTTATGGATTCCCCTTATATCTAATTTAAGACATGCAAGTAGGAAGCTTAAAGACTCAGTCTGTGATGAGATCATTATTGTAGACTCTCTCTCAGGAACTCACATATATGTTCCCAAACAGAACACTACACTTTCTGGAGCTGCTCTCTACAGCCACGTCCAAGTACTTTCAAGACACCCCACTCCATCGAGATGAATACCATCAGCCGATTCCACTTTCTTCTCCTCTTATTGCTGTCACTTACAGACCATGTCCTCATTCTCTTCAGGTTTTGAAGACTTGAATGCTTGACCCTCTGCTTTCTCCTCCATTCCTACTCCCATCTAATTCTGAGGAATGGTAGAATTCTGTCCATTGTTATACCTCACTTCTAAATTTTTATCCCCATGACTCACACCCACCATCACCCATCAGAAGAATACCTCTGATATCCACTGCAAGGATCCACATTGCAACACAGCCATATCGCCTATCAGCATCCTGTCTGCAATGTTTCTTTGACCTCAGTAAGACCTCCTAATGATGCCACAGCGTACCCTCACCACCATTTATGCCATTGCTCAGATCCTTCCATTTTTAAAAATAACTCCATGGTTCATGTTATTATTACTTCCTGGTGCTAATTATCACAAACCTTGACTCTCCTGCTCTTGAATTCATGTGGTGCAAGTCCAGCTGTGTACGTTATTCCTGCCCATACTTCAACAACTTAATATGCCTAGATTTTGGAGAAAAATCGTATTATTTGAGTGATTATATATATTTTATTATTATTTTCTACTGTTGGCAGTCAATATTTACCAGAATTTTAACCAATGTCTTACTTGCTGTGCTTCCTTTTATTCCATGCCAAAAAATACACTCATATTTTATTCTCACTAAAGTACACTTTTTGATAATAGCTTTAGTAAATGTCTGTGGGTGGTAAATATGTCTTTGAATGTTTGAACATTTTGTTTTTGGTCATTTTATAAAATTCTAGTCAATCTAAGGATAGAGCTCTTGCTGCCATTTTTTTCTTTCTTTTTTTTTAGTCCTCTGATGCTAGCTTGCCATTTTTGCTTCTGAAAATATTAAATTACTGTTGATAAAAGGTTTGAGGTTGTGTAATTTTCTGTTTCTTTTAAGTCATCTTTCTTTTCTCTCTAGAAGCTTTCAAGATTTTAATATCATCCTTGGTGTGCTTTTTTTTAATTACAACTTATCTCATTGAGGGCTTGATTTCATTTATCTTATTAGTATTCAGAGTGCACTTTCAATCTATGAAAAATCCCTCTTCCTTTTTCTTTTGCAAAAATCTCCAAAGTACGTCTTCAAATATTGTTTTCCATCATTTTTTGGATGCTTTTCTTTTGAAACTCTCTTTAGACATACGTTGAAGCATCTCAAACTATCTTCCATATCTCCTAACTTCTTGTTCATTGTTTTGATAACTCTATCAGTGTTCTGGGTAAATTTCTCAGCAATATTTTCTAACTTACTAATTCTTTCCTTAACTATTAATCTTGTATTATGGTATCTATTTAAATTTTAGTGACTATATTTTTAATTTTAAAAAGAGATCTCTTTCATGTCAACCCATTTTTAGCCAGTTTTCTCTACAATGTATTATTCTTTTAAAATTGATGTTATTCTTTCATTTATCTCTCTTAAAATCCTAAACAGTTATACAAAATTCATCTCCCCTGTAGTGAATTTGTGTTCTGCTTGCTGATTCAGTTGTGAACTTTCGCAGAATAAATTTAGGTTTTTAGGTTCATTTTGAGTTGAATTTTCCATTTTCTCTGTCCCTCACTTTCTCTTCACTAGTCCCAAACCAGCACTTGCCTCCACCCTGCTTCCTGGATGCACAATTTAGAACCAGTGCTGTTTTCAAGCTCACCAGGCCATTCACTGATCCAGGAGGTGATCTGGCTCTGCAGCTTTGCAGTTGTTCTCCCCATCACTAACCCAATTCTCTCTATAATGCAAGACACCAGATCTCAGATGAGCAACCATTTCATACTGTGATTCTTCCCTGAGGTGGGTGTGAGACTGGTTTCTCACTTGCCATTTCTCCTTCCTTTTAGCTAGAGAGATTTGGAAGACATAAACTCTTTTCTAGAAATGATTTAGATTCTGCCAATGAGGTACATCTATGCTAGATTTAGAAACAAGTAGGGGGTGGGTAGGGACAATCTTCCTGAAGCCTTTGTTTGTCTCTGCTTGGTGGCAAAGTCATAGTTCTCCTGAAGCAGTTTCAGGTGCACATTCTCCTGATGTCCAGAGTTTGCCAAAGCTGTGGCCACAGGTGTCAGTCTAAGACAACACGGCTCCCCAAACCACTGATATTGTGATTCCTTAGTGTCTGGTTCATGGTGTTCTAGGAGTCATGCCTTAAAGTCCAGTCTAGTACCTACTTCTTCAACCCTCCCAATGAGATGCACCTGATTCTTCAAAACTTCTAGAGTGCTTTATCTATTTAAAAAATTTTTGACTGGGTGCAGTGGCTCAGTCTGTAATCCCAGCACTTTGGGAGGCTGAAGCAGGAGGATTGACTGAGACTGGGGGTTTGAGACCAGCCTGAGAAACTTGGTGAAACCTCATATCTACAATAAATCACAAAATTTAGCTGGGCATGGTAGGGTGTGCCTGTAGTTCCAGCTACTTGGAAGGCTGAGGCGGGAGGATCGCCTAAGCCTAGCAGGTTGAGGCTGTGGTGGCTGTGAGCATGCCACTGCACTCCAGCCTGGATGACAGAGTGAGATACCAACTAAAAAAAAAAATAATAATAAATTTTTTGTAGACATAGGGTCTTGTTATGTGGCACAGGTTGGTCTCAAACTCCTACCTTGGCCTTCCAAAGTTCTGAGATTATAGGCATAAGCCACTATACCTGGTCTCTGGAGTGCTATTTGTTTTTCCTGCTGAACCTGGCTAACATACACCTCTTCACCTCACCTTCAAGATTGAACTTGGAATGAAACATTATTCTTTACCCCGAGGAACCCGAATTCCCAGGCAACAGTGTCCAAATCTGGATCAGTTACGAGCAACCCCTTAGCTTCAACTGCCAGAGTTTTCTGCTCTGTTTTGAATAACTAGAGATGATTGTCTTCTTTCAAATTCACTATTTTCTACATTTTAATTATCTCTGCTTTAGGTTAGAGGAAATGATGTCAAAGCATACATTTAGTATAACAGTTTAACTAGTAGTCTCTTCTTTAAATTGAATTTACTTCAGATTTATGGCCACAAGCTCCAGAAGCTACTCAAGACCGCCTCTTTTGATTCCAGAACACTTCCCTAGTAAATCAGCTTTTTTATTCTCCAGATCAAGAGCTTCAAAGCCTCTGCTCCCTTTTCAAATCCTCACAGCCCTCCCGCTTCACACTCTCATCTGTCACTAAGAAAATAAAAGCCATTGAAGCAGAACTTCTGCCTCTATCCTCAAGCCCATAAGCTCACCTGCCTCTCTAGATAGCTTCTTTGCCTTTTCTGTTATTACCAAGAAGGGTACCGGTACCTGCTCTGCTCCGAGAGCAGATATGCGCTAGATCACTTTTCATCTTGCCTCCTCTAAACCTGGGGCCAGCAAACTTTTCGGAAAGGTCCAGATAGCTTTTTGTCACAACCACTCAAGTACGCAGTTGTAGCATAAAATAACCATAGGCAACAAGTAAACAGGTGAGTGTGCCTGTGTCCAGTACAACTTCTTTTACAGAACAGATGCTGGTTGGGTTGCAGAAGCTTAATCTGCTGATCCCTGACCTGAGAGCTTTCTTCTTTAGTTATCCTTTCTCTGCTGACTTTGCCTCCCCTTCCTGTCTAATCATCTGCCTTGCAAACAGTCTTAAGACAATAGCAGGGAACTTTTCTGAGCCACACTCTCCTGTGGTTGCCATCTCATTTTTACTCCTTTCCTTCATAGCAAATGTTTTCTTTCTTTCTTTTTTTTTGAGTTGGAGTCTCACTCTGTCGCCTAGACTGGAGTGCAGTGGCTGCTCCCGGCCACCGCAGCCTCAACCTGCTGGGCTCCGACGATCCTTCCGCCTCAGCCTTCCAAGCAGCTGGAATTACAGGCATATGCTACCACACCCGGCTGATTTTTTGATTTATTGTAGAGATGAGGTCTGGCTGCCCAGGCGGGTCTCAAACCCGCGGGCTTAGGCAATCCACTCACCTCAGCCTCCCAAGGGCGCGGAATTACAGGCTGAGCCACCGAGCCCGGCAGTAAATGTTTTCAAATGCATTTTTGCTCTCATTCACTCTACTTCCTCACACATACTTCAGTCCTTCCTATTTGAAAAAGCTCTATTTAAAGTAACTTTTCTCCAGCAAGCATATAAAAAAAGGTTTAACATCACTAATCATCAGAGAAATGCAGATCAAAACCATGATGAGATACCATCTCATACCTGTCAGAATGGCTGTTACTAAAGAGTCGAAAAACAACAGGTGTTGGCAGAGACTTTGGAGAAATGGGAACACTTGGACATTGTTGGTGGGAATGCAAACTATTTCAGACCCTGTAGAAAACAGTCTGGAGATTTCTTAAAGAACTGAAAATAGATTTATCATTCGACCCAGCAATCCCACTACTGGATATATACCCAAAGAAACACTAATTACTTTACACATGCGTGTTTATTACAGCACTAACCACAATAGCAAAACCACGGACCCAGTCTAAGTAGCTGGGTAAAGAAAGTGAGATACTTATGCACACGGACTACTACGCAGCCATAAAAAAGAGCAAAACTGTGTTCTTTGGAGTAACATGGTTGCAGCTAGAGACATCAATTCTGAACAAATTATCACAGAAACAGAAAACTGAATATCATATGTTCTTTCATAAGGGGGAGCTATACACTGAATATACATGGGTAAAAGGATAGGAACAATAGATACTGGGTACTCCCAAAGGGGGCAAGTAGGGAGGGAAGCAGAGGTTGAAAAATTACCCACTGGGTACCATGTCCACCACCTGGGTGTGGGGCTCAATAGACGCCCAAGCCTCACCATCACGCAATATACCTATGTAACAAATCAACACAGGTACCCCTTGAATCTAAAATTAAAAAACAGTGGCCTTTTCCAGCCATTAATCTCTATCTTATCACTCTATTATCTTTATAGTACTTACACACTGTAATTATTTTATTGGTTTTATTTTTGCATACCCCCTTTCCCATGCCCCAGAGTAGAGAGTTCCGGAACACTAAGGACTTGGTCAGCTTTGTTCATAGCCTAATCACTGGACATCCTAATCATGGACTTCGGGAGTTCTGTCAATATCTGACGGAAGTGGATGAGTGAATGAATGAATCCAAGATGCTGTTTCAGACACTGCTGTGCTACTTCAGATCCCAGTTTCCAGAATGTATTTCCCTGGAGGCTGTGAGTGCTTCCAGCAGGTGGCCTTTGCTTGGAATTGCTTCTGTTGAAGGAAGCCACGATACCCAAGGTCAAGGCCCCTTTCTGGGAAGGCCTCCATCCAATGAATGATCAGGTGAGAGTTACTTGGGTCTGGTTCCCTGCACCTCAACTCAGGGCAATTCTGAAGGGTCATCTCAGCTCAGAGCTCCATAGCTTGCTGAAGCCTCTGTTCATGGTGTTAAAAACTCAGCTTCTTTCCCTGGCCAATTCTGCCACGCTTCTTCCTTCCCTTCCTCTCTCTGGATGTTGATCCCGGAGCACTCCCAGATAAATCTTCTGTACGTTCATCTCTAGATTAGAGCTGGCTTCCCAAAAGAACTCACCTGTGACATTTACTGAAGTTTAGCTGATTTATAAATGGAAATTTAGGATTCAAAGCAATTTCCACTGAATTTTGAAATCAATGCACTTTCCCTGGACTGTTTGTTGGAAGTATAACACAATTCCCTCATTTTAAAATAAACTCCCTTCCTTTCTCGTTCTTCTTCAGTTCTCTTCACCATTAAAACTGACTTAATGATAGAGGGAATGCTTAGCTTAGTCACTGAATCTATTTGTATCTTATCCTTTAGAATAAATCCACTTAGAATTTTTCATGTGGACTATCTTTTGTTAAACGAGCACTGTCCTTTTCTGTATAACAATTTACTTCACTTTTATCTTCATAGCAGACATGACTAAACTTAAATACATATATTTATGCATCTGTAGAGCTAAACATGTATATCTCTGGAAGCCATGTATGTTCTTTGGCTTTCGCTTGAAAAACCTGAGAAAATCTAAGCGTCTAAGTAGGGATAGATGGAAGAGGCCCATTGTAGAAGAGTTACTTATTTCCAAGAAGCTAAAACAATTTCCAGGAGTGTTTTCATAACACTGCAAAATAACAGCCTTGGAAAATCTAAAGTCCTTTGTGCTCCACGGAGAATTCAGCTCTAATCCATTTATGTGCATTATTAACAAAAGATGGAACCCAAAGCTTTGTAAAATGTGGTTGCCGAATCTTCCTTTTCTGAATGCTGAACTCTCTAAGTGCTTTTCTGTCGCACTTTCACGGAATGTCCTTGCGAGAACCTAGGACAGCACAATCACAGGCAGCTGGAACACTTTTTTTCTGCCCTCTTACTGTATAAACAAACGGAAAGCCCTACAAAATGCTCAGGCACTTCGGCCTCAGTGTGATCGCATCTGACTGTGATGTGGTTCACATTTTCCCTGGGCCCTTCTTTTTAAACTATGTCTATTGAAGTTTCCAGCCTGGGAAACTTGGTGAGTCCTTGTCTCTACAAAAAATCAAAAAATTGACTGTAGTACCAGAAATTCAGGAGACTAAGGCAGGAGGATTGCCTGAGTCCAGGTGGTCTGAGGCTGTGGTGAGCCACTATGGTGCCACTACACTCCAGCCTTGGCAACAGAGTGAGACCCCCTACTCAAAAAATAAAATAAAATAAAACCTATTATGGTTATCCCTTAGACTCTCAGTTCCTTGAGTGTAAGGACCATGCAAGGTTCTCTTCTGTATCCTCAGCTGCTGAGTAAAATGCTTGTCATGTAAATACATACATGGGTGGGAATGGATTGGGACAGAGTCCTGGGTTATTTCCAAAGTTCTCTTTTACATCGCTTCTCAAATACAGGAAAAGGAGAAAATAATGCAAAAATTATAACCATGTTTAATTTCTGCGAACTAAAACATAGTCAAGTATGGTAACCTCAACTGCCTCATTAATTGCCGATCCTTAATTAAAGGTATCATACATCATTAAGGACTGAGCCTAAGAAAAGTAAATGCAAAATTAGATAAGCACAGCTATTACCTAAATATGAAGCTAATGTAGCTCCTTATTTAATGATTACACAAATAGGCTCTCAGGCTGAAGATAACGAATATTTACATTATTACCGTGCTTATTAAAAGAAGGTCTCAAGTTCAAAGTTCTTCCTTGTGGAGAAATGAATGCACACAGATAAAGTCTTCCAGGGGCTTATATGATCATATATCAGAAGCATCTAGGAATCTTCTCATGGGGAACTTTTATAGCCCTAGAACCAGGTGATGTGGAAGTTAGATCAGGAGCTCCATTTCTCATCCAGCACATCTGCACAAGGCTGGACAGAATGAGCACAACTGGATTATTCTATTCATTCTCTTTGGGGCAAGCCCCTGCCTATTCACTTTAAAGCATTTTTATTCCACAAGTTTCCCTTCAGTTTCCCCTCTGCATGTGTCTGTCCCGGTGGGTTTGTGATTACCATCCTCTCTGGCTGGCATTTCAGAACTTGCAGCTAGTGTTATCTCAGTCTCTTGTTCCATCACCGGGGAAAGCAGGTCAACGTTGCTCTTAACACTTTCCGGAAAAATGAAGGAGAAAAAGGCTGCAAGGGGCTTGTTTAGGATTGTCCCAGCCAGTGCACAGGGACTTCAAGTGCTCAGATAATAGCCTGGCCCACTTGACTGAACGCCTCTACCCACTCTCCCTATCCTCTCAAACCTGAGAGAGAAAATAAGCCCCTTTATCAATTAATTAAAGAACACGGGCTCTGGAGCCAGGCCAATTTGGGTTAAAAATTCCAATTCTAACACATTTGGTTGTATGATTTTGGGCAAATTTCTTTCTCTTTCTGCGTACACATTTCTTAATTTGTACCAGGGTGGAAATCCTGATTTCATTAGATTATGATGAAATTATTAATATAATGCTCCTGCCAGGGTGCATGGCACATTACAGGTTACTCTCGAAAAGGGATTCTCATAACTTGTGTAGTTATTGGCTAGCAGTTGCTTTTCTTGTTTTTACTTGTATTTATTCATTTAGGGATAGGGTCTTACTCTGGCACTGAGGCTGGAGTGCAGTTGTGCAATCATAGCTCACTGCAGGCTCAACCTCCTGGGCTCTAGTGATCCTCCCACCCCAGCCTCCTGAGTAGCTGGGAAGACAGGCTCAAGTCATCATATCTGGGTAATTAAAAGAAATTTCGTAAAGATGGGGTCTCACCATGCTGTACAGGTTGGTCTCCAACTGGCCTCAAGTGATTTTCCGGCCTCAGTCTTCTAATGTGCTGGGATTACAGGCATGAGTCACTGTACCTGGTCTTGACTCAGGGTTTCTTATGGAGGTAGTTTAAGTGAACCTTCTGTTTGCTTGTCTTGGTAGGAGTTAGGAAGGACAGACAGATTGAATAGAGATGTGTGAAGGCCTTGCCTGAGTTTGCATGTTGGCACTTTGCTGTCTCTCTTCATGGGAAAAAAATATATATATGTGTGTGTGTTCTATTATGAGAAATATGGGTCTTAGAAGAAGAAAGAGCAAGGTGCAAAAAATGTAGAGTCAGAAACAAATGAAAGGACTAACGAGGTGATGAAAACGATGAGAAACACTTTTGTCTTTGTTCCCAGCCACTTTCACATAGATGCAATTCCAGGGATTCGCTACAAGAAATGATATCTTCATAGGTATCATGGGTTGAAATAAAAAGAGAAGAAAATCCATATCGCACAAAGAAATCCAAACAATTGATTGCTTTTAAAAACATAAATTAATTCCGTGTGCTCAGCCCCAGTGAAGGAGACCCGCCCAGCTTTTCCTGGTGAACTGTTGATGTGTCGCCATTTGTGCTGGTGCAGTTTTGAGCTGAGCTGCAGGGGATGTCATGTGTTGCGGTAATTGCCATGGAAACCATTGTTGTTGAATGAATAGAGAGGTTTTAAATCCTTGATAATGAGCCTGAGAACCTAAGTAGGTCTTCAAGTTTAACTTGCTTGGAAGTGGTTCCTACTTCACACAGAGGCATTAGAGGCAAAAGGTAGGGGGCAAAGGCTGGAAGAGAGGAAGTTTTTATTTTTTTTAATGCAAATAAAATAACCTAACATCATGTTACACTTCTGCTTGTACTTTTTAATAATAATAAAAAAAATCCACCAAAGATGCACAGCACCAAGCCCCATGCTTTGAGCAGCACTCTTGCCTGTTGTACAAAGTGTCACTTTGATATATTCCACTTAAATAAACTCAGTGGCTCAGCCTGTCATCCCAGCACTTTGGGAGGCTGAGGCGAGCGGACTGCCTGAGCCCGAGGGTTCGAGACCAGTCTGGGCAACTTGGCAAGACCCTGTCTCTACAATAAATCAAAACTTAGCCGGGCATGGTGGCACACGCCTGTAGTTCCAGCTACTTGGAAGGCTGAGGCAGAAGTATCGCTGGAGCCCAGCAGGTTGACGCTGGGGTGGCCCTGAGCGTGCCACTGCACTCCAGCTTGGGCGACAAGAGAGAGTCCAACAAAAATAAATAAATAAATAAATAAATAAACTCTTTTGATTCAACTCTCACAAACCTCGACACATGAGAATGTTACATATTTTTTTTTTTTTTTGAGTTGGAGTCTCACTCTGTCGCCCAGACTGGAGTGCAGTGGCCGCTCCCCGCCACCGCAGCCTCGCCTGCTGGGCTCCGGCGATCCTTCCGCCTCAGCCTTCCAAGTAGCTGGAACTACAGGCGTGCGCTACCACGCCCGGCTGATTTTTTGATTTATTGTAGAGATGAGGTCTCGCTGCCCAGGCGGATCTCGAACCCGCGGGCTCAGGCAATCCACTCACCTCAGCCTCCCAAAGGCGCGGGATGACAGGCTGAGCCACCAAGCGCGGCCGAGAATGTTACATATCTTTAAGGCCATTTATTCTGAGGCTCACCTAGATGCGGCTGGGGGTGGATCCTTGAAGGTGGGAGCAGAGTTTTGCTGCCTTTGTATGACTCCGAGTTCATAGAATACACATTGTGTAAAGGGTTCCTTCAGAAAATACAGTGTCAGGAGGTTGTTGCCATTTGAAGGGTGATTAGAAATGACCAATGACCACAGGAATCTCACCCCTCCACCTGCAACTTCTTTGGATCTTTTTCCTGCCTTTCCTTCTTATACATCTATGATTCTCCCACCCAACCCTTGCCCAAGACCCTTTCTGGTTGGGTGCCTGCCGGGCAGCATGGTAGTGGCAGCAGCATTGGAAGGGACATAGAACAAGGGACAAAGAATCGCCTTTCTCTCCCCCAGTGGCCCAGAGACTCCCACTCAGCTCTTCCCTCTCCTCCAGAGCCACGAGGGCATGCATTCCCGGGGCTTGGGATGGAAGCTTCTTTCTGATCATTGATGTGGCAACCCTGTCATTCTCCAAAGGTTTTTGTTTGTTTGTTTTGAGTTGGAGTCTCACTCTATCGCCCAGACTGGAGTGCAGTGGCACACTCACGGCTACTCCAGTATTGACCAACTGGGCTCCAGCGAGCTTTCCGCCTCTGCCTTCCACGTATCCAGGACTATAGGTGCGCACTACCATGCCCGGCTAATTTTTGATTTATTTCAGAGACAAGGTCTCGCCAAGTTACACAGGCTGGTCTCGAACCCGTGGGCTCAGGCAATCTACTCGCCTTGGTCTCCCAAAGTGCTGGGATGACAGGCTGAGTCACTGAACTCCACCGCTCTCCAAAGGTTTTAAAAGAGAAAAAAAGAAGGTGGGGGGAGGGGGAAAGGACCCAAGGAAAAGTCTTGATATTCTGTCTATCTTTGTTTCTAGCTTTAAAAACAAAAGCCTCAGACTTCCCAAAGTTTCTGTGCTGCCTTGGCAAGTAGCCAACGCTCTATGAAAGGTCTGAGGAGATCGTCCTTGGTTGGAAGGAACATGATGGTGGTGGAAGGCGGACTCGTGAACTCCACTATCTGTCCTGGAAAGTAAAAGAAATGAAAGGGAAGGTAAGAGGAAAGGAAGATAAGGGAGGGGAAAGAACAAAGCAGTGGGAACCTTCAGGGAACAAAGCTTGTGTGGGCAACTTTCCTTCTAAGGGCCCACATTCCTATTCTCCAGGGAAATGCTACATGGTTGCCAGAATGGATGCTCTGGCGCCAGAGTGCCTGGGTGAGAGTCTTGGATCTGCCATTATTCCCTGCCAGGTACTTAACCCCTTTATGCTTGTTTTGCCAGATGTGAAAAGCAGATGATTGTAGGGCATGGGCAGAAGAATTAGTGTGGGGACTGCGTGTAAATTTCTTAGAGAAGTCCTAAAATATAGTAAGTGATCAATATAAGGAAGTGAGTAGGATTATGCATCGCTAATTGTGCAGAACTATCTCTTCTGGTTCTTCACTGAGCTGGAAAGCCTAGCCTGCCTGCAGAAGTCATCATTCACCGTTTTATATGGGGAATCTGCTCACCCTCCCCTCTCCACAAGGGGATTAGTGGAGATGGAGGGAAAAGGGAAGCCAGGGGGCGGGCGTGTTGCTTTAGTGCTATTGGAGAGCGATTACAGCTGGGAATCTGGCAATTCTAAAATCCTGCCCAGCTAATAACCTCTCCACTGGGAAGTTCCCAAGGGAATTCTATGCAGCGAACAGTGTGGATTAGTCATGTTGGTAGAGTTGGAGCCCTCTAGTAAATGCTGGAAATGGAGCACATGGCTTAGATTTTTCCCCCCCTGCAGATTTAAAGCTTGACATTTCATCACTCTCTAGCCAGTCTAGTGAAGGAATGAAGTCCAGGAGAAGGTGGGAGAAAGGTGGCCGTGCCTATAGCCAGGCCCTGGACCATAATGCCACCCTCTCCAGTGATGCTGACTCCACCTGTCCTGTTTAAAAATACACCTACAACTCTCCATCCCGTTTCTCTGCCTTAGTTTTCTCCTTTGCGCTCCACATCGTCTGAGATCCTCAGTGTCTTAATTATCTTGTTCATCGAGGCTCACTCAGGACAAAAATACAAATTCCACAAAGAAAGTGATGTTGGTCTGTTTTGTTCTCTGCTCTGACTCAGCAACTAAAACAGTGCCTGGGATAGAGATGGCACTTGACACGTATTTGTTGAATAAATGAAGTGAAAGAAAGGCCGTGGGATGTGACTGTGTACTTCCTGCCTACACAGGAGCTCATGTAACTAGTAAGCCCAGCCCAAAGAGAGTTCTGGAATGTCCACCAGTCATACCAGCTAGTTTTCTGCTGGGGTTGGGTCAGAGAGTGGCTGACAAGCAGAGAGAGCAAGTAGTTTTGGAGCTGGTGGAGGGAGAAGAGGCTGGAAATTCCTTTACAAGTAGAGGGAACAGGTGAGAGAATCAAATAAATGGTATGATGGATTAGAGACTATTACCCCTAATCCCAGAAGTGAACTAAAGTTAGATTCTGGACTTGTTTTTCCATGAACACATCAGGTGGTTAG
The DNA here is from genome assembly GCA_027257055.1 of Cephalopachus bancanus. Classification (NCBI taxonomy): domain Eukaryota; kingdom Metazoa; phylum Chordata; class Mammalia; order Primates; family Tarsiidae; genus Cephalopachus; species Cephalopachus bancanus. Next base: position 6,970,291 of record JAPVLO010000027.1, read on the forward strand.
GCAATCTGTTAGTAATAGTTCATTGTGTTTCGGGGGCCATCCATGCCACTGTGGCAGTGTGGAAACATAAATTCTGTGTTTCAAACAGCAATAAGCATGTATGTTTTAGCATGCCCATAAGTGATTTATGGGTACCTGTCTTTTTTTTCTTCAGGAAAGAAAAATGAAGAGGAGAACTACACACCTTAGAAAGAATAAATTCAGCATGAAATTTCCTCTTCTAGTTGGCTACAGGCTACTATTTAGTGACAGCTATTCTTGGGAAGTTGACCTGAGTTTTGGGAAGCTGTCCAGAGTCATATTAGATATAAATCAGAGGGATGATTTTGCGACATTGAGCCCTCATTCAAGATTTCCTCTTTCACTCGGTCTAATTGGTTGGTAAGCCAGCCTAAAGCCCTGCACAGTTGGCTTTGCAGTGTATATTACGGTACCGAAGCACAGAGAGCAATCGGGGACTTCTAAAGTTTCATCACACGGGAAATTTGCATCCAATGACTATTTTGGCTCAATTTTTAAAACACTCCTAGAACTTCTTACCAAAGATCATGGCTAAGGTTGGAAGCCATAGTCAGGTGGGGAGAAAGGCAGTAGAGAGCAGTCCACATATGAGCAGAAGGAATCAGACCTCACCCCTGTCCTTGCTATTGGTGTGTTACCTTGGAATTCTCAGGTGGGCCCATTTAAATGGGTTGAAGATTTATATGACTTGCAATCATCAAAGGGTAAAGAGGGCCTTTGCCAAATAATAACATACTCCCTTCCTTTCATCTGCATCAGTGTATTATTTCTCCTGTGTATAATGACCACGGATGGTGTCTGAGTTAATATGGTGACACTAATGGGAAAATGAGTACTGTCTTAGTCACCTGTCACCATGCATACATGACGAAAACAAAACAATTGGTGGGATTTCTGAGCAGCCAGTATACATCAGACACTGAGCTTCATATTTACATTCCTTATCCTTAATCCTTATAACATCCTGTCAGGTGTTTAACTGACGAGGAAATTAAGATAGAGAATTGATGAAGTTTTCCATGGCCGGGCGAGCGGACCCAAAACGTCCTGGAATTTATTTATTAAAAAGAAAATGTATATTTAATTTTACATGTTTAAACTTCAGTCACCTTCAAAGTACTCTGTTTGATGCAATCCACCTATCGAGATGCTGTTTGTTCACTGCTCAAAACAGTTTTGAACTGCCAATTTTGACGCCTTTTGGTGTTTCTGTCATTTTTTGTTTCACCCCTTCCACATTGGCAGAATGTTCCCCTTTGAGGACTTTTTTTTCATCCGGGGAAACAAACAAACAAAAAAGTCACTTGGGATGCGATCAGGTGAATAGGGAGGGTGGGGCTAGGGGTCATGCTGTCTTTGGTCAAAACTGCTGAACACTTAGTGCAGTGTGGGCAGGTGCACTCATAAATCGCCCAATATGAAATGAACAAATGTGTTGAAACAAACTCCAAAAAAAAAAAAAATTCACTGAAGCTGAACGCAGCCTCTCACAATAATGGTAGCTGGTAGGCCAATGCTGATGGGTTCCTAGAGCACTTAACTAGCAGGGGAAGCCTGTACTATGAGGGGCCTGCCCTTCAAAAGATAATTCTGGTTTTTTTGGGGGATGCCCCCTTGTATTTCTCTAACTACCAATCTCTACACCGAGACTCCAGAGAAAGTACTGAGTCCCCCAGATCATCAGTGACGTGGGTCAGATATGCTTAATATTGGTGGAGGAAAGGGATTTGAATTTCATATTACTGATTGCAGTTTGTTGTGAGACATGTGATTATTTAAACTTGCCTACTCCATACCCTCAGTGAAAACCACAAATGTCAGCAACACACACATTTTTACAATTTTCTAGTAGCTACACCAAAAAAGTAAAAAAGAAACAGTTAAAATTAATTTCTGAAGTATATTTAATTATTTGACATACGGATCTAAATTATCATGTTGACATACAATCAATACAAAAATTATAAAAGATATTTTAAATTATGTTTACACCAAGTCTTGGAAACCCAGTGTGCATTTACTCGTCTAAGACTTTACTAAAAAAAAGATTTGAACTGGTAAATTCGGTTAAATTGGAGTGCATCTCAATTCAGACTAGCTACATTTAACAGACTTGGCCACCACATGTGCCCAGTGAAAACCGTGTTGGACAGCACCGAATTGACATTAAGGGTCACGAAGTGGGGACTTACACCTAGTACAGTGACACAGTATGCTGTCAGTCAATATTTGTCATATGAATACTTTATCAATAAATGAGTAAATGAAAATAAAAAGGAATAAAAATTAAGATATGGAAACTTACATGATAAATGATACAAATTTATGGTTTGAAAATTATTTGCCAAGTTATTTTATTTAGCACATCTATGCACTATCTAAAGTACAGGTTATTACCTATAGCTAGTATTATACTGATTCGGAAAAAAACAAAAACGAAAAGCATTTTCTCTAAGATCTAGAACAAGGCAAGGATGCCCACTTTCACCAATTTTATTCAGCACAGTACTGAAGTCATAGCCAGCGCAATTAGACAAGAGAAAGAAATAAAGGGCATCTAAATTTGAAAGGAAGAAGTCAAATTATCCTTGTTTAAAAGCGTTATTATCTTATATTTATGAAAATCTGAGGACTTTACCAAAAAAACAATTAGAACTTATACATTCAGTTAAATTGCAGGATACAAAATCAATGTATAAAAATCAGTAGCATTTCTATATGCCAACAGTGAAAACAATCAGAAAAAGAAACGAAGAAAGAAATACCCTTACAATAGCTACAAATAAAATAAAATGTCCAGGAATAAACTTAACTAGAGAAGTGTAAGAACTCTACTATAAAACTATAAAACACTGATGCAAAAAAATGGAAGAGGACACCAAAACATGGAAAGATATTCCCATGTTTATGGTTTAGAAGAAACAATATCATTAAAATATCCATACTACTCAAAGTAATCTACAGATTTAATGTGATTCCTATCAAAATGCCAATGGCATTCTTTACAGAAATAGATACAATAATTTTAAAATTTGCATGGAACCACAAAATACTCAGAATGGCCAAAGTCATCCTGAGCAAAGATAACATAATTGGAGGCATCACATTACTTAACTTGAAATTATACTACAGAGCTATAGTAATCAAAACAGCATGGTACTAGCATAAAAACAGCAACATACACTGATATGTTAGAATAGACAACAGAATAGAGAACCCAGAAATAAATGTGAGCATTTATAGTTAACTCCCTTTTGACAAAGGTGCCAAGAGCATGCATTGGGGAAAGGGCAGTCTTTTCAGTAAATTGTACTGGGAAAACTGAATATCCACAGGCAGAGAATGAAACTAGACCATCTCTTGTCATATACAAAAATCAAATCCAAATGAGTTAAAGACTTAAATGTAAGACTCACTCTAGGACACTGGTCTTCACAAAGTTTTCTTGAGTAAGATCTCAAAAGCATGGACAACTAAGGGAAAAAAATGGACAAATGGCATTACATCAAGCTAAAATGCTTCCATACAGCAAAGAAAACAATCAACAAAGTGAAGAGACAACTTACTGAATGAGAGGAAATATTTGCAGACTACTAATCTGACAAAGGATTAATATACAGAATATGTAAGAAGTTCAAACAATTCAATAGGAAAAAAATAAAACAAAACCCAAGTAATCCAATTTAAAAATGGGCAAAAAACCTGAACAGGCATTTTTTTTTTTTTCAAATGAAGACATACAAATGGCCAACAGATATATTAAAAAAATTCTCAACATTCCTATTCATCAGAGAAATGCAAATCAAAACTGAAGTGAGATGTCTTATCACCCAGTTAAAATGGCTTTTATAAAAAACAGGCAATAACAGATGCTGGAGAGGATGTAGAGAAAGGGGAACTCTCATACATACTGTTGGTGGGACTGTAAATTAGTACAGTCATTACAGAGAACGGTTCCCTGAAAAACCAAAACTACTACATATGCAAAATTCCATTGCTGGGTATATATCCAAAATAAAGGAAATCAGTATATTAAAAAGATATCTGCACTCCCATGTTTACTGCAGCATTATTCACGGTCACCAAGATATAGACTTAACCTCAGTGTTCATCAGTGGATACATGGATAATGGCAATGTGGTTCATATACACAATGGAGTATTATTTGATCTTTCAAAAAAAGAATGAAATCCTGTCATTTGCAGTAACATGGACGAAACTGAAGGACATTATGTTAAGTGAAATAAGCAAGGTACAGAAAGAAAAATGCTGCATGATCCTCCTCATATGTGGGATTTAAGAAAAAAGAAAAGAACGTATGAAGATAGAGGTAGACTGTTGGTTACCAGAGGATGGGAAGGGTAGTGGGAAGGGGAATAACGAGGAGATAGTTAATGTGTACAAACATACAGTTAGATAGAAGGAATAAGATCTAGTGTTTGGTACCACAATAGGATGACTACGGTTAACAATAATTTACTGTATATTTCAAATAACTAAAAGAGTAGAATTGGAATGCTCTTACACAAAGAAAAGATACATGCTTGAGGTGGTGGATAGTCCAATGACTGAATTGGTGAATACATACTGTATGCCTGTATCAAAATATCACATGCACCCCATCCATGTGCACAATTATGCATCCATAATTGAAAATGTAGAAAAAAGTATGGACTATTATAGAAGTTCAGTAAACTATATATACACATAGTAAAATGCATATATACGTAACATTCTTCTCTCTTTCTTTGCATCGAGAGAAGAGATTGCTTGTAGTCACGTATATTCTGGAAAGTCTGGAAATGGTACAACTTGGGCCTGAGTGGTGTGAAGAGCCAGGTGAGGCTCTCCTTCTGTTGTGCGCACATTTGTTGTGGTAGTTTGCTGAATTTCACTACAAATTCTTGAATTAAGCATGCTTGCAAGACGGAGGTAGGAGTTTGTGGGTGTGCATGCTCATGTATGCGTGTGTTGTCTGCATATGGAGAGGAGGAGGGGTTGCAGACTTCAACTTGTTCAACAGAAGAAATGGTGTAGGGTATGCTATCTACCAAAAAATGCAAGCTATCTATAGTCACAATCTGGGTCATTCACAGCGCAAATTGCCGATGCATAGGCTCTGTCTACACCAGAGCAAATATTCAATTTTGTTTTTCATGAGAATTATCCTCATCATACAGAAAGGGTCCCAGCTCGGGAAAACCATCACTTGGGTTTGCAAACTCTTGTTTATTGCCCCATACATAAGACTTTTTTTTTTTCCCGATGATATGTTGATTATACAGACACAATTTTTTGGTGAATGGTATTCAATAGAATGGAGAGTGAACGGCTATCATAGCTTGCCAAGGTCTTATCATTCTAAATTATTTTAACTTTTACCATGGATAAAGTAAAAAGCAGAATCAACTTTCATGGCTCCCAGGTTTCTCTTTGCTAATGCAGTTTTATAAATATTCTTTCTGAGATTCTACTTTTGGTTGTTTCATTGTTTTTTTTTTAATTTTAGAATTATAGGGTACATGTGAGGTTTTACTACATAAGTAAATTGTGTGCAGGTGAGGTTTGGGCTTCTCGTGAGCCTTCTCTCCCCTTAGACCTGGTCCCCAGTCTGTGCTGTGTGCCTCTAATTCCGTCTTCCTCCTTCCTTCCTTTAGCCATGTCCAGCATCTGTTGTTTTTATCTTTGTGATCCTGTGACCAGTGATCGGGGCCTGCTTATGAGTGAGAACATACGGTATTCAGTTTTTTCTTTCTGTTACTGTTCACTTAGAATGATGGTCTCCAGCTGCATCTATCTCATCGTTAATAACCTTTTGGTGTGACTTACATAATCTTTGGGTGGCATTTTCTCATATCTTTGTAAAAATAGTGATGTCTTTCTATGGCTTGCCCTTGGCAAATTTTTGAAGTAAGTCAATCTTTAGTATGTTTCTTTTTCTTTTCTAACTCCTTCGGGGCCTGACCTCCTCTTTGTAATTCTTTTTAGTGCCACTGTACTCCACACCCCACTGCATCATCATCTTTTTTTTTTTTTTTTTGGAGTTGGAGTCTCACTCTGTCGCCCAGACTGGAGTGCAGTGGCCACTCCCGGCCACCGCAGCCTCGACCTGCTGGGCTCCGGCGATCCTTCCACCTCAGCCTTCAAAGTAGCTGGAATTACAGGCACGCGCTACCATGCCCGGCTAATTTTTGATTTATTGTGGAGATGAGGTCTCGCCAAGTTGCCCAGGCGGGACTCGAACCCGCGGACTCAGGCAGTCCACTCACAGCCTCCCAAAGGTGCGGGATTACAGGCTGAGCCACCGAGCCTGGCTTTCTTTTTTTTTTTCTTGTACCAAATAAATATGTTCTACTCTCTGAAGTCTTATATTTCATTGTGGGGAGGGGGGACAAATGAGTTTCAAGCCTTGCTAAGTGGTTGGAAGAGACGCATTTCTGGTCTTAGTCAAGTTGAAAACTCTATGAGACAAGGGAAAACCAGGCAAACGTGAGAAACCTAAATCAGGGAAGTATTTACACAGGTGAGGGAAGAGCTGACAAGTCAAATCAGGTCTAGTACGACAACCCAGAGATGAAGGGCCAACAGGGAGAAGGCGTGCAAGGTCATCAGAGGCAAGCAGGAAGCAAGGCTGACCAGTCCAGGAGGAGCTGGAGCCCCAGAGGTCAGAGGCCCCGCTGGAGACTGCTTGACACAAAGAGAAAGACCTGCTTTCTCTCTTCTCCTGCACTCTACTCTCTCAACAGTACCGCCATTTGGCCAAACACAGACAGAAGCAGGCCTGGGAAACAAAGTGGTCAACCTCTCTGTTACCAGAGCAAAACAGGACAGGATCAGACTTGAGCACGAGCCAGGGATCCACCAAGGCCAAAGGGAACATGTGCTCTCTGCCGATTCAGGAGGCAGATCTAGGTGGCCCACGTGAAGAGTGAGGGGTAGGAGATCCGAAACCTGCTGTGTGGCTACATCTGGGCTGGATGCTTCTCTCAGGTGTTGAGGATAACAGAATTCACCAATCCCCTCTCCTGTGGGCCCAGTGTCTCGCCACTTGCCAAAACCTGCTGACAAGCCCCCTCGTAACTCTCGAAACAGCTCTCACATCCCCATTCCTATCCTCACCATTTAGTCCAAGTCATCACCATCTCTTGCTTGGATTGTGCAATGACTCCTAGCTATGTACCTGTATCTATTTACATCACTTTTCAGTCTATTCTTCACCTCAAAGCCAAGAGAATCTTCTTAAATTGTTGATATGATCATGCTGCCACCTTGTGTAAATCACTTCAAGGACTTGCTTTGTGTTGGGTGTAACAGCAGCACCTTAGAGGGCTGGCTAGGCCCTGCTTGGTCCAGCCCCCACTGACCTTTCCATCTTTACCTTGACCATTGTGTTTTCCTTAGTTCTGTATACTCCAGCACAGTGAGCTCCTTCAGGCTTTGAACTTGTTACGTCTACCTCCTGCTGTAGGGTCTCTGTTCAAACTGTCCCTTGCCTGGAATGCTCTTTCTTTATTGACTCAGCTCATCACCTCATGTTCTGGCTTAGTCATCATTTCTGCAGGAAAAGGCTCCTTTGATCTCCTTAATTAGGTCACTCCTCTTTTATCTTAATCCTGGAAAGCGGAGGTGAGATATCTCCTCTCTCTCTCTTTCTCTTTCTGTCTCTCTCTGTCTCTGGCATAGAAGGTGCTATGGACATTTTCCCTATACCCCCTCAGAAATTTACATGTTGAAACCTTAACCCTTCCCCCCATGTGATGGTATTTGGAGATGGGAACTTTGGAAGGCGATGAGGTTGAAAAGAGTTCACGAAGAAGGAGCCCCATGATGAAATCATTGCCCTTATAAAAAGAGACACCAGAGAGCTTCCTCCCTCTGTGTTTCTCTTCTTTTGCTCTCTCTCCCCCTTCTCCTTTTCCCTCTACCCCTCCCCCTCCCTCTCTCTTCTCCATCATCATGTGAGAACATAGCAAGAAGGCAGCCATCTGCAAGCCAGGAAGATCCTTCACTGGGAACGAGGTCGGCTGGCACCCTGACCTCAGCAGGCATTCCAACCTCCAGAACCGTGAGTAATAAAGGTCTGTTGTTTAATCCATTCAGTCTGTGGTGTTTTGCTCTAGCAGCCCAAGGTAAGACAGAGGTACTCATTCAGTGGAGAATTAAGGAATGAACAACAAAAAAAGGGAAACGGCAGCCCAATCGGCCAAATGCTGCCCCTGGGATCTGTCTCTGATCTCTGACCCACTTAATGCAAAATACCTTTTCCCCTCTCTGTCCACGATGCAGAATGTGAATCTGTTTCATACCACCCCCCAAAACACTCAGAAGTCTCATGTGAGGGCAGAATGCACTGTTTCATTTCGTGGTTGGAAGAATTTTGCTTCTTCATCCTTCCTGGCCTGGCAGGTGTGGAGTTTATACCTGGAAATAGGATCCGCCCACAGGATGTACTGAAGGACACGCCACACGAGGTGTGGTCCTTGGGAGAACAAATACATCGGGCAAATCCCCATCTATTTTCTGCTAGTCTCCATTAGGAGAGGTTGCAGACAAGAAGGATACTCTGCATTTATTTCACTTCCACACACTGCCTTCCTTTACTTGAAATTCTTTATTTCTTCCCATCCATTCACTGCTAGGTTACATTTTTCTGCAACAATGGCCTGCCATTTAATTTCTCCCCTTGAAGCCTAACTGTTTCTCAACCCAAGGACTCATCGCCATGAAGTATTGTGTTATGGTTTGGAGAAGCACCTGGTTCTCCCAAATGGACTTTCGTTTGCACTGATCAACAACCACCACAAAAGCCTTGTGTCAGAGATACAAGGCAACCGCTTTGTCTGAAACCACCCACTCTTCTTTTGTTTTCTTCCACAGCACACATTGTGCATTATGTTCCATGGGCTCCTCTCGGGGCTCTGCAGATGTGAAATTTTAAATGCAGGGTATTTAAAAATAATAAGGAATTAAAAAAAACACCCTGAAAATTACAGAGCTTTGTCGTCAAGCGGCATGTGGCTCCCGAAAGAGCTCTGTGTACCGGGAGTTCAGATGGCTTACGTGTTGTTGATTAGAGTGATCTGGATGACAGGAAGGGGTTGGAGGGGAGGGAAGTTAAATATCAACATTGGATAGCACCTGAAAACCAGCTCTCCCGGACCCTGTTCCTATTCAGAGGAAACACTTTAAGCAAAGTTGTGGAGGCAGCCAGGATCACCCACTGCTTAAGGACTGTGCTATAATGAAGACCCCGAGGGACATGCACAGACTGGGGCTGTGGAAGGGAATTAAAATCAGTAGAGTTGCTACTACATTCTGGGTACATTTACTTGTCTCAGTCAGTCCTTATCAAAATCCTATAAAATGGAGAAATTGCTATTAAATGCTCCAGCGGGTGCTGGGGGGTGGGGTACTACATTGCATTCCCCTTCAGAACAAGGCACTTAACCCTTCAGCTGCAGGACTGAAGACTCACAGCAGAGCTATTCTTTGGGAGTCTCCATCAGTTACAGGACGTCTCCTGGGTCACAGATATGCCTCCTTCTCTACGTTGGGCACATCTGGTCAGTGTTGAGGTATAATGACCCACCTCCTTGTCTCAATCTGGGGCAACTCTAAAGAACTAGCCAAGCTCCAGAGCTCTCTGTGGGGTCCCTTGGAGGCCTCTGTTAAGACTACCATTGACTCGTGATCAACATGGGCTTAAACTGTGCAGGCCCACTTATACGTGGGTTTTCTTCGGCCTCTGCTCTCCTTGAGAAAACAAGACCAACCTCTCCTCTTCCTCCTCTTCCTCCTCAACATGAAGACAGTGAGGATGAAGACCTTTATGATGATCCACTTCCACTTAACGAACAGTAAATGCATTTTCTCTTCCTTGTGATTTTCTTTACTCGAGCTTACTTTATTGTAAGAATACAGTGCACAATACATGTAACATATAAAATATGTGTTCATTGACTTTTTATTATTGGTAGGGCTTCCAGTCAACAGTAGGCTGTTAGTAGTTAAGTTTTGGGGGAGTCAAAATTAAATGCAAATATCTGACTATGAGAGGGCAGAAGCCCTAACCCCTGCATTGTTCAAGGGTCAACTGTATATTGGGGTTGAACTTCCCCCACGTCCAATCCTGCTCCTCACTCCTTTGGGTTTTGTATTGAGAACTTCCCCTCCTCAATTAGTTGCCTGCACCCAAACAGCCATCTCAGAGTCTGTTTCCCAGGGAAACTACCTGTTATGAGCTGGGTTGTGAGTCCTCAAAATTCATATGTTGAAGTCTTGACCCCCCCAGTATTTCAGAATGTGACTGTATTTGGAGATAATGACTTTAGAAGTGGTGATTTAAGTGAGGTCTTGAGAGTGGGCCCCAATCCAGTGTGACTCCTTTTAAGAAGTGTAGGTCAAGACGCAGGCAAGAACAGAGGGAAGTCTGTGAAAGCGTCAGGAGAGGACGGCAGGCCATCTGCAGGCCCAGGAAAGAGGCCTCAGAAGAAACCAATCTGGCCAAAAATTTGGTCTCAGCCTTTCAGCCTTCAGACCCTGAGAAAATACCTCTCTGTTGTTTAAGCAGCCCAAGCTGCAGTATCTTGTGATGGCAGCCTGGGCAATCTAATATCCCACCTAAGATATCTTCTCTAGTTACTCACACCTCTCCATTTTGCAAGTGAGAACCTGAGAGCCAGAGAGGTTAAGTAATTTGCCTAAGGTCACAGAGTGAGAAGTGAAAAGAATTGTGATCCGAAGCACATATATTTCTGCTACATGAAATGAAATTTAAACTTGATGCTGCTACCTGTTCAACCCTTTGCAGCCACCATTAACCCTCTGGCCAACATCAAGAATGAAATTAACACTCAGTGCCATTTAACCACTGTCTAGAATGAAGGCTTTATCTAATTGAGGTTGGTCAAGAGGAACTAGCCACAGACTGCTATTTATTTGCTCCACTAATTATTAAAAATAGTATCTTCTTTCCACCTCAATCATGCTTTTTAAAATTCAAGGCACAATTCATATGAAAAATAATTATGGGATGTAAAATACATATTTATTTATGAAAACTATAATAACTTAAAACCAAGCTGAAAAGAGATTAAGAAAACCTTGACACATTTTCTAGAAAGTATGAAATAATGATCTAATCTTAGCCAAGGGAAAATTATTGATCTACCCTGGAAGGTTAAAGGATTTATTTTTAATTTCACAAAATACTGTGGTTCCCATAACCATAAAATAAGTTTGGTTTGACGCTTCAAAATTCAAAAGTGTCGAACATACAGAGTGATTTCTAGTTTTCGAATTTTTATTAAAATTTATTATTTTTTATTTTTAAATTTTTTATTTTTTTGAAGACAAGGTCTGGATTTGTCACCCAATCTGGAGTCCAGTGGCATAATCTTGGTTCACTGAAACCTCAAACTCCTGGGCTCAAGCATTCTTTCCACCTCAGCCTCCTGCGTTGCAAGGGCTACAGGTGTGTACCACCACACCTGACTGATTTTCCTTTATTTTTCTTTTTGTAGCTCTCACTATGTTGCCTAGGATAATCTTGAACTCCTGGCTCTAAGCAATCTTTTTGTCCCAGGGATCTGAAGTGCTGGGATTACACATGTGAGCCACTGAGCCTGGCCGTATATGAGGAAGGACCCCTCCCCCAAAACAGGAATTTATTTATTAAAAATTGTGTATTTATTCTTACATGCTTAAACTTCAGTCATCTTCAAAGTATTCTTCGTTTGATGCAATACACCTATCAAGATGCTTTTCCACTGCTCGAAACAGTTTTTGAACTTGAGTCAATTTTGATGCCTTTTAGTGCTTCTGTTGCTTTTTGTTTAACCTCTTCCACACTAGCAAACATGACCCTTGAGGACTTTTTTCATCCTGGGAAACAGACAAAAAAAAGTTTCCTAGGGCAAAATTGAGGTGAATAGGAAGGATGGAGCACAGGGATTATGCCCTTTTTGGTCCAAATCTGGTGAACCACTCAGCATGGTTGTGGGTAGTTGCACTTGTAAATCACCCATCATGGAATGAGAAAATGTGTGAAAGATTCTCAAAAAAAAAACAACAACAACAAAAAAAAATTCACTGAAGCTGAACACAGTCTCTCTTTGAAGCTGATGGGCTCCTAGAACACTTACCTAGCTACCTAGCAGGGGAAGCCTGTATAAGGGACCCACCCACCAAAAGATAATTCCTTTTTTGACCGGGGAATAACCTTACACGTCTGAGGAGGAGGTATCCTCGAGTGTCTTGGTGCTTTTAAACACAGATGTAGCCTTATTTTGATATTCATAATTAAAACAAAATGAAACCCTTACTAGAATGGTTTGTAGGTCCATCTCTCTAACATTTGTCACTCTCTATACCCAATGGATACCTTTATATTTAGGGAATGTAAGGTTGAAATCTAAATCTATGACCCATCCCCTCTAGTAAGAAACAGCACAGCAACAAAATGCATGCTTGCAGTAGTAATGATAAGTTGGGGTTGACAATGAATGATTTAGGATTGTCAGAGCAGGAAGGGACCACAGAGATTCTCCCATGCACCCCCTTCATTTAATGGATAAGGGAACTGGGGCCCAGAAAGATTAAATGATGTGTCTACAGTCATAGGCTCATTAGTGTTGGAGCCAGGACTGGAACCAATGAATGGCCCCTGGCTGCTCATTCTGGGCTCTCTCCCCTACGACTTGCTGCCTTTTCTTTCTACAGAAGCTGAACTTAAAATAAAAAAAGTAACCATGTTAAATGAAATATGAAAATACATTTTAAAAGAGCCATGCCTTTTATAAAGGGTATTAATCTATATATTACAGTTGTATTCTAAGTAACAATCAAATATTGGCTCTTAAAGGTGGGATGATAGACACTTTATCGAGAACAGAGCAAAACCTTCTCAACAATAAACGTTAGAGAATAAAAACAAGCCCAGTAATTTAATATATTTGATGAATCAAGTCTTTAGAAAAATAGACATTAAAAAAACTTATTGCAGAGGTTAAAACAACAAAATCACTGCTCTTTAAGTCTACTTGCACTCTTTGGTGTTCTAAGAACAAAGACAGTGATGTTTCTTGGAAGAGGGAATGGAACAGTGGTGCCTTTTCCACAGAGACCAAGTGACTCACTCATAGGTAGGTGACTCCTGGTGACCCAAGAGACAAATGCTCTATACAAGAATAGCAAAGAGCATATTAAGAAAACACAGAGAAATAAGGCTTAGGAATTCATGTTTCTGGGATTTGTTTTGTACATCCTGTGATATCCATGTGTAAGGCATTCCAACATCCATCTTGTGTTCACTCCTTTGCTGGAAAAGTCAATAGAAATAAAATTTTCCTGTCCCAAACATATTTCTTACAGTTGTAGAATAAATGCAGGTGATTACTGTGAGGTGTGTTAACTGTGAATACAATGGGGCTGGTCAGGTAGGCCTTGGAGGGGTCTACAGCTTGTGGGAAACAATGAGGATATTTCTTTCTTTTTTTTTTGAGTTGGAGTCTCACTCGGTCACCCAGACTGGAGTGCAGTGGCCGCTCCCGGCCACCGCAGCCTCGCCTGCTGGGCTCTGGCGATCCTTCCGCCTCAGCCTTCCCAGTAGCCGGAATTACAGGCATGCGCTACCACGCCCGGCTGATTTTTTGATTTATTGTAGAGATGAGGTCTCGCTGCCCAGGCGGGTCACGAACCCGCAGGCTCAGGCAACCCACTCACCTCAGCCTCCCAAAGGCGCGGGTTTACAGGCTGAGCCACCGAGCCCGGCTGAGGATATTTCTTGATGGGCGAGTATTTTGGTAGGGACAGGATTCAAAACAATTGTCTCCCCCCAGATTCCCATCTCCCTACACAATCATTTTTATCCATAGGTGGTCCCTTGAACATCAAATTTCAAAGAACCGTTAAGAAACAAAAAATGCCTATCAGGTACTTGTCTCTCCCTTTCCCTTACCTTTTTGGGAGAATTGTGTCAAGTGTTCTTTCATGACCTAAGTCAGGAAAACAATTCACTGACAACATATAAATCCATTCTAAAGTATTGTGTTCTTGACCAGAGAGTAATTATGACCTCTAATTGTCTAAATGAGCTGGCTCATTACACTTCAATACAATTCCATGTGGAGTAGAGATGGCGTGTGCTTTGACTCACTAAAGCAGTTATAACCAGCCTACTTATTATGTTATCTGCTTACTATTAAAGATACAGAGTTTGCCTACTCGACTATCCCAGAGCTCAGCTCGCCAATTATGATGAACACTCTCTCCCCAAAACCTACAGGGTCTAGTCCAAGTTAACAAAAACCACAATAAGATCTTACAAAGAAGATCAGCCTGAACTCTGAACAAAAGCATCTGTTACACTACTAGCAGATACCATATCAAAATTTGGTGGGTGTAATTAGCACATAGAACTTATTAGGCAATGACTGCCACATTGCCTTGCACTTTGAATTAGCATAATACCCATTGCGCGGATATCCATAGGAATGGTTTCAGTGTTGATTGCAGGTAACTGAAGATATATGGACGGGGTGCTTCTAAAGATATTTTGAATGGCTTATTGGTGCCAGGTGTCTTAAATAGGAATAACCTGTTAAAAGCGCTTGTCAAATTCCTTTCCTGATTGTTATCAGTGTCATCCTATATCCTGAGGTGTTTCAGCACAAGGCTGTTCTCTGAACCTCTCTCAGAATTGTTGCCTTTCTCCAGGAACACAGTCAAAATTAAACACTTCTGAGGAGGAGGTATCCCCCTGCGTCTTGGTGCTTTTAAGCATCGATGTGGCCTTATTTTGATATGCTGTTCATTTAAAGGCTACTTCTGCCAGAACTCATGTATCATGATGACTATTTTTCAGTGCACTGCAAAATGTCTTTGAGTTGCTCTGCTACCCCGTTCATCATAAAAGTGTTGAACTGCTTCGTTCTTTAAAAAAAAATCCTTCTATTCGAAGATTAACTCTTTCTTAACATAAAAAGATACATATATATGTAAAACATACCACATATATCACATATATTTATTCTGAATAGTAATCCAATAAGATATTATGATACAATATTAGAAGACAAGAAATGTAATGAAAGTATCATTTTATTTGTGGTTTTGTGTATTTTCCATAGTAATGATCAACTGATAGTTGATACAAATCAGGATTTTTTTCCCTCATCAATTAAAACATCCTTTTCCTTGCTTAGCAAAATGTACTTGGTGTCAGGTCTTGTTTGGTTTCTTTGGATGGTAGGCAAAAATCCAGTTAATCTAGTTATGGGTGTACTAGCTATACCAGGCTAAATGGAATGTTTATATCTAAGGATAACGGCTGTAACCTGAGTGGGGTTGTATAATTGTATTTCTTTACACACATACAAGCTCACACATGTATAACTGCCTACATGCATCATCATAGATCATGTCTTGCTTTCAAAATAAATCAACAGAATACTTTGAGGTTGAAATGGGTATCTTTATATTAAAAATAGAAAGCATAATCTTACAGGTTTCATTGTGGTTGCTCATCTGATTCATCAAGTGTTCCAGAAGAGGTGAGGAGTTGCATGGGCTGATTGCTTAGTTTACTTGTGTATCCAAGAGAAACAGAGAGCCCATTGAGATGTGTATATCACAGTGATTAGAAATCCAGGCACTCCAGGCTTAAGAATGTCAAAGATAACTTTGGACAAAATATTTAGTTTTAGATGTAGAAACCCAGACATTCATTTCAGGGTTGCAGAAAGACTACTGAGTTTATTTTTGTCACTTTTTATCAATAGAATATCAAATTAGGGAATGATTTCACATATGCTATCGGAAGGGTATTCGAGTTGCTTTCAATCTCTGGTGGTGAACATCTCTTACTCTCTTTTCTGTTACATTTGTGGCTTCTAGAGAGAAATCTTCTCTCTCCCTCTCTAGTTTGTGGTGGGAAATTATTAATATTGGTAAGAATGCCTCGCTTTTTTTTTTCTTACAGAGTTTGTTGTTGTTTATTTGTTTGTTGATTTTCTCTTAATTTGGGGGTTAATATATGTGCGTATTCTCAATCTTTTTCCTGCATTCAAGAATATCTCTTGATAAAGATGTCTCACAAAATTTTAGGTTTACTCTTTTCTACCTTTCACTCAATTTCTTACATCCAGCCATCATCTTAGTGCATAATATTGATAATGTTATACTAATAGCTTTCTACATGGAATATTTATATTTTACACGAAAATATTTCTATATGTCTGCACATAGTCTACAGAAAAATATCACTCATATATTGCCTATGTAGGTCTGTCAGATATTATTTCCACTGAAGCACAGAGAGAAAAGCTATTTGCTCCAACTCACCCCCCTAAGTCAGAGTAGAACCCGGATTCACGCAACTGCACGCAACCGTGGCTGTGTGGTGTGTGACAGGATATTCCTCCCCATCTCCTCTCCCGTGATCCTCCCTCTGATCCCCAACAACTCTCTGCCAGAAGGCGTGAGTGAGAAGATGTCCTTGGCCAGAATGTCCATGTGTTCATCAGCATCTCGTCGGCATTGTCAGAGGGGAATTTGCTTCCGGGTTCATGCCCTTCTCATGGCCGAAAGGAGCTCTTGTCTCATTTTTTATTAGATTAGCCTCTGAACACTGGGCATCGGCATTTGTTGCATCAGCATGTTCAGAGATGGAATATGGGCGTCCCTTTATTCCTGTGTTCTACTCCTATAACGTCTTTAGAACCTCCACCTATAGTTGTAATGTTGAATACATAAATGATTCAAGTTCCCCAAAGCAAGCTCTTTCATATTAACTGCATGTGAGAAAGAGACAATGGAATCACAGCTCCAACCATATCTCATTAGAGGCTCACACATTTCTCAAGGCAAAACTCCCTGGATGCTTAGGGCTGAATTTGTGTATCATTCTCCAAAGTCAATGAAAGATGGTATCTACCTCTGAAGGCAGGGGTGTTCATAGTCTAGTGCTTTTATCATAAGGAGCCCAGAGCTGGTACTTGGGAAACATTGGCTGACTGGCTGTGTTGTTTTTATTAGAGTTTTTAAAATATGCCTGGTCCTCTTGAAAACAGAAACGTCTGTTAGCTTAATAAGAGACTATGGGTCTCTACACAGGTCACCAGCTGCTGAGAAGGCTCTCTGTCTACGGGAGCAAGATGGTTGACCAGGTTGGTTAACCTCCAGCTCACTTAGGGGGGGATTTGGAGGCTTGTGTTTTTTTTCAGCTTAGACAGTGGATATGGAACTAGAACATTCTCCTCCTCTCCTTTACTTGCTGTGACCTTGGTCAGCCTTTGAAGTTTACTCTGGGGGCATGATTAGGGATGAGACCAACCATTTCTCTGCCCCCTCACTCTCACCACCAGCCAAACGTTAAGCACTATAGGAGAGATTAGCACCAGGAAGTACAATAGAGATCTGTTTGCCAGAAACCACAGCTTTACCTTATTCACAAACCTGCTGAAACCCAGTGAGATAATCTCTTGTGAGCCAACTGGGGGATTCTTCTTCAGAGGGAGTCCACCTAATAAATGGGGCAGCTGAGTGATTCCAAGAGATTCTTCTGCCTGGGAGATGAAAAATGCAAACTGGCAATGGCCAGATACTATATAAAAATAGAACCCAGACCCACAACCTTCAACAACCAGCCTAGGAGACCAAGCCATGAAGTAGAGAAGCCTATGTATAAGCCAGTTTGTAGAAAGTCAGACTACCATCTCACATAATCATCCAGGAAGCCAAGCAATAACTTTATAACAATCAGACTAACGTGACCAGGACTTGATCAATAACTGACAGCTTCTCTAATTTTTGTCCCTGCTTGCAACTTGGAAAGAAACCAGAGAAATAGGCAACTCGAGAAAGCCAAATATATGCCTCTAGCTAATCACCCAGAAAGTCTTTCTTCTAGTTAGTCTGCCTATAGCTTTCTCATTTCAACAACCTCCAATCAGGGCACACCAGAAGCCTTCCCTTTCATCCACTGTAAAGTTTTCCCAGTCCTCTGCCTGCCTTTGAGTTCTGCCGATACACAAAAGACAGTGATTAACCCCCTTGCAGCGGTGACATTTGGATAAGAAGCTTGTCTGTTTTCATTTGGCTGGTCTTCATTCGTTTCTACCTACCCCAATGTTTTTCTCCGCAATGTGTGGTGTTGGGGTTAAAAATGTGGGCTCTAGCATCATTTACATCATTTGCTAATACAGTTTGATGCAGGCATCAACACTTGTGTGGCCTTTGGTGAGTTCTTCAACTCTCTTTACCTCAGTTGCCCCTTTTGTAAAATGAAGATAACTGGATTTGCCTCACAAGGTCGATGTGAGAGTTATATGACTTGAGATCTATCAGACTTCTTAGAATACTGTCTGGCACGCTGACGGTAGCTGTTTTTATCAGTTTTGTTACAATGAATTATTGTCCCATGACCCCTTCCTTTGACTTGTATCATCAGGTGTAAAGCCTATTAAGATGCAAATCCTATCTGGGAGAGACAGCACGTGGCACTGTTAATATTTATTGGCAAACTAACTTGAGTTAGCATGTGAGGTTTCTTAGCCTAGGAAGATGGCTGGAAATTTGACATCAGCAAGCTTCAAGAAAGGCTTTACATATGGGCGAATCTTTCTGGGTGGTGACATGAATGAGAACTTCAGTGGACAACTGGGGGAAGTCCAGGCATAGGACGAATGCTGAGAGAGCTAGAACAGTCTGAGGATACCACATTCCTTAGGACTAGCGAGAGCGGAGAATGCAACTAACACAAGAGCCATCCTCTTAAACAGTCCAGAGTTTTTACAGTGGACACAGTCCTGGTAGCCTCGTATGTTTTAATTATTGGTGGAAGCAAGACAGGACCCCCTTTCCTGAAGGAATCCAGAGTTCCCTGTGCAGATTTTCTATTTCTGCTCATCAGGAAGTTATCTGACAAATTCATCACTTGTAACATTCACCGATTTGGGCTGAAAGGATCAACCTTTTCCTCCCTGCTGTTCTGCAACCCCCTGTTTAGTCATCAACCACTGCGTGGGTAGATAGGTCTTCTGGAGTTTAGGAATTTCAAAAGCCCTTTTGCTCTGTTAAAAGGCAAACTCAGCTTAGATGTTTTGCTGAAAAATAGGCTAGCCTTGAGATTTCTCTTGATGACTATTGGAACAGCCCTCAAAGCAAAAAGTTCCTGAGAGGATCTTCATTTTGGAGCCTGGAGCCTGGACTGTGTGCAGGAGATAAGGACAGAGAGGGTGCTAGAAGCCAGGGACACAGTTTTTTTGACTCGTGTTAAATTAGGCCTATGCCTTGGGCTTTCGGTTTAGGGTCGCTGTATGGTGCTGTGTGTACTGACATACGTCCTTCCAGACTTTTCAGTGAAACAACTTGGACGGCAACACAGTTAAAACTTCACCTTGAAGTCCCTCTTCATCCAACTGAGGAAGGCTGTTCCCAGCAAGAAGAGTCTCAAGGTTCTTAATACCAACTCAAAATCAAGACATGGAAGCAAGAGGAATTATTAACTGCCTCAAGTGGTTTTACTGGAAAGAGTTGGGTATAATTAAGTTTTTTTAAAAAATAAGGGAACCAGAAAAGTCCAATTCTCCCTTTATCTCTGTTGAAATAATCTGTTCCCAAAGATTTGCTAGAACTATCCCTGAGCCCCCAAGGGAAAAGAAATAATCTAGCAAAGACTCCTTCTTTAGCCTGGCTTATTTTTTTACTTTCTGCTTCAAGTAGCCAAGTCATTTACTTTGAAGGCTTCTGTAACCGAACACGTGTATTTGCTGCACTTTTTTGAATATGTCTATTATGCCTCAGCCTTTTTCAATGATAGACTTTGCATACAGTTCTAATGCCTGGCGGTACAATTTCTAACTGGGAGGCGTTCTCAACGCAAGCTGAGTAAAGGCAGTGGCAATACTGCTTAAGAGTAAAGAACTGGAGTTTCAAAGTTTTCTGCTTAGTGTCAGCAGCCAAGTATCACAGGGCCTTGGTTTGGGAAGTGTGAGCCTGTTTTTGTCGTCTGTGTCATGGGGAAGTTGCAATTGTGATGGGGGAAATCCTAATGGGTAAATAAGTCCCAAAGTAGCTCAGAGAAGGAGGGTCCTGGTTCTTTAGATGCCATTGATTTGTCCCTAAAGTTAATTAAGCAAAGGACCAACCCCATAATGACCCCGGGCAAAAACTAAACACTTATCCCTGAAGGCGAGAGATGAGGATTGTGCTAAGTCAGTATTAAATGTATTTAATACAAGACATGTATTAAATCTTTTGGTACTTACTGAAAGTATGCAGAATAGGCACTGTTACTTTTTCTTGGTATAGATAAGAAAATAAGTCTTAGAGAGGTTACAAAACCTTCTCTAAATCTCACAGCTACTCTATAATCCTAGGATCTGTATTCAACCAGTTCATCAGTGATTCTCAAGGATGACTTTAGGGCTAAACATGGAGTGTGGATCAGAATCAGCATGTTATAAAGTGTCTAGATGTTTCTGCTGTGAGCAGTCAGCAGACACTGAGAAGTTTTGTATTATTTTACTTTTCACTTTCCTGTCAGTATATAGTAAATATATACTATATACATTTATGCCCTACTTATTTCTTAAGAAGATCTGGGGATGATTAAACAAGGGATATATCATTGAAGGATAAATAAAAAATACAAAAGAAAAACATCAGAACTGGTAAAGAAGCCAAGAGAAAAACGTGCTTCCTTCCAGCTCATAAGACCGGGAGGGTTTATAAGTGAGTACATGTGGTTCTCAGATCTTTGTTTCTGTAATAGGTCACGGAGTATTATAGACTCTAAATTCATCCAAGTTGCTGCGAAGTCTATAATACTATAAGAAAGGTATTGGCAGTAGTAGGACACTGCCAGGGGACGGAGCGGGAGCACACAATATCAATAAGGGTCTCAAACCAGGTGGGGACCAAAGAGAGGCCCAAACTTCACCTGTACAGTGACCACATATGTACCTAACCCTGAATAGTACCTCACATCTTCAAAATAAAGAGAGACCAAGAGGGAAGGTACAAAGGGTAGTCATATGTGGTCAGTATGATAACTTTCTTCCCATGACGTTCCTTCTTCCCTTCAGGAAATCCCCCAGGCTTGGCACACTGTGTCAAGGTTACCCAGTCTCAATACCAGTTACTGATCTCTCTTCTATTCTGTAGTATGCTCTGATTATGACAAGAATAGCCTTGGCTCTTTGGGGGAAGGGGTTAGAGGGCACGCGAGGCTATCACTAGGAGACTCTAGGGACAAATGAAAGATAAAAGCTAGGGGGAACAGATAGAGAGGGAGCTGTAGGGAGTTTAACCATTGACACTTGAAAACTGGCATCGGAAGATGCAAAGATTAGAACAACTGGTATACTGGGTGCATCGTGTAGTCCGCACTTGCCCATTCC
The DNA here is from genome assembly GCA_027257055.1 of Cephalopachus bancanus. Classification (NCBI taxonomy): domain Eukaryota; kingdom Metazoa; phylum Chordata; class Mammalia; order Primates; family Tarsiidae; genus Cephalopachus; species Cephalopachus bancanus. The sequence goes on from JAPVLO010000027.1 coordinate 6,991,713, forward strand.
AATTTGCTCTCCATTCTTCTCCATCTCTCTCTCTCTCGGACCAGGAGGCTGAGCTCCGTGGACTGCAGCATCTGGGCTCTCTAGCCCTTCAGCTTTTAGTTGGGTTCAGGCAATGGGAGATGCTGGCAGACCTGAGAGCAATGAGGAAGAAGACCTGGGGCAGTCATAGTCTGCTCACCTCCTGGCTTGGCAAGGCAGAAGCTAGCAGCGGCAGCACTGTTCTACTGAAGGTCACAGATTTCACCAGGGAGTCTACACCTCCCGCAGTTACACTGAGGATGTTCTGGTGGCCATTCCCCTCCTTTGCCCCTTAGTGTCTGAGGAGGACAATGACTGCTGCACTGCCGTTTGGGCTTGTGCTTTTGGAGAGCTCTGGTTTTCCCCGCCTGACCATAACCCTCCTCATCCATGAAGAGTCCTTGGGGACAAGGCAGCATGCCACTTGGACTGCATGCACTGTCTCCTTCTAAATCAGTCTTCAAGAGTGAAGGTCCCCCAACTCTTCTGCTCAAGTGGCTCCAAGCCTATTTGCGGTTTCTGCCAGACCTAGTCTCTGGGCCAATCATGCCCCCATCATGTTTTCAGCCATGGGCTCAAGAGGTGGTAGAAACTCAGCTGTTCATGGTTAGTGTGAACTGAGCTAGAACACGTGGTCTGGGTGGTCCAGACTCATGTGAGACTCTCCCCTCATGGGGCAGCATGGAGCTGGAGTGGGAAGAGATGTGAAGGCATGGGCTGATGACTTGAGTGGCCAGGAGGGCTGGCTCTTTTGTCACCGTAGATTTCCAGTAGAATTCTAATGAGTCCCAGAATGCTAAGTCCAAAGCCAACTTCTAGGCCATTATGAGATGATACTTGTTAAAAGAATAGGATATATTTTATTTCTTAGTTTGCTTAATTTATAACTTTTGAAAATAGAGGCATATAGCAAACGGATCTCCATTTTGGCTCTTGCCCTGCGTCCCACAAATGCTAGGAATTGGCCTGAAGACCTCTACCCCCATGTTTACTATCCTAGGATTTTTCACTATGTTAAGTTTCCCTAATGCTGTCCCTGACTTTCTGAGTATTCTCAAGCATTTATAAAACTATTGACTCTTGGCTTCAAAACTCACCCTCTTATCTATCACTTTGTGATGCTGTGGCTGGTACGCACATCTCCTTGGCCAACTAGTTCCTTTTCAGGGTCTCCATGCTAAAGGAAGACTACACGATTGGAGAGAAGAGGCTTTCTCCTTCTTGTTTGCTTCTTGTTCCATGAGCATTCTGGCAGCTTTATCATTTCACTCTAGCAATGTCATTTGGTTTTAGTGACAGTGGCTGTCACAGAATCTGGCTTTGCTGTTTGTTTTCCAAAACTTGCAGTACCGGCCAGTGGTCTGCTCAGAGGTCTGCTTCATGCCCACGGGGTCCCTACTCTCATCTTCTGCATTTTAATAATTTCGATTGATGCCCATAATTCCTCCAACCCAGACTGCTTCACGTAGTTAATTTATCCTCGGTGACTACTAAGTATTCCTTTTTTACCCTTTCAGTTACCCAGTAAACATCTTACTATATTAAATTCTTTCTGTTAAATTAACTAGTATTATTTCAGTCCCTGACTGCACCACCATCACCAAACCCTTTCCAATGGCCCTGCTTGATTGTAAGATTTGTTACCTGCTGAGATGCTCAGGGATACTTTGGATCAAGAGTCTAATTGTTTGGGAGGTCACAATTAGATAAAAACTATAAGACTAAGTGTTGCCAGTCACAAAATTGATGTAATATTTAATCGGTGGCTTGAGATTCCTTAAATTTTCCTCAGTGAAGAACATTTCACTTAGAGACGGGATATATGTTCACAGGGTAGATGCCATTTCAGATGGAACAAAACCGTTAGGGAGTTTTCATGTGTTTGGCAATTTTCTCACATGGTATTTGTGGAAGGCACATAAAGTTTCATTAATACAAAGCACTCCAATAAGACTCCAAGAGCCTTCTTGAAGTCCCCTTCTCCTACTAACACTGGCAAAATGCTTATGCTACCACAAATTACAGTCCAATCCCATTATAACATGGCTACTTATCACATAGGTTTGCTCATGCTGTGGGTGTGGTGTAAAGTCTAAAATTAAGGCTCACTATTATGTGTTGCCTTGACATTTGGTAAACTGGAAGGGCCTGTAATGGCTTAAGTTTACCTCCCCATTCTGTTCCCTTGGATAACATCCCCCAGCTGAACAACTCTCCTTGTCACCTTCTGCTCACTCTTGGATAGTGAGTTTCAGTTACCTGCCAACTGGCAGAATTATTCCAACAAGCCATTCATAACCTCCTATGGGAACCAGGGGGCATCTCACCCTTTTGACAAGGTCTGAATCCCACAGTCATGGTGGTTCACTCTGTTCCCAAGTACAACTGGGCTATGTGGCCCTGTGTATTTTTTCATGGTTTCTTCTTCTCCTAGTTTGTATTTCCATGTGACTAATTATAGTTGATTTTATCTGTCTGGCATTGGGTGTCATGTGTTCAGACATCCACTATAGTTCTAGGACAGAAGTCCCTTTCAAACACAGTGAATAGAGGTAATTAAAACAGTAGGTAAAATAAGATCTCTCTAACCATATGCTAAGGCAGATGTAATAAAATTTGGATAACAAAAATGCATTTTTTCCTCACCTGAAAAACCATTCTTATTAAGGAGTTCTGTGGTATTAATATAATTAATTCATTATATTTGCATACATAGACACAGATTTATTTTAACATTATGCTGTTTATAAAGAAAATCCTTCAAGGTCTCTTCGAGTATTAAGTATTCCACATTATGCCTAATCCTACCAGGGGAAAAAAATTAAGCTGCTTCCTTTTTCAAAGTGCATCAATTCTTTCAGACCATAATGATGTATTGGGATGACCTCTTGAGGTTTTCAAAGAAATAACTCAGTGGCCTGAAGTTAACTATTTTTAAAAAATGAATTCATTCTTTTCTTTTGTAAGATAGAATTTTACTTGATATCTGGTAAATGGGGGAAGACAGGCATAGAACTGCAGATAAGTGTGTAAGAGAAATTGGGTTGGAGCACGAAGTCCATATTTTCAATTTAGTAAACCATCATAAAATTTATCTGTATCTCCCCTTATCCTTTCTCTGTCTGGCTCAGAGGAAGAAGATTCTCTCTCTTCCAAGATTAACCTAACTCTGTGCTCCTCATCTTATTTCTTCCTGGGTTCATTGGAAACTCACTGGATCAATTTCTCTTTCTCTCTGTACTCTTTGCTCCATCAACAAACACTCTGGTCTCCCAACTTTAAAAAGAAGTTCTCTAAGTTGCCTCAAATGATTGCTATTTTTCACCTCTCCCTTTACTCTAAACTTCCTTAAAGTGTTTCTATACTTAGCACCTGCCTTTTCTTACTACACTTACTTCTAACCTTTTCGAATTTGGCTTCTGTCTCTACCATTTTACTGAGAGTGTTCTCTAAGAGTCAAACACAATTGCTTTTTATTTTTCTAGCCCTTATCTTTTTTTGATCACTCTAAAGCTTTTGATCTCGTGGTCTATCTTCTATTCAAAATACTCCATGCCATGATAGTATCTTGATTTTCTTCCTGTTCTCAGATTGTCCTTTCTTGCTTTCTTTCACTGCTGATTGATCTTTAAAATTTTCAAGGATATATTTAGAGTTGTTTGCTTTCTTTATGCTTTTTTCCTCAGTGGTCTCATTTACTTTCATAGATTCCAATATTATCTGCCCGTGACTTCCAAGTGTATATTTGTATGTCCCAGCTCTCTTTTGGACCCCAATTTCCTAGATGGCCCTCTAACATCTCAGATTCAATATCTCTTGACCCTAGCTTATTATGTGTTTTCCCAAAAGCGATATCTGTGTCTGGACAGTCTTTGTCCCATTACCTCTGATTCTCCTTCTCCTCATTTGTGAATCCTCCCTCTCTGTTAAAGTGATTAAGCCATTAGCCCAAGGTCATACAGATACCCAGTCTTAAAGTCAAGATTCAAACCGGAGTTTGTCTGACTCCAATACACTGGACATTTCCTTAATAAGTTACTCTGAGATAAAGACATAAACAAGGCCTAGTTTTAGCTCATGAAGTCCCTGTAACAAAGTTCAGGAAACACTATTGTAACAATTAGTGACCCACAGAGGTACTTAAGAACTGTTAGTGTACCTTCCTGTCTCCCCACAGTGATCACTAAAAGTTTGTATAACTGTTTTGAGAAAATTGTATTCTGATTCCTCTAAAATGTATATGATTTGAATATGAGGCACTACGTTCCTCACCCTGCCCTTTAAAAATAGTCTTCATTAAAAGACAAAACAAAGTCTGTTTGATCAATATTTATAGGTAAAAGAAGTGACATCCTGAAATCAAAACACATCTCTATATTTAAGCCTATATTGTAAAGCATACTCTCCACATTTAAATGTACTCCCTCTAATTAATTTCAGGTGTTTAAAGCTATATTATGGTAAGTTGTCATGGTTGCGAACAAGTGAGGATAATTTAGCCATCTGCACTATTTCTTCTCAGTTACAAACCCAGCATTCTGAAATAAGATGGATTTAAATGTGCAGAGACAGCATTTAGAGAAAAACGAAGTCAGAAATGCTAAGTTCATGAAAATTCCCATCAGCCCAAATCTCCCGCCAATATTTGAAGGGTGTCTTCTTGAGGGTGGCTGCTCTCCATTTATGTTTTCTTTTGACTGATCTCTTTCTTCAAGAAAATTATAGCTTCATTTTAAATTCTTTTTCCTCCTCATCATTGTAGCATCTAATCTTCCAATGATATACCAAGATAACTTAGCAGGCTCCCAGATCTCTAGTGAGTAAATTAACTTTCCCTTTGAAATACAAAGACGCAATGCCTAAAGGAAATATAAAATTCATAAACAGGAAAGGATCAACTAAGACTGACCTTCATTGTACAGAGTTGGCTGTATCCTGTTTGGATACAAGACTGCAGGAAATGAAAGCTGCGGCATTATATAACTAGCATTGTGCTGCTCTCAATATTAGATTGGATAATCACAGAAAACTTTGTCACAATAGAATGTATCTTCCTCCCTCAACTTGTGTCTTCCACTTCAACTGTTAGGATTCCAACTGGGCAAATGGAAGTGCTGTTTTGGTAACAGTTTGTTGAGAGAACTCCATGTTTCTCCGGAATGTACTTGAAGAAGATTAATGAGTTCTACATATATGCCAAGTCAATCTGTTCCTCCCTGTCAATCATCATCCCAGGAAAAGCATCTCAATCTTTGCAGATATGTTTTCAAACAGATGTGTGGCTTAAATTTTAATTAAATCACTGGAACAAATGATTCCTAAAGACTTTCCAAATGTGTGGCTAAGGAGTTTTACAACAATGTCAGATGGGTTTTACTGAGGCGACTTTGTCCGGTTGAGCACTTCTCAAACCCAATGGTGACAGGAAGGGTTGGAAAAATGCTGCTTGTCTTTTGAAGAACTCGAGTACCTGTCATAGCATTACAAGTAGGCAAATTCAGAATACTTAAGACTTAAATTATTGTGTACCTTCTTCACTCTCAGCCATCTTCATTGAAGGCTCCCTGAACATCCAGTCAGTCCTGTTTACCACTTTCCTCATAACATAGAGTAGAAGTGACTGTTAATGCACCTGCAATTTCATGAGAAGGGCTGGAGCATCATAACATGTCAGGGCCTCCTGGAAACACCATTTGCTCCTGATTGGCCGTGGGCCCAAAGAGTGATAAATATCAACAGGATTGATAGTTCGCTTTCTTTCTAAAAGTGATACATTTCCAATTAAACAATGTCTAAAGGGAAACTTGCTAGAGGTGATGAATTCTAATTCATAATTTATAAAATTGAAGTAGGAGGTGAAATTGAACTCAAGGATTCAAGCATCAGCCTCCTACTCCTGCAGAATTCTTAGAGAAGGATACCTCAACCGTATGTGAAGAATGTGCCTGGCCTAGTCCTCAGTGTGGGAGATTCAGGAGTGGCTGATGTTGGAGTTCAAAAAGAGTGATTCATAATAGCTTGTGAAGCTAGGATCTGGAACGTGTGGTCAGACATCGGAGTCTGGTAATGTTATTTCCCTGTGTAGAACTGTTTGTCCTATGAATGATTTAAGATGGTTATTTTATTTTTATAAAGATACTACAAGACCTTGGTCAAGCTATTCTATTTTGTTTTGTAGAATGATTAGAATCAGCTGAGGAGACACAGTTAAAATGCAGATTCCTAGGACCTATCTCAGTTGGTCCAGAGTGAGATCAAGGAGTCCTCATCTAAAAAATATCCAAAGTTGATTCTGACATATGTGTTCCTCAGGACCCACTTGAGAGGCTGCGGCTTAAAGGCATATCATTTAAGACAAAAATGACATATGACCATAAGCGAGTGCCAATTCAAATGTATTTCTTTAGAAGATGTGGCTAACTTGTTTTCAAAAGACCTGGTGTTGAAATTAAGTATTGTTTTTTAGCTTGTTGGTACTGTAACAGGCTAAAAGCACATAGAAACACAACCATAATTTTCTGTGCTAATATCAGCAGAAAACTACCACTTGACCATCATCTTAATTAGCTATTTTGCATTATAAATACTATGAGCAGTCATCAGCTGCAGGTGTGGGTCCACCCTCTGGTTTACTCCTGTGTAATTTGAAGACATGACATTAAAAAGACCATTCTGTTGTGTATCTGAAATAAAAGGACAGGACCAATTCAACATTGAAAATAGTTTTTAGTAAGAATCAGGGACTAGCATACTGTCTTGGTTGCTTCAGACACCTTTCTTCTTTCCCTAGACTCATCTCAGCCCTCACTGCTTTCAAGCAACTTTGCAGGTAACCAGATATCAATATGTGACATAGTTGCATAGCAATTGAGAATGACCTCTCCGCTCCTTTCACCTTCCCTGCAATCTCAATCTGCAGAGCAGAGAGAAAGAGCCCAGAGACCCGAAGGAAGATTTCGCCTGCATTGCGTGTATGCATTTGTGTGTGTGTGTGTGTGTGTGTGTGTGTGTGTGTGTGTGTGTAGGGGAGGTCGGTGAGTTAGGAAAGGCAACGATCATCCCTCTCATCTCCCATCTAGGTATCAGAGCAGCTCTGGAAATGACTCGGCTTGAACAAGGCTCAGACATTCTCTTAAGAATGGTAAGCAGTTCTTAAACACTCATGAAGCCACAGCCCGGATATGTGGGCACTGCCTTGGAGTCCGTTCCGAGCCAATGATGAAGATTCTGGGATAGAGTATCTTTGTCATCCTTGCACCAAATTCTTTATTGTTCTTACTGAGGCAGAGGTAGATTTCATTTTCCTTAGTCCTCTACCGCAGAGCAGGTGTGAAGGTAGCTGGAAGACAGGGCCATAAAAATAAGTGGTCTTTAAAGTATGGCTAGCAAGCAGTTTGCTAATCTTCAAGACTGCTGGATAACAAAAAGTATGACAGCGGCTTAAGATTCTCTGAGCAAACCACTGGTGTGTAAGACTAACAGAACCTCCATCCACTGAAAAGGATGCACCAAGCTCACTGTTCTGGCATCTCTGAATGTTATAGAGCAGAAATACATGACGTATCTGCAGTACTAGACTCTGCCTAGGAGAATGAGATGGACTACATTTGCTATAAAGCTAATTTGCATTGCCATTAATGAGCACACACATTTAAATCATAGATGAGAAAATGCTATTGTACATCTAACTTATTTCTATCCCACTCAGGCTGATAAGACGTTCTCCAGACAATTGTAATTATGGGTCATTTGTAAAAAATAATAAGAGCTGCTTTTTATTAGCTGAAGTAGAAATCAATTCTCTATTCAATTACCATTTTGACTGCGCTACAGTCTCTACTCCTGGGTAAACACTAGAGTCAAAATAAAACTGATATTAATAATAATAAAGTTTTTGAGGACAAATTCTTCCTTTTGAGAGCAAAATATGCTCTTTTCTTTAAGTCCCTTCCATGCCAATGAGTCATGAGTGAATTATCTGCATTCTGCTTTCACTTATCTGGTGATAAAAGATCTTAAACAAATATTGCTGCCCGCAATAGCACAACACTTTTCAGGAGTTGCGAGCACCATAGTAACAATGAACACTCAATAAATACAGGGAAGGGACCACAACGAGTGTGGGCTGGGCATCCATTGAGCGATGAGGCAGACCAGCTTTGCAGACAGACTCCTAAGTGGGGGTGCATGCTGTGGGATTCTTCACTCCCAAAGTCTCCTGCTCACTTAGGAGTAGGTTAACATATTAATGTCCCAGGTTTAAGAGTCAGTTCTCTAACTCACACATCCCTCTTGTTATGTAGATACTGTTTGTTTCCTTAAATGTCAATGTCAACTGGCTGCTGGGGTGATGTGAGGAAGGGCAAGGTGCCTGCACGGTGGCAGAATCACCTTTCTAAGCCTTCGCTCTCACCTTCTTTCTGCCCTTCAGGCAATCTGTGCCTTTTGTTCTTATCTCCTGACTTATCTTCATCTACTCCCAGAAAGCTTGGAGAATGTACTTATTCCTTCCTGCTGCATTTGCTTTGTGATGATTAAAAAAAAAAACAGGGATCTATCTCAAGTTGTGGAAATTCAGGCATCTGTAAATTGAAGTCAGACCTGCTGAGCTGGTTTGGTGAAGAATGCTGCGCAATGATCTAGACACTTGAAGGCCTGGGTTCTAATTTGAGAGCATTCGGTTACCAAGTGTGGGATCTTGAGTAAAGTGTTTAACTTCTCTGAGGATTGAATGAGATAATGTATGACAAAGCCCTTTCAAAACTAAATGAAAAAAGTTCTGTATAAATGTCAATGAGTCAATCTGCTACCTTCCTTGAAATGACAGCTTTTCTTGAGTGAGGATTACAGGGACAAGTCAAAGAAATGTCAGCCTTCTAGAACTGTCTCCAGAGACTCCCTCATGTAAACTTGACCTTGTCTATATACTTTCTCCGAAGGATGTCAAAGTCCCAGAAGAGAGAACAGCTATAAGCTATAGAAACAACAGTACTTTTCTCCATGTAAAGACCTATTGTCACTCATTGGAGGCAATGACTGTTTCTTCAGCCAGTCACTGTCAGAGACTCCTTGAATGTTGGCCAGTCTATCCTCTGGGGTCCCAGTCATATGAAAAGTTAGAAGAGTCCTAACAGAAACAAGAATTATTTAGAAAAATTCAAGTATTGGAGTCATTTGGAATTGTTGAAAACATTCCATGGTGTATGTTATGTTTAAAAAGAACATTATGATGAACATACTTTTTTTTTTTTTATTTTTAACCCTGAAGCTGGTTAATTAAGAGCAGATCAACTTCACAGCCTCCAACAGGGAGTGGCTTCATTTGAGTACCACAGTGGTGGAAGATGATCTCCAGATATTAAGCCCCTTGTTTTTCTTTTATGTATATGTGCAAAGAAACACATCTGAATCTCTCCTTTGCTTGTAACGAAACTATAATATTTTGCTTGCATATTTCAAAATTAAATGCCACAGATGATTCATAAACAACTCGTGGTGCAAGTTTAATGCTGCCTCTTGGTCCAGGGCTGGGACTTTCTTCTTTGCTGAGATGATCAGAAGTTTAGCGCCTGAGCGCTTGACTCGCCTGCGACTAGAAAGAGTAGAAGAACTAGCTAATTAGAAAGGATCCATCCACTTTAAATCTCATTATGCCTAGAGTTAACTGTCTTCTGTGTGATGTTTTTATGGTAGCACTTATTAAATATGGTTCATTTATTTATTCAGCAAACTTTTGTCGAGTGAAAAAGAATTGGAAGTGGCTGAGGGTGGGTGATGAGCTCAGCATGGACACATGGAGTTGGAGATGCCTATTGGTCAACCACACAGAGATGTTCAAGGCAGTTGGATACGCACCTCTGAACCTAATGGCTGGTTTAGAAGCTATCAGTATCTGCTGTGTCTCATAAGGTCACTCAGGAAGATGACAAGGTGGAGGTTTGCAAATGATGACAGGGGAAAGCTAATTAAACAATAACAATTAAGAGGACCAGACGAAGCTGACTAAGAAGTTCTCAGAAAGGAAAGAAGGCCATTCCCACCTATTCTTCAGGAACATTTTTTGTGATGTGACATCATGATACTTTATATGAAGTTTTAATTTCAGAAAAGACATCTCCAGGGAAGTTTTTTTTTCTATTTCTTCCCTTTAATAAGGGTGTTGTCATTCTTTTTTTCTTTCCCTGTGTTTAATGGGGAAATTTTTATGTAATAAATCAGGGATCTTTGATTAGAACATTGTTTTGCAGGTGACAGCCTATCATTTTTGATTCTGTAATGACTTTGCAGTGACAGTTGGAGTAGAAAAGAGTATATACTTGGTTGATAACCAGATTAAAAATCTAATAGGTTCATCAAGCTAATCTTTAAACTCTCTCTCTTTTTTAAAGAGCTGAACAACTTAGAAATACACTATTAACTTATATGAAAAAATGCTCAACATCACTAATCATCAGGGAAATGCAAATTAAAACGACAATGGGATATCTATCACCTCATATCTGTTGGAATGGCTTGAATAAAAAAGACAAAAGCTAGCAAGTGTTGGCGAGGACGTAGAGAAAAGGGAACACTTATACACCGTTGGTTGGAATGTGAATTAGTGCAGCCAGTATGGAAAACAGTATGTAAGTTTCTCAAAAAATTAAAAATAGAGCTATCATGTGATCCAGCAATTCCACTACTGGTGTGTAATCAAAGGAAATGAAATCAGTATGTTGACGAGATATCTGCACTCCCACATTCACTGTAGCATTGTGTACAATAGCCAAGATATGGAATCCATTAACTGAAGTGGCTATGAATGAATGAATGGATAAGTAACATCGTATATATACACACAGTGGGATAGTATTCAGCCTTAAAGAAGAAGGAAATTCTTCATTTCTGACAACACAGATGAACCTGGAGGACATTAAGTAAAATAAGCCACGTACAGAAAAAACAAATACTGCCTGATCTCACCTACATGTGGAATCTAAAAAAAGTTGAACCCACAGAAGCAGAGAGTAGAATGGTGGTTACCAGAGGCCGGGAGGAGAGGGGATTGCAAAGATGTTGGTAAAAGTATATGAAGTTTCATTAAGATAGGAGAAATAAGTTCTGGAGCGCTACTGTATAGAACGGTGAGCATAATTAATAACGTACTGAATACTTGAAAATTGCTGAGCATAGATTTTAATTGTTCTCACAAAAATGAGAACCATGTGAAGTGACAGATATATAATTTGATTGAATTAATCATTCTACAACATATGTATATACTAGATGAGATCAGGCACATTCAGGGTGGTATGACGGTAGACATGGTATGCATATATCAAAACATCATATTATATCCCATAAACATATACAATATACAAGAAAGAAAGAAAAATACTGTCATCTAAGAACTTTTATATTATGGTCAGAGCAATGGTATTATCAGAGACATATACACAGTCTCTTTCTCTCTGTCTCTCTCTCTCACACACACACACATACACACACACACACACGTTTGCTGCCCACATGAGATTTTTCTAGGTCTCTAAGCATAAAATAAGTGGTAGTTATTACCCTTTTCCTCAAGAAATACACAGGCTAAATTTCTCAACAAAAACTCCTAAGTGTCACCCAAAGTTTCAAAACTACCTGTGTGCTTTATTAGCTCAAAAGAATTTGCTCAAACAGGGTGTTTGAATACTTTGGTAATAAAAAAATAAAAAATAGTGCTTAAAACCTTCAAAAAAATACTTATCCATTCATGAAGGGTATCAGTCAGAGAAATTCTATCAGTTTTAAAGATTGTCTTCCAAATTGTTATTTATTGGTTGCTATTTATTAATCTCTTCTGAAACAACTTAGGTTCATGGAATACCTCCAATACACTTGGCCTTTATTATATATCATAGTATATCAATAGCACAGTCCTCAGAACTCAATCCTATGTTAACAATGATTGCACCCTTGATCAAGAGTCTGCATCTTGTGTTCAGACTAGGTAGGGCCTAACTATAGCTTCAAGATCTTGGAATCTCCTAGAATAAAATTATTGTTCTGTTAGATTTATGTACACACACACACACACACACACACACACACACACACACACACACACACAAACATGTATATGTGCACATACACCCAGAAGGAACATAATTTTTCAAATTGCTATGATGAATTTTTCCCTCTGAGAAACATATTTAGTCCAGGAGAAAATATCTCTTGAGGGTCCCCACTATTCATTGCCACTCCAGTTCTTTCTTATTTTTTTCCATTTTCTATCATTTTGATCTTTCCACATTTCTTATTATTTTAAGTATCAATTGTCTGTAGCAGACTTCATTCTTTAAGAGACTTTCCCACTAAGTAGGAGCTCACAGGTTACATATCTCTGTACAATTTCTATTTGTGCATAATTGAAACACAATCTGCCTTAATCAACACACACAGTTTATCTATAAAATTTGGGTTTTGTAGCAATGTTGTTGACTGAAAGACTTGAACTGGAAGCTGGATGGAAACATTCACGGGCTTCAGATGCTCTTGTTGTTTTGAGTGACCGGTCTGATGAAAGTATGAAGTCTTTCATTCACCAAACGGACATTGTTAGCAACTCCCAGACTGCAGCGTTTGAGACTCACCCCACAACTCCACCACTGATATCACACTTGACCATCAGCTCTGTGGGGGCTGAAACTGTTCTGTACCTGCCCTTATTGTCGCATCCCTAGCATTAATGGAGAATGTGTTAAATAAGTGTTTTTAAGCAAATGAATGCTGAATGGAAGTTGAATGAATGCATGATGTTCCCAGCCCAGACACATAGATCAATGTCTTATCTAGGCTCTGGGAAATTGTAGCTTTAGTGTTCAAGATTAAGGGGTCCTCCTATGCTGGTGTTAAGTTGTTTACAAGGTTTCATCAGCTCCTCAGTGACACGTTCTTAAGTGTGTACAGCACTATAGTAAGGTGCCTCAAAATCCTGGTAGCAGTTCACCTTCTGATTGTTGAATCAATAAAAGTTGAGGCACAATAGATGGACAGGCCACCTGCAGAATCACCCATTCTTAGAAATGATGTACATGCATGTAGCTGAAGTATCTAAAATGTCCCCAGATACCCGTTGAAAGATGTATGTATAGTCAAGTCTAGTGTTTTGCTAAAGAACCTTGGAATCTCATAAATTACTGTAAAACTCAGTGGCCTGAAGTGGTGGCCTGGTGCACATGAAAAGGGAAATTGGACGGTAGCAATCTGGTTGGGTTTATCTGTAGGATCTGTAGGGCCATTTTTGAGGGCCAACTCCTTCCTGTCTTATCTTTCCAGAGGTAGACTCATACGACCATCCACGTATGGGCTCCATTCTGCGTGAGAACCAAGAAAGAATCCTTACTCTCAGCAGGAGAGACCAGAGAGCTCCAACTTTGTAGTCTGGAACTCAACTTTGAGCATCCTTTCTGCTTGCTTGGCTCTGTTCTGGGCTGACTATGCGGTAAAACCATCTAAAGATGAAACACATTAAGTATGATTAGTAATAACCTTTGCTCAACAGGAATATACTATTGACCTTTCAAAAATATGTACCTTGGAGTACCCTATGGGATGTTACATGTTCTGTGAGAATATGGTTGCAACAATTCCTACATCTGGGAAATGCTGTGTCCTATATTCATGTTTGTGTATACTTCAGGTATTCATGACCACTTACAATTTCAATAGGCATGCCAAAGATTGGGAAAGGATATGGTGAAGAGATCTATTTTGTCTATTTGAGCCCAACATTTCCTAATGTTGGTTGGATGAATGCATTTAAAAAATCAAAATAGGAAGTTTTACTGGCTGGTAGTTTTAGACACCTTGATAGCAGGAAGAATTACTCTGTAGAGTACTTGCAAATATCTTTGCAAACAAAATGTGGAGGAGGACTCTTGGGTTCCATTTTGTCCCCAAAAGAAGGGTTGTTGGGATTATTTAGCAACATTTACCATGGATGCAGGAAGTGTAAAGTAGCTGCATGTTTTCATCCTCCCTGCCTCGGATAAAAGTGACTGCACCAAGATGCTGCCATCTTGTGAGACGTTGTCTAGACTCTGGCTATTTTTGCCATCAGCTACAGCCACGTGTGAACCTTCAAAACTCAGCTACCCTCATTTATTCTTTCCTCATTATCTAGTAGATGGAGAAGGATGTGATGCGTATACAGAGCTTCCTATTTTTTAGTTGTTAAGGGAACACATCTGTTTATGGCTTTTAAAAAAGTAGCATAGACATTTGGGTAGAACTCCTGGAGTTATACATTGATGAAAAAAATCATATAATAAGTGTCATGTTCTATGTTTTCTCTAACAAATCAAAGAGGTTGTACAGATTTTGCAGCTTAGTCTCAGCAGATAAAGAGATAAACACAACCTCCCCCCTTTCTTTCACTACTCTGGCTCTGCCCCTTCAGATCAGTTACATGAAGGATCAGTGGCTCAAGAAAGTTCAGTGTTTATAAAACATAGACAATAATAGGAGCGATCTTAGCAGATGATTAAGAAAATTAGATTACAAATATATATAAAGTACTTAGCATGGCACATGATAGGGTAGGGATGAAAACTATTTTAGCTGTTATTAATCTGAAATAATAATAATAATAATAATAATAATCATCATCATCATCATTATTAATTCGAAAACTACAGGCACAGAATCTCAATGCAGCTTTCCACGACTGTGCCTCAGTGGCTTCCCAGGCCCATCAGAGGCTCCCAGTTTTCCCGTCTTTTGGTCAAGCGCCTGACATTGTTATTGAGACATGGTGACTTGTTTCGGATTATGGCACTTGTCCACCTGTGGCACCCTTGCTTACTGAGTCTTTCGTACCTCTGCTTTTGGTCTGGGGCAGACGTGTCTCCATCTTTACCTGACCTAGACTGTCACGTAGCAGGGGACAATTGTGTTCCTCCTCTGATGGTCAGCACACTGGTTTTCAGCCATCTCTTCTTCCTTTTGCTCAATGCTGACCCATGGTTACTTCAGATTCAGCCACCCGAAATCTTCCCACTCCTTTAGTAGAAATGTTAACAGGAACTTGCCTTTCATAAGCTAGTTTTGTTACCATAGCACTGTGACTCTTGTCAGGTCCTGATTTGAAACCATCTAGCTTGACTAAGTAGTTACTAATCTGTTTGGTTTTCATTTAAACTTCCCCTTTTTCCCCATGTGCTCATTACTGCGGTTTATATTCAGCTTCTGATGATAGCTAACAATTTTTTTGTGAAGCCTAGAGCATAATAGGTATTAAAAGCTCAAGCCTTCTGATGCATCTGCTATTTGTTTTTCCTCCCTACTAATTAGCGGGTCTACATTCTCCTTTGTCTTGTTCCTAATGTATTTGTGAAATATTGTCTGGCTGCCCTTTGTTTCTCTCGCTAGTTGCATCTCATATTGTGCTTTGGCTTCCCGGCTGCTGTTCCCATATTACACATGCCCTATTCTCTTACCCTTGCCTTCAGCAGTGTGCCCTCATTTCCCTGTACATGTCATTTCATTCTGGCAGCTCAAAGCTCAGCGTGGGTTTTGTTCTCCATAGAATCACTAGCTGGGTGAAGGCTTGAGGACATGCTCTTAAGCACTGGGAGAATAGGAATATTTGGCTCTTCTGGTATCTAGTACTTAGCACAAAATTAAAAAGACAAACAAAAAAAACCCTACATATCTTCTGGAAAGTCCACCTGCTCCTACCCAGGAGGCTGAACAGCTTGCCATGGTGTCAGGACATGGTCTAGATAGTCTTGGGTCTTCAGTGGTGTACTTGGTTGATATCAGTGAATGTTGGACAAGTGTCAAGAATGAAAGTGTCTTTTATACCAGCTCTTCTTGTCCTTTCTTGCTCTCATAAACATTGATAGAAATTTTAGATTTCTCCATAGGCCTTTAAACATAAGCATTTAAACAAATGCTTACAAAATTTTCTGGTGACAGTCTCATGTTGCCTTATCATTTTAAAATATGTAAAGCAGGTTTAATTCTTCCTTGGTAGTCCATGACCTGGCCTGGGACACTGAAAGATTTAGCAGACTCAGTGATAGAGAGAAAAATAGAACACTAAGGCCAGTAACTGGTGTAGTTTTCCTTGACTGGTAAGAAATAGGGCTGAACACCAGGGCAGCTGTTCCCTTTCCTGGTGAACCTTGTTCCATGCATAACCAGCCAGACATTATGGGTTCATCTAAATGGAAGGACTCCTTACTTTCCTAAAACTATGAGACCAGCTCTGGCACTCTTTGGATAACCAAGGAGACAGAGAGCCTTACCTGCTCACCCGGGTCTCGTGTGTGTCTCTCAAACTGAGTGCTTCCTGGTTTGAAAGTAAACATAAATGTAAACAAGTTTAATAGGATCCAACTTACCATTCTCATTAGTCTTTGAACCCATGACCAGACTTGTGGTTTGGCCTAGCAAAGCATCTGGGAGGAGATGTCTGTAAATGCAACGACCTGACATCATTCACCTATCAGAAGGTTTTCTTGAGGAGAATGGGACCTGACAGGAACATTGCAGGCATTCTTTAATTTTCAGCACTTGGCTTTCATGGGCTATATCTGTCAAGACTGTTTTTCTTTTCCTTTTCTACCAATAGGAAGTCAAGTTAGCCGTTGACTTGTGAAGTTCCAAAGCTTCAATAATGTTATCCTAGATGTTAGTACGACAGACACATCTTCCATACCATCACAAAAGCTGTCAAAAGTGATGTCACAGGTCACATCATTTCTTAAAATTCTGGCTCATTGACTTTTTGAATTCTGTTTTAATTTAGCCTAATATTGGCTGCATTTATTTGCATCGATTGATTTTACATGTCCCAATTATAATAGGACTTCCTGAGCTCACCGTTTAAAAAATAATTGTTTCCAGAGATCAGCCTAACCTCAGGTCCATGAATACCCAGAACCTACCCCCAAATGGCCAGATAACCTGCCCAATTCCTATTCTGACACTTTAGCACATCTTATTTTGTCAAATTCTGTCCCTAGCTTCCTGCTTAGCCTCTCTCTCCAAAAATCCATACTGAGCTACCCTCAGATTGGTATATATACCAAGTCTCAGATCATCCTGTGTTGCATTATTTTATTTTTCGATTGGCTTCTTGGTATTCTGTTTATGCTTCCTAAAACTGATCTCTTATTCATTCCCTTCCTGATTACTTTTGGACTGAACTCCTGACAAATTTTTTGTCCACTTGGAAATCTCTCTTGGGCTCACCTTGGCTCCCAACAATGTGCTTCCCCATTCCCTGGGAGAAACTGATTTTCTTAGATGGTGGCCTCTTAGCTAGCTTGTCTTCCTCGGCACATTTGGAATCTGGCATCTGGGTTCCTTATAGAGAGTGGGATGGGCTCTTTAGTGTTATGATCTAATAATTCCAAACACTACAAGAGTAAGGAATTCTCACCATTTGGGTCATTCTTACCTTTCTGTTTTGAACATGGGGCCATTTGTTTCTTACCATTTTGTGGCACTGATATCCACTATAAAAAAAATGTGCCAATGTTAACTGAGAACATTAGCTTCTTCCAGACTCTGTATCAGCACTTAATATTTAATTAAGAATTTTACTTTGTCTTCGTTAATAATTTGCACCTCAAGATAATAAGAGGGAATGCCTACCTTTGTAGTGTTTGGAATTATTGAATCAAGTACTCAAGAGCCCATCCCACTCTCCAGGAAGAGCCCAGAGCCCAGACAGGTTAAGCAACTAGTTCAAGGAACACAGTAGTAGATCAGGAAGATGAAATACAACCTTCTGCCCTTTACTGTGTAGTCCCTTTGTTGCCATTTCAGTTTTACATTTTTTAAAAAAAGCCTAATATTTACTTTAGGGCCATTTTTAGGCTTAGGGCTTGGCCTAGAGAAAGAATCATATTTTCACAAAGGTTCACAACAGTTTCAATTAGATTAGAAAGGTACAGATTAAGAAGCTACAACAGAAATATGTGGGAACTAAAGGATCAAAAAAGGCAGAAATAATAGACACTGGGACACCAATAAGGAGGGAAGAAATTACCTATAGGGTACAATGTTCACTATCTGGGAAATGGGCCACCTTAGGCTCAATCGCTACTACTACATAGTATGTCCATGTAACGAACACGCATGTTACCCCCGAATCTAAAATAAAGATGAAATAAACACACAAATGCTAGAAGAATAAATATAATAAGTATTCAGAGAAGAAGAAAAAGAAGAGAAGCTACAAGGAGAGGCATCACCCGACGGTTGGTTGTGGAAGTTGGCCTGGGTGTCATCGCCCAGAAAAGCCACCTAGTTTCTTAGGGACATGTGAGAAATGCTAAACTGATTGGAGCGTCCCGACAGCTGGGTGGGTTTCAGGGCAGTGGTGGGTAGTTATGACAAGGTCTGCCCCCTTTTCAATGGAAATGAAATCCAGCAGTGCCAGGGAGGCCATCGTATTTAAACAATAAACTGGCAAATGCCAGGTGTGGGAGCTGGAAAGCCGGAAAAGGAAGTGCCGTTTTATAAAGGATTTTCTAGCACATTAACCACATAATTCCTCAGCAGGACTGCTAAGCGTTTTGCAAAGAGCAAACCTCTCCCACGTAATTGTGACAGTGGAATTGCTTTTGGACAAGCTTCAGCGCTCTTGTTGAGAATTGTGGCAGCGCCTTGGCACCTAGTGAGACTACACCCTGAACGCCACTGTCTTTGCCTACCTTTTACATACTGCCAATGGAAATTGCTTCCTAAAATCTGACATTGGCCAGGGCTGATGTCTTGGATGTACTAGACTGAGGGCTGCTTCAAGCTTTAGATGTAAAATACGGGTTTGGGAGTGTCAGCCTGAACTCGGGGGGACATTCGCATGTCAAATACAAACTGAGCTGAGGAAGGTTAGGGTGGTGATGGGTTGACTACCTTCCTGTTTCTCTTACTACATTTTCCTTTCCTTTCCTCTTTCATGCTCATAATTCTCATACCAGGAAGGTAAACATGAGGAAATTGATGAGAAGTGTAGGCTCCGGGGTCACGGTGGATTTGGATGGACACCGGGGCCACCACTTACCACTTCAGACCAGTTTCCACTCAGTCTGGGAAGCCTCTTGTCTAAGTGCAATCCGCCTCAAGCTATAGTGGCTACATTCAGAACATCCCTACTGATGCTTTTCTATGATTCCAGAGATGGTGAGGGAACTAAATGAGATAAACGGTGTAGAGTCAGATCTCAATACGTGCTAGATATTAATATGCGACTGCCCTTTGTTTCGTGGGAGAAAAGCTAACGAATCAATGCATTGCTGCTTTCACCATAGCTTTGACATTCACCGATGAGGGAGGGTGATGTGTGGAATCGTGGGGTTCTCTCCGAGTATGGGTGTGCTGCATTCTGGGAGAGAATAAGGACATAAAGGCAGCTCTCTAGGAGCAGGCTAGTTTGACTAAGAGTAATGAAGATACCAGGCTGAGAGGGATTGTTCTGAGATACGTAGGACACAGCAGCCCAGAGAGGGGGTTTGTCTCTTTTCCAAACTTCCCAGGAAGCAAAAGGTGGGGAGAGAGAACGTAAACTCGACCAAGGTGATTTTTGCATTTTTTTTTTATGATGCTGAATATTTATTTTCTGCCATCTTCTCTCTCCAGATCTGTGGACATAATTTACACAGGACCCCCGAGGGTAATTAAGCCGGCAATTCCTTTGCCAGTAAAATGAGAAAAGCCAGCTCTCAGTAAATTCTGAATTCCACTATAGATGTTGCAGAAACAGAACTAAAAACAGCTGCAGTTTATCTGTGCTGTGGAATTGAGTATAATTTGCTGCTACTCTCACCCTTACCACACAGCAATCAGTGTATAGAAGTGCAGAATTTTAAGATGATGAATGTTTTATTTCTTAAAATAAACAGTAGCAATTTAGCAACATAGTTATGTATTTTACATTTTTTATATAGTAAAAGTATATTGGAAACTTCCTTAGTGTCAAAAATCCTTACATGCACTTGTCAGAAATATCAAGATGACAAGCTAATAAATATGGAATTCAGATTTAACTAATAGGGCTTCTCAGATACATTCCATGAAATTTCTGATTGTTTTGTTTGCACTGGCTGAGCGATGCCTATTCCCTACTCCTGTATGCATATTTTAAAATTGTCAGATTTTATAGTCATGCATTCCAAAAGTTAGGACTAGACCAAATTGTGAGTTTTCTTGTTGTTGTAGTTGTTAACTTTTCATCAACCTAGCATATTCTAGTCACCGAATGCATAGCCTTGGTTGGAGTGACTTTCTCAGTCTAACAATCTGTATGCATATTTTTTCTGTGTTTGTAGCACACTGATACATTTTCATCTGAGCTGATTATCACTGTTTCTTATCAAACCTAAGATCCGTGGATTTTGCACACATCATTATTTCATTTATGACTAAGCAAGAAAAAAGTGCTGCCAATTAAATGATATCATCCATTGTTAGGATGTTTCTCCATTTCAGAAGTGTTCCGTGAGGGAAAAAAAAAGTACATTTTAGATTGCATGAAATATGTCATCTCTACTTTTCAGAGAAGGAAACTGGCTTAGTGACTGATCAAAGTTCACTAGCTTCCAAGCAGTGAAACCGAGAAGCACAAGTCTCTTGTTTCTGACTCCAGATCTTTCCAACTCAGCTTGTCTAGCATTGTGACTTTGAGAAGTCATGAATTATCCCTGTGTTACATTTGTTCCCTGCTCTTTGTTACAGTGGGACACTGAACTAAAAGGGCTTCTTTGAATTCAAATAATTCTTTTTGCTCCCTGAAGGTCGCTTGATTTCTCTTTTACCAAATTGAGTCTAGTTTATTTTAAAAAATTATTAAATATAAACGTTTAACTACTATATACTAGTGCTTGAAAACATTTTGGTAGCAGGAGAGATTTCACGCTGAATGAATGACCTTTAGTCTGAGCGACTAAGACAACAAGTGATATGACTCCAGTGGAGAATTTGGGAAGATGTCATTGTATAAATATGTCAGAATTGTGTGATCTCATGAGTTTACACAGCTAGTGCATGCCAGCTTCATCATGTGCATAGCATTGCTTGTGGGAACTTGGCACGATATTTATAAAATGTGATCAGATGCCACTGTAGAGTTCAGCTTTCCTATAGATGGCTCTGGGGGTGTGTCACCTGCTCAGTACCCTCTGTCCTTAGTAGCTCTTCCCAGACTTGGAGTTTTTATTTTTATTTTTTCCAATTTGTGTTTTCAGATCTCCATTCAAATTCAAATGCCACAGGCAAAGCATTTTGGTCCTTGCCGCTATCACACATTTACATAACCTGTTATGTAACTCCTTGCTTGTCATAAATGTTAATTAGCTGTGCTTTGCAAGGCATCCAGAGGTTATCCCAATTTTGCTGATGAGGAAATGAAGGTTAAGATTGATTTGGGAGCAATCATTTGAATCTCGCCACAATAGCGGTTTCAGGAATTAACTCTCATGCTCTTGATTCATTCTGCTTAACCCATAGATTAAACAATCTCTGGCTGTTTGTTTTCTTTGGAGGAGGCCCTGAAAAGCATCTCTGTCGTCAATATGCAACCCTCCCCTCCCCCGGCCTCTCTGCTATTCCCAACCACACCAGCTGCTCCAACAAAATTATTCTTACCAGGCACTGAATCTGCAGCCTCATCCCACTCTCTCCCAGGACTCATCCTAGGCTCCTGCTCTCTGCCAGAGCTCAAAGCACCCCCTCAGAAAGCTTCCTGGCCAGGAACTTTCCAGCATTTGGATCACATTCTGCTCTGTGTTTGGTGCTTTATGTGTTAGGATTCTTTAAGTAAGTGGTTAAGCAGGGGCCACGTCTTTTACTTTTCCTTATTCTCAATATTAATTAAATATCAAAAGAAATATTTATTTCAGTGGACCCATCGGTAGGTCAGTTATATACTCGCTCAAGCCACTGGAAACAAATTCCACGAATGGATCAGTTAGGACAACTAGCTGTCATCTAGAGCCAGTTCTCTCTGCAAACTTCTCCATTTACGCGATTCCAAGCTGGGCTATACCAACTCTCTTCCCAGAATATTTGGAATCAAGAACTTCCTATTTGCATACAGTCCCTGAAGATCTAGGGATCACACCTTAGAAAGTCCTCAGGGGGTCTTCGTGCTTGGCAAAGAATATGAATGAACCTGTCAGTAAGCCATCAGGAGTACATGGCTGTAGGGTGTTTGAGCAAGTGACAGGAAGCAGACGATCTGCTGCAAATAGGAAGAATCTAGGCTTTGCTGGGAGAAAGGTCTACACTTTGCTTAGACAAGGATCTAGACTTTGCTTAGAGAAAGATCTAGGTTTTCCTTACATATATTACTTTTCATTATTTGTGTCGCTTCTTTGAACTTAATGCAGAATGTGGCAAAGGTCTATAGCAAAGCGGAATCTGAAAGCTCATATTTTTAAAAATTAAACCTTTTTTAAAAAGTCAATGCTTTATGCTTTAGAGATTTAGGACACATCTTTTGGATTAAGTCATTCTGTCATCTTGGCCAATTTACTGTAATTTGAACTTTCTACTATGTGTGGGCAGCTGTGTTAGAAAAAAAAAAAAAAAGCCCTAGGATAAAATGAGGTTCCCTCTTATTTTTGGCATTTCTGTTTTTTCCCCTCTTCCAATTTATACTGAATGAAGAAGGAGTATAAATTTAATTTTATTTAATTCGACAGAATTACTTGCTCTTATGGGTTGATAGACTTCATTGTCTTTTTTAAAAAGCTTCAAATTGGCCAGGTATGGTGGCACATGCCTGCAGTCCCAGCTACATGGGAGGCTGAGGCAGGAGAATCTACTTGAGTCCGGGAGTTTGAGGTTGCCGTGAGCTCTGAGCACGCCACTGCACTCCAGCCTGGGTGACAGAGTGAGACACTAAATTAAAAAAAAAATTCAAATAGAAAGTAGAAGAAAATCTTCTGATCCTGGTAAGCTGATCATATCAGGACAAAGAAGGTTCTGCTCTTTCTACAAATCAGATCTAATGAAACAAGGTGGGAGGATGATCTGGCTGATATCTGTCATGCTTTGATTACCATATTTGATAGGATGATACAATTTTTTAAGTATGCCACAGCATGTTTATAAGTAGGAATACTCCCATGCACATACCCTCACAAACAAAACGAAGCAGGGACACATGTCTCCAGTGTCCCATGAACTTTTAAGGTACGTAGAATTGGTCCACTATTAACACCTAACGTGAATCCTTTGATGACACTGATTACGATACTATCGTTGTGCATAACTCAGAACAGTAAGGAAAAGAGTGGGTGGCCTAAACGGATTTATGTATCTCCAGCAAACAAGCACCTTCACACCCTTTTCGCGGTGTGAGATGAATCATTGAACTGCTGTGGGACCTTGACTCTCAGCAATTCCTCTTGTAGAGGAATAGGCTAAAATCATCACAAGAGTATTTCTTTTAAGCCTGGGATGGAGGCCAGCCGCTGATTTGACCACCCACTAAGACTAATAGCTAATCTTTCAATCTTCTGGTGCCAGAGGAAATTCAAAAGAGGAACTAAAGAGACGACTGTGGTTTAACGGGAGGGAAAGAACTGCCCAAACAGTAGAAACCAAAATATCTTTAATTGATCCTGTTAGGAGTTCCCAAAGGTGCGTAGACTGAACTTCCCAGAAGAAGCAAGGTCTTGTGGTAAATGTGCATTGGCAGTAGAGGACTCATTCTTTTCTGTTGCGGAATGAAACTATTGACATGTGGTGCCAAGTAATTCAAATCCTCTCACCGCAGATGTCATCAGTAGCCTAAATATTTACTGAGTTCCTACTACAGGATGGAGAGCGAAGAGGAGGCTGTTTAATGATAGAAAGTTCTTTTTATTTTTATTTTTTATTTGTGAAATAGAGTCTCATTCTCTTGCCCAGACTGGAGTGTAGTGGAATGCTCACAGCCACTGCAGCCTCAAACCGCTGGACTCAGGTGATCCTTCCACCTCAGCCTTCCAAGTAGTTGGAACTACAGGCATACACCACCATGTCTGGTTGATTTTTTGATTTATTGTAGAGAAGAGGTCCCACCATGTTGCTCAGATTGGTCTTGAACCCCTGCGCTCAGGTAATCCTCTCACCTCTGCCTTCCAAAGTGCTGGGTTTACAGGCTTGAGCCACCATGCCCAGCACAGAAAGTTCTTATTGCTTGTTTTATTTATATGCTGGAGCAAGCAGTTGATCAATTGATACAAAAAAATTAAATAGCCAGAAAGAAAAATAAGGATACTTTGTCAGATCTCCATGGTCCCTCTGGAATAGACCGATTTTGACATCCTTATGTTTTGGTGTTATAATAATTCAATTCAACAGGCATCTATCGAAGATCTGACATTGGCAATCTTGTGCTGGTTCTTTAACTAGTGAGAAGAAGAAGATATGGTTCTCATAGTCCAGAGTCTTTTAATCAATTTGAAAGGGGAAAGTAGGAGTGCTAATTATTAGCCTCAACAAAGAAAACGCTTGTACCGGGCCTTTTTGTGGTTCTTTCTGTGCTGTTGGCTGCTTGAAGTGGCTTGCGTGTATCTACTCATCTGATCTTACAACAAACCTTGAAGTAGGTGATATTATGATTCTTCATGTTTTGTAGCTGAGGAAACCAAGGCAGAGATAGCCTGAAGTAACTTATATTCAAGGTCTCGTGGTAGAAGCGGCATTTAAGCTTGGGGGCAGCTGTGCAGTTTATGGTAATACCAACTACACACGCTGCCTCCCAGACAAAAGGTGTTTCAAGTGCTGAGTTTACTTACTTATCATCGTTTGTTCCTGCTTCTACTTTTTCATTCCTTTACAGTCTGCTTTCCAAATAGTAGTCAGAGTAATACATGTGTGTGTGTGTGTGTGTGTGTGTGTGTGTGTGTGTGTGTATGTAGGTATGTATCTCTATATATGTGTGTATATGTATTTATATATGAGGCAGCTACAAGGACAAGGTTTTCAGCTGGAGAGTTATACAATCTGTTTTACTTAAAAGAATATTATATATGATATATACAATATATGATACAATAGGTAATTGTATATAGTATACAATATAATAAATAAAATTATATATGATGTGGAATATCGTATATAATTATATACCATCTTATATTTAAGTATATATTATATTTGATATGCAATATGATATATGCAATATACAATATTATATAATTGTATATATACATATAAAATGCATTTTGAGAAATATAAAACAGATCATATGACTTTCTGACTGAAGACCCTGGCATTACTCCCGTCTCATGCAGAACTGAATCCCAGCTCCCTGGTAGGCTGACAGGCCCTGTACATCATGCTGCTGCCTTCCTCAACTCCGTTCTCTTTGTATCCCTCATCCATCTCTCTTTAGCGCCACTGGCCTTTCTATTCTGGGAACACCTCTTGCTCATTCTCCTTTCAAGTCTTTTGTACTTGCTATGCCCTCTATCTAGAAGGCTATTACCCCAGATCCCTACCTGGGTCCCTCCTTTTTAAAAAACAGATCTCTGCTCAAAGCTTCCATCCTTGAAAACCATCCATGAAGATCATCCCAAGGCCCATCACTTCCATTCACAGACTGTGTTATTTTCTTCATGACACTTATCACTATCTGATAATGCATGATTTATGTGTTTGTTGTCATCCCTGACACTAGAATATAAGCTTCAAGAAGGCAGGGACTTTACTCATTTTCTTCATGATGGTAACCCCAGTGACAAGAGCACAGTCTGGTACGCGTTATCAGGGCCGGTATTTGATAAATGAATGAACTAATGAATAAAGAACACATTGATGAAATATGACCTGGGAAAGATTAACTTTTTTGTCAAGGCAAACATAAATGCTAAAAGATGTTGCTATTTTAAGCTATCTCTCCTCTCATTTCCTTGCTTTTTAGGCTTTAACTTACTACACAGAACTACATAAACAGCACAGCCTCAAAGAAGTATTAATAAAAGCTTCTTTCACTAGGAAGCCAGTGGCACAAGGGGCTAGAAGTCACTGACATTCTGAATCAAGTATTAAAGGATGACTTTTCATTAGTGAAAATATCTAATTTTCATTCGGGATAATAGCACTTAGAGGTTTGTGAATAGGAAGTGAATATCATGATAAAATGTACATCCAGAGGGGTCATTGCTAAAATAAAACTTCAACCAAGAAGGACTTAATAAATTAATATTAGAGGCAATTATGCTTTGGATAAGTATAATTTCTTTCCCAGGAAAGAAGATCAGGGCTAGTAATGAAATGTGCAGAGGAGAACAGATAGGTTCAGAAGGCAGAATCCCGCTTGGTCATGGGAAAATGCCTTTGTTGGTGCTGGGTCTTGGTTGTAGAAAGACCACAGATCAAGTTCATTGGCAAGGTCAACGTAGGCTCGCTGGTGTTCCCTCCATCCCTAACTCACAGTTGTACTTGCTAATGGGGAAACTGAAAGCAACACTAGAATTCTTTGAGTCCTCTAGGAATTCATTCTCAAGACATCGTGGAGGTTTTTTGCAATGGGACCACTGGTCACTTTTTCAGTTTTCTAAGACTCCGCCAAAGCTGGGGTAGTGGACTTGAGGGATGTGTGACTAATCTCAAAGCTCCCTTTGACAAAGAATGACCGTGGTGTCACAGATCATTTTTCTAGAGTGATGGTTTTCTTCCTGGGGCAGGATGGGGTTGATTATGTAGTAAAATATTGCCTTGGTCCATTTGGGCTGCTATAACAAAAATACCATATACTGGGTGGCTTACAGACAGCAGAGATTTATATCGCACAGTTCTGGAGGCTGGAGAGTCCAAGGTTTAGTTTCTGGAAGATTTGATGTCTGACAAGGGTCAGATACCTGGTTCATACATTACTATTTTCTCAATATATCTTCCTTTGGTGGAAGGGACAAACAAGGGACTCTCGGGAGGTCTCTCTGGGGGCGAGGTGGATCTCATAATCCCATTTATGATGCTCCACCCTCTACCTCCATCTGGCATCACCTCCCAAAGACCCCGCTGGGAGTTAGGATTTCTACATACATATTGTGGGGGGACACACACATTCAGTCTACAGTAATATCACATGCAGGCGTAATGGAACTATGACAGTTTACTCAAAGAAGACTGAATAATATCCATTCCTTTTCATCTCATTGTCACCACCTCTTAATTCTTCTAGCAATTGAAGGAAAATTAAGCATGTTGGAGAAACAGTGGGGAATAAAGTAAAACAGAGCTTCCAATCCTTGAAGAGGTCTAAAACTGATAAACTACATATTTCTCAGTAAAGGTATGTTTTATGTTTACCCAACCTATAGCCACCTTGGGATTCAAGACAGTTGATCCCTCTTATTTCATTAATTGAAAATATGTATATATTTCTTTTAAGAAATCAGCGTGAGGGAATTACTGAAAGTGTAAGCAATAAAGCACAAACACAACCGGTATGCCTCACTGATGTCCCTCCCTGCAGAATATTGAGAAACTTTCCTGAGAAATTCCTAATTGGAGCCGTGATCCTGGTAAATGCAACAGTGTATTTCAGAAGGCTTGGGCAGTTCAAGAGCACGCTAAAAACTCTCTCATCTAGGTGGTGTGGCTTAAGGATTTGAGGAAGCAAATAGAAGCAGCTGCACTAAGGATTTTCTGCAATTAGATTCATGCAGATTCTGGAAGTTGCTTATTAGGTCTGTCACTTTCAATCCATCTGGTATTTTCATGTTCAAGTAGTACTGCGAGTAGCTCAGTGGGGTCAGTGGTTTTCCTTTTACCCGCTAGACAGCATTGTACAGCCGTGAAGGCTTATCTGCTGGAGGCAGGATGCACAATTTGGCTGCCTATTGCAAGACGCATGAATTTTTGATTTGTCTGTGTGAGACAGTGCAGACACCTCCCAGTAGTTCCAGTTTAAACCAGTTTAAGACTTAGTTACAATTCATTCCCACATTGTTTGGGGCTTATTCCTTTCTATTATTTCTTCTGCAAATGCTCTTTCCTCTGATACCTTATATAGCACACACAAACCATAGGAAAGTGCTATGAAAAACTAGTTATCTGTTTTATCTCATCATCTGTCTGCTATTGATTCAGAAAGCAGTAGACTAAATTTTATGCTAGCCCAGGAAAAGGGCTTGACTCCTAACTTCTACTAAGTTTGAGGGTTCTTGATATTAAGGATCATATTTGATCTCAGAGTGTGCCAACTTCTAGCATGAGTCTTTAGGTTTTCTCCCCAAAGTGCTATTTTATATCATCAGCCTTCATTTGGATAGAGGAAAATTTAATTCAAAGACATTCAGAATTCCTTATCTATATTGCATACTTCCCACCTTCCCAAGAATTCCACTCTTTCACACACTGGTCCTCAGCTGGCTATAAATTTCCAGTGCAGACCGAGAATGTACTTGCTTGGCGATTTTGTATCTCCTGGTTCTCCCTACCTGGAAGGTAGCTACATGGGGTCATGCTGAGACATGCTACGTCCTCTGGGCTATTCAGTTATGAGAGCTTCCAACTCCCAGCCCCGATCCCTAGTGTTTTGTGTATTTTTGCATCTAACCTGTCGAGACTTTAAGAACATTCTTGTCCAAGGAGGCACAGATGAGGTCCAAGCCAGAGTTTATTGGTTTTTTTTCCAACTTGTTTCATTTGTGTGATCTCATTTATACTCAAGCACTTAAATTTGTCAAAAGGTGATAACCAGGAGGGTCCTGTGTTTCTTATAATGTACATTAAAATAGTGCCATGGCTAGGACAGGAGTTAATTTAGAGTGATGGTTTTCTTCCTGGGGCAGGATGGGGTTGATTATGGAGTATAATATTGCCTTGCTCCATTTGGGCTGCTATAACAAAATACCATATACTGGGTGGCTTATGAGAGCTTCCAACTCCCAGAGGTGAGGGCAGAGGGGAGGGCAGAGAAAGCGACTTCTTTACTTCTAATGCTGCTTGGGTGGGAAAAATATAAAACAAATACTCCTGTAAAATGGGTGGATATTTTGGGTCTCCAAATTTAGGTTTTCCTGAAGTATTTCTGAATGTTGGTATAAAATACACTTAGATACTGCCTTTCACATTTTTGACTTAGAGTGTCTTAGAACCAGGAAGTAACAACAGCCAGTTTGTTGAAAAAAGATAAAGAAAGAAAAGGGTTCATTTTAATGTTATGTTGAAGTGCTTGAAACTTGAAGGAGTTAACAGTTAAAGTGAAGAAGTGAATTGGCTTCTGGCTAGTCCTATGGATTGAGAACCACACACTCCAAATCTCCAATATGTGGTCTACAAAGCACAACCTTTGTCTGGATCTCTGCTATGGAACATGGCTTTAATTTGCAAAGAACGTAGACTGCTATGCTGGATGGCCGCTGCATTGTTTATGCATTCTTCCAGAGCCCAGGATTAGAATTCATGCTTCCCAAGTTTATATTCCTTCAAGCTCTAAAGCCTGTCCTCTTATTTAATGGAAACCAGGGCAGGCAGGGAATGAGTGGAGTGGGGTGAGTGTGTGGAATTACTGTCTCTGGAATTTAATCTCTATTGAATGCTTTCTGGTGGCCCATTTTGATAGCATTTGAATTTTTTTGAGACTCTCATTTGAAAACCACTTGGTGTCAGAAATTCAGGATGATTTAGAATTCTTTATCACTGCACATAGACACAGACAGACACACACACCCAACAGGAGCATCCCGAGGTTTTGATGAGACTTGGATGGAAACAAAAAAGCACGATACTCAGGAGAAAATGACTACTTCCTACTACTAAACTGGGTGACCCGAGGAAGCTTTTCTTCTTTATTTTGCTGTTGCAGCAGCTATAACAATTAAATAATAAGCGAATACCACTTGTGCTTCTGGGATGACAGAGCAGATGCAATTTCCTTATTCCTCCTGCTAGGTACAACTAACATCCTTGGACGTTATCTACAAAACTCTCACCAGAAGACTCAGAAAGATGAAGGCAGACCACCTAGGAAGGTTGAGACATGAAGATAATGTGATGAATTCCCCGAGTTTTCTGTCTCATATATTCCAGATTTGGAGCTGAGGAATTTGGCAATCCAGAAATGCCAATAGGCACACTAAGACAAACAAACAAAAATGGCCAACTATTGGTTATTATCTGCTCTACTCCAGAAAAACACTGCAGATGAATCTGTGACTTCAATCCTACCCATAGAAGGAAAGACTGAGTAGGAAACCTTGAATAGCACTGTCCCCAAACTGTAACCAGGTGGCCCACATACCCCACAGGATGGTGGTCAAAGAAGGAAAAGTAGAGAGCTAGAATTTTAATCCCCACTGACCAGGAATGAGCTCCCCTTGTTCCTTCACCTCTTCTTCATGGTGTTGATGGTCTTTATGTGGGGAGCCTTAACTTCCAAGTCCACCTTGCAGTAACAAGTTTCTCTTTTCTTCTCTGCTGAGTTGATATCAGAGGTGGTCTGGTGAAAAGTTGGGACTTTAAACCAGTCATAATGAGGCTACCCACAACATGGTGTCAGTGGAGGCCACCTTGGGATATAAAACTCCCACCCCCACCCAGCAGTAAAAGAGGAATTTCCTATTTTATGAGTTGAAGGAGGTTGAGTGGGAAATATGAACCTCTACCTCCATCTGGCATTAATAAGAAGGTCTCTCTCCCATTTCCTTGCCATAGTATTGGGAGAGAAAGCCAGTTAGCCGAAGGTTTAATTAAGGTTTAGTGTCTTACGACAAGACAAAATGTCTAGATTTCAATAAAAATTAATCATCATAAAAAGATCCAGGAAGACTGACAGTAGTGGAAATCTGCCTGGGGAAGGGGGGACATGCCTCATCAACAAGGGTACCTGCACAGTGAATATTTGTATGCCTAACCCTGAAATGTACCCCACAATTTTAAAATAAAAAAATTTTAAACGACAAAAAAAAGATCCAGGAAGACGTCAACTTGAATGAAAAAAAATCAATAGATGCCAACACCTAGATGACAGAGATGTTAGATTTATCTGATGGAGGTTTTAAAAGCCATGATAAAAATGCTTCAACAAGCAATGATAAATACATTGGAAACAAATGAAAAAATAGACAGCCTCAGCAAAGAAATAGTAGCTGTAGAGAAGAACAAACGGAAGTTTTAGAAATGAAAAATACAGTGACCAAAATCAAAAGCTCAGTGGATGGTTTAACTGCAGAATGGAAGGGATGAAGAAAAAAACCTGTGAACTGAAATATGGAATTAGAGAAATTACCCAATCTGAACAGAGAGAAATAGACTGAAAACAAACAAACAAACAAACAAACAAACAAAGAACAGAGGCCCAAGGACATATCAGGGACATATGAGGCTACAACAACAACAACAACAAAATCAAATTCTCATGTCATTTGAGTCCTGGACAGAGACAAGAAAGAAAGTAGTAGTGAAAATGTAGTCAAAGAAACTATGCTGGAAAATGCCCCAAATTTGCCAACAGACAAAAACGTATAAGATTCATCCAGATAAATCTATACTAAGACACATAATAAATCTTCTGAAAACTAAAGATTAAGAAAAAAAGCATCTTGAAAGCAGTCAGAGATAAATGACAATTTACCTACAGAGTAAGCAATTAGAATGACTAGCTTTTTCATCAGGAACCACAGAAGCCAGAAAAAGTAGCAAATTACTTTTCAGTTATTGAAAGAAAATAGCTGTCAATAATACTCATATACAGTGAAACTATTCCTCAGAAATGAATGATAAAACAAGATATTGTCAGTTAAAGGAAAACTGGGAAATTTTTTACAAGCATACCTACCCTAAAAGAATGACTAACAGAAATTTTCTAAACAGCAAGAAATGATAAAGGAAGGAAACTTAGGATATTAAGAAGGAAAAAAAATCACAGTGTGCAAAATATGGATAATACAATAGGCTTTTCTTCTCTTGAGTTTTTAAAATTATATTTAACAGTTGACAAAATTATGTCTTATGTATTTATAAATGTATGTAGAAAAATATTTAATACAATTATATTATCAAGAGGGGACATAGAGGGAGATAAGCTTGCAATACTTCACTTAAACTTGTAAAATGATGACACTAGTAGACTGTGATAAGTTATGTATAGAGTGACTATCAATGCTATGCAAAGAGATACACTTGAAAATATATGGAATTTTAACAATGTTCAATTAACCCACAAAAAGAAAAGAAAAAAAGAGAGAAATTCAAAACAGAGATAAACAGAAAATAAAAATGAAATACCAGACTCAAGTTATAACATAATAATTATATTAAATGTAAATTAAACTAAATGTAAATGATCTAAATACATCGATTAAAAGACAGAGATTGGAAGAGTTAATTAAAAAGCATGCTTCAATTATATACTGTCTACAATAAAATTAATTAAGAGAAAGCAGGAGTGAGTATATTAATATTAGATAAAGCAAGCAAGCAAACATATGCATCATTGATAAAGAGGGATGTAATATAATGATGAGTCAATCCACTGGAGACATTTCACCCTAAGTGGGTATGCATCAAACACAGAGCTCCAAAATGTGTGCAGCAAAAACTAATCAAACTGAAAAAAAAGTATAAAATTCACAATTAGAGTTACAGATTTTAGCATTTCCCTTTCATCAACTGAGAAAACAATTAGGTAGAACATCAGCAAGGCTATATAAAAACCCAACAACACCATGAACCCAAAGGATCTGACAGATATTTATAGAATATTCCATTCAACAACAGAAGAATGAAAATTATTTTCAAGTGCCTACGGAATATATACCAAGATAGTCCATATCTTGTAGATAAAACAAATTTCAATAAATTTAAAAGAACTGAAATCGTACATAGTGTGATTTCAATTACAATGTAATCAAACTAAAACCAATTTTGGTATGATAGAAAAATATCTCAATTTGTTGAAATGACCTTCTACATAATCCATGGATAGTAAGGAAGACTCAAGAAAAATTAAAAAAATTAAGCTGCTCTGATAATGATAAACAATGATAAGCAATGCATTAAAAATTTCTGGGACACAGATAAAGTTGTTCTGAGAGAGAAATCTGTGCACTAAATGCATTGGTTAGGTCAAATCGATAATTTAATTCTCATCTTAAGAACCTAAAACTAGCAGAGCAAAATACTATACCCAAACCAAGCAGAGGGAAGAAAATAATAAAGAGCAGAAACTAAAAATTTAAATAAAGCTTTTAAAAAAAATAGTAAAACTGATAGTGTTAGGCAAGACTGACAAAAAAGTGAGAGTATGCAAATTTACAATGTCATGAATATTACAGGGTCCGATATTACTACATATCTTGTAGACATCAAAAGCACATTTAGGGAATACTATACTGTGAATAATTATACACACATATACTCAATATCTTTGATGAAATGGACAACTTCTTCTGAAAACACAGATTACCAGAATTAACTCAATATGGGATACATACTTTGAATAGCCTTATAATTATTAAGGAAATACATTCATAACTTTAAAAAATCTCATAAGAGAAATATCCAGGCCCTGATGGTTCTACGGGAGAATTTGGGATCCTGAAACAAAAATCGAATATCTAAAAAAGAATTACCACCAATTCTACATAATTTCTCCCTAAAAAACAGAAGAGGAAGGAACACTTTCCACCTCCTTTTATGTCACTATTGTTATCATGATATCAAACCCAAACAAACACATTGACAAAAATAAAAATGTAAACCAATATTCCCTAGATATATAGGTACGAAAGTCTTTAATAAAACACTAGCAAATAGAACTCAGTAATATATACAATACATATGAAGAACAAGTAGGGTCTTTTCTAAGGACGTCAACCTGGTTCACTATTTGAACATCAGTTAATGTAATCCACCATTCTAGAAGAATAAGTAAGAAAAATAAAATGGTGATAAGAATTGATACAGGAAAAACATTTGCCAATCACTTAAAAATTTTTTTTTGGAAAAAAATAAGGATAAAAGGCAACTTCTTTGCTTGAGAAAGAGCATTACCAAAAACCTACAGCAAACATGACACTTATTCGTGAAAGAATCCATGCTTTCTCACTAAGATCAGGAATAAGGCAAAAATGTCTGCTCTCACCATTCTTAGTGACCACTGTGCTTGAAGTTCTAACCTGTCCATTGAGGAAAGTAAGTAAAGGAAATAAAGCCATACACAGATCAGAATGAACAAAATGAAAATGTTCTAGTTGCCAGTGACATGATCACCTCCATACAAAACCCTAGGGAGTCTGCAAAAAACTCCTAGAATGAATGAGTTTAGCAAAGTTGCAGGATACAAGATAAACATATAAAAATCAGTTGTATGTACTAACTACCAACATGGGTAAACCCAAATTAAACATATAATACAATTTCTAATTACTAAAAAAAACTCTTTAAATACTCAGGTATATATAGAATAAAATGTGTATAGGTCTCAATTGCTGAAAACTGCACAATGCTAATGAAAGAATTCAAAGTTCTAAATAAATGAAGAGATGTGCTGTGTTCAAGGACTGGAAGATTCAACATAGTAAATATGTTGAATTTTCCCAAGTTGACATACAGGTTTAACACAGGTGGGTTCCTTTTTGTAAATATGGACAATATCATTCTGAAATTTATGTAGAAAGATCTAGAATACTTAACATAATTGTAAATAATAGTACAGTAGAAGGAATCAGTGTAACTCATTACAAGACTTATTACATAGCTACAGCAGTCAAGACTGCATGGTATTTGTGAAGGAATAGTCACATAGATCAATGGAACAAAATAGAGAACCCAGACTAGATCTACACAAATATACCCAATTGATTATTTATTTATTTATTTATTTTTGAGTTGGAGTCTCACTCTGTCGCTTAGACTGAGTGCAGTGGCCGCTTCCGGCCACCGCAGCCTCGACCTGCTGGCCCCGGCAATCCTTCCGCCTCAGCCTTCCGAGTAGCCGGAATTACAGGCGCGTGCTACCACACCCGGCTGATTTTTTGATTTATTGTAGAGATGAGGTCTCGCTGCCCAGACGGGTCTCGAACCCGCGGATTCAGGCAATCCAACCCAACTGATTTTTGATGAAGATGCAAAGTACTTATTGTAGGTCATACATCTTTTTCAACAAATTGTATGAAAGCAATTGGACATCCATTACAAAAAAAAATGAAATTTGATGCAATTCTTGTACAGTATGCAAAAATTAACTCACAGTAGAGCACAGGCTTCAGTGTAAAACATACAACTATAAACCTTTTAGAGAAACACATAGAAGAAAAACTTCAGGATCTAGGGCTAGCCAAAGAATTCCTAAAAATTGGCACCAAAAGCTTGAGTCATAAAAGGAATTGATACATTGGACTTTATTAAAACTGAAAACTAGCCGGGCTCGGTGGCTCAGCCTGTAATCCCGCGCCTTTGGGAGGCTGAGGTGAGTGGATTGCCTGATCCTGCGGATTCGAGACCTGCCTGGGCAGCGAGACCTCATCTCTACAATAAATCAAAAAATCAGCCGGGCGTGGTAGCGCATGCCTGTAATTCCAGCTACTCGGAAGGCTGAGGCGGAAGGATCGCCGGAGCCCGGCAGGTCGAGGCTGCAGTGGCCGGGAGCGGTCCACTGCACTCCAGTCTGGGCGACAGAGTGAGACTCCAACTCAAAAAAAATAAAAAAAAACTGAAAACTTTTTTTTTTTGTAAAAGACCCTGTCAAGATATACAGACAAGTTACAAATTGGGAGAAAATCTTTACAAACCACATATCCAACAAAGAACTAGTATCCAGGATGTATAAAGAAATCCCAAAACTCAACTGTAAAAATCCCCCCAAACCAAACCAAACCAAACCAAACCAAACCAAACCAAACCAAGCCAGACCAGACCAGACCAAACCCCAAACAAACAAAAACCCCACAACAACAACAACAACCTCAGAACTAATTATAAAGTGGGTAAAAGACATGAGACATTTCATGGAAGATGATACACAGATGTCAAATAAGCGGGTGAAAAAAAGTTCAACATCACTAGCCAGTAGAAAAATGTAAAATTAAAGCCACAAGGAGTTATCACTAAAAAATAGTGACAAACTCAAATGTTGGCAAGGATGCAAAGAAATGAGATAATTCAGACATTGATGTGAGAATGTAAAATGTACAGCCAGTCTGGAGAACTAAACCGTTTCTTTAAAACTAAAAATACAAATGCAATTGCATTCTTGGGCACTGTCCCAGAGAAATGAAGACTATGTTTATTAAAACAAACAAACAAACAGACAGACAAGCAAACAGAAAAACTCTACAGGAATGTTGACAGCAGCTTTATTCTTAATAGCTCCAAACTGGAAACAACTCAGATGTTCATCAGTGGGTAAATGGTTAAACAAACTATGATACATTCATACAGTGGAATACTGCTCAGCAATAAAAAGCAACAAGCTATTGATACATGAAACTGACTGGAAGAATCTCCAGAGAATTATGTATCTCAAAAGCTCAGGTAATGTGTAATTCCGTTTATATAAGATGCTTAAGATGACAAAATTATAGAAATGGAGAACAGATTGCTGATTGCCATGAGTTGAGGAGTGAGTGGAAACAGAAGTGGGTTTGGAAATAAAAGGCCACCTAGGGGCCTTTGCGATTATGGGAAACTTCTACATCTTGATGGTATCAATGCCAATATCCCGGTGGCCGTGTTGTTCTGTACTTTGAAAGATGTGACTAAGGGGGACCATGAGTAGGCGTACAGGCATCTCTCTCTCTGTATTATTTCTTACGACTACAAGTAAGTCTACAGTGTTCTCAAAATGAAAAGTTCAATTATAAGTGAATACTGTAAGTAATAATTTCCCAAGGAACAAAGTAAAATGGATCTTATTTAGTGCCCAAGTGAGATTTGAGACGAAACCTTTGATATACAGGGTTAGCTACCATGACTCACATAAATGTTACTGAAATGTTGTTCCCTGTTCTAGTTTTCATGGTGAGGTTTTAATGAAGTGAACAATTAGCCAAAGAAAAAAGAAGACTGACTTTGCTTTTGCTTTGTTTCTCTTTCTCTCTCTCTCGTCCTATGCCATGGTTTCTGGTCCCTGGTACCACCATTAATGGATCAAGACTTTCTATTTCTGCAGATCATCCCAGCTACTTCCCTTTAAAAATCTCACATTACCACTCTTTCCCTCCTTGCTCCTCTGCCCCAACTCAAACTGCACCCCTAACTCCTAAACAAACTCATCATAGCAGTATATAATCACATGTGGATTGCCAGTAAGTTTAACTCTCTTTCTGGATGTCTTGTATTTAAGATAAAAATAATAACTTAAGGCTGTGTGTGATGGTTCGTGCCTGTAATCCCAACTCTTTAGGAGGCCAAGGCAGGATGACTGCTTGAGACCCAGACTTCAATACCAGCCTGGGCAACATAACGAGACCCCGTCTCTACAAAAATAAAAATAAAAAAATTAGCTGAATGTGGTGGTGCATGCCTTGAAGGTCTCAGTTACTTGGGAGGCTGAGGTGGGAGGATTGCTTGAGGTGCAGTGAGCTATGATGGTGCCACCGCACCCGGGTGACAAAGCGAGACCCTGTCTCTAAATTAATCAATACAATTAAAAAATAATTTAAACACAATTACTCTCCCATTAGTAGAATGTTTGGGAAAGTTCCAATTGTTCATAAGCAGGGGATAGTAGTCATCGTAAATTAGTAAGGCAGGGACAGTGCGGGCTGCATTATACTTCTCCCATCTGGATTTTAGGGAAGGCGAAAGAGACATAGCTAGAAAATTCTCAAGCGTGTACTTGTCTTCTGCTTTCTTCTGTCTCCAGCTATCTCCCACCTCCCTGTGGTCCTTCTTTCATTTGTAAAGGTCTTAATAAGACCCTTAATTGTAGTCTACTATTTTGCATGTCAATGTCCCTTTTAATGAAATGAGTTAATCAAATTTTAGCTGTAAATCTCTACCTCCTAATTTTCCATAGATTTAATGCACTGGCTTGCTTGGCTTGTTACGTGGTGTTTTCCAGCAGTGTGCCTCTGTGTCAGCTCTGGGAAGGAAGAAGCTAGAGGAAGGTGACGCTTGAATATACCTGCAACATAACACTTGCCGGAAAGGTCTGACTCAT
This sequence comes from Cephalopachus bancanus, assembly GCA_027257055.1. NCBI lineage: Eukaryota > Metazoa > Chordata > Mammalia > Primates > Tarsiidae > Cephalopachus > Cephalopachus bancanus. Next base: position 7,029,823 of record JAPVLO010000027.1, read on the forward strand.
GAACTCAGAAGGCACGATTGTTATATTTATCTAGTCCCTTTCATCTAACTGTGATCTCCTTATGCTATGCTTTCTTTCTTCTTACCATCTTGTCAAATACTGGCAGAGTTCTGTCCCCAGGAACTGAGCTCTATTTGCTCTCCTTTAATCAGACCTGAGACACGCGGTCATGTTTCAGCACTGTTGGCCATTCTGCGGGTTTTGACCTGATCACCCACCTTCTTTCTTGTGAAACTCTTCTTCCCCCATATCTGGGATGCCGTCTTCCCTGGTTCTCCTGACTCTGAGTCTGCAAACTGCCTAACTCATAATCTGCCTTTGGATGAGCCATTGGCATTTCAGAGGTAACATGTCTGGATCTGAGTTGCTGATGTTTCCACAGTGGGCTCCTGCCTCTTTCCTCACTTTAAGTCATGGGGACCACAGTCTTCTTGTTCAGGCCAGACGCTTTGGTGTAATCACTGAGTCTTCTTTCTCTGCCTCTTTGCATCTGGTCAAACCCTGCTGGCTTTCCCTCTAGAATTTGAGCACGGCTTACCGCTCTGTCATCACTACCCTCATTGGGAGCCTCTATCACCTCTGGCCTGAATTACCACAATCATCTCCCTTTTTCTTGTCTCTGCTTTTGCTCGTCTGTTTATTATCTTTCGTCCCATCTGTTTATTCTCAACAGAAAATTCCAGACAATGACGTTAAACTGTAAGGTAGTCTGGTCACCTCTCTGCCCCAAATCCTCCAACAGATTCCTGTCTCATTGAAGTAAAAACCAGCCCTGGATGGATAAAGAAAATGTGGTACACATACACCATGGAATACTACACACTCATAAAAAAAGAATGAAATCATGTTCTTTGCAGCAACACGGATAGGTCTGCTTCTAAATGAACTAACTCAGAAACAGAAAACCAAGGGTCACACATTTTTATTTACATGCAAGAGCTAAATGTCCACAAAGATGGAAATAATAGACACTAGGGACACCAATAAGAGGGGAGGTGGATGAGGGGGTTAGGGTTCAAAGATTACCTGTTGGGTACCATGTTCCCTATCTAGGGAATGGACCACCTGAGACCCAATCCCCATCACTATATAATATATCTTTGTAACAAACATGTGCTTGTACCCCTGATTCTAAAATGAAAAGAAAGAAAGAAAGAAAGAAAGAAAGAAAGAAAGAAAGAAAGAAAGAAACAAAGAAAAAAGCCAGTCCTTACGATGCTTCTACCATTGGCTTCCTCTCTCCTCCTTTATCCTCCTTCTCTCTGATCTAGCCATACCAGCCTCCTTGCTCTTGAGAATGTCAAGTCAACACCTGTGTCAGGGCCGTTTTTGCCTCTGGTTCCCTCTGGCTGAAACACTCTTTCGCAGATAGCAGCATGGCTGGCTTCTTACCTGGGGTCTTCCCTGGACACCCATCTAGACACTGAAAGTCCAAACTTTACCTGTACAATGGCCACTTACTTACTGTTCCATTGCTATGTTTTCAGCACCTAGTGCTTGGAACATCATAGGCATGAAGCAAATATTTTTGCATGAATTGAACACATGGTTCTCTTCTCCATCCTTCTGTCTCTGCTTCTCTGTCATGCCCTCTCCTTTCTCGGCTCTTCTTTTTTCTTCTTCTGCTTCATGAGTGTAGGTATTTTCCTAGAGTTTTTCCTTGGTGTGGTCATCTTGTCTTTATCATATGTCTTTTCCCCTTCCTTTCCTCTACTATATTCCTTCTCTTTGCCATTGACCTCTCCAAGGAACACCCACTCCCCAAACTTATCATGGGCTTCTGACTGTAGTTAGGGGTGTTATGTACCCCAGATCCCGTGGGGCAAAAGGAGTAAGGGAATAGATACCATTCACACAGAGGCAACTTCAGTACGAGTGAACTTGGTCATAAGGTTGTTTAGGTTCTATCTTGTGTTCTAGAGTAAGTGTATATATCCTCTTTCCTTTTGTTTGGTGCCTCCTTAGGGGCAAGAACCATGCATGACTTGTGTTTGTATTCATTTACCACTCCCTCCATCTATTCATCCATTCCTTCACCAACAGGTATTTGTTGAGCACCCACTACACACGGGGCCCAAAGCTGGGACTCTGGGAATGTGAAGGTAAGAATAGAGATGACATTAAGAGTAGCCAGAAGACCTTGATGGTGTCCAGTTATAAAGATCAGGAGTGCAGTAAAACGACTCACTAGGAGAATGCTATCATAGTATAGGCAAGAAATTGGTATGGTCATCTTGTCTTTATCACACATACAGATAAATATAAGTATGGATAAATGTATGTAAACAGATGTGAGAAATATCCAAAAGTGACTTACACAAAGTAGTCTTTCAATGGTATTTACTGAATGAATGAAGCAACCTGATTTGTCATAGAAGGGAAGAGTGACTTATAAGAATTCAGGACATGGAGTTGTATGAATCTGAATTTGAACCTTTACAAACCAGAAATTGTTAGGCAATTTACTTAAATTCTCCAAGCCTCAGTTTCCTTAGCTGTAAAATGGGAATGTGGGAGAAATGTACCTCATAGTTTTTTTTTTCTCAAGGACTCAATGATTCAATGCAAGTAAAATGATTAGCTCAAGTTCTGGCATGAACTAAGTGATCAATAAATGCTGCTACTGACATTATAATAAATGCTAAATGCTATTATTTAAAGAATGAAAAATGGATACTTCCAACAGATTGGAATATTACTCTATTAAGCAGAAATAAGTAAAACTATGTCCATGTTTCCTGGCACATGTGGATACAGAGAGGAAATACCTACAGGCCTTAGAGAGTGGACAGAGTGTAAGAACTCGTGAGCTTATTATGCAGAACAGAAGGGATCGCTGTAGAATACAGCCAGGAGAAACGCCCAGGTCTCTCTCTCTCACATGGCCCATGTTGCATGAAACATTGGGCACTCAAAGTCATTTTAATTGTGGCAGTGTTGGATGACAACAGGCAACTATTTCCTCTGCTACAGATTTTGATTTTTTTTAAGGAAAGGTAGAAAGGAGGAAGCACTTGGTGGAACAATTCTGGTCATCTGTAGACCCTGTTGCCTGCTCAAGTATAGGGGGAAGATATTAAAATGAGGGTGATTTTCAAGGTACTTTTGATTTTAAAGGTCCTCTGCGTCAACCTTTTTCAGTAACCTTAAATTCTTTTTTTGTTTTTGTTTTTTTTGAGTTGGAGTCTCACTCTGTTGCCCAGTCTAGAGTGCAGTGGCATGCTCACGGCCACCACAGCCTCAACCTGCTGGGCTCAGGTGATCCTTCAACCTCAATCTTCCAACTAGCTGGAATTATAGGTGTGTGCCACCACGTCCAGCTAATTTATTGATTTTCTGTAGAAATGAGGTCTCACCAAGCTGCCCAGGCTGGTCTCAAACTCCTGGGCTCAGGCAATCTTCTCACCTCTGCCTCCCAAAGTGCTGGGATTACAGCATGAGCCACCACGCTCGGCTGTTAACCTTAAGTTCTATACTCTCTTAGTAAAGAGGCTATTGCTGGACAATGAATAGAAAGAGTGTTTCTCCTTTCAACATATCATATATTAAGGCCACATAACTCTTTCCTGATATGGTTCTAAGCTATTTGATGTTCCATACATAATGCGAACTTTAAAAAAAGTTTTCTTATATACAAAGAGATGAATCTTTTATTGGGCCAAGGTAGACTTTGAATCTAGTCCTTGATTGCTTGTAGGCTAATATTAACTTGAAATAATTCAAGCTGATGGTATCCTAATTCACCCTAGCTTGATTATCTCTACTTTCATTTAGCTAAATATGTATCTTTTATTGTATGTGTAGATTCATGCTGATGTTTATTTGGGATATCAAAAGCTCAGAGTGTAATTATAATATTCCTTTCGTAGAGGCCTTTGATAGGGATTGTGACATTTACATGATAAATTCTTTGAGATCAGTCCAGTGCTGAACACATAGTAGCTGTTCAACAAACCCTTGTTGGTTGGTTTAGTGTTTAGGAGAATTTAACTTGCAGAGAATCAATCATGTTGAGGATATTTGCTATGTATATAAAATCATGAACTGGAGAAGAAAATGTCAAATTGTCCAGCCATATGCCTATTGCTTTCCTTTTATGCCAATTAGAATGACTCTATCAGATTTTTAAATGTGTGTTCTTCTCATTTGTAAGATAAAAGTTATTGAAAATTGACCATCTCCAACATTAAGAGAACATGGGATGTATGGTGGTATCTCAGAACATCCATTTCTTTGACTGGGAATGGGCAAAGATGTTGGGTTACTCAGTCTTAATATTCAACCATCCAGTAACAAAACTGACTATAAGAAAATGTCCATGTGCTGTTAGAAATTCAGCTTTACTGGAAAGCATTCTGAATTCCAATATTTCAAAACCTTGCTCCATTGATCTTGAGGCAGCTATCTCTTTGTGCCTTCCTTTGAAATGAAAAATTGTAAATTGGAGATATAGTGATTCTTGCAGCATGGTCCACAGAGTACAGGCTGAAATTTATTCATTAATTCAATGTTTATGAAGCATCAGTTCTGGGCCAGGCAAAGACTGCTCTGCTTTGGAGGCATTCGCCCTCTCTTGGGAGAGGCAGGAATGTGATCTTCTCAGAGATTTTACCATGGTAATGCTGTAGGACCCTTGAGTACAAAGAACTTTTGGGTCTCTAAGGAGACAGTCTATCTTCTGCTTTGGACAGTTAGAAAAAGGATTGAAGTAGGTTGGCAAAATGGCACTTTCTAGGCCAAGAAGAATATTATGATCAGGACTTGGAGGAATGGAGCACAGAACACAGGCTATAGCTGGTTAAAGAATTTTGGGCTTAGGCTTAAAACAGTGAGGTTCAATTTTTTTAAATTTGATAAAATATATATAACACAAAATTAGCTGTTTTAGTCATATCTAAATGTACAAAGTAGTGGAACTAAGTACTTTTACACTGTTGAGGAATCATTACTACCATCCATCTCCAGATATAGTGATTCTTGCAGTTTCCATTTTGCAAAATTGAAACTCTGTACCATTAATCACTAGCTTCCCATTTTCCTCCCCCTGAGATCCTGGAAACTCTTTTCTTTCCTATAAATTTGACAACTCTAGCACCTCATCGAAGTGGAATCATGCAATATTCGTTCTTTTGCAATTGGCTTATTTCATTTATTATAATGTCCTCAAGGTTCATTCATGTTGTAACACATGTAAGAATTTTCTTCCTTTTGAAGGGTGACTAATATTTCATTGTATATGTATCACATTTTGTTAATGGTGAGCCCTTGGGTTGCTTCCATGTTTTTGTTATTGTGAGTGATGCTGCTGTAAACCTGGGTGTACAAATATCTCTTCAAGTCCCTGCTTCAGATATATACCCAGAAGTGGAATTGCTGGATCATGTGGTAGTTTCATGGTTTATAGTTTTGAGGAACTGCCATACTCTTTTTCACCTTCCTAGTGAGGAATGAAGGAGTTAAGTAGTGAGAGATTGACCGGTTTGGCTTAGTGAGAGCACTGCCTACTCTGTGGAGAATAGACTGGAAAGGGTAAGACAGGAGTTGGGCTGTTGTGGAAACAGGTTAGAGATGAGGAAATGTGAACTAAAGCTCCTTTGTGCATGAGGACAGAGGATGAGTTGCAGAGATTTTTAGAGTCGTGCAATCACGTGCTTAATGAAATGGGCAGTCCATGGTATCACCAAAAACCTGTCTCTGCCATGGGAGAAGACCAAAGAAAGAATAAATTCCAAATTATTAAATGAGTTACCTGGGAAGGGCCAAAGAATGGACTAGCAGAAGAAGTGAGAGGGAAATGGAATAAGAGGAGAAGGAGAAAAAGGAGCAAAGAGAAGGATTGAGTGTCGAAGGAAGAAAGGAAAAAAAAAAGGCAATGAAAATGTACATGTTTTTGAGAAGATAATCCTATGGGCTTGCGTACAACAGAATTTTTTAAAAAATTATTAAGATGTTCTTGAGATGTGGTGGAGAAGTCGAGTATAAGAGAGATATAAATGTTTCCCAAATAGAAATGAGATGTTGGCTAGTACTGGCCCAGTTAGGCCCTCTTTCATTGTTGTGGTTTAACTGAATTGTCTACTTAACTGAACAAAACACAAACTTTTGTTTCAGAGACAGAGATTCACATTCCAAAAGGATTGGCAGATGTGCCATCATGAAAGTAAGAAAATCAACACAGTTTGGGGCGATGGGCTTCTTGCAATTTAGCAGAGAAGATCCTAGGATGAGACGTAGCATCCAGTAGGCACCCATATTTGGGAAAGCACAGGTCTGCCAGCTTGTGTTTGTAAGAGTGGTTAGAATGAAGATTATCTTCCTCAAGATACTGAAGAGCAAGCGCAAAAGAGTACCAAATGAATTCAAAACTATTTCTAGTGCAGACGCCGCAGGAACCTCATTTAGTCATATTTTAGAATGGATATGCTATGCAAACAAGTATAATTTCTGTGCAAGACAATTCTGCATCTATTGAATGTGTCTGGATGAAGTTTTTGAAACACATTGAATAAAATATATTGAATAGATTTTAATGTCAGTGAAAGGGGCTGGATTGAAGTACCCAGACTCATTTGTTTGCTCTGCTGGGGAAGCCTCGTTGCCAAGCAAGTTCCTTTAACCTTGACCTTGAGGGAGCTGAGCTGCCTCAGAGAAAAAGGAATCAGTAGTTTTCTAGCTGCGATCAGACTTAAGTTTTATTTAGCCTGTTCCCTACAGACATTTAAATAGTATTGATTGTCCTACAATAGTCACAGGGAAAAAACAATAACTAATTTTTGTGAAAACTTCATACCATCTGCCCCACGAATGCTGTATTTTTATGGGGCCTTCTCATTTTTGGTATGGGAGATCATCTCTCAGAGGTGAAACATCTCTGGTTGTAAAACTCTTCCATTTGTATCAAAGTTTATATTCAAGCCCAAGTAGCCTTTAGTAATTTCCATGGGCGATTTGGGTCTACATTTTGCATCTTGGTTTTCATGTGATAGCAAGGCTATTTATCTCACAGGGTTTAGACAGAGGGAAAAAAATGGTCATCCTCAGTCTAGAGCCTTATACTAAATTTTAATTGACCCACATATCTCTGTATCTTCCCTTCTTTATTCCACATAATGTGCTTTTGTGCATGTTTATTTTAATGTGTATGAATAATTTCCAAGTTATTGTGCATCTCTCCCTCCCCCACCAGATAGATGATAAATTATAATCGCTGTGATGACAGAGAGACCACTTTCATTTCTTTAAAAATACCCTTTCTTCTCAAAATCATCACTGACAGGTTTGACTCCATAGTGAATACCCATTAGCGTGCTTGGCTGAATGAAGTCCTGTAAAAAGTAACTCGAGTATAATTTTTCTGTACATAAAAGAGTATCTTCCAGAGAATAAAAACGTCAGAATTGGCAGATGGCATGTGAGGAAGGACAAAAGTGATTTCTACTCATGACAATTTTGCAAGTCTTGGGACCAAAATTCCAACTCTGGTTTTTTTACTTCATGTGTCTACTCTCTCATCTGGTAATTAGGCAAGCTTAAAGACTCATGTTACCCATGTTCTAATATCAAATGGACATCAACCTAAAAAATGATCAGCTATTTATTTAAAATATTTTAGTAGCCTTTGTTGTTTTATGATGTGATATGAGTGCGTTTTCCCATGACTTCCTAGATAATTTTATTGGAAGAATCATAAAATGTGATTTTTCAGATAAATAATAAATGTTTATAAGATGTTAGTCATGTCATAAGGCACTTCACATTTCTCCCTGGAACACCTGAATCTCTGTATGAGTCACAAAAATGTGTCTATTCTAAATAATATTGGCAAATATCCAATATATATATATCTGCCATATCCTTTCCCTAAATTGGGAATGTACTATATAAATTAAAGGTTTTTTTTTAAATTAAGAAAAATGAAAGGAAAAAAGGTTTTTTTTTTAAGTTCTAAATTCATGAGGTTGTTCACTTGAAATTGTCAACTTTGCCTGAAATCTTACTATTATGTTGACTTTCCTCATGTTTTATATTTAAGGACAAGCCATAGAGGATATATTAGCATAAATCATTTTCAAATAATTCATGGACTACTTTATGATAAAATCAGACTATAAAAAATTCCGAGTATTGCTCAGAAGTATTGGTCTCTCATGCCTAGGTGACAATCTTTAGCTATAATTATTTTTACTTGACTGACATATGAAAACCAAAATTTAATACAATCTGGGTAATTTCTAATATACACTGTATACTCATTGAGTTATGTGAACAAGTAGGGAAACTATCTGAAATGATTAAATAATGCAATTTAACAAATGAGTGAAGAAACATGAAAAATACAGTGTGATTGGACACTCTCAAAACAATAAATGCTAGACTGAGCTGACATTGAAAAATGTGATTAAATATTTAAATTATCAGTGATGAGGACACTTAGTACACTAGAAATACAACTACAGTGTTCTAATTAAAATTCAGAAATCCTAGGGCTGTTTGTCATCTGGATGAAGGTGACAGGATTAAAAAATTTAGATTCTCTAAGAAAGATTCTTAGGGGAGGTGAGGGCACACCTCATCAAGGGTACCTGCACAATGAATATTTGTATGCCTATCCCTGAATTGTACCCTAAAATTTTAAAATTAAAAAAAAAAAGAAACTAAGTTAATCAATGAGATGTGGTAGAGCTCCCTAAAGGCATTTTACAGAAATGGGTGTTTGGGATGCATATCAGAACCCTGTCTTTGGCTGGGCACAGTGGGAGTCCAAGGTGGGAGGATTGCTTGGGCCTAGGACATTGAGGACAACATAACGGGACCTCCTCTCTACAGAAAATCTAAAAATTAGTGGATCGTGGTGGTGTACATCTGTAGTTCCAGCTGCTTGGGAACTGAGGCAGGTTGATTGCCTGAACCCAGGAGGTCAATTCCACAGTGAGGGGTGATCATGCCCTTGCCCTGGGAGACCTTGACTCAAAACAGCAACAACAAAAAACACCAAACAACAAAAGAACTATGTTCTCTGATGATTAAATTGAGATGAGGTGGAAGAACTTCCACAGTCTTGCTTGAAAGTTAAGTCGGTTGCTATCGGTATTCTCTACTCCCAATTTTGCCACTTTCAGTAGAAGAGAGGTTCACATGTGTTGCCTCTGTTGGGAGTTTTTGAGTCAGAATTTTGATCCCAGGCTCTTTCTCTTTTAACCATGTGATTTTTCCAGGCCCCAAAGGAGAAGAATGGAAAGATTTGGTATAGAATATAATCCTTAATTTACATCTTTATTAATTTGCTATTTCAAATTAATATTACTTATTTCTAAACATATACAGGTTGGGTTTCTTTATACTATATTCCCATGGAAATAAGTGTTTACATTGAGAGATAATGGAAAAGATAATAAAGGTATAGAAATAGAGTACTAATGATATCTGCCATTTATTGAGCAATTAATCTTTTTGTGCTTCAGTTTCCCATTTATAAAATGGGAAAGATATCAGTAGCAATTAAAGGAGAAAATACATGTAAAGTGTGTATGATGCTCTTACTATATGGCCAATCCTCAATAAATGTTCAATATAGCCAGGCACCAGGTATGCTAAGCATTCTCCACAAAATCATCTCATCTGGTCCTGAACATGAGTCTATAAGGCAGGTATTTTCCGCTCCTTTCTTGCAGATGAGGAAACTGACACACTGGAAAATTAAATAATCTGACCAGGTCACACAGAGAATAAGGAACTCTATAAGAATTTGAAATTTGATTTGTCCAACTTGTGTTTTCAACTGTTTTACTTTTTTAGTTATTTGTTTTTGTTGCTGAATGATCCCTTCAAAATAAGGACTGGAATCACGAACTCCATTACAAACTCCAGGCAGTATAATAAGAATATGCTCTCAACAAATACCTTTTAAAACTAAGTGATAAATCCAATGGAAAATTATGTAGCCATAAAGAAAGACAAACTTATGGACTTCGCAGTTACTTGGATGGATTTAGAGTCTGTAATATTTAGTGATCTATCACAGAAGCAAAGAACTGAGTTACCACATTTTTACTTGTAAGTAGACCCTGAACATTTACCATAATACTATAAGAAAGGGAATGGCAGTAGCCAGAAACTGCCAGGGGAGGCGGCGGGGGTGGAGCGGGGGGAGATATAACATCAATAAGGGTACCTGATCCCAAACCAGGTGAAGTGGGGACCAAAGGGAGACCTAAACTTTACCTGTACGATGACCACTTGCACACCTAATCCTGAATTGTACCCCACACCTTTAAAATAAAATAAAACTAAGTATTAAATCAAATAGATTAAATTTTATTTATCAAAATCAATGTTTTCAAATGGTAGAAAAACTATGTATATATTTATTTTTATAATTCTTCCACTTTACTCATTGTGTGACTTCAGGTAAGTTGCTCAAACCCTTACAATTTTTTTAAAAATTTTAAAGATGTGGGGTACAATTCAGGGTTAGGTATACATATGCTCATTATGCAGGTACCCTTGTTGGTGAGGTGTGCCTCTCCCTTCTCCAGGCAGAGTCCCATTCCTGCCAATCCCACTTCCCCACCCCCCCTCCTGGCAGTTTCCTGCTACTGCCAATCATTTTCTTTTAGTATTACGGTAATTGTTCAAGGTCTGCTTATGAGTGAGAACATGCGATACTCAGTGGTAGAAAATATTAAGTTTATTTCTGCCTAGAGGATTTTTGTTTTCTCACAAACTAGTTATTGACATTTGTTTATTCAATTAATAACATACTGGCTTGCACTGTTACATAAAAATCATGCAATGAAAAATTATTAAACAAAAGTAAAGCTGTAAAATGATCATAAAAGCTTGCAAACTTTGTATCAAAAATAGTACCCACTAACTTTAATTTTTCATTGTTACGTGAACTATTTGATACAAATATACTTTTATATAATTTAAAGGGTTATGCATAAAGACCACCATTACTAATTCATTTGGTATTCATTATAAGACCTTTAATCATGGTATATTAATTTGGCCTAAATGTGGATATATTATTTCTTAATGATTCCATTATAATTTACCAGCTAAATAGTCTTGTATTATTTCAATATCTCAGTTGCATCATACTTTGACGCAATTCTCAAATATGCATCAAAGTATAATGTTTTGCTTAGGAAACATCCAAAGCTAAGGAAAGAATGGAAGCATTTTCCTTTTTTTCAGAGATAAGATATAGTTGCAAGTCATCCAATGAAAGAATGGAGCCATGGAAGCTATGAAAAAGCCAGTTTAAAACTACCCACAGTTAATAACATAACAAATGTACTGTAGAGTGTTTGATGGGACATTTCTGGAAGTTAATGTGCACAGCTTCAAAACCAGTCCAATTCATGCAAGACAAAACTAACCAAGCTGCAGTTTGTCTTTTTTAATAGCTTAGTTATAAGAGAGGGAAGCTTTTGACTGTAAATAACCACCCAGCCTTCTTACTGTTCTGATTTCTGACGTGATCACTTGGCCATTCTACAAGTTAAATTTGCATGTGTGCAGTCAGTAAAATATTGGCAGCTCATGTCTAATCATCATAATAAAAGGAAATATACAAACCAAGTAGAACTCTCTTGGAAAGACAAAAGAAGATGTTGCAACATCCCCATGTTGCTCTCTGGGAGCCATTCCAGCAGTCACAGGAATCCAGCAAGACAATGTCTACCTCTGAAACATGTCCACTTGCTCTGATGGCTTTAACTTTAAAATGCTTCTACACTCTTTAGTCAAATGAAACGCACTCCTAGATATAGACTATGAAAAAGGGCATTTAATTTTATGTGAGGAGACTGAGGCGAAGATGGAGCTGGAAAACAGAGACAACCTAAATATCAACTTGTTGCTGTGAGCTTTTGGTTATAATTTCTCTGTTTCCTTTTTCTGTGTACTGACCTTTCACTGACTGAGTCTTCCCAATCGCTGCTGGATCCTTTTGCTTTTAACCTTCTGTCAACAGCTTCCTAAATTAAGATACATACTCTAGGACAACAAATCCAGGAATATTCACCTGGATTCCTTTTCTAAATACAATACAAAAAAATATACACAAAAAATTCAGAAATGCTCCAAAATTCAAAACTTGTGAGCACCACCAATACGAAGCTTAAAAAACAAGAACGCTCACGGGAACATCTTGGATTTCAGATTTTTAGATTTGGGATGCCCGACTAGGCAAATGTAATGCAAACATTCAAAAATCCCCACCCCACCAGAATAAAAAATTCAAGCATTTCAGATAAGGCATACTCAACCTGTAGTATAAAATGATGGACAACAGACAGAGTGCAATGAGTGAAATGTATATGTTACTCTTGTACAGGAGACAAAAAATACAATTTATTATGGGAGACTCATTTGAGCCCTGATATTTAGCAGTTCCTATCTCTAGATCACAAATAATTAAATAATGGTATTAAAAAATCATTAGAGGAGCCAGCTTTTCTGTGTGCATATGTGTATGTTCCTATGTGTCTGTGTGTGTTTAATTAATCAGTGAGAAAAGGAAAAGGTTTGAGTTCTTTATGTCTGTGTTTATATTATCTTAGTGCTTCATCTAGTCCAAATTTAGCTGCAAAAGAATTAGAACCTTCACTTCTGCCTCTCTTACGGGCTATTGGAGACTCTTTGGCTTTCCCAGAAGATTATGAGGATAATATTGGAAAAGCTATAAAACTTCGTCAATCTCAAGACGCTGTTATTCTGTTTCTCTAATTCTAATTCTACTCCATGCTCTAATGGATGCAATCATCTCATTTTAAAATGACATCTTTCTTCACATGACTACCAAGTGCAGAATCTGAAAGTTTCTGATCATAAACATTGATGATTACAGGGGTGATTTCCCTTGTTCTCCTGTATTTCTCCACGTTGCTGTCATCAGGCTTTATATTTTTTACACATGTAAGCTTCCTGTTCATCCTGATTATGATGAGGTTCTAGAGCTTGGCTTTGCACTTTTATGCCTATTTTAGAAATAGCTAGGAGAGAGGCAGTTAACTCCAGTGACAATCACCGCAGCACTCCTGGGAGTATTCTGGGAAGAAGTGCTATATAAACACAAAGCAGTCTGCAAAAAATGATCGTATTCATCCTCGTAACATCTCATGAGGTGAATGCACTGTGAACATTGTTAATATAAACCTACCAGTGCCGCACATAGAACAGAGATTATTTTCTCTCACTGCATGAGGAATGACAACTTTTTCTTCACATTTCTTAAGAAGAATTATCCACTGGATTGCTTTGTGAATGCTGGCCTGTATGTATATATCTGATTGCCCACACAGGTGATCTAACTACTTGTTTGGAGGAAAAGCAATATCCTAAGTTTAAAATTGTACACGTATGTAAGGCCTTCCCCACTGCAAATCAAACTGGAAAAGGTTAATATGGTCTACCGAAGTAAAAATGGGTAGAACTGTTTATTAGAGAAGAACATCTGTTGAACAATGAAATGAACACGTTACCTCTGGACATCCATATTCTCTAAACGCGAGTCCTCATCATTGCTTTAAACGTTTTCATCAAGATTATACTCTAACAAAATGAATTTTGTCTTAGCAATGAGGCACAGATATGGCAGGCAATGTAATTAAATCTATTATCAATGGCTGAATAAAGAGTTGCCCCTTTGTAAGGCCAATTTCTTTGGCAGACCATGTAAAAAGTATTACTGGAATGCCCCAGTGAAATGTCAGCACGTCCCTAGAGGGCAATTCCTGGTAGCATCTGAAAGAGTACACGAAGTATAGGCTGCTTGTAAAGTATTATCAAGAAGCTCCCAGAAAAGAGAAATTCAACCAAAGGGTTACTTTAATTGGAAAATACCCTCTTCCCCAAGGTTGATTTGAAATGCAGGATTTTAAAATGAAACCCATATCCAGGAAGGCAGATAAACTGACTGCCTGATTATTAGGTATACTAAGTAAGAATGGCATTGTCTGATTTATGAGAGTATTGTATTTGGCATGTTTAATTTTTAGGTTCATCACCTGCTGGAGGTCAAGTTAACATTTTTGATCATAAAATGTACAAACGTGGCTAAGACTAGGGATAGGTTTGAATTCCTAGCCCACTGAAATGTCACAAGTACATTAGCTGAAAAACTGTCTCCAGGAGGAATAACATTTTGTAACTTGTAGAGTTAAGCTTTTAATTTGGAGTCTCATTGTCACCCAGGCTAGAGTGCAGTGGCACGATCACAGCTCACCACAGCCTTGGTTTCCTGAGTGTAGGCGATCCTTCTATCTCAGCTTCTTGAGTAGCAAGGACTACAAGTGTGTGCCATCATACTTGGCTAATTTTTGAACTCATTTGTAGTGCTGAGTTCTTGCTATGTGTACAGGCTGGTCTCAAACTCCTGGGCTCAAGCAATTCTCTTCCCTTGGCCTCCGGAATTGCTGAAATTACAGGTGTGAGCCACCATGCCCAGCTCATGTAATACTTTAAATTGTTTCATTTGCTGTGTTTTCAGAGTCCTCCCTTCAGTCTCACTTTGGGCAAACACAAATCTAGGCACCAGATTGGTAGACAGAAAGTTTGAGAAAAATGAAATCGATCATGGGGAGTCCTCTGACTTCTGTCTTTATCTCACTACTAAACTGAGGCTAAGCAAAACTAAAGACACAGATTGCAATCTTAAAATCATCTTTTAAAAACTGGTTTATTTTATTTATGGGCAAGGAAATATGACATTTTCAGATCCTGAGGATAATAATTGGCTAACATAAAAATTTATCCACTCTTCGGTCTGTGCATTCCTCTATTTATGAACTGAACATATGCATCTACATAGATACTGCATGCCCCGGTATTACCAGGAACTGTGTTGTACTTACTTTTGTCTGATTAAATCTTCAAAGTACTATAATCCCAGCACTTTGAGAGGCCAAGGGGAGTGGATTGCTTGAACCTGTGGGTTCGAGACCAGTTGGGGCAATTGGCGAGACCTCATCTCTATAATACATAAAAAAATTAGCTGAGCATGGTAGCGTGGGCCTGTAGTTCTGGCTACTTGGAAAGCTGAGGTGGAAGGTCGAGCACCATGAGCGTGCCACTGTGCTCCAGCCTGGGTGATGGAGTGAGACTCCAACACACACACACATACAAAAAGTCTTCAGAGTGGTTTCTGAGGAATTACTATTCTCTCCATTTTGTAAATGAGGACCTAGATGCTGGGGGAGGTTATCCTATGATCTTTTGGGAAATAACAGAATTTGATTTGAAGTCAAGTTTGACTCCAAAGTTTATGCTGTTTTTGTATTCTGAACTGTTGACTGAACTGTTTGTCAAGACTGTACCTGTGAGATTGTGACTTATGGAGGTGACTGAGAGACAGCATAGAGAGGTCAAAACTATTAGAAAAGTTGTTATTACTTGTAGTTTCCAAGAGAAGGGGACCATACTATGCCATGTGGGGCCACCTGGGATTGGTAAGGAGCCAGAAGGCGTGAGCACAAAACATGGCCCAGAGACTTTGTTGCGTTTTTTTTGTGAGAAGGAAGGGGAAAGGGAAGGTGAGTAGTTGAGCAGGTTCAAGACTGGTTTGTTTTGGCTGGGTGTGGTGGTTCACACCTCAATCCCAACACTTTGGGTGGGGGAGGTTGGGGAATTGTTTAAGCTCAGGAGTTTGAGACCAGCCTAGACAATATAATGAGATCTTGTCTCTAAAAGAGATTAAAAAATTAGCTGTGCATGGTGGCTTGTGTTTGTGGTCTCAGCTACTTGGGAGGCTGAGATGGAAGGATTGCCTGAGCTCAGGAGATGGAGGCTGTGGTAAGCCATGATCCTGCCACTGCACTCCAGCCTGAGTGACAAAATGAGACTCCGACTCAAAAACCAAACAAACAGAAAACAAACCACTGTTAGTTTAAATAATTTCAGTGAGCTTTGGGTTATATGAGCGGCGGGGTGGGGGTGGGGGTTGTTTAGTAGTCCAGTACCTGGCACTGGAGTGATTTCAGATGGTGAAATATTGCCTTGCTGTGTGAGTTACATAAAGGAGGTGGCTAAGAGTATGGATTTTGGATTGATTGGTTTGTATATATAAGGTGTGTTTCACAGAAAAATTGTTTACTATCTTCAGGAGGCTCAGTCTTTCCAGAATTAGCAAGATGCACAAAAATGTCAAAGCATTATAAAAAACAGAAAATAAAAAGCATGATCAATATACTGTTGTTTGAGAAAAGAAAATTGTCTTTGGTGTAAGTTTGGTAAATGTTGCAAGTGTATACTGGGCTTGAATATTCACAATGCCTATTAGCATACTTAAGGTTGCCTGAAAGTCCTAAATTAAAGGAATTTTTTTTAAAACAATGTTTAACCCAGTGTAAGATTGATTTGACCATTTGCAGGTAACACCTATTAACATTTAGCAGAACATTAATGCTGTAAAATCTAAGTCTGGTAAATGCCTTCCTTAATCAACTTTTCTTATATTTTATATTGGGTGATTTTTATAACTCTATTGTTGAACATTAAGCGTGACACACACTTCATATATTTTGTGCACTGAGAATAATTTATAATGTTGCTAAAAAGGTACCACATGCATTGGGATATTTTGGGACAATTCTTCTTTTAACGAAATCTTTCCTCGTGCAATGAGAAGTATGAATTGATAACCAACAATTTCCAAAACAAAATCTCAAAGACATTTGCCATGCCAAACCATTTTCTCTCATAGTCAGAGTATATGTGCAAATCAATATTGTTCACCTACTTATAGCAGTTTCTATCATACTAACTCTTATGTCTGCCTTAAAAGATAAGAAAATGATTCTTAATAAGTTTAAGAACATCCAAAATGTGGCCATTGAGAATTCAGAATCATGCATTGCTTGAAATAACTTTTGCCTAAATTGGATCTTCTACATATGCAATGAGACCTGATTCTGTATTATTTCATGTACTGCTAAGCTCATGTTTCTGCTAGTGAATAATTATTTTGAGTTATTAAAAGGAAAATGAAGTGTAACATTTGCATGATTCCCCTCACACAACAGAATTGAGTCAACAATTTACAATTAAAAGGGGAAAAAAAATCATCACACAAAATCTTGAGATCCAAAAACAAAGAAATGATATTGTTTCCCTTTCTCTTCTTCTTCCCAAGTCTTGCTGACCCAATTATTAATTTTCCAAGAGTGTCATAAGTCATCCAAATGTCAAGGTGCTGGCGAAACTTGTAGTCTTTTCAGAATATGTGTGACTGGCATGCCATCTTAAAGTCTAAAAGGATCCAGCTTAAATAAGGAGAAATGGAGAGTGGAAAAGTTGATTACCTCAGCCTTGGATTTAAATTGGAGTTGAGAGAATTTTTCCTTTGTCATCCCTTTCTTACCCCAAAGAAATCTCTGTAGGTGAATAAGATTGAGGGCACACTTCTTTAGCTCATTTGTTCTTTCCATACGTATGTATCATTGTCCAAAATGTAGTAGGTATGTGAAGGAAGGAAAAGGAAGTCCCTGTGCTGTGAAATGAATTTTGAAGTGGAGACAATCAGGAATAAACAATTAAGCATAAAACAAATGCAAATACCTAGGAATGAATGATATTTAGAAAACAATTGATGTGATGGAAAATACCTTGTTAGTTACTCTGGATTTAGTAAGATCTCTCCAGGGAGATGATTATTCGAAATAAATGGTAAGATGGGGCCGGGGGGGGGGGGGGGGATTCAACTCGAATCTTTCTTCTTTCAAAGTACAAACACTGGGCAAGAGTCTTTATCATATCAATGATAGTGGTATAAAAAGAATATAAATAGATGGTGTTTGGATATGAAAAATAAACGAATGGGATGTTTAGAAAACAATTCTCCAAATAACTATTCATTGGGAGGTACATGACTCTTCCTACTTTGAGTTTTCTTTACAATATAGTTTTCAGTTATTTTAATTCTCATTTTCTTTCATTTTTATTTTTATAAAAGTGAGGTACAACTGAGGGTTAGGTAAGTGGCCATTATACAGGTGAAGTTTGGACCTCCCATTTATCTTCACTTTGCCTGATTTCTCATTTTCTTTTTATTTAAGGTATAATTTCTTTTTGTCCTTAAGCCCTTATCCTTTTATTTAAAATTCATGTTTTATTTTAAAGATGTGGGGTACAGGCCAGGATGAGGTATACAAGTGGAAATCATACAGGTAAAGTTTGGGTCTCCTTTTGGTCCCCACTATGCCTGGTTTGAGATCTGGTACCCTTATTGATATTGTGTTCTCCCTACACCCTGGCAGTATTCCAAGTCTGCCCATCCCTTTCTTATAGTATTATGGTAAATGTCAGGCTTTCTCATTTTCAAAAGTAGTTGTTTAACACCCACCTTCCAGTGCTTAGATTCTCCACAAAGTGTTTGTTCTGAATTTGAGAGTTTAGAAATCTATGACTGGCTTGTCCTTTATAGCAGTGACTCTCAAACAAGGTAGCATTTGGCTCACTTGGGAAACCTTTAAAAATATGAATGTCATCTGTACCTCCTGTGCTGCACATCAGAATGATATTTCAGTGCTTAGTAGTCTTAAGCTTTTACCAAGAGTTGTTTGATGTGTTGCTCTTATGTACCCCCAAATTGAGGGAGTGACACTTTGGATCAGCAGAGCTTGGGTTGTGGGTAGCTGCCTCCAGGGAAAGGCGATGAATTAGAAAGGGAAGAACTGGTCCTCTAATAAACTTGGACATTATACTAAGTTAAGGGGGATTCACTACATCAGTGGTCACCTAAGGGGCTAATGGGGGTCTTGGGTCCTTGAGACATTACTCAGAGGTCCACTGGGTGAGGCTTTGGGCACCCACTTTTTCATACAGTAACTCTTCTTTTAACTATTTTATATGAGGTCTGACAGTTAAGTTTACAAACTTGTCAACTTGGCGAGACCTCATCTCTACAATCAATCAAAAAAATTAGCTGGGCATGGTAGCGCACACCTGTAGTTCCAGCCACTTGGAAGGCTGAGGCGGAAGGCTCGCCGGAGCCCAGCAGGTCGAGGCTGCGGTGACTGGGAGCGGCCACTGCACTCCAGTCTGGGCGACAGAGTGAGACTCCAAATCAAAAACAAGCAAACAAACAAAAACTTGTCACCATGCACTTGCGTTGGCAGCACTGTATGAACAACTCGGTACGTTTTCATAACCTAGGTATATCAGTGCTCACAGCTGTGTTTCTGTGGCAGTGTCTTGCAGAGTGGCATTCATTACTGATGTTGTATGTTTTTGTGTGACATTGCGAGAATGTCGAAGTTTGAATTAGAGCAATGAAAATACATTAAATTTCTTGTTAAACTTGGCAAGAGTGGAAGTGAAATCAGGGACATGTTAGTCCAAGTGTATGGGGGTAATGCCATGAAGAAAAAGGCAGTGTTCTAATGGATGAAACATTTTTCTGAGGGGAGAGAAAACATCACTGGTGAAGGGAGGTCAGGATGGCTAATTACAAACAGAACTGGTGAAAATATTGTAAAAATTCATTGTCTTGTGCGTCAAAATTATTGGTTGACTGTGAGAACTGTAGCAGACTAAATAAAAATTGATAGAGAAACAGGAAAATCTTAACTGAAAATTTCAGCATGAGAAAGATGTGTGCCAAAATGGTCCTCAAGGAGCTCTTACATCACGACAACGCACCAGCTCACACAGCCCTGTCTGTGAGGGAGTTTTTAGCCAGTAAACAAATAGCTGTATTGGAATACCCTGCCTACTCACCTGATCTGGCCCCCAGTGACTTTTTTCTTTACCTAAAGATAAAGGAAATTATCGAAAGGAAGACATTTTGATGACATTCAGGACATCACGGGTAAAATGATGTCAGCTCTTACGGCCATTCCAGAAAACGAGTTCCAAAATTGCTTTGATGGGTGGCCCAGATGCTGGTGTTGGTGCATAGCTTCCCAAGGGGAGTACTTCAAAGATGACCATAGCCATATTCAGCAATGAGGTATGGAGCACTTTTTAGAGAATGAGGTCACAAACTTAATGGTCAGACCTCGTATGTTAGGGTTATATGTATGATTTTACAAGGTAAACAATTCTGTTTCTCAATGTATTAAACACCACTGAGCTATGTGGTTGAGAAAGAACCAGGAATGATATTTCCATCAACCAGGTGAAGTCCAGAGCTATGAGTAAGATTCTAGGCACCAGAAATCATAGGCAAGATCCTATCAACCAGGCTACATCTGTCAGTCAAACTTTATATTGCTTGGTTAAAATATCTAATGCAGAGTTATATTTTCTTCGCACAGAAGAATTTGAATAGGATAAAATTGTGACTAACCATAATAATGATTTCCACTAATGAAGGAACTACTGAGTTTCAGCACTGCACACTTTATGTAATTTATTTCAAATAACAAGTCATTGAGGAAGAAGATATTAATATTTCCATTTTTCAAGTGAATAAACTTGAGCTAGGAAACAAATGGTAACGTGCTCAAGGTCAACTGATGGATCTGAGAGTCTGAGCCCAAGTCCACGTGGGTCCCTAGCTCATGTTTTTAATCACAACTTCCAGCCAGACCATAACTTAGAACAAACAAGCCTCTTTGCCTGTTTTCAGTGGTGAGAATTACAGAAGAGGTGACTCAGGAAATGGAGAAAGAGGGGAGCTCTGTATTATTCATCTATTTCAGATCGTAAGGGCCGTCCTCGCTTAAGAAGAAAAGCAGCCGTATAAACAATCAGAGCAGACAAGTGACGTGTCCATGAGATCATGAGGGTGGGCAGGGCAACAAGGGCAGGAAGCCTGAAGAAATGAAAGATGAAGAAATCCTTCCAACTGACAAGCCATACCAGACCAAACCGATGACATCAACCTATACTTTGTGATTTTACTCTGCTATTGCTCCCGACCCAGATAAAATATTCAGTTGTTGCCAGTGATTCACACTTTTCTGTGAGTGCTTTGAAAGCTGACATGGTTCCAGCCTGAAATGATGGAGATCTGTTTCCAGAAACATCTGGACCCAATGAGAGACCTGTTCAAGTGTGTCCGGGAGTTACAGACTTCTCACAGTCACAATCCCTGAATGGTCAGCTACATCGTCATTTGGATTTAATAATTTATTTAGAATTCTTTCATATACGATATCCATGGTGAGGCCAAATAAAACCAAAACATAATCTTCCCCTAATGACTATGTAGCTGTGTTTTTAGATTTCAGCAGATTTAGAAAGGGCTTTATCTTCTACAACTGACTTTTTTTTCTCCAGTCTAAAATTAGGTATAGTAACAATGCCACAAGTTCATTGGATGCTATAAAGAGAAATGGATACATTAGTTCCTTCCTTCTGAAATGGGAATTTCTCGGTAAATGTTTGAATATCAGTAGACAAAAATCAAATATACAAAATGTCAAATATACAAAAGGTATAATATATTTTATAATAAAAATATATAACTGGGGTTGTATGTTTCAATAAATAAAAACGGCTATATTCCAACCTTTGGTGGGTAGAAAATTATGAAGTAATTGAGAACTAAATAGCATTGGGTCTGCACTTTTTCTCATCCACGTCTTGACTTACCTGCTGACAAAAATCAATCTGTGTGCCGTGCAACATAACAGACAAAAGAAAAACTAATGACTATCTCGTTCTTTGAAGGGTATGCAAGAAAACTGCCTATAAAGAATCTGATATCTGGTAACATTTTAAACTGATATTTGGCAAAGGCTCAATGATTCAGGCAATAAGAAAGGAGAATCAAAACAAATTCAGAAAGAATCTTAGGTCCAGAAAATTGTATTACGGATATTCTGAGGACAGAAATACTACACTGCCACATTCTATGAGGGATCTCATAGAATTTTCCTTGGGGAATCATTATTGATATTCTTAGTAAAGTAATATCAGGACTGTAAAGATTCCTATTCTACAGTTTTAAATATTATGAATCCTATCATTCAGGGGTGGGCCAACTCTATAAAGGATCAGATCATAACTATTTTAGGTGTTGCAGGCCACATACAATTTCTCTCATATTTCTTTCACCCTTTCTTTCCTCCTTCTCTTCCTTTCTTCTCTCTTAAAAATGCAAAATAAGCCGGGCTTGGTGGCTCAGCCTCTAATCCCGTGCCTTTGGGAGGCTGAGGTGAGTGGATTGCCTGAGCCCACGGGTTCGAGACCCGCCTGGGCAGCGAGACCTCATCTCTACAATAAATCAAAAAATCAGCCGGGCGTGGTAGCACATGCCTATAATTCCGGCTACTCGGAAGGCTGAGGCGGAAGGATCGCCGGAGTCCAGCGGGTCGAGGCTGCGGGGGCCGGGAGCGGCCACTGCACTCCAGTCTGGGCGACAGAGTAAGACTCCAACTCAAAAAAAAAAAAAGTAAAATAATTCTCGGCTCAGGGGCCATACAAAAACAGGCTGTACACCTATTAATCCTATTTCCTTTTTAAGGATATAATGTAATAATAGCATTCAGCCTAGAAAACCGCTGAGTCAAAAAGCGAAGACATGGAGAGGATGCAGATGTGATTGATGAGGTTCATAATTAAGAAAGGATTGGCTTCAACATTTTGGATGACTGAATGCCCACCAGGTGTTTCTGTTTTCTCTGCCTACTTAGCTGTGACTATGACTTGGGTAAACCAGAGAGATGAAACCTTTCTGGGCCCACTCATTGTATTTTGGCTATCGTGCAGAAACACTCTGCACCAAAAGCAGTGCTGGTATCTGGGCGGGCAAAGTTGTATTTCAGTTCTTCATTATCTTGTGACAACCTTAATTAAAAATATGGTTAAGTACATTCTTTTTTTTTTCTTTTTTATCTTATGGGATGCGCTTTGGAAATGTGGCTTAAACTTCCAATCGAGGGTCAACCTAAGTAAGAATGTGGCCTGGTGTGTTCTCAGCTCCATGGTTTGACTCGTGGTGTATTTCTTTATTTTAAAGTATAACAGAAGTGAAGTCTAGGTGAACTATTTTGAATTATCTGTCTCTTTTCTCCTTTTGTACAAATATTTGAGTTGGCTGTAATGGCAATAAAAATTAATGTATTTAAGTTACCTAAATTCATGGAATTTTCTTGTAGGTGGAAATAACTTCAGTTACGTTACTTTGTCTTCACAATACTTAATTTACTAAAGGAACACTTTAAATATATATATGTGTGTGTGTGTGCGTGTGTGTGTGTGTATACATAGAGTATATACACACAGGGATACATGAGGGGAGACCCCTTCAAAAACTGGAATTTACTTATGAAAAAAGTGCGTATTTATTCTTATATGTTTAAACTTCAGTCAAATACTTGCTGTTTGATGCGATACACCTATCGAGACACTTTTCCTACTGTTCAAAATAGTTTTCGAACTCATCAATTTTGGTGTCTTTTAGTACTTCTGCCATTTTTTGTTTCACCTCTTCCACATCAGCAAATAACTTCTCTTTGAGGATTTTTTTCATTCAGAGAAGCAAAAAAGATCAAGAGAAAAGAAAGAGTGGGGCATGGGTGTCATGCCGTTTTCTCAGTCAAAAACTGCTGAACACTCAGCACAGTGTGGGCAGGTACATTGTCATGGTGGAAGAATCAGTCACCTGTTTGCCACAACTCAGGATGTTTCTCAAATCTCGACACAACCTTCTCAAAGCTTCGAGGTGAAAACTTTGGTTAACTGTTTGATCTGGAGGAACGAATTAGAGTATATAAGGGGCTTGCCCCCAAAAAGATAATTTTGGTTTTCTGGGTGGGGTCCTCTCTCATATAAATACACACACGTGTGTGTGTGTGTGTGTGTGTGTGTGTGTGTGTGTATGTGTGTGTGTGTGTGTGTGCTCTACTGAGTCATCCAGAAAGAAGAGCAGTGAAGATCCTTGAACTTGAATATTAAAGGCCAAAATGGGAATGACCTTGACAGTTGACTAACACTATGTGAAAGAACATGGGGAATCTAGAAAGTCATAGCTCCTAAAAAGCCAAAACAAAGAGCTTGAAGAAAATGTGAGGATTCTCATACTAAGTATTTTATAATCTATAAATGCCCTAATGAGGAATAAATTTATATTTTCCCATCATGAATTGGATACCTGTTAGGACATTTGATGCTTTTCTTTTTCAAAACTTGCATGCCAGCAAGTAAATTTAGGGCAAATTTCTATTTACCATAAAAATCTCTATATTAAAGATGTTTGAGGATGAGATGAGGGCATAGAGTGACCATCCAAATGATGTTCGAGTCCCAGCCAGATAATATTACTTTGACACCTCCTTTTCTGGTTTTTGGAGCCAATCATCTTTTCCCAGCAGATGTTAGTAAACATCATAATACTGCTAGCATTCTCAGCTTGGTAATAAAAGACAGTCTTTACATTCAACTAGTCCTTTGCCTCTGCATCAAACTTCTCAAATACCTTCTTTATAGTAAACATACGTTGACTAATTTATACCATGTGACTGGACCTACATGGAGTGATTATGGTTAAATCAGAAAGTAAAGAAATAGAATGATAAAGAATCTTCCCGTGTAAACATGTATGGCATTACACTGAAACAAGTTGAAATAATGTGATTAGTCCCAGGGAGTTCCTGAGTTTGAGGAAATTTCCAGCTTGTCAATTACTCCTTACTAATCTGTGCTAACCAACTCTCTGTCTTGGAATGGGTATTTAAGAGAACAAAAACCCAGCAGTCTTGGTAGTGGAAGGCAGAAATCTATAGTTAACTTCAGCAGAACCAGGTGCCAAAGTGACTCAGAAGCAATGGTACACAAAATAAAAAGGAGTTGTCAACAACCATTACAAAAGAAAGAGCTAAACAGCTTCAAAGTAGAATATACAAAAGAATAAAAGGAAGAAAATGTCTGCCCACTCAAAGAAAAATTCACTCTGTGATCTTAATTGCTCACAATTGGGAGTTTAAGGGTTTATTATTTAAAAGTTAAGCCTTTTAAGCGTAAAAAAATACAGAGAACGCCTGAACAAAGTGTTAACAGTAACTAGAAGCACTTCTTGTTAGATTTGGATTAGCTATATATAGGGACAATGTATACTGAGCATGAGTTGGGGGAAAATTTTCTTAATTGCTGCAAGTGTGTTCTTTGTCCTCCTTCTACCGATGGATTGATTACATTTGTTCCTTAGGAAGAGGCCCTCAGATCATGTAATTGAATTTCCTTCCTGGATAACGATGCCACCCTGAAAAGTTAATCTGGAAGCAGAGAAAGTTACTTTTCTATAGTTTTTTGTTTTGAGTGGTTAAGTACAAGGACTCAAACAATTCTGCAAATAAGTGACTTGGGATGTTAATAACTCAATAACATTGCCAGTTTTACACATCTATATCCCTATGAGTGAGGCAGAGACAGCTTGGTGTTGTAGAAAGAGTTCCTGTCAAAGTTTCAGAGAACGTGGGGTATAGGACTAGGCCTTCACAAACTCATTGTGTGCTACTGAGCAAGTTTTGTGACCTTTTTGTGACTGCTTCATTCTGAGCACGGATATATCATTACCGACCTACCCACATCAGATACATAGAGAGAAATGTACAGGGAATTCATTGTATGTGTTTATAAAAAGGTGCTCTAGAAATACAAATGCAGGTAGTTGGCATATTTCTTTTTCCAAATAAGAAAGCTGCTGAACTGTTTCTTGGAATACTGCTTTGAACATCCTGACTTGGAATCTTCTCAGTCTGCCTGATCTCTCCATCTTTCTCGAACAAAACATTATCCTGTTGACCTCTGTGATGAGAGCATTATTCCCAATTAACTAGTGGCATCTTTGAGATCGATTTCTAAAGCATGCCCTAAAGCTAACTACCCTCTTCCTATTATTTCCATGACTAACATCTTAGTCCTTGCCTCATCATCTCTTACTGGGACTAACCTAAGATCTCTCTTTGTTACCAATGTGTTTGTCTTCCATAGTCTACTCTCCATACAGCAGCCACAGTAAGCTTTTACAAATAAAAGTCCTCAGTTCAAAACCTTCCTTGGGACCAGCCTGGGCAACTTGATGAGACCTCATCTCTGCAATAAATCAAAACATAAGCCGGATGTGGTAGCATACACCTGTGGAAGGATCACCTGAGCCCAGCAGGTCAAGGCTGCACTTCAGCCTGGGCAACAGAGTGAGACTCTGACTCAAAAACAAACAACAACAACAACAACAACAAAACAACAACCTTCCTGACACCTGTTTCGCTTATGCAGAGAATTTTATCCTAAGTACTCACCATGTCCTACAAAGCCCCACAGCAGGGGATGACAAATGACCTTTTCTATATGGTCTGCAAGTCAGGATGGTTTTTCCATTTTGAAATGGTTGCCACATGAAAATGATATATCATTCAAATTTCAGTGCCTATAAATAAAGTTTTATTGCCACACAGCCTCATTTACTCATTTACAATCACTCTGCAGCGCAGACTTGAGTGGCTGCTCCATAGGCATTATGTTCAGCAAAGGCTAAAATGTTTCCTCTCTGGCTTTTCACAAAAAAAGTTCATCAATTTCTGTCCACCAAGTGTGACCTTTGTTCCTAGTATTCTTCTCATTGCTACTCTGCTGCAGACATGCCAGCTTACTCTGTTAAGATTTTTCTAGCAGTGGTGTTAGTTTATAATTCATTTCCTTTTGGACTTGGATATTATTTTTTGAATATCCCTGTACTTCCTCTCTCATATCACTCTAGAATTTAATTATTACCTTTCTCAGAGAAGCCATCCCTGACTGCCTTATAGAAAATAGTGCTGTTATGAAAATAAGAATACCACATAAGAAATTTGTTACTCATTGAGCATGTGAATACAAAGGCGGGAACAAATGAAGCTGAGCACTGCTAATGGGGAGAGGGAAGGAGGGAAGACAAGGGACACACAGGCACTCATTGGGTACCATGCCTACCTCCAGAGGGTGAGAGGGCTTGCTAGAAGCCCAAACCTCACCTGCGTGCAATTAGGTTATGTGGCAAATCCTCACATATGCCCCACAACTCTAAAATTAAAAAAGTAAAATTAAAAGAAATTTGTTTCCTAGATAAAATCCCTGAGTTTGCCCGAGTTCAAATGCTTTTACTTTCAGATGTTGGATGTCTTGATTGTTAAGAATCTGTGTTGAATATCAAATATCAATGGCTTAGATGTAGTTTAGAAGGCAATCTAGGAGTGAAAAAATGACATGTTTCTCTTTTTTTCCAGCTCTTCCAAGAGCTTAGTGTGTGACTCTGGACAAATAATTAACAAAATGGAGCTTCCGTTTTCCCTTCAAGGATTTAATAATTATTCCCTTTGAACTGCGTAATAAATAGGCATAACCATTATATTAAACAAGTGACTCAAGAAGAATAACAAGAACAAGTAAAGATCCCCATAATATATTAGGCATATATCATCCTTTCTGGGATTTTATTTTTGATTCTTAAATCTTGGACTTTTCTAAGTCATGGCTGTCTTTATCAAAAAACCTACTAAATGAATATATATAGTGACATTACTTGTATTTCATAGGGTGGTTGTAAAAACATACCACAAACTGAGCTGCCTAAAACAACCAAAATGTATGGTTTCACATTTGAGGAGGTTAAGTTCAAAATATGGGTGTCAACAGGGTGCACTCCTTCTGAAACACATAAGGGAATCCTTTCTTGACTTTTCCTAAATTCTGGTGGTTTACTTCCAGTCTTTGGTTTTGCTAGGCTCATAGCTGCATGTAACCAGTCTCTGCCTTCATTGTCACAAGATTATCACACAAACCCTGTGTGTCACAATGTTATCATCTTTAGAACACCAGTCAGATTGAATTAGGGCCCACCTTACTGTAGTATGATTTCAGCTTAACTAATCATATCTGCAATGATCCTGTTTCCAAATAAGTTCACATTGTGAGATAATGGAGATTTGGACTTGAACATATTTTTTTGGTGGGGGAGGGGAGGCACAATTGAATCCGCAACAGTACTCATAATATAGGTAGCAAAAAACTGAAGCCTCTTGGGTTTGTAGGGTCAAATGTGAGAACCTGAGAATATGTCCAAGAATGTAGATTTAGAAGAAAATTCTTAGAAGCAAAGAACCCACAGAAAGAGTGAACTCCAAAATATGAATAAAATATTTGACAAATTCTCAGTTATGAAATTTCCTGGGTATAGGTGAGGACTCCAGGAAGCCAGACTGAAAACAGCAGCATTTGTGAGTTATAAGATCAGAGCAGAGACATCAGTAGCTGTTCACCACAAAGAAGGCAAACATTGTGAGCAACGAATTCTCAGACCATTACAGAGTCCACGGTCATGACAATTATTATCCCTAATGCCCAGTTTACTGCCAAAAATTGCTAGACATGCAGAGAAACAGGACCGTGTGAGCCATAAACAGGAGCAAAGACAACAAATAGTAAGTGACTCTCAATGGTCCTAGATGTTGGATTTAGCAGACAAAAACTCTACAGCAGCAACTATAACCATGTTCAAAGAATTTTTTTAAAGTATAATATAATGAATGAAAAGTTAAGAAAAATTTAAAAGATAAGTAAATCTACTGAAAAATAGAAATTTGAGAATTGAAAATTCAATTAAACTTTAAAAATAATGGGACTCAACAAGATATTGGAGATAGCAGAGTAAAGTATTAGCAAACTTGAAGATAGATCAATAGAAATTACCCAATTTGAAGGACAGAGAGAAAGCTGGTTGAAAGAAAATGAATAAAGTTTGACAGGGCTGTGTGACAATATCAATCAGTCTATCAAATATATGGGTGGAGTACCCATAGAAAAGACAGCAAAACAGACATAAACGTCTTAAAAAAATAAATAATGATATAATTTTTCCCGAATTTGGTGAAAAACATTAAAATCAGGAAAATTCATAAACTTCCAGCAGAAGTAAAACAAAGAAAACCATTCCTAAACACAGTGTAGTTAAACTTCTGAAATTCAAAGATAGTCCAAATCTTGAACCTAGCTGGGAAAAATATACACAATAATGAGAGAGGAAGAATGTTTTGATTGACTATTAATGTCCCTAAAGGAATTATAGAGGCCAGATGATATTGGAATGATGAAATAAAAGTGCTGAAAAATAATAGAATGGGTCTGTAATGAATTCTATGTTTAGTGAAGCTATCATAAAAAATTAAATAAAATTAAAATATTTTTAGATAAACATAAAGTGAGAAAATGTATAACCAGGAGAACTGCATTCCAAGTAATATAAAATAAGGTGCTCAGGCTACATAAACATATTTCCTTCTCTTAAATTCTTTAAAAGAGAAATGACTGTTTAAATGAAAACAATAACTTATTGATGAGTTTATATTATATACAGATGTAATATATATGACAACAGTAGTGCAGAAGCCAGGTAAATGGAAATATACTTTTGGAATATTAATAATATTAACTGTGAGGAGATTGGGTTAATTTGAAAATACATATTGCAATTTTTAAAGGAAACATGGGAAAAGTAATACAGGAAGATATGATTAGAAAACCAATAAGTATATTTAAACAAAATTTTAAAAAGTATTTGGGCAATACAAAAGAAGGAAGGAAAAAAAAAACCATGATAGAATACTATTTGAGAAAAGAGGAGCCAATATATGAAAAAAGGCCAATATAGCAGTAATACATAACAATTATGCATGTGTGTGTGTGTGTGTGTGTGTGTGTGTGTGTATATATATATATATATATATATATATATATATATATATATACAATAACAGAGTTTCAAAATACATGGGACAAAATCTAAGAGTACCTAGTGAATTTTTAGACAAATCTACAATCATGGATGGAATCTTTATACCACTTGCAGTAACTGATAGAACAGATAAAAATTTTAAAAATCAGTACAAATATAGACAATAAAGACACTATCAAACTAAATGGTAATTTTAGAACAATATTCCAAATAAATGTGGTATGCATATTCTTTTTATGTACATCTGGAGTTTTCACCAAGATAAGCGGTATGCTGAGACTTAAATCGAAAGACCTTATAGATTATGTTCTCTGACCAAAATGAAATTAAATTAAAAACCAACAATAATAAAATTTCTAGAAAAGCTCCAAGTATCTGGACATCAAATAATACGCTTTTCAAAAATCAGTGAGAAAAAGAAGCAATCACAGAAAATTAGAAATTATTTTAAGTAGAGTGATGAAAAGGAATTAAATTCAAATGTGTGGAATTAAAGTGATGGTTGGGGAGATTTATAGTTTTAAAGGTGCATATCAGAAAAAGAAGGAAGGACTGAAATTAATTATGTCAGCTTCTACCACCAAAGGCAGAAAAATGGATCCTCAAAGATGCCCTTGCTTTAATCCCTGAAACCTTTAAATACACAACATTAGATGACAAAAGAAACTTTGTGGATGTTAATGTCATGAACCCTGAGACAGGGAGATTATCGTGGAATATCTGGGTCCCAGTATAACCACATGGATGCTTAAAAGTGGGGAACCTTTACCAACTGGACTAAATATATGTGATACAAGAAGAAAGGATGGGAAATTTGAAGTGTGAGAATGACCTGATGCTCCATTAATTGCTTTGAAGATGGAGGATGCGGTCTATACATCAAGGAATGTATGTGTCTTCCAGAAGCTGGAAATGACTTTCAGCTGATAACCAAGAAACATACAGGAATCTCAGTCTCACAACTACAAGAAAATGAATCCTTGCTTAGAGTCTTCTGAAAGGAATTCGACTCTGCTGACACTTTGATTTTAGTCTAGTGAGACCTGTATTAGACTTTGATATTCAGGACTATAAAATAATAAACTTGTATTTTTAAGCCACTAAGTTTTGGCAATTTGTTATGGCATAAATATAAAACTAATAGACTGATTAAAAAAAAAGGAAAGAGACAAACTACTAATATGAAGAATGATGGAGGAGCTACTATTATAGATCCTGCAACATTAAAGGGATAAGAGAATATGAACATTTTACAGCAATAAAGGTTGATTATTCCTTACCCAAAATGATTGGGACCAAAGGATTTTGGATTTTTCAGATCTTGGAATATTTGCATTATACTTACTTATGGGTCCAACATCCCTAATCTAAAAATCTGAACTCCTAAATGCTCCAATGAGCACTTCCTTTGAGTGTCACATTGACACTCAAAAAGTTTCAGGTTCTGGAGCACTTTGGATTTCCAGATTAGGGATACTCAATAATTCAGATGATAATTCAGATGACATACACAAATTCTTCTTATAATATAAATGGCCAAAGCCAGCATAAGAGGAAGTGGAAAATTTAAATAATCCCCCATCTACTAATGAAATTGAATTTGTAATTAAAAATCTTTCCACAAGGAAGACTCTAGGACCAGATACTTTACTGTTAAATGCCATCAAACATTTAAGGAAGAAAAAAAGGTTAATTCTACAAAATAGAAGAGGAAGGAATAGTCCCAACCTATTTTATGAGACTCCTATTACTTTGATATCACACCAGACAAAGACATTACAAGAAAGAAGGGTGCCAACCAGTATCCCTTGTGGAATAAAGACACCGATATTTTAAGTTATACATTGGCAAATCAAATCCTCATCACATAAAAGGACAACACCCTTTCATTGTAAAAACTCTCAGCAAACCAGGAATAGAAGGGGACTTCCCTTATGTAATAGAAGTATGCATAAAAATCCTTCTACTCCATGGTGAGAAACTGTGTTTCCACTAAGACTGGAAACATGTCAAGGATGTTCACTTTCATGATTTCTACTTAATATTTTACTGGAAGTCCTAGATATTTCAAACAGTTAAGAAAAAGGATAAAAGACACACAGATTAGAAAGGATGAAATGTTTTGATCAAAAAGTTGATGGTGTAATTAGAAAATCCTTATATATATAAATATTAAAAAGTACCTACTGTATTTATTAAGGAAATTTGTTATGATAGTAGTATTAAGGGGTTAGTATGGAATAGTCATTAGTATTTATATATAATAGCCAAAAACACTTGCAAAATAAATTAACAAATATAATTTCACTTTAAGAAAATCCAAAAACATTATATGCAGTGTCTTCAAAAGTTCATGAAAAATGCATTTTGTGAAAAAATTATGCATAGATTTCAAACTTTTCTTGCACCAAATAAACTCATACTAATGTAAAATGTCTGAACAGGATCTAGTTTAGACATTAAGAAGGATAAAACATCGGTCTGAAAAGAACCCCTATTAGAGCAACATTGACTAAAACATAAGCAAGAACAAACCTCAAATTTATGGGTGGAAGAATGGTGAAATAATTTATGCTTTATGCAAAGTTTATGGAGACAACACCCCAAGGAAATCAGCAATTTACAAATGGATAACTTGTTTAAAGAAAGAACGAGATAACATTGAAGGTGAATCTCTCAGCAGCAGACCATCCAGATCAATTTACAAGGAAAAAATTTTCTTGTTTGTGTCCTAATTGAGGAGGTCTGATGACAAACAGCAGATACAACGGCCAACACCATAGGCGTCTCAATTGCTTCAGTTTACATAATTCTGACTGAAAAATTAAAATTGAGCAAACTTTCCATTTGATGGGTGCCAAAACCTTTGCATCCAGATCAGCAGCCAACAAGAGCAGAGTACCAAGCGATATTTTAAACAAGTGGGATCAAGATCTTGAAGCATTTCTTTGAAGAATTGTAACAGGAAATGAAAGATGGCTTTACCAGTAGGATCCCAAAGACAGAGAGCAATCAAAGCAATGGCCACTAAGAGGTGGACGAGGTCCAGTCAAAGCAAAAGTGGACCTGTCGAGAGCAAGGGTCACGGCAACAGGTTTCTGGGATGCTCAAGGCATTTTGCGTGTTGACTTTCTGGAGGGCCACATGAAAAGAACATCTGCTTATTATAGGAGAGTGTTTTGAGAAAGTTAGCCAAAGCTTCAGCAGAAAAACATCTGGGAGGGTGTTACCAGATAGCTGACCTCCCCCACGACAATACTCCTGCTCATTCCTTTTGAACAAGGGCAATTTTGCAAGAGTTTCAGAAGAAAAGTCATTAGGCATCCACCTTACGGTCCTGATATGGTTCTTTGTCACTTTTGATTTTTAATCTGAAAAAATATTTAAAGCACACCCATTTTTCTTCAGTTAATCATGCAAAAAGACTGCATTGACGTGGTTAAGTTCCCAGGATGCTCAGTTCTTTAGGGATAAATTAAATGTCTGGAATCAGTGCTTAGAAAAGGACCTCAACATTGATGAAGCTCATGTTGAGAAATAAAGTTTATATTTCTAAATTTTTATCTTTTAATTCCATTTTTCCATGAACTTTTTGAAATCCCCTAATGCATATAGAGATAAGTTTAACAAAAATGGGGAATGACCTATGTACCGAAAACTACAATTTACTCTTGAAAAAAAATTAAATAACGAAATAAACGAAGAATTAAATAACTGTTTATGGATGGAAGATGCAATAGAGTTGAAAATGTCAGTCCTACAAATTTAACTTTGTATTGAATGCAGTTCTAACAAACATTTCAGCAGGCTTTTTAATTGAGGTTAAAAAATTACAGGCTAATTCTAAAATTTCTATAAAATAAGAATAATTTAGGATAACCAAAGCAATTTTTAAAAAGAAAAACAAAGTTGGAGAACTTTACCTGTTTTCAAGACTCACTATAAAGCTAATCAATATAATATGGAATTAGTAAAAGAATAGATCTATCCATCGATGGTACAGAATAGATTCCAGAAAATGACCAACACGTACTGCTGATTGAGTTTGGAAAAATGAACCAAGGTAATTAAATGAGGAGAGAAAGTTTTTAGAAATGGTGCTAGAGCAGTTAGTTATCCATATGATGGAAAAACTGAACCTTGATTTTTATCTCATACCAAACATAAAAGTTAACTCAAAATGCACCATAAATCTATATGTGAAAACTGAAATTATAAAATTTACAAAGAAACAGGAGAAAAATCTTAGTTGTCTTCAAATAGATAAAGATTTCTACTTTGCACAAAAGGTGCCAATCATGAAAGAAAACTAATTTTTATGCTGGTCATGTCATATGTTGGTAATTTGAATTAATCTAAACCTTAAAATGTTTCCCTGTGAAAGACATCATTTAAAAAACATAGAAAGAAAAGTTACATACTGGGAGAAAATATTTTCCATGCAGGTATCTGAAGAAAGACTTCTATCCAGAAGAAAAAAATAATAACTTCTACCCCTCAGTATGAAGATGATACACAGAACATAACAAAAATTGGACAAAAGTAGACACTTCACAATAAGCCAATGAGCACGATAAAAGAAGTTCAACCTCATTCATTTTCAGGGATGTTGATTAAAACCACGGTTAGTGA
Source organism: Cephalopachus bancanus (assembly GCA_027257055.1). Classification (NCBI taxonomy): domain Eukaryota; kingdom Metazoa; phylum Chordata; class Mammalia; order Primates; family Tarsiidae; genus Cephalopachus; species Cephalopachus bancanus. The sequence continues at coordinate 7,064,114 of JAPVLO010000027.1, forward strand.
CCACCACATACCCATCAGAATGGCTAAAATTGAAAAGACTGGCAAAACAAACTGTTGGCAAAGATATCCAGCAAAGGGAACTCTCTTACATGGCTGGGAGAAGCCTAACATTGTAAAACCACTTCAGAAAACTGCCTGGCTTTACCTTATACAGTTCAATATATATCTACCATATGACCCAGCATTTTTATTTCTGGTTATTTACCTGTGAGAAACACCTGTGCCCACATAAAAACTAGGTCATGGATGTTCATACAGCTTTGTTCGCCATAGTTCCCACATGGAAACTACCCAAATGTCTATCCACAGGTAAATGGATGAACAAAACAGTGTCTATCCATAAAATGAAGTACTCTTCAGCAACAAAAAACCTCCAGTGATGTATACAATAATATGTGTAAATCTCAAAGGTATTATGCTAAGTGAAAGAAACTGGACACAAAAGAGTGGATATTGTAAGATTCCATTTATGTAACATTTTATACAGTGTAAATGCAGTAAATGCATCTATCGTGACAGAAAGCACATTAGTGGCTTCCTGAAGGCTAGGAATCACAGGGACACAAGAAAACTTTTTTGTGCTTGGAAATTTCCTGCATCTTGTTTGCTGTGGTGACCTCACAGGTGTAATACATCAACAGAAACTCATGAAATGGCTTAAGTGCCACTTTAAAAAGGACTCAGAGAATGTCAGACTAAACAATGTGGTTTAAGGAGAGAGATGCTGGGGTGGGTGTGATGGCTCATGCTTGTCATCCCAGGACTTTTGAAGGCCTGGGAGCAAGGATCATGAACCCAGGAGTTTGAGGTCAGCCTAGGCAACCCAGCAAGGCTTCGTCTCTACAAAAAATTAAAAACAATTAGCTGGGTGTGGTTGTGAACGCCTGTAGTCCCAGCTACGTGGGAGGCGGAGGCGGAAGGATTTTTTGTGCCCAGGAGGTCAAGGTTGGCATGAGTTATGATTGCACCATTGCGTTCCAGCCTGGGCGGCAGAGTGAGACTCAAAGAAAAGACAGAGATACTGTCTTTGTTTTCTAGGATCACGGGTATGAAGCATCTAAGAGATGCTAACACAGCATTCTTTAGATACACTTTCTGTTCTGTTGCCATTGTTCTCTACATTCCTGTGGGCATTATTATGTCAATGAAGAAGAAAGAGCGTATGATATCAGAGGCAGGCAAAAACCACATATCAATTCGACACAGCTGATGAGGTTAAGCCTTAGTGCTTACGAACCGGTAATTCTCCTGTATCTTGTTTGAACCCCTGGCGCACAATAACTATCTCTTTTCCTTAGAAATTCCCCATCTTCCACGAAGATGGCTTACAAGATTGTTCTGTTGGTTGAGGTCATTTCCTCTTTGTAAAGAGGAGGAGCCAGACCTGGGAAGATGAAGCCACAAAGTCACGGGTATCTCCTGAGACTCAGAGCCTTTTTAGTCTTTTCTTTTACAGTGAAAACAAACACAAGTTTCAAGTGCTAAGGCTATTTGTAGCAATAATAATAATAATAATAATAATAATTAATAATAATAATAATAAAACACTGAACATGGACAACCCATGTGAGAATGGAGGCAAATGAGGGAAGTGAAGATTATGTCAGTCCCAGGCCCTCGGAAGTAATATGTTATTGTTTTTCTTGATCCCAATAGCCCGACACGATGCCAAGTTCATCATAGGCGAATTAATCAAATTATATCTTCTAGTCTACCAGTGGTACCTCTACTACATTGTAATTCCCTTGATGACCAAGTTGTGTTTTTTTTATTTTTCTGCTTCCCATAGATTCGGACATACTTCCGGTCGCGTACTTGATACTTAGTAACAATTTATAATAAATTGAGCAAATGTCAAAAGTCCTATTTTCAGAAAGGAAGACTTATACTTTCTTTTTTTTTTTTTTTTTTTGAGTCGGAGTCTCACTCTGTCGCCCAGACTGGAGTGCAGTGGCCGCTCCCGGCCACCGCAGCCTCGACCCGCTGGGCTCCGGCGATCCTTCCGCCTCAGCCTTCCGAGTAGCCGGAATTACAGGCGCGCGCTACCACGCCCAGCCAATTTTTTGATTTTATTGTAGAGATGAGGTCTCGCCTGCCCAGGCGGGTCTCGAACCCGCAGGCTCAGGCAATCCTCTCACCTCAGCCTCCCAAAGGCACGGGATTACAGGCTGAGTCACCGAGCCCGGCTTAAGACTTATACTTTCATGTGGCCTTTATATTTTCATTCTGGTATCACATATCATTTTGTCTGCATGTCTGTGTGTAAAGTAACAACATATACTCTCTTTGTAAGGTATTTTCTGTTTCAACACCTGTGCCATTATAAGGTGAAAACTATTCTCAAATGCCACAAGAGCTAATGATAAATGCAGAAATATTGCTAAAGAATATTTCTCTTGAAGTTTTAATGTCATAGCAATTCAGTGAGGAAAGACAAAAAGACATTCTGATACTAGGCATGTAGAGGTATCAGGATTTGGCCTCTTACTGTTTATCTATTGAAAAAAATGGAGAGGGAAAAAATCTAGTGAACATGATTTCTGTGTTATTCAATATTTTATTAATGAGGGAAGTATCATTTTAACTGCAGCAATCCATAGAATTATGGACTGATTACTAGTTCAAATGACAGAGTCCTACAGTGAAACCCATAATTTTACATTACATTCAGCAAGAGATGATGGCAGTTCTTCACATATAATGGTGTTGCTAGCCCAGAATCTTGTTAACACTTGTAGTCTGAGAGGTTGTGCTTATCCTCTCTCATTCTTATTTTGAGCCAGACAGAAAAAAATTTTAAGATCTACTGGCCTTTATTTTTCACAGATGGGATTTGGTCAGTTAGAAATTCGCAAAGAGGAGGAGCTTTGATTTAAAAATTTGAGAATTGAAGTGGAATAATAAAATTACAAAGAAATGAATTTTTTTTTTTTTTTCCAAAATGAAGAAATACAAGTGCTGTGGTTTGACTTGCATTTAGCTCTTTGTAGCTATTTCTAGTCACTGATTCTATGGAAAGTCGCTAAGGAGTTAGTTGCTTGTTACTGGGCAACAATTTATTCCAATTATAACTGAAATGTTGCTAATAGACAGTTACTGGTGGATAAGAACAGACTTTAAAAATGAACTATTAAATCCACAGCTTTTTCTCTTGTTGTAAAGAGGCAGAAATTATTCTAACAATTGACACTTTTTAATGTTCTGAGGTCTTTTTAGACATTTCAAGCGATCTGGGGGCATCGGTGAGGACCCGAGGGCGGCATGGTTCAGAGCTGTTAAATGTAGAAGTGACATAATTAGATAAAATAGCTACAGAGACCAGGGACCAAATGTTACCAGTGTATGGAATTCCACATTCTCTAAAAGATGCAAATGGCATACAACCTTCAAACATCCATAGGAGAGTTTTTCTTTAGAAAAAGGTTTTAATGGACATCTGGTACCTACATTCTCTCTCCCTCATCCTCCCCATCACATTTCTGCTTATCCGTTAAAATAACAAAAACAAAATCTACCACAGCTTTCAAAGAACAACGGAAAACAGCAAAATATATTACTTGTTCTTTCACATGTACCTTTAAAGGAGAAAGACACTAAAAAAAAAGGAGAATTCTTGTTCCCAAGTTTCTTGACCCAAATCCAAGCCGACTCACTGACAAGCCTAAACCTTTCCATGTGTCTTCCAGCTTCTGAGGCGAGAATTTGGATAAGCTCAAACAAAGTTTGCCACATAGATATATTTTTCAAATGATATGTTTGGTATACAAAAAGATGTATGTTTCTTTTTTTCTTTATAGTATTAAAATACCATGCATAATATGCTGGTCATAGTTGCAAATTCACATGAGCAAAATTACATGCACAGAAGGAACATTGATTGCAGGAGATTTAACCTTGAGAACTTTATCGTATAGCCGACAGTCACATAATTTGAAATGTTGTAAGTGATCTGTTCAGTTTTAAAGGTGGTCAGAAAAGCCAGTTGCTGAAAATTTATACTATCTAGTTTCAGTTTTCCCCCCACAGCAGGCAAGGACATTCTCAGTAACCGTTCCAGGCAGAGTATATATGGAAGTACTTGTTGAATTTAATTGGATTGAATTAAAATTTGTCCTTTTAAAGAATAAAATTGGCATCTAAGTACAAGGTCCCCCAAATGATGTAGGTTCTTCACAGTTGACTGTCTAATGAACTCCTGACTAGTTACAGATGAAAGGGATTAAAATAACTTTACTGAGTACTCACTTTGCTCTGTTTCATTATCTGGACTAAGGAAGTCTGCAATAATTACAGTGCTCCTTAAAAAAAAGTTTCATCATTGTACTTCCTGTTTGATGAGTAAACAGCAAAGCCGTTACGGTCTGTAAGGTACCTATTAAAACCCATAATATCCCTGCAAGGGAGTAACTTGGAGAAACTCAAGAATTCTCTCTGACCGGACACTGAAACTCCAAACGATCAAACAACTCATTGTCATAGTGCGACAATCTTAGCCCTGTTGCAACTGGGCAAACAGTCAATTTGCAGAGAGAAGCATCATCAGTGCAGATAGGAATGCTGTTATTACCCATTATAAGTATGACGCGAAGGTCATATATCAGGCAATTACACCTTTTCATTACATGCTAACCCCTCACGGCAGGGAAGCCACGCTTATGACTGCATTAGACAGACAAAGCCTTCAGCTCTTTAAAAAAAAAGCAAAAGCAAAAAAAAAAAAAAAAAAAAGATAAAAAAAATTAAACTCGTTCTCTTACCAGCACGATGCAGCACCAACTCGCTCACAGGAATGTTGCCTTTACAGGTTTCTCTATTAATTATCCTGGAAGCAGGGAGAAAAAAAAATTTTAAAAAAGGCAAAGAAGAAGAAGAAGCAGGGTGGTTAAATTAGCGTGCTGGAATCTTTTCAGTTTGTCGCAGAGTAGAAAAATAAAAAAGGGAAAAAAAAGGCTCAGTAATTTAAATTTGCTCTCAGTTCAGGCTGCATCGCTGGGTCCCGCCCCTTCTTCCCGCTGGGTCCCACTACCTGCAAAGCTGGAACTGACAGTTACTGTGCAAACAAAAAAAGGCAACAAGCATGCTGGGACCATTCTGTCTGCTGTTTGGGTCTCACTTGTCCTGACAACTAAAAATCAGCAGTGGAAAGGTATTCTACATTTTCTTTTTGAGGTACCTGCATGCAGTTCCCTTCCATTTTAATTGATACACCATAGTTCATGATGTTGGGGTTTGATTACTGTGGGAGTTTTTTTTCTTTCCTTTTTCTAAATATCAATAATAATAATAATTATTAATAACATTCTTACTATTATTTGTCTGTGACATCCTTTTTATTCCTTGCTGTCCCTTCTATTGCTCCGAAACACATTCTCTCCTGGTCCTTTCCTTTAATTCACAAATATTGAAATTTCTAGGAATATGGAGATGGGAATACAAGGATTACTAGGGCTTCCACTTCTTCTTTCACTTTTTTTTGGGGAGGGGTGGTTGGTGGGGAAGGAAGCATGTAATGCTGAGAATAATTCAAGGGACAGAGAGTCTAGGAAAAAGGTCCCATAGACAACAGAAACTTCTAAGAAGGCTGAAATTTTAAAACAAAAAGTCTCTGCAACTAAATTTTTAAAAGTTTATTTTAATATTTATGTACTGAGCAAATAATTAAGAATCACAGAAATAAACTTAGTCTACATTGCCAATTTAACCTAAGGTGCCTCCTATAGAAAACCACTTTAATTTTAGCAGCAACAACAAAAACCTGTTACTTAATGGGAAGCATATTGCGAATCTGAAGCAGAGGAATTATGAAAGATAAAAAAACCCATCCTTCTTCTGTCAGAATGTAAATTGCTTACGTAGAATTTCAACAAGCTTTTTTTGTTGTTCTTTTCTAAATGTTCTTTTTAGATGAGAACATTAGAGATGACTTTAATATTGAAGCGATCACAAGCCTGCATGTGGTAGGGATCATGTATAAGTTTGTCTCTTAATTTGAAGCATTGCTTTTTTAATTGTATCTAGCATTGATTCTCCTTTGAAAGTATGAATTTTTCTTGGATCATTTTGCTACTCTAACATAAGAATACCGGGCTGACTGATGTGTCATATCACTTGGCTGGGGTTAGGGTTGTTAAGAGTAAAAATGATAATTGTACATGGTTCTTTGCCAGTGACAGAAGACATGGAAGGAAGTTACTCTTGATAACATGACAGTGTTTAACCTACTTTTGCTAGTTAGTTTTTGTATCTAAAAAAAAAAAAATCCCTCATCCCTACCTCAAGCCATTTAAATGAATTTCACTTTCTGCACAACTTGTAGAATCCTTTAAAGTCAAGAATGGGTTATTTTAATGCATTTCACTTTTAAAATTAGACTTTCAAGAAAGAAATGATTAACAATATAAATTAAATAAACATGATTTAGCTTTTAAAGCCGGTAAAAATTTAGCTGAATGCCAGATATTTGTTCTGTGATCTGAAGTCTATCACAAAACGTAGCCAATTAAAGACGGAAAAGTCTGAGAAGGCAAAAAGCAAACCACATATTTTTCTTGTTATACCACTACTGTCAGAAATGAATGCTTTTTTCTCAGTTCCTACTAACAACTAGAGCATAGAAAAATAAGACAGGTCAAGTACTCAAGAAGCCATGCGAACTTCCCCAATAGTTAGGTAATCAGCTTTAATGAAACAGTAGCAAATTACACCAATGTGCTAATTACAGTACTTTGTCACAGCATAAAATGCAATAAAACAACCCATCCTTCGGCTTGGAAAGTGTTATGCACAGATTCTTTCAAAAGATTTAATTGAAGAGAGATTTTGTTTTCCTGAAGCCTTCTGTAATTTCAAATGGTTTTCCCTCAGTTTTTTCCTTTTTAAGAGCAGTTCTAGACAGAAAAAATAGATACAAGAGTGAAAGAAAAACAATAATGGCCTTTAAAATTGGTATCTGTATTACTGCAAAATGTATGACTCATACGCTAACATTGATTACTTTGGTAAAATTATGAATAACATAGCATACTTAGAACATGTCAGGTAATGCACACATATATACAGAGTAGCACACGTTGGTTTGTATTCTGAATGTCTGTTTTGAAGAATACTTTCATGGTTATTCATACTAATTGAATTCAGTTAGCAGAATATTCGTCTTAAGTAATATAATCTTGACATTTAACTTCAGAGAAGGAACGTTTTGGTTTGGATAAGGTCAAGCAGGTTTTAACATATGTGTGAGCCACATGATTCCACTGGACATTTAACCTGTTACTTCAGAAGTTTTTACTTGGTGCTGGGGAGATCAAGTAATATAGATTGCATATCTCATAGCCATACTGGAAAACAAACCACTTCAAAAATGAATCTCCAGCTCAATTGTTACAGGATTCTGTGTAGCAACAAATATTTAGGTGACTGTCAAGTCATGACAATGTCTTTTAAAGAAACAAGTTTTCTGGAGATGAATTTTAAAGAACTTCTTGAAATAAGTATGCTGTCATACACTATTTAAAATTTCACGCTCAGAGAGAAGTAATATCAAGGTGGGAAATGCTAATTCACTTTTTAAAACTGTATCAAATTAGTACATTTTAATCTTCTCAGTTATAATTGACAATTAAGTATCATTTTCAAACTTCTGGCATAGATTTAAATTATTACTTTTTGACAACTGTCTTTATTTTGAGTCAACTGTCTTAAGTATGATTTTACTGTTTTGTCTTTGGGGCATTGGAACCCTACCTAATGAATCATGTGTTATGGCCCTGATGTCTTATTGAGTACAATAGCCAATGCAGAGTGTTATTTTTAAAATTTCAATATAATTTAGAAAAATTGTCCACTTCTATTGTACCACTTAGGTATCATGACTGGCCCATTTAAACCTTAATAATCAGAAAATATTTTCCCAGTGCTATCATGAAAGTGGTCTGCTACTCATGTCTTTAAAGAAACTTGTTTCTTTAAAAGACATTGCCCATTTAAACCTTTAATTAAAAATTTGTTCTACACAGTAATCTGTAACAATGGCTGGAATTCATTTTTGAACCATGTCTTCAATCATTGAATCCATTTGATTACGTTTATGAAAAAGTTTAATTTGATGTTTCAAATTTAAATACACAGACAAAACTTCTGATTTTAAGCAAATCTTTGCAATAATTTCTTTGGAACCAAGTAGATATGGAATTGTGGACAATTTTGCTCTGGGTATTCAGATTACAAAGGAGTCAAAACAGAAACTGGTATTTGGCCTAGGCTAGAACAAAAACCACAAAGATGGCTTTATTCCTCAGTAAGCCATTTCCCCTAGGCTTCCATATTTTTACACTGACAGGAAAACACACGGCACATGGACTATGTTTTTAGATTGAATTCAATTCTGAAATATAAGGTAGTTCATGTGAGAGTAGGCCAAATGGATAAACATAATATCCCTGTTCTATCAGTGCTGAGTACACGTGATGTATGAAGTTTCATGGCCTTCTAAAAATTAATTTCTATTTCTAAACCATAAGTATGCACTGCTCCTCTAAAAGGCATAGAAAACATACAAGATATAAGCAGAGAGCACTGTAAGCCACAGAAAATATAAACAGAGGACCTGAGCTATAGAGACATATAAACAACGAGAGCATTTTACGACATACCTATTACATGGAAAAACTGGCTACAAGAATTTTAAAAGGCATATTGGAAATAAGCAGCTTCCTTACAAATAGGTTGAGAAGAGATTGTATTCTGAGAAAGTTTAAGCAGAGATGAAAGCCCAAGGAAATACCAATCACTATGTTGGTATGCGGTAAGAAAAGAACGACAGAGGTCTCTCTCTACCCTGGCCTTCCCTTACTATCCTTGACTTCTATTATTCTCTGTTCTGCTTTTTCCTTCTATGAGCTTCACCTTCTTTGAGCTTCCACTTATGAGTGAGAACATGCAATGATCAACTTTCTGTTCCTGGCTAAGTGGTACTTTAACATAATATTAACCCATGCTGCCACGAATGACAGGATTTCATTCTTCTTCTTTATGGCTGAAGAGTATTCCATTGTATGTATATATACCATATTTTCCTTCCTTTTTTTTTTTTTTTTTTGAGTCAGTGTCTCACTCTGTTGCCCAGGCTGGAGTGCACACTCATGGCCATGGCAGCCTCGACCTGCTGGGCTCAGGTGATCCTTCCACCTCAGCCTTCCAAGTAGCTGGAACTACAGGCACGCGCCACCATGCCCGGATCATTTTTTTGGTTTATTGTAGAGATGGGGCTGGTCTCAAAACCATGGGCTCAGGCAATCCTCTCACCTCAACCTCCCAAAGTGCTGGGATTATAGGCGTGAGCCACTGTGCCTGGCCCACGTTTTCTTTATCCATTCTTCTTTTGTTAGACATTTAGGCTGATTCCATATCTTGGCTGTCATGAATAGTGCCACAATAAATATGTGGGTGCAGATGTCTGAGAGGAATACATTTTAGTGTTCTGTACCACTGTGGGTTGACTATAGTTAATAATAATATATTATATAGTTTCAAATAGCTTAAAGGAGGATAGTGAATGTTCCTAACACAAAGAAATGATGTTTGCAATGATGGGCGTGCTAATTTCCCTGGTCTCTCTATATTATATATATTGAAATATCAGTATGTACCTCATAAATATGTACCATGATGTCAAGTAAAAGACAATTAGGTGAAGTTTTAGAAGGTGAAAAAATAGAAACTAAAAAGTGTACACACCCACAAAAAGGATGACACAGGGCTTATAGAACAGGATGAGAAGAACACATTCGATGTTCAAAAGGAGTGACTTCTCACTTGGATAACGAAGCGGATGGCAGTGCACGTCCTTTGGTGGTCGTTGGGGGGAGAGCTGTTTGGGAATAGTGGGTGACAATGAGGTCACCTTGAATCAAGCCACTTTGAGAACTCAGCTGGACAAAGTAGAGGAGATGGCCAGTGTCTGGGTCCAACTCTCAGGACAGTCATCCATGGAGACACCATGATGATGAGTCGTTAGCATACAATGGAATCCTTTAATGAGCTCTTCAAGAGAGGATCAATAAATAAGAGGAGGATTCCAGGAATGGCCAAGGGAAGCAAGCTCAAGTGATAGACTGAATAATGACTTGAGAGGTAAGAAGGAATGTGGAACAAAGTGGGATAAGATAATCCAAGTAAAGATGATTTGGAGCAGACCAAGGCATCACATTCTGCAAAGATTTCAGATATTTATAATCTGGACTGGAATAGACTGGAAAATATCCATGGGGTTAACAAATTGAAGGTTCTTAATAAAACGATTGTATTGCAGTAGTGGGATCAGTCGCCAGAAACATTAGTGAAAAAGTGAATTGTGAAAGGCAAAATTTCCTGGCATTAACCACAGCACAGTTGAACTTAATTAATTTGTTACTCATGTTATTGTGTTCCTCTCCAGCAATGTAGTTTAAATTACATAGGTAGTAAGGAATACAAAACAGTTAGACTTTAAGGTTTCCTTTTTTTTCTTAAGGCATGTACATTGTTTTTTAATTTAATTTTTATTTTATTTTAAAGATGTGGGGTACAATTCAGGATTAGGTGTACAAGTGGTTCTCGTGCAGGTAAAGTTTGGGCTTCCCTTTGGTTCCCACTTTTCCTAGTTTGCGATCAGGTACCCTTAGTGATGTTGTGTACTCTCCCCCTTGTCCTCTGGCAGTATCTCACTATTGCCAATCCCTTTCTTATATTATTATGGTGAATGTTCAGGGTCTGCTTATGAGTTAGAACATGTGGCACCCTGTTCTTTGTTTGTGATAGATCACAACAAAATTGATGGTGTTCACTTTGGCAGAGACCATGTATTCATTTAGAGAATGATAGACTCTAGATCCATCCAAGTTGCTGTGATGTCCATATGTTTGTCCTTCTTGGTGGCTGTGTAATATTTCACTGTGTGTATGTGTCACAGTTTTTTTTATCCAGTTCAGTTTTGATGGGCAGCACAATTGGTTCCATGTTTTTGCTACTGTGAATAGTGATGCAATAAACATGCATTTGCAGGTATCTTTTTTGTAGAATGCTTTGGGTTCCTCTGGGTATATTCCCAGTAGGGGGATTGCTGGGTCACATGGAAGATCAGTGTCCATTTTTTTAGAAATCACCACATTGTTTTCCAAAGAGATTGCAGTAGTTTGCATTCCCACCAGTAGTGTAGAAGTGTTCTGTATTCTCCACATCCTCTCCACCATCTGTTGTTTTTTGAGTTATTGATGATAGCCATCCTGACTGGAGTTAGGTGGTTTCTCAGTGGGGTTTTAATTTACGTTTATTTGATGATTAGTGAGGATGAGCATTTTTTCTTGTATCTGTTGGCTGCTCGTATGTCTTCTTTTGAGAAGTATCTTTTACACACTTTTTAAAAACATTTTTTATTTTAAAACTGTGGGGTACAGTTAAGGGTTAGGTATACAAATATGCGTTGTGCAGGTACACTTGTTGATGAGGTGTACCCCCCGTCCCCAGACAGATATTGACTACTGTTAATCCCACCTTCCTTCCCTTCTCCACCCCGCCCCCATAGTTTCAACTGACAAGCTTCTGCAAAGCCAAAGAAACCATCAAGAGAGCAGGGAGACAGCCCACAGACTGGGAAAAGTATTTGCCAACTCCATGTCTGACAAAGGCCTAACATCTTGGATCTACTGTTCCGTGCTGAAACGGAAAAAACAAACAACCCCATTACAAAGTGGGTAAAAGATATGAACAGACACTTCTCAAAAGAAGACATACAAGCGGTCAACAGACAAATGAAGAGATGTTCAACCTCACTAATCATCAAGGAGATTCAAATTAAAACTACACTGAGATACCACCTAACTTCAATCAGAATGACCATTATCAACTATAAACTCAAAAAATAACAGATGCTGGAGAGGATGTGGTGAAAAGGTACACACTTTTTAATAAGACTGTTTTTTTCCTTTCGGCATGGTTGAGTTCCTTGTAGATCGTAGATGTTAGGCCTTTGTCAGATATACAGTTAGCAAATATTTTTTCCCATTCTGTGGGCTGTCTCCCCACTCTCTTGGTGGTTACTTTTGCTTTGCAGAAGATTTTCAGCTTGATGAGGTCCCACTTGCCTATCTTATCTCTTATGGCACAGGCACTTGAGGTTTTGATCAGGAATTGGTTGCCAGTTCCAATTTGTATAAGGGTGTCTCCTGCATTTTCTAAGGTTCTCATAGTTTGAGGTTTACATTTAGGTCTTTGATCCATTTAGAGTTGATTTTTGTGCCCAGTTTCAATCTTCTGCATGTGGTCAGCCAGTTTTCCCAGCACCATTTACTGAGTAGATTCTCCTCTCTCCAGTGGTTGTTGGTGGAGGCTTTGTCGAAGATGAGTTGGTTAATAAATTGAAATTTCTACTTCTAGGACTTTATGGTTTCTTTCCTCAAGGAGTTGACAATCTATTTGGAATATATACTGTTGCATTCTAAGTTTTATATTAGAAAACTTTCTGTCTCATACAGAGAAAATTGTGATATAATAGAGAAGACAAGAATTATTCTTACGTATAATATGTAATATATCTTACTAATTTTTTTTTTTGAGAAAGCAGGATTTATTGAGAGGAGAGAAAACCTCCCACAGTGGGAGGGGACCCAAGTGGGTTGCTCTATATATCTTACTAATTTATGGTGTTCAATTTGACAGAGACCATATATGCATTGAATTTCAAAGGAGAAGATTGTATGGCATACCTAAAGGGCTGAGGAAAAGCTCGTTGGATAACTAGGTAAATGAATGCAAAGTGTACCATAATGTGCCTCAAACATCCTAGAAGTCAGACATATGTAAATGTGTGACATCCCTTCAAGTGGTGTGCTGTGTCATTGTTCCTATTGGCCTGAATTGGCAAGTATTCTGTCCTTGTTTGAAGTCGTTACCTTTCGTATTGCTTACGAGTTTGCTCAACTCAGAATCTTCACCAATTGATTTAGAAGGAAGCTTGGCTCTTCCAACCCACAGATGCTCTGCACATGCTCCTCAACATAGCTTCTGTTTTCTGATATTGTGAGTGAGGTAGAATTAAGTGACTTGCTATTCTGGCACTTTAGCAAAGGAAGATCGTATTTCATTCCCAAACTCAGAATTTATTTTCCAGCCACTGGGGAGAAAGTCCTTTTTAAGGGCAGAGTTATTTCTCTCCAGACATGCTTTTTCTGTACTTACCAGAATTTACATAATTTTTCTTTTTCATATCTAGGAAGGAAATCAAAGGGGGATGATAGGTGAGTAAGATTAGATTTGAATCCTGAAAATATTCTTTAGTTTTCCACTATGCAATAATTTACTGCCTTCCTATAATTTAAAGCCACTTTAAGCATGGGAGTTGCAAGTACAGTTTTCTGGGATTCCAAGTTGATTTTATCATCCAGTGAGTGGCTTATATAGCATTTTGCTACGTAAGACATAGAATGTTAAAGATTTTTTATTATTTATGTATTTAGACAAAACTTACATGATTGATACTTATGTTTTTATGCCCACCCGATCTGTTTTCTACAACATGATATAAACTTTCTAGCATTTTGATTTCTTGACAAATAGAGTTCAATATACATCACGGTGGGACAAAAATGAAAAATAAAACAAAACAGACAAAACAAAAATTAAACCTAAGTTCACTATTGTGAGAAGAAAGTTTTACTGTAGAATTATGAAAAGGTCAGCCAGCATATCATTACATAAATTTATTTTAAATTTCCAAATGGAAATTCATTTTTAAATTTTTTTTTTTTTTTTGAGTTGGAGTCTCACTCTGTCGCCCAGACTGGAGTGCAGTGGCCGCTCCCGGCCACCGCAGCCTTGACCTGCTGGGCTCCGGCAATCCTTCCACCTCAGCCTTCCAAGTAGCCAGAACTACAGGCATGCGCTACCACGCCCGGCTAATTTTTGATTTATTGTAGAGATGAGGTCTCACCAAGTTGCCCAGGTGGGTCTCGAACCCAGGCTCAGGCAATCCACTCACCTCAGCCTCCCAAAGGCGCAGGATTACAGGCTGAGCCACCGAGCCCGGCTATATTTTTTAATTTTTAAAGAAAAAATTAATTTGCAAGTGACTCAGTCATGGACCTGAAGTGCTTACATGAACATGTCAGTGGCATACGCAGTAAAGGTGAAGAGTCATGTGTGCAAATTCCTAAGGATGTGTGTTTTACCCTAGAAACAATGGAACACTGCTAAAGTATTTTGAGCAGGAACATGGCATAATAATAAATGTATATAACTATATATGTGTTTTTGTGTGTATACATATCTGAAAGATGGTCTTTTCAGCAGCATAGGTTGAAATAGTGAGATTATTTCAATAACATATTACCCTGAAACTATTTTACCTTTCGTGGTTGAAAAAGGAATTAAGGTAGTTTATAGAGAAATACAATTTGACAATATAATGTCTTGGGGCAGAGAGAAGAAATAAGGATACAAATGCAGACAAAAACCAGAAATCAAATTAACGGACAAGATGATGCTATATTGCTGTATGCCGTTGATAAAAGTAAGCTGAGCTTTGGTTCTAAGCTTTCCAAACAATGTGAAATAGAATATACTGTCAGCTCCATGTGTCATACTGTCCACAAGATAAAAACAAAACACTTGTTTAGGGAAAGTACAGCTCTTTGGCATGAGAAATTACAGAGGAATTTCTCTCACAGGTTTTCACAGAGAGGTCTCAGAATGGTGTATTAAACAACTTTTGTGACACAAACATTTACATTTACATTTCCATCGATAATGAATCTGATTCTGACCACAAAGTGGGCCAACCTTTTTTTTTTTTTTGAGTAGGAGTCTCACTCTCGCCCAGGCTGGAGTGCAGTGGCACACTCACGGCCACCACAGCTTGATCTACTGGGCTCATGTGTTCCTTCCGGCTTAGCCTTTCAAGTAGCTGGAACTACAAGCACATACCATCATGCCTGGCTAAGTTTTTGATTTGTTTTAGAGATGAGGTCTCGCCAAGTTGCCCATGCTGGTCTCAATCCCTTGGACTCAGGCAATCTTCTCACCTCTGCCTCCCAAAGTGCTGGGATGACAGGTGTAAGCCACCACAGTCAGCAGGGGGCCAACTTCTTATGTGAAAGCTTACTGTGCTGCTTATACTTTTGACTTAAAAGACAAATAATCAAGTGCTCTACCTTAGCTCTAAAACCAAACTCAGAAGCAAAGCTTGCAACTGACTGATCAATGAAACCATATTAAGCACCTAATTTGTGCTAGACCCTGTCCTAGTTGCTACAGATACAACCGAGAACAAGACACAGTCAGTGTTTGCTCTCAGACTAGTGAGGACAAAAACAGGCGAACAGACAGCTACAACAATGAGTGATAGGTGTAGAACACAATACGGAAGTATTGTAGAGCATAATACGGAAGGCAAAGGATACTCCCACCAGAGACTTCAGAAACTAGAGATAGCTTCAAGAGGAAGTGATGTATGTGCAGTATCTTGAAGAGAGGGAAGAAACTGGCTGAGTGAAGAAGGAACTAAAGACATGGGCAAATAAAATAGCCACACTCAAAGGAACAAAGACATGAACACCTTTCCTCTAATGAAGTAACAGTTGTGTGCCACATGCCTGGAACAGAGTGGTCAAAAGAAAATTTTAAACAAATTCATAAATAAAAGTTGATTTCTCAAATGTTTAAATAATAACACTTGCTTAATACAGTAAATATCATCTATCTAAAACTTATAACAAGCATCATATTTACTGTTGAAACTCAGAAACATTCCCATTTAAGTCAGAACCAAGACAAGAGTGATTCTACTATTCTTGTTATTCAACAGTTTCTTGGAGACAAGAAATAAACAATATATATTTTGAGAAGAAAGACACAGCTATGATAATTTTTATATTCTTTTTACAGATGATGTCCTCATCTATATAGAAAATTCAAGACATTACATATAAACAGTGATAACTCATAGGAAATCATTAAGGCTACTGATACCAAATAAATATATAAAAATCAAGTATATTCCTATACTCAGCAATAAACATAAAATGCAGTAGAAGTCAAAATCCTCTGTATACTAAGAATAAAACTATGAAGGCTTGAGGAATAAATTTAACAAAGACGAAAAAATTTTCTTGGACAAAAATCATAAACCATCATTGAGATATACAATGTAGGATATTAATATATGAGTAATACAATGTTATAGAGAACCAATTTTCTTCAAATTAATTTATAAATGTGAAGCATTTTCTTTCTTTCTTTCTTTTTAAGTAGGATATACTGAGAAGACAGAAAATCTCCCACAGTGGGAGGGAACCTGACGAGGTTGCCCAATGCAAAGCACTTTCAATCAAAATGTGATACATTAGAACCCAAGGAGCCTGAATCCAAAATTCATTGCTTGAACTGTACATTAAGCCTCCTCTGTAAAATAAAGAAAATATTGGAAAGAACAACATATGAAAATGGCTCAGTATTTCATGATAGGGAATATAAAATCACAGCTTCGGAAAATATAGTATGTTCCACAGAAAATAATTAGGAGGAATTCTACAATGAGATATAAGGAAGAATAATTTTTAAAGGAGGCTTCAACTTCTAACCATGGTCCAGTAATGAAGTATGGTTCCTGTTACGAGCTATAAAACTAAGGAAAATATACAAAACAACTGTGTCCAAGCACTGGATCCTAAGAAGCCCACGACTGTCATTCCCAAGAGAAGGAAAACACATGAAGTAAGCCCCATATTCACTGCAGCTCTAGGGAGAGAACTTCAAATGCAGCAGAGGAAAGTAAAGAAAAAGCAGAGCATTATGATCTCACTGACAAGAGGAGGCAAAAAGTTCAAGACTGCTTAAACAGCTGAACTTGCAGGAGAGGTTTCAGAAAGGGGAAAGAAATGGAGAGAGGGGCTCCTGAATATGTGTCTGGGTTCTTTGCAGGCCTTTGCTTAAGGCCAAGAGTGGGATTCTACATTGCACAGCAGAGAGTGGCTACAGCAAAATTCAGAGTGGACCTGGGATTTCACAGTTGTGGTAGATGCAGCATTGAGACTCAATCAGAATGGAAGGGCCTTGTTAATACCCTAAGCATTCAGTTTATATACCCAGGAAAGTCATACCTTCAGAACAAAAACCATGTGTAACCTTCTTTAAGCAAACCTAAAACTAAATCTCAACAAAATATACAAATGCTAGCAAATTTGCATTCTGCTGAAATGAAATCTTTAAAAAAACACATTGATTCAGATGTATTACAACTGGTTATTCACAATGATCAGCATTCTTGTCTAGTCCCTAGATATGAGAATAGACAAAAAAAGAAATATGTATTTAACCCAAAAGAAGGGAGGAAAAGAAAAACTGTATGACAAAAATAGATAAAGTATATTTTAAAATAGAAGAAATGTGGTAGAATCAAACCTGAATATATCAAATAATTACATTAAATGTAAATAAACCAAACACTCCAATTAAAATTCAGAGATTATCAGATTACATACAAATAAGACCCAATAAAATGTAATCTACAGATATTTACTTCAAAGTATAAAAGTGCTATCATACGATTCAGGAATTCCACTACTGGATTTACATCTGAAAGAAAGAAAATCAAACAGATATCTGCACTTTCATGTTTATATTCACAATATATGGAATCAATCTAAGTGCTCATCAGTGGATGAATGGATAATGAAAATGGGATACAAACACACACAATGAAATATTATTCAGCCATAAAAAATAATAAAATCTTGTTATTTGCAACAACATGGATGGAACTAGAGGCCGTTATGTTAAGTAAAATAAGCCAAACACAGAAAGACAAGTATCTCATGTTCTCAATTAAATGTGGGCGCTAAAAAAGTGATCATAATAATAGTGAGTAGATTGACGGTTACCAGATTCCAGGAAGTGAAGGGGGTGAGAATAAAGAGAGGTTGATTAATGGGTACAAATATACAGTTAAATAGAAGAAATAAGACTCGGTGTTTGACAGATTGCTAGAATGACTATAATTAACATTGATTTATTGTGCATTTTAGAATAGTTAGAAAAGAATAATTTGAATGCTCCTAGTCTAAAGAAAAGGTAGATATTAAAGGTAGATATTAAAGAAAAGGTAGATATTATAACTAGCCTGATTTGATCTTTATGCAGTATATACATGTATCAAATTGTCGCATGTACCCTGAAAATATGTACACGTACTATGTAAAATTTTTTTTACATAAACATGATGGAATATTATGTGGCCATAAAGGAGGACAAAATTATGAACTTCACAACAACTTGCATGGACTTAGAGGCTATAATACCGAGTGATCTATCATGGAAACAAAGAACCGAATAGCACATGTTCTCACTCATAAGTGAACCTTGAACAACTATTGTAATATTTTAAGAAAGGGATTGGCAGTAGTGGAAAACTGCTGGGGGTGGGGGTGGGGGTGGGATTGGTAGTAGTGGGAGACTGCTGGGGGTGGGGGCACACCTCATCAACAAGGGTACCTACATAATGAACATTTTTATACTTTACCCTGAATTGTACCCCACATCTTTAAAATAAAAAAAATTTTTTAAATTAGAGAAACACAAACAAAAACAAGTGAAATATAGAGACACAACTAGAGTTAAAGTAAAAGGAAGAAAGATGTATACCATGTAAACATTAAGCACATGAAGCCCATACAGAAAATGAATGCAATAAGAGGATAAATTTATATCAAACTCAGTAAGTTTTAAGATAGGTAGTATTAGCAGCGATAAAGGGGGACATTTCCCTCTGCTAAGGGAGTAAAACCAGCAGGAAACCTTAACAATCCTAAATGTATATGTGGCTAATGAGTGCCTCAAAAATGCAAAGCAAAACTGGCAGATCTAAAGAAAGAAATCGAACAAATTCAAAATTAGGATTGAAGATTTTGAATTTTATTTCAGAAGTGATTTGAACAAAGAAACAAGGAATCAATAAGGATATAGAAAATTTGACCTCAGAATGTTGTACCCAGTAACAGCAGAATACACTTTTTTTTCCAAAAAAAATTCCCTTTTTCTAGGCAATAAAGCAAGTATTAAATTTCAAGACTGATAAGAAAAAAAAAAGAAAAAAAATTACAGTGTCAGTAATAAAAGAGGCTATATCTCTACAAACCCTCCAGAGTTATATGTATAAGGAAATTTTGTCTACAGCTTAATATCAGCAGCAGATAAAAGAAAGATGGACAGATAGCCTGAAAAGCTTAGTTTACCAAAATCAACTTCAGAAGAAACAGAATACCTGAAGACTATTTACTTATTATAGTAAATAGATTTATAATAATATATCTTCCTGCAAAGAAAAGTCCAGCCTCGGATAAACTGGTAAAGTTTAACAAATGAGTAATGTCCATTCTTACAAAAACTGTTTTCAAAATAGCAGAGTATAGACACTTCCCAATTAATTTTATGAACTAGCTGTAATAACACATTAACTGTAATAACAAAATCTAGCATGGTCATTACAAGAAAAGAAATATACAGCCTGACCGGGCATGGTGGTTCAAGCCTGTAATCCCAGCACTTTGGGAGGCTGAGGTGAGGGGGATTGCTTGACCCCATGGGTTGGAGAACAGCCAAGGCAACTTCGCGAGACCTTGTCTCTACAATGAAAAAAAAAAGGAAAAAGAAAAAAGAAATATAAAGTCTCTAAAATTTCTTGCAAACAAAGATGTACCTACCCTACTGTTCTGTAATTCAATTCCCAGGAATTTACCCAAGAGAAAAGAAAATTTATATTCCCAAAATAATTGTAATTGACATTTATAACTAATTTATCCACAGTAGTGAGTAACTGAAAATAGGAATATGTTTAACAGGCAAATAGATGAACACATTTTGAGTCGTGTAATAAAATACCTATGTAGTGGTAAAAGTGAGCAAACTGATGGCATATTTAAGGGTATAGATGCTTTGCACAGTTATTATATTTTGTAAAATGAGCCAGAAATAAGTAATACAGAGAACTTAGCTCTGTTAATATGGAATTCTATAACAGGCAAAACCAATCTGCTGATAGAAATTAGAACAGAGATAACAAGGGTAGGGGGAGAGACTTGATGCCAAGGTGCTAAGTAAACGTTCTAGGGGAAACAAAATATGGGGGATAATTGTTACTTAGACGTGAGTATTTGTCAACCCTTGATCTATACACATTATTTTATATTTTGTATGTAAAGTTTATTTATAGTAAAAGTGAAAAATAGGAAAAACTGGCAGAATACTTTAAAAAGGAGGACAATTGGAATAACTGCATATATTCTAAAACAACAATGTAGGTGAGAAGCAAATGGAGCATGTTAAAACACAAATAATATTCTAAACAAATATCTCAACTTAAATGTTATCTTTGTAAAACATTATAAATGTTCAATTTGTCAGATTTTCATAAAAAGACAAAATTGAAATATTAGACAAAATAGTGTATCGGGGAAAGGTGTTTTGAATCAAAGACTTCTTAGAATCTTGTTTTCTAGAAACAAGTCTTGTTTTCTAGAAAGACTTTATTTTTGTTTTTACCTTTGTTTTGTTAAATGCTCATGAAAACATTTTGTGTACTGTTTTTAGAGTAGCCACTGAAAGCAGATAATAAGAAGTTTAAATTTCAAATCAGTAGAGGAAAAATAGTAAAAGTAAAACAAATAAACAAATGAAATGGAAAGGTAACCAAACAGAAAGAACTATAATTGTGAAGAAAACTCAGTGATTCTTACAACCCACATACAGATTAATCACCTTATATCTGGTAAAAAATTGAATCTTCACCATGTCTCTGTGGCTTCACTATTATACTCATTTTACAGAGGAGGAAAGTGTGACAGTTTATGTCAAAAAGCTACTTAGTGACAGATTTAAAATTAGGAAGTTTGATTAAAAAGTCCGTTTTGGAATCAGTGTCTTATTCTTCCCCCAAAAGTATAAAAAAAAAAAAAGATAAGAAGGGTTGTAATAGAAGGAATTCCAAAACAAAAATAGTTATGATAAATGTGAAAGAACTAAAGTTACTGGTAAAAAAAACTTTCAAAGGAATTTCAAAAGTTACAACTCTGTGCCACTTCAAGGAGTATATTTAAAATATGGAAAAGTTGAAAGTCAAAGGATTAAAAAAGAGGCAAAGAAAACACAAACCAGAATAAAAGAATAGCTATATTTATATAAAAATGCACTTGAAAACAAAAATATATTGAGGATAGAGAGGGTCACTAGACAATTATAAAAACATTCTATTCAGCTGGAACTTATAGCTTTACAAACTTGTATGCAGTTTATAATATAGATCCCCAATTTTTTTTAAAAGAATTACTATTCAGGTCCAACCTACGCTAATAATGAAAAAATGTTGAAGTCATTCAAAGAGGACCTCGAGCAGCTTGGAGAATTTTTTTACAAATAATTTTAAATGTTTAAAATATTAATTATACACACACCCACACATACACTTACCATATTGTTTTTAAATACAGTATTGGGCATTCTTATCGATAAAGTCTTTCCTACTCCCTATTCTTTTTGTCTTAAATAAAATTTATGTGAAAATTTGTGATTTACAAATTCATTGTAATTTTCTAAGTTTTGACAGGTATTACATATATTATTAAATTTACTTCCTGGAAAAGTAAACTAATTTGATACATACCAATTCAAGAATTTATATAATAATTTTTGATACTTTTATTATTAAAAAGTTTTATAATTTGAATAGATAAAATATGAACACAATATTATTTAATATCTATATATCTTTTCGGGAATTTTTCATGCTTTGCATAACTTTCTTTTTTTAAAACTTATTTTGATTTAATATTTTTTCACCTTTAAATTTTTTATTTTAAAGTTGTGGGGTACTATTCAAGGTGAGGTATACAAATATTCATTGTGCAGGTACCCTTGTTGACGAGGTGTGCTCACCTTCCCCAGGCAGTTTCCCACTACTGCCAATCCCACCTCCCCACCCCCACACCCCTGCAGTTTCCTGCTACTGTCAATTCTTTTCTTACAGTATTATGATAGCTGTTCAAGGTCTGCTTATGAGTGAGAACATGTGGTACTCAGTTCTTTGTTTCTGTGAAAGACCACTCAGTATTATACATTCTAAGTCCATCCGGGTTGTGACGTTCGTGATTTTGTTCTTCTTTATGGCTGTGTTATATTCCATTGAGTATATGTACCACATCGTTTTTTATCCAATCCTCTTTTGATGGACAGCACAGTTGGTTCCTTGTTCTTGCTATTGTAACAATGCTGCAATAAACATACGTGTGCAGGTATCTTTTTTATAGAGTGATTTGAGTTCTTCTGGGTATTAGGTATACAAATGGTCATTGTATAGGTAAAGTTTGGGCCTCACTTGGTACTCTTATTAATGAAGTATGCTCCCCCTCCTGACAGTTTCTCATTACTGCCAATCCCTTTCTTATAGTATTATGATAACTGCTCAGGGCCCACTTATGAGTGAGAACATGTGGTACTCAGTTCTTTGTTTCTGTGATAGATCATCGAGTATCATAGACTCTAAGTCCATCCAAGTTGCTGTGAGTTCATCATTTTGTCCTCCTTTATGACTGCATAATATCCTCTTGTGTATATGTACACGTTTTTTTAATCCAGTCCACTTTCAATGGGCAGCTTGATGGGCTCTGTGTTTTTGCTATTGTGAACAATGCTGCAGTAAACGTGCATGGGCAGGAATCTTTTTCATAAAGTGATTTGAGATCCTCTGGGTATATTCCCAGTAGGGGGATTGCAGGGTTGGATGGAGGGTCGATTTATTTTATTTAACTTTAATTATTTTTATTTTAAAAGTGTGAGATACAATTATTCAGGATTAGGTATACAAATGGTCATTATGCAGGTACCCTTGTTGATGAGGTGTGCTCCCCTCCCGTGGCAGTTTCTCACTACTGCCAATTCCTTTCTTATAATATTATGATAATTGTTCAACGTCCACTTATGAGTGAGAATATGTGGTACTTGGTTCTTTGTTTTCATGATAAATCACTCCATATTAAAGCCTCTAAGTCCATCCAAGTTGCTGCAAAGTTCATAATTTTGTCCTTCCTTATGGCTGTGTAATATTCTATTGTGTATATGTACCACATTTTTTTTTATCCAGTCCTCTTTTGGTGGGCAGCACGGTTGGTTCCATGTTTTTGCTATTGTGAATAATGCTGCAATAAACATGCTTATGCAGATATCTTTTTCATGGAGTGATTTGAGTTCCTCCAGGTATATTCCCAGAAGGGGAATTGCAGGGTCGTATGGAAGGTAGATTTTTAGGACTTTTAGGAGTTGCCAAACTTTTTCCACAGAGGCTGTACTTGTTTACGCTCCCACCAACAATATAGAAGCACTCCCTTTTCCCCACATCCTCTCCAGCATCTGTTGTTTTTTGAAATATTGATGATGGCCATCCTGACTGGAGTTAAGTGGTATCTCAGTGTAGTTTTAATTTGCATTTCTTTGATGACTAGTGAGGCTGAGCACTTTTTCATGTATCTGTTGGCTGCTTGTATGTCTTCTTTTGCGAAGTGTCTATACATATCTTTTGCCCACTTTGTAATAGGGCTGTTTGTTTTTTTCCTTTCGGCACGTTTGATTTCCTTGTAGATCCTAGTTGTTAGGTCTTTGTCAGATATAGAGTTGGCAAATATTTTTTTCCCATTGTGTGGACTGTCTCCCCGCTCTCTTGGGGGTTTCTTTTGGTTTGCAAAAGCTTTTCTGCTTGACGAGGTCCCACTTGTCTTATATCTTATGGCATGGGTGCTTGGGGTTTCGATCTAGAATTGGTTGTCAGTTCCAATTTCCATAAGGGTGTCTCCTGCATTTTCTAAGATTCTTATGGCTTGAGGTTTAATGTTTTGATCTTTGATCATTCCGAGTTGACTTTTGTGTATGGTGATAGGTAGGGGTCTTGTTTTAATCTTTTCCATGTGGTCAGTCAGTTTCCCCAGCACCATTTACTGAAAAAGTTCTCCTCTTCCCAGTGATTGTTGGTGGAGGCTTTGTCGAAGATCAGTTGGTTGAGAAATAGAGATTTTGCTTCCAAAATCTCTGTCCTGTCCCATTGGTCTATATGCCTGTCCTTGTACCAATACCAGGCTGTTTTGATTATTGCTACCTTATAATAAAGTTTAAACTCTGGAAGCATGATATCGCCTGCTTTGTTTCTTTTGTTGAGGATTGTTTTGGCTATTTGTGGTCATTTATGTTTTCATATGAATTTCTGTATTGTTGTTTCCAGGTCTGAGAAGAATGATGCTGGTAGTTTATTTAATGGGGATTGCATTAAATCTGTAGATTGCCTTGGGTAGGATGGACATTTTAACAATGTTGATTCTGAGCATGGAATATTTTTCCATCCGTTTATGCCATTTTTGATTTCTTTGAGCAGTGTTTTGAATTTTTTATTGTAAAGGTTTTTCACTTCTCTGGCTAGGAAGATGCTGAGGTATTTCTTTTGTTGTTATTGTTGCTATCATGAATGGGATTGTGCTTTTTATTTGGTTCTCTGCCTGTTTGTTATTCGTGTATAAGAATGTGACTGTCATTTGTACGTTGATTTTGTACTCTGAGCCTTTATCAAGATTTTGTAACAGATTCTCTTGGATTTTCAAGGTATAGACTCCTATTGTCAGTAAAAAAGGGATAACTTAACTTCCTCTTTTCCTATTTGGATGCCTCTGATTTTCTTCTCTTGTCTGATTGTTCTAGCTAGAACTGCCAACACTATGTTGAACAGGAGGGATGAAAGTGAGCTTTGTCTTATTCCTGTCTTCAGGGGAAATGCTTCTAATTTTTGTCTGTTGAGCAATATGTTGACTGTGGGTTTATCGTAGATGGCTCTTACTATTTTGAGTTGTGTTCCCTTTATGCCTAGGTGTTAGGGGTTTTTATCAAGGAGGTGTGCTGGATTTTATTGAATGCTTTTTCCATGTCTAATGATATAATAATGTGATTCCTATTTTTACATCTGTTGATGTATTTAATTACATTTATGGTCTTGTGGATGTTGTACTAGCCCTGAATCCTGTGTTTATGTTCTTTTTGACTCACAAGAGATTTAATATGCTAAAGATATTGAACTTCATATTTTGAAAACATTATTTCAAGTTTTTAGATAACTTAAGTACTGCTTATGAATAAGTGTCGTTTTGTTACTATGAAACTTACAAGTTTAATGTACCCAAGTATGCTTTCTCCTTTATGTTTTTTTCTCATGTTGAGAAATTGTTTATCATTGTAAGATTAAATAACGATTTCCACATATTTATTATGCTTCCAAATTAAATGTACCGAGAAATAACTTGCATTTCAGTGAAAATCATAATAAAAATAAAAATAGAGTTGAGTAAAATAAAATTAGAATAGAATAAAATAAAATAACCAAAATATGTTGAATGTATTGATGGTGGTATGTAAATTTAGAAAAAATTATTCATGGATGCTTGTTGTGGAAGATTAGTAAACCAAAAAAAGCAGAAAAGACAATGAGTAAATAAAAGATTAGAAATCAATGAAATGGAAAATAAAAATACCACAGACATGTTTAAAAAACTCAGTAGTTTTAAAAGAATGATAAAACAGAGAAACTTCTCATAAATAAGCAATATTAGCAACAAAAGGGGAAATCATAGAATAAAGTAGATTTAACATATAATGAGAGAACACCACAAATGAGTTGATGCTAATAAATTATAAAACTTGGGCAACTTCTTAGAATATAATTTATGTTTTCCTTGAAGCTTTCTTAAAGCTTCTTAAAACTGAAATCCAAAAGTGTATTTTAAAAAAAGGTCATGTTACGTTTATATGAGGAATGTAATCACCATATTAAGATATTTAAAAATGAATATATACGACCATCTTAATGTAAAAAATAAATCAATTTCAATATCTGTTTATGTTTATAATTCTTATAAAACCAGGTCACATCTATCTAACAAAAAATAGCTTACAAAATATTTAATGGTAAAATTCTAAAATCCTAAAGAATCCCTGAGGAATACCTACAGTGACCACGTCTTTTCAACTTTGTACTGGATACCCTAGACCCTAAAAATGGAAAAGAAAGTAGATGCAGAATTATTGGAATTATAAGATTGGAAACACATCTTCATAGTACAGAAGATATTATCATCTAAGAGCATGGAAACAAATCTGTTTATTAGTTATTATAAGTAGCAAAAATGTCTGGAAATAAAGTTGGTTGTGGGATTAATATATAAAATTCCATTTCTCTACATGGACAACATACAGAAAACAAAATTATAAAAATATCTATTCCATCTACAATGACAATAAAATTACAAGAAATAAGCCTAACAAAATTTGTGCAAGGCAAGAATGGAGAAAACCAGATAATTTTATTGAACAATGTTAGAAAAGTCCAGGCTCGGTGGCTCAGCCTGTAATCCCAGTACTTTGGGAGGCTGAGTGGATTGCCTGAGCCTGCGGGTTCGAGACCAGCCTGGGCAACTTGGCGAGACCTTGTCTCTACAATAAATAAAAAATTAGCCAGGCGTGGTAACGGGCACCTGTAGTGCTGACTGAAGTGGAAGGATCTAGGGCTGAGGTAGAAGGATTGCTGGAGCCCAGCAGGTCAATGCTAAGATGACTGGGAGTGTGCCACTGCACTCCAGCCTGGACAACAAAGTGAGACTCCAATACACAAAAAAAAAAAAGAAAAGAAAAAAAAAAATTCCCAAACTATATAATGTGGGACTTTATAAGTTGATTCTCAAATTTATATAAAATACTCAAAAGTCAAAATTTGTCAAAAAATTCTAAGAATATGATGTGTTTATGTGCATGAATTGTTCTACCATATATTGAGAGCTATTATTATGCAATAAACAGTGTGGTTTTGGCCCAGGGGTAAGTAAATTGATCAGTGGAACAAAATAGAGAGCTTAAAAACAGATCTATCCGTACATGAAAACTGATGTCCATTGTCATGCCAAGTATGCAGTAAAATGGGTCATTTAGTTTGAAATTACATTCTGTGGGACATCGCGCAAGTAAATTGAGCATTCCATAAAACATCTGAGGGTGGTGTTTGTAGAGGCTTGGAGAGTTTGTAAGGCAAATCCATACCCTGCATGTTAGTTTTGGTTTGCACGAATCCCTGCCCCTCTGGGATAGAAGACTTTCGATATCATAGATTTTCAATCAAGTGACTGACTGGGCTGTTTGTGCGATGGTACCATACTGAGAGCTCTGGTTTGGACTCTGCTGCTGACAGGGTTGAACATTCAGAAGCATCGCTTGTTGAGTCTTGGTTTGAAGAAGCCAGGGTTACCCAGCTTATTTACAGCCTCCATCTCTCTCTTTATAACTACTTCACTTATGGGGCCACTGCGGACGGCAGAACAGAGTCTGCCTGATATTTGCCCCCAAACTCATCCTGCCTACCTAGTAATTGATAGCCTCCTTTGTTGGTAAATGTTGTATGTTTCCACACTCAGAGATCCATCAAGTGTCTGTTTTCCTTCTCTTTGTTTCCCATCTTTCAGTATGGTTATTTCCAGTTCCTTACCAATCAGCCAAGTCATTGCTACTGCCCAGAAATTCATGCCACTTCTCACCTCGGATTATTCTCTTTCCATACATAAGAGATGACCAAATACATCTGCCTCTTGCGGCCCTACAAATAGAAGATTTCTTTCCATCATAGTTCTTTGAGGTCATTCCTAAATAGGGTGTAGTGCAGCCTCAGACCATTCTGTTTGTACCAGCATGTTGAACCAGGCTATTTTTAGAGCAAGACTAAGTTTTTCCTTTCTTTTTTTCCCCAGCTCCTTATAGATAATGTCCCAGGAGCTATATTGAGTGTTGGAGGGACACCCGTCAACACAACAGATGTAGCAATAAGGAGATCTGAGACATCTTTTTGGTATTTTTGGGGGGCATCTGGACCTACTCAGGACAAATTCTGAATGTATAATTTGTGTTGTGTAATGGGTTGTGACTGCTCCTGTCCAACTTTGTAATTCAGTGAATCTGACTATACCCAGCTCATAATGTGCATCCCATGGTAAGACACTCACTGTATATAGGGCCGCATAGCATACCAGGAGATGCTTTTCAAACACTGAGCAGTACCTTCCTTCAGAACTCTAGTGTTCTGTGCAGTGACTCATTTATTAGAGATTACCAGAGGCGTTGGATAGTGCTTTGTCTAACATGGTTATCTCCTGCCACATTGGATCTGCCAGATGATATGGTTTGTACCTGTGACAACATTCTCTCTTATTCTATGCTCTTAAAACTGGCAGCCTTCAAGTCGCTTGATAAATGGATCAGGGCACTTTGTGTGGTGGTGTTTCACTCTTGGCAGTAAAAAGTGTATCGTTCAATAACTAGCCCTTTTTCTTAGATGGAATATCACAGCATATCCCAAATTAGTGGAATCTTATGAACATTAGGAAAGTGGCAGTTGCCTGGATTTTA
This sequence comes from Cephalopachus bancanus, assembly GCA_027257055.1. Lineage (NCBI taxonomy): Eukaryota > Metazoa > Chordata > Mammalia > Primates > Tarsiidae > Cephalopachus > Cephalopachus bancanus. Next base: position 7,092,608 of record JAPVLO010000027.1, read on the forward strand.
ATTTTATAGGGTACATGTGTGCCCTCAGGCATGTTATGTACCTTTCCAAGGCAACCAGAATGCCTGCCATTTTCTGTTCACCGGAGTATTTGGATATAATTAATAGAGTGGCCAAGCATGCTATTTTGCAGAATGACAAGATATTCAAAGTTGTTATAGAATATTTTGTGCCAGAGAGCAGGAAAGTTGATATAGCCTAGGGGAAAACAGTGAATGTGTACTGCTGTTGTCTCCATGTAAAAGCATATGACTTTGATCTCCTTTACTCAAGAATAGTGAAAATCATTTGTCATATCAATTATAGTCAAATTATCAATAGTCACATTCCTAATGTTCCAGAATCTGTGATAATTCATTACAGCAGCAGAGATGCAATGTGGAGGTCCTCCATGTGTTTGTCCATGATACTGTCCAGAGGCAGCAGCAGCATTAGCCATCACATATATGTTCACAGATAGTCTAGATCTCCCCTCCATCTAGACCCAGTGGGAAACTACATTTCCCTATGTTTTATTTTATTTTATTTTTTGAGTTGGAGTCTCACTCTGTCGCCCAGACTGGAGTGCAGTGGCCACTCCCGGCCATCGCAGCCTCGACCTGCTGGGCTCCGGCAATCCTTCCGCCTCAGTCTTCCAAGTAGCCAGAATTACAGGTATGCGCTACCATGCCCGGCTGATTTTTTGATTTATTGTAGAGATGAGGTCTTGCTGCCCAGGTGGGTCTCGAACCCGCAGGTTCAGGCAATTCACTCACCTCAGCCTCCCAAAGTTGCGGGATTACAGGCTAAGCCACCGAGCCCGGCTTCCCTATGTTTTGTTAAGTGAAGCAAAGCCTATCTGACTCGCTTCAGCTGGTAAAATGTGAAAGTTACATGCATCACCTCTGGGTGATAACTTTGAGCTGGTATGCTAGTAGCCACGTTTGCTTTCCATTGCCATGGTGATGGTGAAAGTGTTGATATGTTCTCCATCTATATTTTTATCCCTACTAACCTGTGTTGGTCATGTCCATGTGAGCAAGAAATAAAGCTTTTGTTTGTTAAGCCACTGAGATTTTGGGTGATGTGGAAACTTAGTAAACCCAGAGGCTGGTAAACTATAGTCCAAAAGCCAAGTATGGCCCCATACTCTCTGTAAACTGAAATTCATAAAAAAAAAAAATGTGTACTTATTCTTACATATTTAAACTCAGTCACTTTCAAAGTACTCTCTGTTTGATGCAATACACTTATTGAGATACCTTACTACTGCTCAAAAGAGTTTTTAAACTCATCCATTTTGATGTCTTTTAGTGCTTCTGCCATTTTTTATTTCACCTCTTCCACATTGTTCTTTGGAGGACTATTTTCACTGAGGAAACAAAACAAGTTACTTGAGCAAGATTGGGTGAACAGGGAGGATGGGACATGGGGATCGTGCTGTTTTGGGTCAAAAACTGCTGAACATTCAGCGCAGTGTGGGCAGGTCTGCTTGTAAATCACCCATCACGAAATGAGCAAATGCATTGAAAGAGTCTCCAAAAAAAAAAAAATTCACTATAGCTGAATATAGCCTCTCACAACCATACTAGTTGGTCCACTGGTGCTGATGGGTTCTTAGAACACTTACCTAGCAGAGGAAGCCTGTATTATCAGGATCACACCCTCCAAAAAGATAATTCAGGTTTTTTGGGGCATCTCCTTGTGCATTATCTCTAGTTCCTCTAGTGCTACACTGGCAGAGTTGAATATAGCCTGTGCAACTCATAAAGCCTAGAGTTATCACTCTATGACCCTTTATGGAAAAGGTGTGTTGATTCCTGGTACAACCCATGCTACATGACACAAAATGAACAAAAAATGTCTGAAATCCAAATATAGCCCCAGACTAAAAAAGTAAGAATGACTATTTTATACTATATGACTTTAATTTCATGAAGTTCTAGAGCAGATAAAACTCACACAAGTATTCGAAGTCAGACTGTCAATGACCCTTTGTGAGTGGGGGGATCTGGAGGAAGCCCCAAGAGTGACTTGGTTGCTAGTATGTTCTTGTTCTCGATCTATTTGCTAGTCACACAGGAGTGTTCACTTTCTGAAAGATCATTAAGCTGTTTACTTATTAGTTTTCCGTGTGTGTTTTATATGTCAAAAAGAGGAATGAGTAATATCTACGTGTCTTTATACTGGATGATTTACAAGGTATATCTTTAAGAGCAAAAAGTAATCTCAGAGTAGCCAAGAAGAACAATATGCCACCATTTATGTAAAATACATAAGGTAGGTATGGATCCATAATTCTGGCATACAAATAAATTACCTCTTGAATGACAAAATTTTGCTTCCCCCAGAGAAGATAATTGGGAGAGCAAAACAGAAATAAAACTAACTTTTAACTGTGGAAACCCCTTTTTAAACTGTCTTAGTTTTATCATGTGTAACTTTTAAAAACTTTAAAAATACCAGCATGAGAATTATAGTGTATGTTTTAAGCTATTAGCTATTCACTTCTATTACATATTTGTTGGTTTCTAATTTTATTACTACTATTACTCATAACCATGTGACCAACATCCTTGTATCTGCCTGCTTTGCTAATTATTCCTTTAATGCAAGTTCCTAAAATATGACAGTCCAGCAATGAATGAGAGGCAGATTTCCCTGAAGATTAAGTGATTTAATCACTAATACTTACATTTATGTTAGTTTTGATTTGTATCATCATATAATGCTATTTTAAAATATTTAAACTTTTATTTTTATTCTTGCTGTATTGCCCAGGCTGGCCTCAAACTTTTGGGCTCAAGTGATCTTGCCTCAGACTCCTGAGTAGCTGGAATTATAGGCACATACCACAGCACCTGGCTAAAATTCTCTCATTTTCTATTTAACATGAAGAGCATTATTTTTAAAATGTATTTTTATTGCATATATTGAAGGTGCACAAAATGTCTTGATACTTATATTCTTAGTGAAATGATGACTAAAATCAAACAAATTAACGCACATTCATCACGTTCCATAGTTACCTTTTGTGATAAGAGCACCTAAAATATTTTCTCTTAGAAAATTTCCAGTGGACAAGATCAACTATAATCTTCAAGCTATACATTAGATCTCTAGACTTATTCGTCCTCATAACTGCAAATTTGTACCCTTTGACCAACATCTCACTTTCTCCTCCTCTTTTTCTGTTAACCACCATTCTACTCTCTGTTTATTCAACTTTTTAAAGATTCTGCATGTGAATGAGACAACGCCGTATTTTTCCTTCTGCATCTGGTGTATTTCACTTAGCATATTGTCCTCCATCTACATTGTGGCCAATGGCAGGAGGTCCTTTTTAAAGGCTGAATACGATTCCATTGTATTTCTGTAGGCCCATTCCATTGTATTTCTGAAGGGGGATTTTCAGGATGGAGCGTGAATGTATTTTATCATCGAATCACTTTTTAGTCTGTATTAAGAATCACAACGCGTAGCCATACTTATTATATGAGAGGGGACTCCTCCCCAAAACAGGAATTATCTTTTGGAGGGTGGACCCCTTGTGGCACAGACTTGCCCCACTAGATAATGTTGTAGTAACCCATTGGCATCAGTGTGCCAGCTAGTGTGGTTGTGAAAGACTGCATTTGACGTCAGTGAATTTTTTTGAGAGATTCTTTCAACGCGTTTGCCCATTGCATGATGGGTGATTGACACGAACAACCTGCCCACACTGCACTGAATGTTCAGCATTTTTGGACCAAAAAAGGCATGACCCCCATGTCTCACCCTCCTGATTTACCCAATCTTGCCCCAAGCGACTTTTCGTTTTGTTTCCCCAGATGAAAAAGTCCTCAAAGGGAAACGTTTTGCTGATTTGGAAGAGGTGAAACAAAAAACAGCAGAAGAACTAAAAGTCATCAACACTGACAAGTCCAAAAACTGTTTTCAGCTGTAGATAGGTCATCTTTGTTTAAATTTTTAAAGAGAAGATTGGAAAAGCTATCAGGGTGAAGGTCCAACTCTTACTTTTCCTTGTTGTCATGTTACTTGATATCTTTTACTATAAATTATTTGAATAATTTAAATTAATTATTGAGTATTTTTTTCTTACAACTAATAATAAGCCTTCAGTAGAAAAAATGATATCAATTCTAAAACATACTCTGATTTAACGAATAAATTATGAAATTATATGATTAGATCACAAGTGTCTAGAATCCCTCTAAGAAACTAAGTAAAAGACATACAATTAAAATTCTGGATGTCAATATCAGTTCCGCCATTGGGGAAGTCTCTTGCAAAAGTCATTCCACGACTCGTAAAGTGTGTATAAGAAGGACCTGACAGAAGTTTCTCCAATATTCTTGTGTTACCATTAATTTTTTTCTTGGTTTACATATGGTTACTACACTCAGGCTTTTAAGTTGCATACAGAACTATTTGGTGGTGAGGACAGTTATGTTTCCATATAATAGTTTTGAAAACTTTAAGAAGTAAACATTGCCATATGAATCTCATATGCTTAGACAAATTCTTTAGGTTGGGTGTGCCTAGGTCTCTTGTGTATATAAATCAGAATTTGATGCAGTTTGGGACACAAAGGAATGAAGAAATAACCAAAAGAACATGTGGACTTGTGATAACTTCAAATTGGATATAGTGCTTCTTAGTGAAAAAACTCTCCAGACGAAAAGTTAGGAGTCTTAGAATGATGATTAGATTTTTGTTAGGGGCCCCTCCCGAGCTGATATTCTGTGTATCTTTTATTATATTAATAGCCCTTAAGGCTATATTCCACTTATTGGGATATTTCAGTGTTTTGGTCTTTGAGATTTTCTTGTTGACATGCACGAATTAGACTGTATTGACCCTAAAGGAGAAGACTTAGAGAAGTATGCTAGAGATAGCAACTGATATAATTCCTGGTAGTTCTTTGGAAATCTCACTCTCAAAACATTCTTTGACTCAAGTCCTGGAATCAAATTAAATTATAAGTAATTACTTTAATGTAAAACTTTGTCTGTTGCTATGCAAAGAGACAGATCAGCTCTGAAGCTCTAAAGCAATGTGGTGGAACCAGAAAAATGCTCAGGTCTATAATTTTTATACATTATGCATTTCTGATAGACCTACCTTCTTCAAACATATCCCTCTGAGAGCTTGGCCTATTATCATGTATTTTCAGCCATGTCTAATGTGGCCTCTACATGGACACAAAGAAACAGTCTATTATATTAATTAGGGCTATTTTAGCTGTTTAACAAATACCCCCCAAACTTTCTGTAGTTCAGCTTTACTACGGTTTATGTGTTGCTCTAGTAACAGCATAATGTGGATGTCCCTGAACTGTGGAAACCTTGCTTTCCAACTGTGGTGTAAGGACAAGTGGGGTCCTTCCTGTTTGTAGCTTCATTATCCTTCAGGATCTGAGAGTTCTCTGCTTCCAGCAAATAGGCAGGGAAAAGCACACTGTTTCTTAAGCAAGTTGGGTTGCAAGCAGCACACATATCACTTCCGTTGTGACTTTGGACTTAATGCAAGGGCTGTTGGGAAGCATAGGCCCTGGTTGGGCCATTCCCTTCCAGGGCGAATCTAAATTACGCAAGCAGAATGCGTCAATATTGACAATTTTCTCTGCCCCCTTCTATATCTCAGCTAGCATTAGGAGACAGGTGTTAGCTCTGTCTTTTAATGCTAAGGTCACTGTCTTTTATTAAACGGCTACCCACACATGAGTTTTTACCAACTCCATTAAACTATAGATTGAATTTTTTGACGGAGTCCTGTCCCAGGACTGACAACAGCATTCCCCCATTGATGACTTTTGAATGACTCTCATTACATTCATTACTAAAACAGGAAAGGTGCCAGAAGCAAAGCAGCTATTAGATAAGGCAGTTCCGGATGCTTTTATTTGAAGGTAGTCTTTCCCTGTAGGTAGTTTTTCTTTTGGATTATTAACTCAAAGTTCCTGTTTAATGAGGTATTGAAGAGCACTGTTCTCAGCATTGGGAGACTTGGTACTAAATGCTTACCTCTTTTGACCTCAGTTTCTTCACCTGCAAGATGAGTTTAGACCGAACAATCTCGAAGAGTTCTTCGTGTTCTAAAAACTCAGTAGAATGGGATGGAATCTTGCACTATTGCTTGCGTACCTTTGGTCCTTTGAAGTTCTGCTTTTTCATTGTATGGCCATGCATGCTGATGTTCTTATCCACACTGACTATGCTCATGTCTGACACTCTCTGCCAGCGTGATCTGTCAACCTGTTATCGCTTCCTCACCCCCAGCAGCTCTCTTGTAGTTTCTGATCATCGTTTCTTGCCACTATTTCAAAAGCTGGAATGCGGCCGATATGCTCAAATTCCTAATCAGTTTCTTGAAGCTTTAAGTCCTAGCTTATGATAACCGGGCAAGTTAACCTTTTAAAACATATTCCCCAGGTAGATACCACTCTCTTCTCTTCAAATCTAATTGAATACCCATGAAATGTGATCCATTTGATGGGACCATCTGTTTTTTTTGTTTTTTTCTTCTGCCAAAGACACTCTGCCCATTTTGGCAGCTTCCCTAAGCGTACTCAATCACTCGTGCCAAGTACAGTTGGAATGCTCCATGAATCCAAACTCTGAAAACAACTGAATCAAGTAGCATTCGTCTTAAACGGATTGATTTGTGATGAGTCAGATAGCACTGGCCTATATGCTTCAAGGTGTAGAGTGTCGGGGGGATAAGTTAAAAAATGATATCTATTCCCACCTGAAGTTATTTGAGTTTACTAAATAGTGATGATTTTGGAATTTTCTTTCCTGAGGTCTACTCTTCTAATTTGGGAGTTAGAATCTGTATTCACATAAGTGCCATCTGTGATCCCTTTTGTACACATGATCCTGTGTACGTCTAGACTCAGTTGATTGGTTCAGAAGAAGCACCTGTCTCATGTTGGTGTCAAGCTCGGCCCTTCTATCCTAGAAGGGAGCTGGGCTTAGGAGTCAGGTTGTCAACACGGTATTTCTCAAGTCACTGTAGCTTTTATAAAAATAGCTTGGGTATTAAGGTCATGAATCTTCCCACGTGGATCAGAAAAAAAGTTAGCATGTGTTCAGTGAGAGAGGGTGAGGAAAGAGAGGAGGAAAGGAGAGACGATATAAGAAGGAAATACAGAGGAGTAGAAATGCTCACTTGAAGAGAAAGTTCTGATATCTTTTGCACACCTGCTCCTGATTTTTTCAGAGCCCAACCACATTTCTTTTCTTAAATTCCAAGAGATAGGCAATTAAAAAAAAATTTCCCCTTTTTTGTTTAAGCACTTTATGCCACTTACAAAATAAATATTAATTTATACATTCAGAAAAACACAGGACTATAATCTTTCCAATCAATAAGAGACTGACTCACTAATTATTGCTTAAAAAAAAATCCAGACTAAACATACGGTTTGAACCATGTGGAGGCTTGATTTCAATTTAGAATCAATGATTCCAATGCATTCCTAGTTTACCTGTATTCCTAGTTTACCTGTATTCCTAGAATACCTAGTTGCAGTATTCCTAGTTTACCTGTCACATCAACAGCGTCAATGCTTTCGATATATCCAGATTCTGGAGCGTTAATTGTGTAAAATATCTACATCTCTAAACTAGTCTTTTGACATTTCATTGGACAAGATATGAGGATGCTATTGTTTTTTGTTTCAATATTAAACATTCTTAAAAGACTATAAAATTTCATAGTTCTTATTTGTATAATAGAAGAGTTCACTAAAATACAGCACAAAGTACAAATAATGTTTTGTAAAATAATCTTAAAGCTTAGTTTTGTTTTTGTTTTTTTTTAAATTGGGGTCTCACTCTGTTGCTCAGACTGGAGTGCAGTGGCACAATCATGGCTCATTGTAGCTTTGACTTCCTGGACTCAGGTGATCCTTCCACCTCAACCTCCCAAGTACCTAGGACTGTATGCATGTGTCACCACATCTGGTTGATTTTTTTATTTTTATTTTTGTAAAGCCAAGGTCTCACTATGTTTTCCAGGTTGGTCTCGAACTCCTGGGCTCCAGTTATCCACCACCGGCTCAACCTTCCAAAATATGTGAGCCTGGCCCAGCATAATGATTTTTGATGCTTTTATTCAATTTGTTCAGACTGTGGAGAAGGATGATAGTCAAAGAGGTAGGTATCATTCCTACTTTTTATCATTAAAAATTCCCAGGTTTTGGCTCTAAATACAAAAAAATTACATATAGTGACAATGTTTTTTTAAAAAAACTTTAACTATGCATATAGTATATCTTAAAAGAAAGTTGAACAAAATACTCCTAAGTGTCTTTGCATACTTCATGCAAATGTATCTTCTGCATTATGGTAATGTTTTCGCTAACTCTTGACAGCTTTTTAAAAAATGTTGGTTATATATATGTTCTAGGAAACTTGTTAATATTACATGATTTTTCTGGTTTTTGTTTTATTAAGTTTTCCTTGCTTTAAGTTACAGAGTGCTTTTAGTTTACATGACCTTCTCCAGATGACTTAATCCAGAAACCCATCCATTGAGGTGGCAATGTGATGAAATGAAGGGTCTTCATCTCTTGAGATGAGCTCTTTGTGAGAATCCTGACTTCAGAAGTTACTAATCGTTTTTCTTGAGCATATCACTTAATCTCTCTGTCTTATTTACTTGTCTCTAGTCTGATGATAAAATTTGACTTGAGAGGTGATTGCAGAATTAAAGACAAGGTAGACACATGGCAGGCAGGAAATAAATAGTTGCCATTGTTATTCACCAGTATCCTCAGCAAGAAGAAACATTCTGTTTGATTCCCACAAACATTTTCTTAAATGAATTGGCTTATTCCATTCTTGATACTTTAGCACTACTCCCTCTTCCAATGGAAGAATAAAACAAGAGGAAACTCTGCTGTGATGCTAAAGAAGGCTTAACCAAAAAACACTTCATCTTCGGTTTTCGTGGATGAAAACAACCCAACACCTGGTTTTCTTTTAATAACATTCTTTGTCAGCTGGGTTGAATCGTTTAATTTATTATGTGTATTTGAGCTTCTTTCACTACATAAATATTAATAAAGAAGGAAGTAATATAGAAGTGGTTAGCTTTCCTCTTCCCAAATGATAAGACATATAAAAATATCATACCATCATTTGATCAGACAATCAGAAAGTAGAAAAATGCGTATACAATTTTGAATAATTTTAAAATTATTTTCTCCTATGAGAAGAAAAGCAATTTAAAAGAAAAGCCCATCCCAAACTGATGAATGAAAATAGCCTTTGAAGGACAGATTAGAAAATGGATTGCATTTGTTCCATAAAAATGTCTCATGGTAGAAAATAAATTTGCTCAATACCAAGGTTTTCAGTTATTATCACATAAACCATTTGAGTCATGTCGTTCACTATTGAAATCAAGGAAGGCATCAATGACCTATTTCTTGTGATTCATAGAGAGTTTAGCAGATTCATGATGGCTGGGATTACACAAATTTTTCCCTGAGCATTCAAAAACAATTTTGCAAATAAATTTTCTATTTCTTATTATATAAATCAGTACAAACAAACCACCATCATTTTAAAAGTCTTACCCATTCATTTTAAATATTCATTCTGCAAGTTTTAATATTGCTGCACCTTGGAGAGTCAACCTTTATTTTATTTACTAAGAGGGTACTAGTCTAAGTGATACAGCAATAGGAACCATAGTTAGCATTCAAAACTTACCTTTGAACTGTTCATTTTTATATTAGAAACTTGTACTTTGACTTTAAAAATTTGAAAACATATGTGTTATCTCTACAGAATTGGTTGGTTTGGTTATGATTATTTACTTGTCTGTTTCAGTAAGTTCTAACCAGGAGGTGTTGCACAAAAGTGAGATACAATCAAGAGAGGAAAGTATGAAGGGTTGGCATATCATTTCTCAAGTAACATCATGCACCAGTGATAAGGCACTGTGGAACTTTATATTTTTCTACTATGCATCAGATTTTATATCAGGTAAATTATCTGTTGGATTTTAAAAATTAACCTCAACCAAGCCGCAAAATAGTAAGATTCATAACCACTTATTTCTTCCTTATATACCCTGCTAAAATATCTACCTACTTCATTACTCTTTCCCTTCTTCCTAGTTTATTTTATTCTCACAACCTTAAATTATGCTTCCTTTAATTTTTTTTTCACCCTCTTCCCCTCAACAATTTAAAGAACTTGTGGAAATCAATGAGCTGCATGAAATCTTACCAAGAGCTGACTTATTTACTATGGAAATTCAATAGTTTCTCATTATAACATGAAGACATAAAAAAGGCAATCTGTTGTTATGAAAGTTCTTCAAATGCATATTCACATGGACATTTTACTCTTTGATCCATTGCATGAATGTTTGAGACATTTGTAAAATATCAGAAAGCAATAGAATTAAGTTTATGTAGTTTCCAGGGGAGGGACACTTCACAGAGGCACTGGAAGTTATTGATTCCTATCAAATGCACAAGGACAAGGTAAGTTGTTTCTTGTATTATATGACAGTAGAAATGCAACTGAGCTACAAGTATTTGTCATAGCAAGAAAGACTGATGGGTTCTGAGGAAAACACATTGCTCAGTGATCAGAGCTGTGGTTCTCAGCTTTCATAGGTCTTATATTAGGCAATCACTCTCAGGAAGACTCTTGGTTCTGCCATGGCAAAAGCCAAAGTTTTTTCCTTTTTATCTTTAAGATTAGTGTGATTGCTCAGCCTGTATTACCACACTTTGGAATTTTGGGATGCCAAGGTGAGTGGATTGCCTGAGCCTGTAGGCTTGAGACCAGCCCTGGCACCTGGCAAAACTTTGTCTCTACAATAATTTAAAAAAAAAAAAATTAGCCAGGCATGGTAGCACGCACCTGTAGTTCTGGCTACTTGGAAGGCTGAGATGGAAGGATCCTGGAACCCAACAAGTCAACACTGGGGTGGCTGTGAGCATGTCACTGCACTCTAGCCTAGACTACAACTCACAAAAAAAAGGAAATATTAGCATAATTATATATGTAATTTTTTTTGTTAATGCCTCAACAATAGCAATGCTATCATATCTAGCTTGCTTACATGGACTATTACCAGTTCATGTTCCATAATTAGAGAATCACTGTCAAAGAATACTTGAGTTCTAAGTATTGAATGTCCTAAAAGTCCACCTTGAGAAGACCAAATGATCAAGTAGTAAGCCAAACCTTGAGAAATGGAATCACAAGAAGCATGCCTTCCCTGTGGAGAAGTAGGACCCTCTTACAGACTGATGTACTGCATCACACACAGTGTGAAAGATTAAAAGAATATTTTAGATTTCCAAACTAGAGAGAATTGTCTTCTAATCAGCCATTCTCATAAAAAGAGACAGAGCTAGATAAAGTAGGTATACTGATAGTCACAAAACAATAGTTACAAACAGCAGCAGTTTTTAAAGCAGGAAGCCCTGGACATTAGAGAGCTGACACCTCTCCTGGCACAGAGATTCCAGATATGTCCTATAGTCAGTGTCTCTCTGGGAAAAAAAAAAATGGAGGCAGGGAATGTGAAACCCGAGGAGACCAGATCAAGGACAAAGACTGTCTGTCTCTTCCACTTAGAATGATAGATTTTATGAACTGTCTGAATGTGTAACAGGCAGTTCAATGATTTTCATATCCATTAATTTTGTTTGAGTGCAAATCGACTTTTTAGTAAGATTATACATGCCTCCATACAGTTGATTTTTAAAATCCATGCCTTTTTTTTGCCAAGTAATACCTTAAAGATCTCCATTTATGGGTTTAAATGTAAATAATTGAACTCAGGTGAATTCTGCTGGTCACATGGTGATGATCTAAGAACTTGGCAGGAACCACTTTGATAGAATCTTCAGGCTGCCAGTCACAGACACCTGTTATAGCTGGAATAGGGACTTTTCAATTATAGGTCTTAATATGTTTCCTGTAGTATTGCTGCCAGTGATATATGCACACAGAGAAGCTTTGTTGGACTATTTTTTTAATAGCAAATTCGTGCTATTTCATGAGAGAACCATAGTAGATATGCATACATACACACAAACTTGTCTATGTCACTACTCACTGGAAACATTTATTCTCCCTCTTCATCTCTGCTCTTCTTAACAAGAGAAGAAATTCATGCAGGATAAGTTAGCATTGTTTGTCAATCTCTTTCTAAATTTGGAATCTGTCCAGAAAACCCAGGAGGAAGCTCAACTCAGCTACAATTAATCTGCAGAAAATCCACCCCACGTGACTTCTCCCCTCGTCCCTATCACTGCTGATCTTTTCATGTATTCTTTATAAGGAATCCATTGAACTTTAATTAATATGAAAAATTCAGGTTTTCATCTGATTTAAATGTGACTGACATCATGCTGCTGCTAAAAGCGGAACAAAGTACAAGCATGGTGAAAATAAAACTCAAAACCTGGTGCCTGCCACTGTTTTATTTTTTCACTGCCAAATCATCTCTAGCACTTCCATGAGGCAGGAGAGAAAAGCATCCATAGCATTTTCCAGGAATTTTCATGTCTATATGTATGCACAGGGACATGCTGAAAAATTGTCTGTGCACAGGCAGGGAAACAGTTTGTTGTCAAGTGGATTCGCAATCTTTAGTTCCAAATGTCATGGTTGAAAACGTCCGAACTGACAGAGTTAAAGGTATATGATTCCAAAAGGGTTAATGTGGCAGGAAGGGAAATAAAGTATTTTTACATGGAAACACACACACTCCAGATGCATCTGTCATTCACATACACGCACCTTTCTCCTTGCCTTCAGTGAATTGTTCAAAACAGGTGCAAATGTGCTCTTGAAGGGAGCCAAGCGCAGGGCATCTACTCAGCTCTTAGCCAGTTGTTAGTGTTCTGCTTGCCGCAGACCAGGCTGCCTTCACATTTAGATATTCTGCTTAAGCATGGGTTGGTGCAGTGCATGTGTCCTGATGCTAGGATAGCTCCTTTAAAGGGCTGATTGTAGTCCTGTTATCTCCACAGAACTGCGTTTACTGTCACGGCAACATATGGAAGCTGAAGTAACCACAAGGGCAAAATCAACACATTTTTGAAATATACAATACATTGTTGTTAACCATAGTGTAGGTGAATATCTTAAATATTCTGACTTGATCATTATACGTGTAACCAAATGTCATGTGTATCCTATATATTTGTACAAATATTGTGCATCAATACAAATTAACACTTTCTTTTTACTTCCATAAAATATCTTGGTCATTGATCTTCAAACATTTACAGTTGTCAGCTAAAAAAATAATCCCTTTCCTGACCGTCATGGTGTGTGTTGTTGGTTCCCTTCCTTATTGTGTCTTATCACAAGACTTTTGGGAACAAATGATTCCTGGTCAGGAGACAAAAGCAGAACCTGTTCCCCAGTGGATTTGAGTGAAAACTGACAATAAAATTAGGTGCAACTCGAAGAGCAGACATTGGAGAAGAACCCAGGAAGGTGTACAAGGAGCTGCACATGAGATGGCTTACCTAGTGATGCTATATTAAATTCATTATTATCTTACCATAACAAACCATCAGCACCATATGAACAGTTGGACAGGTTTTATTGAAAAAATAACAACTTCTGTTTCTTTGTGAGTAGTCTGATGTCCAATAATAAATATGTAAGCTCCTTGGTTTGAAAACAAAAAACAAACAAACAAAAATTTTAAAGAGAACTTTGCCCTAATGCCACCTATTGGCCTTGGTCAAGTAATTCTCTGTGCATCTGCTTCAATTTCCTAGTGTTGGAGATCAGGAATAGCATGGGTCCTGTCTTGTCATATAAATGTGAGTATGGATAATTTGAATTTTTGGAAATTAAATTAATAGAGTCTGAGACGGTGAATCTCACAAAAACTTCTGAAATTCTGGTGGATTTATTTAATGTTTGAAGACTCTCAACTTATTTTTAGATTAATACTAATATTTCTCTCTTTTATTTTCCCTGTAACCTCTGATAAGTATGCAAGGGACACCTTTTAATATTCACACATATAAACAAACACATATACATGCATATGAAATTTTTCAAAATCACAGCACCATTCATAATAGCAAAGATACGGAGCCCACCTAAATGCCTACCAATAGATGATTGAATAAAATGTAAAGTATGTTATATATATGATATATTCTCTCTTTCTCTGTCTTGAAATTCCGCTCAGGTATAAGAAAGAATGAAATCATATCTTTTGCATCAACTTGGATGGGATTGGAGGCCATTATCTTAAGGGAGAAAACTCAAACAGAAAGTCAAAGAACTGATGTGTGGAATAATAGACATTGGGGACTTGGGAGGGTGGAAGCAGAATGAGGGATGAGAAATTACTTACAGGGTAAAATGTACACAATTTGGGTGATGGCTACTAAAAGCCCAGACTACACAACTACACAATATATCCACGGAACAAAGCAGTACTTATACCCCCTAAATCTATTTTAAAAATTAAAAGTTGCAGTCTAAATACATAGCATTCAAATACTTTGATTTTAGTATAATTATGTTTCAAGAAATATAGTCCCAAAGATGAAAACATGGGTTGGAGTTGAAAGAGAGTCAATGGTAATCTTAATTGTTGATTAGATGGAGTCTTGAGTTAAAAGGTACAGACAGCATCTGTCATTTCCTACATTTTTCTTTTGTTCTTGTTTTGATAAATTCTGTGGTTATTTAAGTATGGTTTGTTTAATCCTGTAGCTCTATCAAAGTTTTCAAGACCTATAGGAACATGACTGTAATTTGGGAGACTGGGGTTGTAGACAGCTCTCTGAGTTTCTGTTTTTTCTTCACATCTGCCTTTAGTCTGGATTATCTAATCAAGGATGTTTGTATGGCAAACAGCCTTGGCAAATAGAAATATTGTCTACCGCCAGAGTAAAGAGCAGGCATGCTTGTTGTCCAGTGTAATAAAGTTAATGTCTCCTACTAAGGCAGAGGTCAGACAGACTTATTGCAGATTACAGAAGATTCCTGTTTTTAAGCTCAGAATTCTTTTCCTAAAATCAATGAACTGTGTGTGCAGTTATTACCTGGCTCTTTTTGTGTTGCCCTGTGGGCACTTGGGCTGGGGGAACTGGCACAAGAAATGCTGATGTTCTGACTCTGCTATCACTGTAAGGAATAAATTGTCCTCTGTCCCTGACCTAGGATGGTGTCTTATGCTAGCATCCATGAAACTGTGTCAGGCTAATTTATTCACTTGCAAGTAGGGTAAAATTTCAGATTCTTTACCTTTCTTGAAAGATGGGTGTTTGACCCCATAGAAATGCCAATTCTGTACTTGTTATAATCCATTTCTATGAATATCAGACAGCAAAACTTTTTCTTTGGATCAATACATAGATCAGTAAGCCTGTACGATAGATCAGGGACTAGCAAACCGCCATCTGTGGGCTAAATCCAGTCTGCTGCCTGTTTTTGTAAACAAAGTTTTATTTAAACAGAGCCATGCACATCATTCACAGGCTTTCCATGACTACTTTCACACTACAACAACACAGTTGAGTAATAGTAACACAGACCCTGTGACCCTCGGAGCCTGAAATATGTGCTACCTGACTCAGTTGAGAAAATGCTTGCTGACATCTGTTGTAGACCAGAAGTGGTTCAGGCCATCATGAGTTACCTTAGGAATATTTGGGGTAGAGAGATGAAAAATAAAAGAATGATTGCGTGGCAGGATAAAAGAGAGTTTAACAATAAACTACAGATGAACCTACTGGCTGTATATGCTACACTTCTGCAATGTATCCAACAATTATTTGTTGAACCCACAGTAGCCCACTCAAATCCTTCAAGACTCAGCTCATCTCTCCTAAGAAGCTGCCCTTAATTCTATTAAGAAACTTACTTTTTTTCCTCAGAGTTTCCATAAGCACTTTATCTGAACATCTTTTATAACCAATTTTCTACTTTACATTACAGTGTTTATATATACATTATTTCTCCTACTAGACTATGAACTTCTTAGGATAAAATCTATATCTGTAAATGTATTAACAAACTGTTCTTTCAATGATCCAACTTTCAGGATAATGATCCACTTTTAGGGAACCCGGAAATTGATTTGAACAAACACTTGTTTAACAGTAGGAGTCATTAAAATGGATTTTTTTCTACTGTTAGTTTAAAATAGCAAATTATATCCTTACATTAAAAAATTAAATATGCTCTAATGCATTGACTTTGTAGAAGATTTCATTTTCTAATTATATGTCTTAAAGTCTAATTGCATTTTCTTAGCTGATTTCAATTTAATAAAGAAGGAGAGTGACATAGAATAGAACTATTCCTATTGGCATGGGAAAAGATGGTTCACATGTCTATTCTTGAGGTGATGATGTGGAAGATACAGAAAAGATAGATGTAAGCAACTCTTAGAAGTAGAGAAGAAAACCAGGTGCGATGGCTCAGAGGTCGAGGTGAGAGGATTGCCTGAGCCCAGGGGTCTGAGACCAGCCTGGGCAACTTGGCGAGACTTTGTCTTTACAGTAAATCATAAAACTAGTCAGGCACTACTTGGAAAGCTGAGATGGAAGGATCACCTAAGCCCAGTGGGTTGAGGCTGCCGTGACTGTGAGTGTGCTAATGTACTCTAGCGTGGGAGACGGACTGACACTCCAACTCAAAAAAAAAAAAAAAAATGTAGGGAAGAATGAGCCAATAAGTGAGCCAGAAATGATATTCTACACAGCTGTGGTAGGATTCAGGTAAAGAATGGAGTGCCTTGGGCTAGACACAAGGAAGCAGATTATTGGAGAAGGAATATTAATCAGTCTGCAGGGGTTACTGAACTAAGTCAGTAGAGGAGGGAGTTCCAGAAGACATGGCTGAAACCCTATAAGAAATATAGGATGAATAATAACATTATTGAGCTTTCTAAGAGCTAGGCATTCGCCCCATTTAATCATCACAAAAACCTTATAAAGTAGAGCTGATCCTCACCCTCATTTCATAGATGAGGTCAACTTGGCTTAAATAGGTTAAGTAACGTAGAAGGCAAATGACTACTAAGCAACAGCAAGGGAAGTTTAATTAGACTTCAAGCCTCTTCACTCTAGAAGACTAACCATTCTGGTAATTATATTCCATTGCCTTCAGCTGGGCACAGCTGTTTCCCAACATGCCTCACTGCATCCATGGAGAAAACCCTTAACCATCTCTAGCTCTGTTGGAAGTCACTCACTAAGATGGGTGTCGCAATGAAGACACAGTTTCAGGTATGATTCACATCTGAAGCTGCTTCAGTTCCCTTGAGACACATCACTCCATTCTTACTCCCGCAGGCAGGGAGAGGCCATTCACACTCCCCCAGCAACTCTGCTGATAATGGCACTGCATGTATTCATAATTCAGACATTCTTTCTTCCAGCCATCTATCGCAGCACCTTCACACTACTCTATTCTAATGGGGCCACACAATTAACATATTTAACACTTTAGAATAAGGAGAGGCAAACCTTGATCTCAGTCTTTAAGATGTGCTAATAATAATTTTTTCAGGCAAATCTCATTATATCTGGATGCTCTCAGAATAGTCTCACTCTAAAGTAATTATGACATATACCAGCTGTTGGCCCAGCGCTCTAGGGTTTCAAACAAAAGCTGGAACCTCTTCAGAGAGGCCAACAGCTCAAAGCAGGACAAAGGCATAGTGGGTGGAGAGTTCTCAGTAACTGACACACATCTGGTTTTATCTTTTCATTTGAATCATTTAGTTCCACTCTGACCTTAAAAAAATGAAACTGAGAGAAAAGTAAAACTTTTATAGCCGACAGGATAGAAAGGTGAAAGAGTTTTAGTGAATAGAAAACGATACAAGCTAAAGTAGAAATTCAAGAGAATGTTGAAGAAATTGGCCTTTCACATAGGACAAAAGTTAGAGAGTTTAAGGGGTAGTGAACTTGTCAGATAGTATGTGGTTGGACAGACCTAAATCTAAGAATAATGAGATGCTAGAAGAGTTTATATTAAATTACTGTCGATACTCAGAACACACAGCTGTAAGGCCGAAACTTGACTTCACTCTAGCAGCCAAAGGCTACCATCAACTTCACACAGAATAACTGCAATGTGTTTCTTCATATCCTGTAGCAACAAGGCTTGTTTTTGAATTGTCACCTGATCCTACCAATCTCCAAATTCTCACAGAGTAAAACTTTTTTTAAGGGAAGAGCAAAGTGGATGTGCATATTTTACAAGGCTTCTAGCATTTTAGGCTCAAACAATGTGGTGTGAATGAGAAAAAAGTGATCACATTTGTGTCTGACAACTCTACTTAACTGCTGGTTACTTAAAAGCTCAGGACTATGTCTTTTATCTTATTTCAGTTGCTTTAGGGGCACAAATGGCCTTTGGTTACATGAAAGTGTTATATAATGGTGAAGAAGTCTGGGCTTTGAGTGTACCCATCACCCCCACTAGTGTACATCGTACCTGGGAGGGGATTTTTTCATCCCTCAATCCCTTACCACCTTCCCCTTTCTGAGTCTCCAAAGTCCATTATACCATTTTCTATGCCTTTGCAGACCCATAGCTTAGATCCAACTTATAAGTGAGAACAGGTGGTATTTGATTTTCTGTTCCGAAGTTACTTCACTTAGGATAATGGTCTCCAGTTCCATCTAAGTTGCTGCAAATTGACAGTATTTGGTTCTTTTTATGACTGAATAGTATTCCATGTTTTATATATATATATTTGTTTGTTTGAGTTGGAGTCTCACTCTGTTGCCCAGACTGGAGTGCAGTGGCCGCTCCTGGCCACCGCAGCCTCGACCTGCTGGGCTCCGGTGATCCTTCCACCTCAGCCTTCCAAGTAGCTGGAACTACAGGTGTGCGCTACCACACCCGGCTAATTTTTTGATTTATTGTAGAGCTGAGGTCTAGCCAAGTTGCCCAGGTGGGTCTCGAACCTGCAGGCTCAGACAATCCACTCACCTCAGCCTCCCAAGGCGCGGGATTATAGGCTGAGCCACCGAGCCCGGCCCATGTTACATTTATACACATATCAGATTTTCTTTAGTCACTAATCAGTTGATGGGCATTTAGGTTGATTTCACATCTTTGTAGTTGTGAATTGTGTTACTTTTTTTTTTTGACAATTCCCCTCAAATTGTACCTGTAGCAGTTACTTGTATACTATTGGAATTCGTGGAATACTTGAGTCAGTAACATGGATGGATGCAGCTATATTAATAAATATTCACAAATCTATGGGCAAGATAAAGATTATTTTGATTTTTTTCCTCCATCTACTGTTCTATATAAAGGCCATCAGATAGACTCAATTAGCTGTACTTTATTGCTTCTATGTAGTGTGAATGCAGCAGTAAGGAGTCAGTATCGGGCCAATAAACAGATGTCAGCTCATATCAGAAAACTGTAATTGGGCTGATGCCAAGTTCCCCTTAAAAACTGACTGTAAGGCTGCAAATTTTGTAAGTTGGAATAATTTACTATTTTAGTCAAACTATCCATATCTACGACCAATGTCTTCCTCCCCACACCGATTCCCCTATGAGTTACATATTTCAGCAGTATCCTCGCAGTTTTTAAGACTGGAACCTGAGTCATGTGATGTCTACCCTTCTTCACGTTCATGTCCATTCCATTCTGCATCCTGTGACTTTTGCTTTCATTAAGAGTTTTGAATACATGACAGGTTAAGTATCCCTAACCCGAAAATCGAAATCTGAGAGGCTTTAAAATCTGAGACTCTTTTGAACATCAACATGATATGGAAAGAAAATGCTCATAGGAACACTTGGTTTGGGGATTTCAGATTTTTGTGTTCAGGATGCTTAACTGGTGAGGACGGGTAATGCAAATATTCCCAAAATGAGCATTTTGGATAAGGGATATTCAACCTGTACTTCCATTTCATTCCCTCCACCACCACTTCTGATTTAGACAATCTTTAACTCTGATTTGAACCATGGCAGTACATTTCAACTGGCCTTCTTGAGTCTGGATTATTTTCTCTCCAGTCCAACAACAATACTGTCAGACACATCTTCTATATGTGCTTCCTGTGCAAAACAATTTAATGACTCCCTACTACCTAGTAAATAAAGTCCGTTCATATATATTAAAGAAAAGCTCTCTAAAAATTAGACTTAGCACAATCAACTAACAAGCTCAGTGATTATGATCAAGACCCCTTCCTTCTCAGAGTCCTGTTTCTTCACTTTAAAAATTCAGGGGTTTGTAACTTTTTTCCTTATGGCTAACTAACTGTTCTTAGAGTAGAATGTGCATTGTATGTTAAGCAACATGCATTTCTTGTTATTCCCAGAACATGACCTGCAGCAGGGGGTTTATAAACATTTTTAGGATTTAGACTTCTTTTGAAACTTTGATGAAAGCTGGGGATGCCCCATACACAGAAAAATTATGGATAGAGTTTCATGGCCAAGTGTGTGAACCGTATGGGTCTGTGGAATCGCTCTATAATTTCCTGCATCACATCACTCTACATATCTACATTTTCTATCATATCCCAGGTAATTTTCTGACATCAAATTAAAATACATCATCCTGCATTGTCTTCTTCAGTTCCACACTTATTAGACATGAACAATCCATTCTCCAAACCCCATAGCATTTTGTGTCTCTCTTTCTCCTTCCTCCCTTTCTCCCTCCCTCCCCTTCTTTCTTTTCCTTCCTTCTTTCCTTCCTTACCTCCTTCCCTACTTCCTTCCTTCCCTCCTTCTTTCCCTCTCTCTTTCTCTTTCTTTCTTCGGACAGGGTCTTGCTATGTCGCCCAAGCTGATCTTGAATTCCTGGCCTCAAGCAATCCTCTCATCTCAGCCTCCCAAAGTGCTGGGATTCTAGGTGTGAGCCACTATGCCTAACCATTGTGTATACATTTCTTAGCCATTATGACATTCTGCCTCATGTGTTAATTCTTTCTGTTCTACTCTAATTCCTCTACTATGTTACAAGGGCTAATATCTTACTTTTTTTGGGTTTCCCCTTATTCTTCCCCCTACCTCCAGCACCCTGATATAGACCTTGAACATCAAAAATATTCCATGAATGTCTATTAAATCAATGAACAAATAAAGATCCAGGAAAGCAGTTTTAAAAGCTCTAGTATAGCTTTCCATTTACTTATGTATTTAATATTTACTTATGTATTTAATATTTACTTATGTATTTATTTGTACTTAAAAAATATTGCAATGCCATAATTATTATCTGTAACTTGCATAATATCTTAATAATACATAACTGGAAATAGAAGGTAAAGCTATACCATCTGGTAGTAAATCAGCTGTAGAATTTCATGGAATATTTCTGGGAAAGGCTAGATTTTTGTTCAGAGTCTGTGAGTAAAATAACATTACTCCCTATGATACTAAGATCAACTTTCACAACCATGTTGTGTGTTACATATTCTGCATTACATTCACAATTCAATTTATTCAACTTTGGAAGACCTATTTTTGTTTCACTTGGAGAAAATAAAACTCATGCCCTCTGTTCCACAAATAGCTACTTTAAAGATTAGAAAGGGTTCACAGAGCATTTTGCAAAAGCATCACTTGCTTTCCAAGGTAGTGTTCTTGGTTTGTATTCTGAGGACTAAGTAAATAACATTTTCTTGCTATGAATTTGGTTCCCCAAGGGAAATAGTTGCGACTCATTTCTTCCTATTACATTATACTCTTATTCCCATTTGTCACCTAAGATTTAAGTTCTCTGTTTAAATGACAATAATGGCTCACCCTGATTTCCTGATCTCAAGACCAACTTTTTACTAGACTCATCCTACCATACAGAGACTCTTTCCAGAGCTCTTCCAAATTATTAATAGCTCATCCATATGTCTGTGACTATAGGAATCCAATATTCTATACTCTGTAGGACTCTTAGCTAAAAATCCCAATCTAACATGGCTTTTAACAGATGAAAATGGTGTTCATTCCATGGCTTATGCATGTGATCTCAGACATACTCCCTCAACAGATCCTGCAGATGTACTAATAGAAATTTTTTAACAATATATTTTTGTGCGAAATTAACATGGTCAGGTAACCTAGACATATTTTTTTTTCTCTTTCATTGGGAATGGAATGGGAATGTAGGTACACCAAATTTGGAATACAAATAATCTCAGAACTCATATTTTCAATTCTTGTGGCAAAGAAAAAGCCATTGATAGTTGTGTGGTGTTTCTTTCAGGGTAAGGCCGGCCTAGAAAAGAATCAGTACTCCTTAAAACAAGACTATTGTGGTTTTTGTTTTAAAAAAGCTGTAGTCATGCTAACAGGAGTGACAGTCTTGTCTCAGGTGAGACCAGCCTATACTGCCTCTGGGGAAGAATATCATTGGTCTTACAAGGTGCATTGGCTCCTCAGGTTAAGTAAGGGGATGATTGCTGCTATGGTCCTTGCTGCAGTGAAGCCTGAGCTGGATCTAGAAGGCACAAAGGGAAACCCTGAACTCTGTAAAACAGAGGACTGAGGGGTTGAGGAAGAAAGAATCTTGGCTAGACAGGAGGAACATAGCCAAACACCCTTCCTTGGATATAAGAAAGGATCACCTTTCTTAGAATGCCTAACTCTATATGGTCCCACTCAGATTCTTGGAAGTAAGATAAATACAGTTCATTAAGTTAAAAAAATAAAATTATATATATATATTCACACATTAAGGTTATATAAATTAGGTATTTCTTATCTTGTACTACTCTTTAAAGATCTCCTGGACTGTTGAGTAAAAAACTCTATGTCCTTCCACTAAGTTTGTTTTTAGCAAAACTGGAACAGTGGGATATATTTGGTTAAAGAGGGTGGCCATTTCCTTTCTCAGTCATCTTGCATGACTTTGAAAAGAAAGGAAAATATCCTGCCCCTTCTTCTAGTGAATAAAGAATAACTGAGCAGAGTTACTGCAGGTGCTGGCAACAGTTAAGAGGAGATCCTCAAATCCCCCAGGTGAGGACTGTCAGGCCAAATTACCTGGCAGAAAATGAGAGGGCTTCCCTAGCCTGTGGTATACTCATAGCTCTGGGGAATGAGGTGACAAGGCTTTTCAGACAGGAGGAACTATCCTTAGCAAAACTACCTACAAAGAGTTCATGACTTTTGTACATTCAATTTACTCAACTTGCCATTTTATACAATAGGTACCACTTCTCCTAAACCACCTTTTAAGGGAAGATTTTAGTTATTAGGGTTCATGAAAAGAAGGAACATTTAGGCTTTTGATTGGAACTCTGTGTGAGAGACACTGTTACTGGAAGGGAAGTCCATGTTTAGTCAAGATGGCAGTGAGGCTTTTGTCCATGCAGGATTATAGTTGCTGACTGTCCCACCCCTGAGGGGTGCTGAGGAAGAAGTAGAGGCACAGGCAAACCTTTATTTGTGTTTTCCTGACATATAAGAGCCCCAAACCCAAACCCATGAAGACTAGGGTGTAAGCTTGTTGAATCAGGAGTGGTCTTGTTCTAAGGAGGTCTTTTTCTCATGGTCAGAAGCAATGTCTTTTCTTTGTGGGATGTTCACCTCCTCTCACTCTCTCTCCCTGCTGAAGTAGAGGACAGTCCTGCATTGGGGGCACAATACCAGTTGGGGACAAAGCAGTTACAACTTGTTTATTTAAGAGAATTGCGGGGGTCTGGTCATTATGAGGAATTATGACTGAGGATTATATATCTTTTCCCCTATCCTATTTCAGGAACTGGTGAACTTCCTGAGACCAGTATAAAACTTAGAAGCTATCAGATGTGAGAAGGACATTGGATCAGTGAGAGATATTTAGAACCCTGAGTGTCCTGGGATAGGTGGGAGCAACCTTCTGTTCAGGCTGAATGACTGCCTGGCCTAAAGAGAGAGAGTCCTTGAGGGAAACATCATTTTGAGTTGACAGTTTTCAAAATTTGCATGAAGGGGTCCAGTGACTACTAGAAGAAAATATTAGGGGTAAATGCTATAACATTGGTCTGGGCAATTATTTTTTTTAAAAAATATGACCCCAAAAGCACAGGCAATTAAAACAAAAATGAGATTATGCCAAATTAAAAGCCTCTGTACAGCAGAGGAAACAATCAACACAGTGATCAGACAACCTATAGAATGGGAGAAAATATTTGGAACTATACATTTGATTATGTGTTAACATCCAAAATCTATAAAGAACACAAACAACTCAATGGTAAGAAAACAACCCAACCAAAAATGAATGGAGTCCTATTCAACATAGAACTGGAAGTCCTAGCCAGAGCAATCAGACAAGATAAATAAATAAAGGGCATACAAATTGGAAAGAAGAAATCAAACTATCTCTATATGCTGATGATATGATATTATACCTAGAAGATCCTAGATTCCTCTAAAAGACTCCTGGATTTGATAACTTAATTCAGTGAGTCTCACGATACAAAATTAACACAAACAAATCAGTAGTGCTACTATGCACCAATAGCAACCAAACTGAGAATCAAATCAAGAACTCAATTCTATTTACAATAGCAGAAAAAAAGCTAAAATACCTAAAAATATATTTAACTAAGGAGGTGAAAGACCTCTACAAGGAGAGCTACAAAATACTGGTGAAAGAAATTGTACAGGACACAAACAAATGGGGAAACATCATGCTCATGGATTGAAAGAATCAACACTATTAAAGCGACCATATTACCCAAAGCTATCTACAAATTCAAAGCAGTCTCTATCAAACTACCAATATCACTTTTCCCACAATTAGAAAAAAAATTCTAAAAATCATAGGGAACCAAAAAGCCAGAGTAGTCAAAGCAATCCTAAGCAAAAAGATCAAAGCTGGAGGCATCACATAACCTGGCTTCAAATTTACATGGTACTGGTACAAGAGCAGATACATGGACCAGTGGAACAGAATAGAGAATCCAGAAATAAACCCAAACACCTATAACAAACTGGTCTTCGACAAAGCAGAGAAAAACATATGCTGGGGAAAGAACCTATTCAACAAATGGTTCTGGAAAAATGGGATAGCTACATGCAGAGACATGAAATTTGATCCGTATCTCTTACCATATTGAAAAATTAACCAAAGATGAATAAAGACTTAAATGAAACTATAAAAGTCCTAGAAAAAAATCTAAGAAAATCCTTCTGGGCATTGACCTGGCAAAAAATTTGTGGCTAAAACCCGAAAAGCAAATGCAACAAAAGCAAAAAGAAATAAGTGGAACTTAGTTAAACTGAAAAGCACCGCAAGAGAAATAATCAATGGAGTAAGTAGGCAACCTACAGAATGGGAGAAAATATACACAAACTATACATCTGACAGAAACTAATATCCAGAATCTACAAAGAACTCAAATAAATCAGTAAGAAAAAAGTCAATGTCTCTGTTAAAAAGTAGGCAAATGATATTAACAGACATCTCACAAAATAAGATTTACAAATAGCCAATAAATATATGAAAAAGTGCTCAACATCACTAATAATCAGGGAAATGCAAATTAAACTGCTATACGATATCATTCAGAATGGCCATTAATGAAAAACCAAAAAACAGTAGATACCACCATGGGTGCAGTGAAAAGGGAATGCTATACACTGTTGATAAGAGTGCAAATTAGTAATGTCTATGGAAATCAGCATGGAGATGTCTCGAAGAACTAAATGTAGATCTACCATTCAATCCAGCAATCCCACTCCTAGGTATCTACCCAAAGGATCAGAGATCGTTGTAGAAGAAGACACCTGCACTCGAATATTTAGCCCAGCACAATTCACAATTGCAAATATGTGGAATCAACCTAAATGCCCATCAAGGGATCAGTGGAAAATGAAAATGTGACACACACACACACACACACACACACACACACACACACACACACACACACCATGGATACTCTTCAGGCATAACAAAGAATGAAATAATGCCTTTTGCAGCAACTTGGATGAAATTCATCCTTAGTGGACTAATTCAGGAACAGGAAACCATACACTGCTTATTCTCACTAATAAGAAATTCATCCTTAGTGAACAAATTCAGGAACAGAAAACCATATACTGCTTATTCTCACTTATAAGCAGGAGGTAAAACTGAGGATCCACAAAGGCATAGAGAATGGTATGATGGACATTGGAGATGCAGAGAGGGGAGAGGGGGAAGGGGTGGAGGGATGAAAAATCACCTGTCAGGCACAATGTGCACAGGTGGGTGTGGTGGGTACACTTAAAGCCCAGACATCTTCACAGCT
The DNA here is from genome assembly GCA_027257055.1 of Cephalopachus bancanus. Lineage (NCBI taxonomy): Eukaryota > Metazoa > Chordata > Mammalia > Primates > Tarsiidae > Cephalopachus > Cephalopachus bancanus. Next base: position 7,118,826 of record JAPVLO010000027.1, read on the forward strand.
ATACAGTACATCTATGCAACAAAAACTATTTGTATTCCCTAAAGCTATTGAAATAATAATAATAAAAACGAGCAGAGGACCTGAACAGACATTTCTCAAAAGAAGATATACAAATGGCCTAAGGTATATGAAAACATTTTTAATATCACTCATCATCAGGGAAATGCAAATGAACAACCACAAGGAGATGTTATCTTATACCTATTAGAATTGCTGTTATCAAAAAGGACAAAAGATTACACATGTTGGCAAGGATGCAGAGGAAAAGGAACCTTTGCACACCACTCATGTCAATGTCCATTAGCATAGTCATTATGGAAAAGAGTATGGAGGTTTCTCAAAACTAGAACTACCTGCTATTCCACTACTGGGCATATATCCAAAGGAAACGAAATCAGTATGTCAAAGAGGTATCTGCACTCCCATGTTCATTGTTGCATTATTCACAATAGCCAAGATATGAAATCAACCTAAGTGTTCATTAAAGAATGAATGGATAAATAAAATGTATATACATACAAGGGAATACTATTTTACCTTAAAAAAGAAATTCTGTCATTTGTGACTACATGCATGAACCTGGGGCACATTGTGTACGTGAAATATGTCAGGCACAAAAAGACAAATACTTTATGATCTCACTTATGCAGAGGGTAACCCAAAAATGGATACACATTTTAAGAAAGGAAAAGCACTGTATTAAAATTGAAATACTTAATAAGACGAATACAAGTCACGTTTGAGATCTGCAGTTACAAGAGCTGCTCAAAGTGGTTCCCACCAGCATCCACACACTTCTGATTATGGTGAGCATCTCTTAAAATGTGTATATATATATTTTTGGCAACCCTGGTATGTAGAACCTATCAAAGTTGAGCTCAGGGAAGTGCAGAGTAGTATCATGGTTAATGGGATAGAGTGTGAGGGGGACATTTGGGGATATAAACAAAATTTCAATGAGAGGGATAAGCTCAAGAGATCTATTGTACAACAGTTGAACTATAGTCAGTAGTAGCATACTGTATTCTTGAAAATCACTAAGAGAGGGGATTTTAAGCATTCTCACCACAAAAAATAAATAGGTGAGGTAATGCATATGTTAATAGCTTGATTTAGCCATTCCATGTTGTATACATATTGTAAGGCAGTTTATACTACAAATGTATACTTTTTTGTCAATGCAAATAATTTTTTATTTTTCTGCTGAATACTCTAAAATTGGAACTCAGCATTACTGAAAACGAGAATGTTGGAAAGAAGGACACAATGCTTTTCCAAAAATGCCAGAAAGGTGCATCTTAATGCTCTATGGATAGAAGTAGCCATCTGTCGTTCAGGCTGACTCCAGCCTGACAGCAGTTATTTTAGTAGACCCGTATGGTTGAACAATGCAAGACAAGTGCCTACCGATTTTCCTTAGATTAACCCTGCATACTGGCAAAGGTAAGCAAAGGAAAATACTTTGGACTGGGATAGTGATTATTTTATTTTTTTCGTATAAAATTCTGTTCCATGGTGGGATTGGAGGTGTGGTCATCACAAAAAAATAAAATAAAAATTAATAAGAGGAGAATTTCTAATTCTCTACCTTTGCACAAATAGAAATACCTTTCTTGGCTGGGCTTGGTGGCTCAGCCTGTAATCCCAGCCCTTTGGGAGGCTGAGGCGAGAGGATTGCCTGAGCCTGCAGGTTCAAGACCAGCCTGGACAACTTGGTGAGACCTCATTTCTACAATTAAAAAAAAAAAAAATTAGTGGGGCATGGTGGCTTGCACCTGTAATTCCAGCTACTTGGAAGGCTGAGGTGGAAGGATTGCTGGAGCCCAGCAGGTTGACACTGGGGTGGCTGTGAGTGTGCCACTGCACTCCAGCCTGGGCGATAAAGTGAGATTCCAACTCAAAAAAAAAAAAAAAAAAGAGAAACACCTTTCTTGTGTCCCCTATCCTCTTACAGAAATTTGAATATAGAGACCTCTATTACTTGACTTTCTAGATGATTTAAGGAACACATTATGCACCAGAGGAGGGGCCTGCTGATACTATCCTGGTATTTTTGAATCAGCCAGTTCCCCATTTACTGTATCTCTGCAAAGACTGAAATGAACATAAAAGCCTATGAAATACAACTGAGTCTACCGAGTGAGTTCTGCCTCATCCAACTCTCCCTAGCCTGGAGTAAACGAGCCCTCTTTTGAGCAACTGTGAGCTCTTGTTTGGCACTTTGCATTTGAATCTTTTCATTTCATGCATTCCCTCAGCAACCAGATTGTAATTCAGCTCAGTTCAACCCCACTTCGTTTAAAATATTTATTCTGTACCAATTACAGGTCAGGGACTGTGCACCATGCTGGTGATAAATAGAAGGCGAGCTGGTCCCCGGATTCTGGTAAAAGGTTTTATATACAGGTGAGGAGACTGGCACATGACACAAGCGGAGTGAAATAAGTACGAGCAAGAAAGAATGGCCAAGGTAACAGGTCGCAGGACAAGACACAGGGTTGACCGTAAGGTGTCAAGAGATGGTCCTTAGAGAGGTGACACTTGTGTTAGGCTCAGGGGTGGGGTGAAATTCCTTAGACGGGGATGGGAAAGGGAAAGAGAAGTGAAATTTTATTTCAGGCAGAAGGAAAGCATGTGCAAAGAAAGGACTCGAACATGTGCTATGTGTTCCGTTTAGGTAAATGAAAATAGTTCAGCACCAACCAAGCATCAATGTGAAGATAGTGGATGCCAGCAAGAGGTGATGTTTGGATTCAGAGGATTAAGAATCTGGCACATCACATCGACGGGCTTGGATTTTATCTTAAGGCCAATGGGAAGTTGTGTGATGGTTAGTGTAGGTTAGCAGCAGAAATTATTATCATCATCAGGTAAAGTGCTGAAAATGAATTAGAGGATGACTAAGAAAAGACAAAGGTGGTAGCAATTAGGAATAAGGAAGAGCCATTCAGGTGACAAAGTCTAAAGAACATGGTGAGTGGTGGCCATCATCCTAAGTGAACGATCACAGAAACAAAGAATACCACACGTTCTCACTCATAAGCGGGCCCTGAACACGGGTCATACTAACGCAAGGGTGAGATTGGCAGACCTTGAGCACTGCTAGGCGAGTCATGGAGAGAGGAGGGGGCAGGGGACGTAGCAACACAAAACGTACCTGGTCCACTACCAAGGGAAGAGAGGGCCAGCTAGGAGCCCAAACTTTACCTCCACACAGCCTACTTAAGTAGCAAATTCTGTCCTGTACCCCACATCTCTAAAATAAATAAACGAAAGATTAATTAATTAAATAAAACAATCTGAGTCTTAAAAACAAAACAAAACAGAAAGAACTTGGTGAGTATCTCCACACCTGAGAGGGTGAGGGTGAGGCACCTTGAGACATTCTCAAGTTTTACCTTGGTGAATGTCAGTGCAAGGGAAGGGATAAAGCAAGAGGCTGAGAAGTTGGCTGCGGAGAAGATGAGAATTTTGTTTTTTATCTTTTTAGTGAAAACTGTAGCCGTCTGCAATCTGAGGCAACGGCCCAGTAGGCAATCAGAGGCGCAGATCTCGATCTCCAGGAAGAAGTTCTGGGCGTGTGTCTCATCCTCTGTGTCCCCTGAGTCTGTCACTGGGCACTGGCTCTGCAGCTATCCATTCCAGGTTTTTTATGATAGTAGTAATTATGGTGCTAACGATGATGCATCTTTAATCAGATGTGTACTTCATCAGCCTATGACATTATTTAGGTAAGGCTGATTTTTTTTCCTGAGGCCTTGGGCCTCAAATAATTTGGATGGCTTTACCAAATCATTCACCCTCTCTGTTGTGTCATTTCCTTTGATGCATCCTTTGTTTGCAGCAGAAGGCTCTAACTAGTCTCTCCTGGGACCCACAGGGTCCAGGAAGCGAGTTGATGCTGCCACAGGGTACCATGTTCCAGCTGTTGCCATGATGAAACAGCTGTCTCTGGAGCACGAGACAGTATATTCTCCCAAGATTGTGGGGGCAGGGAATATTGCTTTCAACATCACAATCAGTCACCCTGTTGCCTTGGGCACTCTACTAGGTGCTGTGTTGTTTTTGTCTCTATCCCGGCAGACCAGTGGTCCACCCAGTCAAAATGCAAAGCCTCCAAGAATATATATATCGATATATGCTTTGAAAATGAAAGTATTAATCTATTGGGAAATGTAAGAAAATGGACTCAAATTGCTCTGAATGCCCAATTGTTTTTTTCAAAGAGAATTCTTATTGGTAAACGATTCAACTGACATATATTTTTGTCAGGTGGTAATGTGGTGTCTAGAATAATTTTCCAGTCAAATGGCTATACAAATTTTTAAAAGGTTGCCCCCTTGAAGTTGGCCAAGAAATGTCTTTTACCTCTGAGCTCATTGGTGGGGTGATCTTGCAGCCGGTGTCACACTAAGTTTCATGGCTGGGGCCAAGTGATGAAAGCTGGGGTAGCCAAAGTTCCACCTATAGCCACGATAAGGCTTAGCTCTAGTCTGGCATCAGACTAAACCATGTGGGTGGCAAGAGGCAGGGAAAACCGAACTCAGTAGACAAAGGCAGAGGGAAGAGAAAAAGTCAAACAAACACCTCCCCCCGAAATGTAGACAAGATAGGAAGAGTGGACTGTGGAAATTAAATGTGCTTTAGAAAAAAAAAAAAAGTCTTTCTGTCTGATGATGCATTGTCCTTAACTGCTTTTGTCAATTTTACTTTGCTTATTTTCTTTTACCAGAGTTGTATTTATTTTTGTCCTACTTATTGTCTATTTCTTTTGGTTATTTTTCATTCCCTAGAAAATGATGATTAAAACTGATTTTATAGAGCAAGTAAATGTTCTTTAAATTAAGTATTTATTGAACACATCTCAAGTATTAAGTCACTAGGAGAGATAGTTACTAAGGAGATTCAGATAGGTAGTGCATTGTCTTTACCTTGAACAGAATTTGTAATCTAGTGTGGAAGATGGAATATACACATAAATAAATACATTGCAAAGCAGAGCAAAAGGGATAAAAGTCTAAAACGTACAATGGTAGCTCAGAAGCAGAAGGAATTACTCCGAGAGGAGAAACCAGAAAAGACTCCAAAGGAGTGACAGCATTTTAACTGGGCAGTGAATAATGGTCAGTTACTGCAGGAGGTAGTGGCAGGCAGGGAAATGCATGAGAAAAAGCACAGCTATGGAAAGCAAATAGCAGATTCAAGCCGGGCTCGGTGGCTCAGCCTGTAATCCCGCGCCTTTGGGAGGCTGAGGTGAGTGGGTTGCCTGAACCCGCAGGTTCGAGACCTGCCTGGACAATAAATCAAAAAAATTAGCCAAGCATGGTAGCGTGCGCCTGTAGTTCCAGCTACTTGGAAGGCTGAGGCGGAAGGAATTGCCGGAGCCCAGCAGGTCGAGGCTGCGGTGGGTGGGAGCGGCCACTGCACTCCAGTCTGGGTGACAGTGAGGCTCCAACTCAAAAAAAAAAAAGAAAAAGAAAAAAAAATAGCAGATTCAAACCATCCTCACAATATGATCTGAGTGGAATCAGATAGGCTTAAAAATCATTTTAGTTATTATTTTCACATGAATTTAATTTCATTATCCTCATTGTTCTTCCAGCAAATACCAAAGTCCTCTTTTAAAACCCTATACATTTAATTATTTGAAACTTGGCAAACATTATTTTCAAACTTTTAAAAAACTCTGTAAATAGTATATTGTCTTATTTACTAGAGTGCAAAATAAATACTATTAGTTCATAACTGTTAGATTTATCTTGCTTTTACAAGATTGTCTTAATTATTTTTGACCCTGTGTTCTTGTACATAAGCTTTAGAATAAGCTTATCAATTTCCATATAAAAAATAAGGAAAACATTTAAAAAGAATTTAGCTCTGATTGGGACTGCATTGAATATATAAATTAATTTGGGAAGAACGAGATACTGAATCTTCCAATCCACAAACATGTACAGCTGGTATTTAGATCTTCTTTGATTGTTCTCAGTAATAGTTTGCAATTTTAGTGGAGAATGCTTGTACATATTTTTTGCTTATTTAATTTTTCTGAAGCTATTTTAAGTGGTATCTTTAAAAAAGGCTTTTGTGTTGTTGCTATATAAAAATACAATTCATTTTTTTTTTTTAATTTAATTGGAGTCTCACTCTGTTGCCTAGACTGGAGTGCAGTGACTGCTTCCGGCCACGGCAGCCTCGACCTGCTGGGCTCAGGTGATCTTTCCGCTTCAGTCTTCCAAGTAGCTGGAACTACAGGTGCGCGCTACCATGCCTCAGTTTTCCAAGTAGCTGGAACTCCAGGTGTGCACTACCATGCCCGGCTAATTTTTTTATTTATTGTAGAGATGAGGTCTCGCCAAGTTGCCCAGGCAGGTCTCGAACCCGCAGGCTCAGGCAATTCACTCACCTCAGCCTCCCAAAGCACGGGATTACAGGTTGAGCCACCGATCCTGGCCAGCCACCAAACCCAGCCCAATTAGTTCTTAAATATTGTCCTTGTATCCAATAACCTTGCCAATTTCACTTGTTAACCCTAATATTTCATTTGTAGATTTGCTTACATGTACAAATTTATGATCTACAAAAAATTATTTTCTCCCTTTCCCCATTCTTATATATTTTAATTTCTCTTTGTCTTATTGCACTTGCTGGAACCTAGGGGATAATGATAAATAAGGCTGAGGTAAATATCATCTATATCTCATTTCCAGCCACAGGGAAATTTCCTCAATATTTCACTGAACATTCCACTTTGCCAACTTATGAGTTTGCTACAGGACTTTTATAGATTCTGACAGATTAAGGACCTCAGCTTCTATTGTTCATTTGGTTTTGGCCAGCCTGAATGTTAAATTTCATCAATGGCTTTCTTATCTACTGAATTGATCATATAATTTTTCTTCCCTTTTATTCCTGTGAATGTGGTAATTACATTGATTGATTTAAAATGTACAATAACTGAATTATCAAAGTAAGCTCAACTTGGTCTAGATCCATTATCCCTGTTACATGTTGCTGAACTCTGTTTCCTAATATCTTATTCAGGATCTTTGCATCTATACTCGTGAGAGATAATGGCCTGTAATACTCCTTCTTATGTCACTTTCAGGTTTTGATATCAAGATTGTTTTTGATTGGATTCCCCCAGGAAAAGGATTCGGAGACAGATTTGCATGCAGGTGAACAACTCCTCTGGGGAAGTGAGGAAAGCAGGATATGGGAAGAAGAGGCACTTCACTGTGTTACAGTCACAACGGAGACCACAGATGGTCCAAAAGAATCCTTGAGCCAGGATGACACCTCAGCATTGTTCTTCCTTAAGGCCAAGGGGCTGGGCCTTATGTATTAAATAGCCCAGTCTCTGGAAACCTTCGATGAGATTGCCATAGAGTGGTATGGCATTGAGGAAGGTAGCTCTCTTTGGCCACTAGAAATTCCATGATGGGACCCAATTAAGAACAGTCAGCCACCAAAACTCAACTCAAAGAGAAGCTAAGTGACCAGCCAGGAAGGCCGAGTGGCATAGCATCTACCAGTTTTGCTAGTCTCATAAAATGGATTTTAAAATGGCATCATATTTGTATACTGATGTGAGTAATCTGATAGAAATGAAAATTGAGAAGAAAATAATACAAGAAAAATGTTGGTCCTTTGGAAAGAAAGAACCCCTACTAAACCCCAAAAGTACAAAGTGGAAATAAAAGGCATAATCATTCCCTATAGATGCTGGTAACATTGAAAAGGTTACAAGATTGTATAATACATAATTATATACTAATGCATTGGCAAATTAGGTTGATTAGATTGTTTCCCAGAGAAATAGACCCGCAATTAGATTTTTTAATGCAGATGTCATTGGTCATCCTGGCAAGAGCAGTTTTAGTGGAGTGCTGAGAAATCCTGATTTAAAGGAGTTTAGGAGAGGTGAAAGAGAAATTGGAGTAAAAACAATGCTTTGAATAAGTTGGAGGCACAGAGAAATAGAGAACTGGAGTGGTAGTTGGAGGAACAAATGGGGTCAAGAGAAGTATTTTTTTAAGACGGCAGAAATGGCATCATATTTGTATGCTGACGGGAATAATATAATAGAGATGAAAAATTGATACTGTAAGAGAAAAGAACATAAATGGCTAGAGGCATGTACTTGACAAAGCAAAGGAGATGGCAAACAAATGCAGAAAGTACAAGACTGTCTTCAGATGGGAACACGGACAGTCACCTGCAGTGACACTTAAGAGTATACTGGGGCAGACATTGGTAGCTGAGTAGATGTGCTGTTTGGAATCTTTGGAAATTTTCTTCTGGTTTTGTATTAACAGGTAGGAAACTAAATACTGTCTAGATGTAAACTCATCCCAAATCATTCTATAATTTAAATATAAGTTAAGGGGAAATGCCTTTAGGGGTTTTAGTAGAATTTGACCATCTGATCTTAAACTGGCTTCACACACACACATACACACACACACACAAAGAAAAAAAAAGAAAACAATTCAGTTTTGAAGAAAAAGTTGTATGTGAGGGTTATTATCACATATCAACATTTTATATCTACAGCGATGAACAAATTTTGGTATCAGCATAGCATTAGAAAAATAGATAAGTGACACTCAATAGAGAGGCCAGAAACTGACTCAAGTGTGTACGAAGACTTCATATGAGAGAGTGACTGTTGTACATTACTAGGAAGAAGTCATCTAATAAATAATTTGGGATAAATGGTTATTCCTATTGCATATTAAATTAGATTTCTATGGTACAGCATACACAAGAGTGAAAGCCACATGAATCAAATCCCTAAGTGTGAAAAATTAATATTTAGAGCTTACAGAAGAAAGAGGTATGCCTATTCTCCAAATCCTTCTTATGAATGCATTTTCCTCCCCAGAATATCTCTCACTCTCTGTGCTTTCATGACCTCGGCTTTAAACAGATTTGGAAAATGTGGTATCCTTCATTATGGTCTTTCTGATGAAAAAAAGTCATCAGTGGTGAATTGGTAAGAAAAAAATGTTTTTAAATTGACTTACAGGGTTACTGTTTCTACCCATGTTTCCTTCAGTTCACAGTTTTCTGAAAAAAAAAAAGGGCACACATCTTATTTGTTCTGTATATGCTACATAATCATGTGTCTCTCTTATATGACAGTCTTATAAACATGTTTTACAACTGTGTAATGGTTGCTTCTGTCAGTTTCATTGGCACTCGTGAGTTAGAAGACAGGAAAACTCTTTTGCACTAAAATTCTTGCACAGAACTTTTCTTTTTCCTTGTTCGGCCCTTTTCTCATCCTGTATTTGGTCCACCCCTAGCCCTGCTCTGTGCCCTACAGAGCTGATCCAAGCCTGGAATGTCTTTGAAACCAATGGAAACTCTGCAGGGGGGCAGGTGAAGCTGAGAGATGGGACTTTGTAATTCTTGCCTCTGCACCTTGCAGCATTTGTCGAAATTTTTTGACTAGAGATCCAAACACTTTGCTTTGAATTTTGTGAGCTCCTTAGATCTCTGCCACAGACATTCTTCTTAGAGTACATCCAGCCAGATAATGATCTCCTGAGACTCCCACCTGCTCCAGGTCCACATGTTCCTCAGTGGGACTTGTTGGGATGTGGTGTATGCTTGATCTTGAGTTCTAAAACTGAAGTTTCAGCTAAGACATGTCGAGGGCATCTAATTAGCATGAGCAGTGCACATCACCTTCCACATACACCACTTTCTTCTTCTACATAATTCCAATCTAAAGTTCACTCCTTTAAGAAGAACGTTTAATTGAAAACAGTGAGACTGGGCTGTCCAACATCACTCATCTTGGCCTATGTCTCCTACAGTTTATTTGCCCCTTCTAGCCCTCTCTGTTGTTGCCTCCAATCAGCTGAATATTTATTTCAAGTGATACTCTGTTTCGACAGCCATTAATAGATGACCTGTACAAGTAGTGAGTAAAAAGGTCTTCAGTGTCTCATGCAGAATCAGGAGCTGGGCCAGTCAAAACCAGGGTGAATTGGAGTGTCAAGAATTGCACGTTTCACTCTGGAAATAAGAGCAATACAAAAAATGAAGTTATGTCACCAAACAGAGGGCAATGATTTGGAGTGAGGCAATTCGGTTATTATCAATAAAAGCAGTGATAAATAACAGTTGGCCGTTTAGGGGTGAAAACAGGAAATTTGAGGCTAGAATCATGAGACTTAAGCATGGACTCTTGAAATAGGGCAGCAAGGGTGGTGCCTATTTGTTTTAATACTGGGGGAAGATACTGATGCCTTGTCCTTCTGCACCAGACACAGAGGTTAACCTCTGTTGATCCGGCCTCTGCTCTCCCTTATACAGTCAGTCTATGTGTAATTACTCTACACGTAAGACAGAAGTTAATAGAAATTGTTTTCTATCGATTCTTTTACTTCTCCTATACTAGCAACATTGTGAAGAAATATGCTGCACTTTGTATATATTTAAATGTTACTGGATATCTAAGATCTGGATCTGTCAAATCTTCAAATGCACAATCTCATCAGGTAGTGAGGTCCCCATCACTGAAGACAGGTGGACACTGGGTGGCCCATTGCCCTTTTTGCACCAGCTGCAAAGTCGAGCCAGATGCTTTCAGCTATCATTTCCGTGAATCAGTTCTGTATGAGATGTTATTACAGTCATTAAAACTGCCAGAGCACAAGGCTGATGTGAGAGGATTGTCTGAGCTCAGGGGTTTGAGACCAGCCTGGGCAATTTGGTGAGACCTCGTCTATATAATAAATCAAAAAATAAGCTGGAGGGCATGGTAGCACATACCTGTAGTTCCAGCTACTTGGAAGGCTGAGATGGAAGAATAACCTAAGCCTAATAGGTCAAGGTTGCGGTGGCTGAGAGCATGCACTGCACTCCAGCCTGGGTAACAGAGTGAGACTCCGACTCAAAAAAAAAAAAAAAAAAAAACGGTCAGAGCGGAATTGCTCTGCAATTCTACTAGTTCAACTAGTTGCTAATTAAGCGGCCTGTGTTGAACTGAAAGCATATATAAAATGAATGTCATGGCTCAGTGCTAGGGGGAAACAAACTCTAACACAGAATATAGCGGTGGTTAAGATCAGGCAAATTGAATTTCTAAACAAACACGATATTTTATTCAGAATATGTAAGAATTTTGTATTTGAACTTGGAAGGCTTCTTCTGTTTGCAATAAAGCAAAGCAGGGGCCGTTAATGCTGTTATACACACTAAATATATATACTAAAAAACAATCAGCGCAGAGTAGGTGTATGAATAATTGTGGGACTAACTTGGAAGGAATATGCAATACGAACAACACTAAAGCATTCACTTTCTGCTACTAATGTTTATATACATATTAGTCACTGGGTTTTGTTAATATGAATTTTTATCTCTTAGTTATTACTCAGATTCTAAGTCCATTCACATAAAATGACTTAATAGTGTAGGATTGTTGTAAGTTATTGCATTGTATACAAAGGACAAAAATTTACTCTAGAATTTCCAGGACAGGCTTTAATTCAAATGTATCTTATTCCATTAAAGATTAGAATAATGCCAAAGTGTTGATATACATGTTGATTTTTTTAGACTATCTCTAGGCACCATTAAAAGGAACAATATACTGTTATCAGGTCATATGTTGTAACAGAGGGTTTAGAAAATATGATTGTGAAATCAGTGATTGCATTGTATTGTCAAGAGAGGGAGAAAGAGGTAAATGCATAAACCTTCTTGGCATTGAAGGTAGGTTCCAGCCGGGCTTGGTGGCTCAGCCTGTAATCCCAGCACTTTGGGAGGCTGAGGTGAGTGGATTGCCTGAGCCCGCAGGTTCGAGACCCACCTGGGCAACTTGGCGAGATCTCATCTCTACATTAAATCAAAAATTAGCCAGGCGTGGTAGCGCGCGCCTGTAGTTCCAGCTACTTGGAAGGCTGAGGATCGTCGGAGCCCAGCAGGTCGAGGCTGCAGTGGCCAGGAGTGGCCACTGCACTCCAGACTGGGTGACAGAGTGAGACTCCAACTCAGAAAAAAAAAAAAAAAGAAAGTAGGTTCCCTAGGATGGGACTTTGAAAACGAAGACTTTAGAACTGGTCCTAATTTTAAAAAATACTCAGATATCGTTCAGCTAATTAGTGGCGACAGAAATAAAAACAGACAAAATGGTGTTATGCTGAGCTGACAGTGACGCACTCATTTTTCCTATAAGAATGTTACTACTTTCTATTAAAGGGCAAAGTTCAATCTTATATTCCCCTAGAAGCCTGAGGTCACAGATTCAGAGAAAAAAAAAATCTTAAACTCAAAATGTGTTGTTTTAATTCTCTCTCTTAATAACAATCAACACAGAAGATATTTGTCACCAAATGTGTGTGTGGTTTTTCCCATACACATGAAGCAAGCAGTCAATTATGTAATGGACCCCCAGCTGGGTATCCTTCAATTCAATTCTGATACTACCTGGAGATAGCATCACATCCCAAGTTTGACTCAGTTTCCAAGACTGTCCCCCACTTCTGATGCCAATTCCCCCTCCAGTTTGTTTGTAGCTGTGCTTCTGACTAACTGGCTCCAAATCGGGGAGCTCACAACCTCTTCCTTGGATTTGATGAATTTGTTAGAGCAGTTTACCGAACTCAGGGAAACACATGTACTGATTTATGATAAAGGATACAGGTGAAGAGATGCCTAGAATGCTATGTGGGAACAGATGTGCCACCCTCCAGGAACCTCCATGCTTTCAGATCTCCAGAATTTTCCCCAAACTGTGTCCTTCTGAGTTTCTATGGAAGCTCCATTGTGTAGGTGTGATTGATTAAACCATGGGCCATTGGTAATCGACTCAACCTTCAGCCCCTTTCCCCTCTGCAGAAGTTGGGGATTAGGGCTGAAATCCTCAACCTTTTAATCCTGCTTTGGTCTTTCTGGTGACCAGCCCCCAACCTAAAGCTACTGTGGGGTTGGCAGTCACCTGTCATCTCATTAGCATACAAAAGACACCACTTTAAAGTTTCTAAGTATTTTAGAAATTGTATGCCAGAAAACAGAGCCAAAGACCAAAACAATATTTCACAGCATTACAGATAGAGGAGGCTACTAGAGTGAATGGCTGTAAAATTTCTAAGGGGTGAGACAGTGAGCAGATTGAACCTGACAATGACATTTTAAGACAGAGATTGGGAGGATTTACCATCTTGCCTCCTTTCTCACCATGAATTCTAGAAAACAGTGTGAGAGGTATGGCAGAGAATAGCTTAACATTAAACTAGATGAGACTTTGACCTACATGAGTCATCTTGCTTAGGGTATGATGTCCCTGGAATCGGGAAGTTCTTATTTTTCTGTTCATTTAACTTGCATTTTAGTAATTGTCCGGGCAAGTACATATTACACATGAACTGCCAAAAAAAAAAAAAAAAATCACCCTGCTTGGTACTCTGGGAAGTAAAAAGGCACGTAATAGTTTGCTGAAATATAACTGTGTTCCAGAAACATTCTAAAGACTTATCTGTCTTCTCATTCCTAGGAAGCTAGGAACACTGAGAGGTTAGTACAATGTTGAACCCATTGTATAACTGAAAAATAAACTGAGATGTAAAATTGTTAGAACCCTAGTTTGTACTATTGTTAAAAAAAATTACCCTAGGTGCATAACCAATGAGTGAAAAAACTGTTTGGGGTATAGAGTCTGTGTGTTAATTAATACATCTTTCTTTCTTTCTGTTGTATAAGACATGCATGTATGTGTGTGTAATACAGTGTAATTTCAAATGGTTATCACCAGTATCCACAGGAATGATAGAATTTCCTAACTGTTGGCATTGTACAGTTGTATTACCATTAATCAATCAGGGCTAGGGACCAAAATGCTTATGACTACAAGATATGCATCCTTAATACATATTGACAGACAAGGAAGCTCTCTTCTGAGCTCTAATCTTATGTATGTAATTACTTACAGGACCAATCTGTTGCCTGCCTTACAGGAATCAGTTTCACCATATACCAAACCCACCATGTCCGGACCCACTCTTCTTCCTGTGACCCTGTCACACTGAACTGAAGTGCCATCCAAGCAGAAATCCTCAGGTGTCTTTGAATCACCCTTCTTATTCTCTGTCCAATCAATAAACGTTCTTGCCAATTCTATTTTCTAATTATTCACAAATACCCTGTGGCAAGTGTGTTTTCCAGGGAGTAGAGGTGAGATTAGTGCAAGCAGTTTATTCAGGGGTAACGCCTGTGAAAAATAGAAGGGGAAAAACACAGCACTGCACCAGAAGATCCTTGAGATCATGTTACAGACCTGACATCCAAGAGAGGAAAGGGAGGAGAAAAGAGGATTGGGTAGGGAACTTTAAACAATGAGGCGGATCTCACAAAGTCTAAGTCAGCGCAGTAGGAAACTCAGGGCTCAGGATTGGCCACTAGAGGGGTTCCAAGTTGAAAAATAATGGTCACATCATAGTGTTGGCAGCCATACTCAGTCATTGACTTGGGGCTACTTGGAATGAGTGGGATTCAACTCAAACGCAACAGCAGATCCCAAAGACGTTGTAACTAGAGAAAGCTGGCTAGCTGTATTTTTTTGTGATTGAACATTAAGTTCTTTCTTGAAGGCAAACCCCTCTCTGGCTGCCACATGCCCCTTCTTATCACTCCTGCTGTTACCTATTTGATTCAGAGCCTCACAGTTTTCACTCAGATTACCACAATGTTATGCTAACTGGTTCTCTTGACTCCATTCTTGCTTGTCTCAAACAAATTCTGTTCTAAAGGACAATGGTAGAAAGCTAATTATCTTCTTAAAATAGATCAGATAAGGATACTCTTACAACATAACATGTAAAGTCTTTCTTTGTTGCGTACATGCTTGGCTTTACCTATGTTCCCCTCACCACCAACTGCAAGAAGTTGTTCCAACATTATCTCTTTCCAAGAAATGTCCTCTGATATCTTTGTTGGGATCTCTGTTTTTTGCCTCACTTTTTTCTTCCCCCAATAGACTGTAGGATCTTCTAAGGCAGAAATCACATCTTTCATCTGAGTAATCCTATACTGAGCTCACTGCCTAGTACACAGTACTTCTATATTTGTATATTGAACAAATTAAATAATATGGATGAATGTGATATTTAATTGAAGATTAAGTCTCAAGAGAATCTACTTACTCTGTAATTTTAGGCTTGTAGTTGAAAAAAGAGAATTATGAATCTACCCCATAATCAATAATTGCAATGACAACACAGCATTAAATAAAGATAAAATATGTTTGCTTATATTTAAGGGAGATAACGTATTTAGGAATTTAAAAATCTTATGCTTAATTGTCCATGCTTCTGAGTTTATATGATAATTCACTTAGGCTTAACCTATAACTGCTGTACAATTTTATTTTTGTGACCTAAACTGTAAACATCATGCCTGAGAGAAAAATTTAACAGCATCAGATTTCTAAAGTAACGACATACGTCATATAATAAAATAACAATTCTATTTTGTTTAAAAACTCTTTATTAAGCAGAGAGCAAATTTAAGATTTCCTTTTCCTGTACTATTTCTATATATAAACTTATATTTGCATATGTTCTCACCTATAAGATATAAAACATTCTTGATTTTTTTCCAAAAATTTGGAAAATAAAATCTTTTCTTCTTCCTGCTTTCCTTTTTTCTTTTGCTTTCTGCTTTTGGAAAAGAGCTCTTCCTACAGAAAGAGAATTCGATTCACAGGTTGATATCTGCATTGACATTACCATTTTTACTTGATTAATGATTTATGCAAGAGTCCTGGGATCTTAGGGAAATACTGGATAGAAACATATAAGAGAAAATAAATGAGAAGGGCTGAGACTTGGGTGCCACGAGACTTGGGGTACAATCTTTCGAGTACCTAAGAATATTACTGGCAGGTCTGTGGAGAAACGGAATTACTGTATAGAGAACAGCCATGGAGTAAGACAAAATGTTAGAGAAAGTTTTGGGGGAAATCACAATTCCTCCCACGTCCTCTCCCTGGTCTATTGACAGCCTTCTAGCCTTGGAAGTAGCATGTTGCAAATATTGCTTCTTTGGGAGCCCTCCTGCTCTGAGATTTTCTATCCAAAGCTCACTGCTACATTCTCTTACTCTTTTTCCTGCAACCAGCATTCTTACATTCAGCTGTTGACTTAGACCTTACAGCCCTTTCTGATTTTTTTCTGGTTTCCTACTAAGTAGCTCTGACATTTGGCTGCCGTGCAGATTTGTTGCAATCCTGTTCATTCAATCAAGATTTATGAGCATCTATTAAATGTCTAGATCTGCTTGGATACAAAGATAAATACGCTGTATTCCTTCCCCTCAAAAAGATCACAACCTAGAACCAAATATAAAACGCATGCTTTAGAAGAACACATTCAAATAACGGGCACATTTTAAGAGAGTTTATTGCCAAGAGTGCATTTTAGATGACATTAAATTTCATTAAGAATCTCTCATACTAAATTCCAATACATATGGAGAAAATTAAATTCATACAGATGCAAATATATTTTTACTCCTAGAAACAGTTTGTTTGTTTTTTTGAGTCAAGTTCTCACTCTGTCATCCAGACTGGACCTCCTGGGCTCAGGCGATTCTTCTGCTGCAGCATCCAGGGTAGTTGGAACTACAGGTGCATGACACCACACCTATTTTTTGTTTTGGTTTGTCTGTTTTGCAGAGATGAGGTTTCACTGTGATGCCAGGCTGTTCTTGAACTCCTGGGCTCAAGCAATCCACCCACCTCAGCCTCCCAAAGTGGTGGGATTACAGATGTGAGCCACTGCACCCAGCCAAAACATAGTTTCAAAGTTCATAATATGCCCCTCTTGGCATAACAGCGACAGAGAGGTAGAGAGGTAAAAGGAGTGTGCATTAAATATCTCCTTTATGTAAACAAGAAAAGACCAAGTAAACAATATAGTTGCCCCTGTGTATGTCTTAGAAAAAAACTTTTATTTTGATGTTTGACTACACTGTAGCAAGTTTGATATCCAACAAAGCTTAGTAAAACAAGATTTTTACCTGAAATGGATTTCAAACTAATTTGCCTATTATGCCATGTCTAATATAGCATGTCCTTCTCTTGCATGTAATACAATAAGACAGGCCGATTTTCACAGAAGTGAAGTAATATGCTTATATTTTGTAATACTCTTTGTGATAAGGACTACTAATTTGTTTTTGATATAAAATTGGTACTCTCTCAATGACATAAGATGCACATGACTGAAATTATAACACTGAAAACAAGCATTTGGGTTAATCATAAGTGATGGGATAGTTTAATATGGTATAGAATTGTTCTAGGTTTCTTATACTCTAACATCAGAAATAGCATCACCAGCTGGGCTTGGTGGCTCAGCCTGTAATCCCGCGCCTTGGGAGGCTGAGGCGAGTGGATTGCCTGAGCCCGTGGGATCGAGATCCGCCTGGGCAACTTGGCGAGACCTTATCTATACAATAATTCAAAAAGTTAGCTGAGCGTGGTAGCGCGCGCCTGTAGTTCCAACTACTTGGAAGGCTGAGATGGAAGGATAGCCGGAGCCCAGCAGGTTGAGACTGGGCGATAGAGTGAGACTCAAACTCAAACTCAAACTCAAAAAAAAAAAAATAGCATCACCATTTGTGTCACAGAGATGTAGAGATGTAGTTACTTGTTAGGGTAAGGGGAGTTAAAATTATACATGCTGTGAATATTTGGAGATATACATGTATTTGAGTCCAGTTCTCTGTTGCCCAGGCTAAAGTGCAGCGGTATGGTCGTGGCTCACAGCAGCCTTGACTTCCTGGGCTCAGTCGATCCTACTGCTTTTGTTTACTGAGTAGCTAGAACTATAGGAGTGTGTCACTATGCCCAGGTAATTTTTTGTTTGTTTTTGTTTTTATAGAGATGAGGTCTCGCTATGTTGCTTAGCCTGGTCTTGAACACCTGGGTTCAAGCAATCCTTTCATCTTGGCCTCCCAAAGTGCTAGGATTACAGGTATGAGCCACTGTGGCTGGCCAATTTCATAACTTCTTAGTAGAATGAATGATAGCACACCATCACATCAGAAAAACTGAATAGCACCACCTGAAGCAGGTCAGTGCAGTGGCTTCGAGGCATACACAGCCGTTCTGAATGTGAGATTTAACTACTCTATCTTATAAATTAAAGGTCAGAGTTATTAAATAATAATCTGTAGTAAGCAGTGCTGGATAATATGAAGATAACATAAACATTACACTGGGCTTCTAGAATTGTGTAACAAATAGGTAAAGACATGTTACCAGTTTTTGTTTTCAAAGGTTACACATTTCTTTCTAGTTGCTTGTTTTTACTCGCCTGTGGGCTTGGGTTGCCTTGTTGGGTGATAGTTTCTGTCTTAATAGGAAGCATATCCGAAGTGCTTTTCGAGTGAGATTCTTATTTTGGTTTCATGGTCACCCAATGGACTTCTGGATGCTGATATGTGCATGAACTCAGCTGTCTTTAGCTATGCCCTTGCAGCTGTTAATTGTGATTTCTAACTCCTGTTGTATCCAACAGGGTCTCTCATAAACGACTTTATCATGGTTTCTGATAATAATGTGCTGCTTATCTGTTGTGATGTCTATTGTTGTGGCTTCCTTCCAATTTGGTCTTGAGGTTGGTCACTCTGTTGAGACTGGCCTTAAGCCAAGATAGTTGCTCTCTAAGAGAGCCCTGGGTAGGTTTGGTGTGTCAGTGAGGTGAGGATGTAAAACCAAAATGCATGAAATAGAAGACGTGCATTACTTACAGATTCCAGAGAGGTTAGAGTGTCAATGATGGGAAGTCTGGAAGCAGCAGGCAGCTCCAACAGTGGGCATAGAGTGAGAGAGAAGACATGTGGACTATGCTTTCATTATGGTCCACGGGCATCAACCCTTAGCTTTCCCAAGGGCTTGTGAATTGGATAGAGTAAGAAAACACATGCAAAGAAGGAGTATATTGACACGGCTCTGGTGTTGACCGTCTGATTTTATCATGGTCAGCAGCTGTGGGGTATGCTAGGTTTTGAGTTGGTGAGATGAAAAATAAGTGGAAAGTTTGGCAAACATCCACATGGAGGGAGAGTTTTAATCAGGCCAAAGATGACAGGGTGTGACTGGCTTTCAAACAACTTATCTCAGGCACATAAAATGGATGCCAAAACAGCAACTCTATTAAACCGTTATCCTTGCTTGCGGACATAATAAGCATTAGAAATATTAATTTACCAAATAACTCCAGATTCCTTTCAGGCTAAGAACGCTTTATGTTGAAACAAGCAAACAGACAAAGCAAAAACCTCAATCGTCTTCTTTAGAAGTGGAAGTTTGAGGCTTATGGAGCATGATTGAAAGGTGACTGGGGCATGTGCTGACACATATACCTGTTTAATAAGTGATCAGGGTATTTTAGTCAGGCATAAATAGGAAGAAAATAGAGGAAAGCAGTCAGTGTATCAAAGAGAAGATCTGTGGAGACAGGTGGTCAGAGAGAAATTCCAAGGGTCAGGATTGCCACGTAAATTTTAAGCATAAAGGTAGTCTAATCTTCCGTTGTAAATTGTTTAAGTTATTCTAATATATTTTATTTATCTTTTTTGAGTTGGAGTTTCATTCTGTCACCCAGGCTGGAGTGTAGCGACACGGTCACAGCTCACTGCAGCCTCACCCTCCTGGGTTCAGATGATCCTTCTGCCTCAGCCTCCTGAGTAGCTAGGACTATCGGACCACATCACCACACCCTCTAATTTTTTTTTTTTTTTGGTGGAGAGGAGGTCATGCTATGTTGCCCAGGCTGGTCTCAAACTCCTGGGTTCAAGAGATCCTCTGGCCCCAGCCTTCCAGTGTGCTGGGATTACATGCATGAGCCACTGCACCCAGCCAAGTCATTCTAATATAAAAGCTCCAACATCCCCAAATATCTATCTACATACATGTGTTATTCATAAAGCATGGGGTCAATCATATTTTAGAGAATAAAGAATGTAAGTAGTATTCAGAATGAGCATTGAGTAGGGCTTCCAAGGGACAGCAGCCATGGCATGGTGGGATGGTGAAGGAATCCAAAAGCCAAAGTAATTGAGTAGAAACAAATTTATAGACAGATGATTAGGGACACATGTTTGACTCCCAGTGGTGTGCTGGCCTGTGAATGTTGCTTATTAAATTTTCAGGAATTTTTTAGGTCTCTTATAAAACACAATTATTATTAAAAATTAAATCATATAAGCACAATTAAATAAATTGTATTGAAACAGAAGCAAGAAATACTCAAAATGATCTTGCGACATTTTCCCGCTGTCTATACTCTTAAGGTTACTAATGCCTAATGTGTGTATATGGTGGAGGGGGGCCCAAAAAAACCCCGAATTTATTTATTAAAAAATGTGTATTTATCCTTGCGTGTTTATGTTTTATTTTATCTTATTTTTTTTGAGTTGGAGTCTCACTCTGTGGCCCAGACTGGAGTGCAGTGGCCGCTCCCGGCCACTGCAGCCTTGACCTGCTGGGCTCCGGCGATCCTTCCGCCTCAGCCTTCCGAGTAGCCGGAACTACAGGCGTGCGCTGCCACGCCCGGCTGATTTTTTGATTTATTGTAGAGGTGAGGTCTCGCTGCCCAGGCGGGTCCCGAAGCCGCGGGCTCAGGCAATCCACTCACCTCAGCCTCCCAAAGGCGCGGGATTACAGGCTGAGCCACTGAGCCCGGCTATTCTTGCATGTTTAAACTTCAGTCACCTTCAAAGTACTATCCATTGGATGTAATACACCTATTGATGTGCTTTTCTCACTGGTCAAAACAGTTTTTGAAGTCGTCAATCTGCATGCCTTTTAGTGCTTCTGTCTTTTGTTTTTCCACCTCTTCCATATCAGCAAGACATTTCCCTTTACGACATTTTTCTTCCCCTGCCCCTCCATCAATGTTGGTCTGCTATGCTTCTCACAGTCAGAACGTTTTTCTTCCTGGGACACACACACAAAAAGTCACTCAGGGAGTGATTGGGTGAACAAGGTGGGTGGGGCACAAGGTTCAAGCCATTTTTAATAAAAACTGGTGAACACTCAGAGCAGTGTGGGCTGGTGCTTTAGTAAATCACCCGTCATGAAATGGGCAATTGCGTTGAATGAATCTCCCCCCAAAATTCACTGAAGCCAAATGCAACCTCTCACAACAATGGTAGCTAGTACACTAAAGCCTGTGAGTTCCCAGAACACTTACCTAGCAGGGGAAAACTGTACTACAAGGGGCCGGCTTTCTGATGTCAGTAGCGGGATACAGCTGGGGTGGAGTGGGGAAGAACAGAACATCAGTAAGGGTACCTGAGCTCAAACCAGGCAAAGTGGGGACCAAAGGGAGCCCAAACTTTACCTGTATGATGACCACTTGTATACCTAAGCCTGAACTGTACTCCACATCTTTAAAATAAGATATATACTAAAATCAAAGAAATATTTATGTATATAATTCTGTTTTTTTTTTTTTGGAGGGCGGTCCCCCTTGTACAATCTCTTTCCTACTCCAGATTAAGGGGATGGTGTTTGGTGGCTTGAAATTCACCACAGTGGAAGTATTTACACCATGGGCATTGACAAACACTACAAATCTTGCTTTTTGCTTGTGGAGAGCCAGGTTGTTAAATATTTACTAGGAACCACTGTTCACTTTCTAGTTCATGCACACAAATCTTGAGATGAGGAAGTAGATTAGGGGGCTTAGTGTTTGTTTAGGGAAAATAAAAAACTCAAGGGTCTAGATGGCATCTGATGAGAGCTATGTTACACGTGGGGTTCATGATTTCACTCTGCACTTCCTTCCGAGGTTCCTGAATGATGATGCAGAGCTTAATATGTGTGCTGCCAGTGCCCCATAAATCCAAGCCTAACAGTTTCACTTCTAGTATAACATCTTATTTCCAATCTTTACTTCTATTTCAGACACAGAAGT
Source organism: Cephalopachus bancanus (assembly GCA_027257055.1). Classification (NCBI taxonomy): domain Eukaryota; kingdom Metazoa; phylum Chordata; class Mammalia; order Primates; family Tarsiidae; genus Cephalopachus; species Cephalopachus bancanus. The sequence continues at coordinate 7,140,770 of JAPVLO010000027.1, forward strand.
GACATAGATATTTTTATCCCCTCCTGAGTCTATTCAGTAATGTTGAGATAAACTGTATTTCTGACAAAGAAGATGATAAATCTCTATAATCACATTTTTTTGGATATTTGAAAAAAAACCTTTTTATTGGATTTTTAAAAAATCACTTTCTGGCTTGATATTATGTTCCTAACTTCATGCTTATTAATTTAGATCTTCTTTGACTATGTTGGCCAGTTACGATAATAAAAGAGCACCTAGCAAACGTTTCATTATTGGAGTAATTGTGTACCTACTTACATTATTTCTTCATCTTCTAAGCCCCTGGTTTCTCACAGCTGAAGTCACTGACTTGCAAGTTTCCGCCTGCCTTGTTTTCTGACCTTTAATGGAATCAGGGAAGCAGTTCCAGCCTCCTTCTATAATGAGATGACGCAATGAGTAATTCTCATGGTTTGTCAAACAATGATGTGGTGTAGCATGGGTGGGGGGTGAACTCTAAACCCAGATTGCTTGGATTTCTTCCAATCCTTGTCCCGTCACTTGATAGCTAGATGCACTTGGGCAACACCCTCAGCCTTTGTTTCCTTATTTGTAAAACGTGAATAATGATGGTATCTACTTCACAGGTGGATACATTTTCTGTGGCCGTCATAACAAAGGACAACAAACTTGTGGCTTAAAACAACAGAAATGTATTCTCAGTTTTGGCGGCCAGAAGTCCAAAATCTGGGGACCAGCAGGGACACACTCCCTCTAGAGGCTCTAGGAGGCTCTAGGAGAAATTCCCTTCCATTCATTGCCTCTTCCATCTTCTGGTGGTTGTTGGCATTCCTTGGTTTATGGCTGTATCACTCCAATCTCTGCCTCTGTGGTTACATTGCTCAATTCTCTTCCATCAGCCTCCTCTGTGTGTCCCCCAAAAGGAATTTGCCAATGGATTTAGGATCCATGATCCCCAAATCTTTAATAATATCTGCAAAGACCTTTTTGTTTTTTTCCCCAAATAGGCTAACACAAACAGGTTCTGGGGGTTAGAACGTGATATATGTCTTTGGGAGTCACCATTCAACCCACTACAATGGAGATGTAAGAGTTCAATGAGTGAATACGGGTAAAATAGAGCAGAGACTTGCATAAAATAAGTGATTATAAAATATTTCCTTTCTTCTTCTTAAGAGCTATGCACGATTTAATGATCTACTTGCCTCTGCTTTCTCCTCTGCTTTCTACTTTTGTTCTTGTTTTTCTTTTCACCTATTTTCATTAGGGCTATCATATCAAGTTTCCAAATTTTGTCCCAGGTCTCAGGATTCAGTTTCCACGGGGGTCTTCCATTGTTTCCCAACCAAAGGTAACCTCAATTTTAAGGTTGGGGTTTCTGGAGCAGAATTCTTCAACTTGTACCACTTGAGTTCCAATGAGCATTGCTCCTTGTCTCTGTCTCAGGATATCTCTCTGCCTGAGAGTGAATATCTATGTCCTGTATCTTGGCTCTCTTGCTTTTCTAGTCCGCTTTCCAGATCCTGGAAAACTACCCCCGGCCTCCAATCGCGTGAACCATATACTTCAGGATGCCTCCAGCATTGATCATGATCTGAAATAATGGCATACTTTCCATTCTGCACATTCTGGGCCTGGGTCTTTGCCACAATCAAGCTTCTGAGGCCTCTGCTAACCTGCTTTATCAGAGACAACAGGAGTAATCATGATCTGAGACAATCATACTCCACACATGATGTACTTTGCCCTTCTGACCTCTCTGCTGTCAATTCCAAAAGATGGATCAGCTAATTTAGTGCCTGACTTATCCTAGTAGGTACACCAGGGAAACTCTGGCTTCTTTGCCCATTTTGTATATAGGGACATAAGACTGAGTGGCCCTGGACAATCTTGAGATACATTGGGTTGTGCAGCTAGACTAGTTCACACACAGATGAACATTGTGAATAGAATGCTTCAGTATTTTCTTAACATTTTGGGGAGTTGTTATTGATACATGTGAAAGAAGAAAAAGTGGTCTGTAACTGAGATCATTCGAATCTACAGTTACTCAAAGAATCATGCATGGATTAAATTGGTGACCATGCCAATTTCAGAGGCAAGTTGAATCTGACAGCTACTAAATTCAAATAATAAAAAGAGCCCTCCCTCCAATAAAGCTTTAGCACAGATTTCTCTTTTTCAAAGACATGGAAAATAAATTCATTGTTGCAAACCAGAATTGTCCTTGTCCTAGCATTGCACAAGCTATGCACTATTTAATGATCTGAAAAGTACCCTGCCATGTTTACAGTTTCACGCATTCACTAATTTTGATTTTACACACCAAGAATTCACTGTGGATGAGTTCTGACATTTCAGGAGATTATCTAGATACCTTACCTGGCATTTATTTTGCTTAAAAAAAAAAAACCCAAAAAACTGGAGATCAAATCTCCTCTAGGGATCATTCCCTGCTTTACAGAAATGACTTTACCTTAAAACAAAAGTACATTACCCAATGACTGTAATGTACTGAGAGGGATTGTAGTAACAAGAAAAAACCTGGTAACGTTAGCACAGTATAATGCCATATTGCACAATATTTCCAAGTTTAGTCGTATTATACTAGATTGAACTTTTCAGTTTATTGATTTTCTGTACGTTCTTGTTAAGATGGTGTAATAGCTGTTCAGAAAAGTTCCAAATTGAAAATCTCAAGCCAGGACAGTAACTTTTATAGTTCTACTAATTAAATGTCCTTTCACTGGGAGGCAGATTCCTCCTTTCTGTATTAATTCTCTGGTCGTCTAGGAAGTTAATGCAACCTGTTTAATGAACAGAGAGGTGTGATTCACTTCCTACATTCTGGAAGACAGCTTCAAAAGGAGTCTTCAACTTACCCTGACATGATATCAGCAGGATATTAGCTTTCTGTAAACAGTGATCAAATCCTCAGAATTCTGCCAGGACTTCAGAAATTACCATGGAGTGTTCATCTTCTCTTTCCAAAGTCATATGCTAGTCATGATATTCCTACTGCTTTTATGTTTATAGGGCCAACATTCTCTTAGCAACCGAGATTTGAAATAATCATAGACCCGATTCTTTGCCATTATAACTTTTAGGATATGGTTCAGCTTAGAGTAACTCAAAATCCAAAATAATAGTAGCTAAAAACTATTGAAGTTCATTTGTCTCTCATATTCTTGATGTGGTGTTAGTAGTCCAAAGTTTTTTTGATATTTTTCTCTCTCCACCATCTTCAGCTTGTGGCTTTTACTTCATGGTCTCGGTTAACTACTCATGTTCCAGCCATGAAGTCTGCATTCCTTGGAAAAGAAAGGGGCAAGGAAAGACATGTTCTGTCCCTTTAAAGATACTTGGTGGAAGGCACATTGGACACATATGCCAACTCTCCTTGGCAGGAACTTGTTTATGAAAGCATTCTTTGGGGAGTTGGGAATTGTAGCCTATTTCTAGCAACTGTTTATTCTTATCCTTTACTTAGATCACTTAAAATTTTTATTCTTAAAAGTTGTGTTTGTTATTTTTGCAATGTAAAAATAAGGAAGTTATGCTGTAAACAACACAATAATTATAACATATAAAAATAGAAACTGAATTTTTTTCTAAAATTCTTCTCCATAAAGAAGCATTGGCAATAGTTTATAGTCTATATTTTCAATTTAATATCTATGTAATATATTTTATTATATATAATGTATTTATTAATGTAACAACATATTTTGAATTTCTTTTTATGTCAGGATATCTGTATCTATGACCTTTTTTTTTAAGGTTATAAAGTGTTTCATTGTAGGGGTATACCATAACTTCTTTAATGACACAGCATTCATTAATAGATTGGTTCTTTCCAATTCTGTTAAAGCACAATCACATTAACCATGCAGGTACAGATATTGTTTTGGTATTTGTTAGTTCCATGAAAGGTCTGTAATTTTACCTTATTTACAAGCCGACAAGTAAGCCTGACACAGTTTCATTGATGCTTGCGGAAGACCCCAATTCCTGCAACTGACACAAAGGATTTTATCATTTACAGTAGAAGAGACAGCCAGAATTTTTGTTCTCATAAGTTACCCTTTCTTTTGATATCATTTCAATTGCAGAGCCAGGCAGACTCTGCTCATATAGTATGTTTGTGTCAGAGTTGAGGAACCCCCAAGTTTAGAAAACCCCAATCTTTCAAGAGGGTAAAAGCAAGACTTCCCTATCTTTTCCCCAGAGGGAGACATCTTTATTTTATTGGTCAGCAAAGGAACATGCCTTCTGTCCTGGAGAGACAATTTTTCTACCTTCAGTACTTAAATATCCTTGAAAAGATAGTCTGCAGCAAAAGCTGTCAGTATCTCTGTTTACAAGATGTGCAGTAGTGCAGAGACCCATGGATAACTGTCTCCTAACAGTATGTACTTCTCTACACAATTCAGTGCCTGTCTCATTGTTACTTTTCTGTAGACAGTCTTTGTCCTGTTGTACTCCCTAAAAGTCCTGGTCTTCTGATTAACACCAACGACATCACGAACCAGGTTTAGAGACCAGAGTTCTGGGAAGCCTTCATTTGAGAACCAGTTTACAGTTCTCTGGACTAAGTCATGTTACATCCAAAATGTGTATCAGAAAAACAACTACCTACTCAACCAACCAGTCAACCAACCAACCAACCAACCAACCAACCAACCAACCAACCAGCCAACCAAACAACTCAACCATCTACTCAACCAAGCAACCAAGCAATCAAGCAACCAACTACTCAACCAGCAACTCAACCAACCAACCAACCAATCAACCAACTACTCAACCAACTACTCAACCAAGCAACCAAGCAACCAAGCAACCAAGCAACCAAGCAACCAACCAACCAACCAACCAACCAATAACAAAAACTCAGAATGAAAACAACTTTCCTTACACAGGCCTTCTATCCCTCATCACATGCTTACTGAATATCTTCCCTGTGTTTACTTTGTGGTTGGTGCCATATTGATATAGTGTTATCCAATCTTGGTATCAACACAGGGTTGGAGAAAAAAATTAAAACATACCATTTTTTTTTGAGGCTTAGTTATACTTCATGAAGTATTTCAGATTTGCAGAACATGAAAACATGAACTTATGAAATATATTCCTAGACTAATTTAAACTTATCATCATTACAATCATTATAGAGACGTATTTTTTAGTTTGTTTTGTTCTCTTAATGTGGCTGATAATGAAAGCCACCTATAAAATTGTTCCTGGGATTCCTTAACTAATGAAGATTCAAACTTTTCTTTATTTGGTCAAAATATTCAAATAACAAACAGACTTTTTGTGTCCACACACTCATTTTTAAATTCTCAAACTTGCTGAATTTTTCCTTCTATAGGACTTCAGGTTTCTACAACTAAGTCATCTATTTATATCAGCTCATCCTTCTATAGAACTCATGTATAGTAGATGTTTTGTTTCATAGAATTACTGAGAAGTATCTTTTGTCTTTCTTATATGATCATATCAATGGCAATGTCATAGGATTTACTGCCTATCTGAGGTTTATTGGGTTCTTCTAAAGCATCTGTTTTCAAAGTGTGATCACTGGACCAGTAGCAAAAATATCCCCTGGGAACTTGTTTGAAATGCAATTTCTGGATTCACAGATTGAGCAATTCTAGGGGTGGGGCTCCAATAATCTGAGTTGTAACAAGCCCTTCAGGTGCTTTGAAGCACACTAACCTTTGAGAACGAGTCTCTAAATCAGAGGATTTCACACTTGTTCATACATTGGGATTACCTAAGGAACTTAAAAAAAAATGATGCCTGGGTCTTCACCCAGAAATTCTGAATTAATTAGTCTCAGGTGAGTTCAGAGAATTGGGGATTTTACTAGCTCCCTAGGCGATATAAAGTGCAGTCAAGGTTGAGTACCACTGCTCCAAATCATTTATAACTTCACATTATATTTGCCAACTCCAGGTTCTTTGAGTTTTTTTTCCCCTCCCTAAGGAGCTATGCCATATGAGTACATAGCAAGGCTACAGTAAATTAAATATTGCCTTGTTGTGAGTGGATTTAGATATTAAATGAAATGTGACACTGCATCTTATCATTTCCTTTGGTTTTGTTTATCATACATCATGAGACTTTGAACTTGTGGCTGAATTAATTTAATGCAATGTTTCCTTTTGAATCTGTTGGATTTGTGTGCATCAGGGTGACACGCTGAACGAACATCTAAATGCTCTTCCTGTGATCTTTGGGAAAAGCGCCCGAGTAGAAAGAGTGTCCACGGTACATTAACCATGTAAAGTGAGTTTAATCAGACGGAATTGATTTGTTTAAGTTACACTTACATGTACAAAAAGAAATGTTCTGGCCTAAATAAATTCAGTATTAAAATTGCCTTCACACTCCATACCTAACCAATTTCATCACCATATATGCTACCAGTTAGATGCTACTTGGGGAAGAAAATGTGGTCCTTCAGCTAGCAAATGAAGAAAGAAAGTGATCAGTAACTTCCTTCATGGTTTCAGTGGGAAGGAATATGTTAAGAATCTTTGCCAACATGGATTAGAAGCACTCCCACCCATTTTATAATAGACAATGAGTCGCTTTCTTCACACTCAACCAAGTGTTTAAATCTTGTCTTTGTCAAACAAGCATCAGCCAGTGACATACTTCATTATGTCTTCAATCTCTTTTTATATATGGAGGTAGCTTGGTGGTAACCATCCTTTGTGGGTTAGCCTTGATTGTGAGAGAGGCTCTTTTGAAACTGGGCTTTCTAGTTTTGGGGGATGAGAAATTTCTAGAATATTAGTAGCCAGTTGAAGCGCTTAACCATCAAAGCCTAGATGGACATAATAACCATCACATGGAGCAAAGCCAGAATGGCCTCTCAGGTCTTGACTCACAAAGATCTGTGGTGATTGCTATCTAACTATGGTATTCCAAGGTGTGAGATCAGTGGGCCAGGAACAAGGGTACAACTCAATTTTATTTTATTTTATTTTACATATTTTTTGAGTTGGAGTCTTACTCTGTCACCCAGGCTGGAGTGCAGTGGCATGCTCATGGCCACCGCAGCCTCGACCTACTGGGCTCAGGTGATCCTTCTGCCTTAGCCTTCCAAGTAGCTGGGACTACAGTGGTGCACCACCACACCCAGCTAAATTTTGGATTTACTGTAGAGATGAGGTTTCGCTAAGTTCGCGACGGGCTGGTCTCAAACCCGTGGGCTCAGGCAATCCTCACACCTCTGCCTCCTAAGTGCTGGGATTATAGGCATGAGCCACCGTGCCCAGCTAGGACTTGATTTTATAATAGTAACAAGAAACCAAGAGCAAGGAAGCAACAGGCAGATATCAACTGTTCAAATTTGAAAATCATGATCTCTTCCTTTAGTCCAGAGCTGAGCGAATTCTCAGACCCAAAGTCCATCTGTTGAAAGAAAAGCAGAGGTCCCAAAACAAGGGCCCTGAAATGTCATGGAAAGTATATGAAGCTCAATTGTACTTTCCTTGTCCTTCCCTAAGGCCTTTTAACAGACTATACTAGGGAGAGTTGTGAAAGCAGATTATAAATTCTCCTGCCTTGTTTATAGAACCTGATAGATGCACAGGTCCTATACGTATACATAGATATGCTAGTGAATCTGTGTCAACTTGTCTAGGTTATGCCTTCCAGTTGTTTGGTCAAACACTAGTGTAAGCGTTGTAAGTGTTGCTCTGAAGGTATTTTTTTGTACTAAATCAACACATTTATAGCCTGTTGGCTTTGAATAAAATAGATTAATCTTTATAGTATGAATGGGTCTCATCTTGTCAACTGAAGGCCTTGGGTGCAAAAACTGAGGTTTCCCTGAAGAAGAAGAAATTCTGCCTCAATGCTGAAACATAGAAAATCTTCTTGAATTTCCAGGCAACTTCTCTATGCATTTTGACTTGCCAGCCCCCACAACTGTGTGAGCTGATTCATTAAAATCTATCATTTAACTATATCTATATCTATCTATCTATCTATCTATCTATCTATCTATCTATCTATCTTCTATCTTTCATCCTTCTATGTATCCATTTGTTTTTATCTATCAATCTATCAGTCTATTCATTGATCCATCTCTATATCATTTGCCATTCATCCATTATCCATCTATCCATTTATTTCATCTAATCTATCTATCATCTATCTCTATATCATCGTCATCACCTATCATCTATCCATCTTTCATTCATCTATCTATTTCATCTAATCATCTATCATCTATCTATCCATCTATCTTCTTCATCATCATTATCCTCTATCCATCTATTTATTTATTCTATCATCCATCTATCCATCCATCCACCCATCCATCCACCCATCCATCCATCCATCCATCCACCCACCCATCCACCCATCCATTCATCCATCCATCCATCCATCCATCCATCCATCCATCCATCCATCCATCCTGTTAATCTGTTGGTTCTGGACAATTCTGGCTAATACTGTAGATAAATATGTAGATAAGAGAGTGGTGTTAGAGAACTACAGAATTCTGAAACTAGGTCATATTTCAAAGGCAGCTACTGGCAAGATGTTAGCCCCATTAGATAATGTTGGTCAGAAAACATCAATAGATGATGCCACCTGAGCTGTTCATCAGGAACTGGCATTGGCATGACCCTAAGTCATAAGGTCAAGTGGACACAATGGTGATTCACTATACAGTGGAAATGGTTCATTCAGAATTGGTCCCAAGTAGGTCTTGAGACTATATGTAAGTTATGAGAACAAGTGACTCAGACTCCACATCATTTACCTATGTCACTCCAATGACTTACTTAAGTGTACATCATTACAAGCTGATGGGTAGGTCAGCTTGTCTGTTAATGCAAGACAATAAAGACCCACTATTGCACTAAAGGTCTATTGGGAGTATCTCTGATAAATAGTGATTCAGGGGGAATTTTCTCAGTAGCAGTGCTTTGAGTACATTCGATCATGTACTTTGTTTGGAGAGATAAGTCATATGAGGAGAGATGAGAGACAAGGAGTGGTATGTGAATGGACCTGTGAGAATGGACACAAAGTGTGCAGTGTATCACATGTCAGTGCCTACCAAAGAACATTCATTCTAGACAAGAGACTGAAAGTCAGGTGGACAGGATATCTTATTCTTAGCAGATGTTAGTCAGTTTCTGTTTTGACTCGCCCTGTGTTTGCTCATGAACAAAAGAGTCATGCTGACAAAATAAAAAAATTATTATTACATAAGTATACACAATAATGTTTTACGTATTATATAAAAATATAAAATGAAATTACATAAATAAAAAAGTAATAAGAATGTCTTTACAAAATATAGAACTTATTTCACTCCATTTTGAAATATAATGAAGTGGAATTGAGAGGTTACCTTGTTCACTATGTAGAAAAATCTAACTGTCAGTCATCCTGGTGAGCAAGAAGCTATGACCCTTAGTATGTGTATATCCTACTTTTTACTAATACCGATGCTCAAAAGTTAAAAAAATTTCATCCAACCTTAAATCTTAGACTCTTTCTAAATTCTTCCTGCTATGAGCTACACTAACTTAACAATTGGTTAGTATTTTATTTTCACTCTGAATTTGTTTGTGCACTGCTATTAAACTATCTTTTGCTGTCTTCAGTAAATCATCTTAATTATTAAGCAAAAATGAAAAGACAGTAGATTTTGTTCTGGGATTCTAGTTGTACAAATTATTTCCTTATTTTCTTATCATTATCTTATTATTATTATTATATTAATAATATTATATTATTTTTATTATTATCTTATTATTATCTTATTATTTTCTTATCTCTATTACCGATCTAGACTTCTTTTATTGCTTAGAATCTAGGACTTAAAAAAATGCTTCTTAAAAGCTTGCAGATACTTCTTTCTACCTCCATTGCTCTTGGTATATTCTCTGAATTATGACAGCAACCCAATGACTGCTTTTATTGTCAAAGGTCTGATCTGTCTCCAACCCAGCCTTTGTACTGCTACCAGAGTGTGTTCTTAAATGACAATCTGAAGATGTTGGTTTTCCGCTAAAAACTTTCAGGGACTCCCATCATCCTGTAAATTCCTCTGGATTTTGACCCCTCAAATACCTTGTCACACTCCCTGCTGCCATAGTTTATTTCTCCCTTTTGTGTCTAAAGTTGTTCTCAATATCACAAAGTAATGTTTTAGTACTATATCCAGACATGCCGACTATTTAATAATTAGTTGTTTGCTACCTCCCTTGTGTGCTTTTCAAGGACAGTTTCTCCATTTTCTTGATGAACAATAATGATTTGAGCACTGGATTGTGATGTTGGACAGATGTTAGCTTGCCAGTAGACTTTCTCGATACTTAAAGAAACCAGAGGGGAAGCTGGATGACAAATGGGTCAACATATAATGGTGACGAATGGACTTGTGACCAAAAGAATAGCCTCATAGCATAGTAGTGGTTTTCATTAATTAGGAGATAAGAAAGTCTAAAATGAGTTTATTAACTGGGTGAAATGAAGATACAAGCAAACCATGTATTAGAATGGGAAATAAAAGGCATGCAGAAATCCGCTGCTAACAGAGTTCTTCTTTCTCTCTCTCTCTCTCTCTCTTTTTTTTTTTTTTGGTAGAGACAGGGCCTTGACCAGGTTGGAATTCAGTGAGACGATCATAGTTCCCTGCAACCGCAACCTCCTGGGCGCAAACAATTCTCTCACCTCAGCCTCCTCAGTAGCTGGGACTACAGACATGTGCCACCTTGCCCAGCTACTTAAAAAAAAAATTGGTAGACGTGGGGTAACACTATGTTGTCCAGGCTGGTGGTGAACTCCTGGCCTCAAGCGATCTTCCCACCTCAGCCTCCCAAAGTGCTGGGATTATGGACAAGTGCCACCGTACCGAGACTCTTATGATTCTTTATCCCCTCCTTTCATGTAAGAATGTACAAGATCTCACCCCAGTGGTGAAGGTGACACAGGGAAAGGAGCAGTGAGACAGGAAGGCATATTTGTCTGGGATGCCTGAAGCCACTCCAACTGGACCAAATCACATTTTCAAAGGCAGGGTCTTTCAAAAAAATCCTTTAAAATATCCTCAGAGATCAATAAGCCGATTAAGCAAAGGAAGCAAAGATGGTATTATGAAGTTCGAATTATTAGATGAAAACCCAACCAATACGTGTAAACCAGTTTGTGTGGCCATTGGTTCTGATTTTTTGTTAAAAGATAAAATTGCTGAAAGCACCAGCTGTTCCTTGGCCAAAGACGCTGTGGGGTCTCCAGCTCGGTAGCAAATGACCAACATCTCTGGATGGGCTCAGTCACCTGCAGCCTGCCATGTCAGCACAGTTGGCCATTTGCGAATCAGTGGGGGTTCCTTACAAGTTTGTTTATCTTTCAATAGAACCACCTGCCTGGAGTTGAATTGTCTGGGCTATAAATAGAGAAATAGTGCACAGGATAGTTTTACCATTAAAGGAGAGAAGAACATTAGATGGGGAAAAAAAGGCAGCAAATTCCCATTTCACTGTTTCAAAGGAACTTGGATAAAGTCTTCAGAATTTTTACCCAGTTAGCTTTGCAACTGGAAAATAAAATAATGTTAACAGTACCAGCATGTTCCAAACCTCTAAAATCTGCTGAATGTCATTTTATAATCTCTGGAGGTCAGAGAAAGAAACCACAGTGGGATATTATCCTTGTCAGACCTAATGGCAGTACAACAGACTGATAATCTATAAAGCAAACCACTGTAGTAACCTCCTGAGGTTACTAGCAGGTGGAACATACTCTGTTCTGCGGAAGCCAGCTGGGTACAGTTCAAAGCATTCACAAACTCTTTAGAATGATGCATGGCGTTATTGGTAGGGCCAAAAATGTCTCAATCAGTGCACATTTCTATAACGATGACCAAACTCTTTGCTAATATCATCCTGAAATATGTAGAAGACTACTCTTACAATTTTATGATGTCCCTGATGTGAAAGATTGGGAGTTTTTCATTTAATTTGAATCTATTTACCGATGATATTTATCTACTTTACTGAGACAAACCTGATTAACTTTGGGTTTGCTACACTGCATGCATTCACAACATATTTTTTAATTGCAGTCATATTTTTCCTATCAATTTATCCCCTTATATATTTACTTTCTAATCAAATTTAAACATTGATCATTTACGATACTCTAGTTTTGCCTTTACCAGAATGTCATACACACAAAACCGTAGAATATTTAACACATTGGATCATGCTTTTTTCACTTAGCGGAATCCATCTATGATCTATTCATACTGCTGCGTAACTCAACAGCTCATCCATTTTTATTGCTGCATAGTATTCCATCATATGCATGTAAAACATTCATATTCTATTCATAATCTTTTCGTTGGTTGAAGGACATTTGAACTGTTTCCAGTTCTTGCCAGTTTTGAATAAGCTTCCATAAATGTTTGTGCAAAGGTGTGTGTGTGAACTTAAGTTTTCACTTGGCTAGAGGAAATGCTGAAGAGTACGATAACTGGGTCATATGTCAAGTCTAGGTTTATCTTTATATGAAATTGCCAAACTGTTTTTTACAGTTGCAGTACTATGTTGCATTCCAACTAGTAACGTATGACAATTTCACTTGCTCCAAGTGAAATTTGTCAGCATTGGGTATTGTCAGTGATTTTTGTTTTTGTTTTTATTTTAATATGATCGACATTCTACTATGTGTATAATGGTATCTCATTGTGCTTTTAATTTGCATTTCCCTAATGACTAATAATTTTGAGCATCTGTTTATGTGCTCATTTGCCATCTGTATGTCTTCTTTGGTGAAGTGTCTGTACAAATATTTTTCCCATTTTTGAAACTGTTTTTTTGTTTGATGTTTGCTTGTTGAGTTTTGAGGGTTCTTTATGTATTCTGGATATAAATTCTTTGTCAGAAATTGTTTTCACTATTCTAATTCCTTTCCATATACATTTTAGAACTGCTGGTGATGTTTATAGAAAAACCCTGATGGGATTTTGCCTGGGATTTCATTAAGCCTGTTGCTCAACTTGGGAAGAATTGACATCTTACCAATATTGAGTCTACTATGCCTTAAACACAGTTTATACTCATATCTCCCTATATTTAGATCTTCTGTTTCTTTAGTTGGTGCTCCTTAGTTTTTAGCATGCAAAGACTACATATCTTTAAAGATTTCTTATACCTAGCTATTGGTGTGTTTTGGTGTTATTATAAATGTTACTTAAGCGATTGTTTATTTATTTTACTAGTAGTATACAGGAGCATTGTTTGTATATTACCCTTGTATCTCGTGACTTTTCTAAAATCATTTAATAGTTCTTAGGACATTTTTGTAGATTCTCTGAGAAGTTTTTAATATGGTTTGTTACACTATCTAATGTCCCTGGTATGTTGAATAGGAGTATGAAGACATTTTTGCCTTGTTCCTGGTCTTGGGAAAAATTATTCAGTTTTTCACCACTAAGGATATGTTAGCTATAGTTTTTTTTAAAAAAAATAAATGGCCTTTATCAGATAAACAACTACCCTTCTCTTTCTTGTTTGCTCAGATTTTTTTTAAAAACCATGAATCACATTTTTGGAACCCATTGAGATAATGCTATATTTTTCCTTTAAGTATGTTATCATGGTAAAATTTTGATTAAGTTTTGAATGTTCAGTCAGTCTTGTGTTCTCTTTATTTTTTTATTTTTATTTTTTCCTGTTTCAATTTTTATTTTAAAATTGTGGGGTACAATTCGGGGTTAGGTATACAAATATTCACTGTGCAGGTACCCTTATTGATGAGGTGTGTCCCCTTCCCCAGGCAGATATGGACTACTGTCAATCCCATCTCCACCCCCCATCTCGCAGTTTCCTGCTACCTTCAATCCTTTTCTTATTGTAATATGTTAGTTGTTCAAGGACCACTTATAAGTGAGAACATGTGATACTCAGCTCTTTGTTTCTCTGAGAGATTGCTCAGTATTCCATCCAGGTTGCTGTTCATGATTTTGTTCTTCTTTATGACTGCATAGTATTCCATTGTGTATATGTACCACATTTTTTTTCATCCAGTCTTCTTTGATGGGCAGCATGGTTGGTTCCATGTTCTTGCTATCGTGAACAACGCTGCGATAAACATACGTGTGCAGGTATCTTTTTTATAGAGTGACCTGAGTTCTTCCAGGTATATTCCCAGTAGGGGGATTGCGAGGTCATATGGAAGGTTGATTTTTAGAACTTTTAAGAATCGCCACGTTGAATTCCACAGAGGCTGTACTAGTTTACACTCCCATGAACAGTGTAAAAGTGTTCCCTTTTCACCACATCCTCAGTCTTATATTCTCAATGGACAAGTTTACCTCCTGAAAATTACTCTAAAACTGGGATGTATATAATACATATATTTAGGATTTATAGAAGGAAGTTCAATTAAATAAACGAAGCCTAAATTAATTTAATTTAATTTGGACATTCTTAAAAATATCTAACCTTTTATTTACTCAGTTACCCTTGCTTGTGTTTCAAAAATTAATTTATTTTTTAATTGACACATGATAATTATACATATTTATGGAGTCACTGTGATGTTTTTGATAGTGATATTTTGGTATAGTGATCATATCAAGGTAATTAGCACATCTATCATCTTAAACATTTATCATTTCTTTTATTGGGAACATTAAAAATCCTCTCATCTAGCTGTTTGAAATATATAATAAATTATTAACTATAGTCATTTTACAGTGCTAAAGAACACTAGAACTTATTTCTCCTATCTTCCTGTAATTGCTACAATTTTGTATCCTTTAACCAACCTCTCTGTCTCCCTCCACTCCTTTCCAGCTTCCAGTAATCTTCATTCTACTCTTGCTTCCATAGGATTGACGTTTTTTGCTTCCACATATGAGTGAGATCATGCAGTATTTATCTTTCTATTCCTGGCTTATTTCACTTAACTTAGTGTGCTCCAGGCTCATTCATGTTGCTATGATGACAGGATTTCATTCTTTTTAATGACTAAATGTTATTCCATTGTATATCTATACCATATTTTCTTTATTCATTCATCTGTTGATGGAAACTTAAATTGATTCCTTATCTTGGCTTTTATGAATAACACTGTCATAAACAGGAGTAGATAACTCTTCCATATACTGACTTCCTTTATTTTGCATATATCCCCAGGAATGGGATTGCTGAATCATACAATATTTCTATGTGCAGTTTTTTGAGGCACCGCAGTACTGTTTTTCATAATGCCTGTCCTAATTCACATACCCACCAACAGTGTGTAAGAATTCCTTTTTCTCAGCATCTTCGCCAACATTTTAAGGGGAGTGAGACGATATCTCATTGTGGTTTTGACTTGCATTTACTTCCCTGATGATTAGTGATGCCGAACATTTTTTCATGTACATGTGGAATCTTGCCTATGCTTGATTCTACAGGTGCCTATTATTTGTTTGTATGCTAATTAACTATTTTATTGCAATGCTTGCCAAACACATACTATGTGTTGAAAATGTGGGTAGGATCCAAATGATAAAGGTGAAATTCACCCTTAAGGAATTTACTCCTGTTTGAGATAGGAACAAGATGCTCTAAGAAGGCAGGAGAAGAGGTAGGCCAACCCGTCTGGGTGGTGAGTAAAGTCTTCTCAAAGGAGGTGACTGGAGCTGAAATTAAAGGCAAGGTCTACGCATATGTAGTATACACTTTATCATCTTCTCCCCTTAGTTACCATTATTTTCCCAATTTAAGACCTGAGGAAGAAGGGGCTTTATAACTTTCCCACCTCACCACAGTTGACTGGACCAGAGATATGTCTCTAAGCCAATGCAATTGGTCAACCACCTGGGATGAGGTATTGTGTTCTCTTTTCCAGTAATCTGAAGGACAGTTGCAGAAGGACAGTCCGGTTCTTGGTGTTTGGCTCTAAAGCAGGAGGTTCTAGTAGAGACTGTGAGTTAGCTCCTAACTTCACCCTTGTGAAAATTAAGGAGTAAACAGCAACAGCAAAAAGCCCAGCTTCAATGACAAGAGAAAGAAAACAAAGATGCAGAACCCTGAGGGAATGGGATGGAGAAACTAACCTCCTTAGAATCTGGTGCTTTTTCTTTAGGGTCCAGTTGAACTTTACTTTCTTAATCTCACTGTAGGACTTCATCACAAACACAACTTTTTACTATGGTGAGTTAGGAAGGATCTGTGGTTCTTGAAAGCAAATGGTCCTTGTTTATATTAGACAGGTAATACCAGGGGTTGAACTAGTAGATCCTTGAGATAATGTGGGATTGGTTGTGGCATCAGGGTGGAGTTGGTGAGGACTTTCAATTCAGGCAGGGAAGCCAGCATTTAGCAGTTTGCCCTGGGATGATACATCACATCCCCTCTGAATGCAAAGTGATAGCCAAATGAAAACAGAGGAATGTGTCGGATATCGGACACTTTTGGCAGTTGCAAGCGAAGAGATGCAACTCTCATCAGTGACTACTATTTGCCTTTGGTTAAAACTCTTAGCTTTATGGATGTTCATACCCATATAGGTACAATCTATGACATTACCTAGGCACCTATGATAAAGAATAATGATTAGAATGATAGCTTCAACTTGTTGAGAACTTGTTTCGTGTTAGTAATTGTGCTAAGAGTTTCACATGCTTTACCTCATTTAATCCTTGCCATTTCCATAAAGGAAATGCAACTCTTTTTCCATTTTTCCATAAGGGGAGAAACTGAAGTTAGAAGAGAGTAACTTGCCCAAGGTCACACAAATAGTGGATGATAAGGCTAGGTTTGGACTGAGGTCCTAATCACTCATATCTTCCAAAACTTGCATAATAATAATTTTAATTTCAGAATCTCCTTTACTCTTGACTTCAAGCAGGCAATTATTATTTAATGTCTTTGCTAAAGATTGACCTGTTCCCTAATGTTTCCTTTAGATTTTAGACCAGAGGGGTCAGAAAACGTCCTGAAAAGAGTCAGATAGTAAAAGTTTTTTTTTTTTGAGTTGGAGTCTCACTCTGTCACTCAGACTGGAGTGCAGTGACCGTTCCCGGCCACCACAGCCTCGACCTGCTGTGCTCCAGCGATCCTTCTGTCTCAGCCTTCCAAGTAGCTGGAATTACAGGCGTGCACTACCACACCCAGCTAATTTTTTGATTTACTGTAGAGATGAGGTCTTGCCAAGTTGCCCAGGTGGGTCTCGAACCCGTGGGCTCAGGCAATCCACTCACCTTGGCCTCCCAAAGCTCGGGATTACAAGCTGAGCCACCGAGCCCGGCCGTGATAGTAAAAATTTTAAGCTCAATCCTGCCTTGGGAATGTCAAGTAGCCATGACAACACATAAACAAACGAGCATAGCAGTATTCCAATAAAACTTTATTTCTCGGCACTGGGACTTAAATCTCATAGAGTGTTCATGTGTCAAAAAATGTAACTTTTGATTTTTTTTTCAATCACTTAAAAATTCTTAGCCCACAGATTGTACAAAAACAGGCCACTCATAGTTTGTCAACCTCTGCTCTAAGACTTCTGAAGAATTCTAATTTTTCTCCTTCAGGAAATTCTCTTCCTGTCTGCCTCAGACTCCATTTTTGTTCTTATGATTAGATTTTTTTTTTTTTTTGTCTCATGATGAACTTTCAAAGCTAGAAGCCTTACATTAATAATCAAAGGTTACTCTCCTTGGTCTTTATCTCCTTCCTTCCTTTGCCTACTCTTGCCATGTTTTCTTAGACTATGTGCAAGTTTATTCTTATTTTTTACCTGCAACTTATTTCTATCTCCCACTTGCTCTTACCTGCTTTGTATTTTTTAAATTTTTATTTTAAAGATGTGGGGGACAATTCAGGGTTAGGTATACAAATATTCATTATGAAGGTACCCTTGTTGATGAGGGTGCCTCCCGTGTCCTGGCAGTTTCCCTCAACTGCCAATCCTACGCCCCCTTCCCTCGGCAGTTTCCAACTACTGTCAATCCCTTATAGTATTATGATAATTGTTCAAGGTCTGCTTATGAGTCAGAACATGTGATACTCAGTTCTTTGTTTCTGTGATAGATCACTCAGCATTATAGACTCTACATCCATCCAAGTTATTGCAAAGTTAATAATTTTGTCCTTCCTTATGGCTACGTAATATTCCGTTGTGTATATGTACCACATTTAAAAAATCCAGTCCTTTTTGATGGGCAGCATGGTTGGTTCCATGTTTTGTTATTGTGAACAATGCTGCAATAAACATAAGTGTGCAGGTATCTTTTTTATAGAGTGACTTGCGTTCCTTTGGGTATATTCCCAGTAAGGGGATTGTAGGGTCGTATGGAAGGTCAATTTTTAGATCTTTTGGGAATCGCCACAATGTTTTCCACAGAGGTTGTATTAGTTTACACTCCCATCAATGTAGAAGTGTTCCCTTTTCGCTGCACCCTCTCCAGCATCTGTTGTTTTTTGAGTTATTGATAATGGCTGTCCTTACCTGCTTTTTAGCAATCCAAGTGGAATTCTCCTTTTCCAGAGGACTCTGGATTTATTAAGTATTTCTTCTCCAGTGTGTCTTATGTTCAAATTTTTTTCCTTTCTCTTCTTCTCCATGTCTTTGGTCTCTATATTACAGCTCAGTTTTAGATACAGCATGCATTAAAAAGTACAATATAAGCAGTCAATGGTCATTATCTCAGAGTAGCAGATAATTTTAAAAATCCAAAAATGTAGGCATATTATGCTTATTATTGTTTTGTGTAATGGTTTTGTCATTAAAACATTTTGATGAAAATATTTCCACAAAAATAAATGTTAATATGTAATTAATAACTATATATCAATAAAATAATTATTCCATAACAAATGCACAATGCTTGCAATGATTTACTGAATCAGTCACCTATTTCAGGACACTTTGGTTAATGGTGTTTTTTTCACTTTTACTAATAGCAGTTGGTTGACAATCCTAGTGACTGCTTCTCTGTATGCATCTATGCTTATTTATTTGTTCAGAATATGTTCCTAAAGCTAGGATGTTTCATAGACACTTTTGCATATTTTAGGGATTATTTATTTCTATTCTAAAATTACCCTACAAAATGGTTTTGTTGATTTTGACCTCTTGGAGTAATGTATTAAATAGTCATTTTCTTCACAGGTCAACCAATACTGTGTATTAGCCATTTAAAAAAAAATGTAGCTTCTAAATCAATAGGTTAAAAATAGCATGCATGAAAAATTAAATTTTTCTTAACCTACATTTTCTAATTATTCTTTCAGTTTGTGAAATCCCTTTGAATTTTGTGACATCTTATGTTGCAGAAGGTTTAATGAATTTCATTGACTCAAGTATTTAATTTGTCTCTTTCTTTTCTTCAGTTTTTTGGTGTAGGTGTCATTTTAGAACACTTTTCAGATTATACTTTTATATTTCTGGAATTTGTTGTTTTCATGTGAATTTTTAAATATTTTATTCAAATATGTGGTATTATAGTTGGTTAACAATGTTTAATTAAATAATATTTTATCTCCTTATTGACTTAAAATGCCACCTTCAAATTATAATAAATTCATGATGTGGGGATAACGTATACTTTCAATTTGTCTCACTGATGTTTCTGTATATTTCTGCCATAGCCTTTTAAATATTGCAAATATGTATGGGTAACTTTTCACATAATTCTGCTTTTAAAAAAAATGTTTTAGCTTTGTAGCTAATTCTAGAATGAGACAATGGGTTCCAGGTCAAATTATCCCATTGTTCATGTAGGCTTCTCTGGTGTTAAGAAGTGGATTGATAGAAAGGGTGGGGTTGAGGTCCCTTTCTCTGTGTTCCCCCAACAACATAATTGCACTAGTTATTCTTTCTGTTAATTCTCTACTAGACTGTAACTTTCTTAAGGCCAATCACCCAGACTTACCTAATCATGATTCTTCTGTGCCTGGCTTACAGCTGATACCTTTTCTGGGCCTGGGATGTCTTAATCAGTTCAGGCTGCTATATCAAAATCCTTTAGACTGGGTAACTTGTAAATAATATAAATTGATTGCTCACAGTTCTGGGGGCTGGAAAGTCCAAAATCAAGGCACCAGCAGACTCTGTGTCTGGTGAGGCTTTGCTCTCTGCTTCAAAGACGGTAGCTTCTCGCAGCCTCCTCATATGGTAGAAGGAGGAGAAGCCTCCTTCAGGTCTTTTTTATAACGGTACTAATTTCATTCATGAAGGTGGAGCCCTCTTGATCAAATCACCTCCCCAAAGTCCCTACATCTTAATATCGCAATAGTAGGGGTTAGGTTATAACATGAATTTTGGAGGGACACCAATATTCAGATCATAACATGGGATTAGGACATTGCCCAAGACCAATTTGCAGATGAAGAAATAGCAGAAAAGGCAATAGTTCCAGGTCTCTCAACCCTTTGTTTTTCACTTTCCTTGAATTTCTTATTTGCCTCTGTGAATATAATTTTTCCCATGGGAGCCTTAAACAACAAAAAAGAAAGAAAAATGAAACAAAAGAGACAACTATTTCCTCACACGACAAATGTAATTGCTCTAATTTTTCATTTTGCTCACTTATCCTTTTTTTTTTAAGGAAAAAAAAGTTAAAGTAATATCAATGATCTGAACATTTAAATTTATTTAAAAATAAGTTTTTGGTGGGATTCTACTTAGAGATATATTTTAAAGAGTTTTATTGCAGGGCAAGTTTGTAACTCTTTTTTTTTTTTTTTTTTTGAGTTGGAGTCTCACTCTGTTGCCCAGACTGGAGTGCGGTGGCCGCTTCCGGCCACCGCAGCCTTGACCTGCTGGGCTCTGGCCATCCTTCCGCCTCAGCCTTCCAAGTAGCTGTAACTACAGGCGTGCGCTACCATACCTGGCTAATTTTTTTGATTTATTGTAGAGATGAGGTCTCGTCAAGTTGCCCAGGCAGGTCTCGCACCCGCGGGCTCAGGCAATCCACTCACCTCGGCCTCCCAAAGTGCTGGGATTACAGGCTGAGCCACAGAACCTGGCCTGTAACTCCTTTTTAATGTTGTCTAAGTTTCATGCAAGGCAAATGCCTTCGGATTCACCTTTGTTTCTAGTTAATGTTGATGCCTGGCAATAACAGAGACTCAAAAAATGTATTTAAAATGAATGGAACTCTCATTATCAAATCATGCATAGCCCTTGATCTTTCTTTTCTTTTCCTTTTTTTTTTGAGTTGGAGTCTCACTCTGTCGCCCAGACTGGAGTGCAGTGGCTGCTCCTGGCCACCAAAGCCTTGACCTGCTGGGCTCCGGAACTACAGGCATGCGCTATCACACCCGGCTAATTTTTGATTTGTTGTAGAGATGAGGTCTTGCCAAGTTGCCCAGGCGAGTCTTGAACCCGCGGGCTCAGTCAATCCACTCACCTCAACCTCCCAAAGTGCGGGATTACAGGCTGAGCCACCAAGCCCGGCTGATCTTTTTTTCTTTACACACAAGAAACTTCTTTTGTAGGTACACAATGGATTTTTTTTGGTATTTGTTAACTATTAGCTCAATTGTCCATGTAAGTATTATTTTTTGTTTTTTCCCTATAGAGTAGGCATCATTCATTAAGGCTTAATTCAGCAATACCACCTCTCTCCCTTCTTCTCCTCCCCTTCTTCTCCTCCAAATATTCCTTGATGCCTTCAGGCTAAAATAGGTGACCTTTATTTGTGTTCCTGTGATACCTGTTTACACCTTCATCCTGGCGCATAGTATTTTGTGCTTTTTGAATAATTATCTGCATTGTGACTGTCACCTCCTTTAGATTATAAATCTAGCATGGATTCTAAATTTAGTTGTCATAAGTATTTCTTAATAAATGAATATATGTGCAACACGCTTGATTTAGTGCCCACCTAGTCTAGGACTCAGGGAGAAAGATGATTTGCCAGTGAATTTCAAATTTGAAATCTTTTTTCAAAACTGTGATATTTATAGAATTTAATAAAACAAAGTGTAAATACTCTATTAGGAACATTTTTCAATCTTCTTTTAAAATAGCAATGATCAATTTCCTTTTTGCGAAATGTGTGCAGTCCATGAGAATCAACTAGTTACCAAGACCCTGGTCTAATGACCTCTGTCTCTTTGTGAGGAAAATAACACAGAATATCTACAGGAAATTATCTCCCAGTATCCTGTACTTAAAGTCACCCAAAGTATATGGTCTTGTCTATACAGAGACATCTATCCTAAGAACGAAAATGCATTTAGAAATTTTTGTGTTCTTTCTCAATATAGAAATATGCTAGTTACCATAGCAACAAGTGATATAGATTCACTTATTCTCTTTTTATTATAAGAAAAATAAGCAAAAACTGAAATATTTTATAATGAACTTTCCCATTGATGTTCAGAAGAATATTTTTTGTGATCATCTATGATATTTGAAAAATATGTTAAAATGGGAATGGAAGATTCTTTCTTAATAAAAGTCATTGAACTATTCACAAAAAAACTATCAAGTGACATATATTTCCAAATAACACAAAACCTTCCAGGGTAGAGTGAATAATATTTTGGTTTTGCTATTTGGATAGGAAATGGAGTCAAATTTATTTTAATAGAATGATATTTGAAACTTAGAAATATGAATATTACCTTTTAAATGCTGAATGCTTTTCTTTTTTATGTATAACACCTAATCACAAATAAACATGTTTTATATTTTTAAATAAACAAGGAATCAATGACCAAAAATGCACCTCATTGTAAAAAATTGTATCCTTGAAGAAAATAAGGACAGTCTCAAGGAAACACAATTACAGTTACTGAACTGATAACCATTCCATTATCATATTGGTTAGAATATAGAATTTAAGTTGGTTTTTGATATACTGAATTGAAACATGCGGACAATCAGCTAGGAAAGTCACCAAGCAAGGTCTTTTCTTTTTCTTTTTTTTTCTTTAAATACTAAAATTATATTCTGTGCTTTTCCTTTGGGCGTTGTACTTTCAGCTTCTTCTGAACACTCACCTCTATTTTGATGTTTCATAGATCCTGCAGGCCCCGAGTTGAAGTTATGATCGTCAGCCAACCCTTCCCACTCTCCTTCCAGCTTCCTTATTTCTATAAATGGCAGCATCACCTGCCCAGGTATTTATTGATTGATTGATTGATTTAATTTATTTATTTCTTTTTGAGTGGGAGTCTCACTCTGTGACCCAGACTGGAGTGCAGTGGCCGCTCCCGGCCACCGCAGCCTTGACTTGCTGGGCCCTGGCGATCCTTCCGCCTCAGCCTTCCGAGTAGCCGGAATTACAGGCATGCACTACCACACCTGGCTGATTTTTTGATTTATTGTAGAGACGAAGTCTCGCTGCCCAGGTGGGTCTCAAACTCGCGGGCTCAGGCAATCCACTCACCTCAGCCTCCTAAGGCGCGGGATTACAGATTGAGCCCCTGAGCCTGGCTTACCCAGGTATTTAAAACAGAAACATCAGGATCCACTTATACTTTCTCCTTAGAGACTCCCTTCATGCCATCCAATAAACTGTTATGTCATGATCATTTTTACCTCTTACTTATTTTCTGAATCTGTTGTTCCATCTTTTTTTCTGACTACGGCTTTCCAAAACAAACCCTCAATTTCCTTATCTGGGTGACTGTAGTCATTTCCCCAGTTCTCTCTCTCTCTCTCTCTCTCTCTCTCTCTCTCTCTCTCTCTGGCCTCTCTCTTTCTCTCTCTCTTCACTTTGGGTCTTTGTTCCTCTTCTTTATCCTCCACAAAGTAATGGCAGAGCATGATTTTAAAGCTTTCATTTTCTCATTTCCTCACTCAAACCCCTGAAACAGCTTCCACTGACTAAAGACAAAGTCTGACATTGGCCTGGCCTCTACCTTTCTTTCTACCCTCACATTCTTCATTCTCCAAGGGGATACTGTCCTCTAGGAATCCATGCTGCTTGCCATTTGCTGTGCATGCAGCTTTTTATCACCTTTGTAACTTTGCTTGTGCATTGATTCTTCCCTGGGATTTCCTTCCCCACATCCTTTGTCCGATGTATTCTTACGTGTCCTATTAGTGTGCAGGCAGTGTCCCTTCCAGGAGGTCTCCAGAAATCCCAAAGCAGATCTCCTTTCTTTCTGCCTCCAAAGCAGTTGCTCCTAACTTTTACCATAGCACCCTTCACCCAGCTGAATCTCCTGTTTTATTTTTTCCCCATTGTAACCATCTCAAGCTCAGGAACAGAACTTCCCCGCCTTTGAATTCTCAGTTCCTGACATCAAATTTTTCTGAGGAGTGAATGTCAACCTCTTAACAAGCATAAATATCAGGTAGTATAATTTAAAATTATTAATTCAATGTTATTACTTCTGGTATAATTGCCAGCTAATTTCTTTTTCAATTATGACAATTTCCCCCCAAAATTTCTTGCTAGAACCACACTTAAAAGCAAACAGAATGCTGAAAGAAAAGCAGTATCAAGCTTTAAAAAGGGAGGAAGAATGTCATCAGAAGGTGCTATCACTTGTTATTTGCAGAACAAATCAGAGAAGTTTCAGGATTTTGTTCCTGTGTGCACACACGAGTAACATATTGGATGGAACACTCAACCCTGAGCCGCATGGCATTAACTAGAAAGCAATACACTTATGTATTAAGGGAAGAGAGAGAGAGAGAAAACAACAACAACAACAACAAACCTTTAGATTTTGTTATCTCCAGTGATGAACTCACTGCTTGCTAGCCTGATCTTAGTGTAGGGAGATAGATATTCTATCACTCTTTCATTATGTTGGGCACCATTTCGTGTTTGAGCCCACACAGCCAGATGTGTTGGTTACTCTATACTACAGAAGCAGGCTGGCACTAAGTTGAATTCTAATGGCTCAGATGAATAAGTATGCCCCACCAAACACCTCTCTTACCACAAGGAGATGATTTAAGTGCTGGGGACCACTCTTTATGAGTTAAGGTCTTGTCTGGGTACTAAGGGCTGAGATGCTCAGCAGCTAATCAGATAATGGCTTCCCAAATGACACACATCTTACTTAACCTTTGAAAACAGAGGACCCACCAGATTGTGAATCTGAGCAGGAATTAAACTTATTCATGAGAGCCATCCCTACGTTTGCTTGGAAAATACATTACTGTGAGTGCAGGGAAGGACTGCATGGTTCGGTATTTAATGTGACAACCATTTGTCCTTTGCAAGGGCTACACAAACAGAGGCTTTGTAGAGAGTTTACTGGTCTCTGATGGTCATAAACATCAAGGATGACGTTTGCATTAAAAGATGGCTCAAATATTTTCACTTCATTTTAAGAACCTCAGAATTCAGAAAGAAACCAGAATATCTGCCTCTTCCAGTTGACCAGTAGTCACTGTCAGTGACAATATCCAAATGACTACAATATGTGATCTGATTACATTGATGTCAACTGATAATTCTGGAAATGTAACAACAAATCTATTGAAAATTTAGAAAATGAAGGAAATACCCTCATGGAAATCGGAACTGGCATCCAATTCCTGAACAAAACCCGAAACCCACAGGTCATAAGAGAGAAGATAGACAAGTGGGACCTTATTAAACTGACAAGCTTCTGCAAGGCCAAAGAAACCATCATGAGAGCAGGGAGACAGCCTACAGACTGGGAAAAAATATTTGCCAACACCAGGTCTGACAAAGGCTTGACATCCTGGATCTAAAAGGAACTAAAATGTGCTGAAAAGAAAAAAAACAAACAACCCCATTATAAAATGGGCAAAAGATATGAACAGACACTTCACAAAAGAGGACATCCGAGCAGCCAACAAACACATGAAGAAATGTTTAACCTCACTAATCATCAGGGAGATGCAAATTAAAACCACACTGAGATACCACCTAACTCCAGTCAGAATGGCAATTATCAACAACTCAAAAAATAACAGCTGCTGGAGAGGGTGTGGCGAAAAGGGAACACTTCTACACTGTTGGTGGGAGTGTAAACTAGTGCAACCTCTGTGGAAAGCAGTGTGGTGATTCCTAAAAGCTCTAAATATCAACCTCCCATATGACCCCGCAATCCCCCTACTGGGAATATATCCTGAAGAACTCAAATCACTCTATAAAAAAGATACCTGCACACGTATGTTTATCGTAGCATTGTTCACAATAGCAAGAACCTGGAAACAACCATGCTGCCCATCTAAAGAGGACTGGATTAAAAAAATGTGGTACATATACGCGATGGAATACTACACAGCCATGAAAAAGAACAAAATCATGAATTTCGCAGCAACCTGGATGGAACTAGATTCTATAATACTGAGTGAACTCTCACAGAAACAAAGATCTGAGTATCACATGTTCTCACTCATATAATGGACCTTGAACATCCAATGTAATACTATAAGAAAATGACTGACAGTAGTGGGAAACTATGCGGCGGGGAGCGAGATGGGATTAGCGGTAGCAGATATCTGTCTGGGGATGGGGAAACACCTCTTATCAACAGGGTGCCTGAATGAAACGTAATTGTACACCTAACCCTTTACTGTACCCCACAAAACCATAATAAAAAATATTGATAAAAAAAGAAATTTTTTTCTGCCCCAAATGAATATATACATTTATATTTTCCTGTGCATTAGGAAGTTACTGAATTTTTTTTTGGGGGGGAGATCAATACTGTGTTATCTTTACTAGTAATAAAAATAAGTTCCATTTGTACAGCGCTTCATGCTTCAGAAAGTACTTCACTTTCTAATTTATAAAGCCTCTGTAAAATAGAAAGATGGGTTGTTATCTTCCTCTTATTCTACAGATAGGGAAACTACAGATAAGAGAAATTATGTGGAAAGGCTAAGAATTTGCGCTCAATCTTTTGCTTATTGATGACCACCTAGTTTTGAGAGCCATGGGTCTCTGAGCTAGTAACGATTTGGGACAAAAGCTTTGGTTAAAAATCTGTGAAATACCAAAACTCTAATACATATATTCTCCTCATAGTTAGCTAGGAAAGTCACAATTTACTACCTAGGACATGTGACAAGGGGAACATCATATGGTTGATCAAGAGGGCTGAGTGAGCTATTTCAAAACTCAATGATTTCCTTCCAGGTATTGTTCATGGATAATAAACACAACCAGGCACTGAAAGTGAGAGTGCCTAGTGGTGACCCAATGCAAGAGCCACTGAGGGTTCTGGAGTTTTGTGGTGGAGTTCCAGGGGTTGTGACACAATGTAGAAGCTGTGGTCAGAGTTACGATTATAAAGAGCAGGGGAGAATTAACAGGTGCTTGGTATTGTGAAGCAATGCAATCTGGGATCTAGACTTGGTTTTGCAAAGTTCTGCTTTTGTCACTGTAATTTACATAGGAATCAAATTCAGATCTTGTTAGAACACAGATTCGAATTCAGCAGGTCTGCATTTTTTTTTTCTCTGAGTTGGAGTCTCCCTCTGTCACTCAGGCGGGAGTGCAGTGGCAAGCTCATAGCCACCGCAGCCTCGACCTGCTGGGCTCAGGCGATCCTTCCACCTCAGTCTTCCAAAGTCGCAGGAACTAGGCATGCGCCATCACGGCAGACTAATTTTTCTTGATTTATTGTAGAGATGAGGTCTCTCCAAGTTGCCCAGGCTGGTCTCAAACTCGTGGGCTCAGGCAATCCTCTTGCCTCGGCTTCCCAAAGTACTGGGATTATAGGTGTGAACTACCGCGCCTGGCCAGGTTTGCATTTTTAACAAGCTCCCAAGTAATGCCAATGCTGCTGGTCTGCAGACTATCTTTGAGTAGCCAGATTATAAAGAGTCACGACAGAAACTCAGCTCAGGAACCTCTACTTACAAATTCCAGGAGTTACAGTGCGGAGACAGGCATGGGTTAATGTTCACTATTTCATCCTATGACTTGTTCACCTTCTCCCTAAGGAAAATATGATTTGATATCTGGTACTCAAATACCATTCTAGTCCATTGCAGAGAAAAAAATAATATAACTTATAGATGTAGAAGCTGTGTATCTATAAATGATAACATCTTTCTAAAATCCAAAATGAGGAGTCAAAATATGTGGATGATTCTGAGATATGAAGACTCATTCATCATATGAAGAGGGGATTAAAATAAGCTGTTTCCTTTCTTTGATTTGGAGAGACAGGGGCTAGCCCCGTGCCTTTACAAGCAGGAATGCTCTGCCTGGACTAAGCTCGCCTCAAACCCAACTCCTAGTTCTATTCTTGTTTTATGATCTTCTGAGAGTTGTTTTTTTTTTTTCCCCAATTGTTGTGTACGGTAGAATCTCATTAGTCACAGTTTCCATACTTGTGAATTTACCTACTCTCTAAAATTTATGTGTAATCCCAAATCAGTACTCACTGTTGATTTTGCAGTCATGGGCAGATATATGCAGAGAGGTAAAAAACTGGAGTTGTCCAACCTGTGTTCCCAGGTGAGGTTGAATAAAGCATCAGGATTTCCTCCACCTTATAGTTTCAGCTCTCACACTATAAACTAACCTTTTCTTGATCTACTTAGTGTCATAGAGAAACAGTGTGTGTGTGTGTGTGTGTGTGTGTGTGTGTGTGTGTGCGCGCATGTGTGTTTTAGTAATTTTTCTATGTAAAATGCCCCCCAGGAGTCATGTTGAAGTGCTGTCTAGTATTTCTAAGTGCAGGAAGGCCTGTACTTCATAGAAAAAAATAATCCATGTGTTTTATAAGTTTCCTTTAGGCATGGGTTATAGTGGTGTGGGTTGTGAGTTCTATGTTAATGTATCAAAATATATGGTGTCTTCAAACAGATACACACATAAATCAAGGTCATGTGTTGATTGGTTGAAGAGATTATTGTGACCAGAAGCTCTCAGGAACCTAATCCTATATTTCCCCTAGAATCAGTGATTCAGTATTTGTTAATTCGGTGTTTGCAATGACTTTATAGAACATCACCGCTGTGAATAACAAAAACTAACTTTAGTTGTATATGGTACTAACCTTGTATTTTAAAAAATCAGAGTAACTTATGGTCACATGTAGGCTGTCAGTTCAAATCCCAGTTACCACCTGGGAGAACTTAGCTTCATTCTAAGTGTTTTAGACTAAAGAAGAGAAGTTAGAGATAAAACATAATAATAAATAAGAGTTTCAAAACACCAACCTGCTGAAGGGGAAGCAGGGAAAATTGTTATTTTTGTGGGCTGGGCGTTATGCTGGATTCCACAAAGGCATCGGCAAAAATACTTCATCCATAAAATTGTGATGAGGTTTAAAGAAATTGGTACGTCTAACACACACAGAAAACACTTAGCATAATATCTGGTGGATAGCAAGTACTCAATAACATTATCTGTCACGATTGTTTATTATTGTATAGCGCATGAAACATCAGAAAGCTTCAAGAAAAGTAGGTAATATCACATAATAAGCAGCTGAGTTGAGATGGGAACACGGTTGTGTGTCTAACACCAAACCCACAGCGGGAGCCGTCCAAGAGAGAAGTGTGAAGTGTTTGGAGCCTGCCTGCCGTCTGTGGCTGGCCATTGCCCTAAATATAGAGTTGTGGGCTGTGTGTTGAAAGGCGGGATAGGATGGGGTCAATCAGCAAGAGACAGGAAAAGGGGTGCCTTTGTGTGACTGCAACCATTTCAGGTGTCAGATCTCAGACCCCTTGGTTTTGCAGCTTTTTATAGAAATGCCTGTGGAAACATAATGGTAGACAGGGGTGACCGTGGTTCAGCATTTCAGACATATCATCTTTTCTCTCTAGTGCTGCAGGGGTTATGCTACAAATTGAAAGATCTAGCTACATGAAAAGGAGCTGACACATTGAGCCAGGAAGTCTTTTCTTGTGAGGAAAGCTCTGATCTTAAGTTAGCCAATCTGGAAGGGGCAGATTTGACAAGAATAATTCCTCATTTTGCACTTACAGAGACAGCAAGCATAACGAGGGAATGAGGACCACATCTGGGATTGATGAATTAAAAAAAAATAAATCCAATTGTGAAACTGGGATAAGGATAGAAGTTGGACATAGACACAGAGGCCATTTCCAGCGTGTCACACATCTGCCAGTAGGGTAGCTTCATGCTTGAAGTCAGGCGTGAGCTCCTTGGGGTTAGAGGTGCTTGGAAGACACCCCCCTTAATTGCCACTCCTTACATCATGAAAAAACATGCCCTCTTTCTGATGTGGCAGTCCATCCCAGTGAGTGGAGACACTCCTTTACTTTTGGACACAGACACAGCCTCTTAAAAATACCCAGCTCTGTAAGGGGGAAGGCGCTGAAGGGTGGATTGCTTGCTCTGTGGCGTCCTAGATGTGTGGCATGGAAGGATTAGAGCTTTCCTTAAGGATGCAAGAGGAAAGAGAGATAATTTTCAGGAAAGGAGATAGCATGGAAGAAAATTAGGAGTAAGTATTTGGACACACAATGAGAAGTTAGAGATAGAACATAACAATAAATAAAGGTTTATAAAAACCAACCAGATGAAGGAGAAGAATGGAAAACTTTTTACTATGGGGTGGGCGTTATGCTGGATTCCACAAAGCATTGACTCAGTGCTCTTAGCAGTCCCAGGAATAAAGTTATGATTTCCGTGTCATTACTAGAAGGGACACAGGCACAGCGAATTTTAAAAACATGCTTTTTGCTACTGAGATCCCTACAAAGAACAATAATCAAAACTAAGATCTATCAGGCACTTTCTAAGTGTCAGATGCTGTTCTATACAGACTTGATATGTATGAGCTAATTTCATCTTCACAACACTATGACTCATGTATAATTATACCCATTTCATGTGCGTAGAAACTGAGGCTCAGAGTAGTTAATGAACTTGCTAATAATTGTTAGAACTCTGAAAGGCTTTTTGGAGCCAACGAGAGATCCTTTCTAACATTTGAGTTGGTATTTAAGCAAAGCCTCCGTGTGTGTGAGTATCAGGGAGTGGCACGAGGGACGGTGATCTGAGCTGCAGAAAACAGACACTTGACTATGGGATAACTCCTGTTCCTGTCATGTTGTCATAGAGAAAATGAAGAATGAGCTAAGCCAAAGCAACAGGTCGAGGAAAACAGCCTTGAATAACGGAAGAGAGATATATCAGGCTAGGATAACGGCGGTGAAGGTGAAGAGGTGAGGAGGGAAGAGACCGTCTTAGTCCTTTTGTGGCTGAGCTCCACAGCGCTGAAGAAGACACCTGCCATCAGGCAGAGGCAAGACAGGTGCTGGGTAGAAATGGGGCATAGTCCTGTGGGGAGTCGACTCACTTTGAAGTCAAGGAATGAATCTGAGACCCACTTAGGAGAGGCTCTATCTTCTCAGGAACGAAAAGTTTGGAATAAGAGAACTCAGGCCAGCGTGAAAGATGGTAGCAGGAGCCAGAGCCTCAGGACTGGACATTGGACATGGGAGTCAAGGACACAAAGGCCTAGAAGGACTCTTTTACTGAATTAAAACCGCATGGAGTTAAGGGATAGCCTGGGACAGAGCCAGTGGTTCCTGCAACCATCATTCTTCATTGTCTGAGTGGTAGTGAAGACTGCTCGGACACCAGCCTGGTCATGTGCTGGACCAAAGTGGACTTGGGGTGGAAGAGGCACCTGCCTGCAAGGGGAGACAGGTGGAGGAAAGGAGGGCTCTAACTCGATGTGTAGATGTAGGCAGTACAGAGGGCTTGACTTTTCTCCTCAAGGAGTAGAAGCCACAATGCAAAACTTTCTGCTTCCCCAAAGCAAGGGTCTTCCATTGCATTTTTTCTCCCCACATTGTGTCTCTGTTTCAGACTGGCAAACCATGAGTCAGAATGATCTCTGTGGCCAAATGACTTATCCCTCTATGCACTCCATAGTCTAATGTATTTCTGTAGCTAATAAAGTCCAATCTCTCTCCAGCTCTCCAGATTCTGGCAAAAGCTCAGAATGTCACTTTTCCCTGTCTC
The DNA here is from genome assembly GCA_027257055.1 of Cephalopachus bancanus. NCBI lineage: Eukaryota > Metazoa > Chordata > Mammalia > Primates > Tarsiidae > Cephalopachus > Cephalopachus bancanus. Next base: position 7,172,634 of record JAPVLO010000027.1, read on the forward strand.
TTAGCTCCTGGGTGCAGATGCATCTTTTGCTGACTGAACCATGCAACTGTGAGTACGATTTATTTTAAGAGAAAATTGCCCACCTTTTACAGTAAATAAAGTTGAGAGCAGAGCCGAGAGACTTCATTTCTACTTCCTAGTATAGCGACTGAAGAGTGAGCTTCCTTCATCTTCAATTGCTCTTCTCAGAAAGTTTTCATTTGACTTAATAGAAGAAAGCACAGTTTCTAGACCAAAGAGAAAAAAAATAAGATAAGGGAAGGCAAGTAAGTAAACCACATTTCAGATTTTTTAAAAAAGAAATCTCTTTCTCTCTCCTCTCTCTTGCTCTCTCGTTCTCTTGCTCTCGTTCTCTCTCTCTGTTTTCTCTTTCCCTCTCAGTTATATTTGTATATTTACCAACAATCAGTTGCAGTTTATATTATGAATCATCAATATTAGAGGTAATGGCGTGGTATACAAATGACAAGAGAAGAAAAGAGTAATAAAACAAAATGCACTGAAATATGCATCCCAAGCCATTGTTGTAAATAATATACCTTATAAGAAATGTCCACAGGGGAGCTGGTGGATAAAAATAGCACCACTGTGTGAAATAAAGACTGTGACTTATTTGCTGTAGAAGCTGCTGTTTCTGTGTCAGTGAGCAAAGATGCTAACAAAAGAATATACTAAGCAATGCCCCTTCGATGTCTGCCCTTTGTGTGGCATATGTTGTATGTTATGTAAGGAGTTGACTATGCCCACCTACATGCTTGAGGGTTTTTTTCTCCCCTAAGGATTAAAGAAGACCATCCTACGTGGAGCTGTCAGGCATCAGTCAACGTGGGTTGAAATTAACCATCCTCAGCAACGCTCAAGTGGGTTTAATCTGAAGGGAAAATGAAGACAATGTACTCCCAAGGAGATTAAGTGATAGCATATACATTATTTATTTTCCTGGGTTTTAATTTAAATGCCCAACAGGACAAGAAAAAAATAAAAGAATAAAAGGTTGTACATTGTATTTCCTGCAATATAGGTGTCCCAACCTAATGAGGCTCCTGGATCCTAGTTTGCTTCTGAATATCACCAGGGGTGATTATAGCTTGCAAAAGTAGACCAGAAAAAGGCATGCCTTCCTATGTCTTGGGCTGTAATTAAAGCCACAAGCCATCAGATACAGAAGAGGCCAGCTGTAGTCCTTCAAACCTTTAGTACCTCACCATTAAAAATAGATTACAGCACAAAATATGTACCAAAAATAATCCCAATAAAAAATTTGCACATTTGATTACTATAATTGATTTTTTTCCTTCTAGATATGAATAAACGACCCAGGCTAAATGCCAGTTCCTTGCAAAGAATTTCCTTTAAGCTTCACTGAATTGAAAAGGCTCAACCAGACTCAACATTTCCAACTTCCTAGCAAGTAGCAGAAAATCTACCTGACAGTTGCTATGGAAACACGAACAGGAAGAGTGAACCACCAGCCTATAAATCCACAGAGAAACCTTTCTTAATTGGAAGGCCTTTAACCCACACATTTTTCTCATAGCTGCAGAGCTTATTTCTAAAGAGATTATTAAATTCCTCAATTGACTTATGAAGGATGCTTCCCACTATATTACTGTGCTTTGGGTTGCTCGTTCTTTATATCTGTTTCCAAAATTACAAAGCAGACCAGGGATAATAAAAGTTAACACAGATGTTTCAATGAAAAATCCATATGATGTTCTGAAAATAACTTCAGCGGCAATGCTGAACAAAAAGGATTCCAATACAAGAACCAAGATGGTGTAGACGTGTTTGTTTCGAAACGGTATCAAAGTCACCTAACTTCCTCCCCTTTCCCTGATTTTGACATGTTAACGCAGGTAGGAAATCTTGACAATATTTTCTAATGTTTAGGAAGGCTGACCAAATTTTTTTAAAAAAGAAAAGAATAAATGAGGTGGTGAGATATGTTGATTTTGTGCTCACTCTTGATTTGTAAAAATGTTCTTTACAATTAGTTAGCAAATACTAGTATGTGACTGACTAAACAAGAGGCAAATAAACTCAACTTAAAGTCTCAGTGAATCTCAACAGCATTGGGGTGATTTTCGTTAACTAATTCATTACATTAAGGCTTCAGTTAATGTTGTTGATAGAGTCTTGGAAACTGTAACTTTAAACAAAACTATGTATGGTGAAACTGATTTTCCCATAGGCTAATTTACATAAAAAGAGTTATGTTCGTATGGCATATTTCTGGTCACAAAACAAATCATCAAGCTTCTAAACAAATACCAAAGCACTTCTAACACTGATTGAAATAAATGTGAGCTATACATATATTTAAGAAAGATTAATAAAAACAGGTAAGACAATTATTTACCCAACTGCTACAGTTCAGAGTCAACTGGACAGGACACCCCTCCATCACAGGGGACACACACACATCCACATGCCCCCACACTCACAGTGGGACCATGTAGACACGCTAATTCCACTAAAGTGCACATCTTTGGAATGTGGGAGAAAACCTGATGAAAAGTCACGTAGACATGGGAGACCATGCAAACTCCACACAGACAGTGGCCCTGGCTGGGAATCATTTTTTTTTCTCATTGGTGTTATAATAAAACAGTGCTGAACAAAACAGTGCTATTCAAGGATGTGCTATACTCGTTGAATTTTGTAATGCAAGGTACATGAGAGAATGCAGAATATAGAAAGCTACCCATATCCACCTGCAACCTTCTCTCCCTCCCTGCTATGTTAAAGAAGCATCCCTTGTCATCCTCCCAGCCCCAGCAATGACCTGCTTGTCCTATCCCCACCTCCTTCAGCTCCCTGGGGCACCATCCTAGAGGTATCACGACTTCCTCTCCTTTTCCTGCTTCAACCTGTTCCTAAGTACTGCATTTTTTTCCCCTTGGCCTTTAAACATGCTTGGGTCTCTGACAACCTCAGAAACAAACCAACAAAGCCCCTCAACCCCACCCTCCACATTCGTACTGTTCTCTCTCTCTCCTTTTTCCTTTCAGCCTGGTATTTGATTCACTGTTGTTCTCCTCCCTGCCTCTCCTTTCTTCCTTCTTGCTGCCGCTTCAGTTTCCTGAAAGATGCTCCTAATCCTTGGTTCCCCACCCAGTCCTTAGAGTCATCAACTTGTCCTCTGGCATGGAGGACAACACCTGCTTTCTTTATGCCAATGTTTCAATGCTTCACTGCAGGGCATTATCCTGACTGGTCTTCCATCTTGTTGGCTGTTCATCATCTGTCCACTTGGTGTTATTCCTCAGGGTGTTCCATTACCCCTTTTTTCTTCTACTTTGTGCCTCCCTTGGGTATCCTCAAACCCTCCCAGGGCGTCTATTCCCATCTATACGCTAACAACTCACAGATACTTATTTCAACCCCATGAAAAGGGTGATAAAAAAAATCTACCTCCTCGGGTTGTTGAAAGCACCAGAGACAACATTTAAAACTTGTCTGACACATTATCAGTACTCAGAGGAAATGTTAGCTATTATTAGTATGTATTTGAGACACCTTCAAGACAGCATGTGGAAAGCTAAACTCACTTTCTTCTTCTCACAGTGTTTTATTTCATTGGTGCCTTCCTCAGTAAATCTCTTACTTATTCTGTAAGTCCATTTTAGTTACCAATAACATGAGAAATACCCTTTACCCTTCTTGAGTCAGGGACCCCTTTTTTGGGGGCTATCAAAGTAAGCTGTATTATTATAGTTCATTGCATTTTAATTGCCTAGTTACTTGTCTCTATTCACTTTGAGAAGGAAAGCTGTATAGTTTTATCTACTATTTTATCTCTAACAAATATGTATTGAGCCATGAATGAAGAAAACTGAATCAGTGATAAAATATCATGAACTAGAAATACCTCAACTTATTCCTTCATGGCTATCATTAGAGCCTTTGGCAATTTCCTGTTTCATCCTTCCCAACTTCCTTTTATGATAGTCTAATTTGTGCCAATTAACCTCACAGGGGCGTCCAGTATTGGTTTGGTTTTAAAAATTACATTGAATGAACTGAAATTTTCAAGTAATACAGGAAGTTGCAAAGTACGGGGGGAAAATGCCCACTGAAAAGCTGCCTGGTGCATGAAACCATGTACTCATCTACATAGACAATATTTTCCCAGCATTCAGACTGAAGTCTCTCTTTCATGTGAGAAACTTACCTGGTGTCTATTCTGATCATTTAATTACCTATAGAAAAAGAGTCTTTCTCTTAAACCATTTGTTTGATGATGTGGACAAAGCCTTTCCCGTGTGTGTGTGTGTGTGTGTGTGTGTGTGTATGTGTGTGTGTGTGTCTGTGTGTCTGTGTGTCTAGATGTTCTTAGACTATGTTCTTTGAGGATCCTCATGATGCTTCCACTGGGGGTCTGAGCACAGACTCAGAATTTCTAGTCAATGAGTTCAGGTAGCAGCTGAGCAAAAAGAAATCAGGAGATAAAGGGGGTTTGGCTTCCATTTAAGTGTTGCTACAAAAACAAAGCATCTGATATCACTATGCACACAATTATCTCACAACAGATGAGCATGGGCAAAGTACAGTCACTAGAAGCCCTCTGAACTTACACAGATGAACACACATGTACACATATCCTCATACTCACAGATTCCTGAGGTTGTCACCTTGTAGCTAACTTTCTCAAAGATGCCCTTTGTAGCCGGGCTCGGTGGCTCAGCCTATAATCCTGCGCTTTGGGAGGCTGAGGTGAGTGGATTGCCTGATCCTGCGGGTTCGAGACCCGCCTGGGCAACTTGGCGAGACCTCATCTCTACAATAAATCAAAAAATTAGCTGGGCATGGTAGCCCGTGCCTGTAGTTCCCTCTACTTGGAAGGCTGAGGCGGAAGGATCGTTGGAGCCCAGCAGGTTGAGGCTGTGGTGGCCGGGAGCGGCCACTGGACTCCAGTGTGGGTGACAGAGTGAGACTCCAACTCAAAAAAGAAAAAAAAAAAAGATACCCTTTGTGTTTAGTTTCACATGCTTCCACTTACAAAACTTTGAAAAAAACAAGGTGAAACAAACAAAACAACAACAACAACAAAACCACACAGCGTGTATTATTCTGATCTCTTTACCCAACAGAGAAACCATAGAAATCTCCATGACAGTACACCTGGGGAGAGAGCATCCAACAGGGAGCTTTGATGGACAAGGGGATTGATTTTGAATCTAGCTTCATCTTTTGCTGGTTGTGCGACTTTGGGAAAACTTACTGAACTTCCACTTTGTTCCCTGTGAAGAAGAAACAATAGTCCCAGCTTTAGGGGATTGTTGACAGCATTATATGGGGTTATGTGGATAAGATTGTCTAGGTCAAAAAATGTTCAGTAAAATGAAACTAAAGAATGGATGAGCCAAGCAGATCCAGTCTGCATGAGGTCATCTCCAGTGAACATGGCTGCTAAATCTCCCAGTGCCTCGATCAAAGGGATGGTTGGATGAATTGGGTCATGTATTGTTTTACCACCTGGAACATCATGTAGGATTTGAACACTAATAACTGTTAGCTATCTCTTCAGCTCTGACCCTAGTCAGAACACATAATTTTAAAACTGTCTTTCGCAGCATTTTTTTTCAGTCTTCTCTTTAAAATTTAGAAATAGAAATGTTGACTTGTTTATTGAAAAATCAAAAAATACTAAAATAACCTTACTGACATATCTGTAGGTTGTAGAATAATTATATATTGGACAAAAAGCAATTCTTCTTATAGACAGAGTAGACAGATTTTTTTTCTTTTCTCTAAAAAAAGCAAAAACAAAAACAAAAACAAAAAACAAAAAAAAAAACCCAAAAGCATCTGTCTTAGCAAGAATGAATTTGGAAGTTTGGTTCACTGATTTGACCCACTTATCTGCACTCTACCTATAAAGATTCCAACATGGTATAGATGTAAATAGTAAAATTTGGAGAAGTAATTTTCACAATTCCACCAAGAATTAGGTAGAGTCAAGATTCAAACCCAGCTGTCTGATAATGAAGACTATTATTTTTCTCTGATATAAACTAGTCTCATGATATAATAGTACTTCATCTTCTTGGTATTACAGTCATTTTATAATCTCTGTTTTCTCTATTTTTTAATTCCTCCCTTCTGCCTCCCCCTTTTCCTCCCCGTCCCTCTCTTTCTCCATCTCCCCCCTCCCTCCCTCCCTCCCTCCATTCCTTCCTTCCTTCCTTCTCTCCTACCCCCTGTCTGTCTTTGTGCACATGCATATTTCTCCTGACTGAAGTACCTACCTTTCTACCTTATCAAGTAAGTTATTTAGTATGGTCCTTTACCTGGAAAGGTTTTTGAGAGGTATTATTGCTGTTTTCATTCTTTAGTGAAAGGGATCCTCCTCTAGGGCAATGGATTGTCCCTACTCCAGGTCCCCAACCATGATGTTCTTAACTCTTCCTGCCCAAACTTAGACATAAATCCTAAGTATAGGTAACAGAATTTGCATGCTTTATTCCCACTTTCTTTTTCAATTTTAGCTTCATGTCTACATTAGGTAGCTATGTATATAAAATCATGGATGAGGAGATCTTAATATTTTAGGAATGAAAATTTTACCACAAATCCAAAATCTGGCTTATAAACTTTAATAGCCAACACTTCACAGGTACCTTTTTCTCTTAGTAGTAGATATGATATATATATATATGCAATATTGCTAAAACTATTTTCCAGTGCTTGACTATATAGATAACTGAAGGGACAAGTCCAGAGAATTAGAAAGTACCACGGTGCACAGGTTGGGAAACACAACTCTTTGAATAAAAGAGGAGTCGCTTGAAACATTTATTGGCCTTAATCCATGTAATGATCCTTCTCCAAAGTATATCTGAAATAAAAAGTAATTTCCCTTTTATAAAACCTCTCACTGTCATTTGTGTTTGTAGAGCTTATAGTGTTTAAATAATTGACAAATTTCTATTCTGCTAACTTATTTCTCAAAGAGGACTTAATGAAAATTAAAGAAAACATACCAGCGCCATCATCTTTACTTGTCAAAAATTATTGAGGAAGGCAAATCTGTCTTGATGTTCTCTACTCCCCCAACCCTGCCCTTTTCCATGAAGGAGTACAAGTCAAGTGCAAGTATGTAATGTTATTTATAGAACTTAATGAGTCAGATTCTTACAGTGCACAAACCTTTTAGTTGCTTTAGCAACCTAGGGAGCTATATTAACTCTGAGAGGTTTCCTCTTTACAGTAGTGTTCACATTGCTTCAAAATGTTAAATTCCATTTTCTTCCATTATTCTCAACAATGGGATGGAATAAAAATTAATATTTTTGAGACTCATAATGTTCCTGGGAAAATGGCCATTTTAGAAAAGAGAAAAATATGAAGTTTACAGATGAAGCAACTTGCTTGCAGTCAAATTAGGATTAAGCAAGTTAGGATACAGAGCCCCATGTAGTCATTGTATCATTTTATCCTTATGTTCTCTTAAAAAGATAAGTAATTCTTTTAGATTAAATGAATTCATGTTTTAAAGTATATATTTGGTTCCAAATTTTTAGCAATTGTAGCTTGCATGGGACCAGTTTTCCTGCTGATGACACTTACATTTAAAAAGGTATTAAAGACACTGGAGAAGGACCTAAATCAGATAGAAACTGAAGAGGGTTCAACTCTTGAAAGAAGTAAAACACAATGGGTGAGATCCAAGTAATGTAGTTTTCCCCTGAAGCCAATCCCCAATTCCCACAGTCAGGGATGGATAAAATCAAGCAGGAAGATACAGTCAGGGGATAAATTTGGGGGATACAGGGTGACTTGAAACTGAGAGATGAGAGGAATTCCATAAAGAATAGAACCACAGAAGTAGGAACACCCAAACAGGCATATAAACTCCCTTCAAACACCTCAAATGTTGAATGGTGTATTTGTGAGATGAGGCACAAAGAAGTCAGGAGAAAAGAGCAGTTTAAAGCTGAGCAGCTAGAAGAGATTTGAGTAGCTGTCCATCACACAGAAGACTGAATTAGTAAACCAGGTGACACTGGGTTAGAGGGGCTTGGTGCATATTTTGGACTTTTCATCAAACTCTCAAGGGAGTTAGAAGTACTACATCCAAAGACTAAGGAATTCACACTAGAAGTAAGGACAAAACTGAAATAAAACTACCAAACAAAGTTTGAAACCAAGCATATACTAGTTAGAGTAGTTTGTGGTAATTTAACTGCCTAATAGAATAAAACTCTTCATTCCTTGGAGAAAAGTAACAAAATTCAGAGTCTCAAAAACATATAATCCACAAATTTATTTTTTTAATGATGACATATACAAAGAGAAAAATCAGCCTGTAAAAATAGAGCTATAGATGAAACACATGTAGAAATTAGTACTCAGGCACTTTTTAAAACTATGACAAATACATTAAATAATCTTCAGGAATTATATATTTAAATATACAAGTATAAAAACATAATAACAAGAGAATGAGGGAGTGTGAATGAAATTATATCATTGTAAAATTCTTGCACTGAGCTCTAAGTGGTACAATATCAATGGCAAGATAGATTGCGCTAATGTGGAGTTATATATTATATACATAATATGTATTTATATCCTGTAACCTTAGATAAACTGTATTTTTAAAGGCAATTTGGATTTTAAAAAGTAGAATTTTTTTTAAAAAAAGTAGAAAAGTTGGAACAGAATACCCCAAAATATTGATTAACCAAAGTAAGACAGGTAAGGATAACTAAGGAACAAATAACAGAGAAAAATGAGAAAATAATTATTATCACATTAATAATTTTATTAAATGTGATGAGACTATAATATGCCTTTTATTTGTATTGAGCTCTCCCTCCAAATGTTTCAAGTCATATTGGCAATGATTATCACAAGTTTGACATTTTTAGTAACACCTTCTTTGTAGTAAAAATCTACTTATGAAATATGTGAATAATTGAAATGTTAGAAGGTTACCAATTTGACTTGCTGATAACATTGCTGTACAGAGGTATCAACTCACTCTCACCATTATACCCTGTACTTGAAAGATAGGCTAAATCTACCAAGATGAAACAAGTCAACGAGTAGGAGAGACCTAGATGAATAGTCATTCATATGAAAAAGATAGTAAGGTCAACATGGTCTAATAGGAAGTGCATCAGGTAATAACAGCAGATGCTAACTTGAGCTGGATGTTAGAACTGGGTGAAGAAGTCTAGGGCAATGAATAATTCATATCAGCCTTCTGGCATTGCTGGGTTAATGCCTGTGTAGTATTGCGTTCAATTCTGGGTTGTTTGATAGGGGATATTGTCAATTAGAATACATTAAGAGGTGGCTGAATAGGATAATGAAATGCTAGGAAATCATGTCCATCAAGGATAAATCTGTATGACAAGAGAGAAATTAAACAGTAGAAGAAAGGCCACAGGGAGATCTGAAGGACCATCGTGAGGAAAATACATTAGTTTTCTATGTCTTTTCAAACAGCTCCTGCCTCATCTCTGTTTCCATGACATTATGTATACACAGTGTGATATGTGCTGCTATAAGGTGTGTACACCATGTAGGAAGATGGATTCTGTTAGGGTATCATTTAATGATAGGTGCTGCTTCCTTGACCTGTCTTCTCTGTGTATCCGAATTTTGAGTGTTACTAAACCTTTCTCATGCCAACATTGAGTAACTATCTTTCTATTGCCATGACTTTTTCTTAAGGCTATTAATTGACTAATGGGAACTGTTCAATATATTTATGCCAAAGCAATGGATGTAATCTTTATAAATATGTGTGTATGTATGTGTGTGTGTGTGTGTGTGTGTGTGTGTGTGTGTGTATGTGTGTGAAAGAGAAAGAGAGAGAGAGAGAGAGAGAGGTATATGAGATCTGACAATTAAGTTTGAGAACTTGCCACCATGGACTTACGATGACAGCACTGTACAAAAAACTAGGTAAAATTTCATAACCTTAGTGTATCAGTGTCTCACAGCTGTGTTTGTGTTGACATGTGGTGGTGTCTTGCTGAGTGGCATTTATTATTGTTGTATGATTTTGTGTGCTGTCACAAGAATATCGGAGCTTGAATCATAGCAACAAACATTACATTTCTTGTTAAACTTGACAAGAATGGAAGTGAAATCAGGGACGTGTTAGGCCAAGTTTATGGGATAATGCCATGAAGAAATCTAGGGTGAAACCATGGGTGACAAGCAGAACTGATGAAAACATTGCAAAAATGTGTCAAATTGTACATCAAAATCATCAGCTGACTGTGAGAAGCTTAGCAGATCAAATAAACACTGATAGAGAAACAGTTAGGAAAATCTTAACCGAAAATGTTGGCATGAGAAAGATGTGCAAAAATGGTTCCGAAGGAGCTCTTGCATCACAACAGTGCACCAACTCACACAACACTATCTGTGAGGGAATCTTTAGTCAGTAAACAAATAACTGTATTGAAACACCCTCCCTACTCACCTGATCTGGCCCCTAATGACTGTTTTCTTTACCTGAAGATAAATAAATATTGAAAGAAAGGCATTTGGTCACATTCAGGCAACAAAGTTAATACGACGACAGGTCTGATGGCCATTCCAAAAAAAGAGTTCCAAAATTGCTGTGACGGGTGAACTAGGCACTGGTATCAGTGCATAGCTCCTCAAGAAGGGTATTTCAAAGGTGACTGTAGTGCTATTCAGCAATGAGGTATGTAGAACTTTTTCTAGAACGAGTTTGTGAACTTAGTTGTCGACCCTCATACACGTCCTATTTTGGCTCCAGTAGTCACTGATACACCATTTAATGGATGTCGCTATGAGAACTGTGTCTGCTCTTTGCCTTCCAGAGCTTTTCCTCAATTGGATTCTGCCTTAGTTCATCTGCTGTGTGGTCTTATGCCGAGAATAGTATTAACAGGCTTATTCTCTTTATTCAAGTTTTATCTGCAGACTCCATAGACTCTCTGGCTTCATGCATTTGTTCAAACTTTCAACATATAGAATCTTTATTAATTTATTTTCTTTTATTGCTCTTTTATTAAAAATATGGAACACGTTACAAATTTGCATGTTTATCTATACTTATTTAGCTCTAGATATTGTTGTTTTTACTTTGCTTCGATCCTGAGAACGAGAATTTGTATACTTATATTTGCATTAAATACTTCATTTTTTAAAATGACACTTCCATGGGAAACGATTTCTCTCTAGCATAATGGCATGGTGGCTAAAAATGTGAACTTAACAGTCGGACTGCCACCGTAGAAATCTGGACCTTGCTGCTTGTCGGCTGTAGGACATTGAACGTGTCAATTAACCTCTTTTTATCCCAGTACTGATCTCAAAGTGTTGTTCCAGTATCAAATGAATTAATAAGACAAAGTGGTTAGAATAGTGCCTAACATGTAATAAGCACAGTTATTATTTTTATTTCTCTCTGAGTAAATACATCTGGAATGCCATCTTGGCAAAAGTTTCTACCTAATGTACTTGTCATCATTCGGTGTGCCTCTGGGCATAATATATGTAGGCCACCCCTTGGTCTTCTTGCACAGACGTTGTTTTTTAATTGTATCATGCTTGCCAAATATCAGTGTTATCATGACTTGCCTTCTTGAGACCGTCTTGAAGTCAGGGACAAGGTCTTACGTTAGCTGGAATAGAATTAAAATGAGCTCAACAAGATCTTCTGGGAGAAATACCTTTTGAAGTCAGAGGGAGGTACCATTCATTTAATTTAAGGAAATAATAATGACACGACTTGTACCAAAATATGAGCTTCCGTGTAAAAGCCTGTAATCTACATATCAAGAACATTATAAAGAGATTCTAACACTGGATCCGAAATTTTAAAATAACCTCCCTCTTTTTCTAAGTTTCTATTGCTTCATTTCCTATTCCATGGACATACATTGAACACTTATAATTAGCCAAGCATTGTACTAGGAAGTAGAAAAACAGTCAATAATCACAAGGAATTTTCTAGGCTGAAGCTAAACAAGAAAACAGTTTGAATTAAATAGTTCAGCCCTTAATAGAGTTAACAAGTCTGTCCTATATAATATCAGTCCAAATGGGAGGTCACTCGAAGAAGTGAGTATTGAGCTTAGCAATAAAGGGTGAGGGCAGCTAGGTTGATGAAGTACTTGCAAGCCAGAGGGTTAGATTCTTTATATTAATAACCCGCTAGCTGATGAAAGCTATGAGTATAACTTCATTTTTCAAAAGAAAAACTAAGCTATTTTAAAAAGTGAAAAGAATGCCTTATTCTAAGGCTTTTATTAATGACAGGACCAGAAAGAATATTCAAAATGTTTAAGTTTCATTCTCCATTCTACATAGTGGCATCTTTCCATAAAGGCATAATCATTCTTGAGCTGATTCTGAGTCTCTATTATGATTTAACTCTATTGTATTGATTAGTCTTTATAACAACAAATAGTAACAAATATTCCAATTCATGTTAATAGAAAATAAAAATTATTTAAGTAATCCCTTCAGGCAAACAGAACTATCTTATGGTTCTCCAACCAACTTCCCTTGTCTTCGTAAAATTTGATAGTTTGCCCAAATGACACAGTTTGAATGCCCAGGCATCTGAGTATAACCTTTCCATTTGTTCCTTCTTTTGGTCTAGATTACTGGATTTTAATCTTTGGGTCCATAAGAATTACACTCTAGGCCTACATACAAAATATATGTCATACACTAAAATCAATTTTATGGTTGATTCGGACATTTTCAAGGTTAATTTGACTACAAAATTTTCACTTTGTAAGCTCACTTTAGAATGAAATCCCATGTGAAATGTTTCTTTACTGTTCTATTGTTTCAGAGGTTAGCTATTCTTATTATGATCACTAAGCCTATTTGATGCTCTTTAGCTATTTATTTCTATTGTTCAGTTGATTATGTTTATTTAATATTAACATGGATAGACAAAGTTACATGCTTATAACACTTATTTTTAATGACTCCTCCCCTACCTCACACAATATCCCCTCTTCCTCAAATGCACTTTCCTGTTAATATCTCTGAAAAAACTCCATGTAAAGACCGCTTCCTGAATATTTCCACATCAAGAAGGCCATTACTGGTAAGGAAGGCAGGTAATTTCATTCTTCTCAGCCATGATAAACACCAAATCACCACCATGATATTGGTAATAGGACAGACACTGAGAGAAGCACTATCTAAGACTTCCTTGAAGATGTTACAGAACGAAGAAAGGGCAATTCCTGTACTCACTGTTATACCCATCTGAATTTGGAGAGATACCTTCTCCTCATGTATGGATGGGGTTACTTCCACCCATACCATTCTCTTCCCTCAAGAAATGTCAGTTTTATACAATTACTCCTTTCTTTGAATCATACTCCCCCAAATCAGGCCAGCTGGGATTTTCAACAACAGTTTGGCAAATTCTATAAACTTGCTCATTCAGTATACATTTTGAGGACCTCTCACATACAGAGCCTGAGAAGATAAAAACTATATAAATACTCATACAACTGGGGTTCTAGTTGTGTATTAGGATTTGACGATCCGATTCCCCTCCTTTGAGTCCTGCATTTGAAGGAATAAAATGAGAGAGGAAGGACTGGGCATGCATTTAGAAGACGATGTTTTCTCAGATTGAGCTATTTTTCTGGCATTTTCCCAATTCTACAGTTGTCTGATCATGGTAGGAACACCTGGTAACCAAGCCAAAAGTGGCTCAGTTCTGCAGTGTGGTTTTTGGGAATCATTCTTGGAAAAGAAAGCTCCCTCACAGGGTTAACAAAAACTACAATTCAGACTTTAGGCAGAATTATAGTTAAGCATTGACCAGTGTGCACTGGTGCACTTTGACTCACTTCCCTGCAGCTGCTAGCTAACAGAGTCACGTAGTACGCTGACCACCTGCTCCCTCGTTGTTCCTATTGATGGACTCTGCCACTGGCCCTTTTTACTCCATAATTGCTTACGATGTTTCTCAGATCCTGAATTCCGGCAAAACAGTTGATGACAACTGGTCTAAAGATCCCCACCAAGGAGCAAATTCAGCAGAGGAATGTGGCTTCTTCACCTCTCTATTTCATGAATTCACCCCTCACTTCTGGATCAGCGATCCCCACACTTTAGCCCATGACCCATCCAGACTACTTAAACATTCCACCTCCCAACCTCCTGGGGAGGTGGATTTGAAGTTTCTTCCAGTTTCCTCATTCGGCTGCCCTATGATTGTTAAACTTTCTCTCTTCAGCAACCCTTGCTGTCTCAGTATATGACTCACTATATATCAGGCAACGAACCTGTAACAGTGCAGAAACTCACGCCTAAAGTATATTTCTTTATCCTCACTTCTGCACAAACTTCATGAAATAATGTTTCTTTCTACTTAAGCTATATAAAACAGATTATTTTTTTCTCAGAAATTGAACCCTTCCCACCACACTCCGAAAAGAGTATTGTAGCAGGTCCCCAAGCCGAGAATTACTGAACGGGTAGGGGTCTGGGACTCCTCTACGTTTTTTCATTGTAGATTTGGCACATATTCCTTCTGCTTTGTTGAGCTTTGAACGGTTTCATCTAACTTGAATTCCCATAGGGCTATGGTGGCCTCTAGAATTGGTGAAGAATTATATGCTGCTAGAAGAGTCAATGTTTATAGTAGTTTTCATCCCAGTGAGGTATAGTAAAATATCCTTTCACTGACATCTTTAGTAACCAAAGTTACAAGTTTTGAGTAGAATGGGCCTCTGACTTTCAAGGCTGATGTGGGAGAAGGCCAGATATGCTTTTCTAATCAAGGCCACACCTTAGAAAGCTCTACGTTATTGCTTAATATTCAGAGAGGTTTTTTCCTCACACATACCGTCCAGATGTACTACGCATAGCAGGAGATCATATTTTTTAAAACGATTGAAGGTGTGAAATATTACCTTAAAAATCTCTCTGTAGCTTCCCTTTGCAATTTACCTCATTATTCTTTTAGTTGGGCAGTTATTCCTAAATACCCTTGATGCAATTTTATGTTCATTCTTTCTTATCTAGAACTCGTTAGTATAACCTAAGGTGATTTGGGTTATGTATAAGTCATTTTAATTTGCATAATGAGCCCCAGTGCTTCTCTAGCGTGAACTAAGAACTGCTAAGAACTGAAGAAAAATTTGATGGCTTCAAGAGAGCCAAAAAATTGATTTTTTTTTTTTTTGGGTGGGTGGGGAGGGGAAATCCCTTAATAATCTTCCAATCAGGATTTGAGGACAATACAAAGAGGCAGGAAAGGCCAAGCCTATGACACCGGATTAGGAATTGGACAAAAGTTCACTCCAGGAGGGACGAAATACCAGCTTTGTAGTGAAAACAGGTTTTGCTTTTACACATGATCTTTGAAAAGACAACAATCTACTTCCAGATAGAGCTCTAAGGAGAACTACTTCTATTTCTAAAAGGTTGATCTGAAACTGAGGGCATAAGCCTAAAGAGGAAAACATCTCTGATCAGGCAAATTGCTTCAGGAATGTATGGCTCAGATGGACTAGCTGTAATAATATGTGTTTTGTTCTTTTTTCCCCCATAACGAATGCATGATAATCACAGTGCCCTGTATAAATTGTGTTCATGATCCTATTTGACCCTCACACAACCCTATGGAGTTGATGCTGTTATTACCATCACTTTACAAATGAGGAAAAGGAGGCTTAGAAATTGTTAGTGATTTACCCAAGCCATACACCTAGTGAATAGTTGAACCAGGATTATAACCTAGGCAACTGAATTCTGGGGAATGAACTTCTAACTAGTACATCACATACCACATTTAAGTGGTATCATCTAGGGTGCCCACAGAACTCTATATGGATAATCTGGACTATTGAGGACATACTCATCAGATACCAACACACCGATATGGCACCACAGCAAATCATTCCAAGCCACAAGTGACAATAGCAGCAACCATATAAAAATATATTGTAAGTGGGCCATTCCATCAAAGGTCAAAGAGGACATACTTTGGTGTAGACATAAAGACCTTCTGTTCAGAAATTACTTAATGATTTCTTGGGAAATGTTGAGAAACTATTTTTTTTAATTGTTATTTTTATTTTAAAGATGTGGAGTGCAATTCAGGGTTAGGTACATAAGTGGTAAAACAAATAAATTATTATTTTTCTTTCTTTTGATAATACTGCCATTTTATAGATTATGGTCAGATTGCTTTAAAGCGCAGTCTTTAAAGCACAAAAACTAGGGAGAATGTATCTCCAAGCTGGACTGGATTAAAAAAAAAAAAGGGATACATATACACAACGGAATATTATGCAGCCATAAAGAAGGCCCTAACTATGAGTTTCAGTCCAAAGGAATCTGAGAACTTGCACTTGAAATCCTCTTGGACTTTCTTCCACCAATACATTTATGTCAACTCTGCATCAAATGATACATTGAAGGGCATAATGGTTGTGATGGTTAATTTTGTATGTCAACTTGACTGGGCCACAGGATGCCCAGATATCTGGTTAAACTGATTTCTGTGTGTGCTCATGAGGGTGTTTCTGGTTGAGATCAGTATTTATCTTGGTGGAATAAGTAAAGCAATTTGCTCTGCCTAATGTGAGTTGATATTATCCAACTTACTGAGAGCCTGAATAGGAGAAAGAGCAAAAAAGGCAGAGAAAGACCGAATTCTTTCTCTACCTGACTGCTTGAGCTGAGACATCAGTTTTCTGCCCTTGGTCTCACACTTACACCGTTGGCATTCCTTGTTCTAAGGCCTTTGGCCTGGGGCTAGAATTTATACCACTAATTTCCCTGGGTCGTAAGTCTTACAGACAGTCAACTGTGGGACTTCTCAGCTACTATAATCATTTTAGCCAATTCATTGTAATCTCATTCTATCTATCTATCTATCTACCTATCTATCTATCAATCTATCTAACCCATCTATTTTTTGTTGGTTCTCTTTTTCTGGAGAACCTTGACTAATACAATGGGCATCGTGATTCTACATGATTGGGATATAGCATGAGGTAGTTAAAAGAATGCAGTTAAAAAAATTAATTTACTCTTTAATTTTAAAGATGTGGGTTACAATTCAGGTACAGGAATACAAATGTTGATTATGCAGTTACCCTTGTTGATGAGGTGTACCCCTCCCTTCCCTGGCAGCTTCCTTCAACTGCAAATCTCACCCCCCTCCCCTGGCAGTTTCCTACTACTGCCAATCCCTTTCTTATAGCATTATGATAATTGGTCAAGGTCTGCTTATGAGTGAGAACATATAGTACTCTGTTATTTGTTTCTGTGATAGATCACCGAGTATGATAGATTCTAAATCCATGCAAGTTGTTGCAAAGTCCATATGTTTGTCTTTCTTTATGGCTACATTATATTCCATTGTGTATATATACCATATTTAAAAAAAATACAGTCTAGCTTCATCGGGTAGCATGGTTGTTTCCATTTTTTTTTTTCTTTTAGAAAGCAGGATTTTATTGAGAGAACAGAAAAGCTCCCACAGTGGGAGGGGACCCAAAGGAATTGCCCGGTTCCATGTTTTTGCTATTATGAATACAGCTGCAACAAACATGAATGTGCAGGTATCTTGTATAATGACTTGAGTTCCTCTGGGTATATTCCCAATAGAGGAATTGCTGGGTCATATGGAAGGTCAATTTCTCTGATGATTAGTGAGGCTGAGTACTCTTTCATATGTCTGTTGGCTGCCAGTATATCTTCTTTTGAGAAGTGTCTACACATACCTTTTGCCCACTTTTTAATGGGACTGTTTGTTTTTAAGAATGCAGTTTTTAAGGCCAGACAGTCCTGAGTTTAAATTCTTTCTCTGTCATTTACTAGCTTAATGAACTTGAGTAAATCACTAAAAGTCTCTAAACTTCAGTTTCTTCAACTTTAATATCCTTTAAAAAAGAATACTTTAAGGGAGTTTGATAAAAGAACCAGAGATAATTTATTAAAATATACTTGTATTTCAGTAGACTACCACACTAAAAGAAGTGATGAGAAAATTGTCAGCTAACATGTTGGGAGCATTGTCTCTTTGCTTAAGAGATTGGAAGGAATTGGAAAAGATGGGAGGTATTTTTTTTTCCTTCCCCCTCCAGTGTAGCTGTGTTTAATTATTTTTAGTTATGAAGTCTTTGCCTCAAGTTTTTGTCAACTTGTGGTTAGCTGGTCAAAAGCAGATTGGCTCTAAATCCATCCAAGTTGCTGCGAAGTCCATATGTTTATCCTTTTTTATAGCTGCATAATATTCCATTGTGTATATGTACCACATTTTTTTTTTCCAGTCTGGCTTCGATGGGCAGCACGGTTGGTTCCATGTTTTTGCTATTGTATATAGAACTGCAGCAAGCATGCATATGCCAGTATCTTTTTTGGTACAATGACTTGAGTCTACCATACTCAGTGAACTTTTGCAGAAACAAAGAACAGAGTACCATATGTTCTCACTCCTAAGCTGACTTTGAACAATTATCATAATATTATAAGAAAGGGATTGGCAGTAGTGAGAAACTGGGGGGAGGAGGGATGGCATTGGCAGTTGAGGGAAACTACCAGGGGAGGGAGGAGCACATCTCATCTACAAGGGTACCTGCATAATGAACATTTGTATACCGAATCCTGAATTGTACCCCACATCTTTACAAT
Organism: Cephalopachus bancanus; assembly: GCA_027257055.1. Classification (NCBI taxonomy): domain Eukaryota; kingdom Metazoa; phylum Chordata; class Mammalia; order Primates; family Tarsiidae; genus Cephalopachus; species Cephalopachus bancanus. Next base: position 7,191,258 of record JAPVLO010000027.1, read on the forward strand.
TAAAAATAATTTAAAAAAAGCAGATTGGGATTTACTAAAAGACAACCTCCATCCAGACTTTTGTTTTTGAGAAATCTCTAAATTTTAAGCGGTGGATGCAGACAAACCCTAGGAATCAATAATTTGGAGAGCTTCCCACCATTCCAAGTCTTGGTTCTAATTGTAGCAAAGACTATGAGTGCTCCCAGGAGGTGGCAAGGCTTCAGGTATGGACAAAGCCCTGAGGCTTTGAGACAGAAAGGAGAACTTTGTTTTTATTACTCAAGGTACTGATGCCTGCCAGACAGTGGGGTCCTGTGCCTTATGCAGAAATGAGGAGGTTGGGCAACATTGTGGAGGCAGAGCGAAACCCTAATCCGGCCACAGAAGCCCAGGATTCTTGTATCATACAATAGAAGGAATAAAGAAAACTTGACAGTGACAGAGACTAAGTTTTTCTCAACCAGGAGGGTAGAGGCTCACAGTAGATTAACTTTGGTGAAAAATAAATACAAAGAAAAGAAATATTACATTCTTTCACCTTGTGTATTGTGAAATTATTTTTATGATTATTAGAGCACTCCTTTCATAGTATCTGTGGTTTTAAAAGGTATATACCATTAAAAAAGTTCTCGACATTGATTACACTCATTCTCTTTTAGTGTTGAAGATTTTATGCCCCCCACCCCAAAAAGTAATGAATAGAAGGTTTCTTTTAAAAGATTTAAAGAAGCCGGGCTCTGTGGCTCAGCCTGTAATCCCTAAGGAGTGGATTGCTTGAGCCCGCGGGTTTGAGACCCGCCTGGGCAACTTGGTGAGACCTCATCTCTACAATAAATCAAAAATTAGCTGGGCGTGGTAGCATGCACCTGTAGTTCCAGCTACTTGGAAGGCTGAGGTGGAAGGATTGCTGAAGCCCAGCAGGTTGAGGCTGCGATGGCCAGGAGCAGCCACTGCACTCCAGTCTGGGCGACAGAGTGAGACTACAACTCAAAAATAAATAAATAAATAAATAAATAAATAAATGAATAAATAAATAAAAGATTTAAAGACCTGAGTCAGAAGTAGCTTTCTACTTTCTGTCAGTAGGAATGAAGGCTTCAGCTATCCTAAGGCAGAAAGAAGAGTAGCAAAGAAGAAAGAGGAAGAATAATCAAATACACGATCATGTGCCTGGTACTCTGGTAAGTATTAAGGATCACAGGCATATGACTTCCCTTTTTTATAGACATAGAAAGTCGCGTAGGGTTTTATTTTTATTTTTCTAATTTTAAAATATATATGTATATATATTTCCCCTTTAATTTTTTTTTATTTTAAAGATATTTCCCCTTTAAACTTTTTTTTATTTTAAAGATGTGGGGTACATATATTTTTTAGAGACAAGCTCTTGTTATGTTGCCCAGGCTGGTCTTGAACTTCTGGTCTCACCTGATCCTCCTACCTCCTCCTACCAAAGCACTAAGTTTATAGTTGTGTCATCATGCCCAGTTGATAGGTTTTAAAGCTTTGTGTACATTATACATCTCATACCTGTCTTTTAGCAGGGAAATTTTAATTTTAACAGGGTTGAAAGGATCTTCCTAACTTATAAATTTTTAGCTATGAGACTAAAACTCTAGAGACACGAGACATGAGCGGCTGGAAGGAGGGATCGGCCTGAAAAGGCTCCGTAGTCCTAGCAGTCCCAGAGCCAGGGGCAAGTTGTGCTGGGAAGAGTCATGAGGGGTTTTGAATTTTCAGTTCCTGGCTCATGTGATCATGCCGCTCACACATGTGGCCGTGGGCAAAGCCTCTCTTATATGTGGATGATCAAAAAGGTTTTAATTGGTTGGGGCAAGAATAAATTACAAGGATACAATCCAGCTGTTGTAAGTTACACCTATTTCTTCTGTGTTGTCTCACGACACATACATAGGCTATAGGAAGTCCCATTAGCTTTCTCAGCCAGAAGTTTCTTTTATTTTCTTCTCTGAAACAGAATTTTTGCCAAATCAACCACTACATAATTCCTTCCTTGTAAGGAAATATAATGAAAGAGCGAACAAAGGGGCTGGACATCTCGGCAGTGGATTGGGAAACACAGGGCACATTTGTCTCCCCTCCCCTTTTTTGATAACATTTCATACATTAAGGGGAAAAAAAAAAGCAGTACGAATGCAAATTTGAAACATGCTGGCAAAATAATTATAGTAGTTCTTGAAATACGCAGAAATGCTGGGTAAAAATTTAGAATCCTTTTGCTTGAAGAAGCAAGGCAGCATGACTAATTTTAGAGCAGATCTCATCTCTTCCTTATTCTACCTCCAATCCCGGTAAGCAATATTTCCAGCAAGCAAATCAGATACAAACAATACATAAGCAGGTGAAATAAATAAGATGAGATAAGGTGGATGGTCTGGACTTCAGAGGGTAGCAAGAGCCCTGTTCTAGATTTCCAAATATTCTGTTCTACATCCAGCGTGTAAGCCAATGACTAGCAAGATATGGGGGTGGGGTGGGGGGAATCCCCCAAACGGAATTATTTTTTGGAGGGCGGGCCTTTTGTAGTACAGGTTTCTCTTGCTAGGTGAGTGTTCTAGGAACCCATCGGTATCAGTTTACAAGCTAGTGTGCTGTGAGAGGCTACATTTGGCTTCAGTAAATTTTTTTTTGAGATTCTTTCAACGCGTTTGTCCATTTCATGGTGGGTGATTTACGAGCGCACCTGCCCGCATAGCACTGAGTGTGCAGCCGTTTTTGATAAAAAACCACAACTCCCGTGCCTCATCCTCCCTATTCACCCGATCTTGCCCAGAGCGATATTTTTTGCTTGTTGTTTCCCCAGATGAAAAAAGTCTTCACAGGGAAACGTTTTGCCATTGTGAAAAAGGTGGAACAAAAAATGGCAGAAGCACTAAGAGGCATCAAACCTGACAAGTTCAAAAACAGTTTTGAGCCGTGGAAAAAGTGTGTGGATAGGTGTATTGTATCAAATGGAGAGTACTCTGAAGGTGACTGATGTTCAAACACGTAAGAATAAATACATAATTTTTAATAAACAGATTCCATTTTTTCCCCAATCCCGTACTTAAGCAAACAAGCATTGGATACTTCTGCAAACAGTGAAGGATAATTGAAAAGCACAGATGTGAATATCATCCAGAATATGTTGCATCCCTTCTCTTTTCTCTCGTGGTGTATGTTCTTCCTCAAAATCAAGAAGCTTAAAAGTGTTTCTAAACATAAAATATCTTCCTTTGTTTGAGACATGCTCCCCTCTCTCTCTCTCTCTTTCCGTGTGTGTATATGTGTGTTTCTTCCTCTGGTTCTCTCTTTTTCTCTCTTTCTCTCTCTTTCCAAAAAAAGAAAAAAAAAAACTGAATCCGTAGGGACACTGAGGTGAGTATATAGTACCTTTTCAGGTTGCAACTTGTTATCATCATTGATTTCCTTTGATTTGTATCTTCCAATTCCTTTCATTCGTCTTCCCTTCAAAGGTACACACCGGAATGCTTTAAATATATGTGTGTTTTTCCCAAGTATCCTTCAAAATGTGTGTGTGTTGAATTTACAGGTATAGTATTTGTGCCATGGAGATTACTCTTTTTTATTTCTTATTCTTGTCCATCAAAATCGTGTTTTGCTGTTGTTGTTTTAATCTGCCCATGTATCTGAGCCTGGATTTTCCAGAAAGACAGCCTGAGACAAAGTCTTCTGTTCAGATAGTTTATTTGGGACTAATCCCAGGATACCTGTGTGAGGAAGAGTAAGCAGAGACAGAAGGGAAGCTGATGTTGGAGTCTGCTGGGAAGTTATCTCCACTCCTACTTACAGCAGACCCTGGATTTGCCCAGACCTTCCTGAGAGTCTTTTGAAATGTTTCTCATAATTTTCTGCCCATGGGGTTCAAGTGGGAAGTATTGATTTACCTATTGGTTTTTGTCCTCCCTTGTTCATCTGGGATCCTTCAAGCACTAATCTAGCAGCACTTTGGGGTCGCACCTGCATTGTACAGGGAGGTTTTCTGTAGGCATCCCATACCGCAGCTTCAGAGAAGTCCCAGAAAAAGGAAACAATTGGTTTCTTGTATGGGCCAAAGTCAGAAACCGTCAAGTTACACCTGAGACAAACTCTTTGAAGTATGTGCAAAAGTGGGTTGTCACAGCAGTGACTTGAGTTCTTCTTGGAGGGAATCAAAAACATAGGGAGTAATCTTCAGTGGGTGTCTGATACACTTGGCTACTAAAATGAATCTATTACTATTTGGACCATTTTATATTTCATTGTTTGCATACAGCACATTTTGCTTATAAAGCTTTCTGACATTTTTTCTAACCTTCTGAACTCATAACTGTGTGAACATCCTCCCACAAAATAATGCCTTCAGAGACAGGCACAGGGCCTCCTGTCCTGGGACCCAGCCTTCAGGCAATGCTGTGCTTGGGAGTCAGGGTGACAGTGTGCTCAAGTTTGGTGACCTCAGCCTAGTCCTTGACTTAATGGATCCCCGTCCCCATTTCCCTCTTTTGGGGCTCTTTCTGACTGTCTAATTTGCGTGCGAGCTTGATCAGTTGCCCTAGGAATTTCCAGTCCTCATGCCTTTGGGTCTTTCTAGAGCCTATGGACCCAGATGCCAGAAGATAAAATCACTAGGTGTTGACGTACTAATTTGGGGAGAATCTCTAAGATGATGGGGTGATGGCACCCATCCTTTCCACCATTTGCCACACTCAGCTTCCCCTTCCCCCACACTGGCACACGGGGTGGTCACTCTACCCTTTCTATAGGTTCTGCATGTCAGGTAGTCCGGCATGGTTGGCTATGACAATTTTCTCTAAGCACATTTGAGACTTAAACTATGGATGCAGAATTCTATTAGGCCCTTCCTATCTATAATTTATTTTGCCTACAATCAATATGATGACATTAAGCTCCCTCTACTTGGTATAAGGCAGATGAAGAATAGACATACCCTGGGAAAACGGAACTGGTCTTCCCACTCAGCCCATGGGCCCCTGGCTCCTCCTGTTGGGGCAGTCTGTAGAAAACAAAGATGTAGTCAACCATAAAATGAATCACATCCTAGAAGTACAGTGATTATGGTCCAAAAAGAATAGGAGAAGACATGGAGTTGGGTGATATGTGGGTCTGTGGTTTTTCTTAATTTTAGCCTTGTTTAAGTTAGCTTTAACATGAAAACATAATGAATCATTAATGCTGTCCTGCATAATTTGGCTAAGACTTGCTTTTGTGGCCATTATCAATGAAGTGGAGTAAAACCTTTGATAGTCATTAGATACCAGTATTTACGGATGGATGAATATAGAATGAATAACATGGTGTCTAGAGTCATAATATAATCAGCATCCGATTGCTGGAGTCATATAATTACCTAGGCAAGAACATCTAGATTATTTCAATAAAGATAGGCTCCAAAAAGTCATGGAATTATAAGAAATAACAGTCTTTTCCTTTTCCTCATAGCAGGAGACCAGACATGGTACGTTTAACAATAATGGATATGAAGAAATAATTGGTAGAGCTAAACAAGAAGTGATGGTACCTGGCACTATGAAGAATGTTCACACGCACTGACTAGATAATCAACAAATTGTTAAAACAGAACCTACTCTCTACTCCTCATTCTAAATCATCATTATCAAACCACTGTACTCACGTAGGACACCAAATTTTAAAATATATTTTCTGATCAGATTGTATACGCATATCAGGGTTCTGTCAGAGATATATGCTGGAGTCCAATATTCCCTGAGACTAGTCTTGTTTATGATAATAATTTAGAAAGCGTGGGAGATTCTGGTACATACTCAAGGAGAGGGAGTACTAAATTGTATAATATGTATAAACATATGTAATTTTCCTAAGTACTTTCTAGATGTCTATGTCATTCTTATTCCATCAACACTGTTGTGGTACCAGTTTCCTCATGTCTTTCTTCATTACTTAATTAACATCTGATTTTCTGACTTTTATCAGTCTGATGGTTTTAAAGAGATAGTTCATTGTTTTAAGTTGAATTTTGTGAATCACTACTAAATAAGCATCTCTTTTAACATGTCTAGGCTATTGACTCCTCCTTCTGTAAACTGCATCATTATAACCCTTTACAGTGTGTCTGTTGGTTAGGCTTGATTTTCTTGTTGATCTGAGAGACTTTTTAAAAAATGCAGTTTATACACTAATGCTTTTTGATTGCAAATATTGGAAATATTTCCTACCAATTGATCACCTATTTGGTGTCCTTCATTGAATAGAAATGCTTAATTTAAATGCAGTAACTTCCATTCATGGATTTCAGGCAGTCTTCCTCCAGATATGTGCCCTTAGCTACTACATTATGCAACCCAATATGTATTCATGTCCAAATTACAGTCATTGCTGTTTCCACTACAGCTCACAATTCCTGTGAACAAAAAGAGGCTAACCTACTGAAGTGTGCATTCTGATCAGGGAAACTTTTATTAGATATTTTGAACTTCTGAATTCTGTTAAACTCAAATATCCACAAACCTTGCCAATATTTTTACTGTCAAGAATAAATGATTTATAGTCTTCTTTTATTCAGTCAATAATCAATGATTTGGCCTTACTCAGTTGTGAGACAATTTTCCACAGGTCTTTTGTTTTGGGAGCAGAGCTCTTTGTTTCAGACTATCTTTTTAAGGAGAGTTGTTTAGAGAATTATTTTGGAAGATGGAGATAGTATCTCCATTCAAATCAAAGAGCAAGTATACTTACTGCTCATTAAAAAATATTTAGGCAACCCAAGCTCAGGAGTCATTACTGTAAAAATAAATCAATAATAGTAATAATCAGTACGACTGTAGTGAAGTCACCAGTCCTTATCTCATTGACTTGTGGGAATTGGGGCTTGGGGAACTGATGCAATTGTGGAAATAATCATGGTGTCCACCTTTGTCTAAGAGTTTTGTGTCTTCTGCTAGCATCCATGAAATTGCTGTAGGTGAACTTGTTAGTGCATATGTAAGAGAAAATCTGACACCCTAAGCAGCTCTTGACACTCTTACTAGCAGGGATGGATCCACGTGTCAGCTGGTAATTGTCTGTACTTCTGCTCTCATGACCCAACCCTTTCCCCCGAAATTTTGCTTTGGGTTTTCTTTTCCCTATTTTTATTTTTATATTTAAGGGGTACACATGCAGGTTCGTTACGTAGGAATATTGCATGATGATGAGTTTTGGGCTTCTACTGAGCCTGTCACTGAGATGGTGGACATGGTTCCCACATAGGTAGTTTTTCAACCCTTACCTGTCTCTCTCCTTCCCACCTTTAGGACTCCTCAGTGTGTATTATTTCCATCCCATCTTTAGGACTCCACAGTGTGTATTATTTCCATCTGTGTGCTCGTGTGTATTCAGTGTTCAGCTTTTATTTATTAGGGGAGACGTGGTATTCAGTTTTCCATTTCTATGATAATTTGCTTAGAATGATGGTCTCTAACTGCATCCAAGTTGTTGCAGAGGACATGATTTTGTTCTTTTTCTGTCTGCTTAGTGTTCCATGGTGTATATGTACTGCGTTTTCCTTATCCAGTCCATTGCTGGTCGGCACCTAGGTTAGTTTCATGTTCTTTGGAGTCTCTAAAACTCATTCTGAAATCACTGTCTTCTTTATTACTTATGGCATCACATTCCACTGGTGCTTTCTTTTATCTCCATGATTTTTGCTCTTTATGTGTCTGTGAAATGTGTCACCCACCAAATCTTTAAATGATTAGGTTCCCAGGGCATAAGTAGTCAACACTCTTTTCTTTTTACCATGCATTTTGCCCATTGGTGGCTTCAATTCATAATCTTTGCTGTGATTATCATCATGGGCCACAATTTTACCAATTTCATACCTCCATACCTTTCTTTTGGGCTTCACATTCAAGCAGCTTATGTTTTCATCTAAATGTCTCATGGGGTCCGGTCTAGAGCTTAATATATCCCAAACAAAATGAATTATCATTTCCCTCCAAACCTACTTCTGCAGGTTTCCTGTCTCGATCATTGACATGAGCATCTACCTAGCGATTTAAACCAGAGACTGGTATACCCACATTTAATCAAGCATAATGTTCTGTTGATCCTATCTCTTAAGTATCTTTGGAAGCAGCATGATTTTCTCCATTTTCATTTTCCCACCTGATTCTAAGAAATTTCTGCCTCTCTCCCAGATTATTACAGACGTTTTCTCAATGATCTTTCTCCCTCCACTTCTGCTCCCCACCAAACTGTTTTTGATTCCAGCCAGCATGACCCGTCAAAAGTGAAAAATCTGTTCCTTTAATCTCCTTATATACAATCATTGAACGGTCACTTTCCATATCATTTGTAATAAAGACTCACTGTCTCAGTGAAGGCTGTAGAATCATGTATGGGGGGGGCCTGGTCTCATCTCATGCCACCCTTTCCTTCCCTCTGCATCCCTGCTGTCAAACACAACGTGTGTCTCTCCTTCTTAAAACCCAGGCAAGTGCTTTTGGTTCAACCTTGAACGCATTTCTCCTTGTAAGGTTTTAAAATAATATTTTTTTCTCTTCACTTCCTTCTCAAGGAAAGTTTATTTCCCTCTTCTTGAAACTGTGCTGATCACGTCACTAAACAATCTTCTGAGTCTAGACATTAAGAAAACCTGGTTACTTTTGCTCTTAGTGGATTTGGGCATCTTGATCTATCACCTAATAAGTCTGGCAACCTTTCTGGAGAGACCATATAGAAAAGTCAGATGAAGAGTAAAGGATTAAAAGTACATGGAGAAAGAGAAGCCCAGCCATGCCAGCTGACTCCACCTTTCAAGACATCCATCACTTATTGAAACTTATTGAGATGTCCAGCGGCTAAAGTACTAACTGACATTACATGGAACAGAATAATTATCCATTTGAGCAGTCAACCATACAATCATGAAAGATAATAATATGATTGCTTTGTTAAACCACTAAATTTTGAACTGGCTTGTTAGGCAGGCACAAAGTTACCTTGTCAGGAGCAAGAAATATGATGATAATAAAAGAAAAGAAAAAAAGAATAGGAAAAAAAAAAAAGAAAGAAATCCAGCAGGTAAGGCAATTCCATATCTAGAGTAAGTGACTATTCGACTAAGAGTAAGAAATTTTCCCTTTCATGATGGAAGCAGTCCAAAGTAATTATCCTGCCCCAGGTGGCTGGCTTGTGACCTCAGGGAATGGTACCATATTGGATGTTCAGTTTGAGTCCTTGCTGTTGGCAAGTTAGAGACACTCAGAAGTGTCTCTATCCAGCTCAGTTTTGATGAGTGAACATGTAATGTGCAGGACTTGCCTATCACCAGGACCACTTTGTTCATGTGCCCACTGGGCAAGGACAGGGGAGACTGGCAAAAGGTTGGTTTTCAAGAAGTTATTGACTTGCTGCCACACAATAAAGACAAGGAAGTGTATGCTTGGAATTCACGAAATTGTCTGGAGTGCCTAAATTACCTCAAATCCATATGGTTTCGGGATATATGGAAATGCATTAGTCCTCTTGCCCATATTAACAGTCTGTTTTCAAAAAAAACAAGATTAAGTAACATTTTCATCAAAAGTAATGTATATGGTTGGACTCCCAAGGACTAATATCTCAAGACAGCCTCTGTTTTTGAGAAGGGAATTAAACTTGAAAATTGAGTCCTGGAACAACTACTTAGTATCTGTGTTGGGGATAATTCATGGGGCTGATTAATTATTATTGGCTGAAAGGAAAAGTAGATGGAACACTAAGTAGTAAGGAACTGGTACATGATTCAAAAATAAAACCACACCTACACTGATGGGAAGCTGTGTAGTAAAAAAAGCAAAAGCAAACCATGCAAACTGGCCACAAATCAAGCTCTGTAGTAGGAGGTTTTGGTGCCAAAATATATGCAAGATTAAGGGAGAGGCCGTAATGCACCTTTCTTTTTTCTCTGATTCCTTTTTCCATTTGTTATCAACTCTCTTTTCCATGAGCACTGCAGAGCAATTGAGGGTATAAAATTAACATGAGATTACAAGTATGGTATTAATAAGGATGTAACCTCAAAAAGTGGGATCAAACTTCTAGAAAAGAGGCTGATGAGTTTGTGACATATCATAATCTTATTTTTGCAAGTCTGAAAGATAAAATATTTAAGACGCCTGTAAAGTGTCACAATTTCTGCGTTCCATTTACAATTCCAAGAAGGACATGGCTACCTAAATAAGAAGATCCTGGAACTAAAACATTGAACAATGTAACTTTTCAAGTTTCAGTTTCGTCACATGCAATGTTAGTTTTGTAATGATTTTTATAGTGAAGTTGGTAAAGATTAAATAAGACAATGTCTAATTGACATCAACTACAGCATCCAAGCGTTCTTTGAAAACAATATTAAAGAGAGCAATTTAAAACAAATATTTATTGTACAGTTAGTGTGTGGCTCTAAAATACTAGAGACAATGAACAGACTGCAATTTCATTAAATGTATAAAACTACTTATAAATACAGGAATCTGTGGATATATCAGCTTGATAAATAATAACCGTATACTGGCTGATGAAGATCCTGTGAACTGATTAAGGTCTTCCCCATACAAACATGTTGGCTGAGTCTATGTATGTGTTATAAAATGAGAAAAATAAACATTCTGAGAACATGACATTTTAGAAGTAGAAGTTACATCTAGTGGATTTTTCTAAAGCCTGAACATTTCATTTAAATAAAGTAAACATTTAACCTCCACATTAGACTTTTAAACAGTACCCTAATGAATAAATTAAATTCCTAATTTGTTTTGGACATCATTAAAATGTTCAGCTGTAATCTAGCGTACATACATTTGGGATGACTGGTTAGCAGAGAATCTTAACTGTTAAATAAATAAGAGGGTCGGCTCACATTTTAAATTCAGGCTTTCAGAATTCTTTTAGTTTTATTTTCTGAGTTTTGCCTGGCCAGGAAATGCTTTTACCCCTTTTCATATGGAAATTATTTCCACAATATGCACCATCAATATTCATCAAGCATCACACCAATTAACAAACCGTGAATAATCTGGAACAAAAATTTAATGCATGAAAACCCACAAACATTTAGGTGGCTGCTAATAAGTCTATGTTTGAGGTAATCACACACAAATTTAATTTTAAATATGCTTCCCTTAAGGAAGGGGTATCAATGTTAATTTAAGAATTTAATTTGTATGGTGTGTCCATAAAATGTCTTTCAAGGAATCTTTGCAAAAACATCATGCCAGTAACCTGGTTTACCAACTAAATATTTATTTCCTTTTATGAAATGGACATGGACTATTCCCTTCCTATTTATGTAACTTTATATGGAGTTAACTTTGATGGAGTTAAGATAATTTTGTGGCGCTACTGCACTCCTACAGTATCTTAGTAAAAACGTAGTAATAAAAATTCTTTGAATGTTTGATTCACAAAACAATTAATTTTGAAATAAGTACTAAAATAATTTTTTTTTAGTATTAAATTATACTAAAGTCCAGGCACTTAGAGTTTGATCATTTCTGTGAATGAGCTTATGCTGTGTTTTTAAAATTTATGCACATTCTGATTGGCTTCCCAAGCTAGTGATTTAAACTGGAAACTCTTAATTGCAGATAAACTTATATAATATTTCGTTTATGTTTTATCTAAATTGGATGACAGAGAAAAAAGAGATGGCAACCTTTTCTATAAAACAAGAACACCAGGATCCAAAATGATTGTAAAACTTTCTCAGCAACAAGTGAGTAGCAGTATGACAGAACTTCAACTAGATTATGTTGTCCTATCTTTACTACATTTTTTCTTTCTCCTTTAGTAAAAAATTAAAATAAAACCAATAAAAGTTAGGGAGAGGGAAAGATACAAGCTAAAACTAATTATACTGAAAATAAAAATATAATAGAAAGGATCAACAAGAAGAAAGCTGATCTTTGCAAAGACTAATAAAGTAGATAAATCTTTGCCATGACAAATCAAAGATCAAAAGACAGAACAGATAAAGAATATTAGAAATGCAGGGGAGAATTAATTATACCTAGAGTAAAAGTCTTAAATATTACCAGAGAAAATGTTTAATATTCCCATATGGCAATAAAATGAAGATAGAAAAAAATGGCCATTTCCAAGAAAATGTAATTCACTAAAGCATACTGACAAAGAAATAGAAAACTTGAATAGATGAATCATTATTAAAGAGGTTCAAGCCATAGTAAAACCCCCAAAAAACTAAATAAAAACATTCTAGCAATGATTTTTTAAGCATTTCCTATCAAATATTTTGAAAGATATTATTTTAATATTATGCATACTCACTAGAGTTGGGAAAATATGGCCACATACTCAGTCCATTTTATGAAGTTAATATAATTTTGTTAGCAAATTCTTGTAGGTAGATTTGAAAAAAGAAAATTGCATTTCTGTAATATAATTTTTAAACATATATTTTTAAAAACTCAGAAAATAAGTATCAGCAATCTAAATTCAGCAATTCAGCAATGTGTACTTGGATAACACAATTAGCTATTTTTAAATCTTATAAAATAATTTTTTACTTTTACTCAGCACATTTAGTTCATTAACTTTTTTTTTTTTTTTTTTTAGTTGGAGTCTCACTCTGTCACCCAGACTGGAGTGCAGTGGCCGCTCCCGGCCATCGCATCCTCGACCTGCTGGGCTCCGGCGATCCTTCCGCCTCAGCCTTCTGAGTAGCTGGAACTAGAGGCGCGCGCTACCACACCCGGCTAATTTTTTGATTTATTGTAGAGATGAATTCTCGCCAAGTTATCCAGGCGGGTCTCGAACCCGTGGGCTCAGGCAATCCACTCACCTCAGCCTCCCAAAGGCGCAGGATTACAGGCTGAACCACCGAGCCCGGCTTGTTCATTAACTTTTATTCGAATTCCAATTTATTCCTACAATTGTATTAAATAATTTCTAATTGTCTTGATCTTTTCTTTTCTTTTTGTTCTTCATTTCTTGCCTTCTTTCAATCAGAGGATTGACTATTTTTTCTTTCTCATGTTTTTTCCCCTTTAATTGCTTTGCTTTTCCTTTCCCTCAACTTTTCCCTTTTTAATTTTATTGTCAATTGACTCATCGTGATTGTACATATATGGGGCACAGTGTAATGCTTTAATACATTTATACATTGTGTAATGATCAACTCAGTGTAATTAGCAAATCCACCACCTCAAAAACATTTATCATTTGTGATGAGAACATTCAAGAGCTCTTCTAGCCATTTTGAAATATAAAACATATTGTTAATTATAGCCACCCTATTGTTCAATAGTTTTACCTTTATTTATCTCTTTCTTATGGGTTGTAAAAATATTCTGCTTGTTTCATTTCCCTTTTTTGCATATCTAAATTTTGTACAATTTTCAACAAAGTCTACATTTTATCAATAGTATCTTCACTCTCAACTAGTACAGAAAGGTGGTAGAAAGCTTTATCTCCAAATAGTCCTCTTCCCAATTTATATGATATTATGGTCTAGTATATTAGTTCTGTCCTGGGGTTTTTTTCCCCTAATTTTGTATTGTTTGGTATAGTCACTGTACATTTTGATTTCCCTACAAATTTTCCAACATCCTTGGTTATTTATTTATTTATTTAGCATCTTAAACTTTCTATCTGAAATAATTTTGTGTGTGCTTGGAATATTTCCTTTATGATTCTTCTGCTGGAGTTGAAGTTTTGCTTGTAGCAAGTATCTCTTAGTTTTTATTTCTTAATTTTAACAATTTTTTTAAATGACCTTCTTTTCTACCCTCACAATTGAAAGATACTTCAGATAGATGTAGAGATCAAAGTTAACAGTTATTTTCTCCTCATCCATGGGCGATGTTATTTCATTGTCTTCTGGCTTCCATTGCTACTACAGTGTAGTCACTCCTCATCTGATGTCACTCCTTGGGGGAGGGTTCATCATATCTCTGTGGATATCCGTGTGCAACATGGCTTCCTTGGTACTCTGTAGCTTCCCTGATGCGTGGTTAAGTGTGAACATTTGAATGAATTATCTTATTTCCTTTTTCCTTTTTTTTTTTCCTTCTTTGAAACCTGCTTAAATTTCGCTGGAGTTCCGGGATTAGAAGGTGAATATCAACAATCCTAGGTAAATTCTTAGCTAGCATAGTCTAAATATTGCTGTAGCCCCATTTTCTTTTAAATCTAGTTCTTTCTGGAACCCTGATTAGATATTCATTACAATTCCTTCATCCTGAGTTTCTTGTTTTTTAACCTTTTTGAAAACTTCTTCCATTTTTTTGTTTTCCTAGAGTTTTTTAGGCATGTGCTTTTGGGGTTATAACCTTCAGTTTACTAGCTCTTTTGGCATAAGCATTTATCTGATATTTAATCCAGTCATTTGAGAGCTTAATATTTTACAATATATTTTACTCCTGAAAGTTTAATTTGGTTCTTTTAAAGTGTTTTCATAATCTTCTATAGATTCTATTTTTTTTTAAGTTGTATCTCAAGTCTCTCTTATGTCTTTAATTATATAAATGTTGCTTTTCAAAGCATTCTGTTTCTGAAGAATTGTTGAAATAATTTCTGGATACATTCTATGTATCTCTTGATTTTTCTTTTATGTTTTATGTTTAATTCATAGGAAATATGCCACATTATGGAAAATATTTTATTTGATATTCTAGTTCATTAATTAATTGATTTTATTGCTGAACTTTTTCAGCAATTCAACTCAACTGAGATTTTTATTTTGAAAACGTTTAAATTCTCATACTTCATACAAATCTCAGAAGGATATTAGCTAAACTTTTGAAGTAGTCAGTTTGTAGTAAAAGTATAGCTTTCTTATGTTCATGGGTGCCAATTTGTTACCTCTCTTTCATGATATCTGAATTTTTGATTCTAGGTTACCAGGTCATGTTTGTGAGAATCTGCCTCACTGGGTTCAGCTGAGATTGGTTCTGACTGCAAGAGCCAGCATCGGGTGATGGGGATGGAAAGCCTGCCTTGGACTTGATGGCTCCTCCTCTCTCGTTGGGGTCCTAAGTGACCTCACAGCCCAGCTTATGCTCAATCATATGTAGGTACACTGGTGCTGCCCCATGCTCAGTCCACATATGTCGAGGTTGGATGAATCATTGGCTTATTGTCTAGTTGCATTCCACCTTTTAATCTTCACATGGCTCCCTCCTGCCACCACCACCTGAGGCCCGAACTTTGAGCTTCCCTGAAACGGGTCTTAAGCCACCACATTCTCTTCCTAAAAGAATTTGGGATTTTCATATTCTTCACTTTTGTTTCTGTATGATTCCGATCCTACTTCATGTCTACTTCTGAGGAAGTCCTCGGAAATTATTTGCTACTGACATCTTTCCTTGCTTTCCAGTGTGGTTGCAGTTTTATTTTTGAAATTAACCTTACATTAAACAGAACTTTTGATGGAAGGAGAATTAGGGTGTTGTGTTCACTTTAACACATTTTTCCAATACCATTCTCTGACTTTTCTATTTCTAATCTCTTATGTGTTTAAATAAATGATCACTTTAATGATTCTGCAACATTTAAAAAAATATGGCTGCACTGTAAGTTTAAACACTTCCTACCATGTGACACCTCTACTCTTTTACCTGGGTAAATAACAATATAGTAGACATACTTAGAGATATATATTTCCACATATCCACCATACGTCCATAGAAGTTTTATGGAAACAAATTTACCATGTAATACCTTTCTGAAAAAACAAATTGTGACTCAATCTTTGAAAGGATCGCTGCTACAGTGACCAGTGGATGTCAAAGTCTAAGATAATGATGTCACATATGATCCTTGTTCTCTGAGGAGACACAAGAAGCTCAATTTTGGCTGTTTCTGCTACCAGGCTATCTGTAATGTTGATTAAAATCAACGGATTGATTTTACCATGTTAAGCCTAAATTTCACACTAAGAAGAAAGACTAACACTTCTGCCAGCTGTTTCAAAACAGTTCATGTGCTATATTTAAGTAAAGAGTGAAAGGAGATGACATCACTTCTATTTTTATGCTTGATCTTCCTTAAGCTGTTTCGGGATCGATCGATCTGTCTATCTGTCTATCTATCTATCTAAAGTAATACTCAGTATATACTGATGACAAAAAGTGAATATAAGTCACGTTTGACTTTTGCAATTACAAGAGGTGCTCAAAATGGTTACTATCAGCGTCCAGGAACATCTGATTGTGGTGAACTACTGCAGGATTTGTTGCTGTGTGAGGCCTCTGGAATCCTCCCTTTTGCACATCACACACAGTGCCATGTGTCTCAAACTTATCACCGATGTGTGGAATTGTTAGGCGTTTTGGAGATTCTCTTGCATACCCATGCTTCCATTGCCATTGCAGTTCCCCAATGTTCTCAGAGTTCAACTACCACTTCAAAATGGTCTTGTGCTCCTTGAACAACCGTGCTTTTGCCATTTTCTTTGACTGTCCTGCCTGTCACATGGTGATATTAGCATTCATGTGATTAATGCCGTCTTTTGAGTGAACATCACACTACTCATTGCTATTATAATTCAATTTCAAAAAGTAATACATAGATAACATCTCTTAAAATATGCATACACTTTTTTGGCACCCTGGATTTATATATGCTGAAGATGTGTGCTTACCCAAAATTCATATGTTGAAATTCAACCCCCTCGTGTGTGATGGTGTTTGGAGATAGGGCCTTGGCAGTGGGTGATTAGGACTAAATGTGGTCACCAGATTGAGACCCTGGTCTAATGGGATTAGTGTCCTTATAAGAAGAGTAACCATAGAGCCTACCCTCTCTCTCTGACTATATGAGCACACAGGAAGAAGGTGGCCATCTACAAACCAGGAAGAAAGCTTTCTTTAGAACCTGATCACTCTGACAATCTGATCTTGGATGTCCAGCCTCCAGAACTGAGAGAAATGCATTTCTGTTATTTAATCCATCTAGTCCATAACATTTTGTTATGGTAGCTTGAGAAGACTAATACAGCGTGTATACACACAAATATATACTTTTTGTTTTCTTCTTTGACCCGGAATAAAAAGTTTCATAAATGCAACCTAAAAATCTTAATCCAAGTATTTAACATTACAACTCAAGGATTTCCTTTTTCTGACCTCTAAGGAAACTTTAGAAACATGGTCTATTTCTTCTTAATTCAACTCCTAGCCCCTGGTAGCTCCAGTATTTTTAGGTTGCTACCAAATAATTTAATCTGCGTGCTATTCTTCATATTAAATCCTGTTTTCCAATGGGGTCACAGCAATAACTTTACATTTAAAAAAATAATATAAGTAAGTTTATTATTTCATTTTAATTGTATTGTCAAGATGTGGGGTACAATTCAGGACTAAGTACATTAGTGGTCATTGTACAGGTGAAGTTTGGGCCTCCCTTTGGCCCCCACATCTCCTGGTTTGGGATCAGGTACCTTTATTGATGTTTTGTGCCCTCAGGGTTAGTTATACTGATGGTTGATGTGTAGGTAAAGTTTGGGCCTCACTTTGGTCCCCACTTCACCTGGTTTGAGATCAGGATCCCTTATTGATGAGGTGTGCCCACTTCCCTCCCCTGGAAGTTTCCCACTACTGCCAATTCCTTTCTTATAGTATCATGATCATTGTTCAGGGTCCGCTTATGAGTGAGAACACGTGGTACTCAGTTCTTTATTTCTGTGATAAATCACTGAGCATGATAGACTCTAAATCCATCAAAGTTGCTGCAAAATTCATAATTTTGTTCTTCCTTATGGCTGTGTAATACACCCTTGTATATATGTACCCCTTTAAAAAAGTTTAATCCAGTCCACTTTTGATGGGCAATACGTCTGGTTCCATGTTTTCGCTATTGTGAATAGTTCTGCAGTAAACATGCATGTGCAGGTATCTTTTCTGTAGAATGATTTGAGTTCTTCCAGGTATATTCCCAGAAAGGGAATTGCTGGGTTGAACGGAAGGTTGATTTTTAGATCTTTTAGAAATCGCTATGTTGTTTTCCCCAGACTAAGGTACTAGTTTACATTCCCATCAACAGTGTAGAAGTGTTTCCCCACCCCCCATCCTCTCCAGCATCCTTTGTTTTTTGAGTTAGTAATAATGGCCATCGTGATAGGAGTTAGGTGGTATCTCAATGTGGTTTTGATTTGCATTTCTTTGATAATTAGTGAGGCTGAGCATTTTTTCATGTATCTGCTCATATGTCTTCTTTGGAGAGGTGTCTATTCACATCTTTTGCCAGCTTTTTAATGCAACTGTATGTTTTTTTTTTCCTTTTGGCACATTTGAGTTCCTTGTAGATCCTGAATATTAGGCCTTAGATACCCAGCTGGCAATTTTTTTTTCATTCTGTGGGCTGCCTCTTGTTCTCTTGATGGTTTCATCGTTTAGCAGAAGCTTTTCACTTTGATGAGGTACCATTTGTTTATCTTATCTCTTATGGCATGAGCTTTTAGAATTTAATCAGGAATTGGTTGCCTATTCCAATTTCTGTAAGGGTGTCTCCTGCATTTTCTAAAATTCTTATAGTGAGGATTTATGTTTAGGTTTTTAATCCATTTAGAGTTGAGTTTTGTGTATGGGGATAGGTAGGGGTCCTGTTTCAATCTTCTGTATGTGGTTAGCCAGTTTTCCCAGTGTCATTTACTGAATAGGTTCTCGTCTCCCCAGTGATTGTTGGTGGAGACTTTGTCGATGAGTTGGTTTAGAAATTGAGGTTTTACTTCTGGAATCGTTATCCTGTGCCATTGGTTTATTTGCCTGTTCTTGTACTAATATCAGGCTGTTCTTACTATTGTAGCCCTTATAATAAAGTTTAAAGCCCGGAAGTGTGATATTTCTCACTTTATTTTGTTGAGGACTATTTTGGCTATTTGTGGCCATTTATGTTTCCATATAAATCTCTGTATTGTCATTTTCAGTTCTGAGAAGAAAGATGTTGGTAATTTAATGGGTATTTTATTGAATCTGTAGATTGCCTTGGGGAGGATGAACGTCTTAACAATGTTGAGTCTTCCAATCTGTCAGTGTGGAATATTTTCCCATTTGTTTGTGTCTTCTTTGATTTCTTTGAGTAGTGTTTTGTAGTTTTCAATGTAAAGGTCTTTCACATCTCAGATTAAGATGATGCCGAGGTATTTCTTTTTTGTTTGTGTGGCTATTGTGAAAGAGATTGTGCTCTTTGTTTGGTTCTCTGCCTATTTGCTGTTGGTGTGTAAAAATGTGATTAGCTTGTGCACATTTATTTTGTACCCTGAGATTTTGCCAAAGTCCTTTATCAGTGCAAGGAGGTTTTGAATAGAGTCTCTTGGGTTTTCAAGGTGTAGGATGACATTGTCGGTAAAAAGGGATAACTTAACTTCCTTTTATCTTATGTGGATATCCCTGATTTTCTTCTTTTGTCTGATTGCTATAGCTAGGACTATCAACACTATGTTGAACCAGAGGGGTGAGAATGGGCAACCTTGTCTTTTTCTGGTTTTCAAGGGAAATACTTCCAATCTGTCCATTGAGCAATGTGCTGTCTAGGTTTATATAGCTGGTTCTTACTATTTTGAGGTATGTTCCCTCTATGCCTAGGTATACAAGGGTTTTTGTGAAAAAGGGATGCTGGATTTTGTTGAAAGCTTTTGCTGGATCTAATGATATAATCATCTGGTCTTTGTTTTTACATATGTTGCTATATTTAATTACATTTATGGTCTTGCAGATGTTGAACCAGCCCTGTATCCTGGGGATGAAGCCTACTTGGTCATGTTGGATAATTTTTGAGATGTGTTGTTGGATCCAATTTATTAGAATCTTGTTGGGAATTTTTGCATCTGTGTTCATCAGGGATATTGGGCCACAGTTCTCTTTCTTTGTTGAATCTTTACCCAGTTTGGGTATCAATGTGATGTTAGCTTCATAAAATGATTTGGGAAGAGTTCCATCTTTCTTGATTGATTGGAATACTTTCAATAGGATTGGTATGAGCTCCTTCTTGTATGTTTTGTAGAATTCCACTGGAAAGCCATCTGGTCTAGGGCTTATTTTTGTAGGTAGTTTTCTTATGACAGTCAATTTCTTCAATTGTTATTGGTCTACTTAGGACTGCAATTTCTTTGTTCCAATCTTGGGAAGTTGTGTGATGTCAGAAGTCCTCCATTTCATTTAGGTTTTTGAGCTTGTTTCCATACAAGTCTGCACAGTAATCTCTGATAATCTATTGTACTTCTTCATGGTAAGTAGTGATTTGATCCTTTGTGTTTCTGATTGTGTGTATTTGGGTTTTGTCTGTCTTTTTCTTGCTGAATCTGGTGAGAGGGTCCATCAATCTTGTTTATCCTTTCAAAGAACCAGCTTTTTGTTTTGTTGATTGTTTTCTATGCTATTTTTGTCTTCTATATTCTATATTTGGGCTTGAACTTTGGTGATCTGGTTTCTTCTGCTGAAGTTAGGGTTTTGGTGATCTTGCCTTTCCACCTCCTTTAGGTGATTTGTTAGGCTGTTAGCTTGTGATCTTTCTATTTTCTTGATGTGTGCATAGAGTGAAAAATTCCCCTCTTAGTACTATTTTCAGGGTATCCCAGAGTTTTGGGTAAGATGAGTCTTGTTCTTCATTTGTTTCCAGGAATGTTTTAATTTCGGTTTGGATTTCTGTGTTGACCCAGGAGTTGTTCAGCATCATTCTGTTTAGTGTCCATGTCTTTGTGTGTTTTGGAGGAATATTGTTGGGGTTGATATTTATTTATTTAGAAATCAGAATTTATTGAGAGAACAGAAAAACTCTGACAGTGGGAGGGGACTTGAGGGGGTTGCCTGGTGATATTTATTTTTATCCGCTGTGGTCTGATAAGGGGCATGATAGTATTTTGATTTTTTGAAATTTATTTATCCTTGACTAAAGACTGAGAATGTTGTAGATATTGGAGTACATTCCATGTGATGATGGATAGAATGTATATTCCATGGTTGTTGGTTGGGATGTCTGTACATATCTATTAAGTCCATTTGGTTAAGTGTTAAGTTGAGGTTCCAGGTTTACTTGTTGATTGTTTTCTTTCCTTCAATGCTCTATCTGGGGTTGTTAAAGGGGTTTTTTAGTCCCCATCTATGATAGTGCTAGAGTTAATATCTTTTTTTAGTTTACTTAGTAATTGCTTTATAAAACTTGGTGCTCCTGTATTGGGTGCATATATGTTTAGGATGATATTTCTTATTGATGGACTGGCTGTTTATCATTATCTAGTGTCCTTCCATATTTAAAAAAAAATTTTGATAGTTTGTTTTGTCTGATATTAAGATTGTGACTCCTGCCTTCTCTTGTGTTCTGTTTGCCTGAAAGTATGTTTTCCATCCTCTAACTTTGAGTCTGTGGGTATTCTTTGTAGTGAGATGTGTTTCCTGGAGACAGCATATGTTGTTGGGTCAAATTTTTAAAAAATTCATGTCTTTTCAGTGGTGCATTTAGTCTGCTGAAGTTCATGCTGATTATTGAATTGTGAGAGTTTATCCTTATCATGAGGCTTTTATGAGGCTGTTATGTTTTCTTTTTAACTTTTGAGTTGATATATGTGTGTTTTCAATTTTGCAGTCACAAGGTGTGTTGTATTGAGTCTATGTCTTCCTTCATTCTTGGGAAGTACATGGCTGTTCTTTTTTTTTTTCTCCCTTCTTCTATGTTTAATACCTTCTTGAGCATCTGCTGTAGAACTGATCTGGAAGCAGCATAATATTTTAGGGATTGGATATCTGGGAAGGATTTTATTTCTCCATTGCTGATAAAGTTGAATTTGTCTAGGTAGGAAATTCTTGGTTGACATTATTTATCTTTGAAAATTTTGAAAATTAGACTTCAGTCCCTTCTAGCTTGTAGTGTTTCTGCCAATAAGTCTGCTGCTGTTTTGATTGGTCTTTCCTGGTAGGTAATCTGACCTTCCTCTCTCACTGCCTTTAGAATTTTTTTCTTTTAAGTTACTTTTGTAGGCAAATTACTATATGTCTAGGGCTTGGTCTTCTCATTTGATGTCTTGAGGGGGCTCTCTGAATCTCTTCTGTCTGGATGGTCACATCTCTGGTGAAATGGGGAAAGTTTTCTTGGACATTTCCTGGAGTACTTATTCTAAGTTGTTCTCCATTTCCCTTTCTTCTTACAGAATACCGATCAGACATAAGTTTAGCCTCTTGATATAATTGCGTATCTTTTGGAAGCTATGTTCTTTTTTTCTGAGTTTTCTTTCTATATTTTTAACAGATCATGTTAATTCCATGTTTGGCCTTCAGGTTCAGAGATTCTTTCTTCTGTTTGGTTAATTCTGGTTTCCATGCATGTCTTCTTTTTATTTCTTTCCTGGACAAAGTTTTTTTTACAGCCAAAATCTCTGTTACAAGTTCTTTAGTATTGCATCATGTCTTTCCTGAGTTTTATTCACTCTCTCCATCCATTTCTTAATCCCTGTTATATTCTGGGGCCAATAGTTGGTGATTTCCATTATTTGGGCTCTGAAGTCTGATTATTTTGGGTGCTGTCACTTTGGTATGCTGGGAATTACCTGTGTTCTTCCACTGATTCTTCCTCATTTGTGGCAGATCGATTTCTTTTCTCTTTAATTCTATTATTCAATGGTAGTGGGCAGAGCTTTCACTTCTGTTGTTTGCTCAGCCTTCTACTCTTCCTTGATTAGAGTCTCCAAATTTGTTCTGTTTTGAAACATTTCAATGTTTTGCTGTTTCTTGTTGTTTTGATAGTTGAATAAGGTGGAGGGTGGGGAGTTAGGATTCAGAAGCCACTTTCAAGTTACAGTGTTCACTGAGTGGATATGGGCCCCCTGAGACCCACTCCCCACCACCAGAATATGAAGATGCAATGGAATGGATATGTGTGTGTACCCCCTGAGTCCAAGATAAAGTAACAGTAATGAAAAGAACAGAGAAAAGTAGAATGGAATAGAATGGAAAAATTAACAAAAAAATAAACCACAGAAAAGCAAAAGCAAAAACAAGAACAAAAACCAAAAAAGGACAAAAAGAAAAAAACAAAGCAAACAGAAAAAAATACACACACAAAGACCACGAGAACTGAACACACACACACCAGAAAATGAGAAAGGAAGAAGAAAAAAAAGGAGGGAATGCAAACCAAACCTTCACACACACATTCAAAAACACACACTAAACCAAAATAAAAGAACAAATAAAAGAGAATGCAAATACAGCATGCACACACGCGTGCACGCACACACACACGCACGCACACACACACACACGCACGCACACACACACACACACACACACACACACAACCAAAACAAAAGAAGAGAAAAAAATTTTTAAAAATGTCTGAGCACTAACTGCTTTCTTGTGGAAGTTTCTGTGATTATTTCTTTCAACTGCTCACCCTTCCCATCTCCTGTGAGGCTGGGGGCTCATTCACAATCTCCGCAGCCCATATTGTGTGGGTGAGAAGGGGACAGTGGGGGGGGGCATCAGTTCTCCTTGCCACTCATATAAGGTCAGTGGGATTCCTCTGGTGGGGAGGTATAGAATTGTTTCCACCCTGGTTGTTGGGGTAGGCACCTCAGTCAGTCTTATCCCAGTGTAGAGTTCTAGTGCAGCTGCCATCCAAGCTCCACCTGGGTTTGTCTCTTTCAATTATGACCCAGCCATGTGGGTCTGTTGTTCAGAGGATTGCTAGGGAAGAGGGAGTTGGGTCGGTCAGCCTAGGATCCACCACTGATCACTTGGGTGGGTATTCCTTGTCTTTGTCTTGCCACACCCTTTGTCTCATAGCTGAGTCAGGGTAGGGGGTGGGGCACCTGAGAGTCCACACTTATTCTGTCCCTCCAAAGTTTGTGGTTTTGGGATATTCCCTCCAGTCATGATCAAGCCAAGTAGTTAACCTGACAGTCACAGAGAGTGGGTCTGTTGCTCTATGGTGAGCAAGCCAGAGCACTTCCCTACCCAATTTTCAAAATGGTGGGGGAGACTGTTTCATTTTCTCCAGTGGGACTCTGCCTCTGGCTCCCTTGCTACACTCCCTCTGCAACCCTCACTGCCAGTGTCCAGTCTGGTGCTGTGGTGGTTGGGCAGTCTGATGGCACTCACCTGGTTACTCACAAACACACATGCAAATTCATCTATGTGCTCACTCACTTACACAGAGATTCACACAGTACGACTTACTCCACCACCATCTTCCCATCCCTCCCCAAAAATCACTTTACATTTCTTTTGCCTATTTTCTGTTAGCATTACAAGAAATCCCAGCATTTTAGTGACCCACCCTCATACTTTACATCTTTGTCCAATAAGGATATGCTTGTTTGCTAAGGGGTTTTTGGCTAATATGAGAGGTTTCCATGGCTATTGCCAGCCTTTTGCCACTGTTTTCAGAAAGTCTTTTGTTTTTTAACTGAAAAGAATGGGATGAATAGGTCTGCAAATATAATAATACCTCCAATATGTGTGCTGTATACTAAGATTAAAAAATTTTTTTTAGGATGATTTTCTGAGATAAAATCACAAGTACAGAAGAAGCGTAGCTTACATTGGGGCAAAAGATTAAGTACAGATTTTGGAAAGCAGTTGGACTCTTGAATCTGGAATGTACTAGTTATGTGACTTTGAGTGAGATGCTTAATTTTTCTGACTTTTATTTTGTGATCTTAGAATGAGTTTCTCCATTGTCTTCTTTAACCTTGCAAAATATAGACTAATCCTTATTTCTACTGCTTATGTCTCTGAGTATCATTCATTGCACAGGGTTTTCCATCATACAGAAATGGGCTACTTTCTCAGATCTTCATGATTCTACCATATAATTATGAAAAATTTATTTAGTCTTTTTGAGTCTCAGTTTCTTTATCTGTAGAAAGGGAACTCTAAACTTGCTTCTTAAGTATTTAATCTGTGAGGATTAACTACAAACACAGATTAAATACAACTATGTATGCTATGTAGAGCACTGAGAATAGTACTTTTCCTTCTGAAGTAAAAGAATACAATAAATTATAGTGTCAATTAGTAATGCTTAATATTATTACTTTTATGATAAATTCTCCCCTCACCTTCACTCCCCTCAAAAAACTCAAGCACAAATTTTTGGAAAATACCATCTACTATTGTACTTAAAGCCTCTCCTGATTTGTTCCACACCCATTCTTATCACAAGATTCTCTCTCCTACACCAAACCCCAAATTATTTTCTTTGTTTGCTTTACAAGGAAGGATGTTACAAGGAGGCAATCTAGCAAATACTGCAACTAGAAAAGACTATTAAAATGCACATCCCTAAGCAGATTTTTAAAAAAGACACTAAATAACCCATTGTACCCAAAGAAAAGAAAAGCAAAACAGATACAATCACAACATACACCATGAAAATAAAAATCCCAAAGTGAAAGGTAGTTATATAAACAGCTAGTGAACAATATAAGTACTATAAATACATGCACAGTTTCATCATCCATGGTTTCACTGTAAGATGTGTTTCCTTTCAGATAGTTCTTAGGCATCTGTTCAAGAAAAAGGCACAGTAAGCCTCTTAAATTACTTACATCTCTTAAAAACACACTTTGGATTGCAATTTTTAAAGTATTTAAATTTTATTTAAATGTGTTCAAAGACAGTTTTCTGTCCCTGGATTTGGATGGAGATAACATATTTCCCATAACCCAACCACTCTTAAACAGTTAAGGAGTTTACTGAATGTTAATTAAACCCATAAAATATGTAGGAAAAAATTAAAATTCCAGGCTCACTTTAACAACACTTTGTATGGCATTTCAGAAGATAACGAAGGTCTGGCAGGAGGTGGTAAAAAATTAACTAGTGGAATTTGCATTATTTATTTATTTATTTATTTTCAACATCTTGTTTATAAAGGCTCTGCATTTTTTAATATACCCAGGATATTTTATGACTTCATCCCTAAGACTGGATTATATAGAAATTATGACTGAACCATCATATCCTAGATTATGAAACCTTAACAACTTTATAATTCAAGAGAATATTTTGATAATTTGCTTATACACAGCAAGTCTCTTCTACATTTTTCTTCATTTAATCCTATCTCAAAGTTTTGCATGATATTTCCTGTATTTCTTTTCTTTGACAAGGTCTTACTCTGTTGCCCAGGCTGGAGTGCAGTGGCACAATCATAGCTCACTGCAACCTCAAACTTCTGGGTTCAAGCAATCCTCCTGCTTTAGCCTCCCAAGTAGGGTTATAGGCATGTGTCACCATGCCTAGCTAATATATTTTAATTTTAGGAGAGACGATGTCTTACTTTGTTGCCCAGGCTGGCTTCAAGTGCTCCTCCTGCCTTGGCTAGAATTGCAAAGTGCTAGGATTACAAAGCTGAGCCACCATGTCTGCACTTATTTTCCCCTATTTTTCTTTCTTTTCTTTCTTTCTTTTTTTTTTTTTTTGAGTTGGAGTCTCACTCTGTCACCCAGGCTGGAGTGCAGTGACACACTCACAGCCACTGTAGCCTCCACCTGCTGGGCTCAGGTGATCCTTCTTCCTCAGCCTTCTAAGTAGCTGAAACTACAGGCATGCACCACCATGCCCAACTAATTTTTCTTTTGATTTATTGTAGAAATGAGATCTTGCCAAGTTGCCCAGGCTAGTCTTGAACCAATGGGCATAGGCAATCCTCTCACCTCAGCCTCCCAAATTGCTGGGATTATAGGCATGCACCCCTGCACCCAGCCTATTTTCCATGTTTAATAAAGCATTTCTGTAACTTTATTCATAAATTCTTATCTTTTTAAATACTTTGAAAATATTTAAGGAAGAAAATTGGTTTTGACTTTTGGCCAGAAACCTGGTAGATAGAATAAAACTATTTGGAGATAGTAGACTGCGTGTTATATTTTCTTCCATAACCTATGCATAAGTGACACTGATGAGAATCATGGGTTATGAAGAATGGCCTCCTTGCTAGACTTATTTCCCAAGGGAATTCCCTACCGATTACAATAGACAACCATGAGGAAATCAAGTCTACAGACACAATTATACATTTTTCTGCTTTTCAACTATAAGCAAAGGATACAGTGACTTTCTTTCCTCACCGGGGAATGAAAAGAAAACAGAAATAGAACACAGGAGAAAACTACTAGAAGTAGAAACCAGTCTTACATCCCTTGCCAAATATGAATGCAGAATGACTCTGGAGATAATTAGAAATGCCAAGCATGCAAATTAATGTCTCTTTTCTAGTGAAATGCCTGTTTATAATCTTTTGAAGCCCTAAATTGGGCAGAAAAAGAAATAACCCAGTGGAGCAAGACACAGAGTACAAGGTCGGAAAGCTCAAGGCCTCTGAGAACATGTTCAGGAAGTCTCAGGTGGTCTTCAAGGAGGTCATAAAGACACTGTCGTATATGTTTAAATTCCCCTTTTTCTACTACATAATTATGACTTTGCTTTTAAAATGACAGCATATTTTAAATTAATGCATTATAATCGTGTATAAAAAGCTTAAGTTTTCTCTGATAAAAGTAAAGGACTTTTTACATTGTGCCTCTTCAAAGCTAAAGCCTCATTGGTTGGTGACAAAATCCTGACTTTAAACAGTGTGTCTAAGCAAAAAAAAAAAAAAAAAACCCTACAAAACTCAACATACTGAGATACATTAGTTCTGGGTAGACATGATGGGGTGAACACTAGCTTTTGCTTAAAATGCTTTCGTTATCCACCAAAACCTACTATAAACTTCACAGTGGGGACGTCTGTCATTTTGAGTCATGAACCCCAAATGTTGCCTTAAATACTGTGCCTGTCAAAGAGAAGATATTGGGAAACAAAGTGGTTGCCTCAAGACAATTAGGATGAAATTGCTACTCTAGTTATGTTGGAGTATGCTAGCTATTTTGATTACATTAGAGAGGTAATAGGTGGAATGAAAATAAACACTGCCCAGTTCACTTAAGAGCACCTAGGAGGCAAACCCCTAGGGTCCCCTCCCACTGTGGGAGCTTTTCTGACTTTTCAACAACAAAAAAAGCACCTAGGAAATGAAATTCTATGACTGCCATAAAGTAACCTCTTTAACTCCAAGTTATGATTCAAGTTGATTTCTCATCCTCATAAAACTTAAGTGAATGTTAGGCCATTAATAGTAAAAGAATGGTTCTCTGAGATTTGGAATGAAAAAATTTGTGTGGTTTCAGATGAATCTGAGTATCTTTACCTCCTTATAAATTCCATTAAGTTTCCCTATCAGCAACTACTCTTCCCACTCTCTCTCTAAGGAAGCTGGTTTTCCCTAGCTTGAGGATACAGCCATGACCTTACCTGGCAAGGGATGCTTATTTCCAAAAGATTCACACTCACTGGCACTTATGGCCTCGAGACCCATACTAGAGTCAGATCCAACCTAATCAAGAGAAATGACTTTCCAGGTCTGACCTGGGAAGGGTCAGTTAACACACTGAAAGAAATCACAAAATATGGTAAACTCATATCAACATAAATTAAGATACATGTGCTAAAAATTTGTTCATGGTAGAAGGAAAATAACTTTAGAATGGCCAAATGTATCAATATGTGTGTACTTATGTGAGATTCTGGATTTCATATTAAAATAATAATAGTTGCTTGAGCAACTGGGAAAGGCTCTTATAATTCACTTAGTTGACTGAAAGTCGAACTTGATGTTGGTCTACATCAAAAGAAGCTAAGACGTGGAATTTCCTTGCTATAATGTAGAAGAATGAATCTAAAGTCTAGGGAAACAGGAATGTTGGAGTACATTTATAATGTCACCCACCTTCTCATTGGGTATCCTGAGAGGGCTCACAGGTCGCTTTTTTCACAGAAGCGTGAAGAATTCCTTTGGTGAGAGGGCCACCACCATCTTTGGAGAGCTCTGCAGACAGCCTCTGCAGGATGGGGAAATAACCTGTTGTTCTTTCATGAGTGTGCATCGTCAACTCCCATGCTTCCTTAAGAGACTCAGAGTCATTTACTAGAGTAATTGTACATTTCAGAAAAGAAAGTAGAACTACTCGGAATGACTGGGTTTTGAAGCTGAGCTGAGACTCATCCTGAGGGAGTCAAGTTGCCTTAAAATCTGCCATTTACGGTGAGGTCATAGGACTATTAGATGATAAGTGGGTTTCTGGTCTGACGCTGTTGCCCACTGTATCCTGTGGGTCAACTCATTTATCTGGATTTCATTTTTCCCTTTAGAATATGCAGTTAGAAAAAACAGACTTGGCAAGAGGCATAACACTTTCATTAGTTTCCAGACCCATCAAGAAAAAAATCATATTCTTTACTCATATCAAATCTCATGATGGCAAACTTAACTGGGTTGTAAAATTTCCAGGGCACCCAAAAAGTTATAACTGTGAGCCTTGTTTGGATGAGGGAAACCTTCATGATCCTCTAGGTCTTCCTGTCTTTCTCTATCTCATACATATTCCTAACAGGAATGAAGCTGAGCCTGTGTTAAATATTCTGAATTTGGAATAGCTGAAGCAGTGGACTGACACTGATTTTTCTAAATATAATTAAAATGCTCTCATTTTGTTTCAATTTCTCTTCACATTGGAGAAAACCAATAAGCCTCCCATTTTTATGTGATTTCTTTCAAATTGGGTGTGCATGATTCAATAAAGAGTTAAGAACTACTCAACAAATTTTTGCCACAAAATATCCCAATTATGAATCCATCCTCATGCACTATCTCTTAACAAAAAATAATATGTAATGTCATATTTGAGAACTGCAAAGATGTATGAGAACATAGAGAACTTTCGAGGATTTCGATAGTGGGTAGGGAAGCAGAACTTTTGCTGTTTCAGATCATATCACACAGATTATCTTTGTCCAGCTGGTTGAAATGCACAAGGACTGAGCAACACATTGAAACTACACTCTTCAATCTGGTCGTTGTAAATTCAGTCATTTTAGTATATCCCTGGCACTGGATCAAAGGCAATGATGTATTCAAGTATCAAGATTTTTTAAAAATTCAGCCTTTTCACCTCAACCTAATTATAAATGAGATGATTTGGAACACATGGGAGTGGAGAAAGTGAAATGGGGAAGAGGGTGGGAGGTGAGGGCACTCCTCTATGTGGACTCTCATGTGGATGAAACTGATTAAGGACACAGTAACCAGGAGCTGTTTTTGGACAGAAAACTTTTTCAGTTTTCTCCAAAGCATACGGGAAGGGTGAAGGTTAGTCAGAGGATTGCAAAGGAGGTGACAAACATTCACATTTTCTGACAAAATCTGAGTTTAAGTCAAATTAGCATAAACCCAAGATCAACAGACTTGATTAGTATATCAGAACACTTGTAATCATTGCTTAAAGCTGCAACAAAGTGTTTTAGGAATCAATAATAGAACATGCTGTATTATTTTAGTCATATGATGTATTATTCCCCTGGCAAGAGCGTGACATGCAAAGAATCACAAAAAAGCTTCAAGGCAAGGTTAATTTTATTAGTAGATGGGAAATGCTTGTTGTGGGAAAATAGAAATCTGTAGAAAGTGTGCCCGAACACACACACAGCCATGTCCACCCAGAAAATGTCTCCATACCTCTATAAGACACAAGCTCAAACCAGATGGACCCTGGCCCAACGTGGCACTGATGATTGTCCTTCCAGACCTCAGGTTATGCTATGGGCAAAGCGTTTCTCCCTGGACAGCAGATCTGCCGCTTTTGTTCAACCTTATGATCCCAGAGCCTTGGCACTGCCTGGAACTCAAAAATACTTGCTTAAATCACATGCTGGTTTTGTTCAACACTTTTTGTAATATTATGATGCATACTTTATTTAATGTAGAATAAAAAAAAAGAGGTGTAATTTATGTGTTGTAAATTGCACTCATCTCAAGTTACAGTTAGATAAAGTTTGCCCAAGGCATATATCAGGTAATTTTAGCCCAAATCTAGTGCTAGAGCAAGTCTACCATCCTGGAGAGTTTTTTCAGGTCCTTTCTCATCAGATGCTTTCCACCAGTAACCACAGTTGTGTAAATGGAAACATGCAATTGGTACTCCTTGGATCAATATGTTTCAGAGTTCTCTCCATGTCACTGAATGTATCCATGTTTTTTCCTTTGTGGCCGAGTTGTATTCCATTTTATGAATACAGCACAGTGTATTTTCCACTCTCTTGTTGATGGGCATTGCTTTGCTTTCAGTTTTTATTTTATGTAAAGCTGTTATGCATATTTGTCACACAAATCTTTTTGTGTACCTATGAACTTATCTCTCTTGGGTATATAGACCCAGAAGCAGATTCGCTGGGTAATTAAGTAGGTGCGTATATAACTTTATAAAAAATTTTACCACTGTTTTCCCATGGGCTCATACCACAATACACTCAATCAGCAAAATTTGAGAGTTATTGTTACTCTGCATCCTTGGTAACACCTGATATTATTGGTCTTTTCAATGTTAGCCATTTAGGTACATAGTGATATTACTTTACGGTTTTATTTTATATGTCCCTGTCTGTTAATAAGATTGAATGTCTTTTGAGGTGATTACTATGAAGTATATGTTCAAATATTTTGCTGTTGACATTTTTTTATTAATTGATTTGTGTAATGTTCTTATATGAACAAATGCCACTTATTTGTATTAAGAATCTTTTCTCCCAGCCTATGACTTGACATTTCTTTGTCTTAATGGTATCTACCAGACAATTTTGAAAACTTCACGATGTTTCATCTTATGTATGTACCATTATTTATTTATATTGCTGAATTGTTTCCAACATTTGTTATTTTAGGTAATAGTATAAAAAATATCCTTGACATTATATACATTTTATAAATATAAATATATATATATTTTTTATTACTGCTACTCAGGATCCTGTATAAAAGCTCTATCTCCTTTGCAGCACGGGATTTTAATTTTACTTTTTCACTAATTGTCATTTCAGATAAAACTGATAAAAATGATATTCTTCTTTCCTGTTACACCTCAGCCATATTTTTTATCTACAAAAAAGAACCCTCTCAAATGTAGTGTGGAAGAAAAGGAATTAATATATATTAAGAACCTACCACGTGTCAAGCACTGAGCTACGTATGTATAATTTGATTTTACGCTCACTTCAACCCAGTGAGTTCCATTCTCACTTCTCTTTTATAACGGAAGAAGCTAAGATCTGAGACATTTACACACATCCAACTAGCAAATGGTAGAGATTGGATTCAAGTCCAGGTGTTCTGTCTCTAAATCTTAGGGCTTTTCTCAATTCACTTGACTGTCTTCCAAGTAAAATTCTTAAAAAATGCTGTGACATAACTGACATAAAAACACAATTTACATTAGTCCCTAAGAGATGATCATAGAACTCACTTTCTATATAGTGACATCGATTTAAAAAGTTACAAAATGACAAACAAACAAACAAAAAACAAAGCTGGCTATTCACATTAGGTAAAGTGTCTTTCAGCTGGTAATTTATGCATACATAGAGTATCAGAACCAATGCTTCTCTTTTTTTTTTGAGTTGGAGTCTCACTCTGTCACCCAGATTGGAGTGCAGTGGCCGCTCCTGGCCACCGCAGCCTTGACCTGCTGGGGCTCCAGCATCCTTCCACCTCAGCCATCCAAGTAGCTGGAACTACAGGCGCACGCTACCACACCCAGCTAATTTTTTGATTTATTGTAGAGATGAGGTCTCGCCAAGTTGCCCAGGCGGGTCTCGAACTCCGGGGCTCGGGCAATCCACTCACCTCAGCCTCCCAAAGGCACGGGATTACAGGCTGAGCCACCGAGCCCGGTTCTTTTTTAAACCCGATATTAACTTAGCAAAATAGAATACATCAAACCACATTCATAATCTGCTGAATAAAATGTACCTCCTACAAAAATAAGCATGTATAAAAGGAAAACATTATTTTTGTCCAATATATTTGAAGCAAAGCACAGGTGGAGCGAGGACAGTTTTAACTGAATTTTGACCTGCTGATACACAAATTAATTTCATAGGCTCCTGAATTTGAAATAATAAATGAAATAAATAGTAAAAGAACGGTCACATCTGATTTCTGGGAAATGACCATCACTGAAGAGAAGGAAGCCAAAGTCAGAAGACGCTGAGGTTAACATTAGACTCACAATCAAAGTCCTGTTTTTTATATTTTAACATCAAATTCCCAGGGCATAGTGGTAGCATTGAGGGGTTTTCCGTTTTTTTTAGATGTCAAGCTTTCAAATTCTGAACTTTCATGTTGTCCAGATAGGTAAAAAAAAGAAAAAGAAGATGGGAGAAGATGGGGCAGGACACTATAAATCGACAAAAGCAGTTTTCATATTTGTAGAGGGAGAAATCAAATATTTTCCTGCTAGGTTAAGGGTAATTTACAGGTAAAATTTTGATCACATTGCTGTTTTAAGAATTGATCTGTTTTAAAATAACTATTTTTCTTAAAACACTTAGGTTGAAGCAAAGAGAATTCATATCCTTCAGATTTATGAGAAAATAATATGAAATTATCTTAGAAGATTTCAAAAGTTTGAAGTTAGTTTCCATCATATATTTTTCTGCCAGTACTAAATACAATATGAATAAAATAAAGCTTTGGAATATGAAAAACATATGATTATTGTATCTTCCTATATCATCTTAAAATAAATTATGTTTTAAAAAAAGATGCTTCTTTTTTGAAGGTTTGGATTGACAGAAAAAATAAGAAGATAGTACAGAGAATTCTCATATGCCCTGCACAGTTATTTCTGTTACTAATATCTTACATCAGTATGGCTCATTTGTTATTAACAAGACAACATTGATGCATTATTATTAACTAAAACCCATACTGTTTACAGATGCCCTTAATGCTTACCTGATGCTCTTTTTCTCTTCCAAGATCCTATCCAGAATATCACATTACATTTAGTTGTCGTGTCTCCTTAGCCTTCTCTGAGGAGTGCCAGTTTTCTAAACATGTCTTGCATTGGGTTACCTAGACAGCTTTCAGGAGTACTGGAAAGGTATTTGGTAAGATGTCACTCTATTGGAAACTATTTGATATTTTTCTCATGATTATACTAGAGAATGGGTTATCGGAAGAAAGACCACAGAATGCCATTTTCATCACATCATATCAAGTTCCTCACAATCCAATCCATGCCTAATCGCTGTCAATGTTGACCTTGACTCCTGGCTTAGGTTGCGCTTGTC
Organism: Cephalopachus bancanus; assembly: GCA_027257055.1. Classification (NCBI taxonomy): domain Eukaryota; kingdom Metazoa; phylum Chordata; class Mammalia; order Primates; family Tarsiidae; genus Cephalopachus; species Cephalopachus bancanus. The sequence goes on from JAPVLO010000027.1 coordinate 7,225,382, forward strand.
AAGTTTCTTCATTGGAAAGTTAGTTGCTTTTCCTCTTCTCTGTACCATACTCTTTGGAAGGAAGTCACTAAGCACAGCCCACAACTGAAGAGGACTTATGCTTTCATTTTTCAGGGTCATATATTTACATCAATTATTTGGAATTCTTCTTAGGATTTGGAATTCTTCTTCATAGGAGACATTTATCTTGTCTCCTGAGCTTATCATTCATTTACCCATTTGTTTATATCAGTGTGGACTCATGCATGTTTATTTTATACCTTGGGTTATAATTGATTGCTACTTTATTTTGTTGCTCAAATTGTTTTCCGTTTGGGCCATTGGGAGGTCTTTCAATTGGCTCCTGGGCCTCTTTGATGTATCATTTGTGTGTGTGTGTGTGTGTGTGTGTGTGTGTGTGTGTGTGTGTGTGCTTAAAGCATCTTCTTATTTTCTGACACTATCAGATGATCCAGGATCATCTTAGATATTTCCAGTGTTAGAATCAGCCATCTCTCCAAGAGTTCATTTTATTGGCGAATTAGAATCAGGAACCAGGATTTGGGGGCTAGGGATGCTTGTTGTTACTGGGGTACCATTTCTTTTAGGCCCTCTCAGCTGACAGAGCAAGAAAGTACATGTGCATATACTAATCCATGTATACACATATATCTATAAATATTTCTAACTGTAACCATCTGTATCTATGTATATATGAGCACATGCTGGAGTCTCTTTCATTCCATACAGCTCTAATCCATTATAATATAGGTCATTCTAGCCTTGTCCCTTTGCTTATCTGTAAATTTCCACTCCAACAGTAAGAAGAGACCTGGATCCCACCATCCACCATCCATCTACTTCATTATTCAATTCCAGTATACATGTATGGCAGTTTCAAAATTGCTGATACCCCAATACTGCCTTGGAAAACAACTTTATCAACTGTAGTACAGTCTTGTGTGCTCGAGTCTCACAGACTTCAGTTACTTAGGTTGGCCCTTTCCCCCATATCCTTTTAACTGATATTGTTTCGTATATTGGAAACACAGCTAGATTCTTTCATAACTGTATTCATTCTTTTGTGTCTAAGCATCCTGTTTTTAAATGTTCATATATATATATATATATATATATAAAGATTTACTTAGTTAACTTTTTACTTAAAGATCAATTAATCTTTTACTGTCTGTATAGTTTTGTCTTTTCCAGAGTGTCATATAGCTGGAATTACACAGTATGTAGCTTTTTCAGACTGGCTCTTTTCACTTAGAAATACATGTGTTGGGCAACCCCTTCGGGTCCCCTCCCACTGTGGGAGCTTTTCTGTGCTCTCAATAAATCTTGCTTTCCAATATATATATATAAAATATATATATATAAAATATATATATATAAAATATATATATAAATATATATATATAAAATATATTAGTCTTACACATCACACACACACACACACACACACACATATGTTAGTGTGTGTGTGTAAGACTAGTTCTGGTCTTTTGAGCCTTTATATCTCATTGCTTCCTATTGCTGAATACCTTTTTATTGTAGAGATGTCTTTCAATCTTGCTTATTCATTCACCTGTTGAAGAAAATCATGTTTGCTTCTAGTTTTTAGCAATTATGGATAAAGATGCTATACGAGTTCATTTTCAGATCTTTACTGTAGAAATAAATTTCCCACTCAATTTTGTAAATACCTAGAAAGGCAATTGCTGCATTATTTAGTAAGACTTGTTTAGCTTTGTAAGAAATTAACAAACTGTCTTTCAAAGTTGATACATAATTTTGCATTCCCACCAGCAATGAATGAGAGTTCTTCAGGCTCCATATTCTCGTCAAAAATTGATATTGTCAGTTTATTTTAGCCATTCTAATAGTTGTGGAGGTATCTCAGTATTCTTTTCATCTTTAATTTCCTCATGACAGATGATGTTTAGCATCTTTGCATGTGCTTATTGGCTATGTAGCTTCTCTGATGAGGTATCTTATGTTCAGATCATAGCCCATTTTTTTTTTTTTTTTTGAGTTGGAGTCTCACTCTGTTGCCCAAACTGGAGTGCAGTGGCCGCTCCCGGCCACCGCAGCCTCAACCTGCTGGGCCCCGGCGATCCTTCCTCCTCAGCCTTCCAAGTAGCTGAAACTACAGGCGCGCGCTACCACACCCGGCTAATTTTTTGATTTATTGTAGAGATGAGGTCTTGCCCAGGCAGGTCTCGAACCCTCGGGCTCAGGCAATCCACTCACCTCAGCCTCCCAAAGGCACGGGATTACAGGCTGAGCCACCAAGCCTGGCTTTAGCCCATTTTTAAAAATTGGGTCATTTGTTTTCTTATTGTAGAGTTTTTTAAAATGGTGGTAAACATGTAACATAAAATTACTCTCTTAGTCATTCTAGATGTTTAGTTCAGAAGGGTTAAATTTACTCACATTACTGTGCAACCGATCTCTAGAACTTTCTCATCCTGTAAAACTGAAACTCTACCCCATTAAAGAAAAAACTTTCTACCTCCTTCCTACCCAAGCCCAACAAACAACATTCTACTTCTGTTTCTATGAAGCTGACTACTTAGATACTTCATATCATGCTGTATTTGTTTTTTTTTTGTAATTAGCTTATTTATTACACTTAGCACAATGTCCTCAAGGTTCATTTATGCTTGTATCAGAATTTTCTTCCTTTATAAAGCTGAATAATAATCCATTGTATGTTTAGACCACATTTTGTTTATCCATTCTTCTATTGGTGGACACGAGTTATTGCCACCTTTTGACTATTGTGAATAATACTGCTATAAATACGAGTGTGCAAATATCACTTCAAGTCCCTGCTTTCAATTCTTTTGAGTATATACCCAAGGGTGAATTTGCAGGATCACATGGTGATTCTATTTTTAATTTTGAGGAATCACTGTACTATTTCCCATAATAGTCACACCATTGTACATTCTTACCAACTGTGAAAAAGGGTTTCTCCTTGACAACATTTGTCTTCTTTTTTTTTAATGTAGTAGCCAACCAAATGTGTGTAAAATGACATCTCATTGTGGTTTTGATTTGCATTTTCATCATAATTAGTAATGTTGAGCATCTTTCCATATGTTTATTGGTTATTTGTACATCATTTTTAGAGAAATGTTAGCCGGGCTCGCTCCTGCGCCTTGGGAGGCTGAGGTGAGTGGATTGCCTGAGCCTGTGGGTTCGAGACCTGCCTGGGCAACTTGGTGAGACCTCATCTCTACAATAAATCAAAAAACTAGCCGGGCATGGTAGCATGTGCCTGTAGTTCCAGCTACTTGGAAGGTTGAGGAGGAAGGATCGCCGGAGCCCAGCAGGTGGAAGCTGCGGTGGCTGGGAGCGGACACTGCACTCCAGTCTGGGCGACAGAGTGAGACTCCGACTCAAAAAAAAAATGTTTATTCAGGTCCTTTTGCTTATATTTTTATTGGGTTATTTGATTGTTTTTGTTGTTGAGTTGTAGGATTTATCTATATGTTCTGAACATTAACTATTTATTATATATATAAATTGCAAATATTTTCTCCTATTCTGTATATGGTTTCACTGTGTGGGATCCCTTGAGATTTCATATAAATTTTGTGGTTTATTCATGCCACTGATTGTGTCCTTTGATGAACAGAAGTTTTACATTTTTATAATTCAATTTACCTATTTTTATTTTTGTTTTCTTTGCTTTTGGTGTCATAGCTAAGAAATCTTTGCCAAATCCAATGTTGTGAAGTTTCCCCACTTTTTTTCCCTAAGGATTTTTATAGTTTTAGGTCTTACATTTAAGTTTTTGAGTTAATTTTTAAAACAAATTTTATTTTGTACTTTCAAGGTATGCAACATGATGTTATTGCAGACAGGAAAAATGAACAAATTTAGAGATTGAATGCATAGCATAAGGACTATAATTAATAATGATGAATTATACCAGGATTTTTAGCTATAAGAGATTTTCACTGCCTTTGCCATAAAAAAACAAGTTAATTTTCATATATGATATGAGGTGAGGGTCAAACTTTACTTTTTAAAAAAGTGTGAATATATAACTTTCCCAACACTCTTTGTGGAGACAATGCCCTTTCCCTATTGAATGGTCTGTTTCCTGGTCACAAATCATGTGACTATATGTGTGGATATATTTTTGGGCTATCTTTTTTATTCTATCTGTCCGTATGTGTGTCTTCATGCTTGTACCACCCTGTTTCATTACAATAACTTTATAATAAGTTTTGAAATCAGGAAGTGTGAGTCGTCCCACTTTGTTTCTCTTATTTAAGATTGCTTTCATTATTTGGGGTCCCTTGAGATTTCATATAAATTTTAGAATACATTTTTTAAAAAATTTCTGAAAATAGGCTATTGGGATTTTGTTGGAAAGTCCATTAAATTTATCTATAGCTTTGAGTACCATGGACATCTTAACAACATTAAATTTTTCAATCCATAAGCATAGCATGTCTTTCCATTAATTTGTGTTTTTTTTTTCTTTCACAACTGTTCTGTAGTCTCCAGTGTACAAATCCTTCACCTTGTTAAGTTTATTCCTAAGTATGGTGTTTTATATTTTTGGATGCTATTATATATGAAAACGTATACTTGATTTTCTTTTTGGATTGTTCATTGTTAGTGTATAGAAGCACTGATTTTAGTACTTATTTTATATCCTGTAGCCCTACTGAATTTTATCTATTAGTTCTAACACTTTTTTTTTTAGAATCTTGATAACTGTCTATATGAGATCATGTCATCTGTGAACAGAGATGATTTTTAAATTTATTTCCTATTTGGATGCCTTTTATCTCTTTTTCTTGCTCAATTGTTCTAGCTCTTGTTGAGTTTTAAGAGCTGTTTGTATATTTTGGACACAGTTCCATATCAGATATTTGTTCTACAGATATTTTCTCTTAGGCTGTGGCTTGTCTTTCCTTTCTTTTAAGGGTGTATTTTCCAGAGCAGAAGGTTCAAATTAATTAAGTCCAACTTAAAAATTTCTTTCATGAATCATGCTTTTGATGTATCTGGGGATTTATTGCCAAGTGTTCAGCTAGAGTTTTCTCCCATATTTTCTTCCAGAACTTTAACTGTTTTTCATTTTACACTTAAATCTATGATTCATTTTGAGTTAATTTTTGTGACAAGTGTCAAATCTATTCCTAGACTTATTTTCTTTAGCATGTGAATGTTCAATTGTTACAGCATCATTTGTTGAAAAGACTACTTTTTCTCCATTGAATTGCCTTTGATCCTTTGTTAAAGATCAGTTGAATATATTTGATTGGATCTATTTTTAGACTATCTACTATTTCTTATTGTTCTCCGTGACTATTATTTCATGAGTGTCACACTCTTTCGATTCCTGCAGGTATCTAGTAAGTCCTAAAGTTGGGTAGTGTCAAATCTCCAACTTCTTTTCTAGTATTGTATAGGCTATTCTGGGTCTTTTGTTGTACTGTATACACTTCATAATCACTTTGCCATTTCCTATGAAACAACTTGCTAGAATTTTCATAGGGATCGTGTAAAATCTACTATTTATGGAATTTTAAAGCTAAAATGCTCCTAATACACCTTTCCTATAAGACATCCTAATTTTCCAGATGCCTAAACTAAAAATCAGAGAGGTTAAGAGACTTGCTCAAAGTTATACAGCTGATTCAAACCTGATTTCTGATCTCCTATTCTCAATTCACTCTTTTTCACAGTATATTGTTTCCGATTTTTTTCTTCTGAGGATTCTATATTTAGGCTCTATTTAAAAAATGATATTTCTACAAAATGTAGAATGGAACACATAGAACACATAATTGTCAATTGATTTTTCTGGTAAAATTGTGTGGACATTAATAAGGGTGTACTGCACTCAAAAAAAAAAAAAAGAAGTTGATAGGTTATTTTGGACTTTGCATTCTAGGACCTAATCTAGATGAAGGTACAGTTTTCCTTTAAGGTATTGCTTCTTCTTCTTCTTCTTTTTTTTTTTTTTAGTGGAGTCTCACTCTATCGCCCAGGCTGGAGTGCAGTGGCATGCTCATGGCTACAACAGCCTCGACCTGCTGTGAGCTCAAGCGATCTTTCCGTCTTAGCCTTCCAAGTAGCTATAACTACAAACGCACCCTACCACGTCCAGCTAGTTTTTGTGATTTATTGTAGAGATGAGGTATCACCAAATTACCCAGGCTGGTCTCGACCCCCCGGACTCAGACAATCCTCTCACCTTGGCCTCTCAAAGTGCTTCTATTACAGGCTGAGCCACCGTGCCTGGCCAATGCATTGTTTCTATCTAAAGAGAGGAAAAACATGATTTTAGAAACAACATGATGGTAATGAGGTGAGAAATACAATGATGTCATTGGAATAGGTCTTGTAGAAAAGGACAGTGAATATTTTGCCACCCGCAAAATTTCCTCAGATAATCTTGCCTAGTGGTTAAGACTACAGACTGGAGGTAAATTGTCTGACTTTAAATCTTGTCTCCACCTATTACCAGCAAGGAGCAAATTACAGAAACCCTTTCTGTATCAGTTTTCTGTTAGGATAATTATATTGCCTACTTCTTGAGGTTGTTCTATGTGTATTACAGTAACACATAGGAAATACTTAGCAATGTCTCTTCCACATTGTATACTATATAAGTATTGGTTATTAATATTATTATTATTTTTAGATAAGAAAATATAGTTTATTTAAAAAGTAAGTTAGAAAGAGAGAAAGAGCAGAGTCACATCCCCATGGAGGGAAGGGGGCCAAAGCCAGGAAACATGGCCTGGCCATAGTTCAAAAGCACATGGACACCATAGCTTAGCAAGGCAGTGGTGGACTATTATTATTATTATTGTTATTATTATTATTAGTAGTAGTAGTAATAGTAGCCAAGGGAATGCAATAATTTTTTTTCAGCTATTCATCCCTTAAACATTTGCTTAGTACCTACAAAAACGTTGATGGTCTTTCTTTGTTCTTTTGTCTAAAATAGTCACTTCTCTCTATTATAATGTTATTAAGTTTACTTTGTTTAACAAGTAGGATTTACCTTAGGTGCAGATGTATGGTGTATTCACAAAAAAAAAAAAAAGCAATGAAAGGTTGACTTTGTAACTGGGTCATATTGCTTCAAAGTCAAAAAATTCATAGGCTGGTTTCCCAGCTTTATTAACTCAGAGTATTCCTAAATTGACGATGGAAAGATATGAATCTTTCCATTTCCTTGAATACATGCTTGAAGCTGGGGATAGAAAGAGAGCTATTACAGCCTTTGCTTTATTTAATGTTTAGTGAGAGAGACAAACATACTCACATAATATGCAAACCATTCTGGGTGTGGGTAGAGGGAAGGAAAGAAGGAAGGGGAGGAGTAGTGATAGATTAGTTATAGAAAGATCTCTAGGAATATAATTCAAATGAAACTTGATGTCTCACTGCAACCTGAAGGACCCTTTTTTTCTTAACAGATGAAATTAGCGGATGCATTGAACACATGTGTTTGAGGTGACACAATTAGTAAAAACTCATATGGTGTTGAAAACAATAAACCATTTTAAGTGTTTTTGGTATAGTGAAAGTTTTCATTAATTTCTTTCCTTGTTTACAATTATTTTAATTCACTTTTGTTGTTTCACAGTTAGCTGCCTTGACAACGGTGGGGCTCCAACATGAGGTTTCAAGATGGCAGCTTGATATGCCAAGAAGCACAGCAGGGAGTGATACTGTACTTACTAACTGTAGAACTGAAATAACTTATATAATTCTGGGGTCTTTAGAAACTATGTGTATCTGTATTTCCAGGTTTTGGCAATTCCAAGTGCAAAGCAGAATTTATTTCCTTCTTTCTCCTTGAGGTTGGAAATACCAAAGATAAAGTAAGCTTACCTGAAGGCTTTTAAACTTGGGGTTCTTTGTCCTTTCTGGAGAAGACATAATATTTTTCGTGATATCAAAATCTCGGAATGCCGAGAGACACATATCTGTCAAAGATTTTGATGCGCTCTTCATGCCACAAAATATGCATTGCCAACCAATATCAAAATATTGGCCCGAATTAGGACCAGCTATATAATTTTTGGATCCTATTACAAATTGAAAATGCAGAGCCTTTCGTTTGTAAATAAGTGAGAATTTCAAAATGGTAAAGAAAAAGCATTAAACCATGAGATTCTTCTATTGGAAGATCCTGTGTGTTGTACAGGTTGCAGCTGCATGAAACTGGCCCTGCCTGTTTTAGTTCCATCTCTGCCTAAGGATGGGATTTCTTAGTTTTTGACAAGGTCCTTGACAATGGTGGTGAACTGCAAAATTTTCTATTACATAAGCAGTTCCTACAATCTATTCAGAGAGCTACTATTTGAAACGTGGACCTTAAGGAGACATTAGGGACCTCTTTATAATAACCTGAAGAATCAAGCAAGTATGATTTCAAAGAGCAGAAATAATTAATTGGAAAAAAATTGCAGTTCAACTTTCTTTTTGTTGTTTAAATCTCCTGGAAAGGGACAAAAAATGTATGCCTAATTTGGATAATTAAAATCTATTGACTTTATCTTCTCATGAGAGGAAAAAAGTAGCTTAGAGGTGATGTATTAGCCAGTATAGGCCGTGTTTTGCTACGGAAACAAACAGCCCCTACACTTCAATGGCTAAAAATAAGAAAGACTCATTTCTCTTTTACTCATTGTAGTTACAGGTGACATTCCAGGGCAATTGGCCCCCCTTTTTTCCCTTTTATTTATTTATTTATAGAATAAAAAAATAAACAACTGCCCTTTTTGTAGCAATTAGATTAACAACTTACTTCAGAAGCATATACAAAGGAAATCCATAAAGTCATTTAGAATAGAGATTGTATACATTTGAGTGTCTGGCACTTAAACACATTATCACCAACTCCATAGTGGTAAACCAGGTCCAGTGTACAGTATTCAGTAACAGAATTTAGTTTATACCTTTTATAATTGTTTCTCTTTATATTCCAGACTCTAGAAAGCTACTCTACTCAATTTTTATAGGAAAGGATAATTTGATTTCTTATGGAAATAGGCAGTGACATTTTTCACTAGGAAAAGTAGGTGTTTCTGAGTAGATAAAATACTTTGAAAATTATGCATAATTCACAGAGACTGGCCCTCTCTTTACTCCCTCCCTCCCCGTGGTTGTAACCTACTGGCGTGGTTTGGCACCATGGTGTAGCTAGATTCCATGGGATAGTGAAGTCAAGGCCACGTGGATTCCAGCATGGGACATCACATTATTGCATTTTTTACTTGTTACACACATGGCCATAGATGTTCCTTTGATAAATGTGTGGTCCTTCACAGTTGATCTTGGACACATGCTGATAAGAGCAATTTATCACCACAATTGTTCTGTCCTTATGGTTGAGGGAGAATTTGATGTATAAGAATAGAAATTCTAACTTCCTCCAGGAAACTTCTGAGGTTCTTCATAGAATTCTCTCTCTTTCCATCACCAGATTATAACTCTTTCTTACCTGCATTTAACTGTTTTCACAGATTGTTTTGGACACATACCTTATCCCTGGTTGTGTACCTCTTCTTTGCTCAAAGGAAGAGCACCCTGGGATCAAGAGCTTTGTTTTTGTATCTTTATATATATTCACAAATCCTAACACAGGATGCTTGCACATAAGCTTCCAATTTCAGCTGTGTTAAACATAATTCAATAACACCAACTTGTATTTGAATGTTTCTCAAGATGTCTCCATTTTGTTATTGGTAGACTTCTGCCTAGGTTATTTATATAAAAAATGCTTTTAACACAAATATTAATTATAACATAATTGTGCAATTATTCATATTAAATAATGGAGTAATTTTTTGGAGTAATTTTCTGATCCACTTATTTTTTAAAACTCTAAATAAGAATTTTTATCAGTGCCCAAAAGAAACAGGAAAACCCAACATGTACTTAGAATTAAATAGAGCCTAAAACTCAGATTTTGCTGAAGTTCCTTAGGACTCACTTTGTGTCATCTCGCTTAAGAAGCTTTTGCAGTTATTCCTAGATAAAGTCAGACACTTGCTTTGTTTCCCTCTTGGAGTACTTTGAACTCTGTTGGAATTATAACACGTGGTACACTGCGTGACATTTATTTATTTACATAACTGCTTCTAATAACAATGTAAATTCTTTGACAGGGAGACACTGTGTTTTTTATCTCGGTAACCCTAGAGTCTTGCATAAAACAGCATTTATAATGATGCTCAATATATTTTTATTAAGCACAAGTCATTTAAACTTTGGATATTAGAGGCTGGCACAGAGATCTCCCAGACCTACTTAAAGCCTAGGACAGGCCCATCATACTAGATGAGGCGTGGTAGATTTGGCAACCATAAAGCACATCAGTTTCCCAGTATTTGGAGTAGAGAGAGGAAATCTGATTAAGTAAAGAGACCGGAATTGTGACATCTACCCCATAATTCCCAGCAGATTTCAAAGCAAGGTTTCTGTCCAAAATATATATGCATTCCAACAATAATCATTTGTGCTGAGATCTCTTAGCAAGATTTTTTTCATTTCTTTTTTTAAAATGTGTTTATTTATTTGAAAAAGCTCTGTCTGTTGTCCAGTCTGGAATGCAGTGGAGTTATCATAACACACTATAGCCTCGACATCCTGGGCTCAAACAATCCTTTTGCTTCAGTCTTTGGAATTCCTGGGACTACAGGTGCACACTACCTTGCTTGGCTTTTATTGTTATTATGATTACATTTTTTGGTAGAGATATAGAGTTTCACTATGTTGTTCAGGCTTGTTTTTGACTTCTGGCCTCAAGAGATTCTCCCTACCTCGCCCTCCCAAAGTACTGGGACTACATGTGATATACAACATGCCCAGCTATTTTTTGTCTCTTAATTTTTGTCGAGATGGATTCTGGCTATGTTGCCCAGGCTTCTGTTGCATTTCTAATAGATGCATGGCTGAGTGACATGGAGTTTCCTGAAAACTGTGGGGTTTCGTTGTTGTGAATAATTGAGCAGTGGATGATTATGGTACAAATATAACTGATACAATTTCGAAGATGCCCCCAACGAATCTTTAGGGAACTCTTCTTAATCTCCTTTTCCTCGTCTTCTCATTTGTACTGTAAGCAGTAAATTGAAAACTAAATGAAGCTGTGTTTCATTTTTTCCCTCTTTTTTTGCTCAGTTTTGTTCCCTGTTTCTTCCCCCCACCCACCCTCATGCCTTGCAATCCCTAAAAGATTGGACTGATGTTAAGTCTTAATTTAATTAAGATTTAAATGGCAATCTGCTTACTTCATCTTCCATTCAATTTGCATCAATAAGCACCTGCCAAAAGAGCATTCAGACACATTTTTGATTGAAAGTTTGTTTTAGTAATTATCACGTCAACCTCAGACTTTCTGGTTTGTCTTTTTATAACTTCCCCACCACCATACTTTCTATATGGTAAAGTGTCTGATTGTAAGAGTTAACATAAAATATAAAAAACAGTTTTTTGGGCCAGGCGCGTTGGTTCACACCGATAATGCCAGCATTGTGGGAGGCCAAGGTGAGAAGACTGCTTGAGCCCACAGGTTCGAAACCAACCTGGGCAACTTGGTGAGACCTAATCTCTACAATAAATCAAAAAATTAGCAGGGCATGGTAGCACGTGCCTGTTGTTCCAGCTACTTGGAAGGCTGAGTGGAAGGATCGCCTGAGCCCAGCAGGGTGAGGCTGAGATGGCCGTGAGCATGCCACTGCATTCCAGCCTGGATGAGAGTGAGTCTCCGACTCAACAAACAAACAAACAAAACAGCTTTTTTTGAAGAGGAAAAAACATATTTTCATTGTAAGACACATTTTGATTCAGAAAAGTAAAATATGAAAAAAATAGTGCATCTACAGCAATACTTAGGATTTCACTCCCATTTCATCTGGGATATTTCAATAACTTCATACCAAAATTGTCTATTTTTCTTCCAAATAATCCTGAAAATTCTCCAGTTCAGTGAATGAACTTCTAGGTCCAGCAGACAATTGCTACTTAATCACTGCAGTAACTACAAAAAAATTGCTGGTCACATTGAATTTGAACACTTGTCTCTTGAACAATGTTGAGCTATTATATGAGTTATTCAAACTTACCTCATAGTACTCTAGATTCCTTTGTTTGTCCTCGGGAAAAAAAATCTGCCTTCTTTCTGATTTAAGACAGTAGGTAAACTCAGCTATTTATTTCTTTGGTTCTGGCTCAGGGATGCTGAATTTCCATCCTGAGATGCATATTGCTTTTGTTGTCCATTCAGATCTGCTCTACCCATTTCTGCCCTGCTGAAGATGATCTCCATGGATTGCACTACCCAGACTTTCTTGCCCTGACTTCCCTTTGGATTCAGTCAATATGAGACATCAAGAGTAGAGGAGAAGATAGGAGGAAAGATGAATCAGAGCACTTACATTCTCGGCTCTATCCCTGTTGAAGCCCAGGTTGGCAATGGCTGCCATCAACAACCAGTGACCAAGCCTTCTGTTGATTGGCCCTCTCAAAAGCTATGGAACTTACTAGGTTTCATGAAAGCTTGTTCCTACTCTTTCAGGCCTCTTTCCCTCCCAAAATTATGAGTAGCTCTGGGATGCTTTGCCAGTTTTTCTTGCTTACTCTTAGCATTTTTGTAAATGGGCATTTTATTAAACTTTCCAATGACCACATGTGAGTGGTACACCATCTTTTCCCTGGCTAATAGATAGCCACCTCTCCACACATATATACACTCACATATATAAATAGATACAGATAGATAAATAGATGTATTAAGACATACATTTGCTTATTTTTCATTGGCAGTATTGTGGTTAACCCTTTCTTCTTTGTATTATAATCTCTTCCACATTTTCATGCTGAACATGTCTTAGTTTTATGAAGGTAAAAAGTAAATATTGGTAATAAAGCACAATGAAGTCATGTGATTCAACATCAGCTATGTCCTAGATGCTACTTGCCAATATTTCTTTTTATCTCTAGTCCATTCCACCTACATTTTTTACTTGTCCTGGCATGCCCAAACCAACCCTTCTCTCACCTCATTTTACTAATTAGATCTCCTTTCAAGAAAAGCAAGTACCAACTGATATGAATTCCTCCAATTTTTTGTCATTTCTTCTAAACTCCATAGTTTCAGAAATAATAGCGTTCTCCCCATCTCTGATAAATTTGAAGTCATCTTTCTTTCCAAGATCTACCTGTGCACCTTTGCCACTAAACCATCTGCACTTACTTTCTGTGGATTCATCTTCATGAACTACCTCTTCAATACTTCGTCCTACCCTCACCATTGATTTTTTTCTTTATCCTCTGTACATATCTTCCATCCTCTGACCTTGACTTTAAGAGGGAAATGTCTGTTCTCCATGGTACTTATCATTCCGCACTACTTTTTTCTCTGCTCCAGGACATCTGTTTTGTTCTACATTCTCTTCTTTCAAGTTGTGCTTTTAAAGATGTTTTTATATTTATCAAATACTAATGGCCTAACCTTAATTTGATTCAGACTTTGTAGCATATGACAGTTTCAAAAATATTGCTTTTTCCTGAGTTCTCTTTTTCCTTGGCTTCAGAAACATTCCAGACACCTTGTGCTTTTAATTTTCCTCTGAAGATTCCTTCCTGATTTCCTCCCCGACTCTCTTTCTTTACCTCACATTTGCTACAAATTTCTCAATGCACTTTCAATCCTCAACTTTTGTGTTTCTATGCACTTATAAGGCTTAAACAACTTCAGTTTAATGACCTCATAGCCCTCTTTGTACCTATGAAGGCACATTCTCAATTATTTCTCTGCATCTTATTATAGGAAACATAAAATTTGTAAGTTATTGTTTGGATGAATGGTTTCATATCAAGGCTTTTTTTTTTTTTTAATGCAGCCTAAAAATTGTATCAAGCTAAGTGAGCTACCTGTGCAACCAATATTCTTGCTGATTTCCTGTGCTCTGACCTAACCCTAACCTCAAGCCTCTATCCATGTGTGGAACCATTCTTAAGTCTCACTCTGAAGTTCTTTCAAAATCACTTGTCTCATTTTAGCATCCTCCTTCCAAATTTATCCAGATGTTCTTGTTTTCTTCAGAATACATTTTAAATTCCATGACATGGCATCCAAAGCCAGGTCTATGTCACACTCTATGTTTTTCAAAGTTGTTTCTGATTGCTTACTTTTTTGTATCCGATTTTCCAGCAACGATGGACTGTTTGACAGTTTCTGACTGCAGTATGCACTTGCATATTTTCTTTTTATACCATCCCTCCAGAATGCTCCATCTCTGCTACTGAAATTCTACTCATTTCTAAAGCTCAACTCAGATATCACTTGTGGAAATTAAATACTTTCTTTTTTAATATCACCACAACACGTTGCTTTGCCATAATAGTCATTGCATATTTATAGGTAGTCATTCTTCATTAAAATGTGAGCCAAGATTCCTTTGTACTTCAATAAAAAATAAAAATATAATTTAGGGGTTATGCTATAGCCAAGTTCTAAAGTGGAGATGGGGAGAAGGGAATTTTTTAAAGTCTAATAAATGTCTAGGTCTAACATGATACCTTGTTTAACTTATTTCACATAAGATGCTATTTTCTTAAGGTATGGTTGTACTAATAGATAGTTAACTAGAAATCTCTCACCTCTTATTTTAAAATAATTACTCAAGAGCTTTTAATTACATATATTTGTTATATACATGCTTGTTTATCTTTTCAATTTGTTTAGTAAACTACTTCTTCCTATATGGTACAAATGTAAACTTCAAAAGTGTGTCTCTCTCTGTTGAATCAAATTCTAAATTAAAATGGTCTATGTTAATGAGGATTTATTACAATTGAATACACTTTCCTTTCATTTTTATGGTACTGTAACACTTCTAAGGTCTTCATAGCCATTATTTACTTTTATGCTTATGATATTGCTATGAGCTGGGGAGGAGAGAAATGTTACTTTCCCCTGATTTAAGTATAAATAAAGAAAGAAAAAGGCAGTTTGAGTACTTTGTTAAGAGCACTCATGAGACAAGGACAAGTCATGGACCCCTTTCCAATCTGGGTTGTTGTATTTGTCCTACAAATGCCTTTATGTTGTGATCTCAAATATGTAGTCCTACCAAATAGCTGTTCGATGTTAAAACATTCGAATGTAACCACTCATTGTACTGATCTTAGTCAATATTTTCAAATATAAAATTAAACCATGGTAGAAAACTGCTGAACTTATGTTGTTTCTGGGCTCATTTCCCCTACGTGGTACATTTTTATAAAACAGGATCCTCTGTATTTTATCCAAAAGAAAAGGACTTTGGTTTTCCAGGCTTGCTAATTACTTAAAGTGCAAGCACATGTAACCGCAAACAGTGTGAGCAGCCCACACTTAATTGAGGCTGTTTCTACAGACCAGAGTACCCATTAATATTATTACAAAACCTGAAAAACCCTCTGCAATAATTCTAATTCCATTCCTCAGAATGGATGTATACTGTTTTTCCCTAAGAAAAGGAGAGCCCATTCATCATCCCCTATTGTTCAGATGATGCTGAGTCTTATTTGCCTTGGCTGACTGGCCTTTTGGGATAAGAGTTAATCCCACCAAGTAAAGGGTTCAAAGTAGACTAAGCTGATGGGGAGAGCCAAGTAAAAATTTCAGTGCCCTAGGGATGGAAAAGAAAAATGCCAGAAAAAAAACCACAATCCCTGTAGACCCTCCTACGTGAAAGGCCAGCCCAAGATTTGAAACCCACCAAGTTGGTGGCAGTATGCCCAGAAAAATAAGGCACCTGACTCCCTTCTGCCAAGAATCTCTGGAATGGGAGAGACAGGTAAGCAATGAAAAAAGATCCTCATTCTAGCAGCACAGATGGCCACCGCCATCGCTGCCAAATGGCTCCCCGGGTCTGACAAAGGGGACGGGCGATCAAACAGACGAAGTCTGAAATGATGATTCTAAACAGTACTGGAAAATGTGAAAGGGATGGGGGAGACAGATAGAAGCAGAAATAGTCAACTTATGGAAAAATGATCGCCGTCTCTGCCTGGCAGCCTGTTCCTCTGACATCTGTCTTCCTAGGGCTTTTGGATTTTCTCAGCCTTGGCAAGTAGAGATCAGGTGGTTGGGCAGATGATACACTTAGTTCCTGCTGGGGAGGAGGCTGAGTCACTGTGCTCTGTCAGTTACTCCACCCTGATGATTGATGGGGTAGTGAGGAAGTCATCACTTCATTGCCCTGACACGGTTACTTCCCGGTGAACAGAGAGTTGGTCCCACAAACAAAAGTGGATAGTGTTCAAGACCTACAAAGGTTTTGGAGAAAGAAGAAATGAGGCTGAAAATATAGGTGACACTTTGCAATGCAGGACCTTCCTCATGAAAGTGACTAATACATGCTAATTCTCTCTGCTTTCCCCTTCAATTAGACTCTCTACCTGATCAAGGCTATTTATTCATGGATTTCTTTTGTGTGTTCACCCCATCTTCACCCAGCTTCATCCTATCACTATTCGCGTTTCTGTATATAGAAAAATGCATCGGGTTAGGTCTGTTATGAAATAGAGCCATGAAATATAACCTCTGCCTCATTTAGTATAATTCACAAAATGGCTGAGAAGTTTCACATTGGAGTGATCAGTTCAACATTCAGCGTTTATCTTAAGCTAGTTAAAACTTCTACAGGTTATTTGCTTTTCTTTTTCCAAAGCCTTCTCTAAGGGTTAAAATCAATGTTCTGCCAAAATGCTACTCTTAACGTGTCAATGGGCATAATATTTCTGGAAGTCCATTGGCCATAGGTGAAGCATATACACACACACACACACACACACACACACACACACACACACACACACACATATATACACACACCCTTGATCTGGGAGTTCATTAGACATTTTCTGTAAAAGGGTAATCAGAGATGCACCCAACGATTTACTCATTGAATATTCATTAAAATATTAGACACAACTTAAATTCCAAAAGGATATTTATTAAATTACCTATGACATAGTAGTTACATGAAAGCTTTTAAAAAGATGCAGCGGTTTAAAAGTAAAACTATAGGAAAATACTAAATTTTACCATCATCAACCAGTATGGTCTTTCTGTGATAACAACAACCACCACCTCTCAAGTCCTGGTGGCTTATAGAAATATAGGTTTATATAACGCTCACATCACATGATCATAGTGGGCCGATGGGAGATGCTGTTTCATTTCTCCTTACTATGCGATACAAGCTGCGGTTGGCTGAATAATGACTCCCCCAATGGTACCCAGGTCCAAATCTATGGATCTTGTGAATATTACCTTACATGGAAAAGAGTTTGTGTAGATGTGACTAAGTTAAGGACCTTAAATGGGGAGATCATCCTTGGGTTATCCAGGTGGGACCTAATTGTAATCAAAAGTATCTTTTTTTTTTTTTTTTGAGTCGGAGTCTCACTCTGTCACCCAGACTGGAGTGCAGTGGCTGCTCCCGGCCTCTGCAACCTCGACCTGCTGGGCTCCGGCGACCCCTCCTCCTCAGTCTTCTGAGTAGCTGGAATTATAGGCATGCGCTACCACGCCCGGCTGATTTTTTGATTTGTTGTACAGATGAGGTCTTGCCAAGTTGCCCAGGTGGGTCTCAAACCCGCGGGCTCAGGCAATCCACTCACCTCAGCCTCCCAAAGTGCGGTATTACAGGCTGAGCCACCGAGCCTGGCTCAAAAGTATCTTTATAAGAGGGAGTAAAGAGAGATGTAACTGCAGACAGAAGAAAAGGCCACATGACAGAATCAGAGGAAAGCAGTGACTGAGAGAGAAGATATTTTGCCAGTGGCTTTGAAGATGGAGGAAGAGACGATGAGTCAGGAATTGTAAGGCCTGCGATCCTTATGTGGGTAAAGAAAACCAGTTCTTCCCTGGGCCCTCCAGAGGTACCACAGTCCTGACAACACCCTTAGCCTTATACGACTCATTTTGAACTTCTGGCCTCCATACCTGTAAGATAATAAACATGTGTTATTTAAAGCCCTCAGATTTGTGGTGGTGTGTTACAGAAGCCGTAAGAAAAAAAATCCGCAGGCTGATAGAACAGGCACTGTCTTGATTGTAGCTGGCTCCATGGCAGAAAGAAAAAGAGCTTTGGTGTGTTATACATCAGTATTAAGCGCTCTTTCCCAGGAGTTATTTCTGCTGATACCTGACTGGCCAAAATAAATCTATGGCTCCACCCAATCCTTCGGGGGCCAAATATCCTACCAAGTAACTGAATATGGGGGAACTAGCTATATTTGGTGAGTTTCCCTAATGACTGTTTAGCCTATGAAAAACATGGGGTACTATAATATTCATGATCATCAGGTTATAAAACAATTTTGATACTAATATGAGAAAATAATATGAGAAATGTGTACCTACACTTAAACATAGAAAACAGTCTGAAATACTATGATAGCATATGTAACTTTTCTTTTTCTCTCTTTTAAGTGTTTTCAACTTCAAAGAATGGCATTGAAGTGTTATAAGTAATTAAAACCCAAACGGATGATACAATTTTTCTGAGATATAGCAATTATACAATAGGGTTACCCCAACAGAGTCAAAATTATTTTTTGGAGGGTGACCCCTTGGAGTACAGGCTTCCCCTGCTAGGTGAGGGTTCTAGGAACCTCTTAGCATCAGTGTACCAGCTAGCATTGTTGTGAGAGGCTGTGTTTGGCTTAGGTGGATTTTCTTTTGGGGATTCTTTCGGCATGTTTCATGATGGGAAATTTATGAATGCGCCTACCTACACCGTGCTGAATGTTCAGAAGATTTTGACCAAAAGTGACATGATCCTAATGCCTCTCCCTCCCTATTCTCACCCTGAGTGACTTTTTGGTTTCCCCAGGTGAAAAAACTCCTCAAAGGGAAATGTTTTGCCAATGTGGAAGAAGTGAAACGTACAAACGGCAGAAGCACTAAAAGACACCAAAGATGATTAGTTCAAAAACTGTTTTGAGCAGCGGAAAAAGCGTCTTGGCAGGTGTATTGCATCAAACGAGTACCTTAAAGGTGACTAAAGTTTAAACATGTAAGAATGCACAATTTTTAATAAATAAATCCCATTTTGGGGGGGGTTTCCCCTCTTATAATACTAAATTCTGGGCAAAGTATCAGCTTTTTTGTTTTTTGTCAACCACAATGCAAAATTCAGTCTTTTACTTGTTAATAAAATGGATAATTTCTTATTTTTTTCATTTTTCTTCTTATCCCATAATTTTAATTATGATTTTTTTTTTTGGAGCAGCGGTCTTCTAAATATATTTGTTTAGCTGATTTTTTTCCTCCTCTTTGGGAAGGAGATGCCAGACACTGGGAACCTGCTGAGGTCCTGGTAGCCAATCCTTCTAATTGTGCGCCAAACACCTATCTGCACATCCAACACAGAGGAATCTTTCAAACATTGCCAGTCATTTCAGCCAAAGCGACAATATTGTAGCTTCAGATTCAGTATCCTTCTTGGGAATTCAGGGATATTTGTTTGCTAGGGCTGCCATAACAAAGCACCCTTGACCGGTCAGCTTAAACAACAGAAACTCATGTTGTCCCATTTTAGAAGTTCGACATCAAGGTGTTGGCAGGGTTGGTTCCTTCTGAGGTTACTCTCTTCAACTTGTAGATGGTCATTTTCCTGCTCTGTCTTCACATCGTCTTCCCTCTGTGCATGTCTTTGCCCTACGCTTAAAAGATCTCTTAAAAAATGCCACTTTTATTGGTTTAGGGTCCACACTAATACCTTCATTTTAGCTTAATTATCTCTTTAAAAAAACTGTCACATTCTGAGATACTAGAGCGCAAGGTTTTAGTTTCAGAATTCTGGGAGAACGTCAAGTGTTTGAAGAACACTGGCTACCGACATATAACGAACTTACAGGTTTTGAAATTGATAAAAATACCACATCTAAGAGAAAAGATGTTGCCCAGAGAAGCTAAGTATTATTTGGCCTAGCCTTTAAATGTCATGCTGTAGAGACCAACATCTTCTTGGAACAGGGCAGGAATAGATACGTATGTATATTTAAATGTGTAAGCACGTAATTGCAGGCCTCTTCGTTCTGGCAAGAGATCTGTATGCGGACACATTGATCTTCCTTGTGCCTCTCCTTCAAAGCAGGATTTGCAGAAGTTGGAAGCATCCAAGGAAATGGCAATTTACCTCATTTCCTGCTGTAACACACAGGAGGTGTTAATTACTCTGTTATTTTAATTGATCAAAATGCCCCAATGCCACAATGACTCTGGGCACACTTACCGATCGTTATTTTCCCCCCATTTATTTAAAAAGCTTGCCTTGAGTGTCTATTTGTTCAGCCAAAATTCTGTGTTCCAAATTGTTCCTGGCTCATTTTTACCAGAATATGAAATAAATTCCCAAGGTTGACCCTCAGATGTGGATTTCTGACACTAATTATAAGGAGTTACTATTTATTACATTACAAGGCAAAAATTTTATCATATGGACCCATAGAATGCGCTCCTCCCAATACGAAATTGGTGCCCTTCTACCATTTGCCAGGAAAATAGTGCAAGGGCTACAATTCTGTCAACTGTATGTGTGTTTGTGTGTGTGTGTGTGTGTGTGTCTGTGTGTGTGTGTGTGTGTGTGTGTGTGTGTGTGTGTGTGTGTGTCCTGTTTCAAGTATTTACCAAACAGAGCTCATTTGAGGCCTCTTGAGATTTCTGTGATTTAAATGTGCAAACAATGGTTTCTGGAGCCAGTCACTCACTCTAGTATCAGGGGAGGCTGCTGTTTCTGCCTCTTTTATCCATTGAACAAAATGATTCTGGATTAATATTTTACCCACTTTAATCTTGAAAAAGATCAAAAGAAACAGAAAATTCTGTTCAAGTCCTTTCGATACAGAGCAATTAAAGTTTATGTCAAAAGAGGTAGTCCTGGGAGTAGTGAATCAGGTTTCCCCAGCCTTTTACCTGACTCTTTGACACCTGAGGTCTTTTTTGCCACTCTGAGCCTTGGTTGTCTCATCTGTTAGATGGTGATCAAATACCATCTGATATATACTGTGCATACTGCTTTATAGTTTAGAAAACACAACATATGATACTTATAGCTATCAGCACAGGAGACAGGGAAGACTTATTAGTACTGTTATATAGCATATGCAGACCCCAGGCTTGGAAAAGTAAGTTGTGCATGGTTACTAACCCAGTGAACAGAAAAACATCACTGGTTTCCTAAAGGTAGAGGGGTAGATCAGATGTCCTCTGATCTCTCCACCACTCTAAGATCTAAGGCTTTATTAGTAAATAAAGCAAACTTTTGAAAAGTTTGCAAATAACCTGCAAAAATAAAAAAAGTCAAATATCATTTATTCATCCTGAAGAGATACAGGGATAACAAATAATGTATATTTCTGGACAATACAAATCCTATCTTGCCTCTATGTAATTGCCTTTGAACAAACAAAATAATATGTGTGAAATCATCTGCAGTGTCTAGCTTCTATTTGGTACTCAATATACATTGGCTGGATCTGAAATTAGTAAATGCATTTTTTTCTTAGCTAGTTCATAGGTTTGTTTGTTTGTTTGTTTTTCCTCCAGAACTGTTCTTCTTTTAGCATGCTCCATGAATCACTGTTTGAGACTATATCAGATCCCAGGAATGGAATCAGTTTTTTGGTGGAACCCGTTTTTAGGGCCGGGATGAGAAATAGCTCCCAGAGCTATGTTGAGAACATTTTTTATTTCCAAGAAAGTTTATTGAAGACATGTGGATTGTTTCTAAACTCATATGCCTAGCAAGTTGCACCCACACATCACAATGCCATATAACCTCTGCAACCCAATGGTCATTTTGAACTACACTGCTGTTAATATAAGATCTCTCAGTTACAGCAAGAATGTAGTTTTCATATTAATCATAAGTTGCATCATCCCTGTCCTCATGATACTCTCTGAGAATCCAAGGCCTGAGCTCTGTAAAGGAACCTTTGTTGACATTACAGAACCCAAGGGATATACAAAAAGAACCTGATGTCAGATTGGCAGCTCCAGCAGTGTTGGGGACTTCAAGGCATGAAGACTGCAGCAGAAGTGATCAACAAGGCTCTTCTAATTTATTCCACACTACACTGATCAAAAGATTATCTCTAGCACCCCCTTGGCTCTGCCACACTGTTTTAGTTTGCAATTGCTTTCATATTTTCTTTGAGTTTCTATCTTTTATCTTTCATCATGTCTTTGTGGCTGTCTCTTTTATCTTCAACGCTTAACTTATGGCTCCTAACTGATGTTTATCACTCTATCGTGCCTTGTACAGAACCTGAACAAATTGGGAGCTCAACAAAGGTTGATCTACTATCTTCTGATGTGACTATAAACAAAGATTGCCACCCCTTGACATCTGAGCTATGATTTTCAAAGCACATTCATACTTTAGCCACCATAACTCTGAAGTCAGAGGGGCAAGATTCCCATTTACAGAGGAGGAAACGTAAGCTAAGAGAGGTAAATTACTTGTTTGTATTTTCATGACAAATAAATGGCGGGTCTGAAACTAGTTCCTTCTTATCCTAATGTCCAATCCAGTGTTTATTCTACTGAATTACACATAGTCACTTCAACATTCAAGGAGTTGTGGTGGTGATAAGGAGATAGAGAACCTTTATTTCTTAGTCAGATTGGCACCTTAAAAAGTTCCCTCAAGAATAAAAATGGTCATTGAAAGAGAGAGAGAAGACTTTTGCCCCTAATGGTCTATTGTGATCATTTAAAAATGAATATTATTTCTGAAAAACCAGATATTCTGGAGTAATTTTAACAAATGCAATAGTTGGCTATGGTGAGTAAAAAAAGCAATGGTCTTATTCAGAGTCATGATTTTTTAACCTGGATGTTTAAATGAGGATTCATATATGTACAAAAGGGCCTTTGGAATCTAACGCTGAGAAAAGTAAGATGAAAAAGAATATTAATTTAGAAAACTTGTAGTATTTTGAGATTATAAGAGCATTTTATATGGTTTGTCAGAGACTGCCAGTTAGATAGCCAAAAATTGTTGACACTTCTTTTGGGCCTAAAGCTATACTGTATTCATGCAGTTATGTGTGCCTGTATGAATTTGGACTCTCAAATGGAATGAAAACAAAAATGGTATGCTCCATATCTAGATCTATTTTACAAACACTTCTGACTGTAGAATACCATGCATTTTTTTCCCAAAGGGGTTGCCATAGTCAGAAGATGTATGGAGCTTGGATAGCTGTATGATTACGTGGTGGAGAACATTTCTGATGGCCTCTCTACTTCTGTGTATGGGTCTCTTTGTCACTTTACCTTAAATTATGCTAACTAATACAAGTCTCCGACAGAAGTATATAAAGTAGTAATGAAGATAGAAAACAAAAACAACAGGCCAAGCGTGGTGGCTCAGCTTGTAATCCCAGCACTTGGGAGGCCAAGGTGAAAGGATTGCCTGAGCCTGGGGGTTCGAGACCAGCCTGGGAAACTTGGTGAGCCCTCATCTCCACAATAAATCACAAAAACTACCCGCGCATGGTGACGCGTGTCTGTAGTTCCAACTACTTGGAAGGCTGAGGCAGAGGGATTGCCTGAGCCCAGGAGGTCAAGGCTGTGGTGGCCATGAGCGTGCCATTGCACTCCAGCCTGGGTGACAAGAGTGAGACTCAAACTCAAAAAAAAAAAAAAAGAAAAGAAAAGAGAAAGAAAACAACAACAACAAAAACTCAGGCAATTATGGGTATTCTTGAAAGATCAGGCATAAAAAGAAATTTCAAAAGTAAATTGGTTGATTAAAAATATGGCATCATTTCAGGAGATTCCTATGCCATTAATGTATTCAAAAAATGAAATATTACCACTTATTATCAGGCAAGTGGCTAATTTCAAAGATAAAAGAAAAAGAAGATTGAAGCTTTATGTTCTTCCCAAATATCTCACCATTTGGCATAAAGCTCAAGATATTCTCCCAGAGTAATGGATGTGACTTCCTATGATGAATTTGGGTGATCAAGAAATATTTATGATATTTATAATAGGAATAGAATCAGTTAAATTTTGAATTCAATAATATGTGTGTGTATTATATGTACTATATTTCTCATGTTTTTATATATTCCTCCTATCTATCTATCCATCCACCTATCTCCCTGCTTACCAACCTGTCATGGACTCTAAAATCAGACTGCCTGTATTAAAGTCCAGCTATTCCACTCATCAGTGGCATGCCTTTGGGTAAGTTGTATAACCTCTCTGGTTTTTCTCTTTTGTGAAATGAGGTGAGTACATGCACGTGGTGGTCATGGAAATGCACTGCCCAGATCTTCTGCCGCAGAGGACACATTTGACCGATGTCTCTAACTGCTGACTTCCTGGAGCCACGGCCATGTTCAACAAAAATACTAAGACGGTCTCAATTCCTGCAAGAAGAAGAAGACCTTTAACAAACATCTTGAAATTGAGGTCTCTCCTCATCCTGGCTAGAACTTTTTTAGGACTACTACAGGTTGTGACTTCCTACCCAATCTCCTGTGTTGCTGTCTAAAAGTTGTCCTGTTTTTTGGTTTCCTCCCCTTTATCCTGTTTAGTTTTTCTTAATAAAACTCATTTCCATCTAATACCATTTTGGGGACATAAAGTCCTTCAGATCTTCACAAAGTATGTAAAGATTTTAGCACAGAGCAAGTGCTTGAGACATATCGATTATTATTATTTATACTCTTTTTATTTATAAAATAGGAGATTCCATGAGCACAATGGTAAAAGTGGCAACCTTGGGGGTCAGGAGGGTCTAGCGTACACATTCAAGATTAGGAAAAACATGTACAAATTTAGAAAATCTCAAGTCATAGTGAATATTATATTGTTCCCTAAAGCATGAACCATATATAGCATTGATTTATAATTTGTAGTTTAGATAATCTTTTAAGTTTTTTTTTTACAGTTCATCTACCTTTGTTCTTATTTTAGAGGTATGGTCAAAAATGGTTGAAAGATTAAAAGAAAAAGAAGTCTGGCTTAATTTTCTTATTGAACATTTGAATTTTTATAAAACATAAAAGGAAGTGTGATAAAAACAGTATGAGCAAAAAAAAAGAAAAAAGTAATAATGAAATATTCTTGAGTAAACAATGTAATAGAGCATGATTTTCGGTGTGAATTCTTAGTACCAGCCAGATACAAAAAACCCAGAATTTATTTATTAAAAATTGTGTATTTATTCTTACATGCTTAAGCTTCGGTCACCTTCAAAGTACTCTTGGTTTGATGCAATACACCTACTGAGATGCTTCTTCCACATCGGCAAAAAATGTTTCCGTTTGAAGACTTTTTTCATCCCCGGAAACAACAACAAAAAAGTCACTCCGAGCAAGGCCAGGTAAACAGGGAAGGTAGGGCACCAGGTCATGCTACTTTTTGTCAAAAACTGCTGAACACTCAGCACGGTGTGGGCAGGTTCACTCATAAATCACCCATCTTGAAATGAGCAAATATGTTGAAAGAATTCCAGAAAAAAAAATTCTCACAGCACTAGCTGGTACACTGATGCTGATGGATTCCTAGAACTTAGTGGGGGAGTCCTGTACTACAAGGGGCCCGCCCGCCAAAAGATAATTCTAGGTGCTTTGTGGGGGGGTTTCCCACCTCATATATTATAATATCTATTGAGTGTTGACCCTGAGCAAGATCGAATGCTAAGTGATTTGGGGGCAGGTATCAGGGGCAAAGTCAAAGCATGAAGATTTAGTATGTCTGTCATTGGGCTGCTTAAAGCTCAAATGAATCTCCATATGTAAATATCTTTATTAATGATACTAAAGTACAGCTTTTGCACAGAGATGCCGTAAACACTTGGATAAGGAGACAATAATAAGTTCGGCAATAAAAACATTTCTTAATTGCCCACCATGTGTCAGACGTTATATCTAAGTTGTTCTATGAAATCTTTTAAACATCAACTGTGAATTTTTCTATATGTTATGAGTGAGGAAGCTGTGACATAGACTAAAACACAAACCCAGGACTCCTACCTGGCTTTCACTTGGGCCAGGGCCTTTGTTCTTACCCACTGGGGCTCCAGCCTTGTAATCCACTCAAAATGACTGTCAGGAAAGACAATTTTAAGGGAGACAAATCTTGAGTAGGTAGTGGACCTTGTAGCTTTCACAGAAGGAAACAGGACATTCTGAGAATGGAATGGAGGAATAAGGGCAAAGGTACAAAATGGAAAGAAAGCTAACCATGTGTATAAGAGAGAAAAATAGCCCAACCTATCTGTATGAGAAGCTCTGTTTGGAGGCTGGATGAGGTACCTCACATCTGCAATATGCTAGCACTCTGGGAGGCCAAGGTGGGAGGACCACTTGAGCTCAGGAGTTTGAGACCAACCTGGGCAACACAGTGAGACCCTGTTTCATAAAATAAGATCAAAGAAAATAAATCAAATAGTAAGCAAAATAAAATAAGCTTTGTTGGGGGAATTCGTGAGAGATGAGGCAGAGGCGGTGGAGGGGTGTGGATTATGCCCAAGGTCCAGACCTGTGCGTGTTTGTTACCTGTTGCTTAAGGTACTCCATTTGGGCAGTTGTAAGTCCTGGCTGAGTTGATTTCCTAGGCCTGAAATTCCGGTATGAGGGTATGGGAGCCTGGTTTAGGAGCGTAACTCTGGCAGTGAAAAGCAGGGTGTGAATCCGAGACACAAACACAAAACCAAACCCCAACAGTTTGCCAGGGATCACTGGACATGTGAGGATAACATCATGTGAAGACACACGGGAAGAAAGCCAGGCCTGGTCTGCCATCAGGCACCGGTACCACACCGGACAGGGGTATTATAACACTGGAGGAGACAGTAAATATTGTCAGCAGTCACAGCAAAGCTTGACAGCCCTGCTCACATGTGTCAAACACTTTGGGTGACTTCTGTGTAGCTCCGCTTGGGCTGAGAGTCTGCATTCCTGGTCTCACAGGTGCCCGGTGCAGGCGCAGACTCGACCACTGCAGGGGACACAGCAAACAAAGAGATCTCAGGCTCAAGTCGGAGGTGACTGCATAAATGGCACCCTCAGGCATCTGCCAGGACGCCCAGGGGAGTGCTGCCATCGCTCCCACCCCGCCCTTCCCCAGAGCAAAAGATTGGAGCCGCGGGCCATCTCCCCAGGCACCATTGTGTGTTTCTGAGGCTCAAGTGGGCCTCAGCACTGGCAACTGACAGTCGGTGGGGACACACGCTGCTGCCATGCCACACGGATGCCTAATCAGCGTCTATTATGCTCGATAAAGCCGCTCTGACGTGCCTCTTAAAATTGTACCACTTGGCACACCTTCCTTCTGACACCATACAATTAGCCCTGGGCTCCTGGGGCCCACGGTAGTGGGGTGTCCCCACATGAGAGGAATTTTCCCTGGAGATCACAAGCAGCCTGTGTGCTTCAGGGTTGCTACTCCCCCTCCTCTCCCTGCACAGTATGGAAGGTGGTATTCTTTATATTGCCGAAAAGCATTCATTTTCCAGGGCATTTTCTCCTAAGAAAACCATTGTGCTACACTGTCATGTATCAGATGATCCATCACGATTTACTTCTCTAGACGGAGAGAATAGGACCTTGTTGATCAATTTCTTTGTGTGTTTTGCTGGAGAAGAATATTTGTTTCGGGAGTTCTGTGACATTTCGGTTTACCAGACAATGATACAGAAACTCCCTGACAGCTCTATGTGTTATATTCTCTAACGACCCCTCCCCCCAGGTCCATGATCACCACCTAAGGAATGTGTCTCCTCCCACATTCACATACACACTTAGAGACATGTGGCCACTTACTCACACATGGACACATACAGACTGCACCCAATCACTCACACACAGACACTTGCACAGAGACATGTACCCATTCACATACACTCACACACACACAGACATGCAGTGCTCCCACACAGGCATACACACATAGCCATGCATCTGCTCACACACAAACACACACATGCATGCACCCACTCACACACAGAGACACACACTCACTCACACATAAACACACAGACACTCAGTCATACAGAGACACACACACAGACACACACTCACTCATAGGCACACACAGACACACACAGACATGCACTCTTTCACTCATACGCAGTCACACATGCACACGGGAGTTAGTCTCAAGTTCAATTCAAAATAGCACTGGCAAGACAATACAGCAAAGGTAAACTTACAGAGAATAATGCTACTCGAAGTGTTCTCAAGCATCCAAAACAGGCAAGCCATCTGGGTATGCATACTACGATTGGATTTCTACTATGAAAAATTAAAATCAGGGCTTGTGATATACCATGTAGAAATGTAGTTTCGAACAATGGGAACAGAGCACTGAAAGCCCAGATTCTTCTTAGAAAATCCAGCTCTCTGCTGTAATTGTCAGAGCATGGAGAGCGGCCAGTGGTCAGGGAGGCTGGGACCAGAGCTTTTCTGAGCTGTAAACGAAGCCAGTGTGCTTTCTCCAGTGAAATGCTCTGTGGAGGAGGCGGAGATGCGTCTGGGGAGCCCTATTTACACACCACCTATTCCCCTATTCCGAGAGGCAATGCAAATCCACTGGTGAGGGGCGTCCAGGGAAGCTTGGGCGGGGAATTAAAGGTTTTAGGATAATGTAAAATTCTCCCTCTGGGGCTGGTTTTCTAACCAGGCAAAAAGAAAGTTTCCACCTCTCTCAAAATCTGTTTTTATCCATCTGGAGGCTCAGGGACAGAGATAGCTCTCTTGCTGCACTTAAAAAAAATAAAAATACAAGCTGAACTTCCGATACCAAAACATTTCAGGAGCTGTTTTTTTTCTTCCTGTCATTTTGGTCATGGTGGCAGCGGTGGTGGGACTGGTAGGTGGGTCCCTTAATCTTTATTTCGATTCACCTCCTGCCCTGAAACGGCATTGTTTCTTGGAATGTTCCAAGAGAACAGTTTTTGCTGAATTTCCAGCTGGAAGTTTTAAGAATTAAAATTTCCCAGTATGTCAGTACTCATGCTATTTCAAGTCATGTTTTAAATCAGATGTGACTAAAAATATGGACTTTCAGATGCTGACACCACCCACCCCAAAATCTTTAACTTGAGACACTTTGAAGAATATTTAAATACTCATTTGTTTATTTGGGGTGGAAGGTCACTGGTCAAGGAAAAAGTCTGTTGGATATTTTGTATTAAATAAGTGTTTAAAATAGACTTGTTCCCTATTCAAGTGCAACTTCACAAGTCACACCATCTTATCTCCCTGGGCTACTTGAGGTGGTTTGCATTTTTGTATGAGAGCCTCTTAAAGCATATGAAATTTTTCTTTTTTTTAATTAAGCCATAGATGACCTCAATATACAAGCAAACAACCTGGAAGAAAAGTATTGAATGTAGAGGCCTGAAGCCAATGTCAGCACATCTTCTAACGAGCTCTAGTCACAGTGAACCGCGACACCAATGAAACCACCTGCACCAGGCAGACAGATAAAGGCCCTCTGGGGGTCATGACACCCCTTGTAAAGAAAGTTGGAGTCACATACGTGCACAATTTTGGTAGGGGGAAAAAAAGACCAAGACATTGATACTTCATTGAGGACAGTGGTGACTTTGTTAAAGAAACAACACCCTCAGCTTCCAAATTCCCTTTATTCCCTATTCTTTCCCTTGGGTTGGGCAGCTCCATCCTTCCGTAAGTACATTTTACTAAGAAGAGTACGATGAGAAATGAGCATTCTCAGGGGCTCCCCCAACCACGCAGGTGCAATAAACTGAATGTGTTATGTAACAAAAATAAGACAGAGCATGCTTCCATTTGGATTGGCATTCTCTTTGGATGACTGGATATAGCACAGAAGAGAGAAAAAGTGAAAGAGAGAGAAGTCAGAAAGGAAAGAAATGTGCACATTGGATAGGAATTCTATTCTTAAGACAACATATGTGTGAGCTATATTAGGAGGGGATTATTAGGGAGGCACACTTAAGAGAATTTGTATTTTTTTGTTGATTAAAAAAAATGTCCTGTCTTCCAGTAAACAATGCTTACGCTAAAATGAGACTAAGGAAGATGGTAAAATAAATTACCTTTTGATCATACAATATGTGACTTTGTTTTTATATTAAATATTTGAGTGTTAAAGCCTTTACAATCTTTTTTCATTGGTGCTGGAAGCCATATTTTCTCTTCTCGGAAAAATTTGGTTGTATTCATTACAGAAACAATAGATAGATAAATGCATTCATTCATTCATTCATTTCTTCACTGTGAGACACTGTCTTGATGGCCACTTAGAATTATTAGTCCCCACCAACCAAATGCCTTGACCATCTCTGAGTCATTGTGACTACAAAAAAAAAAAAAAAAAAAGGCCTCCACTCATTTCCAAACGATCTTTGGAGGGACGGGGGATAATCCCCTTCTGTCCCCAACCCCTAACCTTTCCAGGCTGAGAAGTCTTTAAAAAGACAATAGATATACTGCAAACAATATAGTTCCCAACATCAAGAATACAGAATCTGGTGGAGAAATACACAGGCAAGGGTAATGATTTTCTTGAGATGTCATCACTCAGCCCTGTCCAGTTTTAAAACTTCCATGTGAGAATCCATTTCGAACTCAACTTTTCCCTTCCCTGAACTCAGACTAGCCCTGTGTCCTCAGAACCATGGCTTGAAGGCTGGTGTACATGCTTGACATCTGGGAAAGCACAAACCTGTATATGTCATTGACTTCACTGGTGTCTTGCAAGATGTGTATCATAGTTTTGTAAATAATTCCAACTATCTATAGGAATTGTTGGAGGGAGAGAGTACTTTGACCTTGTCTTATAAATTAAAGTAGTAAGAAAAATCTGACCCATCAGAAACCACTGAAGCTCACTTCTACTGAATATTTATTGCCTCTGTTTTAATTGATGCCTTTACTGAGTCATTTCTTTATTCTTAATTTCATTAAATTTAGAGGACTGAAAGCACATATCACGCATGAAAAAGAAAAAAAATATGTATTATTACATATATTACTCAGTAAAGCACAGTAAAATTTGCATAGGATCTGAGAAGAGGATTTGGTAGTCAAATGACTTCTGACAATTTTAGAGGAATACAGAAGAAAACGTACATCTCCATTGGGGCATACCCTCATACTTCATGTTAAATTAGTATTAAATAAACATCCACATAGTTTCTATTTTGTTATGACTCACAACTTTTACCTCATAGGTCTGAGTCTTTTTTAAAAAAATGCGTTTATTTATTTATTCATTCATTCATTCATTTATTTATTCTTGTCAGGGTCTTACTCTGTCGCTCAGGTTGGAATGCAGTGACCCAATCATGGCTCGCCTCAGCCTCCAACTTCTGTCTGAGCTTTCTTTCTTAATTGCAACCCATTCCTTCCATTAAGCCAATACCTACTTTTCAGCAATTTTGAAAATCTTCCTGGTGCTAATCAAACAAGAAGGAGGCCTCTGCTTCTGAGCATTCCACCTCTGTATTTTCCACCTTCTCTGGTGGCTGGTAGTCCTTGGGACAGCCTTGACTTTTACTTTTGTGGCCATGACCGATTGATAAATGCCACCTGAGCAATAACAAAAAAGGAAAGAACAAATGGAACTCATATTAAAGAAGCATTTTAAAGGTATCTAAAAAGCCCAAGCAACATTTTCACTGCCTTTTTCAAAAAATAACACAAGAACTCATAGTCCTTGATCTTCAAGCCTGTTATTTCAAACCACTGAGCCATGTTGCCTCTCTGAATAAGTGGACAAAGACTTAGAGATGCCTTTGCAGTGCGAGATGACTTTGGAAAGGATATTGTGTCTAGAACAAAGAAGCAATGGTGCCTTTCTAATTGATCTTGTCACCACCACTCCTTCAATCTGACTACCCTGCTTTCAGATCATGCCATGATTCTCTGCTAATGCTGGCAGAGCATAAAGACAGAGATGGTTTCAGAAATAAAATGCAAGATTTCTGATCTGATTTGTACACATACCCTGAGTGTATAAGAAAGTTTCATTTAAAAGTAAACGCACCAATGATTCAGTACATTCTCCTGTGATTGAGAATGAATGTAACTTGTGAATATGAAAAAAGAATAGATTAACATAAAAACAATGGCACTGGTATATGTAATTATTTTTAATATATTACAATATATCTGACAAACATAGGTATTGTTCAACTCCCCTGATATTCTAGAAATACACATTCTATTTATAGACTGAAGAATGTGTTGACTTTATAATTAGGAATCAATTCTAGAGTCAGAATTTTTCAAAAGGGTTTGGCCTTAGCCTTACGCACCCATGAGCTCACTGGGTAGACCAGGGCATCACCTCTTAGTTTCAATTTTCTCCCCTGAGGCGGATGTAATTCTTTACTTTTCTGAGAGCATTCCTCACTATACATATTGTTGGATGATGACTAAAGAAATTGTCACTAGAACCAAAGTGTTTATATTTGATTTTGTGGAAAAGAGGACCACACCCAGTCCATGCAGGCTTTGCTACTATGTTCCTTATAAACAAATGTGAACCTCAGTGAACCGCATTGTATATATCCTTTTAAACCTATGATTATATAGACTATAGGATTAAACAGTGAGGTGGAGATAATTTTTTAAATTCAAACATATGAATTAATACAAATGAGCTGTGACTTAAATTCTTTCTGCTTTCTGTGTGACGGTGATATTGTGTTATAAAATACACAGCCTTCATGTCAGAAGCTCTTATCTCAGCTAGATTCCTGTCAATTGAGTTGACACCTATAAACTTTGATAAAATTTTTCATACAGTGTGAAGATTTTTTTATTACTTATCCAAAGAAAATATCCTATGATTCAAAAATGTTTTGTTGATTTTTGATGTTTAATGACTGAATGATTATGTCAATGAGTGGGAGCCAAGTGAAGATATGGGGATTTTTTTCTATCACTAGAACAAATATCCACTATGCTTTCTGTATCTTCCATTACACGGGTACTGTTTACTATCTTGACTTGGAATTCAGCAGCATCCAAGTATGAAACACAAATGGAAAAAATGATACTTAGAATTGTTACATTGCAGTTCATAAAATTTCAAGATTTTATTCATAAGCCTCTAAAAAAGAGTAAGTAATGGTTTTGTTCAGAAGTTATTACTGGATAAAATAAAGTATCACTTTAATTGAAATCACATGGTGACAAAAGTGTTAAATACAGGTAGGCACTGCACAATGACATTTTGGTTAAGGATACATGTATATGGATTGCATATACAAAGGTGGTCCTATGAGATTCTAGTGGAACTAAAAAATTCCTATTGCCTGGTGACATCATGGTCATTGTAATGCAGTGTATCACGTTAGTCATGGTTTGTGGTGATGCTAATGTGAGTACAGCTTCTGTACTGCCAATTATATAAAAGTATAGTGCATATGACTATAGGCAATATATAATACTTGAGAATGGTAATAAGCACTGTTAGTGGTTTATATATTCAACTATACTATGCTTTTTATTGTTATTTTAGAAAGCTCTCCTTCTATTTATTTAAAAAAGTTATCAGTAAAAAAGCCTCAGGCAGGTCCTTCAGTAGGTGTTCCAGAAGAAGGCATTTTTATCACAGGAGATGACAGCTCCATGGGTGTTATTGCCCCCAAAGAGCTTCCAGTGGGACAAAAGGTGGAGGTGAAACACAGTGATATTTACGTGTCTTCGTCTTTAACAAAAAAGTTTAAAAGGTGTAAGAAAAAAAAAAAGGAAAATGGCTTATAGATTAAGAGTATAAAGTAAGGAAATGTTTTTGTATAGGTGTGCAATGGGTGTTTGAAGAGTTCAAAAGTTTTCAAAAATTAGTAAGTTTATAAAGTACAAAAGCTACAGTTATATAAAGTTAATTTATCATTGAAGAAAAATAGTTAAAAAATAAATTGAGTGCAGCTGAAGCCTACGGTGTTTATAAAGTTTACAGTCATGTACAACAATACCCTAGTTCTTTACATGCATTTACCACTCACTCACTGACTCACCTAGACCAACTTCCAGCTCTACAAGTTCCATTTATGGTAAATGTCCTATACAGGCATTCCATGTTTAAATCTTTCTTACTGTACATTTTCCATGTTCACATACACAACTACTTACCAATGTACTACTTTTGCCTACAGTATTTAGTCTAGTCACATGCTTTACTGGTTTGTAGTAAAAGAGAAAAGACAATGCCATATAGCCCAGGCAGGTAGAAAGCTGTACCCTCTAGGGTTGTGTAAGCACACACGCTGAGATATTCACACAAAGATAAAATTAATGATGCATTTCATTAAGCAATGCATGACTGTATGGCTCTTTATAAAAAGTGACAGCCTTACCTAAGCTTATTTACTAGTCTATGATGATGTTGAAAACACAAACTGGTGAGACTACAATGGCAGTCATTCATGTGACTCATCAAGTTTTTCTCTTTATGGACATTTGTGGACACACACAAGGTTGTCCTTCCCTACTCTCTTGAGGTTAAGTGTCATGCAATCATTCATCACGAAATGTGGGAGCTGATGAATGATTCTCCATTTTCCCCTGCTCCTGCTTCAGAGATTCTGGATGCATGTGTTAATAAGGAGAAATGATGGGGACCACTCAAAAAACACTCCTGTCCTGGAGGCTATGCATGAGAGATGAAAACAAGAGCAAGAAATTATTATTATGATTATTATCTGCTGTTGTGAACTGCTGAGACTAAGCCTGTGCCTTCATACGGCATTCCTATCCTTTGCCTTAAATAAATTGCTTTAAAAAGGCTTGGGAATTTTCTATTATGCAGATCAAGACAATCCCGATGACGCCAGCCTATAAAGTTAGTTTTGAAGACGGAATCGGACCTTTGTTTATCTCCTAGACTATGGCCAAAAATTATTGATCAAAAATTTTTGTTCTGATGACAACAGAGAAATGGACTTCTCCCTGGTTCATGGAAGCCACAGAAAAATTTACTGTTATTGTGTCACTAATTTATCTAAGACTGCTCAAAACCAACATTATGGCATTATGGTAGCTTATCTGTTTCGCCTCTCTCTCTCTCCCCCTTTCTCCTCTCTTTTGTCCTCCATTCCCCTCTCTCTCCTCTCCACCTCTTCTTTCTTTTGCTGTCTCTTCCTTTTAGACTTCTCTCATTCTTCTTTATTTGGGCCTAAAGATATCTTGGGACACATCACTATAACTTTGGAGTAGCAGGCATGTGATTCAAATACCCACTGAAGAATCATCAGAAAAAGACACAAGAAAAACTTTGATAGATTCGTCCCTAGATAAAGATCTACAGAGATGAATGTAACTTTAGAACCAGAAGGAAAGCTTTTTCATTTGCAAATAAAAGCTTACAGAAATCCTATAAAATAGCACAAGGGATAGGTTTGACTTATTTTAAAGTTTTGCCTCCATCACTGTGCTTAATCTATAAAGCACCTGAATCCAGAAAAATACTTCATGCATTTTGGCAGTTAATGACACTGCGGCACAGAGTTTTCCTCCCTGGTTCATACTTGTAGTAACAGCAGAGTTGCACTTCAAACTCAAAGCCTAGTTTAAATAATTAATTTTTATTTAATGTTGTTGTAGGAATGTGGGCACAAGTGAGGATTTGCCACATAAGTAGGCTGCATGCAGGTGAAGTTTGGGTTTCTAACTTGCCCTCACTAACCCTGCTAATGAACCAAGTCCCCCTTGTGTTGTCATGTGCCTCCCATCATCCTCCCTCCCTCCCTTCCCTAGCAGTGCCCTGCGACTGCCAGTTCCTCCCTTGTGCTAGTGTGACTAATGCTCAAGGCCTGCTTATGATTGAGAACATGTGACTTTCAGTTCTTTGTTTCTGCGATAGTTGACTTAGAATGATGGTCTCCAACTCCATCCAATTGGCTGCGAAGGCCACGATTTTGTTATTCTTTATGGCTGCATAATATTCCACTATGTATCTATACCACTTTTTCTTTCTCCAGTCCACTTTCGAAGGGCAGCAGGGTTGGTTGCACGTTTTTGCTATTGTGAAGGGTGTGGCAATAAACATGCACGTGCAGGTGTCTTTTTTGTAGAACAATTCATGTTCCTCCAGGTATATTCTCAGGAAAGGGACTGCTGAATTATATGGAAGGTCAATTTTTAGTTCTAAAGAAATTGCCACACTGCTTTCCATAGAGATCGAACTAACTTGTACTCCCACCGACAGTTTAGAAGCCTTCCCTTTTCTCTGCACCCACCCAGATTCCGTTGTTTATTCTTATTGTTTTTGAAAAAAAATGTAAATAAATTCAGCCTAGCCTAAATATACAGGGTTTATCAAGCTTATAAAAGTGTACAGTAATATCCTAGGCTTTTGCATTCACTTACCACTCACTCACTGACTTAACCAGAACAACTTTCAGTCCTGAAAGCTTCGTTCATGGAAAGTGCCCTAGTAGGTGTACCATTTATTTTATCTTTTATACCATATTTTTACTGTAGTTTTTAATGTTTAGATACACAAATGCTGTTTGGTCTCTACTCACAGAACATGGCTACACTGTGGGCTTCATGGAACCTCTGGGGGTTTCTAAATAATTTTTTAAAATTAATGACCTATACAAACTTATATTCCAGTAATTAACACAAAAGTTTAGAGCTCATTCCACTATGCCTCATAAGTGAGGTTTTAAGTTAACAAACCTAAATGCACTATCATCAGTGGGTCAAATAGTTTCACAGATGGCTTGTGGGAAAACCTATCAAGTGACTGTCATTTTCCATATTATTTATAACAACAAAAATGGATGTTTCTCTATAATCAAATGAAAGTTATCGCATGATGTGTTATCATTAAAGTAAGGCATAGTGTGTTGTAATATTAATTGTTCTGTTCTCTGCAAAGCATATTTTCATGTAACATCAAGGCAGGCCAACGGATAGGTCTAACAATTGCCGCATTACTTACATGGGCTACATCAAAGTCAGGGAGAGAAACAATTAATGCTGTCCCTAAGAAGTTCTTGAGAGTGCAGGTGTAATTTAGTCCTTGCATTACTCACCCTAATTTCCCCCATCATAATCTCAACTACTATCTGTAGGACAACCATTCTCACTTCTCCCCAAAATGTAACCAAACACCCAAAATACTTCCTACCAAGATCATCACACAAGATGAATATATCAGTCAGGGTTCAACCAGGAAAGCAGAATATACATTTGCATGTGTATATATACACACACATACACAAGAATACATAATATATACTATATAGTATGTATACTATATATCAGGGGCCTCAACCCACAGGCCAGACAGCAGGAAGTGACAGTGGGCCAGTGAGCAAAGCTTCATTTGTACTTACAGCCATGCCCCTTCACTCACATTACTGTCTGAACTCCACCCTCTGTCAGATCAACGGCAACATTAGATTCTCATAGGAGCACAAACCCTCTTGTGAATTGCGCATGTGCAGGACCTAGGTTGCACACTCCTTAAGAGAATCTAATGCCTAATAATCTGAGGTGGAGTGATTGCTATGATGCTAGCGCAGGGGAGTGGCTGCAAATCCAGATTAACATTAGCTGTGAAGTTTGATTGCACATCCCTCTTCCCCTTCACCCAGTCCATGGAAAAAATGTCTTCCAGGAAACTGATCCCTGATGCCAAAAGTTTGGAGACTGCTGCTGTACATACTATACACACTAATGTGTGTGTGTGTGTGTGTGTGTGTGTGTGTGTGTGTGTGTGTATATACTGACATATAGCCCTGACTTAAATGTATATATAAAAAAATTCATACACAAAAATTGCAATATATATGCATATATATGAGAAAGAGAAATATACACACAAATGTTGTTATAAGAAGTTTGCTTATAGAGCAATTCTGAGGGTCTGAAATCCCAGGGAAGGTCGTCAGGAAAAGAATAAGAGAATACAGTGTACAGCCTGAAACTTACAGCCATGGGTCCTCAGGCATAATATTTTCTTCTTGGGGAAACCTCAGCCTTGCTTTCAAGGTGTTTTAACTGATTGAATGAGGCTCACCTAGAGTATCTAGGATAATCTCACTTACTTAAAGTCAGCTGGTTAGGGGTTTTAATTGTATTTACAGCAACACCTAGATTAGTGTTTGATTAAATAACTGGGGACTGTGGCTTAACCAAGTTGACACGTTAAAAACAAACAAAGAAACTTTGACAACATATTGTTTAGTCACTTAATACTGTCGACTCTAGTTATATTTTCCTTTCCTACTAGCCTGATCATAATCATTCCTTGGCTATCACAATGCTTAAAGTGTAAGGAGGTCCAGTTGTCAAGGCAGCAAAACTTGGACCCCACACAGAACGACTTCAGTTGGAACTTTTCCTTTTTTTGGTTAAACATAGGCTCTCTCTACTTTTTGTGATAGTAAACATACTCCAGTTCAATTTACTTCTTAGTGCGACTGTTGCTTCTTAAGGGTTTAATAATCTATACATTTCTGTTATTTTTGTTATATTAATATTGCCTTTAAAGTTTCACTTTCACTTGTATGGTAAAGTCTCCCTCAGCTTAAAACTCTGTGACCAAAAATAGGAAAAAAATACAAGCATTGTAGAAAAGTTGAAAGGAAGAAGGAGATGAAAGCATGCTGAAGATGTAAGACAATTAAAAGGTCAATTGCAGAATGCAAATCTACAAAGAAAGTAGTTATATACAAGACTCATTCATTAAACATTAAATCAGAATACACAGAAGAACACTCATAGAGAAATGATAGTTATAAAGGACAAAACATGATGAGCCAACATATAAAAATATGCCGCTGATTTAAAAGATGTAAAGAAAACCATTGGAGAAGAAGCAATGCTCAAAGACTTAATGGATTAATCATTACCTAAGTAAATAGTAAATGAAAAATATGAAGGTTGATAAGATTTATCATGTGCCAAAGAAAACTCAACACTGGTGTGGGGTCATACCTCATCAACAAGGGTATCTGCATAATGAACATTTGTATGCCTAACCCTGAATTGTGCCCCTTATCTTTAAAATTAAAAATGTAAAAAAATGAAAAATTAACAAACTGGCGTGTACTCAGAAATCTTTAAGAAAAATTTTAAAGTGGCAAAGAAAGTTTTCTATAAACAGTCAGGAAGCAAAAATAAGTTACATTTAAGAAACAAAATAAGGCAAGTCTCTCAAACATTCATGCATTATTAAATTATAAAAGACAACACAAGGGAGAAAATAGCTATAGATTTTCACCAAAATAAATTGGAAGCCAAATGTTATTCCCATTTGATGCCATTTTCTACGAATGCATGGAAAATAATACTGTTGATAGAACACAGTCAATCTGTCTTTAAATTAAAAAATTAAAATAATAATTGGATATGTTTAGTAAACTATGGCAGAGACAAGCCAGAGCACAAAATGTCTCTCTTATAAAACTAATAGAATTACAAAAAAGGATGAACTTGTATAAGAGTATTTCAAACAGTAATAGATCCAATAGAGGGTAAGAATACAATGCTTGGCGGGGCACAGTGGCTCAGCCTGTAATCCCAGCACTTTGGGAGGCTGAGGCAAGTGGATTGCAGGAGTCTGGGGGTTCGAGAACAGCCTGGGCAACTTGGTAAGACTTCATCTCTACAATAAATCACAAAAAACTAGCCAAGCGTGGTGGCATGCATCTGTAGTTCAGCTGCTTGGAAGGCTGAGGTGGAAGGATCGTCTAAACCCAGTAGGTCAAAGCTGAGTGACCGTGAGCATGCCACTGCACTCCAGTCTGGGCGACAAGTGAGACTCTAACTCAGAAAAAGAAAAAAGAATACAATGCTGGATTTCTGCAACCAGACTTGACAGGGTAACTAGTACTAGGCTTTCTCTCAACCTGTACAAAATATATGAAGTCACTATTTTCCTGTGGAGTAGGGCTGTGATTCTGGGGAGAAGGAAACTGTATAAGGTGTGTCTCACATGTGGCCTGGCTTTGTGTCTGGAGTGTTATCATGACCACAGCAGAGGATGGAAGGATCCATTCAGAACACAGTACTTTCCCTGTGGTGAGGAGACATTGATGTGATGACTGAGTTTGGGCTATTGACTGCAGTTAAAATGGTGAGGGAGGATCATTGAGAGATGGCGTTCTAGAGAAGAGGGATGATAGAATTTTCAGTGTAGCTTCCCCATCAGTGGCCGAGGGCACGCATTTGATGAGGCTCTGTAGGCCTTGAAATGGTGAATGGCAGGAGGATGGGAGATGACCAGAGAGTAACATATTACTGAGTGTCATTGGGCTGGGCCAGACAGAGTGGGAAGCTATTGCAAAGCACCAAGGAAATTCTGTTGAAATCCCATAAAGGTCATGATATAAGAATAAGGACTTTTTTATAGAGTGATTTGAGTTCTTCAGGAAATATTCCCAGTAGGGGGATTGCGGGGTCATATGGGAGGTTGATATTTAGAGCTTTTAGGAATCGCCACACTGCTTTCCAGAGAGGATGCACTAGTTTACACTCCCACCAACAGTGTAGAAGTGTTCCCTTTTCGCCACACCCTCTCCAGCAGCTGTTATTTTTTGAGTTGTTGATAATTGCCA
Source organism: Cephalopachus bancanus (assembly GCA_027257055.1). NCBI lineage: Eukaryota > Metazoa > Chordata > Mammalia > Primates > Tarsiidae > Cephalopachus > Cephalopachus bancanus. The sequence goes on from JAPVLO010000027.1 coordinate 7,265,959, forward strand.
TTCTGACTGGAATTAGGTGGTATCTCAGTGTGGTTTTGATTTGCATCTCCCTGATGATTAGTGAGATTGAACACTTCTTCATGTGTTTGTTGGCTGCTCGGATATCTTCCTTTGTGAATGTCTGTTCATATCTTTTGCCCATTTTATAATGGGGTTGTTTGGTTTTTTTCTTTTCAGCACGTTTGAGTTCCTTGTAGATCCAGGATGTTAAGCTTTTGTCAGAACTGGTGTTGGCAAATACCTTTTCACAGTCTGTAGGTTGTCTCCCTGCTCTCTTGATGGTTTCTTTGGCTTTGCAGAAGCTTGTCAGTTTAATAAGGTCCCACTTGTCTCTCTTATGACCTGTAGATTTCGGGTTTTGTTCAGAAATTGGATGCCAGTTCCGATTTCCATGAGGGTATTTCCTTCGTTTTCTAGAGGCCCGGATTAAAAAAAATGTGGTACATATACATGATGGAATACTACGCAGCCATAAAAAAGAACAAAATCATGAATTTCGCAGCAACCTGGATGGAACTAGAGTCTATAATACTGAGTGACCTCTCACAGAAACAAAGATCCGAGTATCACATGTTCTCACTCATATAATGGACCTTGAACATCCAATGTAATACTATAAGAAAATGACTAGCCAGGCTTGGTGGCTCAGCCTGTAATCCCGTGCCTTTGGGAGGCTGAGGTGAGTGGATTGCCTGAGCCCGCGGGTTCGAGACCCGCCTGGGCAGCGAGACCTCATCTCTACAATAAATCAAAAATCAGCCGGGCGTGGTAGCGCATGCCTGTAGTTCCAGCTACTTGGAAGGCTGAGGTGGAAGGATCGCCAGAGCCTAGCAGGTCGAGGCTGTGGTGGCCAGGAGCAGCCACTGCACTCCAGTCTGAGCGACAGAGTGAGACTCCAACTCAAAAAAAAAAAAAAAACAAAGAAAGAAAATGACTGACGGTACAGGGAAACTATGGGGAGGGAGATAGGATTAACAGTAGCAAATATCTGTCTGGGGATGGGGAAACACCTCTTATCAACAGGGTACCTGAATGAAATGTAATTGTATACCTAACCCTTAACTGTACCCCACAACATCATAATAAAAAATATTAATAAAAAAAAAGAATAATGACTGTATAAGCCAGTTCAGGTTGTTATAAAAAGAGACCACAGACTGAGACGCTTGTACCACTGACATTTATTTCTCACAGTTTAGGAGACTGGAAGGTCTAAGACTGATTTCACTTCTCCTTTTTCTATTCAGATGCCTTTTATTTCTTTCTCTTGCCTAATTACTTTGGCGAGGACTTTTAGTGTTATGTTGTATTGAAGAGGTGAGAATGGGTATCTTTGTCTTGTTTCTGATCTCAGAGGACAATCTTTCAGCTTTTTGTCATTGAGTATAACGTTAGCTATGGGCTTGCTATGTATAGCCTTTACTCTGTTGTGGTGCATTCCTTTTATACCTAATTTGATGTTTTTTTCCATAGAAAAATGTTGGATTTTGTCAAATGTTTTTTCTGTATCTAGAGATGATGTTTTGTCTTTCATTTTTGTAATGTGGAGTATCACACTTTTGTTAATGTGATGCATTATATTTTTGTTCAAGAAATTGAAGCCACAAATAAATGAAAATACATTTTGTGCTCGTGGACTGCAAGAATTAATATTGTTAAAAATTTTATACTGTTCAATACAATCTACAGAGTCAATGAAATTACTATCAAAATTTCAATGTCATTTTTTGCAGAAATAGAAAAAAAATCATATGAAATCGTAGGAAACTCTGAATAGCCAAGGAAATACTAAGGAGAAAGAATAAAGCTAAAGGCATTACACTACTTATATTTCAAAAATATTCTGATTAAAACAGCATGGTACTGTTATAAAGAAAACAGCTATATCAACTAATGGAACAGAATAGAGATCGCAGAAATAAATCCACCAGTTTTGGTTAAATATTTTTGGCAAAGGTGGAAATAACACAGATTGGGAAAAAAGCCAGTCTCTTATCAAAGGGTGCTAGGAAAACTAGTAGTATTCACCTACAAAAGAATGAATTTGGACTCTTATTTCACACAGTATACAAAAATTAACTCAAAATGAATTAAATGCTTAAACATAAGCTCTGAAACACAAAAACAACTAGAAGAAAACACAGTGGTAAAATGACAATGACATTTGGCTGGGCAATGATTTTTAAAAATTTGACTCTAAATGTGCCTTTGAAATTCTGGACTGGCAAATAGACAAATGAGATTATTACAAACTACAATGCTTCTGCATGGTAAAGAAAACAATCAACATAGTAGAAAAACAACTCACAAATTGGGAGAAAATATCTGCAAACTATACATCTTGAAAAGGGGCAACTATCTAAAATAGATAAGGAATTCAAATAACTCAGTAGCAAGAAAACAAGAAACCTGATTAAAAAAATAGTCAAAGGACCTGAACAGACATTTGTCAAAGAGGACATGTGAATGACTAACAGTTATATGAAAAATGACTCAGCGTTTTTTTCCCTGATATAATCATCAGGGAAATGCAAATTAAAACCACAATGAGATATCACCTTACATCTGTCAAAGTGGCTATTAACAAAAAGATGAAAGACAATGGTTGGTGAGTATGTGGGAAAAAGGGAACCCTGTAGCACTGTGAGTGAAGATGCAAATTAGTACAGCTACTGTGGAAAATTGTATGAAGGCTTCTCAAAACTGAAAGCAGAAATACCATATGATCCAGCAATCCCACTTCTGTGTATATGTCCACAGGATTTGAAAGCAGTGTGTCAAATAGGTATCTGTACCTCTGTGTTCATTGCAGCATTACTCACAATAACCAAGATATGAAATTAACCTAAGTGTTCATCAGCAGATGAATGGATAATGAACGTTTGGTATGTATACACAATAAAACACTACTCAATCTCAAAAGCAAAAAAATCCTGTCATTTACGACAATATGGCTGAAACTGGAGGCCATTTTGTTAAGTGGAATAAACCAGTCACGAAAAGATAAATATTGCTTATTCTTACTTGTACATGGAATTTAAACCAAGCAAAATCATAGAAGCAGAGAGTAGAATGGTGGTTACCAGAAGATGATGAGGAAAACAAAGACATACTATCAGAGGGTACAAAGTTTCAGTTGGACAGGAGGAATACGGCTTCTGAGATGTATTACACAGCATAGTGACTACAGTTAATAACTGTGTAATGTATGTTTTGAAAACTCTGATACAGTACATTTCAAATGTTTGTACTCACAAAATAAGTCTATGAGATAATAAATATATAAATCAGCTTAATTTAGTAATTTCACATTGTATACTTATATCATAATCTCACTTCACTCCCATAAATATATACAATTTTCCTTTTTCAATTTACAATTTAAAAGTTGACAGGTTAAAAAAAAGTGTGAGAATGTGGCATTTACCATACAGAGGAAAGAAAATGTATGAAAGAGGGAGCCCAAGAATAAGGAGAAGGGGAGGAAGGTTATAAAATAGTTGAATTCCTTTAATTCTTCTCTGTGAGAAGAAAGAGGCATTAATGATTTTTACTTAAGTGGGAATGAAGCAAAATGAAAGATGGATGTTTGTCAGAGAATGAAGTACGCGGTTTTATGATTTCAGAGATGACAAGGGTTAGAGTTTTGCTTTGGGAGGGAGCATCTTAAAAAGCAGGAATAATATATTTGAAGTTGCTGAAGAGAAGAAGAAATTGGTTAATGGAAGTGAGAAGCAGCATAATTCCATGGGGTTGATGTCTCCTTCTGTGATCAGTGAAAAGAAATATTGTGATCCAAGGTCTTCAGTGAGTGACAAGATGGTACACAGATGATCAATCTGGACAGGCAGAGAGGACTTGAACCTTATAAGAGCAAAGATTTGTAGAACAATATAAGAGAGTAATTGCTGGGATTCAACAGTCCCAATGGCTAATAAGATTCTGAGTCTATGGAGGAATGATCAACTTCTCCGCGAGTGGGCCATGGAGTCATGAATAGCTAGAGGAGAACTGGGCTTTGTACCAGGAAGGGTAGACAATGTCCAGTGAGGTGGAAGACCTAGAAAATCAGTTATGGGACTAAAGCAAGGTGTGGTGGAATCATCTAAGAACGATGGAGACTTTGTATAAGGTATATTGGCTCTGCTTGTTCAGTGGAAAACACTGCCTGGGAAAGCGTGATTGACCTTGGTGAGGTCTTCCCTTTTCATATTGACTGAGAGGATTAATTATATGAGCCATTATTATATGATTAATTATATGTGCCATTTATTCATTATATAAACCTAGATGGATAGTCCTCAAAGAGTGATCACTAGGACAGCAATTTTGTATCAACTGTGAACTTGTTAGAAATGCAAATTGTTAAGCCCTACCCCAATTCTATTGAATCAGAAATTCTAGGGATAGAACCCAAAATATGTGTTTTAACAAGCAAGATTCTGCTCAAGTTCCACTGGCCCTTGCAGTCCTAAGGGGTTTGTGGAGGAGGACACTGAGACCGTCTTATTTATTGGTAGTGTGAAAGGACTCAGGAATAGGTTAGGAAATGGCAGCTGTTAGCAGCAAATTGGGAAATAAGACAATGGATTTTCTTAGGATCTCCAAGCAGAAAATATTAAAATCTACATCAAATATGGTCTATGTTCAAAAGCTTACTGATGTCCATAATTTTGTTCAGAAGTGTATATCTACACATTCATCTAATTAAAATATGAATGTCACAGATTGAAGGGCTGATTGCTGTAGCATACAAAACACTTCAGGTTGACAAAGAACATTCATTTATTCAAGATACCTTTGAGCATATACTATATGCCAGATATTATAGGCCCTGTGCACTGGACAGTTAACAATAGGTCAATAATTTTAAAAAACTTACATTGTAGGGGATAAAACAGAATCATAAGCAAATTATTACAATGCAAACACAAGATTAACTTCCACTTTTTAAAAAGAATGCAGTATAATGTACCTAGTGAAATCACACTCTCCAATAGATTAACATCGAGCTGGAGTTTTCTTTTTCTTTCTTTCTTTTTTTTTGTACTTGGTAGAGATGGGGTCTTGCTCTGTTGCTCAGGCTGGTCTCGAACTCCTGGCCTCAAGCAATTCTCTTGCCTTAGCCTTCCAAAGTGCAGGGAATACAGGTGTAAGCCACCACGCCTAGCCAAGGTGGATTTTTAAGAGCAAAAAGTTTTCCAAATGGGAAGGTTGAGAAAAAAAATAGGGGGGAAAAAAAAAAGCCAAAGAAGTATTATAAGGTATGGGAAATAGGTTGAAGAGTAGAATGTGTGCATTTAAAGTAAGTTTTAAAAAATAAATTAGGCCAGTATGTGTGTCTAACACATGCTTTATTTAGAGTCACTGAAATCATCTGCTTCTTTTTAAACTGTTGAATACTTGAGTTGCATTTTCTACAAACAAGGACATTCTCCTGCAAATACAACCAGGAAAATCAGGAAATTAACATTCACACATTACTACCATCCAAACCTTGAAGCCCATTCAAATTTTGCCAATGCCCTTCAGATCAAACGGACCATGTCCTGCATCTCATTTAATTATCATTTCTGTTTAGACCTACCTTCAAACTGGTTCCTTATTCTTTTTTTAAAATTTCCTTGACTTTATCACTTTTGAAGAGTACAGGTCAGTTATTGTGTAGAAACCTTCTCAGTTGGGCTCTTCCTGGTGTTTCTTCATGATTATAGCTAGATGATGCATCTTTGATAAGAATTTCACTGAAGTTATGCGGTTTCTTCCTATTCCATCTTATCAAGCAGTTCACACAATTTTGATTTGTCCCCAAACTCTCCATTAAAACTTTGGTTACTTCATTAAGGTGGGATCTTTCAGATTTTACTACTGTCAAGTTGCCCCTTTATTTCTATGCAATTAGTAAATATTTTGTTGGAAGATGTGTTTGTAGACATGTACATTTCTGTTTCTTGTTAAATTGTAACTTATTTCTGGAGTTCTATTTTATGCAGTTTTATTCATTGAGTTATAATTTATTATTATTATTAATTTTGATGCTCAAATAGTCCTCTAGTTGGCCAGAGGGAGTCCCTTTATACCACCCATGTGCCCGTCATACTCTTTCCTGCCATTCTTGGAGCACACACTGTCTTAGTTTTGGGAAGCAAGCTATTATGAGATCATCTTACAGTTTCTCTGCCCCATATCTGGAAGCAGTCTGGAATCAATGGCAAGAAGACAATGCCATTTATTAAACAAGAGCTGAGCATTAGGTCTGCTGATTGTTACTGCGATGTCTCTTCCCCCAGGCCCTTTCAGCAGACAGAGCTGGGGAACATATGTGTGAATATATCAGTGTATGGATATACATACAGGCGTTACATGCTTGCATGTACTTACATGTGTTCTCTATCTAACTTTGTATGTTGAGTTCATATACACATCTCGAGTTCCAATTCAGCACCACAGGTTCATCCTGCTGCCCCAGCTCCTGACCCAATCTCTATAATGATTTCCTCTGACATTAATAAATGTAATTCTCGTTATCCTTATTTACATACTCAATTTTTTTTGCACATTAATTTCTTTTGTTTCTATAATGTTTAAGTGAGTTCTCATTCAAAAAGTAGCAAATGGGTACTTTAAGTCAACATTTGAAAAATATTAGTTCTTGATGTATATGTCATTCAAATAAATTGCAAGAGGCCCTGCTCAAATTATACATCACCATGAGGCAAAAATTCTTGATAATTTTTTAAGTTTTAGCAATGTAGTTGAAATTTGTAATTGGAGAAATTTATCACTTGGAATGAGTTAATCTCTCCTTTCTTAAAACAAGTCACTTACTTTAAAATATAATGTTAAATTATATTGTTTCCCAGTATAAATTCCTATCACAAAATGTAAGAAGCTCTGTTTTAATTAGATGAAATAAGCACTTCTAAATTGATGATAAATGGAGCTTTAAAAGGTATATGAAATTGTACTGGTGGTAATTTGCTAAATTATTTTTGAAATTTCACACTTCCACAATTATTTACTTTTTATTTAGAATAAGACTGTTGTCATAAACTACCACTTCATCTCCACATCCACTTTTTCTTCTCTCAGCAACTGCATGGACATCTTCATACATTTGTATCTTCCCTCCTGCTGAGGGTTCCAACAAATCATAGTCACAGTATGTTGCTGGATTTGGTAGAGAAGCATTCTTGAACCAGACACATCTCTTTAACATTTTCATACTTGCATGTACTTACATGTCTTCTCTATCTAACCATGTACGTTGAGTTCATATACACATCTGGAGTTCCAATTCAGCACCACAGGGTAATCCTGCTGCCCCAGCTCCTGACCCAATCTCTATAATGATTTCCTCTGACATTAATAAATGTAATTCTCGTTATCCTTATTTACATACTCAATTAATTCCTTGTCTCTTTTTGCCATCATCAAGCCTACCCCCACCAATCCCCCGCCCATTGTCCTCTTCTGTTCTCCTCAGGCTCCCACATCCAGCGTAGGCCACTCTCATCCCTCCTGAGCTTGGATGCCTTCCCCCCCCTGCCCTGACTTAAACACAGGGACCAGGCTGGTTTCTAGTGAAGGAAGTCTCCATCACCCCTCCTGGGCTTTGATTCTGTGGTGGGCAACCTTTCCCACAACGGCCTTTCTCATCTTGTTCCAACACTGTGTACAGGATCGCCTTGCACCCCAGTCCTGTTCTTATTTTTCTGGGGCTTCCACATACCATCCTGGCCTATTTGCCCATTCCTTGTGTGGATGACTACCTCATCCTTCTTAGGCTCAGACATCCACAGTCAGATTCCTTATACAGCCAACAATCTCTGCTTCTTCTCAGTCTCCAGTGCTCTACGGAGCCTGGTTTCCTGCTCCCAACCACTTTCCTCCACAGTCTCTTCCTCACATGCATTTTCCCTTTGAGCTTTTAGAGTGGACTCTCAGGAAAAGAACAGACAAATGGGAAGGTAAAGAAGAGGGTGAAGAAGCAGAAAAGCTACCGATGGGTTTAAGCGGAGGGAACGCTATACCGAATTTGAGTTTTAGAGGAATGCATTTGGAAACAAGAAAGGGCTGGGAAACTATGGGGGGGGAGGGGGATGGGATTAACAGTAGCAAATATCTGTCTGGGGATGGGAAAACACCTCTTATCAACAGGGTGCCTGAATGAAACGTAATTGTACACCTAACCCTTAACTGTACCCCACAAAACCATAATAAAAAATATTGATTATATATAAAAAAAAAGAAGTCATAAGACTGTTGGGGTCAGTTCTGAGAAATTCCCATTACTGTAATACATCAAACAATGCTGATGCATTCTGAAACATGACAGTGATCACACGATTTTAAAAGAGAAAGAAAAAACTCTTTTTGAGGTTGGAGAAAATTGATGAGTAAGTAATGTGGAGGTGAGAGAAGTGAAGGGGTCAATGCTGACATTGACTTTTAGCTTCAGTTTTGGATTTTGAAGAGGTGATTAACAATTTTGGAATCTTCTTCCTCTACATAATCTTTTCTATGCCCCTTTCCAATGCTTAGATAGACTGGTCTCAAAACTACCTAACACTATTATTTTAGGTCTGCGCACTTTTTTTAGACTCACATTGTCATGAGTTCCTTTTGGGTTTTTGTATATACCTTAAATTTCTCATGAAACCACTCTCCAATCAGTAAGTAATTCTCAAGTATTCATCTTCTCAAATGATATAATAAGCTTATAAAACTAGCCAAATCTTTCATTTGTTTCTAGGAAATCTTTTGTCGTATTTATTCTTTAATATTAATGCTATACTAAATGTTAAAATATACATTGTAACCATCTTGAGAAAGTACATGGTGACTTTATAAGCACTGTATGAAATATGAGTTGCCAATAGAACATAATATCTGTAGAAAGTAAGGAACGCCACTAAAGAGTTATTTGAATTGCAGCAGAGTCAGCAACCATGAACTTGAATGTTATTCAAGCTACTAAACTAAGCATTTTTCTGTGAGAAAACGGCTTTTCTCCAATTAAAAAATGGCTGGAGTGAACATCAAAGAATAAAATAGAAAACAACAAAAAACATAGACACAGTTTTGTAACTAGAACTTGGAAACTTGCAAGGGAAGGCAACCTTGCTTGATTTCTGCAAGTTGAAGTCTATAGCACCAATTTCTTTTTCATTTTTTGTTCCTGCTCCAATATCCATAAGTTATTATCAACACAGGCACAGCCAAAACCTTTCAGTCATGGATGACTCTTTCTAACTAGAAGTAATAAGACACACTCAATTCCTTCTCAAGTGATGGAGCTATGGGGGAAAAAAAAGTACATATATATATGTATATATATATATATACACATGTACATATGTATATATATATACATATACATATATATAAGTTTATACATATATATAAGTTAATACATTTTGGATAGGGTTATCTATAGAAACTACAGAAAGCTTAGGAGAAAGAAATGGAGTATTTGGAGCTGTAACTTCACCTAAAATATTATGAGTATCTTTTAAAAATTTTTTCATCATTTCTTGTCCTCATTTTAATTTTCTATTTAATTTTGGTTTCCTAAGTCCCATTACAGTACCTGATACATATGAAGTGCTCGTTAAGAGCTTGCTACCTAAACAAATTTGGCATTGTTCTTACCCTTTCTGTAACTGTTACAAAGGCAGTTTAGAGAATTCTGATAATAGCAAGATAGATGGCTCTGGTATGTTTGGTATGTTGGACACCTGTTATGATGTTGTTTATTCATAAAGACAGTTTACTGTAGGTCTACTATTTTCAAAGCACTGGGAATAAATGCAGAGAATAAAACGATTGATTATTAAGTTAAAAGCTGTATCTTAAAAGAGTATTTAATATTGGTGCAGTGTTAAGACATAAATTTAACTATAATTCGCTTGTTCATTAGAACTATGTAAATGTTAGAAATTTCTGTTTGAATGTAAAGAAGGAAGAGATAAATCATTATGAAGTTAAGGTGACATGAAAAGAATCATTCTTGAGTGACAATGACTTTAAAATATCTTTATTTGCTGATTTGGGTTTCTAAAAGAAGACATACTAGCCTTAATCATTCGTATCTCCACATATTATTTTTCTTAGATTTGGTTATTGTACGATTTATTTTTCTAGCAACCTTGATATCATTAGATAGTAATGTTAGACATCAGTGTTTTTTGATGGGCAGAATCTATGCAGTATGACAAACACAGAAATTTTGCAGAAAATATTCAATTGACATTCAAGGCCTTCCATTATTTCAGTTCATTCTCTTTTCCTAACTCTATCATTCATTATTCTCTGTGGCCAAGACAGGGCCATGGGTTCAACACATTTGGATTTTTTTATTCCTGGGCATTCAGGAATACATTTTCCATACTTTCTGGCCTCTAAGTCATACCATATGTCAAGTTCTTGTCAATGGATTGTGCTCAGAAATGATGTACAGTGAATTCATGCCTTCCCTTCAAAGTCTTTAGCATAATCTCCATTTTCATTTTAGTCTGTTCGATTGTAAGCCAGTTGAACTCCTTGAGGAGACCTGAGAAGAGAATGTCAACATGGAAGAATACAGGATTCTTGCAGTACCATCTGTAATGTCTTGAAACTGAGATGTAAACTAAAAGTTTCACTTATTAAGCCACTTATTTGAAATGTACTGAAAAAAATAATTGTTTAACCTATTTCATTCCATGCATACAGACTGTACTCCACACTGTTAATATGGCATGCCTTATAAATTCCTATTTCAACTTACTTTTGTGACTTCTACCTGGATCACATTCCCCAGAATTTCTACTTTCCAAGATCCTGTACATATTTCAAAACCCAAATTAAATACAACCTTCCCATAGAGTCTTTCCTCCTCATCTCAAACCAGTTGAAATCTCTCACTCCACTGAACTTACATAACCTTCTAGTACGAATAGTAAATTCGCTCTCTTGTAGACTCTTATATATATATATTTACCTAAATTATTAATGTGTTTGAAGATGTACATTCAGTGTTATATTATTCATTCTGTACTTCCCTACTGTATTATTACATAATATATTCTAAAATACAAATATTTGTTGAATTAGTGCACAATATTTTTTTACTTAAAAATCTGAAAAAAATCAGTAGCCCTTGGGTTTTGGCTGTATTAAGCAAAGTTAAGATATTTGGGTTATTGTATAATTGAATTTCAGGTTGTATAAGCTATTAGAATATTTTCTTCCTTCCTTCCTTCCTTCCTTCCTTCCTTTCTTTCTTTCTTTCTTTCTTTCTTTCTTTCTTTCTTTCTTTCTTTCTTTCTTTCTTTCTTTCTTTTTCTTTTGAGTTGGAATCTCACTCTGTCGCCCAGACTGGAGTGCAGTGGCCTCGACCTGTTGGGCTCTGGCGATCCTTCCACCTCAGTCTTCTGAGTAGCCGGAATTACAGGCACGTGCTACCATGCCCGGCTGGTTTATTTATTTATTTTAGAGATGAGGTCTCTCCAAGTTGCCCAGGCGGGTCTTGAACCCGCAGGCTCAGGCAAGCCACTCACCTCAGCCTCCCAAAGGCACAGGATTACAGCCTGAGCCACCGAACCCAGCTTATTAGAATATTTTCTAAGCTTCTCTCTGTAACAGAAAGAATGGCACAAGACCAGACACAACAGTGTACTTTGGGATAAAATGACAGATGTGAAAACTGATATCATCAGAGAACTACCACTGTAACGCTTACTGGAAAATCTAGACTCAACCATAGAAATACCAAAATGCTGAGAATGGTCTGCATGTGTTTATGTCCCCTCCCCCAAATTCGTACATTAAAACCCTAACCCTCAAAGTGACAGTATTAGGGAGTGGAGTCTTTGGAAGATGATTATGTAATGAAGGATTACAAAAGGGGACCGAGAGACACCCTCACATCTTCCACCATGAGAACAGATACAAGGAGAAGTTGGCAGTCTACAGGGCTCTCAGAGCCTGACCATGCTGGCACCCTGATCTCACACTATCAGCCTACAGAACTTTGAGAAGTAAATTTCTACTGTTATTGTTTTTTGTTTTTTATTTCCAAGATGTGGGATACAATTCAGGGTTAAGTATACAAATGTTCATTATGCAAGCACTTTTGTTGTTTTTGCTGTTGTGAAGAAGGCTGCAATAAACGTGTGTGTGCAGACATCTTTTTCTTAGAGTGATTTGAGTTCCTCCCAGTAGGAGGATTGCAGGATCATATGGAAGGTCAATTTTTAGACCTTTTAGGAATCCAGTTTATAAGCCATGCAGTCTATTGTATTTTTTAAGTAATAGCTTAATGGACTAAGACAAGAATAATACAAAATCCAAACTCTAGCAACCTGGATGGGTAAATCTGTAGTCTCCGATGTTGGGAGAGTGAGATTTTTAAATAACTTATAAGAGAAAGAAAATGGAATATTCTTAGATTTCAAAAAAAAAAAGCATCACTTTTAGCAAACTCTTTTGGGTAAATCCTTGGTGCTGTCATTAAACTTTTTGCCCTATACCCTACAAGGTCTTACTTGTCACTTTCTGGCTGGTAAAGCTTCACACTAGGCCCATACACAATTTGGCCCATGCCCTTCTGAGCATTTCCTTGTTTTGCATCTATTATTCAGTAATTTGTCTTGGTAATCTCACTTGATTTTTCTCCTGGATAATTTTTCTCCTTGATTAATCCAATTCTATTTCTCGATTCAATTCATCTGAGAGAAGATATTGCTTTCTAATTGACCTCTCAACTCACCAAAAGGTTCTTAAATATGTTGGGTGCATTAACTTTTTGCATCAGGAGTAATTTGTACCCGTACAACTAAAGGTAAAGTCATGGGTTAAGACCCCTAATCCTCTTCTTTTCCCCCATTCCTCCAGACACTGAAGGAAGACAAGTATCTGGGATACAAACGCATCATGCACTGGTGATTTTTGGTACATGAGTAACTTTTGGAATAAATACCTGGAATGCAGCCCTACTCCTCACTTGATATCAACCATTTACAACCTAGACTGAATACAGTTGGGACACATCGCAATTACCTATAACAGGTGATACAGTCTTTTAAATGTACATTTTCCCCAAAATGGTAAAATAAAAAAGTTTATGCTTGTCAAAGAATTTCAAATATTAGGAGAAATGAAAAGTGTCTGGGCAAAGAGGAGCTAGTCTTGGAAGTTTTGCCATTAGAAACTAGAAAGCTATCAATTTCTGAGACTATACATTAATGCATTTATTTGTTTCCAAAGTATTGCCAATTTTATGTTTGCACACTACACACACCATCTCAGCTTAATCATTAAGGAGATGATGATGATATATGTGAGTTTATAATAGTACATTATTCATATGTTATTTATATTAACTGTAACATATTTATGCTTAACAATAGCATAAGGTGCTATATTTTAGCTTTGACTATGGAAAAATATTTCCTTAATATATTCCTACATCTGTGTTCTTTCATTCACAAAGTAATTGCAGTGAGTTTCAATGCATCTACAAGAGATATGCATACCTTTCAAATTATGTGACCTCTGAGTATTGACAATGAAAGGTTAAAACATACATTATTTTCATAAAAAGGCAGAATACCCTGCTTTAAAGTAAAGCTATTTCAAATGCTTTACATCTATACTAATATCTATAAACCTGTTCATCTTTAAGAATTCCAAGTATGCTAGATTAAAAGGCTATGTGGGGTAAAAATAGGCCTGGAAAATTGCATTAGTCTCTGAAATTCTGGCGAAAATGTAGATATCACCACAAGATCCTTTTATTAGCAAAGGTCTCACTGCATATACTTACACTCAGGGTCATGAACAGTAAGCATAACTGCAGCCCTAGGATGAATTCTCACCATATACATTTTACTCCCCTCTAAGAAATTAGTGCCAGGACTCTCAAAAATTTGTTTTGATTATTAAAAAATACTCTTATCTTTAGATAGAATTCTACAGCATAAATAAAATACTTTAAGAAAGAATGCATTGCTGAAGAACAGACTGTAAAGGTAGATATGGCTTAGAATTGAGAATTCTCTACTTTCTGTAGACCTTTGATAAGTTACTGTGTGTCTACTGGTAACTCGTTTAATTTTTCTAAGGTAAGCTGTACATTTGAAGAATGATAGTATTTTTCTTTCAAATTACTCAAATTGCTATCAGAATTAAAATGAGATTATAGAATGTCTACTTCTGCCTAGGACGTAGAGTTTGGCCATACAATCACAATCTTATTAAAAATTACTCTAAAAGCCCAATAAAATATAAAACTTATCTGTCTAAAGTCATCAGAAAATTGGGGAAGTAGTGAGGACTGAAGAGACTGTCTTAGACTGCTCTGACTGCTATAAAAAGATGCCATAAACTAAGTATCTTATAAACAACATAAATTTATTTCTCACTGTTCTGGAGCCTAGGAAGTCCAAGATCACAGCAAGATTTGGTCTCTGATAAGGGCTTGCTTCCTGGATTACAGACAGCACTTTCTAGAGTTGTTTTCATGTGTTGGAAAGAGTGAGATGGCACTCTGGAGCCTCGTTATAAGGGCACAAATTTCATTTATGAGAGCTTCACTCCCCACAACCTAATCACCAAAGACCCACCTCTTAATACTATCAGACTAGGGGCAAGGATTTCAACATGTGAATTTAGGGAGGACACATTTAGACAACAGCAGACCAAAGCTATGGAGTAGGGAGACCCTCTTAAAGTCAAACTGAGGGTATAGATATGATTTCCTCCTAGAAGCATTTTCTGATTTTCGATGTGAACTAGTGTCTGAGAATCTAGGCTTGGACAAAAAATAAAGCCACTGATAAGTTTCAATAGTCAGCAAAATGTTTGACTGGCACCAACACAGAGACAGTTTTTTTTCTCTTAATGCATTTTCAGAAGTCCAAATCTATGCAGGATGGGAGGTTAACATCTCTAAAGGACTGTGTTTTACATATAAACTTGGCCAGAGGAAACTGAGTTTTATAAAACTGCAATTCAGTCTCAAGACAACTCATTCCTTCTCTTAATTAATGTGTCCAGCCCTCCACTCTATCTGCTGCTGGTAGAGGAAAGTTTGATTTCTCTCTAGTGGAATATAACATTGCATGAGCCTCTGTATACAGTGTCCAATAAGGAATTCCAAATGTTCTAGCTATTGACTCATGTTGAACTAACCACTCCAGATCTTAGTGTTTTTAAATCACACAACAATTGTGTATTGTGTCTACTAATTTTCAATATAAGCAAGGTATAGCAGAAATGGTTTATCTCTATACTGCACCCCTTTAACTTGGTTAGTTCACTTTGTGCTGGAGAATCTGCTTTAAAGATGGCTATCTCCTATATGGAAAAAAATACTTATTAGCTGGGAACTCAGAAGAAGTAGTTTGCTGGGAGTCTTGGTTTCTCTACACTTGGACTTCTCCATGGGGCTGCTTGAATTCTTCATAAAGTTGTTGCTATTTTACAACTGTTAGACGAAGTTGAGGAAGAAAAGAATGTTTCTTATGACCTAAACCTAAAAGTCCAGAGTATCTCTTTCATTGGTCAAGGAAATCACTAAGACCAGTCTGAATTCAGAAACAAAGAAATCAGACTTCATCAGTCAGTAGGAAAAATGGCAAAGAATCTGCGATCTTTAATTTATTACAGTAAGAAACAATACCATAGGGCTTAAAACCAAAAGGATAAAACACAGAATGGGAACAAACTAACAGGTGATATAGATATTGGAGTAATGAGACAATAATGTCAAAATGACTATTATTAATACATTGAAGACAATAGAGAAAAAGACAGAAAAATGAAACAAATGGTTCACTTGCCCAAGAGAGTCTGCACATTTTAAAAAAATCAAGTGAAAATCCTAATCTTAAAACTAGAATATCAGAAATTAAGATAGTAACAGACAGATTTAATGGTGTAACATACATACCAGAACACAAAACTAGGAAACAAAAAAGAAAAAAGTTGTGGAAGACTTTCAAACTAAGTGCACAGTAAACTAAGAAGAACAGAAAGCCACACTCACTTAGGCACATCGTAGTATAACTAATGAGAAAAAAAGACCAAGATAAAATATTAAAAATAGCCAGAGGGAGTAAGAAAAAGTAATCTTAAGATAAACAATCCCTGAATTCTCAACCAAAACATACGAGAATTTGGAAGCCAACATATAGACATCTTTTAAGAAGTAAAAGAAAGTAACTGAAAACAAAGACTTCTATACCCAAGAGACCTAGTCTTCAAACTTGAAGGTAAAGTAAAGATGTTTCAAGCATATAAAAACTAAGAGTAATGGGAAGGGTAAGTAATTGTAAGTGAATTTTGACTCTGTGAAACAGTATGTCACATGAAATTGAAAATTATACAATGATAATGAGATCAACTTACAAAGACTACTTCACAATTTAAAATCATCATTCACAAATAACACTTTAAAACATATTAAGCAAAAGTTAGATGCATTAAATGAAGCAACAGACAATCTCACAATAAAGCAAATCTCCAGGGCATAGAGGATCAAATATATCTTCTTCAAGAGCTAACAAAACAAAGAAAGAAACATTGGAAAGAACAAAGAAGATCTAACAAACACGATTCAGAGAGTTTACCTAATTAGCACTTATGGAACATCACACCTAACAATGAAATAATTTAATTATTTTCAACATATGGAATATTTACTAAAATGAATCATATGCTGGATCATAAAGCAAGCTTCAACAAATGTTAAAAGACCAAGAACATCTAGGTTACATTTTCTGGATTTAGTGGAATTGAGTTAGAAATTATTAACAAAAGAAAGAAAGAAGGAATGAATGAATGTTTGACAATTTTCCATCTCTTTGAAATTAGGTGATGTACTATTAAATAACTCATGAATTATTGAAACTTTTAAAGAAAAATTCAGAAATATTTTGAACTGAATGATAAAAAAAATACATTAGTGTTCAGAGGGGACTTTATGGTCATATTTGTATGTTAGAAAAGATGAAAGTCTGAAAAAAATAATGCTGCAGGTTTTTATCTCAAGAAGCTAGATAAAAGAACAGCAAATTAACACCATGGTAGAAGAAAGGGAATATTAATGAAATAACAAATAAATATATAATAGAGAAGACCCAACCAATCCAAAAGTTTTTTGTTGGAAAATATAAAGAAAAAATAAATAACACCCTAGAAATAATGACCAAGGGATGGGAAGGAAGGGGGGAGACACACAGATTGGTGATGGTTGAAAAAAAGAGCATAAATAATCGATAATGAAAAACTAGCATCACTCCATTAGGTGTGGTAGGAAGTTGAGGAAGAAAAGAATGTTTCTTATAACCTAAACCTAAAAAAGTCCAGAGTATCACTTATTTATAATAAATAAAACTATAAAAATACTTATGTCAATTGGATAAAATTTAAAATTATCTTGACAAATACAACTTACCATACCTGGGATAAAGATAAACTGAAAATCCGAATACTATGAAATCTATCAGAGAAATGAAATCTATATAATCTATTTTATAATGGGAATCCCAAGCCTAACTTACCTCACTTGTCAATTACTTTATATATTTAAAGAAATGCTAATCCCAAATGTAACCCCATTCTTCTGGAGAACCGATATGTCATGAAAAGCAGATGCTAAGAGAGTATTGGATGCATATGAAATGTATTTGGAAAAATATTTGCAGAGAATAGAGGGGAGGGAATAGAAATAGGTTGGGAGAGTCTTGAGACAAAGGCATGGGTCCTATCCCTGTATGAGGAGAGCAAAAAGAAAGGAGGATTAGGTAAAAAGAACTTTAGAGTTGCAGAGAAGTTCTGACAAAGTCTTGGCCAGATGGATGGAGATCCTCTGAGAAAATTCAGAGAAATCCCACCTCAACAGAAATGGCTTAGTCATAGCGCCTCTCCTGTGATCAATTACTTCCTGGAAGCAGATGAAAAATGACATAATAACTTGGCCTTGGTAGAAATGCATGAAGAATATAAAGTTGTGATAGCCAGAGAGGTTGTCATCCAACTACACTATACAGGACATATTCTCTAAAAGAAAAATCTGAGTAGCATTCCTTCATGACTGCTGATAATAAAATTTAAGAAAATATTTTGAAATCATTTAATAAAGAATATAAAATATTGGTAATCAAAATCAGACAAATACATTACAAAGAAGGAAAATAAAATATGACTCTCTCATGAAGATCCAAAAGTATATATTAGATAACAATTAACACATCATTTCAGTTACCTGTAGAATGCATCAGGCATCATGACCAATCCTGTTCGTTTGTTTGCTTTTTAAATACCGATTAGAATTACATTTGAAAATCCAATGATCAATACAGTTAATATAAGAAGTTCATGGTTATTTCAATAGATACAGAAAAAAATGCAATAATATCCAACACCCATTTATGCAAGTCGTGGCACACCAGGGATAGATGAAGACGTCCTTAAGCTCATAAAGCAAATCTCAGAGAAATGGTCGATTATAGAGTGGCTTTTCCTTGCAATCAGAAATGAAACACATAATTTCTTACTATTTAGAAATATTTACTAAAGCTGAACATGTGCATACAGTTTAACTCAAGATTTTAGTCCTAGGTATGTACTTAAAAATGTGTACACATATTTAAAAAGTGGCATATATGTTCACTAAGGACAAGAGGGTATCTATGGCAACACTACTTGCAATAACCCTAAACTGAGAACAACTGTGATTCTCTTTAACGTTAGACGAGCTCATGTATTTCTGTATAGTCGTACAGTAGAATACTTCAAAGTAACAAGAATGAGTAAAGTAAATAAATAAAGGATGGATAAAACTCATAAATAGAATACTGATTTTTAAAGGCAGACACAAAAGAGTACATACTATAAGATTCCCATGTATATAAAATTAACAAAACAAGACAAATCCAAAAAACTAACCTACAGTGCTAGAAGTTTCATGTATTGGTAGTTATTGGTGGGCCAGGGACCAGAAGGAAGAGAGAGGAATTTGGATGATGGTAATGCTCTGCTTCTTCATTTGGTGATGATTACATGATTATATTCATTTTGCAAAAGCTTACCTAGCTGTGTACACTTATGATTTGTGAGCTTTTTGTAGGTACCTTACATTTGGTAACATTTTTTTTAGAAGGAAAAAAGCAAAATCATGCATGTAAAGCCATTATCGAAGTGTCAGTGTAAAACAATTGCCAGGGAACAATTAGTCCTAGTATTCAATTAATTGATCAAGTAAGTGACCAGAGTTTAGTGGAGATGGAGAGTGTAAGAGTGTAAGAGCTGCCACTCTGACCAGCCAGTCTGAAGGAGAAAGTAAGGCTGAGGACTTCTGACTCCTAGACGTGGCGATTCCTGTAGTTATAAAACCTGTCTCAATGCCTTTTCTGCCCTCAGGAAGGAAGGGAGGACAATGAGAATATCCTCCATTTGAGTTTATAAGAGGAAAGGGTAAGAAGAGGTCAAATTTAATGTTCTATTCAGTAGTAGTGCCATTTTATTTTTATCTTAACAGACTTTGGATTTTAGGACAGTTTTATTTAGATTTACAGTTTGAATGAGAAGACTGTCAGACTAGCCAGACCCCACACTCTGCTGGAAACTTGAGGGGACTTTCCTCCCATCTTCACTGACAACCTGACTAGTCTCCTGGAGGTAAATGTCATGAAAATGTGGAGGCCTCCCTAAATCTGGGTCCCCAGGGCTTTTTAATCTCTCAAACCTGTCCATGTTCAGTTTATAGCAACTAGTTACCCTTCAGTGTTCTCATTAAGGTCTACCAGTGGCTTCTGTTCCTATAGAACTGTGTTTTTCATACTCATCTGTCTTTTATAGTTTTGGAGGAGGTGGTTTGCCCTCTAACGTTAGTTTCTCTGATTTATCTATGAAGAGTTTTGGATTTTCCATTTGTTTATTTTTGTTGTTATTGTGAGGATGGGAGTGATGGCTTCCAAGTTCTTTGTATGCTGGATTGGAAACTAGAAGATGCTGGTTTTTAACCATGTGATTATACACATAATATATACACATATGCACAGAATATGTAAAATGTGTATATAATAAACAAGGATTTTTCTTTAAAGGTTTGAACCAGAACCATAATACTATAAGAAAGGGATTGGCAGTAGTGGAACACTGCCAGGGGAGGGAAAGAGTCCACAAAATATCAATAAGGGTATCCGATCTCAAACCAGGGGAGGCTCAAACTTTACCTGTGCAATGACCACATATGTACCTAACCCTAAATTGTACCCCACTTCTTTCAAATTAAAAGTTTCAAAAAAATAAGCATAAGTGATTTTTAGCATTTCTTTTACTTGGGACACCTGAAATCAACTAAATTCCATTGTATAGTAACATTTACATGGCGTATATTTTTTCCTAACATAGTAGATACCTCTCCACTTTAAAAATCAATCAAAATCTTGAAGGGACAGCTGCATTTGTTACGCCAGAACGTGAATATGATTTTATGTACTTTGTACTTTTTTTTTTTTTTTTTTTTTTATAATCAGTATTTTTTATTATCGTTTTGTAGGGTACAGTTAAGGGTTAGGTGTACAATTACGTTTCATTCAGGCACCCTATTGATAAGAGTGTTTTCCCAGTCCCAGATAGATATTAGCTACTGTTAATCCCATCCCCCCCCCATAATTTCCCAGTACCATCAGTCATTTTCTTATAGTATTACATTGGATGTTCAAGGTCCATTATATGAGTGAAAACATGTGATATTCTGATCTTTGTTTCTGTGAGAGGTCACTCAGTATTATAGACTCTGTGGACACCAGTGATTTCAGAATTGACAGAGAAGATATTGGGGGAAAAATCTGACTTTTATCTGGACAGGGGAGATCTAGCTTTATTTTGTCTAGTTTTATTTTGTGGTGGAGAAATTTACCAAACACACTTAGAAGCTAGGTTTCAGAAAAAGAATAATGAATTTAGAAAGTACAAAGTACGAAATCATGGATTTTTTTTTTTTGTACTTTGTACTTTCTAAATTCATTATTCTTTTTCTGAAACCTAGCTTCTAAGTGTGTTTGGTAAATTTCTCCACCACAAAATAAAACTAGACAAAATAAAGCTAGATCTCCCCTGTCCAGATAAAAGTCAGATTTTTCCCCAATATCTTCTCTGTCAATTCTGAAATCACTGGTGTCCATTAACTACTTTCTTTCATATCTAGACCCTTATGATGTCTAAGAAGTGCTAAAGGATTGCACCTTCCTTTCGATTTTAAATCCACACTGTAAACAACGTACTGTCTCTGATCTTGTGCCCCCGCAATCTTTATTTTGAGAATCTCAATCAAGTTTGCCTGTCTGTTGTTTGTGCTATTAAAAGATCTTATGATGCTGTTTGTCATTCTGCATTTATACAGATATAGATAGTTTTGTATCATGTGGTGAGAATAAGGGCACCTTTTAACCTAATTTCATTGGCCTCTGATAAAATGAATTAGCACCATCATGTCAACTGACTCATTTGACAGAAATGAAAAACACACCAGGATGAGTGTGGACCTACATAACCCCATTCCCTCAATCTGAGGAGGTATTCAATGTGTTTTAGCATTAATAAGTCTTAAGGATTAGCAAGGTTTTTGTGTTTGTTTTTCGGTGCCTCAAGTAATTTTCTTAGGTCTGTTGTTCTCTATAATATATTCTCTAAAATGCAAGTGTCTTAAAAAGGGATCTAGTGAAAATAAATAAATCTGATATTTAACTAGTCTCTGGGATATTATGAAAAATTACTGGCAAATGGAATCCTACTGCCCTGACCAAGTGATATGGTTGAGCTTGGAATGTCAATTTAGCATACGTGTAGGATTTTGAACAGTTGTATAATTTTCAGATTCTTCATGAGGGCCAGGGATTTGAAATGACCGTCACGAGATCTAGGTTTAATTGCCTATGCTTTATTTACATCTATCTAAATCCTTCTCACGTTGAAAAATTTCAATTATCACAACTTCCAAAAGAGAAACAAACTTTGTTTTTATTTGCTGGAAAAAAACTAGAACAATTTTTTTTCTTATTATCACCTTCATATTTACAAATTCAAAATAGAAATAAGGTTATAATACAGGGAAAATAAAGGGGTGAAACAATACTTTGTCAGATTTTGTATTGACTGCGAGATCTTCAAAGGTTATGTTTTATTCAGTTTTGGAACTCCACTTAGTCCAGTTGTAGCAGATGAGAAGTTGTCAAAGCCTGTCTGTTAACTTAATCACTGCATTTGTACACATCCTCTAATCTTATTTAGGCCAAATACTGTAGCTGAGTTATGATCTATTTTTACATAGCAGTTAGATGAATGTCTCATAGAGAAGTTTAAACTTATTTACGGTCAAGATTAAACACATCCACTTTCCTCTGTCCCATATCAGCACTCTTTTTCTGCTCTAGAGGCAGTGAGGATGGGGTTGGAAGTGCAAGCGCCAGAATTATTATCTGGGATCAAGTCGAAGTTTTACTATTTACCACTTGTGTGACCTTGGGTAGTGACCATTTTTGTAACTTTATTTGCTTATCTATAAAACTGGACTTGTAACAATAGGACCTACTTTCTGTGGTAGCTGTAAAACAATAAATTTTGCATGGAAATTACTTAGCACTCTACCTGGCACATCAAAATACTCATTAGCAATTAGGTTGGGCGCATTGGCTCACACCTGTAATCCTAGCACTTTGGGTGGCCAAGGCAGAGAATCACATGAGCCCAAGAATTCAAGACCAGCCTAAACAGCATAGAGAGACCTTGTCTCTCCAAAAAATGAAATGAAATGAAATAAAATAAAATAAAATAAAATAAAATAAAATAGTTGGGTGTGGTAACTCCTGCCTATAGTCTCAGCTACTTGGGAGGCTGAGGAGAAAGAATTCTGCCACTGCACTCCAGCCTGGATGACAGAATGAGGTCCTGACTTAACAACAACAACAACAACAACAATTAGCTATTATAAATTTCCATGGTGCTAAAATGATCACGTGTCTCCCAGTAAGCCAAGAATCAAATGTTAATCATTCATTAGCAGTTTATCAATTGAGTATCTGTTATATATAAGACATTTTGCTAGGCATTAGAGTAACTAAAAAGGTCATTAAATAACAAAAGAAATAAAGTGAGAGGAATTTTATGTTATGGAAAATAATAGGAATCTATGAAAACGAAAGAATAGATACCAAATTTGATGTAAAATTCCTATCATGAATAAATGCTGCATTTTGTCAGATTATTTTTTGCATCTGTTAAAGTTATCCTATTTTTATTTTACTTTTTATATGGTAAATTTCATCAATTGAATTCTTGTGAATTTTAAGAATAAACCCCACTTAGCAATATAGATATAAATATGTAGTAATATAGAGATTTATCATATATATTATATATACTTACATGTATCTATATTATGTATGTAATATATATTATATATATTTCTATGTATTTATATTATATACATATGTAGGGAAAGACTAACTAAAATTTGTTAGTTTGCTATTTATTTATTTTTATATTTCTTATTTCTTTTTCTTTTGTTTATATACACTGACTTGAATTTGCTCTTCTTTTTATGATTTCTTTATGTGAAAACTCACTTATTTGAGATCTTTCTTCTTTTCCAGTGTATTTAGTCATATAAATTTATCTCTAAGTACTGCCTCAGCTTCCCCAAAATATCAACATGCTGTATTTTCAATTTATATCTGTTCAAAATATTTTTGATTTTCTCTTTTGATTTTCTTTTTTAAACCGTGTTTTATATGGTAGAATGTTATTTAGTTTGCTATCATTTGGAGAGTTTCAAGATTTCTTTCTGTTATTGATTTCTAGTTTAATTTTACTATAGTCATAGCACATACTTGCAGAATTGAATTATTTTGAATTTATTGAGACTGTTTTATGGCCAAGATTATATTCTATCTTGTAAAAGTTCTGTGTGTACATTAAAATAATTTATATTCTGCAGTTGTTGGGTGAACTGTTCTAAAATTTTGTATTCCATTTAGTTGATTGACAGTGTTGTTTAGGTTTTCTGTATGCTTACTGATTTTTTTTTCCCGTCTACTTCTTTTATCAATTATTGAGAAAGAGGTTTGGTAGTCATCCATTGTAATTGAGAATTTGTCTATTTCTCCTGTTCTATCAGTGTTTGCTTCATGTATTTGAAGTCCTATTATTAGGCAAATAAACACTTAGTATTATTGAGTCTCTTGATAAATTGATTTTTTATTGTATTATTATTATAAAATATTGTTTTTATCCTAATAATAATGATTTTTGCTCTAATACCTATTCTGATTAATTTACTTGGCTTTTTATATTTGTAGTAAATCTTGTATAGTTTGGACTTACTTTTTAAAAATGTCCAGTCTAAGAATCACTGCCTTTGATTGGAATGTTTAAACCATCAACGTTTAATGTTATTATTAATGGGACTTGGCTTAAGTCTATCATCTTGTTGTTTGTTTATTATTTTTTTTCTATTAGTCCTTTGGTTCATTTTTGCTTCTTTTTATGATTTTATTTTCTTAATTTGTCAGCTATATATTTTCATAGCTGCTTTAGAGTTTACACATTTTTAAATTATATCATTCCACTTCATGTACAGTAAGAGAGCTGTAAACATTGTCCATTTCTCATCTCCCGACCGCTTGCCATTTTAGACATGCATTCTAAGACATTTACTACAAACCAAAAAGTACATTTTTATTTCTTTTTAAATACAATTCTTTTAAATTTTTAAGAATGAGCAGCATTTTAAAAACATTTACTGGCATATTTATTATATTCAATGTCTTTATTCCCTTATGTGAAAGACAATATTTTTATCTGCTATTCTTTTCATAATGCCTTATTTTTTCGGTAGTGCAAATCTGATGATGACAAAATTTTAACTTTTCTATCTGAGAGACTTTATTTCTTATTCATTATTGAAAGATAATTTCATGAATAGAAAATTTTAGGTTGGCAGCTTTTTGTTGTTCAGTATTTCAGATGTTAATCTATTCTATTCTGGCTTGCATTGCTTCCTAATATAAACTTAACTTGAGTGTTAACTTCTTTTATCTCTTATACCTAATGTGCCTTTCTCATTTGGCTGCTTTCATAATTTTCTCTTTAAAACTTGTGTTAAGCAGTTTCATTAACATAGACCTTGGTATTGTCTTTGTGTTTCCTTGCTTGGAGCTCACTGAGTCTCCTATGTTTGTGCCTTGGTAGTTTTAATTAAATTTGAAAAAAAATCAATGGGTATCTATCCAATTTTTGTTCCCCCTTTTTATTTTTGGAATCTCAATTTACATACAAAGTATGTGTACTTTAACCACCTAAATATATTCTACAGCTAAATGAAGCTCTATTCATATTTGCTTTCGTTTTTCTATGTTCTGTTTTATTTTGGATAATCTTATATCTTCAATTTTACTAATTTTTTCCAATTTTCTATTAATCTCCTGTAGTATATTTATCTTATGCATTGCATTTTGTCTACAACAGTTAAATTGAATTATTTTTTAAATTCCATGTTTCCATTAAAACAATCTTTTCCAAAACAGATGCAAAATACAATTACAATGTCTACTTATATTTTTTAAACATTTAATCCTATATCAGTAATATTTGGGGTCAATTTTCAAAAGAATAAGTAGACTTTACTTTTTGAGCAGTTTTTAATTTATAGAACATAGGGCAGAAAGTACAGGAGTTCCCAAATAACTACTCTCTCCTCACATAAATTCTCCTATCATTAACACCTTGCATTAGTGTGGTACATTTACTGTAGTTGATGAGCAAAGGTTGATACATTATTCTTAACTAAAGTCCATAGTTTCTATTGGGATTCACTCTAGTAGTGTGCATTCTGTGGGTTTTGGAAATGTATAATGGCATATATCCACCATTAGAGGGTCATATAAGAGTAGTTTTATTGTCCTAAAAAAAACTTTGTGCCACACATATTGATCCCTCCCTCCACCCAAACCACTGGTAACCTCTGATATTTTACTGTCACTATAGGTTTTTTTTTTTCTGGTCAAACATTAAAATGTTGGCATCATATAGTAAGTAGGCTTTTAAGATTAGCTTCTCTTATTTAGCATTTAAGTTTCCTCCGCGTCTCTTCATAGTTTGATAGTTCATTTATATTTTTGTATATATTACTGAATTCAATTTACTAATATTTTCTTGAAAAAAATATTCACTAGAGACACTGAGATACAGCTTTCCTTTCTTGTAATACTGTTACCTGTTTTTGGCATTAGGATAAAGTAATAATACAATGATTTAAGACACACTTACTCTGTTTCTTTTCCTGTAACAGATTGTAGAAGCTGGTAAAATCTCTTCCTTAAATTTTTTTGTAGAATTCATGAGTAAATCCATCTAGGCCTGGTATGTTCTGTTTTGGAAATTTATTAATTACTGATAAAATATTTTAATATATAAAGACCTATTCAAATTTTCTGTTTCATTTTGTGTGAGTTTTAACAGATTGTGTCTTTCAACAAATTAGTCCATCTAATCTAGATGGTCAATTTATGACCATAGAGTTGTTCATAATTTTTTTTGTTATTAAATGTCCATGGGATCAATAGTGATGGCTAAATTTTATATTTATTATTAGTAGTATATTTTTACCTTTTTCTTGTTATCCATATAAAATTTTATAATTTCATTGATTAGTTTTTAAAAACCAGTGTTACTTTCATTAAGTTTCTCTATTGCTTGTTATCAATTTCATAAATTTCTGCAGTAATTTTTAACATTCCTTTTCTTCTGCTTACTTTGAATTCAATTTTTGAAATATAGTTTCTAAGGTATAAGCTTAGATAATTGAGTTTTGGACTTTCTTCTTTTCTAATATAGGCATTCAATGTTACATTTTCCTCTGAATTTTACTTTTGAGGCATCACGCAAATTTGATAAGTGTTTTCAATTTTATTTTGTTCAAAATATTAACAAAAATTTTTTGTGTGATTTCCTTGACCTATTTGTTAATTGAAAGTGTGTTATCTCCAAATATTTTGGATTTTTCCCAGCTATTTTTCTGGTATTTATTTCTGCTTAACTTCATTGTGATTTGAGAGGATACTTCATGATTTCTACTCTTTTAAAATTGTTGAGGTGTGTTTTGTGTCACAGAATGAGGTCTATCTAGGTCAATTTTCCATGAGAGTTTGAGAAGAATGTGTATTCTGCTTTTGGGTAAAGTAGTCTCTAAATGTCAATTATATCCAGTTGATTTATAGTGCTGTTGAGTTCAACTATGCCCTTACTGATTTTCTGCCTGCTGTATTTATCAATTACTGATAGAGAAGTGTTGGAGACTCAAAATACAAGAGTGGGGTTATCTATTTCTCCTTGCAGTTCTATCAAGGAGAAAAATTCTGCTAAATGCATACACATTAAATATTGTTAAGATTTTTGGAGAATTGAATCCATTGTCACGTAATGCCCCTCTTTCCCCTGCTAATTATCATTACTCTGAAGTTGACTGTCTGAAATTAAGATAGCTACTCCAGCTTTCCTTTAATTAGTGTTAGCATGGTACATCTTTCTTCAACCCATTTAAAAAATCAATTTGCTTTTTTTTGCTTAAAGTGTGTTTTCAAAGACAACATATCATTGGTTGTTTTGTCCATTATGATAGTTTCTGTCTTTTAACTGGCATATTCTATTTACATTTAAAGTGATTACTGATATGGTTGGACTTACATGCACCATATTTGTTACTGATTTGTCTTTGTTGCTTTTTTGCTGTTCCTATTTTTTCTGCCTTCCACCTTTTGTAATTTTAATTAATAATTTTATATTATTTAATTTTCCTTCCAGTGTTAGGAGGTCAATTATACTTTTTAAAAACAATTTTAGTGCTCACCTTAGAGTTTATGATGTATATTTATAAGTTATCTATATACACTTTCAAATAACTATACATTTCATGGCAATGGCAAATACTTTTTAATGGAGTATTCCCAATTTATCTTCACTTTTTAATGGAGTATTCCCAATTTATCTTCTCTTTCTGTTACAAAATTGCTGCTACTCATTTTGCATATCTTTAAACTAGAGGAGAGTAAAGTAGGATGGCAAAATAGGATTCTCTAGCAATAATCCCCCAACATCAATTTGAGCAAATATGAACACGTAAATATCTTCATAAGAGCTAAGGAAACCAGACAGGCTTGGTGGCTCAGTCTGAAATCCCTCGTTTTGGGAGGCTGAGGTGAGTGGATTGCCTGAGCCCATGGGTTCGAGACCCACCTGGGCAACTTGGCAAGACCTCATCTCTATAATAAATAAAAAAATTAGTCCGGTGTGGTGGCGTGCGCCTGTAGTTCCAGAACAAAACCTTCAAGAGATGAGCGATTACTTTAAGAGACTGAACCTAAGAGTAATTGGACTTCCTGAGGCAGAAAGAGAGACAGAAACCGCACTAGAACAAACATTCCATGAAATTATTCAAGAAAACTTCCCTCATCTCATCAGTGATGTGAAAATTCAAACACAAGCAATTCAGAGAACACTTACAAGACAACAAATGAGAAGACCAACTCCCAGGCACATATTAATTCACCTAAACAAAGTAGTTATAAAAGAAAAAATCCTAAAGGCAGCAAGAGGAAAAGGTCAGATTACCCACTAGGGAAGACCAATTAACATAGCAGCAGAGTTATCTACAGAAAATATTAGGCTAAGAGAGCATGGAACCCAATCTCCAAAGTTCTTAAAGATAAACAATTCCAACCAAGAATAAGTCCTGTGATACTTCTTGGGACTAAGCTAGGCTTCATCAGTGAGGGAGAATTAATATCTTTCCCTGACATCCAATACCTAAGAACTCACACTGCCTCCAGATCACTTCTACAAGAAACACTTAAGAAAGCATTAAACACTGAAGAAAAGGAAAAAAGAATGACAATGTTCTTCACAAGACTACAGGAAAAGAACTGAAAACACACGTGAATCAACCCAAAAATCAAAGGAAAGACAACAAACAAACAGGAACAACAATAACTCTATAAGAAGCTCATGACAGGGACAAACTCTCACATTGCAATAATTGGCCTGAATGTGAATGGACCAAATGTACCATTGAAAAGACATAGAATGGCAAAATGGATAAAATATCATGAGGCAACAATATATTGTCTCCAAGAGACTCATCTCACCAGAAAGGACACTCACAGACTCGAAGTAAGAGGATGGGAAGCAAAATTTCAGGTGAATGGAACACACAAAAAATGAGGAGTTGTGATCTTAATTTCAGACAAAATACCCTTTAAGCTATCAAAAATTTAGCCGGGCTCAGTGGCTCAGCCTGTAATCCTGTGCCTTTGGGAGGCTGAGGTGAGAGGATTGCCTGAGCCCGCAGGTTCGAGACCCGCCGAGGCAGCGAGACCTCATCTCTACTATAAGCCAAAAAATCAGCTGGGTGTGGTAGCACATGCCTGTAATTCCGGCTACTTGGAAGGCTGAGGTGGAAGGATTGCCAGAGCCCAGCAGGTTGAGGCTGCGGTGGCCAGGAGTGGCTACTGCACTCCAGTCTGGGTGACAGAGCGAGACTCCAATTCAAACAAACAAAAAAAAAAATTAAAAAGCTACAGGAGGTCACTACATAATGATAAAAGGTTCAATTCATCAACAAGAAATATTCATCCTAAACATATATGCACCCAACATAGGAGCACCAACTTTCATAAAGTAGCTTCTAGGCAAACTTAAAAAATATTGACTCTAACACAATCATAGTTGGGTACTTTAATATACCACTTACAACTCTAGACAGATCATCACCACAAAAAATCAGCAAGGAGATCAGGAAACTCAATGTGACTCTTCACCAATGGACTTAATTGACACCTACAGAACACCCTATCCAATGACCATAGAACATATATTCTACTCTTCACTGCATGGAACATACTCTATGATTGACCACATCCTTGGCCATAAATCAAGCATAAATAAATTTCATAAGATTGAAATTTTGCCATGCACCGTCTAAGACCACAGTGGAATAAAAATAATTATCAACACCAACAAGGTTCCCCCAAAACCCACAAAGACATGAACACTAAACAGCATGATGTTAAGCAACTCCTGGGTCAATACAGAAATCAAAACAGAGATTAAAAGATTCCAGGAAACAAATGAAAATGAAGAAACATCTTATCAAAATCTCTGGGATGCCATTAAATCAGTAGTAATAGGAGAATTTATATCTCTACAAATGCACATGAAGAAAATGGAAAGATCATAAGTTAACAGCCTAACAAGTCACCTAAGGAAACTAGAAAAGCAAGATCATCAAAACCCTAACTTTGGCAGATGAATCCAGGTCACCAAAATAAAAGCCCAAATCCAGGACATAGAAGACAAAAAGATACAAAAAAATCAGTGAAACAAAAAGCTGGTTCTTTGAAAGGATAAACAATATTGATATCCCTTAGCTAGACTGATGAATAAAAGGAGAAAAAAGTCCAAATAAACACAATCAGAAACAAAAAAGATGAAGTGACATCTGATCCTGAAGAAATACAAAAGGTTGTCAGAGACTACAATGTACACTTATATGGAAACAAACTTGAAAACCTAAAGGAAATGGAGGACTTTCTGACATCATACATCCTCCCTAGGCTGAAACAAGAAGAAATTGAGACCCTAAATAGACCAAAAACAATCCAGAAAATAGACTATCTCATAAGAAAATTATCTACAAAAAAAAAAAAAAGCCCTGGACCAGATGGCTCTCCAGAAGAATTCTACAAAAAATACAAGGAGGAACTGATACTAATCCTAATGAAAGTATTCCATGCAATTGAGAAAGATGGAACTCTCCCCAAATCATTTTATGAAGCTAACATCACATTGATACCCAAGCCAAGTAAAAATCCAACAAAGAAAGAGAACTACAGGTCAATATCCTTGATGAACATAGATGCTAAAATTCTCAACAAGATCCTAGCATACTGGGTTCAACAACACATATCAAAAATCATCAACCATGACCAAGTAGGCTTCATTGCTGGGATGCAAGGCTGGTTCAACATTCATAAGACCATAAACGTAATTAAATATGTCAACAGATGTAAAAACAAAAACCACATGATTATATCATTAGATGCAGAAAAAGCTTTTGATAAAATACAAACATCAAGGTATAGATGGAACATACCTCAAAACAGTAAGAGCCATCTACGAGAAACCCACAGCCAGCATACTACTAAACAGACAGAAATTGGAACCATCTCCCCTGAAAATTGGAACAAGACAAGTATACCCACTCTCACCCCTCCTATTCAACATAGTTTTGGAAGTCCTAGCTAGAGCAATCAGAGAAGAGAAGGCAATCAGGTTTATCTAACTAGGAAAAGAGGAAGTCAAGTTATCTCTGTTTGCAGATGACATGATTCTATACCTTGAAAACCAAGAGAATCTGTCTAAAACCTCCTTGCACTGATAAAGGACTTTGGCAACATCTCAGGGTATAAAATAAATGTACAAAAGACAATCGCATTTCTATACACCAATGTTAAATAAACAGAAACCCAAATAAAAAGCACAATTCCATTCACAATAGCCACAAAAAAGAAAAAAAAAAAAAAAAAAAAAGAAATACTTGGCATCTTTCTAACCAGAGATATGAAAGACCTTTACAATAAAAACTACAAAACACTGCTCAAAGAAATCAAAGATGATACAAACAAGTGGAAAAATATCCAATGCTCATGGATTGGAAGTATCAGCATTGTTAAGATGCCTATTCTGCCTAAGACAATCTACAGATTTAACGCAATACCCATCAAATTACCAGCAATTTCTTCTCAGACCTAGAAACAATACAGGAATTCATATGGAAACATAAATGACCTCGAATAGCCAAAACAGTCCTCACCAAACAAACAAATAAAAAACAAAGCAGGAGGTATCACACTCTCAGACTTTAAACTTTATTATAAAGATACAATACTCAAAACAGCCTGGTATTGGTACAAGAACAGGCATATAGACCAATGGAATAGAACCAAGATTCCAGAAACAAAACCAATGCATCTTTGACAAAGCCTCTACCATCAACCACTGGGGAGACGAGAACCTATTTATTAAATGCTACTGAGAAAACTGGCTGACCACATGCAGAAGATTCAAACAGTACCCCTACTTATCCCCATACACAAAAATTAACTGTAAATGAATCAGAGACCTAAACTCAAACTATGAGAACTTTAGAAAATGCAGAAGACACACTTACAGAAGTTGAAACTGGCAACCAATTCCTGATCAAACCCCAAAGTGCTCAAGCCATGGAGGTAAGCTTCTGCAAAGCCAAAGAAACCAGCAAGAGAGCAGGGAGACAGCCCACAGACTGGGAAAAATATTTGCCAACACCATGTCTGACAAAGGTTTAACATATAGGTTCTACCAGAAACTCAAACATGCTGAAAAGAAAAAACAAAAAACAAACAAAAAAACCCCATTACAAAGTGGGCAAAAGATATGACTAGACAGTTCCCAAAAGAAGACGTACGAGCAGCCAACAGATACATAAACAATTTTCAGCCTCACTAGTCATCAAGGAGATACAAATTAAAACTACACTGAGATACCATCTAATTCTGGTCAGAATGGCCATCATCAATAACTCAAAAAATAACAGATGCTGGAGAGGATGTGACGAAAAGGGAACACTTCTACACTGTTAGTGGAAGTGTAAACTAGTACAGCCTTTGTGGAAAACAGTGTGGCAATTCCTAAAAGTTCTAAAAATTGACCTTCCATATTACCCCACAATCCCCCTACTGGGAATAAACCCGGAAGAACTCAAATCACTCTACAAAGCAGATGTTTATTGCAGCAAGGGTTCACAATAGCAAGAACATGGAACCAGCCGTGCTGCCCATCAAAAGAAGACTGGATAAAAAAATGTGGTACATATACACAATGGAATATTACACAGCCATAAAGAAGAACAAAATCATGATCTTTTCAGCCACCTGGAAGGAATTAGAGTCAATAATACTGAGTGATCTTTCACAGAAACAAAGAACTGAGTATCACATGTTCTCACTCAGAAGTGGACCTTGAACATCTACTGTAATACTATAGGAAAAGGATTGACAGTAGCAGAAAACTGTGGGCAGGAGGGGGTATGGGGAGGTGGGATTGACAGTAGTCGAAATCTGCCTGGAGAAGGGGGGGCACACCTCATCAACAAGGTTATCTGCACAATGAATATCTGTATACCTAACCTTGAATTGTACCCCACAATTTTAAAATGAAGTAAAATAAATAATTCATTGCATTCTTTTTGTTCACATAGTTTCCAAAGTATCCTGTTTTTATCATTGTTCTTTTATAAGTAGTCTTCCCCACCACTCCACTGACTTCTGTCAAGATTATCTCTTTATTTTTGATTTTCTGAATCTAAAGATAATATGCCCTAGGCAAATGTATCTTGGCATTTATTCTGGATGATCTTATCGGACCTTTTTTAATCTACTGTTTGGCATTGATCATTTACATTGAAAAACTCTCAGCCACTATTCCTTCAAATATTTCTTCTGTTTCTTTCTCTCTTTCTTCTTTTTCTGGTATTAACATACCAGGAACATATGATATAATTTTTAATTATCTCACATTCTTGTATATTTTGTTACATCTATTAATTTGTATTTCCACTTTGTCTTTTAATTTTAAAATTTTATATTGACCTCTCTTTAAGTTCACTGATTCTTTTCTTTACTGTTTCCAGTCTATTGATTTGACCATCAAAGGCATTCTTCATTTCCATTATTGTGGTTTTCATTTATATCATTCTCCTTTAATTCTTTATTAGAGTTTGCACCTGTCTGATTATATTACTCATATGTTCTTGTGTATTGTCTTCTTTTTCTTTAGATGTCTTAGCACATTAATCATAGTTATTTTAAAATTTCAGTCTGATAGTTCCAAGGTATTTGCCATATCTGGATCTGGTTCTGATGCTTTCTCTGTCTCTTTACACATTGTTTTTGTTTTCAGTAGGTCTTGTGATGTTTTGTGGATAGCTGAGCATCATTAAGGGGAAGTGTACTGGGGAAAATAAACTCAGTACCGGTGCTAATGGCAAGCTTTGTTCTTGAACTACTACTTTACTAAGCTCTAAATCTTTGTATTCACCGGTTTCCCCAGTTTAGAGGCTACAGTGAGTGATTTTAATTTTTTGATAACTCTAAAAGTTGTTCATTTCTATTTTGTACAGCATTTTATTTTTGTGAGGATTGCAGTGATGTCCTAGCTCATTATGTGTTAGACAAACAGAGTTCTGGGTCACTTTGAATTGCTTTATTTTTCTCTTGATTATGTGTCATATGTTCTATATCTTTTGTGTGCTTAGTTATTTTTGAATACATGACATATATTTTTGATTTTTTAGTATTGGATCCTGGATAATGTTGTATTTTTAAAAATATTCTTGAACCAGCTATGTTGGCTCACACCTGTAATTCTAGCACTTTGGGAGGCCAAGGTGGGAGGACTGCTTGAACTCAGGTGTTCAAGGCCAGACTGGGCAATATAGAGAGACCTTGTTTCTACAAACAATTTTTAAAAATTAGACAAGGATGTTAGCATACATCTCTAGTCCCAGCTACTTGGGAGACTGAGATGGAAGACTACTTGAGCCCAGGAGATTAAGGAAGTGGTGACCTGTAATTGTGCCACTGCACTCTATCTGGATAACAGAGTGATACCCTGCCTCCAAAGAAGAAAATGAAGATTCTTGAACTTTATCCTATAATACTAATAAGCTACTTGAAAACAGCTTGATACTTGTTTTAATCTGTCTTGTGTTTGCTGTGAGGGAATTCCTGAAACTGGGTAATTTATAACAAAAAGAGGTTTACTGGGGTCTTGGTTATGCAGAATGTACAAAAAGCATGGCACCGGCATATGCATCTGGTGAGGATCCCAGGCTACTTCCATGTATGATGGCACATGGAAGTTGGAGTTGGTAGAGATCTCATGGTGAGAAAGGAAACAAGAGACAGAAGGGGAGGTGTCAGGTTCTTTTTAACAACCAGCTTTCAAGGGAGCTATTAAAGTGATAATTTACTCACCCTTGAGGAAAGATATTGATCTCTTCATGAGAGATCTGCTCCCATGACCCAAACACATCACACTATGCTCCACTTCAAACTTTGGAGGTCAAATTTCAACATAAACTGGGCATGATGGCTCACACCTGTAATCCAGCACTTTGGAAGGCTGAGGTTGGGGGATCACTTGAGCCCAAGAGTTTGGGACCAGCCTAGGCAACAGAATAAGACCTCATCTCTATAATAAATATAAAAAGAAATTATCCAAGCATGGTGGTGCATGCATGAAGTCCCAGCTACTTGGGAGGTTGGGGCAGAAGGATTACCTGATTCCTGGAAGTCAAGTCTGTGGTGAGCCATGATTGGTATTACTGAACTCCTACCCAGGAAACAGAGTAAGACTCTGACTCAAAAAGTTTTAAAAATTTCAACATAAGAATTGGGGTGATAAACTTCTAAGTGGTAGCGATCCTTCTGATATTTTCTTTTCAGCTTTGTCAGAGAAATCAGGGTAGATTTTAATCTAGGGCTAATTTTGTCCCACTACTGAGTCACCATTTTGAGGTACTTTACCTGATGGTTCAGAGTAAGTCCTTTTGTGAAAGCCTACTGCTTTCAGGTGATTCTTTTTTAAAACTTATTTTAGATTCAGGGGGTACACATGAATATTTGTTACATCGACATATTTATATAGTGGTGAGGATTGGGTCTCAGATGACTCATTCTGCAGATAGTGAACACTCTTATTGGTGTCCCTAGTGTCTATTATTTTCATCATTATGACCATTTAACTCTCACATATGAATGCAAACAGGCAGTATTTGGTCTTCAGTTTCTGAGTCAGATTATTTAGGATTATTTAGGATAATGTTCTCCAACTCCATTCATGTTGCTGAAGGTATATAAACATTGTTCATAGAATCACTGAGGCATATACAAGATGGCAACTCAGCTGTTAAGGTTTGGTTTGGCAGATATAATTTTACTGATTCAATTGATTGGACCTTACTAGAAACTCTTGTAACTATGGAATATTTTATCAGTTTCATTAGTGTACGTGTGTGGCTGCATGATGAATCTTTAGGCACTTAACTTTTATATGATGGCATTATTTCTTTACAAGAGTTAAAATGCACACACCTCATAGGTTTTCAAAAAGAAGTAATTCATTGTGGTGCAACATCATACACAAAGACTATGGAAGTCAAAATGTTCCTTGTTTATCTCTTTCTGCTTTATTTTGGATTGCTTACTTTGTATCATAGATTTTTTTCTGGACTCAGTCAGCACCACCTTGTTCTTGAATAGTAAAATCTCTCTGAGTTCTTGACTAATTAATGGAAACGTTAGGGCAGGAGGGTATGTGGAGGTTGTGATGGAGGGTTGGGCAAAAGGTTTGCATGAAATGGAATTGATTGCTGAATAAACCAGGCCTTTACATTTTTCATGAGGCCTAATCTCTGAGCTTGAGCTGAACTCAAAAAGTCATCGATAAAATCAGTTGGACAGGAGCATATTTAGTAAATCAGCACATTGTTAAATATTTAATAAAAACTCTCTTTGCAAAGCGTGAATTGAAAGTTTTAATTACAAACCACCATAATGATAATAGAACTTATTGAAGGATTACTCCTTGATAGATTCTGTACTTAATGATGCCTGATTTGCCTCCCCGATTTTCCAAATACCTTACTACCTGCAAGCAGGTAGCACTACTCCAATGCTACCAACAAAGAACATAAAACAGGAAAGTCTAAGTATTTGGCCACAAAGGCAGGCTTTGATTCAGTTGTGACGTAAACAAATATTTGTCTGATTCTAATATATAAATGTAAATAATAATAATTGCTAAAATAAATTTTAAATAGATTTTTTGCAACATACAAACTTAAAAAAAAGTCTGTAATTGATATATATATTCTTTGGTCCCCAGAGACATTGAGTTTTCACACTGGACATGAATATAATTTTATCCATTCTAGAAATTATTTCCAGGATTTTGTTTTCCTAAAGCTGTGACTCTTGTCATTTTAAGGCAGTTTTACACAATTGTAGCCTAAATCTATGACTTTTACAATATCTTTGCCTCTCTCTGTGCTGAGTGCAGTTGCTCTGCTGGCATTTCCTATTTGTTCTTCAATCTACAAAGGTCAACCTATTGAGATGACTCTTAGAGATCTGAGGCTCACCCTTCTTTCTGTAATGAAACCTTTTCTATGTGTGATTGTTCATATTTTTATTAAAGGAAAATTTTTAAAGTTGGATATGATTTTTTTCTCATTTCATTCCTCTGTATTTGAAATGCTTTACTGTGAAGCCACACATTTCTCCTGCTCAGTTTATCTAATTTTTCTCTTTCAATCATTCTACTTGAACCCATTTATGTTCCACATAAAATTCAGCCTTCCTAAGTCTACCCTTAGGAATTAACTTCCCACATTAATTATTTCTAATCACTTTTTTCTTTTTTCTTTCGAGTCTGTCTCCTCAATGTTTTCATACTTCCTTCCTCAGATTTCCCATTATATCCCTTTCTTCCTGTCTCTGGTCATTCATACAATATCGTCTAAATTCTACCCTCCCCCCCAAAAAAAATTTAGTGTAGTCCTGATTAGCTTAAAATCTGAAAATTAAAATAACTTCTCCCATTTTCTTGCATAGTATCAGAGTTTTTTTTTAAGTAAAAATCCTTGTCTAAAAATGCATGTTATTATATCTAAACAGAGTCAGTTTAACACCATGTGTATGAATGCATAATGACATCTTTCATTTCTCTTAAAGTGTTAATTCTGTTTCTTTAAAATTCTTGTGGCTATACTCCAGGGCAACTCAAAGACCAAGTCCTATTATATATAAAATAATAAATTGTGTTCCTATTTTTTTTTTTTGAGTCAGAGTCTCTCACTCTGTCGCCCAGGCTGGAGTGCAGTGGTACACTCATGGCCACTGCAGCCTCAACCTGCTGGGCTTAGGTAACCTTTCTGCCTCATTCTTTCAAGTAGCTGGAACTACAGGCATGTGCCAGCCCACCCAGCTAATTTTTTGATTTATTGTAGAGATGAGGTCTTGCCAAGTTGTCCAGGCTGGTCTCGAACCCTTGGGCTTAGGCAATCCTCTCAGCTCGGTCTCCCAAAGTAATTCTGTTCCTATTAGTCCAAAAAGTTTTTGTTTGAGAAATATGAAAATATCAAGTGCAGCAGATTTTACTGAAAGAGAGGGAACATAGAGATAATTATACTTTGTCCATGCTAAGAGATGCTTTTCATTAAACAGAAAGTAAAAGAAGAATATGAAAATAAATTCGATACTAGGGAGTATATAAATGTCCTCAAGAAATGAACAAATAAATGAAAGCATTTAGAAGAGGGAAGAACCCACAAAGCACAGGTATCAGGGAAGATTTTATACAGTGGTAAAATTTGAGCTGTACCAAGATGATGATACGGTTATGACAGTCTTAAAAGAAACATGAAATGTACAAAAATGACAAAGACACCAAGTCTGAAAATGTGAAGTATGTTCAGAGGACAGACACTAGAACCTTATTTAATTGGCACATATGGTGTAGTATGGGAGATAAGTTTGAAAGAAAAGGAAAAAAAAAAACCATAGGAGAAACCACCTTGAATGTGAGACCAAATTTCTTCTTTTAATTGTTAAATAATATCTATGGAGTTTCAAATTGTTTGAAAACTTGAGCGAAGGTTTAAACTTTGTCTTTCCTCTTTCTGACTCTTAAACACAGGGATGGTTTAACAAGGACTAAGAAAGGGAGTGTCAGTAATTTTTAACTGGGACTCAAACCAAGAGGGAAAATGGAGGCCAATGTTTTTGACACATTCAGGTCTCTCTGAGAGCTGAGCAATCATAGAAACTGGCATATATATGAATGGTGTGCCTTAACCTCAAGACTCATGACTTTTATCCTCTGAGTCAGGGAAGCAGAACATATACAAAAGTGGATTTCTAGGAATAGAAAAAGTCTCTCTTTGAACCTGAGTTAAGGATCTCTTGTGCACTTCCATATTTAGAACAGAAGTTAGCAAAAAAAGGATCTGAAATTACACGTGTATATGTTTGTGTAGCATTATTATGCATTAAAGCGTGTTTGTGATTTATCATTTGGGATTGCTGTACCACTGTGACTTTGTCATGACAGATTGCTAAAATTTTAGATTTGTTTATTGAATATTAATTTGCAAAATTGTATATCAAACAGCATCACAGATGAGACAGTAGAATCTGAGTTCTGGGGCACAGCATTTCTGTTACCAATGAAACATGAAGGAAGATGGAGCATAATTTTATATGACATCTTGTTGCACTCTTGCATTTTACTTTCAGTTGTTCAATTCCCTTTTACTATTACACATTGCAAGACAAAAGTTGGGGTTGCAGAGAAACAGAGATATAACTTTTCCCTATAAGTAATTGATAATCAATTTGTAAAGATAAGTTGTATACACAAAAGACAGAATCATTCAGAAATGCCAAAACAATTGAGTACTGTTGACAAGAGGAAGAGATTGCTATGATTGAAGTCATAATGAAAAGCTTAGCAGAAAGTGTAAAATAAGAGTTGGAACTAGAAGAAGTAGGAAACGTTTAGGCCATCTCAAAGTAGTATGAATGACAGATGCATGGGTGTATAGTTGGGTATCTGTGGTAAGACAAATGAGACATAACTTAACTAGTTGAGTAAGAAAGATTGTTTTTCATCATGCAGAGAGAGAGAGCTCACAATAATGGCCTCCAAATGGATGGTTAGCTAATACAGTCTTGTTTAGTGATACTTCATGTATGTTGTAGTTTAGCTACGTGTGTGTCTTGTCCCCATCGTAAGAATATAAATTCCTTTGGGAGGCTAAGGTGAGTGGATTGCCTGAGCCCGTGGGTTCAAAACCCACCTGGGCAGTGAGACCTCATCTCTACAATAAATAAAAAAATCAGCCAGGCGTGGTAGCGCATGCCTGTAAATCTGGCTACTTGGAAGGCTGAAGCGGAAGGATCGCTGGAGCCCAGCGGGTCGAGGCTGCAGTGGCTGGGAGCGGCCACTGCACTCCAGTCTGGGCGACAGAGTGAGACTCCAACTCGAAAAAAAAAAAAGAATATAAATTATTATAAACTTCTACCTTTCTGTGTTTATTTTTATATTACCTTTAATGCCAATGATAGTTTTATATTTATTAGCGACATGAGCAATATTTGTAAATTCAGAAAGAAAGGGGCAAGGGAAAGAAGAATGTGTGAGATACGTCATATTTTAGAGGGTCTGAAATAGCAAAATGAAAAATGTTGACTCCTCTATTCCCTCTCAAAGGTGAAGAATTAGCCGGGCTCGGTGGCTCAGCCTGTCATCCCGCGCCTTTGGGAGGCTGAGGTGAGTGGATTGCCTGAGCCCGCGGGTTCGAGACCCGCCTGGGCAGCGAGACCTCATCTCTATAATGAATCAAAAAATCAGCCAGGCGTGGTAGCGCATGCCTGTAATTCCGGCTACTTGGAAGGCTGAGGCGGAAGGATCGCCTGAGACCACCAGGTAAATGCTGGGGTGACTGTGAGTGTGCCACTGCACTCCAGCCTGGGCGACGGAGTGAGACTCAAACTCAAAAAAAAAAAAAAAAAGGTGAAGAATTTGGGTTTTGGTAATACAGACAGACAGAAGTAATAAGTAGACATTTATTCAAGTTTTTAATAATTATTAATTAGATCTAATTAGATAAAAGCCAGTTAGTGGATAAAAGTCACTTACAATTCTCCCCATGTATATATTCAATAACATATGTGATTGAGTCAATAATTACATGGATAAACCCCTTACACATTTTCCACACATGATTGGAAGTTCACTAGAAAAACTTCATCCACAAAAAGACAGAGAATCTTAAAAAATTTCCAGTGGGTTGGCATGAATATTTTTTAGGACCAAGAGTGAAAGCAAGTAAGTTTTCACTCAACAGTCCTGCAAGCCAAAATGAAAGTAGTTGCCCTATTCCTCACTTTTCAATGTTTCATGTCATAGGAAGGTTATGCTGGATAAAGCTGCAAATAGCAAAGACTTTGCAAGAATTCCTATAGACGGTCTGGAACTTTATTCTAAGGTTACAAACAGTTAAGTTCTACTTGCATAGTTTAAATTTTATTAAAGAGTTGTACTTAAAGAGGACTCTCAAGCACCATTTCTTTGTGAGTAGGGCAATTTATTCATTTTTATTAAGATTAAAAGTTTACTAAAACCAATCACCATAGCAAGCCTTAATCTTTATTGGAGAAAGATTGTACTAGATCTTTCAAAGCGAGCATTCCAGAAAGATCTAATGACATTTAGCTCTGCTCACCTCTCTCTTCCTTCTCAGGGGTGGAAAGGAAGAAGAAGAGAGACAATTCACATATTTTAGATACACTACATACAGGGATATGACATTTTTGAAGAGGAAAGATATTTGGCTAATCAGTGTTAAGATGTCTAAAATACCAACCTTCCAAGCTAAACACATAAATCCTTTCTGGCATTTTTATTCTCTCCATAACAATTGAAATAAAATTCAAATCACAAAGGGAAGAAAAGCCTGTTGTTTCAATCACAAAATTGGTCTTCGCCAGAATGTTCTTGCACACCCATTACCTGTACACTGAGAATGTGACAGCTTTTTATTAAGTTTAATTCACTGTGCTTCAAACCATTCAGTTGAAGTCTAGTAGTTTATATTAAAGCCCAAAGACAATTCAATCCATATTCTTTTAGAATTATTCTTCCACAGTGATATAAAATAGGAAAAGGCAGTTTTTCAACTTACAAAATATGGTTCCTAAACTTATTTTGAGCACTAGCTTCAAATTAGAACAAATTGTCTCATAAAAACAAACACACAAAAAAAACATGTTTTGAACTGGGACTAACTTCATAGGTTAGTACTGTTTAGCTGAATTACTAGCCAAAAAGTTAAAATAGGAAGACAAGAGGACAAGTGGTAAAAGCATAAATAATATTTAAAATCTTGTGAAAAATTTTCATGAAATGTGCCTTAATTCTTCCCTTACTCAGCCTTTGTGTATTCCAAATGACCTGAGAAAACAAGCTATGATACCTTTATTTAGGGTAGGTAGAATAGTCTATTCTATCATCCTGCTCCATATTTCTTCCTTACATTTGGGTCCAGGCTAAAAGGGCTATAAATATCAAGGCAAGAAATATAAGTGCCTTGATATCAAGCCTACTATGTCTCCCCTCCTTCCAACAAAAAGTGGTTTAGCATGGCTTGCATTGTTTCCAGTCATATTTAATTGGGAATAGCAAATCCCGTGGCCCAGCCCAAAATTTGTGAGATTGGAAAGTAACTCTTAGCATGGAGGCATTACAAGTTCT
The DNA here is from genome assembly GCA_027257055.1 of Cephalopachus bancanus. NCBI lineage: Eukaryota > Metazoa > Chordata > Mammalia > Primates > Tarsiidae > Cephalopachus > Cephalopachus bancanus. Next base: position 7,308,421 of record JAPVLO010000027.1, read on the forward strand.
ATGGGAATGACTAGTGACATATATTTCTTTCCTAGAAAATAATTAAAAAGAATTATACAATTATATACTATTATTTTTGGATGGTGAAACAAACAAATAATAGGTCACATAACCAAACAGAAATACCACGTGGGACACTTTTTCATTTTGCATTTTTCATACAGTTACTATCTCTACTAAATGTAAAGTATTTGATGTGCAACGTTAAAAGTCACATATCATAAAGAATGTCTTTTTTTGGGGGTGTAAATATTCTTATTGAGGGTCACAGTCATTTGCCAAGATGAACAGGAATACTTTTGAGTGGAGAGAAAGAGAGCTAAAAAGTAAACTGAGTGCCAACCAAACAGAGATTGTTTGACATTTTAAATGTGCAGTTGGAATTAAAAGAGGATTCAGGGAATTTCCATTCTCAAGTTTTGATCACTTCATAGATCTGCCTCTTCTAGCAAGAAACATTTTAAATAAAAAATGAGCTTCTAACTATTAATGTAAATAAAAATAATCCTTATATAATATTAGCATTAGTAGAATTCGCATGTTAATTTCAGGTCACAATTTATGGGAAAAACTTGCAGATATGGTAGTTTTGGTTTCCTGTTGAGAATGACAAGCTGGGTATACAATGCAAAAAAAAGTATTATTCAAATCAATGTAGAGCTGATACCTTCATTTCTTTTAAAATTTGAGTATGAGTTTGCTATGGCTTGATATCCCCACTACAACTCAAGTTGTAAATTAATTCCCACTGTAATGTTATTAAGAGGTGATTAGCTCACAAGGGCTCTGCCCTTGTAAATGAATTAATGCCTTTATCACTGGAGTGGGCAAGTTATGGGAGGTTGGTCCTCTTTCCCTCTCTTGCTCTCCCATCACTCTCTTGCCCTCTGCCATCTTATAAAACAGCAAGAAAGCCTTTACCAGGCCAGATGCTGAGCAAATGCCAACACGATGCTCTTGGACCTTCCAACTTCCAGGACCATAAGTAAGATAAACTTCTATTTTTTTTTAACAAGTTACCTAGTCTGTAGTATTCTGTTATCACAGCAGAAAATGAACTAAGACATAATTGTTTATTTGCAACTATGGGATAGAAAACTTTCTAGGGAACTCTGGTTATAACTTTTCAAACTGAGGTTGCATTATACAGTTTTACCTTTAGTAATTTAAAACAATTATAAGAAGCAAAGACAATTTTGGCAGAATCTTGAAAATGATACATTATACAATATGTTAGAAAAATATGCTTCTTATAACATTAATGTATGAAACATAAAACCATCTCTATAAATAAGTACTAATTAAGAATTCCAGGGACTGTTAATGAAAACACACTTCATTTATTAAGACTATATAATCTAATTTTTTTAATTATAGAGATGTTGGGTACAATTTTCTAGCATATGATAACTCGTTGTAACCATGATCAAAAACACTTTTTAGTCTATAAACAAATTCATCTACAGTGTCTTCTTTGTTGCAATTATCCCTGAAAACAGATTAATTAAAAATTCTCCTAAGAATAAGTAAAAGGAAACTGAATGGACTGACAATATCAGAACTGCATGAACTGAAATGTTCATAATTAATCCAATAATACTACCCAAATCTGCTGACCCAGAAGCTTATGGAGTCAATTTTCTGCAAGAAATTTATCTGTATCTATATAACTCTGCCTTTTGTCCCTTCCTCTCCCCATGTCTGCTGGAAAACACCTCAAGATTCAGATTTTATTTAGTTTTGTTATTAGTTTGGCCCTTGATCAAGAGAAGAGAAATATTTTAACCTTGTAGCAGAAAATTGTCCACCAGATGTTTTAACTAGGTTCTTGCCCAGACTGACTCCATGTCAGAGTACCTGGGTCATTGTGTTTTGATCTTTATTGAATACTTCTCTGAATTATTTGCAAGTGATAATCATGACCTAGAAGTAATTATGCCACTCTTTGTTACCTATTTCCTTAGCCTTTTTAAAAATTTGAAATCTGAGTTGAGTCTTTACTACATAATGCTAATTCTTTTATTTTCTTTGACTGTTCAATTCTAAACCAGTAATTATTGCCAGTGTTATTAAACTCTGAACACACATATGCCCACTGAGTTCCACCTGGTGTCTTCTCTCATATTTCTCCCATACCATACTTTGTCCTCCTCTTTGCTACTAATTTTATAACATTACATGCTCTGCAAGTCTCAGTAGGCCCCTCTTGTACTTGAATCTGTAATTTGATACCTCTAATTTTGGTCAAATAACTGTGGTAACAGCTGGCATGATCACAAAATATGGCCTGAAACTAAAAATATCCTTATGACAGTCTCTGAATAAATTATTTGACCAATTTTTAATTTTTATTTAATTTTAAAGATGTGGGGTACAATTCAGAATTAGGTATACAAGTGGTCATTGTACAGGTAAAGTTTGGACCTCCCTTTGGTCCCCACTTCACCTGATCAATTTGGTTTGAAAGTAATTACCAAAAATAACCCATCATATTATTTAGAACATGAAGATCTTGATATTCAAAAGAGACTTAACTTTTCTTTCAGAAGCAATAAACTTAACATTAACTACTTGAGTAGAATTTCTAAAAAACAAGAGACATATTGAATTATTACACAGAGATTGTGTTAGTGTACCTTAAAAAAATTCAGATGAAGAAGTAAAAAGGTATAAACTAGGCAATATTATAATTTGTAATCATTCTCATGTAGTATGTTAACAAATAACCTCAATCTTCATTATATGTGTATTAAAATTATATCCTTTTAGTATGGCTGCAACTATGGTATATAAGAATGCTACATTTTTAATGGACTAGAGATCAGCAAGGGTCACGGGAGGAAAAGAAAATCTACCGCCATAGAATAACAGTGTGCATATGTCTTGGGGCCAGAAAGAAGATATTTTAAGAGATGAGATAATTAATGAAAACATCAGACTATTTGAAGCTGAATATAAAGGAATGAATTTAAGAATATTCCTAGTGAAGAATATATTTATTTATGATAATGTGATAAACTGGATAATTTAATGAAACTCCAATACCAATCAAAGGGCAATTCTGAATAAATAACATTTATTAAGATGCAGATTTAAGCTCTTATGAAATGAAAGGAAATATTCTGGGATGGAAAAAATGAAAGCAGAGTTGCAAAATAAATTGTCAAAGAGGTTCCAGTGAAACTATTCCAAGTTGTGAAAACCAAGGAGTTAGAGTTTAATGGCCGTGGGGAACAAGAGATAAGTACTTGGTCTTAAGTGAGGTAAAGAGTTGACATTTACACTTCCCAAGAAAAGCTAGGATTTTGAGTGCTACAACCCCAGTGAACAGGTAAATTTGTGAAACTGCCCACAAGTCCAGCAAACAAAGACAAGAGGGAAACTTGAGTATTTCAGTCTGCTCTCTGGGTGGAAATTATAATGTCTATCTTGAGAAATTGTGGACTTAGATGTCCTATTAAAAAGTTTTAGGGTTCCAATGTGTATTACTTGTAAGTTATAGACAACCTGGGGCTGGAAATTAACACTAAAAAGTGGTCCCAGCCTGACAATCCCTCTGAATTAATTGGTAGGAGCAAATAAAAAAAACTTTTCATAAGGGAAAACCTTTCAACTCAGGCCTCACACTTAGTTAAAATTGATTTCATAGAAGAAATAGCAAGATTATAACTAAAAATCCTCACATAATGCAATTATATAAAGATTACAAATAATATGTTAAATAGCACAAAGTATTAAAGTATGTGGAAAAACAATCCATGGATAAATAAACCAAAATTATTTCAAAAAAGAACAAATAAACACATAGAAATGAAAATTCTAGTTAATAAAATTAAAACCTAAATGGCTAGTTATATAACAGATTTAAAATATTGAAAAAAATTAATGAACTGGAAAAATAAATCAGATGACACTATTTGGAATGTGTATAGTAAGAAACTTGTAGTATACAGCAGAAAAATATAGAATCTCTGAAGGAGCAGAAATAGAGTAGAATAGAAATTCATCAAAACTGTGAGATGTCTATTGCCAATACAATTCATACCTACATGCTCAAATAGCTACATTTCTGGAGTACATTTTTCAGTATAAGGTATTAAAACCAAAATAATCGAACACTGATGCTAGCTCTGGAAGTGTGTTTAATCTCAGGAAATACCTGCTTAATATAACTACTAATTATCATTCCAATTTTAATACACAGAGCTGAGATTCTAGGCAGAAACAAGAGCTAACTACAGAGAATATATAAAAAGAAAAAGACCATATTTTAGGACATGGGGTCATTATTCAACCTATGAGGTAATTTGCAAGGTTTCTGTCTTGACATCTTGGAGGATGTGTTCAGGAATATACAATTTAGCAAATGGCCATATTAGTGCATCTTGGTATAATACTGTTTAATTTTGTTCACCAGTAAATAGAGCAAAGATGTGTGTTCTTATTTATCATAATGGCAGTAATGATGAAGAAGCAGATTTCACATTGGTAATATAATGTCTTTATCTTAAAGGAAGAAAACAAGCCTAAGAAAATGAAAACATTATTGTTTACCTCGGTAGAAGTTACAAATTCCCCTGAGGTGAAGCCTCATAGCCTTATGGGATAAAAAAATAGAAAACTCCAGAACAACCACTAAAAATAATGAAAATTAATGAATATCATTGATATACTGAAAGATGGATTAAAATGGAATTATATAAAATGTCCAATTAAAACTAGAGAAGGCAGAAGAAAGGACACACAAAAAAAGAGAAAACCACAAAGAAAACGTGCCATGAGTAAAAAAACAGTTACAAACATGGTTGACATTACCAAAAAAGGGATATAAGTTATTTGTTATGAATCTGTGCTAAAAATGTTTTTTGGTGGCTATTCACTGGGACATACTCTGGTATACCATCCTCTTTTTTTTTTTTTTAACTTATTTCATTAGAGTAGAGTAAGTATTTCCAAAAAAATACTGGCAAAAAACTCAGACTTTTTCTTAGGGCACTCGTGACTTCCATGATTAAATTTAAAATGGAGTCTATTTTCTGAGGTAGGTTTTATCAAAAGGAAACGTCCTGACTTCCCTCCCCACCAACCTAAGATGTAGCCAGCGTTATACCATGTTCTTCAGTACTGTGCACCAGCACATCATCCATTATCTTGATATAGCCACTCTATTTCAGGAACTCGAAATGGATCAGTGATAAAGGACGTTGTGAATTATGTTAGTATGTTATAAGTTCAAAAATAAGTGTAGGGATATTAGATATCTTGCTTAGTAAGTCTCCTCCTAATAGATATAATAGGATAAAAATGACTAATATGGAGTGTTGAAAGCTTTTCTCCTCTCCCTGCCCACCCAGACTGAATTCTCATTTCTTGGTGTCTCCTCCCTTCCCACAAGTTATGCTTTTTGGGTTTGTGTGCTACAGAATAGGGAAAAAGGAAAGCATTTGAGGACACATGGTACGGAATCTAAGGAGAGAACCGAAACATATAAAGAGGAATTTCAGGATGATTGCTCTAGTTTATGTAATATCTTCTGAGTGTTTGAAAACCATGATTAAGGCATTCACTGAATTTCATCAAGTCTAAGTGACCATTGATTAAAAGGCATAACATTATATTTTACTAAGAAACATAAATGCTGCCCTTTATGACACACTATTAAGAGATTTTGAGATGAATACATGTGGAGAAACGTTTGTCTGAAAGTACATAAAATTCAGTAATTTCACTTGAAGTTGCTTTTTGATTGTCCTATTGTGTTTCTTTCACAAGGACATAATTTTTAAAGTGGACCACATGAGCATGGCTTAATTTTCCATACCCTATAACCCTTGAGAAATTCATTCCCCTCAGAAGATGCAGAATTGCAGTGGGGAGAGGAAGGATGAACCAAAGACACCCAGGAGACACTCCCAGAAGATAAAAGAAGATACAAAAGCAAGCAGAACCAGGACTCTGGAAAAGCATGATGAATGGAGTATTTTGTGCCTGAGGATATAGTGCTAACGACAAGAAAGAACACTTTGATAGTTTGGTGAGACACCATGTCCGTGGAGTGTGAATATGAAACAGAGAGGATGAGAAGAACACTAGGGGTTATGACTTAGAATCCTTGAATATCATTCACAAAAAAGATAATAAATCAAGGAATTCCTTTAAATTTGTATCTGTGTGCTTTGGACTGTGCTTTTATTTCATTTTTTTGGTTCTATTTTCTTTGTTTTCATTTAACATTTTTTTTTATTTTTAAAGATGTGGGGTGCAATTCAGGGTTAGGTATACAAATGTCCATTATGTGCTTTTAAAAATACGATCTAGCTGGGTACGGTGGCTCACGCCTATAATCCCAACACTATGGGAGGCCAAGGTAAGAGAATTGCCTGAGCCCACGGGTTTGAGACTAGTCTGGGCAATTTGGTGAGAACCCCATCTCTACAATAAATCAAAAAATTATACGGACATGATGGCACGTACCTGTAGTTTCAGCTACTTGGAAGGCTGAGGGCAGGATGCCCTGAGCTCAGCAGGTCGAGGCTGCGGTGACTGGGAGCGTGCCACTACTCTCCAGCCTAGGTGACTGAATGAGACTCTAACCCCAAATAAAATAAAATAAAATAAAAATAAGATCTATCTGAATTTGTATTTTGAGATTTTATTATGACAAAACATGGCCTATTGCCTGCACACGCAGACACACACATACACACAGAGGATCAGGTCAATTAAAACAGAAAAATCTAGAAATCGAAGAGAATTTTATAGTAATTTAACTTGTTTAATCACAGCTTATAAAATACAGATTTCACAGCACTAAAAAAAATCAAATGCCTCTATCTTATCAACTTCCCTTTTATACTTACTGCTATTTTGAATATATGGTGGCATTTGCAATACACCTCTGCCGATTTCGGATTCAGCCATGCTGTCACATCTTGGAGCAAGAATATCACTGCAAAAGATTGTAACACATAAAGTGGAAATGAGATGTGACATACAGGTCGTTGTTGGGTAACACTGAATGAGTGTTTCTGCAAAATGAGAAGAAAAAAATGGGAAAATGTATTTCATTCGAGCTATAAGGTATCTGTACATTCCATTGTGGATTTGGTTGCACTTTCAAATGATACAAAATTTTAAAAATAACAAAAAAGAATTAATCAATTGTATTGTGTACTTGCACACATTGTGAATGCAAATAAAGTAAAAGGTTTAATTCCCGATTTGATCCTGCATAAAACAGTCAAAGAAAATGTGACTCACATACAACAAAACTTTATTGAATGGTCACAGAATACACCCATAATTCTGGCCACCCATCTTGCAAATTTGCAAAAACTGTTCCAGATAAAAAATATAAAAAGAGAAACCCACTTGGATGAAATAGCATCAAAATTAACCTAGTAGGCCACAATTAAATTTTTAAAAAATAATTTACAAACATTAGAATTGTGGGGTCTATATGAGAATTTGCTACATGAGTACATTTCGTGAAGGTGAGGTTTTGGATTCTAATAAGACCACTCATTCCCTTGTAGTGGACATGGTACCCAGTGGGTGGTCTTGTATCCTTTACCCCCACTCCCTTCCTTTCTCCTTTAGCAGTGCCCGTTGTCTGTTATTCCTGTTCTTGTGCCCATGTGCCCAATGTTCAGTGCCCATTTATGAGTGAGAACATGCAGTATTCAGGTTTTTGCTTCTGTGATAATTCACTTAGAATGATGGTTTACCCCCCCCCCCCGGTTCCATGTTGCTGCAAAGGACATGATTTTGTTCTTCTTTATAGCTGTGTAGTAGTCCATCGTGCATATGTACCACATTTTTTTTATCCAGGCCACCATTGGTGGGCATCTGGGTTGGTTCCGTGTTTTTGCTATTGTGATTAGTGCTGCAATACACATACACATGTAGGTGTCTTTTGGGTAGAGCAATCTGTGTTCCTCTCAGTATATTCCCAGTGGGATTGCTGGGTTGAATGGTAGTTCAGTTCTTTAAGAAATATCCAAACTGCTTTCCGCAAAGGTTGAACTAACTCTCATTTCCACCAACAGTGTATGAGTTCCCTGTTCTCCACAACCTCACCAACACCTGCTGTTTTTCGACTTTTTTTTTTTTTTTTGAGTTGGAGTCTCACTCTGTTGCCCAGGCTGGATGCAGTGGCATGCTCAAGGCTACCCCAGCGTCGACCTGCTGGGCTCCTCTGATCCTTCTGCCTCAGCTTTCCAAGTAGCTGGAACTACAGGTGCACGCTACCACGCCCAGCTAACTTTTGATTTATTGTGAAGACAAGGTTTTTTGAGTTTTTACTGATAGACATCCTGACTGGCGTGAGATGGTATCTCACTGTTGTTTGATTTGCATTTCTCTGACGGTTAGTGCTGTTGAGCATTTTTTCATATATGTATTGTCTGCTTGTATGTTTTCCTTTGAGAAGTATTTGTCCAAGTCCTTTCCCATTTTAAAATTTTGTTGTTGTTGTTCTTTGTTTTTTGTTTTTATGTCAATTAGTTTGAGTTCTTTATAGATCATGGATATTAGGCCTCTGTCGGATGCACAGCTTACAATTATTTTTTTCCCATTCTGTGGGTTAGAAAAGTGTTTAAGAGATCGTAATCATAGTGACAGGAATCAGTCAGTGAACTAAGAAATCTTGATTGCCAGCGTGAGGTTTTACAGCCTCATTTGGGTTTTCAAAACCAGATAAAGAGAGGTAAAAAATTGGTTAAGTTCTTGGGCTCACAGACTCCACAGTCAGGAATACAAACTTCTATCAGAGGAAATAATGCCTGGAAATCTCAAATATTCGACTGTGATAGAACTGAGTATCCAAACAAAAATATGAATTAAAAAAAAATACAAAATCATGAAGTTGGAAACTGGATGGATTCAATTTCAAATGTCTGGCCCTACCTTGGCTGTGGACATTGGAGCAGTTACAAAAATATTTTAAGACTCAGTGTCTTATTTTGGTATAAGGATAATACTGACTTCATAAAATGGGATAAGAAAAAGTATACCCCCTGCTTCTCCTCTGGAATAGATTATACAGAATCGATATGATTTCTTTTATAAACATTTGGTAGAATTCACCAGTGTACTCATGTGAAACTGGTGTTGTGTTGGGAGTTTATTAATTATTGATCTATTTTAATAGGTATGAGCCTATTCAGTTACTCTCCTATTTCTTGTGTAAGTTTTGGCAGGTTGTGTCTTTCAAGGAATGGGTTCATTTTCTCTAAGTCATCAAATTTGTGGGCACAGATTTGTTCACAGTACTCCTCTACAATCCTTTTGCTGTCTGTGGTATCTGTGGTAATAATGGCCCCTCTTTTATTTCTGATACTGATATTTTTGTCTTTTCTTAGCCTGGCTAAAAGCCTATCAATCTTATTGATCTTTTCAAAGAACTAGCTTTTGGTCTTCCTATTTTTCTCTTTCAACTTCTTGTTTTCAATTTCTTTAATTTTTCTGCTAAATACTGTCAGGAGTGGATATGATATGGGGAGCAGACTAGCACTGTCACTCTAGCAGGCCTTGAGTAAAGGCCCCAGACGAAGGCCAGGTCTCCCTTAATGGTCCCAAGCGAAGGCAAGGTTTTGCTTGATAGCTCTTCATCTTAGCCAAAGGCAGGGGATGCAGCCTACTGCATGAAATGGTGCCTCAGACGCCCCTACATCCGGGTGCACATAGTACAGATAAAGCCTTAGCTACAAGTTAACTGCGGAACAGCTCGCTTTTTGGGTAGCAACATAATTCCATTATGGTTCTCTCACAGATCTTGAATCCCTTCCAACTTCCCTTGTGTTTGATTATAAAATAAACGTGCTGAGCTAGTTCGGGGCCACTTCTCCTCCATCAGAGGAAAGTGTCCCACCTGGCCCCGCTTTTCTTTATGCCTTTGTGTCTGTGTCTTTCTTAATCTCTCGCCGCTCTCTCTTAGGACCTTCAAGGCAGTCGCGCAGGCCGTGGCAAAATACTATTATTTTTTCTTAACTTTTGCTAACTTTGTTAGTTTTCTCTTCTTTTTCTAGTTTCCTAAGATAGAGGCTTAGGTCATTAATTTTCCTTCTTTTCTAATATATGCACTTAATGCAAGAAGTTTTTTTTGATGCCTGATGCTCTCTGTATCCTATAAATTTGGGTACGTTTTATTTGCAATTACATTTAGTTCAAAATATTAAAAAAAAACTCTCCCCCTGACATTTCTTCTTTGACCCATGTGTTATTTAGAAGTATGTTATTTAACCTTATTTTTGGATTTCTCACTGATTTTTTTCTGTTATTAATGAATAGTTTCATTCCACTGTGGTCTGATTTAATTTTCTCACTTTCTTAGCATGTAACTTACAATCCTCTTTTTTAAAATCATGGTTACCCTATGGTTTGCAATGTTTATTTACAACTAATCCAAGTCTGTTTTCAAATAATAATATGCCATTTCATGAGAAGTATTTTAAAATGACAAAATAATTTTAATTTCTCCCTCTTTTCCTCATGTTTATTAGTCATTTATTTCACTTACAAATAGGCTTAAGTGTGTACATATGTGTATATCTCTATATAGACAGATGTACATATACATATACATAAGCATATATATATATACACATTATTATTTTCAATCAGCTGTTATCTGTAGACAACCCACAGATTGGGAAAGAACATTTGCTAACTATGTATCTGACGAAGGCCTAACATCAGGAACTACAAATGATTCAAATGAGCTGAAAGGAAAAAAACTAATTAAGCAACGCTAATAAAAAATGGGCAAGATTTGAGTTGGAGTCTCACTCTGTTGCCCAGACTGGAGCGCAGTGGCCGCTCCTGGCCACCGCAGCCTCAACCTGCTGGGCTCCGGCGATCCCACCGCCTCAGCCTTCCAAGTAGCCGGAATTACAGGCGCACCCTACCACGCCCGGCTAATTTTTTGATTTTATTGTAGAGATGAGGTCTCGCCTGCCCAGGCGGGTCTCGAACCCGAGGGCTCGGGCAATCCACCCACCTCAGCCTCCCAAAGGCACGGGATTGCAGGCTGAGCCACCGAGCCCGACTTACAGATACTTTTTGAAATAAGATATATAGGCAGACAACAGATACATGAAAAAATGCTCAGCCTTATCAGAGAAATTCAAATCAAAACCACAATGAGATACCACTTAACTCCATTAAGATGACCATCATTAATAACTCAAAAAACAAAAAAATTTTGGCATGTGTGCAGAGAAAAGGCGATGACTTCTACACTGTTGGTGGGAGTGCAAGCTAATACAACTTCTATGGAAAACAGTGTGACGGTTCCTAAAAGAACTAAAAATTGACCTTCTTATGATCCAGCAATCCCTCTCTTGGGAATATACCTGGAGGACCATAAATGGTTCTACAAAAGAGACACTTGCACATGCATGTTTATAACTGCACTATTTATAATTGCAAAAACATGGAACCAACCCTACTGTCCATCGAAAGTGGACTGGATAAGAAAAATGTGGTACATATATGCAATGGAGCTTTACACAGCCATAAAGAAGAACAAAATCATGAACTTTGCTGCAAATTGGATGACTCATGTGTATGTGGGGGCTGGCAAGTCCAAAATTTTTATGGCAAGTTGGTTGTCTAGAGATTCAGGTAAGTTATAATGTTTCGGTCTTAAGTCCAAAATCTGTAGGGTAGGAGTGATGGTTCACTTTATGTGTTAATTTGACTGGGTTAAGAGATGCCTAGATAGCTGGCAAAACATTATTTCTGGGGGTGTCTGTGAAGGTGTTTCCAGAAAAATTAGCATTTGAATCAGTAGAATGAATGAAGATTTCCCTTCACCAAAATAGGCTGGCATCATCCAAACTATGGAGGGCCAAATAGAATAAAAAGGCAGAGAAAGGGTGAATTTGCTTTCTCTGTTTGAACTGGGACATCTATCTTCTGCCCTTAAACATTGGTACTTCTGGTTCTTAAGCCTTCAGACTTAGACTGGGACTTACTTTAGCTCCACTCGTTCTCAGGCATTTGGACTCAGACTGAATTACACTGTTGGCATTTCTTGTTCTCCAGTCTGCAGACAGAAGACTACAGGACTTCTCAGCCTCCATGATCACATAAGCCAATTCTTTTTTTTTTTTTTGAGTTGGAGTCTCACTTGGTTGCCCAGACTGGAGTGCGGTTGCTGCTCCCGGCCACCGCAGCCTCGACCTGCTGGGCTCCGGTGATCCTTCCGCCTCAGCCTTCCAAGTAGCCAGAATTACAGGCATGCGCTACCACGCCCGGCTGATTTTTTTATTTATTGTCGAGATGAGGTCTCTCTACCCAGGCGGGTCTCGAACCTGTGGGCTCAGGCAATCCACTCACCTCAGCCTCCCAAAGGCGCAGATTACTGGCTGAGCCACCGAGCCCGGCTAAGCCAATTCTTATAATACAACTTCTCATATATAACTTCTATTGATTCTGTTTCTCTGGGAAACATTGACTAATACAGTAGGCCATCAGTCTGGAAACTCGGGATTTCTATGTTACAATCTGAAGGCACAGGATTTCTATGTTACAATTCTTTGTTTTCTGGGAAATCAGTTTTTATTCTGAAAGACTTTCAACTGATTGGATAAGACCCACCCACATTATGGAGGGTAATCTGCTTTACTGTATTGTGATTGTAAATGTTGATTATATTTACAAAATGCCTTTACAGCAACATCTAGACTGGCATTTGACCAAACAACTGGTCACTATATCCCAGCCTAACTGACACATCAAATTAAACATTACCCTCTTTTTCTGAAAATCCAATTAAGATGAGTTGAAACAACTCAATCTATTCTCAACAGAAATTGATTACTCTTTCATATTTCAAATTTCATTTAATTTCTGCTAGGTTTTAGATGACTCTTCTAATTCATTAATCCCCTCTTTGGCAGATTGTTTTCTACCAACTAACATATTTTTTAAAGACTTTGCTTTTCATTTTAAGTATATAATAATAAGCTTGAAAATTTTTCTATTCTTACATCCTTTATATTTTGGTCATAATATCTGTTTATTTCTCAATAATAAAAATATCATTTTATTTAAAAATCATTATTTCTTTTAAGAAGCTGCTTTATTTATCACTTTGAGCATTAAAATACTATTTAATTTTAAAGGTCTTTTGAACTTTTGTAAATAAAATATTTCATCTGAAATTAAATCAATCACTATATAATTGATTCTATAGTGTTTTACCTTAGTATTTTTTCCATGTATTTGAAATTGTGGCTTAAAGACTTATTTTAAGTATATAAATTTACATTTTGTATTTTGTTTTGCTTTTTGTTTCTCTCATTATCCCTTTTTTTATTTAGCCATTTGTATATTTTCTCCACCTGATTGTTTGTAACCCTCAGTCAAGAACTAGGTTTGGGAATTCTGTTCTGTAATGATTCTGGGATATTTATGCATCAATTCATGAGTAGATGCTAGTTTGTCCCAGTTTCTTGTCATTAAAATTTGTCTTTGTCTTCTGGCTTACACAGGCACAGCGTTTCCTATGGAGTCATGGACGACAGCAGTTTCAGTTATCCCTGCCTTTCTTGAATACTCTTAAGGATCATCCTAACCCCTGGTTTTAAGTATATGCCTACATTTTATTGAGCCTTTCCATAGGGAACACTTAGACTTTTTGTTCCCAGGCAGGAGTCAAGTTCCTCGCTGCCAATTCCCATTTCTCTTGTAAATTTCAATTTTCTGGACTCTGCATTTACAAGAATCTTTATCTTGCTTTTGAGGCTAGACATATCCTATTGACTATCTCATTCACATTGTATCTATTATTGTTCTATCTTCAAAGCACAGGGAAGAATAGGTATGTCAAAGTACAATTTTGTTGTGTCATATTTATAAAGATGCTGTGTAATTACACGATATTATCTACCTCTAAAAACTTTGTCATCTGCTAAGTTGACCAGTCTAAACTTTCTTGCCACAAATTCACAGGTATTACGTTTACGGTGTTCTCACAAGGACTCAGAAAGAATCTGTCTTCTTTCAGAAATAATCTATTATTAATAAATGTCTTTGAGAAAGACTTCATTATTAATAAAAATGATAACTATAGCCATACTGCATGCAACAACCCTCTGATTCTCTTAGAATATTTTCTTTAGGAATAAAAAAGAAAAAGAAAGAAAGAAAGAAAAAAGAGGGAGAGAAAAAGAAAGAGAGAAAAAGCCCCAATTCCCCAGTGTAGCAATTTTGAAGAACCATCCAGCTTGTTAAAATGGGATCATAGCATTGCTATTCATTTTCCAGACTTGTAGCTTTTATTGTCATCACCCTCATTAAATAGCATATAATTGAGTGTTCCTTTGGTATTTGGCACTGTTCTAGGTGTTTTAGCATTTAGCTAAGGAATTAATGAACAGTGGAAGCAAATCAGTACATGAGGTTTTTTTCTCTCTCCAAGAAATAGCCAAAATATACCCGTGGCAGCTTTTTGGAATTCAGATAGCTTAATACAATATAAAATATTGTCAGTTCCATCACCACCTCTGTAGTAATTATTGCAGCCCTACAGCAGAGCACTATGCAATGTTGAAATGATCATTTATTGAATATTTAATTCAACAAATGCTTAGTGAGCACTTATTTTAGGACAAACACCCTACCACATGGAGAGACAAAATATTCCATATCAGTGTCTCTGATATGTGTCTCTGTGATCCTTCCTAATTTTATGCTCAGCTTATGTTAAGTGCTCAGTGGATGCTTTTTGAAATTAACCAGTAAATCAATAAATGAATAAAGCTGAATGTCTTTAAAGGAAAAAAGAGACACAATTAGTATGTGTAGCTGTAGCTGTATTCTTCTAATGTAATATATTACCTCTTACATCTTTAGTACAACGTCATCACATGTTTATAGGGATAAATTAATTTACTCATTAATTGTCCCATGTGACTCATGTTCCCAAACTTCCATTTCACTTGGGGAGTTCCAACCAAAGCAATATGAATAGAAATAAAATAGCGTCACCATCTACATAAGATTTGTAGATGGTGCCCTTTTCATTTTCCAACCAGATAGATTTGTAACAAGGTAAACCTGGAAACCATGTGTTGAAGAAGATGGAACCACCAAATGGAGTAAGTGGGATCTTCAAATCCCTGCTTGGAGGAAGACCATTCAAGCAGGAAGACTTGCATTAGCCTGTTAAGCAAGCTAGGAATATTTTTATTGTGTTAAACAGCTGAGATTTTAGACTTTGTTTGGTACAACTAGTAGTGATGCCTTAATTGTAGGTCATGTCTCAAAACCAAGTTCACATGATAGTGTAAGAATTGCATCATATGATTTCTTCAGTATAAAGTGTATATGTGATATTGTTGTATAGTCTGGTAACTAAAAGATAATATCTTTGTATATAATCTGTTCCTGTTTTCTTGTAACAAACACACACTAGAGATTGTATTCCATAGACAATTCAAGAGGGTATAAATAAAGAAGAAAGATTGGCACTTTTTTTTACTTCACATATACTGGTCATTAGGTGTTTTAATTTTTCTTTTTAAAAAAATTAAACATTACTAGTGGACTAGCTATAGGGAAGATTTGGTATTCTTATTACACACCCATAAAAAAGGACAAAATTATGAACTTTGCAGGAACTTGAATGGACTTAAGAGTCTATAATAATGATCTATCACATAAACAAAGAACTGAGAACTGCGTGTTCTCACTCATAAGCAGACCCTAAATGATTATCATACTATAAGAAAGGGATTGGTAATAGTGGGACCTGACAGGGATGGCGGGGGAGGACATTCTTCATCAATGAGTGTACCTGATTTCAAACCAGGTGAAGTGGCAATCAAAGTGAGGCCCAAATTTTACCTGTACAGTGACCACTTGTATACCTAATCCTGAATTGTACTCCACACCTTTAAAATAAAATTTTTCTTAAAAAGTGTTCTGACACCAGTTTTGCCACCAATGTAAATTTGAGGACATTTTAGTCTATTAAATTGCCATTAATCTCTACAAAGTTTGGTCATTGAAAGAAAACTCAAGTGAAAGCTTTTAGTTTGTTAAACCTAGTATAGTGTTTCTTGTATCTTGGTTTTTTTCTTCATATTATATTTTCTGTCTAGAATGATTTTGCCTGTCTCTTCACCTGGTTGCTAACTCTCTATTTTGTTTTAGGCATCACCTTCTTAAAGGTTGACCCTTCAAAATTGAGTCAAATGACTTTTGTATATTAAAATCATTTTTTCTATCTCTTCCACATGTCTATTGATGGCAGACTATGGCTTAATCATCTTTCAATTTGTAATACCTAGCATAGTCTTTGCTTCATATATCTGGGTCCATATGTCTGTAAAAGTGCATATACAGTTTTATTAAACTTGTACACTACTCAGATAACTCAACAATAGGAGGATTTACTTTTGACTAGAAAGGGATCAGAGAATGTCACTAGGAAAGTAAAACAAGTCATGTAACTTTGAAAAGGTAGCCTGGTTTTCAATGGTGCTATGAAGAAGACAAACACAGAAGGAATGGTATAATTAAGGGTGTGGATGAGGAGACTAAATATTTAGAGAGACATTGGGGAATGTCATGTGAATGGGATAAAATGTATATGTATGTTTGTGGGGATAGCTGAGTCTAGAGCAGACTGTGGAAGGTGTTGAATTATTTACTATGTTAGGTTATTTGGTTATCATTCAATTAGAAATGGAGACTCATTTAATGAGGTTTGAAGAGGAAAGTGGCATCTCTAATTTTATCTAGGAATTATGTAATGAGTGATTGCACTCCGATGTCAAGAATACGATTGAGAAGGTTGGGGGGTAGAGGTCATGAGACAGATAACAAAAGGGATAAGTTTCAGAGCTTAATAATTGATTTTATTTTTTAATGAAGAGGAAGCAGTCAACAATTACATAAAGTTTCAATTCTGAGCACTCGGAAAATAATTGCTTCAGAGGATCAATTGGGAATATATTCAGCGGCAAGTAACATGAAACCTAATTTGCAGCAGTTTTAACAACTAGTGGCTTACTTCCCAATAGCACGAGAAGTCTGAGTCAAGAGATCTTTGACATTGATCCAGTAGCTGAACAAGGAGAGGAAGACTCAGAATCCATGTGTTCTCTTGGCTGTTCCTTTCTAGGTTTACATGGATGATGGTGTTAGACAGTCATCTGTATTTGAGATGAGGAGAAGGGAGAAAAGCATTGCAGTAGCTGCAATAGCTCTTTAAAAAAAAACAGAAGCACAAAAACTTCATCATAAATCATATCTTAGCAGGCTTCAGCTCAGTCCCATTGATTAAAACTGTATTATTTGCCAGACCTCACTCACTACACGGGGAGACAGAATAAGAAGGTTTTTAAACTTTGTAGTCTTCAAAGTTGAAGGTATCACGGAGAAGGGAATTGAGAATGAAAGTTTGGTTCGAGAGACCACAGTGTCTACCACAGTTAGCTTAGTTTAAAAAGGGAATACAAGTTTGAGATATTTCATGGGATGAAGTTAACTTAAAAACATGGACTAAGAGATTTCTGAAGCTTCTTACAGGTTAGTGAGAAAAACTGATGGGCATTCAGGTAGATTCTTAAAATATGTTTTGTGTATACAATTCTAGATGCCCTTATCAATTCATTGCATCCTAAGGAGGGCATCTGTCAATTCTCTCAGAGCATTAGTAAGGAGAGCAGAGTTCAGCTGCATTCACCACTTCTCTACAGCACTGCTGTTCAATGTAAGTATAAACATAGGTCATTTCATATTTCCAAGTATCCGTCTTTTCAAAAACATTGAAAGAAAAAATAGCTAACTTTCATAATATAGCTTATTGACTCAACATATATTAAATATAGTGATTTCAACATGTAATATGAAAGCAATAATATAGTTTATATATTTTTTTCTCCTAACTCATCAATTCACAGGGTTAGTTAACTACTGATAGTGTTCACTTGGATGATAGATTCATTTAGGTTGAAAATGGACATAAAAGGCGCCTCATTAATACTAAGAAGGAAATAATAGAAGCTAATGAATTTCTGAAAAAAGGCAATGTTTGGTGGACCATAAAATAAAATTTATAAATTAAATTTGTTTGACTAGCATTACAAATTGCTTTACAGGAGATCTCCCCACTTGCTATCACTGTTAGGGGTTAAAGTTAGTATATATGCATTTTTCCTTGTTGCAAAAGCATTAGATGGGCTTCAGAACTAAAACTTGGCTGCTTTCATAAGTAACCACAATCCTACTGATTTCTTGGAGTCTTCAGAATACCATAATTGGAGTACTGAAAGACAATATTCTGAGGGTGCATTTGACTGGGTCTAGGTCCCAGCATTTCCAGAAGTATCAGGCATTGTTTATTTGCTGATGAGGATAGACTAGCTGTGAGAGACAGTCTAGACAGAAGTCACCAGACACATCCCTCTGGAATGTCATTGTTCTTTTTTCTTCTAGAGAATTCAGACCTTTCCTTCAATGGTCATCCAAAAGTATCACCTCCTCTGTGAAACCTTCCTGATTTCCCCAAGCAAAAGTCTTTACTTCCTCTGTACTCTCTACTTTACCAACACAGCTATAGCAAACACATGTTGAATCACATGGATATTAAGCAAATATCTACTTATATATTCTTGCTTAAATATAAAATCCTGAAGAGTATAAACTTCAAAATAGTTTTTTCAGCTATTTTCCTTGGACTAGACAATATTTCCAAGGAAAATGGACTGTCTCTTCAATTGTAGGCACTAATCATCTATTGATTATTGGCATAAATTTCCTACTTTTGTCTAACTTCTTAAAGTCAGGAATATCAAGATGGTCGCTGATAAAACAGAGTAAAATTATCTTTTCAACTAACTTTACAGAGTTGCAGTACAAGTAGAGTGAAATGTCTATTCAAGACAGACATGTTTAAAGAATTCATTTGAAAGTCACTTCTGCCCCTAAACACTGTTTCCTTCAGTGAGATGTTGCTATACCATGTAATGACAACAGCAGACCTAGTGCTTACCATGTGCCAGGCATTATTCTAAACACTTTCATGTTTCAACCCACTAAATCCTTCCCACAACGTTGAGGCAGTTTCTATTATTATTATCTCCATTTTTGTCCTTTGGGAAATTTCAACACTAAGAGTCCAAGTGACCTGCCTAAACGAGTGAGCAGCACAGCTAGACTCAAACCAGGCATCCAGTACGAACACTACATAAGATGCAGCCACATGACACCATTTCCCAGCAGTTTATCTCTCACCACAGAAGCAGGGCTCCCGGGGGGCCCAAACTCAGCCACTGTGAAAGGAACTCTACATTTGGCATTCTCAGAGGAGCATGCCTTTTATCAACCCATAGGTAAATGTCAGAAAAAAACAGTGACTTAAAAATACATGTGAGAAGGGACAAGATGACCAGAGGATTTCAGGGTAGGTGTGGCTGTGTCAGTCACTGAGAGTCAACCAGCAGAGGCAAGTCACTGTCTCCTTGAAGAGTCTCTTGTGAGACTATAGGTGACACCAAGAAGTTCGGAATTTGTTTGTGCTTCCATAGCAAGTTGAATAGATTTTTAAATTGCTGTTTGTTTGGTAGAAAAGATGTATAATCATGGAATACTAATGCTGGATGTGACCTTAGCTTCAAGTTGAGCTGCTTTATCATAAAGCATCGGTGCCCGGGGGACGCTGTATCTTTTCATGTCCATTTAGGTTTTTATTTTTACAATAACAGCATGGAGTAGAAATTTACAGTATCTCTGGGCTTCTCCATTTTGAAAACTTTGCAGCATGCAAATTGATTGCAACAACACTTTGCTTTTCCCTTCTGCCGAAATGGCCATTTGATGCATGTGACGTGAATCTGATAATTTTAATTAAATAATTGTAAGCATTGATTGCAGATATGATGGTGGGGTACGGGTCTCAGGTTTTGGTGGAATGAATGGCAGATGGGGTACGGAGAGACACAAGGGAGATTTGGCCTCAGAGTGATGGATATTTACCCAAGAAATATTGCTATGGATCTATCTTTATAATTTTCCTTCTGAGATAATGTGAATTTGGGGATATAAATATCCTATACCATATGTGAGAAACATGTCGTCCTTTCGAAATCTCAAGTGATGTAGGCTTGCCTGTCAGATGAATGATATAAGGATGTCTAATTGGCACAAGAAAGAAGTCTTTCCTTGAAATTGTCTCCCCTGGCTTGAGCACATATGCTCAGAACCCAGCCACATGTGTCTTATGCCTTTCTCTGCCTTAGCAATTTCTGAGGCTTTGAGTTTTCTGCTTGGATGGTGCACAGTTCCTGTTCCTTATCAACCTGGCAGCTGAGTCCCATCTGCCGTCCCCTTAAAGCAAAACCAGAGCAGTCTGCGTCTCTCATTCGTCTTCTTGTTGAAGCCAATCAACCAGAGCTGATCAGGAGTTTCTTACAGTGACATCAAGGGCTTACGTTGTAATCACTGATAAAGCAAAGCAATGCAAATGGAGATGATTTTCTGCAAAGCTAACAAAAAGAGAAGGAATTTCTAAAATGAAAAAAAAAAGTCTCCACCATGCCAAAACTAAATAAGGTAGCGATCAGAAGCAGCTTTCAAAAGTCATTGTCTGCCTTCCTAACACTGGCTGCCTATCAATGGGCAAAGACAGTTTCAGAATGGAAATCTAAAATATTTACCTGGTTTTAGTGAATAGACAATATTCCCTGAGAGGGAGAAACCTTTTAGGAAAATATTACCCTTCTTATTCACAGGGAAGGCAGTGAGTATTAAAAAAAAAAAACCAGCAATTAGATATGGTATACATCAAAATTCAACTTCATCTCAAAATTATATAGTTGTTCCCACCACAATCATCATGTACATGATATAGAAGATATGTCCTGGACTCAAAGAGAATGAATATGAGTGCAGTGACTCTAGAGATTATTTTATACAATATTCTGCATTTCATAATGATAAAATGACTTTCCCAAAGTCATAAGTTGAGTCATAAATCCAAAGCCAGGATATAACTGTTTCAAACAGAATTGTCATTAGTGCAGGGATGTATGTATGTACATATATGTATTTTATGCCATTTTAAACATAAACTATGAGAATTACCCTCTCTAAATACTCCATAAAACTTGGCCTTGTGTCCAAGAATCCTTAGGACTCACCTTTTAGGTTATTTTTACGGTTTTTGTTGATCGTTTTAGAGACATCAAGAAATAATTCAATTCCCTAAGGCAAATGATAAAAATCTCAGACATTGACATTTGTAACATTGCCCAGTGCATGTCAAATGCACATACCATAGAAGCACACAGCGTTCATCATTTCAACAAAAACTGCCATAAATCAGTATATGCTGCCATGGTGATTTACTCAGTAGGACCTCAATATCACATAAAATGTGTAGTCTGATTGGTCAGAAAGTGAGACCTGCAGAACAATCCATGTGCATTAAGAATAAGACTCAGTACTGATGTGGTCTTTTATATTTTCAAAGTCGCTCACAATCATGCATTATTTAGATTCAGGCTGAGCTCAGGAGCTGACACCCATGCTGAGCACTCTGTTGGGAAGAATGCAAGCCAAAAATAATACACACTCAAGTTATGGGAGGTCCTACATGCCAACTCTTTCCATGCCTGTTTCCTCCAGGGTCTCTGCCCATCCCAGACCTGTACCTTGATTAATTAATTTGTTCCCAAAATACCAATTGAACCCTGATATGTACCAGTCACTATCCTTCTTGGGGTGATTCAATGGTGTGCTCAAGATAAATAAGGTCATAGACGAGGTCTTGGACCTCATGACACTTATATTCTAGATGCCAACAGCAGGTAATAAGAGTTTAAACACCTAAATGAGATCATATCAGATAGTATAAGTGATGCAAAGAAAGAAACCCTGAGTGATGGGTTAAGCATGATTGTGGAGATGGGAGAAGTAGCAACTTTCTTTTATGGTGGGGAGTTGAGAAAGGTGACTCTGAGGAGATGACGTTGAAGGTGGAAACTGTATGATGAGAAGACACCACCATAAATAAAGATCTGGGGAAGAAAGTTCTTAATGGGTGTCTTAAGAAGAAAAGGCTCATGCAGCATTCTGAAAAAGGACAGGAAGTGGCCAATGTGCTGATGCAGAGCATGAAGGTATGACAAATATTGACCGTTTGAGACAGCTCTCTTTCTAATGTTCAGACAATTTCTCACCTTACATATGTTCAGATAGAAAGCAGAAATTTCCTATTCATATAGAAACTAATTACTCAACTTTCTTGCTTTTGTAACTCCTCTATATCAATGCCAGGTAAGGTGGTACACAAAAGACCATGAACATGTGCCCCAGGTCAAAAAAATTGGACATACCTTAAATTTGGAGCTAGAAATGTAAGAGAACAAGATCTCATCATGGCAGGGTTCCGGCAGTGGCCACTAGGGTCTAAGGTCTAGACACTATGGTCTAGACACTAGGATGTCTGCGGAGCAAGCTCTGGTTTCCTGTGCTCAGGGACAGCAGCACGCATGTCTCCACAAAACAAGACCTGCACATTATTTTTAACAAGAGTTTTCCTGTTTTTCTCAATTTTCTCTGCCTGCTTCTTCAACATTCCCAGGAAATCTAAGGACACCCTAACTGATCTTTCAAAACCTTTGCTTGCTACTTGAACCATCCAGAGTCGATTTGTTTGCTAGCAACTAAAACCTGTTTTAGATTGACATGAAAATTGGTTCCAGGAGCGGTAGCACATAACAAATCATCACAAAAGATATCTGGACTTGCTTAGAGCTGAAGGCAATAAAGAAACCAGCTTGTCTTGGGGAATATGACCTTGGCATATCATAACGGGGAGTGGTAAATAAACTAATTTAATTATTGCCCGTGGTCAACTGAAGTGAAGTGCCCATTGAAAGCAAAGCATTTGAGAACTAAGTGGACTTAGCAATGAAGAGACTGCTGAATTCAAGGATTATGGCAATGAGAGGCTGTTTCCAACAATGCTGGGAAACCAAAGAAAAAGGACTGCCCACCCAAATCTCCTAAACTCTCCAAACAAACTTGTCTGTGAGTGTGCTAAAAAGAAATTTTTTTATGACTGTGTTTAAAGAATCTCTCATTTCTTGCAACATGGAGTCTGAGCTATCTTTCTTCTTCCTGCATCAGAAAAGTTGATCCAATGAGCTTCACGACAATATGCTCATTTAAATTGATAGCTTCACCAGGCCTTCCTTGGGAATTTAGGAATTGACTAGGAAAGTATATGACCTTGAAAATTGGAATGATATCTGAAGGAAAGCTTGGAAAAATTCAGAATTTCCTGAACTATGCCTGTCTCTATGCTTTACAGCCCCCAAACACTCATTCATTCTTTTTGTCAAATGAACCAGTCATGTTTCTCTTCTCTGAAGTGACTTACTAAACTTTCCAAAGACCTCAGAATGATGTCATTCATAGTTACCTGCAAAGGGAAACCAATTTTCCTCATAGCCTACCACCAACCTTCAAGACTTACGATTTGAACCAGATCTCTGCACGCATGCCCCAGAAGGTGGAGGATGTGTAAACTTCACCTTGGGAGGAGAAAAGATGATAAAGCCCTCAAAGTTTAAAAGTTTTATTTTATTTTTATTTTTGCTAAAATATAGGTGAATATAGATGGAAATAGATTACAATAGAGGGAGATAAAGTATTATTTTGGATTTGGATCAGGCTGAATTTATCAAGGTAAGTGCACTGACCAGAGATTTTTTTTTTGAAGTAAAATAAATCATGCTTTTAATTATCTACCAGGCATCTTTCACTGAATTTTTAAAAAATTTTATTTTATTATAGAGATGTGGGGTACAAGCAAGGATTAACTATCCAAGTAGGCTACATGCACATGAAGTCTGGGCTTCCAACTAGCCTTCATTTCCCCTGGTTTGGGACCAGGTACCCTTTGTTTTGTTACTTGCCCCTTCCTTCCCGCACTACCCTGGCAGCACCTAACGAAGGCTAAGGACGATCCTTCTCTTGTGCTAATGTGATTAATGTTCATGACCAGAGAGTCTTTTTTTAAATAGTTTATTTAGAACATAAATTTGAGAGAGAGAGAGAGAGAGAGAGAGAGAGAGAGAGAGAGAGAGAGAGAGAGAGAAAGAGGAGATTCATCTCCCCAAGGTAGGGCCTGGTCATAGCTCAAAGAACACACGGTCACAGAAGAGCTCAGCAAGGCAATGGCTGCAATGGCCTGGCAATGGCCATGACCAGAGATTCTTGATGAGGCATGCTAACCGCAGTAGGTAGAGCTGATTCTATATTTTTGCATGGATAGTTGGATGGAATCTGGACTTAAGGGTGGTTGTTTTTGTTTCTGATGGGACCCCTGTAAATGGCTCTGGTTTCCCTGGTCAGTTAAGAATAACACTAAAAAGGGATGAACACAAAAAGATCCCCTCTCCAGATGAATGTCTTACTGATAGAGACCCTTGAAAAACATAATTCTAGCTTTATTATGCTTGTTAATACTGAACTTCAGACTTGGGAGACATTTTTTTACATATTCACAAGTGTTAAATCAGAGCCTCCAGCAGCTACTTCCTATTCACACTTCTTACCTAGGCCTGGAATTAATAATTTAAAACTAGAATTCTACTCTTTTTCACCATGGTGCTCACAGTCTAGCCACATCATTCAGAAAAAAAAGGCAATATTTTTACATTCCTAATGCTTAAAAAGGTTTATACAGACTTTCTTTTCCTTACAATAAAATTCTTGCCTAACCACTGACATACTAGTGGGTGGGGGGAACAGTTCAACTAGTTTTTAGCAATAAAAAGATGCATTAAGAAATTTATGAACAACAATAAGACTTACTAATAGGTGATATTTTTATTCCTTTCCAATAAAATATTTTATGGGTTTTAGTCCTAAACAATTGCTAATCTTAAGTTTTAATAATATATAAGCTCTACATTAATACACTTTTACTTATTTTAGTAAACATTGTATTTTACCTGGAGGCTAATTCTGATGACACCCAAGTACACAGTCAGTCCCTGATGGATGCAAACTTCATCTACATGTGTATGTTTCCAAAGCAAGTCTGTGTCTCTGGGATACAAAGATGATTCAACATATGCCAATCAATAAATATGATATAACATATTAACAACTTTAAGGTCAAAAATCACATGATTAATTCTATTAATAAAAATAAAACATTTGATAAAATTCAAAATCTATTCATGATAAGACTCTCAACAAATTAGACGTAAGTACCTCAACACAATAAAGTCCACATACAACAAGCCCATAGCTAACAGCATATCCAGTAGGAAAAAGTTGAAAGAAACAGGACAAGGATACCCACTCTCACCATGACTATTCAACACAATACTAGAAACACTAGTCAGAGCAATTAGGCAAGAGAAAACAAATAAAAGGCATACATATGTAAAAGGAAGAAGTGAAATTATCTTGGCTGACAACGTGAGTTTGCAAATAGAAAATCTTGAGGATTTTACCAAAATATTTAGAACTGCTAAACAAATGCAGTTAAGCTGCAGTCTATAAAATCAAGATATAAAAATCAGTGGCACTTCTATTCACTAACAATCAACTATCTAAAAATTTCCTTTAGAATAGCATAAAAAACCCAAAACCAAAAAACCAAAAAAAAAAAAAAATTAAAATAAAGAAAAAAATAAAATAAAATAGCATCAAAAAGAAAACAAAATATTTAAGATTAAATTTAAACTAGAAGGTGAAAGATCTGTATACAGAAAACTATTAAACATTGATGAAAGAAATTTAAGATGACATAGATAAATGAAAAAGTACCCCACAATCACATATTTTAAAACTTAATATTGATAACTCGTCTATACTACACAAAGTGATTTACAGATTCAATGCAATCCCTATCCCAATTCTAACGACATCTTTCACAGAATGAAAAAAAAAATTCTGGCCAGGCATGGTAGCTCACCTATAATCCCAGCACTTTGGACACCTTTGGCTCACTTTGGCTTACCTATAATTCCAGCACTTTGGCTCACCTATAATCTCAGCTGAGCTGGGAGGATTTCTTAAGGCAAGGAGTTAGAGACCAGCCTGGGTAAAATAGTGAAAACCTATCTACACCACCAAAACAAACAAACAAACAAAAAATTGCAGGGCATGTTAGTGCATGCCTATAATTCCAACTACTGGGGAGGCTGGGGTGGGAGGATTGCCTGATCCCAGGAGTTTTCACTCCAACCTGGGTGACAGAGCCAGATCTTATTTGCTAAAAAGTATTTAATTAATGTATGGAAATAAAGATAAATTCTAAAATTCATATGAAATGACACAAGACATGACATGGCTAAAGGGTTTCATTGTTACTGAGCAAAAAAGAACAAAACCTTAGGCATCACACTCCCTGATTTTAAAATATATTACAAAACTATAGTACTCAAAAGAGTATGATGATACTGGCATAAAAACAGACCATAGACCATGGAACAGAAAAGACAGCCCAGAAATAAATCCACATTTTTTTTTTTGAGTTGGAGTCTCACTCTGTCGCCTAGACTGGAGGGCAGTGGCCGCTCCCGGCCACTGCAGCCTCAACCTCCTGGGCTCCGGCGATCCTTCCGCCTCAGCCTTCCGAGTAGCCGGAATTACAGCCTTGTGCTACCACGCCCGGCTGATTTTTTGATTTATTGTAGAGATGAGGTCTCGCTGCCCAGGCGGGTCTCGAACCCATGGGCTCAGGTCATCCACTCACCTCAGCCTCCTAAAGGCGCGGGATTACAGGCTGAGCCACCAAGCCCGGCTTAAATCCACATATTTACAGTCAATTGATTTTTTTAATAAAGGTGCCAAGAACACACAACCAGGAAGGAACAATCTCTTCAATACATGATGTCATAAAAACTGAATCTTAACATGAGGAATAATTAAACTAAACTTTTATCTCACACTATATACAAAAGTCAAATAAAAATCAATTAAAAATGTACATGTATGACATTAAACTGTAAAACAACTAGAAAAGAAAACAAAAAAAAACCACTGGGAAAGCCTCTATAACATTAGTTTGAGCAATAACTTCTTGGATAGAATCCCAAAAGCAAAAACAGACAAATAGGATTATATCAAAGTCAGCAGAATGAAGAGGCAACTCACACATTGGAAGAAAATATTTGCAAACCATGCATATGAGAAGGTACTATAACACAAAATATAATATACAAATTCACAATAGCAAGAAAACAACCAATTAAATAAATGAACAAAGGACCGGAACAGATATTTCTCAAAAGGAGACATACTAGAGGCCAATATGCATATTAAAAATGCTCAACATCTGTAATCATCAGGGAGACACAAATTAAAACTACAATGAGATATTACCTCACACCTGTTAGACTGGCTATTAGTAAAAGATGATAAATAACAAGTGTTGGTGAGGCTATGGAGAAAAAGGCATGCTGTTACATTGCTGGTGAAGTGTAAATTAGTACAGTCACATTGAAAAACAGCATGGAAATTCCTCAAAACAATCAAACAAACAAAAATAGAACTACTATAACCAGAAATCCCACTACTGGGTATATAACAAAGGAAATGAAATCAATATGTCAAAGGAATATCTATACTTTCACAGTCATTGCAGCTCTATTCCAAATAATACACACACACACACACACACACACACACCACCACCACCACCACCACCACCACCACCATGGGATACTGTACAGCCTTCAAAAAAAAAAAAAAGAAAGAAAGAAAATCTTGTCATTTGTGTCATCATGGATGGACCAAAAGGGTATCATATTAGTTTGAAAGTTAAATTCTGCATAATCTTATGTATATATGGAATCTAAAAAAGTTCAATTTCTAGAAGTAAAGAGTAGAATGGTGATTACCAGAGACTGAGTAGGGGGAGTGTCGGTCAAAGGGTACAAAGTTTCAATCAGACAGGAAGAGTAAATTTTAGTAATCTACTGCACAGCATGATTTCTATACTTAACAATTCTGTATATTTCAAAATTTCTAAGAGTGTAGATTCTAAATGCCCTCATGTCTCTCTCTCTCTCTTTCTCTCTTTCTCTCCCTCTCTCTCTCTCTCTCTCTCTCTCTCTCACACACACACACACACACACACACACACACACACACGTAACTAGGTAAGGTGATGGATATGTTAATTAGTGTGATGCAATTATTCCACAATGTATACATCTACCAACATATCTTATTATACCAACATATCTTATTGTACCCCATAATTGTATACAATTATCATTTGCCAACTGAAAAGATACATATTTTTAAAAGTCTGTAAGTGTTTACAATTGTTTGAATTGTTTCTGGTGCAATTTGTAAGCCCAACCCCTGTGGTAGATTGGGCTAAACAATGATGGTGCTTTGATTGAGGTGATGAAGAGACTACCTTCCTTTTCTTTGATTCCATCTATGGAATCACTGAAGTTTTATTTGTGTTTAAGGTATAAAAGAAGGAGACAGAGTGTCCACTGTGAGTTGTAATGTTTTTGTTTCATAACTTCAAATTTTAGCTCATATGACGTATCCTACTCAAATTAAATCATATCTTTAAAATAGAAATGTATATAGATCAATGGAATAGAATTGAGATTCCAGAAGCAAAACCTCAATTTCTCAACCAACTCATCTTCAACAAAACCTCCACCACATACCACTGGGAAGAGGAGAACTTATTCAGTAAATGGTGCTGGGAAAATTGGCTGACCACATGCAGAAGATTGAAACAGGACCCCTATCTAACCCCATGCACAAAGGTTAACTCCAAATTGATCAGAGACCTAAATGTAAAACCTCAAACCATAAGAACCTTAGAAAATGAAGGACATACCCTCATGGAAATCGGAACTGGCATCCAATTCCTGAACAAAACCCAAAACCCACAGGCCATGAGAGAGAAGATAGACAAGTGGGACCTTATTAAACTGACAAGCTTCTGCAAAGCCAAAGAAACCATCAAGAGAGCAGGGAGACTGGGAAAAAGTATTTGCCAACACCAGGTCTGACAAAGGCTTAACATCTTGGATCTACAAGGAACTCAAGCGTGCTGAAAAGAAAAAACAAACAACCCCATTATAAAATGGGCAAAAGATATGAACAGACACTTCACAAAGAAAGATCCGAGCAGCCAACAGACACATGAAGAAATGTTCAACCTCACTAATCATCAGGGAGATGCAAATCAAAACCACACTGAGATACCACCTAACTCCAGTCAGAATGGCAATTATCAACAACTCAAAAAATAACAGCTGATGGAGAGAGTGTGGTGAAAAGAGAACACTTCTTCACTGTTGGTGGGAGTGTAAACTAGTGCAGCCTCTGTGGAAAGCAGTGTGGTGATTCCTAAAAGCTCTAAATATCAACCTCCCATATGACC
Source organism: Cephalopachus bancanus (assembly GCA_027257055.1). Classification (NCBI taxonomy): domain Eukaryota; kingdom Metazoa; phylum Chordata; class Mammalia; order Primates; family Tarsiidae; genus Cephalopachus; species Cephalopachus bancanus. Next base: position 7,337,822 of record JAPVLO010000027.1, read on the forward strand.
CCGCAATCCCCCTACTGGGAATATATCCTGAAGAACTCAAATCACTCTATAAAAAAGATACCTGCACACGAATGTTTATCGCAGCATTATTCACAATGGCAAGAACCTGGAAGCAACCATGCTGCCCATCAAAAGAGGACTGGATTAAAAAATGTGGTACATATACACAATGGAATACTATGCAGCCATAAAAAAAGAACAAAATCATGAATTTCACAGCAGTCTGAATGGAACTAGAGTCTATAATACTGAGTGGCCTCTCACAGAAACAAAGATCCGAGTATCACATGTTCTCACTCATATAATGGACCTTGAACATCCAATGTAATACTATAAGAAAATGACTGACAGTAGTGGGAAACTATGGGGGGAAGAGGGAGATTGGATTAACGGTAGCAGATATCTGTCTGGGTACGGGGAAACACCTCTTATCAACAGGGTGCCTGAATGAAACATATTTGTATACCTAACCCTTAACTGTACCCCACAACATCATAATAAAAGATATTGATTAAAAAAAAGTTAATCCAACAAGTGATAACAGGAATATCTTTGTTAATATTCAAGAAATTGAAATTGTAATAAAAAAACCTTCCCATAAGGAAAAAAAAAAAGAAATGTATTCTTTCTTTAGATTTACGGATTGTTTTACAACTAAAGAACAAAGAAATATAACAATTATTATTCCTGAAGATTAAATGGTTATTTCTTAAAACGGTTTTGCCATGTAGAAGTGAGGTTAACAAAAAATCCACTCTGTGTACCAAATATGCTTTAAGCGTGTCTCCTTCTTAGAGAAAACAACATTGGGAAGCAGACACCACCTTCATCTTGAGGGCCAAACACTGAAGGAAGGTCATGGCCAACATAGCCTTCTTTTTCTTGCTAGACAGCATTTTTTCTGGGGAAAGTCTTCAAGCCCACTCCCTCCCCTGTGTTCTTCTTAACTTAGTCCTCTTGCCTTTTGGCTCTGGTTGGTGACCTGTGCTTTGAGGACGCCCAAGTGTCTTCACTTAAATCTCTTCTTTTATAGAGATAGTCACTTGTGGAGTACTGAGTACGGTTAACCCTTGAGATAAAAATTCCAGTGACTGATTTAGAGCCTTGTACCCAAACTATGGCAGTTTAAAATCAGTTGCACAGCAGTAGGCAGCTGTGTGACTTAATGGAAGTCTGTACATATCCTGATCAAAACCCCCTGCCCACACCCCAGCACAAGTCCCTCATCACAGAATCTGGTGTCAGCAAAACTGAAACCCATGAACCCAAATTCCATTCTCTTAAAAAATGTCTCCATAATGGCAATATGCCAACATCCTTTGGAATATGATAGCAGAAATAATCCAAACATCTACAGAGAAAGTGCTAATAGGATGGATTTATCATATCATATCATATCATATCATATCCCACCACACACCTGAGACCAGCCTATAACCTTTGAGAGAACCTAAAAGATGGAACCATTCCAAAGTCTCAAGAAATATATGGGGTACGTGACAGTAATGAGCTCACCGATTGGTAAGAGCTTCATGACTGTATTTGATAACTCATATCTGCTATTGAATGGGAAACCTTACTGATGAAAGAGACTCCCTGATTGTCAGAGGATGCAGCAGGGTCCTGGGCTGGTGGAGGGTAAAATTTGGCTCTTAGATAGCAGAGCCATGGTGTGCATGTGGTAACCATAACAGGACAGCCCAGCACTTCCTCGCCTATGAGCTCATTCTCATGGGATCTCTAGGCTCATGGGATCTCTAGGGTCACACTGATACATAACGGCCCTGTCCTTCTTCTACTAGATTGATATAAAGAGAAAATTCTAGGCCAACCAAAGAGCACCCTGATTGGTGAGACCTCATTGAAGTTACAACTCCTCACTTAATTCTGATCAAAGTCAGTTTACAAGCCCAGAATAAAAGAAAGGGTACTGGTTAACTTTTAGTAAAAACTCTGTGAAACCTGTGACCAATACCCAGGATAACTGTGTTCTCAGATGAGGGAACTATCTAACCAGAACGTTCAATGCTATGTGTCCCCAGAGAAGCCGTGAAGGTCTTAAGGGGAGAAGGTGGGAAAGGAAAGTGAGAGAGACATTCCTGCTTTCTGCTGTTTTCTCAGATGCTAAGGTACCGTATTTTTGGGTAACATTGTCCTAAACTTCATCATGAGATTCAAACAAGTCATTTGATAAATAAAAGTTAGGCTGAAGTCCACCTCCCAGTAGGCTCAGGGATATCAGACCATCCCATGTTTATTTCCTGAGTTTCTGTGAGTTGGAAAGGCTACCTTCAGGCACTGGCAGATTGCCTGTGTAGACAGGTTGGTATATTGAGCAAGGAGTTCTGATAGAGAAAGACTAGTAAATATACAACAATACCTGTTGCTGAGAACGCTTCTGAGAACAATGCCCTACCTTGGACTTGACAGAGGCCAGGGTGGCTAACAACTATCACAACTCCATGTGTCTCTAGTTTGGTTAATGAAGATGAGTAGGTTTACAGTGACATGGAATTATGACTCACTTACTCAGATCTTGATTCCAATCAAAGTTGCTTTTCCAGATATGTCTCTTCATTACAATAAGTAAAGGAAAGTCCTGATTCCAGTATGCATCTCTCATGTCAGTGAAGACCAGGCTTTGCTGCCAAATGAGGTACTAAAACTTAATTTGCAGAGAGTTTTTTTTTTATTTTGTAATTTTATGATGTAGAGGAAAGCTCTTTCACAATTTGCCCAATTATCTGCTTATTTCTTCTCAATCTTGCTCAAAAATATCACCTCCTGCCTATGATTTAAATACTGCCACTTCCAGCATTGAATTATAAATCCATTTCTCTTCTAACTCTACATACTCTTTTTGGGAATTTTTATCCATTCCACTGGATTAAATTCCTGTCCAGCTGCCATGAATTCTAAGTCTATATCTCCTGTCCGGGTATCTTCCATGAACACTAGTTCCCTAGACCTAAGGAAATTCCATTCAGCTCCAATACAGGCAGTTCCACCTCATCATATTCAAAATTAAACCTGCCATATTCTACTCCATACACATATTCACACCAAAACAATTCCTTCAGTCCCAGCACAGGGAGTCATTGCTGCCTCTTCAGGGTTAGGAAGCCCTGGATTCTGATGTCTGCTTTACTACTAAACTTCAGAGATCTTGTGCGAGTTACTTAACGTTCTTGAGCATAAATTGCATCACCTATAAAATGGCATATTTTAAAATAAAAAGCCTAAGTTTAAGATCAGGTTCTACTCCCCCTACCCGCCTTCATTCCCCAGGTTTGAAATAAATTTATTGACTAGCAAGGAAAAAAAAAAAAGATTCGACGCTACTATTTACAAACATTGTGACTTTTACCATTTTTTTCACTTGTAAAAATGATGATGATAAGGACACAAGACCCATAAGATTTTGGGAAAAAACAAAAGCATAAACAAGGAAGCTAAAGGCCATGGAGGCATTTTGTAAAATGTACGGTACTATACAAAGGCTTGCTTGTTGTTGTGATGAGTAAATTTTTAAGTTTTTAAAAAAATTTTGTTTATTTTTTAGAGATCCAATACTATGCTGCCATTGGGATGGAAGTAGCAGCCTCAGTTATCAGTCCTGAGCAGAATATCCTCTCTGGAGGCAAGAGACAACTGCCTGTGTTATAAAAATCAGGAAGTGGGAAGGCGTCTGTTGTCAACAACAAACTTCTTGACGAGGTCACACCTAGTGCGTACCACGTAAGAGGCCTTGGCCGTTGCAGCCGAAAGGAGAGAAGCTTTGGCTCTCAACTTTTTCTAGCTCCAACAGTGAAGTTTTGTTTGGATCTGACTTAACTCAGCACCAGCTCCCTGGGAAATGATCAGAGGCATTTTTGAAAGTCAAATGTGCAAGGAGAGAGCTTCCTGAGCAAGGTAACACCCTTCATCTACCCTCCTTCCTCCTCCTTAAAGCTTTCAAATAGTACGGCAATTCCTTTTTTTTATTTCCTTAAAGTCTTTCTTTTCATCTTCAGCACGTCTAACTCTTGTCTCATTATAATTTCACTTATTTCTATAAAAGAAACCTGACAGCTACAGAACATTTGAGGGAAGAGTGGAAGGAGGGTGGGCATGTGGGGGAGTGAAGAAGCAGGCAGAAAGGAAAAAAGAAATGTGCACATGGCTAGGAGTCCTCAGAGAACCCCTCTGTGTGACACTTCCAGAAAGGCCTGCATCTCAGCCATATGGCAGCCCTTGGCGTTATTTTCAGAAGGCATCTACAGCATTCATAGAAAATGGGATGAAATCATTGCAGTAAGATAGCAGGGAGGTCACCTCATTTCTCCCTCCCTCAACCACACACTCAGTTCTTTTACAGGGAGACTTAATACGAATGCTGGGTGCCCATATCACTACCTGTATTCACTGTAACCCATGCTGTGTGTTCTTGGTAGAGGCAGTAAGTTCTTCCTAATTTACTCATTCATGTATTTCTTACCTCATTCCAAAAAGTGAACTGAAGGATGCTACGGACTGTAAGTTCGTGTACCTACCCTGCCCCTCTAAAAATAATATGTTGAAATCTAATTCCCAATGAGATGGTTTCAGGAGGTGGGGCTCTTGGGGCGATTAAGTTATGAAAGTGGAGCCCTCATGCATGGAATTAGTGCCCTGATAAGAAGAGGCCAGAGACCTTGCTTTCTCTCTCTCTGCTCTTGACCACCTGAGGATGCTAGAAGCCAGCAAGAGGGTCTTCGCCAGAATCCAACCATGCTGGCACCTGATCTGGGACTTCCAGCCTCCAGAACTGTGAAAAATACATTTCTGGTTTTTTATAAGTCACTCAGCCTATTATTCTTTGGTATAGCAGGGTGAACTAAGACAAAGAGATGCACGTTTATACTGCTTTTTTTTTGTATACCTTATCTTATCTAACAAATAATTTCTAACATGGCAGTTTCCTCAAATTGTCTGAGAAAATTAGTTGTCTTCCTATGGAAATAAGAACAAAGGACAGGAATAAAGATTTGCTACACTGATAATATATTCCATGGTTTCAAGAAGTTTAGAGTCTTCCTATACTCTGTGATCTTATCATTTAAAATTTAGTATGATATTGATCACATACGAATTTTTTTTACAGGTTTATAGGTTGTAAATTAAATCTAACCTTACTTTGATCATCATGACTGGCATGATGCAAATTATGATGTGAAATTTTCAAATAAAATCTCTCACTGATTTATCAAATATTTGAGGTATAGATTAAAAGTATAACTAGATGATTTTACTTGTGTTACTATGACTAATGTAGCATAATACAAGTTGTCCCTGTGTTTACAGGTTTACATACACACACATGTGTAGATAAAGGCATTTACCCACAATTCATGGTTTATCTGTAACTTTTACTAACTTCTATTAGGTTAGCTTAAGATCAGCTCTCTTGACTGAATAAAATATTTCCTTCTGTAACTTTCATTTCCTTAGCGTTGTCACTAATCATTTTCTTTGATAAAGTTTGGCGTGGGCAGAAGATGGGGTTTTGACAGGTACAAACAGGAAGCTGGCAGTGGTCCTTATGTGTGGGAATAACTAAGATGATAGGAATGATGGTTCACCCGCCTCCAATAGATATAATAGGGATAATGTGATCTTTTCATACATTTTTAATTGTTATTCTTTCAAAAAGGAAAAGACTGTACAGGTTCGGGAATGTGACGTTTGAAGCCACTCTTCCCTCCCCCCCAACTTGTCTTTGTGAGTCTTCTCTGTACCTTTGTCTCCTCAGTTCTCTTAAGAATCATAATTGGTGTGATTATCGTTGCTATGAGAATAATTAGCCATAGCTTTTTGACACTCTAAATTGGGAATACAGAATTTCAAGCAGTGGGGACTGAACAGCTAAACCGTTCCACTTTGAAGCTGAAAAGGGCAATGCCAATTGGATTCAGGTGCAATGATTCTTTTGCAGTCTTTATAGAGTAGAAGGAAGCAATAAAGCGGCTCACATTTTCATATGAGAAACTGAAGGGAAATCTTTTTAATGGGTTAATTGCCTGTTATAACCAATAAATAAAAAGAAACGAGAGAGCAGTATATTGAGAACCAGGTTTTTCTTCACTGACTTATTACATTGTCTCAGAAAGTGACTGCATTGTTTTAAAAATTCAGACAAGAAGGCTATAATCATAATATTAGACTTTAGCATTTGCATTACCCACTCTCCTGTCTACCATTAGACTATTCTAATATTTGAATGAAATGGGATTTTTGTTCTGATCATAGATAAGTTGAGGAAGCTCTGAAATATCTAGAGGAATAACACATTTCTATATGCAATCAGAGGGTTATATTTTATGTTTATTTTGATAATTGACTGTAGTCAATTTTATCTTTCCGATATGTATTCAGCTTTTTATCTGAATTCAGAAATGATCCAGGAACACTGTGAAATAATCAGACAATAAAGTGAATATGAAGAGCAAAATAGAATTTTTCTGAAATTCTTCCTCCCAGAGATTATTAAAATTTGCACTGTGGTTAGTAGCCTTCCATAAATATGTAATATGGTATAAATGAAGTCATGCTATATATGATTTATGAACCGCTTTCACATTCAACAATGAATGGCGGTTAATGGATATCAACAAATGGTCATTAAAAATAACATGTTTATCCCAGCATAATAATGTGCTATGATTTATTTAGCCAATCTTCTATTGCTAGACACTTCACATTTGATCTTAAGTCTGATCCTTGAGAGAATGTATTCAGGGTATGGGAGACATTTATTGAAGTAAGATGTGGCCATAGATTTGAGAGCTGCATGGGAATTTAGAGAACATCTAATCCAACAAGGATGTAAGAGTTTAAAATAGTTCCTCAAGGTTACGAAGTAAATTAGTGACAGAGGCAAACCTATTTGCTGAATGCATATGATAAGCATAATATCATGATCAGTACTGTGCTGAGAAAAACTATAAATTTCAAGGCAAGAGCCCCAAACTTGCCTGTTGGAATCTATCAAAGTTATAGCAAGTAAACACAGAGTCATGTAAAAAGTGCTTACTAATTATGAGTTTATTCAATGGGAAAATCCCACTCGTTACCAGGACTTTTCCAAGAGCGTCTTAACTGCTCACTCTGCTCTGTGTCTCACTCTATCCATCCAACGTGCATCCTGCTGCTTGTTCTAAGTTTAAAGATCAAAGCTTGTATACCCTTGTAGAAACTTTTGTCTTTTTAACTACTCCTGAACCTGTAACGATGCCAGATACAAAATTAGCACACTTCGCTGATTGAGTGATGGGTGGACAAAGAGTTTAGATACATTTAAATAGAAAATTGGAAGTATGTATGCGTATGTATGTATGTGTTTATAGACAGGGTCTCATTCCTTTGCCCAGGCTGGAGAGTGATGGTATAATCATAGCTGACTGCAACCTCCAGCAACTAGGCTCAAGTGATTCTCCCACCTCAGCCTCCTCAGTAGGTGGGACTACAGGTGTGCCACCACACCCAGCTAATTTTTTCAAAATTATTTGTAGAGAATGGATCTTTCTGTGTTGTCCCAGCTGTTCTTGAACTCCCGGACTCAAGTGATCTTCCTGCCTTGGTCTCCCAAAATGCTGAGATTACAGGCATGAGCCACTGCTTTCAACCAGAAGCTGTTATTTTTAATGAATATATTATTATTATTATTATTTGAAGCAGGATTTATTGAGAGGACAGAAAAGCTCCCACAGTGGGAGGGGCCTCGAAAGGGTTGCCTACTGAATATATTATTAATGAATTAGAATTAGTTTGCTTTTCGAAGTCTCAAGAGTGATGAATTACATGGTACAAATGTAGGTAGTTTTGGATGGAGCTAAGGAAAAATATAGCTAGCTCAACCTGGTGAGGAAAGACCAGCTCCAATAGACAGTGTGAGGAACTACTAGGAGGATAGGGACACTGAGTATGACAGCACTCACCTGACAGTAAAGAAGAAAGAAGAGTTTTAAACACCACCACAGCGATGATTCCAGGTGCCTGGAAATAAGGCCTTTTTTCCCCCTACTAAAAACGGCAAAAGCTGAAGGGAAAAAGTGCTAAGAGAAAAAGTAGAGGATTTCATTTTAGATTTGTGGAATCTGATTCCGTGCTTTCTTCGTGGCTCTAACTCAACTTGTTCATTGGGTAAAGGATGCCCTGACTTGTTGGGTTGATAAAGGTGGGAATGGCATGAGCGGCTTTTGCAAGTGTGTATCTGAAATCATGATATTTTTCTGCAATTCCAAGACTTAATTATTTAGACTATCAAAAATAGAAAGAAATGTTTGCATTCATGTAAGCAAACACATCTTTAGACTATTGACTGTCTCATAAATATTCACGATCTGTTTAATAATTTACCTTTACATTATACTGATGATAAGACTTGCTTACCCATCTATAGTTTACAGAGATTACACTTGTTTTTATATACATTTGGAACTGTATCTATCATACAATAAGGGTTCAATATATTGTATCTGCTTATAAATTCATGCAACAAATATCTGTTGAGTGCTTATTTTGGATCAATTGAGCACTATACTAAGTTCAACGTTCTCCTTTTCTTCCATTTCTTCTTTCCTTCTCTTCCTTCCTTCCTTTTGTCTTATGCGTGACTTTGACTTGAACTCCAGCCTCAGGACTTTTGCACCTACTTCCCTGTTTACCTGAACTTCTCCTCCACAGACTTCTGTAGGTCTCACTCCCTTCCATCTTTCAGGTTTCTGCCTACATGTCACCATCATGGAGAAGATTTGCCTAACCACCCTCCATCATCCAACGCTGATTCCTTTACATTTTCTGGTGGTAGTCATAGCATTTTCACCAGCTGACAATGTGTGTCTGTGAGATAGAGAGAGAGAGAGAGAGAGAGAGAGAGAGAGAGAGAGAGAGAGAGAGAGAGAGAGAGAGACTTCCCAAAACCTAGAATTATCTTTTGAAGGGCAGGTTCCTTGTAGTACAGACTTCCCCTGCTAGGTAAGTGTTCTAGGAACCCATTGGCATCTGTGTACCAGCTAGCATTGTTATGAGAGGCTGCATTCAGCTTCAGTAAATTTTCCTTTGAAATTCTTTCAACACATGTGCCCATTTCATGATGGGTGATTAATAAGCACACTTGCCCACACCATGCTGAGTGTTTGGCAGTTTTTGACAAAAAAAATGACAGGATCCACATTTTCCACCCTCCCGGGGCCACACTCTTCCTATTCATCCTATCTAGCCCTGAACACTTTTTTGTTTGTTTCCCAGGATGAAAAAAGTCCTCAAAGGAAAATGTTCTGCCAGTGTGGAAGAGGTAAAACAAAAAACATCAGAAGTACTAAAAGGTATCCAAACTGATAAGTTAAAAAACTGTTTTGAGCAGTGGAAAATTCATGCTGATAGGTGGATTGCATCAAATTGAAAGTACTCTGAAGGTGACTGAAATTTAAACATGTAAGAATAAATATACAGTTTTTTAAGTAAACAAATTATGGTTTTGGGGGGTCCCCCCTGCATAAATATATGTGTATAAGTGTACATATATATCTTAATATGTGGTTTGTGGCTCCTGCATTTTTTCTAACCCAGAACATGGACTTTATCTGTTGTAGTCAATGTCATTTGCCTGTTCACCCAACACCTAGCAGTCAGAGGACACTCAGTAATTATCCATTGAATGAATGAATAAAGGAGAAGGAAAAGAAAGGCAACCATTTCATGAAGGTCATGACTAGTCAGGTGTTACACTAAGCACTTTGTGCACTGTTTCATGAATACTCCGAATTAACCTATGATAAAGGCTTTTTAACATTGCCACTTCACATGTGAAAGGAAGGAAGGAAGGAAGGAAGAGATAAAGAAAGAAAAGAAGAAAGAAAGACTTTACAGAAAGCCTGAGAGAGTAGCCTCTACTACTGATCAGGAGGGAGGAATGAATTCCCACAACGGGTAAGTTATTAGTAAAACTCACTCTAAGAACTTGTACCATTTGTGTCGGTTTTATCTCCTTGCAGAGTCTGTGCCACTGTCCCTTGGAATGCTTTCTTGCTGAAATCTGCACAGACTCTCCTAATGGGTTATGGTTTGAATTATGGACTTGTTAGTCAATCGGAACTTTTACGTTTCATCTGGCGCTTTGCCCTATAAATAACCCTGACTTTACTTGACACAAGATTATGGACTAAACTGACTGCCCTTTTAAATTAAACATTACAAAATCAATGTGGTATCATTAAGGATACACTGCCTGAATTAAAAAATATATAATACTAAGCCAAACCCTTTGTGATCCTGGCTGGGTGGAGGATTGGGTGGGAATTAGATGTTTTTGTTTCTCCCTACACTGTTTTTACACATTGTTGAATCTCCCCAGAATGGCAAATAGTGGGTCTGACATGAAGATCACAGCTTGTCCTATGATCATAAAGACATCTATTAAAATATGTAAAAAGTAACCAAAGATAGGGGAGGTTCAGCAAAAACAGAAGGAGACAGAGAAGGAACAACAAAAACTCAAGTCTGTTTTACAGCTGAAATCAAGGTACATTGTAGACATCATATGCCTTTTTTGTAAAGACATCCATCCCGAACTAGAGTTTTTTTGGTCTGTGTAGAAGTATATTTCCTAATGTAGAAGCGAGAGACGGCAGCTCTTCCTTTATAGGGTTTAGATATTTTACTTTGTGTATGTGTGAGGAGGAAGATTATTTCTGGTTAAGTCAATTTTCTATAAAAATTCATTCTAATGAAGAGCCCTCATGGAGCAGGTTGTACCATCCAACTAGTATGACAGTCCTTATGAATTCTCTGTGCAGTTGAAGAAACACTGGACAGCAGTCAGCAGGATTGAGACTGTGATCTAATCTCCTCCTGTCCTTTCATATCAGTTTATTTCTTTCTCAAATACGCAATATTTTAGGTGAGATATTTTAGAAATAGGGATGTCAACAAAAGCCTCTCTCTCCTTCTCTGTCTCTGACATTCGCTCAAAAGATGACATTAATCAAATGAACGCAAGCATCACCATACAACCGGCAGGGTAGTCAAAGAAAATGACAGAAGCATGGTTGAGCAAACATCATGGTTTACATTGCTACAGTAATTTAACTCAATTTTGAAAAGTAATACATAGATAATGTCTCTTAAAATACGCATAGTTTTTTTGGCACCCCTTATATGTATATATGTGTATGCATACATACACATATGTTATGTATATGAATATATAATTATATATGTATCTATATATACATATATGTACATATCTATATAGACATGTATACATGCATATACACACAAAGTATATTAACATGCATATATATACACATATAGATAAGTATGTATTGTGAATGGGGAAGCTATATGTTGCTCTTCTTGGTTCTATAACATTGTGCACTAAAATCTATTTATTTCTTCTAATTTGGGGGTTCTGTTTACGTGATTGGTCCCAAGAATTGTGGCCCAGTTGAGAAAAGAGATCATGATGGAAGGAATGAAATGAGGAAAATAAAGTAACAGAAGTCTGAAGTAGTAAAGTATTGCAGGTTGCCAGAGAGCAAATACATTTAATTTTGTTTTGATATAATTTACAAACAACCACCAACACCAACAAAAAATGATAACCAACAGAAATAAATAAAACTATGCGTATTTTGTGTGCGTGGCTAAAGATTTCATGAATATTTCAGCTAAAAGCATGTTTTCTCATTGGGAATTCTGAACACAGGAAGGCAAGCTATGGAATTTCTGGATTCATTTTCTTCAGCTCCAAAATAAAGGTAATTGCTAAAGACCTTTCCAGTATTCACATTTATTAATCCAATAATCCTATTTATGTGTACTTGGTCTAGATGAGAAATAATGCCTGAGAATCATTATGTGGCAAAAAATATATATGCATCAAAGAATCTGTGGAAGAAAAAAGAAAAATGAGAAATTATAATAAAACAACTAGGAGAAAACCTATAACAAATGCTTCATGACATTGAACTGGACAAGACTATTTTAGACAAGCTTTCAAAAGCCCAAGCAACAAGTAAAAATAGACAAATGAGATTACATCAAACTAAAAATATTTTGCAAAGCAAACACGAGTGAAGGGACAACCTATAGAATGGGAGAAAATATTTGCACATTATACATCTGACAAGGAATTAGTTTCTGAATATATAAGGAATTTAGCAAGAAACAAACAAAAAACTGAAAAAAACAACAGCACAACAAATAACCTGATAAAAAATAGGCAAAAAACCCTAACAGCCATTTCTCAAAATATGACACACAAATGGCCACCAAGAATATTAAAAAATACTTAACAACATGAATTACCAGGGAAATACAAATCAAAACTATAAGATAACAACTTATTCCAGTTAAAAAGGTTACTGTCAAAAAGACAAAAGGAAATAAGTGTTGGCAAAGATGTGGAGGAAAGGGAACATTTATACACTGTTTGTGGGATTAAAAATTAGTACAGTCATTATGGAAAACAGTATTATGATTACTTAAAAAAATTAAAAACAGCCCCACCATACGATTCAGCAATCCTACTCTTGGGAATTAATTCAAAGGAAATAAAATCAGTGTGTCAAAGAGATATCTGCACTTGCATACTCACTGAAGCATTATTGGCAAATTGCCACAATATGGAATCAATTTAAGTGTCCAACAGCAGATTAATGGATTAAAAATATGATATATATACCCAATGGAAAACTATTCAGTCATAAAAAGAATCAAATTCTTTCATTTGCCACAACATGGACCAACCTGGAGGACATCATGTTAATTGAAATAAACCAGATGCAGAAAGACACATACTGCACGATCTCACACATACATGGAGTCTAGGAAAAAATAAGTGTTGATATCACAGAAACAGAGAGTAGAAGAGTGGTTACCAGAAACTGGGGAGGGAAGAGTGGGGAGAATTGGTCCGTGGGTGCAAAGTTCCAGTTAGATAAGAGGCATAGAGTATGATGTTCTATTGCACAGTAGGTTAAGTATAGTTAGCAGTAAGCTATTGTGTATTACATACAGACTAGCTAGAAAAAAGGGCTTTTGAATATTCTCACCACAAAGAAACAATAGATATGTAAGGTGATGGAGATACTAACTACCCTTATTAGACATTATACAACATATATGTGTGAAAACACCAAATTGTCCCCATACATATGTTCAATTATGACATGTCAATTAAAAATAAAATTTAAAAACAATGTTTAAAAAAGAATTCTGTTATCAGCTAACATCTCCCAAGTGAACATGTTGAAAACAAAATGTCTGACCTAAATCTTTCGGTGAACAGGTAGTTCCAACCTTTTTCTTTCATTCTCTTGTGGACTCAGAACTCTTGATATATCCCCTTCCCCTTTGATTTAAATCCAAGTCCTAACAGAGGTTGCAGCTCAGACCGTCTGTTCCTGTAATCTTTTGTGCTGGTAAATATAGTGCTGATGAAGATAGGACTCATAGAGACTGGCTAAGAATCTTTAAAGACAGAAGGAACAAGGATGCTACAGCTGCCCATGTTGAAAAGACTCCCTGGCAATAACTGACATTTTAGTTCCCATTATAGGAATCAAGAACAAAAATTATAATAACTTTCAGACACCAGTCCCTTTAGTTCTATTGACTTTCTGAATACATCGTGAGACTAAGACAAATGCTTTTGGTCTGCTTTTTGTCCACCTTCCTATTGCATATTTTATTTGATATAACTGCACCGTGGGAGTCTGAGGTGTGTGACCCACCTGACTAATAATGACCCGCTCTTGACCTTAGAGTTTAACCTCTTTTAAATTAAGCTGGAAAGTTTGAGGCTTTGTGACATCCATGCCCGCTAATTCAAAGGCTAAACTGGTTTTCTCAAAATACACTGTAATCATGCCATCTACTCTGATTGATAATTCTCAACTCCCATTTCTTTAAAAAAAAAGATTTGGCCTGGCTTCTGAAGCCACTAGTAATCTTGTGCTCATTTATCTAACTGATTTGTAATTTATTTCTCATTCTATCTCATTTATATTGCTAACTTGTTACCATGATTCCTGTTTCCATGGCATTGCCTAAGCATTCTTTTCCAAATTTTTCTTTTCCCTTCTTCTCTCTAGCTACCCCAAAGCATCTTTTCAAGGGTGCAGTTTGAGCACTACCTGCCTTCTGCAGATTCCTCTCTCTGGCATATTAAGTACACTCATTTCTCTATTTGCATAAATTCCTTGGACATTTATTGAAATTATTACTTGAACTACTACTTTGTTATGTTCCCTGAGTTGGCTCAAAGTTGATATTCAGTTAATCATTGAATAAATAAATCATTGCTAAAGTAAATAACTTGTAAAAGTTTGAGAACCAGAAAAATAAACATCGTATTTGATGAAATTAGCCATTCTTTTTAAATGAAGCATAATGTATAAAATGGAAAGGGTTGAAAAACTGAGAGATGATTTACCAAACGGGAGGAAGTTTCTATTTTTGAAGTTGGGAGAGATTTAATAGAGATAATTGAAAGTTACAAAGTGGCTGAAGGTATGAGGAAATGAAGATCAGGGAAAGCCATTACTAGCTTTTAGGAAATCAGAAAATTGTAGCAATGAGAGAAAAGTGGGAATCAACCGCCATCAGCACCAAAGAGGGTGACTGTAATAGAATTCCAGGAAACTACTGGCTAAACTTCAGATTTCTCATATGCAAAACCCTGGTGCCTGCAATGATAATTTTTGCTTTTCTTGCACTTCCAAAACTTGACTCTTATTGGTGGAATCAAAACTAGAAAACTGCTACTAAAGTATTCTGGAACATGTAGTTCCCCATCAGCTTCTAGCCTTTGGTAGCAAAGGAGAGCAGAAGAAGGAAGTGGAGATGAATGCTGGTTGCCAATATGTGTATGTGTGGGAGCAGTCAGAACTTTTCATCTGCAGGTGGAGAATACCAAAGAAGAAGGAAAAAAATCTAATATTAGTCCTAATACCAGCCAGAAATGCCCAGGAAATTGAAATAACAGAATTCTTTTTAAAATATTGTTTTAAATTTTATTTTTCATTGATATGTCATAATTGAACATATGTATAGGGGACAATTTGGTATTTTCACAATAATAAGTACCCTTATTCTTAGTCCCAAGGCCTTGCACATATATTGTTTTCCACCTCTTTCTTGTTCCTTCTTCTCTCTACCTTCTTGGAAAGCAACTTTATTAAGGGCCTGGTTCTTACTTATACCACTAACACAAATATCACTGCTGGAAAGAGGAGCCTTTTAGTGGTTCAGGTTTAAATATTAAAAGGCAACCAAGGATCATCAAACATTTAAGGAAGGTCTGAAATATCCAAGAACTAAAAAGAAAAAAAAATCAGAATAGAGGAACTCTGATACATAGAAGAAAACTTAAAAGGAATAACTAAAGCACAGTCCAACTAAACACATTTGTAAGGCAAAGTAAATGAGTCCTTCTTGTAAAATGTAGAAGAAGAAAACAAAGCAATAGGAGAAAAATAGGAAACCAATATAAAATGTTTTAACATATGATTAATAGAATTTTTTTGAAAAATCCACAGAAAATAAAGAGAAGAAAATAATGAAAAAATTAACACAAGTATATATTCTAAAATTAATAATCATGGTAGATTAAGAGACATAGTTATTGATATATCATTTAGAAATAAGGAGGCTAACTTAAAAGAAGCATTGCAAAAAGTGATCACCTATAAGGAATAAAAAAGAGAGACATGAGTTTATAATATTTTCTTATTTTTTGACTTGCAACTATGACTTTGTAATATTTTGATAGAAAAAAGTTGAAAAGTTGTATGCCCAAGCATATCATTATGAAATATCAGAAAACCCAAATGAAAAAAAATTCCAAAATTTTCTAGAAGGGGTAAAAAAACTTTATGAGTAGAATCAGTAGCAAAAATAGCATTGAGCTTTTAATTGATAACATTGGCAACAGAACATCATGTGTAATGCCTTAACTTCTGTAGCTAGTAATGCTTTCCTTGAAAGAAAAAATTATAACCTTTTATACCTAGCAAAACAATCATCTATGACAGTAGAAAAAAAAGATATTTTTCATTTCTGAGTCTCAAACACTTTACCTCACATGAACTCTGTCAGAAAGAAACTGTAGTATAAAATGAGTTAATTAAGATAAAGAAAATCAGGAATCCATTATAGATCCAAGGTGAAGTGAATTTTTATATGACCATGAAGGAGACTGCCAGGAAAAAACTACATAATAACACCATAGAGCAGCCATCTGGAATTAATCAGGAAGTTACATGGCTGTACACAGGAAGGCTGCAGAAAATAATGACAGAAACAAATAAAAAACAAAGTTCATATTTAATATTACAAGATTTACTGAAAAGTATTTTATAAAACCATGAAAATATATGAAAAAATTTAATAATATATTTAAAAGAGCTAATGCAAAATTGAGGCAATTATTTACTACAGTTAAAAAAAGTATATACAAATAAATAAATATCAGAAGAAAACAGAATAGGTTGCTTAAAATGATCATTTGTAATAGAAAATATGTTGGTGATTATTGAGCATTGACTATGATATATTAGTATCTGAATTATATATTTGACAGGCTTTTTTCAGAAAACAGTGCATTAAAAGTTCTTATATCTGAGGAATGAGTGGAAAGATGAGATGAGAGCGTGAAAACAAAAGATTTGGTGTTTTACTCTAAAATTTGGGTGCTAAATGGCATTTTAACATTTCTCAAATATTGTATTTGCATGTAATACTTTAATAAAAATAAACTAAAAGTGAGAAAATTAGTGAAAAGAGAAGTCAAAATTATACTAAAATATATAAAAAATAAACACAGAGAATGCAATTTAAGAGGGAAAGAATTAGGAGAACACGATCAGAAGATGTATTAAATAAATAGAAAATGACTTGGCAGGGAAAGGGAAGAATAAGCCAAAGTGTTCATAGATGGCTGATTCTCAACACTTATCCTTTCAGAATCGAATTAGCTGCTCTATCCTTTCTTCACTGAAAGTAAGATTTCTCAAAGCAATAATAAAAGGGGACAATGAATTATCTGTAATAGAATTTAGCATAGAATGTGTGTGCTCAACAGCCATCATGAAGTAATTCTATAGTAAGATCTACCAAGCCTCACTTTAGCAATCAGTGAAAACTGTGATGTTTTTTGTTTTTGTTTTTATTCCTAAATCATTATTTACTTAAAGGAAGACAACACTGTACTCCAAAATGGGATACATAGTCTAATGTGTTCAACTTTTAAAATATGTAGCCAGGAAAACATTTCTTCTTCTTCTAGTTTGTGAAGAGGTTTACCTTACAAGAAAAAAAGTCTAAGTATTTATTCAATATCAGTTAGGTATAATCCTTCAACAGCTTCCCAGTGCTTTTGAGACAGAAATTCCAAAAAATAATGGTCTCCAGGTCCCATGAGGTCTGGCCTGTCACCACCTCTCTGGGGTCATCTGGTCTCATCTCTTGCTCTCTCTCCAAGTCAGCAATGCTCTTTTTGACTTCAGGGGCTTCTGTCTGTGCTGTTTCCTATTCTGAATTATTGTTTCTCTTCTTTGCCTGATTAATTCTTATGCATCTTTTTAAAAAAATAGTTTTAACATTATTTTCTGGAAATATTTGCCATGCCAACTTCTATCCCAGATCAAGTCTCTTGATTACATGTTCTTAGAATAGTCTGCAAGTTTTCAAAGGACCTGATGTAATTTATCATAATACATTTCTATGGTTATTTGGTTAATGGCTTCCAGAGCAACACACTACATAACACACTACTAAGACTTTTTGTGTTTTGTTCCACCATTGTATTCTTAGAATCTACCACCAGAGATGGCATATGGTAGGCTTACAATAATGTTTTATAAACGAACAAACAAAAACCTAGTTGTAAGGTTGAAAATTATAGATTAAGATAGACCCGAGCAAATAAATTCTATAATTATTTCATTATCTGAAATGAATCATTATTCCTAAGATGTGTATTTGATTAAGAAAGAAAAGAAACAAGATCATCAGAATCAAAAGAATAAAAGAAATCACTCAGGTTTTTTTCTTTTCTTATAAGGGATAATATCTAATCTTCATATTCAAAACACAAAAATAGCGCTCACAATACAGTTGCACTTTTGAAATAGTGAAAGTATTTCTTATTAATGCAGTCAGCTGCTTTTATGGTTTAGCATGGACCTAAATTCAGGGAGAAGGTAATAATGGAATTCCAATTAAGAGACTCTAAAGAATATAATAGAAAGTAAAAGCAAATTATTTTACCAAAACCTCAGTGCAATGCTACAGTTGATGGTAGACATTAAATGACATTTCTTCCCATAAAATAACCCAAAAACGCCTGTAAGCAAAGTCTGTTAGCTGTTGATTCTGAAAATGCACGGCAATTTGTCAAACATAGTGGTTTGAAAATTACTCTGAAATAAATTGAGTTTATGACTTTTGCTACATGGGGTGCTTGAAGAACATTATTATGAACTTGTACATTAGTTTTATTTTCTTAGAATGATACAACATTAAATACTACAGAGCAAAAAAAAAAGGTGAAAGCAGAAAGAGAATGGATATGCTAGGAAATGTTTGAATCTCTGTTTGTTTTTTAAATATTTTACCAAATTTAGTCTCATTTATATGATCACCCTACTACTTAAGTGAGAGTATATTGTACAATTAAAACAAAACAAAATAAAAAACAACTTTGTCAGTAGATAAGTCCTAGTTCAACTGTCAACTGCATGCATTTAGTCAATATACTCATTCTACCCAAGATTTAGTTTTCTAATTAGTAAAACAGTGATAGATCACCTGCCTCATGAATTTTTTATTTTGGTGAAGATTAAATTATGTATTAAGGTACTAGACACAAAAAAGAAAAACATTTCCAAAAATTTTTAAATTATAGGTGTGATTTGAATGGGAAGGGTTAAGAATAAGAGTTACTTAACGTCTTTGTTCCCCTGAGTGATATAATTTTATAACATCTTTTTTCAATGCTTAAATTTAAAGATTTCTTCAGAAGGTTAGATGTAATAATACAGCATCTATTAATTAGTTTTCATTTAAATTCAGTTGCAAGTATGAGAACATGTACATTTTTAATCTATAAACAGTGCTCTATTTTAATGAAAGATATACACTGTACCTAATTTTCTGGTTTTCTTGAATGCTGCTTTGAAAGCTGTTTTAATGCTGTGGTCAATAACAGAAGAAATGGTTTGTCACCAGCTGTGTTCAATAGCTACAGGCCATTAAAATGCTCCTGATAAAATTCTCCATTGGTGTATAAGGTAATACATTTGTCAGACTGACAGATATGGATATAATTTATAGATTTCTACAGGAGCAAACAAGGAACATGCATAAATATAGATTTTGCAGAAAGAGAACTATACAAGAACCAATCAGCAGGTATATTTCCAATAGACTCTTGTAATATTCTGATGTCTTCTTTGCCACATTTAATTTGACAAAGGATTTTAGCTCTTAGAATTAATGTTTTTCATCGACTTCTAAAATTAACCTCAACTTGGAGAAGGCGAAGACATGATAAACAGCATCTGTTTCACAAAGCTGCTTGGTGGATGAAAACTTGATAAAAGTAGAAGACTGGAAACTCTCTAAATAGACGGATCAACACACACATACACTCATACTAATTTTGAGGCTGATTAAATCCACAAGTCTGTTTCAGCTCAGTTACTAATCAAGAGAGAAAAGTTTTCTTATTTGTCATTTGTCATAGTTCACTTCAGCATCTGATAATTGATTGGATGTAAATATATAAATATAGATGTAAGACCATCAGCCAAATCAATTAGAATATTTGACCTGACTGGGGTAAAAAGAACTTGAGAAATAGCCAAGATATATTTAATGACAAAATAAATGCAGATGAGGCATGTATCTAGATCATTTAAACGAAAACAATTTTTGAAATATTTTTAGCTTGAAATGCCAGATAAAAGTGAACATTTAAAGGACTTAATTGTCTAAATCATTTCTTTGACTTTTGTTCTTTAAATACATGGTTGTGAGACATACACACCTGCCGAAATCCCAAACTAATTCTCGCACTATCAGTTGAAGCAAGGGAAGCAAAGCATCGAAAGTTAATCTCTGAACTTTTCACACCACTCATATTTGAGTTACCATGCAAATGTACTAGTTACCACTTTATCATTGGTACTCATCATCATAACTCAATGCCATTTTCCTAATGTTCCTCAAATAATATTGTGAAAGAAGGAAGGAAGGGAGGAGGGAGAAAAAGAGAGAAGAGGTAGGGGGAGAAAGAGAGAAGAAGAAGAAGGAGGAGGAGGAGGAGGAAGAGGAAGAGGAGGAGGCAGGGAAGGAAGGAAGGAAGGAGAAAGGAAAAAAGGAATGAAGGAAGGAAGAATGAAGGAAAGGATGAAAGAAGGAAAAATATCTGAATCAATGAGGCTGATTTAGTTGGAGGTGGAGCATCTTTGCAATCAAAATACTGATTAAGAGTTGATTGTTAACCTATATTAATCTCATATCATGGAAAGAGTGTTTTGGGCTGCTTTTTACTTTGTAAATATTGGAAGGTATCACTGGGTGTTGACTTTCTGACACTGAACACTTCCTCTATCTTTACTATGCTTACAAATACTCATAATAATGTAAATATTGGCAAAGAAGTCAAACTATTCATAAGAATATAATTTTGGAATTATTTATTCAGCGTAGACCTGGAAAAAACGTAAAAATATGGCAAAGAAAAGCTGTGTGTGGCAAAAAAGGATAAAAGCAAAAGTGCAAGTTTTAATATTGCAGACTGTGAAATATCCCAGAAAAGACCTCAAAAATCATGACTTTGTCTCGAGAGAGGACTTCATCAAAACTGACCCACCCAAGAAAGGCAACTGACATATCCTTCAGTAAAACCTATATCATTTCACAACCCTACTGAGAAATTTCTTTCAAAAGTTATAAAAGTGATTGAAATTCAATTAAAAAAATTATTACATGCTCATTTAAAAAAAGTGCTTGAAATTCAATTAAAAAATGATTAAATGCTCATTTAAAAATAATAGGCAGCTGGATTATGGCTACTATAATCAAAAAGTAAAGTATATGTAGATGTTGGAATTTTAGAATTTTAATTTTTTGGCTTCCACCAATTCCAAGCTCAGTAAAGACCTAACCAAGAAAATGACCATGGAATGCGAGAAATACAGTATAAATTGGCTTTCTGGTTAGGAGGGAGGCATTTCCGCTTTCAAATCAGATGGAATCACAAGACAGAATTTAACTTCTTACAAAAACAACTTAACAAAAAGATAAAATGAAGAAAAATTATTTTTTAAACAGATTGGACATCAGGCAACAAAAGACAATAATTTGTGAGAGACGAGAAACAAACGAGAGATGCCCTCAGGCTCCTCAACCTATGGCCAAACCAGAGTTTTCCGACCACATCATAAGAATGAGAACTGCTGGTGCCCAGAAGCCCCTGAAATGAGGCAAAGCTGGAATTCTTGCTTTAAAAAATGCCTAAAATTTACAAGGCAGAATGACCGAGCTGCACACACACACACACACACACACACACACACACACACACACACACAGAGATTTATGACGATCCGCAGGTGATCCTCCCTCAAGTCGTCAGCTGACTATTAATCAATGCATACATTTGGGCATATGCACTGTGACTGGGAAAAATGAAAGGAACAAGAAGGAACCATTCCTGGGGCTCAAGCATGACTGAAAATAATTCCTTTTCCTACCAGGCAGAGTAGGATAACTCATAATTCACAAAGTATCACACATGGAAGAACTTAGCCTCAGTGGTGGGACAAACTGAACACTAGACAAAACACTGCTCTGGTCCTACCTAACAAATTTGAAAATGCAAGACCTAGAAAAATCATCTTCCCAGGAACTTAACTGAATTACCCTAAAAATGCTTATGAATATTTATGGGAATACAAAAATATCCTTCACCCAATGAATCCAATAAAAAATTATCAGACATGCACAGAAGCAGAAAAAATATCTATTATAATTAACAGAAATACCAGTCAACTCAGAAAAGGTGCAAAATCAGTTCAGAAAAGCCACAGATGATAAAATAAGAAGAAAATCACATTAAAATTGTTATTATAACTATGTTTAATAGGACAAGAAAGTAAGCAAATGAGGGAGAAGTTAAACAGAAGCATGAAAAATAAGGAAAGGCCCAAATTTCGATTTTCAGAAATTGAAACTACAATGTGTGAAATGAAAAAAAAAAAAAACATGCAGTAGAGATTAATAGTGTGTTATGAATTGTGGTACATAAGATTAGTAAACTCGAAGATGCAGCAATGAAAATTGTACAAAATAAAATACAGAGAAAAAAGACTAAAATAATAAACAAAACACCATGATTTGTGAGACAACTTCAAGTAGCTTAACTGAGTCTGTAAAGCAAATGGGGTTGCAGGAAAAATATTTGGAAAAAAAATAGTGCCCCAAATTTCCCAATTTAATGAAAACAATCATCTCACAGATTCAAAATCTCATTGGTTCGAGTAACAAAGATCAGAATGACAGTGACTTTTCATCAAAAACAATGTATGTCAGAAGTACAGAAATAAAATTAAATGACTGAAATGATCTAAACAAGTGAAAAATTAAAAAAGGTGTCAGCCTAGCTTCTATAACTGATGAAAATATCTTCCAGAAATAAAAGCAAATAAGTATTTGCTGGACGTAGGAAAGCTAAAAGAATTCAACATGAGCAGAGGTACACTGTAAAAGAAGTTAAAGGCAGAAGAAATATGACATGAGATAAACATAATAGATCTATACAAAAGACTAGAAAACAAGAACATCAGAATTTGTAGTTATATCAGCAAATATAAATGACTATATTTATGATTTTTGAATCTTTTGAAATATGAACATACCAATAGAATGAGAAAACAAGTCATAGATTGAAGGAAAAATATTTGTGCAAAAGAACTGAACAGACACCTCATCAAAGAAGATATAAGAGAATGTAGTGTTGGTGCAAAGAGTACTATTTAGATTAATAGAACAGAGTTTAGAAATAGTCCCACACATATAATATGGCCAGTAGAATTTTGACAAAGGTACAGATTCAGTTCACTGGAAAATGAATAGTATTTTCAACAAATGGTGCTGGAAAATTGGGTTATTCATACATTAAAAAATTTACTTTGACCCATATCTTGCACCACATACAAAAACTGATTTAAATCTACCACAGATCCCCAAATAAAACCTAAATGTATAAAGCTTGGAGAACAGAACATAGGAGAAAAAAATTCATGTTACTTTGGGTGAGGCAAAATTTCTAAATATACTACTAAGAGTATGATTCTTAAAAATTGAAAAATTGAGCTTTATTGAAATTAGAATATCTGTGGGGGTTTTTTTGTTTGTTTTTGAGTGGGAATCTCACTCTGTCACCCAGGCTGGAGTGCAGTGACACACTCATAGCCACCGCAACCTTGACCTGCTGGGCTCAGGTGATCCTTTTGCCTCAGCTTTCCAAGTAGCTGAAACTACAGACACACCCCACCACATCCGGCTAGTTTTTGTGATTTATTGTAGAGATGAGGTCTCACCACGTTGCCCAGGCTGGTCTTGAACCCCTGGACTCTGGCAATCCTCTCACTTTGGCCTCCCAAAGTGCTGGGATTACAGGCTGGAGCCACCGCGCCCCAACTTAGAATATCTGTGTTTTAGATAATACTCTTAAGGGAATAAAAAGACAAAGTGCAGAGTATGAAAAAATACCTGCACGTCACATATGGTAAAAGATCTTGTGTCCAGAATATAAAACTTTCAAAAATTAATAACAAGAATACTAACAATTAAGAAACATAAAAGAGTATTTATACAGACATAGCATCAAAAAATATGAATTCAAATAAATTCTTATAAAGAAGTTCAGCTCATTAGTCATTAAAGAAATGCAAGATAAAACTACAATTCAGTAACACTACACATCTATTGGAATAGATAAAATTAAAAGCTGTGGCCACACCAAATACTGGTGAGAACTGGGAAGAACTGGAACTCTCACATACTACTAGTGGGAATGAAAATGATACAACTATTTTGGAAAGTAGTTTGTCAATTTCTTTAAAGTGTAAACATACTTCTACCATTTTAGTCAGCCATTCCTTCTAACTATTTACTTGAGAGAAAAGAAATAATATGTTCATAAAAAGCCTTTCACAAGAATGGTCCTAGCAACTTTATTTGAAGTAAATCAACACTGAAATTAATACAAGTGTCTAACAACAGGTGACTAGTAAAACAAACTTGTATATTCATAAATGTCTACTTGTCAGTATAAAGAAAATAACTATAGATGCATGCAATGATGTGGATAAAATTAAAAATATGTATGCTGAGTGAAAGAAGCTAGCCCTTCTCCCCCCAAAAGGTACAGTTTCTTTGATTTCCTTTATACGACATTCTAGAAAATACAAACTAACCTACTGTTGTAGAAAGGAAATCAGTGGTTATATGAGGATAAGGAAAGGAGGTAGAGACTGGTTGCTAAGGCGTGTGAGGAACGTTCAGGGTGACAGTTATGTTCATTGTCTGTATGATGGTGAGAGTTTATTATGGCTTTCAGGACTTACACATATGCCCAAGTTTATCACATTGTTCACTTTAAGTACCTGCTGTTTATTGTATAGCGCTGCTACAAAGATAATTAGAATATCTGAAAAGATAAATAAATAAGTTTTGGAACCAGATACTTCTGCATCATTCATGAATTTGATAATACTGATTTGCATGACAAAGTAAGTAAGATCCCATCACTAGCACTGGAGGTCACTTCCCAGCTGTCCTCTGTATATCCAGTACCAAGAGGAGTTCCACTGGAGACAATTAGAAGATACTGAAAGTGTGAACAGGCAAAGGTCAGGAAGTCAGTCGGGTCTATGACCATCCACTTCGTATTTTCAAGCACTTGGCTAGTTTGTCACAGAAAATTGAAAAGCAATACAGAGCTTCATTCATCCTGCAAGGAATTCGTCTGGAAAGTTAGAAATCAACAAGGCACTCAGAGAAAGTTAGCAGCCAACTGTGTGGCAAGAGTGATTTGTAAAGCAGACTTTCAAAAGGATAGAGAAATCAGACCACAGAAAAGTTAAACAGATAAAATAAGGGGCGATGTATTAATTGAAATGCAAACTGAACTGTGTTTAAAATTCTGTAGCCTGGCTGTGATGAATCATGTCTGTAATCTCAGCACTTTGGGAGGCTGAGGTGGAAAGATTGCTTGAGCCCAGGAGTTTGAGACGAGCCTGGGTGACATAGCGAGCCCTCATCTCCACAAAAAATAAAAGAAGTTAACTGGGCGTGGCGACTCATGCATGTAGTCCCGGCTACTCCAAAGATTGAGGTGGGAGATGGAAACTACAGTGAGTTGTAATCATGCCACAGTACTCTGCTCCTGATAGACAGAGAGAGATCTTGACTCAAAATAATAATAATAATAATAAAATAAATAAAAATTGAGTGGTATTTATATAGATAGGGATTGAGAAACAATAGTGTAGAAAAATCAAAAAGTGAAGAGAAGAAAGACACCGACAGAGAAAATTGAATAGATCCTTTGGTTAAAATTAAGTTTGACTATTGGGGAATGATACAAAAATAAGCCTAAACAGAGTGTAGAATATATTTCAAGTCAGACAATAGAACTTAGATTTTATGTGATGGTTGAATGCTCTTGGTTTCTTGGGCAAGACGTCTAGCAGGGGTGTGCAAATTCCCTAAAGAGATGAAAGTCTGCAGGTGAGGAGGTTAGCTAAGTAGCTATAATAGGAATCCAGGCCAGGAAGTCCCTTAGGAAGGCATGGTCTTTAGCAGTACCAAATGCTGCATCCCCTAAAAGATCATCAAAACAATCTACTGATAAAGCCAAGTTTATTGATGACTGCTATAAAAGAGACCATTACCTTGGTAAGATTCTTAGTAGCCTCTTAGAGTAGAGAGGAAAAGGCAGGTTATTTATGAGGTTGCCTTGGTAAAGGTGGGTCTATAAGTGGCTGGTAGTGCCTGATATGGCTAGAGTATAGTTCATGACATGAGTGTGGAATTGATGGACAAAGCCAAGTGGGTTATAAAGCAGTCTTGAAGTATATCTATCCCAAAGAAAACATTATATAAAAAAGACACCTGACACTGTATGTTTATCACAGCACTAGTGATAATAGAAAAGTCTTGGAACTAACCTAAGTATCCATCAGTGGTTGATTGGACACAGAAAATGTAGAATATATACATCACAGAATACTACGCAGTCATACAAATGAATAAAATTATGTTCTTTGTGGCAACATAGACGGAGCTGAAGGCCATTATCCTCGATGAAGTAACTCAGAAAGTCAGATAGTGGGTGTTCTCACTTAGAAGTGAAAATTATGGAATGGGTACTCAGGGACATAAAAATGGAAACAACAGACTCTGGGGACTTGAAAAAGGAGGAGGTTGGGAGGGGCGTGAGGATTGAAAAATTACCTATTGTGTATTGTGTACAGTGCTCACTATTTAAATGACGGGTTCACTAGAAACCCAAACGCCATGATTTTACTATATATCCATGTAGCAAATCTGCACATATACTAGCAGAATCTAAAATAAAAATAAATTTTTGTAAAAGTTTTTGATGATCTTAGTTGAGAAATGTATTAGCCTGAGGTCTTCTTAAAGTTGTTCTTAGTTTGAATAAATGGATTTGACGGAGATCCTGGCAACAAAGTTATTGCAGCTTCGTCTATCTGAGTAAGAATTTCCTGAATTAATAAAGGCATATTAATATGTGCAGTTGGAAAGTATAACATGTTTACATTTAAAGTAAACTTTAAAGTTGAAGGTGGTTTTGGTGTTCAGTGGTGGCAATAGTTAAGCAAAGTTAAAGGTGACCTAAAAGACAAAAAAATTTGGCAGTCTATTATGTGTAGTTAAAACGAAAAGGGCAAATTAGGATGCTCTGAGGGTTGATAATGTGAAAACATTCAGTGAAATTTAATACTAGAATCATAATTTGAAGGTAAAAAGAATTCACAATAACTATTGAGGACAAATGCTGTTGCTGTAAATATTAAGTTTAGCTATTTATTAACTCTTCAAAACTTTTTGCATTCTTACTAATATAAATGCACTATGGTCATGGCAAATTATTTTAGAAACAAAGTAGGTATACGTGATTAAATAAAAATAAATGAATGGAATGCATTAAAATTCAAGTTAACTGTACTGGTTATATGTTCATTGTAAAGTTTATGTTTCTGTGATTACAAAGTGAAATCTCTTATAGATGCCTGGGTGACTTTTTCTATACTTAGCAATTCAAGTCTCTCATCTTAAGTAAACTATGACTTTTACTTCCCTAGATTTTGTATTCCTTGAGGATGTCTTTTCTTAAAAGTCACTAGATAGATTTAAACAGGCAAGAAAGTCTTTATTCAAAACGGTTGCAGCAGGGGATAGAGATTGAACTCAACTCTGCTAAGCAAACAAAAAGGCTAGAGGATTTTTAAGTATTGGGTAAGCTGGTGAAAAAGTCCTGGAGAGGCGAGGTTGCTAGTGGCAAGATTGGTCAATGCGATTAGGCCATTTTGCTAATGGTCACTTATTAAGGTTTGGTTTCTACCCTCCCATGAAGGCAGGATGACAGGGGCACTATCTCCTTCAATAATTATATTTCAAAGAAATGGCTCCCAGGTCCCTGAAAAAGACATTCCTGAGAAAAGATATGCAACTCAAAGGGGCAGAAAAATAAGTTACAATTCTGCAATCTAAAGTAAATGCTCGGTTGGGCTCGGTGGCTCAGCCTGTAATCCCGCGCCTTGGGAGGCTGAGGTGAGTGGATTGCCTGAGCCCGCAGGTTTGAGACCCGCCTGGGCAACTTGGTGAGACCTCATCTCTACAATAAAAAAAAAAAAAAAAAAATTAGGCGGGCGTGGTAGCGCGCGCCTGTAATTCTGGCTAGCCGGAAGGCTTAGGCGGAAGGATCTCCAGAGCCCAGCAGGTGGAGGCTGCGGTGGCCAGGAGGAGGTCACTGAAATAAATGAATAAATAAATAAATACATAAATAAATAAATAAAGTAAATGTTCTACAAAAAGGGAGGTCAGGGATTGTGGTCGTGAGAAACACCTGTCCCAATTTTAGTCAATCTAAGGAGAATGTTAAAACTCCCTTGGCCAAGAGCTGAAAAATTTGTATCTAACATTCACTTATTCCCCTTTACGATGATCAATGCCTTCTGCATATCTAGGTCTCAGCAAACATAAATATACGTATACATGCATATGTACATATATATGCATGTGTGTGTGTGTGTGCATATATATGTATATATAATATGCATGTGTATATATGTATATGGCTATGAATTATACATTGCTATAAATAAATTTCTACACACGTTCTACAAAAGCTGGTTATGATCATTTATAAACAATGCTTTTGTGCTAAGAAAAAACTGTTTTAGACATTTTTATAAAAACAGAGCATAAAGCTTTGACTTTACTGGTTTTTTTCTTAGATTTTTGAAGACTCAGTAGTTGCTAAATGATTAAATCAGCTTGAAGGATAAACATCTTCAAGGATCTGGGTCGTCCTGATGCTATCCCCAAACCAAAACATAACAAAAATTCTGTCTTCCTTCCAAAAATAATATTTTAAGCTGGTAACATCTGAGACAAATAATCTATTCTCTTCGAGAATGAATGTGTTTCAACAAGTTCTTTGGGAAAAAAAAGAAAGAAAAGAATGTGTAATTTCCCTGGTTCCTTTTTCCATCTGTGAATTCCAACTATTAAAGTCTTGCCATATGGCAGGGCGCTGTGGTTCTCACCTATAATCTCACTACCTGGGGAGCTGAGGTAAAGGAATCTGTGAGCCCAGAGGTTTGAGACCAGTGTGGACAACATAGTGAGACCATATCTCTACAAAAAAAAAATTAAAAATAATAACCAAGAGTGGTGGTGCACTCCTGTAGTCCCAGTTACTCAGGAGGCTGAGGTGGGAGAATTGCCTGAGCCTAGGAGGCTGAGGCTGCTATGAGCCTTGATCATGGCACTGCACTTCAGTCTGGGAGACAGAGGGAGACACTGATTTAAAAAAAAAGAAAGAAAGAAAAATAAAAAGTCTTTCCATATGAACCTAATAAATGTGTGCTAAAAATTGCTTCCGAATTTATACAAACCCTTCTTAACTATTGTCCTTATCAAGTATTTGTGTGTGTGTGTGAGAAAGATAAGTCAATACTATTTCAAAGACCAAGTTTATGGAAGCCTTAAAAAGAACCTCCACCCTTGAGATTTACATAAAAAATGAATCATGCAAGCTAACTCAAGTTTGCAATATTTGTAACACAAAGATTTCTGTCAAAAAAAAAAGTTGGAAATAACATGCTGTTTGCAATGTAATTGTTACTATTCACTAAAGCAGAAAAGGCAAATTCAGAGAACTTAAAGGCTGACAACCTAGTCATTTAAAACTACAGGTTGTCTTAGGAATGACAATGGTTTTGAAATTCAGCTCAACCCATGCCGAGAAGTTGCTAGCTCTAGATACTGGCGAATATTTAACACTTTCATTGCATATTTTTTTTCTTTATTTTTTCTTTAGAACATTTCAATCAGCTAAGGATATCTTAGCTACTGTAAAAAAAAATTCCATGAGATATTCAAATAGACACTGGTCTTCTTTGCAGAGAGCTTCTGGAATTTGAATTTTTAATGAGAGGATTTGTTTAGATATGTACAATCCACGGAACTTTAGGGTTCATAAACAGTGTGTTATTTCCTCTAGGAAAAAAAAATAACTGAAATATATAGCTATACATTTCCCATATATAATAGGCTCATATATCTGCATAAGATTTTTTGTTTTGTTTTGTTTGAATTGGGATCTTTCTCTGTCGCCCAGGCTGGGGCGCAGTGGCACAATCACAGCTCACAGCAGCCTTGACCTCCTGGGCTCAGATAATACTTGGGTCTCAACCTCCTAAAGTACCTGGGACTACAGGTGTGCACCACCAAGGCTGGCTATTTTTTTTTTTAATTTGCATAGGGATAAATTCTTGCTATGTTGCTCAGGCGGGTCTCAAACTCCTGGGCTGAAGCAATCCACTTGCCTTGGCCACCCAAAGTGCTGGGATTACAGGTGTTAGCCTTGGCGCTCAACCTTTTTTTCCTCTCTCTTTTTTCTGACATTCTTAAAACCAAGTCTCTGTTTTGAAGTTGGAATTGCCCTCACTGGGGTGCTGACTTAAGTGATTATTGTGCCTCTGTGTCCTCTTTTGTGTGCGTTGCTTGCCACTGACAAATCATCTCTCCTTAGAAACATTTTAGTCAGATTCCTCTGAGCCCTTCTCTTCATCAGGCCTTGACATTGGTTTCATCCTTGCTGGGCCTCCCTAGCCCGGTTGTAACAAGAGTGCTGCTAAATCATTTTAGAGAGAATTCCCCTACCTTTGACATCGAATCATCTCTGATATCTGATCAAATTTCCCATCTCCTATCATCCCCCAGGGGATAGCTGATCACCCTGGCCTGCCTTCACCAAGAATCCTGTCAGTTCAACAAGTTTCCTTCTACATTCTTACAAATTTTCCATCTCCCAACCACTCCCAATCTGCTCCTTGGCTGCAAATTCCCACACGTTTTTGTTAAATGTGGACTTGACCGCAGTTCGATATAGAAGTAAGATCTCTTCCCCAACTGTAATAATTCCTGAATAAAATCGGGCTTTACCCCTCAAAGGACTGTCTAGTTCTGGGTTTCTTTAGCATCCTCACAGGAAGCATGACCTTGGGTGAATTTGGCTTGTCTAATGCCCATGTTTGTGTAGCGTCTGCCATTGGCATCTTCACAAAGAAGAGCTGACAGGTTGGCCAGACAGGTACGACAGTCCACTCTCTGTTGAACTCATTTTTTCTTGGCTCTTTTTCTTTCCTGGCCTTTGAGCTACAGTGACACAGAAGCCAGACAAAGAATACGTACTGACTACTTTTTCCCTTGTCCCTTCATCATTTATGTTAGCCTGAACTTAAAGGTAAAATTCAAAAGGTAATTTGGAAGAACCTAACCCGCCGTGGTTTTACATAGGAGGAAACTGAGGTTCATGACTTTGTGTGTCTACTTAAGGTTGAAGTTTTAGGATTAGAAACCAATTCCTTTACATTCCAATTCAGGTTTCTTTCTGCTAGAGCACATCACCTTTATAATTTACATTTTCTCATGATTTCTACTCTTTTTTTGTTTTGTTGGTATTGTATACATTGTCAATGGACTGAATTGCCTTTTGCAATGCAACATTTATCATGCTTGACATGTCTTTT
Organism: Cephalopachus bancanus; assembly: GCA_027257055.1. NCBI lineage: Eukaryota > Metazoa > Chordata > Mammalia > Primates > Tarsiidae > Cephalopachus > Cephalopachus bancanus. The sequence continues at coordinate 7,369,204 of JAPVLO010000027.1, forward strand.
TCAGGGATGCTAGAATAGGACCTATGATGTCAGACAAATGTGACTTCAAGACAGGCTCTCTCATTTGCATGCCACCAATCCTCTCAGTCTTACATATGTAAAATTGGGATTGTGAGCATTTATAGAAAATTATTTATGATCACAAGTGACATTTTAATGTCTCTGCACAAGTTGTAGAAATCTTTGAATTAATTTCTTTTCATTTTAAACCTAGACCTCATCAAAATATTTATCACACAAAATTAAAAGGTAAATCACCAACATATACTTTGGAGAGGAAAGAGACTGAGTAACACAATATAAGTTGGCTGATTGCTTCTAGAAAAATCTTCCTTAAGCGTGATTGGATTTGCAAGTGTCAGAGTTCAGATATAAGAAACCATAGTAACAGTTTCTGAGACATACAAAAAACCTCACCATACCAGATCAGATCACCATATCAGATCAAAGACAATGCAAACTGGATTTTATCCTTTTTTTTTTTTAATGTATTTAGTAGTTTTATAGAGACTTGAATTTGGGTCCATTACCATGATAGAATAGGACAGGATATTTTTGCATTTGCAGTGACAAGCTGTGTTGTAAGATGGAACTTTTGTTACTATTTCTTTCTTTTATTTTTTTCAGAGAAAACTGATCTTTAAATAACATGAAAAATGATTGGCATTGTTTTGCAGATTATAAATATCTACTAACCTATGGAATTTATTTGAAAAGTAAAATTTCTCTCATTGTAAGTGCCATTGTTTATGCCACACTCCCCCCTCCTCCCCTTTTTTTGTATACATTTTCTTGACTTCAGCTGGTAATCCTCCTTTGAAAAACCATGGAAACAAGCAAATATGCCTCATTAAACTTTCCTTTCAGGAGAAAAATTCAAAGAATTTTTAAATTGTGGAATAGATAAAAATAAAACACATTTCCTCTAGGGTGATTAGATTGTCCTTTTAAATTCTTTTAGGGAAGTTACTAAAGTTGGCAAAAAAAAAAAATCAAGAAACAAAACCCAAAACTACATGTTTTCATATTTGTAAATTTTGTGGCAACTTTTAAAAACCTGATTGCTTATTGCACTTCTTTATATAAATGCTGAAATAAATATTCTCAATTATATCCATATCTAGTACTACATAATATTTTAAATAACTGTGAAAGTAAAATAACTTGTTCTGATCATGTATACATAATTATATAAGCAACATGATAGAACTTCCATATGAACAAGTTGTATTTTTGTAATGCCTTTTGTTAAGGAGAGGGGCTTTATAGAAAAAAATAAAACTTTATTTAATTTTTATCTATAGTATTCTGTGACAGGAAATGGGCATCTTTCTTTAACCCATGAGAATAGAGCCAGATTGGGTAGCAAGCTGTTTCATGGAGTTCTTAGCAAGGCAGGGCTACTGAATTCTCTTGTTTCTTAATGGCCAACTAATAAAGAACACTCTTTTGTTTTATGAACATTGTAGATCCCCCCAAAATTTTGAAGCTAAAATTGACAAATTCATTTCTCATTAAAGGTTGACACTTTCACATGGCTTGGTGCTTGGAGTAAAAGGCACTGTAAGCTTTCAGTAGTCTTCATTTATTCCTTCACTGTCAGGAGAAGTTTAATGAATGGATCTCAGAATGCACAAGCATCACAGTTAGTTAGAATCTCCCCTCTTTATTCTGCCAACTTGCACTGTGTATTCTTAACTAAGGCAGCAACTGTTAGGAACGTGTCCTGAATTCAATGGCCAATCTTTGAAAAACTGAATGATGTTTTTAGAGGCACACTGAAGTGAAAGGAGTTATTGATTTTTGTTGTTAGTATTTTGTACATTGAAATCCACTTTAACAACAGCAATCAATATATAACTCTTTCAAATCATTATTTTGGAATTGTTGCTGTTGGTTTTTTGCTAAACATGAACGTAATTCATTTACTGACATGTTAATTTCCTATCCGTCTGGATTGAAAGGTTTCTATGCCAGTGATATATTAATTGAGGCACCTAAAGGGGACCCTGAAACTTCCAACACATTGAGCAAACACACATGCTTTGAGGTATTGAATGACAGACCCCCAAAATGACATGTATACAGCAACCATCTCTTAAATCTGGACAATGTTGCTATGCTTCAACAATTGGTGACTATTTCCTGGCAATTGGGGATGTGAGTTTTATTCTATTCCTTCTAAAAAGGGAATGAGGGAATAGGGAGATATTAGATTTGCAGAGTTTAGTATCAGACCCATCCAAACTCTTACATGATGACTATGTCCCTGTCCATAGAGATTGCATTTCTGTTAAAATAGTGGTGATTCAATAATTTAAATATCAACTTAGATTAAATTAAGTAAGGTGACTGAAAGCAGGTGCTAGTGCCCAGAATAAATAAGCCATTCAAATATATTCATGGTGTCTTTTTCTTTCTTTTATATAGTTTTCTTGTTTGCCATGTCTACTCAAAGTCCCTATTCACCTGGGCTCTTAAATTCCTTTGCCTAGATAAAATATCTCTCGCTAAGTTGCAATACAATGTTATAATAACTATACTAGATATATTACATGCATTATTAAATACAATGAACATTTTTTTCTTAATCAATGATAAATATTATACTGCTTTCTTTCTTTTTTAAATTCAGTAATAGATTTAAAGTCTTAGTAGCAGAATTAAAAAAATATTGACTCTGCTTGTCATTTATTTTCAATTTTTTGAACATTTTTAGTCTCAGTTTTGCAGTCAAATATCCAAGATATTTAGAACTGATGCATGTTCTAAATTATTGTGGTTAATATGGAAGATCTCTAATATTTACAATATAAATATAAACTTTTTGGTATTGTTTATTGTCATTTGTAAATGAAACAAGAGGAAGAGACATGAGCAGTCTTCAAGGATTTCCAAAGGAAAAATAAAGAGAAGGTTGTACCTTAATGTGTGTATGTTAAGAAAATGTGCCATTATGCAGACTTACTTTATCTGCAAGTGAAAAGTTAAGTGGCAAATGTTTCTATACTAATTTTGATATGACATCATTTGCAAAGTACACATGTATCTTACAGAATTGTTCAGGTTCTTTTACTGGTATTTTACATTTTATATTTGTGCATTGAAACACATACCACATGGCGAGTTTAATTTTTTCCTAACAATATTTTGCTAACTTTATTATAAAAATCACTTTTTAAAATTTATTTTGAATCTGGATTTTAAAAAGTAGACTAGATGCTATGGAAAAAAAAGAAGCATGAGAAAATAAGAAAGCTCAGAGAGAGAAGATGCAGGTCAGGAATAGCTTTATGAAGAAGGTGGTGTGATAATTAAAGCTAAAACAAAGACTTAGCCAGGTGTACAGAAAGGGGGAGACTAAGAGGAACATGTGGGGAGGTGGTAAGCAGAGAGAAGTAGTTTGGTACAGGGCAAGAAGGCATCATAGACCACCACCTGGGTGGAGGGGGTGGTTGATGACTGATCACAGGGTGAACTGGTGAGGTTGACAGGGAAAACAGTGGAAGCAATAATAAGCTTGCATCAGACTATGGCCTCTTCTTAGAGGATGTATTCACCACTTTTCTTTCTGCCAAATATTCACTCATATTTTAGGAATTGGCTATAGGGTCATATTTTCCACCATCCTTTTTTTTTTTTTTTGAGTAGGAGTCTCACTCCATCACCCAGGCTAAAGTGCAGTGGCATACTCATGGCCACCCAAGTGTCGAGCTGCTGGGCTCTGGAGATTCTTCTGCCTCAGCCTTCTAAGTAGCTGGAACTACAGGCACACGCTACCATGCCCAGCCAATTTAAAAAAAATTTTTTTTATTGTAGAGACAATTTGGTCTTGCCAAATTGCCCGGGCTGGTCTTGAACACACGGACTCAGGTAATCCACACAACTTGGCCTCCTAAAGTGCTGGGATGTTGGGCTGAGCCACAGAGCCTAGCCCATGCTTTTGAGGTAAAATCCCTCCTCTGAGTTCCATTGTTTTTTGTTCATATTTCTAGTGTAACATGTAGTAGAAAAACAAAATAATTTCACCCAGAATATATGAGGTCTGACCCATTAGAGATTCAATTATTTGCCCTTAAGACCTTTTCATGTCTGAATGTATAGTTACTTCACTCTTCAAAGCTGCTGCAAAACACTTCGTAATGTAAATTTATTTCTGCAAAATTTCATTTATTCTCCATTTGCAAACGTTTCCTTATTTACCAGCCTATACTTTCATTGCTTTTGCATTTCCTTAATAATTTGCTTAGTTGAGGATGGTTTTTGACATTTTTATTATCTCTGTGTTATTTGTCTTTATGTATATTTGCCCTATTTTTTTGTGTGTTGGTTAACTTGCTTATTAATTTTCATATATTTTTGTATATAATTAACCAATGTACATTTATTAACTTAATATTGTTGATATTAATCTTATCTGCTTTATATATTATAAAATATTTTCTTCCAGTTTATTCCCTATATTTTAATTTTATTGATGGCATATTTGATTACAAGCATGCATCTATTTTGATATCATTAAGTGTATTTAATTGATTAGGGATGACAAGAAGTGAAAAAAAATTTATCAGTCTTTTTTTATGGATTTATATTGTGGATATCCCATATTGTCTGCCAATAATTTCATAGTTGCCCTATTTTTCTTCTTTATTTTTATATTTAGGGCTAACTGAAATTAATTTTTGCCTTTAGAAAAACAGTATAAAATTATATCTTTTTTCATATTAGACAATTGTCTAATATTTCATATTTCAATTGCCCAGTTTTTTAATGCACTTTATTTACAAGGTCATTCTTAGTCATTTGAAAAGCCATCATTTTTATATTCCAGATTCCCATATATATGACATCTATCTGTGGACTACCTATTTTGGCGCAGCAATAGATATACTTGTCTACTTCTGCACAAATTCTGCACTCTTGTAGTAGTATAACCTTGTCATGGAGTTCCATACCTGGTAAAACAAACACTGCCCTATTTTTATTCAAATGCTTCTTGGATAGTTTTTCTCATTTAATATATACCTTTTTAACTTATCTTTTCAAGTTCATTAATAACTTCTGAAATTGTTGAATTGAATTGCATTACCTTCCTAGTATAGTTTGAAAAGATTGACATCTTATATACATGAAGTCTTTTGAACCATGATCATTCTCTCTATGTATTCACATACTCTTTTATACCCACTGGTTTTATTATGTAGGGGTTTAAATAAAGGCTTTGCACAATTCTTGATATGATTATCCTTATGGGTTTTATAATTTTTATACTCTTGAGTAATATTTCAAATTAATTTGGAATATAGGAGGTTATTGGTTATCTTATATTGATCTTGTATCTAGTCACCTTATGAATTCTCTTCACAAATTGTTTAATAGTGAGATACTTATATGTATACAGCCATTGAAATGCCAGTTTTATCTCTAAAGTTATACTTTAAAACCTTATTTATGCTTTGTAACATTTTGCATAATTATAAGTAATCATACAGTAAATATGGTGAAAACGGTCATCCTTGTCTTGTTACTAATATAAAAGTTATGATTTCTCTGTTAAGTACACTATTTCCTTGGGCTTCTGGTAGTTCCATTTTTCATTTTTAGTCTTCTCAATCTGTGGCATAATTGAGGAGAAATGTTTACATCCTTTCATCTTTCTTTCTTAAATTAATGGTACTTACTGGTAGCAAGGATTAAAAAGTTCTGTCTCAAAGGTGGAGGCTAATATCGTTTATGGCTATTGTAGAAAGTTCAGAATGGTTTATACATTAAAAGTTACATTAAAAAGGGAAACATTTTCTATTTTCAGCACCTGATGCCTCCTATAGATACTACTTCATGATTTTAAGCCCTTTTATGAGATATAGGAGTTAATGGTTTAAAAGAGAGTGGACTACCATCGTACATTAAAAGAGACTATAACAGAAACTCCACCTAATGAGTTCTATTATGAAGTCCAAAAAGGCAATAGGAAGGTCTCTATAATTGAAGAAAGAATTGAAGTATTCCAAATTCAAACTAGATACAGATGTATATGTCCCACTAAATTTAATGAGACTACATTATTGAGTTTACTGACACCATTCAAGCTATTATTTGAATTTGAGTCATTTTCCTCCACACATTATCTGACATTCCCAAGTTGTATTAATTTTTGAAAAATAATAAGGAAAATACTTGTGTACTTTACATCTAAGGTTAGAATGAAAGAGGGAATGTGTGTGCAAAATTCCAGTGCACACACAAATTCAGCTTTGCAAGAACCTCTTTCTTTGTTTCCAACGACGGTAGAGAGAGCCAAAATGTCATTGATTGACAAAAATAACAAGACAAAAGGAAGGACTTGTGTAAAAAAAACAAAAGATTTTCAGAGTTTAATTTAATGTGTCAAGTTGCAGAGAATAAAATATGCAATTTTCGTAACACATGGTACAGTAAAAACCTAGGCTCAAGAGAAAATGAAGCTTGTATTTTAACTTGTGGACACCGGGAATTTAAATAGGTGACCACCTATGGTCAGGGGGCAGTACTCAGTTATAAGAACAAGCTCTGAATCAAATTGCTCAGAACCAATTGGTAAGTTAATAATATTGTAGATGGAATTTGACTTTAGAATTCTCCTAGGAAAATGAACTGCTTGACCAGAAATTTAAAAAAATATGGGATAAGTATCTAATTTCTTAACTGCAAGGAACTGTATGAATATTGTGTCTTCTACTCAAATTATAGGACTAACTACTTAGCAAATATTTGAAAAAGGATCTTTTTTCTTGTCCTTGGCTCAATAGAAAATAAACAGGACAAAGTGTCCTAGTGGAAAGAGGACAGAATTTTTATCTCATTCTCACACAAATTGGCACAGTGACTTGGATATTTATTTTGTAATTCTCTTTATTTCTGTGTCCTTTAGTTTTCTTAACTACAAAATACATTAATTTACACGGAATAAAAAAATAAAATAATTCTGTAGTGCAAATTTGTCATCAGACAAAAATTGAGTACCAGAATGTATAAATGCCTAGGTGGTCTGGGGAAATCACAGATGACTTACAATACCTTTTGACCGTCCTCCAACTTTGAGGATTTCTAAATAAACTACCAGTCCTGTTTGGTTCTCACAATCTAAGATTTTGAGTTATGAGTCCTGTTGAGAGCTGCCTCTCACCTCCAGTGTTCTCTTAAATAGTTGTGCTTCAGTATCAGATTCTTTCTCTTTGATGCTATCCTGTTAGACTGGGCAGTCCTGGAATTGCCTTTCCACCAGGCTTGCAACTCAACCTGCTTTGGGTTTCACAGTGCTAAATACTGGCTGGAAATTTTTCATTTGGGACTCTGAAGTCTAACTCACTTTTACATGCCTTTCAGACAAAATATCCCCCGAAACAATGTGAGTTCTTATTGAGCCAGAAATATTTTAGGATGTCTCTGACCCCTCACCATCCTCTGAAAGAATCCATGCCCCTAATACTAATAAGTGGGCAATAGATAACTAGAGGTAAAGTTAGACCATACATTACTTGAGGGCAGGTAACATATGTATTTTCCCCATCATTTTAATCCCAGTAGTTACCATTTGTTTTTGTTGAAGGACCCATCTTCCGGAAGGTCCTTCATGTGATATAATCTTATTATTCTCTCTAGTTGCAAGAAACAACAATATGTAGTGTATACAATACTGTTTTAAATAAGTGGAGGTGAGATCTATTCTCCTTCTCATCTCCCGCACAGCTGATTAGACCAGGAATAATCAATAACTGGCTAGCGGTATTAAATGCAGAGCTTTGGGGCCACCTGATTTGAAAAACTGAATCATGTCACTGAATTTCCATCTTCAAGAATAGGAATTCAGAAAGAAGTCTATGAGCAGCAGGCTGTCTGTCCCCATTGAGTCATGGATGATGACTCATGACTTTTAACAGGCCATTACAGGGGCCATTAAAAAGGTCATTGGAAGGTAGTCAAAGTAGGCAGCAGACTTTATTCACACTGGGAAAAAAAGCCACAAAAACATGTTTCCTGCTTGCCAAGAGTTCACAGTCAGATGCAGATGAAAGGAAATAGCATAAAAATGACCCTACACGGCCGGGCTCGGTGCCTCAGCCTGTGATCCCGCACCTTTGAGAGGCTGAAGTGAGTGGATTGCCTGAGCCCGTGGGTTCGAGACCCGCCTGGGCAGCGAGACCTCATCTCTACAATTAAAAAAAAAAAATCAGCCAGATGTGGTAGCGCATGCCTGTAATTCTGGCTACTAGGAAGGCTGAGGTGGAAGGATCGCTGGAGCCCAACGGGTCGAGGCTGCGGTGGCCGGGAACGGCCACTGCACTCCAGACTGGGTGACAGAGTGAGACTCCAACTCAAAAAAAAAAATGACCCTGCAATGTGACTGAGGCCAAGATCAAGGAACGGGCGATCTGGGAGTACATAGGTGAAAAACCTTAATAAAGAGGGAGGAATAGGATGGGATTGATCAATAGCCTTAGAACATTTCACGGTGAGGAACTGCTGTCCTATACCCCACTGTAGGCTAAGTCTGAGAAAGTCTGCCTCTGTTGTGTTTCTACATAATGCTACATCACAATCACCATTGGAGACTGCAGCAGAATTGTCAACCAGAGAAGAATACACTTCTAATTCTTACTTCATTCATCAGAAGTGAATGCAACTGCAGGGGATAATGAAGTTGTATCACATGTGACCTGCCCCATGGCCCTCGGTACAGGGAATGCTCTGTGGAAAGGAACAGCTGGAAGAAACCTTAGAGATCATTTATTTCAACTCCGTCTTTATATAGAAGAAGGAATGAGCTCAGGAAAATGAAATAATTTAGCTAAGGTCACATTCTTATTTGACAGCTGGACGTGTAAGGTCAATCTGCAGCCATAGGAAATGTTTCATAGTTGTGGCAGATACAGTACCTGGATGGGTGCAAGATGTTGCTTTTAGACACAAGCTATGCTTGCAGATTATATGTGAGAGCAAATTTGGATGATGTATGTGTCTCTGCCATTTGTCTATCTGGGAATTATCAAATTAATGGGTCAAGTCTGACAAAAGTAAAGTGTTTGTCTTGATAGGGTAATGTTAAATACAGTGCAGGAGTCAAGTTAGCATGGTGAAAAATGGGGGCTCTCTGAACAGTGACTTAGGACATCAGTGGTGCACATGAAATGACATAACCAATTTATCTACTCACTGGGCCATAGGTAGCCTCCCATCTATCACGGAATGATAGGTTCTGCTCTCTGATTTCATCTACTTCTCAAAATGGCACTGACATCAGAGTGAGCCCCCAGCTTTTCACGAGAGACCTCTACAAAAACGCTTCAGTATTACTCACATATGAGCAAATATCCTATTCTTCTGGAAGAGACAAGTCATTTAAAAATCTTAAATAGATTCTGCTGTAAAAACCAGAATTGCTGCTTCGGGATATATCTGAGACTTTGATATTATTACTTGTATAGAGAATGCATTTTTCATAAAATATCATAGAGTGGAGTTGGTTTTCATCTATCCCTGGGATAACAGAGAGCACACGAATTACAGCTGATGTAATAACCACACAAGTATTAATATATGAATGTATGGCACACTCACATGCTGAATTAAAATTTAACCAACTAGCCTTAAAAGCCAGATCAAAGCAAATGGGAAACTGGGATAAGGGAGGAGAAAAAAAAAGAAAAAAAAAGAAAAGAAGTCTAACAAGAACAGTGTTTCCAGATGGTTGGATCAGTTATTAAGTATAGAAAGAAGTTACATTATTTCCCATTATCTCTATTTCATCTTTTCTTTTCTCCCGTGTGGTTTTTACTATCCAGTATATCCTGTTAGTATTGCATTCAGGGAAAGAGTGCACTTGAACAGTCCAGGTTTAAGAAATAAGTAAAGATACAGGAAATAGTTCTAGGGAAAATTTGGATAGAGCATACAAATGAGATGAACAGAAGGGGCTTGATAGGGTTAGGGAGGATGAGTGGGAGGAAGGGAGGATAGAAAGAGCGGAGAAGTGAGAGAGAGAGAGAGAGTGTGTGTGTGGTTTGTATGTGAGAGAAGGGGGAGAGAGGGGGGAATATGCAATTGGTAATATTTATTTTCTGCCTCCCAATCCCCCAATGTAAGTCTTAGAAGTGGAGAGGATCTTAATTACTAGAAACACATGTACAGAGAAAGTTGAAAATGTTCTCCTCCAGGAACACTGACATTATTTTAAATTATTTTCCTTGGGACCAATTTTTAACTTAAATAATAACTGCTTGAATGTATAAGCTGAACAAAGATCAAATTTATGTGAGGGATACTAATGTATAACAATAAGTTTACAGTCATTTTATAACTAAAAATCCCCCAAACATTCATAATTTCCACAACTTGAGAAGAGAAAGAACTGCTATCAGCTTTTGAGAAATGCCAAAATATACACTCAACATATATTTATGTTTCATGTTTATGCAGTGTCTTTCTCAAAGATTTAGTAACAATATTTTGCAATATGAAAACTGAGCATTTTAAGTATTAAATGTCAATTCAAACTTTCTTTTATTGCAACCGAGGTACATTTCCTAGTCTTGTTTTTAGTTTCCAAGCTGTTTTTAATATTATTAATTTATTTACTCAATGGTTATGTACTTACCTATGATTTTTCTACTATTTACCGTGATTTTTCTTAGTGTTGACAGATTTTGAGGTGTCACTGTCTTACTCTGAAGGAGTTTATGGTGTGGAAAGAAGCAGGTCATCTAAATGCCTGATGTATACATTACATCCTACACTGTGTAAGAAAAAAAATGAAATCATAAAAATCATATATAATGCAGACTTTAATGGTCATCTTTTTGGACCTCCCACTGGGGAAAGATAGTATTGATCTTAATTTTTTTCCTTGCAAGTGGTAATTATGTTTCTGCCTAAATATTAATCAGTAGCTTGCTAATTTGCAGTTGACCCATTTGTTTCTAATTCAGTTCTTCTAGTTAGAAGATACTTTGTTATAGTTACAGCAGACTGTTGTTTGCCATAATAGCCATTCTCTTGTTGTTTCATAGGGCTAGAGATTTAACCAATACGTGGTCTTATGGATGAAGACTTATTTCTTAGCATGGTTGGCCACATGACTAAGTTGGAGGCAAATGGATGGAAAAAAGTGATACGTCCCACATTCATAACTTTGCATGAAACCACTGGGTGTGCATTGTCCTTTGTTTTTCCTTACCACTATTAGAGATGTTCAGCACCAAAAGAGCTATTCGACTGTGAGATTGAAGCCACCTATTGAACTTGGCAAAGCCACTCCTTCAGTCCTGGAGCCTTTACTTTGGGAAAGTAGTAAAATAAACTTACATCATGTTCAATCAACTCTATTTTAGGATGACTTTGTTATAGCAATTTTATTTGTACCCAAACTAAATAGCACAATCACCTCATAATGGCCACAAAGAAACTGATTTCCTTTCATTGGGCAGCCTTTTAAATATTTTACAACAGCCATAAAATCTCCTATTTATTTAACATGTTTAAATATGCATTTAAGTATTTATTGGGTGGCCTCAACTGTAGGGCTCCATGCCAGGAATTGTGCATTCAACAGTAAAGAATCTTGTCCCTGCCTTCTGAGGCTGTAAAACCTTTAGAATGTGTGAGTGCTATGGAGTGTGAGGTTTGTGTGGCTGGATTTCAGATTGGACCATATGTCTGGGGAGGTAGAGGCAGCTGTATGAACAAAAAGTTCCAATTCAATGTACTAAGCATAAAGCTAGAGGAATCTGAATGGTATAGAAGGTCAGATATAGGACCCTTAACCTAAGCAGTAGAGATAGCCTAAGAAGAACTTTCTAGATAAAATATTTTTAGATCTATCTATTGGAGCCCTTGTGTAACTGACTGCAATCTTTCACTATTCATATCTTCCTTCAAATCCACAGCAGCAGGCCTGATCAACAGAATCATGAATGTTATCAAGTGAAGAGCTGTTATGTTCCACATAAGTTCCTTGTGATGCTTTGAAGCAAATGCTTCCCTTTTGTTTTTTCACAAGTCAGGACCTATAGAGATTAAATATTTTCCCTGACACATACCTGCATATTTACTCCTTCTGAACAGGAAATACTACAAGTGGGTACCTACAGAAATAATATGACTTCATTGTGATCCTTGAACATCTGCAGATGACAAGACATTGCTTTCCATGAAGTATTGCCTTTATTTTCCCCCAGGTGGTGATAAAATACATGAGCATTGCGGTCCAACAAAATTGGGTTCAAATCTGAACTGTCTGACTGACTCACTGAGTAAACTTGACATATCTCTTCATTTTTTAAAGCCTTGCTTTCCTTATTTGAAAAAGAGGTTGAAGTGATGACCTAGTTTGAGTCCTCTGGAAAGCAGACACCAGATGAAATTGGAAGTGAAAAGGAAGTGTTAGTGGAGACATCTGTAAAGGATAAAGAGTGGAGGACAGCAGAAGCGTGTGGGGAAGGCCTTCAGGTTAAGATATGGATCTGATCCTTAGGCAGGTAAGAAGTCTCAGACTTCAGTGCAAACTGAAGAACATCTCAGTCAAGCTAGTGAGAGCCCCAGACCACTGACGGCCCATGAAAAAAGTCCAGTATTGGGCAGAAAAGGCCAGATTCTACTGGCCCTGACATAGTCATTGACTGGGAACTGACTGGGATGATCCCAACCCCAATATGGATGTTAAGGCTATCAGCTAATTAGTTGCTTGCAGTGTTTTTTTGTTTTTGTTTTTGTTTTTACCCGAAGTAAGAACTGACCACATGCTCCCAAGGCTTCTACATGTGAGGGTTCCATTAATGCTGCACTAATATGTGAAACTGTGTAGGATGCTCTCTGACACATAAGAAGTATGAATACTTTTTTTCTGGAATTATTATTTTTTTATACTCACAGGCTAAACATAAATTTGGCAGTTGCTATGGGAAAAGAGAGAGCTATAGAAACATGAGGCACAGTCCCTGGTCTCAAGAGGCTTATATTTTAGACAATGAAAAGGGATGTATGTATTCCTTATAACCTCTATGTATACAGTCTATATATGTAATCTTATATATGTATGTATATATGTGTATACATATATGCAAGATTAGCACTTATTGGCAGAAACAGGCACTTTTGGGTATAACGATGAAAGAAACATTCACAAATAATAAAAAGTTAAGAAACACAGTGGATTCAAATATGGCAATCCAAAATTATGAGATATGTTGGGAAATAATGAATAGATTCAGCCTTTTGGCAATAGCAGAATGGCTCCTTTCCCACTATAACCACAAAGAAATGATGGACCATGATGATTTTAAATATGTAGCTAAAAAATAAGAAAAGGGACAAATAAGATTAAAGAATAAACTCAAATACAATGTAATAAGCTTCAGTTGATGCTTATGGTAGTCTAATGGTGTATAGGATTTAGATACAAGTTGAAGGGGCCAGTTGCTGGGACGTTGCTACAAAATTCTGAAGGTCTTGGGAGTTGAGCTGTAACTAAAACCTTCACAAGACCTTACATATTTGGCTTGGCCATGAAAAGCAAGCTAGAAAATTCCTCTTATTAACCCAGAGAAGTGTAACAATGCTGGCTACATGGCTTGGGATTTGTATAAAAAGTATATATGAATAAATAGTTTTACAAGGTGACTCCACGTGAATTGTAACCTCAAGTTAATGCTACAATCAGGTACGTAGGCCATAATTATAATACCATCATGCTATTTACATTAGCATGAAAATCTCTGTCAAACCATTAACATTGTTTTAAAGTTTGAAGCAATATCATGTGTAAAGCCCTAACAACCAAAATCATTCTGAAGAGACACATTAATAACCTAGAACATATGAAACTTCCAAGCAACAACAACAAAAATAATGCCTACGAAAGATAAGGCTATAATAAAATTACAAACCAAGTTAGAAAAGCATCTACTAGGAAGGAGGGTGAATAGACCTAATTAGTGATGGATTTTGAACCCAAAGATCTCGCAATAATAAAGTATTTGAAAGAGAATTAAAACTTTTGGGTTTATATGAGAGCTAAATAGGTATAGAAACCATAATGAAAGAATGAGAAATAAAATAAAGTCATATGTGAAAAAGTGGCAAAGAGAGCTTAAAGAAATGAAAAGCAGTCAATGAAGTTTGACAATGAATGGATTACCTAAAAAGCAGATAGACATTGCTGAAAAAGAATGAATGAGCTCAGAGACAGATACAGGCAAATCACTGAGAATAAGCATATAAATATAAAGAGATGGAAAACAGAAAAATTTTGTTAAGAACATAAGAAACAGGCAAGTTGAAACAAGAAGGTTGAGTATTTGTTCTGATGGAGTAAACAGAAATAATATTATATTATTTCATAAATAATATAACAATAATAATATAGAAATAATAATATAGTTGACATTCAAAAGAATGAGATTTTTCCAGAATCAAATTCAGGGAAAATATTTTATTTAATTCAGTATGAATATACAGACTTTTTACAGAAACTCACTCAAACATTAGAAAAACCATATAACATAATTCACCACATTAACAGGTCAAATGGGAAATATTTGATCATGTTAACAGATACAGAAAGATCATTTGATAAGATTAATAATAAATTCACAAGAATCAGACTCTTTGCACACCAGAATAAAAGGGAACTGACTTACCCTGATAGCGCATATCTATCAAAAGCATCCTTAATTGTGAACATTAGAAGTCATCAGACTAAATGAATACAGAAATAAGGCAAAGATGATTCCTATCAATATATTCATTCGACATCATGCTGATGGTTTCAGACAGAACAATTAAAGAAAAAATAAAGGATGTAAAAGCCTGAAGGATTTTAAAGGAAGAATCTAAACTGGTACTCACAGAGGATGGTCTATATAAAAAATTCAGAAGAATATGTGTAAAATATAGAAGATGTAATAAGGGTCCAGCAGGCTTGCTGGGTAAAGATCAGCCTATGCAAATCAGTTGTGTTTTTAATATATCAGCACAACCAATTTAAAAATGGAATTTAAGAAATCTCCTTTCCAATTACTGCAAAACCCATAAAGCATAAATCCAACCTAAACATTCCAGATACTCAAGGCATTATATGCAAAGATATAAAGATTCTGTATCATAAATATGTTGATTCTTTCAAAATTTATAAATAGAACGTAATACCAATCAATATTAAATAGTTTTGCTTTTCTGGGACATAAAAAACAGATTCTAATATGTGTGTGAAAGGTAGACCCATAAAAAAGTAAGCTTATTATGATTTTCCAGACATTTGACTTACTGTAAGTCTATGGTAATTAGAACAGTTTGGTATTGCCCAGGGATAGAAACACGGACGAGTGGAAAAGAACAATGAGCTGAGAAACAGATGCAAATATACAAGATAACTTGACACGTGACTGCATCGGCCATCAGTCTTGTTTGTCTCCCCGGTATCCCTTGACCTTTGCCTTCTTTCCAGCTTGATGGTCCGATTGGCAGCCTCAGACCTCAACTCACCTGTTTTCCTTTTTATGTACTGGGATAGTACACCCTGTCGTGGACTATGCTTCCTGAGATGATCTTAGAGGATGAGGATGTAACCCAGATGTTCAGGGGAAGTTAGCCCCTTGTGTGTAAACATTGACCAATGGACCAACAGGAGAAAGGAAGTAGACAAGAGGAAGTAGTCCTCTTCTTCTCTCCCACAGACAAGTCTAATGTGATCCATTTCAGTCTTGTCAGAGAAGGGAGTGAACTATGTCTTTTAGCGGTTTATTAAAAAGCAGTATTAGCCTGAACGGCAATGCAATACATGGTCTGCTTCCTACTTTCATTTTCTCTCTATCATTTCTTCCTTACTCTAATGACATTGGCTTACAGCTTGCAAATAAAGTGTTGGTCCATTAATCCCGGTCCAGGCTTTGCTTTCTAGAGACCCTGGGCTGAGAAGGTGTAGATAGTGTCACGAGTCTCTTTAAGGAAAAAAATCCAATAAACATGTTTTTGAGAAAACTAATCCTTATTTTATACGAGACCAAAAAATATACATAGGTTCTAAATGATGGATAATTATTAAAAACAAATATTGAAGGCCTGAAGAAGAAAATATCTTTGTATGAAATCAGACTAAGAAATATTAAATATGCCACAAAGGGCACAGTTTGGAAAAAGACAATTTTGAATCCATTAATTATGTAAGAAAATATATATAGATAGAGAGATGAAATTTTTGTTTAAAAAAAGATTAGACAAAGGACTGGTGTTATATGGGATAAAATACTTCTCTAAATCAAACAAAGCAAATAAGTCACAGTACAGTGTGTTAGTATTGGAAATATTGAGTAGAGTCTAGATTCAGAACATGAGCTCTAAAGGTAGAGTCAACAGCATGTTCTAATGGACTGGGTATAGGGTGTAAAATAAAGAGAGAAGCCAGAAACGACTGTAATATTTTTGACTTGAGTAAATGAAAGATGAAGTTCCTATCAATGGATTCGGAAAGTTTTCAGTGGAACAAATGTATAGGGTATCAGGATTACGGATTTGGACATGTCAGATTATAGATGTCCATTAAACGTCAAGAGGAGCTGTCAGGTAGACAATTGGAAATAGGTGTCAGAACTATCCTTGAGAGGTCTCTGCTGTGCCTATCTATCTGACAGTCGTTAAATGATTGGTATTCAGTAGCATAAGGTCCTCAAAGGTATGAATGTATACAAAGCAAAGACAAGGGACAAAGGCAATGTGATACTCCAGCACTAAAAGGCTGGGGACAAGAGGAGAAGACAGCAAAGGAAACTGAGAAGGGAGAGAAACAAGAGTATAGCACCCTAGAATCTAGGTTACAAAAGTGTCTAGGAGGAAGTGATCAGTGATGTTGAATGTTTGTGACTTACTAAGAAAAACAATGAATGATAAATGATTTCTGAATTTAGCAATGTGGAAATCACTGATGGTCTTGACAAGAACACTTCCAAGATGGTAAACCTTGACGTTAGATAGTATCCTTTTCTTTGTTCAAAACTGTTCGGGGTATTTTTGTATTTTCATATGAGTATTAGAAAAAGCTTGCCATTGTGCGCAGTGGCTCACTCCTATAATCCCAGCTGTGAGAGGCTGAAGTGAGAGGATTGCCTGAGCCCATGGGTTTGAGATCAGTCTGGGCAACTTGGTGAGACCTTGTCTCTACAATAAATTAAAAGATCAGCAGGGCATGGTGGCATATGCTTGTGGTTCCAGCTACTTGGAAGGCTGAGGTGGAAGGATCACCTAAGCCCAGCAGGTCGAGGCTGCGGTGGCCCTGAGAATGCCACTGCATTCCAGCCTGGGCGACAAAGTGAGACTCCAACTCAAAAAAAATGAAGAAAGTAAGAAAAGAAAAGGGCGTGCTAATTTGGATTTGGGTTGCATTGCAATTAATTTATAGAACAATTTTGGGGGACTTGACATCTAAACATTTTTGAGTTTTTTTCATCAGTAAACCTAACATATTTCTCAGTGTATTTATATCTTTAATTTTCTTCAGCAATGCTTTGTAACTTTCAATGTTACAATCTTACACGTTTTGAGAGTTTTCTCAAAGTACTTCCTTTTTTGAGGCTAAAATAAGTGACAGTTTTTTAATACTATATGTATTTTCTTTCTTTCTTTCTTTTTTGTTGAGTTGGAGTCTCACTCTGTCGCCCAGACTGGAGTGCAGTGGCCGCTCCCGGCCACTGCAGCCTCGACCCTGGGCGCTGGGGATCCTTCCGCCTCAGCCTTCCGAGTAGCTGGAATTACAGGCACGTACCATGCCCTGCTGATTTTTTATTTATTATAGAGATGAGGTCTCACCAAGCTGCCCAGGTGGGTCTCGAACCTGCGGGCTCAGGCAATCCGCTTACCTCAGCCTCCCAAAGCGTGGGATTACAGGCTGAGCCACAGAGCCCGGCTTGTATTTTATTTTCAAAATGAATTCCAACATTTAAAGAATAACCTATAGATTTTTTCATACAAAGGCAGCAATGTGTTTTTGTTTTTGTTTTTTTTTTTGAGTTGGAGTCTCACCCTGTCGCCCAGACTGGAGTGCAGTGGCTGCTCCCGGACACCGCAGCCTCGACCTGCTGGGCTCTGGCGATCTGTCCATCTCAACCTTCCCAGTAGCGGAATTACAGGCGCACACTACCACGCCCGGCTGATTTTTTAATTTATTGTAGAGATGAGGTCTCGCTGCCCAGGTGGGTCTCGAACCCACGGGCTCAGGCAATCCACTCACCTCAGCCTCCCAAAGCCACGGGATTACAGGCTGAGCCACCGAGCCCGGCTGCAATATGTTTTTAAAATAGATTTCACGTAGTACATTATTTTCATTTCATTTTATTTAGGTAAGGACACAATATGAGATCTTTTCTTCTACGTGGTAATGCTTTTTAACTCAGTTCCCAACTACTCATTATTGGAATATAAAATCAATTGTTGTTTGTATATTGAACTTGAATTCTGCAACCTTTTAAACTCACTAATTAGTTCGGGTGTTACTTCTCTAGGTTCACAAGATTTTCTGCATCGGTGATCACATGTCCTTTGGAAAGGACAAGGAATAGCAAATCTGTTATTCCTTCTTCTTGCCTCATAAGCACATACTAGACAATTAGTATCATGTTGAATAGAAGTGATGAGAGTAAATATATCTTCCTTGTGTTCTTCATTCTAGGAGTAGAGCATTTGGTCTTTTACTATTAAAGGTGTTGTTAGCAGTAGGGTTCTTGTGGATATTGTTTATTAGGGTAAGATAGTCTCCTTCTATTCCTGGTTTGCCAAGAGATTTTATTAGGGATTTTTGTTGGATTTTATTAGATGCTTCTACTGTTCCTTTGGAAACGTTCATATGTTCCTTCTTTTTAGTCTCTCAATATGGTTCATTACATCGATTTTTAAAAAATATTAAATAAACCTATACTTCCTGAATAAGTCACATGGATTAGTAATGTATTATTTAATATATTTTCAGGCTTTGTTTTGCTAAAATTTTAAAAATAATTTTTCTGCCTATGCTCATGAAGGATATTGCAGTTTGCTCTTTCTTATAATGACTTTGCCTCATTTTGGTCTCAGAGTTATATGGGCATGATAGAATGAGTTGAGAAGTGTTATGTCGTCTTCAGTTTTCTGGAAGAACTTGTGGAAAATTGATATTTCTTCCTGAAAAGTTTGCTGAAATTTACCACTGATGCCCTCCAGGCCTGAGGTTTTTGCCGTGGAAGGATTTTTAAAAACAAATTCAACTTCTTTAAAAGAAGAAAGGGTAATCACGTCAGCTGTTTTTCCTTCGGTTAATAATTCACTTCTTTCAAGGACTTTATTCATTTCATCTAAGCTGAGGAAATCATTGGTATAAAAGTGTTCATAATATACCTTATCATCTTTTTAATCTCTGTCGAAGCTTTTGTCGTGCCAGTTTTTTAATGTTTGGTATTGATAATTTGTGTTTTCTCCTTTATTACCTTGATTCGCCTGGCAAGAGATTCATCAGTTTTTACTTTTCCAAAGGCCCAGTTCTTTAAAAATGTACTCACTTATTTTAAATTATTTTATTTTAGATTCAAGAAGCGTGTGTGCAGGTTTGTTATATAGGTAATAATGTGTGATGGTGAGGTTTAGGTTTCTATTGAGCCCATCACCAGGTAGTAAGCATGGGACCCTCATGTGTTTTTCCAATCCTTACCCTCTTTCTTCCCTTCTTTTCTTAGGAGACCCCAGGGGCTGTTCTTCCTGTCTTTATACCAATATCCATTCACTGTTTATCTCTCTCCTATGAATGAGAACACATGATACTCAGTTTTCTCTTTCTGTGTTAATTCGCTTAGAATGGTGGCCTCCAGCTACTTCTCTGTTGCTGCAAAGGACATGATTTTGTTCTTTTTTATGACTGTGTAGTAATTCCATGGTGTATATATACCACTAGCCTACATATCCACCAACAATGGATGAGCATTCGCTTGCCAATGTCTGTTGTTTTTTTGACATTTTAAATCAACAGTCCCATTAAAAAGTGGGAAAGAACATGAACAGATTTTTGGTTAGTGTAATGTGCTTACTTTCTCTTGCTACTTTTAAGTTTTCTTTTTTAACACTGGATTTTTACTCCCACTTTATAATTTGGTAATGAAATGCTTTACTCCGCTTTTCTGCAGGTTTCTAGAGCTGCGGTTTGCTAAGCAGTGACTACACACACACACACACACACACACACACACACACACACACACACACATCTCTACATAACTATATACACATATAAATACACATATACATTTTTGTTCCCCCACTTACTTCTCATTTTATTTTATCTATTTATTTTTATTTCATTTGTTTATTTTATTTTATTTTTTTTTTGAGTCGGAGTCTCACTCTGTGGCCCAGACTGGAGTGCAGTGGTCCCTCCCCGCCACCGCAGCCTTGAGCTGGGCTCCTGCAATCCTTCCACCTCAGCCTTCCAAGGAGCTGGAACTACAGGCATGCGCTACCACGCCCAGCTAATTTTTTTTTTTTAATTGTAGAGATGAGGTCTCACCAAGTTGCCCAGGCGGGTCTCCTCATTTTAAATAACTTTATAATTTCAAATGCAGAGTCAAAATTAAATCATAGTAAAATCATCTTATTATTTTTTTTCTCTCCACGTCCCTGATTTCTTAAATAATCTGCTGCATAGTTGGCATTTTTAATATAAAATGTCTTTCTTGAATAACAATTGATTCTTCGGTTCTTTCATTTTACCTCTCTCCATGTCAAAATTTATAATATTCTGAAGAAACATTTTACAGGACAGCTACCAATGACTATCTTGCTACTAATACCATTTCATGCAAACTTTTGTTGTTAGTTGAAGAGAATTTAATGTTTTATGCCTTTTGGCAACATTTGAAAATGAGAATGGGACTCCTAGAGACACAATGATTTAATCTATTATAAAAAAGATAATCCTAAGAATAGGATTATCTGGCAGAAAGCATAGCTGGTAGAGGATATATCCATGGGCAGAAACCCCTATAATATGAGCAGATAACTTGTATAAGATCTGCTGTGTACAATGTAATTGAATTAAAGTCTTAACTTATAATGACAGATTTCTAAAGGTAAAGGAGTAAAAACCCATTGAATACTACTAGTTTAAATCTTTGTTCTTATTTGCAGTTGGACACTGGATTGAGGCATGGGCTAAGAAATACTGGCAATGGTTTGTGGAAAAGGGCTCAATAATTCTCCATGTTTACCTTTAGTGAAATTGCCTTGAGGGCTCGATAATAGTCTTTTTTGGTTCCCAATCCCTTGAAAAAGTGTTCACTCCATTCCCCTGTGCTTTGTTATCCTCTCTTTTATGACCTCATTAACAATGAGAACTAATTGCACTCATTTTCTCTTAAAATAATAAGTCCTCCCAAGTCTACTTAGGACTTAGAGATAGTCTAACTGTCTCTAGGATTGATGGACCAAAAGGAATGGACTGTTTCCCCAGATGAACAAAAAGTAAGGTTCAGTAATATTTTCGCCTACTGAAAATGAACATGCTGTCAATGCTCACTCATATTTTTAAAATACCATTCTGAATCCCCAAATGACAATTCTATGCTTTCCTCCTCAATCTTGTAATAATGAGTCTGTAAAATATAGCCTTCTCCCTCACATATGTACTTAGAGGCTAAATTATATCACAATCATACCATAATAAAACCCGAGAAGCAGCTCTCATGGGAAGTTAGACTGAACTGTTCAGTCGGATCTCTAAATTTGCTGAGTAATAATCTCACGCGTTTAGATGGTCTAACCAGGGTTCTTGAACCAAAATCCATAGGAAAATGATGTTAAGTGTGCCTTTTCTATGCCTTTGTCTCATAAAATTATTTGGCCCGTTTCTCTTAACTCAGTTATTTTTCCCTTTACGTGACCAGTGACCTCTGTTGTATGATTGTCCCAACTACAACTTGAGGTATCAGAGTTTAGATATGTTTTCAACATCTAGCCAACCAATTTATCATATAATTGCCCATTTTGACTTGTATTAAATATATACTTAAGTAATGTTTTTTATGTCTTGGTCATTCAATTCATCACATAATTTTTTTTCCAGTTTCAGCTTCACCTAAATATGCACTTAATATAAAGAGAATGGGTTTCACTAGATTCAGCAAATTGTTTTAACATTTTCATATAGTGTTCTGGACTTTCTGAGAATGATTGTTTTTCTGGTTATTATTATTATTATCATGTACACAGTAATAATTATATAATAAATGTCTCATTTAATTCTCAAAAGAATATGAGTTAGGTACCATGATTCTGCATAAATATAAGCAAATTAAAGTGTTTACAACTTAAGTAACTTCCAGAACTGTTAGATTCAAATTCAATGCCCCTGGGGTAATAATGTACCATATTACTTCTGGCCAGACTTCCTTCCTTAAATCTACTTAACCATAATCCATAACATATAATTAGGAAGAAGAAATGTCAATATAGTTTGATGGTTTCCACCAACTTCTGGAGTCAAATGCTCAGAGATGTGTGCTGTCTTCTACGTCTGGAGTAAAGCTACAGAAAATATCTAGAGTGACAGTGTGTGAAATTTTTCTCTTCTAAGACTCAGGAGCAGAACACTGAATCCACACATCTATACAATTTTAATGATTCATTATTTAGTGAGGGGAAAAACCTTAGAAAACATATGGTAATGGATTAGAATATGATGCATTTTGAGCTAACTTGGTTCCCAAACATGTATAAATGAATCTGGCAGCTTGCAAAGGGACTGATGTCAAAAGATGTACTAAACAGACATGGGGAGAAGAAATAGAAAACCAGAATTTATCATTAAATGCTAAGCATGAGTAACATGAACATATTATGCCAAAATCTTCTTTATAGTATTGGAAAAAAATATAAAAATGTACTGAGACTGACTTGGAAGCAGCTACTTTATACAGTTTATAATATAAAGTGATATTTTTGTTCCTATCTCTACTTGCTTATTTCATATAATTTATATATAGTTATATTTCATATAATTGTTTGCGTGCGCGTGCGCGCGCGTGCGCACATACACACACACACACACACACACACACACACACACACACACACACTCATTCTCCAGGCAAGTAAATATCACCTAATTGTTATAAGAACAATAAATAAAGAAAACCTTCTGTATATGTGTGATTGAAATTAAATATTTTAAGAGAAGGTAGGGTACAAAATAAGAACAACAAAAAAAAAAATGTTAGCTGCTGAAGAAAAGAGCACAAAGACATTTAAATTTGAATATCACCATTGCCACAACACACACAAAAAGCTGTCATCCAGTATGGTATGCATAAATCTTCCAACAAGTGGCAGAGAATGGAGAATAGTTGCTTTTGGATCAATGCACAGTTATTTAGTGGGTCTATCAAGCTGACAGTGAGAGCACCTCACCTGATACACATGAATGCCCAAGAAGAGTGTCTCTGGATGTCAGCTTTGTGTATGTCAATGAAACAAGAGTACAGAGATATCAAAGCATGCTCACAAACCACCAGTAAACTTGTTTCTGCTACAATAACAGAACCAAAGGTTAACTACGATGTACTCTTTGACTGCGATACTAGGTAACTTTAAGCCAATGGCCCACACCTACTGGGCAGGGCAGGCAGAATAGGGAGCTAAAACACAAGAGGGAGTGTGTATTGCATCTGACACAGAGATGACATTCACTTAAATGATCCCAATTCCTAAATTTGGTTTGTTTCTGTGTACCTGCTCTCTGCCAGCACACATGAATTTGTTATGATGTCATTCAGTAATTAAGTGATCTAAGCTTTACAGCTGTCTGTAAAACGGTTAGTCATCTTTATAATGAAGTCTTCCAAAAGGTCAGCCTGCCCAAAGTGTTGGTTTTTATAGGTATAAGTTCAATGATTTAGGTTTAATAGTTTACAACAAAATGTAGAATATCTACTTTATGAAATCCTTTTATTAACACTCAGACAACAATCCTTTTGTATTGCAGTTAAAAAAACAATATTACCTAATAATTACCAGTGATATTAGAAAAATATTTTGTTTGACATAGAGATGGAATGAATTGAATCTTCATCTTTGTATCATTCTGAGATGCTCAATAGCGAACATAATGAGCTTTACATCATAGACCAAACAGCATTCGGTTATCCTATTCAGCATTTAAATATATCTATTTATTCTGAAGATCAAACTACTTCCTCTGAACCATAACAGGTGTGCCTATAAAAAAATCTGCTGTAACATGGTCCACTAGCAACAAAATGGGCATTATCTTTTCCCCTTAATATTAGCATTCTAAGAGGTTAATTATTCTCTGGAAGAGATTATAATTACCAACACTAAAATATTATTTATATGTCTGGACTTTTGATCAACAAATATACAAATGGTTTGGCAATGATCTTGGCAATGCTAGGAATGTACTGCTTAGCAGTGCCTACAAAACCTGAGATAAATCCTTAGAAAGTAGAGGGCCTGGTAAATTTATATGATTCTTCCTGTGTGATAACCACATTTGTTACCGCATAGTGTTGGAACAGTTTGAGAACCATTATTGAAATATTGAATTACACCAGCCATATTAGTTATTTAAGTGAAAATACCTTGATCTTTAGTAGATGACTAGTCTTTGCTTTCCACCTACTACAGACACTTGAAAGCTCTTTGTCTATCTTTTTAGTTGATGAATATATAAGATATGACAGCATCCATAAAAAATAACTATACCTTTATGCTCATAATCCCTCTTTTGAGAATTTTAGAAAAACAGATCCACCTACTAAGCAAAACCTCATTTATTTGAAGATACTTATATAAATTTATCATGAAGACTATATGTGTGCATATATATTTATATAGAGACATATATACACATACACACACATTTATATGGTCTGATAATTAAGTTTATGAACTTGTGTGCTTACATTGGCAGCACTGTACAAACAACTCAGTAAGGTTTCATGACCTTGGTGTATCAGTGTCTCACAGCTGTGTTCCTGTTGATATGTAGTGGTATCTTGCTGAGTGGCATTCATTATTGTGTGTTTTTATGTGCCGTCACGAAAATGTCAGAGATTGAATTAGAGCAATGAACAAACTTTAAATTTCTTGTTAAACATGGCAAGAGTGGAAGTGAAATCAGGGACATGTAAGTTCAAGTTTATAGGGATAATGTCATGAAGAAAATGGTAGTGTACAAATGGATTAATGTTTTTCTGAGGAAAGAGAAAGCATCACTGATGAAGAGAGGTCAGGATGGCCAATAACAAGTAGAACTGAAAAAAAAAATACTGCAAAAATTCATTTAATTGTGCAGCAAAATCATCGGCTGACTGTGAGAAGCATAGCAGATCAAATAAACATTGATAGAGAAAAAGAAAAATCTTAATAGAAAATTTTAGCATGAGAAATGTGTGCCAAAATGGTCCCAAAGGAGCTCTTGCATCACAATGATGCACCAGCTTATACGCACTCTCTGTGAGGAAGTTTCTAGCCAGTAAACAAATAACTGTATTGGAACACCCTCCCTACTCACCTGATCTGGTCCCCAATGATTTTTTTCTTTACCTGAAGATAAAGGAAATATTGAAAGGAAGGCATTTTGATGACCTT
This sequence comes from Cephalopachus bancanus, assembly GCA_027257055.1. Lineage (NCBI taxonomy): Eukaryota > Metazoa > Chordata > Mammalia > Primates > Tarsiidae > Cephalopachus > Cephalopachus bancanus. The sequence goes on from JAPVLO010000027.1 coordinate 7,394,854, forward strand.
CAGGACATTGAGGGTAATATGACAATAGCTTAGATGGCCATTCCAGAAAAAGAGCTCCAAAATTGCTCTGACAGGTGGACTAGATGCTGGTGTCACAGCATAGTTTTCTAAGGGGGGTACTTCAAAGGTGACCATAGTGAAATTCAGCAATGAGGTATATAGCACTTTTTCTAGGAACAGATCATAAACTTAATTGTCAGACTATATCCATATGGGAGGAATTTATTCATTAAAATATATAATGAATATATAGGAGGAATTTATTCATTAAAATATATAAACTGATAAATGATTAAACAACTATTGAAATTATTCAGAGTATGAAAATTTGAAGAAAGTTTATTTATTTTAAAGTGAAAATAGCAGAATGTGAGGTGTTATGCATAATACCTATACAAAACCATGTGTCCATTTTTTTGTTTGTTTAAAACTGTTAGCCGGCTCGGTGGCTCAGCCTGTAATCCGCGCCTTTGGGAGGCTGAGGTGAGTGGATTGCCTGAGCCCGCGGGTTCGAAATCCACCTGGGCAGCCAGACCTCATCTCTACAACAAATCAAAAAATTAGATGGGCGTAGTAACGCACGCCTGTAGTTCCAGCTACTTGGAAGGCTGAGGCGGAAGGATCGCCGGAGCCCAGCAGGTCAAGGCTGCGACAGTCTGGGCGACAGAGTGAGACTCCAACTCAAAACAAAGCAAAACAAAACAAAGCAAAGCAAAACAAAACAAAACAAAAAAACTGTTATATGGGCTATGGATTCAGGGTACTTGGATGTGAATCTGGGTTGCAAATATAGTCTCTGTAGGCTCTTGGACAAATTACCTTACTGGGCTTCAGTTTCCTCTATGATAAAAAGGGAGGTAGTAGTGTATAGTACAATATAATGTTATGGGAGTTAAACAAGATGATGCCTGCAGCACTTTGTGAAATAACTGTCAGAAAGCCAGCCTACAATAAACATGTACTTAACAACCTTTTCAGTAATGAGGAACACATATGGCAGAAGAGTTGCTCTCCCATGCCTCATCGACCTGTCATGAGAATAAATAAAAAGGAAAGAGTGAGTTTGAATTCTGTGTAGGAAAGTTGTCAAATGCATGACTGTTATCATTCTCGGAGTGGGACTCGTGGCTTTTACTGAGGAATTTCTTTTCCTAGGCCTGTAATGCTTAATGGAAACAGGATTAAACAACCAAATGCAATGGTAAATCTGGACAAAATAAATAACCAACTCACGTCATCAAAATGAGCATAGCCTCCATATGCCCAGTTTACTTGTATAATACTCACACTCGACAGCAGACTTTAGATAGGAAGTGCTACTGGTATTAACTCAAATATAAAAGTCTGAAGTCAATAAACTCACAGTAGCCTACCTGGCTTCTGCTGAGTGTCCACTATAAGCAGGCATGAGTGACATCTCTCCCCTTGAAAAGGCACATGGTTTTAAAGGTTAGTGAACCATGACAAACAGAAAATGTCTAAGTTGGAGATGCTTCCAAGAGATGCCAATAAATCTCCACATCTGCTCTATTATCTCAATTGCACCAAGAAACATTCTCTCAATTAGTTAATTAACTTTAAGAACAAACCAAATTAGCTTAAAATGCAATTTAAACGCAAGCCTATAAATTGTAATTAAAACTGCATGCTGTTGGTATAAATTTTTCAAAATATTTAAGGAGGGTGATTTCAAAGGACACATGTTCCACAGGAGACTGATAAATAGAGGCAAATTTATTCAAATAGTAAATTTTTAAATAATGTTTGAATTAGCTTATAGTCACAGTGAATTTAGAAGTCAGAAGTCTAGATAAGAAAATAGAACCTACTCATTCTTGATTATTAATATGGGATTTCCTCTTGTATGTCTCAACAGTCAACAAAGTCTGTTTTTTTCTGATAATAAACTGATTTATTGATCAATAAAACTAAAGCATAAGTTAAGAAATCAAGATATTAAATACTGTGAACAACACTGGTTTACAAACTCCTACAAGGCTACTAATAATGAGTTTCTCTAACATCATTATCAATACCAAAATTTAGCATTCATAAATAGCACTGTTAATGTTAAAATTATTTTAGCAGTAAACGTATATGTTTGTATGAAAGAAAAGTTTGTTTAAATGTATTTTTAAATTACAAATTAAATTAATGACTTTATTCTTGTTAATCATCTGTCATTATCAAGCAAATGCCTCATTAATCAGATGAAATCTGGAAAGGTAGGTTTTTAAAATTTTATTATTCTTACAGGAAGGAATATAGTTTCAAAAGCTGAGAGTTTGTTTTTTAATGTCTGTAATGCAATGCTTATAATTTCAGGTAAGACATGAACTAAATTGAATTATTTCAACAAAACAATATTCTAGATAGACCAAGCTTTTTGATTTATCTTGCAATCCTTGAAGAGCTAGAAAGGTCATCTAAAAGTCTTGGGGTACTGATGGAATTTAACATTTAAAAATGAATTATTGTATTAAAATGTTCTTTCTTATGTTTTTGCTGAATCTTTTCCTTCTGCCACATAAACCTGTTTTTTTCCCAAGTTCTTTCATCAAACATCATTAGAGAACAGATGAAGATCAGTGTTTGCATCTTAGATTTGAAGGCATATATTGTCACCCAGATTTTCTCTCTTCAGATAAAATTTCTCCATTTTAATAGATAAACTATAAGATTTTTAAGAGGTTGAATGAGACAAAATTTAGTGTAAATCTCTAAAACATCTGGTTAAATTCCTCTTTCTGGTTTGGTAAATTGCTTTGTTATCATAAAGGATATAGATCTCTTTCATTCATTCATATTTGAAATACTAGTTAAATTACTTCGTTTTTTTAAAGGATATAGATCTCTTTCATTCATATTTGAACTACTAGTACCAATATGCCCCTATGTAATTAATATGCAATTTTATATATGATACTGTTTACATATTTAATCTAAAGACATTAAAAACCTAGTAGAAAATTTTATAAAAGTAAAAGAAGGAGCAAATTATTGAATATTTGGAAATGATGTAATAAGAAGATAGCATCTTGTCTGGGATCTATGAGGTTCTTGCTATTGAAGCTTCAAGGTGTCAAGTACTAGATGTTCAATAGATGGGCTCTGTGGAAGAAACAAAAAAAAGTAATGTCTGTATTGTAGAAAAACAGGAATTACATAAAAATTGTTTTTATTAATTGTAAAAGATAGTCTTTTCCCTATGGTAAAGAAATTTTTTATTGCAATTCCTCTTGTTAAGAAAGTAGTGTAAGATAACATGCAGTAGTAGTCAGTGAGAGGTTGTGTTATTACATTCTCATAGACTGTTTCCAATTCCTGAGAAACTGAGCTGATTTAAGTGTGAAAGTATGTAGCATCCCTCCCCATCCTCACCAGGACCTGCCAGAATGTGGAGTGGATACTGCTGGCCATTCCTATCCTGCAGTGACAAACCCTAATAGTCATTACTTACCGAACCAGCTTTATGGGGGCCTTGTGCTTGTCAACATATCATATCAGACACCAAAGACTCCTTTAGAAAGTTATAGAGAACCTCTTTCAATAGATGCACCTATTAATAGGTGTCTCCACTCAGTATTTCATCCGTTGGAATGTTTGTGCTTGGTATTTCTCTGCAGCTGTTTCCAACTTATAATATTTATGGTTCTTCCCTATTTGCTTCCTCAGACACAGCCAGTTAACATTTCTTTTAAGAAGATGCTGGAACTGAACCTTTGTGGACTACTTTATGCCTGATGTAGAGACCTCATCTCTACGATAAATCAAAAAATTAGCCAGGCGTGGTAGCGCGCGCCTGTAGTTCCAGCTACTTGGAAGGCTGAGGTGGAAGGATGGCCGGAGCCCAGCAGGTCGAGGCTGCGGTGGCCGGGAGCGGCCACTGCACTCCAGTCTGGGCGACAGAGTGAGACTCCAACTCAAAAAATATATATATATATCCATACAGATTTATTATCTATTTAGGCAAAGAATCAAGAAGTATAACTGAGCACACAGACATTCCATGTTTTATGTGGCTGATATACAGTGTTGAATAAAGCCTTGGCACATTTGCTTGTTTTTTCCTGAGAAAATATCCATCTTTCATGCCTCTTAAAGTAGATCATTTTGACTAGAGTGTGATGTATGGAGTGAAGGTGTGGGCTAATGTTAGTCTGAAAAGTACGATATAGGGCAAAGTTGCTTTCTCAAAGATTGTGCCACCATGTTCAGGACAATATCTCTCCTATTTATCTATACAACTTACAACTAATTTATCTGTACAACTAAATAATAGGTGTTTCTCAATATTTAGAAGCTTTGTGTCTTTACGAAAATCCTTTGGTAACTTATCCTAAATTCATTACTAATGCTTATTCTACTATTTATTTTAAAATTTATCCATATTGCTTGGTTTTATTCTATTTTTTAATTTCTTCTTATGTGTGCCTAAGATACACATACATTTAAAATTGTTTAAATTGCCGGGCTCGGTGGCTCAGCCTGTAATCCCAGCGATTTGGGAGGCTGAGGTGAGTGGATTGCCTGAGCCCACGGGTTCGAAACCTGCCTGGGCAACTTGGCGAGACCTCACCTCTACAACAAATCAAAAAATTAGCCGGGCGTGGTAGTGTGCGCCTGTAGTTCCAGCTACTTGGAAGGCTGAGGCAGAAGGATCGCCGGAGCCCAGCAGGTTGAGGCTGCGGTGGCCAGGAGTGGCCACTGCATTCCAGTCTGGGTGACAGAGTGAGACACCAACTCAAAAAAATAAAAAATAAAAAAAATTGTTTAAATTTACATGCACCAATTGAGTACAACTGGTTTCCCTTATTGAGAATAGATTTTCCTTCTTCTGATAACTGCATCTATATTTTTCTTTGGTAATTTATGGAGCCAGAATTGCATAAAGTCTTTTTAAAATTATTTTAAAATAATTATTTATTTTACATTTTTAGTTAACAAAGTTTTTATTATTTTTAATTTTTTAATGGAAGTATACTGAACATACAGAACATACAGATAATCATGACTGTATAACAATACATTTTTCATAAATTGAAAGCAAATGTATAACTAGCACTCAAATCGAGAAATAGAACATTACAAGCACTTCAGAAATCCTTTTTGCCAATGTCACTATCTTTTTCTCAATTTTGAATAGTATTCTGACTCTGACATCACAGAATAATTTTGCCTATTCTTTAGAATCTCATATAAATAGAATCAATCATATAATATGTATCCTTCTGTTTGCGGCTTTGTTCACGCCACATTTTATTTGTGAGATTCATCTGCATTATGGCTTGTACAGTAGTTGGTCTATTCTCCTTGCTGTATAGTCTTCCATTTTATGAATACATCTCCACGGTAAGCAGAATAATGACCTCCCAAACATGTGTATGTCTTAAACCCTAGATCCTGTGAATAGGCTACAATACCTGGCAAAGGGGAATTAAGGTTGCAGGTGGTATTGAAGTTGCTAATTAACTGACCTCATAATAGAGAAGTCACCCTGGATTAACCAGTTGATTCCAATATATAGACAGAAACTTTGCATGTGGAAGAAGGGGACAGAAGAATCAGAGTTAGATGGGCAGGGTGTGATAAAGGCTTGACTGGCCATTGCTGACTTTGAAGTTTGGAGGCTGCGACAAACCAAGAATGAGAGCGACCTCTGGAATTTGGAAAAGGCAAGAACATGAACTGCCCCTTGGAGTCTTCAGAAAAGAACAAGCCCTGACAACACATCTATTATGAGCCCATCTCAGGCCTATTTCAGATGTCTGATCTCCAGAACTGTAAGATGACAAACCGGGCTTGTTTAAAACTTCTGAGTTTAAGAGAATTTGTTGCGACAGCAATAGAAAACTAATACAACAATACTTTAACATTTTGGTGATGTACACTTTAGGTGATGTCTAATTTGTGAAGATTATAGAAATGCTTTTAATCAACATGTTTAAACTCCTTTTCTGGTGAAAATGTGTATGCTTTTGTTCAGTGTATTTGACATTTATAAGACAGAATTGCCTTATGACATGATGTGTTTATCTTCATCTTTAGGACAGATTGTTTCCCAAATTGGTTTGACAAATCTGTATTTCCACTAGCAGTGTGTGAATGTTTCTATTGTTCCAAACCTTTCAAAATTCTTGTTACTTTCAGAGTCAGTTTTAATTATTCTGTGGATATACAGTCATACTTCATTGAAATAGTAATTTTCATTTTTATGATACCTAACGAAATAAACACCCTTCCATCGTATATTGCTCATCTGGATATTTTTATTTTTGTGAAGTAATTACTGAAATATTTTGCTTGTTAAAAAATTGCTCTGTCCAATTTCTTATTGCTTTTGTTAGTTTTTTTTTTTTTTTTTGCAAATTCTGGATAGACATTCTTTAAAAATATGGAAATAAAAGTCTATTTCCACATCACATCTTGCATTCTCTCTCCTTGTGGTGATGTTTCATGAACGTAAGTTCTGAAATTTATAGTACTTCGTTTCTTCATAGATGGTGTTCTATTCTGTAATATTTCCCACATCAGCCCATTTATCTTCCCCTAAGTGCTCCATTGCTTGTTGCATCTTTCACATTTATATGTATGTACATCTGGAATTAAATACTTTGTGTAAGGTGAGGTAGAGGCAAACATTATTTTCCCCATACATAGATCCCATTTATCCAGCATTTTCATTGCTAAAACCATCCTTACCTCCACTGAACTGCCCACCATATTTTTTCATTTAGTCGATTATTCTTTGGAACAAGGCCACACCTTCTACTGGCTACACCTAGTTGATAACTGAGGGTCACAGCAATATTGAGGTAGACCCAGTACTCCACTCACAGCCATCTTTGGTTTGAAGGGTCCCCCTCATCTTTGACCACCCTTCCTGAGATGCCTGCGGTCTAGGTTACTTCCATCCAAACTCGTCTCCCTCTCTCCTTCACTAAGGATCAGAATCAGAGTTGCGTCCTGGGCTGACCACTCTCCCAAGTTCTTTGGCTCCATCTCTGTGCCCCTCACACAGGCACTTTCCCTAATAAAATGCTCACAAGTTTAATCTCATCTTGAAATTTGCTTATCAGAGGACCTGGACTAAAACAGGTGGTGCCAAAAGTGATCTGAGATAACAGGTGGCAAGGTAAGATGGGTATGTGAGATTGGCCCAAATGTGGGTCAGGGTAGCATGGATACAAGTGGTGCCAAAAGTGATCTGAGATAACAGGTGGTAAGGTAAGATGGGTATGTGAGATTGGCCCAAATGTGGGTCAGGGTAGCATGGATACAGGTAGTGTAAAGTAGCAACTTGATTATTAAATATTCTACCAGTGGTGACCTGAGAAATTGTCTCAGTGAAGCAAGGATGCTGTTGCAGGCTCAATGATAAGGGCACTTGAAATATATGGGTAACAAAGCCTACAAATACAACAATAGGTAAAAAAGACCCTTATCACCTGTCGTATAAGGGCAGACACAGACAATCAGCAGTCTGAAGACTTCATAGCAAGAACAGAGTTCCACAGATGCCTTTGCATTCTCAGACAAGGAAGATTTGTCATGTGAAGGTCAGGACCTCAGAGGGGAAACCTGGGATCTTGCAAACTTGGATGAAACTATCTAGGTGTCCTGAGGGGGCTGACTCTATCAGTTCTGTGAATTTTCTGGATATCAGAGATGGCCCACCCTTCCTGAGTAATGGCTAGCACTTATCCTGTGCTGGAAGAAGCTGCAGAAATCTCTGTCACACAAAGCGAGAGGGGTCCCCCGCAGGAAACTGCTCCACCTTCTATCTTAGGTTCCAAGTTTAAACCTCACTATGGACTCCCCCAACCCCATTCTAAGCTTTTAAAGAGATGATATAAATTTTAAAGTGTAAGATTCGGATGGAATGTACCAGCAGGAATTAGAGGAACATTCCTGTGGTCGGATTTTTGGGTGCTTCATCAGAAGCTGGAATTTAAGGCTAGACAAGCAAAAATTTGTTGATTTGGGGTGCTTTCTTGTGACACATGATTTCATGCCCTACAGAGATGCTAGGGATGGGAAAAATTTGCTGCTGGGTGGCTTATAGAAGCCTGGAATAAACAATAGTCAACATTCAATAAAGTGCAAGTACCTGAATTGCCACACTTACGTGTCAAATTAACTGGGTCATAGAATGCCCATATATTTGGTTAAACATTATTTTGAGTGTGTCTCTATGGGTGTTTCTAGAGGAGATTAGCATTTGCTTTGGTAGACTGAGTAAGGCAGTTTCCCTCCACCATGTGGGTGGGCCTCATCCAACCCATCGGAGGCCTGAGTAGAATAACAAGCTGAGTAAGAAGGAAGGAATTCTCTCTGACTATCTTTGAGCAGGGGCCTTGGTCTTCTGTCTTTGGAATTGGACTCACGTGGAACTTACACCATCAGCTTCTCTGCTTCTCAGGCACTTGGATTCAGACTGAAACCAAACCACTGGTTCTCCTGGGTCTGGACTTCTCAGCCCCCTTAATTACATGAGATAAGTTCTTATAATAAATCTCTTCATCTGCATACACATCTAATTGGTTTTTTCCTCTGGAGAAAACTAACACAGTTGACATGTTGGAATGTGTAGATTATATAAGGACAGAGCACAGGGAGAATGAGATGGGGTGATTTCTACACCCATTTAATTCACCAGTCCAGGAAACTCTTCACTACCTCAGCTTTAATACAATAGCATCCTTTACCGCACTGCTATGCCAGATGTGGTATCATTACTACAGCATATTCATAAGGTCTCATACACAATATGCAGTCATTGATTTGATGAATGCATTTTTTTCCATTCCAGTTGGAATGAGGGATCAGATAGATTTTTAATTCACGTTGGATAGATAATACGAATTTATAGTTTTTCCTCTCTATCATTTGCCTCTGTTTATAGTGTTAGATCTCCTTCCATCTGTCATAATTTTGCTCTCAGAGACAGGGACTGCCACAGAATATCACATTTTTATATATTTCATTGATGAAATCAAACTAATTCAACAGGACAGGAAACAAGTGTCTAACAAGTTGCCTTCCATTTGCTGGCTAAGAGACACCTGAAGGAAGCAAGTCTTCCGTGCAACCCAGGGAGGGATTTCAAAGTGCAGCAGTGGGTGGGTGGGGCTTTGCTTAGTTAAGTTCTGTGTAGTTAGAGGTCTCCTGAATTTATCCCCTTTTGGATCTATTCAAGCTTATGTCTGTATGTAAGACTAGATTTGATGATGGAATTCTGCTGTGCATGTCCCAAAGCTTAGAAGGTCAAATAACTTCTAATTCATGGTGGTCAACTTATATTGTTTGGTAAATTGATAGCTCATGAATAGTTTTCACGAGGGCCCAGGAGCAAGTTGATTTTCAAATGTAGTTATCTGAAGAAGACATTGTAGCTCTTTTCTGAAATTCTAACTCTTTCTTTGTGATTCACCTATAAGGGCCCTACTCGAAGCTCCATATAATATTCTTACATGCCACAGATACTCCAAGCATGATTAAAATATTTAGTATCATGGCTTTTATTTAGTACCATGGCTTTATTTAATAGGGTAGCTTTTGAGGCAGTCCACAACTATTTCAAAGCCTTCTTTTGCTCTGAGATCATCAAAAAATGGAAAGCCTTATAAAATGCTCTGTATATGGGTTAGAGCAGTACACCCAAATAAAGTATATAACCCATAAAAAAGTCATAGTCCCACTAGGCATTGCTCTTCTTTCTTAGGATGTGGATATGCCAAATGTCCGAACTTACTCTTTATCTTGGACATAACATCTTGACATGTCCTAAGCCACGGATCATTAGAAACTTCACTAATGTGGCAGAATCTCGATTATTTTGTAAGTTTATTTTATCTGCTGGAATGTGCATTTCTCAGTAAAGTGTTTAGTATATTTTCCAGGTTTTGATCAATAGGCATAATCATCATGATACCATCAATGTAGTGGATGAGAATAATTTCTTCTGGAATAGTTGAATGATTGAACTTCCTTTCCGATTAGATTATGATAGAGTGGTAGAAGAGTTGGCAAGTTAAGACTGCGAAGGTATATTGCTGTCCCTATCATGTGAAACAAAACTTCTTCTAAAATATAGATAGGAAAAATTGACAGATGAGGACCTACATACTGGGTACCTGTGTTGTTTTGTTCCCATGAAGAAACACACCTGCAATCCCTCAAAAAATACATTACTTTTGATTTACTATCTTGGTAGATAGAAAAGCAATCCTAGGCTTTTCACTTAGCCTTTCCCCACCATAATGGTCCTCATTTCACACAGGAGGGAGCTGATATGGAGTTTCTGTCAGTTTCATGAATATGTCTATTAAAGCTGTGCATTTCAGAAGGGGGTAAAAAAAACATGGGGTTTGTTCTTGGATTTACCAGGCCTACTGTGAGACAGACCAAAGCCAAAACTCCATTAATTACCTGAATTCCTAAAGTCACCATTCTTATTGGCAAATCCCAAATCTTTGGTTCATGAGACTTTAACATCAGTTTAAAGTTGGTGTCCAGTATTCCTTCACAAGCCTATGTATTTTCTCAAATACTCAGTCTTGCAGATAAATAGCTATAATTTTCTTGCAGGGAATTCTAAAAGGAAGATTTATGGTGGCTCAGCCTGTTAATCCCAGCACTTTGGGAGGCCAAGGCAGGCAACTTGGTGAGACCTCATCTCTACAATAAATCAAAAATTAGCCAGGTGTGGTAGCACGCACCTGTAGTTCTTGCTACTTGGAAGGCTGAGGCGGAAGGATTGCCAAAGTCCAGCAGGTCGAGGCTACAGTGGCTGGGAGCATGCCACTGCCCTCCAGTCTGGGAGACAGAGTGAGACTTCAACTCAAAAAATAAAACAAAATAAAATAAATAGATAGATAAATAAAAGGAAGATTTACAGCACAGATTTAAACATTGTTTTAGCATTCTTAGTCACAGGAACTTCTTCATTGGGAACTCCTTTCATTCAGAATAGTCTGGGACTGCAAACCAACTCAAGTGTGAGAATTAGAGAAAGGTCCATAACTCTAAATAGCAATCTGATATTTTGTTTAAATGAATTTTATAAGATTTTGGTAGGAAATATTATCCATTGCTGAAGATCTCCAAGGACTAAATTATTCCTTTTATTATTATTAAACCTTTTATAGTACTCATTCTCATTATAGTAATAATGTCCTTTTTATCTTTGATGATGAAAAGCTTTCATTGGGATTTTGCCCCTAGAATTCCATCACTGCTGTTTAATTCAAGGATCCCATTCTGATGGTGGTATGTCCCTCTCTAGTTTTTGACCTGTGATTTTCAATAATGATTCTCTTTTCACCGATGTAGTTTTCAAAGTTTTGATTCAGGAGTTGTCTTGTTGATCTTCCTGTGGAGAATAGTTAGGGGAAGGGGCAGGTTGCTTATGATAAATCTATCCTCTTGTTCCTATCTAAGCCTTTAGCTACTTTAATCTACAGTTTATCAACAAGGTTCTGTCATTACAGTTTAATTTAATGGAGGGCACTGCTGACTCTTGATTTCATTCAACCTGTTAAGACAAAAACTAGATCTGTTGCCTGATGCTTAAGCTAACAAATATAATCTAGCCTACCTAGTTAGTGCATTTATATCAATAAATTTGGCTTGTCCCAACATTTATTCTTTCCACCCTTCCCATACCTATTAAGATTTCTGTGGATATTAATTGCCAAAAATTTACAAGTTGTATGTGTCCATAATATGCTTCCATGTCACAATTGTTATTCATATCCTTAGGATCTACTGGGATTTGAGTGTAGCTATAAGTCTAGAAGCAATGAATTATTATTGGTGATAGAGGGGAAGAATCAGTACTGTTTTGTAAACTACAACCATTCTCAGAAAATGCAAATGGATGTCTTTAATAACAGTGGGAGTCAAGAGGACCAGGGAAATATAATCTGCACAAATGTTCTGATTACACTTTTCAATCATCACTCATAACTATATTTGAAAATAATCTACAAGGCTTTGAATTCAGCATATGTTGACATACAGCCACCTGCAAGATCAAATTTTGGGTTGATTTTTAGGGATGTTATCCCTGCATCTACAGAGATAAGGATTTCTTTCCGAACATCATAGGAACGTTCTGGTTTTGTACCCAGACCTCGAGTTGGGAGCCCCCAGTTCTGACCACATCATCATCTTTCTACAGGTTTTCAAGTACTATGAAAATAAACCAAGCAATCTTGCAGTCTTCATGATCTTTATTCTCACTATAATGCTTTATTGCAGTAGTTACTTGACCACCCAAAGTTTTGTGTAGTCACTTAACTCTTTCAGGTGACAATTTAAGTAGGTGCTATGACACTATCTGCCATTGCTACCAGTGTTCCATTGACCAATAAAAATTGAAACATTAATGCTTTTGAAGCAAAACAAATCAGACAGTCAGTTCTAAATTTCCATCCTTAAGGTTTTGTTTCCCTGGAAGCATTTCGATTGTCAAATTTTTTTCAGCATGGGCTAATAGGAAAAACAAAACTATTACTTGTACCTCTTAGATGGAGTTCCATAGAGTCAGAGTCTGAGACAAGGATTCTCATGCAGGTGATTGAGGGTATTCTAAGGAGAAACTGATTAAAAGGAGAGGAAAGCAGGACAGGACCTCAGGATAAGAGGACAAGGAAAGATGCTATTTTAGCTGAATTCTAGCCTCAGTTTAATACTATGAGAAATCCTTGAACACGAACGGCACCATGAAATTGCCCTGCCTTGAGGTCAGGTGGCAGGGTTTTGTGTTTGTGTATCAGTCAGTCATGAGAAGAATGCCACCTCGGAAACTTCTGGGTACAATGGCATGCATCTACAGGTGATGACAGTTCTTCAGAGAAGGGAGAGCTATGTATTGTTAGCAACTAACAGTCACAGCTGCTGGGGATGAGTGCATTGGCCCAGTGAAGGAGATCTAGGCAGATGATGAACAAAAAGTACTAAAAAGTACTATAGGGATAAGGGAATGAATAAGGGGAAAAGAGTTTACATAAACATGGGAGAAGATAGAAGAATGAACATCTGCAAAACTACATCCAGAAGATAGAGGAGAAAGGAAATGCCTACAATGTGCTGTGGAGTGAAGAGACCTAAAAGCTACACTTGACTTCCACAATCTTCTGAAAATTACTTTGTTTCACTTTTGACTCTCAAAGCTCCTTTCTTTGGAAAACAATTAATCTAGAATTTTACAGGAATTGTATACTGAAAAAATAAAAAGATTGTTGGGAATAGTGCCCAGATAACAACAACTAGTCCAGCACATACATTAATGGAGTCAAATTTGTTCATGATCATTTCAGATTTTTATATATCATTATTAATTTTTTCTCAACAGTCATTTTGAGAGGTATGTTAAATGTCTCTCATGGTTGTTATGGCCTAGGGTATTTATTCTTTTGGTGACATCAATCTTGTTTTATATATACTGAGTACATGTTATCAAATGTATACAATTCAGAATTGTATATTTCCTAGGTAGTTCAATCCAATTTTATTATTCCTTTTTATATTCCTTTAACTTTATTACTTCTTTTTGATTTAAAATCTCTTTGTGTCTGTTATTTTTATAGTGACTCTAGAAGTTCTTGGTTAGTGCTTTAATGATATATGTTTTTGGATCCTTTTATTTCAATCTTCTTGTGTTTTTATACTTGAGGTATGTCGTTTAAAAACAGTATTAAAGACATGTATTCTGATAATCTTTTAAATTTGAACATTTGTTCCACTTACATAAAATGTTATTACTGATGTATTTGTGCTTATGACTGTTTCTTATTTGCTTTTTATTTATCTGACTTATTTTATTTTCCTTTCTTTCTCCTTTTCCTTTTGCATTATTTTATTATTATTTCCTTTATTCTTGTATTAATTATAAATTATTTTGCTATTTTTGTATCATACCCTAGAATTTAAATTTATTAAAGTATAACATAAAATAATATTATCATCATTTTCCAGACAACATGAGAACCTTGGAACTCTAATCCATTTTCCTCTCACATTTTCTGTTAAAGTTGTTATTTTTTCAACTTCTGAAACTTAACTAGGTATTACCAGAAAAATCCTCATGTAGCTATTGTCTTAATTTTATTTTTTATTGTTTCGGTATTCAAATCTATAGGTTTTAACATGCACATAAAGTCACTAAACACTATCACCCTCAGGCTGTGGAACCATTTGATGAGCCTGAAACTTGCCTCAAGCAACTTCTTTTTCAATCCTTCCCCTGAATTCTAACCTCTGAAAAAAAAAATGATATATTTACCAACATCATAGTTTTAAAATCCAAAAAACATTATTGCTATTACTTGCAGTCAGTATTCATGTTTAGGATGTACTGGCCATTTTCATAGTACTACATTTTTCTTGCATTTCCTTTTTCTTTTTTTTTTTGTCTAGAATATTTTCCTTCTGCCTGAGAACTGCTTATAATATTTTTTCAATGCATATACAGGTTATTTTTTTTCAACTTTATTTATTTATTTTTTTCTGTTTGGTTTGTGTTATTTCTTAGGAATGTTTTTGCTGGGTATAGAGTTAGAAGATGGCCATCATTTCCTTTTAACACTTTACAGACATCATTCTATTATCTTCTGTTTTTTATCTTCTTGGTTGAACAGTCAAATGTTAGTCTGCATGTTGTTCCTTTGAAAATAATTTGTCCTTTATAAATCTGGCTGCTTTTAAGATTTCTCTTAGCGTTTGGTTTTCATAGGGTTTCTAAAATGTGCATAGAGATAATTTTTTTTTAACACTTTTCTCCTTTTGTACTCTCTGTGCTTTTGCTATAATATATTTTTATATTTTTACTGATCTTTAGTATACTGGTCCTCTCCTGAGTGACAACTGCTTTAATGAAATATATTTAGTTTTTATCTTCAATATCTTGCATTTTTTCATTTAAAGTTACTATATTTAATTTATTGGTTATTAGTTACCAATTAATTGAAGAAAGTATTCACAATAATTTCTGCTTGGATTATCTGTGAGTTTGTTTTCCTTAGTTGATCTTTCTTTTGTTTCTAGTTTCTGGTATGGCAGGTAATTTTTGATTGTGTGACAGATGCCATGTTTGATAAATTCTAGAAGTTCTGAATAATTTTACCTTTCTCTGAAGAGTTTATTTTATTTTGTGATAGCATGTAGGTTCAGGATCAATCACTTTAATGTCATCAGGAACTAAACTTATTTAGAACCAGATTGCAATTTTGGAAAGCTCTGGTCCATATCCACTTTCAGAAGGTAGCCCCCCAAGAATCCCCATATGAAAACCTGGAGTAATTTTTAGGCTCTCATTCAGCTCCTTAATTCATTTTTTTTGGTCTCTTTTATACCATGAAATTCTCAAAATCTCTAACCTGGTTTCTATTGTCCTTCTGTTCAGTTTATTGATCTTTGAACCTGTGACTTTTAGAAATATGATAAATTCTTGGTGAAGATATTTACTGCATATAGTACTCACTTCTTTGCATTTTCTCATCAGGATTTTGGTGGCGCAAGTCCTAGCTGTCCTGGCAACCATAGCTCCAAATTTGCCTTTCTACATCCTTGAGATGGTAGAAAATACTTCTGGCTCTCTGCTTCTTCATGACATTCAGGTAATCTTTAACTTTTGGCTTCTTGTCATCTGCATGTCTACCAAGGATCAGCAAATGTCCTCAGAGGCAATGTAGACCTAATAATTGAGGCTTACATTTGTCAGTTTTCTTTGTATTAACCTTGTTAAACTTCATATTTCTGGGACTTGATGTGTCTCACTTGGTTTCTATGTCCATCACTGGCCAAGTGAAGTCGGAACCCTTTACTGAAAGTTTGGCAAAGAATGCACAGGATTTCAGCTTTTGACTGTTGTGGTCCCTCAAGTCACTGCTTCAACAGATTTCTAAGAGGTGTTCACAATTTGGGGGGCATGTTGTTTAACTTTTTGTGTTTTACCATTTTATTTATAGTTTATACTTTATGTCTTCCCAAGAGAGTGATTCTTCCATAAGATATTGCATCATAGCCAAAAGCTGAAGTCCTGCCTGCACTGTTGTTTGGACTACCAATAAGGGTACCTGAGTTTCTTGCCCATTAGAGACCATAAGAATCAAGTGAGACACATCAAGTCTAAGAAATATAAATTTGATCAGGCTATTAGAATGGTTAAGGAAAGGTTGAGCCTATCAGCTGCCCTAAATGATGATTCAGTTACCATTTCTCTAAATAGGCAACTCATTCCTGTGAACAAGAGCTATAAACTAGGCAGGCTTGGTGGCTCAGCCTGGAATCCCAGCGCTTTGGGAAGCTGAGGTGAGCGGATTGCCTGATCCCCACCTGGGCAACTTGGAATAGACCTCATCTCTACAATAAATAAAAAATCAGCCGGGCGTGGTAGTGTGCGCCTGTAGTTCCAGCTACTTGGAAGGCTGAGGCAGAAGGATCGCGGAGCGCAGCAGGTCAAGGCTGCAGTAGCCGGGAGCGGCCACTGCACTCCAGTCTGGGTGACAGAGTGAGACTCCGACTCAAAAAAAAAAAAAAGAAAGAGCTATAAACTATATGTGGTTTATCTCTTGAATTGATAATAAAAGCTACCCCTCAAATTGTAACATATGCATTCATGTTACCCTGAGTCAGTTTCTACCGCTGACATCCAAGGAACCTAACCAATTCACACACAATACCACTCACACATACTCACATATAAATATTTATGTATGTATGCCACCACAAAATTATGAGGCCTTAAAGGCAGGAAATCCTTTGACTTCTATCTATAAGACATTCCTGAAGCTTAAATAATGTTTTTACTAAGTATGTGTTGAACTGAATTATAGTTTGTATTTTGTTTTAGATTTTGAAATTAAAATAGCTAATATTAATAAAATACATTATTCAAAATAAATCAAATGGAAATTTAGAAATACTAATAATATAAACCATGTAAACAGATATTATAATGCCATCCAAAGACAATCAAAGCTAAAATACAGAGAATCCAATAATGTAAATCATGAAAACAAAAGAACAAGTCAAAGAAATTGATTTAATGTTCTCATTTATGAACACAATTATGATTCATTCTAAAATATTGCCTCTATGACTCTAGTAATCAAACACAGCCACAATATAAAGGACATTCTCAAAAGTAAATGTGTATTCAAAATTATAATTTTTACAAGAAAGCATGAATACAATAGCAAAAGCAGAATGACCATTTTACTTTAAGAATTAGTAACGTGGAATTTAAAAACTGTTTCTAATGCTGTGTATATTTCATGCACACAGATCTAGAATAGACTGCTGAAATAAAAGTAGAGATTTCTATAAACATAATAGGTTGTATTAAGCCAGCCATTATGCTGGATACGATTTCCATTTAATGTCAGAAATTGGCTTTTGAAGATGGCACTCTAAAAAATCAAAGCTTTCAATTTTTGCAGCTTCTAAATTGATTAAAGTAGAAAAGGAAATAAGTGTTAAAGAAACATTTTGAGAATATAGTCATTCAAATCTCATTTTTGAGGGGGGCAGGAGCAGGTAGTGCTTTGTTTTTATTACAAAAAAAAGGAAAAAAAGAATGATGGAGACCAGCAATAAAAAGATAACTGTGTCAGGAAGAGAAAAGTATTCACATCAGAGCTCTCTAGCCCTTCACTATTAGAATATAAATGCTACATCTTGAAATAAACTGGAAAATGAAGGAATATCTCTTTCTCTTTAAAGTGCCAGATCAGAAGAGGTGAGCTTTTCTCTGAGAATCAGGAGAGAGCTGCCTTCTGAGGTTTTGCTGTGATCAAAAATGGGAAAAGCAGTGAATTGGAAAGACTGATATTTGAATCTCACAAAACTGGTTTTCAGCACCAGCAGTGTTAATAGAAAGGATGGCAGGGGCCCCTGCACTGGCTAAACCATTCACAGAACGAATTGGTGCCTGGACAACTGGGACACCTAATCCCTAACTGACATAGGAACTCCACTTGGTAATATTTCCTGTGCATGAATATGCCTCATTCGTGCACAGTTTTGTTTTATTAAAGCAATACAAGAGCATCATTATTTTTAGCAAATTGGGGGGTGGGAAAAAGCAACACATTAGCACTTTGTGCCCTGGGAACTAGGACAGCTCATTCATGGGGATTTTTTTGTCCATGGGCTTTTTCGTCGTCTCCTATGGAGAACATCTCAGTGGTATGAACTCTTTCTTTCTGTGTGTCACCCATGAAAAGTAAATAAGAATATAGACCATGGGCAGAAAATTAGCCAAGCCTTTTCCTCCAAACTCTGGTCCAGATTTGACACATCTCTTATACCCTTTCACAGATCTTTTCCTCTATCTGTGGTCCCCTAGTTACTTACAGGATTCTATCAACACTACTGTAGGCAGTGCATTATGTTTTTCATTTAGTGATGAGTGCTTAGCATAAATTTCATACTCAATAAATATTTATTAAATTAAGTAACTGTTCTCGTTCAAATTTGTCTGAATACCAACAAACTGGAATATATTAGGGCTCAGTCCACAAAAATATAGATCAGTTTAAAATATCATTTACCAAGTATGTGACTTTTACATGGGACGCTTGACCTCTTTCCATTTCATTTTTAACATCTATAAAAATTCTACACGATTGTCCTGCACATTATAATATAACACATATAAAAGACTTTCCACGGAGTCTAGCATATCATACATGCTATTGCTATTACTTTTATTGTTTATTATTAATGTTTGCAAATGACAAATGAGTCTATGTCTCTTAGATTTGTGAAGATGCTTTTCCTTTTTATCCAACATATTAATACATGATCCTTCATAGGAAGCTAAATTTCAAAGTACCAAATCAGCATGGGTCAATGACAAATAAAATCAGTATTTTGCTTCTTTGGTCATTTTTTTTCCCCCAGAACACAAATATGATGTTATTACTTCATTTAGGCAGTTTATAGAGTTTTCCATAGTTTCTGTTACTGGGGCTACTCTTTTTTTTTTTTTGTCTGTCCATTCTGAGGGCAGGGTCCTGACTTTCAAACTGGTTTTTATTTTCTGGGGCTTTTATTCATTCAGATGCTCAAGATAAGGCACTGAATGGTGTTGGGTTAGGTTAGAGTTAGGGTAGGGGTGTTTTTAACACATCCAGGAATTGACAAGACAGGATATTTTCAAGAGAGAGTATTCAACACACATTCATTTATTTTTACTTATACCATTTTTCTGCAGCCCTAAAAGAACAGGCACAAGAAGCAGGAAATTGGGACCCAATGAACACTAACAATCAAGGCATTCACTTTTGAAGAAGAACATTAGGACAAGGCTGTACTCAGTTTTGGTCAATAATCTATTAGCTCAACAGAAAATATCACTGCTGGAGGATGACCCAGTGTCAAAGAGAAAAGCTCTGAACACACTCAGTTCACAAGTAGAACAATAGTTGGCTTAATCCATGAGTCACAATGAACAGGTCCGCTGCATTTCACAGGGGAATTTAAATGACTTATTGGTCACAAAGTGAGGAAAGCAATCTTCATGATTGGACAGGTAATGAAGATGGGACACAATGACAGCATTGTCATCAAATAATGGTTGCAACTGGCTTTCCTAAACCTTTGTCATTACGATCACCTATGTGAATTAATATTCAATATCTTAATAGATGATCCTTCTTAGGAAGTTAAATTTCAGAGTAAAAAAGCGGTGTGTGCCAATGAGAAATAACACTTTATTTCTTTGGTCAGCTTTTTTTTTTTTGTCCAGGACACACACAACTTCATTGCTCCATCAGGCAGTTTTTATAGAGTCTTCCATAATTTCTGTTAAAGGTGCTACTCTTTCTTCTATCTCCTTAATAAAATTTTTAATATTTGTAGAAGGTTTGTATTCCAATGGGAACACCATCAAGCCTTTTCTCTCTCTCACCCTCTATGCATAACCATCTTCCATGTCCTATTATATCTGCCTACTAAAGCTCTTATCTGTGTCTACCCTGGCAATGCACCATGTCTAGCCTCCTATTTTGAGTTTGTTTCTGATTTTGCTTCATTCCAGCTCATTCTTCTCACTGCAGACTAATGTTTCTAAACTAAAAATCCTTTTCTTCCACCTATTAGAGTCCTTCAGTTTTTGCCAATTACTTTTGAAAAGATACTCAGATTTCTCACCACAGAGTTTCAAAATTTGCTAGTATGGTCATGTAATGATTTTTCCCTCTTTCAGAGAACAAATGAAATCAATAGATTGTAACTGTTACTTTGAAAGCAAGACAAATCTAATGGTATTAAAGAGAAGTGTTCAGTATCTGAAAGATTCTTTGCCAGTGTGTCTCTTTACTTATAAATTGGGCTTGTTACTTTTTATAAAATGAGATGCATTTATTGTGAGATTTGTGTGTATATATATATAAATATATATTTCATTCATATTTTACATTTTACTCATAGCTAGGACTAAATATTCTCTTTTTGAACATAAATGATCTCACAGGACAACAACATCTGACAATACCCTGGGTGACCATAAAACGGGGGCAAAATCAAGACTATTTCATATTTTTATGTAATCACAGACAAAAGCAAAGTCACTGTATGTAAAAAGCACCAAATATCTCCTACTTCCTGGCAAATATGAGTGACTTCTGCTTCTTTATCAGTTACGGCTTTAGCATCTCTCTAACTTGCCTTTGTTAAGATAAGATTTATTAATATACCAAATCAAATAATTATCCTATACTTTCTGATATCACCCAATCCAGAGAAAGTCTCTTCCTTCTTGAATCTTAACCAAATAAAATCAGGAAACTGCCCTCAGAATGAACAAACAGAAGAAAGAGTAACACCAGTAACATAAATTATGAAAAACTCTAAAAAATTGTCTGATTAAGTAATGACATTGTATGTGTGTCCTGGGGAAAAAAATGACCAAAACAAAGCTGAAATTCTCAAAGAAAAAGTATTTCACACCTTGTTACTGAAATACCTTGAGGTGTTTCACATTGTGGGGCCTCCCTAGTTGCACCAAGAATGAATCCCAATTTATTCAGAACTATGTGTGTTCTTGATGGTCTTTGAACTGTCAGCGTATATATACACATATTCATTCAGGTGCTTAAGTATATGTAGTATATATATATATATATACTAGGGATGAGAAAAAAGTATATATATTTAAAGAGATGCTATCCATATATTACTTTTTGAAGTGCTTTTCAGAAGTGTCTGAACACTGATGGTAACCACTCTGAGCACCTCTTGTAATTCCAGAAGTCAAACATGACTTGTATTCATCTTTTGTTATCAGTATATATATTTTTCCTTTCTAAAAATGCGTATACTTTTTTGGCACCACACACACACACACACACATACACACACACACACACACACGAGAGGGAACCCCCCCCAAACAGAATTTATTTATAAAAAATTATGCATTTATTCTTACATATTTAAACTTCAATCATGTTCAAAGTCCTCTCTGTTTTATGCAATACACCTACCAACGTGCTTTTTCCACTGCTCAAAATAGCTTTTGAACTCATCAATTTTGGTGCCTTTTAGTGCTTCTGACATTTTCTGTTTCACCTCTTTCACATTGGCAAAACATTTCTCTTTGAGGACTTTTTTCATCCCGGGAAACAAACAAACAAAAAAATGGCTCAGACTGAGATGGGGTGAATAAGGAAGGTGGGACACAGGGTCATGCTGTTCTTGATCAAAAACTGCTGAACACTCAGCACCACTTGGGCAGGTGCATTTGTAAGTCGCCTATCAGGAAATGGGCAAAGGTGTTAAAATAATCTCAAAGAAAAAGAAATGAAGCCGGATGCAGCCTCTCACAACAATGTTAGCTGGTACACTGATGCCAATGATTTCCTGGAACACTTACCTAGCAGGGAAAGCCTGTACTACAAAAGCTCCCCTACCAAAAAATAATTCCAGGTTTTTTGGGGTCCCCCTTGTATACATACTCTGTGCCCATCTAGTCATGGATTCACCACTACAGATTCCTTTTTTTCTTTTAAAGATGTGGGGTACAATTCAGTGTTTGGTATACAAATGTTCATTATGCAGGCACCCTTGTTGATGAGGTGTGCCCCTCCCTCTCCTGGAAGTTTTCCTCAACTGCCAATCCCACTCCTCCTCCCCTGGCAGTTTCCCACTCGTGCCGGTCCCTTTCTTATCGTATTATGATAATTGTTCAAGGTCCGTTTATGAGTGAGAACATATGGTAGGTACTCTGTTCTTTGTTTCTGTGATAGATCACTGAGTATGATCGACTCTAAATCCATCAAAGTTGCTGCGAAGCCCTTATGTTTGTCCTTCTTTATGCCTGCATAATATTCTATTGTGTATGTGTACCACATCTTTTTTATACCAGTCCAGCTTTGATGGGCAGCATGATTGGTTCCACGTTTTTGCTATTGTGAATAGAGCTGCAACAAAATCTCATGTGCAGGTATCTTTTTTTGTAGAATGATTTGAGTTCCTCTGGGTATATTTCCAATAGTGGGAATTGCTGGGTCATATGGAAGGTCAATTCCTAGATCTTTCAGAAATTGCCACACTGTCTTCCAAAGGGTTGCACTACTTTGCAGTCCCACCAGCAGCGTAGAAATGTTCCTATTTCTCTGCATCCTCGCCAGCATCTGTTGATGTTTGTTTCATTAATGATGGCCATTCTTACTGGGGTTAGGTGGTGTCTAGATGTGGTTTTGATTTGCATTTCTCTGATGATGAGTGAGGCTGAGCACTTTTTCATGTGTCTATTGGCTGCCTGTATATCTTCTTTTGGGAAGTATCTATTCATGTCTTTTGCCCACTTTTTAATGGGGCAGTTTGTTTTCTTCTTTTCAGCACGTTAGAGTTCCTCGTAGATCCTGGATGTTAGGCCTCTGTCAGATACACAGTGGGCAAATATTTTTTCCCATTCTGTGGGCTGTCTCTCTGCTCTCCTCACTCACCTACAATCCCCTGTGCTTCATCTACTTAACGTCTGTCATCTAGAACTCCAGATAATCACTGATTTCTTAATGTCTCTACAGTTTTGCCTTTTCCAGAATCTCATACATAGTTGGCCCTCTGTGTCTGCAATTTCTGTATCCCCAGGACCTGTGTTTGCAGGTTTAACTAGCCCTGGGTTGAAAATATTTGGAAAAAATGTTTTAAAATGCAGCAATAAAAAAATAGAAGATTTAAAACAATGCTGTGTCACAAGTATTTGCACAATATTTGCATTTGTATTAGGTATTACAAGTAATCTAGAGATTGTTTAAAGTATATGAGAAGATGTGTGTAACCTTTCTGCAATATGATATCATTTTATATAAAAACTTGAGCACCTGCAGATTTTGGCATCCCTGAGCAACAAGAATGTCCTGAAACTACCACCTCCGGACCTTGTGGATATTGAGGGAAGGCTGTAATTAAAATCATACTGTATGCAGCCTTTTTGGATTGCCGTCTTTTGTTTAGAAATATGAACTTAGGTTTCCATCATGTCTTTTCGTGGCTTGACTCAACATTTTCTGTATTATTGAATATTATTGCACTGTATGGACATACCTCAGTTTGCTTATCCATTTACCTGTTAAAGAACAAATTAGTGGCTTCCAGTTTTTGGTGACTATGAATAAACACTCATATTCAGGTTTTTGTGTGGACGCAATTTTCAAGTCAGTTAGAGAGACTCTAAGGAGCATGACAATTGCTTGATTGCATGATAAGACTATATTTAGCTTTGCCATAAACTGCCAAATTATCTTCTAAAGTGGCTATGTATGCTGTCTTCTAAGAGTCCTTTGTATATTTGAATACAAGTCCTTAATCAAATGTGTGTTTTGCAAATATTTTCCCCTTCTGTGATGTATCTTTTCATTCTTTTTTATTTCTCTTTCACAGAAAATACATTTTAAAATTTTAGTAAAGTACAACTCTTTATTTCTTTTTCTTTCTTTCTTTTTCTTTCTTGTATCTTACTTTTAGATTTTCTCCTGTTTTCTTCTATACGTTTTATAGTTTTGCATTCTATATCTAGGACAAAGAGTTTGATTCTGATTTTTGATGCTTGACTGTTGAGTTTTAAGTCTTATTCCTCTCTCTTCTCTTCCTACTACATATCTGGACAAGGTGGCAAGAAAGCTCAGGGATACCTACTTTGACACACACAAGAAGGTCAAATACACAAGCCTTTGTCAACATGCAGAAATCCTCAACCAAACCCAGGACCTTCCCTCATGAAACTTCCAAGCCAATCTCATTTTCCTCCTTTCTCAAGCTATTTCAGTCCAGTTTGGGTAGCTGGCTGTGTTCTGTCTGCCCTGAAAGCCTCATTATGTGAGTAATAAAACTTTCCATAGCCTCCTATTGAGTGTTTGCGTGTGTGTGCATGTGTGTGTTTGTGTGTGTGTGTGTGTGTGTGTGTGTGTGTGTGTGTAGTGTCATCATTCTTGACATCTGAGTCAAACGTGGGGTGAAGTTCTTTCTCTCTTTAGAATTAAGTGGCACGTGAGTGAGATAACTGGAAAATGACCACTACTCTAGGTTTTTTTTTTTTTTTTTATGCTTTTGCTGGTTAACTCATTCTGCTGCTTGTGGGCAAGTCTACACTATGAGTTGTTGCCTGCTTGATAACTTGCTCCTTGAGCTGTGCTGGTTTGCGATGTGTTTTCTGGATCTGCCAAGTCCTTAGTAGATTTAACTGATGTAAGTCAGAAATTTGGTTAACTGGTATTTCATGACAGGAGTGTGGGATTGGAACCCTTCTATTTTTAAAATTCTTTAATTTAATTTTTAGAGTTGTGGGGTACATGTGAAGATTTGCTACACAAGAAATTATATGCAGGTGAAGTTTGAGCGTGAATCGAGCCCTCTCTTCTTCTGGGAGTAGATGTGGTACCCCATGGGTGGTTGTGTGCCCCTTTTCCTCTTTCACTCCAATCCCCCATTAACCATGCCCTGCTAGCAACTGTCATTCCCATCTTCGTCCTAGTGTGTTCCATGTTTAGGGCCCTCTCATGGGTGAGAACATGTGCTGTTAGCTTTTTTGTTTCTGTGACAGTTCTCTTAGAATGACAGTCTCCAGCTGCAACCATGTTGCTGCTAAGGACATGATCTTGTTCTTCTTCAAGTGGAACCCTTCTTATAAAGTGAGTCAGGGTCAATACCTCAGGCCAGACTTATGTGTGTGTCTTAGATTGAATTGTATGTCTTGATTCTAGCATGAGCTGTGACTGACGCAAGACTCAGGCAAAGCGTCTTACCTTGTGACTCTTTGTTGTGTCAAATACTTGGCTCCTATTCAGTAAAATTCTAGACCTTGGCTACTAGACCTTGGCTCCTATTTGATTAAATTCTAAATGGAATGACACTGTGTGTTCTATGGGCCTACTGGGTCAACACTTCTATGGAGGAAAAGCAGTCACTATTTGAAGACCAGTCATTATTTCAAAATTTGAGTTACTAAGACCCAAACTCCTAAAGGCAGATTGCTCACTAGAGCCCTACAAAACTCTGCCACCACTGCTATCTATGCTTCTGTTGCAACAAAAACCTTTCTTAACATGGTTATCAACAACAACTACCATAGCACCCCTGTAGCAGAGCCAAGGGGTTGATTTCAAGGACTTAAAACTCGGGTTAAAGTCTATTAAGCAACTATTGTCATAGAGAAGGTCCCTAGCCCAGAAGATACTGTTCTGAAGTTTTTTCAACGAGGAAATTTATCAGTATAAGCAGGGATAAGAGGATACTCTCTCCCCAAAGCATATCCGAACACACACACACACGCATACACGAGAAAGGGAGAAAGAGAGAAAGACAGAGACAGAGAGATAGAGAGGAGGGAGAGAGAAGGGACAGGGAGACAGAGGAACCTAGAAACATAAACACATGAGAAAGAAAAAATACCAAAAACAAAATGAATCAGAAGTTCATGTACGAATCACAATTTGACCCAAGTGGCAATCAAAAAATTATTGAAATAATATATACAAGAACATAAAAAGAAACTGATTGGCTTTTATACATTACCAACATAGGTTTTGAATTAACTTTGACATCTGCTGAAATGCGTCAATGACAAGACTTCATGGCTTTAATCAATACTGGGGCTCAAATTACAGCTACACCTGGGCATCCCCTAAATTTAATAAAATATGCTCTGTAATCATCGAGGAGTTACTGGACATAAAACAGAAAACAAGAGATTATGCCTTAAATATTGAAACTACCACCTTGTTTATATTTCCATGACCTTCCAACCATTGCCCCACAATATCTCCTAGTGGGCTCGGACACTCTGACCCAATGAGGAATATATTTCAATTAAATCAATTTTTTGGCATTTATAAATTGACTTGGCAAAATGGGACCTCGTGAGCCCCTTCTTCATTTCTTCCTAGTTGAAATAGTTACTAGAGTAATGCAAATTCAAGGAGTCTTTAATAAGTGAGACACATTATATCAAACCAACCAGACTGTTATTTCTCCAACAACCCTATTCTGAATTCTGACCGTTTTTAAATTTGGAAAATAGAAATGGTTCCTCACAGCATCACAGAAACCTTGATGCTGTGCTGTCACTCAGTAAGGTTCCCATAGCCAATATTATTGAAATGACTGATTCTATCCAATCAGCAACCGGTAAGCATTTTGCTCTTATGAATTTGACTAAGGGATTCTGCTCAGAGCCTATTTCAACAGCTTCTCAGATCAGTTTATTTTCCCCTCCAAAGAGGCACAGTACATCTTTGCCCAGCCACCCGTGAGTTTAACTAAATAACCTTGCAATTACACATGAGCTTTCCAGGCAGTATCTTAACTACATCTGATTTTTTCCAGGAACACAGGTATGATCTTATTTTGATGACATCCACCCCTGAGGAGATTCATTTAATGTACTCCTTAAGGACATACAAATACTCACAAAGGAAATCCCCCAAAGGGAAAAAGACATTACTCCACACATACTGCAAGCCCTGCTACTTTGGCTAGAAGCCTGAAAACTATTTGGTAAACTGAGAGCTGCTCAATCCTGCCACTGTCAAAAAATAGCTGTTTGAACCTTTAAGCACCTTTAGGGTTAAAACAAGCCCTACCTTTTAGGCTGCTTGGGGATCTGAAAGCAAGATATAATCATCGCTTACAAATTTTACTTATGTGCACTTATGCTGTTACTTGCAAACTGGTCCATCTTGAATGGGGTTCCCTTCAACAAAATGCTCCAGAATCTGTTCAAACTTTAATACAATCGTGTCTCCAGAGATTCCCCCATTTTAGAAACTGTATCAATCTCCTTTCATACCTCCTGCAGTCTCTTGACAACCCATGATGTCTATGGGCTTCTATTCCAAGAAATGACTCTCCTTTTCTCTGCACTATGCACCAGTAGACCAGCAATTGCTGGTCACATATTGGGATCCCTGAAAAAATAGAGGCTCGCATATGCCCTGAGCTTATGATCCTCTGTTCTCAGCTGTCCATTGTAACTTGGGTCATGGAATCAATGCGGAAGCCAGAGAAACATCTTTGCTATAGAATAAAGCTAAACCTGGGTTAATTCTTTGCCAAATTTCTACTTGCCCTACATCCCTTGACAGACACCATGCTGTTGGAGGAGGTCAATCCTCTACCAGACATCTTGGGAGTGGGAGCTCAGACACATTACAGACAGTATCAACACTACCATATGTGATGAAGTTCCCAGAAGAGCTATTGCATTTCATCCCTTAGCCAAGAAGTCCCTAGTAATAAATGGGACCCATGGGTCGGCACAATTTTACTAACTCCAAGAAGTTATCATAGTACTGGATACCCTGGCCAAAAATTGGCCCCATCAGCACATTTTAACATACTTTTGGGTCATTGCCCATGGTCTGATATGGCCCAATGGTAACCACAACAATCTCTTGTCTAAAAATGCCTTCCTTGGGGAAAAGAACTTTGGGAATCTCTTGCCTCACAAATATTCAAAGTATAAATAGAGGTCACACGTGTTTCTACATATACTAAAACCAAATACAAAGCCTCACCAAGACACTCATGCTCTTTGGAGTTCCAGGCATTAGTGGTAGTAACTTGGGCACTCATTTTACTTCTCAGAATAAACAAAACTG
Organism: Cephalopachus bancanus; assembly: GCA_027257055.1. Lineage (NCBI taxonomy): Eukaryota > Metazoa > Chordata > Mammalia > Primates > Tarsiidae > Cephalopachus > Cephalopachus bancanus. The sequence goes on from JAPVLO010000027.1 coordinate 7,422,966, forward strand.
GCCTCTTGAACAGGATATTCAAAAAGGAACTTTAACTTCCCTTAATGGTCTGACAGAGCACCGCAATGGCCTACTTAACTTCAAATTCAATTCAAATTTTAGAAAGACACATTTCAGTTAAGCATCAGGGGTAAATTATTGTAAAGAACGAGACTCCATTTTTTGATGTGTGGCTGCTAACAGTGGTTAAGCTTCATTCCTCATTTGTTCTCTTCTGCTCTGCATCTGGGCAAACTGGTAGAAAGCTTAGTTTTGGCCTCCTCTGTTGATGTCGGGAAGTCCTAACCACACAAGCCCTTACCCTAATGCAGGAATCATCACAGAGTCCCCATACCTACCAACATAAAATCCCCACGATGGTCATCTTTCCTTTCTCTTAAGCCATTTTTGATCCTGGAAGGAATCCCAGCCTGTTCTTTTCCAAATGCCTCACATGCAAGTTATAAACTTTTTTCTACCCTCTTGGTGTATGTATGGCATCATCAGTCTGGACATTTGAACCAAATTTTATGTGGGAGTCCATCCTGTTTCTCCAGAGTGCCTACAATATGGTCTACAATCTATTTTTGAGCAAATTTTTCTGAAAGGAAAAGACAGTCTATTGAATTGCCTTTGCACCGTTATCAAATTTCGGGTGGTTGTATTTGTGTGGGATATTTCTAGACTCTGTTCTGTTGGTCTATGCATCTGTTCTCCTTTCATAGCACATGGTCTTGACTATTGTGGCTTTATAGTAAGTCTTCAAGTCAGGTAATGTCAGTCCTCTAACTTAGTTCTTCAGTATTATGTTGGCTATTCTTGGTCTTTTCCCTTTTCATATTGACTATAAAATATGTTTGTCAATATCTGCAAAATAGCTTGCTGCAATTTTGATTGGTATTGTGTTAAAAATTTAGACCCAGCTGTGAAGACTTAAAATTTCTAACTACATTGAGTCTTCCAATTCATAGACACAGAATAACTCCTCATTTCCTTAGATCTTGGAGACTTTCATCAGAATGTTGAAGTTTTCCACATATAGGTTTTATACATACTTTGCTAGATACATACCTCAGTATTAATTTGTGCTAATGTAAATGATATTTTGTTTTTAATTTTAAATTTAAATTATGTATATAGGAAACCAACTGACTTTTGTATACTAATCTCGTATCTTGCAATTTTGCCACAATCACTTATTAGTTTCAGGAGTTTGTCTTTACTCTCACCTCTATTGTTTTATTTTTAGGCTTGCATTTCTAATAAAGACAATTAGGGTAACTCTGGCCTCACAGAGGCAGTTAGGAAATGCTCCTATGCTTAGGTTTCCTAGAAGAGACGGCAGCGTATTGATAGTATTTCTTCTTTAAATGTTTGATAGAATTCACCCATTAAGCTACCTGGGTCTTGTGCTGTCTTTTTGAAAGATTAGTCATTGCTCATTCAGTTTTTTAGTAGATGCATGGTATTCAAGTTATCTCTTTGTGTGAGTTTTGGTACCTTGTATCTTTGAAGGAATTGGTCTGTTTTATAAAAGCCTTCAAATTTGTGACTGTAGAGTTGCTCATTATATCCCGTTATTACCCTTCTACTTTTCATGGAATCAGTAGTGACGACATTATTTTCATTTCTGATAATAGCAATTCTTTTTTTGTTTTTTTACTCTTAGAATAACTGGAAATTAATCACTTTTATCTTTTTCAAGAACCAGCTGTTAGTTGTGTCTATTTTGGCTCTTTTAAAAATTTCACTGATTTTCAAACTAATTCAATATAAAAATTATTTTAAAAATTTCACTCCACATTATATCTTGGAGGTCTAATTACAAGTGAAACTGAATTCCAAATATTAACAGTAAGGCCAAATGACAAATTTTGAACATATCATTGACATTGTTAAGCTGATTAGACATTGGTTGTCTATACAATGACACAATCATCAGCCCCACCGAAAGTTTGGAAGTGGCAGAAATGACTCTGCAGAATGTACTTAGATTCAACACTGCAAGGAAAAAGGCACACAATAGAATTTGAGTAAATATCACCTGTTGCAAAATTCTAGTGTCACTAGTTCCATCTTACTTTCCATTGTGTCTTCAATGCTTAGAACACTATATATATATATACACATACATAAATGGATAGTGGGAAAGTAAGGGCTTATAATCTTTTCTCAAGAGCAAATTGGCAGTATATTTCATGATCCTTCGATTTTTTTCAAATTCATTTGGTACCTTTCCGGAGTCTTATTTATGGATTTTTTTATTATTGTCTTCGAAAATAAACATATGATAATATTAACTATTGGATTAATTATATAAACATGAGGCAATGTACACTAAATAAGTGAGAATGGAAAACAAATGCATAAATAATTACAGGAATGTGTAAGTGATAAAATATTATGTATCTTTAAAAGTTATGATTTCAGGACTCAGTAAATGCATTAATTTATCTTCAAAATAAAGACTGCCAAGAATAAATTTATGTTGAAAATAAGATCAGCCTCATAGAAAATAGGACTGAAAGGAAATGTCACTTGTGTTTTTCTAAATGGCATGATTATAGCCGATTTTATGAGAATTATCTTCCCAATTTGTGTTGTTTATTATTAATTTCATATAATATTTTAAACTTTTCATTAGTTTTCCATTTTCTATATTAAGCACATTTTACTTTCACAGTGATAAAAATATTTAGGAACATAAAGGGAGTATTTAGTAATGTTCCTTTCTTCCAAATTTACTCCTTTAGAAAATAACAAAAAAAGTAATTTTGAATTCTTAAGATTTCAAAACTTGTGATAAGACATGAAGAGTTATGAACTATATTTATCCCAGATGGAAGAAAAACTTATCCATAGGAAAAAAAAAAAAAGACAAAGATTGAACATTTTTTCCATTGCATATAAAATCGAACTGTCCTTTTCAGCACTGTCATAGAGAGATGCTTAATAGTGATATAAATCAGTCTTTGCTGTAATCAACCCTGGAACGGGCTTCATACAGTTACCTATGTAAGAAATAGCTTAATGATAAAGCTAAGCTTGCACTATGGCACCTGCAAATTGGTTCTTTTGCTCTTCTGACTTTCAACATAGAGCTCTTACTTGAAATTCTTATTTATATTTTCTGTTCTTGATGTCTAATATGTCTTGGCAATTTGAAGGGACACACGCTGTACCTTATTCAGCTGCTCAAGAAGGAGCTGCCTATATCTTTGAGATCTGAATGAGAGCTCTGCAATGATAGTTTTAAGCATATTATATAGTCCTATCTTTTGAAACAGAATATTCAAAGCACAACTTCCCAATAGTGTAGACAAATAACCACCATTTTAATCTGACATGGTAACATACAAATACACAGAAGCATCTCTTTACTTCTGAAAATATTATTTGTATATTAAAAATAAAGTGGGACTTTGTTTGGAAAAACTCACTCTAAAATACCAAGAATATGATGGAAGCTTTACTGAATGATAATGATGTAAGAAAAATAGATTTTAATTGAAAAATAGCCTTCATTTATTTAGAGTCCTCCGGGACACTCATTATTTGTATTTCTCTTTTGATAATGGGATTATGAGGTTTGACCTTCCACTTAGAGATGAGAAAATCTAATCATGATTTTATGTGCCTTCATATTTCTACTAGTCAGAGTACTGCCTGAAGAGGGAAACTATGAAAGTGACCTAAAAAATTACAGAACTTGACCTTTTTTACTTATTGCAATTCTTGAACTTTGAGTGTGCCTGCCTACTCACAGTGCCAGTTTTGGGAAATGGATCAACCTGTCTCGAGTCCATTAGTCAGGATAGGCTGAGTTATCCTGCACTAATAAACAATTCCCAAATCTCCAGACACTTGGAACAATGGTAGTTAGTTACACATACATGGAAAGTTTGCTTGCGAGCCAAGGCTACTCACTAGGACAGTCATTTTTCATGTGATAGCTCAAGGTTACTTCTCCACGCCATCATACCCAGGAGAGGAGAGAGGAAGAGTTGTGAACAAGGAAATGCCTCTGCCCCAATTGTTTCCATTCACATTTTTCCATGACTGCACCTAATTTCTTTTCTTTTTTTTTTTAACATATTTTTTATTTTAAAATTGTGGGGTACAGTTAAGGGTTAGGTATACAAATATGTATTGTGCAGGTACCCTTGTTGATGAGATGTGCCCCCCCTTGTCCTCAGACAATTGACTACTATTAATCCTACCTCCCTTCCCCTCCCTGCCCACCCCCCATAGTTTCCCACCACTGTTAATCCTTTTCTTATAGTATTACGATAGTTGTTCAAGGTCCACTTATGAGTGAGAACATGTGATACTCAGATCATTTTTTCTGTGAGAGATCACTCAGTATTATGAACTCCAATTCCATCCAGATTGCTGTGAAATTCATGATTTTGTTCTTTTTTATGACTGTGTAATATTCCATTGTATATATGTACCACATTTTAAAATCCAGTCCTCTTTTGATGGACAGCATGGTCGGTTCCATGATCTTCCTATCGTGAACAATGCTGTGATAAACATACGTGTGCAGGTATCTTTTTTACAGAGTGATCTGAGTTCTTCAGGGTATATTCCCAGAAGGGGGATTGCAGGGTCATACGGAAGGTGGATTTTTAGAGCTTTTAGGAATCACCACACTGATTTTCATAGAGGCTGTACTAGTTTATACTCCCATCAACAGTGTAGAAGTGTTCCCTTTTACCACATCCTCTCCAACATCTGTTATTTTTTGAGTTATTGATAATGGCCATTCTGACTGGAGTTAGGTGGTATCTCAGTGTAGTTTTAATTTGCATCTCCTTGATAACTAGTGAGGTTGAACATTTCTTCATGTGTCTGCTGGCTGCTTGTATGTCTTCTTTTGAAAACTGTTCTTTTTTAAATTTACTTTTTTATTTTAAAGGTATGGGGTACAGTTCAGGTTTAGGTATACAAATGTTCATTATGCAGGCACCCTTGTTGATGAGGTGTGTTCTCCCTCCCCCCAGCAGATTCCCACTACTGCCAGTTCTGCCTCTCCCCAACCCCAGCAGTTTCCCGCAACTGCCAACCCCTTTCTTATAGTATTGCGATAATTGTAAGATCCACTTATGAGTGAGAACATGATATTCAGTTCTTTGCTTCTGTGATACATTGTTTGGTATTATAGACTCTAAGTCCATCCAGGTTGCTGTGAAGTTCATGATTTTGTACTTCTTTATGGCTGTGTAATAGTCCATCGTGTTTATGTACCACATTTTTTGAATCCAGTCCTCTTTTGATGGGAAGCATGATTGGTTCCATGTTCTTGCTACTCTGAACAACGCTGCAATAACTGCACCTAATTCCAACATCAGGCTATGGAAAGATATGTGGAAGTACAAACGGTGCAGCAGAAGGAAGTAAATTGGAGGTATACATGGTGATACCTGCTAGGTCACTCAGTTGTCATTTGCCAAAACCCAGAAGTAATCATGATGACTAAATAAAAACATGCTGCCTTGATTCATTGCTTTCATTCCACAGGGGTGAGGCATTGATGCTCTTGTGCATGCTTTTTTATTTGTTAACATATGTTACTGAGGTGGAGACACATGAGAAATATCCCAGGTTATGCTATAGATCTTGCTAATTATGACTACCACCCTGATTTTTCTCCCCACAAAAACACATACAGTGAACATATTTGCGGAAAGAATGCTCTTTTCATTTGCCTAATACAGATAAAAGAACATTAATTTTGGAGATAAACCATCATCAAATTTAATTCTAGCGCTTCAGAGCAACAGGTAGCTTTCATGTGTTAGAAGTTTATAGCTTGAAGAAAATGGTTTCAATTTTATTGATGGAGAAACCAAAGTGGACACACACATGTAAAGGACACAACCTTGTGTGCTGGCAGAGATAAGAGCCTCATAAGATTGATGGTTCATCTTTAATTGAGGCTTGGCATTGTTTTTAAAAAATTTAATTCAATTGGGATATTATCCTAAGATCTGAAGCAGGGCATGTAAATAATATATAGATAAATTTTTACTATAAAACATACTTGAAAAGCAGGAAACATAAGCAGTTCAATATTTTTCAGAAAATAAAATATTTATGGAATAAAAGCATGTATCAAAAATGTATAAGAAGAAAACATAACTCAGAAAACACAAGGTTATAATGGGATACTGGTAGTCACTTCTATTATGAAAGTATCAGGACAATTTTTTTTTATTACAACGTATAAATGACACTCAATAATTATGAAGTACACTGGGCAGAATTGAATGTGAGTTTCCACCATCCAATGAGTCATTCAAGTCTTTCTCTTCACAGATGAAGCATTATTCACCTCTGGAATTCTGAAAGAAACAAATGCCACTGCCCAGTTTTCTTCACAAGCAGTTAAATATTTTGTTTTATGAAGTGATGACACAGGGTCAAAATCTGCTCTCCAACCCAAGGAGTTACACATTGGAAAAACATCTCTCACGTTGTGTTTGTGGTTTTAGATCTAAATTTTTCTGAATTTACCCTGTACTACAAAAACAACTTACACATATTTACCTGTCTTTTAATTCTTATGACAACGAGATTGCTTTCTGTATTAAATTTTTCAACTTTGCGTCACAGCCTTCTTTGAAGACTCACAGATTTGCTCTCCTGTCACATTCTCTGAGACAGAAATTATTCTGTGAGTGAACTACTACTAGCTTGAAAAGACTAGCTCAGTAACATGGCCCACTGGTTTCCAGAATAGAAGGAAAGTATTGAATTTCCCTCTCCTATTACAATTGTCAAGGAATTTTCTAAAAATAATAATTTTCTATAAACCTTTTACAAATACTCTCAAAGAATAACCCCTCTTTGGATCCAGGTAAGCTGGAATGAAGGGGGGTGAGGGAGAGGGAATTTATATTTATTGAGCTTTGAGGTTTTACTCACTTCCAAATATGTCTCGATGCTTTATAAGCATTTCCAAACACAATTTTTACGGACACCCACACATGCTCACAGCTGTATTCAAGGGAAGAATTAAATCCAGAATTGTGTGTGTTCAAAATTCATGTTCTTTCCATGGCTCTCAGCAGTGGAAGGGAATAGTGTGCTATTAACAACACAATTAATACAGCCACAGCTACCACGATTTCAACTTCAACAACAATGTAAACATAAGAGTTAACTCTGTTGGGCTCTTACTGTATTTCAGGCAATAATCTTTAACTCACTTTTTTTTAAGTCACACAAGCCTCTCAGGTAGGCATCGTCACCATCATTGTCTAATCCATTTTATAGATGAGGAAATTGTGATTCTGAGAGTTTGTGAGCTACTTACCCAAAGTTATAAAGTAAGTAAGTCAGTTATTTGTGGACCAGGAATCACGACCTATGTCTGTTGGACGTCAGTGTTAAGATTCTAAACCACTGCTTAGCAAAACTCAGAACGGTAACTGACAAGTGGATTTCCTTCCGTCACTCTAATAGTCACATGTGACTGAAAAAATATTCATCCAACTGAACGAAAGTGGCTATCATGGAGGCTTCTCTGTGAGTAGAAGGAAGGTACCACCCTACGTTTAAACAATCTGAATGATAAGCAGATATTCCTGATCACTTGCAAACGATGATTATTTCAATAAGAGGAGCATCAGACTCATTTGCAGGTTATTTCAGGATCCGCTATGGCTCGTTAGCTTTTCTCTTCTCTTTCATTTCATTTTGACGTCTCTGTGAACATTTGCTCACAATTAATCAAACCCGTCCAATGCAAGGTCACGGAGTGTGCCTGGGTTGACACAAACCTCCCAGCACTGCTGTTAAAAACGACCCAACGTGTTTGTCCTGCTGACAAGTAGGTTTGCAGAATCTCTTCTATACAAAAAGACTAGCATTTCACATTTCAGTATTCTGCACAGGGCTCTCTCTGCTGGAGTATAACATCTCAGCAGAGATATGGAACTCATTACCTGGGGACAGGTGGCCCAACACCACCTTCTCAATTCCACAGTCCCTTGCACTTTTCACATCTGGCAGCTTACTAATAACAACCATCACCATTGCTTGCACACGATAGCAGATGTTACCAGTGCCCCACCCTCAGTCTCTGTTGAGTCCATGTACTCTGGCTGATGTCTCTGTAATTCTGCATCTAAGGATTTTTTTTTCTCCCAGCATGCACTGAGGCATGAGGTGCCAGGGAGCTAATGCCATGGGAGTTACCCTCCAGCAATGACTGATGGGGAATGCTGCAGAAAACCCCAGTCTACACACTTCCCAGGTAGTGTGAACTTCAGGGGTGTGTTATATACTTTCCTTATAGTTTCTCTGTAGGATTAGACAGCTGTTGCTTAGACTAACACCCCCTTTCCTGGCCGCCTTCCTGTTTCTGTGTTGCTTTTCTGCTCCTCCGGTAACATTCTCTCCACCTCTCATATAAAATAAATTTTTTGAATTCCTGTATTAGTGATTGTGTTGGGGAAATCGAACTGTTTTTTAAAAAAATATATTTACTTATAAGGAGAGAGTCAAATCTAAAAAACAGGGAGGAAGTCACATTTGATGCATAAGAGTGTGTTTAGTGAATTCAGAGGAAAAGGCACGCCAGGAGGTGGGAACAGCATGAGCAAAGGCTTAGCTGTTTCTCAGAGTGTGCTATGAGAATGTCCCATTTCCTGGCACAAAACCCCAGTTCACTCCTCACACTGTCAAGGAATTAATTTTCTCAAGAGCCAGTGGGTCAAAGAAGGAGCAGTTGTGGCAAAGAAGACTTGAAGAAGAACAGCAAGATCTGGCAAGTCATTAAAGCATTTCCTTGACATTCACCAGAGATCTTTTTCAAGATCTTTCTCGATACCCAGATTTATATATTTCACTACAGGAGGTATTGTTCTTAGCTACTAAATGGAAACCACAATTCACACCTTCCAGAATTGTTAAGAAAACTAAGTGAAACCACTAGCTTTGTTGAGATGAAGCGGCTCAGGGGTGGCTAGACCTACTTGCTGAGAGATGGGTCCCTCTACAGGAACCTACCCATTTGTGATTTTTAAAAAAGCACCTTGTAAAAATTTACAGGCCAAATGCGGTGGCTCACACTTGTAACCCCAGCACGCTGGGAGTCCAAGACGACAGGATTGCTTGAGCCAAAGAATTCGAGACCAGCCTAGGCATCATAGCGAGATCTCATCTCTACAACACAAAATGCCTGTTCAGACTTCTATTTTCTTATCTTGCCTGTAAGCGTCCGCTTCACCCTATCAAAAGGAAGCTGTGCAAACTAAAATATTATTAACTCTTCTTAGATCTGTCAGAGAAGTGAGGACACGGGGCAAACTGCTGCCCCCAAAATTGGAGAAGCAGACAGTAGGACACTGAGAATCTCAACGACCCTGAGTGAAAAGCTGTGAGAAGAAGCCTCCATGGGAACCACAAACAGGGTGGGAAAACATGAACTGTGATTGACAAATTACTGGAGACCCGGTGTGGACACGTCACTGGGATGAAATCTCTGGGAACCCAGTAATAAGGAGGCCCCCCCGACGCTTCTGTGCGTTTTACCTTTTGGAGCTCAAATAGTTTTTCACAGTTAATACCAGGGAAAAACATCCCTCACACTTCCGGAGTCCTTCTGGAAAGGAGCTATTTTGAAACTCACCAGAACACTGTTCTTCTTCAGGAGGTCTGACCTCACGAGAAACTAGTTAACAGAGTCTAACTTGCTAGACTTTTATGAGAGCCTAAGTGACTCTCATAAAATAACGCAACTTCAGCCCACTCAAGCCATCCTGTCCAATCAAAAAGAGGGAGTCTGAAAGGCACTTGTGAAGTTTACAGTCTGGGGTACAGACTCGCCAAGACACCAAGACCTATTCACAGGGATCTAGAAGTCTTCCTCTCCCTGCTCATCTTTATTACATTATATTATTTTATTTTATTTTGTATTTGTTCGGAGTCAGAGCCTCACTCTCTTGCGCCGGCTGGAATGCAATAACACCATCACGGCTCATCACAGCCTCCAAAACATGAGCTTAAACAGTCTTCTTGCGTCGACCACTCAAGTAGCTGGGACTACGGGCATGCACTACCACGCCCAGCTAATTTAAAAAAAAAAAATTTTGTAGAGATGAGTTCTCACTATGTTGCCCACACTGGTCTCGAACTCCTGGGCTCAAGCCAGGAGTTTTGAAGAATAATGTTTTGAAAGACGTGTGCATTGTGGAATGGCTAAATGGAGCTGATCCACATGTGTATTTCCTCACAGACTTATCATTTTTGCAATGTGAACACTTAAAATCTACTTTCAGTGATTTTTAAGAATAGAATACATCATTAACTATGGTCAGCATGTTGCATAATAGATCTTTTGAACTTATACTCTCATCTAATGGAAATTTTGTACCTTTTTACCAACCTTTCCCAATCCTTCTCCTAATCAACCAGCCCTGGTAACCACCATTCTACTGTCTGCTTCTATGTTTTTGGCATTTTTAGATCCCACATACAACTGAGATCATGCAGTATTTGTATTTCTATGCCTGGTTTATTTCAGTTAGCATAATGCCCTCCAGATTCATTAATGCTGTTTCAAATGACAGGATTTTCCTCTTTTTAAAGTTTGAGTAATATTCCATTGTGTGTATAGACCACATTTTCTTTATGCATTCTTCCATTGTTGGCCACTTGGCTACATGAATAGAGTTGCAATAAACGTGAAAGTGTAGGCATAATTTTGATGTATCTATTTCATTTCCTTTGGATATATATGTAGTAAAGCAAGCGCTAGATTATATGATAGCTCTAGTATTCATTCTTTGAGAAAGATTCATACTGGTTTTCATAATGGCTGTGATAATTTAAATACCCATCAATAGTACGTAGAGGATTCCTTTGTCTTCACATCTTGTCAGAACTTGGGATCTTTTGTCTTTTTGATAACAGCCATTTTAACAAGTATGAGGTGATATATCATTGGAGTTTTCATTTGTATCTCCTTGAAAATTAGTTATGGTGAGGAGTTTTTCATATGCTTTTTGGCTAATTGTATGTCTTCTTTGAGAACTTTTTTTTAGATCCTTTTGCCCATGTTTTAACCAGCATATTTGTTCCCTTAATATTGAGTTGTGCTCCTATTATATTTTGATTATTAACCCCTGACTAGATGTATAGTTTACAATTTTTTTTCTCTCTGTCTGTTGTTTGTTTCCTTGGTTTTGTAGAAGCTTTTTATTTTGGTACCATCTTATTTAATTTTTATTTTGTTGCCTATTCTTTTGGCATCGTATTTAAACATTATTTCCTAGATCAATATCATAGAGGTTTTTTCTATGTTTCCTTCTAGTAGTTTTACAATTTCAAGTCTTACATGTAAATTTTCAATCCATCTTGAGTTGATATTTTAATAGGATATGAGACAAGGCTCTCATTTTATTCTTCTGCATGTAAATGTCTTTTCTCAACACCATTTATTGAGGGACTGTCCTTTCCCCATTGTGCTTTTCTCACTTTTGTTGAAAACCAATTGTCAGTAAAAGTGAGGATAGATAGATGATAGAGATATCACATTTTCATTATCACTGGCCAGTTGATAGATTTAGGTTGATTTCAAATCTTTGTAATCGAGAATTGTGTAAAGCAGTTATTGTGAATTTTTTGTCAGGTCATTAATACATATCCATTTTTTTAGTATCAGTTACTGGTATTATATTTTCTCTTTGATGTTATCATCTTTTCCTGATTGCTCTTAATCTTATGTCCATATGTTTGTGCCTGCATATTTGAAGAAGTAGGGACTTATTCCAGTTGCTGTTGGCTGTTGGCTTTTTTTTTCTGGAAAAACTCTCTACCTATCAATCTAATGATTCTGGGCAGGCTCTCTGGCATTTTCTGCAGGTGGGCTTGCTGCTAAAGATATCAGGTAGGCTGGCCTTTTGCCTGGTTCAAAAGGTGGGTTGACTTGGCATCTGGGTCTTTATGGTTAGGTCTGAAGCTTAAATCCCCCTTAGTGGACATGTTGACTAGTTCTAGAAGGGCTTACCTGGAGCCTGCATTCATGGGGCCTGACCAGGCACTAGGGAAAACTTGAAGTCTGAATTTGTGTAGGCAGGCCTGGGTCCTGAGTCCATGGGGTCTGGCCTGGAGCCTGGTCTGCAAGAGTGATCCTGGGGTTTTTGTCTGTCAGTGCTAGCTTGCCACTGGGCTATATTGGAGTGAGCCTAGACTCCGGGGCTGCTAGAGCCTGGGCCATGGGGAATGGCCTGGAGTAAGATAATGAGATACTTTAAGGCACTGAAAAGTTATGAGGTATAATGACATAAGACATGGAGAAAACAAAAATATATATTACGAGATCAAATAAGTCAATCTAAAAATGTTACATACTGCATACTTTAATTATATGACATTTTGGAAAAGAAAAAATGATGGAGACAGAAAAAAAAAAAGATGAATGCCCTAGTCAGGAATTAGGGGAGTAGGAAGGATTAATAGGTAGAGCACTGAGAATTTTTGGAGCTGTACAACTACTCTATACGATATTATAATGCTAGACATGTGTCATTATTCTTTTGTCAAAACACATAGAATATATAACACCAAGAGTGAACCCTCATGCAAACTATGGACTTTTGATGTTAATAATATGTCAATGTAGTTTTACTGATTTATTATGACAAATGCACCAAATGCACTGATGTGGCATATTGATAGTGTCAGGAAGAACAGGGGTGGTAAGGGAATTCTCTGTACTTTCTGCTCAATTTTTCTGTGAACTAAAAACTGTTCTAAAGTGTTTTATTTTTAAGTCCATTCTATCTCCTAAAATTATGGCCATTCATTGTGGAGCTAGTTCCTTTTGCTGAAATCTTTGTATCTTCAGAATCTTTTATTAAAATAAAAATGATACTTATACAAAAGTCACTCATCATAAAATTAACCTCCAACCCATAAAAGATTGATTTTTTTTGTCGTGACTCAGCCTGTAATCCCGCGCCTTTGGGAGGCTGAGGTGAGTGGATTGCCTGAGCCCGCGGGTTCGAGACCCGCCTGGGCAACTTGGCGAGACTTCATCTCTACATTAAATCAAAAATTCAGCCGGGCATGGTAGCTCGCGCCTGTAGTTCCAGCTACTCGGAAGGCTGAGGCGGAAGGATAGCCGGAGCCCAGCAGGTGGAGGCTGCGGTGGCCGGGAGCGGCCACTGCACTCCGTCTGGGCAACAGAGTGAGACTCCGACTCAAAAAAAAAAAAAAAGAATATTATGTAATATAATTGTCACTTATCCAGATTTGAAGGATTGAAAATAATATGGGAATAAATGAGCCATAACAAAATGGGCTTCAATTTCCCCAACTGGCAGAAAGAAGAACAGATAGTGATTACAAGATTGCAATGTAAAGACCATTCACATTTTGTGCTTTTGCTTAACATTCTAAAGGTTGCTTAGCAAGCTTTTGAAAGTCCATAATTTTTTTTCGTTTTGAATGTTTTGTATGTTTCTCTTAGTGAATGGATGGTTTTTGTCTGATAACACACCTTGAAATGGGATGCCAAGTTATTTAAAGTTATGCTAGAAAAATAATTAAATAAAGGTCTGAGAAATCCCCTCTTTATATTTTTCAAGTTTTAAATACAGGCTGTAGTTGTAGTTGTTTCAATAGTTCTACGTGTAGTACTTTTACATTGAATAAAAGGAATTCGTTAAAATTTTAAATAAATGATTTCCAAGAACAAGTCATTCTTTTTCTAGAGCTTAAACAGGACTAGATAACAGCAAATTTCAAAGCAAAATTCTAAAACAAATGCTTTCACTTTAAAATGTCACCACGGAGGCTAGCATTAAAAGTATATGTAAGACTCCTACTTAAAAAAAGCATATTTTAGTGTGTGTTAGTGTCACAATTTCATGAAAGTGAATATATTCAAATGATGTTGATTATAGTCACATGCCTAATATGTACATCAGTTATAATGTTATAGGTATATATAAAATTAATATGACTTAAATTGTGTTCAAACATTCAGTAAAATGAAACATTCATGCTGCTTTTTACTAATATTTGATTTTTTCATTATTTACTATTGCAAAAAACAACTTATTGTTGTGGATATAAAAGTTTAAAAATGATGCCAGCAAGAAAATATGACTTTTAGAAAGTATTTTCTAAAAGGTTACTGTATGAGTAATCACAAGATATTTACATGGACTAATGTTGAAAATATTTTATTTCCTATCTTAGCCAGAGAAAATTTTATCTATGCTATTGACCAAAAGGGTAAAAGTGTTTCAGAATAACTTGACATATCAAAATATCCTCTTTACTGATAACATGGTAGTGCCTGAAAAGGTGAAACTGTTTACTTAATAAGTGGGAGAAAAAAGGGTGTTACGTATAAATCCAAAAGTTTTGGATGCCTGAGGAAACAACATCTTGAAAGAAAAATCAAAGGCTAAAAAATCTGTGTGCAAAGGAGTGGAAAAGAAAGTGGAAAAATACTAGAACTTGATAAAAAATTGTAAAGAAAGCAAAAAAATAAAGTCCAAAATGCTGCGAAGAATCTGACCCCAATTTCCTCTCAAATTACTGAATTGTATCATTTCTGTAGTTCTGGATGACATATTCACTAGGGTGTTAAGGGATTAGCTAATGAAGTTACTGGAACACTGGCAATTATTTTTGAAAAGTCTTCTAGAATTGGGAAAGTGATATGTTGAAGATCTATAAAAAGCAATTGAAGCAGTTTTATTTCTGGTATTCAGAAAGTACAAAAGCTGTAATCCATAAGCTCATTGATCAGTTCTGCTTTAATCTTTTTGAAAAATAAAGAAGAAACAAAGAAAAACATTTTACCTATATTATATTCTTCAATTTTTTAAAGTAATTTCCGAAAGTTTGCAATCTGTGTCCATGCAGGAAACGGGTTAGAACAATTTGTGTTTCTAAATAAATAGATAAGAATTTAATGGTGTTGAGGCAGGGACATGAGGAAGAATATAATAGAGGCATTCTTTTAGCATGAAAACACAAAATGGACCTGATGCCTTTAAATCATTGAGGTATTGGTCTTCACATTTGTTTAGATATGAGCATTGCTTCATGAGTGTAGAATTGGTGAGATGTCCAGGACAAAGAAAAATGATAAATGACATGGTAACATTTCAAGAGGGGAAAATAAATCCAGAGAGATTACAAAGTGGTGTGAGGGCTGGTTTGAATGTATGTCTTCTCAAATGATCCAAGAGTGAATAGAAACCAAATATTAATAACATTTGCAGATGATATGTGAGGACGAGTGTTATAAACACTAGTCATGACTAAGACAAAATAGTAATTCTTGTAAGGGAGCTGAAAAATGTGCAGGACATAAAAAAATGAGGTCCAACTTGGAAAATGTGAACTGGTGTATCAGGGAAAAAATGTTCTGAAGCAGAAGCCAACAGGAGGAAGCTAAAGTTGAAGATACGAAAGGGTATTTCTGCCAAAGAATATTTTAAAGACTGCTTGTCTTCAAAGATGACTTCTAAGGAGCCTAATAGAAAAACTCTACTTTGTGCATATCCCATCCTTTCAAAAACTTGGTAACATTTTAATAGTTCTCCCCAGAAAACGATTAAGAGGAGAATTTATTATATTAAAGATGAAGATAGTGCGTACACATAATTGAATTGGTTGTTGTAGGAGTTGGTATCTTTCTCTGTTCTTTGAAAGATGCCCTATGCTATTAAAATCAGTACATAACCAAAAAATTACCGATGAAACCTAGTCGATACTCAATAATCTGATTTCATCTTATGAGACAGACACTATTCTAGTTGCTTAGATTATGAGAAGGGACCCAAAAAACTACGGGATTTGTTTATTTAAAAATGTGTAGTTATTCTTATTTAAAATTCAGTCACTTTCAAAGTATTCTTTGTTTGATGCAATACACCTATTGAGATGCTTTTTCCACTGCTCAGAACAATTTTTGAACTTGTCAATCTTGATGCCTTTTAGTCGTTCTGATGTTTTTTGTTTTACCTCTTCTGCGTTGGCAAAATGTTTCCCTTTTAGGACTTTTTTCATTGAGGAAACAAACAAACAAAAAAAGCAGTTTGGGGGCAAGATCTGGTGAATGGGGAGGGGGGCACGGGGGTCATGTCCTTTGGTTAAAAATTGCTGAACATTCGGCACAGTGTGAGCGGATTGGTGTCATGGTGGAAGAACCATTCGCTTGTTTGCCACAACTCAGGATGTTTCTTCCACAAGTCATGATGCAATCTTCTCAAAATTTCCAGATAAAAACTTTAGTTGACGGTTGATCTGAAGGAATAAATTCTGAGCATACTACAAGGGGTCTGCATTCCAAAAGATAATTCCATATTTTGGGATATTTTCCTCTCATACAACATAGTTCCTAACCTCAAGAAGCTAAAACACTAATATATGGCGGGAATAGGGAATGGGGTAGATCTTAAAGACAATTATTAACATATAATATTTCTTTTGCTAATTTGAGGATAACTCCTTCCATTAGAGGGATGGGTATGAAAGATTTCTACTCTATAGATCCATGAGTGAATTTATGCTATCTGTGAGTATGAAATTAATCAAAATCAAAATTAAGTCTTAAAGCACACACATAGTTCTACATGACAATAAAATTGATTAGAATGAATTTTTTGCAAATCAGTAAGGGTAAAAAAAATAAGCCATATGCTATTTTGAGCTCCAAGACCTTTGGTGCTTGTTTCTATTTTATTTATTTATTTATTAGTTTATTTTAAAGATGTGGGGTACAATTCAGGGTTTGGTATACAAATGTTTGTTATGTGGCACCCTTGTTGATGGGGTGTGCCCCTCCCTCCCCTGGCAGTTTCCCTCAACTGCCAATCCCACCCCCCTCCCCTGGCAGTTTCCCACTACTGCCAATCCTTTTATTATAGCATTATGATAATTGGTCAAGATCCGCTTATGAGTGAGAACACATGGTACTTCTGTTCTTTGTTTCTGTGATAGTTCACTGAGTATGACTGACTTGAAATCCATCCAAGTTGCTGCAAAGTTCATATGTTTATCCTCCTTTATGGCTCCACAATATTCCATTGTGTATATGTACCACATTTAAAAAATCCAGTTTAGCTTTGATGGGCAGCATGATTAGTTCCATGATTTTGCTATTGTGAATAGAGCTGAAACAAACCTGCGTGTGCAGATATCTTTTTTGTAGAATGATTTGAGTTCCTCTGGGTATATTCCCAATCGGGGGTTTGCTGGGTCATATGGAAGATCAATTTCTAGTTCTTTCAGAAATCACCACACTGTCTTCAAAAGAGGTTGCACTATTTTGCATTTCCACAAAGTGTGTAGAAGCATTCCTTTTTCTTTGCATTCTCACCAGCATCTGTTGTTTGTTTTATTAATGATGGCCATCCATACTGGGGTTAGGTGGTATCTCAATGCTGTTTTGATTTGCATTACCTTTGGTGTTTATATAGATAGTTTCTAAGTATTATCAAGAGTACCTTGGAAATAATCATTATATTAAGTATCTCCTCCTTAATGATATATGATAAGAAGAAGTAAGAGTGGTAAGACACGCGTATGCTGTAAGAACCTTATATATGAAGGTTTAGAGGTCCAGTATGCACAAAGAAAAGCATACGTGTTGACATTTTCCAGTGTCATTGTTCTTTCTTTGCAAATAAGCCTGGACATTTCCCAGAGGCAAATCAGTGACTGGAAATCTGGTAAAATCCAGTCCTAGATGCCAAAAAGAGCATTCTCCATTTTGTCAGCAAATTCCCTTTCCTTCTTGGGTCCCTTGAAACATTTAGTTAACTGGTGAATTTCTGCTTTTATTAAATGTACCTTGGGCATTTAGAGGTCAAGTTAAGATGACTCCATGGGGTATTTTCCACACGTCAATTGGCAATGTCCCATTTAATGTCCCCAAACAAGCATGGAGCATATTTCATATGTGCAAATGTTCCTTGATTTCTATATTCTTCAAGGAAGACATTGTTTGGAAACTGGATTGATGGGAATTAAGTCTAGGAGATATATAAAGCCTGTAATGTGTTGTCCATGAAGTCAGAAAGGCTAAGCATTGGACTTATGTCTCAATGTTAGAAATGATATATTCAGTTTTCATAGATGCTATTCATTTGAGCATTTTGATGCATATATATTTTGGGACCATTTCTTTACTGTCCTGACATATATTTATTGAAGTTATCATTATGAATGTACCTCTACGTTATGTACCTGGGGTTGGAATGGAATTAAAAAGATAGACTAATAGAAACTGCCTTTCTCTTAAGAAGTTCATCATATAATGGACAAGATAGTCATTAAAATTATAATGATAAAAATAAAACTTTTCTCTTAAGTGGTATAACAGATGTTAGTGAAGTGTAACAAATACACAGAAGAAAAAGGAACGTGGTCTAACTATGAGTGCTGGAAACAGGAAGGTCTCAGCGAGGTTCTTGGATTAGCAGTCAGGGCTCAATTCTTATCAGTGAGGAACCATTTATTATTTTACACAGGAAAAGTTTAATATAAAGAAATATTGACTATGATGAAATATTAACTAGGACATAGGTAAAAATCAAATAAATACAGGAACAGAAGATACAGGGGAGAATGATTATCCTTAGGTCTCAGGTACATTACCAAAGGCAGAAAGGGACACATTTAAGAGAACCCCTCTCTTGTTCTACTCTAAGGGTAGAGTGCAGTCTTGCGTTAAGAGAATATAGTTGTGGCCCACTGGTTGAAGTTCCCCGAGATACCATGCCAGCAGAGAGCATTGCAAAGCCCTCTTCTGGAGTGTCAGAGTAAGCCATGTGGAGCAGTCATGCAATAGTTGTCACCATAAAACCACCCGAGGGGGTGCTGAAATGATTCTAAAGTGCTGCCATTTCTACCGTACACAACACAAGCATAACAAAAAGAGTATAGGAATTAAAGTTAGAAGGTCTGCATTCAAAGTCTCTTTCTGTTTCTTAACAGCCAGCAATGGCAATGACCCACCTTCTCTAAAACGTGGGTTTCTCATCTCTACATGCTACTAGTCACCCCACTCTAACCTCACGGTGCCACAGTAAGGATTATCAGGTGGAATATCTGCAAATGTGCAATGTGCCTTTGATAATAAAGCTCTACATTAATGATGAGAAGAGACGAGTACATTGGGAAACCCTACAAATCCTCGCCAATGCTTATTCATCCACTGGGCAAACTATTAACATCTTCGCATTCTCTCCTTAGTAGCAATAGAAAGTCTCTTCTCTACTGATGAGGCTGTACGTTTATTTCAGAAGGATCTCACTGTACCCTGCTTTTCTTCATCCCACCTCACTGAATCTCTCACAGACTGTATACAGCCAAGCATGAATGGATGAATGCTTCTCTAGTCTCCATGACCAGTCCAAGAAGAAGTCAGGGTGCAGTGAGGTGGAGCTCAAATCATTCTACAAAAAAGATACCTGCACATGCATGTTTGTTGCAGCTCTATTCACAATAGCAAAAACAAGTAACCAGGCAACCCCTTTGGGTCCCCTCCCACTCTGGGAGCTTTTCTGTCCTCTCAATAAATCCCGCTTTGTAAAAAAAAACAAAAAACAAAAAACAGAAAAAGAAAGGAACCAACCATGCGTCCCATTGAAGCTGAACTGGATTTTTTAAAATGTGGTACATATACACAATGGGATATTATGCAGCCATAAAGAAGGACAAACATATGGACTTCACAACAACTTGGATGGATTTACAGTCTATCATACTCAGTGATCTATCACAGAAACAAAGAACAGAGCACCACATGTTCTCACTCATAAGTGGACCTTAACCAATTATCATAATACTATAAGAAAGGGATTGGCAGTAGTGGGAAACTGCCAGGGGAGGAGGGGTGGGGTTGGCAGTTAAGGGAAACTGCCAGGGGAGGGAGGGGCACACCTCATTAACAAAGGTAACTGCATAATCAACATTTGCATACCTAACCCTGAATTGTATCCCACATCTTTAAAATTAAAAAATAAATTAATTTTTAAAAAACTGCATTCTTTTAACTACCTCATGCCACATTCCAATCATATGTTGAATCACGATGCCCATTGTATTAGTCAAGGTTCTGCAGAAAAACAGGACCAACAAAAAATAGATAGATTAGATAGCTAGATTAATAGATAGAATAAGATTACCAAAAATTGGCTTAAATGATTATGGTAGCTGAGAAGTCCCACAGTTTGCTGTCTGTAAGATTTAAGACCCAGCGAAATTAGTGGTACAAATTCTAGTCCCAGTCCTTAGAACCAGGAGTGCCAGGGGTGTAAGTCTGATACCAAGGGCAGAAAACTGATGTCTCAGCTCAAGCAGTCAAGTAGAGAAAGAATTCAGTCTTTCTCTGCCTATTTTGCTCTTTCTCCTATTCAGGCACTCAGTAAGTTGGATGTAGCTCTTCACTAGGCCTTCTGTAAGAAAATATTTGCTCACTTCTGCCAGACACTGTTCTTATTCCCACTTGAACTAAGTTAGTCAACTTGTTAATGACCCTGAGCACTGTATATCCCTTTTCATAGCTCAGCATATTTTATTGACATTGCATAGTTAATTTTTGTCTTCCTCATTATGAAGGAATATCCCTAAAATTAGAGGCACTTTTTAATATTTTTTTTCAGCATCAACTATAAGGAGGAGTCTGTTAAATGATTAAGTGTACAATTAGTTGAGCGCTTACTGTGTGTCAAGCATTTAATCCTCTATCTGGCCCTAGAAAATAGATACTTTTATTCCTGTTGTAGAGATGAGGATATGGAGATGAAGAAATGTGTTTAAAATTACCCAAGTTCACATAGCTAGTAAGCAGAAGAGCCAAAGTTCAAACCCTTGCATGTTTTCAAAAGTTTTGAAGTTTCCTGTAGATGATCTACTGTCTTAGTTTGTGTCCGAAGGGGTTTAATTAGAACCCAAAGGTAGCAGTTACTTCATTAAAAGGCATACATAAAACCAGTTCAATATAAAGCAGAACTTTTAGAAAAGCTGATTTTGAAAGATTATTTGCTTTGTAAAGTAGTAAGCGCTCCATCATTGGAAGAGTTTAAACAAAGGCTGGTTAGAGCTTTTGTCAGGGATATTTAGAGGGCATTCTAGAATTTGTTAGAAAGATAGCAAGTTGACCTGGTAGGACTCTAAAAGTCCATGAAAATAATTGTGTGACACTTAAAGGGCAATTGAATGGCTGCTCGGCTCAGAGATGAAGCAGTCTTAGAGATGACCTGCAATTTTAGTACTTATCAAGCAATCTTCAGTTGCTGTAAATCCTGCCCAGTAGGCTGGCATCATGGGCCTTCTTTCCACTTAGTTTTACCGACATCCAAACTTAATTGGACCCTAAATGTTTTCCCTGTAGAGCTCTTATCTCTCGAACCAACTGCTTAATCTATCTTGGCAGATCCAGGATTCATCGCTCTTCAGGGAGCTGTAAAATACCTTTCTTAAAAAAGTCAGCCTACTCCAGTGGGACGGCCTGGTGACAGACTTCATTTTCTAGTCTGAAAATTTCCTCTTGCATGGTTATTATATTATTATGCAATAATTTCTAATATGTCTTAGAGTTTTAATGCCATTTTATGATGTTTGAACACTGAGGATATTCTAATAATTGTCAAATTAATTCAATCAACAAAGAGATCATGAATGTTTCTTTAAAAATACACAATACTCCAGCAGTATTTTTTCAAATGAGATGAAATAGGCTGAGTTTTCAGCCATGTGGACTAATGGTAGAATTCTCAGAGTGAGGAAAAGACTTTCCCTAAATCTCACTTCCTGTTACAGATTCATTGGCTGGAAAAGAAATTCTTGGCAGGCCAAGTACTCTCTACTCTTCAATGTGCCAGGGTTGATTTTACTAGAAATAACTTATTGCTCATCTGATAATACCTCTGCTTAGATGTGGTACTTTTTGTAAAGGGTGAGAACTATTTTTGTTGCTCTTTGAATCAAGACTTTTGGTTCACATTCTTCTCTCGAGGTACTTAAATTTGCAGGGAGATTGTCATTCAGAGTTGAGTAGATTTCTTTTCAGAAAGAAACCACACAAATTTTAAAAGGTATGGTTGGGAAGCATAGAAAGAAATAAGAATTTGACATGGAGCAAGCTAAATGTGATGAATTTTTGTAAAGATTAGAAATCGTATGTATTTTTCTTTATAAAAGTACATCATAATATGAGTAAATGTATGATATAGATAAAGGGTATAAATTGTATCTTAAAGACTAATTATATATTACAAAATGTTGATGTAATCTACATCAGGTGGCTTTAGTTAATCCTAAATTGTATTACACTTTAGTTATGGTTTGTGAATACTTTGAAAATAATTGTTGAATGAACAAATGACTGTTCTATATATTTAGCATTTGTCTCTTTATTTCATTAGTTTTACAGATTTTGAATAAAGACAATCATACTTAAGCATAACATAACAGGAAAAAAAATAATGTTTTCTAAATTTAGTGGTCACACACAGATTTCAAAATAATGCCCTTGTTCTTTCTATTAACATTGCTTATTAGACTACATTAAGAAATGGTTAAACAATGAAAAATAGCTAAGTATGAGAAAATAGTATACAATTTTAACCTTAAGAATATTTCACTAATACTATGGTTTTAAAAGAACGGGGAAAAATAATTAATTTGGAATAAAAGTTCTTGATTCTTCCTCAAATCCTCTTCCCATCCCCTAAAACATTTGTGTTATTTGAATGTGAGGAGAGAAGTTCATTCATTTTCTTTTATTTTCCTAAAAGCTGGTATATGCCAAATATTCACTCTGACGCAGAGAACCACAAACTTGATATTTGGGGAAGAATCATAGAATCAGGTAAAATAACATTAAAGGGAAAACAGTTATTAAAAAGATGAGTGTTAGAAATTTTAGTCAAGATAATTTTTCTTTTAACCTAGAAACCGACCAGGCACTGTGGCTCATGCCTGCAATCCCAGCAATTTAGGAGGTTGAGGCAGGAGGATTGCTTGAACCCAAGAGTTTGAGACTAGCCTAGGAAGCATAGCATGACCTCTTCTGTATGTATATATTAGTTGGATGTGGTAGTGCACACTTGTGGTTCCAGCTACTCGGGAGGCTGAGGTGGAAGTATTGCCTGAGCTCAGGAGGTCAAGGTTGAGATAAACCTTAATAGTTTTACTGCAGTCCAGCCTGGGTCACACACACACACACACACACACACACACACACACACACACACACACACGAAACCACTGAGAAAATGATGAAACAATAACTAGGATTTATAGTATTGCATATTTCATATCTACTTCTTCCTTTTCAATGTTGTAAGCAATCTTTTCTGGAATCTTTTTTTTTTTTTTTGAGTTGGAGTCTCACTCTGTCACCCAGACTAGAGTGCTGTGGCCGCTCCTGGCCACCGCAGCCTCGACCTGTGGGCTCCGGCAATCCTTTCGCCTCAGCCTTCCAAGTAGCCGGAACTACTGGCATGCGCTACCACGCCCGGCTGATTTTTTGATTTATTGTAGAGATGAGGTCTCGTCAAGTTGCCCAGGCGGGTCTCGAACCCGCGGCTCAGGCAATCCACTCACCTCGGCCTCCCAAAGGCGCGGGATTACAGGCTGAGCCACCGAGCCCGGCTTCTGGAATCTTATTCAAGCCAAAGTGACACACATGAACACTGAAAACAATCCCTTTATTGCAGGCCCATTTTTAAAATTACAGTTTTTAAAATGTGAGGTACAATTCAGGGTCAGGTATATAAATGGCCATTATGCAGGTAGCCTTGTTGATGAGGTGTGAGTAGTGGGAAACTGCCAGGGGAGGCCGGCAGGCCCATTTTTAGCCAATACCAAATCCACTCCTTTGAACAATCAGCCTACGTCAGGAAATCTTTAGGCTCCAAACATCATGGAGTCTCTATTATGCAATTTATTTCTGTGTGATGAAAATTAAAAAAGTATTCTTATAAAATGAAAATACATTGTCTTCTTTAATAAACATGGAATAAATTAAACCAGGCTCTATTGCACATCTAATTTCAGAATTTAATGCTATTAATTTTCCTTATAAGTACCTACAGATCTTAAAATAGGTCAGCATTAAGGCTTTTACATGGGTATTCTTTGATCATGGTTAAAGAGCTTGCTTTTATTTCCTGCGAACTTTTCTGTTGTCCTCAAATGAGGGAAGTCACAGGATTTAAGGGAGAACTATTTGCCTAATTATCAGAGCAGTCTCTAAAAGTTGGAAATGTAGGCTTCCAATATTATTGATTACTTCTGTATAATTGTTGGGCTCAACCTGGATGCCCAGGATTATAGGACCAACGCCAACCTCCTTAAAGGCATTTCTGGGTAGAACTGTAAGTCTTATTTATAGCTTACAAAATGAGTGTGCATGATTCTTGAATAAATAAAAGGATGACATCATTATCAGAGCTATGGTTCTAAATATCTATATCCTTATTGTGATATACTTTTAATTAGTCCTTTTAAATATTCACCATACCTTATTCATGTGTGTGTGTATGTGTGTGTGTGTATAAATAGTGAATGTGTACTACATAAACATATATAATATGTAGCAAAAATACAAGAATGAAAAGTGATAGGGGAGGAGCAAACAAGAGTTCACCTGGTTAATACGGTTCTATTTCTTATGGATGTATTATCTGAAGTGTTCAATGCTTGGAAATATTGTGTCTTGTCTCTGGTAAGGTGGGCTGAGATTTTTAGATCCTCCCTAGACTTGTGGAGCAGATTAAATTCGCCTGATTTCCCAAACATCTACTATATAGATGCCCCAGGATACTTTCTACCTGTGTCCTTTCCAGATACTAGGACTGTGGTGAACACACAAATGGCTACCTCCCTCCCTTTTTACTGTTATATTTGACAAACATTAAGCCACAGTTCTTGTTTATTTTTTTATGAAACATAACTTCTAGGGGCTTAATTTTATCCCAGTTTGATAAAAAAAAAATAGCGTGGGTTTGAGGAATAAAATGTTGCAAGAGAGGCTCTAACTGTGACACTCCCCAGCCTTCCCTGGAAGAATTCCTACAGGATCAGTTTTTCCTTTTATTATCGGAGATCAGTGACACCAGGAGAGAACAGAGAAGCCTCCATTCTACTTTCCAACATCTTTTAAGGGCCTCTAAACCTGACAGTTCCTCTAAATCTTGCTGTGGAGGGCCACACTGCACTTAGCTGGCTGCTCTGAAGAACCGTAAACACAAGATTCTAGGGAATAACACCGTGTGTCTGACTTGCCATCTACAAGGTCTCAAGAAAGCACTAACTTAAAGGCAGATGGAAGTGGGGTGGATGAGAGGAATAAAAACACTGTTATCTTAGAAGGCAACTTGGGAAATGCTGTAGTAGAGGGAAGATAAATTTCATGTAAATATATGTAAAAATCCCCATACAAGCACTGAATCCGCTATACAATGTATCAATCAAAAACAAAACAGAAACAGACAAACTCACTTACTGCCTCCCAGGTGTCTTGCCCAAGCTAACTATTCATAGGACTTGAACAAGTACCACGGCAGAGGCATCCCCTGGATTTTGAAAGACAAACAAAAGGCAGAAGCAGTGGGTATACATAGTAGGCATTTGCATTCCTACTGGTTTTGCTAAACGGTGATTAGTAAGTTGTGATTTAATGAGACTGAATGATGGATCTGTCTCCTAACGTACAGGAAGACGTTTACAAGGTAGAAAATTGGTAGGAATGGCTGCTGAAGATGTGTGATGAGGAAGAAGGAGTCGGCAAAGTGGAATGTGTCTTCCCAAGGTTGGGCATTTGGGTGAATGGTGACTTCACATAAGAGAGAAATTGATGTACTGACTTTAAAAACATAGTCATACAAAGAATCGATACGTGTTAGAAATGGCAGATATGCTAATCACCCTGATCTGATTACTATACATAATATATATTCAACCATCCCTATGTACCCCATAAATATGTACAATGATTATGTGTCCAAAAAATAAGATAAATAAAGTAGCAAAAGCTTCAAGCCTTCCTGAGGTTATTCGATTTTTACCTGGTTCTCCTGTCACAAATGTTAGCCACAGTCAAGTCACTTTATTACCTACTAACAAGAAACTTCCGAGAATGTTCAGGAGCTCTATCTCAGTATTTCTATTCCAGGAACTAGAAGTCACTCCTTGTTAATGAACTTTCACCTATGGTGAATAACCTTCACCTTGTGGCCAAACTTAGATATCAATTGCCAACCAGTCTCACTGCCTACCATCTGAGCTGTCATTGTTGCTTCTTAACCAGGCACAGGATCAATGTAGCAAAATAATACCATTGATTAAAAATAGATAAACCAAAACTACCACTACCAACAACAAGACCCCAGCTTCTATTCAATTAGCCAAGAAATTCCTTTATGGCCATGTTTTGCAATGTGTAACTCATGACACCTCAATTTGGGAACTAATATCTGTTAGGCTTAACCTGCAATGTGTCACCATATATTTAGCCTTGAAATCTTTTTCAATGTTGCTCAAAATTGTTTGAACACTCCTTAAGAAGATGAATTCTGGTATCTCACCTGAAGCTGCAATGTTGACCTCCAGTTTATATTTCTCTGACTTCATCTTATTTTTGCAGTATATTGTATGCAATTTTTGTAAACCTCCAAAAATCCTGTGTGGAAAAGAGAAATATATAAATAAATCAAAATAAATTATCCCTCACTTTTGCCTAAAGACTAAACCCAGAGTTAGAAACACAGCAGATATATATCTTCACAATTTTTTTTCCTTTTATTTTGAGTTCTTATGTGAAGACTTTATGCTCAAACAACAATTATCCGCTAAAACATATAGAGCAACTAACTCTAAGGAAGTTTTAACATCAGAAAGCCCCTTACCTTAATCTATTACTTTCGGAGATTTCCTTTCAACATTGGCATTGTTTTGAAGAGTACACTGCCTAAAATCAAAAACCAAATGTGAAAAGTGTTTCTAGTCAAGATTGGATGACATGATTCATTTTGCGATCTGTCAACTTGAGTCATTTGTTCACAAAGGATACCACTCAAGGAGAAATTATGTTGTTATATAAGACAATAATCATATTGCTTTGACATATCATTGCAATAAACCAAATATTGTTTACTAGATAAAGATTATTTGAAATGCATACAAAACATACCTAGAAATGTCTTCATGGAAACATTGGCTAGATTCTTTTAAATATGAATATCTGGATTATGTTATATAAATAGAGAGAGAGAAAGAGGAATGTAGCACTAGTCAAGTTACAGCATAGATTTCTAAAGTTACAATAGTTGTAAGAAGACTTAGAAAACACAACATTTTGGGCTAATTGGAAAGAAAGGATTATTATCTTAGGTGGTTTCTTCTAAAATGTCTAAGGGATCATTAAATCAGTTCGTTCAGTAATTACACTCCTGTGGCAGTTATGTAAAATAAAATGCCAGCCATTTTAATGATAATTCATCTGCATTTACCCAAATAAGTTTAAGAAATGTGTACAAAAATCATCTTATTGAAGCATCTCAGTTTTAAATGAAGATAGAGATGATCAAGAACGTACCTCAGTAACTTCCTTAAGGAAATTAAACAAAGTCTACCCATATTTCTTGCTACAGCTCATCTTTTTCATCCAAATATAGGAGTCGGGGTCCCTGAATTGCACAACTCCAAGAAGCATCATTTACATTCCAGCCTAAAAGAATAGCACCCCCAGAAAGTGTATAGTTCTCAAGTTGCAAACCAAACATGGAAGTTCCAAAAAAAGAATCACTGCTGCTGAATGAACTCTCAGGACTTTTGTTAAACATGCTTATTCAAATGTCCAGGAGGACTAAAAGTTATATCACCTATCTAAAACCATACAAATAATTATAATGGGATATTGGGGTTTGAGGGCCAGAAAAAAGATGGGCCAACAAAATATTGTCCAATTGACCAAGTATCTTCCTCTCAGAGGAGGCAAAATACAAATATGAATACACACTATCTTTATAACTATTTAGCATATATTCCATTGATAATACTTCCTGTAGCCATACTAGAGCTACACAGTAGATAAGCAGTAATGCTGTTCTGGTAGTTGTTGGAGTATGTAATTGACAAATTTTGCATTTCAAGCACATTCCCAGAAAATACTGATGACGACAGCCAGGAAGCCACACTTTGAGAATGATCACGCTAGTGTAAGACTGTGATCACGTAATTATGAGAATCCATGTAGATTTAGATTTCCACAGCAACATTTATATTGATATCTTGAAATTATATCAATTGAGATCCTTATAATCTTTTCACAATTTTCTAAAACTAATTCTATTTTCATATGTTTGCACAGTTGCAGGATACAGGCAACCCCTTTAGGTCCCCTCCCACTGTGGGAGCTTTTCTGTCCTCTCAATAAATCCTGCTTTAAAGAAAAGGATACAAGCCTTATTCATGGTATATTTCGAAATTTGTCGTACACCAAATATTGTTGATGGAAAAAAGTTTGAAATGCATAACGGTGTTTATGTCTTTGAATGTTGAGATGCTGGAAGATTTTTTCTATGTTCTATTCCATCCTCCAAGGTTTATTGTATTTTAATTATACACTATAGTGAACAATAGCAGTCTTGTTTTAAAAGATGGTGAAATCAAATGAGGAATTTTGCATTCTGGGTAGCACAGAAACAGAAAAGAGGCAGAGATGTTAGGCATAAGGGAGAATTAGAAGACTCCTGGTACCAGGTCCATCATACAGTGAAGAGAGGAAGCATCTGGGCTTCTGGAGAGCAAATTACAATCAACTGAGTGAAACATTAATATGTATATACATTAGTTAAAAGTGAAGGCGGTAGAGTTCTGCAATCCAGTCATATGTTCCTCTATTACATTCGTGAGCATTCTAAACCATAGAATGATTCAGCAGAGTGGTTGCAAGTCATTGTGGATTTCCTGTTATTATCAAAACACTTCCTATTGCCAGAAAATCTTCCTTAATCACAGTTAATGGCACATCTCTACTAAAAGGCCTTCAATGATCTCTATGGTTCACCAAGTAATTCTGAACTTTTTAGCCAACTACAAGCTGACTCTGTCCTGTCTTCGAAGCCTTTTCTCCCATGCGTCAGCCAATATGGTTTGATTCTCATTCCCTAAGGCCACTTTTAGATATTCCAGCTCATTGCTTCTGCCCATATCATTATTTTGCCATCAAAGAGTTTGCTCTTCTTCTTCCCCACCTGCACATACTGTCCATTTCCAAATAGATATTGTAAAAACATCCATTTATAGCAACTCAACCAGAAATGATTTCTAGCACAGTGTCTTGCAATTAGGATGCTTTATATGAATACTCAAATAATTATTTTCCTCCAAATGGCATATGAAACCTGTTGCGTAAACCATTTATATAGTCATTCACCCCTCTGAGGAATCTGAAGATTGTTTATATTTTATAAAACAGATTTAGCACATTCAGAATGTCTTGTCCCTTGTACTCACTAAAATCATAAGGTAATCACCATCATGTCACACCTTTGATTATGCTAGAATTAGTCCCTGCTGAAAAGTCCAGTCAAGAGGAACTGAATTTCCTTCTTTACTCAAAGAAAGTCTGGATAGAATAGTTTGAAATGGGAGATCCTTTTAATCTTTCCATAATTTTTTGAGACTAATTCCATTTTCATATGCTTGCACAGTTGCAGACACTATATGTTTTATTTTAATAAATTGTTTTAAAGCACATCTATCATACATCACAGGAGTCTGCTGACCTATAAAACTAAAGTATAATAGTTTCTTGGGGTCTGGGAAAAAGAACACAGACAGAACAGTAAGGAATTGTCCAGTTGACCACCTTCCTTTCAGGGAAATTGAAATCAACAAATCTATGAAAAGGACATTTTTTTAACAGCTCCATGGGGCCACTGATTGGCCTCTGCAGGGTGCTTCCTCTCAGTATACAATCAATTCCTTCTTTCTTAAATACCCCAACCTGAGGAATGTTGACGAACAGACTATTTAAGCAGCCATCTTCATGGATTGACTGGGACATCTTAAGGAGGAAGATCTACAGTACTCTAGTAGAATGTTCTAGAAGGGGAGCTCATTCAGGGCCCCTTGAATTAAGGGTAAATCTTTACTACTTTGCAGGGTCTTCATGTCAGGGTAGAGAAAGCATGTTGTTTTTCTATATGAGAACAAGCATTTATCATGAGGAATAGCAATAAGACCCTGCTCCCACATTTTTTATTTTTACTAATATAATAGTGTGTGGGTCTTGGGTATGAAAACAATAAAAAGCCCCACTTCTCCACCTTTGCCCTTGGTCTTCCAGTTCCTAGTTGTGTGATTTTACTCTCTATGTCTTGTGTTCCTAAAACTAATGATTTGCCAGGAGCAGTGGTTCCCAAATCTGGCTGATGACTGAAAAAATTTAAGAAATGACAGAACCACTGGTTCACAGCAAAACCTAATTCCTTAGGTTTTAATTAAAACCTGAAAATTGAGAGGGGATCCAAGATGGTCACCATGGAACATCAGACTGCCTGTTTTTGCTGAGTAAGCCAGAGAGTCTGAACCAAGCTGTGCAGATAAATGGAGACACCCCAGACACTTCTGGACAGGCGAAACACCCTGCACCAAGCAAAGGTCTCTTTGAACACATAGAGACCAGAAAATGATGGCAGACATGGGAATCTGTGTGCCCCATCCCTGGCCATGCACCAGGCTAGCACAGAATTGAAGCCCTGCCCAGTGATCAGAGGTGAGTGAGTATATCTATGATACTTTGGATCTATTTACCCACTCCCAGCTGTGAAGGAGTCATCAGTTCCACATGGGAAAAGTCCTGGTCAGGACACAGTGGTAGGCAATCAGACCCCAAGTGGAACATGAGAAGAAAAAATAAAAAGGTCATGCTGGATCAGCAGTTATGAGAGTGGCTTACGACTGCAGAAAGCTTACCTCCAGAGTAAACATCACTGGCATCTAATCCATTTCTCAACCAGATCAGGAACTATCAGGAAGAATTATTTCCAAACCCTGTGTGCCTACAGGGCGGATACCCTCCTCGCTTCCCCGTGGCAGGGAAATCACTCTTTTTCAAGAGTAGAGTGTGGACTTGAATAGGGAGGGAGTGACATGAAAGACTCTCAAAGGCTTTCTTGGTTGGAAGTCTTCTGGACTACAAACCACAGACAGGGGGTCCAACTTCTACCCACTCACTTCAGAGTGCCAGTAACAGGGGCTACCACAGTTGAGAAACCTGCCACAGGGTGCAGCAAGTAGCAGAAGTGAATTCCCCACCTTTTCTCACAGAGCAACCTGGACGTATATTGAACCAAAGAAAGAGCCCTAGGACAGAGAGTCAGGGACTAACTTCAGAGCAATAAAACCAACAGGAATTATAGAAAGGAAAGAGTGGCCTGTCACAAATAAGGAGAAATCAACTAAAAAAATATAGGCAACCTTCAGAATATAAAGGGACAATGCTCCCCTAACCAAAAAAGGCTATCAGAGCACAAACAATGAAAACTCTCCCTAATGACTTGCCCCAGATGACAGTTATAGAATTCAGAGATTGGATGTTTAAAGTGAATCAAGAGAAGCAAGAGAAAGTAGACTCCAAATTCATCGAGGTTGTACAAAAAGTAAAAGTGGAGTTGGCAATTTCAAAAAAAACCTATTCTAAAATAATGGAAATAAAGAACTCCATCCTGGAAATAAAAAATAAAGTGACAAGCATCGGAAGCAGGCTCAGTCAAGCAGAGGAAAGAATCTCACACCTTGAAGATCATAATATGGAATTAACATAATCTGTCAATTAAAAAAAAAACAGAAGGAAAAAGTCTGGACTCAGTGACTTAGCCTGTTATCCCAACACTTTGGGAGGCCAAAGCATGTGGATTGCTTGAGCCCACAGGTTCGAGACCAGCCCAGGCAACTTGGTGAGAACTCATCTCTACAATAAATTAAAAATATAATTAGCTGGGCATGGTAGCATGTGCCTGTAGTTCCGGGTACTTGAAAGGCTGAGGCAGAAGGTTTGCCAGAGCCCAGCAGGTCAATGCTGGGGTGGCCATGAGTGTGCCATTGTACTCCAGCCTAGACAACAGAGTGAGGCTCCAACACACACACACACACACACACACACACACACACACACACACACACACACACATAAGCTCAAAAAGAAGAAACAAAGCCTCTGAGAGATATGAGAATATGTCAAGAAGTCAAATCTATGCCTGATTGGTATTCCTGAAGCAAAAAGGGAAACTGAGAACACCATAGAACAAACATTCCATGAGATAATCCAAGAAAACTTGCCATATCTTGCTAGAGAGATTATCATTCGGGCACAAGAGATTCAGAGAACCTCCAAAAGGTGTCACATGAGAAGACCATCTCCAAGACACATAGTAATCCACCTCCACAAAGTAAACATGAAAGAAAACATCTTAAAGGCAGTAAAAGAGAATGGTCAGACTACCTACCAGGGAAGACACATTAAAATCACTCCTAACTTATCTGCAGAAACACAAGGCAGAAGGGACTGGAGTTCAATCTTTAACATTTTTATATATAAGCGATTCCAGCTGAGAATTTCCTACTTTGCCAAACTAGGTTTCATCAGTGATGGAGAACTAAATTTCTTCCCAGACATCCAGTCCCTAAGAGAATAAGTTGCCTCCAGACCAGCTCTTCAGGAGATGCTTAAGAAGGAGTTGAACATAGGGAAAGAACAAACAAACAAACAACAACAACAAAACAAACATGCCCATCACAAAAGTACAGATAAATAAAAAGGAAACAAGGCATGTCCCTAAGGGCCCTATGACAAAGATAAAGTCTCACATTTCAATAATAAATTTGAATGTGAATGGACTAAATGCACCACTGAAGAGACACAGAGTGGCAAACTGGATAAAGAAGCATAATCCAACAGTCTGCTGCCGCCAGGAAATTCATCTACTTTAAAGGACACTCATGGGCTTAAAGTTGGGAGCTGGAAAATGGGTTTTCAGGAAAATAAAAAAGAGAAGAAAGCAAGAATAGCTATTCTGATAGCAGACAAAGAAGACTTCAAATCATAAACAGTTTGAAAGGGCATGGAAGGACACTACATAAAAATACAAGACTCAATCCACCAGCAATAAATATTCATCCTAAACATATATGCACCCAATGTGGGAACACCAGGTTTCATAAGACAACTACTAAGTAAGCTAAGAAACAATATTGACTCACACACAATCATAGTTGGAGACCTAAATACTCCACTAACAGCTCTAGATAGATCATCAAGGCAAAAAACAGCAAGAAGATCTGGGACCTTAACTCAATACTCAATCAAATGGATGTAATAGACATATACAGGACACTCTACCATTATCTACAGAGTGTATATTCTATTCATCAGCACATGCAACATACTCCAAAATCAATCACATTCCAGGACGTAAATCAAGCATGGGCAAATTTCAAAAGATCAAAATAATACCATTCATCTTCTCAGATCACAGTGGCATAAAAATAAACATTGCCACCAACAAGCTCCATCTCAAAACAAACAAAGACATGGACACTAAACAACATGCTGCTGAATGACTTCTGAGTCAACACAGAAATCAAAACAGAAATAAAAAGATTCCTGAAAACAAATGAAGGCCAAGACACATCTTATCAGAATCTCAGGGATGCCATGGAATCAGTGTTAAAAGGAAAATTTATAGCATTGCACACACACATCAAGAAAACAGAAAGATCAAAAGTAAACAGTCTAATGTGACACATAGCAGAGCTGGAAAGTCAAGATCATCTAAATCCTAACTTCAGCAGAGGAATTCAGAAAACCGGGATAAAATCGTAATTGCAGGGTATAGAATACAAATCATAGAAAGGACGAAGAAGACAAAAAGCTGGTTATTTGAAAGGATAAATAAGATTGGCAGACCCTTGGCGAGATTGACTTAAAAAATGAGAGAGAAAGTTCAAATAAACCCAATTAGAAATACAAAAAGTAAAGTTACTACCGACCCTGAAGAAACTTTAAAAATTGTCAGAGATTACTATGAACACCTGTATGCAAATCAACTAGAAAATCTAAAGGAAATGAAGGATTTTCTGAAATTGCGCAATCTCCCATGCTTGCAATAAGAAGAAATTAAAATTCTAAACAGACCAATAACAATCCAGGCAATAGCCTCTCCCCACCAAAGAATTCCCAGGACCTGATGGCTTCCCAACTGAAATCTATAAGTCATACAAGGAGGAGCTGATATCAATCTTATTGAAAGTATTCCAGGCAATCAAGATAGATGTACTTCTCTCCAACTCATTTTATGAAGCTAACATCATACTGATACCCAAACCTGGCAAACACTGAACAAGGAGAGAAAACTACAGGTCAATCTCCTTGATGAACATAGACACAAAAATTCTCAGCAAGATTCTAGCAAATTGGATCTAATAACACATCTCAAGTATCATCCACCATGACCAGGTGGGCTTCATTCCTAGGATGCAGGTCTGGTTCGATATTTGCAAGACCATACATGTAATTAAGCACACTTCCAGACTTTAAACTTTATTTCAAGGCTACAGTAACCAAAATAGTATGAGAATGGGCACACAGATCAAAGGAACAACAGAGATTCTGGAAGCAAAAATGTGATCTCTCAACCAGTTCATCTTCCAAAACCACCAATAACAATCACTGGGTAAAGGAGACTATATTTAGCAAATGGTGCCGGAAAAGTGGCTGGCCACATGCAGAAGAATGAAACTATACCCCTACTTGTCACTGTATACCAAAGTCAGCTCTAAATGGATCAAAGACCTAACATAAAACCTCAAACTATAAGAATCCTAGAAGACAATGTAGGAAACACCCTTAAGCACATTGAAGTAGGCAACAAATTCTTGATCAAGTCCCGAAAACTAAGATAGACAAGTGGAACCTCATCAAACTGAAAAACTTTTGCACAGCAAAAGAAACCATCATGAGTGTAAAGTGACAACTCACAGAATGGGGAAAAATTTTTCAAATTATGCATCTGACAAAGGCCTAAGATCCAGAATATATGAGGAACTCTAATGAAGTGAAAGGAAAAAAAAATTTTAATGGGCCAAGGACATGAACAGATACCTCTCAAAAGACAATGTACAAGCAGCCAACAGACACATGAAAAAATGCTCAGCCTCGCTAATCACTAGAGAAATCCAAACCCAAACTACAATGAGATACCACCTAACATCAGTAAGCTTGGTTGTCATTAATATGTTAAAAAAACAACAGATGCTGGCATGGATGTGGAGAAAAGGGAATGCTTCTGTACTGTTGATGAGAGTGCACACTAGTTCAACCTCTATGGAAAGCAGTGTGGCGATTCCTAAAATAACTAAAAATTGACATTTCTTTGTTCCATCTATTTCTCTCCTGGGAATATACTCAGAGGAACATTAATCATTCTATAAAAAAGACACTCACACATGCAGGTTTATTGCTGCACTATCCACAATAGCAAAAAACGTGGAACGAACTCTACTGCCCATCCAAAGAGGTCTGGCTAAAGAAAACGTGGTACATATGCACTATGGAGTATTACACAGCCATAAAGAAGAATAATATCACGGACTTCACAGAAATCTGGATGGTATTGGAGGTCATCCTCCTAAGTGAACTATCATGGAAACAAAGAACAGAATACTGCATGTTCTCACTCATAAGAAGGACCTGTATATTAATCACATTATCATAGTACAAGTATTGACGATTGATACTGGGAACTGCTAGGGAAGGGAGGTGGGGAAGGAAGAGCATGGGGGGCACATGACACCACAAAGGATACTTGATTCATTACCTGGGGCGGAAGGTGAGAGCCAGTTAGAAGCCCAAACTTCACCTGCATGCAGTCTGCTTACATAGTCAGTCCTCAGTTGTACCTCACATTCCTATAACAAAGTAAAATTTAAACAAATAAATAAAACCTAAAAATTTCAAAACCTGCTGGGCTCCGTGGCTCAGCCTGTCATCCCGCGCTTTGGGAGGCTGAGGTGAGTGGATTGCCTGAGCCCGCGGGTTCGAGACCCGCCTGGGCAGCAAGACCTCATCTCTACAATAAATAAAAAACTCAGCCGGGCGTGGTAGCGCGCCTGTAATTCCGGCTACTCGGAAGGCTGAGGCGAAAGGATCGCCGGAGCCCAGCATGTCGAGGCTGCGGTGGTCCGGAGCGGCCACTGCACTCCAGTCTGGGCGACAGAGTGAGACTCCAACTCAAAAAAAAAAAAAAAAGTCAAGACCTCAATGTTTACTATTTGATTTCATTCTTTCCCTCTCCCATTAGTAATAAAAAATGCATTATACAATACAATAGCAGTCAAAAATAGACATCAATTTTTCATAGGATTTTTAGGAAAATATAAGCATGACACTGTAGAAAAAATCTTGGTCTTGGTTTTTCACATCACCAGTTAGGCGCCTTCCTTACATTAGATAATAAAATTTAACGCAGTTAATCATGAGTATCCTTTTCAATGTAATGAAATCATCTTTATTACTTTAAAATAATCAGGGCACACTTTAGAGAAATATCTCAGTAGCTTAAGCACTAAGGTGCAAGAAAGGAAGGAAAGAGCCTATTTTTCGTGACTCAGTTGTTTGTCACTGGAAGATTTAGTTGATGGATGCGCAGTGAGCACTCTTACACTATCAATATAAACCATGCATATTCTTCTTGCTCAATATGTAGAAAGAAAGCACACCCTCCAAACTATGATATTTAAATTGTTCCTTTCTTAAAATGATGCTTTTTCAGTCACCTTGGAAATATGTGCAGATGCAAATCTAAATCCAGTACCATGCAGTAATGATTTGGTTGAAACAAATATTATTCCCTCAAGCTATGTAGGTTTTGGGGGGAAAAATGACTCTTCTAATGGGAAGACTGCAATGGCTCGGCTCCTAAGGGGAGGAGAAAAAAAGCCATACAGATAAGATGTTCTTGTTTATAACATGTAACAAGATATGTTGCTAGGCACAAGTATCTTTCTGATGGCTTACCCTGCTGATCAGAGTACAAAAGAGTTTATTTTCATAATTACAACAGATGGAAAACAATAAAATTATACTTTAGGCTAATGTACTCTCACCCTTATTATCCTTCTTTTTTTTTGTATGTGTGTCTCCCCTGAAGCTATTTTATAACAATATAAAAATTGCAGAAATATGGCACTGCAAAAGCCTGACCAGATTTCCTAATTATCTGTCATGACTCAAGAGTGTGGTAAGAAATTAGCTCTCCTGGGAGAGAAAAAAAGTTGATGGAACTTAAAATAATAGAAAGAATCCTATGATGTCTCTCCTCCACAAGTTGAGAAAGAAATCTGTCCATTTTTAGTGGGTTTACCTAACTTTCTCTTTAAAAAAAAAAAAATATATATATATATTTTTAATCTCAGCTACAGAGAGTTGTGTTAATCAGACTCCTCAGCACATGACATGCTGTCATGCAGATTCACTCTTGTCTAATCAATTAAATTCTATTTTTAATCTCTAATTCAATTCCATTCCTAGTTTCTCAACACAAGCATTAATTTTTGTAGTGAATGAGTGAGATGCATGTATTTGAGATATATGTATATATATATGTATAATATATATTCAACATACTTGCTTCTATTTCCATATTTCCCAAACTTCCATGTAATTCTATGTGCCCAATGTGAACAAATAATTTTGACAAATGGAATATGGATAGACGGGAAGTGCACCCAGCCCAAAACGCCTTTCATGTGTTGATTTTGTGTATTTCCTTTGTCATCCTTGGGATGGATAGCAACACACGTGGTGGCTATAGAATCCACACACCAAAGATGACAAAGCCTTCACCAGACTAGGTCTTGAATGACCGTGTGGAGCTGAGAATCCATTCTTCCAACATATACCAATGATTATATTCTCACATGAACAGAAAACACTTCTAGTTTATTAAGCCACTGAAATTTTAAAGGTGTTGTGTGTTCCATTCATCTCACTGTTTATTTCACTATAAGGAGGCATCTTATGAGGTTTACATAGTCTTTATGTTGCCAAATTGGTCAATCTTTTTTTGTCTTTTGCAATTCAGGTAAAGTGCTGGAAGGCCAGTCTACAGGTGAGACAATAAGCCAATTGAATTTTTTTCACTTAACCTGGCTCGCTATGATAGAAGCTAGACTTTTTGAGAATCTTAGCTATTCCCCTGATTGCTCCATCATCAATTCCACAGTGGGAGTACTGCACCCGTGTTAGGTATTTTAGGCAAACTACCTTGGCGAAAACAAATTGTGTTCATGTTGTAACATCGTTTGTCTTGAATACGTTGACAGCTGGTAGGTGAGAATATTTGACAAATGACCATTTCAGAAAATTAAATGACACCATGTTGTTAGCAAAAAATAAAACTATGAAAATTTTTTTTAAAAAAGAAAAGAAGCTCTCTGTCAAACTAAATCACAAAGTTTCTCTCAGAAAACCTGTACACAACCATAAACCTACTTGTTGTACATAAAGACC
Source organism: Cephalopachus bancanus (assembly GCA_027257055.1). Lineage (NCBI taxonomy): Eukaryota > Metazoa > Chordata > Mammalia > Primates > Tarsiidae > Cephalopachus > Cephalopachus bancanus. The sequence continues at coordinate 7,461,511 of JAPVLO010000027.1, forward strand.
CCCAGACATGATAATATTAGGGTTCTCCATGTGTTGGAGCTACAAGTATGTTTTTAAATGGATTTCTAGAGCAGTTTTAGATTTATAGAAGACTTGAGCATAAAGTACAGAGAAGTGCCATAGATAACTTTCCTCCCATACACCCAGTTCTCCCTGTCATTATCAGCTTGCATTAGTATGGTGCATTTGTTACAATTGGGGGATCTATATTGGTATATTATTATTAACTAAAGTCCACAGTTTACATTAGGGGTTATACTTTGTATAGCACCACAGTTCCATGGGTTTTGTAAGATGCAAAATGATCTATATCCATCATACAGAACAGTTTCATTGCCCTATAAATCTTCTGCACTCTACTTATTTATTCCTTTCCAATACTCCTGGCAAGTACTGATCTTTCTTCTCTCTGTATACCTTTGTCTTTTCTAAAATGGCATGTAACTGGAATCATGTAGCATGCAGCCTTTTTTTCTGATTGACATTTTTTACTCTGCAACCTGTGCTTAAGATTTTTCTGCATCTTTTTGTGGTCTGATAGACCACTTCTTCTTATCACTAAAATAATATTCCATTGTATGGATCTACCATAGTGTTTGTTCATTCACCCATGCAAGAATATCTTCATTACTTTCAAATTTTTGCAATTGTGAATAAAGCTGATGTAAGTATTTATGTGTAGGTTCTTAAGTGGATGTAGTTTTTAATTCATTTGAATAAATGCCTAGACGCATGTTTTCTAGATTGTATATTAAGACTATGTGTTGCTTTGTAAGAAACTGCCGGATTGTTTTCTTTTTTCCTGCTCGGCCCCTGCAATCCTTGCGCCTCAACTTTCCAAGTAACTGGAACTACAGGCGCACGCTACCACACCCGGCTAATTTTTTGATTTATTGTAGAGATGAGGTCTCATCAAGTTGCCCCGGCGGGTCTCAAACCCGTGGCCTCAGGCAATCCACTCACCTCAGCCTCCCAAGGCGTGGGATTACAGGCTGAGCCATGGAACCCAACTCGGATTGTTTTCTAAAGTGGATGCCCTATTGGCTTTCCCATCAGTTGTGAATGAGAGTTCCTGTTGCTCCACATCCTTACCAGCATTTGATGTTGTCAGTGTTTTAAATTTCTTTTCATTTCAACAGAAATGTAGTGACTTCTCATTGTTTTAATCTGCAATCTTTAATGACATATACTGTTGAGCATGTTTTCATATGCATAATTGACGTTTGTCTGTCTGTCTAAGTGAATGTTCTATTCAGATCTTTTACCCATGCTAAATTGAGTTGTATTCTTATTGCTCAGTTTTAGGAGTTCTTTGTATATTTTGGAAACAAGACCTTTATCAGACACATGTTATGCAAATATTGCCTTTCAGTCTGTAGCTTGTCTTTTCAATCTCTTAACAGTGCCTTTCACAAAGCAGCAGATGTTTGTAATTTTAGTAAAGTCCAACTTAATCATTTTTTTCTTTAATGGAGCATGCTTTCATTGTTACATCTAAAATTCACTGCCAAATCCGATGTCCCTTAGATTTTCTCCTAGGTTACCTTTTGATACTTATCTTTAGTTTTAAAATATTTTCTAGTCTTTATATTATCAGGGGAAAATAGAGCCACAATTTTATGATTTACATACCTGACTTCATAAAACTTCACATTTTTGATATATGGAGTATTTCCCTACTCTGAAAAATCATGATGTGTTTGTGGAAAAGGAATGCATGCTTTTCTCATGCTGGACTCAATCTATCTATTTTTTCTGAGGCCTTCAGGGACCCTCCTGAGAGAAGGGCAGTTTATCTTTATTCTTGGGAAGAGATTGAAGCATGCCTGCTATGGAACCATGACATTTGATTACTTTATCCCTCCAAAGCCATGGCCATCATATTACTTGAAAGTTTTCCTTTATAAGAGGTGAACATATTCTACCTGATTCAATGATTGACATCTGCAGTGAATAAACTGCTGATGTCTTCCCCCCAAGGAATAGTTCAAAGATCATCACCCAACGACAGTGAAAGTAAGGGTACACCCTCTCTTCGACATGCCTGAAAAAAGGAAGGAGAACATGTTAAAGAGAGTGCTGATCCTTGCTAGTTATAAAGGGCGTCTTTAAAGAGACATAGGCAGATACTAGCAATTGGAAAACACTTATCCCTAGGAAAGTTATATTTATCTGTGGCTATCTAATAAGGCATAGTAGGCTTCGTTTTTCAATGTAACATTCTAAAAAACTACTTAACTCCTTTCAAAGTTGCTGTTATTGCTCAAGATACTCTCAGAACTATGGTTTAGGATTATGCTTTTCAAGACATTCATAAAAGGTATGAGAAAAATAAATTCAACTTGATTTAAATAATGCCTCCAAATTTGGCTATCTGAAAAGAAATGAATAAACTAAGCATTAAACCTAAAATCCATAAACAATGGACTTTTTCAGAAAAAAAAATGAAAACTAAAAATTTAAAATCTAGGTACAATCATACGACATGATTAATGATTAGGCAAATTAAGATGTTGCAAAGATATACGAGAAACTACCACTCATATATTTTGGGGGCCCTTCTCTGCAAATGAAGTGATGCATACAGTTTTCCTTCTTGCTCATTTTAACTTATATCTTATTCCCTTCTGTTTGTTTCCTTTTCTACCAAAACTGGCACTTTTCCACCTCAGCCATAACTACTGTATAGAATAAAATTCTGGGACCTTATCCCTCCCTTAAATAATTACGAGGCATCTAGCATTCTGTGCGGTTGCTAGCTTCCATTACAACACGAAACTATTCTCCTAATGGAGTCAATGCTATGAGAACTCATTTCCCTGAAGTCGATTTCTCCTTTTACTTTTTCAGCCAACTCTTAGTCTCCCTCCCTAATTTGGATCATATATTCAGGGAAGGGACTGTGTCTTACCTGGATATCAACTAGGTGTTCAATGAACATTATTAATTATTATTATTAAAATGCGTAATGATGTCAGGCTTGGCCTAATCAATTTTAATTCAGCTTAATCTAGTTCAATTAAGTTTAATTTAGGAGGTGCTGCCCTGATATTTTTCTTTTATCTAGATTTCTAATTTAACTCTGCAATAGGCTCATTTAATCTTTTTTTTTTAACTTCATAAATTTCTTCCACAGGCAAGATGTTTTCTTTATGCCATCGCTAAGGTACATTTTATCTGACAGATGCTTTTAAAAGAGACTGATTTCCTTGCCTATTCAAAAATATTATGCACAGTTTTGTGTTACAGCTAATTTTTCTCCCAGTGAATTGAAAGCAGCTGACTAAAACAAACTCCAAACTCGCCTCTGGGCAGTCACAGTGAATGTTAGGAAGTGGGAAGAAGGGTATCAGATGAGTGGGGTGCCACCTAATCGCTTCTGTTTTGAGAAAATACTGCAGTAGTGGCAGGGAAGAGAGATTGACTTGAGCAAGAGTGGAGACAACAAAATCTGTTTGGAGACTGCTGAAATTATTCATGTTAGTGATTACCAGAGATTGTGCAAAGCTCTGACAGTGAAGATATAGAGGTTTGAGTGCAAACACTGAGAGAGGCAGAACAAAGAGCCATTGCTGAAGTCAAGAGGTGGGAAAAGCCACAAGGACCGACCACCCAGTGGCAGACTTAGGCAGTGCTGACATAAGAGGAGAAACTGGTTTGCTGTAGGGGTGATGGTGTGCGCACCATGTACGGTCAATTTAAGAAGTGAAGATTTAGAACGCTACCAAAAAGATGCCTGCACTGGTATGCTCATCACAGCACTATCCACAATAGCAAAAACATGGAACCAACCTAGGTGCCCATCAATGATGGGGTGGATAAAGAAAATGTGGTAAATATACAGCATGAAATACTATGCAGTCATTAAAATGAAAAAAATCACATCCTTTGCAGCAATGTAGATGCGTTGGAGATAACCACGCAAAATAAATTATCACAGAGACAGAGAACTGAATAACACATGCTCTCACAAGTAGGAATAAAACACTAAATATACACAGACACAAGATTGAGCTCAACAGACACTGAAGACTCCTAGAGAGGAGAGGAAGGGAAGGAGGTAAAAGTTGACAATGTCCCCATTGGGTACCACACCCACCACCTGGGGCATAAGCTCCATAGAACACCCAAACCTCACCATCATGCAATATACCTATATAACAAACCTGCACATGTACCCTTTGAGTCTAAAACAAAAAAAAAGAGAGAAAGAAAAAGAAATGGAGATTTTGAAGAGTTGGGGGTTTTCTTTTCTTGGAAAAAAAATAGTCATCGCCAAAGGGGACGGCTAGGGTTGTGAATACAGAAAATGCCAATATTTATGGAGACAAGTAAATAAATACAAATCAAAAAATATTGAGTGCAGTGAACAGAAGAATAGGACAATGAGGAAAACATCTGGTTATGTACACCATCTGTTATTTTACCATTATAGGCTCTTGGAATGGAGAACCGCACGTGATTCTGACCCTCTGGGGTGTGCTCTCTTTCAAGAGAGAACCAACTTACAAGGTGCTGTAAACAGGGCTGATATGTGGCTGGGGGGGGCTGTATTTAGCAGGTAAGCACGTAGCTCTCTATGGAAGTTTGCAGTTAGTGTTCATTATAAAACATCAGCCCGTGCAGTGTTAAATATTTAGGATACCGCCTGACTATAACTGTAGATGTCTCTAGTTCTTACATCTGCATTTCCCATCTAGCTTGTTACTCTAAGAAGAGTTTCTTCCTTCTTGTTCTTCAATAAGACCATCTCTAAAGTGTTTTTTTTTAAGATTAGAAAATATAGTTTATTTAGAAAGTAAATTGGAGAGAGACAAAGAGGGGATTCACCTCCCCAAGGGAGGGGAGGGGGCCAAAGCTTAAGAAAACATGGCGACAGCCACAGCTTTAACAATACTCGGTCACACCAAGGTCTTGTAAGGCAATGGCCTCTAAAATGCTTTGTGACGGTGGCGTGATTCAGTAGAATGTGGAATCTCACATGCCTAGAGCTCAGCCCCATGACTGCCACTTATGAGCTTTGTGAACTTGAGTATGTCATTCAAACTTTCTGGATTTCAATTATTTAACTAGAAATCAAAAAGAAAAACCCAAAGAAATCCAAAATGCTCTGCATATTAAATGAGATGACACTCTTTAACACACAACCAAAATAGAGGTACTCAGTAAATGTTAATTTTTCTTTTCTTCTGCCAAGTCAGTTATATCATGACTTTCGAGGAGTTTTTATACCCTGGGATACCTGAAATCCTAAAATTGTGGCCTCTTTACTACTCGTCCTTGTTAGGATATTGAAGATCAGTGCCATCCTCTTTTCTTTAAAAAGTATTTGAAAGAATCAACTTTTCAAAGAGGAACAGAGTTAACCCCTACATGAAAAAATTGTACTCATAATTCTTGTCCTCATTGTTAGAAACTTGTCTATATTTTCTTAAGCAATCTTGGTACTGCTGTGTCTGTCCTTGCTACCTCCTTCATCCATTTCAGCTGTTATCTTCTTACTCTTCAGGCAAGTATACAGCGATGGTTCAACTGATGAAGTGTTGAAATAAACATCTGCTCACACACATCCTGTCGGAAAGCGGACTAAAGCCTCAAGCGCTTTTAGCTGACAAGTTATCTGTGCGTATGCAGCATTTTACACTTACCAAGAAGAATTCTATGTGCTAAAAGCACGCGAAAACATGATCGCCAGTGCCATAACAGAAGAAGATTTTCCTTTTGGTTCTGTAATTTCCATGATGGTGATAAAGGTCTTCAGCCTTCATGGGAGTGGACAAAATTAAGTCATTTCACTTTACTTTTGAATCAAACAAATAACAAACATCTGTGATTTCCAGAAGGAACAGATTTTCAACTGGAGATGGTGTGGATGAGATTCCATAAAAGAAAGTTACCGTGTATGAGCCCCAACTAAGCTTACCTACAAAGAGATTATGAGAGGCAGATTACAGTAGTGAATGGGGCACTAGGCTGGCATCTAAGCCCTGATATTGTACTCCTGACCTATGTGCAAACTGTGTGAATTAGTGCACTTAACTCCGATATCAATATCTCTAAAATAGAGGTAGTGGGCATAAGAGTTCAGAAAGAAAGCAACCTAGAGACACATGGAACATAAAAGGTTCTCCACAAATGATATTTGCCCTCTATAAACTAATGTGAACTTGCTCTGATTGTAGTGCCTTTATTCATATGTAAATGTTCTCTTTCGGTTGACTCTACTACAAGGCATTTGAATAGCAACTTCACAGTAAATGGAACAGTCCACTCTTTCATTTTCATTCTTTACTTAAAGTCTTCCATAGCAAAAAATCAAATGGAATGTTTTGAGTAGTAAGAAAATACTCACATTATCTATAACCAGATCATGATATGGGCAAGGTTTTTTCCTCCGATATCATGGTCAGAAATAACACTGCAGATTGTCTGGTTAATAGTTTCCATAATAATGCAGCTATCAAACATTTCAGCTCAACTAATTAAATGCCTTAAACTATAAAGCCAATGTGTGCAAAAGCATCCACTTACATCAATAGTATGACAACATGGTAATGTGTGGGCTTTTGACCAAGACATAGTCCTGACATGGCTAGCACAGGGCTTAGTGCATCCTATAAACATCGATTGCATTAAACTGATTGGCATGAATTGAAATCACAGAACCAGCTCCTAGCCCAACAGGCAATATAAAAGGCTTGGTTGATTAGCTTATTTCACTTTTAAAGTTCAAAGAGAAATTGTGGGTGACTGAATCAAGGTTGATTGGTGGAGAAACCTGCAAGCCAGCCACCGCAGAAAAAAAAAGAGAAAACTTAATAACAACTGAAAAGTAAAATCAAAGGTAATGACTTGACCTGAGCTTACAAAGGCTGGGAGACTCAGAAATGACGTTTTTCACTTCATCCATAACACACGCTGTTCTTCTCTGGTCCTGAAAATAGCATGTGACCTATGAAGCATCCTATTAGCTGTTTCAGGAAAGCACATTTTCTTCTGAAAAGAAATCGTTTTAAAAATCAAGGAAGCAAATACAAACACAAAACCAAACACACTGGGGTTTACGTTCAGCACTCATTCAAAATGTCATGTCATTCGAATACGTCTCCAGTTTTTAATGCTGCTTCACTTGGGTCTAATCACATTCAAACCCTGCTGGGTTGCATGCTATTATATGCTTTAAAAATGTATAGCTGAGACACAACTAAAATTAAAAATCTCATACCAGCCAGTAGCAGAAGCACATAAGGAAGAGGCCTTTGGGATTCTACATTGTCTGGGGCAACTGGCTTTACAAGGTCATCTATGACTTTGTTGCCCACCTGTGTCTGTGCTCCCTCATTGTGAAAATAAGAGTGATCATTAGAAATGATTTATGACCTAGAGTTGTCATATTTATTTTCTTTAAATTACGTTTAGGAGACTGTTTTTGGAAACCAGACAAACAGCTCAGATTGTTTTCTTTCCTTTTCCATTGCAACATGAAAGATACTGGGAAGACATTTCCAAACATATATTTCTACCAAAATGCAAGCAGAACTTTATTGCTATGTTTTCCAGGAATTCCATTGTTTTGAAAGGTTTCAAGTGAAAGGATAATATAACACTTTCCCCCCCGCAATATTTCAAGTGGTGAATTTTCTTGTTCTGATCATTTTAGCTTTGTAGAAGGTTACATTAAATTGTATGTGCACATCAAACGGTATAATGTATCTTTAGGCAAGTACATAGGAATAACCGGTCCTTTGATTATTTTCCCCTAAAGTTTGAACATTTGCTCATGAAGCCTTTGCTATGTTTTTTTATTTTTTTATTGTTGACATTCAAATGGAATTGAACCAAGAGTTTTCTGGTCAGTAGGAAAAAAAAAAAAGAAAAGATAAAACTGATATAAGCCAAAGAAACTTGTGATAGTTTCTGACAATTTCCCAATGTGGTTATGTGGTTTCTTCCCCTTCCCAGCTGTCAGAATGATGTAATCAGAAACAAAGTGCAGTTTAGGATAAATGCCTTGGGGTACATGTAGCTCACAAAAGATATTACAGTTTTCCTCTCGTTGGCTTACACACACACACACACACACACACACACACACACACATTTTTATCTTGAATTGCCTTCATATTAGCTGGCTCTCAAAAGAGAAAAAGAAACACGTACACATCTATACACAGGTATACTCATCAAGTTTGGCTGCTAGAGCTAAGAGGTGACCACATTATGTTTGATTTTCTTAATCCCAGGACAACTCAACATTATCATGTTTCATCCGGAGTAACCGGATGTGACATGAAATATGAAAGAACATATTGTAAGTGCAGACAGCTCTTCCCAAAGTAAATTAAAATGGCATAGGTTTTTTAAAAAAACACTCCTGTAGGAGGCTGCATCCCATCTGCAGAACTCAATCTGTGCCACTGACAAAATAATCAGACACCCGGAGCAGAAGCGTGACCCATTAAGTGAGCCAGGGCCGGAGTCCAGAGGCGTTCAGCGGAACATGCGGATGGGTTAATGAGAGGCTATGTATCTGTGGGAAGTGGGTCGGCATGGCAGGATCCCATAAGAGCTGCCGAAAGGCCGCACTTGGGGGACAGGATGTCAGCAGACACAGGGGCCTCTGTGGCCACAGCAGCACTGGTGGGAGGGAAGGCGGTTTGAGATGAGCAGTGTTGGGTCACCACGACCGTAATGAATGTCCACTACCCCCAGCCTTGGTTACGGTGTGGGAAGCCCGCCAAGTGAGAGCCAGCACCCCTGGGTCAGGACAACAGTCATTGAGCAATATCCTAATATTGTATCCTTCCAATATTGTAAGAAACAGAACTTATTTATTTATTTGTTTGTCTATTTATTTATTTATATTGAAGCAGGGTTTATTGAGAGGACAGAAAAGCTCAGGGGGTTGCCCAAGAAACAAAACTTAAACAATGGAGTGATCTGAGGTAGGTAACCAACTGCAGGACCACCTAACCATCTCCGCCCAGCCAAGTCCTCCTTTTCCCAGGTTCAGTACAGGTTCAGGTGAGAACCCAGCAAGACTGATCTGCTGCTGTTCATAAAACTCTTAATGCCTAGATGGAAAGGTGTGAAAAAACTCTTAATGCCTAGATAGAAAGGGAGTATGACCTCTGTCTGGGCACCAACCTAGAAGATAACAAGAGGTGCTCAGACTGCACGTGGAAAACCAGTCTTTTAGTGCTACATGAACCAAAAAAAAAAAAAAATTTCAATACCAGGGAGCAATGTAAGCCGTGACAATATTGGAAGTCTGGCCACTAAGTGATCGCTAACCTTGATTCAGTCCAACCTTTCTTTCCAGAGTTCTCTTGTCCCAGGGGTCTGCTGAGCTGTTCCTCTCCCCCCACCACCTCTTGCTGCCCCTTTCGTACCTTAGAAAGAGCATGAATCTTTTTTTTTTTTGAGTTGGAGTCTCACTCTGTCACCCAGACTGGAGTGCATGGCCGCTCCCGGCCACCGCAGCCTCGACCTGCTGGGCTCAGGCGATCCTTACGCCTCAGCCTTCCAAGTAGCTGGAACTACAGGCGCGCGCTACCACGCCCGGCTGATTTTTTGATTTATTGTAGAGATGAGGTCTCGCTGCCCAGGCGGGTCTCGAACCGGTGGGCTCAGGCAATCCACTCACCTCAGCCTCCCAAAGGCATGGGATTACAGGCTGAGCCTCTGAGCCCGGCAAGAGCATGAATCTTTAGTCAACACTACCGTGTTATGAGCAGTGTAAGCACTGAAGGCTGAAAGCGGTTCCTCAGATCAGCAGTTCTCAGTCTGAGCATATGTTACACTTACTTAGAGGGCTTGTTAAATTCAGATTCCCAGGTCTTACTGCAGAGTCTCTGAGTCTATGTTTCTGGAGTGGGGTTGAGGAACAGGTGTTTCTAACAACTCTCCAACAATTATTTGATGATCACTCTTTTTGTTTTTTTGAAACATTTATTTATTGTATTATTTATTTATGTATTTATTTTTGAGTTGGAGTCTCACTCTGTCATCCAGGCTGGAGTACAGTGGCACGCTCATGGCCACCCCAGCGTCGACCTATTGGGCTCTGGTGATCCTTCCGCCTCAGCCTTCCAAGTAGCCAAAACTACAGGCACAAAGTACCACTCCTGGCTAATTTTTTGATTGATTGTAGTGATAAGGTCTCGTCAAGTTGCCCAGGCTGGTCTCGAACCCGTGGGCTCAGGCTATCCTCTCACCTTGGCCTCCCAAAGTGCTGAGATTACAGGCTTGAGCCACTGTGCCCGGCCGATTATCACTCTTAATTGTGTCCTGCACTACCCTCTCCATTACATGAGGAGAAGAATTATAAAAACTACTTGATTCAGATACCTCTCTTGGAGGGAAACTGAGTCCTAGAAAGGTGAAAGAGTGTAAAACACTATACCTCAGGTAGACAGATTTCCAATTCAGAGATTATTTCATGGTATACCATTCATCCTACCTCATTGCTGGCTCCTTTTAATGTTTTCAATGTATCATTGCAGAGCTCAACTTGATTTATATTGGCTACATAAAACATGATGTGAGGCTTTAAAAAAATAGGACTCCCCCCAAAGAAGGATCAAACTCTCAAGATTATACTGATCATCTTTAGATTACTAATTTTTAAATGTAAATTCTTCATGGATTGCATTATTCTTGCAAAACATTTGAATCTTTGAGTCTGTTGGAAGAAGTTTTTGTCTTTGTTTTTGTTTTTGTTTTTGATCAGCAGCTTATTTGTTCAATTGTGCTGGGAAAGTAGGCTAATTCCTTTCCGAGTAAAACTGAGACAACACATTTCTTTCCACTAGTGTTGAACTTCGGATATATTTTTGTGACATCTCTCAGTCATTGTGGGTGTGTGTTGTAAGAGAATTAGGTGATTCAAGTATTGTTTCTTTTGTGGCTTTATTTTCCTTTTGCATTTGACTATTCTTGATAGATGTCATTGCAAAACTACTTTCATTTTTCCTAGGCAGAGCTCGGTCTTTGTATTGGTAAACAAAGTTTGAGCTACACCTGTGCTATAGTGGAGAATGGATCACCATAAAATACAAACTCCCATTGTGGGGGAAAAAAAAGTCTCATTTCCATGACCTGCCTGGAAACTATTTTGTAGCTATGGAAGACTTCCTACATGTCTCACCATAGACTCTCGAGAAGGATTTTTATGTAGTATTCATGGGAAGGGGTGAATTTTGAAGAGAAAATCTTGAAATCAAGACTTTGTGTTTGGTTTTGTTGTTTTGGTTTTGCCAAATCCCCCCACAGAGGGACCTATTCGCATTTTAAGAGTCGTGAGATAGTATATAAGCTTTTGACCTCTCTAGGTGAATCCCTAGTCCAGAGTAGTTAGAATAGGGGAACTGGGCATGGTACTCATGCCTGTAAGCTCAGCTACTTGGAAAGACAAGGTGGAAGGATCACTTGAGCCCAGCAATTCAAAGCAGCAGTGAGCTATGATTTGTGCCACTGCAACCCAGCCTGGGCAACAGATTGAAACCCTGTCAAAACGAAAGAAAGAATAAAAAGGAGGGCAAAATAAATTCTTCAGAAATGTTGCTTCTTCTGGAACAGTGATAGGTGTTTCTTCCAGTACCTTAAATGCTTCCTCAGGAGGTGCCAATTATTTTCAGCCCTTCTAAACTGCAGGTATTCTTAGTACCCTGGCAGCTGTGAACAATATTCCTTTGAGGTTATCCACAGTTACAGTGATTCAGATGCTAATTCCTGAAGCTACCTCTCTTATAATAAAAATGAAAAAAAAAAAAGATGAGGACTTCAAATGGTTTGTTGTGCTATGGATTTTTAAATTTGGGCTTCTAAGAAACAAGGGGCTACGAATACACATCTTATTGACAGTGGAACCTCAGGGACTCTCAGTATGCAATTCAGTGTGAATCACCTTGAACACCAAAGTCGACAATCTATATAGTCCGTTAGATTTCACATCTCTGAAATTGTCTGTGGGAGTGCAGCATTGTCATACTAGAAAAAACCTGAGATAGCATCTGATTACAGACACCTTTGCTTATGGAAATAAATATTTAAATATCTGAAACAAATGTTTCCTCTTTTTTTTTTTGAAAGATTACAAAAATACTTTATTTTAAATAGTCAACAAAATGAATATATTAGAGGCATGGGGGAAGGGGAAGGGTGGTTGACCCCAGAAAGCTAATAATGAAGTAGGAGAAACAGCCATCTAACCATTACTTTAAGGGATACATAATGATTAAATAAATACAAAACAAATAAAAATGCTACAGAAGAACAGAGGTAGGAGTGATTACATTTACCCAGGGCCATTGGAGGAAGGGATCTGGAGGAAGGTAGCATTTGAGTTGAATCTTTAAGAATGCCGGGCTCCGTAGCTCAGCCTGTAATCCCACGCTTTGGGAGGCCGAGGTGAGTGGATTGCCTGAGCCTGTGGGTTCGAGATTCACTCGGGCAACTTGGCGAGACCTCATCTCTACCATAAATCAAAAATTAGCCGGGCATGGTAGTGCGCGCTTGCGGTTCCAGCTACTTGGAAGGCTGGGGCAGAAGGATCACTGGAGCCCAGCAGGTCGAGGCTGTGGAGGCCAGGAGCGGCCACTGCACTCCAGTCTGGGTCACAATGTGAGACTCCAACGCGGGGAAAAAAAGAAAAAAAAAAAAAGAATGAAACGAGCTTTGATAGAAAAGGGAACCATGAGAAAGTCACCAAAAATTAGGATTTGTCTGTAAAAACGGTAAGTGTAACCAGAGAGGAGAAATAAACATGATGAAGAAGTTAGACTAAACATATTGGAAAGTCCAGTTTGAGCAAGACTTTAAATTCCATGTTAATGAATGTGAAACGTGTTCTTCAGTCAACTGCAATCCATTGATGGTGTTAAGAAGAGGCACATCACCATAATCATGCCTTTAGAAAAATTAGGTTGGTGCTGACTCCTTCTCTGAACTTATCTTTTCCTGCTGATTACTCTCATCCTACTCAACATCCATGGGCCTGGCTGCAGTTCCACAAATACACCAAGCATGTTACAATCTCAGCACCTTTGAACTTGCTGCATTTCCTTCATAGAAAGCTCTTTTCCTCAGTATTTACATAGCTTTCTTCTTCTTCTCCTTGTTTTGTTTTTCTGAAAATATCACTTGGTCAGTAAAGTCTTCGTTGACTACTTTAAAACTGAACTCTCACCATATGTTCTCACTCATAAGTGGACCTCGAACATTTATAATACTATAAGAAAGGGATTGGCAGTAGTGGGAAACTGTGGGGAGGGTGGAATTTGCAGTTGAGGAAAACTGCAAGGAGATGGAGGGGCATACCTCATCAACACGGGTACCTCCATAATCAACATTTGATTTGTACCCCACATGTTTATAATAAAAAATAAAAATAAAGTAAAATAAAATAAAATTGAACACTCTCCCACAAATTCCCATCTTTCTTCTTTGCTTAATGTTTCTATAGCATATAGCATATACAGCACCCCCTACAACTTACTCAATATGAGGTCATGAATTTTTGTTTTGTTACCTGCTTTGTTTATTGCCTAGGAACAGGGCCAGGTGTATGCTTAAGGTTTAGCAAATATTTGTTAAGTATTTGAACAGGCAACAGAGAAGTTGTATGTCTTAGTCTGCTTGGGCTGTCATAAACTGAATGGTGTAAGCAACAGAAGTTTAATTTTTCACAATTCTAGAGCTGGAAAGTTAAAAATTCAGGGTACCTACATAATGGATTCCAGTGAGGGCTCCTTTCCTGACTTAGGAACAGCCACCTCTTGCTATATTTATAGCCGTGAGAGAGACATATGCCTCATGTCTCTTCTTATAAAGGCATTATTACCATCACAAAAGTCTCACCATTATGCTCTGATCTGTACCTAATTACCTTTCAAAGACTTCATCTCCAAGCACTATCACTTTGGGAATTAGGACATCAACATATGCATTCTGAGATTACACATTGACTCCACAACAGAACAATTAGAGAAGAAAGAAGAACAATGGGAGTGGGATGATCTCTGATTCTAAGGAAGGAGGAGCTTCTGGCAGAAGTTAGCCAACCGTCCCTCAGTTCCCAACCCTCTCTGAAACGTATAGTCCTAGAGGAAAACTGGGAATTAAGAAAGATGACAACAGCATGTTGGAAATTCAGCATGCCTCCTAGATAAAGACGGGAATGCAGCAAAACAGGTGAAGAAGGCCAACTGAAAATAAGTATGGGCGACATAGACACAATCTCACCCTCTTCAAACAGGGCCCTTTGGGAAGGAAGAGGGATATTTAGACATGACAGAAGAGAAAAATCTCTGCAGGACTGCACTGTTGGCAGGCCTGGCCAAGCTACCCTCTCCCTGGTGAGATAGACTGAAAGCCTTTCCTCTGGAGTGGTACCTAGTGTGGAGGAGATGGATGGGACTTCTCTCGGCAGAGCAAGGTGGCAACACTCAGCAGAAAGGCCAGAAGTAGTACAAAGTAGAGAGTGTTAGGGTACTGGACAGACAGGGTGAAGGTGGAGAGGCGCAGGGAGGCGCGCAGCACTGCCAGGGCTGGCAAGCCAGAGGTGCGCCCTGGCAACCCAGACATCCGAGTAGATGCAAAGAATTGCGACACACAGAGGTGAGAGAAGAAAAGATTTATTTAAAAAAAAGAAAAGTTCACCCCCCACAGGCAGGGAGTGGGCCTACACTCTAGATGAGTGTGGTGTTGTAGCCCCTCAGAGTCCTGGCTTAAATCTTTCTCTTGGAGATGTTGCACGTGACTGCCGTGACTGCTGTGACTTCCTTATCGAGCACCTGTGGATGTCTTGGAGAACCTGTGACACAGAGACCCATTAATGTTCGCCCACGTGATCATAGCCCCTAGAGAGGGGCGTGACAAGGATTCTAATTCTCCTGTACCTTCCCAAACGACATTCCTTAGAACTGATGGAGGGTGTACCTCCCCTTATCTCCTAGGCATTCCCAGTGGGTAACTTTGGGGGATCCTTGGCTTCCCTGTAGATAGGTCCCAATTTACTGGAAGATCGAATTCCCCCCTGATCCCCCTCTGAGTGGTCACAGCTTTTGTAATTGCAAGTTTCATGACTTTTACAGTCCTTGCCCAATGCACGATGTCTTAGGCCTTGTAAATTCCCTTTACTCTAGGCAAGCTTGATGGCCACTATGAGATACCTCAGATACCTGGAAGTCTGTTTCTGAAAAGACAAAATCGGTAAAGTTAATTATACCTAAAGTGTGCATTTCTCCAAAAGCACAGCTTCTATTTTCTCATTATTGTGTCAGGGTTTAAGAACAAGATGAAAAATGGCTTCCCACTCTCCGTCTGTTCTTTCAGAGAGGATTATTATTTTTTTTTCTGAGAAGTAACTATATGGAAGAGAAGACTAGTCCAGCTGTGCTGGCCACTAGATGGGAAGACAGTAAAACCCATTACACCTATAAAAAAGGTAACTAGGTTAAAAAGTGAGGGCCAGTCTGTTGAATAGGAATGCAGGTGTCTGAAAGGGACATACTGTACAAAGCAGAAAATGTAGATTAATTCTGAGATGCATCCAAAGAAAGTTGAGGACACATGTCAAGTGACTTCAAGTTATTTTATAGAAAGCCATATTTGATATTCGGGAGAGAAGAAGAACAGGACTGCCAAATTAACAAGGATTGACAATGACAAGGATGTCATCACAGACAGAAGATAGATAGAGGAAATGACTACTAAATTAAGCGATTGATTTTTAAAATTCACCAAGAACTCAAAGGAGGAAGATGAAGAGAAAAGGTGAGTGACTTGAAAAGAAAACATGGAGATTCACTCACTACATAAAATAATTTCCAGAAATAAAAAAATATTTTAAATAATGGAAGGAGTAGAAAACATAATTAAAGAAAAAAAATTTCATAAATAGGAGAAAGAATAATTATATATGGACCACGGTAGACCATGGCACATCTCCCGACAACCTACCCACCTCCCAGAGCCCTGACCACTACCCTCTTGCTCTTTGATCTCTTCTTTTTCTGAGACTTTCCCCCATCCACCCTTCTTAAAGCCCTTGGCTTCTCAGCTGCTCTTCAGAAATTGGATTAAATGTCAATGGGATGTTCACATAAGCACTGCATGACTGATGGAATTAGATAGAGATGGCGTGCAATACTTTATTATCCTACATTGATTACTCTTATATCTGTCAAATAATAAATCAGGAGTTTTAGATATGTCGACTTAGAAAACAGTCAACAAATGCTTCTTCTTCTTTTTTTTTGAGTTGGAGTCTCAATCTGTTGCCCAGACTGGAGTGCAGTGGCTGCTCCCGGCCACCGCAGCCTCAACCTGCTGGGCTCCGGCGATCCTTCCACCTAAGCCTTCCAAGTGGCTGGAACTACAGGCATGCGCTACCAGGCCCGGCTGATTTTTTTTGATTTACTGTAGAGATGAGGTCTTGCTGCCCAGGCGGGTCTCGAACCCTCAGGCTCAGGCAATTCACTCACCTCAGCCTCCCAAAGCCGTGGGATTACAGGCTGAGCCACTGAGCCCGGCTCAAATGCTTCTTCTTAATCATTATTTTGAAGCATGATCTTAACTTTGGACACAACAAAACTAGAAACAACTCTGTCTAATAAAAATGACTCAGACACGAGTGAAACTCTAGCTATTTCCTTCAGTTTGTAAAACATAGAGTTAAGAGCCTTGATTCCTTCATTCAAACTATTCGGTTCCTTTTATTTTAATCTCTCCCGAGTCACAGCTTTGACTGTCAGGCTTCAGTAATTTCTAGGCCTTAAAAACTTTTGTCGTATCTTTGGATTATAGACGACAACGAAAACAAGAACAACTGGTAATTCTCAAATTAACAGAGAAGACAGTATTCTAGGACCACACTAGACTCAGCGCACAGATGTCTACGTGACCTCTGACAGTCAGCTGTGGGCCCTTGCCCAGTTCTCCTGGAAGAAGATCTGCAGAACCCAGCTGTTGCCTGTCCCTGTGATGGATGCCCGCATGGTGGGGGCACTTAACGCCATCATTTACATTCCTTGTTCCTCAAATGACTTCTATCGAAGGCTCGAGGCAACAGATAGTTTGTGTCTGTGGATCTTGTTATACTGTACATGATGCTTATTCCCTGATAAAACAAAATCCTTCTGGACATAGAGACAACTTCCAAATGCCTACCTAAGTACATGATGCAAGGAAGCATCAGTCTCTCTCACTCTCCCTAGAAAGGGTTAGGGCACAGTTCGGTCCCGCTCAGCTCAGCACAGTATAGCTCAACTAAGTCTAGCCCAGCTGTCTTCTAAGTAAAAGGCAAAATTTTGCTCTACCTCCAGCATGGGCAGTCTTCTGGAACATGCAGTGGGATTCCCTTGGGCACCCAAATAGTCACATTTTTGTTAAGAGAGATTCCTGTTGAAGTAAAAGCAATTTATTTTAGCTCCAGTGTTCAGTGGAATAGATATTTATGGAGGTCTAGTCCAATGTTATTTGATATTGTTATTCTCAATCTCCCTCAAAACAGAAGAGAAACAATATGGTAGACTGTTTTAAAAACACTCAAACTATCTGTCAAATCAGAAGTGAAATGAAACTCTTTATCCATCATATGTTGAAGGCTAGACAAAGTTTTGTAAGTATATATACAGAGTCGTGGAACGTAAGAAATGCAAAGAACCAGAAAAATCATACTGATTTGGGTTTTTTGCTATTATCACCCTCTGTTTACAAAAAAAAGAAAAAAAATAAGAGTTAAATTTGGTTAATGTTTTATTTTATGCTAGAATTACTTTTAGGACGATCATTGGTTAGGATTACAGATGGTATTTTTATTTGTAACTCTTTGGGTCTCTGTAATAATTAAGGGTAATGTTATCTTTTTTTTTTTTTTGAGTTGGAATCTCACTCTGTCGCCCAGACTGGAGTGCAGTGGCCGCTCCTGGCCATTGCAGCCTCGACCTGCTGGGCTCCGGTGAACCTTCCGCCTCAGCCTTCCGAGCCGGCAGTACAGGCACCAAACCCAGCCTAAATTATGTTTTGTTAATTTAAAAATATTACTGTAGTCTTGCATTCTTGGAGAAATTTTAAAGATAACATTACCCAGCCAGGCACGATGGCTCAGCCTGTAATCCCAGCACTTTGGGAGCCTGAGGCGAATGGATTGCCTGAACCTGCGGGTTCAAGATCAGCCTGGGCAACTTGGTGTGACCTTGTCTCTACAATAAATAAAAAATTAGCCTGGCATGGTAGTGCGTGCCTGTAATTCTGGCTACTTGGAAGATTGAGGTGGAAGAATTGCTGGAGCCCAGCAGGTTGACGCTGGGGTGGCCGTGAGTGTGCCACTACACTCCAGCCTGGGCGACAGAGTGAGAATCCAACTCCAAAAATAAATAAAAAATAAATAATTTAAAAAACTGTTTTAGCCAACAAAATTACTTAAGACTCTACAAAAAAAAAGAAAGATAAAAGTGAAGATGAAGAAGAAAATTTAAAAAGAAACTAACAAAACAAAACAAACTTTGAGTTTTCACCTGGGCTTCTGCATTTCTTTTTTTTGACTTCTTATTTCCTGGGAAGTAGAGGTAAAAATCAGACAGTGATTTTGAGTGAATTCTTTTTACATTTTCTAAGTTTTGTTCTGTAGAACAGAATGCGCCTTGAAACATTACTTGATGTTTTTTGGGGAACAAAATGTTTCATTGTCAATTTTGGCAGTGCTTTATGCTGTACCTACTCTTGGAGGGAAGGTATATTAAAATCTCTGAGAAGTCCTGCACAAGCCTGTTTTTGTTTGTTTAACCCAGAATTACCCACGATTATTTTACCATGGACACTTTTCATTCCTTTTATAATGGAGGTCTGACTTACATAGCTAGATGAAAATAATAAGTTCTAGCGTTCTATACCACAGTAGGATGATTACAGTTAATGACATTTTCTATAATTTCAAAGAGTTAGAAGGAAAATGTTGAGCATTCCCAATACAAAGAAACAGTAAATGTTTGAGATGACAAATATGCTAATTACCCTGATCTGATCACTAAACTATGTGTGCATCCAAACATCACCACCCACCTCGTGGATATGTACACTTATTATCTGTCTATTAAAAAATGAGAAAAGAAAAAGGCAACTTAAGTTTATTTGAAACAGTTTTTTCATTATGTCAATATGCATTAAAATTGCCACTTGGACAACAGTAACACAACTACCCGCGACCGACAACCTTAAACTTGGAACTCTTCTTATCTGCTTATTGATGTCAACCCAGTACTGGAGAGATAATTTCATAACTGTAAACTTTTCTTTACTGCAGTGCTGATAAAGTTGAAGGCAAGCCTTTATTTATTTATTTATTTATTTTGGGGCTAATAACATCTCTAGTGGTGTTTTTACTTTCCCCTGTGCTTCTCTGGTTCTCAGAATATGACCTTTGTCTATTTCTGCCTTTTGATGATCGCGGGCATGAAGAGACTTAGATATGGAGGGAAAAAGATAATTGCCCTGGGCCACAGGAATAAGTAGTAACTAAGTGTATAGGAAAGATTATACATCTTGAAATCTAGTTTCAAGTGGCCATCATTACTGCTGCCACTACTGCCCCATGAGGTAAAGGAGTTTACTTATATCTGAAACTAGTTAATAACAAAACAAAGTTCATAGAAAAATAGCAACAAGAACAACAAAAAAATACCCTATCCCTTCTGCCTTATTCTATTCCAGGTGAAATACATCTGACACTATCAATTTGCATTCATTATACTTGGTTTATATACCTATGTCCAGTCATCCAATTGTAGCCTACTTAAAAATTTTGCCTACAGCAAAACAGTTAGAATTCAGGCCCAGAGCACAACGGTAGCCAGAGGTGACTTGGGTTCTGATAATGTCAACATACTTGAAATTGCATTGACTGTATTATAGATAAGTCCAAATACCACACAGACTAAATAACAGAAGAGAGAAACCGCTTGAGAATGGTTGATATGTTTTGCTTATTTCTTTGTCATTTGTGCTAATGGTTGTTTTGTGATGGCAATGGGTGTGTTGGTACAAGAAATCTATATTTTTTTGGAGATTAGCAGTTAAGCAGACAATATCAGGGATGCGTTTTGCTTCCTCGTGAAAGTAAATTGAATGTTTTCAATATCCCTTATTTAATCAAATATTCATTTGGGGCAAAGAATTTTATCTTAGTAGAAACAACCTGGCAAACACCCCTGAAAAGTGAGGCTCAAGCCAAAGCCAGAGACATTTCATACTAAACATGGTGGAAGGGAAAAAGTGGAATTCGACAGGATTGCCAAAGTAGGTGGTGGGCTTTACTGTAATAGGATTTTCTTTTTCTCTGAAACAAAGTAACATACATTTCAAGGGGTTGGCATCTCGTATACGTTTGCCTTATGGCTTTCTTACATCCGATATAAGTTGGAAGTGAGTCCTCTTCTCAGGAAGTTTATAGTTTTTTGTTTCTTTCTTTCTTTATGGAATAGGAGTCACTCTGTCACCCAGGCTTGAGTGCAGTGGCATGCTCACAGCCACCACAGCTTTGACCTGCTGGGCTCAGGTGATCCTTCCACTTCAGCCTTCCAAGTACCTGGAACCACAGGCACTCATCACCATGCCCAAGAGTTAAAGACTGCAGTGAGCTGTGATTTTGACTTTGCACTTCAGCCCGGGTAACAGAGCAAGGCCCTGTCTCACAAATAAAAATAAACAAGCAAAAAAGGTCCTTTTGGTAGACAGATGCAAATACCTCCGTTCAGCCATGACAATGGTAAGTCCATACTACTCCTCTGACTTTAAGACTGTAGTCCAGCCTCCAACTCCATGAAAGCTGAAACAAAATAAACCCAACTACTTGAATTCACTGGCATAATGACTGGCATTCAATGAAGAGTTGTGAAGAAAGGAGGGAAGGGCAGACTAATTTTAGAGCAGTTCTGAATCTTTCAAATAATTTCTTAAGCACATGTACACACACTTTAAAATAATTGAATCAATTTGATTCACCCTAATAAAGTAAAAAGGCCCTTCTAGACTCTTTCCAGTAAAGAAAATCCCATTTATTTGGACAAATTTTTCTATGCTTTTCCTCTCTTAAATAAATAACCCTATTCAGTTGCAAACTGTATGACATTAATTAGCAACCTCTTAGGTAGGAATTATACTTGCTTATGTATAGATGTTCCAAATAGTGATCTGTGTCTTAAACAGTTCACTCTCTATGTGAGTTTCAGGATTTCTGCCCTGGTTGTACAATTCAATCACACATATATTTTTATATCATTTAAGGAAAAGCAAATAAGAAAATATCTGAAAAGTAAAATTGCAAATTACACAATGCTTTTGAAGAGAAAGAAAAGAAATAGTTCCCCAATCCCTGAAATTAGAGAGGTATTAGGAATGCTTGAATAAAATCCAAGATTTGTTTCCAAGGTCTTTTAGTTGGAATCTTTAGCAGTGGTAAAGCAACTGATTAGAAAGAAGCAACTAGAGCTCAATTCCCCACATGACTGGATCAGTAAGTAGGTAGGATCTACCAATTGCAGTAAATGCTCCTGACTTTTGTAGTTAGTCAGTTGTGAATCCCCACGCCTAAAACCTGGAAATGAGGAAGAAAACAAACACTCCAGAACTGCCGCACTGGAGCTCACCTGAGGGGTTGTGGCCATCCTTGGAGTTGCCCATGAGTCCTTCCGAGCAGATGAGGCCTTCCTTTCAAAAGAGCATTACTATATAATGGAGTCTATTCAATTCTCCACAGCAGGGTAAAGAACACAATATTAGTGCCATATCATTTTTTCTCCATTGTCTATGAAATATTTGAAGTGGAAATGGCTTATTTCAACACCAGACCATGCAGGAAATGACCTACGAAGTGGATAAGTTGACAGGCGCGGTGGGGAATTTCATTACACCTTAGAATTTGACTGGCACGAACAGCTCCCTCCAGGTTCTCCCTAACCTCTGGCAAGTGCTTGGAATTGAATCTGTAAATGTTAATCAATATTTTAGGCCTATTAAATAAAGAAAGGCATTGTGAAAAAAAATCAAAGTACTAATGGCCAGTCTGGCTCTGTGAAGGTCTGCTCAGCTGTCAAAAGCATGATATCTAGCAAGAGAGAATATATTTTAATAAAATTCCTTCAAATTTATATAAAATGCAATGTCTTTGTTCTGCCACAATACATATAATATCAGTGCCTCCGAATATTTGAAATATAATATTTAAACAAGACTGTACTTATTCCTTTTTAAAAACACTTGAAATTAATGTCCTTTAAGTACACTGTGAGAAAAAAAGGATAATTTTGAGATAATCTATCTTTAAAAGTTTTAGAGAAGAAGCCATATCAAACCATTTATATACCCATCCCAAAAGCGTCAACAACAAAGTCCAAATGTATATGAGAGGTAAATTTAAAACGAAAATGTATAGAAGCATTTTTTTAAAATCTCTGGAGAGAAGAACACTTTCTTACAGAAGATACAAAATTGAATCCATGAAGAAAAACACGTGAATACCTAAAAATTAAAATTTTCTTCATGAAGATAGTAACCATAAAGTTAAAATAATTCATTTCTCACAAGATACAATATTTTAAAAATATGCAGCAACCAATAGAATTACTCCCCAAATATGTAAATAGTTCTATTAAAAAATAAAATACAACTGCTTCTACAGAAAAATCAGGGAAAAAATAAGCAATTAATAGAATATAGAGAAGCGAGTAAATATATATAAGAAAATGTTTTTTTCATAAGCAATTAAAAATTTACTTTAACATAGATATCATTTATGTTAATGAAATAGACAAATATTGAAATAACAATTAATAATATACACTATTGACAAGAATATGAAGAAATGGACACTCCTATTAGTATTGGTTTAAATGAAATGTGTGCTGAAAGACAACTGGAATTTAAAGCACTCACACCTTTTCTGTTAATGGCAAATCTTCATGACATTTTGCTAAGCAAAAATAGGAACATTTACTATGATCCCATTTAGGTTTTTAAAAAAAGCAAAATATGCAAGAAGTAAACATGTTTATCTATACAAGCAGAGCTTTTCAGTTATCTATACAACGAAGAAGAGAGATGGACAAATGGACTTTTATATTTCACTCTACGCATATTTGCAATTCTTGGATTTTATATAAGAATTTATTTGTTATTATTTTAATTTTAATCCACTTCTTTTAAAGAGGGGAATATAAGATATTGTGAATGCAACATGTCTTTCTAAGTGAGACTGCTGAAATGTGTCATTTGCCTTGTTCTGTTTAACTAATTAAAACATGTTTATTTGTCCATGATGGTGAAAATATTCTTAAAATATGTCCTCTTTTAAAGTTATTATTTAGCTACCAAAAAGGATTTTTAAAGGAAAAAAGTAATCCCTAAAAGTACCTAGACTCAAAATAGGAGTTTTAAATACTATCCATTCTGAATTGCTACAGGATAATGAAAATGGAAAGATAGACTGTTCCATGCAGCTCATTTCTTAAACAGATGGGTACCTACAATCTAGGTCAACTTTCTAGGTGGCTTTTTTTAATGTGAGGTAATTTTAGTACTTCAATTGAGCTAAGAGAAAAAAATGTGTAGGAATATGCAGTCTATGAATTAACAGTCAACTTTTCTCATGTGGGATCTTCCAAAAGCATAGATATATTCCCTTGAACATAGAAAAATCCAAAGTGACATAGTCAATTCAACGTTTGACATCACATTTCAAGCATTCCAAATAGAAGTCTGAAAATACACAGTGCTTGAAAACCAGGTAAGCATTTAGAGAGAGATAAAAGGAAGATTTCTATCACATTTTTTGGAAGAATGAGTACGAGCTGGATTAAAAAGATAAAAATAAAGTATTACAATTATTAGTAGGGATATGAGAAAATTTATATAATTTTGATATAAGAAAAGTGTTTCTTCACTTGGCAACAGAGTCAGAGACTAAAAAGAAAAGGATGGACAGTTTTAATTAAATATCATTTTAGGAATCATTCTATAATAAAAAAGTAAATGACACATTAAAAGCTAAAAAAAAATTGTAATGCGAATAAATATATACATGTCTTTTTTTTTTTTTTTTTTGAGTTGGAATCTCACTCTGTCACCCAGACTGGAGTGCAGTGGCTGCTCCCAGCCACCGCAGCCTCGACCTGCTGGGCTCCGGCGATCTTTCTGCCTCAGCCTTCCAAGGAGCTGGAACTACAGGCACGTGCTACCACACCAGGCTAATTTTTGATTTAACGTAGAGACGAGGTCTCGCCAAGTTGCCCAGGCGGGTCTCGAACCCGTGGGCTCAGTCAATTCACTCACCTCGGCCTCCCAACGTGCTGGGATTATAGCCTGAGCCACAAAGTCCGGCCTATACATGTAGTTTTAATATGCAATGTGCTCTTACTAAACAATAAGAAAAACCATGAGTACTCCAATAGAAAAAATTATGCTAAGGGCATTAGCAAGCAATCCACATGCACAGGAGAAGGAATACAAACGGGCAATGAGTATATTAAAAAGATTCAACTTTACCAGTAATACAGTGCAATTTCAAATAATAAGATACTCTTTAATATTAGCAAAAGTAATGTGCGTGAGTGTGTGTGTGGGTGTAGAGAAATATAATATTTCAGAGACCATTGCCCCCTTAACTCTCTCTCTGAATAGAATTATTTCATCACTTTCAAACATGCTTAATTCTCACATAAAAATAAATAATTATTTACTTTTCTTTAAAAAACACAACACTCCCTTGTTTCTAATTTCCTCTTTTGCTACTATTGTATCCTATTTTCTCCATCATTTGAGAAACTTCTTGAAAAGTCTTCATCCCACTGAACATTGCCCCTCACTTTTGAGTTCCTACACACACCTGATTTTCTTCCCAAATCTTTGGCACTATTTTCTGTCTTCTCAGTTGACTCTCATTCTTTTTTTTTTTTTTTTTTGAGTTGGAGTCTCACTCTGTCGCCCAGACTGGAGTGCAGTGGCTGCTCCTGGCCACCACAGCCTTGACCTGCTGGGCTCCGGCGATCCTTCCACCTAAGCCTTCCAAGTAGCCAGAATTACAGGCATGTGCTACCACGCCCGGCTGATTTTTTTATTTATTGTAGAGATGAGGTCTCGCTGCCCAGGCGGGTCTCGAACCCAAGGGCTCAGGCAATCCACTCACCTCAGCCTCCCAAAGGCGTGGGATTACAGGCTGAGCCACCGAGCTCTGCTGACTCTCATTCTTACTTGGCAGTAAATGTGGGAATTCCTCTAGAGTCAGTCCTCTCCTCTTCTTACTTTTTCTTCTTTACCTAGGCTAACTCAGTTTCATGGCAACCATATTGCAGATGACTCCTAAATGTGCAGGTACAATCAATATTTCCACTCAGACCTCTGTACTTGTAAATCAAAACTGCATGCTTGATATCTTCACTTATACATCCCAAAGACATTTCAGTTTCACTTGAGTAAAACTAAATTTAGTGACCTTTCATATTCCAATATTATCTATTTCAGTACATGACCCTTCCAGCCATTCAGTCTTGAGAGCCGAAAACCTAAAGGTTGTTTCTGATCTCTCTCTCTCTCTTTTTATTTTTTGCCACCCATATCCGGAACATCACAAAATCCTGCCCTAAAAACCTCTCTAGTATGTATAATTCTCTCTATTATTACTACCTTTCCTGTGGTCCAAGTTATCACTAACCCTCACCTAGAGTGTTAGAGTAGCTACCCATCTGATTTCCAATGTTGTGGTTCATATGCTATGCCAGTATCAGTGTGATCATCTCAAAGCGTATATTACATCATGTCAACCCTAGTTTAAGATGCATTAGTGCCTTCTATTGTTTTTAGAATGAAGATCAAATTTTCTAACAAGTTGTCTTAGTTCGTTTTGTGTTGCCGTAACACAATACCAGAGACTGGGTAGCTTGTAAGAAAATAAAAATTGCTTACAATTTCAGAGGCTGGAGAGTCTGACATCAACGTGCTGGCATCTGCCAAGGGCCATCTTGCAGTGATCCCATGGTGGCAGGCAAGAGAGCAAGAAAGGGTAGGCAAAGTCAGGGGAGACTGAACTTACCCTTTCATGTGAAACTCATACCTGAGATAAGGAACTCACTTCTACAATAACATCCTTGATCCTTTGCTAAGAGCAGTGTCCTTATGACCTAATCACCTCTTAAAGTTCCCACCTCTCAACACTGTCGCATTGGGGAATTAAGTTTCCAACACATGAAATTTGAGGGACACTTTCAAACCATAGCACACATCCTCTAAAGCTATAAGAGGTCCGGCTCCCACAAACTTTGCGCCATACCAATCTTTAAATCCGTAATTTGCTGAGTATGATGTCTGGACCACTTGCATCAGTATCACAGGGGAACTTGTTAGAAATGCAGATTCTCAAGCCCCACCCCAAACCTAGTCCACCAGAAACTCTGGGTGGTGGAGACAGCAGTGTGTGCTTTAACCAGCCTTCCCAATAATTCTGGAGCATGAAGTTTGACAACCAGGTCTTAAGATCTCTGAGCTCCAGGCACAGTGGCCTCTTTTCTGGGATTTGCTCCCTTCTACCTCCAGGCTTTTGCACATGCTGTTTCCTTTACCTGGCATTCTTTTTCTCTACCCTTTGAAATAGTTATCTCCTATTCTTCTTTCAGATCATAGCACGCTTCTCCTCCAGCCAAGTCTCCTTCTGTATTTTTTCATAGCACTATATTACTTTTTCAGAACACTCACCACAATTTTAATGTTAGGTATATTTTTGGGTAATTCTTTTCTTCTTTCCCCAATTGAATATAAACAAGGGATGGCCAAGCCTTGAGGGTTAGTGCTCACCATTGTACCCGAAGCCCTTAGTACATGGCTTGGGCACGAAATAAGCACTCAGTAAATATTTTAATATGTCACTGTTGTTCTTCAGGTGGTTGAATTATTTTCTCCTTTACCATTTTTTTTGTGTTTTTATTATTATCATAAGTGGGCACGCATATGCTTTTTAACCAAGAAACAAATACATCCAATGGTGAAAAAAGAAAACAATACATTAAAACTGCATATTAAATGCTTGTAAAATTAGACCGGCAATGAATTTCTAGTTATAAAGAAAATGCTCATTTTTAAAAGAAAATTTTGCCTACCCCATGCTGTTGAATTTTATTTTCATGGAATGATTATCAACTACATGCTTTCTAGCTCATGCTATTGTCTCCCTACTGGACATTAAAACTTAACTGATTTAATAATGCTTTGTGTAACTCCATTTACATATTTATGTACACATATCTAATTCAGAACATATAATTAGGATTTTTTGTCACTTATGTCTGTATACTTATATACCTATATGTAACTAAGAATATAGATGATTATAAGAGCCCCCTGATAAAGAAGCAAATTTTTGTCAACAGACCCCTTCCTGCTACTTCTACTCAGGACCCACTGAGAGTAACAACTATCTTAATTTTTACAGTATGGATTTTTTAATTGTCCTATACTTCATATAAATTGAAACAAATATTACCTATTCTTTAGTGTCTACCTGAAGCAATACGTTTGTTGTGTGTATCCATATTTTTGCAAGTAGTTGTAGACCATTCAATCTTAATACCAAATAATGTTCCATTGTGTGAATACATGGAATGTGTTTACTCATTCTACGATGGTTGGGCATTTGAGTAGCTTCAGGTTAGGGTATATTAAAAATCCGTGTTTCTTTAAACATCTGTGTGTGTTTTGTGAACATTTGTGCTTTTTTCTGTTGTGTGTATACCCTGCACAGTCATAGAGTATGCACACACTCAACTTTAGTAGTTACCATCACAGTTTGGCAAATCAGTTGTGCCAATTTACACTCTCACTGGTAATCTGAGTCCTAGTTGCTTTACATTTGGCCAACATTCGTTTTTTCCAATTTTGACCACTGTCGTGATGAGTGATAATATAGATTTAAGTAGAATTTCTGTGGTGATTAATAAATCCAGTGCCTTTTCAACAATGAAGGGGATTTGAAGAACTGAGTTCAAGTTTTCCAGGGTCTAATTTTACAAGCAAAAATGAATTTTATATAAATAATACTATGTCCTTAAATAAATAAAAGATTATTACTAGATACTTATACAGAGAGACAGAGAGAAAATAAATATATATTTCTAATCTGAATATATATGCACACATTTTAAAAATGCACATATTTCAAACTAAGAAAATTTTGAAGAAATATTTTTAAATAGTCTATTTTTGAAACTGGAACCCCTTTAGTCCACCATTTCATTACTTCCAATAGTGTCAGGATTGTATAATTATTTCTAACACTGAAATCCTCAAGAATTTTGGCAATGACACCATCAGAAAAGACAGCATCTATTCATTTAAAAAATTCCCATTGAGAAGGAAAATTGTTGCTGTCTTTTCTCCTACAATTCTAGGAAGTCTGAGGCAAAGATTCTCTCTCATTTAGCTCTTACTTGGACACCTCATGTTTTTTGGCCCCTAGGCAAACTCCAACATTTCTTTTTTTATTAGGCTACTGGGGTTAAATGAATGTTGTGGGTTAGTATAATTTTCAAAATCATAATGGACACTAGTAAATGAA
Organism: Cephalopachus bancanus; assembly: GCA_027257055.1. Classification (NCBI taxonomy): domain Eukaryota; kingdom Metazoa; phylum Chordata; class Mammalia; order Primates; family Tarsiidae; genus Cephalopachus; species Cephalopachus bancanus. The sequence continues at coordinate 7,490,108 of JAPVLO010000027.1, forward strand.
GGAATCTCTCATATAAAAAAATAGGGCATAACTATGCTTATATGACACAAGGAGATTGGGACTTAAATTTATTCAGACTGGTTTATTGGGAAATTGCTATAAAGATGTGCTGCATTTTAACCCCTGCATGATAAAAATCAAAGCTCTCACTGTCTTACTTGTTAATATCAGCGCTGCAAATCTGCCTGGGAAAACCTTTTTCCAAATGCACAATTTTAAATAATGTAGTCTCCATGACCACCACTCCAATTGGGGTCCTTTCTCTTAAATGAAAAGATGCAATAGCTTTCTAGTAGATTTCCCCATTTCTAGTCATTTACAAGTCACTTTCCCCTCTACATATCTCTGCTAGATTATTTTTCTAGATGCACAAGTCCAATTTACCTTTTCCTAGAAACTTGCAATATTATGCAAAGTTAGTATTTGTTCTGTCTCTTCCGCCGATTTTCTAAATATGTCATCAACTGACTTTTCACCTGCATTCTAAATTTTTCCTCTTTCTATTGAAAGATACTCTCTCAACTCCTCCCTAGTGGTCAAGGTCGAAACTTTCTTAAGGTTAATCTTCAATGCAGCGTTTCCAACAAACTTCCTGGATTCTTACAACTGATTATAAATCCTTAACATTTAAATTTAGTATTGTGTGTATTCCTCTTTCAATTCATCATATTTTAACTGAACTTCTTAGTTGTTTCCTAGAATCTTAAAGTTTCCTTAAAGCGCATATGCTCCAACCTCTTATATATTGATTCAATACGTTCTACTACTCTACAAAATCCTCATGAAGACATATTTCTAGACATATCACAGGCTTTATATTTGTTCTCCCTGTAGATGCCTTAGTTTGTATGCTAATAATTATTTAGTAAAATATTGAGATTAAGATAATGCTTGTTACATATGAAAGAATACATGGAGTAATGAAAGCAAATTAATAAAATGAGCACCCATGACCTTACTACATAGCTTAAGAATTAAAATATGGCCATCATTAATAAAAAAAAACAACAGATGCTGGCGAGGATTTGGAGAAAAAGGAACGCTTCTATGCTGTTGGTGGGAATGCAAACTAGTGCAACCTCTTTGGAAGACAGTGTGGTGATTTCTGAAAGAACTAGAAATTGAACTTCCATATGACCCAGCATTCTCCCTATTGGGACTATATCCGGAGGAACTCACATCATTCTACAAAAAAAGATGCCTGCACACGCATGTTCGTGCAGCTCTGTTCACAATAGCCAAAACATGGAACCAACCATGCTGCCCATCAAAGCTGGACTGGATTAAAAAAAAATGTGGAACATATACACAATGGAATATTATGCAGACATAAGGAAAGACAAACATATGGATTTCACAACAACTTGGTTGGATTTAGAGTTTACCATACTCCGTGATCTATCACAGAAACAAATAACAGAGTACCATATGATCTCACTCATAAACGGACCTTGAGCAATTATAAAACTATAAGAAAGAGATCAGTAGTAGTGGGAAACTGCCAAGGGAAGGGGTGGGATTGGCAGTCGAAGGAAACTGCCAGGGGAGGGAGGCATTTACCTTATCAACAAGGGTACCTTCACAATGAACATTTGTATATCTAACCTTGAATTGTACCCCACATCTTTAAAATGAAAACTAAAAAAATATTATCAATATCTTGCCTCTTCCTATGTGCTTCTCTCATATCCTCCACCTGCTTTTCTCTCAGAGGAAAACGTTCTCCTGATTTTCATGCAAATCATTCCTTTGTTCTTATTTTCAATTTATCAACCTTGACAACATCCTTAAATAACATGATATTTAGTCTTGGCACGTTGGGGGCTTAATAAAAATGGAATAAAACAACCCTCTTCTGCAACTTGCATATTACACTTCATTTTACGGACCACTTCGCTTCCTATTTGATTGTTTTACTTATGTTTGTACCTTGGGGTTGTTTCTAGTTTTCTGAATTTATGATTGATACTGGTATGAACATTCTCATATGCAGTCCTCATGTACATGCCTAAGAGTATTTCTAGGCGATATATTTATAGGAATCTATCTCACAGCATGCAAATGCTGATCAGGGCATCAGCTCTCACCCACCCATGTTCTAATGGGGGTACTTCCTTGGGTCTATAACCTCTGAGAGCAGTTGAGTGTCTCCGCAGGCATCCTTTATCCTGTGCACCACATTCACAGGGAAGTCGCTTCTCCTTACGCTCTGCTCCATGAGCCAGGCAGTCCTCTGGGGATGGCTGTATCTATCTTCCCTGAGGGATTTCAAGACCATTGTTCACAACACCCACAGGCCCTCTGATCACTGTCCTCTCTTGTCTCTGATGCTTGTAGTAACAAGGCTTTGTTTAAGTCATGCTGGACAAGGAATGCATGTTCCTGGAGTGAATGAGGTGGTTCTTCTCACTTTGCCCATGGGTCCCGGGTCCATCTTCCCTGCTAGGGCAGTTTGTGTAAGGTACGGGTGAGATCCACATGGGAAGAGACCACACTTAGCAACTTCTTGATTATGACCCAAGAGCTCAAGAAAATAGTCACGTGTGTTGGTCTAGGTTTATGCTATGAAATTCTGAACAGTAAATGGAGACATAGAACATGAACATAAAACAATGGTTACTAACATTTTCCTTCCTATTCTGGGTAAGAACTAGACTAGCAGTCATCATCAATGAAGCACAATAACAGACTTTGGGTTATCAGAAAAAATATTTTTTAGGGGCACAATGGATGATCCAGGAATCATACAGTTGACAAAAGCAAACAGTAAGAGGTCAATGCTTGATGTCATGTGCACTGATAGGATGATAAACAAGTCCATACAACTGTGCTTTTTACTTATTATTCTAAATATTTACTGGTAACTCACAATACCGCATATGGATGCATCCGTTTTTTAAAATTACATTTTTGCCAGGCTCGGTGGCTCAGGCTGTAATCCCGCGCCTTTGGGAAGCTGAGGTGAGTGAATTGCCTGAGCCCACGGGTTCGAGACCCGCCTGGGTAGCGAGACCTCACCTCTACAATAAATCAAAAAATCAGCCGGGCATGGTGGCGCATGCCTGTAATTCCAGCTACTTGGAAGGCTGAGGCAGAAGGATCGCTGGAGTCCAGCAGGTGGAGGCTGCGGTGGCCGGGAGCGGCCACTGCACTCCAGTCTGGGCGATGGAGTGAGACTCCAACTCAAAAAAAATAATAATAAAAAAAAATAAATAAATAAAATTACATTTTTAATCAACTTGTTCTTCACAAAAAAAATTTGCTGGGGGCTCCATGTATCCCAGAGAAGGACCTCTACAAGTTTTGCTAGTTTTTATGTCTCTCATCCTCTCTTCTTTATTTCCCTTTTTCTCACTTGTTCACTTGTTTCTCACATGTGGTTATGCTCTTCTTACTTCATTTCTAGATAGTGACTTCTGTTTTCTGTGTGCTTAATCTGTTGTTAAAGTCTTTTTCTATATCCTAAATTGGGTTATTTCATTTTACAGCTCAAGGCTTCTCTAAGTCTTCAATGTCCTTTGTTTATGTTGACTTTTTCTGAGATTCTCAACTTGTCTTTCTTCATCAAGCATAACTGGCATAGTATTTGTATGCATTATGATTATCTGGTAACTCCAATATCTGGAATTGTTTGTATTATTATTCATTTGTGGTTCATTAAACTCACGTTTTCACTAGTTGTATTTCTTATTTTGGCAGAACTTTTGGTTTGAAATTTTCTTTTTTAGATACAATTTGAGGTAAAGACAGGGAGATTGAGATTTATTTCCAGCAGGCACTCAGGGCACTGACAATTAGGGATTACCTTCTCCACTTTTAGGATTGGGAGTTTTTGAAATTGGGTTGCAATCCCTTGCTTGGACCTCTCTATTTCTGGAGCATTCTTTTTGTCTGTGATGCAACTTTCAGGCACAAAGCATGTCAGATTTATCAGCACCAACACTTGAGTGAGCACTGTATTCAAAATTTTTCCCTCATAACAGTGGGAATATGTCGAAAATCCTCTCAGGTGATCAGATACTCACCAATAATTTCAGATTAGAAAATGACTGCAGGGGAAAATCATCCCCAATAATAAAATCCTTTTCTCTGGGTTTCAGCAGTCTTTTCCTAGATGCAAGCATGGAATACATTTTCTAGGTTTTCCTGGTAAGAGGATTGGTCCAAGTTACTGATTCACCATTACAGGAAACAAAAATCCTTATTTACTTTTGATCAAAAGCCTGGGAAGTAAGTTTTATTCTTTCTAGCAGAATCAATTGAAAACGGAGCTTCAGAATTTTTGAGTGATTTGCCTAAGGTCACCCCACAGTGACAGGTCCGTAACTCAATTCTTTCCTTGTCTTTTCCTCCATACCAGATATATTCCCATAGTACTCTAGCTGCTCCTTCCTTTAGTTACTGTATATATGGACAACTTGACGACCATACTTTCCTCAATTTTTAACACCATTGTTTTACTCTTTCCATGTCTTTATTCACCTTTTTTGCTCATTTATTTATCCAGTTTTTATTGTGCGTTCATTGCATGGCTGGGAATGTGCTAGGACAGTGCCAGGTGATGTGCCAGATCCCAAATACACCGATAAGTATTTGTTGAATTAATACGTTCATAAATATAGAGGAGATAATATGACAATGGAGTCATTATGTCAGGCAGAGCCCCTAATCCCTGGGCCACAGACCAGTATCAGTCAGTGGCCTGTTAGGAACCAACACACAGCAGGAAGTGGGGTGGATAAGAGGAGCTCCACTCTTGACAGATCAGCCATGGCATTCAATTTTCATAGAAGCGGAAACTCTATTGTGAACTGTTCATGCACAAGATCTAGATTGTGCGCTCCTCATGAGAATCTAATGCCTGATGATCTGAGGTGGAGCTGAGGCGGTGATGCTGGTGCTGGTGAGCGGCTACAAATGCAGATTAACGTTAGCAGTGAGGATTGACTACGCATTCCCTGGCCCCCATACGTGGAAAAGCTGTCTTCCATGAAATCTATCCTGATGCCGAAAAGGTTGGGGACCACTGATTATCATGTGGGGGTACTCCAAAATAAATGGAATTATCCTTTGGAGGGTGAGTCCCTTGTGGTACAGGCTTCCCCCAGTAGGCAAGTGTTGTAGGAACCCATTGGCATCAGTGCACCAGCTGGCATCGTTGTGAGATGCTGCCTTTGGCTTCAGTGATTTTTAAATTTTTTTGAAGATTCTTTCAACACGCTTGCCCATTTCATGATGGGTGATTTGCATGAACAACCTGCCCACACCGCCTCTCTGTTCACCTCATCTCATCCCCAAGCAATTTTTATTTGTTTGTTTGTTTCCCTGAATGGAAAAATGTCCTCAAAGAGAAACATTTTGCTGATGTAGAAGAGGTGAAACAAACAAACAAACAAACAAAAAATGGCAGAAGTGCCAAAAGGCATCAAAATGGACAAATCCAAAAACTTTTGAGCAGTGGAAAAATCATCTCTATAGGTATATGGCATGAAGCAGAGGGTACTTTGAGGGTGAAGTTTAAACATGTAAGAATAAATGCACAATTTTTTATCAATAAATTCTGGCTTTCTTGGGGTCTCCCCTTGTATTCTGATTTTAGGGATGGGTTTTTGCAGATCTATTGATTAGTATTTGGTCAAAGGGACAGTCATGAAATCACTCAACCTCTCTGCTTGGGAAAAGACAGAATATGATGGGAAGATGTATTCCTGTAGTTCTTATGAGTGATGTGAATAATAAACTGGTAGACTAGATTACATGTTCTGAAATGGCATAAAATGATGCCAGTGGTATTGGTTGACTTCATTTGCTCAACAAATCCAACGTATTCCCCATGATAGGCAAACTTACTTTCTTTTTGCTTCATTTTCAGTACCTACGATCATCTTGTATGTTCAGAACTATAAACTCTAAGTGTAATATTGATAATAGTGTGTCCAGTTTTTAAAGAGTATGAAATTTTGAAATTCAATTCTCACTAACTTTAACCCTTTGTAATATATGTTTGAGAGAAAAAAAATGTATGAGCCAAATGTTTGTCACGTCTGTTCCCTAGTTTTCTCTTCCTGGGAGTTTTAACTCCTTTTCTCTAGGCATTTCAAAGTAATATGTGTAACTTTAAAAATCAGACTAACTGCAGATTTTCTTTATATTATCTCAGTTTGATGTTGTTTTATGTTTTATTTTTATCTCTTTACTTTTTTTTTAATCACACATTTTTCCTTCCATGATTTACTTGGCAACAAACCACTACTTAATTTTTTACATGCTCTTTGTTGCTGCATCGCCTATTTTTCACAAGTAGTTTCTTTATAAACAAAACTTAGAAATCTAGACAGCTCTAAAAAGAAAAAATTTAAACCTTAATATCTGAGTGGTGATAAATTTCTCAGTTGAGCAATACTATGTTTTTCAGGGAAGATGAAATCAAGAATAATTCATTTGGAAAATATAACTTGACTTTATACTAAATTTAGGGAAAGCTTTGGACAAACAACCCCGAATTTACCTGGATTCTTATTATTTATCTTTTTCACATTCCTTGCAGCAACGTAGTGGTAATAGGGGAAGGGACACACAAGATGCATCTTTTAAATTTTGGTATTTTCCTTTTATTGGATACCAGAGATTACCACATCTTTGTTCAAAAAATTTAAAAAACAAAGCAAAACAAACAAACAACCAAAATCTCATAAAAGCCACTTCACTTGGGTAACCTTAAGAATGGGCAGTTGTGGAATATTAATATATTTTGCGAAACTGTTTAAACATCGTAAGAGATTTTGTGTGTATGTAGGAAGAATACATATTTTTTTACTTCAAAAAGCTGTCAGTGAACTCTGATAATGACACTTACCATCAAACTCATCATGCCTCGATTATATTAACACCTTTTTCCAAAGCTTCCTTTTAAACATGAAAAACACAATTTATTATAAAAGGTCTCCACACAAGCTGAAAGTGTTCAGAGGGCCCTGACAGGCTGCTCTTAAGAGAACTGTAGGCAAGAAAAACTTTATATTCATACTATAAGCAACTTTATTTTCACTTTGTTGTGAGAATAAATTACAAGAAAATGTGCAACTTAGAGGATCTGCAGCTACCACATAGGAATTTTATAGCATCTGAACCCATCCCTCAAGGCTCTCTGAAAATCACATCAAAATCTCCAGTAAGAAGATTCTCTGGTCTTTTCAGGCATGGTGCTGTCATGTTTTGCTAATTCAATTATAGAGAGTTCACTTGTACCCTCTCTGTTTTATACACTATTTTTTTTGTTGTTTGTTTGTTTAGCTTTCAATTGCTACACACCATCTTCTCTGCTCTTACGCTCCAAGACATCTTCTAGAGTGGATGAAAGGTAAACTCTTTCATCATCGTTGTATTTTTAAAGTTTCTTTCTCCTCTGAATCTTAATGATAGGAGCCTGAGACTATATATATTTAGATGTGTGCATTTTCTATGAATTAAACTCATCTGTATTTATTAACACCCATGACTATGCCATGCTCACCAATCAATGCTGCCCACTTTATGGGTTAATTGGCTATCGAGTGAACTCATGTATGTGTGAGTGTGTTCCTACCCTTTTCTCAAAGTATCCATGTTGTGCAAGAAGATTTTATACACTGTCTTTCGTTCCTTGGCCTTTGATTACCCTGATCACATTCTTCTGTTTCCTCATCTTTGGACCAGATTGATCATAAAATTTTTTTCCCTGTGAGTCTTATTTTCAAGTTCTCTGATGATTCTGGATTGCCCTTTTTTTGTCTGATTTAAGAAGAGTATAGATACTTTAAATATATGATGATATTCCTTGAACAAAGAATGCTATTCTTGAAGATGACTAGTTTAGATACCATATATTGACACAGAACGTTGTATCATCATACGTAGCTGTGTTCCTGGTACAGCTCATACAAATATACTTTGAGCCTCCTGGTCCAACACTTTGTAATAGTCTCATTTCGAGTTTGATATATACTACTCTTCACATTCAACTAAAAAGTATCGCACTTCCCAAATCCATGTTTTGCCAGGTCTTGTGTCATATAAGCTATTTAGTCAACATGGTTGTGCATTTCTCAAAATAATTCAATTTCCCAACACTCCAGTAGGCAAGCATTTATAAACCAGTTATCTCCTAGAATACCCATGTTTCCTGTAGGTTAACGCCATTAGCTTCTTACAATTGATGACTTCTCTTTTCTGTATGTCTACTCAGGTGCCAGTCTCCCAGAACAGGAATGGCAAGTTCTTAGCACAAGCACCCTGCTTGCATCTTTTATGGGTATAATTAATCGTGATACTCTTTCATACTTGCAAGGATAGGTCTGCAACTTGACCTTCCTGCAGCTACAATCCACTTACTAGAATGGCAAGTAAATTAAGATATGTTTGTTATCTTTGTTATGACACTGCATTTTTCCAAATTACATCTCCTAAACATGTATTTATTAAATACTCAAGTAGTATCTGCATTTTATGTGTAAGCATAACATAGAATACAACATATTAAGGATTTTGTGTCTTTTTAAAAATAATTTTATATATTAGGTTGGCAAATAAACAGAACAAGGGAAGGCCACAGTCTCAGTTTTCTCTATTTTAAAAGGCTTTTCTAGACTTTCTATCATAGTCTAAAGACATGCAAATTTTTAATTCTTTTTAAAATTTTCCAACAGCAATTAGACCAGGAAGTAGGCCACTATCCTTAATCTTTATTTAAATTTATGCAAACACAAACAGGAAAAAAAATAAGCAGAGTATTTGGATCTTTTCCTCTGAGTGGTCTCTTTTTCGACTTACCCTCTTCCTTTTTCCATGTATTCATTTAAAAAATAACTTTTAAAAAGTTGATAATCAGAAACAAGTTTATGGTGACAAATGCTAATACAAAGTCAATTCTTTTCTCTAGAGTAGGTGTATTTGCTTTGGGTTATGCAGCTGAGAAACTTCAAATACTGGAACATCTGATGGAAAAGGGTTACCACTGTGTCATCCAGGACATGCTTTTATTTCAGCTTTCAGGATAAATTATAAGTTAGAGGAGAGTAGAAAAATCCTTTAACTTCTGGTTTTCCCTTTTAGTCAGAGCAATCATGGAGAAAATGATGATCATTATCTAGGACACTCATTTAGATAGCGCAACAGCAGTCAAGCAGCCGCTCCTTGGCACATATTTCCCTGAGAAAGAAAAATGCAGCAGTTCCTATATGTAACACTCCATTCTCTACTCAAAGGAAAACACAAAACAATCAAAAAGATTTTCACAAGAAATCAAAGAAGCAGGGGCAGACTGTCTCAAAGGCCTTCACAGTGTTGCCTAGGCTAAGTCAGTCCCTGGAATAGTACTTTCCCATAGTGGAAAAGAGGAGAGATTTTGCCATAAGTAAGTCTCTAAGAGACATGATTCTTCGTATGAACAATCCAAAAGCACATTCTGCCTAGTACAAATTTTCATCATTGCTTTTGTTGTGTGTTGTTGATTTTCTGCAACCTCTTAGTACTTGGCTGCATTTTTAACCTGGAAGACATGCTCCCATCTGTCTTTTTGTTGTTGTTGTTGTTGTTGTTTTTGAGTTGGACTGGAGTGCAGTGTCCGCTCCCGGCCACCGCAGCCTCGCCTGCTGGGCTGCGGCGATCCTTTCGTCTCAGCCTTTCGAGTAGCCAGAATTACAGGCGTGCACTACCACGCCCGCCTAATTTTTTTATTTATTGTAGAGATGAGGTCTCGCTGCCCAGGGGGTCTCAAACCCGCGGGCTCAGGTAGTCCACTCACCTCAGCCTCCCAAAGGTACGGGATTACAGGCTGAGCCACGGAGCCGGCTCCATCTGTCTTTGAAAGACTAATCTTAGGGACTTGCATGCTGAAAATACTCCTGTAGTTGGGATTGGTTATGGTTTGTATTAGTGATCCATTGCTGTGTAAAAATAATCCCAAAGCGTTGTGGCTTTTTTTGAGTTATTAATGGTGTCCATCCTACTGGAGTTAAAACTAGGCAAAGTGAGGACCAATAGACCCAAACTTCACCCATAGGATGACCACTTATGTACCTAACCCTGAACTGTACCCCACATCATTAAAAAAAAGAGAATTATTTAAAAAAATCTCAGAATGTTGTGGCTTAAAACAATGATTTATTCTTTCTCATGACTCTGTGGGTTAGAAATTTGGGTAAGGTTCAGCTCGGTTCTACTAAGCTCCATCTGGTGTTAGCTGTGATGGCTTACTTGGATGCATTCAAATGGAACTGGGGCAGGGCTGGAAACTCCAATAAGCCAATTTGTGCTTTCTGTATTCTTCCTAGAAATCTCTCTAACCAGATTTGCATATTAATGAGATGTATTTTTCTATCTTCTATGTTACTGCAGAGGTATAACCTTTCACAAGCTTCAATAGCATTCAGATATCATTTTCTTTAGCTCCCAAATCAATTTTCTCACTGCATTTCAAGCCCCCATAAAGAATCTCCTCAGTTCTCTTGAGGCTTCTTACCCACCACCCTACAAAACCACTAGCACATATTTTAGAATGTTATTGTGGCACACTATTTCTGGTACCAATTTTTCTCGCAGTTATCTAAGTCTGGATAACAAACAAACCCAAATCTTAGTGACTCAATATAAGGCCACAATTATGTATTATTTATTTATAAACATTCGTGTTAGGAATTCAAGCAGGGCTCAGTTGGCTGGTTCTTCAGCACCATTTGCCAGTGACTGGGGCCACGTAGTTGCATACCCATGGTGGCTGTGCTAGACTGAAGAAACAAGAAGGTTTTAGTCACATGCCTGGTGCTTCAGTACTTCTCCATGTGGGTTCTCTGTCCATACTGTCTCATTATTTAATAATCTAACTCAAGTTTCTTTATATCATGGTGACTCACTACACCAAATGATAAAAAGCTGAAGCCGTCAAGCCACTTCAAAGCGAGGTACAGTGTCAAAGCAGGTCACAAGCCCAGATCACATTCAAGAAGAAGAAAATAAACTCTATTTCTTGATGGAAAGAGAGGCAGGCATGTGCATATAGGTAAGGAAGGCATTTTTAATAGTCACATTCATAACTATCCACCACAGGATCCAATCTGTATTGCAAATTCCATGTAAAAATCTCCAATTTTATCAACTGAGGGACTAAATACCTGGCAACATGCCCTATCAAACAAAGTGAACATTTTTTTAAAACTAAGGAGATTTCTCAACACAGCACATTTTCTAGCAACTAAATGTTGCCATAAGTCTGGGTTTTCATAAATTATTTTGGCACATGTAGAAATGTATAGATAGATATCAATAGATAGATGATAGGATAGATAGATGGATAGATAGATAGATATAGATAGGTTTCCATCAATGTGTATTACTTAGAAGAATATCACCCTATTTTATAATTTCATTTCTTATAAAACAGTTTTGCTTATATTGGCTTCTAAGTCAGTTTGCTTTAAAGCCATACTTTTCTAGTTTCAAAAATAACTTTGAATTCTATGTCAAGAATCCTTTTACTTAACTGCTGGTCACCAACTCAAATTCTTGGAATACTGCCATTCTTCTTCCCTCAGTATTCTAAAGTTCCATTAATACTAGACTTCTATTAGAGGGTTAAGGATAAAAGAATCAACAGAGAATTTTGGCAATTAAATTTCAACCTTACTGATGCTACAAATCAACCAGTTATACACTGCCTCAATAAATTCCTCCCTAACCATGTCTCATCCTTAAACCCTAACTTCTGGACACATTGCCAGTGAATATACTCACTCTTCACAAAAACCTTTCTCTTTCTTTTTCCTCAGGTTTTTCACCTATGGTGACTCTGCAGCCTCAAAGTCCTGCTACCCTTTCAATAGATGAATGTTTTCCTCTTACCTCATCTCTTTATATCTATGTTTGTCAAGGGTATCTTACCTTTACAAAGAAAAATTCCCATCAATAGGTTTTCTGAGATAAGAGTCACTTATCACAGAGATAAAGTGCAACTCTTTCACATGACTGCTTTTAATATTTGTTTAAGTGGCAAAATTTCCTTTCTCTTAAAGATTCACACAGGCACAAGGATGAAATGGGAAAAAGCAAATCTGGTTGTTTGCTGATTGATATAATGGCTTTGAAGAAAAGCCAAGAGAATCTAAAGGTTAATTATTAGAAATAATAACAGAGTTTAGCAAAATTTTCTGGATATAAAATCAAGACAGAATTCCATTACAAAAAAGAAAATAAATCCTGTCCTATGGTACAATATGTGTGCAATTTGAGGATATTATGCTAAATGGAATAAGTCAGTCTTTCTCCCTCTCTCTCCTTCTCTTTCTTTCTTTCTCTCTCTCTCTCTCTCCTTCTCTTTCTCTCTCTCTCTCTCACACACACAGAGAATATTTTCTTTCCATCTCTCCTAAAAATATGCTAATTAGCTCTCACTTCCTATTCCCCTCACTACCACCCTCCTCAGCCCTCAGCAACCACTAATCTATTAACTCTATGTATAGACTTAACCATCCTAAAAATTTCATATAAATGAAATCATACAATATGTGATCTTCTGTGACTGACTTCATTCGTTTAGCGTAATGTTTTTGAGATTTATCTTTGTGGTAGCGTGACTGGTACTATATTGCTTTATAATTCTAAATAGTATGTCATTGTGTAAATATAGAGCAGTTCATTCACTCATCATTAGATAAACGTTTGGGTTATTTCTACTTTTTAGCTATTATAAATATTGCTGCTGTAAATATCCATGTATAAGTTTATTTTGTTATTGGGGTTTTTTTGGTGTACACTTAGCAGTGTAATGCTGAGTCATATGGAAACTCCATCTGAACTTTTTGAAGAACTGTCAAGCCTTTTTCCAAAGTGGATGCACCAGCTTACATTCCCAGGAACAATGTGTGAGAATTCCAGTTCCTTCCCATCTTTGCCAATACAGTCAGGCATCATTTAACAGTGGAGATATATTCTGAGAAATGCATTGTTAAGCGATTTCATCATTGTGTGAATGAACATCACAGACTGTGCTTACACAAATCTATGTAGTCAAGTCTAGGCTGTACAGGGTGGCCTGTTGTTCATAGAACACAAACCTGGACAGCATGTGACTGTACTGAATACTGCAGGCAACTGTAGCACAATGGTGGGTATTTGTATATATAAGCATATCTAAACATAAAAAGGCACATTAAGAATATAGGACCGGTCTCTGTGACTCAGTCTGTAATCCCAGCACTTTGAGAGGCCAAGGCGAGTGGAATGCCTGAGCCCGTGGGTTTGAGACCAGCCCGGGCAACTTGGCGAGACCTCGTCTCTACAATAAATCAAAAATCAACTGGACATGGTAGCGCATGTCTATAGTTCCAGCTACTTGGAAGGCTGAGGCAGAAGGATCGCCAGAGCCCAGCAGGTTGACGCTGGGGTGGCTGTGAGTGTGCCACTGTACTAAAAAAAAAAAAAAGAAAGAAAGAAAAGAAAATAGTATAAGAAAGAAAATAAATGAAATGCCTGTGTAGGACACTTACCACAAATGGAGCTAGCAGGACTAAAAGTTATTCTGGGTGACTCAGTGAGTGGTGAGTGGATGTGACCTGGGACATTACCACCAAAGACTTTACAAACACTGTACATTTAGGCTACACTACATTTATTTTAAAAATTGTTCTCTTTAGTAATAAATTAATCAGCTTGTTGTAGCTTTTTTAACTTTGTAAAGTTTTGATTTTGTACTTTTTGACTCTTTTTGCTTCCTTTTTCTATAATCATTTTATGTTATTTTCTTAACTTTTCAAACTTCTTTGTTAAAAAAAAATAAGACACAAAGGCACACATTAACCTAGACCTGCAGAGAGTCAGATCATCAATATCACTTGTTTTCTTTTCTTTTAATAAACAACAGTAGTTTATCTATTCTAGTTCTGGAGACTGGAAATTCTAAGGTCAAGGCGCTAGCAGATTCGGTGTCTGGTGAGGGCTCACTTTCTGGCTCATGAATGTTGCCTTCTATGGTGGAAGGGGCAAAGGGAGCTCCCTGGGAACTTTTATATCAATATAGTAACCCTGTTCATGAGGGTGGGTTCCTTCCTCATGTCCTAATCCACTTCAAAAGGCCCTACTCCCTAACGTCATCACCTTGGTGGTTAGGATTTCAACATATAAATTCTGGGGAGGGCACAAGTATTCAGACCGCAGCAACTAGATATATTTTCTCGCTCCATCATTATGAATAATGATTTCAGATACATACCTACAGGGCAGCTTTCATCATCCCCTAAGCAACCAACCTGCACTGCCGTTTTAAACCCACAACTAAGCACAATGGAACAGCACCCATGAATATCACTGGTTTTCACCTCCGCATCTTGTCCCACTAGAAAGTCTTCAAGGGCAATAGCATGCATGGAACATTATCTCCTGTGATAACAACGCCTTCTTCTGGAAGATCTCCTGAAGGACCTGCCTGTGTACAGATGTTTTAAAGTTAACTTTTGAACTTTCCTTATACGTTGAAGGGGCACACTCTAAAGTATAAAAAGTATAGTATATAACAAACCAGTAACATAGTAATTTATTATCATGATCAAGTGTTAAGTACCATACATACTTCTAAGTGCAGGATTTTTATATGACAGGCGGCACAGTAATTGCATTTGCACCAGCATCACCAAATGATGTGAGTGAAATGATGCTCATGGGTATTAAAATGGCTAGTGCATCGCTAGGCAATAAACTTTATCAGCCTCATTATCATCTTACGAGACCACCCTGGAATATGCCATTTGTTGTTAACTGAAATGTTACATGGTGCACGACTGCATTTGTTATTTTCTGTCGTTTTGCTTATAGTTGTCCTAGTGGATGTCAAGTGAAGCATGCCATATTAACATTTTTTAAGTATGTTTTTTGTTTCTGTAAAAAAAAAATGAATGAGATGACCACTCGTGAGGCTAGATTAACTTCTTTAAAAAATAGACCAACAAGCCAGGCTCGGTGGCTCAACCTGTAATCCTGCGCCTTTGGGAGGCTGAGGTGAGTGGATTGCCTGAGCCCGCGGGTCCGAGACTCGCCTGGGCAACTTGGCGAGACCTCATCTCTACAATAAATCAAAAATTAGCCGACTGTGGTAGCGCGCACCTGTAGTTCCAGCTACTTGGAAGGCTGAGGCGGAAAGATCGCTGGAGCCCAGCAGGTAGAGGCTGCGGTGGCCGGGAGTGGCCACTGCACTCCGGCCTGTGCAACAGAGTGAGACTCCAACTCAAAAAAAAAAAAAAAAAAAAGACAAACAAACGCTAAAACCAAAAAAAACTCCCCAAATAACAGTGGATTAACAAAAAGAAGGTTTATTTCTTGTTCATATTAGAGTCAATATGGGTAGGAGGTGGCAGGGTGGGGAGAAATGGAGAGGCAGTTACTCAGGAAACTTCTTTCCCTTTATTGGTTCTGCCATTCTGTCCATAGAGAAAGGCCCACAGCTAGCATGGAGGATATTTGGGAAGAGTGAGGGAACAGCCTATCAATAGGATGCATTATCTACCCACATTTCATTTCTCAGAATTCAGTAATCTGTCTCACCTCATTGTGGGGAAAGTTAGAAAAGATAATTTTGTCAAGTGTTCAAAAGATAAACAAAATAAAATTTAAGAATACATCACATTTTCTCTGCCACCACACGTTATAAATAAGACTGAAAATTTTACTTAAACAATGTTCTTGATAACGGGAACTTTGCTTTTAATACTTTTCTGAAAGTCATTGTATCATCTTGGGATAGTGGTTAAATGTTTCTGCAAGCAGCTCTTCATTGTTAGGCTAGTTATTGATATTCGTATGACTTGTATCCCCAATTTTTTACTTTTGTTATAAAAAAAATTCAAAATTCATATTATTGTATTGACATTTAACGGCCTCTGGAATTATTTAAAAATCCATTGAACACAATTGAAAAAACAAAATGCTCTTTGATGTGTTTATTTTTTAAAATCCCTGAATCTGATGTTTAACCTAGTATTATAATGGAAACTAAGATTATTTTCCTACATCTCAAGTTTATTAGGTTATTTCACACTGAGCTGCTATTTGCAATACAGATGGTAACCTGATTGTGTCCATAAATGTATTTACCAAGCTTTTAAACTGAAATTATTGGTTTCATAAATACTGAAATCTTCCTTGGCATTGTAATCTTCTGTGGTGTAAATCTTGTATATTCAAATTTTATATGCATATATATTCTATGTTTCATAATATTACCAGAATCTTAGGCAATAACTATTGGACATAAATTTTGCTTTTTATGTAAATATTCAGGCTTTAATTCTTTAAATTTAAGAAGCTTTTTATTTGTAGAAAGGCAAATTAAATCTTGTTTTTGTATATATTCACACGCCACACATAGTTTGGAAATGAGTTGTGTTCTTGTTTTTTAAGGATATAATTTAATATTTGTGTATCTTTTGGTTTGACCAAACTTGCCAACCAATTTTTTTTTATTATTATTTCTACTTTTATTTATTTATTTAAATTAGTAAACTCATTTACAATTTCTTACTTTTCCTTTGTACCTTGTAATCTCAATTCTACCTTTTCCTGTTAGATTATACTCTCAAGCACTTATCAAGAAAGCAAAGCAGTGATTTATAAAAATGTTAACAATTATGTAGAAAGTAAAGTGCTGTGACTAGACTAAAAAAAAAAAAACCAACAAAGAGAAATGCTTGGTTGCTCTATTTTATGTGTGTGTATATATATGTATGTATGTATGCATGTTTTATTTATTTTAGAGTTGTTGAGCACGTGTGAGAATTTATTACATAAGTAAATTGTGTGCACATGACATTTTGGCTTCTAGCAAGCCCTCTCTCCCCCTGGGAATGGACATGGTATTTGGTGTGTGGTTGTGTGCTTCTTATCTCCACGCCCTCCTCCCTTTTTTAAAAAACAGTGCCCAGTGTTTGTTGTTTCTACCACTGGCTCACATGTCCAATGTTTAGGGCCTGCATTTTGAATGATAATATACAGTATTCAGTGTTTTCTTTCTGTGATAGTTCACTTAGAATCACTGGTTTCAGCTGCATCCATATTGCTGCAGAGGATATGATGTTGTTCATTTTGGCTGTGTAGTATTCCATTACGTATAGTTACCACATATTCTCTATCTGTTCACTTTCAATGGGTACCTGGGTTGGTTCCATATTTTTGCTATTGTAAATAGTACCGCAAAGGGCATACGCGTATAACAGTCTTTTTGCTAGAGTGATTTATGTTCCTCTGGTTATATTACCAGAAGTAGGATTGCTGGGTTGTATGGTAGGCCAATTTTTAATTCCTTAAGGCAACACTACACCGCTTTTCACAAAGATAGAAGTAGCTTACATTCCCACCACAGTGAAGAAGCATTCCCTCTTCTCTGTGTCCTGGTCAATATCTGTTGCTTTTTTTACCTGTTAATCACAGTCACCCTGACGGGTGTTAGGTGAGAAATCTCATTGTAGTTTTGATTTGCATTTCTCTGATAATTAGTGAGACTGGGCATTCATTTTTTTCATTTGTTTATTGGCTGCCTGAATGTCTTCATTTGAGAAGTGTCTGTTCAAGTACTTTGGCCACTTTTTGATTTTTTTTCCCCTGTCAATCCATTTGAGTGCCATTTGTCAAATGCATAACTTGCAAATATTTGTTTCCTATTTGATGGCTTGTCTTTTTACTCTTTTGATGATTTATTTTGCAATGCAAAAACTTTCAGTTTGGTAAGGTACCATCTGTCAATCTTAGCTTTTGCTGTGTTTGCTTTTGAGGACTTGAACATGAGTTCATTGTTTACTCTGATGTCCAGGAGGGTGTTCACTACGTTTTTTTCTAAGATTCTTATAGTTTGATGTTTCACATTTAAGTCATTAATCATTTTGAGTTAATTTTTTAAATATATGTGTAGGTAGGGGTCCAGTTTCATTCTTCTGCATGTGGTTAAACAATTTTCCCACCACAATTTACTAAATACGTTTTCTTTATTCAATGCTTCTTTTTGTCAACTTTGTTGACGACCAGTTTGTTGAAAATCTGTGGTTTTATTTCCAAATTCTATTCCATTGGTTTATGTGTCTATTTTTTACTAATACCATACTGTCTTGTTTATTGTAGCCTTGTAGTAAAGTTTGAAGTCTGGAAGTTGGATACCTCCAGCTTTGTTCTTTTTGGCGAGGATTGATTTTGCTCTTTGAGCTCTTTTTTGTTCAAATATGAAGTTCTGTGTTGTCTTTTCTAGGTCTGTGAAAAATGATGCTCGTAGTTTGATATGGATTTTATTGAATCTGTAGACTGTCTTGGGTAGAATGAACATCTTAATGATATTAATTCTTCCAATCCCTAAACTTGGGATGTTTTTCCTTTTGCGTTGTCCTTGATTTCTTTGAACAGTGTTTTGTAGTGCTCATCATAAAGATCTTTAATCTCCTTGGTCAGATGGATCCTGAGATATATATTTTTCTGGCTATTGTGAATATGATTGTGTTTTTTTTTTTGTTCTCAGCCTGCTTGTTGTTGGTACATAAAAATGTAACTGTTTTTTGCACACTGATTTTGTGTCTTGAGACTTTACTGAAGTCATATCTATTGGTGCAAGGAGGTTTTTGACAGACTCTCTAGGGTTTTTCTATGATATGTAGAATCATATCATCTACATAGAGGGATAATTTAACTTTCTATTTTCCAATTTGGATAACCCCCATTTCTTTCTCCAGCCTGATTTCTCTGACTAGGACGTTCAGTGCTGTTATATAGAAGGAGTGAGAGTAGGGCTTCTTGTCTGAAATGCTTTCAGCTTCTTCTGTAAGTATGAGGTTGACTATAGGTTTGTCACAGATGGCTCTTATTATTTTAAGGAATGTTCCTTCCACGCCTTGGAGTTCAAGGGTTTTTATTAACAAGGGATATTGGATTTCACTGAATATCTTTTCTGCATCTAATGAGATAATCATGTGGTTCTTGGTTTTGCACCTGTTTATATGATGAATGGTGTCTATTGATTTGTGTATGTTGAACAAGCCTTGCATCCAGGGAGTGAAGTTCACCTGGTCATGATAAATGATCCTTAAAAATATGCTGTTAGATGTGATTTGCTAGAATCTTTTTGAGAATTTTTGCATCTATGTTCATTAGGGAATTTGGCTTGCAGTTTTCTTTTCTTGATATTTTTGGGACAGGATAATGTTAGCCTTATAGAATGAGCTAGGGAGAATTCCTTCCTTCTCAACTGCTAGGAATACTTTCAATAAGATTATCGTCAGCACTTCCTGTACCTTTTGCAGAATTCAGTTGATAAACCATCTGGACTAGGGCTTTATTGGCATATAAGTTTCTTATTACTGAGTCAATTTCTTGGATTGTTATTGGTCTGTTTAGGATTTCAATTTCTTCCTGTTTCAATCTTGGGAGGTAATGTGATGCCAGGAATTCTTACATTTCCTCTAGATTTTCTAGTATATTCACATATAGGCATTTGTGGTAATCTCTGACAAACTTTTGTATTTCTACAGGATCAATTGTGACAACGACTTTTATATTAGTAATTGTGTTTATTTGAATTTTCTCTGCTTTTTTGTTGTTTTTAATCTGACCATGGGTCTGTCAATCTTATTTATCCTTTTAAAGGATCAGCTTTTCTTTTTATTGATCCTTTTGAGATTTTTTGGTCTCTATTTCATTTAGCTTTGACTTCATTTTAATGATTTCCATTTTCTAGTAATCTGTCATTGTGTTGCTCTTGTCCTCCAGCAATCTTAAGTATGATGTTAGACTGTTTACTTGAGGTCCCTTTATTTTCTTGATATGTGCATGCAATCCTATAGACTTCTCTCTCAGCACTGTTATCATGGTATCTTAGAAATTTTGGTGTGTTGTGTCTTTGTCTTATTTGTGTCTAGGAATCTTTTTTATTTCTGCTTTGATTTCTGTGTGAATCCAAAAATCATTCAGAATCACATAGTTTAATCTTCATGTATTTGTGTGTTTGAGGGGGTGGTCCTATTGGTAATATTTATTTTATTTCCACTGTGGCCCGAGAAGTTATTTTTTTTATGATTTAGACTTTTTGAAATTTGTTCACACTTGATTTATATTTGTGTAAGTGGTTGATCTTAGAGTATGTTCCATGTGCTGAAAAGAAGAATGTATATTCTGTAGTTGTTGGGTGAAGTATTCTGTAGACCTCTATTAGGTTCAGTTGGTCAAGTGTCAAGTCCCACATTTCCTTGTTAGTTTTTTGCCTCTATGGTCTGTCTACAGTTGCTAGCACGGTATTAAATTCTCTGATTATAATTGCCTGGCGTCTATGTCCTCGCTTAGTTTAATTAGCAATTGTATTATAAATCTGGGTGGTCCTTTTGAGTGCCTATATATTCAAAATAGAGATTTCTTGCTGATGGATTGAGCCTTTTATTATTATATACTATCCTTCAGTGTCCTTTTTGACTTTTATTGGCTTAAAGTCTGTTTTGATATAAGAATAGTTACTCTGTTCTTTTTTGTTTTCCATTTTCCTGGAAGATCTTTCTCCAGCCCTTTATCCTGAGCTTGTGGGTATCATTTGCAGTGTGATGAGTTTCCTGAAAGCAGCAGAAGGCATCTTATTTATCCAATTTGTCACTCTTTGCCCTTTGAGTGATGAGTTCGGTCTATTTTCATTTAAGTTAATTATTTGTATATTGGGGTTTGTTCTCAATGCATTGCTATTATGAAGCTGCTCTGCTTTTTAGGTTTTGTAGTTGATTTGTATGACCTGTAAACTCTGGGTTAGCTTATGCTCTTGAAATGAGTGGGATCATTCTTTCATTTTTTTGCGTAGAATTTTCTTAAGCATCTCCTGAAGAGCTGGTCCGAAGCTGGCATATTCTCTTATGAATTGAATGTCTGAGAAGAATTTTAATTCTCCTTTATCAATATAGCTTAGCTTAGTGGGATATAAAATTCTGGACTGAAATTACTTTTCTTTAAGAATGTTAATGATGGGACCCAAGTCTTCTCTAGCTTGTAGGGTTTCTGCTGAGATGTCTGCTACAATTCTGATGGGTCTTCTTTGGTAGGCGATGTGTTCCTTTTCTATAGCTGCCTTTAGATTTTTATTTTTCCACACTTACATTAGTGAGATGGATTATTATGTGTCTTGGGTATGGACTTCTTGTATAATACTTCTCAGGAGGTTTTTGAATTTCTTGTGTCTGCACGGCTGGTTCTCTGGTGAGATAGGGAAATTTTCTTGGATGACATCTTGGAAGGCTTATTCCAGGATGTTCTCAGTTTCCCTTTCTCTCTCAGGAACATCCATCTAGTATATATTTGGTCTCTTTACATAATCCCTAACCTGGTCATAGACTTTACTCAATCTTCCTAAACCCTTTCTCCTTGTTTTTGTCAGACTAGATTAGTTCAATCATTTGTTCCTCAAACTCTGAGATTCTTTCCTGTCTCATTGATTCACTGTTGAGGTTTGCTATTGGGTTTTGACATTTCAGGAGAAAATTATTCATTTCTGGAAGTTCAGGTTGGTCTTTTCTTATAATGACTAGCTCAGTTTTCACTTCCTATACTGTTTTCATGGCTTAGAGGATCTGTATGCCCACCTTTTCATGGATTTTGTTGATTGTCTTTATTATCCATCATCTGAATTCTATATCTGTCATGAGGGACAGGTCAGTCTTGATGAGTTCCATTGCTTGGGTTCTGGGAAGACCTTGTGCGTGTCAACTCAAGGTTTTGGGGATTGCTGGTGTTTTTTCACTATTTTTTCCTCATCTATTGCATCTGACTTCTCTTTTTATTTTTTGTTTTGTTATTTTTTAATTAGATAAGGATGCTAATGGGTTGCCTGTTTTTGTTTTATTTTTTATTTTGTTGTGTTTTGCCTGGTCTTCTCTCCCTGGTCCACCTGTGGGTGTGGCAGCAGTGGCAGGAATGGTGAACTAGGGGGAAACTGTTAGGAACTGCTAAATCAGAGCAGTCTGGTAGAAACTGGACAAGACCCTTCTTCTATTTTAGAGCCTTTCTACTCCCTTCAAGACAGGCAACAGCAATTCTGGCTGGAGCTCTGACATCCTCCTCCCCAGACTGCTTGTCTCATCAGTAGGATTGGCAAGTGGCCAGGCAGGGCCCTGCAGCTCTACTCTGGCTCAGGTGCTTTGGAGGGTGTGGAGCGGCCTCCTCTTGTTTGGGCAGGACCATACTTTTAATTCAGGGGTAGAAGGGAAGCAGCAAGATGTTGTTCTTTCTTCCTCCTTCTGCAGGTGAGCTGGGCCTCTGCCACTGCAGTGCTGTGCAGAGGCACCCTAACTTTTAGATCCTTCCCTGATCCTGGGGAAGGGATATGGTAACAATGGTGACTCCCTGAGGGCCAGTCACATCTGTAGCCTTGACATGGGGCCACAACAGCTGGCTGCACTAGAGAAGCATCCCAAAAGTCATTGCGTCACCCCTGCTGGGTGCTGGGAAGGAAGAGAGGGGCGGTTTGCGCTGCTGTGCCCACACAGTACAAATCACCCCTGCAGGGTATTTCCTACTGAGCCTCTCTGTGAAAGGGGGAAGATCAGCAGCCATGGCATAGGGCTCCTGGAAACTGAGGTTACCCAGGTTTCATGTGATTCCTGCTAGTGTCTGTCTCTATTTAGGGCAGTCTTTTGTTCCTGGCCTGTGCTGGAAGGATGCAGCAGGGAGGGGTGGACTGGGCTGTCTGTTCTTTGACTGAAACTTCAGAGGTTTACAGTCTCTGTAAAGAAGAAAAGCTGTGGATTTCATTTATGTCTTATATCTCCAAACACCCACGCCCATTCTACTGTTGGGGCCATTTCTAGGGGTGTCTGAAGCTTGGAATGGCCATCCACTGCATTTCTAGGCAATCATCTGATAAAATTCAGCTTGGATTTTCAGGTTGACCCTCAAAGCCCTAGGTCTACTCCTCTGTATAGGTTTCTTGCCAAGTTTAGAAAATTTTAAGTAATTCTTTCTTCACATATTTTTAGCCTCATTCATTTTATCTTCTCCTTCTAGAACTCTAATTATATTACTGTTAAATCTTTGTTAGAGTACCAGAGATTACTGAGATGCTATTGCATTTTGTATTTAAGTCTAATTTCTGTTTGTAGTTCAGGTCAATCATTTCTATGGTTCTATTTTCAAGGTCATAGATTCTTCTTTCTTCATTTTCTTTTTCTTTTTGAGTTGGAGTCTCACTCTGTCGCCCAGACTGGAGTGCAGTGGCTGCTCCCGGCCACCGCAGCCTCGACCTGCTGGGTTCTGGCGATCCTTCCGCCTCAGCCTTCCAAGCAGCCGGAATTACAGGCATGCACTATCACAACCGACTGATTTTTTTGATTTATTGTAGAGTTGAGGTCTCTCCAAGTTGCTCAGGCGGGTCTCGAACCCGTGGGCTCAGGCAATTCACTCACCTCGGCCTCCCAAAGCGCGGGATTACAGGCTGAGCAACCGAGCCCTGCCTTTCTTCATTTTCATTCTGCTGTTGAGCACATCCATATTTTTCAAAATGTTGATCATTGAAAATTTTAGTTCTAAAATTTCCATTTTGACTTTTATTGATTTAATTTCTTTTCTGACACTTTATGCTTCTTTTCTGAATCTTCCTATTTTGAGAAAAATTTGTCTCATTTGTGTTTGTAAATGCTCAATGAAGCATTTTCCTGATGTCTGCTTTAATATCTTTGTCTAATTTTAACATCCACTTTATCTCAGTGTTGGAATTTTTGAATGATCTTTTCCTGTTTAGTTTTAAATATTTCTTGTCCTTTGTATTGCTTTTCTGAGAGCTGGGAAGGCTTGACTCTTTGCCAGCCCTCCTATGGTACGACCCAGCAGAAAGGGAAAGGGCTGCCACTGAATGGGAGTGGAAGTTCGGTCTTCCCTGTGTGGTCAACACTGACACCATTGGGGCTGAAAATACTTTGTTATATTCTGATAAAGGTGGACATTTAGGCTCCATGTGGCCTTTGCTGGCTGGGACTCTACTTTCTCTGTAGTGTTTGTTTACAGCAAGGCAGTTATTGTCTAAAGGTTTATTTCTTAAGCTGCCTCTTTCTTATCTTTTGGCTAGAACAATTTTCTTGGGTCTTTTTAAAAAAATTTTTCTGCGCCTGTTGATATTTGCTGCTTGCTAGCTTTTTCAACACGAGGCCTGAGATATATAAGACCATACCAAATGCGGGAAACTTAGCACTGTGATGTTCCTTGAGTTCTAAGTTCCGTTGCCACTCCGCCTTCTTCTAGTCTCCTTTCAGAGTCATCTTTTATTTAAGTAATATATAATGTCTAGGACATTTAGTTTTACTTAGAATGGGGGACAGAGAAAACTACATCGAAATCATCTTCCTGGAGGTAAAAGACTCATGTATTCTCTTTTTAATTACCAGGAGCTTATCTTTGTTTCTATTCTTAGAGTATTTTATACTTATTTTGTATCGTGTTTCTCTAATGACAGTAATTACAGTTGAATTTTTTAAAAATGTTTTTCTCTTCATCATTATGTCTAATTCTTCTAGTTTGTTTAGATTCTTCTGCTCCTTCTGTTGTTCCATAGTCAAAAATCTAGAATTTTTTTGAAGAGTGAAACACTAAAAATTGGATTGAGATTTCTTTGTAAGTGGTCAAAGTATATAGATTGCTGGGTCTATTGCAGTGTGAATGTGTGATAAGCTAGCCTTTAGTTTTTACTGAGGATAAAGCATACCTGTTAATATGTAGAAGTATTTTTCTCTGGGGTGGCTTAGTTTTCCTAGTATTCAGATGATGTTTTGGTTAAAATGAGCTATAATCTGGCTACTTCTGTTCTAGAAGTAGGTGGAGGAAGAGAGCTGGGAGCCTAATTGTCTGGTATGTAAATCTTCACTGAGTATTTTCAACATCATCTCTTCTCCTAGGTCTTCTCATAAATCCTTTCTGATATCGCCAAAATCTCAAACTCTTTTTGCTCAGTTTTTCCAGACTTCTCTTGACAGAAGGAACTGTCATCTGGTCTGATCATTTCATATTCCTATTTTCAACCAATCCCTATATTTTCAATTTAGCAACTAATTAACCCTTTCTTAGGTAAATCAAATCTATAGCTCTTAAGCATTTGGGGGGTTTTATAGGAAAAACAACAATGCCTGTTATTGGTATCACTCTCTAGAGTCATACATGTTATGACTTCTTTTTATAACCAAGCCATTTATCATTCTTTTATCTTATTTACATCTTGCAACTTGCTAAAAGCACTCATCGGCTGTTATTCCTTA
This sequence comes from Cephalopachus bancanus, assembly GCA_027257055.1. Lineage (NCBI taxonomy): Eukaryota > Metazoa > Chordata > Mammalia > Primates > Tarsiidae > Cephalopachus > Cephalopachus bancanus. Next base: position 7,515,370 of record JAPVLO010000027.1, read on the forward strand.
TTTTCTATTTGCCCTTGTGAATGCATACCCTTATTATTAACTTACTGTTATTTTAATTGAATTTAGCAAAGGAGAAGAAAAAACATGTGTAGTCACTACTTCATATTAAGAAGTCTCACAGTGCCACCATTTGCATGCATAATATTTGCACCATTTGTTAAAGATTCCTATTAGACAACTAAATAGTTGATACTGTATGCTAAGGGAGGTTGATTAGCTGTGAGTTTTTAACTTATTTGAATACTTCAGTATATTTTCTTAAGATTCAGTATTCAAGCCTATTGTACTTTAATTACATATTAAGCTATGTATGCCATGCTTTGTGAATAACCTAATCATTGATAAATAATTGCATTTTACCTTCAACGGAACAAGTGAGCTTCAAATAGACACTGACAAAATAAGGCCATAAGTCCATTTAAGAATAAACTTGTTAAAATGAAGAAAGATATAAAACCATGAGCTGCTAATTCTTAGGGTACAGATAGGGTGAGGGTGGAGGCGTGGATGGAGAGGGGAGGGGAGGCTCAGCACCACCAGAGAGCCAAGTAATGCAAAGAATTGCAACACACAAAGAGGTGAGAGAAGAAAAGATTGACTTAAGAAAAGTTCACTCCCCACAGACAGAGAGTGGGTCTACACTCTGGATGAGTGCGATCCTGTAGCCCCCTCAAGCCCCCACTTAAATCCTTTTCCTTGGAGATGTTGCAGTCAGGTAGATGTGACTGCTGTGGCTTCCTTATCAACCACCTGAGAATGTCTTGGAGACCCTGTGACACAGACCCATTAATGTCTGTCCATATGATCACAGCCCCCAGAGCAGGGAACAACAAGGATTCCAGTGCTCCTGCAGCTTCCCGAATGACATTCCTTAGAGCTAATGGAGGGTGCACTTCCCCTTATCTCCTGTGTATTCCCAGTAGGTAGCTTTGGGAATTCTTGATTTCCTGTAGATAGGGCCCAATCTACTGGAAGATCGAATCCCCACCCGCTCCTCCTCTGAGCAGTCATAGCTTTTGCAATTACAAGTTTTGTGGTTTCTACAATCCTTGCCCAATGCATGTTGTCTCAGACCTTGTACATTTCTCTTACTCTAGGCAAGTTTGATTGCCGCCACGAGACACCTCTGATACCTGGCACCAGGAATTCCGCTTCTGAAAAGACAAAGTCGGCAAGGTTAATCCTCACCTAAAGAATGCATTTATCCAAAACATAGCTTCTATTTTCTCATTATTGTATTAGGGTTTAGAACAAGATGAAAAATGGCTTCCAGCTCTTGGTCTGCCCTTTCACTAATCAATTTTGATTTTTTAAAAAAATTTTTGATAGGCATGAAGTGTAGTGAAAAGCCGCTAAAACTTTTTCTAGGACTTGTTTTTTTATTAATAGTTCTAACTATTGTATTTATGTATTTGTAGCACATATGGTGCCTAAAAACAATCCATTTAAACTATTCATTGATTTGAACATAACCCTATATTTTTCTAGTTCTCATTAGTCTATGGACTTTAATGAGCCCATTTTAATTTTAATGTGCAGATCTGCTTTGTAAATTCTCTCTACTTACCTATTCAGAATGCAAAACTCCTCTTAAAGTAATCCCTCCTAGTCTTTCAAATATTTTAGGCTATCTCAGGCACAGAATTGCTGTTTTAGAAAAATTTTGTTTTGTTTCTGTTTTGTTTTTCCTTTGCCGCTGCTTCTCCTCCAAGCAGTCTTTTCTGCTGATGTAAACTCAATTTGGGACCACAGCTCACTTTGGCCATTCTAAGAGTGAACTGGCCACTCTTATTTCTCTGTGACTCAGAAACTTACCTTTAGGCATCTGCTGTCTTGACGTTCGTTGCTGCACTCCACTGTCACTACTTGCTTGCTTCTGAAGCCCTCACTCACGGCTGATGAATACTATAGTGGCAGCGGGTCTGGGATCCGCCCGAGCCACCTGGCCCTTCTCCCCTCTGATAACCCGCTGGGGCACATCTCTGCTGATCATTGTGCTTGCTACAGCCGCCAGTCCCTGTCAGCCCGTGGTGAAGCAAAAAAGGAGATGGAATCCTCTCCTATGCATGAAGCTCTTTAAGGTTCTAAGGGGAACGTCGTTTGGGTTCCAGTGCATTACAGTTTAATAAACAGCCTTGTCATTCCACTCAGAGGCATTTCGTCTTTGTGGCTAGCACACACCTCTCAAGTGAAAGTGTCAGAATGGAATCAAGACCTAGCACCATCATTTCTTCTCGCCCCTCATTTTCACACAGCAGCAGTTTTCACCCGGGGATAATTTGGCTTCCCAGGGGACATTTGTCAATGTCTAGAGACATTTTCCGTCGTCACAAATTGGTGACGGGGTGGGGGCAGGTGCTCCTGGCATCTCGTGGGTGGAGGCCAAGGATGCTGTGGAACATTCTGCAAGGCACAGGAAAGCTCCCCACGACAAAAAATTATCTGTCTCTGTCAGAATGTCAATTGTGCTGAGATTGAGAAAGCCTGTCACAGAGGAATGGAATGGAATGGGCAGACACGCTACAGTCGTGACAAAGAAATCCTACAAATTCCAACCTATCTGTGCCTGATACACAGTATTTATTTTCTGCAGAAATGAAAGCTTTTGGAAGTCATCCAAAACGAACTCACTGTATACCTAATTCTGGTTTAAGTGCAGGAATATAATAACAAGTTTCCAATGTAATAATGGCTCCAGAATTTGCAGAATGACATGAGGGAACACAATTGTTCAAATCCTAACTTTTCAGTAGGCTTGTTTCATACAGATTTCTGCTGTGCACAGAGATGTTTTGGTTGACTTTAAAAATAAATTCAAATAAAGGGAGGTAACTATGGGTTTGGTTGATATAATAGGGGCGGATGTGCCACCTTTCAGCTTTCCATGAAGGTGTACATTTTTTAATCAAGATGAAAATATGAAAAAGCCCTAGAAACAAAGACTAACAAGAGAGCTTGTGGTAACATCTGAAGGGATCTCTACTAAGTAGAAATGAATCAAGATGGAAAATAAAGGCACATGAGATAGAAGAAGCTGGCCAGTGGGGAAGGAATTAAATAGGACTCTGGCTTTCTTTACTATTTGAATAGCTTGGGAGCTACAAGGAGCAGAAATCCAGGAATGTCCATACCTCCCCTGGCGTGGTAGCTAACATCCAGAGCAGCCAGAAATATGTCTTCTTTCTACACTTTCCTCTCCACCTATTTTTACCCATTCTCCTTTCATTTGCATTCATATCTTTCAGCATGCAGTAGCGGAAGAGGAAGGAGATGATAGTACCTTGCCTCATGAAATATAAATACAGCCTTGTACAACACTGGGGATATAGTCAGAGCTACAGGGTGTGTCCTGGAAGCAGTGCATGCAGCTGACTCTGTAATATATCTCCTCTGGACAAAGCAGTGCATAAGACTGTCTCTTTGGCAAAGAATTTGGCAATTTGAATTGACAGAATTGAATTCTTTCCAAAAGGGTCACAATCAACGAGTTCTTTCTTAGTCACACAAATTGTATTTGGGGTTGTGAAGAGCAATCTTCCATCCCTCTCATATGCTAGAAGGGGAATCACGAGGCATCTAAGTGTACAGTTAAGAAGGCTGAGGACATTATGTCTGTTGACATGCTTGGGAGAAGGTAGGTGGCTTGCACTACTTTCCTGTTGCTGCTCTCCATAATTTAGTAGCTTAAAGCAACACTCACTTATTATCTTCTAATAGGGAGACCAGATGTTTAAAATGGGTTGTTTCACCTGCTGAAAATCAAGGTGTCAGCAGGGCTGTGTTCCTTCTGGACGCTCTAGGGGGTAACCCACTTCTTCTCCTTTCTAAGCTTCTGAAAACCACCCACAGTCCTTGGCTTGTGACGTCCTCCTCTGCTTTCCAAGCTAGGAGTGGCTGGTCAACTCCTTGTCATACTGCCCCATTTTATTTCTCTGCTATTTTTTTAAACATCTTCTTTCCTATGTCCCTCTTTCTCTTGTAAGAACCTTGCGATTTCATTGGCAACCCCTGATGATCGAGAACAACTTCTCCATCCCCAAATCCTTAACTTAATCACATCTGCAAAGTCCCTTTTGCCACCTGAGGTCACCTATTCACAGGTTCTGGGGATTAGGACTTGACTAGTTTTGGTGGATAGGGGACGTTATTCTGCCTGCTGCATAATGCTTCATCCAAGGATTAAAACCATAAACAGAAACGCGATCATTTGTGGCATCTAAATTAACCTGTCTGAAAGAACTTCCATTCAGGAGAGGTCTGGATGAATTTCTCTGTTTCCTTGGTCTAGAAAAAGTTAACTGAGTTTTCTTCAGTGCACCCTATCGTTCTTTGACAGTACATACAAGTGCCAGGCCAGGGATCACATACAGATGAATGCTGTCAAAACATTCAGAAGCATTTGGTCGTGGCTCAGACTACAAAGGGAACCAACAGCAGAACCTTTTCTGTTTTCTCCCTGGGTTTTCTTTTTCATCCCTTTGATTTTCTTTTCTCCGACCAAGCCTGCCTTTCCAGTTCATTCCTTTAGCTCTTATTCCTTTTAGAAAAAAATGGCTACTGTGTCTAACACCCCACCTTGTTTCAAATATTCCTCCAAATACTTTCTATATCTCATCTGATATAAGCCTCTGAAACGTATTACAAGGTAGGTATACTTACCAGACATATGTAAGGGACACTGGATTTCACACCACCATTTCCTTTGTGATTAGCCCAGCAGCAAAAAAGTTTTCCTAACCTGTGCCAGCAGGAAAGGGCCAGGTCACATACCAAGCACAGAACAGACGTTCAACACGTGTTAAACAAATTGAATTAAATGTTCATGTTTTCTTTTCTTTCTGTGAAGATAGGGATGGTGAGGCAGAATTGAATATTTCCATTTCAGCTACAATTGCTATCAGTCTAAAATCCTATCAGTAGATCCATTTAATTAGAAGTGGAAAAGGACTGGGACTCCTTGAAGTATCATCGTGATGCTTATGGCTTTATCTGTCGTTTTAATCGGAATTTGTCAATATACACAAACACACACCTGTGAGAGTTTGGAAGCCCAAGCAGAGCATAGAAGATAAAAGCAAGGCAGAGAGAAAGAACCCTTATTCTAGAAAAAGAAATTGCAATACTTTCCCCTCTTGCTGTTCCTTTTGTCCCTTTGTTCTACATTTAGTGACTCCTGGGACTTTGGATTCTGCTTGTCAGTCTATAATCATGGTGTGCTTTTGAAAAAATATGAAACTAAATCCACCTTATTGTCAGGCAAACCTGGGTTCCAGTCTTGGTCTTGCCACTTGCTGACTTTATCTCTGCTAGTGAGCAAATGCCTTCACCAGGCATCAGTTTCCCCATTCATAAAATGGAGACACACTGCATTGTCTCGAGGGGTTAATATTGAGATTTGGTTATACTGCAGAGTAGGAAGTTGTGTTATTATGAAATATATATTTGGTTTTCAATCCAGTTTCCTGGCATACAACTCCTCAAATCTTCAAAGTGATGTCTTTCGTATGTTCACGAGGTGACTGGGGTCCCCTCGGCAGCTTCAGGATGGGGTCTGCTCATCTGCAAGATCAAGGCAGGATTAGAGGGTTGAGACTTTCAGCCCAACCTCCAGGGACGGGAGGGAGGCTGAAGGCTGAATTATCACCAAAGGCCAATGCTTTAATCAGTTATGCCTATGTAAGGAATCCTCCATCAAAGTCCAAAAGAGCAAGGTTCAGAGAACTTCTGGATAGCCGAACACATGGAAAATTCTGGAGTGTGGTGTGCAAGGGAGGGCATGGAAGCTCCGCCTTTTTGCAAACACCTTGCTCCAGGCATCCTTCATCTATATCCTTTGTAATATCCTTTTTTAGTAAACTGGCAGACATAGGTAAGTGTTTCCCTGAGTTATGTGAGCTGCTCTAACAAATTAAATGAACTCTGATTTATAGGCAATCAGTCAGAGGCACAGGTAAAACAACCTGAGACTTGCAACTGGCATCACAGGTGGGGGGCAGTCTTGGGGACTGAACCCTCAGCCTGTAGGATCTGATGCTGTCTCCAGGTAGATGGTGTCAGATAATAGAATTGAATTAGGGGACACCTGACTGGTATCTGTTACAGAATTGTTTGCTTCCATGGTGTGTGGAAGAAAAGAAATCCCACATATTAGGTCACAGAAGTCTTCTGTGTTTCTTGTAAAGTGAGAGTAGAAGAAAAAAGGTTTTGCTTTTCCTTACAGAGTGATCAATAAATGCTAAATCCTTTTTGTATTATTATTTTAAATATTGTTATGGTTATAATAATATATTCAGTTCATTGTATTTGAGGACTTATCTCAAGTTTGTGGGAAATTTTTAAAATACTTTCTGGCAAGAGGGAGGGAACATCATATAAATGCTTACTATTAAGACTATACTTTTATAGTATTATTAACAATTATTATTTTATCAATATCAACTTATCTTTGCCTCACAGTTTCTGCCAGCCTTTTTAAGCCAAAGTTTTCCCATTTCCTATCTTAGCAAAATACCCAGACTTTATATTTAATCTCCCTACTTTGTGGTACTTGCTTGCTTCTCCTGATATTATTTAAAACCCTTGACCCTGATCAATTCCATATAAGCCCATAATATCTAAAAACACCCTTCAACCTAAATAGCCTTCTGGAATTAGCTTGGCCTCTGCTGACTTTCCTTTGTTCCATGGTAATGAACACCCCAGTGTGACAATACCCTAGACCCTATGAATATTATGAAATCATAAAACCAAGATATTATGTGATAAGTTGTCACTCTGTGAGCTGAAATGCTTCTCTACATCCAATTCTCAGTCTGATATAAAGCATGGCGTGGCAATTTTTTTTCCTGTAAAGGGCTAGATAGTAAATATTTCAGGCTTTGTGAGCCAGACAGTTTCTGTGGCAACTATTCAACCCTGCAGACATAGCACAGAAATAGCCATAAACAATGCGTAAATAAATGGACAATACTATGTTGCAAATAAAACAATTTACAAAAGTAAGTGGCAGGCTAGATTTGACCCAGGCCCTATTTTGCCTACCCCTGTCTTAACATCTCCTGTCTCACCTATTCCTGTCTTCAGTTGGGGTGATCTCCCTGAAGGGAGTATAAATTAGATTTGGGGGGAGGCACAAAAAATTATATTCTTTCTATACAAAGCACATGTACACATGAGTGCAAAAACAGATAGTTGTGGTTGAAGACTGTCCTTCCAATATTTATACCTATTTGGAGCCTTGAAATGTGATTTTATTTGGAAATAGGGTCTTCGAAAATGTAATCAAGTTAAGATAAAATTGTGTTGGGCTAGGATGAGCCCTAACCCAATGAGGAGTGTCTATAAGAAGAGGGAAATTGAACACAGAAGTAGGAACAGAAGGAAGGTGATGCGAAGACCCACAGACTGAATGTCCTGTGATTGGAACAATGCATCTAGCACCCAACTAATGTCAAGATTGTGGCAGGGACCAAAAGCTAGGAAGAGGCAAGGAAGGATTCTCACCTATTACCTTCAGAGAGAATGGTTCTGTGGCATCTTGATTTCAAACTTCTGCCTTCCAGAACTGTGAGAGAATGTTTTAAAGTCCACAGTCTGTGGTAATTTGTTATAGCATCCCCAGGAAGTGAATATACAGATACACAGGATATCTACAGTATTAAAGGTTTTATAGGAATACAGAGGCGATGGGGCGGGATGTTTAGAAATACTTCTGAAAGATGATAATAACGTAAAAGAAGTATAGAAACTTGCTCTTGACAAATCGTTTTCTTGACCAGATTGGCGGTGTATAGGCAGGACCAAAATTTATTTTGAAAATACTTTCTCTTTTTCTAAACCTGGCCCCATGTCCACCCCTGCAAATGGTGTGGATAGGATTGCATTCCCTTCTTTTGGGATATTCCAACTCTTAGGAGTGATGACCTTGCACTTCATTAGGTAGACTCAGCCTTTGCCCTCATCACCTTTATTTTCTTCAGGAATGAAGACAAGGAACAGTTATGATTAAACTACCCCCAAACATCAGGGGAGCTCTCTACTTTCTAATAATGCTAAAGAATCTGGCCATTCCAACTCTAACTTTCAACGGTAGGTGGAATGAGATATAAAAGAGCTATAATTCCAGGATTCTACTACACTTGTATTCCCACCATGGGCTAGATTTTAAACTAAGTGCTGTGAGCTCAATGTTCTTAATATTGGTTTAGAACGGACAAAAGTGAAACTTAGAGATGCTAAAAAATTTCCCCCAAATCACATATGTTTGATTCATCAGTTCTAGACTTAACGCAAATTGTCACTCTCTTGATTCTGTGTTACTTTGTATCTGAGACCCACAAGAGAGAAGGATCTAGGGGAACCCCACAGAAATCCACCATCAAAGGGGATATGAGCCCTTTAATTAGATGATCCTACCAGGATGGATGATGCTTGAAGAATGGTCAACAGAACTCCTTACCTAGAAAGTCTATTGTCTGGTCAGCCAAAAAATATTCCAGTGGCCAGCTGCATATGCATCTGGGAAAGACCTTTCTCCAAACATCTTAGGCTCACCTATCTTGGACCTAACTCCTGAGAATTGACATCTCTAATATCAGACTCCAATGCCTCCAAGAAAGTAGCATGATTTAGTCAATAAATTTTGATTAAGAATCTTTAGTGTTTGAAGAAAGTGATGGGGAAGGAAATAGGGAAAAGTAAAGTGTCCAAATGCACAGTATGTAGGAAGACTAAATCCAGAGATCTGATATTCAGCATGAGGATTATAGGAATATAATTAACAACATGGTATTGTATACTGAGAATTGGCTAGGAGAGTAGTTCCAGGTGTTTCTCACTCTCTCTCTCTCTCTCTCTCTCTCTCTCTCTCTCTCTCTCTCACACACACACACACATACACACAATATAACTATGGAGAGTAATGTATAGGTTAATTTGTTTCCCTGTAGTAATCATTTCACTCCACCTATGTATATCCAGGCATCATGTTGCATACCTTGAATATATACAAAAAAAGGGAATCTTCAATATGTTAGGCATTCTTTAAGCCCTTGAAAAAGGCAGTGAATTCAAAAACAAATCTCTATTCTCACAGAGTTTATATTATAGTGTAAGTAAAGTAACAGACAATAAGTAAAAATAAAGTATAGTGTAAGTAAACAAACAATAAGTAAAATAAATAAGTGAAATCTATAGTATACCATATGGTAATACTGTTTTAAGTGATTAAAAGCACAGAACCAGACTGTGGCTCCAACTGACTGTGTGACCTAAGCCAAGTCACCTTGCTGTATCCTAGTTTCTGCATCTGTAAAATGAAGATAATAGCAGAATCTACCATGTAACATTGGCAAAAGGACTGACTGGTGGAACAAACTTAGATCTCAGCCTGGCACATACATATTGACTCATTATTATAAAGTAAAATGAAGCCAGAACTGGAGCTAGGGAGTGCAGAGATGAATGATTGAGAAGAATGAAGTTTAGATTTAGAAAAAGCTGGTTTTGAGTCCTGGCTCTGCTACTTATTCAGTTGTCTTGGAAAAGACATGTAACCTGAGTTTCAGCTTTGGGTTTTTTTTATTTGTTAGACTGTGAAACAAAAAGAGTACGAACAGTCTTGTGGGTTCGAGATAAAATGAGATTGATAGAATGTGATGGATAGAATGAAATAACATTGGTAAAGCTCATAGAGGTTCTGGACACGGAATAAATAAAGAATTCATGACTCTATTTTCTTCTTAATCTCTCAGCCATGATTGACAGGGAGGCCTTTCCCAATATTTTAGTCAATGGCAGGTTGCTGTCATTCCTATATGGCCCAAGTCACTCCAAAGAAAGGTTGAAGGAGTCATAATCAACTCCTGTCTTTTACTTTTTTCATTTAATAAAACTCTCCTCTTCCAATAAAATTTTCTTGGAGTATCAAGAAATATCTTTATTTGTGGATAATTTGGACCTTGTGATATCCCTTGAACCCTGGCTTCATATTCACAGTCTCCTTGCCACATATTATGTGAGCCTTGATATTTATTTATGGCTTTTAAACTAAATAACGTGACTACCTGACATGACCACATGACCCAACATCAGAGCTGAATCCTGGGGACAAGATCGTCACTACACTATCTATAATTTCAGGTTAGTATCAGTGGGTTCATGCTCCAGAACTTGCTAAAGTGCCACTCCTCATTTAAAAAAAAAATTCAACATACTTTTTTAAAAAGGTGTCCATTTGCTGAACCAGTAATTTTTGTTCCTGAGATACAGGTATCCTTTGGTAAAACCCTTTCTTGTAGGTCTAAAATTAGAAAATCTATAATTATCCCTTCTTATATCTAACTGAAATGATATGAGTGCTTAAATAAATAATATGATCAGAAATATATAATTTAACAGTCCCAATGTCAGGTCTGCATGGAAAAAAAATGATTCATTTTCCTTTGTTTTAAAATTCTTTAAACATTGTCATTAAATTTGTCCTCAAACAAGGTTATGTGAGGATAAATGGAAATAACAGTTCAGAGAAGCTATGAATACTTTTGAATTATCAGCATTTAATAAATCTTCAAACACCTTCTAAACGAAGTTTTAGAATTTTATTTTATTTATTTTCTATTATTATAAAGATGTGTGGTGCAATCCAGGTTAGGTATACAAACGTTGATTATGTGCCCCTCCCTCCAATACCAGCCATCATCCCCTGACAGTTTCCCACTACTGCCAATCCCTTTCTTATAGAATTATAATTGTTCAAAGTCCGCTTATGAGTGAGAACATATGGTATCTGTTCTTTGTTTCTGTGATCGATCACTAAGTATGATCAACTCTAAATCTATCCAATTTTTGAAATTAAAAAAAATCATTTTACAATGTAGCTACTATAGTTAGCCATATTTTATACCTCTGTGAAACCAGTTTTTACATTCAGAAACACACACACACACACACACACACACACACACACACACACACACACACACACACAAACACACATTCACAATTGACCAAGACATTGATTGAAGGTTTATAGAGAAAGTGCTAGACAATATCTTCTAATTGACGGGAAGCTTTCTATTAATATTGTTTAAAGTTCAGGAATTTGCCAAATTCATTGATATACATTCCTTTTATGTTACAGTTTTCCTCAAATTTTAGCAATCTTTATGACTTTATATTTAAAAAGATTGGCTATCCGATTCCATTTGGTGTCCATTTCCTATGCTTTCTCCAACTAATTCAACATGATCTTCAGCTACCATTTTGAATCTACACTGATAGCTCTTATTTGTTATGTGGGCAATTGTGGCTTAGAGATTAGGTAACCTATCAGTTATAAATGCTTTGGGCTATGAGTAGCAGAAAATCTGATGAACAGTAATTCAATAAGAGGGGAGTTATTTCTCCTGATAGAAAAAAAAAATGTAGGATTATTCTACTGCCAGTGTTAATGGGCTATCTCATCAGTCCCATCAGGGATGGCGGTCATAGAATCCTTGTGTGTTGGCTTTTTGTCTTCATGTTGGTTGCCTTGTGGCTGCAAGATGGCTGCCACAGCTCCAGAAACCACATTAGTATTCAAGCTCAGAATAAGAGAAGATGCATGATTGCATTCCTCCTGCATCTTCAGAAAAGCAAAAGCCTTTCCAGAAGCCCTCTGATGTGTGATCAAAATAGGGTCACTAAATCAGTATGGGCAGACCAAGTATGGTATAATAGATTATTATTTTAGAATATACTTCATTGTTTTAACTTTATCTTCATATTTACTGTAAGAGATTTTCGTACATGTATGTTTTCATGAATACTGTCACTAAGACAATATGCTCCTGGATAAGTGGAATCTGCTTGTGCTTTCCTTTTGTAAATGCTTAGCTGGGAAACACCAGCCATGAGGTGCTACATGAAGACTTATTGCAAATATTGATATTTGATAATAAAGAGTAATTGGATTTGTTTAATATATTCAAAAGTCATGTCACAAATTTATTTAGCATAACTAAGTATTTAAGTTGCTAAAGAGAAACAAAAATCACACTTTGTAGGAGAAAGAATGTAGCTAAAATCTGGGCTTTCTCTTAGATAATTCATTCATTCATCTGATAAACACCTATTAAGCATTTATGTGATGGAAAATGTATCATTTTCAGGGAATAAAAATTGAACAATAAGTGGTACCTGCTTTTAAAGAGTATATTTTTGGAAGTTCCATGAGAGTAGCAGTTTTATATGCTTATTTTTTTTTATTTTTATTTTTTTGAGTTGCAGTCTTACTCCATTGCCTAGGTTGCAGTGCAGTGGCACGCTCATGGCCACCACAGCCTTGACCTATGGGGCTCAGGCAATCCTTCCACCTCAGCCTTCCAAGTAACTGAAACTACACGTGTGTACCAGCACACCTGGCTAATTTTTTCATTTATTGTAGAAACAAAGTCTCATTATGTTGCCCAGGCTGGTCTCGAACCCACAGTCTCAGGCAATCCTCTCACCTCAGTCCCCCAAAGTGCTGGGATGACAGGCTTGAGTCACCATGCCTGGCCTATATGTTTATTTTTTTTCCCTAATGTCTAGAACAGTGATTCCCAGTCTTACCTGCTACAGGAATTAACTTTGAAATATAATATGTACGTTATAATGATACCTAATACATAACTATATATTTATATGTTCTCTATATAAAATATGTATAAATGTAATATGAGTATTTAAAAATTATATAAATGACTTTTGTAACCTCGAATATGTTGACTTCTGTTTATTCTTTCAGGTTGCATTTGGAGTTTTACATGGTTCTTAGGTTTAAAAACTTAGATTGGAACATGGTTCTTGCACTACTTACTACACCATCATTGTGAAGTTCTAGTCTACAAATATGTTTTATTTTTTAAAGTTTTGTACAAGTTGGGCTTGGTGGCTCAGCCTGTAATCCCGGGCCTTTGGGAGGCTGAGGTGAGTGGATTGCCTGAGCCTGCGGGTTCGAGACCCGCCTGGGCAGGGAGATCTCATCTCAACAATAAAATCACAAAATCAGCCGGGTGTGGTAGCGCATGCCTGTAATTCCGGCTACTTGGAAGGCTGAGGCGGAAGGATCGCCGGAGCCCAGCAGGTTGAGGCTGCGGTGGCCGGGAGCGGCCACTGCACTCCGGTCTGGGAGACAGAGGGAGACTCAAAAAAAAAAAAAAAGTTTTGTACAAAGAGCTACTCAGCTGAAACGATCAACTGAAAATGAAAACATATATATTTCTATAATATAAATATTTAGATTTTTTAAAGGAAACTTCTAAAATGTAACAATGCTCAAGTGCTAATTAAGACCATTTGAAACAGGAAGTCTGGGTGTTGAACCTGAACACTGGTATTTTTAATATTTTTAAAAATTATTAATTATTATGGATACCTAATGTACATATCTGTGAGGTACAAATGACATTTTGATGCAAGCATACAATGTGTAATGATCAAATCAGAATAACTGGTATGTCCATCACCTGAAGCATGTATAATTTATTTTTGTTAAGAATGTCCACTTCTATTCTTTTCATCATTTTGAAATACACAGTACATTATTGTTAACAATAATTGACCTGTTGTGCTACCGAATGCTAGATCTTCTTCCTTCTATCTTACATTAACCATGGCCTCTTCCTCTCTTTTATCCTCCCCCTTACAACTCTTTTCAGCCTCTGATAACCATCATTTTTATTTCCTCCGCATGACTTAAATTTTCTTAGCTCCCACATCTGAGGTGAGAGCTTGCAATATTTTTCTTCCTGTGCCTGACTTATTATACTTAGCTTGTGGTCCTCCGGGTCTATCCATGTTATTGCAGATGACAAGATTTCATTATTTTTGTGGCTGAACAATATTCCATTGACATTGATATTTTTAACCATGCTCCTTCTCTGGTTTGAGAACCATTGTCATAGAAAACAACCAAATTAAACAAAGCTTTATGGCATGTTTAATACTTGCCCAAGCACTGCTTTTAGATTCCTTATACTCTCATTTATTCATTACACAAACCACATAACATAGGTACTATTGTTGTCTCCATTTTGAAGATGAAAAAAACTGAGACACAAATAAATTTAGTAACTGGAACAAAGTCTTATAAGCAGAATGTGTTGGAAATAGGATTTGAGCCAAACAGTCTGACTCTTGTGAGTATGTTATGTTACCTATTACATGCCTAGTACATCATTGGCACTTAATAAGTGTGTAAGTGAATGCATCAAAGTGGAGAAAAAATATGACTAAATCCAAACTACTATAAGAATACAAGCGTAGTAGAGGCCATTGTAGAGTTGGGTTTACAACGCTATGCAGCGTCAGTTTGAAATACAAACTAGGTCTCAAGAACTAAGAAGAATTTTCATAGCCAGAATAGCCTTTTCCTTCTTTCCTTGACTTGAATTTCTGACTGTTGGAATTATCAGCATTTATAAACAGCAAAGTTCACAGTTTTCCATAGTAAAAATTCATATTGAAGACCTATTAATATGGAGATGCCCAAGAACTCTATTTATTCATGGGATTCTCAGAATATATTAATGTAGGACTTACAGTACTCCAAATGTTTTGGGAAGACAGAGAACACAGCAAAGGCATTATTCCTTTTGATAAATCAAGAGAAGGAAGTTCTAAGCCAGAAAAATAGCATAAGCAGAAGCAAAAATATGTGAACTAACAGCCTTTTCTGAAAAATGCAAGAGATTCAAAATGACTAAAAAACAGAATCATCTCATAGAGTAGAAGGCAGTACCAGGGGAGTGGCTTCCTTGGACCTGGTCTTCAGGTTGAGCAGCCTGCCAGCTCCTCAGTTTTCCCCTCCACTCTACTTTCAATGAGTCTAGCTACTGAATGAGAGGATTTGCAAGAAACACAGGGCATCCTACATTTTCTCCAACCCTCAGAGTAAACATTCATACTTGCCAAACAGAGAAACACGGGACCTGATGTTCATGTCAGAAATGTATGATATAATAACAATCAGTTCTTGGCTTTCTGCAACACTCTTTTAGCCCATTGTCAATGCTTATGGTACAAATTTAAATAGAGATTATGCAAATACCTATGATACAAGGATGCCAACATAAATTCCATGGTGTTTCTCAAAGCAGAGCAGTACCAGAAAAGACATGGCTTTCAACTTAATTGCATTAAAATTGGTCTCTTTTGGCATACATTCTTGGAAATAAAAGAGAGATGAAATTGTATTACCTTTTTTCTGGGTCTTTTTGCAAATTGCATATTATTATAGAAATAACTCATCGCTTATGAATAAAGACAACCCAATTTAATACAATTTCATAGATACTTACTAAACACTAAAACTTGAATCTGAGTTCCATAAGTGGTCAATGAGGACATATGGAAAAACATATAATTATGGTCTCTATTGGTTAGGCAGTGAGTCCTTCTGATCATTAAACTCCATATTGATGGTAAAAGCAATTTGCTTATTTAAAAGGTAGAAAGGAAAACCAGTTAACATTCATTTGCCATTTTTACTCTTATGACCATTAGTAATTTTTCTTTCATTATGGCTGTCTCTGAAAATATGTTTCATGGACAAAATGGGGTGCATATTTGAATCTGAAAACCCTAATATAGTCAGGCACCCAGACTTGCATTGACATGCATCAAAATGGTATTTCAATTCTAATTTCCTTGGGTTTCTTTCTGTTACCAAGCGTTAGTACATTCATTGTCTGCTTTTAGGAAAGCACTTAGCTATAAAGATGCAGAACCATCAAGGAATTTCGTGATAGAATGATAAGGAGTCTCAAAAGATAAGAATCTACATTTTTCATAATACCCTCAGAAAGATTTTAGTCATCTACAAAATGTCATCTCATAAAGACAGCAAGCTCAGTGGCTCAAGCAATAGGTTATGTTTTTGTATTGCTCTCAAAATATGAGGAACTGGCAGACAAATGTAGTGGCAATAATTTATTTTTGAAGCATGAATAATATGATCTTCTTATTTTTTCCACAAGAAAAAAATAACTGAGATTTCAGTACGTAGAATTGAAAGCTTTTTCCTTTTGTTGAAAACAGAAAATAGAAATTGACACAGATCTGTACCAACTAGGACATACCTCACCTCTATGCAAAACAGCTTCCTTTCTTTTACAAGGTCAGATAGTAAAATGCAAACACTCATTATATATATATATATATATATATATATATATGTTATATATATATATATACACACACACATTATATATATGTATATATTATATAATGTGTGTGTGCCAAATGCTACCAAATATGGCAGCTACGTTGTTTTATAAAAACATCTGATTTTTTTCTCTTTCTGAAGGATGAGATGTCCCTTATGGTTGGATGACTCCAATATGTGTTGACTCATTCAGCAAGAGAGTTAAATAAAAGAAATGTTAACCACACCATGACTTTGACTTCAAAATTTATTTTCTAACCTTTGAAATTTCTGTGAAAAGCATTCCTTCTCTCATGTGCTGTCAGGGAAACCTCGCTGCAGTCACATTTCCAATGCCTGGTGCCACATCAGTGACAAGGTCTTGCTGATGGACTCATTCTAACTAGACTGGAATGCCTGGCCCCTAAGCCTCTGTGATCACGTGCTTGGTGACCCATTCAGCGAAGGGCAATGAATTGCTTGTTACTTTTCAAGTTTCTTAGAGACAGAGAGACTATCATAAGCTCTTGGGAGATGGTTTTACTCATAAGTGAAGTTATTTTAAAATCACTGTAACTGTTCAAGGAAGATGAGTTTTACATAATTGAATCCACTGATGGCTTGTTAGTCTGTCATTTTTCCAACTGGGAAGTTTGTTTTTGCAACTAGAAAGGCACATGCATATAGTTTTTGTTTAAAAATACTAGCCAGTATTACCTCAACTAGAAACACAGAAAACAGAGATGATAATTTTGTGACAAAGTTGTTTCCAATTGGTAACACAGATGATATATTTTAAAAACAGTGGATCCTGCCCACCATATTATATATTCACACTGGGGCAAAAGCCTTAAAGAAGAATTTAATTTACATTGTTCTGCCTTGTTTTTCATCAAGGTATCTAGAACAGAAACTGACACACAGTAGGTGCTCAGTAAATATGTACTGAATTAATAACCTAAATTCTTTAATGAATTACAAAATCCTCTATTAACCTACTTAGGCATATTTATAGTATTATTGGATTTTCTTTATTGTACTTTCAATCACTTTTACATCTACGATTTGAATATCTTATGGTTAATTGTGGTCTTGAAAAATAATACTATCTGTTTTTGTTTTTCTGTTTATTATCAAAATGTTATTCAAATACATGCTAATTTCTAACAGCAAAAAATTAGAATAAATAAATAAAATATACTACCTTACTTTTAGCATATTCTAGAGACCAATGTTGTTTTTTATTACAGAGCAGTAGTTGATAGTCTAGCTTTAAGATTACTTCTATGCATAAAATCTATGATCCATATGGAATCCAGGCATAATTATTTTTCAGACAATTGATTTCTGTGTCTTGATATGTTTAAATAAATATTCACTTATTCCCTAAATATTTATTTTTAGTGACAGCACTGTTCTCGACGTAAGGCGTAGAGCTGTGAACAAATTCATAAAACTTTCTACTTGCATGGCATTCTCCTTCTAATAAGGTGAAGACAGGAAATTAAAATAGAATAAAATTTTATATTAAAAGGTGACTAGTACCATACAGAAAAATAAAGTAAGAAGGGGTGGGTAGTAAGGTATACTGGGAGTTTTACAGTTTTAAATACAGTGGCCAACAAAAGTGATTTTTGAGCAGAAACTTGAGAGGATTTGAGAGAAGTAAAAGAGTGAGCCATGCAAATGCCAGGGGAAGAGCCTTCCAGACAGAGAAGAACATTCATGAAGCTCTAAAGCAAAAACGTGCTGGACCAGTTCTTGGAAAGGTCAGAAAGCCAGGATGTCTGGAGCCAAATGAAAGATGGTAGAATGTTTGGAAAGAACTCAAGGGAGCAATAGAGGCTATACTCTCAAGGCTTTGTAGGAGTCTGAAGTATTTGGGCTTCTATTTGCATGTGATAGATTGCCATTTGAGGCTTCTAAGTGGAGTGTCCATCTGAATTACATTTAAAATAATAACTCTGGATGCTGTGTAAGAATAAATTACAGGTGATGGGGCAATGGTAGAAGGAGGGAGAATAAATAGGAGATTCTCGTAATACTTGAGGTAAGAGATTTTGGTGACTTGTATCTGAGTGATTTGATTCTACACATTTTTAAAGAGTAGAACTAATGTGTTTGCAAGAAAGAGAGGAATTCAAGACCTATGTACAGGAGAGATGGTCTTGAAGTTAATTGACATGGAGAAAACCATTTGTGAAGTAGGTTTGAGAGGAGGATTTTCTAGTAGATTAAACGTACAGGGTGTTGGATGAGAGGTGAACAAACAAAGAATGGATGCATGTAAAAGCCCAAAGAGGGTGTAAGTCTACATTTACTGCATTGCGCTTACACCACTGTCTGTAATAAAATAATGTTAAAAAAACAAAGACAGTCTCTTAAAATTATTTCTGTTTATTACCGAACTGTTCAACACAGAAGAAAATGATGTAATATAAAATTTTGCATTCTATGTAAAATAAGCCTTCCTATTAACCCAGTAACCCACATCACAGAAATACCTGCACTTTTCTATGCAATACTGGCAAAAGGCCCAATATCTTAATCTAAAAAGGGGTGTCTATGCTATCCATTAGTCACTTAATGACTGGATGCTATCCTGGAACCCAAAGACAGGATTATTAAATAATGTAAAAGTAAGCTGCTGGTTTCATGATATTTCACTCTTAGATAATTCAGAATGCACTTCCAAAGAGTCAGGGCAGTCTTCTACATAACCACAATACCATGATCATAACCAAGAAATATTACAATGACATAATATTGTCTAATTATACAGTCTATATTCAAATTTCCTCAATTGCCCAAGTGTTTGCTTATGGTTTCAATCTAAGATAAAGTCAAAGATCATATATTTTACATTTGGGGTTTGCATATTTTTAGTCTTTGATCTAGAAAAGCTCCACTGTTCTTTCATGGCACTGATGATTTTGTAGAGTCTAAAGAAGTTGTCTTGTAGAATATCTTCAGATTTGTCTGATTGTTTCCTCATAATTCTTCTCAGATTTGTGTATTGGCAAGATCATTACATAGATCTCATGTATTTCCCATTGCGTCATATCAAGAGGCACTTGATGACAATTTTTCCCATTACTGATAATAATAAACACCAATAGTAAATGTTAAGATAGTAATAATGATAATTTATAACTATAAAAGTATGTTTTTACTTTCTGGTTAGTAAGTTATTCACAGATGAACACTTTGAGTTTTGAATATCCTCTTACCCAACAAATTCTCATCCCATTTTTGAGCTTTCATTGATTATCTGAATCAAATATTACATTAGTAGTTGCCAAATTACATTTTCTCATTCTTTTATCTAGTCTATATTTATTAACTGGCATTTTTCTCATTTTTCCATTAAGTCTATTACTATGGGCTCATGTTATAACCCATTAGTCATTCTAAAAATTATTCTTTGTTTTTCATGCTCAGTTCACAAAAAGTTGCCCATTGAGGGTCTGTCACTTCTAGCTGGTTCATGTTTTTTTGACATTGTCCTATAGCTTGCACATAGTATATTCTGGATTTATCTTGTCACGGAACAGAATCTTTCTCTGGGTTTCTCATAAGAAAAGATTTTACCTAGCAGTCAAGATGTAGGTTTGCTTGTTAGATCTTGTAGTTTGAGTGATCACAATCAAGAGTTGATTGGCTGTGGTACAATCACACTGAAGTTCTTTCTGTGGATAGAGCCAAGAAATAGATTTGTTTTTATGTTTAATTATAAGTTCAGCCAGGTGTGACAACAACTGTAGTTCCAACTCTTCAGGAGGCTAAGGTGAGAGGATCAACTTGAGGCCAGGAGTTTGAGGCAAGTCTAAGGAACATAGTAAGACCTTTCCTTTACAAAGAAAAAGAAAAAAAAAAGAAAGAAAGAAAGAAAAAGAAGACAAGAGAGAAACAAAAATGAGCTCATAGCATATTCCAAATTCAAATAGAACACCATATGATTATACTCAGTATTCCACCTTTGAGTTTTTCTTCCTCCATAGCAAAAACTTACGGTGTTCATTCATTTACTCTCTCTTAAAATATACGCAAAGGAGTTTCAGAATTATCCATGGGTTGTTTAGAAAAGTGTTATTTAATTATGAATATTTCATGATTTTGTTCAGATAGCATTTGTTATTGATATCTAATTTAATTCCATTCTGAACAGAGGAAGACCATTTTTCTCTCTAACTGTTAAAAAAAATTGTTTCCACTGTTTCAGTAGTGTCTCATTTTTTAGTCCTATCCATTGGACTTTTCATTTCATTGCCAGTTATCTCATCATTATGTTCATATTTATCTTTATATATTTGAATATGTTTATATATATTTTAATATGTTTTATATATTTGAATATGTTTTCAAATATATGTTCATATATATGTTCATATGCATTATATATTTGAATATATTTTATATATTTGAATATGTTTATAGTGGCTGTTTAGAAATCCTCTGCTATTTCAACTTTTGTCATTTCTGCATCTATTTATTGATTTTTTTTCCATGCTAAGTCACATTTTTATGCTTTTTTTGTTGATTTTTGATGCCGATTATTGTGAATGTCATCTTTTTTTTGAGTTTCTTGATATTGGAATCTTCCTGTAATAAATACCAAAATTTAAGTCAAGCAATTAAATTATCTGTAGATTAAGCCATCCAATTCTTGCTTTTTAGCATAGTTAGGGCAGGGTTTTGAATGAACTTTCCACTAGGAAACATTTAACTCTATTGCTAAGTCATGACTTTTCTATGTGTCTATCGAGAACCTGAAGTGTCCAAAGAGATTTCTCAACCATGAATGTTTAAACTCAAAGGTTTCAGAGCCTGAGAAGAGCCCTAGAAATTGTTCAGTTTACAGATCTTCAGTAATTCTTCGCCTAATGTTGTAGAGGTTCACTGCACACATGTATAGCTTCATATTTAGCGACATACTCAAAGGGAACTTCAGGCAGGTGTCCAGAGCATTTATACTACATAGGTGTTTTCTCTCCTGTGTTTTACCCTGAGAATTCCATCTGCTGCAATCTTTCAGAATACTTATCTCCAGCTCTTCAACTTAGTGAGATCATCATGGTCTACTTGACGTTCTCTTCTTTGTAAATGGAAGTCTAGACTGTGACTCCAGGAAGAATTCAAGGTGATTATATGAGGTGCTCCTTTATTTCCCTTATATTAAAAAAACCATAACCTTGAGCTTTCTATTTTCCAATTTCTATTAAAATACTTTTTATGTTTTTTCATAAGTGGTTGTTTAGGGTAAGAGATACCAGTTAGTTTGATATGATTAGAAGTAACACTTTCTATACTATTATTTCGATTGAATGTTTTAAATATTTAAAATATACAAACATTTACATGTTTCAAAACTCAAAACTATACAAAAATGTAAACTCACAAAAGTACCATTCATGTTGCTATTCTTCCATTTCATCTCTATCACTATAGGTAACCGTTCTTACTGATTTCTAATTTATCGTTAGTTTCAATTTTTGTTTGTTTCTTTGTTTGATTTTACAAATATAAACAATTGTGCATTTTAAAATATTTTCCTGTTTTGTTCATAACATTTAGCATACTTTGTACAATCTTTGCACTTATTCTTTTTTAGTTGTCAATTCATGGAGGTATTTTTATTCTTATTTTCTGTCTCTCTTTCTTTACATTTGCATAATATTTCATTGCTAGCATATGCCATAGTTTAATTAATTACTGTCTCTCTCTAATTCTTTGCTTGTACAAATAATGGTGCACATGTTGTGTATTTGTGACTCTCTTGCTTCAGGTCAATTTATAGAAACTGGCTTTCTGAGTAAATAGGTAAATGCAAAACTTATTTTGTTATATCTTACCAAATTCTCTCCATAGAAATTGTACCATTTTGGTGTACTCACACCAGGGAAGTGTGTCAGTGCCTGTGAACTCATATTCATTTTTAAATATCTCCTTAATATGTATGGGAGAAATAGTTTACTACAAAGTTTATTATGTAGCTCTTTGATAGAATAAGAAAGTATGAGTAGCCAAGAAATCATTGAAAGGGAAGAGAAATACTGAGGTATAGTGCTAATAGGTATTAATACATAAACATTCTCTGTAATTTAGAAAGCCTAATTTTGTCACATGAATACACATATCTCTACGTTAGCAATGACCCCTTAAAAGTAAAAATGAAGCCGGGCTCGGTGGCTCAGCCTGTAATCCCGCGCCTTTGGGAGGCTGAGTGAGTGGATTGCCTGAGCCCACGGGTTCGAGACCCGCCTGGGCAGTGAGACCTCATCTCTACAATAAATCAAAAAATCAGCCGGGCGTGGTAGTGCATGCCTGTAATTCTGGCTACTCGGAAGGCTGAGGTGGAAGAATCGCCAGAGCCCAGCAGGTCGAGGCTGCGGTGGCCGGGAGCAGACACTGCACTCCACGCCCGGCTAATTTTTTGGTTTATTGTAGAGATGAGGTCTCGCTGCCCAGGCGGGTCTCGAACCCGCGGGCTCAGGCAATCCACTCACATCAGCCTCCCAAAGACGCGGGATTACAGGCTGAGCCACCGAGCCCGGCTGAGACTTTTTTTTTTAAAGAAGCTGAGAGATAGTAAATAAAAAAATTAGGACAGTGACTATCTTAAGGAGAGGCAAGGAATCAGAAGAAATTTCATTGGCAAAGATAATGATTTACTCCTTAAATTTCGTGTTGGGTTTTTGAGTAAACTTATTTATTGTGCCTTATAATTCTTACATATACTATGTAGTGGACATGACTGATCTCTCTTCAGATCCCATTCACTGTTCCTCTATGCTTCTTCCTAGGCTTTTATGTCCTATTAATAATAAGAGTCCTTAACTATAACTACCTTTGATGATTGCCATTAGCCTAATACAATCATTTTAGGTGTGTGCACAGACAACCAGAAGTACCTGAGAGTTCATTTCCCCCTGGGATGGCCCTTAGATAATAGAAAAAATATCAGTGAAAAGATAAATGAATTCTCCCGAACATTTCTTCTCTTTCTCCTTTACTAATTCTCCCTTATATCTTTGACCTTTAATATAGAAATAGATTATGGTTTAGTGTCGGTCTTCTTCCCTTTGTTATTTATATTCAGTCTTAAAATGAAAAAAATCAACCCTGATGGTTATATAATTATGATTTTCAAAATTATATCCTTTGTTTAAACTCTACATCAACTTCAGACTTGTACATCTCTCTGACTGCATAATTAACACCTCCTCTTGAATGCTTAATAGACCCTTCAAATTCAACATATCTCACAGTGAGAACCTAATATTCCTCCTAAGCTTACCCTCTCACAATGTTTTCATTTCTGTGTATTTTCCCAGCTCCTCAGGCCAAACCAGCAGAAAATGTTGGTAACTTCTCCAGGATAGGAAAGGGTTAACTCATTAGACCAGGGTTATAAAAACACAGCACGTTCCAAAAAAAGGCTTGTCTTCAGGTTTTTTTCTTGCTCTTGGGAGATGAGCCCTGAGCCCTTGAACTATCTAAATATCTGAAGGATGGGGTAAAAGAGAGAAAGAAGAAAAATCCCATACCAACACAAAACAACATAGCAACAGGATTTTGGCTTTTAATAACGAGAGAAAGGACATACTGAGTTCAAGACATTGATAGGTTGCTGTCTTACAAAATGATCCCATGTTGTATATTCGTGTAAGAGGGATGGAAAAAAATTAATTGTTGAGCTAGTAGCCTGGATTTATTTCATATTTTCTTAAACTTGAAAGATTTAAAAAAATTTATTAAAGTACAGAATAGTACTGTTACTGTACAATTTAATGTTTTAACCTATAAATCTGCTGGTTATATTTTTGTTTGAAAGCACACCCTAGTAATTTGAAGAATTGTTTCACAAGTCAGTAAATTCCAGGATCCTTATTATAGTTCATTTGAATGTTTGCCTTAAGGAACTATTGCTGTTCCTGAGGCTAAATCTGCACAGATGCACCAGAGTGAGAATGGGAGTGAGATTTGAAAAGAAATTCGAAACTACTTCCAGGTATCCTCAGAACTGGAGTTTTTGAGCTCCCATCAGTGAATGACACTCGTCAATCTAGTTGTTTGGAAAGAAGTGTCCACTCTGGGCTACTGTAAGAAATAAACTAAGACATTTCCACCATTCAAAATCTCCATAGTTCATCAATTCTAAAATGCCATCCATTTTTAAAATCAACTGTCGTATGCAAAACTAAGAAATAAATCATTTGCTGCTAAACCATGGAGCACATCTTTCTTACGACTTACAAGTTTTTATGCTTAATCAAAGAGTTGCTTAAATTAGCATGGGTTTTTAAAAAAATATTTTATATATTATTTTGCCTACATTAAATGAGAAATATATGGAAAGTACCTCACTTAATGTGTTCCTAAATCATCTTCACATTCAAAAATAATCTTTTCTAAATCAGCTTGGGACCCAGAAGCATCAATTAGTAGTTCTTCCACTAAAGACCTTGCAAATAATCTCATTTCATCAAGATTACTGGTGCAATATTTATAAAATGAGTCTATACCATTATATCTAGTTTAAAGGATAAGGGTTTTTTTTTCTGTAAGTGAAAATGCTGGCACTTTTTGATCCTGTCAGAAGATATTGACAATAACTTATATATCATGACTACTACCCAGCCAGTAGAGGTTGTGTAATATGCCCTGATTTTAGAAATGTTATATTATTTTTAAAAGGTTCATTTTAGAATCAATGAAATATGCTGTTAGTTCTCCTTCCTGGCATCTATGCTCTAAGGTGTGTGGTTCAAAGAAAGAAGTTTCAGACTAAATCTCCCACAAGTACATACACTTATTAACATGGCAGGCCAAGGACATGCAAGTGAAATGAAGTTCCTTTTAGGTACACTGGAGATAAGAGTGCCAACCTAAGCCTCTATTTCAAAGGCTAGGGAGTATGAATCACTTACACTCTTATACACTATTCAGACCAGGATGGGAGTGCCTCTATAATATTTCTATCTAGTTCACATATCTGTAACATCACTAAATTTCAACAACTGAAAAATTATTTCTAATAGCCAGCATGCTAATTAAAATACCACTGCTGCCTTGGACTGTGTATATCCAATTAAAGTACAAATGTTAATTAAATTCTTCTAGGTCATAATTTAAAGGCAAATTACATAATATCTATGTGGGAGAACTTTAAAGAAAATTACAAACAATACAAAAGATTCATAATTGGATTCATGTCTTTTCTTTAGCAAAGTGGAGACAAATATTCCAACCTCAGTTGCCTTGTTCTCTAGGTCACTACCTACCAGTAAATGTGGAATAAAATGTTTAAAAATGCTACCAGTAAATGTGGAATAAAATGTTTAAAAATTCTCCCCTGACTCCTTCTTAAAACTGCAGTGAATATCTTGGAAGAATAAATAGTTCTTTCCTTTGTACAAAAAACTCATTTCTAGCACTGATTAAATACTAAATATGTAGCCTAATATTATGAATGGCTTCGTAAGATATTAAGGTCATGGAGGCAAGAATTGAGGTCATGGAGGCAGAATATTTGACTTCTAAGATCATAATTTATTGTCATTTTATTTTGTTAAAATTGACCACAGGACTCTTGAATATAAGCCATCCCCAATAAACCAAAGAAAATAGTAGGAGGAGACTAGGCATGGTGGCTCACGCCTGTCATCCCAGCATTTTGGGAGGCTGAGGCGAGAGGATCGTCTGAACACAGGGGTTTGAGACCAGCATGGGCAACTTGACAAGACCTTGTATCTACAATAAATTAAAAAAATTAGCTGGGTGTGGTACCGCACACCTGTAGTTCTGGCTCCTTGGAAGGCTGAGGTGGAAGGATTGCTTGAGCCCAGCAGGTCAAGGCTGTGGTAGCCTGATTGTCCCACTGCACTTGAGTCTGGATGACAGACTGAGACCCTGAAACACACCACACACACACACACACACACAC
The DNA here is from genome assembly GCA_027257055.1 of Cephalopachus bancanus. Lineage (NCBI taxonomy): Eukaryota > Metazoa > Chordata > Mammalia > Primates > Tarsiidae > Cephalopachus > Cephalopachus bancanus. The sequence continues at coordinate 7,541,481 of JAPVLO010000027.1, forward strand.
ACACACACACACACACACACACACACACACACAAATACTGAGAGGCAATGTGGTCTATTGCAAGAATCTTCCCTTCAAGGAGATAAAGTCTTCACCAGCTTCCAACTAGACAAGCACAGCTAGCCAAGGACCTAACAGCACCACTCCATTCCTTCACTAGATTCAAAAACATTCTCTTCTTTGTCATTTGGAAACAGGAACTCCAAATCTACAAATTATGAACAGGAAATGTTTCCTCATATAACTTTACTTCATATGGCTTAAAGCGTTCTTAGGAGACATAAGCATTTTTGACAACTGTAGGTTAACATGTTTATTTTCCAGAATTTTTAAAACCAGCGTAGTAATGCAGGCCTAGAGAATTCTTGACTCAATATTAAATATGGCTTAATTTTATAGAGTTCCAGAAAATAGAGTGTTATAAGTCATTGCTTGTAGAAGTTTACATCTGAGAAATAAGCAAATGCCCTCATGTACAGAAATACTCTTGCTCTCTCCTGTTCAGTAAGCTTCCTCACAAAATTTCCCTTGTTTGAATTAGTAATAAGCCAAGACATATTCATACATTCCCAGTCCCCAAATGGATATATCTCATTGTCATGATTTCTTGGTCAACTATCAAATTTATTCTAGTAATTGGGTTGCTCTCTCATTATTTTCAGCTCTGTCTTCTAATAGTTTACCACTGTCTATATCAACTGTTTTCTTAAAATGTGAAGTATATTAAAAACTATATTTATGCATCCCTTCTTTACACCAAATAAATTAAAGTTGCCAAAATTAGGTTTTAAAACAAGCTTCCCATGATTCTTCTTCTTAGTAAAGCTGGAAGACTTCTCTTAAGCCCACTTTCAGTCTATCAAGTTCTGCAGATTGTACCTCTAAAATATGCCCTATGCCCTTATACCTTTCCCTCCTCCTCTGCTCATTTCTCATCGGGATGAGACTAAAATGGGCATTTAATCTATTTTCATGTCCCTGATTCATTTTTGACCTTGCCCATTCCAATCCATTCATTACACTGTGGTTTTTAACCAAGGGCAATTTTGCCCCCTAAGTGATATTTGACCATGTCTGAAGATATTTTGGTTGTCACATTTGGACAACATAAGGCTACTGTTGACATTTAGAGGGTAGAAGTCAGGGATGCCTCTAAACATCCCACAGCACAATTAAGAACCATCCTGCCCAAAATGCAGTAGTACAGAGGTGCCAGGGTTTAGAGGTCTTTGCTCCACACTGAAATACTTACATCACATACCCCACCCTCACTCCCCATCAAAATCTGCAATATCAGTTTCTTCAAACTGCTTCTGTCGTGGTTCCCTAAAAACCTTCTCTATAAAATTTTTGGTGTGGTGTTGTTTAAAAAAAAAAGTTTCATGGTCTGTCTTCCTTTCAAGATACAAACATTAGGTGCCTAGCACCTAGCATAGCAATTTGCACGTTGTGTCTGCTTATTAAATTTTAATTAGATTAAGTGGGCCATACTCATTTGTATATTACGTGTGTTTGTGGATATGGGTTATTCAAAAGAAACAGTATGTGTAAAAGTGATTCTAACATTAAATCAATAGCTATGCAAATATTACCATCACCTTAGAAGACATCACAAAATACCGTAACAGTCCTAAAAGATACACTTTTTGTATTGAATGGAATTACTATCTGTTATGTTTCATAATGACTCAAAATGAACTACTGGAGGTCATAAGAATGCATGTGGTATATCTATTATTGTGTATGTATAAGCATAGTTCATCTGCATTGTCAATTGAGAACAATATTACAAATTATTTTAGATATTTTCCAGCTAGGTGAATCAGACTTGTTGCAGGTCTGGCCTGGGAATCAGAATAACAGAAAAAAATTGATAATAGGGTTAAAAAAGCTTCTCTGTCCCAGACCTTTGGGTGCAGAAAAGTTCCCATGTTTAAAATGATATGCCTAGCCGGGCTCGGTGGCTCAGCCTGTAATCCCGCACCTTTGGGAAGTTGAGGTAAGTGGATTGCCTGAGCCCACGGGTTCGGGACCCGCCTGGGCAACTTGGCGAAACCGCATCTCTACAATAAATCAAAAAATCAGCCGGACGTGGTAGTGCGTGCCTGTAATTCCGGCTACTTGGAAGGCTGACCCCAGCGGGTCGAGGTTGAGCCACTGCGCTCCAGTCTGGGCGACAGAGTGAGACTCCAACTCAAAAAAATAAATAAATAAATAAATAAAATAAAATGATATGCCTAAGTCCATGAATATTCACATACTTGGTACATGGTCTAGGTTTACAACAGAAATAAATCCCTAAGACGAAATTAAAGTCAAAACTCCCCCATTTACTGCATAATGGCAAGAGAAATTGTTTTTAAAAAGGAGGAAGTTCGTAATTTACTCCTCTTCTTAACATTTTTTTTTCTTTGAGATGTGTCATGGTACAGGGAATAACAGATTTTAGTAGGAGAAAACCCTGGATTTGAAAGGAAGTTCTTGCTGAGTGACAGAGGGTGGAGCATATCAGCAAACTTATTTTATAAAGAAATAGATGGTAAAATTTTCCACTTTTAAGAGTATATGGTCTTTATTGCAAATATTCAGATTCGGCATTGTAGAAAGCAGCCATAGACAATATGCAAATGAAAGGACTTTGCTGTTTTCCAAAATATTTTTTTTTTTTTTTTTTTTGAGTTGGAGTCTCACTCTGTTGCCCAGGCTGGAGAACAGTGGCACGCTCACAGCCACCGCAGCCTCAACCTGCTGGGCTCCGGCGATCCTTCTGCCTCAGCCTTCCAAGTAGCTGGAAATACAGATGCATGTCACCATGCCCAGTTAAATTTTGTGAGCTACTGTAGAGATGAGGTCTCACCAAGTTGCCCAGGCTGGTCTCGAATCTCTGGGCTCAGGCATTCTTCTTGCCTCAGCCTACCAAAGTGCTGGGATTACAGGCTGAGCCACCGCCCCGGCCATAATTTTTTATTTATTTTTATTTTTGCACAAAAACATGTGGCAAGCATTTGGATCATAGCCTACAGATTGCTGACCCCTCACAGAAAGCAAATCACTGTACCTCCTCACCTATGAAATGAAGGTAATCAAGTTTATCTCATAGGTTTGAAGTAACTCAGAGTAACTGAGGGAATGTAACATACCTATAACAGTAGGTAACCTGTTATAGACATTAAATGTCACTATCATCATGATAGAAGCAAGTGAATTAATGTTTAAATCCACTCATACAATATTCTCTATGGAACAAAACGCAGTACAGGCAAGACCATGAAAGAAAGTTAATTATTTAAGCAACAAAAGACTGAGATTATGAGGTAGTTTTAGCCTTAATGATATTCATGTCGAAAGTTTTCTATTCAAAGCTCTATATCTTGAAGTTTCAGTATTATTTATTTTTCAATAATAAAAGCCGAAAATTTGAAATCATTCTTTCAAGAAAATACAACAAACAGCTATTGGATTCTCTAAATCTAGGTACACTTCATCATCACAAAACAGAAAAAAAAAAAGAGTAAGTTTGTTTTATAAAATATTCTCACAGCTAGTAATTACCGAATGCTTCTTTAATGGCTCATAATGAATTCCATGCATTTTTCTAAGAATCATTTTGCTCCCAGAGTTATGTGGATTAATTTATGTATATTTAATTTAAAAATTAGCATCACTTTGGGGATTTGTCTGTGTCCCCCTAACATTTCATGAATAAATCAGCTACCTTAAGCTCTTTGAAAAATGCATAAATATATAAAATATTCTTGAACACATTTGCTTTTGAAAATAAAGAGTAACAAACTTTTGTTGACTTCAATTAGCCAAAATTTTAAAAGGAAATAAAGGGCAACTGTGAGCAGCCTGTATATTTGGCACTTTATTCTATACTTTGTTTACATATTGTTCAGCAGGACTATGCATCTGTCTCCATTTAAAAATTCAAATATCTCACATGACCTCTCTCACACTAAATCCAAATAGACACTTTTCAAGTTAGACATCTCTGAAATTGAAAAGAGAATACACACCAACTTAAAAACTTCATATGCTGTGAATTAAATGACGCACCCCACATGTAAATGCTACACTGTTCACTAATTATATGCAGATGTCCATTTCCAAAATGCCTTTATAGTCATCCATTAACTCAATCGAGTTACATCAATTGGTGAGATGTGCCAGCAATTCTATTCTTGTTTTAAGGTGAGAAATTGCTTTTTCAAGAAATGTAATTCTTTATTAGAATTTATGCTCATTAGTATGGGAAAATATGGATAGACAGATGGGTAGATGAGCAGATGAGTAGGTAAATGTATGTATAGATTTAGGTAATGTACATTTATGTACATATGATAACTTATAATAAAAGAACGTGCAAGTCCATGGATTTGACACTGTAAAAGATCTTTCCAAAATCCATTGTATGTAGTTACTTAAAATTCTGTGTTAACGATTTTGAGATTAAGGGCTGGTTCCCATGAAGACCAATTTAACTCGCTCTGTAGTATGAAACTAATCTTTGCCACCAAAATCATTTGAGTATCTAAACATTACATGACCAAGAACACAAAGATGGATCATCATAAACACTTGATGAACAATATTGCAATAAACTTAATGAAACAAGCAAACAAAAAAAACCCTCAAAATGTGGGGGGTAGGACATTTGTTTTGTGCCTGTGTAATTGATCTACTTGATATCTTGCCCTCACATTTCTTTATTTCCCATCTTATACATTTAAAGCTACCGACAGAATAACTATTCTATCCTTTATGTATTATGTTGCATTGAATCAGGTAGAATGGAAGAAGCTCCAGGCACCTCTTAACTATCCAACACGATCCTTCTTTTTTTTTTTCTTCTTTTTATTTTGCAAACAACCCCAAAGCTTTATTAAACAGGCTGCAGCTCCCCAGCAAAGGCATTGTGCAGACAGTGACCAGAGTTCTCTGAATATCTCATTTATACTTGTGGAGTTGTGTGAGCTACGTGGAACAATTTCTGTCCTTATAGTTGCATCAATATAAATAAAGAAAGTTTTAGGGTGGTATATTTACCAGAGGTGACTTCAAATACACAGACTTCGTCAATTTCACTTAAAGTCTTAAAGTAAATGAATAAACAAATATATAAATGAGCATATGCTGTAGAAACTAGTCAAGTTTTTTAAAATGTCTAAGACTGATTTAGATTTCTTTCTTTTCTTTCTTTTTTTTTTTTTTGAAGGTGGCATATCTGTTGTTTAAAAAATGCTAAGGCCAGAGAAAATAGAGAACATGTACTGATAAAACCCTAGAATTAAAATCTATAGATAACATCAATGTACAGAAGGTGGGAGCGAGAGGAATACAGGGATAAGAGGATGCACTGACATTTTTGTCTAAATAGGGAATTTTATATGTATGCTTTTTTAAAAGTAGGAAACAGAAGAAGTGGGACAAACTGAAATAACAAATTAAGATGATAGAAAAAGTTAGAAATATATCAATAAGTACAGTAAGTAAAAATGATGGTAAACCTACCAGATTAGATTTTTTAAATCTCAATTTATGTGGTTTATAAGTGATATGCCCAAAGCATGACGATATAAAGGATGGGGGAAAGAATGGTATATGCTATATCAGCAAATACTAACCAAAAGAAAGCTGGTGCATCATAAAGAATGAAAAGATTGCCGGGCTCGGTGGCTCAGTCTGTAATCCCGCGCCTTTGGGAGGCTGAGGTGAGTGGGTTGCCTGAGCCCCCGGGTTCGAGACCCGCCTGGGCAGCGAGACCTCATCTCTACAATAAATAAAAAAATCAGCCAGGTGTGGTAGCGCATGCCTGTAATTCCGGCTACTCGGAAGGCTGAGGCGGAAGGATCGCCGGAGCCCAGCGGGTTGAGGCTGCGGTGGCCGGGAGCGGCCACTGCACTCCAGTCTGGGTGACAGAGTGAGACTCCAACTCAAAAAAAAAAAAAAAAGAATGAAAAGATTAATGGTACAATGATAAAAGGTTCAATTTACTGAGCTAGAGCAAGCTGAAACATGTATGCATCTAATAAAATAGCTTCAAATGGATGTAGCAAAAAGTTATAGAACTGTGGTAACATTATTATGAGACATTCAACATACCTACCTCATTATTGACAGGCTAAACATACAAAAAATTAGCAACAATGTATACACAATCTGAACAAAACAATTAACAAACTTGACCGAATAAGAGAATACATATTTTTCTCTGGTAAACAAAAAATAGTTACAAATAATCACACACTGGGCCATAGAAGAATTTGTTGTTAAAGAAAACCTCAACAAACTTCAAAGGCTAGTATCCAATCAAGTTAATAAAGAGCAAAAAGATAATTTTTAAATCCCTGTTAAATAACTTTTGGGCTTAAGAAGAAATTATGATGAAAATTCAGAAATATCTAAAACTAAGTGATGACAGACACAATTCAGTTCAAAACTTGTAGGATATATCAAAAGTGGTATTCAGAGAGAGATGTCAAGCCTTAAACATTTATTTTGGAAAGGAAGAACGTCTCCAAATTAATAAGATGTGTCTCTTTTACGAAATTAGAAAGTAGAAAAAAAAATAAAAAGAGATAATGAAAGAACAGAAAACAGTGAAATAGAAAGAAAAGAAACTATGAGAAAAGTAACATAGGTAAAATAACTCTCATGTTTTTCCTTAAAAGTCATCCTTGCTTTTTTTGGGGGGGGGGACAGTCTCACTCTGTAATCCAGGCTGTAGTACAGTGGTTGGACTTGACTCTTAAAATCCAGAACTCAAGTGATCCTCCCACCTCAGTCTCCCAAGTAGCTGAGACAATAGGAAAGCACCACCACATCTAGCTACCTATTTTTTCCCCCTTTTTAAAGAATAATATAGATCCTTCTTAATAGAGCTCATATCTCCTACAGAGTCCATTTTGCATTCCCCAAGGGAAGTTACATGCTCATAAGTGATAGTCTAATACAAGTAAATTTACTCAAGTAGAGGGTCTTCTTTGATTCCCATTCATATAAAGAATAAAACCTCAAAATTACTAATGCATATAGAATAAGAACTTTGTAGAAATAACAATTTACACATTATATTCACTGCTTTCACAATTGCAGTCCTGTAGAAGTTAAAAGGATTTTATTATGTCTCAATAATTATTGACATTTTCCTTGGCAAGAAGTTCTAAAAGGCCTCATTTGCATCAGTGATTCCCCACTTTAAAGGAGAATTAAGAATACTGATTCATCCAAAGAAGCTACACTAAAGCATACATAAAATAATCTAGCTATTTTCTTAATTGCCCCTTGTGGCATATTGTCCAGACATAGACTGTTTCCCACCTTCCTCGGGGAGCAGCCTTTGACCAAGGCTGGTCTCTGAAGGATATGCATATTTCCAGTAATGAATCATGGGGTGCAGGTGACCAAGCGAAGCTGAAAGCTATGTAGTCATCACTCTTAGCTGATGTAATTGTAAACACCAGATAAGAATTTAAATAATTAACTTGATTGCTTTGATTATAAAACTACTTGCTATCCTGCCCCAAGGCACAGATTCTTCACTGACCTGCTGACATTGGATAAACAAATGTCTTTCCCTGCTGGACTGCCAGGTGACTTCTTTGGAAAAAATACATTGCTTGCAAGTCCTCTTAGATTTGTGTTACACCTCTTTAATTCACACTTACTTTTAATGACCTCTTAAATCGGTCCTACAGAGTATTTTTTCTCTGAGGAACTTAAAGAAACTTAGATTGTAGAGTTCCATCAAAGTCTGTCAATGTTTTGATGTTTTTTTTGTTTGTTTTGGTGTTTTTCATCCTACATCTTAGTTAGTTTATGCCTACCCAGCCATGACTTGTGGACCTCTGTTCCAGTTATGCATTGCTGTGTAACCAATCACCTCAAAATTGAGTAGTTTAAAATAACATTTACGTTAAATGTAATGAAGACTTACAAATCTTCAGTTTGGGCAGGGTTGGTGAAAATTATGGAGTTCCATTCAAGACAGCTTTGGCTGAGGACAGAGGGCTGCCACCAGTTTGTTCTCTCACACAGCAACTGGCTGTCCTCTGGAAGTTCATACAGGGCTGAGGGCTGGGACGTTCTGTTCTCCTTGGCATGAGACTCTCCATGTAGCCTGAGCTTCCATTTGTGTGGGTTTCGAGAACGAGTGTCCCAAGACAGAGTTAGGTGGAAATGCATGTTTTATTTTATGAACAGTCAACAAAATCACAGAGTGACACTATCCCTATGTGTGTTAGTGGAGGCATACACATCTATTCAAGTTCAAGGGGAAACTTAAACTCACCTCTTGATGGGGGGAGTGGTGGCAAGGGTCTGGAAGAGCTTGCAGGATAGTGGATATTGTTGTGACCTTTCTTGGAAGATAGAAATCTGCCACACCTGTGATCATTAAGGCAGTTGTTACAGATTAGAGCGATTCAGTTATCTTTAAAAAGTTATCTCCAACTCTTATAGTCTGAATAGATCTGGCCTTTCATCTGACTCTGGCCACCTAAAATGCCTTTTAAACACATTTTGCTCACTTAATTAGCGGTGTGGTACTCTGACTGAATTGGTCCCATATTTTAAAGACATTCTGGGTAAGTACCTGATGCCACTCCTACTGCTCATGGTGGTGGAGACATTAACTATAGGCACACACTTTATAAAGAGAAGCAAATACGTATTGCTCCATCTCTTTTCTCTTGTACCAACAGCTTGAATATTGCACTTAATTCAATGGGTGAAATGTCTCTTATGCCAACTGCAAGCTGCTATAAGAGCTTAAGAATCTTGAGGTTAAGGCTTTGTGTGGTATTTCACCCCTTGACTTTCAGCAGAAAATGAAAGGCGCTTAGGAGGAGAATCAATGCTTATCAGGATACATGCATTCTTATGTCAGCATATGAATTTACCATGACGTTAGACAAAGCAACTTTCAAATTTCTAATACATTCAAGCAAACTGACTAATTATTAAGAAAACAGCAAAGCATATTTACAAAATGAATACCCTATACCCAACTGTGCAGGTAATGGAATATCTATCTTAGATGATTGGTTCAGTTTTGTCTTTTGATTTAGGATATACGCCATTTCTCCTCTGGTTTGGTTGCCTTTTTAGAGCAAAACAACTTCATAATTCATTGTAAAAATTTCTATAATGATGCCTACCTACCTTCAGGGAACCACTATATTTGAAACAAGAGTCTTCATAAAATAAAGATGTTATCCGGGAGAGTTAAAAAAATAAATGCATAAAAATTTTGTAAGGGAGTTATAATTATATAAGTTGTCAGATTTTTGAAGTAGAATAGGACAGAAGCCCCCAAAAGGCACAAAAGTTTAAAGGTCACCTACCATAAAAATTCACTCACCTCCCTTTACGACACTATTTTAGGTTGCTTAAGACATCTTTCTTATGACAGTTTCATCAAACTCCCCAAGATAATTCATTCCAAGCAAAAAACATTTAGTACATTATATACATCTTGGGAATATGTATTTGAACTTTCTTTACAAAGAAGAGGACATAATTTAAAATATGTCTATAGTTTTTATTCTGGCTTGATACGACATATAGATGCAGTATAAAGAATACTAATCAAGAAATTTGTGTGTATGCATTGTGTCTAGCTGAATAAATAGAAAATTGTCGATATGGTTGAAAATTCCCCGTGGACATCTCTTGGCTTTCATCCCAGTCTTTCCTCTCTGGAAGTAATTACCATTTTGATTTTGTGCTAATAATTCTCTAAAAAAATTAATTTAATCACTTTTCTGTTGAGTTTTGCTCATTTGTGACCTAGACAAAAATGGAATCACACAATATATATATTCTTCTGTGACTTTTGTTTTTACTTATAATATAAAGTATATAACCATAATTTATTTCTACTGCTGTGTAATATTCCTTTGCATAATTTTCAAGTACATGCCACTAATGTCATTTGGGATGTTTTCAACTTTTTGCTCTTATAAACAATGTGATTGTATACTATGTTGACTATGTCTCTTGATGAAAATGAACAAAGGCTTCTCTGGGTTAATCACTTAATGGTTGAATTAATTGTTATAGAATATAGACTATCTGTTCAATTTTGTAATAATTGTTTTCTAAAAGACACTATATAATTAACACTCCTACCAGCAGTGTATATGTGTTCCCACTGATCCATATCTCATTCAATACTTGGCATTATCAAATTTCTTATTTTTGCCAATCTGGTGTGCATGAAATTGTAATATGTTATAATTGAATACCCTTTATTACTAATCAGATTAACACCTTTTTCACATTGTTTACTCCCATTTTCTCTCCTGAAAAAAGTCTACTCAAGTCCTTTGTTGATTTTTTTCTACTTAATTGTTCTTTTTCTTATTCATTCCTTGGATTCTTTTTATTTTCTTGATCATGCTCTCCTTCAAGCAAATAGCTAATATTTTTTACCTTCTTTATAGTGATAAATGGTACTTGATAATATGAAGACGCAGTCTTAAATTTTCTTTAAAGAGAAAAGAAGCTTTGCTTTTTATGCTTAAACCTTTAATCCACTAGAGATTGGTTTGAGAGTATGGTTTTAGATAAAGAATTAATTTTGTGTTTTTCAGCTTAGATAACTAATGTGTCAGCAGTATTTATTAAAATTGTTTTTTCCTCACTGACATAAAATGTAGATATCTTTCCAAAGCATGATACAATTGCGGGTCTATTTCAGAACTGTTTGTTCATATCCATTAGTCTTGTTGAACCATATCACATATCAGACTATCTTAATAACTTGTACTTTACTATTAGTCATAACATTTGAAACAAGATAGCTTGTTCTTCTTTCAGGGGGTCTTAGCTATTATTAGAATTTTGTATTTCCATATAAATTTTAGAAACCACGCAGTGAGTTCCATACAAAACTGTGATGTTATTTACATTGAAATTGTATTGAAACTTTCTATCATTTTGGGAAAACCGACAGGGAGTAGATATTGAATCTTTCTGTTTATCAAGATACTATGGCTCTCTTTGTTTGAGATGTTAATATATTTCTAAAGGTTGGTTTTGTTTTATAAAATTATTTATACTTAGATGACTCAAACACAAATTCCACATAATGATTTAATATGCAACTGCATTGCCAAACTCTCTTTCTGATTCTAATTTGTCTTATAGAAGCTTTGAATTCCATGAAGTATAGAATTCATACAGCATTCTATAAACATTTGCATCATCTGCAAATACAATTGACCCTTAAACAACATGAGGAGTAGTGGAACCAACTTCCTGTGCAGTTAAAAAAAATCTGTGTATAACTTTTCCTCCTCCCAAACTTAACTGCTAAACAGCCTACTGTTGAGTGGAAGCCAATCAATAACATAAATCATCAATGAATGCATATTTTGCACGTTGCATATATTATGTACTACATTCTTACAATGAGGTGAGTTAGAGGAAAGAAAATGATATTAAGAAAATCATAAGAAAGAGAAGATATATTTGCTATTCATCAAGTAGAAGTGGATCATCATAAAGGTCTTTACCTTTACTTGTCTTCATGTTCAGTAGGCTGACAAGAAGGTGGAGGTGGAAGCATCGATCTTGCTGTTTCAAGGGTGGCAAAGTGAAGAAAACCTGTGCATAGTGGACTCATGTAGGTCAAACCCATGTTGATCAAGAGTCGGCTGTAAATCCTTTCTAATCATCGCACACTTTATTTCTTTTGGACTCGACTTAGATTGCTGACTAGGAGGAGCAGTAATAAAACAATGAATAGTGATGGCAGTTAACCTTATTTTATTTCTGATTTTAAGTGAGTCCAAACACTCTGTTGAGAGTTTCCTTTGCTGTGCAGAAGCTCTTTAGTTTCATTAGGTCCCACTTGCCATTTGTTTATGCTGTATTTGCTTTTCAGGACTTCATCATACATTCATTGACTATGGCCAGTGTCTGGGAGAGTGTTTCTTGGTTTTGCTCTAGAATTTTTAGAGTGCGAGGTCTTATGCTTAAGTCTTTAATCCATCATGAGTTCATTTTTGTATATAGTGAAAGGAAGAGATCCAGTTTCAGTCTTCTGCAAATGGTTAGCCAGCTTTCCCAGAACCATGTATTGAATAGAGTGCCCTTTTCCTGATATTTATTTTTGTCAACTTTGTCAAAGATCCGTTTCACTACTAGTAATATTTCATATGAATCTTTCATGAGTACCTTTTATTGAGTTAAAGAAATACTGTCTGTTCTTAGCTAAAAGTTGTTTTTCTCTTGATGTTTTTATTGATTTTGCTTTATAGATTTGTTTTCTATGTCTATTAAAAGGCGTATATGTCTATAATCCCAGCACTTGGGGAAGCTGAGGTGTGAGGATTGCCTGAGCTCACAGGTTCGAAACCAGCCTGGACAACTTGGAGAGACCTCATCTCTACAATAAATCAGAAAACCAGCTGGATGTGGCACACGCCTGTAGTTCCAGCTACTTGAAAGGCTGAGGCGGAAGGATCACCTGAGCCAAGCAGGTCAAGGCTGCGATGGCCGTGAGCATGCCACTAAGTTCCAGCCTGTGCCATGAACTTGCCACTGCACTCCAGCCCAGGAGACAGAATGACTCTCCCACTCAAAAAATAAATAAATAAAAAGACATATGTTTTTATTTAACCTCAATATTTTAATCTGGTGAATTTCACTGATAAATTTTCTAATATTGAATCACTTTTCGTTAATGGAATAAACCCTAACTTATTCAGATGTAATGTCTTTTTTATTTATCTTCAAACTGCTTATTTTTTCTACTTTTAGTGAGGATGGCATATAAGTTTATTTTGGTATCAAATCTGTTATCAAAGTTACTGGCCTCATATTCAGAGCTGACAAAGATTTCTTTTAAAAAAATTAACATTTGAAATATCAGAATTTCTATCCTTATTGCTTCATAGGTTCTTGCTTTTACTATTTTACTTTTTTAGTAGAACTCCTTTATTTACAGAAAATATTTAACAAGGGGTTCATATTTCTAATGATTATGGAATAAATTGGTGATTATTTCAGTTTATTGTGAACACAGGTTTATTATATTTTCTCTAAAAATGTCAGCAAAATGTGGAATGACGTTCCTTCTTCTCAGTCTGTCATTACACATAAAATGTAAACTCAAATCTACATATACTATATAGATATTTGTGGGAAAAAGAATAATTATACACACAGAGTAAATATAAGTATATAAATAAATATATGCAGATATATTTATTATCCTAGATACATAAAGAATAACAAGCTAGCTGTATGCTAACAGAAAAAAAAGAGTACTGTTATCTTTCCTATTATCACTCCTTATCCCTCCCTCTTTTTTCCTCTTTCCATGTTTTTTTTTTTTTTTTAGTCAAAGTCTCACTCCGTCACCCAGGCTGGAGTGCAGTGGCACATTCGTGGTCACCCCAGCCTCGACCTGCTAGGCTCCGGTGAGCCTCAGCCTTCCAAGTAGCCAGAACTATAGGTGCGTGCTATCATGCACAGCTAATTTTTTCTTTTTTTTTGGATATATTGTAGAGACTAAGTCTCACCAAGTTGCCCAGTCTGGTCTTGAACCTGTGGGCTCAGGAAATCCTCTTGTCTTGGCTTCCCAAAGTGCTGGGAAATCCAACTTATTTTCTGATAAACCCCTTCTTCCACAGTTATAATACAGGTCAATAGGCACTCCACTGCACTTTACTACTTACTTTATACTTAATTATTAAGATTAGGAGAGCCACTGTCATTCCCGTTTTAGGGTTTGGGTATCTGGACTACACAGGCAACTCCAGTTTTTTCTTAAGTTGGAAAATCCATTAATTTGCTATACCATTTGAAAACATTTCTACTCTATTTTTTTCTAGTGATGCCAGGCCTTCTTGCTTTTAGTACAGTGTGTACTGTTCAGAAATAACAACTTACTTAAAATTTCTCATGTCCACTTATCTTTTTTTATGCAGTTAAGGGTGGAATGTATGTTTATTTTATTTTTTAAAAAACTAAACATCTGTTTATAATCATCATTTATAAATGAGTGTTTACATATTGAAAAAAATTTAAATCAAGTGAAAAATATTTAGAACGTGTATCTTGATTTAAAACAGTTATTCCTGCACAAAACAGTAGTTCACTATTTAAAAGCACTAACTGGTTAGAAAATATAGTGAAGAAAATTATGTAAGTCATAGTAATAATATAAAAAAATAGAAGGAAACATAATAAAAGTGCACAGATTAAGATACAGCAGGTCAGGGATGATCTTGGAGAAACTGTATATAATTACCACTTTATTAGCAACTCTTTTTGACAAAAATGTTAGGTAAAAAATAGTAGAAATACATTTACATCCTTAATTTTTAAAATAGCAACATAAAATCAGCCAAAATTAATTTTAAAATTTAATGTAAACAATTAAAGAAATATAACTAAATACCCCATAAGAAATATTATGAATAATTTTAATCCTTATTATAAAGCAATGAAATATATATAATAAAAACCCTGATATAAAATTTTGAAAGTACAAATAAAAGCATCTTAAACGAATACTAAGAAGTATTAAAAATATACATTAAAAAACAATGCTAAGTGTTCCAAATACAAGTGTGCTGTGTACACTTTAAGGAAAAGATGAGCTGTCCAATAGAAAAATCAAGTGCAAGATTTATTCATACAAATGTCCAGTGATGGTGAAACAAGTTAAAATAATCTATCAAAACTAAGTCAAGCTTGTAAAACAGTGAGATACAAGTTTCCCTTTTAAAAAGGCAGCAATTTTTAAAATTGATTTTTATAGGAGGTGGCATTTTAATGTTGGAAAAAGTGAGTTATTTAATAAATGTTTTGACAATATGGAAAAATAAAGTCATGGTCCTTTCTCCTTTTATCCAAAAGTAAACTCAAAATTATTTGAGAGTTAATTTTTTTAAAAAAGCAGTTATTAAGTTATAACAAAATTAAATCTGAATTAATACTAGAAAAAGGATATTAAAGTATACTTTAATATTATAATCAATTATATGCCTCATTATATATTATATAGTTGATATTACTAATATATCAATCAATAATGTGTGGATTTAATATTATATATAGAAAGCATGAAAAATTATAGGAAAACTAGAAATAAAAAGAAACTTGGATAATTTGGCAGTGTACAGATAAATATAAATAAATACAGCTTTTCCTATTCTTGAAACAATTTTCTTTAAAAAATTGAGACAAAATCAAAATAAATATTTATAAAAATTCTAAAATATTTAGGACAAAATTTTTTAAATGACATAAATAATTATGTAAAATATTGAAACATAAAATAATAGCTGAACAAACAGAAATATTTTAAGATTTTAAATGCTTGGTTGAGAAGGCAATACTAAAATAACTTTTCCCAAATTATTATTTAAATTTAATGTAATACTGATTGCAATATTTTTGGTTTTTTGTGTGTGGAATTGAGGACATATTCAATATTTTTCTGAAGTATAAATTTATTATTTTGTCCAATCCAATTCAATTCAAATACATTTAGTCAACAAAATCCAAAAATATTTAAATAGACAACAAGTGAGTATAGGCTGCGAGTATTTAACATTATTAGAGATAAGAAAAATACTATAATAAAATAAAACAATGTTTAAATAGTAATTTTACAAACAAAAGAGTAGAAATGCCAGAAATGGACTGGATACTAATGATTTTAATATAAGATATAAGTGATATAATAATACAGTTAGAATAAGATGAGTAACAAATAATGCTAGAATATCTGGATATATACATAAGATATGATTTTCAATTGTCTTAAAGTTCTAAATATAAATATTAAAAAAGTAAATGTTTACAAACTGACAAGTGATGTCTAGGAATATGAAATGCTTCTTACAAAGGTAGGAAATCAAAATCCCTTATAGAAATGATGAATATATTTTCTCTAATTTCGCAGTGAAGATCTAAGAAAAAACTCCTTGTGTTTCCAGCAGAGGAAGAGAAGAGTAACACTTCTAGGATACTCCCAGAGAAATTTCTACAAAAAAGTCATTTCTCCAAGGGAAATGACTTCACCAGAGCTTTCTCTCCATGCGATAGTGGCAATTAGCCAAACTCCAACTGCTCTAGACTTTCTACCTGACCTAAGGAGAAGTGACAGAAGCTAAGAAATAGATCTGTGTGTCACAGCCCAAGGACCCTGTCCCACTAAAAAAACTGTAAAACATATCCTTCCACATCAATGGAGCTACAGTGAAATAACAGATTACAAACTGAAAGAGCCAAAAGCTACAGACTCTATTTTTAAAAGAAGCTCTTAGGAAAACACAAAGAGGAGTAAAATATAAGGGCACTAAAGGAAACCAGAGTCTCTGGCATCTCTGTCTACATGACACATTTAAACAGTATTCAGTTCCTATCCAGATTAATATAAAACCTCACCCTAAAGGCCTATGTATCTCCGTTTCTATTACCTGATACACCATGTTTGATTTCCAACAAAAAGAATCACAAGGCTTGCTAACACACAAGAATGTTAACACACATAAACTCTAAAGAGAAAAAGTAATTATTAGAACTGAACTAAGATATGATGCAGATTGTGGAATTATAAAACAAGAAAGTTAAAATAACTGTGCTCACTATATTAAGGGCTCTAATGAAAAAAGTAGACAACGTACTAGAATGAATGGGTAATATAAGGAGAAATATGAAAAATGTTGAGACAAAAGGAAGTGCTAGAGGTAAAAAAATATTGTAATATCAATGAAGAGTGCCTTTGATGTGCTTATCAGGAGATTAGACATAGTTGAGAAAAGAATCAGTGAATGTGAAGATATATCAGAAACATCCCAAACTGAATGCAAAAAGTAAATACATAAATGGAATATTCAATAACTATTGCATAATTACAAAAGGCACAGTAAATGTGCAATGGGAATATGAGAAGGAGGAAAAAGAGAGAGGCAGAATACATATTTGAAAGAATAATGACTGAGAATTTTTCAAATTTAATGACAGATACCAAACCACAATCTAGGAAACTTGGAGAATGCCAAACGGGATAGAAACCAAATTATCTACACCTATGCATATAATTTTCAAACCACAGAAAATCAAAATCTGGTTCAACCTTTGGCAACTGATGAATGTAATCACAATGTCAACATGTTAAACAAGAAAAAACATATGCTCATGTCAATAGATGCAGAGAAAGCATTACAAAAAATCCAATACCCATTCACGTAAAAACTCTCAGTAAACTAGTACTAGAGAGACACTTAATCTGATAAAGAACCTGCATAAAAATCCTATGACTAAAATCAAATTTAATGGTGAGAAACTAATGCTTCCCCGCCTAAGTATCAGAACAAGGCAAGGATGCCTCCTCTCACCACTCCTATTTGATGTCATACTGGAAATACAAGCTAGTGCAATAAGACAAGAGGAGGAAATAAAAGTATACAGGTTTGGAAGGAATAAATAAAATGTTCTTTGTTCACAGATACCTTTGTAGAAAATACAAAAAGATCAGTAAAGTTACACCTGGACCTAATAAACAAGTATAGCAAAGTGCCAGGATGCAGTGTTAATATACAAAAGTCTATTGCTTTTCTATCTACCTCTTTGCAGGAAAGGGCTACCTTAGCAGGCCTCGGTTGCCCAAATCCTATACTTTCTGATGAAAGGACTGTGTTTAGAATTGGCAGTTGACTGTAGCCTAGGAGATGAATTCTGAGCCCTTAAAATATTCTGCTTGTTAACAGTGCTTTTCTATGCCTGAGACCGGGGACCATGCTATGCCTGTTTAATCAGATAATGTATGCTAAAAACGTGAACGTCAATTTTTGTATGCTTGAGTCTTTGGGTCACATAGTACCAAATTGATCAGACAGTTTATGATAACAAATGTGATTTTTGGTGAAGCATGTTATTACTAAAGGAAGCTGGAGTCTGAATAGCTAAGGTTAGTCGTGCAAGTACTGCTTGTCTACATGGCTCACCCCCAATAAAACACTGGAGATGAAGGTGTAGATGACCTCTCTTGTTTGGTAAACTCTTTAAACATGTCACATGCTGTTGCCAGAATATATAACTGCATCTGTGAGACAACACAGAACACACCTGGAAGTTTGTGCCTGATTTTTCCCAAGTTGTGTCCCATGTGTCTCCTCCATTTGCTAATTTAATCTGTATCTGTTTGTTGTAATAAACCATAACCATGAGTATAATGGTTTTTCTGAGTCCTGTGAGTCCTTCAAACAATTAGTAAACTCTGAGTGTGGTCTTGGGGATTCCCAGTGCATCCAGAATTGAAGTTAGAACATGAAATGTAAAACAAAACACCATTTGTGTTAGTACCAATAGCAATTAGGTGCACATCTAACAATATGCAGAGAATCTACATTTGGAAAAATGTCAAATTGATTCAAGAAATAAAATAAATAAATAAATAAATATTCCAACAGATATCTTGTGTTCATGAATAGGGAAATTCAATATTGTTAAGATGTGTCTCTCCTACTTAATCTATAGACTTAATGCAATCCAAAGAAAAATCTCAACAAGTTAATCTGTGAATATTCACAATCTCATTCTAAAGTTTATATGAAAAGGAAAAATACTCAGAATAGCCAACACAGTACTTAAGATGAATGGCAGAGTTTAAAAAAAAAATGACACTCTCTGGTTTCAAGACATACTATCAAGCTACATAATCAAGACACAATATAATCAGCATAGTATTGATAAAAGAATAGATATGTAGATCAATGAAACAAAATAAAGAACCCAGAAATGAACCCACAAAAATATAGTAAACTTATATTTGACAAAAGAAGAAAGACAAAACAATGGCAAATCGTAGTTTCAAAAATTGGTCATGGAACAATTGGAAATTTGTGTAAATAAATAAATCTAGACACAGGACTTACACATTTCACAGAAATGAACTCAGATGAATTATATATCTAAATGTAAAACGCAAAACTGGAAAATCCCTAGTGGACAATTTAGGAGAAAATTTAGGCAACATAGGATTTAGTGATGAATTTTTTTGACACAAAACGAAGAGTATGATCAATAAAAGAAAAAAATTGTAATGGCGCCTTTTTAAACTTAAGAACTTGCAAAAGTTATTGTTAAGAATATGAGCACACGGGCCACAGATTAGGAGGAAATCTTTACAAAGCAGACATGTGAAGAAGGCCCTGTATCCAAGTTAAACAAAGACATTTCAAAAGTCAGCAATAAGAGTTATCTTTCACAGAAACAAAGAACTGAGTATCACATGTTCTCACTCATAAGTGGACATTGAACTATATCATAATACTATAAGAAAAGAATTGGCAGTAGCGGGGAAACTGCTGGGAAGGGGGCGGGGAAGTGGGATTGTCAGTAGTGGAAATCTGCCTGGGGAAAGGGGGCTCACCTCATCAACAGGGGTACCTGCATAATGAACACTTGTATACCTAACCCTGAATTGCACCCCACATCTTTAAAATAAAAAAATTTAAAGTTAAAAACAAAGAAAATAACCCAATTAAAAATGGACATTTCATGAGAGACAACCAAAAACGCTATGGAATTCGCTTATAAAAAATTGTATATTTATTCTTACATGTCTAAATTTCAGTCACCTCCAAAGTATTCTCCATTAGATGCAATACATCTATCAAAACACATTTTCCACTCCTCAAAGCAGTTTTTGATGCCCTTCTGTGCTTCTGCCGTTTTTTGTGTCACCTCTTTCACACTGGCAAAATGTTTCCCTTTGAGGACATTTTTCATTGGGGAAGCAAAAATCAGTCACTTGGGGTGAAATCAGGTTAACAGGGAAGGTGGAGCACGGGGGTCATGCCCTTGTTGGTCAAAACTGCTGAACAGTCGGCGTGGTGTGGGCAGCTTGTTTGTGTAAATCATCCATCATTAAATGGGCAAACACATTGAAAGAATCTGTAAAAAAAAAAAAGATTCATTGAAGCTTGAATGCAGACTCTCACAACAATGCTAGCTGGTACACTGATCCCAAATTGTTCCTAGAACACTTACCTAGAGGGTTAAGCCTGTACAAGGGGTTCGCCCTTCAAAAATAGTTCCAGGCTTTTGGGGGTTCCTCATAAATTGGTTCCAATTTAAGAAGAACTGAATAACACCTCATTAAAGAAGATAAACAGATGGCAAATAAGCATATGAAAAAAATGCTCAATATACTATGTCTTAAGGAAACTGCAAGTTAAAAAAACGAGGCACTCTTACATAACTAATAAATTGTCTAAAAATAAACTGAAAATACCATATGCTGAGGATGATGTGGAAAAGCAGAAACTCTCAGTCATTGCTGGTGGCAATGCACAGTGAAATAGCCCCTTTGTGTGTCTCTTTGGCTGTTTATTACCATACAGTCCTACAATCATGCACCTCAGTGTTAACCCAATTAAGTTGAAAACTTGTACATACACAAAAATCTGCTTCTGATTGGTTATAGCAGCCCTATTCATAATCATCAAGCCCGGAAGCAACCAGGATATTCTTGAATATATAAATGAGTAAACACACACTTATATGTTCATGCAATGGCAAATTATTCATCAAAAACAGAGGAATGGGCTGTCAAGCCACAAAAGGATATCAAATAGCCTTAGATGCATATTGTCGAGTAAAATAATTCAGTCCAAAAAGACTACCTACTTTTCGAATCCAGCAATGTGACATTCTGAAATAGGCCAAACTACAGGGACACAGAAATGAGTGTCAGGATTAAGACTTTTCTTTCAACACATTTCGGTTTCTGTTTATGAAATAACCAAGTCCAACATGATGGGGCTAAATGGATTATTAAACATACTGTTAATGCCTCTGCTTCTCAGTTTCAAGAGGAAGCAGAAAGAGAAATATACTTGAGAAGGAAAATAGAATGACTTCCTGAATAATAATCAAAATGTTAAGAGGAAAAATGTTTCATAGTCAATATCCAAACAATTATCAGGAACTAATCAGTACAACTTAGGGAAGATTTATTTATACAACATTCAGCATTGGGATTTGAAATGTAGATAGCGCCATTTATAGCCCAAATAAATATCTTTATTTCTGGTTTACCTCCAGACCAACCTGAGAGCACATGTGTAAGTTGGTTGTGAAGTTAGGAGTGCCAGATAAAGGATGCTCATTTGATGTTTAATTTTGGATAATAAGTATTTTTGAGTATAAGTATGCTCCAAATATTGCATGAGGCATACTTATACTAAATATAGCTAGATGATAGATGGATGGATGGATGGATAGATAGGTAGATAGATAGATAGATAAATAGATAGATAGATAGCTTGATATCTAAATTCCAAAATTGCTTGGAAGTCCTGTTTCATCTGGTAAATCTGGGAACCTGACTCCAGAGGCAAAAATTTCTGATATGAAATTTCTAGTTATTCAATTGGGGGCACAAAAGGATCCAGCTTCTCTAGAAGTCAGGGCAAGATGACCATCCCTAGCTCATCAACTGTAAGGCCAACAAACTCTGACATTTGAGCTAAGCACTGATTACCTTAATAAATCGGGTTGCAAGAGATTGAATTTGATGTGTTTCTAGATCACCCAAGGGGAGTTGTCCAGTGAATTTACTCAAGTGATGTCTGAAGTTCATGATAAAGGTCTAATTAGGAAATGTCAGAGTCCTTATAATTTTGTCAAAATAGTAGATAAGATTGTCAAGAAAAAACACACATAGAAGAGAACAAGCCGGGCTCGGTGCCTCAGCCTGTAATCCCAGCGCTTTGGGAGGTTGAGGTGAGTGGATTGCCTGAACCTGCGGGTTCGAGACCCTCCTGGGTAACTTGGCGAGACCTCATCTCTACAGTAAATCAAAAATGAGCCGGGCATGGTAGCACGTGCCTGTAATTCCAGCTACTTGGAAGGCTGAGGAGGAAGGATCGCCGGAGCCCAGCAGGTCGAGGCTGCGGTGGCCGGGAGCGGCCTCTGCACTCCAGTCTGAGTGACAGAGTGAGACTCCAACTCAAAAAAAAAAAAGAAAAAGAAAGAAAGAAGAGAACAAAATTCCTCAGGAGATACCAATATCATCGAACAAGACTGTAAGAGAAGTTCTCCTTAATGGATAATGGTAGCTAATAAATAACCAGTATGAAATTACCCGTTTGATAGACAAATATAAAGTAAGCTTAATTGAAGAATTGAAGGCAAACTTCACAGGAGTTTGGTTTCCTAAAATTTTAATGGACAGACGCTATTAATATTGGTCAGCATCATATATTTTATATGATATATATAAAGTAATGTGTGAAAAATTTTACTATAGTAACCTTAGATCAGAGCATAAATAACTATTATTTACTGATGAGAACTTTAGGTTTTTTTATTCACACATATGGTAATATTAATTATGAGATAATTCAAAGCAAGAGTTAATTGTTTAAGCCTCTAAACCTAGCTCTTGGCGCAATTCAACATAATATACATTTAATATGTAATAGAATGAAAGCAGCACTCTATAAAAATTTTAATAACCTATCAATATTCCTTATCATATATGTATTCCAAAATACAGAAATCTTTGGGAACTGTTGAACCACATAAGAAGATAGGAGGAGAGTGAATATATTCTCTAAAGATCCTGGATAACATTTTAACTCTATATTATTGAATTATTTTAGTATAATCAGTATAATGTAGCATGGTGTATTAACTATCATCGAGTCCTCTGTAGAATAAAAAGACATCAAGAAAACACTTTAGAAAATGTTTCCTACAATTTCTAAGAGTGTAAAAATATCCAGGCAATAGTTAAATTACACCTGATTGGCCATTTTAAAAATGTCTCCAAGAATGATTTCGTTTCCGGTCTTCTCATTAAATAAGGTGACATAAATTTTTATTGAGATTTTACTTTATAGAGATTATATCAATAAAGTTCAGTATGGCTTTCACTGGAATGTTTCATTTCTGAGATCCTTTAAATAAGAGACGTCAAAAGCAATAAAACAAATGCCAGCTTCAATATTTGTCCTGGGTTCACCATATTAAAAATGTTATAGCCCAACACTTTTATCTTCAATAATATATAGTAATGATTTCTTTTAACATCTTATCCTGCAAGGTAGAGGAAACCAAAATGTCTCTAAACTGTATCTGTATAGCTAAACATCACTGCAGAAAAGCACTATTCATATTTGTAATACAGCTTTATGGTACCAATTTAGCTGCAAGAATGTATATGTATATATCCTTTATGACATTTTCACTTCAGAGAATTAGATATGACTTGTTTATGTAATGCTGAGTAAAAAAGATTTTTTTTTTCTGGTAGTGAAACTTGCGATTAAGAATGCTTAATCTTGTAGGAAGGCATGAGTACTGACTGTAACAAGAGTCATATCTCAGGAAAGGCAATATTGGGCTTGGAAATATATGGGGAATACCTGTGAAATGTGGGACCAATTTCCAAGTCACATTATGAGAAAAGGGGAAATACAGAAGTAATCTATCAGATCACCAAGTGCTCTTTCTTTTTTATTTTTAATTAATTAATTAATTGTTTTGAGTTGGAGCCTCACTCTGTCGCCCAGACTGGAGTGCAGTGGCCACTCCCGGCCACCGCAGCCTCGACCTGCTGGGCTCCGGCAATCCTTCTGCCTCAGCCTTCCCAGTAGCCGGAATTACAGGCATGCGCTATCACGCCCGGCTGATTTTTTGATTTATTGTAGAGATGAGGTCTCGCTGCCCAGGGGGGTCTCAAACCCGCGGGCTCAGGCAATCCGCTCACCTCAGCCTCCCAAGGGCGCGGGATGACAGGCTGAGCCATTGAGGCTGGCTCCAAGTGCCCTTTCAACCATACAACAAATACTCAGAGAAGGGGACAATCACTAGTGATTCTCTTACTCTTTCCTGTTCTTGTCTTTATATTTTCTCATGCCTATAAAACAAAACAAAACAAACAACAACAAAAAACTCTGCCTTCTTTGTGTGTTAGGCAAGAATTGCAGGAGATGAGACAAAGTAAGGATTTATTGCTGCTTCCATGGAATGTGATACTTTCATTTTGGATGGACATTTTTTTATGGTCACTGAAAGCAACAGGATTTTCAGTATTGGTTCTGTGGGAACCTTGTC
Source organism: Cephalopachus bancanus (assembly GCA_027257055.1). Classification (NCBI taxonomy): domain Eukaryota; kingdom Metazoa; phylum Chordata; class Mammalia; order Primates; family Tarsiidae; genus Cephalopachus; species Cephalopachus bancanus. Next base: position 7,565,577 of record JAPVLO010000027.1, read on the forward strand.
ATTATGTTTCATGGCATTTCATAGTTTTATTCTCTGTTGCATTTACTCACTTCTTCTTTTTTGTTCCATGTGGCTCTTAGGTCAAATTTTGCCAGAGGAAAGGGACAACTATGTTCTCTTCTTGCCTGAGCCTTTGATCTTCACTCTGCCTTGGCATCAGCAGAACTCTAGACACCAAGCCTTTTTATTTATGAGTGTTTTTCTAATCTCCCCAATCCCATACCACGGAGAACTATATTTATCTCAGAAAGTTAATGCACACTAAGTGAAGAAGATTTCAGGGCCAAAACAATTCAGGAAATACTTGAGAAGTTTTAATGAGAATATGTTTAAGTTGCAGAGACTGGCCAGGAGCAGTATCTGACACCTGTAATCCCAACACTTTGAGAGACTGAGGTGGGAGGACCGCTTGAGATCAGGGGTTCAAGAGCTATCTGGGCAACATAATGAGACCTCATCTCTGTGAAGAATTAACAATAAATAGATTGCAGAAATTCTCAGTAATGTTTCTCTTTTAATATACTAACATACTGCATGGTTTTCCAAGTGGGAAGCATGGCCAGCAGTTTTTGTATATGATTGTGGAACTGTTTTCTTTTGGTGAGATTTTATGGAACAAATGCCCTACCAAAAATACTTAACAAAATGCAGTCCTAAGGCAGAAGCTGACATCTCTTAAGTATTTGGACCATCACTAAAATTTATGTCATTAATTAAAAAAAAGATACATTGCTGAAAAGCCAGGAAAGTGGATGTTTCTCTCTCATTAACTCATTCCTTATTCATCCCATAGATATGCATTGAGTTTAATACTATATTCCAGGTACAAGCCCAAATACTGGGAACACAATAGTGAGCAGATGTGTCCCTGTGTCATTTACATTCCAATGGAAGGTGAGCAAAAATTAGGCGCACCAGCCTCTTTGTGGTTACTCGAATGCACCATTTGACCATCTTAAGGTCTTCAGACTTGCAGTTCTCCCTGCCTAGGATGTCCTCCCCAAAATATGTACATCATTAGCTTAATCATAGGGCAAGTTTATATTTAACTTTAGTAGATAGTTTTCCAAACTGTAGAATCAACTCTCTTTCCCTCCAGCAGCATATGAGAGTGCCAACTTTTCCACATCTCCAAACTCTGTGTTTATTGCCTATTTGAACACTCTCTGTCCTTACCTATCTTCCTATTAAATCTTCCATTTCACTTTCTAAATAGTATTTTGACAAACTTGAATTCCTAATTTTAATTTCTTCCCAATTATTAAGATTTGATTATAAAAGCAAATCTTAATTTTCCTCACCCTAAGATCATGAATATTTTCTCCTATTTTGCTACTTTGTGAAAGGACCATTGTTTCTCTCTCACACTTAAATTACAATTCACTTGAAATTGACCAGCCTGGGCAACTTGGCAAGACCTCATCTCTACAATAAATCAAAAATCAGCCGGGAGTGGTAGCGCGTGCCTGTAGTTCCAGCTACACAGAAGGCTGAGGCGGAAGGATCGCAGGAGCCCAGCAGGTCGAGGCTGCGGTGGCCGGGAGCGGCCACTGCACTCCAGTCTGGGCGGCAGAGCAAGACTCCAATTCAAAAAAAAAGAAATTCATTTTTGTGTGTAGTGTGAAATATAGGCCTAAGTTCATATTTTCATATGGATATCCCATGAACATTTATTGAATGAACCTTTATTTCTCTACAGCTGGGTCTGTGTAAATGAGTCTCTTTATTGACTGTTTTTTGGTCTATTTCTTAAGTTTATCCTTCTGTTGCTCTATAAATGTTTCATCTTACTTATTGTATAATAAAACCTTTTATCTTTCACTTTTCATCTCCAAATTATCTTACCTCAACTTAGTCTTTTATTTTGATTGGGATTGTATTTACTATATAGATTAACTTGAGAAGAATTGATGGTTTTGTAATATTGAGTCATTCAATCCAAGATAAATCCTGTAATTTAATAGAAATTAAAATATTTTCTCAATAGAGTTAGGCAATTTTGTGTGAAAATTTTCACTATTTTTAGTTAGATTTATTTATGAATATTTTATATCTATACATAAATATTTGATATTTGTGTTATTATAAAAGGCATTTTTTGATTATCTTCTCTGTTTTTAGTATAAGAAAATAAAACTGATTTTTGTTTATTAACATTATTTTTTAATTCACTTTATTAAGTTTTTATTTTAGAATTATTTTGGATTTTCTCTATTATATAATGTGCAAATAATGAAAAATTACATTTGGATATTCTCTTTTACTTTTACAGCCTTTTTTGCCTTTTATTTATTATTCTTGCTTTTTAACTAGATAGATCCTCTATTTAATAAAATAAGGAAAGAAGCTCCCATTGTCTCTGTTTTATTTAGGGCTGTCAATTTTTTGTTTTATATATTTGCATTAGTTTACTATGGCTGCTGTATCAAAATATCACAGACTGATGGATTGAAGAACATAAATTTGTTTTCTTAAAGCTCTGGAGTCTGAAGTTTCCAGATCAAGGTGTCTGCAGGCTTGCTTTCTCCTGAGGCCTCACTTCTTGACCTGCAGTCTGCCTGTTCCCTCATATGGGCTTTTATTTATTTGAGCACATCCCTGGCGTCTTTTTTCTTCTTATGAGCACACCAGTTCTGTTAAATTAGGTCCACATTAATGGCTTCATTTTATTTAATTACTTCTTTAAAGTTTCTATCTCCAAATATGGTCACTTTGGGTGTTCAGACTTCAACATACGAATTTTAGAAGGACAAAACTAAATTCATACAATAAGCATGTTAAGTTTTACATAAAAATGTACTTTGATCCTATGTGTAGAAATTTGAGTTGTTATATTATACTAAAGTTACTCTCTTGTCGTTATGAAATAGCCTTTTATCTATAGCAATGCTACTTGTTTATTTACTTTTTCTCAAATTTGTAGAGTAATATTAACTTTCTCTTGATTAGTATTCCATGTTATATATTATTACCTTTTACTTTCAATTTTTCTGTATTATTTTTAAATGTTTGTATTTTATAAGCAACTTATTCTTAATATGTTTTATATATACTGATAATATTTTACTTTCAATTAGATTATTTTAAGGGTATTCCTTTAGTTAGTTGTTATATATAAGGATTATAAATATATATATATAATATTTCTTTAATTATATAGGTTATATTTAATGTAGTGCAGCTATATTTGAGTGCAAATATGCCATTTTACTCTTTGATGTTTCTTTGTCTAATATTCTTGGTATGACCCAAACGCCTTTTTTTCCCCCCACAAAGCTCGAGTTAGCTTAAAATTTGGCTCAGTTTCATAACTCACTACTGTCTGTTTTCCATTTTGTTCACTTCATCTCTCTGTTGTTTATTTCTTCAAAACTCAGCTTACCCGTTTAATCTTCCTTCTCTTGTATGCTTCATCTGAATCAGCAAATGCCTTGATAGGAAAAGCAATGCCAAATGTCAAAGCCATTTCTATACTTTTATCTTTATGATCATGGCCCTTCCATTCTCAATGTCTTATAACTCTTTAATCACTTAAACTAATTTTTCTAATATTTTATCCAGATTTCCCAGTTTTTCTTGGTGGGAAGCTTAATCTGATATAGGCAAATTCCCATAGCTAAGTGTCTGGCTTATGTTTTAATAGGATCGCACTGACTATTACAGTGAGAATAAAATAAAGGCAATGGTACAAGCAGAAACTCCTGCTAGAGGACGATTTCAGCAATCCAGGTGAAAGATATCAATGACATCAACACATTTAGCAGCAAAATAGTTGGAGAGAAGTGGTTTAGTTTTGAATATACCTTAAAGAGAGATGTCCTGGGGATGGGAGTTCCCAAACTATCCTCATACTTGATGATTCACGAGAAGAATTCATAGGACTTCAGAATCTGTTATACTCATGGTTACAGATTATCATAGCAAAATGATCCATGTCAAAATCAGCAGGGGAAAAGGCAAATATACCAAATTCCAGGGGAAACCAAGAACAAGCTTCCAAATATTCACTCCTAGAGTTGTCATGCAGGGACATGCTTAATTCTCAGTAACAAAGTGTGACAATACATGTGAATATCACTACTCAGGAAAGCTCACCTGAGCCTCACTGCCAAGGTTTTTATTGGGGGTCACTCACAAAGATACACAGCTTTCACATGACTGACTTCAGCTCTTTAGAGCAAAAATAGATTTTAAAGGACACAAATGAATATTTCAAGAAATATTGTGGGAATTAGAAGTGAAGAGAAAGTATGCTAACACTGGAAGAAACATTATATCCACGTGGATGAGCTTATATCAATTAAAGTCTACTTCATTCTAAGTTAACACTATTTGTGAAAAATATAAATTTACAAAGGAGAATTACAGAAGAAGCTTTTTAAGCAAAGTCTTCAGTAATCAAGTACTTGTATAATTTTTCATGTGCTAACTCTATGTAGAGTGTAATATCACTGAAGTAGAAGAAAAGTCCAGAGTGTTGCTCTGGGCAGATTGAAAGGATGGAGGACCTTTGAAGGAAAACCTAAGAGCAAAAGACTCCCATGGAAACTGAGAGTAACTCTTGGGGTTTCACAGAAAAATAAAAGTAAAAAGGAAGTAAAGGGAGCGTTAGTAACACTGGTAAGGGAGAAATTTAAAGAAAGCTATAACACCTTATCCTTTATCAAATTGAAGGTGCCTCTGCATAAGATGTGTGGGTTTCCAGAATAGGAGAAAGCAAATTGCTGAAGGCAGCAACTTTGTGGTTGGCAGATTTCTGCTTAAGTTCCTGTATTCCTCCTTTTCCATCTGTTCACTGGCAGAATGTCTTTCACAAAGAAAGGTCAGGAGAAAAAGAAGGGCCATTCTACCATCAGTGAGGTAGTAACTAATTCCATTAATACTCAATAAAGTACGCATGAATTTGGGCTTTAGGAAGGAAAGTAGTCACCTTACTCACCCAAGGAGATTTGGAATTTACTATGAAGGAAACAAGAACTTCAAATATAAATATAGGCTCAAAAGAATAAGGAATATTATATATGCATTGGTCATATCGAAGCCCACTAACCAAAGACCACTAGAAACATACGTGTAGTCAAATTAAGTTCAAAGTTAGTCCTCTTTCATTGTAAGGAGAAAATGCTTTAGTGGAGCCTTAGGAGATCTCAGAGTTGGGAAGGGCTCCTTCTAGAGTATGGAGGGTCTAGATTTGTGATACATTATATTGAAGAAGGGCTTGGAAAGTAGGGGCCTATTCAGAATTAGATACCGTCAAGAAGAATGAACAAGTCAGAAATTTGATACTGCACTAATGTTTGTTCTCAGGGTGTGAAGATTAAAGTGGGACCAGGATGGTCATTGCTAAGAAAGTAGTAATATTTCAAAATATGGTAAATTAGCCTTTTGGAGGATGGCAACTTGGTCTGGTCTATGTTCTATCAGTCTTGTTGGAAACATTGTTACATTATGTTAGGAATATTGCATCTTGATTACCAGCCAGACAGATTTGTCATTTCCTCAGTATGACCCACCAGAAAACTTAATGAGTTTGAAGATTTACCAAAAGACTCTTCATGTTGGTTACTTATCAACTGTCGATACAAAATAAAAAGATAGTCAAAATGAGTGAAAGTGGACAGATTGATGATCCTGATAATGCTACAAAAAGGCAATAAGTAAATAAATATGTGATCCAGCTTAGACCCCATTTGCATCACAGGCAGTGAAACGTTGACGGTCATGAGACAAGTAGAAGAATTACCCTCATCAAGTCACCCAAATAAGGCAGCCATCATCATGGAGAATTCAACACAAGAAGAGAGAGAGGGATGCCGGGCAGCTTCATGATGTTGCCAACCATTGATTTAATGTTAAATACCTGGAGTTCTGTTTTCTATACTTCTGTGAATATAAATGGTGTAATCATTTGCTTTGAATGATAAGCATTCCCATGTGTTACACATGCAAAATTAAGAGGAATGTTCATATAATCCTTGTTCTGTTCTCCTTGAGCCCTTAAGGGATCTGCCGGAGAACTAAATGGAAAAAGTCTAGACAGCAGGATTTGAATCACACATGTCATGTATGTGACCTTGGAAAGGAATTTAACCTTTCTGAGCTTCTGTTTTCTAATTCTAAAATACAGATGGTAATAGAGACCTTTTAAGGATTGCTGTACTGTTAATTAAAATTTTTTAAAATGCCTGATCCTCACACAATGGATTCACAACATTGGTGTGAATAAAATATCAATATAAATCTGATTCCTCTTACTCCAAAATGTACTTGCAAATGTTCAAACTATCTCTTGGTTAATCAAGAAATACCTGTCTTAAATTCTTAATGGTTTCAAGTTTGCAATAACACAAGCAAATATATATTTTAAAAAAAAGAAAGAAGAAGAAAAGCAAAGGCTGAGGGCTTTTGTATGAAGCTTCCAGCTTAATTTCTGGGTGCCCAAGAGGCACTTAGAGATCAGGAACTAGAAATCAGCAAATTAAAAAACTATGTATTCACCATTCAAGGGACCACCCACACTCTGTGGCTATCACTCAGTTCACCTCCTCTGGGAAGCAAATCTAATTGCACAACTGATGACACAGACCATGAGATTTAAACATAGCTATCAGAGGCTCAGCTTTTGGGAATTACTCTTGAATAAAGGTATCAGTAGGTCATTGGGATTTGGGGAGATATAATAAAATATATTTACTACAAATATCTAATAATAAATATTAAATATTTCTCAAAGTCGTGGTGGAAAGAGTGGAGTTTTAATTTTGTTTTCATTTAAAGACTAATTTGACTAAAATAATAATAATTATCATGGGGCAAACATTTTTATTGGCATTGTCTCATTAATCCCCACAAATCCGTGGGTAAGAGATGCTATTATCCTCAATTAGAGATGAGGTCCTTAAGCTTAGAGAAAGCTTTCAAATTTGCATACTTTTAAGATCTATAATTGAGAATAGAATGTTTTTAAACCTACTAAATGGCCCAAAGTAGATTTGGGACCTAAATATCTGGAGTATACCAATAAGAATGTACATGAAAATGGAAGACCTTTCTCATGGATGCTAGGCACATTTTAAGACAAAGAAGGTGAGGAATTATTACCTGACTTTAGAATAACAAATGTTTTGAAGATAATAGCAAAAACATTTTATTTTAATGACTATGATCAAACTAAATAAAAGAAGAAGCCGGGCTCGGTGGCTCAGCCTGTAATCCCGTGCCTTTGGGAGGCTGAGGTGAGTGGATTGCCTGAGCCTGCGGGTTCGAGACCCGCCTGGGCAGCGAGACCTCATCTCTACAATAAATCAAAAAATCAGCCGGGCATGGTAGCACATGCCTGTAATTCTGGCTACTTGGAAGGCTGAGGCGGAAGGATCGCCGGAGTCCAGCAGGTCGAGGCTGCGGTGGCCGAGAGCGGCCACTGCACTCCAGTCTGGGCGACAGAGTGAGACTCCAACTCAAAAAAAAAAAAATAAAATAAAAAAATAAGAAAAGAACACAGAAATTTCAGCCTATGATTTCAAAGAACTTATTTTATAATGTTTATGTTTTTAAGATCTGAGATATACAGTTTTAACAATATCTTTAAATAATACAAAGACATGATGTGTTATGGTACTAATTCTTAACTTTGTAAATTATAGCAGTTTAGCTAATGCAACTGAAGAGGAAATTTGTCAAGCCTGTGTCAGCCATACTTAGAGAATCATTCTATTAAGAATTCAACCCAGTTCTATGCTTTTAAAAAGGTGGTGGGGAAAAAAGAAAACCACAAAAAACACCTGCTTTCCCTGGTAAGGGGAACTATGTGAAACAGGAGATGAAGATAAAGGTGAAAAGGGAAAAGTCAAAAACAGTAATTATAAGCTCCTGTGGGAAATCTAACTTTGAGGGTTAAAACTTCTCTTACAATTTTGTGAACACAGAATATTAACCTGATCTAAAGGGAAGCAGTATGTCAACTTCCACCTTACAATTCAAACATATATAGGTTTTCAGCAAACACATCTCCATACAGGAAATAAAAGAGCCCAGTTTCATATAGGTTGCAGTTCCTGAGCCAATTTTCTATAAATAACCCACGAATGTCAAGTGAATTACAGTCTTCTCCAGTTAAGAAAGCTGTAGGCAAACCCAGAAGCCTATTAAGAAGGAAATGACAAGCTTTGGGCACCTAATTGCATTAGCTCATCACCAGGAGGACACCAGAAGTCTAAAACTAACCTGACTGGGGATTGACTGGAATTGAATCTACTCCAGAATGCTTTTCCATCATAAAAGCCTTGTGTGGTTAAAGAAAAAAGCGGTTACTTGTTTGGTCAAAAGTAATTTATTTTATCTTGTAGGTAATGAGATAAATATGTATACTTTGGTTACGTTTACTAATGTTATAAGAATAAGGATATTTATAAGAATAAGAATATACAAAATAAGGTGGGCATTGTAGCTCACACCATTAATCCCAGTTACTGGGGAGGCTGAAGTGGGAGGATTGCTTGAAGCCAGGAGTTCAAGACCTGCCTAGGCAACCTGGTGAGAGCCCCACCCCCCATCTCTACAAAAAATATTTTAAAAATTAACTGGGTGTGGTGGTGCACGCCTGTAGTCCCAACTACTCAGGGGGCTGAGGCAAAAATACATATTTACTGTCTACTGATGAGTCGTTGGTGACCTGTCATAAAATATAACTGGTATATCAATGTACATTGAGTCCATCACAAAGACCTGTGCTTCCTGGCTTTCACATTGTCAAAACACCTCCTTGTGCTTTCTATTTTCTACAGTGGGCTACCTACAGTTTCTAATCTATTTCTTTTTGGTTATCAAGTGGGTATCACACATGTAGCAGATACAATTCAAATTCCATCTAAATCTTTCAGAATCACTTATTCAGCAGCCTTCTTTCAGGTGTTTGTCATCTTGATTTTTAATGGCTCATATCTAAAGCACCTTTTAGAAGCTTTTCTATCGAGGTATTGGAAGCAGCTAACTTTCAGGCAAAGGGCTGGCCAACTCTGGAGTTTTACATCCCTGACCCCCACCTCCTTCTTGTAAGTTACGGATACAGGAGTTAGAGTATGAAAATCTATCAACCTTGCCTGCAGTCTGGAAAAATCCAGAAACCTGACTTATGCTCCAGGGTTCCCTGCAGGTCAGGCTTAGGCTGAGACTTTACCTGAAATCACACCCTTGCTCAACTCCTGTCTTCTGACTTCCTTCCTCTGCTTCCTCATTGGTTTCCCTAAAAGCATTTCCTTAACAAATCATTTGCAGATAAATTCTCCTCTCAGGTCTATTTTGGGAAATTTGATCTTGTATACCAGTTTTTTCTCCTTTCTTGTTTTCTGTATCACTTAGTCTCACTGATGTATGTATCCATTAAGTTGGCACTCATTCTAGACATTTCTAAAACATCCAGGATGAGCCAGGCTTTAAGTTGCTCTGCCTTAAGAACTTACAGTATATTGGGACAGGGAAAAAAGGGGTGTCTCATTTTTACCTATCCATAAAACAACCATCATCTATATGTCCATACCCAACACCTGTCTTGGTAATCTCTTCCCAGGGTGTGTTATACTTGATTTACAAACGTGCTAAGCAAGGAGGCAAATGAGGTTGCAAAATCTTGGCCTCTACAAAAGTTGATAAGCTGGACAATTCTAAAATACTTTTATAAATTAGATTTGAACCAGAAGACACACATAGCACCCCCAAATCTAATATGACTCCAAGGGTGTCTTTGCGTATTCATTAATTAAATAGACATGAAATTTGATGCATGAAATTTACAAATTATATTTATTTATTTGTTTATTTATTTTTAGACTTTAAAATATAGTTTATTTAAAAGTAAATTATAGAGAAAGAGAGAGAGAAGTTTCACCACCCCAAGGTGGAGGAGGGGGTGAAAGCCAGGAAGCATGGCAACAACAGAGTCTAGCAAGGCAATGACCAATAAATGGTATTTAAATGGAATAATCCTTATTGGAGTATTCTAGGTTTTTGCCGGCAGCAGATCACAGTAAGAACCATTTTTATATTAGTAAATTAGAGAACTGGTTTGTTCACTGACGTGATGGAAGTTAGACAGATATAATAAGAAGGATCTACTATCATGGTATGAAATACAATTATATGTAGATAAGATAGAGAAAGATGGTAGCAAAAGGGTAGTGGACTGGGTGTTACACTGTCAGCTTCCCTGATTGCTCCACCAGCTGTTTTTGGTTCCCAGCTTGCAGACAGCAGAGGATGAAATTTCTCAGCCTCCATCATTGATGAACCAATTCTCATAGTAAATCTTCTCTTTTATGTTTTTATACATCTATTGGTTTTGTTCCACTGGAGAACTTTAATGCAGACATGATGGCTCTTAAACTGAGACATGAGAAAGAGGAAATATGTTGGAAAGGATGAAGAACTTAAAAGCATTTCTCTGATATGTGCATCTTTAAATCTTTTTAAAGAGCTACTGACTAAAGTAAAAATAATAAAGTGTGCTGTATAAATTATAATATAGTTAGAAAAATATATATGCTAATAAGAGTACAACGATTAGGAGATCGGTAATTGGAAGCATACTGTTGGAAGATTTTTATATTTTTAATTAAGAAGCAGAATATTCTTTGAAGATACACTGTGATCAGTTAAAGATGAATATTATAATCTGTAGAGCAACCACTAAAAATAACATGGAAGGCATAATGAGAAAGTTAATAGAGGGAATTCCAGTTCTGGCCAAGTTGGTGTAGCCTCACTCCATGCTATTCTTCCTTTGTACAATGATAAAACCCTGTGGGAAACTATGGCGGGGGGGAAGAGAGATGGGATTAATGGTAGTAAATATCTGTCTTTGGATGGGAGACACCTCTTATCAACAACGGTGCCTGAACAAAGCATATTTATATACCTAACCTTTAAGTGTACCCCACAATATCATAATAAAAAATATTGATTAAAAACAAAAATGAACCGGGCATGGTAGCATGTGCCTGTAGTTCTGGCTACTTGGAAGGCTGAGGTGAAAGGGTCACCAGAACCCAGCGGGTCGACGCTGGTGTGACCGTGAGTGTGCCACTGCACTCCAGCCTGGGCGACAGAGTGAGACTCCACCTCAAAAAAAAAGAAAAAGAAAAGTTTGGTAAAATTCACCAGTGAAGCCATCTGGTCCTCAGCTTTTATTGTGATGAGTTTTTTGTTAGCAATTTAATCTCTTTATTGTTATAGAGCTATTCATGTTTTCTACTGCTTCTTGAATACATTTCAGTGGTTTGTGTCTTTCTAGGAACCTATCAGTTTCATCTAGATTATTTGATTTTTTTGTTGCACAATTTATGAATTTTTTATTTACATACAACTTTTCATGAATAGACCATTTGTCAAATGAAGCAAAACTACATTAAAGTTCACGTTAATGTAAGAAAAAAAAATGATAAAATCCTGGCCAAAAATGAAGAAACGAACACAGGAAGACTCTGAAGTGTGGGAAGAAGAAAGCAGTCTGCCTTGGGACATCAGGACATCAGGACATCAGGAATGGCACAATATATTCCAGATGAGACACTGGAAAAGCATGCACCCTGGAACCACTAGCAAGTAGCTGAAACATGGATGACAAAACCCCCAGAAAAGCTTTATTCTTCAAGTCAAAGGACTGGGAATAGGTCGATTTAGCAGAATAGAAAAACATTTTAGTGAAATCCATCCTGGACTAACCAAACACCAAAGCAAATATTGTTCTGCCTGTGGTATTAATGGTGGGTGGCAAGCAGTGCAGTTGCTCTGTGGGTTCTTGATGTTTCCACAACATCACAATGAGTGCAAGTGTAGTTTAAGACAAAGTTTATTTGAAAGAAAAGACACATTCAAGAAAGAACATGGGTGCCTTAAGATAAAGGATATGTGCTCACCTTTGACAAGAGGTTTTATATAATTTTACAATGATGATTAAGCAAACTATTCCATGAGCTAAGAGCAGAAGGCTGCAGGTATCTGGTCATGAGTTTTGGTTACCATCTCTCAATCTATTAAGGTCACAAGGACCTTCTAAATAATGAAAGTTATTGTCTAACTAGATTCGGGCTTTTCTTAGGACAACAAGTCCGTGTTGTAGGTAATTCCCTATGGTTTCTGTGATTTACTCTACTGTTAGTCCCACAATCTGGTTCAGGAGCTAGTCAGGACTGATATGCCTAGTCAGTTGGGTGATGGTTGTGTACCGATAAGAAAGATATCCGAATGCCTAAATTAGACCTGCCTCCAAGAAACCCATCTATCTGCGTCTAAGCTATGCTAGACACCCTGAATCAGGATTGTCATTCCTGATTGCAATGCTGGACTTTCCGCCCCAGTTGCAACAAGTGGGAGAACCAACCCTCCTCTTCTTTCATTTTGATGGTTGAACTTCTGAACTTCTCCTCTATCCCAGGCACAACGAGATGGTACAGGTCACTCCTCTGTGTACCCTCCCTGGCTTTGATTCTGCCCAGTGGGGAGCTGAGCTTTGGTCCCCACCCAGCAACCATAAAGCAGAATAAGGCCATGCCTTCTTTCCCATTCTCACCCAGTAGACAGTCCAGGAGAGGTTGAACTTTTACCCGAATCCAGTAATAATGAAGTGGAATGAACAAAATGAAATGGGGGAGTCAGTATTTTGCTTCTATCTACCTGTCGCTGTGTCAGTGAGGAAAGAGGAAATGTGAACTTTTCCCCACAGTTGCCAGCAAAAGAGCAGAGTGAGACAGTGGGAGACAAGCTAGTTAGTGTCCAGCTTTGCCCCTCGTGGCTTCAGCAGGACCCAGATGGAGTGGAAGTCCCACTATCAAATGGCAACAAGACACAGTGAGCAGGTATGAGGCTGTGCAAATTGACACTTCACTTCCCTCTTGTCCTCTGTATCAACGGGACCCAGTGAGGACCTGAATTTCTGTGTCCCTGGAACTAGGAGTCAGTGAGAGAGAATTCTCTGCTATTGTTGCACTGGAATTTGCAGGGAGCAGTGAGGGCTACACATCTACCCCAGTCTGGCTCTGCACACTTCAACTAAACAGAATTCCAGTCTCAAAAAAAATTTAAATATGATCTAGAGTTTTGCAATATAGTACCTAACGCATTCAGTATACAATTGAAAATCACTTATGAAACCAAGAACCAGGACAATCTCAACGTGAGTGAGAAAAGAACATCAACAGATGCTAACACAGAGACAACACATATATTGGGATAATCTGTGAAGAACTCTAAAGTGGCCATCATAAAAATGCTTTAAGGAGCAATTAAGAACATGCTTTAAAGAAAAGAAAAGAAACTCTCAGCAAAGAAGTAGAGGATATAAAAGAAGATATAAATAAGAACTAAATGGAATTTTTGGAACTGAAAAATACAACATCCCAAAATAAAACTCAACAAACGGGTTGAATTAAAAAATGCATATCAAAGAAGATTCAGTGAGTTTGTAAGATTAAAAAAATAGAAAATAGAGAGAGAATCTGAACAATAGAGAGAAAATAAGCAAGATATAAACAGTATAAGGGAGTATAAGGGTGAAAAAGTATTTGAAGAAATAATAGTTAAAACCTTTTCAAATTTAGCAAAACATAAACTGCAGATTTAAGAAGATAGTGAAAGTTGTGAAATTTGTGTGTATTGACTTATTTTTTTTTTTTTGCATGTGGATGTACACTAATTTTCATAGTATATTTATGATAGCTAGAGACTAGAAAACAAACTCATAGGCCAAAAAAGAAGTCTCAAAGGAAATAAAACATGCATGTTACTAAATAAAAATAAAAATACAGCATATCAAAATTTGTGGAAAGCAACTAACACAGTAATGAGAAGAGAGTTTATTGTATTAGATGTTTATATTTTTTAAAGTTCTCAAAAGAGAATCTAAACTTTCATTTTCAGAAACAAGAGAAGAGCAAAATAAATCCAAAATATGCAGAAAAAGAGAAATAATAAAGATTAGTGTACAAATCAGGGAAATAGAAAACAGAAAAACAATAGAAAAAATTAGTGAACTAAAAAGTTGTTATTTGAAAAGTTAAAAAAGGAATATTTATGTGTAAATCTAGCAAAACATGCAAAAAGCTTGTATGCTGAAAATTATAAAATACTGAAGAGCAAGTCAAAGAACATATAAAAACAGAGACATAACATGTTCCTGGATTGAAAAAAACAACCTAGAATGTCGATTTGCTTCCAAATTGACGTAGTGGTTTAATTCAATTCCGATAGCAATTCCTGCAAAACTGTTTTGTGAATGTAGGCAACTTCTTTGAAAAAATTCATGGAAAGGCAACATATTTAGAATAGCCAAAACAATTTTCAGAAAAGAAGAAGGTAGGAGGAATTGTTGACCAGATTTCAAGATTCAATATACAACTATTTTGATCAAAGCAAGGTAGGACTGGTTGACTGACAGACACGTAGGTCCATGAAACAGGATAGAGATTCACAAATAGACCAGCAAGAATATGATCAACTGACTATTGTCAAAAAACACAAAAGCAATTCAATGGAGGGTAGATGATCTTTTCTACAACTAGTGCAGGAGCAACTGGCTATCCACAGGGAGAGGTAGGGGAAAACCCGTACCTGAGCATCCTGGGATCTTAAACAAAAACGAACGCAAAATAGATAATAGACTCAAATGCAAAACATAAGAATATCAAACCTTTGGAAGAAAACAGGAGAAAATCTTGGGGACCTAGGATTTGGTGAAAAGTTCTTAGATAGGACACCAAAACCATTATCCAAAAGAGAAAAAAAAAATCAATTGACTGTATGTTATCAAAAATTAAAACTTGAATTCTTGGACCTAATATGCTATGAGAATGAAAAGTCAATCTGCAGACTACAGAATAAAATATTTGCTAACTACATATCTGACAAAAGACTCACACCTAGAACATGTAAATAACTCTCAAAATTCAGCATTAAGATTTTTAAAAAGTCTAAAGAGAAAATAAGTCAAACAAATAAACACACACTTGCCAAAAAAGATAAAAATCAGCACATGAAAATGTTTTCAACATCATTAACTGTTAGATATATGAAAATTAAACCGTGATGAGATATCACACCACAACTATTAGAACAGCTGAAATTAAAAAGGAAAGTTACATTACCAAATGCTGGTAAGGCTGTGAAAATCTAATTTTTCATAAGTTGTCAGTGGGAATGTAAAATGACTCAACAACTCCAGAAAATAATGTGACAGGTTTTTAAAAAATAATGTGGCGGGTTTTAAAAAAATAACTAAGCGTATACCTGGCATCAAGCCAGATATGCTGTATTTTTATTTTTATTTAGTGACGTGCACGTTCAATTTCCCTTGAGACTTCTTTTTTTGGCCTACGAGTTTGTTTTCTAGTCTCTAGCTATCATAGCTAAAGATACTATGAACATTAGTGTACATTCACATGCAAAGAAAATTAGTCTGTACACAAATTTCACAACTTTCACTAGCTTCTTGAATCTGTAGTTTTATGTTTTGCTAAATTTGAAAAGGCTTTAGCTATTGTTCTCCTGAGCATTTATTCCAGAACAATGAAAACTTATGTCTATATAAAAACCTGTATGTTGATGTTCACAGCATCTTTATTCATTATAGCCAAAAGATGAAAATCACCCAAATATCCTTCACTGAGAGAGTAGTTAATGAAATTGTGATATATCCATGCAATGGAATATCACTCAACAATAAAAAAGAATCAACTATTAACACAACAATTTGAATGAATCTTAAGGAAATTATGCTGAATTTAAAATGCAAATCCCAAAAAGCTTACATGCTGTATGACTTAATTTATTTAACATTCTTTTTTTTTTTTTTGAGTTGGAGTCTCACTCCATCATCCAAGCTGGAGTGCAGTGGGACACTCATGGCCACCCCAGACTCGACTGCTGAACTCAGGCAATCCTTCCTCCTCAGTCTTCCAAGTAGCCAGAACTACAGGTGTGCTACCATGCCCAGCTAATTTTTGATTTATTGTAGAGATGAAGTCTCGCCAAGTTGCCAGAGCTGGTCTAAACCTGTGGGCTCAGGCAATTCACTGGCCTCGGCCTCCCAAAGGGCTGGGATTACAGGCTTGAGTCACCATGCCTTGTCTTAACATTCTTGAAATGACTAAATTATTGAGATGAAGAACAAAATTATTGAGTGATTGCCAGAGATTAGAGGTACAGGAAGAAGGGGATGGATGTAAATGTAAATAGTAGCATGAGGTTTTTCTTGTGATGAAACTGCTTATATATTGAATATGGTAGGATACACTAATGTACACATGTGCTGCAGTTGTATAGGACTACACAAACACTCATACACACAGACACATACACAAAATACATGTAAAACTGATGAAATCCGAAGTAGGTCTCTGGATTTTACCAATGTTGACTTTCTGGATTTGTGCTCTAGCCATATAAAGATGCTCTTACTGGGAAAGATAAGTTCCAGTTACATGGGACCTATGTAGTACTTTTACAACTTCTTGTGAATCTATAATTATTTCAGTTTTGTGAGAAATCAAAAGAGGACATAAGGAAAACTATTATAACAAATAACCAATGCCACTTTAAATCATGGGAAGGCAGAAAAGAGATAAAGGAACGATAGCAAATGGAACAAACCAAAATCAAACAACAACATGGTAGACCTAAACACAAACATAACAATAACAGATATATTAACAAATTGAGACATGTTGTGGGATATGTTTAGCAACATAAGGAACTGATATGCATGACAACAGTGACAAATCTCAAAAGAATAATGTGTGTGAAAAAATGCAGTATGCATAGAAGAACACTGAGTCAACGATTTCACGTATTTGAAGTTTCAATTCAGACCCAACAAATCAATGATAATACAGCTAGAAAAGTGGTTGCCTGGGAGGGGGTATATTTGACTGGAAATGGACACACGGGAGCTCTCTAAGGTGATGGAAATAACGCTTCAGGAGGTGTGTGGTTTACTCAAGTATACACATTTGTCAAAACCTATCAAACTGCACATTTAATATGAGTGCATTTCTATGGATACAAATTATACCTTAATTTTAAAATGTTCTTTAAAAAGAACTTAATTTTTTTTTCCCCCACATGCACATGAATCGTTTCGTGTACTTCCTGGGAAGCTCAGGCTTCATGAGGGAATCGCTGGGGTAGAACAGTAATATAACACTGAGCTTGCAGGCACTAAGGAACTTTAGATCGAGAGGGGTGGACATTCATTTTCACTTGACTATTGATTGTCCAAATGCTATTCAAACACTCTACCTTGTTTTAACCTCCATATTGTCAAGAAAAGACAAAACAAGGAAGCCCCCGAAGTGTTTTGAACCAAAGAGATGGAGATTTTACATTCATTTTGTGGAGCATTATAATGAGAATGCTGACAGTGCTTCTCCATTTTCTTCTGGGGGAAAACAGCCTAAAAGAGCCTTAGATCACTACAGTGGAGGCTTAAGTTAGAGCTTAAAAAAACATTTGACTAATCTATAAGGACATAAATCTAGTTAAATCTAGTTAAAGGCATGTATTGATGAAAATAAGCAAATAGACTTTACACCAAACTTATCTTACAAAATTTCAAATTTAAGGTGAAAACCGTCTTCTCAGATGCTACTTTTAATCCCTTAAGATTTGTTTGCCATCATTTTAACCGTTGGTGCAGCACAATCTTTTGTCTCATATTTACCTCGCGTGAACTGGTCTTTGAAAATGATCTCTATGATAAACATGGGTTGGGATGTCCTGTTTCTCTTCTCAATATGTTTTTATTGGATGTGATTCAGAAAGCTAGAAGATAGTTTAACTGCACAATAAAGTGGACACAGTATCACATCATTGGCAGTATTTATGGGTATATTATGAAAACAGTCTCATTTTCTGAGAATGTTTAAAAATCAGTTAAATCTAGAAAACAGAATAGGCCCATAAAAGTTCTCCCAACTGACTCATACTGCATCATAGAAGCAGTAACTGTGTCAAGAAGCCATTTAAATCAAGCCCAAAATAAAGCATATATCTAGGATTTTAAAAAGGAAGCGTAGCAATTGAGGTGTGTGATACCTCTACAGGTTTTGTCATGCCCTGGGCATTTTTATTTTTATTTATTTTATTTTATTTATTCATTTTTTGAGATGGACTCTCACTCCGTTGCCCAGGCTGGAGTACAGGAGTGCAGTGGCACACTTACGGCCACCCCAGCGTCGACCTACTGGGCTCTAGCGATCCTTCCGCCTCAGCCTTCCAAGTAGCCAGAACTATAGGCACATGCTACCACACCCAGCTAAGTTTTTTTGATTTATTGTAGAGACGAAGTCTCACCATGTTGCCTGGGCTGATCTCGAACCCACAGACTCAGGCAATCCTCTCATCTCGGCATCCCAAAGTGCTGAGATTACAGGCTTGAGTCACCGTGCCCAGCCACATCGGGCATTTTTAAAGTGTCAGGTTTCCATTCATTGCTCTGTTCTTTGTCTCAGAAATAGGAATCTGTATTTTACTCTTTCCTTCTATGTGTTTTTCCATGTCACTGTCAGTTGTGGTACCTGACTCTAGTCTATGAAAGCAAATCAACAAGTAAGCATGCATGCATATTTATCAAACAGATATAGTATAATCCAGTCACAGTTCTCCACTAAGAAATTCAAAATGAAAACACAGATTCCTGCCTTTATAGAGATTAACATCTTGTAGGAATTCAGTAACTATTGGTTGTTAAATGAGCAGAGTACAAATCTAAAACAGCAGAAGAGAAGTAACATTTATTGTGTATCTATAATCCCTGTGCTAAGTGCTGACCTCTTTCTATATTATTGCATTTAATCCTCAACTTCACCCTCATCTCTCTGTAGAAATGAATAAAGGAACTCAGGAAATTTAAGTTAACTGTTCAAAGGCACACAACTTATAAACAAAGCCACAATCCTACTCAATGTGACTGCCATTTGTTCTTTAGTGGTAACTTCAAAAGTAGAGTCTAGAATCAGGCTACTTTGAATTTCATTGTTTTATTGTTCAGATTGGATATGTTCACAACTCTTAGCATCAAGATTTCCGCCAGCAAAATACAAAGATCACTTCCTCTGGGAAGGCTTCCTGGCATCACATGTGAGCACATGTTCTTTGAGTATATACTTTCCTGATGCCAAGTATCTTCCATTCATGCCACTTAATATTTGAATATTTTCTATCTCTCTAGATAATGAAAATGAGGAGGGTGGGACAGGAAGTGTACTCCCTAACCCATAGTGGACACAATATAGAAAGCTGAAATGATTGAAAGAATAAATATTTTAAAAGACCCTCAGAGAGAAAATAAAGTGCCATAGGACTACAATTGATGCCAAATTGTGGCTAAAATCTCCTGAGGGAACAATTTAAGAGAGAAAAGTTGGGGTCTGGGGAAAAGAATGAGCAAGACCATTGGAAAGATTTAAAGTAACTCAGTGTTTCTCTACAGCCCCAAACAAAGTCAGGAACTAGGGCAGTCTCTGTATGGAAGGTGGGTTGCAGTTACTAGCCAAGTAAACTGGGATCAGAGGGTCCTTCAAAGCTCAGAGCTACCTCATCCAGAATTGTGGGTCCATCTTCTCAGTCCCCAAACACACTGAATTGAAACCCCTACAATGAGCAGTCCTGTCTCCCATAATGTTCTTGAGTTACCAAAAAGTTATATTCAGAATCAGAATGTAGAAATTAATGAAATTTATAGATGTACAAAATAATTCGCTGGGGGTTCCTTGGAAAAGAACTAGCTCACCCTCAATTTTTCTCTCGAATTAATGGAATGCTATTATATTCAGCAATAAAAGGAATAAAAAATTTCTTGGAAGAAATAAGTTCTAAATCACTGCAGATACCAGTCAAGCACTTCAAGAGGATGTTGAACTTAGAGCATTAACCTCCTCTCAGTGATTTAAAAAGAATGACTATTAAATTCCTCTGTAACCCTTATTTTGTGATAACAGGCAGGACAAAAGGGAGACTTTTAAAAACTTTATAACTATAATTTTTAAGGAGAGCATCTAGGTATGAACACATGAACTATTGAAAACTGAGGATGCTGACAAGATGGTGACTGGACAGGTTGGACTGTGAGAGTCTCCGCAAAGGCAAGTGTCCATAAACACTCTCTGTGTGAGTAGGCGTGTGCTGGTGGGAGAGTGAAAGTCCATCTGAGGGGAGACTTGGATTCATGCGCCCGGGGAACCCCTCTGAAGGTGACTGCAAGCTCCCACCACCCTGAGATTGGAGCCACTGAGATGCACCAATTAGCAAATGAAAGGAGACAAACCAAGATCACACAAGATCGTCTGCTGTACATGGGACTCTCCTGAGGAAGAGCTTGCTGAATCCCACTGATTCTCATCACCTGACACCTGGCCCACACCATCACCTGTGATAGCAAATCAGCTGGAGCCCCAGATCCAAACAGTGGGGAGAGAAGATTGGGGAGAGTTGGAGAGGGGACCAATGCTCTCCCCCTTTCTTTTTCTTATCTCATTTTGCTTTCAGGGAGCAAGCCTCTACTGCCACTGCATAGACAGATTCTAAAACAGTGGGAAGTGGGTTTCAGGGTGCCCATACACCTGTCAGTGGATACTGGGATCTGCAGGTAAATTCTGAATTACAGCTCCCCCCTCAATTAAATCTCGAAACTGCAATAAGTACAGCCCACAACCCAGCTTCAGAATTGAACAAAGCAAGAGGATCCACATAAGGAAGAGTAGGAGATTGAGCAAACAGAAGTAAAAGCAACCCCACCATCCCTGAACAACAGAATTAAAGAAGGGGGGAAAAAAGTGGGGCAGAGGAAAATCTTCACAAATGAAGAAAAATCAAAAGAAGAATATGGGTCTCACACAGACTCCTGGGAGTTCAGACACTGAGAAAACAGACTTCAGAATGCAAGCAATTAAGAGCCCCCAGAATGACTGGTCTCAAACTAAAAAGCCAGATATCAATACAGTAATAGAGAGAATAAATAGAATTGAGAAGAGACAAGAGGAAAATATGAAGGAATTGATAACTGAGATAACAGCAATAAAGAATACTGTGAATGAAATAAATTACAAACTGATAAGCATGGGAAGCAGAATTAGCCAAGCAGAAGAAAGAATCTCAGAGCTTGAGGACCAAAATATAGAACTAACCCAAACTGTCAAAAACATAGAAAAGAAGCTTTAAAAGACAGAACAAAACCTTTAGGAGATGAACAATTATTTCAAGAGGCTGAACCTGGGAGTAATTGAACTTCCTGAGGCAGAAAGACAGTTAGAGACCACCCTGGAACAAACATTCCATGAATTTATTCAAGGAAACTTCTCTCATCTCATCAGTGATGCAAAAATTCAAACACAAGAGATTCAGAGAACCCTTGCAAGACAACAAATGAGAAAATTAACTGCTGGACACATAGTAATTCACCTAAACAAAGTAGGTATAAAAGAAAAAAAATCCTAAAGGCAGCAAGAGAAAAAGGTCAGACTACCTACCAGGGAAGACCAATGAGAGTAGCAGCAGATTTATCTATAGAAATTCCTCAGGCAAGGAGAACTTGGAGCCCAATCTTCAAAGTTCTCAAAGATGAACAATTTCAACCAAGAATAACCTGCTCAGCTAAGATAAGTTTCATCAGTGAGGGAGAATTAAAATCTTTCCCAAACATTCAATTCCTAAGAACTTATGCTGCCTCTAGACGAGAAACTGAGCAACTCTCCTAAGGTAACGCAGTCTACAGTCTAGACTCAAAGTCTAGAAGAACTTGTATTCTTAAGTTTTATGCTTTATGCTCATGGGTTCTAAAATTTGTTGTTGAAAGAATGAAAAAAAAAAGAATGTGAGCAGATAGCGTGATGAACTGGAAATTTCATCCATTTCTTCATATCTGGGTTCTCCATTGCCTTCTTAGAACCTGACCTCTTTCAGGAGAAGAAGTCACAATAGCATCTATGAGAAAATATCCTTGGAAACTGGTGGGATGGACTGTCGGAGTTAAACTGATTTTATTCAAAGTAAATAACAAAAGTGAATTTTTGTTTTAAAGACTTGAGTTTGTGGACTGAGATTCCAGTTATTTCCTAGTGCGTTCTTTTTTGTTTGTTTGTTTTTTTAGCTATAGCTGACCCATTATTAACTTTGTGATTCCAAGATTACACCCATGGTATTATTCTTCATCTACCTCCCAAGTTTGTGTCCATATTTTGTCATTTTCCAGACATGTGATGTTAGACAGTTTAAGTATGTGCATGAATAGAAAAGTACATTTCTGACAAAGTCGAACAGGGAAAAATGACTTAAAAAATTTTTGTAGCCAAAAACTGCAGAATCCTGTGCAGTTTGGTGAACAAGACCTGTACAGAGTGAGGTAAGTGGTGTGCAAGTGCCTTTTCGATGTGTTTTATTTCTCTAGAATCTTTGAAGTAGTGCTTAAGAATCATAAATAACTTCCACTGTCCTGCAAAGGGCAGGATTAAGGCCCTGTTATTAGGAGGAAATGAAGGCTTAGGCAGTTGTAGCAAATTATATGAGGCTTTAGCAAAGTGGCAGCGAAAATTACCTTGTCTGGTTTCTAGTGGTTTTTCTTGGACATGAAAATAATTGGAAATGGCTAAAGTACCTAATAGTATGACAAAGTTTCTTTCTAGGAAACAAATTCAACTCTTAGGCCATATCATATGTGTAAAGAGTCTTTTTTTTTCTTCCTATTTACAATCAAATTCCTACCTCAAAAACAGACACACAGCTCCAGAAATTATTTCATTTATCACCATTCCTGCTCACAGTATAGTTACAATGGCAGATAAATGGCATATCTTGGCATTCTGGATACTTTCTGGTGTCATTTCAAAATTGTCACTGAGTTCCACACACCAACACACATTTTATTGTACAAAGCATTCATAATTTTTTCCCCTTTATTTTTGTCTCCCTCCGCAGGGAGCATGTCCAGGCAAATTAGCTAATGTTGCAGTTAATTTCCTTTCATAAATTCGATCATTTTCTTCTTCATTTTGGTTGAAGTAGTTCATGCTGAACATGAATTCTCTCATGAGTCTCTTTTTAAAGCCATATTGCTCGTTGGCCCCCAGGTGAAAGGGAGGGACGGTGGTGGTGGAAGCATTGATATTGGAATGGATGTGAAAATATCTTTATGTTTATTTGTGGTCCTATCAATGTATGCTATTTGCCCATTGGATTTTTTTCACTATTTGGTTTACTTCTGATTTTCCCTCGATTAAACGAACACTTCTTGGGATTTACTCTGTGCCTCATCAATATTCCTGCACATTTTGCAATTGACATAATAATAATTATGAACTGAGGCATGAAATTGCTGATCAAGAAATTGGCATCCAATTAATTAATCATTGACATGTAGCCTTCCTAGCAAACGCTTCCCAGGTAGAAGATAGCCCTCTTTCATGGCCCTTTCTGCCCTATACATACTTCCATCTCTTTTCCATTATTGCTTTTACAAATTTACCCAGCTATAGTTACTTCTGTCTTTAGTAAAAGTGATTGCTGAAAAGCACTTGTTAAAATTTACAAGACATAGCCGGGCTTGGTGGCTCAGCCTGTAATCCCGCGCCTTTGGGAGGCTGAGGTGAGTGGATTGCCTGAGCCCGAGGGTTCGAGACCTGCCTGGGCAGTGAGACCTCATCTCTACAATAAAAAAAAATCAGCTGGGCGTGGTAGTGCATGTCTGTAATTCCAGCTACTTGGAAGACTGAGACGGAAGGATCGCCGGAGCCCAGCAAGTCGAGGCTGCGGTGGCCGGGAGCGGCCACTGCACTCCAGTCTGGGCGACAGAGTGAGACTCCAACTCAAAAAAAAAAAAAAAAAAAATTACAAGACATTCTTAATTTTAAGAAGATTTAGCATATAGGCATAAAAGAAATTGGTCTTAAAATTATTCCTTAAAAAGTTATCAAAAGCAATCAATATTGAACATATTTATTGATATAATTATTCTATTCACAGTTGGAGACTGGGACCAAAGACCTGTATTTATTTCTATCTCTTTTTTGTTTTTGTTTTTTTAGGCATTAGATTAAAAAGTATTGGGAGGAAAAAAGCAAATTTGCCATTGTTTTAAAATGATGTTTTGATACTAAGATGAGCAAAGCAATCTCCTGGAAAAAAAATACAAATAAACAAACAAAAAATATATAAAATATAAAAGTATCATAAAATGATGAAATTGCTTCAGTATGGCAAAGTTAACAATTTATCTATATTAATAAAATAACCAGTAGGAAAATATAGCACATCTACGATAGAAAAACTAATTCCTTTATTTTTTATTGCTTTTTGTTTGTTTTGTTGTTGTTTTGCTATTTGTTCACGAACAGTTTATAAAGTGTAAAAGTTTTATAAGATGATGAAGTTACTTAAGTATGGCAAAACTGACAATTTATCTATATCAATAAGATAACCAGTAGGAAAATATAACACAAAAATAACACATCTACGATAGAAAAACTAATTCCTTTATTTTTTAATTTGTTTTTTTGTTTGTTTTGTTGTTGTTGTTTTGCTATTTGTTCATGAACAGTTTTTCAAAGTTTGAAACCCACTTTTTGAGATTTTGTCGATTATATTTCAAGCTCAAGGATCTTTGCATTTGTATCAGTCATAGCCCACCCAAAGAGTATTTTGGTATTTTACTTGGTTGCTAGGATTCTTAATGATTTTATTCACAGCTCATGGGTTACAGTAATAGATATAGGCGACTGAAAAAGATAGTTTTCTACAAAACTACCAGTTTTATACATATGTTCATGCATATATTCAAAGCCAGTCTATCCTTGTAATTTCTTGTATGTCTTTAGTGAATATATGATTTTCTGTTCTGTTCTTTGAATTTCTTTCTTGTAAATCAACTTCTGATGCAGAATTCTTTTAAATATAAAGACATATTAGAATAAATTTCAAGAGGGACCCTATGTCCCTATGTGACATGCCAGAACCACAGAGCCTGATTAGAACGGGAGTTGGAATCATTTATGGCACTGTATATAATTTAAGACACCACGTTGTTCCTTAGAAGGAAGCCTTATTTATAACAGCAGCACCATGCTGCACAACAGATGCCAGTGGAAAGTGAAATGATGATGAAATTAATTTGACCTTTCTCAAGCCTACAGAACGTAAATCAGATATATTTAATAAAGATCAAGTTTGCAAGAAATAGCTTCGACATCAGACGTGTAAATGCTTCAATGGAAGAAATGAAGGCAATGCTTTGTACAGTTCTGAATATAGCTTAAATTAAGCAAACAATGATGAAAACATGTAGCTTGGAGATGTGCAACTTTCCTTCATTAAAGATTTGTGATATAGTAAGTAATTTGTTCATTCCACTGCATTTTTTAGGCCATTAGGCAAAGTACAGGTATCAATCTGCTGTGTATCTAACAAAAACTTAATTTTTGATGCCTAACTAGAACAACTGCATTAGTAGTATCTTGAAATTTATTCGGGAATGATTTCGTTATCAAATCCCCTTAAAGTCTGTGATCTAATTTTTAATAAGATCCTGGGATTTTGGAAAACTTTATATAGGAAAAATGATAGAACAATCCCTCCTCTAAATAAAAGCAAGATGATTGAAGTTTTTCTGGCTATGACAGAGGGCAAAAGTTTATTCTGAAGACAGAGATTTTTAAGATTAAAGTCAAGTTTGGCAGGAAGCCTGCTTTATTTTAATAAAAGAATGGATAGGGGCCAAACTCATTACTATTGGGATACCTAGCAGTCCCTGAGCATGTAAGTAAAAGTAGGAGGAAACCACATGCATTTTAGTTTGCCAAGACCAGCATGGAAAGGAACTGAGTTCATTCATTCATTCATTCATTCATTCATTCATTCATTCACTCATCTATTCATTCAAATGCCAATTCCTACTATGTGACAGATTCTGGGAAAGTAAAATTAGTAAAAAGTAGATACTGCTTCCAAAGTGTTCTCATCAGCTTGATTGTAACAATTTGCTTGCATACATATCTCTTTCAAATGGATAAATGCTGTAATCATGGAATGCATACAATTCCAAGAAGCACAGTTTTGCCTCAGGAGTATCGAGAATGCTCTTAAGAGGACCTGAGCTGAGTCTTTGAATATAGACAGGAATTCAAAAGGTCGAGCAAGGGAGGATGTTTGTTTCAGGCAAAGGAAGAAGAATAAGCAAATGGCACAGAATGGAGAGTCAGTATGCCTTGGATGCTGGGCAATGGAGATTAAATTCTATCCAAAGTAATGGAGATTTTTAAAAAACTAATTAAGCCAGAGGAGTAATAATGTTATGTTTGCATTATAAAAAAGATCAGCCTGAGTGGAACTTGATTCTGAAGATGGCGTGGGGTGGGCTAGAGTGAGAGCCTTAGGATCAGGGAGAATGTTTAGGAGGCGACTGTAAGGAACTAAAGGGCTGAGGACATCTGGAATAGGAGAGTGGCAATGGGAGACAAGTGGGGAAGATGGATTCGAGCGATATTTAATTGAATATTAAATGGTGGAATGAATAGGATTCATATCTTTTTAGATGTGTGGGAAATCAAGATGGAGTTAAAAACCATTTATATTAAAATACTTGGATTTGGGATGCCTGGAGAAAATCTAGTAATGTGTCCAGGAAGCTTCAGAAATAAAAGGTTTACTGAGAAATATTTAATGTGAAGGTACAGTGTCGGAACTAACTGGCATAAGCTTTTTGAAGTCAAAGAGTAGATGAGATGGCCCAGAAAATAGATATGATGTAGAAAAAAAAGAGCACAAGGAAGACATAAAAAGTAACATGGCTGGACGTGGTGACTCATACCTGTAATCTCAGCACTTTGAAAGGCCAAGGCAGATTGATTGGTTGAGCCCAGAAGTTTGAGACCAGCCTAGACAACATAGCAAGACAAAGTGCCTACAAAGAATGAAACAAAACAAAACAAAACAAAAACCAGGCATGGTGGTACATGCTTGTAGTACCAGCTACTCAGGAAGAAGAGGCAGAAGGATCACCTGAACCCAGGAGGTCGAGACTGTGATGAGACATGATTGTGCCACTGCCTTCTAGCATGGGTGACAGAGTGAGACTTTGACTCAAAAAAATGAGTAAAATAAAATAATATAAAATAATCCCCCCCCCTTTTTTAAAACAAAAAAGAAGTCACATAGGCACTTGTTGGAGGGTGGAAGGAAGAATGCCTGGAAGGAAAGATTAATTGTGGCAGAAGAGGAAACTCATCAAAAAATAAAAATAAAAATAAACTCATAGGTACATCCCTTGTGCCAGGCCGGGTACTAGGTCTTTTACACACAGGTCCTCAGTATTATTCCCAGTATTTGATGTAATCTTTCCAACATTATGCCCGCTTTACAGATGATAAAAGTAAAGTCCAAAGATTGATCAACTGTCTCAGTTCATTAAGCTATTAAGCAGCAAAAGCTATATTTGAACCCAAGCCTGTCTGATTTTAAAAGATTGTGGCCATTTGGGAATAATATTAAGTGTAATATTCATGTTTGTTCTTTGTGACGGGTGAACAATGGTATGTCTTCTCTAATATGATACAATTTGGGGGGAGGATATATATATATATATATTTGTCTGTTTGTTTGTTTGTTTGTTGAGTTGGAGTCTCACTCTGTCACCCAGACTGGAGTGCAGTGGCATGCTCCTGGCCACTGCAACCTCGACCGGCTGGGCTCCGGCCAATCCTTCCACCTCAGCCTTCCAAGTGGCCGGAACTACAGGCCTGCGCCACCACTCTAGTTTGATTTATTGTAGAGATGAGGTCTTGCCCGGGCGGGTCTCGAACCCTTGAGCTCAGGTAATCCACTCATCTCAGCCTCCCAAAATGCTGGGATTACAGGCTGAGCCACCGAGCCCGGCCTGAAGGAGGATATATTGCTTGTGTGAACACGTTGTGCTGCTAAAATGGGATTGTTGGACTAGATGGAGATGATCCTAAAAATAATTTAGCTGCTGTTCTCTTGCCACACACTCTCATTTAGTCTTTAAAATTGACCTTTAATTAAGTATTCTTTTTTAATTTTAATTTTAAAGATGTGTGGTACAATTCAGGGTTAGGTATACAAATTGTTATTGTACAGGTAAAGCTTGGGCTTCACTTTGGTCCCACTTCACTTGGTTTGGGATCAGGGACCCTTACTGATGAAGTATGTCCCCACCCTGGCAGTTTTCCACGACTGCCAGTCCCTTTCTTATGGTATTATGATAATTGTTCAGGGTTTACTTATGAGTGAGAACATGTGATACTCAGTTCTTTGTGTCTGTGATAGATCACTGAATACTATAGACTCTAAATCCATCTAAGCTGCTGTGAAGTTCATAATTTTGTCCTTCTTTATGGCTATGTAATATTCCATCGTGTATATATACCACATTTTCTTTATCCAGTCTACTTTTGGTAGGTACTATGTTTTTGCTATTGCGAATGATGCTACAAAGGACACACCTGAATGAAGTATTCTTGAGTGGTCTAAACTTCTATTGTGACTGTCTTGTAAAGGAGTCCACAGGGCTAAGGACTTAACATTGCTAGGATTTAAGAAGGCGATTTGAAAGGGAAGAAGAAGTGTCAACCTCGTAGGACGTTGCTAAGAGAGGAGCAACATAGCAAGTGATTGTGTTGACAAGGCAAAGAAAAGGAGTGAATGTCAGAATGCAGCCCATCCCAACATTGCTCAAGTGTCCCACATAATCATGCACAGCTGACCTACCATCTCTTCTCTGAGTCAGCCAATAGGTTCTTCAGGAAACTTCAAGGAACAGGTAGTGGTCGATACCTTCTTCTCTGCAGCCTCTTGCACAACTCTTAGATTAGTCCCTAGTGAGGCAGTCATTCTCTCTGAATTTGTTTCTACCACTGGAACTTGGAAAGATATAGAGAAGTCTTGCTCCCCACTGGAGTATTCCCCAGAATTCTGAGAAAAGTAGAACAACTGATTAATAATCCAAATTAGTCTGCATTCAGGTTTCAGCTACTCAGATAATTTTGGACACATTCAACTGTGAACTGAGAATGATCTATTACATCGTTCAGATGTCACCACAATGTGTGCACAGCCAAGCCAGTACTTGACTGTATCTTGGCTTGATGGCAGCTGAGTGCTCAATCTTAAACTGAAAAGTTTTGTTTCTAATAAAGTGTCATTTTAACTTGTTGTCTATACCTTAGGACTTACAGATTATAATGACAAGAAATTGGATAGTTTACAAATCTAGAAGAGATCCTTAAGATGATGGATAATGATACTTCTCCAGGTAGTTTGTGACTAATGCATCAGATTTTTAAAAATATCTAAGTCCATATTTTGTTTTATGAGATAGAAGTTTATTATAAATCTTTCTCTTGAATAGTTTGGTATTTTATTTTATACAAAATTATCTGAAAACGCCTATGCTACCTATTTGAGCTACTTCAAAAAACAAACCAAAAAAAGTTAATTTTTATTGTGATTTAACCTGATATTTTTTCATAACCAAGTGTTTTTGAGAGTTTGTTCTCATATGCTTGTGCCAAAATATCAGAGAAGCTAAAATATTTATATCAATAATAATGTGATCAATTTCTCAAACATGGTGTATCAAAACCCCATTACCCCAAGCATTATTACCTGGAACTGTTGATGACAATGTCAGATATTGCACTTTTTCAAAAATATAAAGTATGTGGTAACTCTCCCATTCCTGTTCATTTTTCTTTCAATATCTTCATCATTTTGAAAGGATCACGCTTTGAATAAGCAGCAGATGTTAATATAGAAATATAGAACATCTCAATTTTCTCACTGCTAACTCAGCTTACTGAGCCAATTTCACAATTCTCACATTACTGAGTCCTAGGAGAAAATGCTAATTTAGATTGTTAAAATTGACACGGGTTAGGGTATAAAGGGTAATTAGCATAAAATCCTACACAAAGTGTTCTTAGCACCATTAATCAACACCCACCTAGGCATACACTTTTTTAGTCAAGAGCTAATGTTTAACGGAGCTGAAAAATATCTAAAATATTCTCTCCTGGTTAAGTAATAAAAAATGCAGAGTTTGTCCTCATATTGAGGCTGAGGGTTTTTAAGGAAAAATACCTAATATGCAGTTCAAGCATAACTTGTATTTCACACTTAAGAATTATTTAAAGCATATAAAAGTATTCTCTTGAGGAAAAACGCCTCTTAAACACTCGTGTTTTTGACATACTTGCCTCAGTGCCATTCTATACATGTGTTGTTATTGCTGAAAAGACTGATCTGTTTTCTTTTCCTCCCTTTCAACTTGCAAAGGCTGTTGCACTTGGCATCATTGTTCCATTCTCAGTACAGGACACTGT
Organism: Cephalopachus bancanus; assembly: GCA_027257055.1. Lineage (NCBI taxonomy): Eukaryota > Metazoa > Chordata > Mammalia > Primates > Tarsiidae > Cephalopachus > Cephalopachus bancanus. Next base: position 7,595,942 of record JAPVLO010000027.1, read on the forward strand.
GTGTCTCTGCTTCTTTCATTCCAAGACTCCTATATCCAAATAAGTCACTAGGTCTAAATCTGCTCATCAGGGCAGAGGTGTTATTTGTCCCTGCTATATAAATCAAAGTTTGTTTTTCATTCTGGTTTTTGTTGTTGTTGTTGTTGTTTTTTGCTAACAATGTGTACTAGTGGAAAGACATCTGTCTTCTAATTAGATGAATGATTCAAAGTCATTCAACTCTTTTTTCTCCTTAGTTTCCTCATTGGCCAAAGAGAAAAATGACATAAATAACAAAAATAACAAGAATAGCAAACAAAAATTTTTAAATTACATGGGCATAAGGTACATACGTTCCTGGGAACCGGTCCATATATGTCTCTGGGGATACCAGTGAGACTCATCTTTGGAAATTCTATCTTGGAGGCCCCATGAAGGGAATAAGGCTGAAAATGTATAACATTACCCCTAGGGGCCATTTATTCTGCATAAGATAATGCTGCTTTGTATAAGACATGGGTTAGTCACAGAAGATAGAAGCTGAGCAGAAGAATCTCAGGAGAGAGATTGTTTAAAAAAAATTCCAGAACTACAAGATAAGTGCTTTAATAAATGCTGGTGCTCTAAAAACATGCAGCAGGGTACCTAGTTTAAATAGGGGATAGGGACTAAGAGGAAGCATGTGCAGGATTTGCCTGGGTAAATAGAAAGAAAAGAGAATATTCCTGACACAGCATGTTTGGGAAGAAAGAACGTTCTAGAAACATACATGTCAATACAGCTAAGGCAGATAGAAGAGAGTGGCCAGAGAAGAAGCTGGGTGGTAGGCAGGAGCCAGATGCTGGAGGGTCTTGTGCACTGGGGTAAGAAGCTGGCTGGGATCAGAAAATCGAAAAGAAGTCAATAAAGGCTACTAAGTGGGGAAGGACACAAGTATCCTTGCATTTTAGGAAGGGCCACTCTGACTGTAGGGGGGAGACTGCTTGTATTCTTGAGGAGACTTAAGGCAGGAGATCCATGAGGAGGTTATTGCAGTGACCTCATGAGAGACGTCTGCAATGGGAGGGCAAGAATGATGTAGGATAAAGAACGGGTCTGTCTTCTTTTGAGAAGTGTCTATTCATGTTTTTTGCCCACTTTTTAATGGGGCTTTTGTTTTTGTTTTTGTTTTTTTCTTTCAGCAAGTTTGAGTTCCTTGTGGTTCCTGGATGTTAGGTCTTTGTCAGTTATACAGTTGGCAAATATTTTTTCCCATTGTGTGAACTGTCTCCCCGCTCTCTTCATGGTTTCTTTTGCTTTGCAGAAGCTTTTTAGTTTAATGAGGTTCCACGTGTCTATCTTATCTCTTATGGCATGGACATCTGGGGTTTTGATCAGGAATTGGTTGCTTACTCCGATTTCTGTAAGGATATTCCTGCATTTTCTAAGATTCCTATAGTTTGAGGTTTTACATTTAGGTCGTTGATCCATTTAGAGATGATTTTTGTGTACGGTGATAGGTAGGGGGTCCTGTTTCAGTCTTATACATGTGATCAGCCAGTTTTCCAAACACCATTTACTGAATAGTTTCTTCTCTCCCCAGTGGTTGCCAACAGACTCATGAAAAAGTGCTCAACCTTACTACTCATCAGAGAAATGCAAATCAAAACCACATTGAGACATCATCTAACCCCAGTAAGAATGGCAATCACTAATAAAACAAAAAACAACAGATGCTGGTGAGGATGCAGAGAAAAGGGAATGCTTCTACACTGCTGGTGGTAATGCAGACTAGTTCAAGCTCTATGGAAAACAGTGTGGCGGTTTCTAAAAGAACTAGAAATTGACCTTCCAAATGACTCAGAAATCTCCCATCTGGGAATATATCTGGAGGAACGCAAATCATTCTACAAGAAAAGATACCTTCACATGCATGTTTACTGCATCACTATTCACAATAGCAAAAACATGGACCCAAACGTACTGCCCATTGAAACTGGACTGGATAAAAAAATGTGGTACATATACACAATGGAATATCACACAGCCATAAAGAAAGACAAACATATGGACTTTGCAGTGACTTGGATGGATTTAGAACCTGTAATACTCAGTAATCTATTACAGCAACAAAGAACTGAGCATCACAGGTTCTCACTCATAAGTGGACCCAGAACATTTACCATATAAGAAAGGGAATGTCAGTAGTGGGATACTGCCAGGGGAGAGGGAACACAACATCAATAAGGGTATCTGATCTCAAATCAGGCAAAGTGGGGACAAAGGGTGGCCCAAATTTTACCTTGTATGGTAAACACTTGTATAACCAACCTTGAATTGTACCCTACATTTTAAATAAATAAATAGAATGGTGTCTAAGCACAAGAATGGCACACATATATTGAGAGATTATTCCATGCTAGACTCAGAAGTTTCCCATATTGTCTTGTGGAATTGTTGTACACACAACATTCAATAAATACACATAATATTTTACTCTATCAAGATCTGGAAATTCAAGTTTAAAGATGATATTGGTTCAAAGTCGAGCAATAGGAACAGAAGCTGAGAAATTCTAAGGGTTCTAGAATTCTGTCCTTGATTTGCTTTTCAGAGAAATTGAGGAGGAGGGATTGACAATGGTCAGTGGCTAGCTGGTAGAAACGGCACGTGATAAGGGAGAAAGAGGTCACATGTGTTGTGAGGTGGTGAGGGAGGTCATTCACCAGGCTACTGAATGCAAGGAAGGTTGTGTGGTTGGTGAAGGGTGGGGTGAAGGAGATATCTGACCAGACTGGTGGATACCCCAAGTTTGAGGTGACTGAAGAATACCAAAGTGAATGGTCACATGGCAGGGCAGATCTAAATCTGGAGAAAGGGATTTGGACTGGTTGTAGGGGCTTTAAAGTTAGCAGCATTCAGCACATTCCTTGGGTATGAGGTTGCAGAGAAAAAGAATGTAGGAAAAGAGGAGTGAAGGACTGAGCAGGAGAGGTCACCGAAGTAGAAGCAAAATCAGGGAGACTGTGTTGTCAGAAAATCCAAGGAGAGTGGTGCTTCACGACCAGGGGGCAAAGAAAAACATCAAACACTCCTGAGAGATGAATGGGATATGGACAGGAAAAAAACCATATGATTTTACAGCAAGAAAGCTTTTCCCTGAAGGGATAGAACTTGGCGGGCATGCAGTATAGTCCCCACACACAAAACTTTAATGCTGTTATTCTACAATTAACACAATGACATCATTCTACAGATTTGTACATGCAGATGAGGAGAGGATTACTGGGCTATCTACTGTCTTCTGTAGCTTCTGATGTTCTCTTTATTTTTATATCTCACTTGACTTGGAAAGACACAGATTCTAGCGCCGTCGAACTTTGGCTTAAATGAGTGGTGAAGTCATATCTGAAGCCCTTTATGATTTACCAAAATGAAACACTTAAGGCTAGAAATTTATTATGAATGACACCTTCTATCCTCTCCAAAGCTATGCGTTTTCCAAAGAAGAAATCTTGACCAGAAGCTTTTTTTAATGAAAAAACCCTTCCCAAGATTACCAATTTTATGTCTAGAAGCTATAATTAGTTTTCATTTTGCAATATACCATACTCAGGGGTAAGTAATATTAATAAAGTTTTTGATGTATAGAGTGCTTTGTACTTGTCACATTTTCACATTGTTAATGTCATGCTCCAAGATGGTTCATGAGGGTACACCATGTGGCCAGAAAGAGAGAGGGTAAGAAAAAAAAATCATGGTTATATAAAAAAAGACTGTGAAATATTCAGTTTCCAATTTTTTATTTTCTTCAAAATTGACTGTAAAATACATATAATTTTAAAGCAGGCTTCATGTATATGGATCGCAACATTAACAACTTACACAGTGCCCTGTGAGCCTGAGTAGCAATACTTGTTTACTAAAGGGAAATGATGCATTTGTATTACTTACTTCAGGTCACTTAAAATGTCAGTAACATAGCCAAGAAGGAAATCAGAAAGAATGTGTTTCTAGCCACTGGAATTATAATTTCTCCAAGTCTGAATCTTTCCATTTAATTCTGTTGCACAGAGGATTAACAAATTTACTTCTCTCGGAATAGAGAAGATAAGATTCATCTTATTTCTGCTGCATTTGAAATTATGAAACCAAATTCAGTTTCACAGAATATTATTTGGAAGCAAACCAAGCATATTCGCTATGTAAGGAAGTCTCTCTCTGCTAGCAAATGTTCACAAGATGAATGTAAAGATGAAAGACAAGCAATTTATTTTTATTTGATACTGAGAATAGCAATTTAAACCTCGGTAAATTTGTCCTTTGAAGGAAATGCAAAATATAGGTCAAATATTTTTATAACTGTATCAACACAAAAATAAGTAATATAAATTGTGATCAGGCCAATTTTGAGCTATGGGACAGGTATAGTTATCATGCATTTCATCATAATGCTGGTATTAGTGTGTGAAATATATGTAATATATATACATATTTACATATAATATTCAGAAACTACATTTCAATTTATGTTATTCATTGTGTGAGTTACACCCAGATTACCATCACATTGCAAATCAGTCAAGCCTTAATACTGCTAAATAGGACCCAATCAAGCTAGAATTCTAGATTGGGAACTATAGATCACATTCTTTTATCATAAGTGTACAAAAGCAACACCTAAGAGTATGCAAAGAGATGGAAATAAGTATCATATCATTTTAAAACTGGAAAGGAACTTGGAAAATATCTAACCAATAAGGAAGCCTGATCTCAAACAAGGCAAAATGGGGACCAAAGGGAAGACCAAACTTCATCTGTATGATGACCACTTGTATGCCAAACCCTGAATTGTACCCCATATCTGTAAAATAAAAATAAAAATAAAAAATAAGGCAATCATCCAATATAAAATACGATAGATGCATCATGTTTTATGCTTAGATTATTGGACTGAAAAAAGACGTAAATAGGTTTGTCCTTCAGGTAGAGAATATTGGTGGCAAAATACCAATACTAAATAACACCAGTAAAAAAGAATATCTAATCAAAATTCTCCATTTCACAGACAAGTAAAACATTTCCAAGTAGTGGCTTCCTTAATTCTCTATGATTTCTAAGTGTCATGTAGAAATTCCAGTAAATGAAAACAACTATAGAAAGTACAATGGATCAAAATAAGTAACAAATATAGAAACGTAAGACAAAATAAAGTGTTCTAGGATGATGCTGAAAAAAAATTGAGGTTTTTTTCAAAGTTCAGGATGCAGGTAGACCCCTTTTCTGACTTTGAAACCTCAGAAGAAAAGAGAAGAGACACAAAGGTGTGATTGAGATAAGTTTGATAATACCACAACGAGATTCATACACTGAAGTACTGGTCTTAACCATTCATCGGCTAGAGATACCTCGTAACAGCTAATCTCAGGATCTTCTAGCTATAATCATCATAACGGCCTTACATCTAATTTATTACATTGGTATTTAAAACACATTTTTCAGTTTCCATTTTAGACAGGGTGTATGAGAGATATCTTTTATTTTTGAGTGGTTGGCAAAAAGCTGTCAGTCTCTTTATTCATCCTATCCAGATATTTTATTTGCTTTATCCTCATAATAATTCTCTCACTAAGTGTTGAAATTACCAGTGTGGTGAAGGTGTGTACACAGATGTAGAATTGAGAGCCATCTGCTTGCTTTTCAATTTTGGTCTGCATTGTGGAAAATAAACACATTTGCCAGAAGAAATGTTCATACTCTAAACTAGCTCACCTTGTTGCAAAAAAATGCTGCTCTGTCCGTCATTTCTTTTGTCTTAAAAACTAACGTACTTAGAGTAGAGCAAAAGTCAGTCCCTTCCCCTTCAATTTCCTTGTCTCCTCTTTCTCTCCTCCGTTTCCCTCTTTGCCTTCTTCTCCTCTTCCATCTCCTCCATCTCCTCCTCCTGTTGCTCAACTTAAACCTGTCACAGAGGCGTACATGGGCTAAGCTAAATATGGGTAACCAAGCAAAATAAATCACTTAGGTTTACTTCATGTCTCAGAGGGAAAAAAAGTTAGTAGACTATGTAGTCTTGATCCTAACTGGTTTGGCAGTCGTGTTGCAGTGATTATGTAACGCTTTATTTAAAAAATTGAAAAAATTTTAATCTTGCAATTACACATCTAGAAGTGTATCCAGGGACATAATTATTTTGCAAGGGTGCTCATTATAGGATTGTTGATAGTGGCAAAAAAGTTGGAATGGCCAACAATATGAAATGCATTTAATAAACTATGGTAGAACAATGCTAGAATTATATTTAATGATACACAAATATCTTCACAAGTATATTATGAAAAAGAAAACCAGACTATAAAATATTATGAATATATGAAACCAAGTATGTATCGAATCCTGTATTCTTCAACTTTCCTAATCTGTCTTCTACCTGATCATAGCACTTTATTCAACAGATTATTTTCAGTTTTTCATCTTACTGGTTTCACAGTAGCAACCAACACTATGAACTCTATCTTGAAATCCATTCTCTTATGTTGGTTATCTAATTCAGCACATTCCTGTTTTTTGTCTCCTGCCATTTAGACCACTGATTCTTTATACATTTGTCGAACTTTGTTTTAACCACCCAACCATTTAATGTTTTCATGCTTCCAACCACAGTACCTGAACTCCCTCATCTTCTCATTTTATTCCCCATCTTGGAGTGCTATCTTTTACATCGTTGATTTTAATTACTATTTGTAGACAGATGATGCTAATATTTATAAACTTCAGCCCAGACCTTTTATTTAAGCTGAGACCATATGTCCAACTATGCAACTGTGGTACTTTTGGTTATTTAAAAAAGCACTTCAAACTCGACATGTCTAAAATAATACACGTTGTTATTCCTTGAATCACCCACTACAAACTGGTCATGAGCTGGTCCTCTTTCAAAAATTCCTATCCTAAATGGAACTGCTGTGTGTTCACTTATGCAACACAAAATAACAGATGCTATTCTTAATATTACCCTTACCTCCCAATTACAAATCTTGCACAAGTCCTGTCCATTCTCCCTCTCACCATAGCTCAGATCAGTACTTCTCTCACATTGTCCTTTCCCTAGTAGAGGCAACCATAAAGTTCCACCTGAACTGCAATCATATATTCTTAAGTGTCCTCACCATTCCCACTATGGGCTGCATCATCTCCAACTCATCTGTACCTATTTAACACTATTGGTCCCTCCTTAATTACTGCAGTGGTTTATGAGTACACTTAGGCAAAGACAAATCAATGATTCATGGCCTACTATGTGTAGGATCCTTACCTAGTCCCATGTCCCTCCTCATTCTCCTCCAGCTACTCTAGCCTTCTTTTATACTCCCATATTCCCGAATTCTACAGAACTTTTGAACAGGAACCAATCTGAATTCTCAAAGACACAATCTCATACTTCGTAATTCCAAATGTTGAAATCCAAAAAGGTCAAATCCAAAAAATACAATTCTGGAAAAGATAATTTAAAAATTATTGAAAAGATACTTATATACATTTTTAAAAGAGTATTTTTTTTTTTGAGTTGGAGTCTCATCTGTCACCCAGACTGGAGTGCAGTGGCCGCTCCCGGCCACCACAGTCTCGACCTGCAGGGCTCCGACGATCCTTCCGCCTCAGCCTTCCAAGAAGCTGGAACTACAGGTGCATGCTATCACGCCCGGGTATTTTTTTTGATTTATTATAGAGATGAGGTCTCGCCAAGTTGCCCAGGCGGGTCTCGAACTCGTAGGCTCAGGCAATCCACTCACCTCAGCCTCCCAAAGCGCGGGATTACAGGCTGAGCCACTGAGCCTGGCAAAAGAGGATTTGTTTGAGAAACATGTAAAAACATGAAAGAACACTTCACAGGCCACTTTCCACTGTCGAATAAGCAATTGTAACATACATTTGTTTTTGAAAGTATGAACACTCAGGTACACTAAGGAAGGGCAGTCAGATGGGTATAACAGTTATGAGCAGATGAACTGCAGTCATAAAGAAACAGGTCAAAAAGGGAACTATGTGAATGCATATCACAATGGTTGGTAATTGTGCATACCCCACTTTATAACTGTGGTGATCTGAAAAACAATGAGGAACAAGTTGTTGTCGTTGTTTTTAATGAGATCAATCAAATCCTTCATAGGTCACTACCACATATACAGTCATCCAAAAGGCTTAGATCTCAAGAAATATTATCTCTCATAAATGCAGATGTACAAATAGGACATACTGTCATTTACTAGGAAAGTTTCAACATTTTTATATATATGTACAGTGCTTACACATAGAGTAAATGTTGTGATAATACACTGTTGTGGAGTCAAATTAGCAAAAAATGCATAAAACAAATTAGACCTCTTTAAAATATGTTAACACAATTTATACCTCTAGTATTGAAAATGATGCAAAGATAAAATATATAACACAGTGGAATTTGTTATAATTAATGCCAACAATTGAAAATAGTAAAGGTAAAATAAAAAGAAAAATAAAGAAAGAAATTTAAAAAGAAAATTCAACATGTGAAAAATGGTCTTACTTCAGGGATGGAACAGATCATGGGTAACAGCCCAAAGGTGGTCCATAAAAGCTGACCAATTGTTGTGACCATAAACTATATTATGTGGTCATATATCGTGATTAACGGCTACTTTTTTCTTTTAGGGCATGGTTCTCTTCAGAGAATATGTGCACATTTATTTTCTATGTGGTACTGCTTTTTTGGAAATTGGATATACTCCAACATGAGGATTCCTCAGTAATTTTTCCATCTTCTGTGCTTCTATGTTGCTTTGGACACATGAAAATTCATTTCACAGGCGCTCATATACAGAACGCAAATTTGGTGGAAACGATCATATCTTATCTTATGGTGCACATAATTATTCTTGAACCAGTCAGTAACTTTGCTGACTTCTTCAGACAAATTTGGCTTTAATTTTCTAAGACTACTAGAATGGCATCAGCAGGCAAATGGCACATATTTAAACTGAAGTTTTCCTTGTTGCCATACAGTGTGCTCAATCCACTTATATTAATTTTCCACCAACGGCATTGGGTTGAATGGAAGAAACAAACTTATTGGTAACACTTAGGAATTCACTTTAAATCCTTGGCCATACCTAATTTCAAATCTGTCATTACAGTTTGGGGGATCAATTACAATCCATTTTTCATCTGTAAAGACCACCCAACCTTCAATTAAGCATTTATAAAGCATTTCACTTTATTCAGGCATTAATACATAAACAAGCAGGCAAGTTCTTCGATTTTTGGATCCAACAGGGGGATGAGGTTTACATAGTTGATACACTTATGCCATACACTAGCCAAAGTTAAGAATGTGCTAGTTTTTCCTGTATTAGACTTAGAGGTAAATACGTTATTGGACAGATAAATCCCTAATTTAGAAGAGTTCACCATTTAATGTGTTTTCTAACACTGGAGGGACTTTAATATCAGCAAGTGTCTTTGCTTCAGAAGGTCACTGAGCTTTTCAAATTAGTTTTATTCTCCAACAAAGGGCGTTTTTTGAAGACAATATGACGCTATATTTGAAGGGGCAGAGGTCGTACATAATTAATCTTGGCATGACCACAAAATACAGTTTACGATCATGACAATTGGTCAGCTTTTATGGACTACCTTTGTGCTGTTACCCATGGTCTGTTCCGTTCCTGAGAAGTTAAGACACTTTTTTCACTTATTGAATTTTCTTTTTAAATTTCTTCCTTTATTTTCCTTTTTAGTTTTCTTTTACTATTTTCAATTGTCAACATTTTTACAAACTTCTCTGTTATATATTTTATCTTTGCATCATTTTCAATGCTAGAGGTATAAATTGTGTTAAAATTTTTAAAAGAGTTCTAAGTACAATAATTTGTACTTACAGAGTGGTGTGGTCTACACATTTTTAAAGTATATAATGTCCATTTGAAGGTCTGGTTATGGCTCAACTATCACAATTCTGTGATCTTTTTGCTTTCCCAGCACCAATAATAATTAGCTTTTAAAATTTTATCGTAGCCGGGCTCAGTGGCTCAGCCTGTCATCCCGTGCCTTTGGGAGGCTGAGGTGAGTGGATTGCCTGAGCCCGCTGGTTCGAGACCCGCCTGGGCAGCGAGACCTCCTCTCTACAATAAATCAAAAAATCAGCCTGACGTGGTAGCGCATGCCTGTAATTCCGGCTACTGGGAAGGCTGAGGCGGAAGGATAGCCGGAGCCCAGCAGGTCGAGGCTGCGGTGGCCGGGAGCAGCCACTGCACTCCAGTCTGGGCGACAGAGTGAGACTCCAACTCAAAAAAAAAAAAAAATTTTTATCGTTCACTCTTAAGTTGTCTTGTGCCCTTACAGCCTTTTTACAAGGGAACAAATTCAAGGATCTCTTCCATTGTGTTAGCAGAAATACAGTAAGAGGGAATTATATTTAATTCCCCAATACCAAATTTATATTAGCTAGGGTTCTCCAGAGAGACAGAATCAATAGGATAGGTATATCAATACATGAGATAGGATTTGTGAAGGAGTTGGCTCATATAATTATGGTGGCTAAATTCCATGTTAAGCTTTCCACAAGCTAGAGGCCTCAGATGCTAGTAGCGTGACTCAGGCCAAAAGGCACAAGACCTGGGGCCACTGGTGTAAGTCCTGGGATCCAAAGGCTGGTGAACCTGGAGTTCTGATGTCCAAGGCAGCAGAAGAAAACCTATCCCATCTCTTAGAGACAAACCAATTTGCCTTCTAGATTTGTTCTATCTGGGACCCCAGCCTACTGGATGGTGCCAACCAACACTAAGGCCAGCTTTTTCCCACCTAATCCACTCAGACTCATACACTAATATCTCCTGGAAACATCTTGCAGACACCCCAAGAATGTTTTACCAGGTTTCTAGGTATTCCTTAATCCAGTCAAGCTGATACCTACAATTAAGTCCATAAGTCTGCACTTTGTAAATTTGGCATCCATGAGAGCCTCTTTAAACCATATTCAATTTCTAAATAAAGACAATAACAAGGTAATAGTTTCACCTAAGCCGGGCTTGGTGGCTCAGCCTGTAATCCCGCGCCTTTGGGAGGCTGAGGTGAGTGGATTGCCTGAGCCCGCGGGTTCGAGACCCGCCTGGGCAGCGAGATCTCATCTCTACAATAAATCAAAAAATCAGCCGGGCGTGGTAGCACATGCCTGTAATTCTGGTTACTCGGAAGGCTGAGGCGGAAGGATCGCCGGAGCCCAGCAGGTCGAGGCTGCGGTGGCTGGGAGCAGCCACTGCACTCCAGTCTGGGCGACACAGTGAGACTCCAACTCAAAAAAAAAAAATAGTTTCACCTAATATGATACAACTGTTCTGTGATTGTGATATTTGGATTTTTAGATGTCAGGGATTTTAGGTTTCAGAATTTTGATCTTTTGGAATTTCAATATTTAGGATCATGGAGTTCAGGGTTGTGTCTTTTGGCATTATGATTCAAACCTATGTCCTAAAACCCATCAATCATGAAGATTAAGTAAAACATTTATAAAGTTTAAAGTGCCTACCAGATAGAATGTACTAATAGCAATTTCTTAATACCTCAACTCTCTTTTGAAATTAGTCTTATGCATTCATTCTACTGGTTTCTGACATTTGTATCCATTTGACATATTTTATTAAAAGTTTAATAAAATTGATATAATTTTACAAAAACTCTTCTTGATTTTTAAGATGGATTATCCCTAACCATATTAAATAACAGTAACTGGTCATTTCCAACATTACTAATTAATTTTTTATGGAGGTCAAATACTTACTTTGATTGTCAAATGTCTTAGAGATAGTGAGACCATTGTGAGGAAAATAAGACCAACCCCCCCAAAACAAAACAAAAAAACAAAACCAAAAAACAAAACAAAAAGAAGAGTGAATCAGTTCAATTTCAAAAGTTCCCTAGGTACCAAATTGATCATTAGATCATAAATTCAAACTGAAAGAAAATAATGGCAAGATCAATTGTATTGGACAAACTGCCAGCCTGCTCAAAACGGAAAGCATTCAAAATCCCAGTACATAAGGTTGAATGGGTAATTGTGCCAAGTGTCATATGAGTGAGATTCCCAGAGGTACAGATAAGTAAATCCAAAAAAATCAATATGCCATGAGGTTGACATTTCACATACTGATTTCCCTAGCTCCTTTTTTCCATCTTTGCTATGTAGAAAGGGATAGAAATGTCCTTCAACAGATGTCCATGTAAGTAGAGATGAACCCACTGCCAGTCGAATTTGGGACACCAGAATCTGTCAGTGTGGTTGGACTAAGTAGATGCCAACCATATGCATACAATTGGAAAGGGGACATGGGAAGACGTCTGCTTAACAAGAAACAGAAACCCAGCTTAATCAATTTTAGTATTTTTGAACAAAAAGCAGTGGTATAAAAAGTTCTCAAGCTCTCAGGACTCTCTTTTATGTATTCACTTTCTTAGCATTCAGATTTTATGAACAGCTCTCATTTTGATTTGTCTAAATCACTTTTATAATTTACAAAAGAAAGTCCCTCCCCTAAAATAGCCATAATATTTCTGAGTGACTCAATGACTACAGAAATTCTCCTCTCATCTCCTGTAACTCCTCTGATGTTTTCTTCCTCATTTCTTTTCCACTCATAATACTCTTAGGTAGGATCTTCTCCAACCTCAACCACACACTTCATTTCATTATTAAAAGTCACTCTAAGGCACTCTAAGGCAGGGCTGCTGGACCAGTGTTGGTGATTTGAGTGGCTGAGGGAAAAATAAAGATGGAACAGATCATGGGTAACAGCACAAAGGGGGTTTATTCCTCTCCTTACTCTAGTATATAGATATCCCTGACAATAGTAACACTCCTCACTCAACCTCCTTCCTACCTTTTCATTGAAAGTCCTTGCCTGCATTCAGTATCCATGATGAAATGCAAAAGAATCTTACTTCAATCTTTTGCGTGGCCAAAGGAGGTTCGCATTTAGGGAAGACCGCTTTTAAAAGCAAAACTAAACAAACACTCCCAAAACCTAGGAATGTCCTGGTTTACTTATGTCATCCCGGTGCAATTATTTAGTACCTTTTTTTAACTTTCAAATAAAGTGTCCTGTTTCGGAAGACAAATGATAAGAGCTTTGTACTTATAGGGTAAATGTGAAAAGATTTTTTTAAAAAATGGAGAGGACTGAGCATAGGAGAAAAATCATTTTTAACCCTTGTCTATTTTGCATTGCTAACAGGAAACAACACCATCTCTTTAAGAAGGCAAGAAGGAAGCTTAGAGGAGAAGAAAACAAACCAACAACAACAATGCACACACACACGCGTGCGCACACACACACACACACACACACACACACACACACACACAGAGAGAGAGAGCAAGAAAATCAGGTTCTCTATGTGTGTCCATAGAAGGAAGGATCTTCTGTACTATAGCAACAAGTACAACAGTGGAATGAAAGCTAGCAGATTCATTTCTATCTGGTGGGAGAAAAGCAGGGACACTAGAGCAAACCCTGTTCTGGACCCTCAAACCTTCTCGATGATTACAAGGGAAGAAAGGGTGTGTGTGTGTTGGGGAGTGGGGTATGTCATGGAAGGCACATGCAGAACAGGAAACCTCAGCTGGGCTGTAGGCAGTGATCAGATTTTTATATTCTTCCCCTCCCCATTAGAATTCTGAGTCTATTTTTACAGCAACATTGTTATGCGTGCTGATTAAGTTCTATAATTCCATTAGCAGAGTACTAAGCTTCAGATACATTGGGCTTAATTAAGCTTTTATGGAAAGGCCTGGGGAATTAAACATCATGTATAACATTGTTCATTTGAGAAAATGTATTCCCAAATGTAAACAACTGCTTGACAAACAAACTTCCGGAATACTATTTTTTTGAAAGTTATGGATTAGCAAAAGACCTGATCAATTGTTCTCTTAAGCCAAGCTGTACATTAGAACCACTGAGTAGTTTTTAAAAATACTGTGACATGGGCTTCCTACCTGGAGATTCTAATTTAATTCGCCTGGGGTGAGGTCTAGAGATAAGTAATTTTAAAGAGCTCCTTGCAGCAAGGTTGAGAACCACTGGGCTAATAAATTCATCTTGGATCTGAATTTGAATAAGTAGGGCAGAAGGATTTGTCTTCCTTACAAAGGGGTCTTTTTTCAAAATGGGATTCACTTCCAGTTTCATTTCTCAAATAATATTTCACCTAAAGTAACCGTTTTAGCTGGGCTGTTTTCAAAAAACACATGTCTATAGTGTAAAAATAAATATACCCTCTTGCCAAACATACAGTTACCACTGAATTTTTTTTTAGATTAGAAAATATAGTTTACTTAGAAAGTAAATTTGGGAGAGAGTGAGAAAGAACAAGAAGATTCACCTCCCTAAGGTAGGGGAAGGGAACCACTGGATTTTTTTAAAGGCTCACAGTACACTGTTAAAATTCCCAACTTACTGACAATAGAAAATGTAACACAAAGTTAATCCCCCCTATTTGAAAGATTTCACTCCTCCTCAGCTCCCCTCTTGACAAATTTTAGGATAGGTTTGAGTCATGAAACGCTCTCTGAATGTCTTAAACCAGGTTTTGCTGCTCCAGTGGAGATCAGGGTTGTGGAGACAAGTTTTATTAAGCACATGAACCCTGAGTTCAAAATGAAGTGTTAATTATAAGAGCCAACTTTCAGCACAAACAAGGTTCATGATATCATCTCATTGGTAACACACAGACAACTCAAGAGGACAGAGGAAGACCGCCCTGCTGAGGAACAAGAGCAGAAAGTTTGGAGAACCTGTGTTGCCAGAAGTATCTCCCTGCTTGATGAGATGGCTCCAGTGACCACCTCATTTATGACACAGAGAGGACCTGGGGAGACCACAGGGATTCTTGAGCTACCCGCATGTTACCAGTGGAGATAATAATACCATGAACCCTGTTTGTGTCAATTATCCCTGTGTCTTTGGTCTTCATTCTGAAGGCTCCGGTGTATACACATTGAATAAATGTGTATGCCTTTTCTCCTATTAATCAACCTGCGTTATGTCAGTGATTGTTCAGCAAACCTTCAGAGGAAATGAGGTGGCCACTGAAGCCATCTCAACAAGCAGGGGGATGCTTTTCTAAAAACATAGGTTCTCCAACCTTTTGCTCTTGTTCCGTAGTGGGTCAGTCTTCCTCATTTTCTCCTCCCTTACCCAGAAAGTGTATCTGGATACTGTCTTTAAAATTTGCCAAAAAAGAACACTTTTTGTAAAGAAGCCTATTTTCCCCCACTGACAGTGTGAGGGCCAATGAAAATCTTTTCCCTTGGCCCTCTGAAGGCTTGCAGAACAATCACTGACATAAGGCAGGTTGATTAATAGGACAAAAGGCATACACATTTTGAATGAAGATCAAAGATACAGGGAAAATTGTCCATTTGAATGCTTAGGTTCATCAAAATATGGACAGCTATGTAGAAATCGGATTGGACAAAAAGGGATATGATCTAATGCTGATAGGTTAAGTGGGAACACCCAAGAAGGCCTGTCTGTCTAGACTCTTCTTGGCCTCTCTGAGCTTGAATTCTTTCCTCCTGGGCATGGAGCAGGACCCTCTCCAGAATAAGAGTCTGTGACCTAGAGTGAAACAAGGTAGGTCATGTAATTTCTTTATGGTCAGTTTTCACACAGAAAAGTGAAGGGAAAGTTAGAGTAACAATTTTAGGTTTTACTCTTGGCTTTGGGGAAGAGGGATTCTAGTTTCTATGGCCAACCTTGGGAGACAATGAGAGGCCAAAGGGCAGGAGAAGGTTAGAGAGAGCTACTTCTAAGGTCTTCATTTTAGGGTATTGCTTTCTGGGCCCCACCAAATTCCATTCAGTAAATACAAAAGCATATATATACGCGTTTGCTTTTTTCTCTAAAATGAACAGAAAAGTTACCATTGCTGTGAATGGTAAAAAAGAGGTAGCTTGCTCGATCAGATTTCTTTACCCACAGTCAACCTCAGGCAGAGTGTAGGGAATGAATGAACACACTCAGTTTCCCTGTGTGTGTGTGTGTGTGTGTGTGTGTGTTGTGTGTGTGTGTGTGTTGTGTGTGTGTACAGCCACGGTACACAGGAATATTTTACATGTCAAGTTATAAAATTCACCTTCACATTCGTAGATTACATTTTCACTAAATCCCCAAGGCTTGCTTCTATATGTTCAGTGATCCTTATTTGCAACCCATTCTTAATTGACTGTAGATTATATCTGATAAACAGATAATAAACAAAAAATAACGACTCCAATTTTCCTTACCCCTAAAATACAGTCTTGGGATCATTGTTACTTAGGAGGTTATCTAGAAGGACATAATAAACTGAAATTGATGTGTGTAGTTTATTTCATTCTGGTTAGGCAGGTGATTGAGAGAAACAATTCATTTGTTTGAAAATTTCCACTTCCAGCTGAGCTGCATTCAGACGGCAGCACATGCCTCCAGGCTGTTGGCCTCCATGCCCCCTGCCCCCTCCATCTCCCCAGCCCCCTCCATGCCCCCAGCCCACCACCCCTCACCCCCTCCATCCCTCCACCCCCTTCATCCCCCCATCTCCCCATCCCCCTCCCACCGCCCATCCCCAGCAGTGTCCTAACCAGGTGGAGCCCCTGCCTTGACAACTTCATGACGGACAAGACCTGCCAGGAGGTGGCCATCGTGGGCTAGAAGGATTCGCCCTCTGTCTGGGCCACCACCCAGGTGAAACATTCAACAACATCACGCCAGCTGAGGTTGGTGTCCTGGTTGACCAACACCGGTCAAGTTTCTTCGTGAAGGGACTAACACTTGGGGACCAGAAATGTTCTGTGATCGGGGACTCACTGCTGCAGGATGAGGCATTTACCATGGATCTTGGTACCAAGAACCGCGAAGGAGCCCCTGCCTTCAATGTCACTGTCACCATGACGGCCAAGACGCTAGTTCTGCTCATGGGCCAAGAAGGGGTCCATGGTGGTTTGATCAACAAGAAATGTGATGAAATGGCCTCCCACCTGTGACGTTCCCAGCCCCTTCCCATACACACGTGCACCGTTTTTTAATTTTGGGGCCATGACCCCACACCCCTTACTACTGCCAAAAGCACATGGGCTGGGGGCAGGGGTTGAATGGATCACCTTAACCCAGCAGATAGACACAGGGGTGGCTGTGAGTATGCCATTGCACTCCAGCCTGGGCAACAGAGTGAGACTCCAACAACAACAAAACAAAACAAAACAAAAACCAGTCCTGGAAAAGGTGGTCTATATAACACAGACTCTTAGTTTCTTAAGGAAAATGTATGTGATATGTATATGTATTTTCATGCTTGTCTGATGCTTACGAAGGTTAAATTATAAGACATGTCTGAGTGCTTGTAAGGGGGACTTGCATATAGTGGGAAAAGCTGCTTTTTTCTCAGGAACAAAAACCTTCCTCTCCAGAAGACTTATTATCACAGCAACAAATAGCTTACTAATAAAGGATAAAAATGCATTTAATACTTCACAGATTATTTTTCTTCTATGACTGGCACCTAGATTATGTTAGACAAGGTTTTTAAATTAGGTCATTTTTATACTGTGTTCATGAAAAATATGAGTGATATATTCACTATAGATATTTAAATGCTTCATTATTTCAGTGAAGTAGTTTTAATCATTAATTTGATTTAATGCTGAAATAAATTTTCTTTTTACTTTGAAAACATTATAAGAGTCAAATATTTATATATTGTGTAAAACTTAAGCTATCTCTAACAGGAATAAATACTTCAATAAAAACAATATAAAACTTTATTTTTAAGTTACAACAAAACACACATACACGCAAATAAAATATAGAAAAAAAGGTACCTGTTAGTTTGGATAATTAAATAAACATATTTCTATATTAACATAGTGAAAATATTTTGGAGTAGAAGCTTTATTTTTGTTTTTGATACTATAATATGCCTTCTGCAGTATAACACATGTTAAC
This sequence comes from Cephalopachus bancanus, assembly GCA_027257055.1. Classification (NCBI taxonomy): domain Eukaryota; kingdom Metazoa; phylum Chordata; class Mammalia; order Primates; family Tarsiidae; genus Cephalopachus; species Cephalopachus bancanus. Next base: position 7,613,917 of record JAPVLO010000027.1, read on the forward strand.
ATATATGAAAAATTAAGTTAGATTCTTCAAATATTTTAATTAAAATATTAATACTTGGGAGTTCTGGATTAAGGTGGCCAACTTGAGGCAGCTAGAGTGAGCTTCTCTCTCTCTTTTTTTTTTTTTTGAGTTGGAGTCTCACTCTGTCGCCCAGAGTGGAGTGCAGTGGCCGCTCCCGGCCACCGCAGCCTCGACCTGCTGGGCTCTGGCAATCCTTCCGAATAGCCAGAACTACAGGCACACGCTACCATGCCAGGCTAATTTTTGTTTTTATTGTAGAGATGAGGTCTCGCTGCCTAGGCTGGTCTCGAGCCCGTGGACTCAGACAATCCACTCACCTCAGCCTCCCAAGGTGCGGGATTACAGGCTGAGTCACCGAGCCTGGCTGAGTGAGCTTCCTTTACAGAGTAAACCAAAATAGCGGGTGGTTCCTCAGCACCCAGACAGGAATAGATCCAGCGGCACGCCCCATGAGTCTACAAAGGAATGATAATAACCACGTAGTACAGAGAAGAATAAAAATATCCACCAACCTGGACTGAAACTGGACAAACTCTTGGCTGAACCACCAGTCCACCTGGGTCTCCAAACACAGTGGGGTAGGTGAGTGACGGAAATTTGGGAGATCTGTGCTCCTCCTTCAAACTTGCAGTGTTTCCTGAACCTGTGGGACTCCAGATGCTCATGGGAAACTGAATTCCCCACACTGTGCTCTGCCATAAAATGGTGTAGGAAAAAAGCCTTGAGTAGTGCCAGCCACCATTTCCCAAGAACCTGTCCTTTGCAGGGCAGTGTGGTTGCTTTCCAGCCAGCTTGAGAGGGAATAGGCCCCAACGCAAACTCCATAGCTGCAGATATTTTCTGGCTGAGTGGTTTGCCTGAGAACACCTGAGGTTCTGAAGCTAGCTGCATCTTAACATTCAGATGGCAGATTGTCTGAGGCCAAGGCAGGGGCTGGGTGGGACATGTTGCCATAGCAACCTCTCCTCTTGTGAAAACTTCTGGGCCTGACCTGCGCAACAGCATTACTCCAGTGGCTTGGAACTCCCTTTGAATTCCCACTGGGGGTGCTGCATCTCCTTTCCCCTGTACTGCCTCAGAAGGCTCAAAAGAAAAACTTGGGAAATCCCTGGATCCCTGCCCTCAGTCTAAGCTGGCTAGGCATTTCCTTAGAGCAATAGTCATCAAGGAGAAACCCTACAGCCACTATCATAGTTGGCTTTCTCCAACAAGTTCCACCACCTGGTCAGAGGTCAACAGTACATCCAACCACAGCAGCTTTGGGGAAGGCGAAATCCTGAGCATCAGCTAGCGACACTTTCTAAGCCAATCCAGCCACTCAGAACACCATGAGCTACTGCAGGTACATAGCACATGGCTGTCCCATCTGGCAACTGAGAAACTCACAACACCAAGGCTACATGTAACCAAGGGAACTCTACAGTGTCTATATCAGCTGCCTGTCAACATCAAATTAGAAGAATCCAGAAATATAATTCTGACAATATGAAAAAACAGAGTTCTCCAACATCCCCAAAAGACCACATCGACTCTTTGGCAATGAACCCTAACCAAAATGAAATTGTTGACATCTCAGACATAGTATTCAAAATGTTGATGATAAAATTGGTCAGGATAAAACTGAAAAACAACAACAACAACAACAAAATCCAAGACATGGATGAAAAATTCTCCAAAGATATGGAAACCTTAAAAAAAAAAAAGGTGGAATTCTGAAAATGAAAGAAGAATTTAGGAAAATACAAAATGAAATGGAAAGTTTTATCAGTAGACTAGAACAAGCAGAATAAAAGATCTCAGAGCTTGAAGACAAGGCTTTTGAATAAACCCAATTAGACAACAATAAAAACAAGAAAGAATCAAGAGGATGAGCAAAGTCTCCAAGAAATGTGCAATTATGTACAATACACAAACCTAAGATCCATAAGTGTTTCTGAGGAAGAAAAGAGAACAACAAGTTTGGAAAACCTAATTGATGGAATAATGAAGGACAACTTTCCTGGCCTTGCCATAGATCTAAACATACAAATACAAAAAACCCAAAGAATCCCCAGAAGATTCATTGCAAAATGGTCATACCCAGCATATAATCATGTGGGTATGCAAAGTTAATGTGAAGGAAATAATTTTAAGAAAAAAGAGACAAATGCATTAAATAACGTACAAAGTCAGACCTATCACACTAACTGCAGACCTCTCAAAAAAACCCTACAAGCCAGAGGAAAGTGGGGCCCCATCTTCAATCTCCTTACACAGGATAACTGTCAGCCAAGGATTTTGTAACCCATAAAGCTAAGTTTCATAAATGAAGGGTAAATGAAGTCCTTCACACACAAGCAAACACTTTTGTCACCACTAGACAGGCTCTACAAGAAATATTCAAAGGAGTCCTAAATACTGAAACAAAAGGTTGAAATATACCAGTAGAAAAATGCTGAAGATCATAATAGAGAAAATAAACAAATCAACCCGATAACAACCAATGTGATGAATAGAAAAGTACCTTACATATTATTATTAGCTCTGAATGTAAATGGTCTCAATGCCCCACTAAAAATGATATAGAGTGGCAGAATGGATAAAATAATCACTCAAATATCTGCTGCCTTCAAAAGACTCACTTAACTCACAATGACTCCTATAGACTCAATGTAAAGAGGTTGGGAAAGATATTCCATGCAAATAGAAAACAAAAAATTAGCAGGAGTAGCCATTCTCATATCAGAGAAAACAGATTTTAAATTAACAACAGTAAAAAAAGGCATAGATGACTATTATATAATGAAAAGGGGATCAATCCACCAAGAAGACATAGCAATGTTAAATATATGTATGCATAACATCAGAGTCCCCAACTTTATAAAACAAATTCTGCTAGACAGCAATACAATAATAGTGGGAGGCTTCAACCGTCCACTGACAGCAAGAGACAGATAATCAAGGCAGAAAGTCAGTAAAGAAACATTGAAGTTAAACAGGACTCTAGAGGAAATGAAACTCACGTTTATAGAACAGTCCATATCAAAATGACATAATACACATTTTTCTCATCAGCACATGGAACAGTCTCAAAGACAGACCATATGGTAGGCCACAAATCACGTCTCAATAAATTCAAACAAATCAAAATCATATAAGCACCATCTCAGACCACAGTGTAATAACACTAGAAATTAACTCCAAGAAGAACTTGTGAAACTAAACAAAGATATGCAAATGCAACATTTTGTTCTTGAATGATCCTTGGGTCAACAATGAAATCAAGATGGAAAATTAAAAAATTCCTTGTAATGAATGACAGCCATGAAACAAGTTATTAAAAGCTCTGGAAAACAACTGAAGTTGTGCTCAGAGGAAATTTATAGCACTTTAGGCCTACGTTAATGTGGAAATATCACATACTGACAATTTAATATCAAACCACAAGGAACTAGAAAAACATGAACAAACCAAAGTCAAAGTTAGCAGGTGAAAAGAAATAACAAAAATCAAAGTACAACTAACTTAAATTAAAGTGAAAAAGCAATACAAAGGATCAATGAAACAAAAATAAATGACTCTTTGAAAAGATAAGCAAAATTGATATACTCCTAGCTAAAATAATTAAGAAATGAAGAGTGAAGGTTCAAATTAGCTCAATCAGAAATGATAAAGGAGAAATTGAACTGATACAATGGAAATTCAAAAATCACCCAAGATTATAATTAACACTTTTATGCAAACAAACTAGACAAGCTAGGAGAAATGGATGCATTCTTGGAAAAATAAAATCCTTTAACCTTGAATCAAGAAGTAATAGAAACCTGAACAGACCAATAAGGAGAAGCAAAATTCAAACAGTATTTTAAAGTCTCCCAACAAAAGAAAGTTCAGGACCATATAGACTCACAGCTGAATTCTACCAGACCTTCAAAGAAGAACTGGTATCAATTTTACTGAAGCTATTCCACAAGATTGAAAAAAAGGGAATCCACCCTAACTCATTCTATGAGGCCAGTATCATTCTGATACCAAAGCCAAAGCAAAAGAAACCATCAAGAGTGCAGGGAGACAGCCCACAGAATGGGAAAAAATATTTGCCAGCTGTACATCTGATAAAGGTCTAACATCTAGGATCTGCAAGGAACTCAAATGCACCAAAAGAAAAAAAACCAAACAGCCCCATTAAAAAGTAGGCAAAAGACATGAATAGACACTTCTCAAAAGAAGATGTACAGACAACCAACAGACAATGAAAAAGTGCTCAGCCTCACTCATCATCAGAGAAATGCAAAACAAAACCACATTGAGGTACTACCTAACCCCAGTAAGAATAGCCATCATTAATAAAACAAACAACAGATGCTGGTGAGGATGTGGAGAAAAAGGAATGCTTCTACACTGCTGGTGGGAATGCAAACTAGTGCAACCTCTTTGAAAGAGTGTAGTGATTTCTGAAAGAACTAGAAATTGACCTTCCATATGACCCAGCAATCCCCCTATTGGGAATATACCCAGAGGAACTCAAACCATTCTACAAAAAAGATACCTGCACCCGTATGTCTGTTGCAGCTCTCTTCACAATAGCAAAAACATGGAACCAACCATGCTGCCCATCAAAGCTGGACTGGATAAAAAAAAAATGTGGTACATATACACAAAGGAATATTATGCAGCCACAAAGAAAAATATACGGATTTCACAGCAACTTGGTTGTATTTAGAGTTAATCATACTCAGTGATCTATCACAGAAACAAAGCAACATATGTTCTCACACATAAGCAGACCTTGAACAATTATAATACTATAAAAAGGAATTGGCATAGTGGGAAACTGTTAGGGGAGGGGGGTGGGATTGGCAGTTGAGGGAAACTGCTAGGGGAGGGAGGGGCACAACTCATCAAAAAGGGTACCTGCATAATATTCGTTTGTATACCTAACTCTGAATTGTACCCTGCATCTTTACAATAAAAAAAAGAAAACTACAGATCAATATCCCTTATGAACATAGATGCAAAAATACTTCACAAAATATTAGCAAACTGAATTCAACACCATGACCAAGTGGGTGTTATCCTAGGGATGCAAGGGCGATTCAACATACACAAGGCAATAATGTGACCCACTACATAAACAGAATTAAAAACAAAAATCATATTATTATTTCATAGACACAGAAAAAGCATTTGATAAAATCTAGCATCTTTTCATGATAAAAACCCTCAGAAAAATAGGCATAGAGGGAACATTCCTCAAAATAACAAAGCTATATATGACAAACCCATAGCCAATGTCATCCTGAACAGAGAAAAGTTGAACACATTTCCCCTCAGAACTGGAACAAGGCAAGGATGCCCACTTTTATCACTTCTATTTAGCACAGTACCGGAAGTCCTCTCCAGAGCAATCAGGCAAGAAAAAGAAATAAAGGGTGTCCAAATTGGAAAATAAAAATCAAACTATCTCTGTAAACTAACCATATGACCTTATACCTAGAGATCTCTAGACTCATCCAAAAGACTCCTGGACTTGATAAATGAATTTGGTAAAGTTTCAGGATGCAAAATCAACACACACAAACCAGTTGCACTGCTATACACCAGTAGCATCCGAGCTGAGAATCAAATCAAGAACTCAATTCCATTTACAATAGCAGCCAAAAAACTAAAATACTTAGGAATATATTTAACCAAGGAGGTGAAATATCTTTACAAGGAGAACTACAAAACTCTGGTGAAAGAAATTTCAAAGGAAGCAGACAAATAGAGAAACACCCCAAGCATGTGGATTGAAAGAATCAACACCATTAAAATGACCATATTATCTACAGTAATCTACAGATTCAATGTACTTCCTATTAAACTACCAATGTCATTTTTCTCATTTTTCACTGAATTAGGAAAAACAATCCTAAAATTCATATGGAACCAAAAAGGAGCCAGAATAGCTGAAGCAATCCTAAGCAAAAAGAACAAAGCTGGAGGCATCATATTACTTGACTTCAAATTATATTACAGTGCCATAGTAACCAAAACAGCATGGCACTGGTACAGGAGCAGACACATGGACCAATGGAACAGAATAAAGAATCCCGAAATAAACCCAAATATCTATGACCATCTGATCTTTGACAAAGCAGATAAAAACATGCTCTAGAGAAAGGACAACCTGTACAACAAATGGTACTGAGAAAATTGCATAGCTACATGCCAAAAAAATGAAAACTTATCCCTATTTCTCCCCATATACAAAGATTAATTCGAGATGGATTAAGGACTTAAATGTCAGACCTGAAACCATAAGAAAGCCTAGGAAAAATTCTTATGAACATTGGGCCAGGCAAAGAATTTTTTACTAAAACACCGAAAGCAAATACAACTAAACCAAAAATAAGTAAGTAGGACTTAATTAAGCTAAAAGGCTTTTGCACAGCAAAATAAACAAGCAACAGAGAAAACAGGCAACTACAAAATGGGAGAAGCTATTCACAAGCTATACATCTGATACAGGACTAATATCCAGAATTTACAAAGAACTCAAACAAATTAACAAGATAAAAGCAAATAACCCCAGCAAAAAGTTGGCAAATAACATGAATAGACAGCTCTCAAAAGTAGATATACAAATGGCCAACAAACATATGAAAGAATGCTCAACATCACTCATAATCAGGGAAATGCAAGTTAAAACCACAGTGAGATACAATCTTATACCTGTTAGAATGGCCATTATTAAAAAATCAAAAAGCAATAGATGCTGGCAAAGATTGGCGAAAAGGGAACACATACATTCTGGTGGGAATGTAAATTGGAACAACCTCTATGGAAAGAGGTATCGAGATTACTCAAAGAACTAAAAGTACATTTACAAGCTGATCAAGGAATCCCACTACTACATATCTCCCTGAAGGAACAGAGGTTGTTATATAACAAAGACCCCTGTATCTGCATGTTCATCACAGCACAATCCACGATGGCAAAGATGTGGAATCAACCTAAATGCCCATCAACTGATCGGTGGATAATGAAAATGTGGTATGTATATATCATGAGTACTACACAGCCATAAAAAGGATAAAATCACGTCCTTTGCAGCAACATGGATAGAGTTGGAGATCATTAGCCTAAGTGAACTGATTCAGAAACAGAAAACCAAACACCACCTGCTCTCACTCATATGTGGGCTCCAAACGATCACAACGATGGAAATAATAGACACAGGGGACAATAAGGAGTGGGGAGAAGAAGTTTAGAGTTCAGAAATTACCTACGGGGCATAGTGCTCACTATCTGGGGATAGGCCACCTGAGATCCAGTCCCCATCACTACACAATATGTCCCTGTAACAAATACACATGTATGCCCCCTGAATCTAAAAAAAAATACACAAATAAATAAGATACAAAAAAAACCCTTAAAATAACAAAGAAAAATACAGAAAAATAAAAATTGGTTCTGTATAAACTCTTTAGAAAGTTTTTAATTTTATAATTGACTCCTTGATGCCAAGAATTCATTCTTTTAGTGTCTCAACTATCACTGTACATTTTTATGATGTGTTTCCTAAACTTTGGGTGAACATACATCCTAGTGTGTCTGGAATGGTCCTATAGTACTGATGTAAGTTTTAATGACTTCTCTTTTCTCAGACAGGGGGATTACATAAAAAAGTATGTGATTACAAACCTCAATAGCACAAATGCTGTGATTCTACTGACAAATGTTTGCCAAAGAAATGTGAAATATGTTTTGTGTTTATCAACCTGGAGAACAGCAGAGATACATGTTTATAACGACACAATTAATGGGAGCTACCATATGAACCATGAATCATTTATTGAGTGGCTAAAAGTTGCTGCGCCTTGTTCCTCTTACATCATGAAGCTATGTATTATTGTTTCTAATTTGTAAAAAGGGAAGGTGGAGTTTGAAGAAGATGAGAAGTGAAATCTGAATTTGAAGCTAAGTCTACATGACTCCCAAACCCATGTAAAATGGATAAATGCTAGTATAAAATTCTAGTATAATATTTATGCCAGTAATGTCGTGAGTAACAATAGGCATGGGAGAACGGGAGGACATCATGTAGATTTTATTCTTTTCTAAACCTAAAATCACAAATCTTATACTTTTCTAAAGTCACAAATCTTAATGCGATTCCAATAGCGTTAATTTCCATTTCAAGTCCCCATGTCACCATCAAGGCTCCAAACTTAATCTAGGCATTTGTCAAATTCTGCAATGTTCCTTCAATAGCTGTTTGTCTGTGAGAATAATTCTAATCTCAGGGGTTATGCAGTGCGAAAACACTCACGGGGGAAACAACACTCCTTGACTTTGATCCGTCCTGTGCTATCTTTCCACGATTCCTATGATTTCCAGATCCTCCCATGAGCACTGAGAGGACAGCTTATTTTGTAACACCCTCTCTTCACATACTTCACATCCCTCAGGCCTCTTTCTTCTGTGTTCTCTTTTTAATTTCTTCCTGGTCTTCCTGGGACACTAGAAATGTTTAACTGATTGCCATGACCACTGTGATGTGATGAGGTTCCTCAAGTTTTCTGTCTTTGAATCTACAGTAGTGATTAATTCCTTGTCATCCAACATGTTATTGTGGTATAGAGCCCATGTGAGAATCTGCCACCTCCCAGATTTCTAAATGAAAAGAAAACTTGATTCCTTCCACTCTTGAATTGTAGCATTTTCAGAAATATTCTTCATCCTCCTTTGTCTCCTTCTAGACCCAAAACATGAAGGAAAGGCAGAGTTCCATTACCCAACACAAGCTTCCTGTGTTCTTGCTTCTTCTCCTCTCTTACTCTTCTCTTCCAACATGGAGCACCTTGTTGAAAACTCAAAGGCTACATATGTCAACTCTTCCCTCTTTTACTGCTAGATGTAACATTTTTAAATCTAAAAGTCAGTTATTTGTGACTTTTTTCTTCTCATTCCATAGTGCCCAAGAGGAGGAAGAGAGCCCTTGGGATACAAGTGAATAATGGGACAAGCAGATGTTAAGGCACAGTGAATTCTTCAAAAGTATCTACTATACTATTTATGTAAGGTATGTTGTGAGTGACAATAGGCATGGATGAATGGGAGGATGTCATGTAGATTTTATACTTTTTATACTATATGTACTATAATATTTATGCTAGTGTTGTTTTGAGTGACAACAGGCATGGGAGAATAGGAGGATGTCTAGCAAAGTACTTCATATGATTGACGACACTTGCAAATACTTGGAAAAATTAAAAGAAGCAGATGGGCCCGGTGTGGTGGCTCATGCCTATAATCCCAACACTTTGGGAGACTGAGGGAGAGGATTGCCTGAGTTCAAGACCAGCCTGGGCAACTTGGTGAGACCTAATCTCTACAATAAATCAAAAAAATTAGTCAGGCGTGGTGGTGTGCACCTGTAGTTACAACTACTTGGAAGGTTGAGGTGGAAGGAACACCTGAGCCCCACAGTTCTAGGCTACAGTGGCTGCTGCACTCCAGCCTAGATAACAGAGTGAGACTTCAGCTTGGGGGGGGGGGAGAAATAGATGAAGAAAATCATTAAAGAAGAATAAAGGAAGTATGGAAAGTAGAGAAAAAAGGAAGAAGAACAAGAAAGGTGATAGGGAAAAACAAAGCATGATGATAAAAGAAAGAATGTATACAGTGGTACAGAGAAGTAATCAAGGAGACACAGCACAAATAAAGAATAAAGAAAAGAAGAAAGAGATGATTTAAAAATAGGTGGAAAAGCACAAAAAATAAAATAAATGAGAGAATTATGGGATAAAAAAATTAAGAATCATGTTCAAAAGAAGCAAAGTGAAAATAAAATAAAAATACAATTGTCACAGGAGAAAAATATTTGATTTTCAACCCCCCAATGGAATCAAATAATAAAACATGGCCATCTCAGTCCACTCTTCTTATTCCTTTGACCTCCCATAGAATGTATATTGCTTCTCAACTTCATGGCCATCCACTTTAAGTATAAACAGCTGAGTAAGTTTAATTATTAAAACTTTTAACAAGTTGCTGCTCCATTATTTTTCTTATTTTTTAAGGTTGACTAATTTCCAGGTACTAGAAGTGCTTACAAGCATGATCTCATTTAATCCTCATAACAACTCTGAGGGATGATGCTATTGTTTTTCCAACTTCACAGATTGAGTCATTTGAGGCTTTGAGCGACTAAGAAATTTGTCCAAGGTTTCAATGATTCAAACAATGAGGCCAGAATCCAAACCAGATATTCTAACTCCAGATTCTCTTTCTCTGCTTAGCTGTATTTTCATACCCACCCAATTCATTAAAATACACAACTCACCTACCTACCTTAACATTAATATGTTAGAAATGTAATATAATACCCAATTCAGTCCATGGTTTGGGCAGTTATAGTTTCCTTTGGTTTTGACTCCCAATTCAAAGGATCTTCTCTAGTGGCCATATTTTTGATCGGGACTGCATGCTTAACAAAGCAAACTGTGGGCATCAGACCATATTCTGGTGTAATTAGGAGGTAATTTATACTCCCTGAGAGAAGTCATGTGTTTAAATTTGTGTGAAAATCCCGCTTGGCTCCACACAGATGAATGTCTTTTCTGTGATATTTGATGAGAGTGAAGATTCTGTGGAATCCAGCAGGACTATAACAGGAAGATAATCCTTATGCCAGGAATTACACCTGCACTTTCTTTATCATAAAGAAAAACACTGGAAGTGATTTCAGACAACCATTTGGCATTCTTCTCAATGATAAAGAGCTGGAAGTGACATTTATATATGAAAACAATAGAAACATAGAAAGATTCATGGAGTTTTGTCAAACATGTGTCAGTGGCCGTGTAATGGAAACTGCCTCAAAAGTTCATGAATCACCTTCAGTGTGTCTTGTATTCTCTATGTCTTCCAAAATGCTCCAATTCTAATTTTTATAAATATTTATATTTATATTTTATACGCATATATATATAAGCATGCCACTGCACTCTAGCCTGGGCAACAGACTGAGACTCTGCTTTGAAAAAAAAAAAAAAGAAGCAGATGAAGAAAATCCTTAAAGAAGAATAAAGGAAGTATAGAAAGTGGAGAAAAAAAAGGAAGTAAAACAAGAAAAGTGATAAGGAAAAGCAAAGTATGATGATAAAAGAAAGAAAAATATACAGTGGTAGAATCAAGTAGTCGAGGAGATGCAGCACAAACAAAAGAAGAAGAAAGAGATGGTTTAAAAAGAGAAAAAAAGAGCTGGGCTCGGTGGCCAGCGCCTTTGGGAGGCTGAGGTGAGTGGATTGCCCGAGCCCGCGGGTTCGAGACCTGCCTGGGCAGCGAGACCTCATCTCTACAATAAATTAAAAAAAAAAAAAAAAATCAGCCAGGCGTGGTAGCGCATGCCTGTAATTCCGGCTACTCGGAAGGCTGAGGCGGAAGGATCGCCGGAGCCCAGCAGGTGAGGCTGCGGTGACTGGGAGCGGCCACTGCACTCCAGTCTGGGCGACAGAGTGAGACTCCAACTAAAAAAAAAAAAAAAAAAAAAAAAAAAAGCACAAAAAAGAAAATAAATGAGAGAAGTATGCGATAAAAAATGAGTTAAGAAAAAAGTGCAGCCGGGCTGGGTGGCTCAGCCTGTAATCCCGCACCTTTGGGAGGCTGAGGTGAGTGGGTTGCCTGAGCCTGTGGGTTCGAGACCTGCCTGGGCAGGGAGACCTCATCTCCGCAATAAATCAAAAATCAGCCAGGCATGGTAGTGCATGTCTGTGATTCTGGCTACTCGGAAGCCTGAGGCGGAAGGATCGCCGGAGCCCAAGCAGGCGAGGCTGCGGCGGCCGGGAGCGGCCACTGCACTCCAGCCTGGGTGACTGAGTGAGACTCCAACTCAAAAAAAAAGAAAAGAAGAAAGTACAAAAAGAAACAAAGCGAAAATCACATAAAAATACAATTGTCACAGAAGAAAAATATTTGATTTTCAAACCCCTTATTTGATATTTATAACCCTTATCTCATTACATACAGATTCTTAAGAACTGGGCCAGCCAAACATTTCAGAGTAAAATAATCCTGAATTTACTTTCCCAACTACTTTTGTAACATTGGGCAATGTTCTTTAAGCTCTCAAAGTCTTCCTTTCTCCTATTGTAAAATGGAGATACTAATAGTTACCCATAATGTTGTTGTAAGCATTAATTGAATTTGCTACAATGCATGGGATACTCAATACATTTTAGCAATAATAATCAATATTAATAATACTCATTATTTTTATTGGTAGTCCCAGCACTTGTTACGATATCTTGCACAGAAAGTGAATGTGTAAAAGAGTGGTATCTCCAGCAGTCTACACACTCCCTATTGCCTATAGAAAACGTAAGTTGGATTTTTTTTTTAGAATGGATGTTGTAATAAAATGATAAACCAACAGTTGGGTCCTTGGTTGAATTTTTTCCAGTCTGGTCAGAGGATTTTATCAAGAGTTTCTGCAAAATAGCTCTTTGTTTCCTATCCCTCTTCTTCATAAATCAATGACTAAGCTCAAGCGTAGTTAACTCAGTGTATTGTATTACTAATAAACAAAAATACAATAAATGCATTTCAAATAATTCTGTTTGGTTGAACACAAGACTAAAATGGTATTGTATCAGTCTACTGAAATTGAAAACCAATTTACAAAAACTACATAATTAAACAAAGCAAAAACTACTTTAATGTTAATAGCGTATCAAACATTCATTTTTTGGTAAATAATTGAACCATGGCAATGATTGAACTCAGTTAATCTAGACATCTACGTTAACTCAAAATTATTTGGGCTTTCCTGACTGATTTTGACCTCTCAGAAACTATGATTCCTAATTCCTGATTTGGATGTGAACAAAGGATAACTGAAAAATCAAATACATTTGACCCCCTAGCATAGTTGAATATTAGACCTATTTCCAACTGAGCTACTTATTGCAGAATTTTGACACAGTTCATTTCTTAATCTTTATCGTCTTGTTACTCTCCAAAATTAAGCTCCTTACTAATCATTTCTGTACATATTATAGCTATTTAAAGCATATAATATTTTTATTTGCTGTCTTCCATCATTGCATGTGGTTTTGTATACTAAGATGTCATCAAAGTATCTTCCTTCAGTTAGGATAGGGATGAGTACTTACATTGATGGTCAGGAAACTGAAATACAGCTTCTTCCAACATGTGATAATCTGAAGAACTGAGCATTTATTTGAAGATTAGCACTTTTACAGTTATCTTTTTAAAAATTAAATCGGAAAAATTATTTATTCATTGTGTTGATGTATTTTTATGTGATATGTTGATTTACTGTGACTCTACTGTTCATTAGAAAGACATAATTGCCATGATTAAATTATCTTAATAAAAGGTAGAAATATCACAAACATTTAGATTTTTAGTTTTCATTCTGCTAGTTAGATTATGTCATATTATTATCAATTTTTCTCAAGTTGAATTGAAGCACAGAAATTTCACAAGGTAAGTGGGGGCTCACCCTTTCCCAATTTTTACACTCAAGGCATTGTTAGTGATGATTAAGGGCTTGGAGGACAGATTGACTGTTGATAAAGGAGAAGCAGCATTGGCAAATATAGGCCACAGCACTTTACATCTTATACATTTAACAATGAATTGCTCAATCAAGAAGAAAGAATTTCACATAGGAAAGTTCAGCTACATTACAGGTCTCTTAATTGGGCTAATTTTTACTCTACGCCCTCTATGGAAGACACCTCCATGCAGACATTAGTTCTAAGTTAACAAGGTCACCAAGTTATGATGCATGCCTAGATTTTCTTGTGACTAAACAGTAACTTAGACAGAAGCAAAATAACCTCAACTTGATCCTTAACTGATCAAGAAGGAAATATGGTTTTGAAGCTGTCAGGTTCAAGACTGTGGTGATAGGTTCATTTCTCCAAAGCGTTGACTTGGTTTTTTTGTCTCATAAGAATGTATAGAAAGATAACCCAGCTGTGCCCTAACCATATGTTCAGACTCACACAAAAGTCAAATCAGCTTTCTTTTTCTAAATTACTTCCTCCCTTGATGTATGGACCTTATTTATAACCTCCCTTTGTGCAGCCATAACACTATCACATAGGGCTTAGTTTCTGAAAACTGTAGCAATTGCCTGAAAATTGATTTGATGTCTTTTACCCATCCCTCCCTTTGGTCCCTGAAGACATTTTAATATGAGCCATGACATTATGATGGATGAAATCTGGCATTTTACTGTAGCAATGCTACTCCCATGTGGAAAATAACAGCTTGTTCAAAAGCTGGTCTTTCAGCCAGATTTAGAATATACAGTAAACCACATTTCCAATCTTTTCTCTTTTTCCTTTCAAAATATCCTTTCCAAACTTCTTTGTGCTGATTATAAAATTCTCTAGGTATCACAGTTTGAAGCCAACTGAAATTCATACAATGATAATAACACATGTCACCAAATTACAGGGTTAATTGTAAGAAACAATCTAGATACTTGACATAGAATGAAACAATTTTCCAATACAATCTCTAGTCTGAGAAAACACCAACTTTCTGCTGATTTGTGAAGCAATTGTACATTCTTAAGAGATATTGTCAGGCTTGCAACAAACTGTCTCTCTACTGCCAACAGGCATGATACAATAAAAAATCATTAAGTTTATTCTTTAATAAACCATATGTTGTTATTTGTGAACTTTATATTAACTATTACAGTCAACTCTTTTGAGGCTAATAAATACAAATGTATTTTTTAATTCTCTAATCAAAAACAGAGAGAAAAGATATTTAATATTGTCCTAGTGTGTGCAATTAGTATTAATTATATTTAATTGCTGGGATAGCATGGGCCTTGATGTTTTACATATACGGGGTTGTTGACACCTTTGAGGATGACCAACTGCAACTATATTCTCCATTTGTTCTCAGTATTTTCTGGAGGCTCATATGCCCTACTAAAATAGAATAGTTGGACTTACAAAAGAGATGAAAATGTTTTAATGAAAACATTAATATCTGAATACTTATAATTAATATCTATGCCCTTCCCCTATGCAATTCGATCTTTATTTCATGACCTACAACAAGCAGGTGGATGATTATTGCAGTGAAGGGAGCAGGACCAGTTAATGAGTGTTAGATTCAGGTGTAGGTCGGTTTCAGCTCTGTTTCATCTCATCGGAGAATTGAATATCATCTACATTCCCCACACTCATTCATGATTAAATGATAAAATGAGGTAATGATTGACAATAAACATACTCTCCATGAATTATTTAACCACACACATAATTTTAATGTTCATAGGAGATTGAACTGAAGGTAAAACCTGGTTCATGTCATGGACATTTCATACTGGTTGGTTTACTTTGTGTGCATTAATTTGACTTAATTTATTTTTCAGTTTCACTTTTATTTTGTTCACTTTTTGTAGCTACCTCCTTCAAATTCCTTTGACAACCTGAGAATGTCTTGCAGCTGAACGTAATATTAATTACATTTCAAAGCAAACCTTTATTCATTTGGGGGCAATCTGTGAAACAGAAATCTGTGACTGAAGCTGCTGCCAAGCCAATTACTGCAAAATAACTCAAATATGTCTCGACAGATTGCATTTTTCCTATTGTTAGATTGTTTATTTCGTAGATCAAAAGGCTGCATTCATTTTAATTAAAATGTACTAACTCACATAGTTAAATATATCATCCCTTCCTTGGGATTATATATGGGTTTATGTATAGACAGGGTGTGATAATGAAAATCTCTGGATTTTTTTTTCTTAACTGCACAATTCTGACTTTTTCTAGGCTTTCTTTATATCAAGGCATCTTTTGTATGAACAAGCTGAAGTAGAAAGAACTAATCAGCACTGAAGACCAGAGTGGAAAGAAATTATTCAGTGCTCAAAGAAATCCACCCTAGGCACAATCACATTGCATCACACATGCAGAAGAGATCGGTGAATTGCAACAAGTTCAGTTGGAATAAGCACTTGACATTCTGATGCTTATCTTCACGATTCCGATTTCTTGGTTCCACATACAAGGCTGGGGATTTTTATCTTTTTTTTTCTTCTCAGAAGCTCTTGAAGCACTGTTGTATGAGGTTTTATAAATATAGCTTCAGTATGAAATAACGTCCATCAATATATTAATCCACAGAGGAAAGAAGACATTTTTAACAATTGTGAAATTTATCTACCTACCTGCCTCTCTAACTTTAAATCACTTAATGAGCTGTCATTTCATATTTTTGTTTTTGTAACTTTGCTATTCAAAAGCAAAAATATGGTCTCATAACCCACAAATATTATACATTTTGATTGTTCCATAAGGATATATTTAACTTTAAGTATATAAGAAGCACGTTTAAAGCCCATAAAAGAGGGTGTATGATGAAATTACTATATGCCAAAGGGTGCCCCTTGTCTTTAACAATATCTACCAAATGATTATTTCATCTTCCCCTTCAGGGGGTTTTAATAACATTTAAGGAGAAATTCTGTACAGTTAATATTGGGAGGAGAAATAATTTTAGTGATACAAGTTCAGGGAAGACTGAGCTTTAAACAAGCATGTCACCCACCTGGGGAAGAATGGAGGCAAAAGTGTGACAACACAAACAAGGCAAAGAAAAAGCAAAAACTCAGTAGACTTTCCTCAGCTCAGTACTCTTCCTGGAACCCAAGCTCGAAGGCAGTTTCAACTGTTTGCCAGTAGACTAGGCAAGAAGGGGAGACTCTCAAACTCACATTGCCATGGCTGTCGTTACTGCTAACCAATGCAATCTTCAACTTTCCTGACTTGAGTGAATTTCAACAATTCTGGAACCACTTACAATAGGCTATGATTTGAATACTTGTCTCTTCCAAAACTCATGTTGAAATTTAATCCCCAATATGGCAGTACTGAGAGGTGAGGCCTTTTAGAAGTGACTGGATCATGAGAGCAAATGAAAGGATTATCTCACTTATAAATTAAGGGATTAATGGGTTACAGATTAATGAGTTATCAAGGAACAGGGGCTGGTGGCATTATGAGAACAGGAAGAGAGACCTGACCAAACACAGTACATTCATTCCCTTTGCCACGTGATGGCCTGTGCCTCCCTGGGACTCTACTGAGATTCCCCACTAGTAAAAGGGTCTTACCAGATGTGCCCCCTAGACGCTGGAATTCCTAGCTTCTGGAACTGTAAGAAATAAGTATTGTTTCCTTTCTTTTTCTTTTTTTGAGGTGAGTCTCACTCTGTCACCCAGCCTGGAGTGCAACCTTGACCTGCTGGACTTAGGTGATCCTTCTGCCTCAGCCTTGCAAGTAGCTGGAACTACAGATATATGCCATCACGCCCAGCAAGTTTTTGTGATTTATTGTAGAGACAGGTCTCAGCAAGTTGCCCAGGCTGCTCTCGAACCCCCAGGCTCAGGCAACCCTCCAGGTTCGGCTTCCGAAAGTGCTTACATGCTGAGCCACCACGCCTGGCCAGTATTGTTTCTTTATAAATGACTCAGTTTCCGATATTGCTATAAGCAACAGAAAATAGATTAAGACAGGACATTGTCTGTCCCTCCTCCATTGCTGTAGACGGGGGGCAGAGTTACTGGTCAACAGAGCCTTGGAGTTCTACTACATTTTTCTGCTCTGGGCTTCTTCCTACTCCTAGCATCATATTGGACTCAGGGAGCTTGTGTATAACTCCATCTTTGCAGGGGATAATGTGAGTCACTCACAAACAGAAATGGTTGATCTGTCATTCTCTCTCACACATCTCTTATATTGTGCTCACTTGGTTGGCTAGGTCTACCATACAAAAATACCAGAGACTGGTTGGCTTAACAACATATATTTATTTCTCACAGTTCTGGAAGCTGAATGTCCATGATTGAGGTGCCCATAGATTTGGTCAGTGATGGGGACTGTCTTCTTGGTTTAAAGGCAGTTCCCTTTTCTCTGTGCCCTTCTGTCTCCTTCTCTTCATATAAGGACAACAATCTCATCATGGGGGTTCCACCCACATGACATCGTTTAAACCAAATTACCTCCCAAGACCTGACCTCTAAATACCACCATATTAGGGCTTAAGGTTTCAACATAGAATTTTTGGAGGTGGCGCACTAACACTCAATCCATAACAAGGGCTATTTCTATTCTGCTACCCTTAGTCTCCTCACGTAGAGCTATCCCACAGGGCATGTGCATATTTTAGGTCTGACACTAGACAAATGTATCTGTTGGATCTGAACCCCACCCTTTCTCTTTCTTTGGAGCTAGGGAGTTGGAGGGAAGCTTTGAATCCAAGAATGTCACTTGGATTTTTGAAATCTGTAACTCTGGGTTAAGCTTTTCTGACCACAGGCATCCAACAGCACTGCTTTGTGTTTTTGGTGGTTAATGGGATACAAGTAACATTCAACAGTATAGAATAGAATTCCAAAAGTAAATTATCTATTTGTCAAAATAAATGTTGGAGATACTAGCCAACTTGGAAATAGGACAATATACGAAATAAAACAGCCTCTATTCTACACACATTGCTAAAGAATGTGAGGTCTTTTTAGCTATACATAGCTTCTTCCTTCAAAATGGATAACACTCTTAAAAAAAATCCATTTAATCATTTCAGAATCCTAAGGAAGGAATAAAAAATTGGGAAAGTCAGCCGGGCTCGGTGGCTCAGCCTGTAATCCCACGCCTTTGGGAGGCTGAGGTGAGTGGATTGCCTAAGCCCGCGGGTTCGAGACCCACCTGGGCAGCGAGACCTCATCTCTACAATAAATCAAAAAATCAGCCGGGCGTGGTAGCGCATGCCTGTAATTCTGGCTACTTGGAAGGCTGAGGTGGAAGGATCGCCGGAGCCCAGCAGGTCGAGGCTGCGGTGGCCGGGAGCGGCCGCTGCACTCTAGTCTGGGCGACCGAGTGAGACTCCAACTCAAAAAAAAAAAAAAAAAATGGGAAAGTCATGAATAATCAATCAGTTTCAGAAAGGTAGAGAAACGAATAATGTAACATATATATATATGTATTTGCATATGCATATGTGTGGCAGCCTTGAGCACTCATGACTCAAATTTTCTTTCAAGAGAGGACCAGCTGCAAGTGAGGTAGTTAGCAGACAGTACTCTACTGCTGCACTTTCAGAAACCACCACAGGGTTAGGGCCAAAAGCTTCCCCAGGGTTGTTCCCAGCCAATAACTGGAGCTGGAAGGAGAACTGGAGTTAGCCATGCAGAATGCTTGCAATCTTTGCTCTGGAGTTTACCATCAGACTGGCTGAGAAATTCTCAGAGCTGCGCTGTAATCTGAG
This sequence comes from Cephalopachus bancanus, assembly GCA_027257055.1. NCBI lineage: Eukaryota > Metazoa > Chordata > Mammalia > Primates > Tarsiidae > Cephalopachus > Cephalopachus bancanus. Next base: position 7,633,231 of record JAPVLO010000027.1, read on the forward strand.
GTTATTGTATGCTATCCATTCTATCCTTCTCTCTCCTCATTCACATGTCAGACCAGCATTGCTGTTGAAGGTCGTCATCTGCTGACTTCTGCTCTTCCTCCTCTTTGTCCTTGACAGAATTACCCCAAATAATTTCTTACACTGCTATCTTGGCAAAAGTTTCCTGAAAGATCAGGACTGACAGTGTGTGTGTAGATATTCACATACATGCACCCACATATATGTTGACACATACATGCATGTATCAATATGACTGTATACATTTACATATGTGTATGTGTGTGAACGCATTTATGTAGCCTAATGTGCATGTACGCAAACATGCACACACACACACGGTCACACAATTATTTGACACAGGAGACTTGAGGTAAAATTTCTTAAGTTGAAACTCAAAATATGCTAGAAGTGTATTAAAGACAATACATTCTTTCTTTCACTATCTTGATAACAACTCTTTTTTTTTTTTTTTTTTTTGAGTGGGAGTCTCACTCTGTCACCCAGACTAGAGTGCAGTGGCCGCTCCCGGCCACCGCAGCCTCGACCTGCTGGGCTCCGGCAATCCTTCTGCCTCAGCCTTCCAAGTAGCTGGAACCACAGGTGCGCGCTACCACACCTGGCTAATTTTTGTAGAGATGAGGTCTTGCTAAGTTGCCCAGGCGGGTGTCAAACCCGCGGGCTCAGGCAATCCACTCACCTCAGCCTCCCAAAGCGCTGGGATTACAGGCTGAGCCATCGAGCCAGGCGATAACAACTCTTAAAGCCAAGAAAACAAGTACTTACATGTTAGATGGCATATCTTGAAATTTTTTAATGGCATGAGTACTTATATTTAAAAAGTCAAAGTCAAAACTAAATGCTGTGGTTTAGGTAACTTATATATATGGTTTATTTCATTACATTAAAAAGTCTTGTTTGATGTCTCATGGACAGGAGTTCATGGAGTAGATATAATTTTTTTTTCAGTTCTTAACTGGAAAATTTGTTGACATTATGTGAATTCAGCTCTATGAATAATCTTTTATAAGAATGTTACCAAGGACTAAACCTGACCTAGAATAAGAATGACTATCTCATTCAAATAGTAATTCACATTTATCAAGTTACTTTAAGAATCTTTCAATACATCGTCCTTGAGCACTGATAGATTTCAGGCTAGTCATGACATTTACAGTAAATTTTATCTGATGGGATGTTGATGACCATCAACCTTTTGATTAAAAATCCATGATTTTAAAACTACATTATCCTGAAAATTTCTGAAAACAGATGAAAACATTTAGTCCTACTGCAATATTTGAGGGAGGGCTTTCAGATATGACATAATTCTTTATGATATTTATTTCTGCATTTTAAGATGGAGTCCATTTTCAACCTCATTTGAAACATTTTTATAACTTGAGGATTGATATGAGAACCAATTTTAATAATATATTTAAAAGTACTTTTTATAGAAACGCAATGAATGCTTTCACATTTTATGTAAATTATATTTTATATAAAATACATTTGCCTTTTATATTTTATACAAATATCTATCATATTTTATATAATTGTAATGAATTAATATCAAATTTTGCGTTTTTAAAAAAATGTCCAATTCATCATTTTCTCTTTAACTTATTACATTTTCTCTTTAACTTATTTTCTTTTTAACTTATTAAAGTCCAGCCAACTTTACAAGATCCAAATAACTTTTTTAAAGTTTTATTTTACAATGAGAGTATATTAGACTGAAGACCTTTTAAAATCTGAATTTCTCAGGTTTCTTTCCAGCACCCTTGATTCAACATGCATGTCATGAGCTTAGAAATTTCTATTAGACTTAATCAGAAAAAATGTAGCCATATGTCAATTAGGAAATATATTTTCTCTTTTTTTACAAATAAAAATAAAAATATGTTTCAAGTAATTTTAAACTTTTTAAATGCCAGAAGATCAAAAGAGATAGATGCTTTTTCAATGCCCATTAATAATAAGTTAATAATAATAAGTTAATAATAATAATAATAAGAAGAAGAAGAAGTTAATAATAAGTTAAATAATAATAATAATAAGTTAAAAGTTTTTGTATTTATAAAAAGCAAAATATTTAGAATCTTTTCAGCTTTCATTGATGCTGAAGTGAGACAAAAATTTTACATGTGTTTTTCTCCTTCCCATTGTATTTTATTAAGTATTTGATTATGTCTGCAATTAACAGGTGATAAATTATTTGAAATGAAATATGGTTAAAGAGGAAAAAACTGTAAGATGTGAGATAACATAATGAGAATGGTGCCTTCTTCCTCTATATCTTCTCATTGGTCACAGGATTCCTACATTCTCTTTCTTAGCTCTGTAACACAGCATGGTTCAGGATGACTGTTCAAGGGGTAAAATAGTATGTGTATATCATAAAACATTTGCAAATGTTTCGCAAGAGAGAAAGAGCATATTTTAAAAGCTGATAAAATCCTAAAACTCTCTCTCATCCTGGACTTCAAACAGTTCTTCAAAAATCCAAATGCAAAGAATATCTAAATGAAACATAGGAGTATCATTTCTCTAAAATTTCTGGGTTTTTTGAAGTTATTGATGCATAATATGGGAGCCAATCATGGGATAAATATTTGAAAAGTTTTGGGAAAAATAATCTCACCAGTTTCCTTATCTGTGCTTGAAGCTTATGCCCTGTGTAGCTGAATATACTTAGACAAATAGGCTGCCAGCCAGATATATTCTGTGAAAGTCTATGGATTGAAAGGCAGCAAAGCTAAAAGCAGTGTTTGAACAAATGGAACTGGTATCCAATAGCTTGGGCACAGATTCAAAAAAACAATTGTTTCATTCTATTAAACATCAGAGTCACTCAAATACCTGCAGTGATTTGGAGAATTATATCACAATGATCTGGGAGACCAAAGCAGAGTGGTTTAAGCAAAAATATCTGTAAATCTCAGCTTTGGCTTCAACACTTAAATACATGGAGGTCCTCTATCAAACATTATTTTAATTCTGTTATGAACTGAATGATTGTGTTCTCTCCAAATTTATATGTTAAAGCCCTACCTCCCAGTGTGATGGTATTTGAAAACGGGGCCTGTGGGAGGTGATTGGGGTCAGATGAGGTTTCAAGAGTGCTGCACTCATGATGGGAATAGTGCTCTTAAAAAAAAAAGATGCCAGAGAGTTTTTGTTTCTCTCTCCACTTGTACATACCAAGAAAAGACCATGTGAGGACACAGCAAGAAGCCCTCTGTAAGCCAGGAAGAGAGGCCTTAACAGGAACCAAATTGACTGACATCTTGATCTTACGCTTCCTATCTTCCAGAACTGTGAGAAATAAATTTATCTGGTTTAAGCTACCCAGTTTTTGGTAGTTTGTTATGGTGGCCTCTGCAGACTAATACAAATGCTTTTCTTCCCTTTGGTTCACCAATGTAATATTTTCATTATTTAAATTTAAAAAGAAAATCATATTAGCTTCAGTCATATTTGCATCAACCCTTACTGAAATAAAACCTATAATAACAGCCAATCTGATTTTAGGAGTTTGGCAGAACTTTGATTTGTACAAAACTCTTTCTAAGAAAACGGATGGAAAAAAGAAAAGGCCGGCAAGGATGACCAAACATATGCCACATATTATACTCTTAATCTAGGTCAGTGTCAGTGGAATAAAGGATATTTTGGCCAGAATTGCCTGACATTCAAAGAACATTTTCTGGAAGGTCTCCTGGCTCTAATAGCAAGGATGTAGCTGCTTTTTCCACAAGCCTGCTTCACTGGTTACTTCTCCTTGTTTGATATTTACACAGTCGTATCCCTTTGGACTCTGTTCTTGCCAGAGTCATGAGTTTTGAATAAAAAGAGTACAGAATTGTGCACCTAGGCATTACCTAAATATATATGTATGCATTAACTATTTGAACACTAAAAAGAGACTTTCTGCATTTTCTCAAAAAATGTAAAAGTAAAAATTAAACTTCCTCAAACGTTATCTCTGAAACATGAAGTATGAAGATATATGGTGAGGTAAACTCATCATTCAGTGGGGGTTAAATCAAGAGTGTGCTAAGAGTTTTATATTGTGCTAAAGTGCCATTTATGTTGGAAAGCAACTGAAAATAATAAAGTGAGAGTTATAACCATTGTAATACAAAAACTCATACTTAGAGCTCAATATGCGGTAGTTCCTGTCCAGAAAGGTTATATGCACTGACTCATTTAATACTTGCAATGGGCCCATGGAGTAAATATTATTTTTTTCTAATTTAACAGATGAGTATGATTACAAGAAAAATTAAATAACTGAGGTCACATAGCTAATACATGTAGGAAATGGAATTTATTCCAGGGATTTTGGCTTCAGAGTACTGTATATACTAAAATAAAGAGGTTGAGTGTGAGTATTAAAAAAAAAAAGAGATACTCTACTCAAATAAAAGTTGAATTGAATGTAAAAATTTAATACTGCAAATTTTGAAAACACTAAGGGACTCCTATATCTGAAATTGCTATTGACAATAGATTCTAAGACCCGGGGGTTAATGTAGGTACTATCAAATAGATGGAGAGCGAAAGTTCTGGAAACAGACTGCCAATAAGTGTAGTAATCATTATTTCCCTCTCTTAATTTTCTATGTTTTTAAATTTTTATTGATTCAACAGGATTTCTTTGATAATAACAAGAACTCTGTTTTACAACTTCCATAAGATGGCAGTTAAACTTTTTGATAGTCTTCATTATTCATGTGATGTGTCTTGTACTGTTGTCTTTTTAATTGTAATTGTAGAAGTTAGAAAGGTTAGCTGTAAGCATGCATCAGTTAGAGAACCCATTGTACCACTGTCTTGGGTTGTCTGATGTCAAGGAAAAATGTAGTCATATTTTCTGGGCTGACCAGATATTAGAGGATTAAAATGCCTAGCACGCAGCCGGGCATGGTAGCGCATGCCGTAATTCCGGCTACTCGGAAGGCTGAGGTGGAAGGATCGCCGGAGCCCAGCGGGTCGAGGCTGCGGTGGCCGGGAGTGGCCACTGCACTCCAGTCTGGGCGACAGAGTGAGACTCCAACTCAAAACAAACAAACAAACAAACAAACAAACAAAATGCCTAGCATGTGTGGATATGTGTGGGAGAATGAAGGTTTTGGGTTTCTTTTGTTTTTTGTCTTGATGTTTTCTTTGTTTTCTTGTTTTATTTTTATCTGTTTTAGATATATCCAATGAAGAGCAAAGTCTTTGTGAAGATACAAGAATTTTTTCTTCACAGAGGTAGATAAATTGACCCTTCTGATATTGTCTCCGTTTTCAGCAAATGAACAGATTGACCTAAAATGAACCAACTATACTCATAATATAATGCCACAAAGTATTTAAAAATATTATGTCAGAAGATGATTTATTGCCTGGGGCATCTGATAGGAATCTTATCATTAGCCATGAAAGACTTCTGCAGAGACTAGGACTTGTTCCTTGCTGCTTTCCTGGAACAAATTATTATACAATTCCAACATGGTCAAATTTCATTCAAAGTGGTTCCGGGGAAATCCATTGTTTCTAAGATTGACGGGTGGAGAAGGATAACTGCTGCATGATGTGTTCTAATATCCTGCAGAAATTGTGCTTTTATTTAGAGTCTGATTAAAATGATATCTAGAGTTCCCAATTTATTAATTTTATGTAGATTAAAAAAGGAACCAGAAAATCTATAAGGTAATAAAAGGTCTAAGCTTGCATTAGTAAATTGGATCTAAACTGGACCTTTGGAACATGCATATATGTGAGTCAAAATGGAAATCTTGCATTTTTGGTGCATGAATGACTTCTTCCCAATTTTAAACTCTACTTATTTTATTGTTTGAAGTTACTTCTTTAGCTGTCCATTTTTGTAAATCTTACTTCAGCTAGAATGGACAATGAGGAACATCATTTCTGATAAGACTATTTACCACAAAATCAAAAATATGGTAATAACGAATGTAGCAATTAGTGTTTTCCTGTAAATAAATTTTCTTGTATCTCTTTGTCAAAGTCTATAAGATGGGGGGAAATTAAATATATATCTCTCTATATAACTATATGGAGTGTTGTGTTATTTTTTAACAAAATTGCATGAAGAATATCAGAATTTTAGATATTGTATGTAATATAATATCATTTATAGCGTGAAACTCCTATGAACTAAAATGCTACATTGCAAATCAAAGACAAGTTTTATAACAGCATAAACAGGAAATCATCCCACTAATAAGAAACTATCTTGGTAATTAAAAAACTTACCAATGCCAAGGTGTACGGTGCTAATTGGAGACAGGAGCATGTTATGTAGCTAGCACAAGGTAATTTCAGACAGATATCTAAGGACATCATATTTAAATGGAAATATGCTCCACAGGGTTAAGCCCTATGCTTTGCACTATGTAAGTGGGCAATGCAATTATGTGATTTTAATACCCGAGAACGAACATCAGTGACCAAGAAACTAACCCTAAATAACCTCAATCTAAGAGCATGGGTAGTGGTAGATAGAAAGCATCCTACCCAGACAGGTGCGTGTGATTTGAAGAAAAAAAACATTTTTGAGGAGCAGGTGGAAGACTGGCTTCCACATGCAACTAAACTCTATGTAAAACCTGTGTATTATTGCATTGCAGAGCTGGGAGGAAATGGTAGAAATCTCCAAGGGCTAAAGTGCAAACAAAATAACAGCATGCCTGAATGAAACGCAATTGTATACCTAACCCTTAACTGTACCCCACAACTTCACAATAAAAAAAAATATAAAAAAAATAAAAAATAAAAAAATAACAGCATGGAAAAGAAAAATAAATAAAATAAAGTGAATGGACTAAGACAAAAACAAATGGCATGTACAAGATATATAACTAAAATACAAAAAAGATTAAATATAAAAGACAAAAACAAATAAAAAAATAAGGTAAAGCAATACCAACCCAAAGGAAGTTGGCCTAATGATCTTACTATGAAACAAATCAAATTTTAATGTAAATTTATTATTCTAAGTTCACTATTTTATTTGGGTGGGGTTTGTCATGCCCTAAAACAATTCCAATAGTAATATCAAAGATCATTGCCAAAAACCACCAGAACAAATATAATAATAATGAAAGAGTTTGAAATATGGTGAGAATTATCAACATGTGGCAGAGAGAAGTAAAGTGAGCACTGTGGTTGAATAAATGGTGTTGATGGCAAATTTATTATTACGAGCAAAAGCTCATGTTGACCTTCTGAACTATTTAAAGTTTCATGCACCTAAAATATTCTAAAAATAGATATAGTGAAAACCAATACTAATATGAAAAAAATGGACAAAACCAACATTATAATGGGAGTTTTCAACATCCTTACAATAATAATGTGTAGGTAAAGCAACAAAGAAATAGTGAAGCTGTGGAAAATATATTTGAACAACATAAGTTACATAATTGATCTCACGTACATACTTATAAACCTGGATGAAATTATACATACTCACATGCATCATTTTATTCAATGTCACTTTATTGTGCTTTTCAGACTGATTTTTTTTTTACAAGTGGAAACCCTGCTTTGAGTAAATCTCTAGGCATTTCTTGAACAGCATGTGCTCATTTTATCTGTGCACATACTGGTAATTCTTACCACATTTCAAACTCTTTCATCACTATTATATTTGTGCTGGTAATCTGTGATCAGTGATCTTTGATGTTGACGTTGCAATTGTTTAGGTGTGTCACAAACTCCATTCATATAAAATGGCAGACTTAGTGGATAACCGTTGTGTGTGCTCTGCTTTGCAGACCTGCTATTCCTCCCTCTTGCTCCCTCTCCTCTGGTCTCCCTATTCCTTCAGATATAAAAATACTTGAATCAGGCCAATTAATTGCTCCCTAATCACCCTTAAGTACTCAAGTGAAAGGCAGTGTCACACATCTCTCACTGTAAATTAAAAGTTAGAAATGAGTACGTTCGGTGAGAAAGGCATGTTGAAAGTTGAGATAAGTTAAAAGCTAGGCACTAGTTAGTCAAACTGGGAATACAAAAAAGAAAGAAAAGAAAAGAAAAAGTTCTTGAAGAAAATTAAAAGTGCTACTCATGTGAAACATGAGTAATATAAAAGCAAAACAGCCTAATTGCTTACATGGAAAGTTTTAACGGTCTGGATATAAGATCAAACCAGTCACAACATTTCCTTAAACCAAAGCCTAATCCAGAGCAGGAGCTTTTAAGACTCTTCAATTTTATGAAGGCTGAGGGAGATGAGGAAGATACAGAAGAGAAGGGGAAAGATAACAGAGGTCAGTTCGTGATGTCTAAGGAAGAAGCTGTCTCCATAACAAACAAGTGCAAGGTGAAGCAGCAAGTGCGGTAAGTTATCCAGAAAATCTAGTTAAGAAAATTGATACAGGTGGCTACACTAAACAGAAGATGTTAATTGAATATAAGTGAAATAGCCTTATATTGGAAGAAAATGGTATTTGTGACTTTCTGAGCTAGGAAGGAGAAGTCAATGCTTGTCTTCAAAGCTTCCAAATGACTTGAAGTTGAAGCCAATGTTCCTGTGCCATTCTGAAAATTCTCGGACCCTTGAAAATTATGCTAAATTTACTCTGTCTGTGCTCTATAAATGGAACAACAGAGCCTGGTTGACAGCACATCAGTTTACAGCATGGTTTACTGAATATTTTAAGCTCATTGTTGAGAACTGTTCCTCAGAAAGATTTATTTCTTTCAACCCAAAAGTTCAGATGGAGATGTACAAAGAGGTTAATATTGTTTTCATGCCTGCTACCACAGCAGCCATTCCACAGACTATGGATCGAAGACTAATTTTGAGTTTCAAGTCTTATTATTTAAGAAATACCTTTTGTCACACTATGGTGGCCATAGGAAATGGTTCCTCTGACAGATATGAGGAAAGTAAATTAAAAACCTTCTGGAAAGGATTCTCCATTCTAGATTCCATTAAGAACATTTGTGATTCGTGGGAAGAGCTCAAATTACCATCATTAATAGGAGTTTGAAGATAGGAATTTTAACCCTGATAAATGACCTTGAGAGGTCAAAGTGAATGCTTTGGGAAGCGAAGTGGAGAAAGTCACTGCAGATATAACAGAACTAGCAAGAGAACTAGAATTAGAAACGAAGCCTCAAGATGTGACTGAATGACTGAAATCTCACAGTAAAACCTCCAGAGGAGTCGCTTCTTGGGGTTAGTAAAATAAAGTCATTTCTTGAGATGTAGTCTACTCTTGGTGAAGATGCTGTGAACATTGTTGAAATGACAACAAAAGATTTAGAATACCCCATAAAATTAGCTGATAAAACTTCAGCAGGGTTTGAAAGGATAAACTCCAATTTTGAAAGAGATTCTACTATGGATAAAATGCAATGAAACAGCATTAACTGCTACAGGGAAGCTGGGCTCGCTGGCTCAGCCTGTAATCCCGCGCCTTTAGGAGGCTGAGGTGAGTAGATTGCCTGAGCCCGTGGGTTCGAGACCCGCCTGGGCAGCGAGACCTCATCTCTACAATAAATCAAAAAATCAGCCGGGCCTGGTAGCGCATGCCTGTAATTCCGGCTACTTGGAAGGCTGAGGTGGAAGGATCGCCAGAGCCCAGCAGGTCGAGGCTGCGGTGGCCGGGAGCAGCCACTGCACTCCAGTCTGGGCGACAGAGTGAGACACCAACTCAAAAAAAAATTATAGTGACTTGGGATAAATGAACATATTTTGCATTGTTGGGTTTTCCAATATATACATCATGATTGATTTAGGTCTTTTTCTATTTATATCAATAGTGTTATGCAGATCTCTGTTGTAGACTCTGTTCTGTCCCTTCATTCAATTACTCTGTGTTCTAATACCAAGTTGTTTTAGTTATAATTGTTTTATAATATGTTTTTTCTTACAGAATGTTTATAAAATCTGGTAAATATCCATAACATCATCAAAGACATGATAGATGGATTGATTTCCAGCTTTTAATACATATGAAGCAAAAACGGTGTTTGATATTTTTATACATTGGTGCTTCCAAATTTTACAATTTAAATTTCTTGATGCATTGTATTCTTAATGAGATGGTCAGTCAGGTGTGGCCACAAGAAGAGACAGATGAGAGGCTTAGGAAAACAACATCTATTATGCTCCTAGGTCCTAGAAACAGGAGGCATGGAACATGAAGGGCCACATGACAAGACTCTAGAGTTGTCAGAAGGCAGAAGACAGGAGCCCAAGGAGGGTTAAAGCCATAGCCTTCGTTAGAGTTTCCACCGGAAAAGCAAGGTAGGACAATGTGTGCCAGTTAAAATTAGCAAGTTTGAATCATTTCAGTGGGCTCTAACACTGTGGGAGCAATTTCTTGGTGCCAGCTACCCAGCCCTGAGATCATTAAAACAGAGAAATATTGTCTCCTGGAGTACAGGAGACAGATAAAGAAAGTATGGCTTTGGATTGGTTCATTTGTATACCAAAGGCATGCTCCCAGCTGAGCCTTTGCTAACTGACTACCCCTGGGAGAGGCAATGTTTTCTCAGTCAGAAAGTTTTTTTGTTTTTGTTTTTGGTGGTGGTTGTTTTTGAGTCAGTGTCTATGATCATGGCTCAACTTCCTGGACTCACAATTTTTCTGCCTCAGACTCCCAAGTAGCCAGGACTCCAGGAGTATGCCACCATGCCTGCCTATTTTTCCTTTTTTTTTTTTTTTTTTTTTGTAGAGACAAGGTCCCACTGTGGTGCCCAGGCTAGTCTCAAACTCCTGGCTCAACAGATCCTCCTGCCTCTCAAAATACTGGCATTACAGGTGTGAGTCACCATGCCTGTCCCAGAAATGTTTTTAAGATGTGAAAACATCAAAATATACCAAAAACTAGAGCAGCCTATATACAATACACATGGAAAACTCTGTTGCAAGTTTAGTGGACTTTTACTGAAATTACAAAGTACTATAGTATGAGACTCAACAGCTTCATGACTCTCATCCACTCATTCAGCTAAAATATTATGCATTATTTTATTTCTATCAGAATTATTTTAATCATTAAACTATGTGTTGCACATTTATCGTTTGGCTTATTCCTACTGGTTAGTGCTATTATGAAAGAAATCTGTTTTCCTTTTAAAATTTGTGTGTAATCACACAGATGTGCTGCTTAACTACTGATGTTTTCCTCTACCCTTAAAGAGAAATGGCTTATATAAAATAAAATTTACGCTTGTTTAGATTTGCTATTTGGGGTACAACGATGTGACAGATGCAGCAGAGATTATAAGGATATTAAAGATATTTCCTTTTATTATAGTAGAGCATTAGGTGATTTGGGCTAACTCTCCTACCATTGTCAACAAAAATGTTTGAAAGAAATTACAAAACCACTAAAAAGTTTTTATTATTGATTAATAAGATTTGTAAAAATATTCATTCTGGATAAGAGCACTATCAGTTATATGTGTTGCAAATATAACAGGTATTTAAATAGTGTTTCATTCAGTATTATTTGTTTTAACATTGATGAAGAAAAAAATAGATTTCTGGTCGAGGCTACTGTCTGTGTGGAGCTTCCACATTCTCCCATGTCTGCATAGGTTCCTCTCCAGGTATTCTGGTTTCCTTCACATTTCAAAACTGTGCCTGTTAGGTGAACTGGCCTGTCTACGGGGACCCAGTCTGAGTGAATGTGGGTGAGTGTGATAGTGTCCTTGATGGGACGGTGTCTTGTCCAGACATGGGTCCTGTCTGGTTACCTGAGTTGCCAGGAGAGCTTCTCCCCACCATGACCCTGAACTGGAATAAGCAGGTAAATAATTATCTTGCTTGGTTTTTAATAATTCTTCTATGGATGTGTGGCTCACATTTATTTCAGAGCTTAGTAGTAGAAGTGTTTGGGGTCATCATTTAGAAGGTTGGTGGTGTTTTGTGACCAGATATGTGCTGTAGAACTTAATTCTTGCTTACATCGATTAGTCTGTGGTCAAAATGGTTTCCTTATGCCTAGTTCCGCTTAAGGTTATCGTTTCTTAAAAACAAAAAACAAAAACAAACAAACAAAAACCCTATCACTGACTGGGTGCAGTGGCTCACGCCTGTAATCCTAACACTTTGGGACTCCGAGGCAAGAGGATGACTTAAGGCAAGGAGTTCAAGACCAGTCTAGGCAACAGTGAGACCTCATCTCTACAAAAAATCAAAAAATTAGCTGGACATGACAGTGCATACCTGCAGTCCCAGCTACTGAGGAGGGAGATGTGGGAGGATTACCTGAGCTCAGAAATTTGAGGCTACAGTGAGCTGGAATCAACCACTGCACTCCAGCCTGGACAACTGAGTGAGACCCTGACTCAAACAAACAAACAAACAAACACCTATCACCAAATTTAATTGAGGCCCTACTTAACTTTCTTCACTCTGAAGTTTACCTTTCCACTTTTCTAAAACTATCATTTGATAAATGGACAGTCTATGTTGTTCAATTTCTAAATATTTTTATGGCTACTGCATTTTGTGCCTTAATAGAGAAATATTTTCTTACTGAGTATGAGTACATTTTTTAGATCTTAATTCTAAATACTTTGTTATTTTGCCTTCAGATTTAGATCTAGAAATTCCCTTTTTAAAAATTTTTGTATATGGTATGATAACATACATTGTGTATATGTATATTTATTGCTCTTATTTGGTGATTAAACAGTGCTTCAGTAGGATGGAGCAGGTCCCTCTTCTGCCAAAAGGGAAACCCAGGTGGTTTAACATGTTACAATGATTGGGCTACCCCAGGTGAGCCCGTGAGGATGCTTACAGTGTAGGTTGTCATGTCAGTCCAAGCAACCAGCGAGGGAAGATCCGCCTCGAAGTGGGCAGGCACCATCCGATTGGTGGAAACAGTAGGTGAAAAATCCATCTTCAATGGGAGCGACCACTATCCAATTGGAGGACTGAGTGAGGGAAGACCCGCCCTCCAAATGGGTGGACACCATCCAATTGGTGGAACTATTGAAGGGAGCTACGCCCTCAATGTGGGCGGGCACTATCCAATCAGGCGGGCTGAGAAAGAGACATATGCCCTCATTGTGGGTGAGCACCTTCAATTGGTGGGAGGAGTGGGGAAGATCCGCCCCCTATGTGGACACCATCCAACTGGAGGACTGAGTGGGGCAAATCAGTCTTTAATGTGGGTAGGACCCATCCAATCAGATGAGGACCCAGATAGACGGGAAAGGCGGAGTGGGACAGATTTGCTCTGCCTTCTGGAGCTGGGTTGTGTTTCTGCCCTTGAACGCCAGAACTGCAGCTTTGGTGGCCTTTGAATTCCAGACTCTCGGGCTTTAGCCCTGGAAATGAGCATATATTCCACTGGCTTCCCTGATTCTGGGGCCTTGGGGCTGGTACTGGGCGCACCACCAGCTTCCTTTGGTTCTCCAGTTTGCAGGCAGCCTATCATGGGACCAGGGGCATCTTGGCCTCTACAGTCACATGAACCAATTTCCAAATAAATTCCTTCGCATCTGGGTCTGCATCCTGTGGCTCCGCCTCTCTCAAGAGCACGACTAACACGCTGAGGGTGTTTTGCTTTCTGGAAGGTGACGGAGGTGTGATGCACTTAATATTTATAGTAGTATCTAGATGTTGTTATTTCTTTATCCAGATTTAATATGTTGTATTTTCTAGGAGTTTTATTATTTGGGTTAATTTTCAAGTTTATTGGTATAATTTGTTCATCATATCCATTTATAATTTTCTAAAGGCCCATATGGTCTTTTTCATTTCATTTTTTATTTTTGGTACACTTCTCACTCTAACTTAATCAGCCATTCAGAGAATTACCCATTTTATCAGACTTCTCTGTAAATCGATTTTAACTTTTCTAATCTTTATGTTTTACAGTTTATTTACTTATTTTTTTCTAGTAATTTATCCATCCTACAGTGTAATTTTCATTTGTCATTCATCCCTAACTTCTTAATTTAGATTTTCGATAATTAATATCAGCATTACTTGTTTCTTAATATATACATTTAGAGTTATATATTTCCCTCATAGCAAAGCTTTAGTTGCACACAGGAGCTTTTAATATTAATAATATCTGTTGTCATTCATTTAGAATCTTTTTTTCTTACTTGAACCATGGGGAATTTTCTAGTTTCCAAACATAGGGAATTTTTAAAGTCATCTTTTTGTGGTTAAATTGTAATTTAATTTGGATATAGTTAGAAAAACATATACTCTAAATGTTTTTAATAATTTGAAATTTGTTGTAGTTAGCTTTGTGACTTAGCATATAATCAATTTCTTATTAAATGTGTAATGTACACATTAACAGAATGCATATTCTATGGATGATGGATGCAGTGTTCTGCATATTTCCAGTAGATCAAACTTGTTCATTATATTTCTTAAGAATTCCATATCACAACTGATTTGTTTTGTGTGTTTGCTCTGTCTGTATGGAGACGAGTTGTGCTTAAACCTTTCGTTATCATTTTGACTGGAGTAAGAGATACTCACCTGGTAAAGCATTATTTCTTCTCAATGCTTCAGTGGGATGGAGCGGTTCCTTTTCTGCCAAAAGGGAAACCCAGGTCTGTTCCAACTAGATAATAATTTTTGCTTTATATATTTTATATCCATATTTCTATGTATATGTATTTCTAGGTATGTTAAAAACTAGACCTATTATAACTTGTTGACAAAATAAAACTTTCATGTTTATGACATGTCCCTCGTTCTCTCAAGTAATGATTTCTGCTTTGAATTCAGTTTGTCTGATATTAATTTACAAGTAGTTAAGCCAACGTCTTAAGTTAATGCTTACAAAATTTTATCTTTTTTTATATTTTACTTTGTTTCCATGTTATTAATTTTAGCTGTGTTTTCTTCTAAAAAATATATGATGTGTTTTAATTGTTTTTAATCTAAACTAACAATCTTTGTCTTTTAATTAGGGCCATCTTTCATTTAGACCTGTGGAATTGCTGATGTAGTTGGATTTAGATCTATCATTGAACTATTTTATTTGTATGTCTACTTATGTCCTTTCTCTCTTCATTCTTTCCTTCCTTCCTGTCAATCAACTATTTTTTAATGATAAATTTTTTCCTTCTAGTAGGTTTATAGTTTTACATTTCACTATTTTTTAATGATTTTCCTAAAATAATAAACATTCATCCTTGCCTTGTCCAGGTTTAATATGAATGTTCTTTCATCTTTTGCCAAGCAAAGCAAGAATATTTGAACACTTTACATATTACATACTCTTATAAATTATGTACTATTTTTGTTGTACTTTTTAATTCCATATATACTTATTATTTCTAAAACATTACTATTATTGCTTTATATAGTCAATATTCATTTATATTTATCTACCTATGCATTTGCTTTTGATTTTTATGTTTTCTTTCATCTCTGAACTTCTATCTGGGATCATTACTTTCTCTTTAAAGAAACCTCTTTTGTATTTCCTTTAGTATATGTTAACTGTTGGAATATTTTCTCAGTTGCACTGTTGTGTCTAAATATTTCCTTATTTTACCCTCATTTCTTTTGTGAAATCTTTTTGATGGTATAATCTTTTTATTTGGCAGTACTTTTCTTTCAGGGTTGTTGTTCTGTTGTGTTTTGACTTCCATCTTTTCATTTGAGAAATCAGTCTTCAGTGTTTTTTATTGCTCTTTGAAGGTTTTATGTCTTCATACTCCAGGCTGCTCTGAGATAGTCTCTTTGTCTAGTTCTCAGTAGTTTAATATATATATATATATATATATATATATATATATAATCTTAAAAATCCTACTGGAAGCCGGGCTCGGTGGCTCAGCCTGTAATCCCGCACCTTCGGGAGGCTGAGGTGAGTGGATTGCCTGAGCCCGCGGGTTCGAGACCCGCCTGGGCAGTGAGACCTCATCTGTACAATAAATCAAAAAATCAGCTGGGCGTTGTAGCGCAGTGCCTGTAATTCCGGCTACTTGGAAGGCTGAGGCGGAAGGATCACCGGAGCCCAGCAGGTCGAGGCTGCGGTGGCTGGGAGTGGCCACTGCACTCCAGTCTGGGCGACAGAGTGAGACTCCAACTCAAAAAAAAAAAAAAAAAAAAAAATCCTACTGGATATATAAATGCATTTCTTGAATCTGTGGCTTGATATGTTTCGTGTCAATTTTCAATGGTTAAAAATTTAATTTTGTAATACATTGCTTCTGCCTCATTCTCCCTCTTCCTTTGGAAATTCTAACCTCTTGCACTCTGATGTCCCCTATGAGGGGACGTCATAAATCTAGCAAACTCAGATGTCCCCTATCAGGTAACATAAAGAGATGGCTGGTGATTATACAGTACAAACGTATGCCAGTGCAAATTTTTCAAAAATATATGTTCCCTTGAAGTTTTCCATTCAAAAACAAATAGTATGTCCCATGCAACATTTGTCAAGTTTCTGGTCCATCGTTGATAAATGATTTTCAGGAATCATGAGTGTGCCTTACCACACCATCTTCAAACATCAGACTGGACAATAAATTACATATTATTAATGTGGGAGAAAGAAATTAAAACTGCATTGTCTGCTCAAATAGAAAAACACCAGGTGGAAGACGTCCAATGTATCAATGAACCTGCAATGCATGTCAGTGACTGTTTCACATGTTACCACTCGCTAGAAAAATATAAGATACAACATTTTGATTTTTTCTATAAACAAGTTCCTCAAAGTTCAAAATTCTAAGTCAAATATCATTTCAATAGGATAATTGTTTCCAAAACTGTACTATTTAATATGAAGTGATTAGTTTTTCACTATTTCATTAAAAAGTGCTTGGAGGTGATCCGTGAGATGTTTCCGAATGCAAAAGACTAATTATACAATTGTTATATATTGTCTACCCCTTTTATCTGTGATCCTTCTTTGTTTTCCTTTCCTATCTTTCTCTGTGCCTTATTTTTAGATGTTTTATTCTGATTTACATTTTAAACTAATTCTCTGTTTAGTTGTTTCTAAATGTTACTAAATCTAACCCTTAAAGTCTTAACGTTGGTTATTTTGTTCTTTAAATTTCCATTTTTTTCTAGTTATCCGCAAAAGTGTTAATCCTAGGTCTTTAAAATATATACATATGTTATAATTAGTTCTTTCAACATGTAATCTCCTGGGGCACTGTTTTTAGTGGCTGTTAATTTTTTCTTGCATTGTGGTCAAAATGTCTTATCTTTTCATATGCATTCTTAGTTTTGGTTAGGTACTGGACGTGGCATACAAGTATGTAGAAATAATTTTAGTCCTAGGATGATATAATTCTCTGTAGAGAAATACATATTTATACTTCTGACAGGCATTTGGAGACATTAGTTATCCTATATCAACTTAATTCAGTTTTAGGGAATAAAATCATTCAAAGGCTTCTAATATCTCTTGAAGGCTTGTCTATTTCTGGATTATTTTTATTTCTCTCACAAAGCCTTTTGGTACCCTAGTCCAGGTCTCCACAGGCCTTGGA
Source organism: Cephalopachus bancanus (assembly GCA_027257055.1). NCBI lineage: Eukaryota > Metazoa > Chordata > Mammalia > Primates > Tarsiidae > Cephalopachus > Cephalopachus bancanus. The sequence goes on from JAPVLO010000027.1 coordinate 7,650,703, forward strand.
CACAAATTCCTGCCCCCCCCCCACCTTCTGTATGGGCTGTGGTGCCTCTGTTTCAGTTACTGTAGCAGTGCTTTCTTCATGGGACCGGTATTCCTATAGTTTGGGAAGCTGATTGGTGACATACCTCCAAACCTGATATGTGTGCTACCCACTATTGTAAATGAATTATTTTCCTTGCTTATATTTGCCAGAGTTGTCTTCTGTGGTTTATAACTATGTTTCCTATTGTTGAAACATCTGCTATTTCTAGAAAAACTCCATTTTCGCCATGGTATATTGATATATTTATTGAACTTGATTTGTTCACATTTTATTTAGAAATTTCACATTTTAGAAATAAAATTATATAGTTCTTTGTGTATCTCAAATGGATAGAATTTGGGAATAGAAAAGTTTTGAAAAATGAATTGGAATGCCGCTATATGTTTTGTAATTACAAACCAAAAATTTATTTTAAAATAAATTTAGTTATCTGACATTCACTGCCATTTATTTTTCACATTATTGTGTAAAATTCTCACTAATCCCGGGCTTTGGGAGGCTGTGAGTGGATTGCTTGAGCCTGAGGGTTCGAGACCTGCCTGGGCAACTTGGCGAGACCTCATCTCTACAATAAATCAAAAAATTAGCCGCGCGTGGTAGCGCACGCCTGTAGTTCCAGCTACTCGGAAGGCGGAGGCGGAAGGATCGCCGGAGCCCAGCAGGTCGAGGCTGCAGTGGCCGGGAGTGGCCACTGCACTCCAGTCTGGGCGACAGAGTGAGACTCCAACTCAAAAAAAAAAAAAATTATCACTTATATTCTCCCATGTGTAAAGTCATTCTGTTCAGTTAAATCTTCATTTGAGATTATGACTGAAATTGTTAATTTGTGTAGAATTGACATTTTTTAATATTTGCTCTTTCTGGAAAATATTGTTTCTTCCTAATCAGTCAGAATTTCTTTTATTCTGATGAAGTCTGGTGATTATTTTCATACTAGACCCTATAGCTTTCTTTTATTTATTCAGGTTTTTGGTTTTGATCTTGTTGAGCTAAGTACTTTTTTTTTTTCTATTTCCATTTCAAAGTGCTTCTTGATAATATAGAAAGTGTACAAATATTTACATATTTATTGTGTATGTAGACGCTTTGTCAAAAATCTCTTCCTAATTCTAAAAGGTGACTGCTTGTTAGTTCTTAATTATATTTTCTCATTAGTAACTTAAACAGAAATAGTCAAGTATCTATAATTTTATATGATTTGGGGGGCATTAAAAAATAGCTGTTCCTGGCTGGGCACGGTGGCTCAGCCTGCAATCCCAGCACTTTGGGAGGCCGAGGAGAGTGGATTGCCTGAGCCTGAGGGTTCGTGACCAGTCTGGGCAACTTGATGAGACCTCTTCTTTATAATAAATAAAAAATTAGCTGGGAGTGGTAGCGTGTGCCTGTAGTTCTGGCTACTAGGAAGACTGAGGCGGAAGGATTGCCAAAACCCAGCAGTTTGACGCTGGGGTGGCCATGAGCATGCCACTATACTCCAGCCTAGGTAACAGAGTGAGACTACAACTCAAAAAAAAAAAAAAAATTGCCATTGGCATATAGAAAAATAGCCATTCTCATATGAAAAACATATGAGAGTGAAGCTAAGTTTGAGAAAACACATTTTTTTTTTTTTTTTGAGTCGGAGTCCCACTGCTGCCCAGACTGGAGTACCGTGGCCGCTTCCGGCCACCGCAGCCTCGACCTGGTGGGCTCCGGCGATCCTTCCGCCTCAGCCTTCCAAGTAGCCGGAATTACAGGCATGCGCGACCACGCCCGGTTGATTTTTTGATTTATTATAGAGATGAGGTCTCACTGCCCAGGCGGGTCTCGAACCCGCGGGCTCAGGCAATCCACTCACCTCAGCCTCCCAAAGGCGCGGGATTACAGGCTGAGCCACCGAGCCCGGCTTAGAAAACACATTTTTAAGTATTTTGAAATAATGTTTTATTCTTTTGATTTTTGATATAATAAATGAATTGCAAAATATTAAAACTTGAAACAAATAGATGTTGGAACTTCTTTTATTTTTAGCTCACTTGGTCATGGTAAGTTAAAATATTTTATTAAACTTGATTTGTTCAAATTTTAGGTAGAAATTTCACATTTTATTTGTAAGTGAAATTATATATTTTCTATATATTTAGAATAGCTGAAATTTAGACATGTACATTTAAAAAAAAATCAGTTTGGAAGATACTTTATTTTTGTTTCTTCCAATAGTTTAAAACATATAGATATATTTGTTATTTAAGGCAAAATGGAAATCAACTGCAAAACTTAATGTTTAACATTTTTATTTTAGTTAGATATTTAAAAGAACATTTTCCAATTACCACCATAACTGCTTTGTCAGATTTTCTAACACTTCATGGGTCAGTTTAGCAAAGTGTATTTTTCAAGAAAATTTTGTATTTCTTTGAGATTTTAAAACTTACTGCCCTGTTTTATGGATTATTTTTTGATACTTTTTAACACTTTCTGTGGTTACATGTCCATATTCCTAAAGCTGTTTGTTTTTTTCTTTATCAGGCTTGTCAAGATTTTTGTTGTTGTTTTCAAAGACCTAGAATTTATTATTTTTGACCACTTTATCTTTTTCTGTTTAATCTGATAGCATGTAACTAATTTTCTATTTCTTGTTTTGTTTATCTTAACATAATAATGTTTTTCTTATGTTACACACATAATTCCTTATTCTCTCCTTTTGAATATAATAATGTCTGGCTCTAAAGTTTCTTTATACCCATCTTTACACTATATAATTTAGTTTTAGTTCATTTTTGAACAATTTAAAGTTTTGCTTATATTTTCACTGTGGCTCACAAATTATTTAGGAAGCACAGCTGATGGTGGCTTTTGAGACCAAGCCAAAGCCACAAAGATTAATATTACTTTAATCTTTGTCCCGGTAAGTCAACTGAAAAGGGGCTGTCAAAATTGATATTTCTCCTCCAGTTTTGGCTCCCAGGTCTGAGGCCTCCATGGCTGAACGGGTGGGACTTGAGGTAGGCTGGTGAGTGAGGGCAGACTTCTCTTATGGAGACTGGCAGGACACTCTTCCTCTGAGACCATGGGAGCCAGCAGGCTCAAGCTGCCTTCCTTGTTCTCTAACAGGCCTCCCAGAAAACGGAAGGCATTTTCTGTTCTCTCTTCTGGAGAATTCAAAGCCTCAGAAATACACCGATTTATGTCTGGATCTAACACTAAGTTCCTGTTCTTCAAATTGTCGTAGAGTGAAGTTGGGGAAGGATTAAAAAAAAAAAAAGGTGTCACAAAAAAGCATTCAGCGAGTTGTCCTCAGTAATATAGATTTTTCTTTTGAAATATTTTTGGAAACTCTACTAATTATCATCCTTTCCACTACTGTTGTCTTAACTGAAGCCCTTATTAGCTCTATCTTGTCCTGCTGAAATTATTTCTCAAGCAGAGTGTCTCCTGCTTATACCACCCTAAAACCCATCCGTCCCCCAGACTGTCAAAGTTATATTTTAACACATAAAGTTTTCTTTAAAAACTTTCCTTACTACAACCTTTAGTGTGTTCTACTGCTTGTGGAATCACAATGAAGTTCAAATTTCTCAGGATGGCACATAAGCCTCTTTCACCCTTGAGTTACCTATCATAAAAATACAATCTGAAACACCTCCATACCTCTTCCTCTTTTCATATGTCTGTCTTTACTCTTTTCTCTGGTTAACACCTTCACTACCCGAATGCTAAAAACTCCAAATTAGTTGCTGTTTCTTTGGCTTATCATTTCAGATTTTACTTAATCATATATGCTAACATCAGGCTCAGTTATGGCCACGGGATATTTCTGGTAATAATTTGTTTTTTGTTTTTTGGTTTTTTTTGAGTTGGAGTCTCACTCTGTCGCCCAGACTGGAGTGCAGTGGCCACTCCTGGCCACCGCAGCCTCGACCTGCTGGGCTCCGACGATCCTTCCACCTCAACCTTCCGAATAGCCGGAATTACAGGTGCGCGCTACCACACCTGGCTGATTTTTTGATTTATTGTAGAGATGAGGTCTCGCTGCCCAGGCGGGTCTCGAACCCGCGGGCTCAGACAATCCACTCACCTCAGCCTCCCAAAGGTGCGGGATTACAGGCTGAGCCACCGAGCCCGGCTTGTTTTTTTTTTTAAACTAGCCTGAATGAGCTTTCATGTCAAAGACCATGCCTGATCTTCATACCAAAAAAGATTGTGGAAGTAGAGATGAAGAAATTTATTTTGAATAAATTAATTATATCCATTTTACGATGTTACACATTTTCTCTATTTTTAACTCAACACTTCTGAAGCATGGCAAAAAATAGAGGCATAAATGCCATGAATATTAAATAGTATTTAATACTAGAGTATTAAATGGATGGGGCACTAGGATTATTCAACAAAATAAATCTTTCCAATTCAAATTAGTCTGTAAGAAGCCCATCACCAAAAATAATCAGAAGTGATAATCAGCCATTTAGCACAAAGGTAAGTTTGTGGCTGCCACAAAATACAGCAACTGGGCCTAGTGAGAAGCTCGACTGGTTGCTAGCCAAGAAATTAGGCACTTGTTTCCATATTGCTCCTGTTGGAAAAAAGATAAACGTGAGAGCCCAGCATCTGTGTTTTAGAGTTGCCAAGCACATCCACTGAGTGACCAGTCTCTTGGCTTAAATAATAAAACATATTGAAAGGGGGTGCAGAAGGAGGCTGACTCCTGCATTGCCAGCAGGCAGAGTGGTGTGGTCCAAGCCTGTATCACACTGCGATATAACAGCCAATTAGTTGTGTAATTGCATTTTGCCAATACAAAGGCAACATTGTTTTTGGGATTCTGCAAATTGCATGCATCTCTGCAGCAGGTTACAATGTATAGAAGGGTGAAAATCTCAACTTTTTGTTGTCAGTTTCTTTGTTAAGAAATAATTGATGACTTTAGAAGACAACACTTCAAACGTAACAAAACAGGTAGTAGAACAAACCACTGTGATGAGCTTTAGTAGAAATAGATAAAACAAAATGGCAAAGAATTTGTCACGGATTCACGAGTTGTTAGGAAGGTGGGAGAAGGATTATTGTGTGACTTCTCGGAAATAAAGTCTATTGCCTTTATTTACAGGGAGGAGAGAGGGTGGTGCTTTTGTAGCAGAATAATTATGCATTATGAAATATGTAAGTGTCCAGGATAAGGTAAGGCAAAAAGTTTATTTTCAGGTGGAGTTAATCTCCATTAATTTTTTTTTCACTCAAAAAGCATTAAGGCAAATGAAGAATGGGGGGGGAGATGACATGAATTATTATGTTGGAGACACACATCAGAAAAAAACAAATCTATCTAAATATGGAGCAGTTTTGCATTTTCTCTGTAATCATACTTGATTTACTGAGTCAGAAATGAAGTTGAAGAGCAATTTAAAGAAGCCTTTGCATATCACCTAATGAGAACATTTGTGAAACAAGACACATTTAAAACATCTTAAGCTATGTTTTTGGATGATCTGGTTGGTGGCACATTAGATTTATAGCTTATTATTTCCTCAGGCCACAGGTTCCTAAGTGTGGCCCTTAGAACACGAGTGTTCCAGGTCTTAATATACCCACGCTTAAAGGATTATTTTTCCAAATAGATTTCTGAAATCTCTAGGATGGACAAAAGCAAATAGGGTTATTAATGCTGCACAACTAATATCATGCTCAGTAGTGAAAAATTGAAAGCCTTTCCTCTATGATGCAGAATAATACAAGGATTACTATTCTTGCCACTTCTACTCAGGATTGCATTGGAAGTCTTTCCCAGAGCAATTAGGAAAGAGAAAGAAGAAAAAAGACATTCCAAAGGAAAGTAAGGCGTAAAATCGTCACTGTGTGCTGATGACATGATCTTATATATAGAAGTCCCTAGCACTTCCACCAAAAAACTATTAGATCTAATAAATGAATGCTGTGAATTTTCAGGATACAAAATCAACACACAAAAATTTGTAGTGTTTCTATACAGTATCAACAAACTATATGAAAAAGAAATAAAGAGAGCAATTTCATTTACGACAGCAAAACAAACCAAATAAAAATACAAACCAAACAAAAAAAACTTTGTATGAAATTTAACCAAGGAGGGCAAAGGCCTACACACTGAAAACTATAAAACGTCAGTGAAAACCAAAGAAACTGAAAAAGACACAAATAAATGGAAAGATGTCCTGTGTTCATGGATTGAAATAATTAGTATTGTCAAAATGTCCATACTACCAAAAGGGTTCTACATATTCAATACAATACTTATCAAAATAACAATGTCGTTTTTTATAAAAATAGAATAGCATTCACAAATTTATATAGAACGACAAAAGACCCCAAATAAAACAGGTAATCGTGTGCAAAAAGATCAAAACCAGGAGCATCATACTCCCTGGTTTCAAATTATACTATAAAGCTGGATTAATTAAACAGAATGACACTAGCATAGAAATAGATATATTGAACAATGGAATAGAATATAGAGCCCAGAAATGAACCCATGCATTTACAATAAATTGATTTTCAGCAAAGCTGCTAAGCATATACAATGCTTGAATTGAATACTTGTCATTTTCCCCCATCTCCACAGCCACCACCATATCTGAAACTGTCATTATCTGTCATTTAGACTTTAGCAAAAGTTTTCTTACTGTTTTCTATTCCTTTTAAAGTTCAAATCTGACTCTCTCTCTCTCTCTCTCTTTTTTTTTTTAATAGATGAGGTCTTGCTATGTTGCTCAGACTGGTTTTGAACTCCTGGGCCTTACACAGTGCTAGGATTACAGGCATGAGTCTCCATGACTGGCCTTAAATTGCTCAATGACTCCTTTTTGCCCTGAGGATGGAACAAAATTCTCATCTCAGTTACTAGGTTCTGCATGACTTTGTTCTTCTCTTCTTTTCTTTCCTTAATCTGTCCCCTTTCCGCTTATGGTATGTGCCCAGTTATGATGAATTCCTTCTAGAATGTCTTTACATACAATCTGCTCTCTCTTCTTCTTTTTTCTTTTTTGAGCTCTCCAGGCCTGCTGTCACCTCTCTGGAATGTTATCCCTGTTATCTATCTTTTTTATTTAACAGTTGCGAATACATCCAAGCTCAGGTTGTGTTCTTTTATTGGAGAAACCTTGCTTGATCCCTAGACTTGGTTACTTTTTTCTTTCTGTAATCTCGAAGGACCAGATTACTTTCTATCATGGCACATCTCACATAATACATAGAATTTCTAATTTTTTTTGTCATCTCTATCTCAAGCAATAGAATATAACATCCATAAGAACATAGTTTTGTTGATCATTGAATTCCCAGGAGTGAGACTTAGGACAGGAAAACGATAGGCTTACTACAGACATTTGTTAAATAAAAGATATATGAATATGTGAATAAGTGTAATGTGAAAACAAAGTTACTTTGTAGATGGAACTATGTATACAGTTGACACTTGAACAATGCTGTTTTGATCTGTGTAAGTCTTCTTTTACTTTTTCCAATAAGTATAGTCTGTTTTATTTATTACCTTGAAACATATTCAAGTCTATCATAAAAAGTTAGATTTTATCAAAATGCACATACAACCCATTCATGGTGTCTTTCACAGTTGAGAGAAATGTAAAGATGCAGTATTAAATCATTGTGCATAAAATTAACTGTAATACATTCTGTACTACTATAATAAATCCATAGCCACCTTGCATTGCTCTTGTGAGCTTAAGTGTTGTATCTGCTTAATATACGTGACACAACTCATTTCCATGTGAGCAGGTCATCTCTGCTGTAAATTTTGTATCAGTAAAAGGTGATCTCTTGAGATTCTTGTTTATTTTTCATCACGTTTAGTGCAAAGCCATGAACTTTGAATAATACCATGACACCCATAGGGGAATGCCAATAGTGATACCGGAAGTGCTCCCAAGAAGCAAAGAAAAATCATGATATTAGCAAGAAAAAGTTGAATTGCTTGATTTGCACCACAGATTGAGCTCTGCAGTATGGTTGCCTGCCATTTCAAACAGAGGATTCATCTTGTAAACAGGTGACATGAAATTAACAGTATCGATAAATATAATACAGTGCCATAAATAAATTTTCCCTTTCTTACTATTTTCTTAAAACATACTCTTTTTTCTAATTCCCATGTTGTTCAATGATCAACATGGTATCTGAGACAAGAAAACAGATGTTGATGCCTTCTAAATATCTAATATGTAGCAAGTGGCCCTCCTTTATTTTATTTCTGTTGTGTTTTTTTAAATTTGTAAAATGGTTTATCTCTATGAGGTTCCAATAAGCAATATTTAAATAAATAATTTATTTTTAAGTAGTGTTATGTATTTGTAATTGATTAGTATATGTTGTGAATATACACATACAGTCATCTCTCAGTGTCCATGGGGGATTGGTTCCAGGACTCCTTTGTATATCAAAATCCACATATGCTCAAATTTCTTATGTTAAATAATTTGTTTGCGTGTAACTTAAGCACATCCTCTCATACAATTTAAAATATCTCTAGATGACCTATAGTATCAAATACAATGTAAATGCTAGGTAAATAATTATACTGTATTCTTTAGGAAATAATGAGAAGAAAAAAGAAGTCTGTACATGCTTACTGCAGATGCAACCATTCATATTCTCCCCAAATATTTCAATCCCCAGTTGGTTGAATCGATGGATGTGGAACCCAGGAATATGGAAGACTGACTGTATTTTTAGTGGTGAAGGTAATGTGGACATAAAAATCTGATACTTTTAAGTAGGAAGGTAGTCAATAAAAACTATATTGCAATAGCTACCTCCATAGCTGACCTTTTTGCCTATATCTTTATATGCCATTTACAGATGGGAAATTGTGCCATCACTCCAGAAGGTCCATCATGGTTATGAAACCAGATCTTCTTATCTTCCTTCTGGAGAAAATATAATATCTATTAGAAAAAAAAATGTAGCGAGAAATCAACAAGGGAATGCAATTTCAAATATACAGTTTTTCATATTTCAGGCAAAAATGTAACTGCAAATTATAATATTTATATCACTATAAGTTGTCTTGTTTTCATTATTTTCATAAGTTGTCATGATGTTTATTTATGCAGACGTACATATACATAACGCACATTATCTTATTGGCCAGCACCATGAAATTTGACTTTAAATTTAGTGAATAATTTAATTTCTCTTATAGTTTAGCAAAATCTGAAATGTTAGAAATACTCACTTTTTTGTGATAGAAAAAAATCCAATGCATTTTACTATACAGAGAAAAGAAACAAAGCTCTTAATTATGTTTATTACTTTTTATAAATAAATATCACATACACTTTACCAGGGTTAAAATATATTGGATAGTTTTTTTTCCCTACAAATAGGTTTGAAAATATGCCTTTCCTGTGATCCTTTTTCCACCTTTAGAGAGAGAGAAAGAGAGACAGAAATATATTTTTCAGAATGGTAAACATTATATAGTAAAAAATTCAAAATTTTTATGACTATGATTTAACATTACTTGAAAATAAAGAATGAGTATTCATAATAATTATTTTAATAATTTACATAACATATAGTACCTTGGGAGGAACACATCTCAGAGATCTTATACTTTTAGTAAGATATTTAGTTTTTAAAGTTATTTTGCAATTCTATCACTATATGGAATATTTAAACCAATTTTCTGAAAGCTAAGGGGATATACATTTTAAGGCTCTCCTTATGTAATGTGTAGTAAATCAGATTATAGACTATCTTTTACCCTTTTTTGTAATATTTTCTGTCTTTTTTGCAGAAAACCTTGTATTTGATTCCTACTTTATCTATTCACACTTCTGTTATCCTTAGAAAATAATTCAGATATTATGGTAGGAGACAGCTGCATTGCTGAGAAACTAACATAATTAATACAGATCAACTGGATTTTTGTAACTCCAAAATAAAGGAGAGAAATAATTCACACTTTTGCAACTATTGTACTAGAATAGCTTTTGGATATCCTTGTGAAGACTGACTTGTTGAAGGATGTGAAGTATCATAGAGGAAAAGGAGAAAGATGGAACTCTTGGGGGCATTGCAAAAGCTTTAGTTGGATCCAAAAAAGTAAGAGACTTCTCTTTAAAGAGTTTTACAAAAGGTCTTGAACTCTAGCATTGTCGATTTTGAAGGAAATGCCAAGGGCTTGTGCCTCTCTGCCCTTGAAAAACCTTGTCTCTAGGCCCATTCTCATGTCTTATGGCTATAATTCATAATTTATAGAAGGATGGGAATAAAAATGTTATAATTATTTTATACTTGTCAGACATCTGATACAGTATTCTAAACTACTCTCCTTTCTAAATAATTTCATATTGTAACTTGAATAGAGTGAATGCCGAGAGAAATAATTAACTTTCAAATTGGAAAAAATGATTGGAAGACTTCGTAACAATTTTAAGTTTGTGAAGTTTCTTTTTTCCTGCCTGGAATGTGGCTTGCTGCTTACAGCTCCAGCAGCCACCTTGAGACCTTGAATTGAAGTGTTCCTTTTGAATGTGAAAGTCAATCCCCAGGGAGGGTGAAAGCTGAAAAGGTGGAAAGAGCCTCCTCTTAGAACCATTAAACTAGCCCCAAACTACCATACCATCTTCCAGAATGTGTCTCTGGTCTCCCTGTGTGTCCCAATCTCCTCTTCCGTCTTGTTGGATTGGGGTTCACCTTAGACGCCGTATTTTAACTTAATTACCTCCTTAAAAGCCCTCTGTCCAAATGCAGTCATATTCTGAGGAATTAAGCATTTGAATTTTGGAAAGACACCATTTCACCTAGGGTACACACACGCTCCCAATTTGTTTGTGCTACTTTATTTGGGGTTTTGTTCTTAGCAGTCAAGTGTAATTACCAACTGACCACAGAGCACATACAGACATTTATTTATAGATGTGAAGGTTATCACACACAAAAAAATCTTAAAACAGAAACAGGAAAGAGATTTTTTTCTGGGGGGGGATCCAACTGCTTTTTTTGCATCATAAAACTTTCCATTTGTTTAAAACCATATATGTGTTAATTAAAAACTAAAGCAAATTAAAATATAGCTTTTGCTGAAAATTATCAGTAAACTTGGTGAAACCACTATGCTGTGTTTCAACAGTTTAGTTTTAGGAAATACAATTAAGTAGACATGATGTCAAATATTCTGTTATCCTTGCTAAGGCCAGTTACCATTTTAGTAACCTGAGGAAAAAACAAATCCATGTAACTTAATATATAATTCTATAGTGTCAATGAGCAGATAAATTGCCTGTGAATGACTAGTTTATACAGTTATACCGAACTGCAAAAAGAATACAAATGTCACAATGTGTCAATAGTAATGTTAAAAGCAAACATATACATATATAATTGGATAATAGTATAATAATTTTTTTCCACAGACTGTTGATCAGTCTATGAATTGTCTAGTTATCAAAATATAGTCTCTTATATATACTTTTGTTTTGCATTTCAGTATAACTGATAATATATAATATTTCATTTTTAATTTAGTTATTTTTTGTCTTGATTAAATTTGATGTAACATTTACTTTACAAATCAAAAATTAAAATAATTATCTTTAGTTAGTTTTTTGCTTCCATTTTTAAAACTTACCTTTTCTGTTTTTTAAAATTTTTTTATTTTGAAGTTGTGGGATACAATTCAGGGTTAGGTATACAAATGTTCATTATGCACCTTGTTGACGAGGTGTTCCCCCTTCCTCTCCTGGCAGTTTCCCACTACTGCCAATCCCTTTCTTTTTTTTTTAATTTTTATTTTTATTATAAAGATGTGAGGTACATTTCAGGGTTAGGTACATAAACATTGATCATGCAGGTACCCTTGTTGATGAGATATGCCCTTCCCTCCCATAGCAGTTTCCCTCTACTGCCAATCACTTTCTTAAAGCATTATAATTGTTCAGGGTCCATTTATGAGTGAGAAATATGGAACTCTGTTCTTTGTTTCTGTGATAAATCACTGAGTATGATTGACTCCAAATTCATCCAAGTTGCTGCAAAGTCCATATATTTGTCCTTCTTTATGATTTCATAATATTCCATTGTGTATATGTACCACATTTTTTCTTATCCAGTTCAGCTTCAATAGGCAACATGGTTGAGTCCATGTTTTTGCTATTGTGAATAGTGCTGCAACAAATATACGTGTGCAAGTATCTTTTTTGTAGAATGATTTGAGTTCCTCCGGGTATATTCGCAATAGGGAAATTGCTGGGTCATATGGAAGGTCAATTTCTAGTTCTTTTAGAAATCGTCACACTGTCTTCCAAAGAGGTTGTACTAGTTTGCATTCCCACCAGCAGTGTAGAAATGTTCCTCTTTCTCCACATCCTCGCCAGCATCTGTTGTTTGTTTTATTAATGATGGCCATTCTTACAGGGGTTAGGTGGTATCTCAATGTGGTTTTGGTTTGTATTTCTCTGATGATGAGTGAGGCTGAGCAGTCTGTTGGCTGCCCGTATGTCTTCTTTTGAGAAGTGTCTATTCATGTCTTTTGCCCACTTTATAAAAGGGTTTTTTGCTTTTTTCTTTTTGGCACATTGATTTCCTTGTAGATCCTAGATGTTAGGCCTTTGTCAGACAAAGAGTTGGCAAATATTTTCCCCCATTCTGTGGGTTGTCTCCCTGTTCTCTTGATGGTTTCTTTTGCTTTACAGAAGCTTGTCAATTTGATGAGGTCCCACCTGTCTATCTTATCTCTTAAGGTATTGGCCTTTAGGGTTCTGAATAGGAATTGGTTTCTAGTTCCAATTTCCATCAGGATGTCTCCTGTGTTTTCCAAGATTCTCATAGTTTGAGGTTTTACGTTTAGGTCTTTGATTCATTTAGAGTTAATTTTTGTGTACGGTGATAGGTAGGGGTCCTGTTTCAATCTTCTGCATGTGGTCAGAAAGTTTATCCAGCACCATTTACTGTTTAGGTTCTCCCCTCCCCAGAGGTTGTTGTTGGAGGCTTTGTCAAAGATGAGTTGATTGAGGAATTGAGGCTTTGCTTCTGGAATCTCTATCCTGTTCCATTGGTCTATGTGCCTGTTCTTGTACCAATACCAGGCTGTTTTGATTACTGTAGCCTTATAATAAAGTTTGAAGTCTGGGAGTGTGATACCTCCTGCTTTGTTTCTTTTGCTAAGGATCGTTTTGGCTATTTGTGGTCATTTATGTTTCCATATAAATTTCTGTATTGTCATTTCCAGGTCTGAGAAGAATGATATTGGTAACTTACTGGGTATTGCGTTGAATCTGTAGATTGCCTTTGGTAGGATGGACATCTTAACAATGTTGATTCTTCCTATCCATGAACATGGATATTTTTCAATTTGTTTGTGTCTTCTTGGATTTCTTTAAGCAGTGTTTTGTAATTCTCATTGTAAAGGTCTTTCACTTCTCTGGTTAGGAAGATGCTGAGGTATTTCATTTTTTTGGTGGCTATTGTGAATGGGATTGTGCTTTTTATTTGGATATCTGCCTGCTTGTTGTTGGTATAAAGGAATGCAACTGTCTTTTGCACATTTATTTTGTACCCTGAGACTTTCCCAAAGTACTTTATCAGTGCAAGCAGGTTTTAGATAGATTCTCTTGGATTTTCAAGGTATAGGATCATATCATTAGCAAAGAGGGATAACCTGACTTCCTCTTTTCCTATTTGGATACCTCTGATTTCCTATCTTGTCTAATTGCCTGAGCTGATCAAAATATAGTCTCTTATGTATATTTCTTTTGTTTTATATTTCAGTATAACTGGTAATATATAATATTTCATTTTTAACTGTTATTTTTTCCTTGATTAAATTTGATATAACATATACTTTATGAATCAAAAATTAAAATAATTATATTATTATCTTTAATTAGTTTTTTGCCTCCATTTTTAAAACTTACCATTTCTATTGTACTACATTAAACAGTAAAAAGCCTTTTAAAAAGTACTTAGATACAGTATTTTTAAATAGAAATGTTACTACACAAAGTACATTCAACCTTCTCCCTTTACTTTCTTCCCTATCACAGCACATCAGACACTCATGGGTTAAGGAGACAGTTTTGGACATTGACTGTATGTAATGACTTAGTGAGAGTGGCCCTAGCCTTGGGAAGTACCATGAAGAGTGAGGTGCTTAGGTAAGGAAAGCAACTCACAACATGTCTAAATCATTTGGAGCTTTTTAAAAGCCCTAAGCAACAGTTTAAGGATTTTTTTTCATTATTTAAGAGAGATGTGTGAGATAGATTTAGCCTAGACTTGGGAGGCATTCAAAGAGGCATTGCCTTCACTAACAAATGGGGACATTACCCTCTAGCTCTGTGATTCATTGCTTCCCCTGGTTTTCAAACTTAATCCACACTTCTCTACCATTTCTACAAATAAGGAAACTATGGTTCAGAGAAATTAAGAAATCTTAGGTCAACTAATTTGTAGATAATAAAATCAAGATATAATGGAATCAAGATTCAGAATTAGAGCTCTTGGTTCCAGAACACAAACCTGTAAGACTTATCCTCAAGGAATCTGTGATCTAGGGAGAGAGACAGGAAAGTATAATCGATTGTGATAAACATCAGTCGTATAAAAGTTATGAGGGACAAATCACAGGTGATTTCAATTTACTTAGCAGGGACGAGAAAGAACTGCTTATGAAAAAGATTCACGAGGGTGTAGGGGAAGGTGATGGGGAAGTAATTTGAGTTAAGGATGACAGCACGAACAGCAGATTAAAAGTTCAGAAATAAATACCATTTGGGACAGAAACCAGTAATTTTGTGCAGTCTAGACATCCTGTGGAGAGTAGAAGTTGGTGGGTGAGGTTAGAGCCATAGGTTGAATGAAGTTGTCTCATGAGCAGTCATAAGTGCTGTGCTAAGGAGATTAAACTCTCTCATTTAAACAAAGAATAGCCTATGGAATTTCTTTCTTGAAAAATAAGTGCTGGCCAGGTGTGGTGGCTCAAGTCTGTAATCCCAGCACTTTGGGAGGCTGAGGCAAGTGAATTACCTAAGTCGACGGGTTTGGAAACAGCCCAGACAGCTTGGCGAGACATCGTCTCTACAATAAATAAAAAAATTATCTGGGCATGACAGTGCACCACTGTGGTTCCAGCTACTTGGAAGGCTGAGGCAGAAAGATCGTCTGAGCCCAGCAGGTTGAGGCTGGGGTGACTATGAGTGTGCTATTGTACTCCAGTCTGGGCGACAGAGTGAGACTCTAACTCAAAAAGCAAATAAATAAATAAATAAATGTGACTTGATCAGCCTCAGATTATAGTATTATGGAGTATAGATAAGAGAGAGGAGATAAATCAAACCAAGGAGTCTCATTAGTAGAATACAGTATAATAAAATGACAGCATGAGATACTGAAGTCATAAACCAGGTCACTGACTGGGGGAAGTGAAAGTTCCTGGAAACATTTTAGAGATAGAATTGATAGGACTTGCTGATTCACCAAGACAGGTTAAAAAAAAAGAAAAGAAAAGGAGACACATATGATTCACAGTGAAGTCATTTACTGATTTCAGGTGTTTAATGGGGAGCAGATTTTGGATATGTTGGATGCCTGCATGACCTTTTTAAGATACAAAGTCCAGTAATCAGGTGGAAGTTGCATTTTTCTCCATTATACTATATTTCACTCATTTTAAGGCATACTTTTTCACTCCTGAACAACTCTGACATTGAGATGTGCCTTACAATTTAGGGAACCTTACAGTTTATCCATAAGATGCATAACTGTAGGATGCATCTCACAGACAATGAGCTTTTATATTTGATGAAATTCACTGCATGTTTTCCTTATTTCGTTGTTTTTGATCCTCTTCACTAAAATGTAAACTTTATGAAGATCAACTTTTTTTCTTTTCTTTTCCATTTTCTGTCCTCTGTTCTCAGTACCTAGAATAGTCCTGGTACATACTATGTCTTCAATAAATATCCGTTGAATGAATGATTAACTCCAGATTTTTTTCTCAGTTGCAAAAGAATAGAGTGTCACATGTTTCCACTCATAAGTGTACCCTGAGCACTTACCATAATACTATAAGAAAGAGATTGCCAGTAGTGGGATACTGAAGGTGTGCTAGGCAGTAAGGAGGAGAACACAACATCATTAAGTGTACCTGATCTCAAACCAGGCAAAGTGGGGACCAAAGGGAGGTCCAAACATTACCCCTATGATGCCCTTTTGTATACCTAATTCTGAATTGTACCACATATCTTTATAATAAAATATAAATTAAAATAAGTACAAAAGCAATGAAGAAAATATATCAAGATGTTAATAATGATTACATCTATATTATGGATATGAGTAATTTTATATTGTTCTCTCTGTTTTTCTGAGTAATTAAGCATTTTCATAATAAACAGTTCACACAAAAAGAGAAACTGACAAAGTGGGTGATTCTGTCAAAAGGGATTAAATACATATAAAAAATTTGAGATAATTAAATGATGTAATTGTTGACAAATTTAAGAATTAAAGAGCATGGCTGTGTAGTGGAGATCTGCATGTAATGACTTAGAGGGGGCCCTAGCTTTGGGAAGTAGCACAAAGAGACAGATGTTTAGGTAAGAAGAGTGGTAGATAGCATGCCTCAATCATTTAGAACTTTTGGAAAACTGACAAGCTTCTGCAAAGTAAAAGAAATCATCGAGAGAGCAGGGAGATAGCCCACAGCACGGGGAAAAAATATTTTCCAACTGTATATCTGACAAAGACCCAGGATCTGCAGGGAACTCAAATGTGCTGAAAGGAAAAAAAACAACCACATTAAAAAGTGGGAAAAGACATGAATAGACACTTCTCAAAAGAAGATATAGGGGGAGCCTACAGACACATAAAAAGTGCCCAGCCTCACTAATCATTGGAGAAATGCAAATCAAAACCACATTGAGATATCACCTAACCCCAGTAAGAGTGGCCATCATTAATAACAACTGATGCTGGTGAGGGATGCGGAGAAAAAGGAACGTGTCTACGCTGCTGATGGGAATGCAAACTAGTGCAGCCTTTTTGGAAGATAGTGTGACAATTTCTGAAAGAACTAGAAATTGACCTTCCATATGACCTAGCAATCCCTCTATTGGGAATATACCTGGAGGAACTCAAGTCATTTTACCAAAATGATACCTGTATACACATGTATTGCAGCTCTATTCACAATAGCAAAAACATGGAACCAAGCATGCTGCCCATTGAAGCTGGACTGGATAAAAAATGTGGTATATATACACAATGGAATATTATGCAGCCATAAAGAAGGACAAGCATATGAACTTCGCAGCAACGTGAATGGATTTAGAGTTTATCAGACTCAGTGATCTATCACAGAAACAAAGAACAGACTACCATATGTTCTCACTCATAAGCGGAACTTGAACAACTATAATACTATAAGAAGGGGATTGGCAGTAGTTGGAAACTGCCAGGGGAAGGGGAGTGGGATCAGCAGTTGAGGGAAGCTACCAGGGGAGGGAAGGGCACACCTCATCAACAAGGGTACCTCCATAATGAATATTTGGATAACTAACCCTGAATTGTGCCCTATGTCTTTAAAATAAAAGAAAATATATAAAATAAACAAAAATTTTTTTAAAAGAATTAAAAAAACAGAAATAAAAAACCTTAAGCAACAGCTTAAGGATATTTTTCTTTGTTTAAGAGAGATACGTGAGATAGAGTTAGCCTAGACTTAGGGAAAAACATTATTCTAATCACACATTTGCATAAATGGTAACAGACTAGATAGTAATTTCACTAACTCTGCTCTCAACCTGCAGTTACTAAACACTTTCAAAAGCTACACCACCCATCTCCCTCACACACACACACACATACACACACACACACACTCACACTACACACACATACACAGAAGTTACTACATAGGAGAAACAGGCTCTCCTTGAATAATCAGAAGTCTTCCTCAAGAGGAAAAGGATGATGCATCTTGTGTTGCTGCAGAGGGATGCACTTAAAACCAGCAGTTACTCGGGGAACATGATGGCGCAAATAAGCTCCGATAAGGAGAGCTGATTATCACTGGCAAGGACTGACTAAAAGTGTCGTGAAATGTTTAAGCTGAGGCTGAAGAGTACTTGTAAGGGATGCTATAGGGCTCTCTGTGTGATCTCTTTGCTTATAACACGTTTCTGTAATGCAAATTGGGACAGCAAGTGGTAAATTCTCCCTTAATTTGAGGGGAATGGTGTCATTATAACATAAAAGCTGAACTGGCTCACATGATCCTTTTTGAGGAATGTTGGTTGCTGCCTCCAAGCAGTGCAATACACACGGAGACAGTGACTCCATTGGCCACGGAGGAACACAGTGTGGTCCAAGTCATACATTTCCTCCTTGATCTTACTCTGGGTATCTTTGGCTTTGTGTTCTGTCTTGACTTTCTGATCTTGTACCTTTTCTCCTGTCTCCATAACTCAACAGCCTCTACCTTTCTTAGGATTTGTGCTGTCTGCCTCTAACCCGTTTTTACCCCAACCCTATTCTAATGTGTGTTTTGCAGGAAAGAAGTTTTCGGAGAACATGTCCACCACATTACTACGTCGAAAAGGAGGTTGGAGAGATGCACTCTGAAGTTATCGCAAACTTGGAGACTCCATAATTATAAAAATGCCTGCCAAACCAGATTGAATTAATATCAGTCATTAATTTGTGAAAACCAAAAGTCAGGGATGAATGAACTTAGTTTTGTTTTGTTTTTTTTAGTTTAATTGGCAAACATCTGAAAGTTGATGTTAATATTTAAGCATGAACTCATTTGAAGTGTGATACATTTTACTTTAAGACCATTTATAGATGAAATCTGTCAGCTTCCATTAAAAACAAACTTTGCCAAATAATCTAGGTACATCTCTAGGATTTTAGGCTGTCAGACAGACAGTTGGTAATACTGGAAATGGGCTTAAGTGTGTGAGTTGTTCTATAAGACATTGAGAATAGTTCTTTCAATTCTCTGAGACAAAAAAACTGAATTTTTACTGAGAGAATGTTGTGGAAAGAGAATGTACACACTTCAACTTTAAGGATCTATTCATTTGAAGCACTCCAGTGTTTGCTGCAATAT
This sequence comes from Cephalopachus bancanus, assembly GCA_027257055.1. Taxonomy (NCBI): domain Eukaryota; kingdom Metazoa; phylum Chordata; class Mammalia; order Primates; family Tarsiidae; genus Cephalopachus; species Cephalopachus bancanus. The sequence goes on from JAPVLO010000027.1 coordinate 7,669,832, forward strand.
CGGTCCATTTCAAGTCCTTCCAATAATGCGGGTATGTACAAATTCTTCAGCCTGAAGATTTTGCCTTCACCTATAATATTACTATTATGAGAACAAAAGAAAAATGTTTGAAACATAATTGCAAGTCAGATTCTCCAGATTAGCATTCAGGTATTACGTTACTAGTAGAATGTAATAGTTAATTTGTTCTGTGAGCCATGAGCTGGGAGAATTACTCATCTGGTGATACTGCAAATGCCGACAGCCTTAGCACTAAATGACTTCTTTATAGACTGCAAGAATTGCCTGTATTTCTTCAGGACATGCTTGTTTTTCTATCTTAAAATCATGTGGTAAAATTCTATCCTGCTCTTTTAATTTACTGATTTTCTCTAATACTTTGTGGGGGAATATCTTTCTACATGTGTTATCCCTGCCTGATGTGACATAATTATACTGGAAGACAAAATAGAAAAATACCATGAAAAAGGCACATGTGTAGGGCGCTGAACTTTAGGATCAGAGTCTATAATGCTGGGGCCTGGTCGTATGTATTTTGATATATGTACTTTATGATTCTGTATATTTCACATTAACATTAGAATAATGATTAAGGTATCAGTTAAGTGAGTTTAATAACTAACTTTAACAAATGTAATGGAATTTTAAAATCCAGTTGTGTCTGAGGTATATGATCAGAACAATATGATAACAGTTACCAAAAGGAATATGCTATAGAAACCCTCAGCCAGATCAAAGATACACAAGGGGATTAGAGTTTGGAAACGGGAGAAAACTTGTGAAGGTACTTTTAGAGAAAGCAGCCTTCCAAGCAGCAACCCCCTCCCTCCCATGGGGAGGAATGAGCTGAGCTCCTTAACAAAGCGGGGGCAGACTTCACCAAGATGTCTTGCTCACAGCCACCATGACCTGAGTTGTGAGGGCAAGAGATCAGCACTCGAGGATATTTCTGGAAGAGATTAGCATTTGAGTTGGTGGACTGAGTAAAATAGATTGTCCTCCCCAGTGTGGGTTAGCAACATCCAAACTGTTGAGGGGCTGAACAAACAAACAAACAAAATAGCTAAAAGTTGAATCCTCTCTTTGCTTGATTGCTTGTGCTAAGACTTATACCATCTGTGCTCCTAGGTCTTAGATCTTCAGATTTGAACTGAGTTATCTCGCTGGCTTTTCTGGGTATCCGCATGAAGATAACAGGTATTGGGGCCTCTCAGCCACCATAATTGCATGAACTAATTCCTTATAATGAATAGTGCCAAAAATGTATGTACATTTTAAGAAAGGAAAAACTTTAATAAAATTGTAATACTCAACAAGATGAATACAAGTCGTGTTTGACTTCTGCAACTACAAGCGGTGCTCAAAAGGGTTACCACCAGCGGCGAGACACTTCTGACTACGGCAAACATCTCTTAAAATGTGTATACATCTTTTTGACATCCCAGGCATACACACAGACATACATACACACAAATGTATATATAAATATATAATAAATAAATGTGTCTATGTATTTATGTCCTATTGGTTCTGTTTCTCTGGAGACTTCCCAGTACAGGAGATAACCACCAAGTGCTTCAGCCTGGAAAAGAAGAACTACTCCTAACATTCATGTGACCAGGACAAGAGCACAAGTGGAGACCCACAAGATATAGGTCAAAGTAATTATGTCAAGTTCACTGTGAAATCAAATATATTTTCTTGTCCTGCTTGGACAAATTCCTTATAATGACAATACAGAAGAGATATGTTTAAATCTATGAATTTATTTGCCTGAAATTGGCACAAGATCAAAGAAGATAGAATTAACTATCATTGTCTGTGATTGGATCTTTAGAAGCTGGACTAGCAGTGTTATGATGGGCAATTAAAAAAAAAACATGAACTAAAAATTATTATATATTTTTCCATATCATGTCATTTTATTTCCTTTATTTCAGTAAGATTACTAATTATTTTGCCATATTTAAGAGTTTCCACATGTGGTCTAGTCATAGTAATGCCAAATTAGACAACCTCTTTGAAATTATAATAGTTTTTTGTGTTCAAATTATTAATTCAATTCAGGGTGACTTCACTTGGCTGATTTTAGTGACTTAAGGTAATAACATTACTAAAACAATATTTATATAAGTGAAATTATGATAATACATGTCATGTTCAAATATTGTGATGACTCTACTATAATATATTATTAGTATAATGGAAAATCTTATAAAATATTTAAAATAGCATATAAATTATGTTTCTTTTCTCTCTTCAATTAATATCTAGAGGTATACAGTATTGTGAAGGATTAGTATTACATTTCACAAATGCTAGATACATATGTATCTAGCTACTTATCTGTCATCTATTCATATATCAATCAAGAGATTTATAACTATTTTGAAATTTTTATCACTGCAAACATTCCTCAGTTACTATGCTGTTGTAAATGCCATTTTAATTCACGAATTTAATTCTAGAACTATTGGTTGGTACGTGAAGAAAGCCAAGAAAATAGACATTTGGCACTACTAGAAAACAGTATCTCACTATGCAAAATAATCAATTATGCTAATACTTTCTTGAGAGAAAGGATTTGACAAATTGTATTTTCAGGTTATGTGGTTGACCTGAAATTCATTTTTCCCCCATTTTCATTGCTGATGGTGGCCTTGGGAGTAGGGATGGTAGGTGACCCAGGTACAGTCTTCTGTTAACATGCTAATAACAGACTTATGGTCAAGAAACTAATAGTATTTGCTAGTAGGAGATACTTTGTCTATAAAAAAGTTCCAGGGGATAGAATGGTCCTAGTCTATGTTATTTGTTAATTTAGACAAGCATTTCTATTGCGTAAACATTTCCCGCAATCCCAGGTAGTGTGCATCTCTAAGATCCATAATGACACAATTCTTAATTCTTCCTGGCATTTAGACATAGTTTCTTTTATTTGGAGAATATAAGACAAGAGAGTCAAATAAGTATTTCACTGTGACCTGGATGGTATTAATCACAATAATGGATGTAAAGGGTTATAGATCAAGCCTTGTCAGCACTGAGTGCCAGATTCCAAGTAACAGAAGCACTCATATCTTTAATAAATGTATGAGGTTGTATGTTTTTGGATGTCCGAAGCATGTGATCTGGGCAGAGGGATCTCTGTTTTCTGAATCTGAATGTAATACTGGGACAGGGAAGAAATCTTAACTTAGAATGAAGATTGAAATGTGTATTAACGTCTTGTTTGGTCTAACTCTCACTAATAGATCAAGCTATATTTTATGATGCAAAATTGCTACATGGTATCTATTATTTAATAGTAAACAGAAAAAAGATCTTGCCCAATTTTACACATAGAGGCAAAAGTTGTTGATACAATCTAAATTTATAAAGAGTAGTGAGAGAAATAAGCAACACAATTGCATCTATTGTTCAACATACCAGTTATAAAAACAATCTTTTCCTGTCAAGAGCTTATTATCTGAGAAGAGAATATTCACTGATGACTGATACAACAATTCAAAGACCAACTGCCTTTGAAAACTCAGTGTTTGATAGCGATGAGTAGCATTCCAACATCTAAGAAGTCCTTATGTAACTGGAAAATAACTTTGAAAACTGTTTTACATTATATATATGATTAAACTTGGAAATATGTCTCAGATCCTCATTTTAGGAAAGCAGCTGCCTGTGCTTGGCAACCATCTTGTGAAGGTCTAATTCCAAATAATCACTTTTGAGAAATAGACAAACACAATCAGAGTTCTATATATATTGAATGTTAACTATGTGCCCAGCATTAAAAAAAAAAAAATGATTGCAGCTATGAACAAAACAAAAATCCTATATTTTATTTTTGGAGCATTTTTTGTAAAAAATAAATTTAAAAATATGTTGCTAAAATTAATAGTCTTGTTTGTAGTCAAACTTTACTATGCCTCACCATTTTTTGGATACAAAGTTATGTTACAAGTAAAAACTAAATTTCTGAGATGTGAAATCTGTAACTCAAAGTTTTAACACCTCTTTTCCTTTTGTGATATCATATACTTTATTTATTTTGGAAATCTCTGGAGTTGTCTTTCAAAATTCACAGACAGAGGGTCTCATGTTTTTCACAGCAAAACAATAGTTATAAGAACTTATATCAACTTAAAACAGTAGTATATTTGTATTCCAATCCTTATGCAACCCACAAACTTCTTTTGCTTTAATAGAAGAAATAAATTGCTGAGGAAAATAATCATGGAAAATAAGTTTGAAGCCAAAAATAAGCTCACCTTATTGTGAAACCTGGACATCCTAGCAAAAATTAAATAAGAATCCGATTTTCACCTCTAATTCATTATGCAAAGAGTTTTCCGAATACATCAGGCAGGATTTATTTAAGAGTTGTTTTATGGATGGATTTTCTTAAAACTTTCAGTGTTTTGGAATTAGATAAATTTAAATATTGCAAGAGAGATTAGACAGAATATTTCCAACACCCCTTTTGCTGTTCTAGAAATGATTAAGGAGTGAGCCTGCTGAAATGGAAAATAGCCAGTGCATTTCTGGCCAGATCAGTGGGAAGCAGTAGCAGCTGGTGAACAGACTGTATTCAGGGGTCCAGCTGGACTCTGGGAGATATGGAACAGGTTTCTGAGGGGTGGCAATGGCATGCTTTTCCTAGAGACCTTTAAAAATCAGATGGACACCCTTCTGTCTGAGTTGAGAAGGCTGCTGTCCTGGCTGACAGATAGAAGATAGCAGTAAGTCATTCTTGCCAGTCACTGAAATTTGTTGAGAATTCACTAAGTACCAGCTGATGGAACCATCCAATGGATGGAATGAACGTGGCTCAGGGTGCTTATAATTCTCTGAGATCAATAAATGAATTGGTCTTTAGTGTCAAGGACATCCTTCGGTGAAACACTGCTCTTTATTGTAATGAGTAGTGGAATGCTAAGTGTAGCATGTAGTTTTTTTGTTTGCTTCTGTGGGTACACTAAATCAAATTTATAAAGTAATGAAGCTTGTTAATATATGAAGAACCCCTTAAGAAAACCATTTTGATGTAAACACAGTTCTCAGTTAAGGAAATTGTGGAAGAAGTTTTACTCCATTAAGCTGCAAATCCTAAACTGTTATAAATCTTTCGATCAAAGGACTATGCCTAGGGCTGCCATATCTTTTTCTAGACATAAAGAGATTTACTATACAGTGTTAAGTGAACCTCACAGGGAACCAGTGGAACAGTAAATATCTTTCCAGCAGGGAGAATGCAATCTTGTAAAGGCATCCCACTCAACTCCTATAATAAATGTCTTGTGATTTAAAAAATATCCATGTTTTTAGCAGCAATAGAAACTTGAACAAGTGTACAGGACCAAGATATATAGTCATTAATCCCATTTCTGTTTGGATATGAGAGTAAAATATTGAGTAATAACTTACTCTTTCATGAAGGTTTAAGAATAACTGGATTGCTGATTACAAGTTACATTAAAAAATGTAGCACATTGAAATTAGTGCAGCTTTGCTGTGTTTCACTTTGTTTTCTAAACTACAACTGAAATTCCCTAGCATTTTTTAGCTACCAAGTACCTGAGACTTGCCAATATATTTGCTTTCTGGGATAAGGTAAAAAATCATTTTAGAAAACCCAGATATTTTTAAGTTGCTGCTAAATGCAGCTGAAAAATACAATATCTGAAAGTGTATATAATATAACTAGGCATCCAAGGAGACCAATTACATAAACAAAACCAAAAAAATTTATCAAAACCTATAGAAAATAGAAAAAAAAATCTTCCAGATTTCTAGGTATTGTAATTATAGACACAGACTTTGAATTATTAGCTTTACTATGTTCAAAAGGATAAAGACATAATTTCTTTTTCAGAGGTAAGGTAAAAATTATTAAAAAATAAAACTGTGATTGAGGCACTGAAAATAGAGTAATTAGAATGAAATATCAGTGGAAAGGTGGAAACAGATTAGAAAAAATTCAAAACAAAATTAAGAAATTGAAGACTAGGTTAGAAGAAAATAATCAGAATAAAATATGAAGAGAGGGAAGGTGGAAAGTATAAAGTTGGAGATAAAGGAAATATAGTGAGAAACTAATATTTGTATAGCTTGAGTTCTAGAGTAGATAAGAGGAAACATAATAAAAGTAATATTTACCAAAATTCAGTCTAACAACTTTCTAAAACTGATGAAAGACACTGTGTTACAAATCCAAGGTGTTTTATGAGCTCAAATAAGTTTGCAAAGGGAAGGAGCAATGGAAAAAAGAATGCTAGGAAGGAAGGAAGAGAGAGAGAGAACAAAGTTTATAACTAAGCATATCATAGTAAAATTGCTCAAAGCTGTAGAAAAAGAAAACATCTTAAAGGTAGTCAAAGAAAGATTACTTTCAAGTGAGGAATTATTTTAGTTAACAGCTGACTTCTCAATAGAAATGATGAAAGGCATAAACAATGGAAATAAAGCAAATAACTTACAAAGAATGCTTCTCAGTAATCATTTATGCAAGAATAAAGATGAAATACATTTTAAAACAATTAGTAAAGAGCTCACAAGTAGCAGATATTCAGTAAAGGTGATATAAAAGAGGGTTTTAAGGTACAGAAGCAATGATCCAAATGATATTTCAGAGAATAAAGAGCAGCACAAATACTATACTCTGCATAAATCCAAATGATTTTAAGAAGCCCTACTAACCTTTGTGGTATTTAAAATGTACAATTAAAATATAGGACTATAAAGCCGTGCTCAGTGGCTCAGCCTGTAATCCCATGCCTTTGGGAGGCTGAGGTGTGTGGATTGCCTGAGCCCGTGGGTTCAAGACCCGCCTGGGCAGCAAGACCTCGTCTCTACAATAAATCAAAAAATCAGCCGGGCGTGGTAGTGCATGCCTGCAATTCCAGCTACTCGGAAGGCTGAGGAGGAAGGATCGCCGGAGCCCAGCAGGTTGAGGCTGCGGTGGCCGGGAGCGGCCACTGCACTCCAGTCTGGGCGACAGAGTGAGACTCCAACTCAAAAAAAAAAAATATAGGACTATAATAAAATAAAATCAGAAAGTGGAATAAAAGGATGGTGGTAAATAGAATTAAAGTGTTCTAAATTCTTATATTGTCCAGGGATAGGATAAATTCCAGATTAAATTTGGATTCTGATAAGTGACAAAAGCATGTTGTAATCTTTTAGGTAACTATTAAAATCATTAAAGCATATAATTTCCAAATAAATAGAGGAAAAATGAGAAAGAAGAATACTCAAATTGAAGAACAAAAATGAGGTAAAACAAAGAGAACTGATGGGAGAAATAAAGATCAAATTGGAAAATAAATAGTTGAAAGCACATTATGCTGGTAACTAGATGAAAAGTGAAGGGAATAAATGTCCTAGGTAAAAGATAAAAACCATCCTGATGCCTGTAATCCCGCGCCTTTGGGAGGCTGAGGTGAGTGGATTGCCTGAGCCCGCGGGTTCAAGACCCACCTGGGCAGCGAGACCTTATCTCTACAATAAAATCAAAAAATCAGCTGGGCGTGGTAGCGCATGTCTGTAATTCCGACTACTCAGAAGGCTGAAGTGGAAGGATCGCCGGAGCCCAGCGGGTCGAGGCTGCGGTGGCCGGGAGTGGCCACTGCACTCCATTCTGGGCAGCAGAGTGAGACTCCAACTCAAAAAACAAAAAAACAAAAAAAACCATCCTCATGATTTTTTTAAAGCTAATTTTGTGGTATTTGCAAGATTTACATCTAAAATGTAAATAATTCATAAATGTGAATATAAAAAGATGGGGAAAGGCATACCACAAAAACCATATCAAAAATTAAACTGCCAACATATTTAAATGATTAAATAAACAATGCTATTAGTATACAAACTACAGATGCTCCTTGACTTATGATGGGGCAACTTCCTGAAAAGTCCATTGTAAGGTTGGGAAGTCAAAAGTAGAACCATCATAACTTAAGGACCATCTGTATTTCAGATAGCAGAAAACCAGGAAATAATAAAAGCCTATGTCATATATAAACCTACGCTCCAAAATCCTAAGCAAATATTATTAAATTGAATCTAACAATGTACAAATACAATAATGTGGTAGTTCTCAAAAATGGCCACAGTATTTTGTAGCATCTCCTATCTAGAGGCAGAGGCCATTTTTCTACTCTATGAGTCTATGTTGACCTTGCAACTTGCCTGGGCCATTAAGACAACAAAAATGATGTAAGCAGAAGCTTAAAAACACTCTTGAGCATTGGAGCTTGCTCTCTTGCAGTACTGCTATTATGTGAACAAATATGTGTTCACCTACTTGATGCTGTGCCACACATACCTAAGTTACTTCTACTCCCCTCATTGACAGCCAGCCAACTGCCAGATAAAGAAGGCCATGCAGGAACCTCTAGCTGCCAGCCAAACTGAAAATTGTCTACAGACACTCAAAAGCCTCTAACTCAGATCAACCAAACGAATCCCAGAGCAGAACTACTCAGCAAGTTCTTGGCCTAAAGAAATGACTGTTGTTATAAGACACTATTGTTAGCTATTTCATAAATTATATTATAACTAAGTTAGTTTTACCTCAGAAATTCAAAGGGAATTTTAACTCAACCTCTGTTAAACTTATTCTGTTGGCAAGTGTCAGTTCACAAAAAATGTCATAACCATTAGTTGGATTAATGAGACAATGAAAATTCATCTTTTAGATTTACCAACTATTTTAGGGAAAAAAGTTTAAAGATGTGATTCCTCATTGGAAATCTGTATGGCTGACTATCCAAAATAAAGAGAGAGTTGAGAGGTTGTATACCTAAAGTAGAAAGAGAAGTATAAAGATAAAAAATCCAGAATGATTGAAAATCTAAAATGTATGTCTAAACCATAGCTGTGTATCTAGTTACTAAAATGCTCTATATTTATAGTTACTAAAATATTCTATATTTGACTGGAATCAAATATAGAAGATAAAGTTTTGGAGACAGTCATATTGCTAAAGGAATTTCCAGCCTAAAACATATGTAGCTCTTTGAATTGAAGCAACTTTGGAAAACCTCAACCTCTTGTGGGCAGAAAGTTAGCTATGTAAGCCATAGAGAAAACTCTACAAAATTTTATTCAAGTAAGCAAAAGACTACAAAAGAAAATGAAGGGCCTCCAAGAGGGAGGACCTATGGCCCATATTAGATCATAGAAGAAAGATCTAAAACCAGAGATCAAAACCAGAGATTATCAAAGAACATTACCCATTCTAAATCTAGGGACTACAGTCAGTGTCTGCCTAGGGAAATGTAATAATTGTTATGGGCCAATGGCTAATATAGTCTTCTGTTTTCCCCTGCGCAGATGGAAAGTTTATTGTTATTATCTTATTCATAGCCATCACTGTATTTTGGGTGCATTCATGTTTCACAACACGTTTTAGTTCTCTAAATCAAACAGAATCACATTCTCACTATGAGAGATTTTGGACCTTATATTCAAAGAAGGAGTGTTTAAATTGTCTCCATTAGCAAGCGGGTGAATGCTTTCTGTTTATGTGAGCTTAAACAAACCAAGTATTCAGAGAAATGAGAGACAGTCTCTGGTGGACTGTATTACTCTTTTCCAATATCCAGTTCAGCTATTTTTAGAAATATTTTACTTTCCCTGCTCTTTGAAGTTACACAAGACCATGTGACATATTTTACTTAGTGAGATATGATTAGAAGTGATGTGTCTTCTCTGTTTAGAAGCTTTAAGAGCTAACACATGCTTTGCCAATTTCTTCCCCACTCTTTCCTACTGCTGGATGCACAAGCAACATTTTAGACAGTAGCTGCTCTTCCTGAATAATCTTGAGGTAAGGATGACAACTTAAGTGGTGAGTCACCAACCAACCTAAAGTGGGCATGAAGCATAAGTGAGAAATAAACCTTTGTTGTTTAGACCACTGATATTTGGGGAATTTTGTTACTTTGGCACAACCTCGTCAATACTGATTGATACAAGTCCAACTGTTTTCCATCAGTTAAAAATAAGAATAACTTTTCTTATATTCATGTTACAGAATATAAAAATTGAAATGAACACACTTTCCAACAGAAAAAGCAATGTTCATAAATATGATATTTATGTAAAAATAAAAGCATAATATTAAGATGAAAAGCTGAATTAATGAATACATTCTGTATAATTCAATTCCTGTGAAGTTTGAGGCAGTCAGCATTAGAGTATAGTGTTTTAACATGTAAGCTCCCATGGGAAGGTTATAAAGAATACCAACAAGGGATTAACATGATGGTCATGTTTATACAGGGAACATTAAGTCATGAGAGAAGGGTCTGAGGGGCTTTGGATATTTTATTTCATAATGTGAATGTTGGTTTCAAACATATTTGTGTAGTGATTGGTGAGCTGTGCATTTAAAAATAATTTGAAAAAATGATTCCATAGATATATATAGTAAAGTCGTTATAGTAATTCTTATATTTTAATACCTCATTATTTTGAGAAGTTTCATTAACACATGCAAAACCAAGATGTAGATTAATCTCTAGTATTAATTTATAGACACATAAAGAAAAGGAATGCCAAACACTATCTGATTCTAAAATTACCAGTGATTTTCAGATGTTTTGACCCATTAATGATTGCTTTGAACCACTAATACAGATTAATATACAGCCACATTAACAGTCAGTTTATTTTAGTATGCAGCAAATTATTTTGAGTTATTAAATGAAATAAAGATCACCCTTTGCTTTATTTTTTTGACGAGTAGCAATCAATAAGGTAATTATAATTATTATTATTTTGTGAGAAACCAATTTGCCCTAGCAAAACTCTTAGAATATTACTTAAATTTTCATGTCACTTACATTCCTTAGTTAATGAAAATCTTTTTCATTGAGAATTATGACTGTTGATAGGATTCTGCAAAATTAACCATAAACAAATGTTTTCCAGTGGACTAGAATCAAATGAACAAACTCTGATAACACATTGATCAGGTGTTGCTACACAATTAAAGTCATCTTCATAAGCAATGTTCTACTTTCAAAATGCATCCTATCATTTTACCACGCATTCAAAAAGCTACCGCACCTCTGAACACAGCATGTAATTCTCTTTTTAGCTTCAGGTGCTAGTCTGAACATACTTTGTTTGTCCAGGTCGACTTATTTCATTGTTGTCCTAAGGATGTACTCTATATATTATCTCTACATAGTGCCATTTCTACATCTTTGCTTAAATACATCATATAAAGCATCCTGTCCATTATTTCCTTCTTTAAAATGACAATAGAAGTAATTTTTTCTCACTCATATTAAAAAATTAGAATATCTAAGTGCTAATTAGCTTATTATTTTATTTATAATGATGTTTACAAAAAATCATGAAATGGTTTCTTGAATGCAAGAGTAAATCCTGTGAAAAACCTTACAAGAAGAACATTCATTCATCATTCATGAGTATCTAATTGTTAGGAATATGGCAGGATGTGAGGAAAAAGAAAAGTCCTACTGTCATGATATGTACATTTCAGTGAAACATAAATAAATAAATGAAAAAAACCTAAGAAGACACATGATTAAAATATAATTTAGATGTTGATAAATGTAACTAAAAAATAATGCAGAGAAAGGGGTGAGGAATATTGAGTGGAGGATTTCAATTTTAAGTAGTACATCAGGGAATGCCTCACTGAGAAGCTGAGGGACATTTCCGTAAAGTCCTGAAGGAGATGAGGGTATGAGCCATGAGTATATGAGGGAAGAATTTTCTAGGCAGAGGCAGAGAGAACAGCTAGTGTTAATGGCCTTGGGATGGCAGTATGACCATGGTGTTTGGGGCAGAGCTGGGGGATAAACTAGCTGAAAAAGAATGAGCAATGAGGTGCCTCACGAAAGAAGAGATCAGAGAAGTCTTATACATCTTTGGTTAGGACTTTGGCATTTGTTTTAAGTGATATGGAATGACAAATTACCCAGGTGTAGTAGCACGTGCCTGTAGTTCCAGCTACTTGGAAGGCTGAGGCAAAAGGATCACCGGAGCCCAGCAGGTCGAGGCTGTGGTGGCTGGGAATGGCCACTGCACTCCAGTCTGGGTGACAGAGTGAGACTCCAACTCAAAAATAAAATAAAATAAAAAAGATATGAAATGGCTATTACAAACTAAATGTCTATGTTGCCCCCAAATTGATGTTGAACCCTAATCTTCAGTTTGATGGTATTTGGAGGTAGGAACTTTGGGAGATAACTACATTTAGAAGTGGGCATGGGGTGGGATCTTCATGATGAAACCAGTGCCCTTTAAAGAAGGGAAAGAGATCAGAAATCTCCTCTTTACCATGTGAAAATATAGGCAGTCATCTGCAAGCCTGGATGAGTTCTCATCAGTCACTGAATCTGCCAGCATTTTGATTGTACATTTCCCAGTGAAAAACAAAGGATTGTTGTTTAAACCACCCAGTCTGTGATGTTTTGTTGTGGCAGCCAGAACTGACTAAGATGGTGGAATTGGAGACTGTTGAGCAGAAAAGTGACCTCATATGACTTAATATTAATAGCCGTGGTCTTGCTTTTATGTTAATACTAGGTCATCGATACCAAGTCCAAGTGCAGGGAAACTAAGTGAGAGTTGATGGTGATTTACACCAGTTTGGCATGGATGAAGGTGGTAAGCAGTGGTTAGATCTTGAAAATAATTTTAGGGGATTGCTAGCAGGATTTGCTGAAGGTTTCTTACAGAGTGTAAGAGAAGGAAAAGGAATTCAGAATAACTCCAGGTTTGTTTGCCAGAATCATTAGAAGGATTGAGTTGAAGTGAAGACACAAATCAGTGTTTGAGAGTAGAATACTTGAAATGAAAAAATTGCACATTTTTATAGTTATACAGTCTGCACATGACCATAATAATGAATGGACTGGTTCAGATACAGAACAGGATTGTTGAAGGTAAGTAGGCTGAGGAGTTGGTAGATGGGGTAATTAGGACTATTAATATCACAATGAAAAATATCAACAATTATGAAATGAGAAATTTTGGAAAGAGTAACAGTGCATGAGGAAGCAGAATCTAGTTTTATTCAGGTTAGAGTCTGAGTGATGAGAGGTGATCTAGGATACCCTGGTTTATACTGTTATGAGCGAGATGCATTTGAAAGGCTTCTAGACAAACAATTGTCTATGGCTATATATTTTAAGGGGAAAGTAAGATGAAACATCTTACCACCTGGAGAAAAAAGTTGTGGTTCTCTCATTTGATTTCTGCCAGGATTCATGAATTGACAAAAGGGCTCTCATTCTCCAGGCATGGGTTCCCTGTTGACTTCTGTCCATGGAAGATTAGCTAACTATCTAACTTATCTATGCATTTGTTTTACAAAGTGTGTGTGTGTGTGTGTGTGTGTGTGTGTGTGTGTGTGTGTGTGTGTGTATTCTAGGAGCTGGAGTAGAGTAATAAGCAAAAACAGAAAAGAAAATCTTGTGGTTAATTAAGGAGTTTACATTTCAGTTGAAGTGCTAGTGATGATGGTGGTGGTTGAAATAAATATAGTTGACACATACAATATAGAGGTTGGGGTGCTGATGCCATCACACAGTGGAAAATCTACCTATAACTTTGACTCCCCCAAAACTTCACAGTAATAGCCTACTCTTGACCAGAAGCCTTCCTGATAATGTAAAATGTCAAATAACACATATATGTTTTTTGTATGCTGCATATAGTATATACTGTTTTCTTACAATAAAGTAGAGAAAAGACAATGTTATTAAGAAAATTATAAGAAAAATAAATTAATTTTTCATTAAGTGGGAGTAGATGATCACAAAGGTCTTCATCCTTTCATTTTTATGTTGAGTAGGCTGAGGAAGAGGAGAGGTTGGTCTTTCGATCTCAGAGGTGGCAGAGGTGAAAGGAAACTTATGTATGGGGTTCATCCCCTCCCAGCCATGTGTGACTTGTTGATCCCACATGGGAGGAGTCCTGGTCAGGGCATAGCAGTGGACAACCAAATGCCTAGTAAAATGGGGGAAAATTCCATGCTGGGTTGGCAGCCATGAGTGTGGCTTCTGCTAGCAGAGCCTGGCAGCTGGCTCCCAGACAGGAAAATCCCACCTGCAAAGTGAATTTTGTTGATACCTGGCCCAACTTCGCAGCCAGAAAAGGTGGAATCACCTCAATCCCTGCATGCCTATAGGGAAAATCCCCCCTTACCTCCCCTGTGGCTGGGGAATCTCCTTTTTCAAGAGCGGAGTGTGGACTTGAACAGGGAAGGAGTGACAAGAAAGACACCCAAAGGCTTTGTCAGTGAGAAGGTTTCTGGACTACAAACCACAGACAGCAGATGGGGAGAGCTCATCCTTCCACCCACTCTGCAGAGTGCTAGCAGCAGGAGCTGCTACTGCTGAGAAACCTGTCACAGCATGGAGCAAGATGCAGAAGTGAATGCCTCACCCACTCTCACTGAATGACCTGTATTAAACTACAGAAAGGGACCTAGAACAGAGGGTCAGCAAGTAGTTTCAGAGCAGTAAAACCCAAAGGAATTACAGAAAGGGTTGATGGGTTTGTCACAAATGAGAAAAAACCAACAACAAAAAAATACAAGCAACCCTCAAAATACTAAAAAAAAAAAGCAACTATCAGAGCACAAATAATGGAAACCCTCTGAAGTATCTGCCCCAGATGACACTCACAGAAATCAGAGATTTGATGGCAAAAATGAACAGAAAGAACCAATAGAAACTAGAAGCAAAACTCACCAAATTCATACAGGAACTAAAACTGTACTTGGCCAATATTAGAAAAGCTCATTCAGAAATAATGGAAATGAAGAACTCCATCCTGGAAATTAAAGTAAACTAACAAGCATAGGAAGCAGGCTCAACCAAACAAAGAAAAGAATCTCAGACCTTGAAAATTGAAATATGGAATTAACTCAGTCGGTCAAAAATGTAGAAAAAAAGTTCAAAAAGAGGGAGCAAAGTCTCTGAGAGATATGGGACTATGTCAAGAAGCTAGATCTACACCTGACAGGTATTTCTGAAGCAAAAAGGAATAACTCAGAACACTATGAAACAAGTACTCCCTGAGGTCATCCAAGAAAATTCCCACATCTTGCTAGATGGGTGACTATTCAAGCACAGGAGATTAAGAGAACCCTTGCTATGTATCACATGAGAAGGCCATCCCTAAGACACATAGTAGTCTGCCTCCACAAAGTAAGAATGAGAGAAAAAATTAAAGGCAACAAGAGAGAAAGAGAGAAGGGTTAGACTACCAACTACCTTCTGATGGGAAAGACCCATCAGAATTGCTCCAGACTTATCTACAGAAACACTACAAGTCTGAATGGACTGGAGTCCAATTTTTAATATTCTTAAAGACAAACAGTTTCAGCCAAGAATTTCCTACCCTGCCAAGCAAGCTTCATCAGTGAAAGATAATTAAAATCCTTTCCAGACATACATTCACTAGGAGAATATGCTGCCTCCAGACCAAATCTTCAGGAGACAATTAAGAAGGTGTTGAACACAGAAAAAAATGACCATACCATCACAAAAATACAGGCAAGTATAGTGTCAACAGATCATACAGAGCACTCACAAAAATGAAAATACACACACATATAAATATATAAAAGTAAAAAGGAAACAAAGCAAGCTCTTAAGAGCCTTATGAGAAGGATAACACTCATATTTCAGCAATCATTTTGAATGTGAATGGACTAAATATACCACTGAAGAGATGTAGATTGGCAAGCTGGATGAAGAAGTGTTATCCAATAGTCTGTTCCCTCCAGAAATTCATTTCACTTCAAAGGACACCCATAGGCTTAAAATTGGGAGCTGGAAAATGGTCTTTCAGGCAAAAGTAAAATAGAAGAAAATAGGAGTAGCTATTCTGATATCAGACAAAGCTCATTGCAAACCATCAAAAGTTAAAAAGGACATGGAAGCATACTACATAATGATAAAAGGCTCAATCCATCAGCAAGAAATATCTATCTTAAACATATATATACACACAACACAGGAGCACCAGGTTTGAAATACAACTACCAAGTAAACTAAGAGAGGTGATTGATTCTCACACAATCATGGTTGGAGAACTAAATACCCCAGGAACAACTCTAGATTGATCATTGGGGCAAAAACAAAAACAAAAACAAGGATATCTGGACACTTAACTTGACTCATGATCAAATGGAATTAATAGGCATCTACAGAACACTTCACCCATATGTACAGAGTACATATTCTACTCATCAGAACATGGGACATACTCCAAGATGGATCACATTCTCAGACACAAATTAATTGTGAACAAATTTCAAAAAGTTGAAATAATGCCATGTATCTTCACAGAGCACAGTGGAATATAAATGAATATCGGCACCAACAAGATCCACCCAAAACCGGAAGACATGCACATTAAACAACATGCTACTGAATGAATTCTGGGTCAACACAGAAATCAAGACAGAATTTAAAAGATTCCTGGAAATAAATAAAAAGACACATTTCATCAGAATCGCTGGAATGCAGTGAAAGTTGTGTTCATACGAAAATTCATAGCATTGCATACATACATCAAGAAAACAGAAAAATCACAAATAAACAGCATATGCCAAACATAAGGGAGCTGGAAAGGCAAGATCATCTAAATTCTAACTTCAGCAGAAGAATCCAGATCACCAAGATAAAAATCACAATTGCAGGATACAGAAGACAAAATATCATAGAAAGGATGAACAAGACAAAAAGCTGTTTCTTTGAAAGAATAAATAAGATTGACAGACCCTTGGCCATATTGACTAAAAAGAAGAGAAAGTCCAAATAAACTCAATTAGAAACACAAAAGGTGAAGTCACAACTGACCCTGAGAAAATTCAAAAGATTATCAGAGATTACTATGAACACTTGTATGCAAATAAACTAAAAGATGTAAAGGCAATGATGAACTTTCTGACACCACACAAGTTTGAAACAATAAGAAATTGAAACTCCAAACAGATCAATAACAATTCAGGAAATTGACTCAGTCACAAAAACTCTCCCTGCCAAAAAAAAAAAAAAACCCCACAAAAAAACCCCAGAACAGACGACTTCCCCAGAGAGGATGAGTTCCTAGCTGCAATCTGCGAGATATTCAAGGAGGAGTTGATACCAATTTTACTGAAAATATTCCAGATTCCACATTGCATCGCCCGTGCCTGAGGCGAGCCGCCACCACCGCTGCTGCCACTGCTGCAGCAGCCATTACACATCACACCGCTTGTGCCTGAGGTGATCCATGACTTCAGACCTTGAAGCCCCTGTGAGCAAGATCTGCTGAGGTCACTGCTGCCACTACTGCCATCATGACCTCCTGCCAGGCCCTGGGTCTCCTCCCGTGTGCCTTGAGGCAACGGCTCCCTCCCCTTAGGGGTGAACAGTGGAGATAAAGACCATCATCACCTGCTGGCGATTCAAGGTAACAACACAGAAAGGAGAAAAATGGAAGCTTGACAGACAACAGGCCAGGGGCAAGTAACCCAAACTGTGAACAAACTTACCAGCCTGAAAAGACAGCTAGAAATCAGAACTGAAAGGAAATTCGACTTAAACAAAAAGTCTGAGAGTGTGCATGATTGGTTCTGTTAGTCTACTGACTTGATTCTATTCCTTCTGTTTTGTTTTCCCCTTTTTCTTTTTTTTCTTCTTTTCTTTTCTTCTCTCTGTAAACCATATGTTTGTATAGAGGAATAGCATACCAATAAGGAGGTTGGTAAACTAACATGTTAACATCATTGTATGTTTTAGTTTATTTTTGGATAGGAGTTGGTTAGTTTGTAGCCGTGGTCTTGTTTTTATATGTTTCAATTTTTGTCTCTCTCTCCATTTGTTGGTACACTCATCTGTTTTCCCCCTTACTCCTCTCTCTCTCTCCACTCCCCTCCTCCCCCACTGTCTGCTCCATTCTCCTCCCTCTGTTAACCTCATTTTATTTCAGGGAGTAAACCTACAAGCCCACTGCACGGACAGATACCAAGGCAGTGGGAAGTGGGTTTCAGATTATCCATACAACTGTCGGCGGATACCAGGAACTGCAGATAGATTTTGAATCACAGCTCCCTCCTTATGTAAATCTCAAAACTGCAAAAAGGACCACCCCCAACCTACAGTGCAACCCCAGAATTGAACAAAGTAAGAGGACATACATAAAGAAGAATAGGAGATTGAATAGACAGAAGTGAAAGCAACCCCTCTACCCTGAATAACAGAATTAAAGAAGATAGTGCTGTGGAGGGAAGGAAAAAGTAGGGAGGAAAAAAACCACACAAATGAAGAAAAACCAAAAGAAGAATATAGGTCTCATACAGACCCCTGGGAGGTCAACACTGAGAAAAGAGACTCAGAACACAAACAATGAAGAGCCCCCAGAATGACTGGTCACATGAAACAAACCCAGACATCAAGACATTAATAGAATTAAAAAAATTGAGGAAAGACAAGAGGAAAATAGGAAGGAGCTGAAGTCAGAAATAATGGTAGTAAAGAATACTGTGATGGAAATAAATAACAAACTAATAAGCATGGAAAGCAGAATTAGCCGAGCAGAAGAAAGAATCTCAGAGCTCGAAGAACCAAACACAGAACTAACCCAAACTGTCAAAAACATAGAAAAGAAGCTCAAAAAGACAGAAAAAAACCTCCAGGAGATGAATGATTACTTCAGGAGACTGAACCTAAGAGTAATTGGCCTTTCTGAGGCAGAGAGAGAAACAGAGGTCACACTGGAACAAACATTTCATGAAATCATTCAAGAAAACTTGCCTCATCTGATCAGTGATGCAAAAATTCAAACACAAGAGATTTAGAGAACCCCTGCAAGACAACAAATGAGAAGACCAACTCCCAGACACATAATAATTCACCTAAACAAAGTAGGTATAAAAGAAAAATCCAAAAGGAAGCAAGAGAAAAAGGCAAGGCTACCTACCAGGGAAGACCAATTAGAATAGCAGCAGGTTTATCTATATAAACCCTTCAGGCTAGAAGAGCTTGGAGCCCTATCTTTAAAATTTTAAAAGATAAACTATTTCAACAGAGAAAACCTACCCAGTCAAGCTAAGCTTCATCAGTGAGGGAGAATTGAAATCTTTCCCAGATATCCAATCCCTAAGAACCTACGCTGCCACCAGACCACCTCTAAAAGAAACACTTAAGAAAGTATTGAACACAGAAGAAAAGGAAAAAAAAAAAACAGCATTCTTCACAAGAGTACAGGCAAAATATTAAAAATACTCATGCACCAACTCCAGAACCAAAAGAAAGACAACACACAAACAGGAAGAATAACAACAGCTCTGTAAGAAAATTATGATCGGGATCAACTCTTAGATTTCAATGATTAGCTTGAATGTGAATGGACTAAATGCACCACTGAAAAGACATAGAATGGCAGAATGGATAAAATATCTCCAGGTGACAATTTATTGCCTTCAAGCGACAAACCTCACTAGAAAGGACACTCACAGACTCAAAGTAGGAGGATGGGAAACAAATTTTCAGGCAAATGGAACACAAAAGAAAGGGAGAGTCATGATATTTATCTCAGACAAAATACCCTTTAAGCTATCAAAAATCAAAAAAGAAACAGAAGGCCACACATAATGATAAAAGGTTCAATTCATCAACAAGAAATATCCATCCTAAACATATATGCACCCAACATAGGAGCACCAACTTTCATAAAGCAGCTTCTAGGTAAAGTAAAAAAAGATATCAACTCTAACACCATCATAGCTGGGGACTTCAATACCCCACTCACAACCCTAGACAGATCATCAAGACAAAAAATCAGCAACGAGATCTGAAACCTCAATGTGACTCGACCAAATGGACTTAACTGATACCTACAGAACACTCAATCCAAAGACCACAGAATACACATTCTACTTATCACCACATGGAACGTACTGTAAGATCAACCACATACTTGGCCATAAATCAAGTATAAGCAAATTTAAAAGGACTGAAATTTTACCATGTACCTTCTCGGACCACAGTGGAATAAAAATTAACATTAACACCAATAAGTTCTCCCTAAAACTCACAAAGACATGGACACTAAATAACATGATGCTAAACAACTCCTTGGTCAATGATGAAATCAAAACAGAGATTAAAAGGTACCTGGAAACAAGTGAAAATGAAGAAACATCTTACCAAAATCCCTGGGATGCCCTGAAAGCTGTAGTAAGAGAGGAATTTATATCCCTACAAATGCACATGAAGAAAATGGAAGGATCACAAATTAATAGTCTAACAAGCCACCTAAGGAAGCTGGAAAAGCAAGACTACCAAAACCCTAATTTCAGCAGAAGAATTCAGATCACCAAAATAAAAGCCCAAATCCAGGACATAGAAGACAAAAAGATAATACAAAAAATCAACGAGACAAAAAGCTGGTTCTTCAAAGCATAAATAAGATCGATGGTCCCCTAGCTAGATTGACCAAGAAAAAGAGAGAAAAAGCCCAAATAAACAAAATCAGAAACACAAAAGATGAAGTCACATCTGACCCTGAAGAAATACAAAAGATCACTATTGACTACTATGTACATGTATATGGAAACAAACTTGAAAACCTTAAGGAAATGGAGGACTTTCAGACATCACACAACCTGTCTAGGTTGAAACAAGAAGAAATTGAAACCCTAAATAGACCAATAACAATCAAGAAATTGACTACATAATAAGAAAAATACCTACAAAAAAAAGCCCTGGTCCAGATGGCCTTCCAGCAAAATTCTACAAGACATTTAAGGAGGAGCTGATACTAATCCTACTGAAGGTATTCCAGGTGATTGAGAAAGATGCAACTCTCCCCAAATCATTTTATGAAGCTAACATCACATTGATACCCAAGCCAGGCAAAGACCCAACAAAGAAAGAGAACTACAGGACAATAAGTTTGATGAACATAGTTGCTAAAATCCTTAACAAGATCCTAGCAAACCAAATTCAACAACACATCTCCAAAATCATCCATCATGACCAAGTAGGCTTCATAACTGGGATGCAAGGCTGGTTCAACATTTGTAAAACGATAAATGTAATTAAATACATCAACAGATGTCAAAACAAAAACCACATGATTATATCATTAGATGCAGAAAAAGCTTTTGATAAAATCCAGCACCCTTTTTGATAAAAACCCTCGAACATCTAGGGATATGGGGAACATACCTCAAAATAGTAAAAGCCATCTACAAGAAACCCACAGCCAGCATACTCCTAAATGAACAAAAATTGGAACCATCTCCCCTGAAAACTGGAACCAGATAAGGATGCCCACTCTCACCCCTCCTGTTCAATATAGTATTGGAAGTTCTGGTTCAAACAATCAGAGAAGAGAAGGCAATCAGGGGTATCCAAATAGGAAAAGAGGAAGTCAATTTATCTTTCTTTGCAGATGATACGATTGTGTACCTTGAAAACCCAAGAGAATCTGTCAAAACCTCCTTACACTGATAAAGGCCTTTGGCAAAGTCTCAGGATATAAAATAAATGTGCAAAAGACAATTGCATTTCTTTACACCAATAATAAACAAACAGAAACCCAAATAAAAAGCACAATTCCATTCACAATAGCCACAAAAAAAATGAAATACCTTGGCATCTTCCTAACCAGAGACTTTTTGAAAGACCTTTACAATGAAAACTACAAAACACTGCTCAAAGAAATCAAAGATGACACAAACAAATGGAAAAATATCCCATGCTCATGGATTGGAAGAGTCCACATTGTGAAGATGTTCTTCCTACCTAAGGCAATTTACCGATTTAATGCAATACCCATCAAATTACCAGCAATATTTTCCTCAGACCTAGAAAAAAACAATAAAGGAATTCATATGGAAACACAAACGTCCAAGAATAGCCAAAACAATCCTCAGCAAAAAAGAACAAAGCAGGCGGTATCACATTACCAGACTTCAAACTTTACTATAAAGCTACAACAATCAAAACAGCTTGGTATTGGTACAAAAACAGGCATATAGACCAGTGTAATAGAATTGAGATTCCAAAAGCTAAACCTCAATTTTTCAACCAACTCATCTTCGACAAAGCCTCCACCACCTACCTTGGGGAGAGGAGAACCTGTTCAATAAATGGCGCTGAGAAAACTGGCTGACCACTTGCAGAAGACTCAAACAAGACCCCTGTCTGTCCCCATACACAAAAATTAACTCTAAATGGATCAGAGACCTAAATGTAAAACCTCAAACCGTAAGAACCTTAGAAAATGCAGGACATACCCTTATGGAAATTGGAACTGGCATCCAATTCCTGAACAAAACGTGAAACCCACAGGCCATAAGAGATAAGATACACAAGTGGGACCTCATTAAACTGACAAGTTTCTGCAAAGCCAAAGAAACCATCAAGAGAGCAGGGAGACAGGCCACAGATTGAAAAGAATATTGGCCAACACCAGGTCCAACAAAGGCTTAACATCTTGGACCTACAAGAGATTCAAACATGCTGAAAAGAAAAAAACAAACAACCCCATTATAAAGTGAGCAAAAGACATCAACAGACACTTCTTAAAGGAAGACATCCGAGCAGCCAACAGACACATGAAGAAATGTTCAACCTCACTAATCATCAAGGAGATGCAAATCAAAACCACACTAAGATACCACCTAACTCCAGTCAGAATGGCAATTATCAATAACTCAAAAAATAACAGTTGCTGAAGAGAGTGTGTGAAAAGGGAACACTCCTACACTCTTGGTGGGAGTGCAAACTAGTGCAGCCTCTATGGAAAGCAGTGTGGCGATTCCTAAAAGCTCTAAATACTGACCTCCCATATGACCCCACAATCCCCTACTGGGAATATACCCTGAAGAACTCAAATCACTCTATAAAAAAGATACCTGCACATGTATGTTTATCGCAGCATTGTTCACAATAGCAAGAACCTGGAATCAACCATCAAAATAAGACTGGATTAAAAAAAATGTGGTACATATACACGATGGAATACTACAGAGCCATTAAAAAAAAGAACAAAATCATGAACTTTGCAGCAACCTGGATCGAACTAGAGTCAATAATATTGAGTGACCTCTTACAGAAACAAAGATCTAAGTATCTTTGTTTTTACTCATATAGCAGACCTTGAACATCCATGTAATACTATAAGAAAGGGATTGACGATGGTGGGAAACTATGGCAGGGAGGGGAAGGGAGGTGGGATTAATGGTAGTTAATATCTGTCTGGGGATGGAGAGACACTTATCAACAAGGGTGCCTGAACAAAGTATATTTGTATACCTAACCCTTAACTGTACCCATATTATCAAAATAAAAAATATTGGTTAAAAAAATATTTTTATTCTAAAAAAAAAAAAAAGTATTCCAGGCAATCGAGAATGATGGATTTCTTCCCAACTCATTTTATGAAGCTAACATCATATTGATAACCAAACCTGGCAAAAAAAAAAAAAAAAAATTCCAAATTTCCAACTAGGAAAGAGAATTATAGGCCAATCTTTTTGATGAACACAGATGCAAAAATTCTCAACAAGGTTCTAGTAAATTAAATTCAACAGCACATCTCAAGCATCATCCACTATGACCAAGTGGGTTAATTCCTAGGTTGCAGGGCTGGTTCAACATTCACAAATGTGATTCAAAACATGAACAGAAGTAAAACCAAGACCTAAATGCAAAACATTAAACTATAAGAATCCTGGAAGAAAATGTAAGAAACATCTTTATACACATTGTAGTAGGCATGAATTCTTGATCAAGTTTCCTTTAAAACAAATACCATACAAGCTAAGATAGACAAGTCAGACCTCATCAAACTGAAACGCTTTTGCGCAGCCAGAGTTACCATCAAGAGAGTAGAGACAGCCCAAAGGATGGGAAAAAATATTTGCAAATTATGCATCTGCCAAGGGCCTAACTATCCTGGATCCACAAAGAACTCAGATGAAGTGAAATGAAAAATAAACAACCTTATTAAAAAGTAGGCAAAGGACATGAACGGACACTTCTCAAAAGACAACATACAATCAGTCATCAGATACATAAAAAAATGCTTAGCCTCACTAATCATTGAGGAAATGCAAATCAAAACCACAATGAGATACCATCTTACTCCTATAAGGATGGTTATTATTAGTAAGTCAAAAAACAACAGATACTGGTGTGGGTGTGGAGAAAAGAGAGCTCTTCTACACTGTTGGTGGGAGTGCAAGCTAGTACAGCCTCTATGGACAGCAGTGTGATGATAACTAAAGAACTAAAAATTGAGCTTCCATAAGATCCAGCAATCCCTCTTCTGGAAATATACTTAGAGGAACATAAATCATTCTACAAATAAGACATCTGCACATGCGTGTTTATTGCTGCCCTTGTTGCTATAGCAAAAACATGGACCTAACTCTACTGCCATTGAAAGTGGACTAGATAAAGAAAATACAGTACATATACAGAATGGAGTATTATGCAGCGGTACAGAAGAACCATTATACTATGTGAACTATCACAGAACCAAAGAATGGGATACCACATGTGCTCACTCATAAGTGGGTCTTGCTTGTACAGTAGTCACGTTAGCACGAGGAAGGGATTGGCAGTCACTGGGTACTGCTAGGGGAGAGATGGAGGGAAGAGGATGGGGTGGCACATGTCAACACAATGGGTACTTGGTTCATTACTGGGGGAATCAGGGCCGGTTTCAAAGCGGACCTTAAACAATTATCCTAATACTATAAGAAAGGGATTGGCAGTAGTGGGAAACTGCCAGGGGAGGGAGGATGGGATTGGCAGTATTGGGAAGCTGCCACAGTGTGGTGCACACCTTATCACCAGGGTTAGCTGCATAATGAACATTAGTATACCTAACTCTGAATTGTACCCCACATCTTTCAAATTAAAAAATAAAACTTTGAAAAAGCTCAAACTTCACCTGCACGCAGCCTACTTGTATAGTTAATCTTCACCTCTACCCCACATTTCTACAAAAAATAAAAAAAGAAATGAAATTTTATATACGCATATAAAAATAAAAATTGTTTTGGCTAAAAAAGAAAAAAAAAGGAAATTTATGTATGAATGTTCTTTGCAGATCAAACCTATGCTGTTCAAGGGCCAGCTATACTCATATAAATGGAAAATATCAGATGATAATGGAACCAAACTAAAGCAAGACACACGACAGACTATAAGGAGGGGCTATTTTAGATGGAAAGGTCAGAGGAGGGCTTTCAGAAGAGGTGGCTTTTAACAGAAAACTGAATGAAGTGAGGGGTGAGCTAAGTAAAATCTAGGGAAAGAGTTGCAGCAGAAGGAGTAGTAAGTGCAAAAGCCCCGTGGCATGCATGTGTTTGCATGTTTGAGTGAACGTGAATGACAGTATAGCTAGAGAGAAGTGAACCAGGGAGAAAGTGATGGACTCTGAGTCAGATCCTATAGCCCAGTGTTTCCCAACCTCAGCATTGGTGTTATTTTGAACTGTCCTGTTCAGTGTAGGATGATTATCTGCATTCTGGATCTCAACTCCCTGGATGTCAGAAACACCCCTTTCTCAAGTTGTGAGAACCAAAAATGTCTCCAGTCATTATGAAACGTTTCTGAGGGGTGGAGGAAAGACATGGGGGGGGTCAAAATTGCCCCCAGTTGAAAGTACTGCTGTAGAGCAGAGGTTCCCAGTTTCATAGAGGACAGTTTTTTGACACACCATGGGTGGGTGGATGTTTTGGTGATGGTTCAATTGCATAATATTCATTGTGCACTTTATTTCTAGTATTATTACACTGTAATATATAATGAAATAATTCTACAACTCACCATAAAAAAAGAGGTATGGATGGAAGTGGTAAAATAAAGGGCAGGCCACGTAAGGACTAAAGTATCAGATTCTGACTTAAAGTCTGCTACCATTTGCAGCTATACAACTGAAGTACACCCACTCACTTGCCGCTCACTGATAGGGTTTTGATATGAGTCTGCAAGCAATTGATTTGTTATGGTCTCTGTGCGGTCAAACCTCACTGCTAATGCTGATATGCATTTGCAGCCGCTCCCCAGCGCTAGCATCACTGCCGCGGTTCTACCTTCGATCATCAGGCATTATGTTCTCATAAGGAGTGCGCAACCTAGATCCCTCGTGTGTGCAGTTCCCAATAGGATTTAAGTGCCTATGAGAATCTAATGCCACCACCAATCTGACAGAACATGGAGCTCAGGTGGTCATGTGAGTGGAAGGGAGTAGCCATAAATACAGATGAAGCTTTGCTTAGGTGTCAGCTACTCACCTCCTGCTGTGTGGCCCGGTTCCTAACTGGCCATGGCACTGAGAAGCCCAGGAATTGGTGAACCCTGTTGTGGAGCTTTATAAACTGTGCTGTTGAGTTTAATGAGAAACCACTGATGGATTTTGAACAGAGAAAGAAAAAATATGTCTGAAATTTGTAAAAGGTAGCTATAATGGCTCTGTGGAAAACTGATCATAGGGACCAACAATGAAAGAGGTGTTTGAAGAGACAGTGCTTCATTTGTTCATTTTTTTAGTTGTAGGTGAAAGAAGTGTCACATGGACTAGAATGGTGTTGAATTGTAGTGGCAGAGGTGATGACAGTGGCGCCACTGGAGGAGTGGTTGAGGCGAGAAATATCAATTAAAGTGATGGCCGGTAGAGCTTGTGATATTTTTCGATGTGGTCACTGTGTTTTCTAACTTTGGAACTGAGTATTCTTTACTAAAATGTGAATAACTGGAGAGGAACAGGATTGGGGTAGAGATGGAAGAATCAGGAGATCAATTTAACGTGCTAATTGGCAGTTCCATATGCCGGAACTGCATTTTAGTGGGTGATGGAGCAGAATATATCAATTTGGGGATGTCATTTCAGATCAGATCTATATTTCTTTCCTGGGGCTGCCCTAACAAAGTACAGACATAACTCAGAGATATTGCAGGGTTTAGTGTCAGACCATCACAATAAAAAGAGTCACATGGACTTTTGGTTTCCCAGTGCATTTAAAGGTTATGTTTGCACTTCACTCTAGTCTGTTAAGTGTGCAGTATCATTAAGTCTAAAAAAAAGAGTATATGCCCTAATTAAAAATACTTTATTGCTAAATAGTGCTAATGATGATCTGAGTCTTCAGAAAACCCTAATCTTTTTGCTGGTGAAGTGTCTTGCCTCTATGCTGATGGCTACTGACTGACCAGGGCTGTGGTTGCTGAAAGTTGGGGTGGCTGTGGCAATTTTTTAAAACAAGAAAAAAAAATGAAATTTGACATATTGATTGACCCTTACATGGAATATCTTTTCTGTAGCAGGAAATGCTATTTGATAGCCTTTTACCCACAGTAGAGCTTCTTTCAAGACTGGCATCAGTCCTCTCAAACTCTGCTGCTGCTCTAACAATAAGTTTATGAAATATTGAGAATTCTTTGTTGAGATTTTTACAGTATTCAGCAGGAGTAGATTTCATCTCAAGAAATGGAACCTTTACTCCCCCGTTAGAAGTAACTCTCCATCTGTTCAAGTTTGCTCATGAGATTGTAGCAATTCAGTCTCATCTTTAAGGCTCCACTTCTACTTCTAGTCTCTGGCTATTTCTGCCACATCTACAGTTAACTTCTTCCACTGAAGTATTCATGAGGGTTGGAATCTACTTCTTCAACTCCCACCAATGTTGATATTTGAATCCTCCCATGAACCACAAATATTTTTAATGGCATCTGTAATGCTGAATCCTTTCCAGAAAGTATTCAACTTACTTGCCCATATCCATTAGAGGAATCACTCACTCATTATGGCAGCTATAACTTACACAATGTATTTCTTAAATAGTAAGACTTGAGAGTCAAAATTACTCCTTGACTCATCAGTTGTAGCATGGATGTTATATCAGTAGGCTTGAAAACAGAATTAATCTGTACATCTCCATCAGAGCTCTTAGTGACCAGGTGCATTGTCAATGAGCAGTAATAGCTTAAAATGAATCTTTTTTCTGAGCAGTAAGTCTCAACTGTGGACTTAATATTCAGTAAACCATGCTATAAACAGATGTGCTATCATTCAGATATTGTTGTTCTATTTATAGAGCACAGGCAGAGTGGATTTAGCATAATTCTTAAGGGTCCTGGGATTTTCGGAATGGTGAGCGCTGGCACCAACCTAAAGTCACCAGCTGTATCAGCGCCTGCCAAGACAGTCAGACTATCCTTTTAAACTTTGATATCAGGTGTTCTCCTCTCTAGCTGTGAAAGTCCTTGATGGCATCTTTTTCCAATAAAAGACTGTTTTGCTTACACTGAAAATCTGTTGTTTAGTATAGCTACTTTCCCAAACTATCTTAGCAAGATCTTCTAGGTAACTTGCTGAAACTTCTACATCAGCACTTGTTGCGTCACCTTGTACTCTTATTTTAGGGAAATGGCTTCTTGCCATAAACATCATGAACTAAACTCTGGTAGCTTTCATCTTTTTTTCCTGCAGTTTTCTCAGCTCTCTCCCCCTTCGTAGAATTGAAAAGTGTTCAGACCTGCTGTGGGTTAGGTTTGGGCTTAAGGGAATGTTGTGGTTGGTTTGATTTATATCCAGACCATTTAGATTTTCTCCTATCAGCAAGAAAACTGTTTACTTTCTATCCATCATGTGTTTACTGAAGTAACACTTTTAATTTTCTTCAGAACTTTTCTTTCTTTTTTAAAAATCATTATTTTATTTTAAAGATGTAAGGTACAATTTAGGATTGAGTATACAAATAGTCATTAGGTATACAGGTAAAGTTTGGGCCTGATTTTGGTCTCCACTTCACCTGGTTTGAGATCAAGTACCCATATGGATGAAGTGTGCTCCCACCGGCAGTGTCCCACTACTGCCAATCCCGTTCTTATAGTATTATGATAATTGTTCAGAGTCCATTTATGAGTGAGAACATGTGGCACACAGTTCTTTGTTTCTGTGACAGATCACTGAATATTTTAAATCTAAATCCATCCAAGTTGCGGTGAAGTCCATATGCTTGTCCTTCTTTATGACTGCATAATATTTCATCGTGTATATGTACTACATTTTTTTATCCAGTCAGGTTCCATGTTTTTGCTATTATGAATAGTGCTGCAATAAACATGCATGTGCAGGTATCTTTTTTGTAGAATGATTTGAGTTCCTCCAGGTATATTCCCAGAAAGGGGATTGCTGGGTCGTATGGAAGGGTCAATTGTTAGATCTGTTAGGAATTGCCACACTGTTTTCCACGGAGGTTTCTCTAGTTTACACTCCCACCAGCCATGTAGAACTATTCCTTTTTCCCTGCATCCTCTCCAGCATCTGTTGTTTAAATGATTGATTATGGCCATTCCAACTGGAGTTAGATGTATCTCCATGTGCATTCCATTGATGATTAGCGAGGCTGAGCATTTTTTCATGTATCTGTTGGCTGCTTGTATGCCTTCTTTTGAGAAGTGTCTATTTATATCATTTGCCCACTTTTTTTTTTTCTTTTTGGCATGTTTGAGTTCCTTGTAGATTCTAGATGTTAGACCTTTGTCAGATATACAGTTAGCAAATACTTTTTCCCAGTCTGTGAGCTGTTTCCCAACTCTCTTGATGGTTTCTTTTGCTTTGCAGAAGTTTGTCAGTTTGATGAGGTTCCAGTTGTCTATTTTATCTCTTGTGGCATGGGCATTTGGGGTTTTGATCAGAAATTGGTTGCCAGTTCCATTTTCCATAAGGGTGTCTCTTCCATTTTCTAAGGTTCTTATAGTTTGAGGTTTTACACTTAGGTGTTTGATCCATTTAACGTAGATTTTTGTGTATGGTGATAGGTAGGGGTCTTGTTTCAATCTTCTGCATGTGGTCAGCCAGTTTTCCCAGTATTGTTTACTGAATAGGCTCTCCTCTTCCCAACGGTTGCTAATGGAGGCTTTGTTGAAGATGAGTTGGTTGAGAAATTGCGGTTTTGCTTCTGGAATCTGTATCCTGTTCCATTGGTCTATATGTTTGTTCTTGTGCCAATGCCAGGCTGTTTTGATTATTGTAGCCTTATAACAAAGTTTGAAGTCTGGAAATGTGATACCTTCCACTTTGTTTTTTGTTTTTTGTTTTTCCTGAGGATTGTTTTGGCTATCTGTTGCTGTTCACATTTCCGTAAGAATTTCTGTATTGTCATGTTCATGGTGTTGGTAATTTAATGCATAAAATCTGCAGATTACTTTGGGTAGGATAGGCATCTTAAAAATGTTGATTCCTCCAATACATGAGCATGGAATATTTTTCTATTTGTTTGTGTCAACTTCGATTTCTTTGAGCCATGTTTTATAGTTTTTGTTGTAAAGGTCTTTCACTTCTCTGGTTAGGAGGATGCCGGGGTATTTCATTTTTTTGTTGTTGCTAATGTGATTAGGGTTCTTTTTTATTTGGTTCTCTGCCTGTCTTTTGTTAGTGTGTAAGAATGCAACTGTCTTTTTGCACGTTGATTTTGTACCCTGAGATTCTGCCAAAGTCCTTTATCAGTGCATGGCTTTTGACAGATTCTCTTGGGTTTTCAAGAGAATCTATAATTATATCATCAGCAAAGAGGGAAAACTTGACTTCCTTTTTTCCTGTTTGGATACCCCTGATTTCCTTATCTTGTATGATTGCTGTAGCTAGAACTTCCAAGGCCATGTTGAACTGGAGGGGTGAAAGTGGGTAGACATGTCTTGTTCTGGTTTTCAGGGGAAGTGTTTTCAATTCTGTCCACTTAGCAATATGCTGGCTGTGGGTTTACCACAGATGGCTCTTACTATTTTGAGGTATGTTCCCTCCATGCCTAGGTGTTCAAGGGTTTTTATCAAGAAGGGATGCTGGATTTTATCAAAAACCTTTTCTGCATCTAAGGATATAATCATGTGATTACTATTTTTACATCTGCTGGTGTCTTTTTTTTTTTTTTTTTCTTTTGAGTTGGAGTCTCACTCTACCGCCCAGACTGGAGTGCAGTGGCTGCTTCCGGCCACTGCAGCCTCGGCCTTCTGGGCTCCGGTGATCCTTCCGCCTCAGCCTTCCAAGTAGCCAGAATTACAGGCATACACTACCACGCCTGGCTGATTTTTTGATTTATTGTAGAGATGAAGTCTTGCTGCCCAGGCGGGTCTCGAACCCGTGGACTCAGGCAATCCACTCACCTCAGTCTCCCAAAGGCGTGGGATTACAGGCTGAGCCACCGAGCCTGGCTTGCTGTTGTCTTTAACAAGATTCTTGCAAATCGGATCCAACGACACAGTTCAAAAATCATTCACCATGGCTGAGTAGGCTTCATCCCCGTTGTGCAAGGCTGTTTCAACATCCACAAGTAACAGCATAAATCACTGATCACAGACCACCATAACAGATAAAATAATGAAATGTTTAAATTATGGGAAGATATAAAGTGAGCACATGCTATTGGAAAAATGCTCTGATAGACTTGTATTATAGTTGCCTACAATCAGTACAGTAACATGACATACAGGTTTTTAGCCAAGATGCAATAAGCTAGACCATAGGGCCTTGATGTGTAGTAG
This sequence comes from Cephalopachus bancanus, assembly GCA_027257055.1. Classification (NCBI taxonomy): domain Eukaryota; kingdom Metazoa; phylum Chordata; class Mammalia; order Primates; family Tarsiidae; genus Cephalopachus; species Cephalopachus bancanus. The sequence goes on from JAPVLO010000027.1 coordinate 7,701,379, forward strand.
TCTCTACCATCCAGGTTTGTATATTTACACTCTATGATGTTCACACAAAGATAGAGTTGCCTAATGATACATTTATTAGAACATATCCCTGTGGCTCAGTGATGCATAGCTATATTGATTATGTTCTAAAAATTATATTATTGCACTTATATTTTTGCTTCCAGGTCATTAAGTATTTTATATTCCCCTGCATTCATAAAAAAATTTCTATTTTATCTGGAAGGCAAATCTTAAGTTAGTAACATATTATCTCTTGTGGTAATTTAATACAATATATATATATATATATTTTTTTTTTTTTTTTTTTTTTGAGTTGGAGTCTCACTCTGTCACCCAGACTGGAGTGCAGTGGCCGCTTCCGGCCACCGCATCCTCGACCTGCTGGGCTCTGGTGATCCTTCCGCCTCAGCCTTTCAAGTAGCCGGAATTACAGGCATGCGCTACCACACCCGGCTGATTTTTTTTTTGATTTATTGTAGAGATGAGGTCTCGCTGCCCAGGCGGGTCTCGAACCCGCAGGCTCAGGCAATCCACTCACCTCAGCCTCCCAAAGGCGGGGGATTACAGGCTGAGCCACCGAGCCCGGCTTAATACAATATATTATAAAATGTTAAAATATTTATTTTATGTAATTTTGAGAAATAGCTTTAAATTATAACCCTGAAGTTTTTATATCCTCAACATATTCTGTTTAGTCAGTTAATATATCAAACACCTTGCATAAGACAACTAGGTTAAAACTGTTGAAATTATTCTTTCCATATTTAAAATTTTTAATGTAGATAAAAACATGTGATTATAAATTATCCCGTGACCATATTATCAAACATTTGGAAATAATTTTATAGTACTTATTTTTACATTATACTTCGTTTTGTGAAAGAGTTGACATTTAATACAAAGATGGCAAGCAAGGAAAATTTCTGGCATAATTGTGAAACTCAAACACTAAGTAAAGCCCAAGCACAGAGTTTTACAAGCACATTTAAAAAACAATTCATAGCCGGGCTTGGTGGCTCAGCCTGTAATCCCGTGCTTTGGGAGGCTGAGGTGAGTGGATTGCCTGAGCCCGCAGGTTCAAGACCCGCCTGGGCAACTTGGTGGGACCTCATCTCTACAATAAATCAAAAAAATTAACCGGGCGTGGTGGCGCACGCCTGTAGTTCCAGCTACTTGGAAGGCTGAGGCGGAAGGATCACCAGAGCCCAGCAGGTCGAGGCTGTGGTGGCCGGGAGCGGCCACTGCCCTCCAGCCTGGGCGACAGAGTGAGACTCCAACTCAGAAAAACAAAACAAAACAAAACAAAAAACCAAGAATTTATGTCTGTCTCCTAAAAAAATAACATCTGGTGTAAGAAGTACAAGAAATTAATCTACATCTCCTATATTTATAAGCACAAGGAAAAACTGGTTTATGTCTGTTAATTCATAACATCTATTAGCTCAAGTTGTTTCTAAAATCATTAGAATTAGACCTAGAGATCATTTTGCTTCTCTGACTCACACCTGTCTTTTTAAACATTAATGCAACTGAAAAAGTTATGCTCTGATATTTTCTTCTTTAATTGAAAAAAGACACACTCGGGGCATCTTGATGCCAAGTTAATAAATCCTGAGGAAAGGATTTAATATCGGAAACATGGATATAAACTTGGAATATACTGAATTGGCTCTACTCTAACGAACTGTGACATTTAATTCATAATGGCAGAAAGTGGAGCTTAAATCCTTATTAATCAGAATGGAACTAAATCACAAATCACTAATCATGACTTTCTCCTCATTCCCCAAAAAGCTTTTAAAAAATAATACAAAGAAACTCACAGTAGGACACACTGGTTTGACATATCGCACACACTTTTATATAGCAGGGAAAGGAAGGAAAGAAGAGAAGAAAAATTAATCCCGAGTGAACTTTGAGTTCCTATTCTTACATAAGTGGCACTTGACTTTTTCTGTGTATGCGTGCATGTATGGTAGCGTGAGTCATCAGTGCTTTTTAAACGACTCTATCAAAGCAAGCACTCCTTGGCATAAAGTACTTGCTAAGGAAACTGTACAACCTCCAGGAAACTATTGTTTCATACTTTTTTCTCCTGGTTCCCACTTACTGACTCAGCATGAAGAGATTGCTAAGGCTACTAACAGAAAAGAGAAGAAAAGTGTCTCAAATACATAGGCATTTGAGCAAGCAGCATGCTGGCAGCCTACCCTGAACAGCAACCAGAGTCTATCAGCAGCAATTAGTGGCCATACATGCAGGTACAAGAGACATGCTGTCAAGTCGAGTTCACTGCCCTCCCCAAGCATGAAGGGCAAGGTGAAGTCAGCCTTCTCCTAATTCAAGGTTCTTACCCCAAGTCAGTGCCTTTCTTCCATGTGCTCATAAGGATTGTTAGTGATTCAGATTTTCTGAATTAACTCAGGAGTAGTAAGTCAGACATGAAGGTAGAGTTCCAAAAACAGTCCTACAGTTTCATTTATATGGAATGTCACAAGAGGACAGATCTATAGTGACCAGATCAGGGGTTGTTTAATCCGGGGAACTGGGAGTGGGAGTGAACTGACAGTGGTTCAAGAGTAATGCTTGGGGTGATGGAAATGTTTTAAAACTGGTTTATGGAGATGGTTTCAAAAGTCTGTAAATTTACTAAAAAGCATTGCACTGTACCCTGACAAGGGGTGGGTTTTATGACATATAAATTACATCTTAATAAAGCTGTAAAAAATGTGTGTATTTCTATGGTTATAAATTTCTTAAGCTTATTGAAATTGTATATGTATTTAAATGCTTATCTTTCCACATTAATTTGTTTTAAAATAGTTGTTGTGTGTTTAATAAGAATAAGATATTCTCTTACTAGTGGGAACAAGTAGCACTGATACATAATCCTGAAATTTAAAATGTTAGCCAAAATAGTGCTATGTTTCTTCTTCATCTACAAAGTATTTATATGTATGTAGTTGTTGAATGGCCAAGACTCATTGGAAAATGCAGTAATGTTCTAGAACATGATCATAGCAAGTTGAGGATTAAAACATAAGCACTTGTGTTTTCTTGAATACTCTAGCTGCAAGTTTGTCCCTACTAATATAATAACACTTCAAATGAACTTTGGCAAAATTAATTTTTTCATCTTCACATTCCAATAGCAACGAACATGTGGTTTTGCTACAATATGTATTACTTTGCCTTATAGTTGTTTATGTGTCTTTTTTTTTTACTTGTCTGTATGCTTTTAGGGCAGGATCTATATCTTACATTTTTATGTGTTTCTACAAGTTCTACACAAAATAGGCAAAGAATAACTCTCCATATATGTTTCACTATGTGTTCTTATTAACAATGGCCTTGTTTTCTTTCTCAGTGGTATAAGCAGGAACTGCATTGTTACCCTTTTTATAGTTTTCACTTGAGTATAAATTAAGGCTCAATGGAAGGCAACTCTTGGGGTACTCCTTGGTGTTGTATGAGATGACACTGAAATAAAGTTTAATTAGATCTCTGCTGTCTAATATAAACCACATGTGGATAAATCTAAATTAATTAAAATTTTAAAATTCCATCACACTAGTCATATTTCAAGTGCTTGATAGTCACACGTTTTTTGTGATGACAGTGTTGGCGAGAGCACTAATATAAAATCTTTCTGTCATCACAGAAAGTTCTGTTGAAAATAGTTTGGCTAGATCTTCATCACTATTGTTAAACTAATCTGGATTTAAATTAATTAACTTTAAGCTAGAGATAGCCCTATCAACTCAAGGCATACTGTTATATACTCCATGGTCCAAGATCAATAGGACAGATGCCATATTCTATCTTCTTTCATACTACCTTCTATCTCTAACATGTATCATCAAAAAAGTATAAAAATGCAGTATACTTCCAAAACTGTTAATGGAATTCCATATTTACTTACTAGAGGTGTTCATTATTATCTCAATAAAAGTAAAGAAAAAAATCTGGTTAAATACTTTTTCATGTATATCTGTTTTAAAAAGAAACACACACATGGCATGCACATATGTTGCAGGGATGGAATAAGTATGCTTGATATATTTTGAAAGGCAACTTAAGAATTAATCTGTCCTACCCCTCTTGGATAAATGTTGTGGAAAAAAAAAAAAAAAAGAAAGGGAAAACTCTGGTCACAAAACACTTGAAGAGTCATTGAGGTTTTAAGCTCTGACTCTAATGTCATTGAAAAGACAAAAAAAACAAAACCCTCAGTAATCACATGGTCACTTACATTTTGTAGCTTTTCATGCTAAAGCCATAAAGAAGGGTCATCAAATTCCAGCCTTACAGTGACAAGCTGATGCTTACAGAGATAGCAAAAAATATTCTTGCTTTGTTTGTTTTCATTCTCTCTGGCAAGAGTCATTACATATTTTTCTATGTCTGAACAGAATCATCAGGTCCTTAGATCAGCTGTAGAAATCAAAATGTTAAGAGAGATTAACTCTTTACACAGAAAGAGTATATTTGAAACATAGACCATGAACTAACTGTTGGAAAGGATAATCTGTGTACAATATCTTCCAATTTTTAGTTAGTTATGTTTTGTTCTAAGTGCCCTATATCATTCATCTCTAATCTTTTAAAAAATGACCTCTTAAAGTAGGTTTTACCAGCTCCATTTATAGACGAAGACAATTAAGGACCAGAGAGGGTAATTAACTTGCTCACAGTCTTGCTAATAAGTAGTTGTATTAGGATTAGTATTTAGGTCTGCCTGATTTAAAAACCAAGATCTTGTCCCTTTTCCCTTTTGAGAGCGAAGATGTGTTTAGATGTTGCCATGTCGAAATAAGCATGTTGTTCAAAACAATTTGTAATAATTGTCATATAATTGTTGGAAACTAGAAACATTCAAAGGGGACAGAATATAGCACTTAGTATACAATTTAGGACTGTTGTCTCTGCCTCCTTCAAGTGTTTCACTGAGACTACCAAAGACTTGTCATGAAGGATGTGGGAAACGTGACTATATCCTTGGCGATCACCTCTAAATATTAGTCTCACATATTCGAATTGAGAGTCGTTTTTACTCAATCAATTTATTTATTCCCTCGTTTATAAAAATATCTTCAGCACATATTTTGTGCAGACACTATGCTAGGAACTGGGAATGTAATCATGACAAACAAAACAAGAACCACAAGAAATATTTTTCCTCCCCTGAGACTGGTCCAGGCCCTAGCCAAGGCAAGACAAGATGTCCTGCTGAAGAAAGCAGAAGGAAATCTAAGGAGTGAGCTATCCTGGGATTTGTTCCCTTGACAGGAAGATCGGCTTAGAATACTTGTTTTAACAAAAGACCTGCTCAGACATTAGTATTAGCCTGGCCTCTCTTACATGTCAGAAGAGACCAGAGAACAACATCCTCACTAAACTATGTTAATCGAGCTGTGCCAGTTAGATTTGATTCTCAAAATGTCAGGAAATTAAACAACAGAGTTCCCACAGCAGCTCTCCAATAAAGCATTTGGCTTGTAAGAGGAGTCAAAGTACAATTAAGAACCGTCCCTTTCCATTACCTTCTTTCTTCTACTCCACCCTCATTGCTTTCAGATTCTCTAGGCTCCTGTTTGCTTCTTTAGAGCAGGCTTCTGGTGGTATCTAATAACAGTATTTGTCATGAAGAGCCATTTTGTAGTCTAACTGCAAATTGTGTTGTCTAACACTATTATTACTATTACGCTTTTGCAGGCCCATATAGTTATTACAGTTACATAAATAAAAAAAATCTTTGTTCCTCAACCTTCAAAATATTTGTCCTATGACTGCTAAGGTTTCTCGCCTCTTCCATTACCTTCCATCAAATGCCTTTGAATTTTAGGCTTGCCTGACAAGGAGTTGAGATATTGGGCTCTACACCCCCAAGCAAGATATTCTATTCCCTAATATCTTTAATAGATAAGACCATAATTTTTATCAAAGTAGTTTTTAGCCCTCAAACAATGTTGAACACCACAATATCTATGTGAGAGAATAAAAAAGTCCCCCTGAGTTTTAATTATTTTTAGATTTATTGAGGAATTATAGACAGAATAAAACATACACTTCTTAGTGTGTATAGTTATATGAAATTTACAAATGCAAAACTTATGTGAGCTTTATCATAATAAAGATAGAGAAGAGTTTCATCGCCCTTAAAATCCACTCATGGCCCTTTTTAGGATTTGCAATATGTATCTTTAATTAAGCACAGTTTGACTTTAAATAGTATTATATTGCCTTACATTCAGTTTAAAACCCTTGTAATGTTTAATTTCAACTCTTCCTTTGCATCTTTTTTTTTGGCATTGTTATCATTCTCATTTGCTGTCAATCAGTAACACATTGGTATTTGCTACTATTTTTGCTCCAGACAGGTCAATTATTTTTTACAGATTTACAGTAAATAAAGAGTTTCACATTTACCTTCATTTTAACAGTTTGCATACTTAGTCATTTTGTGTGTGTGTGCGCGTGTCTGTGTGTGTGTGTGTGTGTGTGTGTGTGTGTGTGTGTGTACATCCAAGTGTCGGATATATTTCTTCTTCCATAAGAACTTCCCTTAATGTTTCTTTTACTACAATTCTGTTAATTAATTCTATTCCTTTTTGTTTGTCTAAACGTGTCTCTATTTAGCTATTATTTTTGAAAGATATTTTTACTAAATATAAAATTTTGGGTTGACAGATTTAGTTTTGCTTTCAGCACTTGGACCTTTGGCTTTTATAGTTTCTGGTAAGTTTGCTTTATTTATTTTGTTGTTGTTGTTCCTTTGTATATAATGTGTTCTTTTTTTAATGACTGCCTTTAAGATTTGCTCTGTTTTCAGCAGTTTGAATATTATGTGTCCAGGTGTGTGTGTTTGTGTGTGTTTATTATACGTCCTGCTATGGTTCTTTGAACTTTGGGGCCTTGGATTTTATATCTTTATTCATTTTTGAAAACTACTGATTGTTATCTCTTCAGATATTTCTTCTCTTCCCTCCTCTCTTTCTTCTTACTGTATCTCATTTACATGTGAGATAGACCATTTGATATTTTTGCATTCTTCCATGCTCTGTGCTGTTTAGTGATATTGTCATTCCCCTGATGGTCTGAGCAAAGGAAGATTGTCTGCAGCTACTCCAATGATAATAGTGTGCTAGTGTTCTTTTCCCTTCCCCAAGTCACAATCGACCTTTACCTTTGCTCTGTGGGCCACAGGATTTTCTGCCCCTTCCTGAGTGAATGCAGTCTTTCTTATCATAGGAGATACAAGAATGGTTGTGGCTTTAATCCCTTTTCATAGTGGTCTTCCTTCCTTGAAGCCTGCACCACCAAGCAAAGGTTTCTTTTGGGTCCAGTTTTATACATCCAGTTTTTCTCAGCAGTACTTGGTGAGTTCTTTGGAGAAAAATAAACTGTAAATGGATGTAAATTACCATTTGTTTACAGCTTCCAGGTGTTCTGTCCTTTCACACTAACCTTTAACAATTCATTACCAACCTTACCTGAATTTTTGTTACCCGTTTCTGTGGTAGCTGCACCTTTCTTTCATGCTCTATGAGAAGTGATTAGCGATCCCATTCCATTTCTCCTTGTGGGCACCAGCTTTTCTTGAGATTTCAGGGTAGCTTGTTGCCTGTGATTTGCTATCTTGGATATCACTAGAAAATATATGATTTTCTAAAGTATCAGTATCTTTTTTTCTTTTTGTCTTATGGGAAGTAATAGCCTTTTTAACTTTCTACAACTGAGGTGAAAACCAATAAATTGTACATTGTGTCTAAGTACTAAATTACTAGATTTAGAGAATTTTGCCTGGGAATACCGCTATAAAAGTTAAGATTCACATAGTTTTGAGGTCTTTCAGAATCCATTTAGATATCAATACCTGCAAAAGTTGTTATATTTTATCAGATATAAAGAATGTGGGAAATATACAGGATTCCACTAAGTTCAGATATTATAGATGTGCAAATATTTTGAGAGTAAAGTTATTTTCAATACTTGCAAGTACTATAGTAACTGGGGTAGTTTGCGACTTTAATGCCCAAACCAGGAACCTGGGTTATGGGAGTTCAGAATCCTTAAGAGTGATATATTTTTCAAGTTACGAAGTTCCTGTTAGAAACTATAATGGCATTTAGCATGTGCTAGTAAGTTGGATGAAAGAAATCCATATAGTCGTTATAAAAAATTTTGTTTAATTAGGTGAGAGGAGATTGTCCTCATAGAGATTAAGCATCTACTAACCCCAGGAAGATTAAAAATTCAGTAAAGAAGCCGGGGCTCGGTGGCTCAGCCTGTAATCCCACGCCTTTGGGAGGCTGAGGTGAGTGGATTGCCTGAGCCCGCGGGTTCGAGACCCGCCTGGGCAGTGAGACTTCATCTCTACAATAAATCAAAAAATGAGCCGGGTGTGGTAGTGCATGCCTGTAATTCCGGCTACTCGGAAGGCTGAGGCGGAAGGATCGCTGGAGCCCAGCAGGTCGAGGCTGCGGTGGCCGGGAGCGGCCACTGCACTCCAGTCTGGGCGACAGAGTGAGACTCCAACTCAAAAAAAAAAAAAAAAAAAAAAATTCAGTAAAGAAATATTTGGAAGAACCAAATTCTTTTTTTTTTTTTTTTTGAGGGAGGGTCTTTCTTTGTTTCCAAAGCTGCAGTGCAGTGGCATGATCCCTGCTCACTTCAACCTTGATCTCCTGGGCTCAGGTGATCTATCTGCCTCAGCCTCTGGAGTAGATGGTACTAAAGGTGCGCACCACCATGTCTGGCTAATTTTTTAATTTTTTTTGTAGAGACAAGGTCTTCCTATGTTGCCTAGGTTGGTCTAGTACTTTTCACCTCAAGCTATCTTCTCAACTTGGCTTCCCTAAGTGCTGGGTTCACCTCCATGAGCCACCACACCTGGCCAAATTCATATCCTTAATGCATACTTTAATATAAAACTAAGTACTTATATTGTATTTTTTTTAGTTGTTATGTTTAAGATGTTATGCTAAACATAACATCTTATGCTGGAATCATGGGGAGTCTTGAGATTCCAATTTAAAGTTGTTCAGAAAAAAAGATCTAGTTTTATGATTTTAAGTAAAAATATTAAGTTGAAATACACTATTGAACACTTAATCAAACTAATTTTTTATACTTATAAGTTTAATTTTAGAGGGCTAAGTGAATTAAGTATTTGGGAAGTTTTGTCTTACAGACCATTGAAGTACCTTAAAATGAAAGTGACTGCATTTAATTTGTAAATGATTTAATTGTTAATGACATATAATTAGTTAAGTTTTTAAATAGGGCTAGATTTAATCAATGGTCTCTTAAAAATATTAGAATGGACTAGTATATATACTATAACCGCAAGATTTGTAATCAGAAATAAAAATTTTAAAGATTAAGATTTTTGAGTGTATGACTGAAATAAATAATACATTATTGAACAAAATAAAATGGAATGATCTTTTCTGCTCAGAAATAAGTCACATTATTAGATATCAAAAGTTATATATTTCTCAGTTTTAGTGAAATGGAAACTGCTAGTACTGTTAATCATATATGCCATGTATTTGTTTGGAAGAACTGAGTATGATTTGATATGAGTAAGCACATGTTGTGTAGTAACTGATGATGAAAGGAAAATATTCACATAATGCAATATTACTATTTTAAATGGTTGATGTCATAGTGTCTCATTTTTTAATCCTTCATGTGTCTGTAAATATTAACCTCTAAATATTTCACTGTGTATTCCCGTCAGTGAAGCTGAAGTGGTTTTAGGTGCAGGTGGCTAGAAGCACATACCTTCTATATACTTATTGGCACTATCAAATGTGTTATAAAATCTCTTTTTCCAGCAGCCACAGATCATGTGAAGGTAAGTGTTTGCCCAGAATTTAGCACAAGATTGTGCAAAGTACATGGGCTTTAGAATGAAACCTGAAGTTGTAACTTTGATCTGCTTTTTATCAATTTTAGGATCATGGTAAGCTAGTAAACTTCTCTAAGTCTCAGTTTCTTCACTGCAAAGGTGATGATGACCTTTAGTTCAGAAATGTGTTGGGAGGGGTTATCATATAATATATAAAATATCATGTTCAGCAGATGGCATAGAGATGATGTTTAACTAAACATTTGTTCCTGTTAATTTTATGGCATTGAATTTTTTTAGGTGCTTCCACTTAATGGCATTTGGGTAGCTTCAATTTCTTTTCTTTTCCTTTTTTTTTTTTTTGAGTTAGAGTCTCACTCTGTCACCCAGACTGGAGTGCAGTGGTCTCTCCCAGCCACCGCAGCCTCGACCTGCTGGGCTCCGGCGATCCTTCCGCCTCAGCCTTCCAAGTAGCTGGAACTACAGGCGTGCGCTACCACTCCCGGCTAGTTTTTTTGTTTTATTGTAGAGATGAGGTCTTGCAAAGTTGCCCAGGCGTGTCTCGAACCCGCAGGCTGAGGCAATCCACTCACCTCAGCCTCCCAAAGTGCTGGGATTACAGGCTGAGCCACCGAGCCCGGCCTGGCTTCAATTTCTTAATTATCTGTGAGTCTAAATTTTCTCAGTGCAAAAATAATTGATATCATAATACTTACCAGGTGAATTAAATGAGTTGTCACATGTAAAGTGTTTTGTATTGCTCCTCAATATTGTAAATATACAAATATCACTTCATATTATTATTATTTGTATAGAATCTTACAGGCTCTTAAGGTCTTCCTTGCTCTTAAAGACATTTTGTTTCATCCTTAATGTGTTAGCCTACAGTAGAGAATATACTTACACGACGTATTAGTCACTATTAACTCTTGTCATAATCAACCCTCAAGTTTATTGATGGCTTTTAATAATGCAGGTTTAATTTTTGCTTATGATCTATAGCCAATGAATGTCAGCAAGGGGCTATTCTACTATTAGAAACATTGTCAGCTTCCCTGCCAAGGGAAAGAAAACCTATGAATCTGAAAACATTCTCTTCTACATCTTATAAGTCCTGTTCTATGGGCCAAATCAATTACATGTCCATACCCAATTTCAAATGAGTGGGGTAGTGCAATCCTCCCATGGGTCTGAGTATTTGTGAACAAACTTAATGGCTACTACAACATTACTTCAGGTTTAGCAAATATCATCTTATGCCATATTATAAGTTAAAGAGATACATTTATAAAAATCTGTATCAGGTATAAAGACATCATAACACTAAGCATGTTAGGTTTTGTTCGTCAAATTGAGCCCTTATGCAAAATATAAAAAATAAAGATGGAAAAGATCATTATCTGCAGGGAGCAGTGGTTCAAGCCTGTAATCCCAGCACTGTGGGAGGCCGAGGTGAAGGGACTGCCTGAGCCCACGGGTTTGAGACCAATCTGGGCAACTTGGAGAGACCTCATCTCTACAGTAAATCAAAAAATTAGCCAGGTGTGGTAAAGCATGCCAGTAGTTCTGGCTACTTGGAAGGCTGAAACAGAAGGATCACCTGAGCCCAGCAGGTCGATGCTGGGGTGGTGGTGAGCATGTCACTGCACTCTAGCCTGGGCAACGGAATGAGACTCCAACTCAAAAAAAAAAAACAAAAACGATCACAATCAATAGTATAATTACAGATAGCAAAAAGAAATAATTACCCTGAATTCAACCTATATACTAATAATTAATTTAGTAATTTAATAATTCAAATCTGCTTATTCTAGCAGATTATAAAATTTAACTGTGTATGTGGGCATGCATGTATAGTTTTAACAGTAAATGGAATCTTAATGTGTTCAACCTGTTTTTTTACTTCACTTCAGAAAGTAATATTGTAGAAAGGATAATTTTTCCTGTCAAAAGACACATTTCCACAATTTCAATCGTGTATTTTACATAAGCTATTTGTTTTCAACATGTTTAACTCTTATACAGAACTCTGCAATAAACATCTTGGTTTCCAAATGTTTTTGCATAATCATAATTGTTTTATCAAATTTATAGAGATGTGATTCCTAGATAAGAGGAAATTATATGTTGAGTAAAAGGAAAATTTCTTATCACTTCTAATTTTGACTCATTTTCCTTTGTTTGATGCAGAGACTGATCCTGTAAGTCTGAACTATAGATAAAAATTTGATCATTAAAGTTTGATTTACACCTCTTATTTTAAAACCACTTGTCTGATGTCCTACTTCATCATAACTAAACAAGGGGAACTGGAAAAGGGATTGTGAAAGCAGGGGCAAGAATTCTTCTGAGAGGCTAATTCAAATATAGCCTATTGAGACAGAAAGCAATTAAGAGTTAGTCCTTCCTTACCTTGACAGCCTAAGTCATGAACAACTAGGACAATAAGTAACATGAGAAAAGGCTAAAATTGTGAGAGTTGTTTGTACTTATAAACTTACTTATTACACAGCAACACAACTATCTGCTCTTTTAAAACTGGATATTTGACAGCTAAGCGAATGCTGGTATGAAGATATAAAGAATGCCCAGACCTACAATCTTTATATAAAACCATTGAAATTTTCACATTTATGTAAAGTCATGCCACCAATAAGAAGGATATCTTCTGCTTTAATGCAAGAATGCAAATATTACAGTAAGACATAGTGGTTAAGAATTAAAATGAATTTAGGGTGTGGTATGATGGTATCACAGAGTTACAACTTGACAGAGTTGTTTGAAATTTTTATTTTTGGTCAGCATTAATGTTGGTGCTTAAGGGAAACTTTCACTTGATCGTGATCTGAGAGCGTGGAAAATGTGGAGAAGCTGGGGTAGATATATGGAAGGAGAATCTAGACGACACTAGCATAAAAACGTCCAATGCTCTTTAGAACATTAACTATGAATAAATGTTCGTTTTCACACAGATAATTGGATTTTGATGAGAGTCAGTGTTTCTCAGTGCACATAAGCACCAGTGAACGATAAGTCAAGCACATCGTTAATTCTTATCACTGACTCCTCAGCCAGAACTGACATTTTCTTTTCTCTGAACTCTAAAATTGTATATAATTTCTTGTGCTTAGTCATACATCGACTGTTTCTTAAAGTTTTTTGAAAGGATGGAGAGTACATGAAATAAAGGGATATACTAAATTTCAGAAACTATAGAAGGCATGAATGTGGGTGTGGGTGACAGGTTCTGCTAGATCAAGTGGATTTCTTAGTATCAGGCCTGAAATAAGCAGGGACGTGGGGATTATATAAAACACACACACACACACACACACACACACACACACACACGTACATAAATATGTGCATATATTACATACATCTATAAGGGGAAGTATTTTAGTATTTTAGTGCAATTCATGAATCTAAGAGAAGGAAGTTAAGAAAATTATATCTCGGTGGCTCAGCCTGTAATCCCGCGCCTTTGGGAGACTGAGGTGAGTGGATTGCCTGAGCCCGCGGGTTCGAGACCCACCTGGGCAACTTGGCGAGACCTCATCTCTACAATAAATAAAAAAATTAGCCAGGTGTGGTAGCGCGCGCCTGTAGTTCCAGCTTCTCGAAAGGCTGAGGCGGAAGGATCGCGGGAGCCCAGCAGGTCGAGGCTGCGGTGGCCGGGAGCGGCCACTGCACTCCAGTCTGGGCGACTGAGTAAGACTCCAACGCAAAAAAAAAAATGTGTTTGAAGAAGAGTCAAAGTCCATAACTGGATTCTGAATTTCACATACTTCTATTATGTGTAAAGAGACCTTAAAATTCTGTAGCTAGTGAGCCTTTCAAGTATACCAGTTCTTACATGTCAATGTAAAACTAAACACATACTTTTCAAGTGGTCTAAGAAGTCTCCCAACTGCTTTTCATATATATAGTTAAATGTGGAATGAAAGAAAATATATCAATGAAACAACTGCTGTGAAAACTTTCTGGAAAACTGAAAGTAAATGGGATTGTAGTGATTAAAAATACAAAGAAATAAAAACATAGAGATGAAACCACAACACAGAACAGACACAAAAAAAGGCCAGGGTTGAAGTAGAGAAAATCTCCTATGAGGTAGAGCCATGGGGATGCTGTGAACTTGTAGTTTTCAGGCATAAAAACTGGATCAGTCTCTGGATCAAACAAAGGAAAATGAGTCAAAATTAGAAGTGATAAGAAATTTTCCTTTTACTCAACATATAATTTCCTCTTATCTAGGAATCACATTGGGAAAGATGAATATGGTAGAAATCAATGTTATTAACCAATGCATTCCAAATGAATTAATAGAACAATTCACTTTCATCAACCCTTTGTCTCTATCTCCCTGCATGTAACTGAAGTATGCACCTCCAGATTTGAATAAAATTATTATATTCTAAAGAAATCAAATTATTCTTCTAGTTGGAGTTAGGGCTTTTAATTGGATTGTTGGCATCCCAGAGTAATGTCTTTTTTGGATTTCACATTGGAAGGTTTGTATATTTGGGGATGGAGAAGAAATAATTTATAAATCTTCATGTTTGCCCTCTGTAAACACAAAATAAATTCTGTAGTCTTCATTGTCTTTATAGGGAGCTCAAAATCAGCTGGGTGAGAAAAATTCCAGGATAAGAATTTCCCAGAGCATGGGAGTCATACAAAACACATATTGTAATCCATCTGTCTCATCTTTGACAATTTGGATAGTATAAATTCAATCAGGTTCTGAAAGCATTGACAAGTTTCATTAGCAAGTGACTCAGATATTCACAGTCCCTATTTCTGCTGCATTGTCTTCTCTCAGTCTGTATCTTATGTCCTCACAGGAAGTTTTCTAAGACCAGATGACTGAAAAAGAAATAATATGCATCTGGTGTGTATAGATGATTCTTTATGTAATACTGGCATTACCTGAAAGTGAATGGCCACAGCATTTTAGCTTCTGTCTGGAGTGACCATGAAGGAGAGTATGGAAGGTCAACTGTCCCATTCAGATGAATTTCACAAAGTGCCCTGTTTGCTCATTTTGTCTGAAAGAAGAGGTGACCAGAGGCATTCATAGCAGTCCACCGACTTTGGCAGATTGGACTGGTTGGTTAGGGATTGGAAGATTCACAATTGGAAGACTGAGAACAGGGAGATCTTGAAAAGAGGTGTTGGATGATTTCTCTGAGTTGCCACTGAATATGAAGAGATGAGTGTCCCATGTGAATGTCCCAGGCAAATTTTCAGAGGAGTAGAATATTAATAATCAGATAGAAGCAATCAACCTTTTTGTATAGGGTAGTTATTTTCTTTCCCAAGCCGTCACTGTTCATGCTCAATAAGCTAATGAGCAAAATGACCTGGCGGCAGGGATGGAGTTATGCCTCGACTTCACAAAATGAACTTCCCCTCACCAAGTATAATTTGACTTCAGTCATTGCTGACTGCTGAGCCTAACAACAGCAGGCATCAGTTCTTTTCCCAGTATGACACCATTTTTCGGGGACATCAACTAGTCACGTGTTGGGGTTGATTATTTCCAATCTCATCATGGAATGGAACATTTTGTTCTGACTGGACACTCTGGACACTCTGGACATTTCTGGACACACAAATTTTCTTTTTCTGTCAAGACTATGTCATAAACTACCAACTCTAGACTTGTAAAATGATGTATTCACCATCATAATACTCTTCACAGCATTGGATTTGGGAAAAAAAGGTTTTGTTTTTTCCTCTTTTAATTTTTATTTTAAAATTGTGGGGTACAATTCAGGGTTAGGTATACAAATATTCATTGTGCAGGTATCCTTATTGATGAGGTGTGGCCCTCTTCCCCAGGCAGATATCGACTACTGTCAATATCACTTCCCCACCACCCCCCCGCCACAGTTTCCCACTACTTTCAGTCCTTTTCTTTTAGTAATATGGTAGTTTTTCAAGGACCACATATGATTGAGAACATGTGATACTCAGATCTTTGTTTCTGTGAGAGAACACTCAGTATTATAAGCTCTAATTCCATCCAGGTTGTGGCGAAGTTCATGATTTTGTTCTACTTCATGGCTGCATAATATTCCATTGTGTATATGTACCACATTTTTTTAATCCAGTGCTCTTTTGATGGGCAGCATGGTTGTGAACAACCATACGTGTGCAGGTATCTTTTTTATAGAGTGACCTGAGTTCTTCTGGGTATATTTCCAGTAGGGGGATTGCAGGGTCATATGGAGGGTCGATTTTTAGAACTTTTAGGAAATGCCACACTGATTTCCACAGAGGTTGTACTAGTTTACACTCCCACCAACAGCGTAAAAGTGTTCCCTTTTTGCCACATTCATCAGCAAAAGAAGAAAAAAAATGCAGGTGGTATCACACTCCCAGACTTTAAACTATATTATAAAGCTGCAGTAATCAAAACAGCCTGGTATTGGTACAAGAACAGTTATATAGACCAATGGAATAGAATTGAGATTCCAGAAACAAAACCTCAATTTCTCAATCAACTCATCTTCAACAAAACCTCCACTACCCACTACTGGGGAGAGGAAAATCTATTCAGTAAATGGTGCTGAGAAAACTGGCTGACCAATGCAGAAGATTGAAACAGGACCCCTACCTATCCCCATACACAAAAATTAAATCTAATTTTTAGGATCACAGACCTAAATGTAAAACCTCAAACTGTAAGAACCTTAGAAAATGCAGGAGACAATCTTATGAAAGTTGGAACTGGCAACCAATTCCTGATCAAAATCCGAAGTGCCTAGGCCATAAGGATAAGATAGATAAGTGGAACCTCATTAAACTGACAAGCTTCTGCAAAGCCAAAGAAACCATCAAGGAGCAGGGAGACAGCCCACAGACTGGGAAAAAATATTTGCCAACTCCATGTCTGACAAAGGCCTAACATCAAGGATCTACAAGGAACTCAAATATACTGAAAAGAAAAAAACAAACAGCCCCATATAAAGTGGGCTAAAGATATGAATAGACACTTCACAAAAGAAGACATACGAGCAGTCAACAGAAACATGAAAAAATGTTCAGCCTCACTAGTCATCAAGGAGATGCAAATTAAAACTACACTGAGATACCACCTAACTCCGGTCAGAATGGCCATCATCAATAACTAAAAAAAAACTTTTTAAAAATACAATTAAGTCTGATAGTGAGCTGACGCTTGTGGAATTCACTAGTATCACAGTTATCCATCATCCTGAAATAACTGCACTGAGAGAATGGTCCAGTGACCCTTTGAGGTCCCAAGCATGGTGCTGTCTCAGTGGTAACATCTTACTGGACTAGAGCAAGTTCATAGGCCTGGGGAATCAAGACATGATCATGGAAATGTCTCCTCTATTACCCCACATAATTCACTAACACATTTGTGTTGTTTTCTGTCTCTATATATGTGTGCTCATATGATCTAAAAGTTTAAGTCCCAGGGAAGAAAGAATATCACCAAGGGTCATATTGCTCCATATAAGTGGGACCAGTGGGATATGGAATGTGGAATCTGCCTGCGTTGGACTCCTCATGACAGTGAAACCACAGGGAAGGACGAAGATTACTCTAATGACTGTGGTGATTGATCCTGAGTAGAAAGGAGAGATTAGATTGCTGAGACACAATGGGAGTAGGAAGAGTGCAACTCAAATATGAAAGATTCCCTGGGCACAACTTGGCACTCCCGTGTTCGTAATAAAGGTTCATGAAGGCTGGACATGGTGGCTCACGTCTGTAATTCCAGCACTTTAGGGGAGCTGAGGCAAGAAGAATGAATGCCTGAGTCCAGGGGTTCAAGACCAGCCTTGGTAACTTTGTGAGATCTTGTCTCAAATAAAATAAAAAATGAAATAAAATAAAATAAAATAAATATTTAGCCGGGCTTGGTAGCATGTACCTGTAGATCTGGCTACTTGGAAGGCTGAGGAGGAAGAATTGCCTGAGCCCAGCGGGTCGATGCTGGGGTGGCTGTGAGCGTGCCACTGCCCTCCAGCCTGGGAGATGGAGTGAGACTCAACTCAAAAAAAAAAAAGTTCATGAAAAAGTACAATAATTAAATACAAAAAGGACTGCAACCATCCAGACTTTTCAGGAATGAAGGTTTGTAATACTTGACCAGGAAAGGAGCCTTGGTCACTTTGCTTGTGTCCTGAAGGTAAAGAGAATATGAATGGACAGTGGAAGAAGGGAGTTTTAAATATAATCCATGACTTCATGACTAATTACAGAAATGAAGGCTATAATAATTAGACAGTACTACTTTCTTATTTTGACATAAAATATTACTGTATATGCAATCAAATTATTTTATATTTATTTTTCAATATTCCATTTCCATGCCTCCTAGTAACCTTGTACCTTAGGTTTTTTTTTTTTTTTTTTTACAGGGTATCAAAAAGAAAATGTGACTCAGATGCAGGAGAAATCACTCAAAGATGGATGGAGAGGCATGAAAGTTTGCAGAACATTTTGGGGAGAGGTTAGCATATTTGCATTTGTGTGAAGGGTAGTTGAATCATATTATGCAGAATCATGATTTTACTACTGTCTTTCTTAAGAAGTTAGGTATTGTTAAGTTAAGGGTGAATAGATATATGACGTGTTGATGAGGAATTTGGTGTCTCCGTACTGAGTCAAATTAGCTAAGCTAAAATTTTATTTTGCAGTATTTTTTTTTCTTTTACTGTGTGGTTTTGATTTAGGTTGGCCACACACAAAAAATTATGTATGAGAACTAGAAGGAGAAAGTGAAGCAGCAGCCATTATGCTGTGAAGGCATCATGAAATTCCTGCATGCTGGGATTCATCTGTTGTTCTCCTTGTTTTGCTGGGGATGTAGCCAGGTCTACAGTTCCTCTAACACCTGCATACCCTGGTAACCCTTAGCTACCCTGAGTCCTGGGACAGGTGCACATGTAGCTCTGTAGCTAAGAGGCCCATTTCTTTAGCTGGACATGTGAATCTCTTGAGTTTGTAGGTGGTGGGAAACAGACCTGAGTTCGAGTTTGTCCATGCACATTTATGTTTGTTCTTCTTCTCCAGAAATGCATCTTCAGCTTTTGTTCCTCGCTATCTCATAGCAACTTTGCAAACCCTATGGATGCTGAGAAATCAGTTTTCCACTGATTTCCTGATCAGTTCTCAGAATTTTGTTAAGACCAGATCCCTATGATAAATCTAATACTCCCTGTCCTTCATGGTGGATTTGCTTTTCTATCAAACTGTCACTTATACAAACAGTATAGATAAAAGTTTGCCTAACCTAAAAGGGAGAGATAAAAAAATATATATGAATATGAATGAAGAAAACAGACCTAACCAATGAAACAGGAAATTTTAAGAAACATAAAGAGAAGATTTTGAAAAACTCTGTGTGAAAAATATAAAAATCTAGATGACATGAATAATTTTCTAGAAAAATATTTTTTAATGACTCTAGAAAGCTTAACAATTTCCATAAAATAAATAAATAGTTTACAGCGAGTTAACTTGGATCTTCTGCATAAAGCATCAGACTGAAATCGTTTTTCAGAATAAATCAAACTTTAAGAATAAGGTAATTTTGATGATAGTCTTTGAGAGCAAAAGTTCACCTACTTTTCTCTGTAGAAAACCAGATCACAGTTTAGTCATTACAGGCCACATAGTGGTCTCTATCACTTTTTCTCCTTTTTTGTTGCTCTTTTAAAATTTTTTACAATTCTTTAATAAAAAAATAAAAACAAACAAAAAGCATTTCAGTCTGAACCCTTACAAAAACAGCTCGTATCCTGGATTTGGCCCAGAAGCCACAGTGTTCAAGCCTTGTTCTAGAGGATATATAAAGAAAAATAAAACCTGCAGGTTTTTTTACATATATTTTCCGAGTCCATTTATCTGTTGATGGACATTTGAGTTGTTTCCATGTCTTGACAATTGTGAATAATGTTGCAGTGGATATGGGAGTGCAGGTGTCTCTTCCAGATCCCGATTCCATTCTTTGGAATTGTACCCATAGGTGGAATTGCTGAGTCATATGGTAGTTCTTTTTTCCAAATTCTGAGGGATCTCCATACTGTTTCCATAGTGATTGCATCATTTTACATTCCCACCAACAGTGTAAAGGGTTCCAGTTTCCCACACCCTTGCCAACACTTGTCATCATTTACAAAAATTAATAGCTATTTGGCCTTTAAAAAAGAAGAAAATAATACCATTTTCAACAATATGAATGAACCTAGAGACCGTTATGCTAAGTGAAATAAACCAGTCTTAGACTAAAAAGGACAAATACTGCATGATTTCACTTATATGGGGAATCTAAAATAGTCAAACTTATAGATGGAGAAAAAATTGTATCAAATCTTTTAAAAGAAAATCATTTTGATGATAATTTTATTCACTATGAATAAAAAAATTTAAATACCAAATAAAATGCTAGAATCTAGAATCCTGAAACATATTCAAAGATTGATATAACATGATGGAATCAAGGATATTTTCCTCCCAAGAAGGCTGTGATGGTTTGGTTTCAAAAGATATATAATTTATTATAATATTTTATGGAGAAAATCATATGTTCATTTCCAAAAACATTAAAATTATTTGATAAAATAAAACTCTCATCCTTGATGTTTTAAAAAAGCCACTATGTTGAAAAATCCCAAAGAAACTCCTTCAAACAATAGGAGTTATTAGCAAATAACTGAATATAAAATTAATATCACCTTATAGTACAAAAGTTGACAAATTTTACCACATAAAATTATAATTAAAGTTATAAAATTTAAAAAATCACTCTGAACAGACATAAAAGACAAACTAAGAAATGAGAAAGTTATGCAATGTATGTAATAAAAAAACACCCTAGTATATAAAAAGATTCAAGAATTTGGTAGGAAAAAGACCAACCATCCAATGGATATAAGGAAAAAGGATATACCTATACAGTTTATAATTATAATTAAAATGAATAGCACTAAAATATAGAAAACTTACTCAATTTCAGTCTTAATAAGATAAATGCATGTTAAAACTCCCTTAAATAGTTGAGTACCCACCAGACTGGCAAAATTTTTAGACATTTGACTATATAATGTTAGTGGGGCTCTGAGAATACCAACCCCTTCTTACGTAATTGGTGGATAAAACACATCTTCAGAGATCAATTTGGCAAAATATATAATCTTCTCATTGCTTTTACCCTGTTATCTCACTTGTAGGACTTTATCCTATATGTATGCATGCACCTAGATGACATAGCATGTATTCAGGATATTATTTAGAGGAGATGACTCAACAAATGGTAGCCTTGGTCTCGGCTATTGTGCTAAATTTTGAAGTTTTGTCAGAGCAGATTAACACAGTTTATGAAAGTATGGAATATTTCCTTTCAACATTCTTCATGAAAAAAGATCAAGTCTTACTTCACTTTGAATGGACAGCGGCATCCATTTACCCCCCAAGGCAACTGAATTTCAGGGAAGTCACTCTACTTCTTTCTGATACAATATTTTCCATCCACAGGTGGTTGAATCCTTGGATGCGGAACATGGGTATACTGAGGTTTGACCGTATTCATTGCAGCAGTTTGAGACTATAGTTATGCTAATAGCTCTTCTTTATTTACTTTTTGAATTTAATTTTAGAGTTGAGAGGTACATGTGAGAATTTGCAACATAAGTAAATTGCATGCAGGTGAAGTTTGGTCTTCGAGCGAGCCCTTCCTTTCCCTGATAATGGACATGCTCTCCTGTTTTTATAGCCCTCTCTGTTTGAATTTTTAAAATAAATGATGTCCAATCACCACCTTGAAAAGTCAATGACAGTATGGAGGGCTTTGGGAGCTGGAGTGAATCTAAGTAGTGCAAGGGGTGGACTGTGGCAGACACTGTCAGCCCCTTACCTCTGTGTGTTCCAGGAATATCCCTTAACCAATGACTAACAGAAGTTTATATACAAATATTCAGCCCCTTTGCCTGTTGTGTGAGTTACTTCTAAGGCACATTGGTAACATTCACTTCCAGAGTTCCTCCTTGAAGGTTACGTTCCTATAGCCTGCAATGGTTACTAGCTTGATAATACACACTTCATTAGCTGCTTTTCCTTTTTGGTTGCTTCTCCACTCTCTACCTATGTTTTCATCCTATTCCAAATAGACTGCTTGTACTTGAATATCTGTGTTGGAGTCTGCCTCTAAAAGAGCCCAAATGAAGGTAGGTCTTAATTCTTGTTTTGATTGACATATGCTTTTGTGTGTCTGCATTCCTCTAGTTCATGAGGAGCTGTCATTTGGTTGTTTGCAGATCTCTGATGAAACCCACAGTAAGATTTCTTATACAGGAACTTCCTTTCCCTCCAAAGTAGAAATTCTGATGAGTAGATTACATTGAGATTTTTGGTTTATCAGAAATACTGGCTCCAAATTTCATCTGCAAGCTTAGTGAAATGCCATCAAGTAGATATCTATTTGAGTTACAAAAACAAATATCTGTAGTCTTAGTAGTGAGAAGGAACCACGAGAAGTTCAGGGTAAAAGAAGCGTACAGTTATCTTTCATTCTGAAATGCCCTTTATGCTTCTCTTTGAAGAAACAATGTCACCCAATTTCAAGGTTAGCACAGCTTCTCTCTCTCCAAAGAAACCATCCATTACATCCAAGTTTTGGGGTCCTCTGATTCTAAATCCCTAAATAATAGATTTCCTGTGCCAGTCATTTACCTTACAAGAATAGAAACATAAAAGAACACTGAAAATATAGACTGTGAGTTCCATTTCTCCAAATTATATATAATAACCTATTATACTCTTTCCTGAGAGTAGGTGTCAAGTTGAGGCTTATTTCTGTGTCTTTCCCATGCTGTAAGCGTATTGATTCAGGCATTTAAAGTTTTTCTAATTCTTTTTTCACTCATTAATTAAAGCACAGTATGTTGATGAAGATTCAATCCATGACTCTGCTTATGCTCTAATCTTAACATACTTTACAATAAAAACTATTAGTCTCTGAGCCAAATTTTATTCTTGGATCTTCTACAGCTAAAGAAAAATAATACGAGCTCTTCATAACTGGCATCCCCCTCCGTTTTGTGACCTTTTCTGGATGTCCATCACTCCTTCCTTTGCAGGGTCACTCTGAGACTAACTGCATAAATGTGCTTTAGGATTCCATGAACACCTTGGGTGAGGGCAAAGGAGATGGTGGTGATTACTTAACTTCAACGTATTACTAATATTAAATCCCATATATCTTGCACCACATTAGAGGACAGTACCTAAAAACACAATTGATAGCATCGTCTTAGCAGCAATTAAACTCTAAAAAGCACAAAGTGAGCATTTTCATTTTAAACCCAATTGCATTTTCTATCGTCAATCTCCCTCAATTCCGCTCATGAATGACCTGCTCTCAGTTCTTATACACCATAGGGGTGCTCTGGTCCCAGAGTAGAGAACATATTGGTGTACAATAGATCAAGCATTAATGTGTGACTGTGACTCAGCCTTGTGGGAGTACTGAATTCCACACATGCAAGTACGTTTTGGAAAAGCCATGTGAAAAATCATCAGTGGCGACATCCTGGCCTTTTTAGGTAAGATCAAGCAAAGAAATTATCAGTGACTTAAGGCAACACCCAGTTATAAAGAAGGCGGCAGTTTTCCTCTACCTCATGTGTTTTTCTTCATGCATCTTGGTGATTGTAAGATGCTATATATCAGATGACAATGTGTATTTTAGTCATTTTTAATTTAAAGAACAGCACCAAAAACTACTCAAAATCAAGAACCTTTCACATCTTGTCATTCACTTTTCCTGTGCTGTAGCCACCTACTGTATAGACAGAATTTTGCTTCTCCATGTGCTATTAACTTGGATGTAGGCTTATCTTTAGCACTGACAGCATTGTTGTGCTTGTGCAAGATTCCTAATGTTTAGTACAGGCATACTAAAAATGTACTTCAAAAATGTGTTCCTACTGTCTTATGCTTTCATTTTCTTTCTTTCTTTCTTTTTTTAAAGCAGGGTTTAATGAGAGGACAGAAAAACTCCCATAGTGGGAGAGAAAACAAAGGGGTTGCCCTGCTTTCATTTTCAATAACTGCACCAAGACTCGTCAAAGATAAAATTTTTTCTAGAGTCACCTGGTTTTTGACCTTTCAGTTTATTTATCTAAAAATGCACATTTATGTAAAAATATTTGTTTGCTAATAACAGTTTAAAACCAGATACTTTTAGATAAGATTTGGGGGTAAAACTTAGCTTATTATACTTTTTGTATCATTATTTTCTTCTAGATTAATTGCAAGTAGGGACATAAATAAAAGTAACATTTCTTAGAGATGATTATGTATTTCCCTCTCTGCCAACTAAATCATAAAACTTTATTATTAGCATTAACCACTATTTAGAGTCTTCACTTTTTGACACTATAGCTCAGAATTATTTTAAATAGCAAATAATAATATAAAAATTTGAGTATGATTTACTTTATAGAAAGTTATCAGGAATAAAGTCAGAATGCGCACGTTTTCTTGAAGCCACTGCCATCTGTCCTGGTCACATTGATCTTATCTTTATAGACAGAATCACTCATCTGTATAGCAGCCTATGGATAGTAATTGAAGTCACATTAACAGCAATAAAGCAAAAAAAAAAAAAAGTAAAAGAAAGAAAATCCCCTTAACTGATGCATGACGATGACCCTATCTTTACTCCCTAGACTATATACATAAACTTGAATCCCAGGATGTTCTTTCCTAATCTTCCTACAGTCTTTATTCTGTTCTGGGTCTGTTAGACTTTCTAGTCATTTGAGTAAAAACCCTTATCTCCTTCCTTCTGATGGTTTTCCACAATAAATGCATTACCTCATGTGACATTCATTTATTGTTACACTTTACAAAAAATGTAGAATTTTTGTTTTCTCAAAACGAGTATAAGTTCCTTTATGATACAGACTATTTTGAATACTTCTATTGTATTTTCCACAATTTTTATACGCAGAAGTGTTCAGAGCACAGAATTGATATTTTTATATCTAATTGTTTGAAGTATATGTAAAGGAAAGCATATACCTGTGTTGATTTGTAATGCATTGCTCTTAGTGAGATAAGTTTACTTTGTCAAATATAGTTTATATTTAGAAACTGAGATTGAAGTCAGAGAAATATGTACAGAAAAATGGCTAGGAATAACAATAGTGTGCATTTCTGGTCACCAATATGATGACTGAAAGTTTTTCTTTGGAATTGCTTTCATCATTTTTGTATATTTCCCTTTATGTCTGTAAAATTATGTTTATTTCCCCCAGTAAGCTTCTTATGTGGCTTATCTACATTTGATTTTCATTGATCACAGAATTTAGCCTTGGCATCCCATGTTGCGTATTTGATTTCATAATCAGCAATATTCATGTTATTCTTTTTGAGTTGGAGACAAAATGAAAACAGTATATACAAGCATTTGCTTGTATGTAACTCCCATTTAGAAGTCCTTAAGACTTATATTTTTACTTATGGATATTATATAAGATTTGAGGAATGAAGTCTGCACCTACATTGGTTTTCTTTTTAATTTTAGAAAAGCTTTTAAATTTTTTCTATGTTTTTGTACCTTAACTAGAGAAAAACTCCCCAAATGTCTCATCACATAATCGTTTTGTAAATTAATCTTTCCTGTTCAAATTGAGTCTTTCTTAAAACCATTTCTTGTTATCTATAAGCCACACAATCAACAACTTTTACTCTCAGTTCCAGATAACCAACTTAACTCTACAGTCTTGTTCAGTTGAGAGTTTCAATCTGCATATTACTATCAACTTGGGAATTTTCCTTGACAGGTCAGTTTCTTAACAATATGCACTTTAACTTTAGGTCTTTTTCTTCTACATATAGCAGTAGAGCAAAGCCCTTACCTATTTCTCCAGGGAATCTAATGCTGCTTCTTAATTTGCCCTGTACACACTGACATACCTAACTGCTACAATACTATGGATTTTTTAAAATGAATTATTCTGCATTCTCAAGATATATGCTACAGCAGAATAGATCTCAAGTACCTTCCACCCTTTTCATCAGAAACTTTTCTGCTTGCCATTTATAGCATAACTTGCATACCATCTCCTCTCCATGCTACTAAAACACCATTTGCTTGCCTCTCTCAAAGAAAGAAATATACTGCACTGAAATTATCGCCTCTGCATCTATCTCAATTTTTTTAATGTAAGTTATTTAGTGACAGAGATTGAATTTACTAATTTCTGTACTCCAAGCACTAAGTATGCAGTTGCTCAATATATATGCACTGAACTGAATTATACATATGAATGTTAGTTTAAACAAATTAAAACTTAAATGCAGTAAACACTTAGAAAGGTAGGAAACACTGCAGACTGTACAGTCATTCAAACTAATAATATGATCTAGTTTTCAAGACTATGTGAAATAAAATGTAGCTGAAACTCATAATACTTTTTGAGAAACAAAATAACTTTGTAATAACAAAATAACTATAAAAATAACTACACATGCCTTTCAGGCTACCGTTGATTGAGCTACACATTGTTTAAATGAAGCAATGAGGCTGTCAGTACTTCAAAAATATATGCCTATGGATTTAGGGATAAAATGGTTTGAACTTGTACCAGAATATATTTAGATCTTATGCTGGCAGCATACTTTAAGGAAGTTGTTGGTTGTCCAAGTCTATTCATTATGCACTACTCCAAGCATAATGCTTGGGGATATTCAGTGGGTACTTATTTTTTTCCCTTTTCTTTTTAATTCTCTTTAAGTTGTTATTTATTGATGCTCTGTGAATTAATTTGTTTTGTAAGCTTTAATTTAAACCTTTCAGTGAAACTGTGATAGGTATTGTGGCATTGAATATAGTGCAAGAAGGATTATTTGACCAAGCAGCCAAAGCTCTTACACATTGAATTAAAAAATCAAATTAATTCACCTTAGTAAAGCATAGACATAATACTGGGGAAAATTCTTTAAGATTAAATAAAGCCTTGCATCTAGGACATTACTATATAACATATTTTATGCAATAATTTTATATCAAAGAAGATAAATAAGTTATGTTTTATGCATTTGCTTTTATGTTCTGAATTTGTCCAAACAGCTATTTAGTATTTATATAATGTAAGTCCTAAGAAAGTATATAACCAACATTTTCATATATATCTAGTTTTATCCTTTTATTCTTAGAAATTTGATTTCAACTTGACAAATTTTAAATAAGCTCTCACTTTTGGGGAACAAATGGTTATATAAATAAAATTAAGATTATTTAATGGATCAGAAATAGATATTTTTATGTATGCTAATAGTAAAACTTAGAAACACAACAAAGATAACTTCCACTTCTGGCCAAGTTAGAGAAAGCAGGAGTTGATGATTTACCCACTGACACAGCTAAAATGCCAGACAAAATATATAAAATAATGATTTTTTTGACATTGTACATTGGAGGTTGCTGGGTGGTGGTGTCTAATAAAGGGGAAATAAGGTAAGCCTAATGATTTTCCTAAAATACTGCCTTTGGATATGATCCAGTATATGTGCAACACTTGAAGACTTGAGCAGGTGGACCAGACATCTGGGGAGGCCCAGAGAATTGTTATAGAGAAGATCACCAAAAAGAAGAGACATGCATACGCACATGCACACACACACGCGCGCGCGTGCTTGCGCGCGCGCGCACACACACACACACACACACACACACACACACACACACACACAGAGAGAGTGAAAGAGAGAGAGATATCCCTGAAAAAGTTTTTCTTCTAGTCTTCAGCTGAGTACTGCTCTGCTCATGCATATGAGGAAACTATTAGATGTTAAGAAAGTCACCAGAAAAAGAGAAGTGGTAATAATTACTGAAATTCAGATAAGGCCAGTAATAGATCGTAATTCCACAAGTTAGTGTGAAAAGCATTGTAATTCAAGGGACATTGTTTAGAATACACTGAGGGGTACTGACTAATAATTGAATAAAGTTAGACTAATATGCATGTAATTGTTGTCCCTGAAGGAGAATAGAGAGGGAGTAAAATAAAACATATAAAGAAATAATGGCCGGACTCGGTGGCTCAGCCTGTAATCCCGTGCCTTTGGGAGGCTGAGGCGAGTGGATTGCCTGAGCCCGCGGGTTCGAGACCCGCCTGGGCAGCGAGACCTCATCTCTACAATAAATGAAAAAATTAGCCGGGTGTGGTAGTGCGCGCCTCTAATTCCAGCTACTCGGAAGGCTGAGGCGGAAGGATCGCCGGAGCCCAGCAGGTCGAGGTTGTGGTGGCCGGGAGCGGCCACTGCACTCCAGTCTGGGCGACTGAGTGAGACTCCAACTCAAAAAAAAAAAAAAAAAAGAGATAATGGATGATACTTTTCCAAATTTGATATAAGTAATAACTCACCTTTTCAAGAAACTCAGTGAAACAGAAACATGAGGAAAACACAGAAATCTGTACCAACAAGCATCATATCGAACTACTTAAAATAATAAAGAGAAAATTTCTAAAGCAGTCAGTGAAAACAGGTCTAGATCATACAGAGGAACCAATACTGAAATGAGAGAAGATGGCTCGTCATATGTAGTGTGATTTAGAAGTAATATATTTTAATGAACTGAAAGGAAAAAAGACTGTCAACTTAATATTCTATACCCAGTAAAAATATGTTTTAATAACAAAGGCAAATGTAGACATTTTTCAGACATGCAAAAGCTTAAAAAATTATGTGTGGAGAAAGTGGAGGGAAGATGTAAAAGTGCAGACATTTTATGTGCAATGAAGTTTTCATCTTAAAATAGTTAATAATTAGTTAGTAATTTGAAGCCTCATGGTATCACAAACAACAACTACAAAAAACCTTTACTAGATACATAAAAGGTAGAGAGAAAGTAGGGAAACAATTCCACTACAAAAAAATTATTAAATTACCCAAAAAAAAAGACATCAAGAGAGGAGAAAAAAAAACAAAAGACCTAAAAAAGTCAGAAAACAATGAAGAAAATGGCTATAGTATGTTTTACCCATTGATAATCACATTAAATGTAAACTGGCTGACTTGTCCAATCAAAACATGTGGAGTGGCTGGATACATTAATAAAGAAAAACAAAACAAAACCCAACAATAGGATGCCTACAGAGACTTATTTAGTTTTTAAGGCATATTTAGGCCAAAAGTGGAGCAGATAAAGAAATTTTATGCAAATGGAATCAAAGGAGATCAGGAGTGACCATACTTATATTGGACAAAAAAAGACTTTAAGTTAAAAACTGAGACAAAGAATGTCAATATATAAAGATAAAAAGATCAGTTTTTTAAGAAGATATAGCAATTGTAAATAGATGTGCACTCAACAACAGCACATCTAAGTATAAAAAACAAATATTAACAGATCTGAAGGAAGAAATGGATGGCAATGCAATAATAGTTGAGAACTTCAATATCCCACTTTCAAAAAATAGACAGATCATCCAGACATAAAATTCTAAAAATGAAACTGCATTATTGAGTAACACTATAGACCTAACAGATATGTATATAAAGGACATTCCATCAAATAGCAGCAGAATACACATTCTTTTCAAATGCGCATGGAACATTCTCCAGGATAAGTCATATGCTTGGCAAAAAATAAGTCTTTTTTTTTTTTTTTTTTGAGTTGGAGTCTCACTCTGTCGCCCAGACTGGAATGCAGTGGCTGCTCCCGGCCACCACAGCCTCGACCTGCTGGACTCCGGCGATCCTTCTGCCTCAGCCTTCCGAGTAGCCGGAATTACAGGCATGCGCTACCATTCCCGGCTGATTTTTTGATTTATTGTAGAGATGAGGTCTCGCTGCCCAGGCGGGTCTCGAACCCGCGGGCTCAGGCAATCCACTCACCTCAGCCTCCCAAAGGCGCGGGATTACAGGCTGAGCCACCGAGCCCGGCTAAAAAGCAAATCTTAACTAAATTAAAGAACTGGATTCATATCAAGTATTTTTTTCTGATCATAATATTATTAAACTAGAAATCAATAACAAATAAAATTGGAAAATTCACAAATATGGGAAAATTAAATAACACATTACGAAACAACCAGTAGGTCAAAGAAGAAATCAGAAAGGAAATTTAAAAAAATACCTTGAGACAAATGAAAATAGAAACAACATCCTAAAACTTTTAAGATGTTGCCAAGAAATTCTAAAAGGAAGGTTTATAGTGGTAAACATGTGCACCATAAAAGAAGGTCTCAAATAAAATCTAATTTTAAGTCACAAAGAACTAGAAAAAGGACAAATTAAGCCCAAATGTATCAGAAGGAAGGAAATAACAAAAATTAGAGCAGACATAAACATAGAAAATAAATAGAAAATATTAACAAAGCAGAGTTTTTTAAAAGATAAAATCAACAAACCCTTATCTAGACTAAGAAAAAAATCAGAGAAAAGTGAATAAAATGATAGAGTAGATGCCTATGAGATAAAAAATAAGTTCAAAAGGGATTATTATGAACAATTATATACCAACAAATTGGATAACTTAGAAGAAATTGATACATTCCTAGAAACATACAACCTACTAAGACTGAATTATGAAGAAACAGAAAATCTAAATAGGCCAATAACAAGTAAGGAAATTGAACTTATAAACAAAAGACTCCTAACAAAGAAAAGTCATAAGAAAAGTGTCAGTATACCTAAAGTCAGTTGGACGTGGCACTCACTAAAACTCCAAAAGAAAGTAGAAATGGTTTTATTAAATCCAGGTGCAGAGCATTTATGACGCATGAATTTAAGGAAGTGATAGATTTGTCACTCAAACAGGCAGAGGGCAAGGTTCAGGAATAGGAAATTGATCCATGCTCAGTAACCCTCTCATCACTCCTGGGGAAAAAAAAGACCGAATTTATTCACTGACTTGCAGGCCCAACTTGCTCTAACTCCTGTCTAACTTTTTAGCATCATCTTCTCCCCTGTTCTTCCCTGTCTGGGCCCGAGCTTCGCAGGCTGTCCTTTAGTTCCCTTAGTACAACATACTGGCCTCAACCCAGAGGCTTAACAAAGGATGTTCCCTTATAATGCTCTCTCCTCCTCATTTGCTAGTCAATTCTTGCATATCTTTATGTATCAACTAAAGAATGACTGGCTTTACCTACAACAGGTTACCTCTGATATTTAATCTTGTTTCTTTATGACTTTTCTTCATAGAACTTATGGTGGCTCGTAATTATACGTTTCTGTAAGAACACTTGATTGACCTCTGAACAACACGGATTTGAACTGCCTGGGCTCACTTACATGTGAATTTTTCTTTATCGATAGAAGTTAAACCAAGTACGTTTACTTCTCCATCCTCCTTTCCACTCTCCCACCTCTGCTACCCTGAGACAGCAAGACCAGCCTCTCTTACCCCTCCTTCTGAGTCTACTCATGTAAAGGTGATGAGGTTGCAGACCGTTATGATGACCCAATTCCGTTAGATAATACATACATTTTCCTTATGGTTTTCTTTATGACATTTTTCCTGCTTATCTTATTTTAAGAATACAGTATATAATCCATAGAGCATACAAAATATGTCAATTGACTGTTTATATTATTGGTAAGCCTTCAAGTCAACAGTAGGTTATTAGCAATTACGTTTTGGCAGTCAAAGTTTATACATGGATTTTTGACTGCTTGTGGGATCAGTGCCCCTAACCCCTGGGTTGTTCAACTCAACCATATGTGATCATGTCTACCTCCTCTATTAAACTGTAAACTCCTTGTATATGGGTACTATATTTATGCATTGTTTCTTTACCGTTAAGCTTAGCAGCTGACACAAAGTAGAAACTAAAAATATTTGAGAAATTAATAAGTAAGAGAGAAGGGGGAGTCAAGCTCAAAATATAGCAACAACACTAGAATGAAAAAAATAAACACAAATATAGAACATTTAGGTCCAAGATAGACTGAAGCAGTAAGAAAACATCTATGATTCTGGATCTCTTGCTTGAAAAGCATCCTAAGATATTGAAGAAGTTGTCTGAGAAACAGTGTGCTGTAATGAAAAGGTTTGCACTTCCCTGTTTTTTCAAATTGTTTATTGTGACCTGGCTTTCTATTGTCTGTTGTATGGTGCTATTATTTATTCTTTACTTTTGCTTGTCCTTTTCCTTCACTTTGACACAGCTGGGACATGACTTGCAGACACTTGATGAAAAATAACATCACAAGGGAATAAATCGATGCATGACAATAGTAGAAGTTCTCTTCATGGCCATGACTGCTTCTCAATCTAAGAAAGAGAGTTTTGAGTGTAGAAATGATGTTGTCAAGGTATCCAGCACTCCATGAGTCTAAAGCATAGCTCAAGACTTTTGTTGACATCATTTACTTTCTTTAATGGCATTGGCATGTCTCCTGCTGACAACAGTGAAACTAGTAGCTTAGGAAACATCAAATTTCCTGTAACCATAATCATTCTGTTAGTCACAAGGTACACAGATAATGTAAACCTTGCTGCTTGAAGAGTCATTGAAGATCTTTTATAGTTTGTTTAGATTCAAAACTTAAAGAGAAAATATCTAAGCTTTTTAGTGCTTCCGCCACTTTTTGTTTCACCTTTTTCACACTGGCAAAATGTTTCCCTTTGAGGACTTTTTTTTAATCTGGGAAAACAAACAAAAAAAAAGTCACTTGGGATGAGATTGGGTGAATAGGGAGACTGAGACATGGGAGTCATGCTGTTTTTGGTCAAAAACTTCTGAACACTCAATGTGGTATGGTGTAGGCAGGTGCACTCATAAATCACTCATCATGAAATGGACAAACATGTTGAATTTCCAGGGAAATTTCACTGAAGCCAAATGCAGCCTCTCATAGCAATGCTAGCTGGTACTCAGATGCCAGTGAGTTCCTAGAACACTTACCTAGCTTGTACTACAAGGGACCTGTCCCCAAAAAAGACAATTCAATTTTTTTGGAGATTATATATATAATATATATATCCTTCTGAGATATATATCACAAAATGTGTGGGCTTCTTTATGCCACTTACATGTAGCCATCTTTAGGAGGAAGTTCACAGTTTCAGATGCTGCTCTTTATTTTCCTTGACCAAACAGTGGACCATCTTAAACACAAGGGCAATAGATAGAAAGAACCCATGAGAGTTTCAGATTTCATGGGGGAACAAAATAACCTTTCTTCTGGTTTTTATTTTGCCTGGCAAAGCACCTGGAATGATGATAGGTTCTATGTAGAGGTGGCATAGTGCAACACAGGGATACTTTTTATTACCTGTTTCGTCCATACCATATAATAGCAACCCAAAGTAAACACTTTACAGAAACACCAACAACTCAAACTGACATACACCACAGTGACTTATGTAAAAGCAACTCAATGAACTGCTCTTGAATACAGAAGACTGATTTCAGTTCCAGACAGTCAGGATGGGAATTCTATCTGTGATAATAATGGCACAAGGCAGACAGGAGCTATTTTTAAAAGAACTGCCTTGGAGACCACAGGGTTACTCCCAAGAGGAGGGGGAAAAAAAAATCAGCATCTCCATCTTCACTTCTGAATGTGGAGCTCTGACTTTCCCAGCCCTGCAAACAGTAAAAGCTAAATCTGTGTGGATTAGTAAAATATGCCACAGAGAATAACAGGAATAATGCAGCCGTACTATTCCGCAGAGTGCATTGCCTGTATGTCTGTGGTTAACATCTGAGCTGCTTCAGGTGGCAAAAAGAAAATTCAGTACATAGAAAGAGAAAGTGTAACTAATTACCCTCAGCTACTGCATTGTTACCAGTTATTGCCTCTGAACAATACATTCCCCTAACGACTATCCAAGTCATAAATAATGCATCATAGATTGGAAAACACATTCACAAACTAGTGATACCAAATCCTCAACTCAAAATATAAACCCTTTGCTTATTCACATCCCTCTACTGTTGGCATTTGGATTCTAATGTTATTCATTTATTGCAAACATGAACTTATCCCTCAGTTGAAATTCTTCAAAAGTAAAAAGCATATCTCCAAGCAACAAGAAAAAAGAAAGAAAGCAAACAAAAAAGATTAAGACTGAACTAGACTACTCTTCTCCCAAATAAGTTCAATTTTGAGTAGTCTAATTAATTAATTACCTTTTTTCCTCATAGCTCACATCAAACAGCATAAAAGACTTGTGAGCAGAGAAGAATATAATCAGGGATCTAAGAAGAATTTTATAAACACAATATATATTTTTGAGGCTATCTGTCTGACAGGAGTCGGGGAACTGTTCATTCAACAGAGTAAAACCCTTTATTCAGTGTCATCCTTCCCACGCCTTATGAAGAAATCTCTGCCATTAAAATGCTTAATCTTAGAGAAGAGGAAGGTAAGATAGAGACATTTAAGCTACTATAAGAGTTAAAAGCAGAGGATGATAATGCCTGTCAGAAAAATGAGACATTTAAAAGTCAGGCATTTAAAAGAGTTACTTTGTGTAGAAGGCTGTTGTTCCAGACGTGATAGGAGGAGAAAGGACATCACCCTCTTTTACTAAATCTTCTGAAGTTCAGTTTTCTATGCTCTGTTCTCAACTGTTTTAATAATGAAAAGGAATTTTTGCATTGTTTAAATTACCACATGTAATAACAGACGATTATTGAGAGGTTAACATTTTCAGCTTTAAAAGCCAATCTAAGCAAACAAATCAAACCTATAATGATTTGCTTTAAAAAGTAATACTATCTACTTGTTATGGTCCTTGTTGGTCATTATTGCCCTTACCCATTAACTTCTTGAGAGAATATCTCTATTTATTTTCTCCAATAACTTGCGTCTGTGTTCTTCCAACTACAATTGAGCTTCTGTCTCCCCAACTAAAATCCAGTGATTAGTCTGCCAAATCAATTGGTATTTTTATATCCTAATATATAAAATGTTACATAAATGCTACATAGCTCCGAAGTATTCTCCCTTCATACTCTTGCCATCTCCTGGCTAAAAACTACTAATTGCTTCGTGTCTACCTTCCTATTCCTCTTGATAGAATAGGCAGGTTAGACTAGAAAGAACTACAGGGCTGTAGAAAAGTTCCAAGCTCATTGATGCCTGCAGCAGAACCACATATACAAGCAAGCCGCCTAGCTATAGGAAACTTCACACCTACCTGACTGCTAGACTATCAGATACATCTGTAGAATTTTAGTCCACCTATCTGAATACTTGCAGTCAAGAGCTGAACACTAAGGCAGGAAGTAGCTTAAAAACCCCCAGAGCATTGACTAAAGATAACCATAACCTACTTTGCCTTCATTGTAATACTATTAACATAAAATTATCCCAGAGGATCTGCCCACTCCCATCATATACCTGACACCAAGACGGTACCGGTATGGTCCTGTAAAACCTGAAATGGCCCCACCTGACCTGAGGGAGGAGTCCCAGAAACCAAGCCTCAAGACCATCCATTTCTAGGAAAGAACCATCCCTGAACTCACTACTCAGTACCCCAAAGAATAAAATTATAACTCAACAATAGTTGAGCGTGGAAGCAGAAACTTTCTGTAGGCTGCAACTGCATGCTCTCCTCTCTTGAGAGTGGACAATTTGAGCTTAATAAACCCACTTGCTTATCCTGCTTTTCTGTGTGTCTGCTTGCAAATTCATTCCAAACATGAACATACAAACCCATTGTCAACCCTCTCACACTGGGAAGGGCCCTCCTTCCCTCGGTAACACACTTGCTCTGTATTTATATGTGTATATTCATGATGTAGATGGATCAAATGGCTTTCTGCCCTCTGCCTTTCAACTACTTAAGATAGTCCACAAGTTTCTCTCTGTAGGCACTTCAGTGTCTGGGTGGGTCTACCTAGTTCTTTTTAATGGCTGTGCTTTGTATGCTTTATGTTGTATGTAACCTCTGTATTGATGACAAACATTTAACATTATTAAATCCTTTTACAAATAATATTTCAACGAATATTTTAAACTGGGATTCATGAGTCACAGACAATGTACTTTAAAACATTTAAAGATATTTCCAAGTCACTACTGAAATCAATCAACTTCTGTCGGCAAAAGAGAATTCACATCCATATTCTTACATCTGAAAGACATTTCTTTATTATTGACTATCTCAGTGTGAAAAAATATATTATTTCATTGATTATTAGTGAAGTAAACCACCTTTTCATATATTTACTGGCTAGGTAATACTGTTGCTTTCTTCTTATAATATCTTGTTAATTTTCTGATATCATAGTTTGCCCACCATAATGATTTATACAAGATTTTTAACTTAAAGAAACTTTATCTTTTATACATTTACCCCATTATGTTGTTGATTTTTAAATTTTTTAAAGTTTTATGGTGTCGAACATGTGGTTTAAAAAATTTTATATATGACTTGCTTCTGAAGGTCATAAAATGTTTCTTTTTTTTTTTTGAGTTGAAGTCTCACTCTGTCGCCCAGGCTGGAGTGCAGTGGCATGCTCATGGCCACCGCAGCCTTGACCTCCTGGGCTCAGGTGATCCTTCCACCGCAGCCTTCCAATAGCTGGAACTACAGGCACACGCCACCATGCCTGACCAATTTTTTAATTTATTGTAGTGACGAGATCGCGCTGTGTTTCCTGGGCTGGTCTTGAACTTGTGGACTCAGGCAATCCTCTCACCTTGGCCTCCCAAAGTGCTGGGACTGCAGGCTTGAGCCACCATGCCTGGTCTAATTTTTAAATTTATTATAGAGACACGGTCTCACATGTTGCCCAGGCTGGTCTTGAAACTGTGGGCTCAGGTAATCCTCTCGCCCCGGCCTCCAAAAATGCTGGGATTATAGGCATGAGCTACCACGTCCAGCCAAAATGTTTCTTTATAGTTTGTTCTGCTATTCTTCTTTGTCTTTAATCTAACAGGGCCTTACTTTTATTCATATATATGCATATGTGTATATGCATATGCATATATTTGTATGTGTACATGTTTGTGTGTTGCATTTTAATGGGTTCTTATTTTAATATTTTTGTCCAAATAGAAAGACAGTGTCAACCATGTACTGAATTGTTTATAATTGCCTACTGATTATTAATATTATCTTCATTATTAAAATTACCATATTTCATAAATGCTTATAAAATATATTTTGTGCTGACTGTTTGCCTATGTCTCTATCACTACTGAATTGTTTTCATTTTATATTTAAAGAATTAATTTTGATAATTTTAATAACTGGTAGTGTATGTCCATCTGTTCTATTATTTATTTCCAATGTTTTTTGATTATTTTAATGTTTTTGTTTTCAATTTAATCTGAATTAGTTTATTTATCAGAGTTCTATGAAATTCTCGTCATCAATAACTCAAAAACAACAGATACTGGAGAGGATGTGGTGAGAAGGGAACACTCCTACTCTGTTGGTGGGAGTGTAAACTAGTACAACCTCTGTGGAAAACAGTGTGGTGATTTCTAAAAGATCTAAAATTCGACGTTCCATAGGACACCGCAATCCACCTACTAGGAATACACTCAGAGGGACTCAAATCACTCTATGAAAAAGATACCTGCGCACGTAGGTTTACTGCAGTGATGTTCACAGTAGCAAGAACACGGGACCAATCATGTCGCCCATTGAAAGAGGACTGGATAAAAAAAATGTGGCACATATACGTGATGGAATATTACACAGCCATAAAGAAGGACAAAATCATGAACTTCACATCAACCTGAATGAACTCAGAGTCTATAATACTGAGTGATCTATCACAGAAACAAAGAACTGAATATCATATGTTCTCACTCATAAGTGGACCTTGAACAATTATCGTAATACTATAAGAAAAGGATTGGCAGTAGTGAGAATCTGCCGGGGGATGGGAGGGCACATCTCATCAACAAGGATACCTGCATAATGAACATTTGTATACCTAACCCTGAATTGTACCCCACATCTTTAAGATAAAAAAATTAAATGGAAAAAAAAAGAAAATTCTCCATTTGATCATTGTGATATAATTTGGGACGTGATTACTTTTAATCATTCTTTATATAAACTCATTTATACTATCAACAATTTCTCAAAAGTTAGTGTTCACTGATCACATTTTCCCTTCAACTGTATAATTTCTACTGCTATTTTGTCAGTTTGTTTTATGACCAGCCCACCTCTCTGTTCTGATTCATTCTCTTCACCAACCATGTCTTCCACAATCCCATGACCTTCCTGATTTCTTCCCATGTATCTGACTCTGTTCTCAGTTTCTTCTTAAGTATTTACGTAATTTACTCAAAATCCGACTCTAACATCATTACTGATCATGGGATCCTGCTTATGTACTGGGCGTCTCTACTAAAGTAACATCTCCAGCTTAACACATCTGCAACAGAATGTGCAATCTTCTCGCCACCTTAAGTCTGTCCCACCTACCTGTTCCTTATATATCTTAGTGGCACATACTCACACACAGTTGTCCTTCCTGTGAAACTTACACTGCAACTTCTTTATTTCATCAACTCGCTATGGTCCTCAATATTGTTTTGCCCTTCATGATACTTTTCCCCGCTGTCATAGCAGGAGCCATTTAAAATACACATCTGTCAATATAATATCTCTGACTTTATAAAAAAATATTCTTAGCTCTCCATCACCTACACTAAAGTGTGAGCTTCTTGACCTTGAAGTCAAGGGTCTCCATCAAATGAGAGCCTCATGGAAAAATATTATTTCTCTAGGATTATTTTCTGCTTCATCCATGCCTCCATTCCAAATAATTTAGTTCTATAAATATACTTAAAGATTCACAAATATAAAATTCTCTACATGATCCTATTGATATAAGGGATGTTATTGATCCCTCTGATGAAAATGTTTTTTATTCTTTCTTCACCACAAGACTGCTTCCTATGCACATTCCAAGAATAAGTTTGGGGTGAGTCTTCCATTAACACTACTTCTCAGTCTGGGCTAGGTGTACCTCTCTTAAGCACCATGTAGTTTCTTCAGGATAGCAACTGTTGTATTATAATTGTCAGCATATTTTACTTGTTCTTTATGAGCTCCTTGAAAACAGGATTGAATATCTTTCTTTTTTTAATTTAATCAATATTTTTCATTATGATTTTGTGGGGTACAGTTAAGGGTTAGGTGTACAATTACGTTTCATTTAGGCACCCTGTTGATAAGAGGTGTTTCCCCATCCCCAGAAAAATATTTGTGATTGTTAATCCCATCCCCCTTCCCCCATAGTTTCCCAGTACCGTCAGTCATTTTCTTATAGTATTACATTGGATGTTCAAGGTCCATTATATGAGTGAGAACATGTGATAATCGGATCATTGTTTCTGTGAGAGGTCACTCAGTATTATAGACTCTAGTGCCATCCAGGTTGCTGCGAAATTCATGATTTTGTTCTTTTTTATGGCTGCGTAGTATTCCATCGTGTATATGTACCACATTTTTTTAAATCCAGTCTTCTTTCGATGGGCAGCATGGTTGTTTCCAGGTTCTTGCTATTGTGAACAACGCTGCGATAAACATTCGTGTGCAGGTATCTTTTTTATAGAGTGATTTGAGTTCTTCAGGATATATTCCCAGTAGGGGAATTGGAGGGTCATATGGGAGGTTGATATTTAGGGCTTTTAGGAATTGCAACACTGCTTTCCACAGAGGTTGCACTAGTTTACACTCCCACCAACAGTGTAGAAGTGTTCCTTTTTCACTACACCCTCTCCAGCAGCTGTTATTTTTTGAGTTGTGTATAATTGCCATTCTGACTGGAATTAGGTGGTATCTCAGTGTGGTTTTGATTTGCATCTACCTGATGATTAGTGAGGTTGAGCCTTTCTTCATGTGTTGGCTGCTCGGATGTCTTCTTTTGTGAAGTGTCTGTTCATATCTTTTGCCCATTTTATAATGGGGTTGTTTGTTTTTTTTCTTTTCAGCATGTTTGAGTTCCTTGTAGATCCAGGATGTTAAGCCTTTGTCAGACCTGGAGTTGGCAAATACTTTTTCCCAGTCTGTAGGCTGTCTCTCCACTCTCTTGATGGTTTCTTTGGCTTTGCAGAAGATTGTCAGTTTAATAAGGTCCCACTTGTCTATCTTCTCTCTTATGACCTGTGGGTTTTGGGTTTTGTTCAGGAATTGGATGCCAGTTCTGATTTTCATGAGGGTATTTCCTTCCTTTTCTAAGGTTCTTATGGTTTGAGGTTTTACATTTAGGTCTCTGATCCATTTGGAGTTAACCTTTGTGCATGGGGATAGATAGGGGTCCTGTTTCAATCTCCTGCATGTGGTCAGCCAGTTTTCCCAGCACCATTTACTGAATAGGTTCTCCTCTCCCCAGTGGTAGGTGGTGGGGGCTTTGTCGAAGATGAGTTGGTTGAGAAATTGAGGTTTTGCTTCTGGAATCTCAATACTATTCCATTGATCTATATGCCTGTTCCTGTACAAATACCAAGCTGTTTTGATGATTGTAGCTTTATAGTAAAGTTTCAAATCTGGTAATGTGATACCACCTGCTTTTTTTTTTTTTTGCTGAGGATTGTTCTGGCTATTCTTGGACGTTTGTGTTTCCATATGAATTCCTGTGTTGTTTTTTCCAGGTCTGAGAAGAATGTTGCTGGTAATTTGATGGGTATTGCATTGAATTTGTAGATTGCCTTAGGAAAGATGGACATCTTCACAATGTTGATTCTTCCAATCATGAGCATGGGATATTTTTCCACTTGTTTGTGTCATCTTTGATTTCTTTGAGCAGTGTTTTGTAATTTTCATTGTAAAGGTCTTTCACATCTCTGGTTAGGAAGATGCCAAGGTATTTCATTTTTTTTTGTGGCTATTGTGAATGGAATTGTGTTTTTTATTTGGGTTTCTGTTTGTTTATTATTGGTGTAGAGAAATGTGATTGTCTTTTGTACATTTATTTTGTATCCTGAGACTTTGCCAAAGGCCTTTATCAATGTAAGGAGGCTTTTGACAGATTCTCTTGGGTTTTCAAGGTACACAATCATATCATCTGCAAAGAGAGATAACTTGACTTCCTCTTTTCCTATTTGGATACCCCTGATTGCCTCCTCTTCTCTGATTGCTCGAGCCAGGACTTCCAATACTATGTTGAACAGGAGGGGTGAGAGTGGGCAACCTTGTCTAGTTCCAGTTTTCAGGGGAATTGGTTCCAATTTTTGTTCATTTAGGAGTATGCTGGCTGTGGGTTTCTTGTAGATGGCTTTTACTATTTTGAGGTATGTTTCCTGTATGCCTAGATGTTCAAGGGTTTTTATAAAGAAGGTGTGCTGGATTTTATCAAAAGCTTTTTCTGCATCTAATGATATGATCATGTGGTTTTTGTTTTGACATCTGTTGATGAATTTAATTACATTTATGGTTTTATGAATGTTGAACCAGCCTTGCATCCCAGGAATGAAGCCTACTTGGTCATGGTGGATGATTTTTGAGATGTATTGCTGAATCCGGTTTGCTAGGATCTTGTTGAGAATTTTAGCATCTATGTTCATCAAATATATTGGCCTGCAGTTCTCTCTTTGTTGGATCTTTACCTTGCTTGGGTATCAATGTGATGTTGGCTTCGTAAAATGATTTGGGAGAGTTCCATCTTTTTCCATCCCCTGGAATACCTTCAGTAGGATTGGTATCAGCTCCTCCTTAAATGTCTTGTAGAATTCTGCTGGAAAGCCATCTGGACCAGGGCTTTTTTTTGTAGGAAGTTTTCTTATTACATAGTCGATTTCCTTGATTGTTATTGGTCTATTTAGGGTCTCAATTTCTTCTTGTTCCAACCTAGGTAGGTTGTGTGATGTCAGAAAGTCCCCCATTTCCTTAAGGTTTCAAGTTTGTTTCCATACAAGTGTACGTAGTAGTCTCTAATGATCTTTTGTATTTCTTCAGGGTCAGATGTGACTTCATCTTTTGTGTTTCTGATTGTGCTTATTTGGTTTTTTTCTCATTTTTTTCTTGGTCAGTCTAGCTAGGGGACCATCGATCTTGTTTATCCTTTTGAAGAACCAGCTTTTTGTTTCATTGATTTTTTTGTATTATCTTTTTGTCTTCTATGTCCTGGATTTGGGCTTTTATTTTGGTGATCTGGATTCTTCTGCTGAAATTAGGGTTTTGGTAGTTTTGCTTTTCCAGCTTCTTTAGGTGGCTTGTTAGGTTGTGAATTTCTGTTCCTTCCATTTTCTTCATGTGTGTTTGTAGGGACATAAATTCCCCCCTTACTACAGCTTTCAGGGCATCCCAGAGATTTTGGTAAGATGTTTCTTCATTTTCATTTGTTTCCAGGTATCTTTTGATCTCTGTTTTGATTTCATCATTGACCCAGGAGTTGTTTAGCATCATGCTGTTTAGTATCCATGTCTTTGTGCTTTCGGGGGGACTTTGTTGGTGTCAATGTTTATTTTTATTCCACTGTGGTCCGAGAAGGTATATGGTAGAATTTCGGTCCTTTTAAATTTGCTTATTCTTGATTTATGGACGAGTATGTGGTCGATCTTAGAATATGTTCCATGTGGTGATGAGTAGAATGTGTATTCTGTGGTCTTTGGATGGAGTGTTCCGTAGGTATCAATTAAGTCCTTTTGGTCCAAAGTCACATTGACGTTCCGAATCTCCTTGTTGATTTTTAGTCCTGATGATCTGTCTAGGGTTGTGAGTGGGGTATTAAAGTCCCAGTTATGATGGTGTTAGAGTCAATATCTTTCTTTAGTTTTCCTAGAAGTTGCTTTACGAAAGTTGGCGCACCTATGCTGGGTGCATATATGTTTAGGACAGATATTTTTTGTTGATGGATTGAGCCTTTTATCATTATGTAGTGGCCTTCTGTATCTTTTTTGATTTTTAATAGCTTGAAGGGTATTTTGTCTGAAATTAAGATCGCTACTCCTCCTTTCTTTTGTATCCCGTTCACTTGAAAGTTTGTTTCCCATCCTCTTAATTTGAGTCTGTGGGTTTCCTTTCTAGTGAGTGAGTCTCTTGAAGGCAAAAGATTGTTGCCTTATGATATTTTATCCATTTTGCCATTCTATGTCTTTTCAGTGGTGCATTTAGTCCATTCACATTTAGGCTAATAATTGAAATGCAAGAGTTGATCCCTGTCATAAGGTTCTTACAGAACCTTACAGAGTTGTTCCTGTTTGTTTGTTGTCTTTCTTTGGATTTTGGAGTTGGTTCATGTGTTTTTAATATTTTGCCTGTACTCTTGTGAAGAATGTTGTTGTTCTTCTTTCTTTTTCTTCTGTGTTCAGTACTTTCTTAAGTGTTTCTTGTAGAGGTGGTCTGGTGGCAGCATAGGTTCTTAGGGATTGGATATCTGGAAAAGATTTCAATTCTCCCTCACTAATGAAGCTTGTTTGGCTGGGTAGGTTATTCTTGGTTGAAATTGTTTCTCTTTTAGAACTTTGAAGATAGGGCTCCAGGCTCTCCTAGCCTGAAGGGTTTCTGTGGATAAATCTGCTGCTATTCTAATTGGTTTTCCCTGGTAGGTAGTCTGGCCTTTTTCTCTTGCTGCCTTTAGGATTTTTCTTTTATAGCTACTTTGTTTAGGGAATTATTATGTGTCTGGGAGTTGGTCTTCTCATTTGTTGTCTTGCAGGGGTTCTCTGAATCTCTTGTGTTTGAATTTTTTCATCCTTGATGAGATGAGGGAAGTTTTCTTGAATGATTTCATGAAATGTTTATTTCAGTGTGGCTTCTGTTTCTCTCTCTGCCTCAGGAAGCCCAATTACTCTTAGATTTGGTCTCTTGAAGTGATCATTCATCTCTTGCAGGTTTTGTTCTGTCTTTCTGAGCTTCTTTTCTATGCTTTTGACTGTTTGGGTTAGTGCTGTGTTTTGGTCTTCGAGCTCTGAGATTCTTTCTTCTGCTTGGCTGATTCTGCTTTCCATGCTTATTAGTCTGTTATTCATTTCCATCACAGTATTCTTTACTGCTGTCATTTCTGACATCAGCTCCTTCCTATTTTCCTCTTGTCTCTCCTCGATTTTTTAAATTCTCTCCATTAATGTCTTGATGTCTGGGTTTGTTGCATGTAACCAGTCATTCTGGGGGCTCTTCATTGTTTGTGTTCCAGAATCTGTTTTCTCAGTGTCTGATCTCCCAGGGGTCTGTGTGAGACCTCTATTCTTCTTTTGGTTTTCCTTCATTTGTGTGGATTTTCCCCCTCCCTCCTTTTTCCTTCCCTCCATGTCACTGTATTCTTTAATTCTGTTATTTAGGGGTAAAGAGATTGGTTTTACTTCTGTTTGTTCAATCTCCTATTCTTTATGTATGCCCTCTTACTTTGTTCAATTCTGGAGTTGCACTGTAGGTTGGGGGTGGTCCTTTTTGCAGTTTTGATATTTACTTAAGGGTGGAGCTGTGATTCAAAATCTATCTGCGGGTCCTGGTATTCACTGGCAGGTATGTGAATAATCTGGAACCCACTTCCCACTGCCTTGGAATCTGTCCATGCAGTGGGGCTGTAGGTTTACTCCCTGAAATAAAATGTGGTTAGCAGAGGGGAGAGAATGGAGCAGACAGTGGGTTGAAAAGGGGGGTAGAGAGATAGAGAAGTAAGGGGGGAAACAAACGAGTGTGCCAACAAATAGATAGAGAGGCCTATACTGAAACAGATAAAAACAATA
Organism: Cephalopachus bancanus; assembly: GCA_027257055.1. Classification (NCBI taxonomy): domain Eukaryota; kingdom Metazoa; phylum Chordata; class Mammalia; order Primates; family Tarsiidae; genus Cephalopachus; species Cephalopachus bancanus. The sequence goes on from JAPVLO010000027.1 coordinate 7,745,852, forward strand.
GACCACAGCTACAGACAAACCAACTCTCATACAGACAAAAATAAAACATATAGTGATGCTAACATACCAGCTATCCAACCACCTTATTAGTGTGCTGTTCCTCTATACAAAGATATGGTTTACAGAGAGAAGAAAAGAGAGGAAAAGGAAGAGGAAAAAAGAAAAAAAGGAACAATACAGTAGGAATAGAATTAAGTCATTAAACTAACAGAATCAATGAAGCACACTCTGAGACATTTCGTTTAAGTCCAATGTCTTTCAGGTCTGATTTCTAGTTTTCTTTTCAAGGTGGTAAATTAGTTTGCAGTTAGGGTCAGTTGCCCCTGGTCTGCTGTGAAGGACAGTTCAGATTAACCTCCGTTCAGCTGTTTGGTGTATGTCTTTATCAAGCTTGTTTCTCCCATTTTGGTATTGTTACCTTGAATCGCCAGCAGGTGGTGGTATCTCAGCTGCTCACTCCCGAGGTGGTGGGGCCAGACAGGGACAGCATAGGCTGAAGATGGCAAGATGGCTGGCTGCCTCAGGGCAGATGGCAGGAGACTTATGGCGGGCAGGACGTCTCGGTCGCAGGAGAGGTGGCAGCGATCCCAGCAGATCTTCCCTGAAGGGGCTTCAAGGACTGAAGTTGTGGATCCCCTCCGGCCCAGGTGGTGTGATGTGCTACCAGCGGCAGTGGCGGTGGGTGCGGCGGCTGCGGCAGCTGCAGCAGCAGCATCTGTGCTGCAGTGGCTGTCCAGACCGCTACAGTGCCCCAGCGGTGGCAACAGCCGAGCTCCGTATGAAGAGCAGGCTGCGATGTTGGGGTCCGTAGCCCCTGGGGCGAGAGCCAGAGACCCACTGCAGTTCTTCTTTGCAGAGGTTTTCACAGACTGGGTTGCCCTGTCGCCATCTTGCCAGAAGTCAGGATCGAATATCTTATCTCAGTTTCTCAGGCAGTTGTGATACTTATGATATTTACATGTATGATATTTAGTAAATACCTAATTATATTTACTAGGTTATATTTGCTAATGATAAGTGGCCAATATAGTTGAATGTAAGTGAAGTAATATAACCATTCAAGGAGACTACTCAATAAGATAGCCAAAATATGATATGAAAATCTTCCTGGAAAATAAATACTGCTACTTTTAGTTTTGTGGGGTGACTCCACCTTGCTTATATTCTTGGGGTTTTGCTTCTGATTACGAAAAGGCTATCTCAAACCGATAAGACCATAGGAAATTGTGGGAAAATTTTACTTGGCTTCAGAAATAGTGAAACTTGCAATCAAGATGTGTAGGGTAGAAAGCCAGGTTGCCCTTTTTATTCTTAATTTCTGAGTGTTTACAGAAATTATTATAACCAGTGTGGACTCACTTATACATTACCAAAATTTACTATTAAGGGCCATAAAAATCAGTTTCTTTGTATTTCTTCTTTCAATTTTGGGGAAAGACTTCTGACCAACAGGATCAGAGATCTTTCTCAAGACACAAGCTGGCCTTTTATTTTCAAACCATCTTTACCAGTGTTATGTGCCACTAAGGAATATCAATGAAAAACTCAAAAATGACTGGGTGTAGGCAGGACACTAGACCTGTAGAGTAAACTGAAGAAAATGTCAATGCAAGAAATAAAGATAAATTTAGTACAGTTATATAAAGTGTTCTTTTGTACTATAGAAATAGCATTAATTTACCTTATTATGTTAGTCACTTGATTTTGTTTTTATTTTTAGTTAATCAGCCTATTTGCCAGAGGAAGAGTACATCTACCACCTTATTCTGAGGAGGTACTAGAAAGTGGGAGTAGTTGTTCCTGCCTATCTGCTTTTTGATCACTGTTTCCCAGATCACTTCTCCTCTAATACAGTTTCTATACTGAGTGCATTTAGGATGACCTTGACTTTCATTTCAGTGATGCATATGACAGTTTCATTTATTAATTTATCATTCTCATGCTTTTTTTTTTTTTTTTTTGGTAGAAATATGTCACCGGGACATCCTCAAGCCAGACACAAGAAGGCTTTATTTTTAATGATGGTGATGCTAAGTCAAGTGCACTTCAGACAGAAGACCCATGGTCTTATAATTGGGTCCTTGTGATATTGTGCTATTAGAGCTCTAGGAGGTGAGCTTGGTGAAGAAGCAAGATTTCTGTGAATCTGAGGACAAATCTTGGCTCACAGAGTAGGGTCTAATAATTACTGGAATCAATTTAAAGGAATCTGTGATATTTTCTGCAAGGACAGTTGCTCTGTCAGTTTCTATCCTTATATTACTGGCTACCCAATTAAGGATTAAAGGCCTATGCAGTCCTTCAGTTTTGGAAGTTTTTCCTAAATACTGCTTTGCTTGTTTCAAATCTGCATATTATAAGAATACACAACTCATCATCTTCCACATTAACTTCTTTCATATCCTGCCTCTACACCAAATAACTATGACTAGACTTGCTAAATGGATAAAGAAGGCTTCTGGAAGAATTTTTCAAGGCATCAGGTGAAACTACTTAAAAGACAACAGATTCTGCAGACAGGAATGTCAGTTCTTCTGACACCCTGAGGGATTCACACCCCAAAGAAATTTGTAAATGTGAAATAGAAGCCCCAAAACATACAGTGCAATGACAAAAACTGTCACTATTCCAAAAAACTTGAATATGTGAGGGAAGTTGACTTTACATTGTCTGATTCAAACATAAACAAGGTGACTGTACTAAGTAGAGAATAAGAGAGAAAAATACTCTTTAGTTTCACTGGGTTCTTTTCCCTTTGGCTTTATGATTTCATACACTGGAATTTTATGGAAAAATAGTAGGAATGGGTTGAGAAGGGATGGGGATGGTGATAAAATCTCTGAATGTTGTTGTTGCCCCACTCTCCAAATTCCATTTTAAAAGAGTCCTAGGAGACGGGTGACTCTGGCTCTCAGAAAACATAATTAAGTTTGGCTTCTTACTTCTCACCACTGTGCCTTAATTCTGAAGAATTAGATAACAAAACAAGCACTGCACTGAGAGTCTATAGACAAACCGAACTATTTAAGTTGAAGATCAAGAAGACATGTCCCAAAAGAGACTTTACTTTTCATCAACAAGATGAGAAAGATCTATTGCAATGTTAAAATAAAATGTTGAAAATGTATTTTTTAAGGAAGTCTACAGTGATCTTTGTCAATCTGACTTCTATCTGCCAAAAGAATGCGAAATTTCTGTAAGGAACTTGCTATTAATAGAACAAACAAGACTTATTTGTTAAATTCTCCATCAGTTTAACCTGTTTTTAAACACAATTTGGCTTTTTGTCTCCAAGGATTAAGAAAATAAGCCAATGATTTTCTTCCACAGAAGTCTTGGAAAGGTCTTCAATAGTGTTTAACTTTCTAGTATGCCACTAATTAAAATTTACTCTTTGGGGAGACTTTAGAAAAAGTATTCTTAAATTGTAGTGGTGCTACTAATGTTAGGAATTGTTTGCTTATTTAGGTCTTAAATCTCTATGAAACATCACTCTTGGAAAATGTCAGTGTATTGATTATTTTCCAAAAATGATACCATACCCTTTTATTAGACCATATCAAGGAGGCAATGAAAATTTATCTTATCTGATGTGACATTCAGAACAACAGTCTAGAACAGAGAAAAAAAAACAACAACAAAAACAGCAACAGCTATTTACAGTATTGGTATGTAACCTTGATCATCACTTGTATCAGTTCTATGACTGAACAAGTATTTGCTGACCCTAAACTTTTGTTTTAATAGGCAAAACAACTGTGATTAGATTGAGATTACGTACTACATCATTCTTTACTATTTGGTGCAGCACCTTTTAAATACTGGTAAGTCAATAGATGTTAGCTTATGTTAGTTGTGGAAAGCTCAAATGAAAAGAAAAACAATAATAAAAATAACAACTACACTGGAAAATCAAAGAATGTTAAAGTAGTAAGCATGATATAAACTATCAAAGGGATAGGATCTATGCTTTAGGGGCTTTATTTGACCATGAGGACCTTTTTTTGTGGTGCTGACTGTAACAATGAAAGGGAGTGGGGTATGCTCACCATGATGTGAGAAGGAATTAAATCTGCAAATCTATGATGGAGTACAACACTCCTATCATAACTTAACACTGATATGTCTAAAGCTTGGAAGCAGAGGCAAAGTTCAACGGAGAAAATCCTTTTCTCTACCAATTTCTTCTTCCTTATCTTATCTACTTAGTTTTTTCCCCCTCTGTTTTATATTTTTTTCTTTCTTTTTTTTTTAAAAAAATCAAATCGGAGAAGGATAGTTGCAAAATATGAATGTCTGAACTAGATTGAATTGTGTCTTCCCAAAGTTTACCTGTTGATGTCCTAACCTACAATACCTTAGAATGTAACCTTATTTGAAAATAGGGTAGTTGCAGATGAAATTAGTTAAGATGAGATCAGCCTTCATGGAGTAAAGGGAGGCCGTAATCCAATATAATCAAATTATCCTTATAAAAAAGGGAAATTTGGACACAGTCATACATGTAGACCTCCAGAAACCAGGGAAATGCATGGACCAAATTCTCCTTCACAGCCTCAGGAGAATCCAACCCTGCAAACAAACACCTTGGTCTCAGACTTCTAGCCTCTAGAATTATGAGATACTAAGTTTCTGTTATTTCAACCACTTAGTTTGTGATATTATTTTATGGCAACCTAAGCAGAGTTATACATCTTTCTTTGTATAGACTTTGCAAGTCATATTTTTCAAAATGATATGATCATCAGAATTGTTTGAGCCGCTTTCAAAATGTAGATTCTATTGGAAGTTTCCGTAACAGGTTCTGATTTAGTTTGTTTAGGTGGGTCTGAGAATCGTTATGAAAATAAAACAATTACAGCAAAACCAAACAAAAACTCTAGTCTGTGATTCTAATTCACAGTGGATAGGAACCCTACTCAAGAGAAACAATACAGCTATAATTTTTCCATTGTCAAACAAGAACAACAAAACCGATTCTTTAGTTTTAGTTTTTCTCTAATTTAACTGGTGAGCCTGGGCAGGCGAGACTTCATCTCTACAATAAATAAAAAATTAGCCGGGTGTGATAGCACCTGTAATTCTGGCTACTGGGAAGGCTGAGGCGGAAGGATCGCCAGAGCCCAGCAGGTCTAGGCTGCGGTGGCTGGGAGCGGCCACTGCACTCCAGTCTGGGCGACAGAGTGAGACTCTTAACACAAAAAAAACCAATAACAACAACAACAAAAAAAATTTTTTTCCACTTCTGGGCCTTAGTTTTTCCTTATGCAAAATGTGGAAGTTGGACCTTAGTGTAAAGGGCAAAAATTTGTAAGCAAAGTTGTTCTTGCTAGTATTTCTTCCCTATTTTGATCAATAATAAGAATATGTACAATATTTCCTCCCTCACTGTGCATGTGGCGGTTGGTATCTACTTCCATTTTCCTGTGTAGGTCAGGCTCTCCAGGAAATGGACTCTAAGTTGAAGACTTGTGTGCAGGCAGCTTATTGGAGAATGAGAAAAACAGGATGGGTGGAGGGAGAACTTGATCTGTAATGGAGTCACAACAGGGACTCCCAACAATCCCACTGGGTGAAACTTGAGCTATCGGAGAGTTCTCAAACTGAGATGAGGGTTTTGGACTCTGGCTCTCCACATTGGCCGGTCACTCACTAGATGTGAGTTGCTTTCAGAGAAGATGTGGAAACTGTGTGAGAAAGCTTCCTTCACACGAGGACAACTTTTGAGGAGGAACCAGGCTGAGAGAGGTCAGCAGGTAATAATCTTGGTAGCTGATAAACTGAATGCCTCAGTCCTAAAAATAGGTAGTCTTTCTTTCTTCTTCTTTTTTTTTTTGAGTTGGAGTCTCACTCTGTCGCCCAGACTGGAGTGCAGTGGCTGCTACCGGCCACCGCAGCCTCGACCTGCTGGGCTCCGGCGATCCTTCCGCCTCGGCCATCCAAGGAGCCGGAATTACAGGCAGGCGCTACCACGCCCGGCTGATTGGTAGTCTCTTGAAGGTTCACTTCTTGCACCATCTGTCTTTGTTTGCTTTGGGGATTACCTCATCTGAGAGCAGTTCCTCTGATGTTATGGTTAGTCTTTCTTCCTCTCTTCCTAGCTTAAAAGGAGGAAGATTAATTGGATGAGCTATAGACTTATTGCTTGGAGCTTACAACCCAATGCTTTTATCTCCTCCCTTACTCTCCCAGCTATTTTAAATTCTCCTCATCCTCAGCTACCACCTCTTTTGGTCTATGTGGCTTGCCTGGTGAATTGAACCACTGGCACCAAATCTTTTTGTACTGTGGCTACTGTATTACTACATTTGCCCCCATCATTGAACAGAAGAGTATCAAGAAATGTCCTCTGCAGATTTCTGGGTAACTCACTACAATATTTGCTACCCATTGTCATAAGATAGTTTCCCTTTCAATTTTCCTGAAATTTTGCATGTCATTTTTATAGTCACTAATACTTTTTATAATGGACTTGGGAAAGACACCACAATTATTTTATGTTGGGCCTTCACAGGTATGATTGTTAATTTTGTGTATCAACTTGAATGGCTCATGGAATGGCCAGAGATTTGGCTAAATTTTATTTCTGTGGGTGTCAGTGAGGGTACCATTCACCCTCACCCTATCCGGACCTTAGCAGTTATAGTTAACCAGTTAGGTTCTTAAATTCTTGACATGAGCTGACACTGAAGTACTGTGATCTGTTACATGGTAGAAGGGCTTTTCTTTTTCTTATATAATCACCTTCCAGAATGACTATTGGAGCTAACTGGTAGGGCTTCAAGTACTATTTTTCACTAGGATAAAAATAATAATATTAATTTTTAAAAATCAAAGATTTTGTATACTGCATTGTTGTCTAACTTAAGATACTCCACGACCCAAAAAGGATATATCTACTGAAAATTGGGTTGAGACACTGGTAATAAATATCAACATTAAGGTCCTTTAAATCCATGTTTTGTATATTTTAGATAGAATTCTTTGTTAAGGAACCAATATCACCAAAATGATAAGGGAAAGTAAATGTGGTTCAGTATATACTTATTTATGTTTTATCTGCTTTAGATTTGAGAAGTATATGCTATCTTATAAACCCACAAAGCCTTAGAGGATAGCTCTACGTGATTGATGCATCAATCTATCCTGTTAAGCAAAGTTTATTTCCAAATCTAACAACAAAACACATGATTAAATGTTACAGCAAATAGGAAATATGGTTCCTAGTGAAAATGAAACATCTTCACATGTACTATCCTCATAATTTACCTCAGGACTTTTTACAACATCTTACCAATCTTGAATTTCCAATCAATGATGAATCTAGATCTGGGGCCTTATGTGTCTTCTTTTTACAGTCTTCTTTTTATGAGGAAGAGCTGTTTTTGTGTGTTATATATCTTCATGCAAATTACCAATAAGGTATGTGCCGAACAGATTTGTGAACTAAAATTTGTTGTGGTTTAATTCCAACTTGGGGATATGATAATAATAATGTTTCCTAGGAAAAACACATTTTCAATTTCAATTTTCACAGTCACAAAAGAAACACATCATCTCTTAGTCTTGCTTACATCCTTCCCTTCGTTTTCTCCACCCTCTTCATTGCACTCTTTCTTCTCTTTCTTCCTAAGGATTTGTTGAGTGTGAATTAATGTCCTGGGACCTGCAATGGACTTTACGGATGTACAAATGAAATAAGCTTCCCTTTCTTTAAAGAGCTTGTTGGGGCTCAAAAATCAAAATCCCCAAATAAGGCATTTTGACATGCTGAATGGAAAGTCTCAAGGTCTCTCTGACCCCAGCTTCCTTTCCCCACATCTCCCAACCCCTCCCACCCCTTCTCTCCCTAAGACTTGCTGCCCCTCCCCTTATCTCATTGTCTATTGAAGGAAAGGAGAGAAAGAATGTAGCCAGACCTGGCCCAGCCATTTTACAAAATAATGCCTGTATCTCAGATACTTTCAATTTTCAAAGAGAACTGTTTACAAGTCAATCTCTGTTACTCTCATCCATTCATTCTCCCAGATGTCCACTAATTCTTCCTGGCAACTATTTGTTGTCCTTCAATTGAATTCTTCTTCCTCCTCCTCTTAAAACCGTTTTACCAGAATCTAATCCCTCATTCTTTCTGTAACTTTGAGATGGTATTTAAGTTCCTGTTACTCGCTGGGGAAGTTGAATCGTCATATTGATGATGGAAAAAATTCCAAATCCTGCCAAAATATGCTTGTAGATTTTTTTTATGAACCAACTACGAGGGACCTAGGCCCATGGCACAGTCCCAAGAGATCTTGAGATCATATGCCCCAAATGGTTGAATTACAGCTTGGCTTTATATATTTTTAGGGAGACAGAGTTACAGGTGAAACATAATCAATACATGTGAAGTTTTCATTGGTTTGGCTCAGAAAGGCATGACATCTTCAATCAGGGGGCTTACAGGATTCCAACATTTTCTGATTGGCAGTTGGTAAATAGAGTTGAGCTCTGTCTAAAAATTTTGAGATCAGTAAAAGAAACGCTTGAGTTAAGTTAAGGTGGTGTTGATGAAGCCTAGATTTTAGATATGCAGAGATGAAGGCTCTAAGAAGCCAGTTTCAGAGAGACTAGGTGATAAACGCCTTAAGAGGTGTCAGACTCTTCCTAGGGAGGGAGATTCACTACAGATGCACATTTCCCAAAGAGACAGCTTTGCAGGGTCACTTCAAAATATGCCAGGGAAACATGTTTTGGCGTAAAGTATTTTTATTTCCTTTAGGGCTTGCTGTCTAATACTATACTAGAGTCAAGTAGTAAGTTGGTATCTTATGGCCACAGAGTCTGTTTTGTCAGTCTTATGAACACTATTGTAATGTTAATGCTGGTCAGTTGTGCCTAAAACTCTACAAAGGAGGGGTATAATGATAAATGAATAATTGCAATGCAGTGTAATACATAAGACAGTAGAGGATGATGCAGAAAAAAAGAGAAAAACCTACCCTAATCCTGAAAAACTTAATTAAAAAGATGATGTACTAACATAACTAGGATACATTTTTTTCCATGTGAGTAAACAGGTACCTTAGAGACAGAAGAAAAGCCAACTCAAAGATGATAGTGCCAGTAAAACATGCCATATTTGGGAATTGCAAATTTTTCATTGTCACCAAAATCTAGCTCATGGTTGGAGAGGGGTAGAAGATCAAGCTTGAGGAACAAATGAACAAAAAATTAAAAAATAAAAAAGGTAAATATTCTAGTGTGGTTAGGCAGCAATTCTAGTGTGGCAGATGCGGCAAATGCTCAAATATATTTCTTGTATGATTAAGTGAATAAACACAGAAACACATGTAGCTGGTTCGGGATCAGCAGTTGGCCTTATGGCAATCACCTGGGATAACTGAATTTCTCCCACTAGCCCAGCGGCAGGAAGGGGGGTTGGTAGCAGTTAAAGGTATTTCCTTTTCAAAGGCAAGTTGCAACTTTAAAGACCTGCCAGGCACCAGGCAGGTTTTGTTTAAGAAAGGCCAAGTGTCTAAAGACTGGTCATTTCATGGAAATGCAAAAGAGTAACTAATTCACAGACTTATCCAAACCTCCCTTCTGAAGTTGACGGGTTACAATCCTGCAGTTCCTGGAAACCATTTGTTCTTTGAAAAATCTGATTTTGCTGAGTACAACCTTGTAAGATTACAAAGGAAATATGTAATCACTCAACACGACTCCCTCCCTTACCTAAACAAGGGTATAAGATCCCACTTCCCCTGTTCTGGGGTGCTCGATTTGGATGCATTAGACCCTCAGGCCCACAGGGATGGCCAGGGTTAATAAAGTGCCACTTCCTATATTAGTCTCAGTGTCACAATCTCTCTATTTTTCCTGCTACACTAGGATTTCTGGGTTTGATTATTTTGGCAAAAAACATCAACAGAGTAATTTTTGTAGGCATGGCAACATTAAAAGTGGTGCATGTGTTCATGAGTCAATAGAATTCTGTTAACAGTTATTAGAATGAGTTATTAGTATGAGTCATAAAGTTGTGGAATACACTGGTTAATACTGTATCAAGTTAAATGGGCTGCAGGGTGTCCAGATTAAACATTGCTTCTTGGTGTGTCTGTGAGCGTGTTTCTGGGTAGGACTAACATTTGTATTATAGATTCAGTAAGACAGATGTGGGTGGGCGTCATCTCATCTATTAAAACTCTGCATAGAAACAAAGATGGAGCAAGAAAGAATTTGCCCCTTTTTTCTGCCTTAATGCTTGAGCTGAGACATCTCATCTGATCTTCTCTGGCCCTTGGACATCTCGTCTGATCTTCTCTGACCTTGGACTGGCACTTGAGACACCTCGTCTGATCTTTTCTGCCCCTTGGACTTGGGCTTCCCTAGTTCTCAGATCTTCACACTCAGACTGAATTACACCACTGGCTTTCCTGGGTCTCCTGTTTGCAGACTTCTCATCCTCCATGATCACATGAGCCAGAGCCTCATAATAAATCTCCTCTTATGTATATTTATATTCTATTGGTTTAATTTTTCTGGAGAATCTTGAAAAGCTCAGGCGGTTAGATAAAGTTGAAGGCTACGATGCCAGTTAAGAAATAATTATAGAGTTGTACGTAGGAAATTATGTCACAGACCAATTGTCTCGTATGAAGACTTAGGGGGAAATACATCAGGATGTAGCAACTAACGTATGAAAGCAAGAAAGAGTTAGGAGTCATGGCTTAGTCCTCCATGCTGACTTGGCAGACTGAATGGATAAGTGCAGGCATTATTCAAGATACGAACCTTAGAGCATGAGTAAAAACCACATTGGGACCCATTAAATTTGTAGCACATGTAGGAAAGTGTAATCTATGTGTTCTTCTTTTTTGTTGTTTTTATTTTTAGTTTTTTTACAGGAAGTTTATTTTTCCCCATATGATTTTTTTCTTAGTTGCCTTGGATATGTCAGCATAGCAGCACAGACTTGTGTATGTTCCTCTGTTAGACTGTTGCCATTTTGAAAGAGTGATATGTAAAGTGTTCAACATGCTTTATGCAATACTCAGCATGCTGCTTTGTGCGAATAGATCTACATACCTTTGGGTGAAGATTTTTCTATGAGCCAGTCTGAAGTTATCTATAAATGGACAATGACAGATTTTTCAGCAAGTTGTCACCTATTTTCTTTCTACTTTCTCACTATCTGCAAGTATAGCACCTCTGACATTAAAGTGTTTTACAAATGGCAACTCACTTATCTTCACACCCTTCCTGTGAAATACAATTGTGATGAGAAAACCTGCTATATTTGAGAGGCAGGTGAGGAGAAAGAAAACACAGGCGATTGCTTATCTCTTTCCTGAGGCTCAGAAGGGAAACTTATTGCAAGGTTCTTTAATTCAGTTTTAATTATTCCAGAATCCTATTCTCTACAGTTTTAATGCTTTGCAAGCATTCCTTCACTAAGAATGTCCCCAAGACTCATCGAATTATCAATTAAAAAAATTAATCCCAATAGTTTTTCATGCCAGAAGAAGGAATATTTCTAAATATCATAGCCTAGGGTTTCTTCCTATTCCACCTCCAACCCTCCAACAAAGTCAAGGAAACTATACTTTATATTCCACCATGTTTACAAAATAGGGTTTAGAGGAAAACCATAGTCCAATAAGATTTCTAAAATAATTTATTTGCACATTACTTGTGACATATGCATAGTTTATCAATGTTTCTCATTTATGAAAAGAAGAGGCAGAACTCTGATGAGGTCATCTGCCTTTAAATTCAAGACAGCATCAGGCTTAATGGTCTCATTCAAAGAATTGCTGCTACTTGAAGTATTGGTCGACTCAGATACAATTTTTCAATTCACGTATATCAGGAGAAACACATGTTAATTAAGTAGAGTTCAGATTTGTAGATGCTCATAGGACTTGGTTATGCTGGTGCACGTTGGTCATTTTTTTTTTTATGAATGATTTTCAAAACAAACACTATGCTCCACATTAAATAATAGAATCTCACATATTTTAGGAAAAGTGACACAGCAACCAGAATTCATCTGGAAAGCTGCTGAACATGAAGCAAACAAAAGAGTGGAAAATTTGTGATATTGCTGCAAAGTATGAGCCTAGGTTGACCTGTACAGCGAAGTATACCCAGTATCTCAAAGCTGTTCATGTTGATTCCAGTTCTATCTCTTTCTAATTGTGTAGCTTTGGGTATCAGTTAACCTTTCTGATACTGTTTCCTCCTATGCAAATATTGAGTATTTGGGTCAGCAGATTCTTTCAGCAAAATTATTTATTTATGAGGGTATTTCTTAGTTGCACACTTTAAGAGTATTGGATGCTTATAGCAACTTTATTCATATTTACCAAATACTGGAAGCAACCTAGATACCCTTCACTCAGTGAATGGTTATACATACCATGGTGCACACATGCAATGAAATCCTATCTATTAATGAAAAAGAATAGACGGTGGTTTCATATAAAAACATAATGAATGTTAGATGTATATTTCCAAGTGGATAAAGGCAGACATGACAGTCTATACACCAGATGATTCCATTTATACAACATTTTGGAAAAGGTAAAACTATAGGATGGAAAACTATAAGATGTATCACTGATATTCGGGAATTGGAGTAGATACAGAATGAGTACAAAGGAACAGCACAAGGAATTTCCTAGTTGATCCAATTATTAGAGTACAAAGAAACAGCACAAGGAATTTCCTAGTTGATCCAATTATTCTGTGTTATGGCTGTACTGGTCAATGCACATCTCTTCGCATTTGAAGACACCTATAGACTCATGAATCACAAAGAGTGATTGTACTGTATTCCCAAAACAGAATATAAACTATATCAAATGAACTAACTGTATTACCAATGAATAGCAATAATACTCTAAAGGGGTACCTAGAGTAATAAAACAAGTATGTAACTTTGTAAAATATTATTTTGATTGGACAATGTAAAGCAAAATACAAAAAGTACTGTACACATGCTCTCTATGAAAGTTAGAAAATAGTTTCTCATAGGACTGTGAATTAGCAGTTCTACTCTAGGGGGCACTAGAGTAGCACAGCTAAGTAAATAGACTGTACAAATGAGGGCCAGAATTCTGGCTGTTATACATGAGAAAAAGCTTGAATGAACCCTTGATGTTTGATCAGAACTGGAGGCATCAGGGTTAACTCCTTTTATTTTTAATTGGTAGATAGGTAGGTAGGTAGGTAGATAAATAAATCGATAGGAGATACATATGGATGTGTATGTCAGCATGAGTTACTACACACAGATATATTTTCTAAACTTTTTCAACTAAAAGAACCAAGAATAGCACTGATAATGGGATAGAGTCCCCAAATAAAATACATATCTAAAGTTCCTGAAATAAATAAATAGTTTGATGAATAAATGAATAGGGGACCAGGTACAACTCTTTCTTATGAAGAATTCCAATTAAGGCAGAAAGAAGAGAAAAACAGAAAATGACCATTAGACATCAAAGTAATTATTATTTTGGGTAAGAGCCACTAATGGATGCAAAATTAGCAAGCAAAAGTTTGAGGAAAAACAAGACACTCACATAGTCTCAAATTATGTATTTATTACAAAGGAAAACATAGTATGTTTTCAGTCTGGAAACAAGGTCAAAGTTACCTTAATCTGATCATCAAAGTTATGTTGACCAGTAATAACTCATACTGACATCGTATGTAGCCTAATATAATACATTGGCAAGGGTCCATAACCTCTGTGACATTCTTGTTAAAAATGAATATTCAGTCTTAATGATAGACTTGAGAAAACATGAAATACTCATATTGAAGGGGATACCTCAAAGTAACTAGCCCATACTCTTCAGACGTGTTGAAGTAATAAAAGAAAAATCGACTGTGGAATTGCCACAGATTGAAAGAGGTTAAGGAGATTAATGAAACACAACAGCCGATTCTGGATTAGATTCTAGAACAATAATAAAAGTATTAGTGAAAAAATTTATGAAATATTAATGAAATCCACAGTTTAGTTAATGTTATTGTTCCAATCAACATTAATTTATTAATTTTGCAGTTTGTGCTACTGCATGAATGATTTTATAATCACAGGCCACTGGTTGAAGGAGTATATGGAAACCTCCTGGTATTTTTCTCTTAGTGAATTTATAAATCTAAAATTCTTTCAAAAATAAAACTTAAACTGTAAACATAGTTATTATGCATCCTGATGAGAGAATGGGTGCCATGACTCATACCTGTAATCCCAGCACTTTGGGAGATGGAAGTAGAAAGATTGCTTGAGGCCAGGAGCTCGAGACTGGCCTGGGCAACATAATGAGATTCCCCCTCTCTTCAAAAAATAAAAATAAATAAATAAAATAAGTTGATGAGAAACCAGGGAATTAGGTAATATTGCTCATTGTGTGCACCAGTGCAAAACACTTTCTGTGAGATTTAATGAATCTATTATCAGAAACTGAAAAACTACTTTTAGCTAATTTAGTTCTCTTTTGGATAGAGAACACTGCAGTCAGTTGTGAAATGGTATAAGCCTGTGGATCTTCAAAGCTGAAGTATGATTAGCTCAGTTTTGCATCCTTAGGGTCCTTGAGATCTGTTAGTGGTGGTCATGAAGTTGGCCTCCAAAACATAGAAAGGATACAGAGAATGGTAGTTAAGAGCATGGGTATGAGATAAGGCTGCTTTACTTCAGTTTGGGGTCAGTCACTTGCTAGATGCATGGACTTGGCCAAGGTACTTAACTGCTCCATGCTTTAGTTTCCTCATCTGTTAATCAGGGGGATGAAATAATAGTACCTACCTTCTAGGGTTATTGTAAAAATTAGGTGGAATAAAATTTGCCACGTACTCAGAACAGGGTTTGACAGCTATTAAGCCTAATAAAAGCATTTGTTAAATTTAAAGCAAAGGAAAATGAGAAAAACAGAAAATACAATCTTAGAAACCCCAAATTACTTCTGGGTAGATAGCATACATACACACATGGTTTTAAAGCACTTAACCAAGTCATATACAAACAAGGACAAATTAGCTTTGGTATAAAGAATAAGTACTTGAAATACCAAGTGAGAGAGTGATCCCAGTCAAGTGGTGTTAATCAAGGATTGCTAAAGATAAATCACTTTTTTCATAAATATTATGTATCTAATGAAGCTATCCTCAAGAGTACTTCATCATGTTTAATAAAGACGAATCACATTTCATTTTTGAATAGTTAACAAATTTCAGTACTAATCGCAAGCATAGGCATCTGCTTCACTTAACAATATATTTGAACATGCAGCTTTTGTAAGTTCTATAATGTTGGCAGATATACACACCCACCATCATTACAATGATCACTCTTTCGGTAATTTAACCTCAATTCCTTATCTCTTCCCTAACATATAACGTTCTATTTCTATCTAATTAGTTTTTCAGTGCCTCAATGCTACAGATATAAGTTTCTTCATAGTTTCCTTAATGTAAATCCTTCTTTCCACATCATTTTTTCAACACACAGATTTGTAACTTCACATTCATTTTGGAAAGCTTTTCTAGTGGACCTAATAGGTAAATAGTTCTTGTAAATTCTGCATGTGTAAGTTGAGGAGAAAACATACTGAACACTGACTAATGCCAGACATTTCTCTAAGTTCTAGGGACACGACAGGGAATGAGACATTGTCCCTGGACACAAGGAATTGTAGGGTAGACAGTGGCTTGCTGAAAATTTCATCTCTTTCTCACATTTCCCATCTTACTTGCTGTTAGGCAGGGTCATGAGACAACCTGTCGGCTTTGGCAGAAATGACATGAGCCATCTTGCACTCAGGTTGTGAAAAACCCATGTGCAATTCTCCAATAATTCTTGATATGCCCGAGTGGCTGAAAAAGCCATGTGTTCAACAGAGTTTGAGATATATTTCCAGATAGAAGGGTTATTTGGGAAAATCTTCTCAGGAACAAAATGTGAGGGAACGAAGGGAGGATTGTACAGATTGAGAATAAGATGCATTCACAACAAAGGCTTCAGCTGATGCTGTGGGTGTCCTGGTGTTCAGGGGACTTTCAAGGTTTTTCCGAAGTTGAGGCATAGGTACTGAGCCTTTGCCCTCCTTTATCAACCAGTTATAAAATGTGGACTTCTCCCAGGGCTAGGCGTTAGGCCCAAGTCCAGAGAATTTACTGGGTGTAGATTCAGTTGTGAGTTGTAACCAGCTAACACTCTGGGGAGCTGAAATGAGTGTACCGGTACTGAAGGGGAAATAGGGATGGTGCCAGCACCAACTATTGTATTATGGACACTCTATCAGCCTATTGTCATCATTAGTCGGTTATCACAAAAAAAACTACTGTGAACATTCATGCACCAGTCTACACAAGCATATGCTGTTACTTCTCTTTAGGAAACCTACAAGTAAAATGTGTTACCTTTGTAACTTTGACAAAAATCAAGGGATCTTCTAGTTACGTATTATTTTCTTCATTCCCTCATCTGTCCCACAGATATATTTCCCTGTATTTATGCAAAAATCACATTATTTTGATTACTATAGTTTTATAAATCTCAAATTCAGTTAGCGTTAGTCCATAAACTTCGTTTTTTTCAAAGTTCGTTGGGTTCTTAGTTTTTTCCATTTCTATGTAAATTGTAAAATCATCTTTCTATTTCTAAAAAGAAGCATTGTATAGGATTTTTCCTGGAATTGAGAAAATGTATAGGTGAATTTGTGGAGAAATGGCATCTTAACATCATTGAGCTATTCAGTCAATGGACATGGTACATTTTCCTATTTATTTATGTGCTTTATAATTTCTCATGGTAATATTGTCTAATTTTCAGTATAAAGTTCTCTGCATAAGAATTATCCATAAGTATTTCATATTTTTATGCTACTAGAAATGGTTCTTAAGTTTCAATTTCTAATTTTTTTTACCACACTATAGAAATACAATCGATTCTTCTATATTAATGTTTGTATTCTGCCAATTTGTGAAACTCACTCTTTAGTTTGAATAGTTTTGTGTGGATTCCCTAGCATTTTCTAGAGAAATAATTATGTTGTCTGTGAAGGAATATAGTTGCTTTCTGGATATATATTAATTTTGCCTTATTTCCCTGGCTAAAGCTTCTAAGATATTGTTTAATAGAACTGATGAGCACGGACATTGTTACTTTATTCATCATTTTAAGGAGCTAAGTATGAAGTAAGCTGAAATTTTCACTGTAGTCCTTTACTAAGTTGAGAAAATTTCCTCTAATCTTGTTTACTAAAAGGTTTTGTTGTTGTTATTTAAATATTAGTAATAGATGTTAGATATTGTCTTCTGCTTTTTCTGCATATATTGATGATCATTTTTTTCTCTTTTAGTTTGCTTATATGATAAATTATTGATTCATTTTCAAATACAAAACAAACCTTGCATTTCTGGGTAAGCCTTATTGACTTATTTTATATTACCTTGGTTTTTTAAAATTAAATTTCCTAAAATTTTGTTAAGAATTTGTGAGTGTGTGTGTGTGTGTGTGTGTGTGTGTGTGTGTGTGTGTGTGTGTGAATGAGGGATATTAGTCTGTATTTTTCTTCTTTTGTGATATTCTTGATTGATTTTAATGTCATAAATACTCTGATGTCATGGAATGTGTTGGGTGATATTCTCTTCATCTCAGTTTTATGGAATAAATCAAGGATAACTGGTATTACACTTTCCAAGGTTGGTTAAATTTACCTTGAAGATCTTGGGTCCCAAAGTGTTTTTAACAGAAAGTCTTAAACTACAAATTCGTATTTTAATAGATATAAAGTTATACAGGCTATTATATATTTTTTCAGAATATATATATATATATGCACACACATATATGCACACACATATATACTTATACATATCTAAAATCTCCTTTGTTCTATATTAGTTAAGTCACTCCGGCTTTTATTTAAAACATATTTATTTATATACATATATAAATACATAAATATATTAAAGATATATTTATTTTTTCTGGAGTGAACATTGGTAGTTGGCATTTTTTAAGGATTTTGTTCATTCCATCTCAGCTGGTGAAACTTAATAGTATAAAGCTGTTTGATATACTTCCTTATTATTCTTTGAGGTCTATAAAATCTGTAATGATGTCACCTTTTTCCTCATGAACCTGAAAATTGTGCTTACTATTTTTTTTCAATATTTATCTATAGATCAATTTTATTTCTATTCCCAATGAGTCAATATCTGATTTCAGTGATTTTGTAAGTATTTTAAAATTTTTCCTGTGATGCATATTATTTTCTGTCTACTGCATTGTTGTTTTTCTGCTCCTCTGACTGTATTATTTCTAATGACCTGTCTTCGAGTTTATAGAGGCTTCTTTTTCATTAAGTCTACCTTTAGTCTCTCTAGTAATTTTTCACATCAGTTATTTTATTCTCCAGCTCCAATATTTCTGTTTATATATTTCTTTATTTTTAAAATAAAAAAGCTAATCGTTTTGTTTGTGTGTTGTTTTCCTGATTTTCTTTAGCTGTATATCTATTAAAATTTCTTGTATCGAAGGTAGGATAATAATAAATTTTTAAGCATCTACGTATCTACAAATATCCTTATCTCATCATTTTTGAAAGATGTTTCATTTAATATATATTGGAATTCTGGGTTGCTGATATTTTTCTTTAACAGTTTAAGACTGCTTCACTCTCTTCTGCACTACATTGTTACAAATTTCAATGAGAAATTTGTTTCTGATTTTAACAGGCTATTGTGGTTTTCTTCCATATTTTTTTTTCCTTTACTGCCATTTTTAAGAAACTTGATTTTAAAATGCCTTGATGCAATTTTTTTTTCATGTTTCTTGTGCTTGGGATTTGCCAATCATTGTGGAT
Organism: Cephalopachus bancanus; assembly: GCA_027257055.1. NCBI lineage: Eukaryota > Metazoa > Chordata > Mammalia > Primates > Tarsiidae > Cephalopachus > Cephalopachus bancanus. Next base: position 7,764,721 of record JAPVLO010000027.1, read on the forward strand.
CTTCAACTTGTTGGATATTTTTTATGCCCCACCTATTTTTTGGTTTTGAGACTCAAATTATGCATAAACTATGCTGCCTGAAATTTCTCCACAGCTCTATGATACCCTGTTCATTTCTAATTTTTTTCTCTATGTTGCATTGTGGTAGCTTTTATTGTCCTGTATTTAAGTTCACTAAACTTTTGTCTATTGTGTCTTTTTTTGTTTTTAATCTCATCTGACATATTTTCCATCTCTGGCATTACAGTTTTCACATATTTAAATGTTTTGAATATTGTTTATATATCTGAGCTTAAGTGCTCAATATTTCCTCTAGTTTCTTGAACTTAAAAATACATTTATGATAATATTTTTAACAAGACTTAATTATGTCAACTAAATTTTGATTCATTGGGTTTTTTCAAATTCTCATTATAGATGTACTTTTCTCAGCTTTTTGCTTGCCTGGACATCTTGTATGTGATGACAGATAAAGACTTTTTTGTTGAGTGTTGGATATTTTTGTGTTCCTGTACAATATTTAAACTTTGTTCTGAGATGTGGTTATCTGGAAAATGCTCAAACTTTTCACCCCTTGTTATTAATCTTTGTTAGACTAGAACTGAGCAACATTTAGTCTAGGGCTAATTTTCCCCACTGCTGAGGTAATACCTGTGTGAGTACACTACCTCGTGTCTCATTAATTATGAGACTTTCTACTTCAGCTGGTGGGAACAGAAACTGTTCTTGACCCTCTGTGAGCTCTGTGAATTATTTTCTTAAATAATTTCATTGGCATCTTTTCTCGTGCTAAAGGTTTCAGTACACAGCTAAGGACTCGAGGGGATCTGCTGCTATCCAGAGTTCCTTCTTTAGCACCTCCTTTTTCTCCAGTATCCTCTCTTTAATCTCTCGCCAACCTGGCTTTCCTGAACTCCCAGCTTTCTCTCCTCAATCCCGAGAAGCCCTCAGGTCTGACTGGTTTCTCCTCTTCATGAGCTGTAAGCCAGGAACCTGTCTCCATGCAGTAAATACAGGCAAGCATGGGAATAATTTATTCCCATTCTCTCAGGAATTACTGTCTTCATTACTAGCTTCATTACCAGATGGCCAAAGAATTTAAAAAAATGTTTGTCTGGGTTTTTAACTGTTTCAAGTGAAGGTATAAATTAAATTCCTGTTATTCCATCTTGGTCAGAATATGAAGTCCTTATTATGTCTTTGAGAGAGTTGTACTGGTACAAAAACTACACATAGCAGAAATATAACAGCCATGACTATTTTAAAAGTACATTTGTGCTGCTCATCTTTACAATTTAGAAAATGGGCTCAGAAAATGGTGAGGACCCAAGGGAAGAAAATTCCCCATAATCATTCCAGGTGTTATCAAGGCTCCAAAGGCAAAAAAAGCCTCACCCATGAATGCCACCAGAAGCATGAAGAACAATGGACGCCGGTCTCGGTGGCTCAGCCTGTAATCCTGCGCCTTTGGGAGGCTGAGGTGAGTGGATTGCCTGAGCCCGCGGGTTCGAGACCTGCCTGGGCAGGCCAGACCTCATCTCTACAATAAAATCAAAAAATTAGCCAGGCGAGGTAGCGCGCGCCTGTAAATCCGGCTACTCGGAAGGCTGAGGCGGAAGGATCGCTGGAGCCCGGCAGGTCGAGGCTGCGGTGGCCGGCAGCGGCCACTGCACTCCAGTCTGGGCGACAGAGTGAGACTCCAACTCAAAAAAGAAGAAGAAGAAGAAGAAGAACAATGGACAAGAGGAGGACTGCTTCAGAAACCTGAATAGGAGCATCATCTGGAATAGCCCTTATGTCAGTGAAGATAGCTTTAGAATGTCTACCCAGCAGCCTTTAAGAATTTGCTACAGTTCAATGATTACTGTGCATCTCCTCTTCTTATTTTTAAGTTGGAATTTTTTTTAACTTTATTAAAACGGATCTATTTGGCATGTCTTCTTTGGTGTCTGACTTACTTGGCTCAAAAGTATGATTGCAAGATTTATCCATGATGTTACATACAGCAATAGTTCTTTTTCAGTGCTCTATAACAATCTGTTGTAAATATATCAAATTAAGTATTCTAATGATGAATATCTGGGTTGTTTACAGTTTTGGTAATGACAAACTGTGCTACTATTGGCGTGCATTCTTTTTTTTCCTGATCGATATATGCCCAGATGTGAAATCTCCATCCTAGAGTATGTATATGTTCAAATTCTTGTACAGACAATTTTCTGCAATGGTTGTGTGAGTTGGAATATTTATTAAGATAATCGCTTATCTGTTCTTGTTTGAGTACAGCGTGGAAGAAAAAACTTAGTGGTCCTCACCAAAATGAGTAAAGCATGGACCTGCTATAGAGCCTATCATAACTTATCCAGATATACCAGACTTTCTTCTTTGCATGAATTAATGATTTTGTGTTGTCCCTCTGGAATAAAAGTTGGGGATCTTTTATGTATTTTACATAAAAGGGAGAAAAGCCAAAATTAGTGACCACAGTGGCATCCTGAGCAAAGACAGGGATGTTCATCAAATATTCTACCTGCTTCATAGAATCTCCCAGCTACCTTATAGCTCAATAGGGTTGTGTAACCAACACTACTGCTTTATATGCAGAAATAATGTATGTTACCCTAGGGTTGAAGTAGTAAACACACCGTTTATGATTCTAATCTCTGTTTGCCTGCTTCTTCCTGAGAAAGATATGTTCCAAATGCTGCCACCACAAGTTGAAAGCTCTCTATCATGGCCTTTTGAATGACTTTCTAGAGCAAAGTTCTGCTTGTGACCGTCATTAGACATGTTGCATGGGTAGGAAATAATCGTTGTTGTATGGAGTCATTAAAGTTTAGGGCCTTAAAAAAAAATCACAGCAAAATGTTTCTCTCTCTCTCTCTCTATATATATATATATGATATATATGATATATATGATATATATACATATATATGATATATATACTATATATCATATATACATGATATATAGTATATAATTTATATATATAATATATATAATTATATGTGTGCTTTCTCATTTAACCTTTACAACAACCCATATAAAGTTTGTTTATCAGCTAAATTTATTAACAGAATCTTAAAGAGTCTGTTCTGTATGAAAGATTACATGCAAGAAATGACCCAGCCTTTTATCCTTTCAACCCAGGCCTGGCTGGCTTCAAAACTTGTAGTTAACCAACCCAGGAAGAACCAAAGGAAGAGAATGATCAACACAGAGGCCTCAACCAAGATAAAGAATGAGAAGGGACCAATTTTGTGGCAATTAGAAAGCTGTGGTTGATCTTAGTAAGAGTAATTTAAGTAAAAAAAGTAAAAGTTCATCTGTAGTGGGCTGAAAAGTAAATGGATATGAAGTAGTGGAAGAAATGACTGAATTTTACTAAGAAAGATGACAGTGGAGCCAGTTGGACTAAGTGAGTCCCAGTGTGAGTGAGTGTATGAAAAATTTTGTGTACATATCAGTGACTAAATGGGCATGTGAGTGCTGACTGAGTAGGGACTCTGGAGCAAGTGACCAAGACTCTCCTGGTGAAGTGGCTTGTGTAGCAGCTGCTCTTCTTGGTCCTTAGCACTTCCCAGGGTGTACAAGCTGACTGCCATTAAAAAAAAAATCAACAAACCTCTTCCCTAGAAGAAGCTGCCAGTAGAGACTGCTGGCTCTAGCCTCTTCCTCACCACTGCAGTGCCTGGCCAGACACTGGAAGTAAGGACTGTAGAGGGAGCATAGCTAGGGAGTCCAGAGGCAGAGCCCCACTGGAGAAGATGAAAGAGACACCCTGCCACCATCTTAAAACTGGGCAGAAAAGTGCTCCAGCTTGTTCACCATGGGGTGACAGACCTGACCTGATCTCTGTGACTGGCAGATTACTTACTCAGGGGTTGATTGAGACCCAGAGGGAATATCCTGAAAGCAAAACTCCAGAGGAACCAGATGAGTGCTGAGTCTCAGATGCCCAAACCCCCACTCTGATTCCACTGTGGGACAAAGGGTGTGGAAAGAAAAAAATAAGGATATCAGTGGTGAGTTGATGACTGACCTAACCCCTTCCTCCTGAGCAATCCTCTAAACATCAGACCCACACAGCTGGGGCATGACTGAGAGCAATGAACCCAGGTGGAGCCTAGACATCAGTCACAATAGGAGGACTCTACTCCAAGATACGCCTACCTAGGGTGCCCCCCCACCCACCAGGATCTGGGAAAGAGACAATCTCGCACCTCCCCACTGGAGGGAATCCTCTTGACTGTACTAGTGGGAGGAGAAGAATGAAGTCCCAACTGCCATCACTGCCCCCTCCTCCTTCCCTGGGTTGGACACTGGGGAGATTGTGAATGAAGCCAAAGTTCTGCGGGAGACAGCAAAGGAGCAGCTGAGAGGAACAACTACAGAACCTACCACAAGAGGGCAAGTTGTGATTTAAATTTTTTGTTTGTGTTTTAACTTTTTTATATTTTACCTTTGTGCATGAATGTGTATGTGAGTGTTTGAATTTCATCCCCACATCCCTTTGTTCTTTTTCTTTCTTCTTTCCTTTTTATTTTCTGTTTATGTGTGTACATGAAGGATTGAGTGCTCTTTGTTCAGTTTGTTTGTTTGTTTTTGATTTTTTGTTTTCCTCTTTTTTTAGTTTAATGTGTGTATGAATACATGTTTGAGGGTCTGATTTGAATTATTTTCTTTTCTTTTCTCTATTCTCCTTTCATTTTGAGTTGGGTTGGGTATGTATTTGGTTTTCCTCTTTTCTTGTTTTGTTTTGTTTTGCTTTGTTGTTATTCCAGTTTATTTTGGGTTTTTGTGTGTGTTTACTTGTATTTTGCTTTGTTTTCTGCTCTTGTGGTTCTGTGTTATTTTATATTTTTATTTTTTAATTGTTGTCTGTATTGTTTCATTCTATTTTTCTCTGTTCTCCTCATTGCTGTTACTATGTCTTAGGCTCAAGGGGTACACCCATATACCCATTGCATCATCAAATAGAGTATTGGTGGGGAGTGGGTCTCAGGCTATCCATACCACAATTGGTGAACATTGTGATTTGAAAGTAGTTTCTGAATTCTAGCTCCCCATCCTCCACATTATTTGACTCTCAAAACTACAAGAGAAAACAAAGTTTCCCTCCCATAGCCCTGTTTCAAAATAGAACAAATTCAGAGCCCTGATCAGAGAAGAATTGAGGGCTGAGCAAACATTAGAAGTGAAAGCCTCTTCCACTGTCACTGAATAACAGAACTAAAGAAAAAAGAGATTTGTCACAAATTAGGAAAAAATGGAAGAACACAGGTAATTCCCAATGTTATAAAGAGAAATGCCTGAAAAATTGAACTTCAGAGCTCAAAAAATAGTAGTCACCAATGAGTGGTCCCAGAATGCAACAAGGATTAGGGAATGGGTGGAAAGAGTGAATAAGACTCTAGAAAGACAAGCTGCAACACTGAAAGAACTTGAAATAGAAATTTTGCCTATAAAAAATTTTATCCAGGAAATTAATAGCATGATAACAAGTATGGAAAACAAAATTAATTAAGAAGAAGAAAGAATCTAAGAACTTGAAGACCAAAACATGGAATTTACCTGATCTGCAAAAAATATAGAAAAAAATCTCAAAAAGATAGAACAAAATCTCCAAGACATATGTGATTATATCAAAAGGCCAAACCTATGCCTGATTGGTATCCCAGAAGAAGGAAGGGAAATGGAGAACACCTTGGAGCAAGGATTCCAGGAAGTTATCCAAGAAGAAAAAATCTTAAAGGCAGCAAGAGACAATGGTCATACTACCTACCAGGGGAAATTAATCAGAATAGCAGAAGATCTATCAGCAGAAATACTGTAAGCGAGAAGGAACTGGAGTCCAATATTCAAAATCCTCAAAGATAAACAATTTCAACCAAGATTTTTCTCCCCAGCCAAGCTCAGCTTCATCAGTAATGGAGAATTAAAATCCTTCCCAGACATCCAGTCCCTAAGAGATTATGCAGCTTCCTGGCCTGCTCTAGAGAAGATACTTGAAAAGGTTTTAAGCACAGATGAAAGAAAAAAAAGAATTACCATGAACTTCCCAAGAGAATAGCAGAACACAGAATCAAAAGAAAATACATCATAACTGCAAACTTGAAAACATACACAAAGAAACAAACAAAAAAACTTTATAAAAACTTCATGATAAGGATAAACAATCACATTTTAACAATAAACCTAAAAGGACAGAATGTACCACTGAAAATATACAGAATGGCAAATTGGATAAATAACCATGACTCAATTATTTTTTGCATTAGGAAACTCATTTTACCACAAAGGATGTACACAGACTCAAAGTTAGAGGATGGAAAATGAGTTTTCAGGTGAATGTGTCACAAAAGAAGACAAGAGTCATGATCTTAATATCAGACAAAACAACCTTTAAGCTATCAAAAATTTTAAAAGCTATGAAAGGTCACTACATATGTTAAAAATTTTAATTCATCAACAAGAAATATTCATCCTAAACATATATGCATCCAACACAGGAGCACTAGCATTTATTAAGCAACAACTTGGTAGACTAAAAAAAGATATTGACTCAAACACTATTATAGCTGGGGACTTAAATACCTCACTAACAACCCTAAATAGATTATCAAGACAAAAAAATCATCACAAAGACCTGGAACTTCAACTTGATGTTCTATCAAATGAACAAATACCTACAGAATAATCCACCCAATAATCATACAATATACATTCTACTCATCACCACATGGAACATACTCCAAGATTGATCACATCCTTGGCCATAAATCAAGCATAAACAAATTTCATAAGATCAAAATATTATCATGCACCTTCTCAGACCACAGTGGAATAAAAATAAATATCAACACTAGCAAACTTCTCTTAAAACCTACAGGTACATGGACACTAAACAGTATGATGCTGAACAACTACAGGATCAACAAAGAAATGAAAATGGAAATTAAAAGATTCCTGGAAACAAATGAAAAAATATCCTATCAAAAACTCTGGGATACCATGAAAGCAGTTTTAAGGAGGAATTTATATCTCTATGAACACACATCAAGAAAACGGAAAGATCACAAGTTAGCAGCCTAACAAATCAAGTAAGGGAACTGGAAAGACAATATCACCAAAACCCTAACCTCAGCAGAAGAATGCAGATCACCAAAGTAAAAGCCCAAATACAGGACATAGAACACAAAAATATTGTAGAAGAAAATCAACGAAACAAAAACTGGTTCTTTGAAAGAATAAACAAATTTGATGGACCCCTAGGCAGTATTACCAAGAAAAGGAGAGAAAAAGCCCAAATAAACATGATCAGAAATGCAAAAGATTAAATCACAAATGACCCCCCCAAAATACAAAAGATTATCAGAGATTACTATGCACACCTGTATAGAAACAAACTTGATAAATTAATTAAATGGAGGACTTTCTAATATAACACAACCTCCCAAGGATGAAACAAGAAGACATTGAGACACTAAATAGACCAATAACAAACCAGGGAATTGACTCCATCATAAGAAAACTACCTACCAAAAAAAAAAAAACCAAAACCCTGGACCAGATGGCTTTCAAGCAGAATTCTACAAAACATACGAGGAGGAGCTGATACCAATCCTATTGAAAATATTCCAGGCAATTAAGAAAGATGGAATTCTCCGCAAATCGTTTTATGAAGCTAACATCATACTGATACCCAAATCGGATAAAGATCCAACAAAAAAGGAGAACTACAGGCCAGTATCCCTAACAAACATGTGCAAAAATTCTCAAGAAGATTCTAGCAAATTGGCTACAATAACACATCTCAAAAATCTTCTACCATGACCAAGAGGTCTTCATCACCAGGATGCAGGGCTGGTTCCACATTTGCCAGACCATAAATGTAATTAAATACATCAAAATTGCACATGATTATTACATTAGATGCAGAAAAAACTTTTGATAAAATTCTAAATCCATTTTTGTTGTAAACCCTCAAATACATAGGCACAGAAGAAACATAACTCAAAATAGTAATTACCCATCTATGGTAAACCCACAGCCAGCACATTGCTAAATGGACAGAAGTTGGAAACACTTACCCTGAAAACCGGAACAACACAAGGCTGCCCAGTCTCACCCCTATTGTTCGACATTGTGATGATAGTCCTAGCTAGAGTAATTGCACAGAAGGAAATCAGGGATATCCAAATAGGAAAAGAGGGTGTTAATTTATCCCTCTTTGCAGATGATATGATCCTATACCTCAAAAACCCAAGTGAATATGTAAAAAACCTGCTTTCACTGATAAAGCAAGACTTTGGCAAAGTCTTAGGGTACAAAATAAATGTGCAAAAGACAGTTGCATTCTTACACACCAATAACAAGCAGGCAGATTGTTGCTTCACAATAGACACAGGAAAAAAATGAAATCCCTCAGCGTCTTTCTAACCAGAGACATGAAAGACCTTTACAATGAAAACTACAAAACACTGCTCAAAGAAATTCAAGAAGACACAAACAAATGGAAAAAATATTCCATGCTCATGATTGGAAGAATCAACATTGTTAAGATATCCATCCAGCCCAAGGCAATCTACAAATTCAACTCAATACCCATTAAATTACCAACATCATTATTCTCAGACCTGGAAATAACAATACAGAAATTCATATGGAAACATAAATGACCACAAATAGCCAAAACAATCCTCAGTAAAAGAAATGAAGTGGGAGGTATCACACATCCAAAGTTTAAACTTTACTATAAGGCTACAATAATCAAAACAGCCTGGTATTGATACAAGAACAGGCACATGGACCAATGGAACAGGATAGAGATTCCAGAAGCAAAACCTCAATTTTTCAGCCAACTCATCTTCAACAAAACCTCCACCAACAACCACTGGGGAGAGGAGAACCTGTTCAGTAAATGGTGCTAGGAAAACTGACTGACTACATGCAGAAGATTGAAACAAGACTCCTACCTATCACCATACACAAAAATCAACTCTAAATGGATCAAAGACCTAAATATAAAATCTCAAGGTATAAGAGCCTTAGAAAATGCAGGAGACACCCTTATGGAAATTGGAACTGGCAACCAATTCCTAATCAAAACACTAAGTGCTCATACCATAAGAGATAAGATAGTCAAGTGGGACCTTATCAAACTGAAAAGCTTCTGCAAAGCAAAAGAAACCACCAAGAGAGTGGAAAGACAACCCACAGATTTGGAAAAAATATTTGCCAACTGTATATCTGACAAAGGTCTAGCATCTAGGATCTACAAGGAACTCAAATGCGCTGAGAGGAAAAACAACAACAAAAAACAGCCCCATCAAGAAGTGGGCAGGAGACATGTATAGATACTTCTCAAAAGAAGATATATGGGCAGTTAACAGACACATGAAAAAGTGCTTAGCCTCACTAATCATCAGATAAATGCAAATCAAAACCACCTTGAGATACCACCCAACCCCAGTAAAATGCCATCATTAATAAAACAAACTGGGAGGGTGTGGAGAAAAGGAAACTCTTGTACACTGCAGGTGGGAATGCAAACTAGTGCAACCTCTTTGGAAGACAGTGTGGTAATTTCTAAAAGAACTAGACACTGACCTTCCCTATGCCCCAGCAAGCCCACTACTGGGAATACACCTAGAGGAGCTCAAATCATTCTACAAAAAAGACACCTGCACACGCATGTTTATTGCAGCACTATTCACAATAGAAAAAACATGGAACCAACCATGCTGCCCATCAAAACTGGACTGGATAGAAAAATGTGGTCGTGTACACAATGGAATATTACACAGCAGTAAAGGACAAGCATGGACTGCACATCAACTTGAAAGGATTTAGAGTCTATCATACTTAGTGTTCTATCACAGAAACAAAGAACTGAGTACCACATGTTCTCACTCATAAGTGGACCCTGAACATTTACCATAATACTGTAAGAAAGGAATTGGCAGTAGCAGGATACTGCCGGGGTAGGAGGAGGGACACAGCCTCAATAAGAGTATCTGATCTCTAACGAGACAAAGTGGGCACCAAAGGGAGGCCCAAACTTTACCTGAACAATGACCACTTGTATACTTAATCCTGAATTGTATCCCACATCTTTAAAATTTTTTAAAAAGTGACTGAAATTTTCCAACTCGAGTGAAAACTCTGGTTTGATCCAAGCTCTGTGAATGTACACATATATGTGCTAACACATGTGCACATTTTCCCTTATGGCAACTCATAATATGTGGGTAGATTTGGAAAGAAAAAAAAAATTGCTCATTTGATTCCTATATGCCCTGGTCCTTCCTTTTCTTCTTGATGATGACTGGTGCAGGCAATTCTTACAAACTTGTGTTTATGAAGAGCAGAAAAGAAACTACAGGTAAGGGGAATTTTAAAAATGCTTCTTGTTCCCTCCCTCCAATGAAATAGATGTGTGATTCTTTGCATGTTAAATAAAAAGATAAGAAAAGAAAACATGGTGATTTTTATGAGTGATTGCAGTGAGGACATTAGCAAGAGGTGAAGTGGCCTAGACTATGAGGAAAGATATTTTTTCACATGAGAAATGAAAATCTGTGTGCAGAGATGGTGGCCCACCTCCTCCTCCTGGCTTACCTTTTAAGAGTGAATGTTAAATATTGTATTTCTCCTTTTTTTTTTTTTGAGTTGGAGTCTCACTCTGTCGCCCAGACTGGAGTGCAGTGGCTGCTCCCGGCCACCGCAGCCTCGACCTGCTGGGCTCTGGCGATCCTTCCGCCTCAGCCTTCCGAGTAACCGGAATTACAGGCATGCGCTACCACGCCCAGCTGATTTTTTGACTTACTGTAGAGATGAGGTCTCGCTGCCCAGGCGGGTCTCGAACCCGCGGGCTCAGGCAATCCACTCACCTCAGTCTTCCAAAGGTGCGGGATTATAGGCTGAGCCACCGAGCCCGGCTTGTATTTCTCCTAAACTTTCTCCACATTAGCCCCTTTCTTCTTCTTCCAGCTCCATCAGGACACATTGCTCATTTCACAGTTATTCATGGCCTTTAATTCCAGGATATAGCTTGTTTGATGGGTTGGAGCCCCTGCCAAGAGGCAACCCAAAAGGCAGGTGTAAGACAGGCAGCTTTCACAGTGGTTCTTCATAACACTACCACATGAGGCTGCCTGGAAGCGTGACAGTTGTTGGAGGAATTACAGTATAGCAAAGGGAAAAAAATTTCTTGAGGCTGTGTTAATTGTGGCTTTTTCCATTGTTCAAAAACAATGCACTGAAAATTCAATGTCATTACTGAGAGTCCTATGGTGGGCACACTCTGATTCCTGTACTTCCCCTATCTGTGTTCTCCCCTCTCAGACATACTTTTTGATTTCTCCTGTCCTTACCATTAGGTTCCCCATTCATGTAGTCACCTTTTAACAAACTCCTCCCTGGAATAATAGAGATTAATATCATCCTCAGTACAGTAGAAACCCTTCTCCATGACTGTGATATCAATCTAAGTGATGTTATGTGTGGGTTAGTACCAGGGTGGATCTGGGAGTGGTTACCTTTGAAATGCCACATCTAATTTATGAAAATAAGACGTGAAAAGAAGAGAGGCGTATTGTGGACACTATAAATCTTAAGAGCCATTGTGTGCGAGCGTGAGTTTTCCTTGACCCCTTCTCACAACATACGTTATGGAAATTTCACTCTTTACTTCTAATTGTTTAGTGGGACCTGTGAAACACACACACACACACACACACACACACACACACACACACACACACACACACACACACACATTCCCACCATCACTACTACACAAAGAGCTTTCTTTACTGCAGGTAAACATTTTCAGTGATAATAACGCCCAAACTCATTTGAAGAGACAACATTTTCTAACTATATTACAAGGTTACAAGGCAATTGCTTTCCAATAGATTGCAATATTTGCCAGTGTTAGTTCTTTTCTCACTTCCTCTCTTCCCCTACAACTTTTATAATTGGGCCACTTGGGTGCCCAGGAGAAGAATGATTCCCTATACTGAGTCATATTTCTCTTAATAAAAAGGACTGCCTGTACATTCTGGGCCACATGAAAGGACTTGCTCAAATTCTTAGCCAAAGGCTAGTCTTATTAAAAATATTTGTTTGGAAGGAGGAAAGAGAGTTGGTTTATCTTTTAGTTATTAGAAGAAAGAGGACACTGTGGTAAGAATTTATTTGTAGTCAGAATACAAAGACAGGTGGGTGAGGCTTGGACAATGGTAGCTACTTTCTCTGTTGAGTAAATTTGAGGTCATCAGCTAACAGTGATGTGAGGGATAATGGGGCAAATAGTATAGAAGAGGGTGATGGTGGAAACAGTCATTGTGTGTTATGAGAGAGGAAGCGGATAATGGTGAACATAAATTTTCTCAATGGTACAAGTGGGTCCAGTTGAAGGTGAAAAGATTGTACATTTGTCAGTATAGTGATCTGCATGGCTACGGCCTCATGTAGAAATGGAAAACACAAATGATCAGATTGATCTAACTTTTTAGGAGTTTGCAGGCGATTGAGTCGCAGATCCAAAAGTAGTAGGTGGATAAAGTTGCAACTCAGGGAGTGATTGAAATGCTGGATGTAGAGGTCCTTCCTCAGTAAAAGGGACAGGGGAAGTCAGATGTGTTTCAACATTTCCTCTGTGCCCCACGGCAACTGACCTAAACCCTGTCGACACTATCTCCTGAACCTCTCTGTTACAGTGAGAATTAGACTATGGTGCCAGGCTGATTTTCCTATTGCAGCATTTCAATGAGGAATTCTGCTTGCACAAAAATGTTTAATGTCTTCTCTTCGCCTTTTCCATGCACTCCATTTCTCTTACTGGCAACTTAAAACTCTCATATGGATTGGCGATGCTCAATACAATATTCCAACTTAAAATATGATCAGTTCTATTAAATGTGTCACTTTAAGTAAGGTGAGGTGGTTGATTCTGAGTGTTCAGGGGAAATTATCCAATTAATGTTGACCCCACACTTCTGGCCTATTGGAGGAAAGGGACCATGAGAGACTGATTCCGTTTCAATAGACAGACACAGATGGGTATAGGGAACATAATAGAAAGTCAGAGCCCTGGCCCTCAACTGGGACTCTGTGGTTGGTGCAATCTATCTCTCTATGATGAGCATCTGAGACCTAACCTTGTTATACAACCCTTTCCCTGCACATGCTTAGGGGAGAAAACAGGGACATATGGAGCGAGCTATGATCCATAAACTTGCTAAAAGAGTTTTAATTGTTAGATCACACCCATCCTAAAGAGAAAGCATATGTTCTTTATGTTTTTCTCCAGAGTTGGAAATCTTGCCTTGGGGGTTGCTGTCATTTCTGTCTTTTTCACATACATAATGAATTGGGATTCTTTTTTTTTTTTGCTATGATTTTTAATAAGCAACAGTGTTAAAGAGCACTTATTTAGACAAACCATGCTTGAGGGCAAGGGGAATTGAAATATTTTATAAATTATTGAATTAGCCTATGGAAAACACAATTCATTAATTCTTCTTTTCTCGTTGGAAAGTCTGTGTATACTTTGTATTCATGCCTTTTGAAATCTTTCTTACTCTTCAATGCCCACCTCCAAGGGTACTTTTTGCTTAATTTTCCCCAACTAGATATATTCCCTTTCTTCTTTCTACTTAGGAAACACTTTGTGTTTGTGAAACTGATATGTTTTATGCTATAAACTAATTATTTTTCTAGATATCTTTACCACTGCAAAATTTTAAATGCACTTATAATGACACAATATATATATTCACATAAAGTTAATATTATTTTATTTTGAATAAAATTTGTATATGCCTTTTCTGTTTTAATTCTTGCTGTAACTCTGTGCATAGACATAATTTTGAAGATTGTTATTATTGTACTCTAATTTATCTTGACACTTTAGAGCAAATGAGTCATGGGCTATCTTCCTGAATCCAAAACATTAGATTTGCATCTCTCAAGTTATTTATTTATCTAAGCTTTATTTTCCTCCTCTGTAGAAGCAGAATGGTTTTTGTATCTTATATAATTGATATGCATTCATATATTTATGTGATGTATCATGCTGTAAGACATGATTGATTGTTTATGTATAAGATGACCTATAAAATGCCTCCATATGAGGTATTAATATAATGTCTAGGGTCCTGTGGGTACTATTTGAAACATTTTTCACTGTACATATTGGAAGCCCACCAACTTTCAAATACTTGCACATGACTATTAGCACTTAGGGCATAAGCCAAAATAAAGTGTGAAATCCTATAGAATTATACCTTTCTCTTTGTGGGGAAGAGCAAATCTGACAGTCTTAGATGTCACCAAACACAAAACACAGAAAATTCAAGCCAAACATGACCATGACAAAGCCAAATGTTGTATGAATTGGCACAAAGATTATGAATCATGAGATAAATGACACCATAACAGAAATTACTAATAAAAACACTCAATGCATTCACTAACATAATAAGTAGATACTCCCAGGCAAGTGCAAATTTAAAGTAGGTGTAGTGATCTTTCCAGGTTCTTCTGAGCCCCAAAAGGAATGACAAAAATGTACAGATATGACACAAACAGTACTGACTGGTAAGGTGTAGTGCGTCCTTCACTGTGCATATTTTAACCTCTTTAATCATGTCTGTTGCGAGAAGAACAGCATGTCAAGGTACAGAATGTGGATACTCTAGTTAAATACCATGAGTATGACTGATGAGCAATGCTTTGGCATTGTTTGAATATCAGACTCATTTTAACTCATTTGCAGGAAGAAAAAAAAAATGCTGTTTCACTTAGAGTGATGAAAACATCTGCTCCTGGCAGTTCAACAGAGAGTGGTGAGCAAGACAGATTTCACGGAGGTTGGCTTATTTTGGAAAGCAGCAGGCCACAACTGATATTGATTGAGATGGACATCCCTATCAATATGACCTATATAATGTCTCAAGATAAAAATATTTTATTTGATGGCTTTGGCATTCTTCTGGCCTGAAATTACAAGACTATAGTAACTTTGTGAAGGATTGTAAAAGTTAATGTCACCATGATCCCATAATTATTGCAAATGGGGCGATCTATGGGAAATTAAATACTGCCATAATATTATTTTCAAGTCAATATAAATCAGAATATATAGTTAGCAAGATTTAGAAATGTTATAAGGCAATATAATATATTTGTCCACAAATATTCTCATATTTGTGAAGGCAGAACAGGAAAAAAACAAAAAAGAAAAAAACCCACAGGATTTTGGACCCACATAGAATTAGTCTCCTGGACCTTCCACTTTCCAGCATATTAGCTTTAGATCACAGATAGGGAACTGTTCCTTATACTTCTGGTTTTTCTTTTGTAAAACAACTGCAAGATTCTCTCTCTCTCTCTCTCTCTCTCTCTCTCCCCGCGATGAGATTTTGTATGTTGCTCAGGCTGCACTCGAACTCCTGGACTTGACCAATACACTCACCTCAACCTTCCAAAGTGCTGGGATTACAAACCTAAGCCACTACTCCCAGCTTCAAGACATTGTTGACAGAGAGAGAGAGAGGAGAGAGAGAGAGAGAGAGAGAGAGAGAGAGAGAGATGCCTTGTGTAGTAATCACAGTTCCTGCTACATTGAAGGCACCCAATAAAAGTAAGATTTTCATTCTTAATTTTAATGTGATTTTAACTGAAAAGTTCAAAGTGAGTTCACATTAACTTTGGCTTTCAAAGCTAAATAAATATTACTTTAACAATAATACAAGATAAAGGTCAGTAGGGATGATTTCCTAATGTACTGGATAATAATCTCCATTTGGAATAAAGAGAGATGTGTTTCTGCCCTACTTTACTTTTATGAACCTTGATGATTTGCTTCCACTTTTAGTTGAGCCGAGTGTCCCCTCTGTGTCCTTAGAAAACAGAATCAGCCTAAGCGCTCACTTGTGCAGTAGTTAAAGGATATGACTTTATTATCGGAATTTAGGGGTAGCTTGAAGAGGAAACTGGCACTTCTGTGTAATTGCCATTAGAAATAATTATTTAAAATAAAGTAATCCAAGGTCAAAATAATTTTTGGTAAGTGTCCTTCAGCTTAGAGTTAACAATTCCACAGAACAAATCAATTCAGTCAATTACCTGGGAGTACTTTTTATAATCTGTTTATTTTAAAAGATTAAACCTGTACAGTACACGACGGGGAGGTACATGTCCTCTGGGTGCATCATTCAAAGTATGAAGTTAGTAGCACTTTAAAATTTTTTGAGTTAATATTGTTTCAATTTTTCCATAAGGGGGAAAGAAAACACGAAAGCCTCAATGGCTCATTTGTCAATTTGTTGATGTGGAGTAAGATTTCCTGTCTGAGAGAGTCTTGGCCTCGCTCGCCAACACCAATTCAATAGTTCCTCCAAGGTTGAGGAATTACTCAGGTATGTTTTTTACCTTTACTTGGCTGTAAATAAAGTCAGGTATATATTCTGTTAATTGGCAACATGGGCTACTGTATTTTATCTATAACTACCGCATGGTAGTTTTCAGTGAGGTTCGTGGAAGACCATTTGTAGGAATTATCCATTTCTTTAGATACTTGCAATCTTATCTCTTGGTAAGATAAGACTATCAGAAATATGCTGCAAGTGTATCCTTGTACTCAACAGAAGTTTGAATTCATAAAAGGTGAGTTATACTTGTTTTTCTATAGGTAGCTCTTTTGAAGATGTAGTTGTAGTGCATGATATTCATTTTATGATAATAGCTCACCTCTCAGTTTTAGAAATTGATTAATTCCTTTGAATAGCTTATGTATATTTATTTGTTGGCCAAACTAATCATATAACTGATATTTTGTCTATTAATCTTATGTTCAGTTTCGCATCATTTTCTTACCCCAACTTCTCTTTGTTTAATGTCTTTAAATCTTTAAAAAACTTTTCTTGTATCATATGAACTTTTTGTAAGCAATACCATGGTAGACATGGAAATGCATGACTCTGATCTCTTTTAGAGACCAAGCTAGGGACATAGATGATTAACATACCTATGGATCTATTGTCATTTATGAGGAGACAATGTTTGTTTTTTTCTGCAGGCCTCTCAGAGATAAAGATTAAGCATGGTGGAAGTCCTAGTGGTGGTCCATTCTTATTTGATAAAGGAAGCCTTTTGTGGGCAACTTTGACTTGGGGATACCCAGCAATCTGATGCCCACTTGTTGAGCTAAGCTGCAGTATGAGACACTTTCTGCTCAATCTTTTTCACTTTCCACAGAATAATGGACTAGAAGCCCTCACTGTCTACTCAAGCTCCCTCTTTTTTTCCTTCATGGGAGTCTCTCCCAAAGCATTCTCTGTATCTCTCATGCTCTTTTTGATGCCTGCTTCTTGAAGGACCTGAATTAACAGAGGTGATATCAAGAATAGTCTGATCAAGCAGGCATTAGGATGGTACTCAGGAGTTAGTTCAGTTGCTGCTAAGGTGGCAAAGATAACATGATTTTGAGTATTATATGGACACTGATAATTACTGAAATAAGATGGGAGTCTGGTTGCTAAAGATTTCATGAGTGATAATCTGGGAAAACAGGAGAAACGACCCTACAGGGGAATGATTCAGGCTGGAGGATGCAGACATTTGAAAGGTATGAGAAATATAATACTCATCCAAGAATGCCAACATTGGCAGGTTATTGCCAAAGAGTATTGGCCCTGCAGAAAAATAATGAGAAACCAAAGACTTTAATACTTAGAGGCTAATATGAAGGTTAAAGGACACTTTTAATATTAGAAAGAGGTCCTTAGCTTCTTCAGTAAAATTCAGGCATAGATGAGAAGCAGACGAGGCATTTTAGTGAGGAAGAATAGCAAACCCCAGAGTCATTAAGCAAGGCAGGTCTGTTATGCTAAAGTCAAGACTCTGACTAGGAAAATGTAAAGCACCAAAAATGAAATGGAACCACCTAAATGTATGTTTGTAGGGATTTTGACTCTGCAGAAGTGGCCTACCACTTTTCATGGTTAGAGGTAGAACTCTTCCCTGAGGATTGATAAAGCAGATATCATTCCCCATAAGACCATAGGTGCCTCGCCAGGCCTGTGATAGACTGAATTGTGTCCTCCAAAATTCTTGTGATGAAGCCCTACCCTACCATGTGACTGTCAGAGATAGGACCTTTAAAGAGGGAGTTATGTTAAATGAGGTCATAAGCGTGGAGCTCTAGTTCAACAGGATGAGTGGCCTTGAACAAAAAAGAAAAGAAAAAAAACAAAACAAAACACCAGAGATGCATATGCCAGGAGGAAAGGTCATGTAATGATGCTGAGAAACAAAATAGCCATCTGCCAACCAAGGGGAGAGGCCTCAGAAGAAACTAAATCTGTCGACACCTTGATCTTGGATTTCTAGCTCCCAGAACTGTGAAAGTAATCCTACTGTTTTATAGGTCACCCGGTCGGTGGTATTTTGTTATGGCTGCCCTAGTAATAATACACTCTCCTTCTCTCCTGGCTTCTAGATTCATAACTAGGGCTACATCCCTGCAAAACATGCCTGAGGATGTGGGAGGAATTTGCCAGTATGTGCTGGTAGAACCTGGGGGATTTGTTGGTACTTGATAAAAGGTGGTTGGGATGAAAACTGGCTATGAAACTGGAATTAAAACTATTGATTTGGGTTAAGTTTCTCAAAACACGACTTAATACCCAGGCAAGTATCCCAGGATTTGAGGTGACTCCTAGAAACCTGGAGAAAGTAAAGACCCTTACTTAGAGAGTTGTCATTTCCCAAAGTGGTCATCAAGAAGGATGGAAAAGGTAGAAAGAAACTGAGCAATGTAGGCAGGCTAGAACAGATATATTAGGTGAAAGCAGAAATTTGCCAGAGGATTCTGTATCATAAGGGAGCACAGAGGACACACCATTCACGAAGGTCACCAGGAATGTGCTAGTCACAAGGCTATTAGAATTACTACCTTCAGCAGTGCTGAAGGTAGGAGAGGAAGTCACAGGATGGGTTCATTCACAGCCCTGGGCATGAATTCTCCTCCATATCTCCATTGGGTTCACAATCCCATGTATTGGTTATTTCGCCTTTGGCCAAGTGGATAATGAGAACTCATATACTGAACATTTGGAGGAACTTCCATATTGAGTCCTACAGTAATAGAGAAGGCCAAGTCAAAACCTTTGAGTCCCTCCTACCCAGCCCAAGATAGTCAATTCACAACAATATTGCATCCCAGGGGAACAGTGAAGATTGCTTCCATTATTGAAGACCTAAATGATGCAGTAGTGATGGTTTCTAGCCTTTCTTTATTCAAGTTTTCCAGTCTGGCCCCTGAAAAACCAAGATGGATCCTGGGGAATGCCAGTAGACCACTGCAAGTTTAACTGACAGTCACTTTGGTTACAGTTTTTGTGTATGGCTAGGGAAGATTAATGAACCCTCCAATGACTGGCATGCAACCATTGCTTTGCTAAATATATTTTTTTTCTATCCTACTTGAATAGAGGAACAGAAACTATTTATATTCATGTGGAATAGTCAACAATATGAATTTTCAGTTATATTTAGGGCAATGTTAACACTCCTTTCCTCTGTCATAGTATTGTACAAAGAAATCTCAACTGCCTGACCATTCCAAAAAACATATTATTCTGTTTGTTTTTTGTTTTTTTGTTGAGTTGGAGTCTCACTCGGTCACCCAGACTGGAGTGCAGTGGCCGCTCCCGGCCACTGCAGCCTCGCCTGCTGGCCTCCGGCGATCCTTCCGCCTCAGCCTTCCCAGTAGCCAGAATTACAGGCATGCGCTACCACGCCCAGCTGATTTTTTTGATTTATTGTAGAGATGAGGTCTCGCTGCCCAGGCGGGTCTCGAACCCGCGGGCTCAGGCAATCCACTCACCTCAGCCTCCCAAAGGCGCGGGATTACAAACATATTATTTTGTTACATCTATGATATCATGCTGATTATTAAGATAAGACAGAATGGCTAGTACTTTTGAAGTCTTGGTAAGATGTACATTCTCTAGCAGGTAGGAAAAACATGCTATAACAATTCAGGGACCTACAATTTCAGTTAAGTTTTCAGCAGTCCAGTAGTGATCATGGGCTTATCAGAATATCCACTCCAGAGCAAGAGAAAAGTTGTTGAATTTTGCATTCCTTATTATAATAAAAGGAAACACAATACTTACCTAAAGAGGTAGGAATTGTAGTTTCCAAAGGCAGCCATTCTGCACCTAGGAGTATGATTCTCATCCATCTGCTGGGTGACATGAAAGACAGACAACTTTGTAGAGATTGGAGCACGGAACGGTCCTGCAGCAGATCCAGGCTGTAGTGAAGCCATTCCTGCCATTTGGACCACGTAATCCTACAGACACTATGCATTGGAGATGTCATTGATGTGAAAAGATAATGCGTAGAGTTTATGGAAAACCCCACTGAGGAAATCCTAATAGTAGCCCTAAAGTTCTTGAGTAAAACTGTGCTACAGCTGTATAGTTATAGTGGAAGATTATACACCTTTTGTGAGACAGCTTTTAGTTTATTACAGGACCCTGATAGAAACATTTTACCAAGAAGCAGTAAGTGAGTTTGCATCCTTAATTGCATGTTACGCATTGGGTTCTTTGGACATGTGAACATACAAAGCTAGTTGGTTCAGCAAATGTCCATTGTGAGAGAGAAATCATATACTTGACAGCAAGTCTAATCAAAACTAGAGTATATAAGTAAGATGCATGAGCAGATAGCCCACCACTGTGTACCAGTGCTCCTCTGTTTTCTAGTGTTCTATGTGTGGCTACACAGGGTTTCCATATAACCAGACAAAAAAGGAGGAAAGCTGGAACTTGGTTTATGGATGGGTTGGCTCAATATGTGGGTGTCAGGGAAACTGCTAGCAGAGGGAGGGGCATACTTCATCAACAAGGGTACCTGCATGATTAATATTTATATACCTAACCCTTAATTGTACCCCACATCTTTATAATAAATAAATTAATTAATAAAAAAAGAAAATGATAGTGTTAAAATGGGCAGTGACTGCCCTGAAGCTACATTTATGGTGACCTTGAAAATAAGAGGAGAAAACTTACCAGTGGGTGAATGTTTTAGGTTTCAGATTTGTGTAGACAAAGTACCCTGAGATTATAACAGATTCACGGCCTAGGGAACTGATCAAGGGCCTATAGGAAGGTGACTAGGAGATCAAATGCAAGAATGACTTGGGTAAAGGCATGTAGATAGACATCTGGAGATAACTCGGAAGTATATGTCACACTAATGTTCAGCCAAAAGCATCCTCCATGAAAATGTCACTGAACAACCAAGTAGAAAATAATGCTTGTCTGATTAATAATAGTCGGTCTTCATTGACCCCCACTGGAGTGGAAGTCTGGACACATGAAGGAATGGCCACAGCAGCTGAGATGGAGGCTATTCTTGGGCCCATCCATGTGGATTCCCCCTTACCAAAAGCTATCTAATTACTGCTATGTTTGAACATCCTATTTCCTTTTGGAGGAGACCAAAGCTGACATAGCACTGTTCCTTAGGAAACCAACCAGACACTCGAAGACTGCTCTATCGTGAGGTTCATCCTCAACCATTCAGATATGGATTTTCATTTCCTGCCAGCAGAGCCTCAGCTAGTTCCGCTATCCTGGGATGTGATGAGCAATTGACCCATAGTCATGGAATTCTACACAACATAGCATCAGACCAGGGACCACCTTAACATTGAAGGAGGAACATGATGGGGCCCATGATTGTGGAATTTACTAGGCTCATTACATATGAGCCACAGAGTTTTAAATCCTTCCATGCTTTCTACCTGAATATGATTGGGCAACATTTCTCTGTTGAGGAGAAAGAAAATCAGAGGGAGGGGGGTAATATCCATGGAACACTCCATCATGGCTGTGCCCAAAATAATGTAAGCCAAGAGTAAATAGCCTCAGGAATACAAGTGACACCAGCTAGAGAATTTTCATCTGCAGGTTTTAGGTGAATGTCCAGAGAGATGGGCATGGGTTCATTATTGTTAGTCATACAGGAGGGGATGCTTCATGAAACTTCTGAAGACAGCATGCTCCTGGTTGAGAAGGTTCATACGCTTCCCTTCCATTTACTTCCACACTGAGTACTTTGTACCTAATTATGTTACAGACATGACCAGGCAAAAAGAGCTATGCGACTTAATTTAAATCTAGGGTCCTATGAAAAGAATAATATGCTTAAGTACACAATAGGTTCTTATTGTTCTCAAACACATTGTTGTAATCTCTGGAGATCTGCCTTAGTCTGATAACTACGTCACATTAATAAGGTAATGATGAGGTTATTAATAGAGTTTCTATCACATTTCATTTTAACATTCCATTTCCTCAAAGCTATTCTCAAATTTGATGATAGCATTCTCTATGGGGACTTGGTACTGGTATTGCCATGTTGATGAAACTCTCTAATAAAGGAATACTTTTTTTGTATTTGTTAATTGAATATGAGACACAATACCCTCATGTTTAGAGTATCTATTATATAAATTTATTTGTTTATTCAAATCATTAAAAACATAGAAATATTAAAAGATATGTGGGCATTCACTGTAGGACATAAGAAAATCGTCGTCTATAGTCTGGGAATTTCAATAAGTATAAAAAAGGAGAGTTAATAAAATTTGTTGAATACTTGCCATACACTACGTATTAAACTAGGTGCTTTAAAACTTTGTCATAGTTAATTTTCACAACCATTCTGTAAGGACAGCATCTTTACCTCTGGTCTAATCTTAAACAAGAAGAGAGAAAGAGAGAGAGGAAGAGGGAGTGACTGACTCAGAATTTAAGAAACATTCTTGCCCTTGATCTCCTAGCATGATAGTAGGATAAGATTTAAATTAAATTTGAATTCATTATTGCCTGAATTTAGCTGCTGTATTCTCTCTACTGTGTAATGTTAACTAAAACTTATTTCAATATGACACAAGTAAAAAAGTGAAACACAAAAGTGTTTTTCATAATTCTAGATATGATATCTAGAAGGAAGATATCATAGTATGGGGGAAAAGTCCAGATTCAACTTGTTCTTGCAAACAGGTAAAGAAGCTAGAAGATGCAGTACACCCGTGGAGAAGCATTGGACAATGGCCTTCAATAACTGGGTAGGTCATTTGAACTCGGCAGGTTATCGATAACTACATGAAACAAGGCTGTTTTACATTATTTTCAATATTTTATTAAGAAAATGTATAAAAATATCTTATTTTTATACTTTATTCACCCATCATTTTTTATTCACCCATCATTCTGCCTTGTATTTTGAAGTCATTTCAATTTAAATTTCAGACAGCTGTATACATCTCCCTAAATACTGAAGTAGGAATATCATAACTAGATGTTGTAAAGTTTTTCTTTTAATATAATACTTGCATATAATGAAATACACAAATCTGAGGTGCATATTCACTACATTTTGAAAAATGCATACCTCTGAAACACAAACCCTTACCAAGACAGTGCATATGCAATATATATAGTTAAATATTTTCCCTGACATATATTAGAAATGTCAATTGTTCATATTGTTATACTTTGTTGCTGCAAGCAGTAATTTGTATATTACAGAATTTAATTGAAAAATATTTTTTAATATGTACTCAGATTTTACTACTTCTGAGTTTCTTCATTCCTTCCCTAAAACCAATTTTTATATGGATGTTTCTTCGGACTGAAGAACTTTCTTGAACAGTTATTTCAGTCTGAGTCCTCTTGCAATTAACTCTCCCGGCTTTCATTTGAAAATATCATTAATAATTCTTAAATATTTTTGCTAGACATAGAATTCTAGGTTATGATATTGATTCTTTTTTATTTTCTTTCATTTAGAGCTTTCAAGGTGCTGTTTCACTGTCCTCTGGAATTAATGACAAAGAGCCTACAGATGTTCCAATGATTTTCTTCTTATGTATAGAATATTGTTTTCCTCTAGCATTAGTGTTTGGTTTTCAGCAACTTGACTATAATGTGCCAAGATATAGCTTTTATTAAATATTGATTCTCTCTAGACTTGCTGAGCTTTTTGAATATGAAAATTTACATATTTTCCCAAGTTGGGGGCATTCCTTATCCTTCAAATGTGTTTTCAACCTCTTTTTGTCTTTGCTCTCTGGGAATGTAATTATTTCTGTTAATGTACTTTTAGTTCTACAGTTTACATTTTACTATTTTTATAGTTTCTGTTTTTCATTTTAATTAGTTAAAATAACTATGTTTAAATATTAAGTTATAATTCCGTAACTGTGTCTCTTCAGTATTGTTTTCCGTTGATTTTATTTTATTTTGTGTAAATGAGTCACATCTATCCAGTTCTTCATGTGTCAAGATCTTTTGAATATTATCCTAGATATTGTGTATATCATTCAATGAAGACCTTGAATTGTTATTTTTTTCTGAAGAGTGTTATTTCTTTTAGCATGCAGTTACCTTTAATAGACTGAAAAAGGTGTAAATACTGAGTCATTTTGCAATTTTTGCAGTCCTAGTGTGAGGTTAACTCCTCTTTTTTGTTTTACAACCTTCTGCTCCCCTCTCCTGATAATTTAATCTTGGCATATTACTGAAGCTTAAAGCAATTTTATTTATAGGTTATTATCATTTTCTATAGAGGTAGGATGGTAGCACAAGTAACTTCATGAATGTAGCGATTGGCATGAAACTTTTAGAAAAATCATGTTGGCTTTCACAAACTGAAAGCCTACGGTACTTGATGCGTAAGTATCCTGGATTTTCTAATTCATGTTTTTCACAAAATTTGAACAGTAGTCATTATTTCTTCAAATGTATTTACATTCCTTTTAAGTTTAAGTGGTAATTTTCTAAACCTAATATCTGGGTTCATTCCAAATCAATTTCTGTTGACTGTGCTTTAGGTGACTAAGGACCATACTCTAGCTTATTTGCATGTCTAGTATTTATGAATGAAACTGAAAGTTGAAAATCATACCTTATAGAAATTCTGTGTTCTGTTTTTTCCCCCTTCTGAGATTGATAGATTTGGATTTTGTTTTAGTAACATGAGCTTTGGCTGTAAATTCTGTCTCCTTGATGTGCAGTTGCTGATGTCTCTGTTGAGTTGTGTAGATTTTTGTTTTTGGTCTTCATACCAAAACAATTTAGTAGTCATCCAAAAATGTGGACAGAAATTACCTCAAATACCTCAATCCTGTAAGATTTTCAATTTATGCCTACTCAACTATTTGGAATTGGATAATCAATTCAAAGTTGAAGCCAGTTCTCATTTTTTTCTGCTAGTATCCCTTGCATCTCCTTGGCATGCATACAGGTCAGCCCATCTGGGATCTCCCCATTACATTTCTTACTGGTTCACTGTGCACCCTGAATCAGGACAAAACCTTGGTCTAGTAAAGTTATGTTTGTTTGTTTTAATTTACCCATTTAAATAAAAGAGCATTAACTTAAAAAAGAACGCTTTTTATAATTAAGTTCAGAATTAAGTTCATAATTTTAATACTTAAGTTCAGAGCATCAAGCAAAAACTGACAGTTTTGGTCAAAGAGGAAAATTATTACCTATGTAGAGGTAGTATTTTATGTTAGAGGAGCACGGAACAAAGACAAAGCAGTATAAAAATCATGTTCAAGTCAAAGTCTGAAAACTTGTCATTCTTGGTACAAAATTTCTTTCAATAGTTTAAAAATATTAATTTTATTTTAATATTTTTTAAAAAAACATAGATCTTGAGATCTTTTTATTTTTGATCCTACTTGTCTTAAAAATATCTACATTTAAGCAGGGCTCTGTAGCTCAGCCTGTAATCCCGCGCCTTTGGGAGGCTGAGGTGAGTGGATTGCCTGAGCCCGCGGGTTCGAGATCCACCTGGGCAGTGCGACCTCATCTCTACAATAAATCAAAAAATAAGCCGGGTGTGGTAGCGCGTGTCTGTAGTTCCAGCTACTTGGAAGGCTGAGGCGGAAGGATCGTCGGAGCCCAGCGGGTCGAGGCTGCGGTGGCCGGGAGCGGCCACTGCACTCCAGTCTGGGCGACAGAGTGAGACTCTAACTCAAAAAACAAAAAAACAAAAAAACTACATTTATCACCTTTTTTAGCCAGTATTTTTATGGTATCACTGACCTAAACTAATGTAAATAAAACTTGCACTTGTGTGGAGTACATATCATTTAAAGAGTGCCTCTCATGTAATAATTAACATCATACATGATGCAAAAATTTTAGAAATGTTTTTAACTCTTTATCAATTAAACTTAAGTTTCAAAATATTGCCTAGTTCAATAGTTTCTTTAGAGAAGATGTGGAATTATTCACTGGGAACGCTTCTTAATAGGAATCCGTGTTTGAAATGATCTGTTATAGACTGTTATTTTTGGAGCTTCATAGCAGTCATAATCTAATTCCTCTCTGAGGTCTCACAATTTAGAATTATTGCAGATGTTAATTCACTGACTTAGAATAGAAGTAAAAGAGTTATGGTAAAGTTCTACTTTGTAGAAATATCTTCATTCCACATTTGCCCCTTGGATTTTTGTATTAGTGAAGTTCCTTTGCTGGTAGAAGGAGAAAAAAGGTAATATCTTATTTTTTTCTGTAATAATTTTTCTATTCTTACTTTTTTTCCATCAGCGAGATGAAGTGATTAATGTAATCTATTAGTTCATTAATTTATTTCTCCTACAATGGAGTTTCATTCATAAGAAAGAAGATGGCATCTGGTCTACTATACAGCATGACCCTTAAGAGTAGAATGTTTTTGAAGTCTGAAAACAAGCTACAGAAAATTTGATACAACTATCTTTTGTTATTCAAATGAATGAAAATACTTCACCAACTTCAAATCAACTGTGACATTGTTTTTATTAGTCTAAAATATCATTTTTGCTCTTTCATGAGCATAAAAAAGGATACTAAACTGAGAGGAAAATTACTCTACCTTCTGGTTATACCTATAGAAATGAAAATTAAATGAAACTATCTGACATCACTATCAACTTGGTATTTGGGGCTATTTTACCAGCTGATATATGTCAATGCTCAGTCAGTTCCATCATTTTCTATATAGCTATTAACAAAGCTAAACATTCTGCTATTGTTTTAATGATACCTTAACAATGTCAATGATAAATTATGAGTAATTATTTAAAGTAGAACGTGGTGCAATGTCATAAATCTAGTTTCATTTTGTCCTTAAAATACCTCCAAATGGAAATCAGTTACCAAAAGCTGTCTCTGAGGAAAAATAATGCCCAGTCTGTATGTATTAGAAGTCCCACTCCCATTCATCATTCATTATATCATCTACATTGTGATATCATGGATTTAATAGAAAAATAATTGTTTACTAAAATTAATCATTTGGTTCAATTGCCTGCTATATTGATTGCTGATGTCATTAAACCATTGTATATTTCTTACAGAGTATGGTAGTAGTTTTTAAATTTTAGATTACAAGGGTAATTTAGAAATATAAATAACAGTATGAGAGACATGTTATTTAATATATAATTCATCTATTAAAAATAAGATGTAAAATTTATTTTCAATGTATAACAATTTGAATTTAATTTTGATTTATATGTTTATGATCATTGTATTCACAATCTGTAAATAAAATCCATCATACCATTCATAGTCCATATCATTTTTCATATTTTATTTTATTGATATGATAATTGCACATATTTATGGAGTACACGATGATACTTCAATATATATAATGAATAGGGATCAGAAAAAGACAACTAACATATCCATCATCTCAAAAATGTATCCTTTCTTTTTTCTGGGAACATTCAGTATTCTTATTTTATAATAAAGCACATCCTTAAACATAAACTGCACTCTACTTTGTTCTTTAGATTCATAATATTTTTGTTAATTTTGATTCAAATTTTGCTTTTTATAAACTATCTATAGATTAAAGTTTGCCATATATTCAGCTCCATTAGGTACTGCAATATAACTAGCAGAGGCTCATTAAGTTAACAAATCAATATTCACGTCTTAAACTTATTTCCATGTTTTAAGCAATTATTTTTTTTCTAAAGGAGCTTTGCATAGGTCTCAAATGTCTCTGTACCTGTGAACATTTTATTAAGTTATCTTGCAGCATTTCTTTGGAATTTAAATTAACCAGTTATTTATAGTTTTCTTTTTTTTTTGGCAAATGTGTTCTTGTCTTAACATTTTATACTCTTCCGTGTCTGAAACATACACACAAATATCTAACCTAGAGACTTTTTATTTTTTGAAATCCAGAGTTCTAGGTTAGAGGTAATAGTTCATTTCAAAATAAGATTTGTACTCTAGTACCCTACTTTAATTCCATAATATTGTAGTTTACTTATTTATAAAATTGTAATGTGTACGGATAAAATTAAAGTTGGTCTTTTTAATAACAAATCACAAATGAAACTATTATTTTTATTTATTTTTCTATTGTGAGATTTTAGGAAGATTTCATTTTGAATAGTTAAAAGTGAAACCGTAATTTCAAAAGAAAAAAATAAAGAGGTTTTATCAGAGAAAGAGTTACTTGAAAATGTTTATGTTTATACTTGATAAGCCTTTAATAGATGCCACAGAATTAAGGATGTTATATAATTAAATGTCATCAAAAATTGATAAGTAGGATTCTACTAAAATTAAGCACTGCTATATGAATGATACTGCTAAGAGAATAAAAAGATAAGCCACAACCTGGATAAAATATTTACAAAACGTATACCTGATAAGGGATTTGTGTCCAAAATATACTGTTAGAACTAAACAATAAAAAGGAACAATCTAATTAAAAATAGCAAAATATCTGAACAAGTATCCCAACAAATAAGATAGATGGATTGCTCATAAGAAAATGAAAGGATGTTCCATATCATATATCATTAGTAAATTGAACGCCAAAACAATAAGATATTGCTACACACTTATGAAAACTGCTAAAATCCAAAACATTGACAATACAGAATGCCGGGGAATGAAAAAAAATGAAATCTTATTTATTGCTAGTAGAAATGCAAAATAACACAGTTACTTTGAAAGAATGTGGCAGTTTCTTCCAAAGGTAAACATGGTCTTACCATATTATTCACCAGTTGTACTCAAATGAGTTGATACATTATTTCTACCCAAGAATCTGCACATCATGGTTATGATAGCTTTATTCTGAGTAACCAAATCTGGAAGCAACCAAGATCCCCTTCAAAAGGTGAACAGGTAAACAAACTATGGTATATTAGACCAAGAGAATATTATACAGTGATAACAAGAAGTGAGCTATCAAGCCTAGAAAAGATACAGGTGTAACTTAAATGCAAATTGCTCCATTATAGAACACAATGTTAGAAGTCAACAGACTGTAATAGTTCATTTATGTGCCATTCTGAAACAGACAAAACTAAAGATACAGTAAAATATTGAGCAGCTTCTAGGAGGTCTAGGGGAGGGAGGAGAGTTGAATAGGTGAACCATAGGAGTTTTTTAAGGAAATGAAACTGTACTTTATGATATGATAATGGTGGATGAATTACACTGCAATAGTCACAAACCCGTAGAACATTATGGCACAAAAAGTGAAACTTATTATATGCAAATTTTTAAAAAATAGAATTTTCAAGGTCGGGTATTGCAGAAAACAGTATAGACTGTGATAAGAGAATCCAACTGTATTACTGACCTTTGAAACTACCTCACTGAAGAGGGTGGCGTAAATAGCACTGACCTAAGTAACTAAGAAATGAGTTGATCCTGTAAAAGTAATGTCAAAATGAGCTATATATATAAACACTGTGTGTTCTGGTTGATAAAGTTTCCCATGGAGATATGTGATAATAATTCGGATACTGTCCTACATGCATGCGAGAATTGAACAATTAAGCAAGTGGAAGTTTTCATAGCCAATAAAACAAACCAAAAAACCCACATTGATAATGTTATTTCAGAGAGACATAGGAACCAACTGAGCAGCTACCAATAGCCAAAACTGAAATAGTTTGAACAAAAAAATTACATAGTCTTGGTTTGTAACCCAAAGTATAAAATAAGTATCGGTGAGTCTGTGCTGACATCTAAGTTTATAAATAAGTGGAAAAGAAGACACAAGCCTCCAATGCATCAGAATTCCAAATAATTTACCTTGACACTCTGTGGTCAAGGAGGAAGAGCATGACTCTCCACTCCTTTTGTGTAAGCTGTACAAGAAACTTCCTTCCAAAGAGGGCAGTATGGAAGGGGGAAATAAATCCAAAAAACACTACCGCAGATAGGTTATTAAGGTCATTTCCAACAGGAAAAGAGCATGTTCTGTTGTGGTTTTGCTTGTTTGTTTTTTGAGTCAGAGTCTCACTCTGTTAAACAGACTAGAGTACAGTGTCACACTCATTGCCTCTGCAGTCTTGACCTGCTGGACTCAGGTGATCTTTCTGCCTCAGTCTTCCAAGGAACTGGAATTACAGGCGCGGTCCATCACCCCAGTTAATTTTTTGATTTATTGTAGAGACAAGGTCTTGACAAGTTACCCAGGCTGGTCTCGAACCCCTGAGTTCAGGCAATCCTCTCGAATCTGCCTCCCAAAGTGCTGGAATTAGGCATGAGCCAGTGTGCCCAGCCAGAGGTATTTTTGATGCGATAAAAATGTCACTTTACATTTGTGTTTTTCCTCCACAAAACTCAGAAACACAGTCTAATCATGAGAAAAAATGTCAGGCAAATTCCAATAGAAGAGTATCCTACAAAATACTTGATCAGTACTCCTCAAAACTGTCAATCATTAAAAACAAGAGAATTCTGAGGAAACTGTCAGCCAAGAAAATAATGTCTAAGGAGACATGGCAACAAATATAGTCTGGTATCCTGGATGGGTTCTTAGGAAATAAAAAGGATATTGGATAAAAACTAAGAAGATTTGAGCAATGTGTGAATTTTAGCAGTAACGTATTGATATTGTCTTGTTAATTACATTAAGTGTACCATACTATATTATTAACATGATAAATAACCCAAAGGGTTAACACTATTTCTTTGTTATGTTAATAATAAAGACAACTGGATGACAGGGTATATGAGAACTGTCTGTACAATCTTTTTTTTTATTTAATCGATATTTTTTATTTTGATATTGTGGGGTACAGTTAAGGGTTAGGTATACAAATATGCTTCATTCAGGCCCCCTTGTTGATAACTGGTGTCTCCCCGTCTCTAGACAGATGTTTACTACCATTAGTCCCATCCCCCCCATAGTTTCCCAACACTGTCAGTCATTTTCTTATAGCAGTGCATTGGATGATCAAGGTCCACTATATGAGTGAGAATATGTGGTACTCAGATCTTGTTTCTGTGAGAGGTCACTTAGTATTATAGACTCTAGCTCCATCCAGGTTGCTGCAAAATTCATGATTTTATTCTTTTTTATGGCTGCATAGTATTCCATTGTGAATATGTACCACATTTTTTTATCCAGTCTTCTTTTGATGGACAGCATAGTTGGTTCCAGGTTCTAGCTATTGTGAACAATGCTGCAATGAACATTCGTGTGCAGGTATCTTTTTTATAGAGTGATTTGAGTTCTTCGGGGTATATTCCAAGTAGGGGGATTGCAGGGTCATATGGGAGGTTGATGTTTAGAGCTTTTAGGAATTGCCACACTGCTTTCCACAGAGGTTGCACTAGCTTACACTCCCACCAACAGTGTAGAAGTGTTCCCTTTTCACCACACCCTCTCCAGCAGCTGTTATTTTTTGAGTTGTTGATAATTGCCATTCTGACTGGAGTTAGGTGGTATCTCAGTGTGGTTTTGATTTGCATCTCCCTGATGATTAATGAGGTTGAGCATTTCTTCAGGGTATCCAAATAGGAAAAGAGGAAGTCAAATTATCTCTCTTTGCAGATGACATGATCTTATACCTGGAAAACACAAGAGAATCTGTCAAAAACCTCCTTACACTGATAAAGGCCTTCGGCAAAGTCTCAGGATATAAAATAAATGTGCAAAAGACAATTGCATTTCTTGTTTATTATTGCACCAATAATAAACAAACAGAAACCCAAATAAGAAGCACAATACCATTCACAATAGCCAAAAAAAAAAAAAAAAAAAGAAATACCTTGGCATCTTCCTAACCAGAGATGTGAAAGACCTTTACAATGAAAACTACAAAACTCTGCTCAAAGAAATCAAAGATGACACAAACAAATGGAAAAATATTCCATGCTCATGGATTGGAAGAATTAACATTGTGAAGATGTCCATCTTACCTAAGGCAATCTACAGATTCAATGCAAAACCTATCAAATTACCAGCAACATTCTTCTCAGACCTAGAAAAAACAACACAGGAATTCATATGGAAACACAAACAACCAAGAATAGCCAAAACAATCCTCAGCAAAAAAAAAAAAAAAAAAAAAAAAAAAAGCAGGTGGTATCACATTACCAGACTTGAAACTTTACTATAAAGCTACAATCATCAAAACAGCTTGGTATTGGTATAGGAATAGGCATATAGACCAATGGAATAGAATTGAGATTCCAGAGGTAAGACCTCAATTTCTCAACCAACTCATCTTCAACAAAGCCTCCACCACCTACCACTGGGGAGAGGAGAACCTATTCAGTAACTGGTGCTGGGAAAACTGGCTGACCACATGCAGAAGATTGAAACAGGACCCCTATCTATCCCCATACACAAAAATTAACTCCAAATGGATCAGGGACCTAAATATAAAACCTCAAACCATAAGAACCTTAGAAAATGAAGGACATACCCTCATGGAAATTGGAACTGGCATCCAATTCCTGAACAAAACTCAAAACCCACAGGCCATAAGGGATAAGATAGACACGTGGGACCTCATTAAACTTACAGGCTTCTGCAAAGCCAAAGAAACCATCAAGAGAGCAGGAAGACAGCCTACAGACTGGGAAAAAGTATTTGCCAACTCCAGGTCTGACAAAGGCTTAACATCCTGGATCTACAAGGAACTCAAACGTGCTGAAAAGAAAAAAACAACCCCATTATAAAGTGGGCAAAAGATATGAACAGACACTTCACAAAGGAAGATATCTCTGTACAATCTTATCCTTTTTTCTTCACTTTTAAATTTTTTATTTTAAAATTGTGGGGTACAATTCCGTGTTAGGTATACAAATATTCATTGTGCAGGTGGTGTGCCCCCCTTCCCCAGGCAGTTTCCCACTACTGCCAATCCCACCTCCCCACTGCCCATGCCCCCCAGTTTCCTACTACTGTCAATCCTTTCCTTATAGTATTACAATAGTTGTTCAACACCACTTATGAGTGAGAACATGTGATACTCAGTTCTCTGTTTCTGTGAAAGACCACTCAGTATTATAGACTCTAATTCTATCTAGGTTGCTGTGAAGTTATGATTTTGTTCTGCTTTATGGTTGCGTAATATCCCATTGTATATATGTATCACATTTTTTTAATCTAGTCCTCTTTTGATGGGCAGCATGGTTGGTCCCATGTTCTTGCTATTGTGAACAATGCTGTGATAAACATACATGTGCAGGTATCTTTTTTATAGAGTGATTTGAGTTCTTCTGGATATATTCCCAGCAGGGGGATTGTGGGTCATATGGAAGGTCGATTTTTAGAAAGTTTAGGAATCGCCACACTGATTTCCACAGAGGCTGTACTAGTTTATACTCCCACCAACAGTGTAAAAGTGTTCCCTTTTCACCACATCCTCTCCAGCATCTGTTATTTTTTGAGTTATTGATGATGGCCATTCTGACTGGAGTTAGGTGGTATCTCAGTGCAGTTTTAATTTGCATTTCTTTGATGACTAGTGAAGCTGAACATTTTTTCATGTATCTGTTGGCTGCTCATATGTCTTCTTTTGAGAACTGTCTATTCATATCTTTTGCCCACTTTGTAATTGGGATATTTGGTTTTTTTTTCTTTTCAGTACATTTGATTTCCTTGTAGATCCTAGATGTTAGGTCTTTGTCAGACATAGAGTTGGCAAATATTTATGATTGGTTCCATGTTTTTGCTATTGTGAAGAGAGCTGCAGCAAACATGCATGTGCAGGTATCTTTTCTGTAGAATGATTTATTACTCTGGGTATATTCCCAGTAGGGGGATTGTTGGGTCATATGGAAGGTCAATTTCTAGTTCTTTCAGAAATCACCACATTGTCTTCCAAAGAGGCTACACCTGTCTGCATTACCAACAGCAGTATAGAAGCATTCTTTTTTCTCTGCATCCTTGCCAGTGTCTGTTGTTTGTTTCATTAATGTTGTCCAATATTACTGGGGTTAGGTGGTGTCTCGAAGTGGTTTTGTTTTGCATTTCTTTAATGATTAGTGAGACTGAGCACTTTTTCATGTGTCTGCTGGCTGCCCACATATCTTCTTTTGAGAAGTGTCTATTCTTGTCTTTTGCCCACTTTAAAAAAATTTATTTAGTTATTATAAAGATGTGGGGTACAATTCAGCGTTAGGTATACAAGTATTGATCATGCAGGTACCCTTGTTGATGAGGTATGCCCCTCCCTCCCCTAGCAGCTTCCCTCAACTGTCAATCCCACCCCACCCCTCCAAACAGTTTCCCACTACTGCCAATCGCTTTCTTATAGCATTATAATTGTTCAAGGTCACCTTATGAGTGAGAACATATAGAACTCAGTTCTTTGTTTATGTGATAAATCACTGAGTATGATCGACTCCAAATACATCCAATGAGGCTGTTTTTCTTTTTCTTTTTGGCTCGTTAGAGTTCCTTGTAGATCCTAGATGTTAGGCCTTTGTCAGATAAGCAGTTGGAAAATATTTTTTTCCCATTCTGTGGGCTGTCTCCCTGCTCTCTTGATGATTTCTTTTGCTTTGCAGAAGCTTGTCAGTTTGGTGTGGTCCCACTTGACTATCGTATTTCCTATGGTATGGGCACTTAGGGTTCTGATCAGGAATTGGTTGCCAGTTCCAATTTCCATAAGGGTGTCTCCTGCATTTTCTAAGATTCTTATAGTTTGAATTAATTATTACGTTTAGGTCTTTGAGCCATTTAGAGTTAATTTTTGCATATAGTGATAGGTAGAGCGTCCTGTTTCAATCCTTCTGCATGTGATCAGTCCATTTTCCCAGCACCATTTACTGAGTAGGTTCTCTTCTCCCCAGTGGTGGTTGTTGGTGGCTTTGTCAAAGGTGAGTTGGTTGAGAAATTGAAGCTTTGCTTCCGGAATTTCTATCCTGTTCCATTGATCCATATGCCTGTTCTTGTACTAATACCAGGCTGTTTTGATTATTGTGGTCTTCTTATAGTAAAGGTTGATGTCTGAAAGTGTGACTCCTCCTTCTGTGTTTCTTTTGCCAAGGATTATTTTGGCTATTCATGGTCGTTTATATTTCCATATGAATTTCTGTATTGTCATTTCCAGGTCCGAGAAGAATGATATTGGTAATTTAATGAGTATTGTGTTGAATCTGTAGATTGCCTTTGGTAGGATGGACTTTCTAACAATGTTGATCTTCCTATTCATTAGCATGGAATATTTTTCAATTTGTTTGTATCTTCCTGGATTTCCTTGAGCAGTGTTTTGTAGTTTTCACTGTAAAGGTCTTTCTCTTCTCTGATTAGGAAGATGCCGGGATATTTCATTTTTTTGTGGCAATTGTGAAGGAATTGTGCTTTTGATTTGGGTCTCTGCCTGCTTGTTGTTGGTGTATAGGAATGAAACTGTAGTAGATGTGATTTTAATGATCACATGTTGGTTGCTGAACTTCTAAGATCTGCAGGTTGATTTTGTAGCAATATATTCAATCATGATTTCTTTAAATAATGATTCATGCCCCATTTTCTCTATATTCTTCTTCTAAGATTCAGGTTAAATTGATGCTGGAACATTTGATATTGCATTACTTATTATTAAGTTTATATTTCACTTCTCTGTTGTTTGTATCGGAATGCTGCTATTTATTTATCTATTTGTTTTAAAGTTTACTGATCAGTTTTTCTTCTACTTGCTATTAATATAATGATATCAAATATTGTACTTTTCATATCTGCAATTTCTGCTTCAATGTATTTATATCTCTTTGCTGATAAATATGTTTATTCATTTGGATTATCTTTTCATTTTTATAGTAGCTGCTTTTTAATTTTTTTAATTTTCACATTGCTATCATCTTGAAGTTTGTTTCTATTGGTTATTATTTTTTCCCCTTTATCCTGTGTTATTCTTTCTTTTCAACTATTGTTATTTCTGGTTGATATACTTGATCCTGTAGATGATATGTGGTTAGCTATAGATTACATTTTTATTTTCTAAAGAGTATAGTTTTTTCTCTTCTCTCAGATATTTAGATTTCTGGCTGACCACTTATGGAAGTTTGGATTTATGCTTTTTTTTTGTCAGACCAGTTTTATTTTTTTCCCAAGGACATAGGTTTTACTACGAAGACATGGCCCTTCAGGGGTTTTTAGCTGAAAATTCAGTGTTTACTTAGTCCCTCTAGTTAACTCAAATTTCGTGTTTGTGGGAGACAGCAGTTTTAACATCTGCTGAGCTTTATCCGCTTTCTGGTTATTGCTTTCCATGGAACTACTTGAATTATCTCAGCACATGTACAGTTCAGGAAAAAAACAAGGATTTTAGAGGAGTTCATTTGTCAGTTTTAGAACTTTCTCTATGGAATTTCTTCCTTTTGAAGAGCTTCTCTTTCCATTTCCAACTTCTCTAGTAGTTATGGTTCTGTCCTTTGATACTTCAATTCAAAAACACACTCCAGTTCTTTGGAGAAGGTAACCACCTTGAAAAGTGTGAAACAGACAGTGGCTTCAGTGGAAAAGCTATAGAATGTGGTCATTCTCATTTTAAGAGCCCAGTTCTTCTTTCATTTCTGCATACTTTTGTTCACCTTTCAGTTTGTCACTTTTTAACATTTTTATATTCCTAGAATATTTTTATCATGATTATCTACTAGATGTTTAGTTAGAAACAGGTCAGTCATTTCTGAAACCATAACCAATTTTTGTAACCAAATTTTTCACCTCTTTCTCTTCTCTCTTCCTCTCTTCCTCTCTACTGCTTTCTCTAATTCTTTCAGTGCTATCCTCGCCTACTTATTACTTGTTCCACTGTGGGTTCATCTGGTTAATCAATCCATTGATTTTATAAAATATGAGTAACTATTTTTCTATTTCTAAAAGTTTTAATTGTATTTTTTAAAATAGGATTCCTGATTTCATATTCTCTTTTTCTTTTGTAATACATACATACTCTTATTTATTTATTTTCTTTCTTTATTTTTTCTTTTGAGGCAGAGTCTTACTCTACCGCTCAGGCTGGAATACAGTGGCATGCTCCTGGCCCAGGTGATCCTTCTGCCTCAGGCTTCTAAGTAGCATGCGCTTGGTCTGGCTTTTTAAAAAATTTATTGTAGAGATGAGGTCTCACCAAGTTGTCCAGGCTGGTCTCAAACCGCTGAGCTCAGGCAGTCCACTCCCCTTGGCATCCCAAAGTGCTGGGATGACAGGCTTGAGTCACTGCACCCGGTCCATACATACTTTTATACTCCCTCATTTTTATTTCTTTATGCAAATGTGCTAAATATACTAATATATTATATGTATTGATTCTAACAACTCTGTAGCACACCAGATTCTATGTTATTGTTCCAGTTCTTTCATGTCCATAGTGACCTGTCTCCTTATTTGCTATATATTTTTAAGATCTGAACTTATATTCTTTGAAACTGTATGTTTGTGCTCTAACTACAGATGATATTTCCCAGGAAATATTTGCTAAGTTCATGGTCCATATATTTGTTAAGTCCATGAGTTACTATCAGTTCAACAAAGTTAAATGCAATTTTTGTCATAAGGATTTTTAGGTCATTTAGTAATATAAATTTAAGCCACAGCCCTCATACAAACCCAAATGTCTATCTCTCCATTCAAATAAAAATAGAAGTTAGTTAAGCATTATCACAATTTCTGTACCCAGCGATAGCTTTTATTGTGTGTGAGTTCTCATATTTAAATTGTTGCTTTTCAGTTATTTTTGTTTTATGTATGATACTTTGATTTGCTTCTGGCCTTACATAGAATTCCACAAATTTTCTCCTATCTCAGGCTTATGGCAGATTATTTATTGCCTCCTTGGAAAGAAAAGCCAGCTTCAGTGCTTGTGTTCTTCCATGAATATATGCATTTCCATAATATCTGACCTCCAAGAATCTCCCTCCTTTTCCTAATAGTCTAACAATATATTTATGTTGCATGCACACACACACACACACACACACACAGACACACACACGTTAACACACCTCTAACGTTCTTTGTAGTAGAAAAATTTCTACAATAATTTTCCTCCCTCATTTTTGAGGAAAATCTTAAAACTATAGATTTAGAAAACTTGCTTTTGTATCTTAGGGAAATTGTTCCTAAAATTGGATGCTACTTTATTTTGAAAATAAAAAATATTAATAACACATAATGTGTTTTGTTTTTCAACAGGCACTATTTGGAGACTGCAGTAAGCATAGCACTTCACTTACTCTCAAATAGATAATAGCTATTCCGATAATTACAAAAAAAAGGATTGGAATCGTGATAAATGTAATAAAGGTAAAGTACAGGGAAATAACTGAGCCAGGCTTGGTGGCTCAGGCTGTAATCCCGCGCTTTGGGAGGCTGAGGTGAGTGGATTGCCTGAGCCCGCGGGTTCGAGACCCGCCTGGGCAACTTGGTTATACCTCATCTCTACAATAAATCAAAAATCAGCCAGGCGTGGTAGCGCGTGCCTGTAATTCCAGCTACTCGGAAGACTGAGGCAGAAGGATAGCCGGAGCCCAGCAGGTCGAGGCTGCAAGTGGCCGGGAGCGGCCACTGCACTCCAGTCTGGGCGACAGAGTGAGACTCCGACTCAAAAAAAAAAAAGGAAAGAAAAAAGAAAAAGAAATAACTGAACTGAGTCAATAAAGGAAGGGTCATTTATGTAAAGATGTGAAACCTGATAGGACTCTAGCTAATCAAATAGGGAGATGGTTATAGTTTATATAGAAGGAACAATACATGTAAAACCACTGAATTTGGTAGAAACTCAACAAATTTAAGACATTGAAGTATAGGAAAACTAATGGGCAATGAGACTAAAATGATAGCTGAGAGCCAGGTTATTGATTTGTTGATACTCCTAATTTTAGTTATTCTGAAATTTTACCTTCCTCCCTATAATCACTTATTCATTTAGTCAGTCATTGATTTAGTAACTCAGTATTTACTTGGCCTTACTAAGTGTCAAATACTAGTTTAGGAAATGAGGTTACAGTGCTTAACAAGACTGAGGGAATCTCTGTCATTGGAAAAATGAATTTTGCAGGGGAATATAGATGATACACATCAAGTAGATGTGACTGATTTCAACTATAAGTCTTCCTCTGGTCCTATTCGTTTTTGTTTACCATAATAACTGTTGTTGGAAAATTCTTTCACAAAAATGTTCAATAATTATAGATGTCTTCCATAAATGCAAGATTAGATAGAGTTGAAGGATATGATCATAGTCAGTGTTGGTATAGTTCAGTAAAGTGGTACCAGTAGTTTATGACTGGCCTCACTTCAGATTGATTCCTATCTGTACCAGGCTAGTTGTTAAATATTCTGGATATCTTGCAGGTTCTTGTTGCAAGAAGAATATTACATTTTAGTAGATTTATTAAAATTTCATTGCAATGATCCTTAGGAGAGATTATTTAGTTTGGATTGGTACTTGGTCATATGTACATGAAAAGTGAGCAGATTTAAGCACTATTTAGTAAGAAGAAGAATAGGTAGAAATTAATGACATTAAATACAAGTAGATGTGAAATAGAGGCCTGTATAAGATGCCATCTTCCTTCTGGCTTATACAGCTAGATGATTGATGAGTGTATGGTTTGACCATGTCACCAAAATTGTATGTGTTGGAAATGTAACCCTTAAAGTTATACACTGATGGTATTTGGAGAGGGGGAGGTAATTGGGATTAGACAAAATATTCAGGATGAGGTCCTCATGATTGAACTGGTGGATTTATAGGAGGAAGAGAGAACTGGGCTAACATTGCTCTTGCTCTCTTGCCATGTGACACCCTTCAGCATGTTGATGTAATAAGAAGGTCTTCACCAGATGCAGCTCCTTAAATGTGGACTTGCCAGCCTCCAGAACTGTAAGAAATAAATTTATTTTCTTTATAAATAAGTCTGTCATTTTCTGTCTGCTATAATAACATAAAACAGACATTGGTACTAAGTTAGAGAAGAAAGGGGCACCGTTGTTTTGGTGGAGAAGGTGTTTTGTTTTGGATATATTTGTTTTAGAATTGCTTGTAGTATAGGCAATGAAACTGTTAGTTAAATGGCTAGATTTCATAGAGAGGTTCGAATTTGGATTTGTTAAATAGTAGAAAATTGTCTATGAAGGAAAATAAAATTTCCCAAGGAGACAATATAAATAAAGGAGAGTGTCTGGATCAAAACTTAAAGAAACCATATATAAAAATGCGACAAGAAATAAGTGCCACTTTGGGCAATTGACAAGTAAGTAAAGGAGGAAATAATGTTATCAAGCCAAGGAAATAGTTGTTTTTAAGAAATGATGGTCAACTGTCAAAGTTGATGAGAGGTCAAAAGAAATAAGGACTTACATTATATTTGCATTATATGTGCATTTTTTTGAACAGAAAATATATTAGTATCTGAAAACAAGTATTGCAAGCACTTCTCTAGCTTCTGGTAATACATAGATTTTCTACTTTTGTCCTCAGTTTTCTAATAAAGAATTAGAAAGTATTTTGTATACAATGTACTAGATTATGATTAATATACTGAAGAATGTCTAATATTTAGAAGAACAAAGGAGATTTAGAAATTTTCTCTAGTACAATTATACAACTTAAGGTTTTTTTCTTCTAAGTGTAAAGGACTAAATAATTCCTAATACATTATTTTTTCATTTTGTTATAATCTTATTTTGCATAATCTACTAACATAGCACTTCACAGACTTTAGACATAAACTTATCCATCAAATACCTTGATAAGATCCATAGGAGGAATGTACACTTTGAATCAAGGATTTTAAAGAAAAGTAGAATTTAGTATTTTTATTACCTGTGTTTGACAAGTGAAGAAATGTGGTATTAACTGAAATCAGGAGTCTCAGTCAAAAATATCCAGAATTGCATACTGCTTGAAAACAGGAACTGTGCCTTGTTCTACAAACTGACATTAGCTAACTAAGCTTGATACATGGTTAGAATGTAAATAAAATAACCACTGAAAATAGTATAGGTTGGTATATATAAAAAAAGAGAAACTACGATCATTTTTAAATTGAGCTATTGTCTGTAGTCATGATAAACTATTACACTGATAGGTAAAATAACTGTCAATCCCAAACTATATGCTAGTTGCCTTATTATTTTTACAACATAGGACTTTAAAATTTTTTAAAAAACATTTAATATAATAATTTTTCTGGTACATACCTTGTTGTAACTCTAACTACATTCCTTATGGTTGCAGGAGTTTTGAACTCCTCTGTCAGTTTAGACCAGCAACCTTGGGTTCTTTCTTGTCCCACAACCAAGAAGATGAAGGAATGCGGACACCAAAAGAATGAGTGAAATAAGGAGTTTATTAAGCAACAAAGTTCTCCAGAGAAGAGAGGGGGTCCCAAAATGAGTAACCCAGTGCTAGGAATTTTTTTGTGGCTTTCATCTTATCTTTTCTGGGGGTATTTCTCTCATTTACTTTTCATCCACCCCTTACTTCCTGAGACCAAATTCTTATTGCGCATGTGAGTCCCTGACCAAAGTTACTCCATCTTGACTATTACCCATGAGTACCACAGAAAAGCCCATTCGGGGGGGTGGGGTAAAACCTCAATGCTAATGCTATGTTAATGATATTATAATGAGCAAAGTACAAGTTAGGACATTTAGTTAAGCTACTGTGCCTGAGTTTAAGCAGCGAAAAAGTCCCTCTTAGCAGTACATCCTGGTTGAAAGGATGTTCTTAACACATCGACCACATTTCCAGCCAACAATTATAAAATGGAGGTGGTGCAGGAGGCATTCTCACAGGTGTAAAGTGTCCTCAAGGCCCTCCCTCTTTGTCTTTCTGTCTGCCTAACCAGCTTCTGACTATCTCCTCTCTCATTGTTACAATAACATTAAATAACAGTAAATACGTTTCTCTTAAGAAGTAATCTAGTGCAGCTACATTTGTTACATGGTAGGCTTTTGATATTAATATATGGGGGCGCAAAAAAATGCAGACACATTTTAAATATGACATTTG
This sequence comes from Cephalopachus bancanus, assembly GCA_027257055.1. Lineage (NCBI taxonomy): Eukaryota > Metazoa > Chordata > Mammalia > Primates > Tarsiidae > Cephalopachus > Cephalopachus bancanus. The sequence continues at coordinate 7,807,067 of JAPVLO010000027.1, forward strand.
CTCAAAAGATGGTGAACGAATACCAATATCACCATGAGAGAGGCAGGACAGTCAAAGAAAATGGCGGAAACACAGTTGAGCGAACATCATCCTACACATTGCTACCATAATTCAACTGTGACAAGTAATACATAGACAATATCTCTTAACATGTGTGTAAATTTTTTGTCACCCCCTGTATTTAACATAAAGGTTATCAGTATTATCATTTATCCATGGGAAATTTATTGTACAAGAGTTTGTGATTTGCAGGGGAAATATACCTGAGTAGAATATTCTGTGAAGATAGGAACGGCGCGTAGGTCACTTGTCTGGCAAGTTTCCTCCCTCACATTTCAGAATAACTTAGCTGTTTGCTCACTTACAAATGGATATCAAGTGACTGCTTTATAGAGATGCATTGCTAGGATTTGTAACCTTATAGAAACTATGACAGGAAGGTTTGTATGAATTGGGGGTTTATGAATCTCTCCAGATTTTTATTTCAAAAAGGTCAAATATGAACTGTTATGGAAATTAATTATATTTAAGAGAAGTATAGAAGACCACAAAAAAGTAGAAAATAAAAATCAAAATGGGGCAACCTCCTCTGGTCCCCTTCCAGTGTGGGAGTTTTTATGTCCTTTCAATACATCCTGTATTCTCAAAAAAAAAAAAAGAAAAGAAAAATGATACATTTGACAGGAAATAAATGATACAATAACTGGATATGTTCTCAGCCAATGCTAATGAAGACGCTTTTATTTTTTGGCCAAGTTCTTGCTAATAAAAATCATCAGCTTCCCTAATCAACACAAGTGGTAACACTGAGGCTAATTAACACCATTTTTTAAAAACAATTTTTTAACCTATAGCACTCACAGCATGAGGCAGTGGAAAATCTTGTATAGTGGTAGCTTATGGTTAGTTAATAAGAGTAAGGATATTTTTGTTTAATATATACTGTAAAAAAAAGTTTATAGGGAGTACCTTTTTATTGCTTTTCTATAAGGGCCTAATTTTTAACCTTATATTAAATATACAGGAGACATTCAAGACTTATTAAACTCAACAAACATAAAAAAATGCTCAGCATCACTAATCATCAGAGAAATGTAAATCAAAACTACAATGAAATACCATTCATACAGTCAGAATGATTTCTTTTTTTTTTTTTGAGTTGGAGTCTCACTCTGTCGCCCAGACTGGAATGCAGTGGCCGCTCCCGGCCACCGCAGCCTCGACCTTCTGGGCTCTGGCGATCCTTCCGCCTCAGCCTTCCAAGTAGCCGGAATTACAGGCATGCGCTACCATGCCTGGCTGATTTTTTGATTTATTGTAGAAATGAGGTCTCGCTGCCCAGGCGGGTCTTGAACCCGCAGGCTCAGCCAATCCACTCATCTCAGCCTCCCAAAGGCGTGGGATTACAGGCTGAGCCACCGAGCCCGGCCAGAATGGTTATTATTGAAGAGTCAAAAAACAACAGGAATTGGCAAGACTGGGAAGAAAAGAGAACATTCATACACTGTTGGTGGGAATGTAAGCTAGTTCAATCCCTGTGGAAACTAGTTTGGAGATTTCTCAAATAACTAAATTTAGAGTTACCATTCCACCCAACAATCGTCCGGGAATATCTCCAAAACAAAAAAAATGTTTTTCCAAAAAGATACATGTACTTGTATGCTTATTGCAGCACTATTTACGATAACAATGACATGGAACCAATCCAAATGCCCGTTGACAGTAAACTGGGTAAAGAAAATATGGTACATACACACTATGGAATATGACACAACCATAATAAAAGAACAAAAGCATGTCCTTTACAGCAACTTGGATGCAAGTGGAGATCATCATTCTGAGTGAACTATCACAGAAACAAAGAATTGAATACCACATGTTCACACTCATAAGTGAGTACGAAACTGGACACACACAGGCACAAGGATAGGAAAAACAGGCACTGGGCTAAAGGGGGCAGGCAGGGAAAACAAGAGATACAAAACCACCCATGGGTACCATGTTTACCACTAGGGGAAGGGGTGTAGGCTCTTTAGAAGCCCAAGCCTCACCATCATGCAACATTCCTAAGCAGCACATTCTCACATCCACACCGTGATTCTAAGATTTAAAAATAAAAAAGGATTATTAAGCTTAACAAATAGTTTTACAGTGTTGGTCAACATCTAGAAAATTTGATTTTACCTTCGTGTTTTATATGTGTATATATATATATGTATAAATTTTCAAATCAAACTCATTTTATTTTTCCACGATATGCCCAGTTTCCTTCTATAGAACGTGAATGCTGATACGTTCCCTCCCCTAGAGCACTATTGTGTCAGTAAATGGGACAAGATGTTTCATCAAGTTATGACAAAGAAACATGAAGCACTATTCTTTGTAAAATCAGGTTATGTCAAATGCTTAGAACAAAATTAACTGAAAAGATGCCTCCGCGAGAACAGATGGCTTGAGCAGTAAGTAATTAATTATTGAGCATTAATTAATTATTTTCAATGTGAATGAAGACTTACCAGTCGCCGACAATAGTTTAAACTCTGCGTAGATCAGGATGTCAGAATGCTGGAAGAAACTAACCTAGGTCTATCCTTGGAAGAGTGAGTCTGCGAAACAGACCTTCAGTGGAGTGTCATATTACTAAAATAAAAACAAGCAAATGGTATCCTACGCAGTATCTTTTTTGTCTTAGATTGTCGTTTGGTGTGCAGTCTCGGGATGGTGAATTACTAGGCTATCGTGCCTATATAGTGCTTGGAAAAAGAGAGGGAACAGGAGCTTTCATCATAGTGGAAATAAAAGATGAAACGAGCACTTCCACATTTTAATGCCTCTTCTTGTGGTGTCCTTACTCCATCGTCAGATCCTAAGACAACTGAAGGGTCACCTGAGCAGAGCAAGAGGGGTTTGGCCTGTTCTTTGCTTTTTCTCTGTTAGATATTTGGGTTTGGTTTCTGCTGGAACTAATAGAATCGCCAACACTTACAGCATTCTCTTGACAGTAGTCTTGGACTATAATATTTTACATGAATGTGAGAAGTCAGAGGGGGGCAAACGGGACCCAGGAAGAAGCATCCACTGTGCTTCACTTGACAATTTCTCTCTGCTAAAAGGCCAGCAACAGAGCAGAGGTTAACAGACCCAAAAGGCATGATTATGACTATGTCTTTATTGCTGGACTGAATGGCAGCAACAACATGCTGAAGTTCTAGTGATTTTTTTTTGGAACAATTCCAACATTAGGATTATTCCAAGGATAGTAAATTACAGGTATAAAACCTCTGTCTCAAGAATTCAAGACCTACCAGAGATCATGCAGGTATAACAGCTAAGACAAGGACAAAGACTCAACAGTGATACAATATCTAGAACAAACTATTTTTCTAGTTGTTACAGATATGAGGGAACAAAGTCTCATACATTCTCAAGATGAATCTGTTAAATATGTATTCCATAGAAAGAATAGTATGTGCTTTCTCACAGTTTATTGTCTACTAAATGTTGTCTTTATAATCATTCCATAGTTTACTAATATACAAATAATACCAGTTGACTGCTATTTACCAGCAACTGAGCTAATAGCTTTACACACATTTTGCATGTTTTGCACACGCTGCACTTAATTCTATAACAACACTATAAGGCACACGTTATCCTTAAAACTGCTTTACTGATGAATAAGCTGAATTTACAATAGTTAAGTACCTTGCTCAGATTACATGCTATTAAATACTTGAGCCGGAGTCTAGAGAAACTGACTCCTTGATATAATACTGGAAAAACTCACAGATGTCATGGATATTCATGAATATTATAAACAGCTTGTCTTATTTATTATCAAAGATCTAGCCCTCCCACCCCACCCTCTGATTTTTGTTACAATCTTTGTTTGTTTGTTTGTTTGTTTTTTGAGTCATAGTCTTATTCTGCCACCCAGGCTGGAGTGCAATGACATGCTTACAGCTACTCGCTGGGCTCAGACGATCCTTCCACTTCAGCCTTCCAAGCAGATGGAACCACAGGCATGCATCGCCATGTCCAGCTAATTTTTTGATTTACTGTAGAGATGAAGCCTTGCCGAGTTGCCCAGGGCTCAAGCTCCCAGACTCAGTCATCTCACCTACACTCACCAAAGTGCCAGAATTATAGGCATGAGCCACAGCACCTGGCTTTTTATGACAATCTTAGGATGACTGTTTCGTTTAATAAACGGCCATCTTTAGACTAAAAAGATAGTTTTGCTTAAAAACAGGCAGATTATCATGCTGGCATTCTTCTTTGTTCAAAGAGGAAAAGGCACATAAGTATTATATATTACCTGTCAGATGTATTAATCATCTTCCTTCTCGCTCTGGACTTCCTCCTCTCCCCCACAGGTACATACTGGTTCCCTGACTGTTGGCGTCAGGTAACAAAATGTTATATTTTTAAAGGAGTTACAGAATTGGAAGTAATTCAGCAGCTCTTAACCTTTTGTGACATATCACATAAGAATTCTCTTTAATGACTCATTCTTATTAATGGCAGAAATTTTGCGTTTTCAAGAAGCAGTCAGAAATACTTTATGCCAGCCATACTCTGTTCTACATACATACGGGACCCATTGCTATTGGCTAAATGCTAAGGAAGGCATTATGGAACATTATGATGTTTCAGGTTGTCACATCAGTCTTGGCCCAGTCGCTGTATAATCTGAGGGTAATTTCTAAAACTGAGAAAGTTAGGTTTGCTATTGTTGTTTTTGAAGAGTTTCTGGCTCATCTTTTGGCAGAGAAAAATTGTCAAGGGAGGCAGCTTGCGCATGCTTCTTTCTGGGTCTTCTTTGCCCTGCTTGTGAACTTCTCAGCTCACCGAAAATACTGTATTACAAGACTGATACAAAGAGGATGCTGTCAATGTTGGTGACCTTGATTGCTGTCCCCTGACCCATGACTGCATGGTCTAGAGAGGTCAGAAATGGAACTAGATAAGGAAAGTTACTTTGATAATGCAACTCAAATCTCAAATAGAGAAAAAGCAAAGGACAGCACAATGCCCTCTCGCTTTGCTCAGATGATCCTTCTGGGCTCTTAGGATCTAACACTAGAGCGAGGACACCTCAGGCAGAGGCAAAAAAATGTGAAAACGCTCATTCCTTCTTTTATTCCCCTGTTGATGAAAGCTCCCATTTTCTCTCTTTTTCCAAGTGCTAGCCGTAATGTGAAATCCTGGTAGTTCATAACACTAAGCAACAAAATATCCAAAACAGAAATAACGCTATACTGGATAGTTTGCTTTCCTCTTAGCGATGGAACATTCCACAGGAAGTCTTTCGAAACGTATTTTAAAGCCCCTTTCTCCAGCTGCCTGCTGCCCACTCTCTAGTTGGGAGGGTGGGGAATACCCTACTGTTAGGCTTTGGTGAAAGTTGGGGCTACCTACTTGGCATCGATTGACACCAACACCACACCAGTGAGGACAAGGGGGGCTATGGTGGGTGCATGAGTTTCTTTTCTCCATGGTGTTTGGCTGGTGGAGATTGGCCAAGATTGTCAAAAAAGTTTTTTTCTGTTAAACTACCACTTTCCCAGTTCTTTGAGTAGAGAAAGCAAGTATCTCTTGGGAGGTTTTGCTCATTGATGACGCCACACTGATGGTCTCTCCAGTGACCAGGGAGAGAGACTGAATGCAAAAGAAAAGGAAAGTCCAAGGAAGTCACTGTTGCGTTGTTCCTCCAGTCCCTATGTTCTAACCAGTCTGTCTTCTTTTCGCTAGCTTTCAAAACATCCTGTGTTTGTTTTATGGATTATGTCCACAGTTTCCCTCCATACTTAGTGGGACAAATAGGGACAAATATGTATATATCTTTTTGTCCAGAACAGGAAGTACATGAAATGCTTTTATAACAATCTTTCTACAAACAAGAGAAAAAGGCAATTAAATAATAAGACACTGTTTTTCTCTCATAGTGTGTTGAAGGTGGCATGAGAAATGGCAGCTGACACGTAGATCAGTGAATGCATATATTGGTAACACATTTTTTGAGTAGCAATTGGACAATATGTAAAGATTTAATAATTTTGATAACTTTAGATTCAGGATTTCTACTTCTTAGAATTTGTCCTAAATAAAAAGTCAGAAAGATTGTTATATAGCAATTTTTTGCACAAACAGTAGCTAATAAAATTACTTTTTGGCAGAAGGTTAAATAAAGTAAGCTATATTTGTATAATATAAAAATAAATTAATATTAAGTGTTTGCAATAAATAAAGAACTTAGGATGTTTCTACATCATTCTTTGACTTACATCTTGAATTTTGTGGATATTGCCAAAAAACATATTTCCATATTTATATTTTTCACAATATGATTCTACTTTACAAATAATTTTTTAAAAGTTGCATTGAACCTTATGAGCATGACCTCTGTTGTGACCTATTAATTTAACTTATCTGTCTTTTTGATGATTTATTTATTTTTCTCATTATTGTTCCTTTTAATTCTTTTTGTTGTTTTTCTCTGAATATAATATTGACTGAATTTCTTGAGAAAAGATATATGAAAGATAAGCTTCCTGAATTATCTAATATTTTAACAAGACTTTATTTTCCCCCCTAATTAAATTCTAATTTTGTTGGGTATATAATTATTGTTACAGAATAACTTGCCACAAAAAAATCATTCCATGTTAAGAAGCAAGAAATTCTTATTTCTTTTATTGTAAACTTTGTTTTTGTATCTGGTCATTTGGGATTTATTCATTCTGTCTCTCTTCCTTTCTCTTCATAAAGGACAACAAGTAATATGTCTTCAATTTATTTTTCTTGGAGTTAACATACTCAGCATTTAGCATACTTTTTTATTCTGAGGAAAAGAATTTCTTCAACTGAGGATAAGTTCTTATATTTCATACCTGACTAATTATTTGCTCTCGTCAGTATTTTCTGCTCTGTCCTTTAAAATTTTATTTAAAACATTTTGAAAAATTATTATTTTAACTTTAAAGTACATACTTAATTATACTTTTAGAAGAAACAGTAATTTGAATATTTTTTTAAAAAGAAAACAAAGCTGTAAATATTTTAAAAAATATTTTTGCCTTGTATATATTTTCTCAGATTCAGCTGTTTTGTTTGTCTTCTTCCTTCATGTCACTGATTTTTTTCTCAATTTTGGGGCTATTCTTTAGATATTTATGGCTATAATATATATGAATAAAGTATGGGGCAGTTTAGAAATTGTATAGGGCCCTTTCTGCTACAAGCCTTCGAATGAGTTGAAATATACACTTTTTTGGCAGGGAATGTGCAGGAATCAAGTAGGAGGGCAGAGGACACCTCCAACAGGTAAAAAAGAAAGAGATTCGTTCTGAGTCAGGTTTTGCTCCAGGGTGGAATAACACACACTAATCCCATTTACTTCTTATGTTCTTTGGGAAGTCTGGAGTTAATTTGGAATCTGCTCCACTTCTTTCTCTGGCTCACTGAATGCTTTCAAATTGGAAATATATCTATGTTTTAAGTGATTTATGAGAACCTGGAGTAAAATGATTTTTATTGCACTAGAAACATTTACTGAAGTTAAAGGAACTTTACTATCCTTTTTGCATAGAATGTAACTGATAGTCTAGTCACTGACATCTACTATTATTCTGTTTACTAGAGTTTGTTTTCAATTACACATATACTTTTATCCTATGCTATAACTGTCTTGCTTGACATGCAGAGTTGCCAAAGAACAAGGATGGCTTCATTACATTTGCTTCATGAAACAAAAGATCCATGAATAAAAAGTCTTAGTAATTGTTAAAAAAAAATCTGTTACCATGCATTTTGAAGTGTTTAAAATAAACAATAGAAATGAAAAGATAATTGACAAAGATATTAGTTTGCTTGCTGTTTTCCTAAACATTCTTACTTTCCAAATTTCAAAGTTAAGATACCAACTCTTTCATTTTCTGTATTAAAGACTCCAGTCAGACTCATGTACGACTATGTGCTTAATGAATCACACACCTGCTGGGTTGCTAAGACCTTTGTGTATATCATCAGCCATAATAGTAATCTCTGACAGATGAGAAAAACATTCATGTATTTGCTCTGGAATCAATTTTCTCTGTTCCTTAAAAAGAAAGATTTGAAACTTACAGCCCTACTTGTGTTGTCTTTGATGTTCCTCTATTGGTCTTGCAACCTGAAACCTATGCTGTTTGCCATGGGACTGTCTTTTCCACAACTTCTCTGCATATCTTACTTGTAAGCTTTTCCTTAAATCTTCTTTCAAGTGTCTAGCTATTTGTTTTTATGACTGCTTTCTTGACCCAGGGCTCAACAAATCATGACAGAAAAATAGAATTTTCAGATCACAATTAATCCCTGTAAAGGCCCACTTTTATCATACAAATCCATATATACGGGGGTCCCAAAAACATGTAAACACATTTTAAGAGATGTTATCTATGTATTACTTTTAGCTTGCCATAGTCAGAAGTGTCTGGACACTGATGTTTACACTTTGAGCACTTCTTGTAATTACAGAAATCAAATGTGACTTTTATTCTTTTTTATCAGTATATATTAAGCGTTACAATTTTAATACAATGTTTTCCTTTTTAAAAATGTGTACACATTTTTTTGGCACCATCCATATAAATGTTCTTTGGCCATTCCATGGTGCAGAGTATCGGGGATAGTTCTAGAATCAAAGACTCTACCACACTTTCTCTAGAAGCCTCCATAACTAACCCACTCCAAATCTAGCATGTTTATGCCAAAGTTACATTTCCCAAACTTTATCCCCACCAAAGAATAATAGAAACACTCTTTGTCAGTAAAAGGATATCACATGGGATCTTTGTGGTGATGCAGATATCTGCACCAGATTGTGGGGGTGGTTAGACAGATCTACACATGTGAAAGAATTACAGAGAGTTGCAGACACACAATCACACACTCTCGAGTGCCACTAATCCTGGTAAAATCTAAGTGAGTTCTGTGGTTTGTACCAATGTCAATCTCCTGGCTTTGATATTATGCTGTAGTTATGTGAGATGTTGCCCGTAGGGAAATGAAGGGTATATGAGACCATAAGATTACTCTGTAATGTTTTTTACAATTTCTTTTGATTCTATAGTTATTTGAAAATACAAAGGTGAACTTGGAAAAATCCTTTGTAAAAAGATGCATTTCAACTTTTGGTGCAGAAAATAAGGTTACTATATCTTTTATCTGCTACATCAAATTCATGCTTCCAACCTAAGATGCTTCATATCTTATTCACTTACTACTTCTCCTTTTTCACATGGGTCTAAGATTAGAGTGTTTGTCCCATTGGGGACTGTCTTCCTATAGTATCTTCTACATGCCCATTGCGGGACCTGAGGCATCACTGCTTGATAACTTAATTAACCAAAGGATATCAATGTTTACTTCTAAGAGTGTCTATTATATTTAGATGAAATAACACAGAAAATATTTTCTTATTGTTTTTAATATGTTTATCTTATCTACTCAACTTGAAAATGTGGACCATATAGAGAAATCTATCTTTGGTAATCTACCTATATTTTATTGTGATAGTGGCTGAACATAGACTAGGTGCCCAGTAAGTGCTTGAGGCTAATGAAAGATGCTAGCAAATTAGTTGGGGAGTAGAAGATTAAGAACAGCAGAAAAGGCTGCATGTGGTGGTTCATGGTATAATCCCAGCACTTTGGGAGACCAAGGCAAGAGGATTGCTTAAACCCAGGAGTTCAAAACCAGCCCAGAGAGCACATAGAGATCTCATCTCTATCACAAAAAAAAAAAAAAAAAATTCCAAAAATTAGCCAGGTGTGGTGATGAATGTCTGTACTCCCAACTACTCAGAAGGCTGAAACAGAAGGAACACCTGAGCCCAGAAGATTGAGGCTGCAGTGAGCCGTGGCGGTGCCACTGCACTCTAGCCTGGGCTACAGAGGTGAGACCTATGTTCAAAAAACAAACAAACAAACAAACACGCAAAAACCCCACAGTAGGAATTTTCAGAAACATTTACAAAACTATTCTTCCTCTAAGAACTTAAAAATAATAAAACTACAATGAAGCAAAGATTGTCTTTTCAACAAATAGTGCTAAAATAACTGAAATCAACATGCAAAAAAATGAATCTAGACACAGATCTCACACGTTTCGCAAAAATTAACTCAAAATGGGTCATAACTTAAATGTAATATTCAAAATTGTAAAACTCATAGAATATAACATAAAAGGAAACCTTGGGCATGGAAACAAGATTTTTAGACATAACATCAGAGCACAACTCAACAAACAAATAATTGATAAGCTGAACTTTATTACATTTACATACTTCTGCTCTGAAAAAGATGACATTAAGAAAATGAGAAGACAAACCACAGACTGGGAGAAAATATTTACAAAGGATACAACTAACAATACACTGTTACCCTAAATGTGCAAAGAACACTTACATCTCAACAATAAGAAAACTAACAGCCCAATTTAAAAATAGGCAAGAGACCTGAACAAATAACTCACCAGAGAAGGTATGCAGGTGGCAAATTAGCATATGAAAAATATTCCACATCATAAGTCCATATAAAGTTGCAAACTTAAGCAACAATGAATTACTACTATGTGTCTATTAGAATATCAAAAACAAAAACACAGAACATTAATATCACCAAATGCTGATGAGAACATGGAGCAGCAGAAACTTTATTTAGCTCTGATGGGAGTGCCAAATGGTATAGGCAGTTTGGAAAACAATTGTGTAGCTTCTCTTAAAACCAAATATACACTTATCAAACAATCCAGTGATTGTGCTCCTTAGTATTTACCCAAATAAATTGCAAACGTATGTCTATGTAAAAGAAAAAAAAAACTACACAGATGTTTATAGCAGCTTGTTCATAACTGCCAAAGTTGGAAGCAGCAAAATATACTTCAGTCGGTGAGTAGATAAACTGTGCTACATGCAGGTAACAAAATACTGTTCAGTGCTTAAAAAACAAAGCAAAACTATCAAGCTTGAAAACTCAAATGCGTATTGCTCTGTGAAAGAAGTCAATACAAAAAGGCTACCTACTGCATAATTCCAACAAGATGGTATTATGGAAAAGGCAAAACTATGGTAACAGTAAGACATCAGTGGTGACTAAGGGTTGCAGGAAGGGAGGAATGAATTTTTAGGAATGAATAAGCAGAACACAGAACACAATGAAACTATTTGGCATGGTACCGCGATGGTAGATATCAGTCATCACACATTTGTCAAACCCTGTAGCACGTACAATACCAAGAGTAAATTCTTTTTTCTTTTTTTTGAGTTAGAGTCTCACTCTGTCGCCCAGACTGGAGTGCAGTGGCCGCTCCCGGCCACCGCAGCCTCGACCTGCTGGACTGCGGTGATCCTTCCGCCTCAGCCTTCCTAGTAGCTGGAACTACAGGCGCGCGCTACAACGCCCGGCTCATTTTTGATTTATTGTGGAGATGGAGTCTCGCCAAGTTGCCCAGGCGGGTCTCAAACCCGTGGGCTTGGGCAATCCACTCACCTCAGCCTCCCAAAGCGTGGGATTACAGGCTGAGGCACGGAGTCTGACTACCAAGAATAAATTCTAATGTAAACTATGATCTTTGGGTGATGATGATGTGTCAGTGTAGTCATCTATCATAGCACATCACCACTCTGCTGGGGGATATCCATAGAGGGAAAGGTCGTATGTGGAGGGTCACAGGGGCTATATGGGAACTCTATACTTTCTGTTCAGTTTTGCTGTGAACCTAAAACTGCTCTAACAAGTAAAGTCCAATAATTTTTTTTAGTAAGAATAAAGCAGTAGTGTTTCCTTTTTAAAATCTCTTAGCCAGAAAGGAATTACTAAATGTTCTAGACTCAGGATGCAATGAATATAAATTTACTATAGTAGAATTTGTTTCAACTAAGTTTCCATCATATATATATATTTTTTAAATAAATAGTCACTGTACATCATGTTATGTGATGCTTCTGTCTATCTTTTAACAATGAAGGGGAATCCTTTATAGGAAATTGTTCATTAAAATCTGGTCATTGTAAACAGAGTATATTTGCTTTAACCTTGCTGTTATCAATTAAAAAAAAAAGTTATCAAATAGCCTTGATAATACCTATCAAAAGCTTTAAGAAGGTAATACCTATCAAAAGAGTTAAGAAGTAACACAAAAGAAAAACAAATACTTTATTATTTTTAGAATTATAGAGCCATTAATTATTTTTGAAGAATGTTACCATTTAGAATAAAGTAATTTGTTGTCCTGATGTTAAAGTATGATTCTGAAGTTCAAACTCAGAATACTTATAGGCATAACACAAACTTATCATGGGGTTAATGACCCAAAACTCCTGTCCAATCAAGCCTCTTTGTCAAGGAATAAAATAAGTCATCTGTTATTCTTCAGAATATTTAAATTAAAATGCAACCATGAAAGTATCAATCTATTCATGAGTTTTCTATGAAAAATCCTAAACCAGAAATATTTAAGAAATAGTCTTTGGATAATAATGTGGTAGTAATAATTGTTCAAAAATATAGACAGGGAATTCTTAACCTGAGTTTGTATAACTCTGTAGACTCATATTTACAAGCTGATTTATCTTAATGGCAAAACAATTTGGATTTTTTTATAACATATAAACCCTACAAACATGAAAGAAAATATTTGTCAGCTGTATATCTGACAAAGGCCTAACCATCTAAGATCTACAAGGAACTCAAACATGCCAAAAAGAAAAAACAAACAGCCCCATTACAAAGTGGGCAAAAGATATGAATAGACACTTCTCAAAAGAAGACTTATGAGCAGCCAACAGATACATGAAAAAATACTTAGCCTCACTAGCCATCAAAGAAATGCAAATCAAAACCAAACTGAGATACCGCCTAACGCCAGTCAGGATGCATCAATAACTCAAAAAGCAACAGTTTTTGAGTTGCTGCAGAGGATGTGGGGAAAAGGGAACACTTCTACACTGTCGGTGGGAGTGTCAACTAGGAGAGCCTCAGTGGGAAACAGTTTGGCAATCCTAAAGGTTCTAAAAATTGACCTTCTGTATGATCCCACAATCCTCCTGCTGGGAATATACCTGGGGGAACTCAAATTGCTCTATGAAAAAGATACCTGCACACATGTTTATTGCAGCATTATTGACAATAGCAAAAACATGGAACCAACTGTGCTGCCCATCAAAAGAAAACTGGATTTAAAATATGGTACATATACACGATGGAGTCATAAAGAAGGACCAAATTATGAACTTCACAGCAACTTGGATGAACTTAGAGTCTATAATACTGAGAGATCTATCACAAAAACAAAGAACTGAGTATCACATGTTCTCACTCATAAGCGGACGTTGAACAATTATCATAATACTATAAGAAAGAGATTGGCAGTAGTTGCAAACTTCCAGGGGGTGGGGGTAGGGGCAATATTGGCAGTAGTGGGAAACTGCCAGGGAAGGTGGGGGAACACCTCATCAACAAGGGTACATGCATAATGAACATTTGTATACCTAACCCTGAATTGTACCCCGTGTCTTCAAAATTTAAAATAAAAAAAAGAAGCCAGGCTCGGTGGCTCAGCCTGTAATCCCACACCTTTGGGAGGCGGAGGTGAGTGGATTTCCTGAGCCCGTGGGTTCGAGACCCGCCTGGGCAACTTGGCGAGACCTCGTCTCTACAATAAATCAAAAAATAAGCCGGGCATGGTAGCGCGCGCCTGTAGTTCCAGCTACTTGGAAGGCTGAGGAGGAAGGATCGCTGGAGCCCAACACGTCAAGGCTGCGGTGGCCGGGAGCGGCCACTGCACTCCAGTCTGGGCGACAGAGTGAGACTCCAACTCAAAAAAAAAAAAAAAGTATCTGTGTTGTCAAATTTCAAAGAAAAGTACTTGAATTTTCTTTTTGGTAGTCTGGTTCAAACTGACTAGCATAAATAGTGATCACGTCTTAATTCATAAGGAAATTTTTAATTTCATTTATGACGGACGGCCCTAGAATAATATGATATTTGCAAGGTCTTTTAATTAAGCAAAGAATTATAAAAACTCAATTGCACACAGAGACATAAATGCAAAGAAGTGATAAGCACCAAATTTTTACTGAAATCAAAATGTTATTCAAAATATCATCTTATTAATTTTTAGGTTCTTACAAGTAAATAACCAAAAAAACCCCAAAATGTTGAAGAAAATACTGAAAGCAAAGAGCTGTGTTACATGGCACCACCAGTGATAAGCGCATCACATACTTATGCTTAAAACAGCATGGCACTGTTGCACAGTTTGCCAGACAGTTCATATAGCACACTGAAAAAGTGCAGCAATAAGCCAAAGTTCCTATGGAAATTTAATGTGCAACAGTGGTGGCCTGTGAGATTAGGGAAGATAAGATGAGCTATTTAATAAAAGATGTCAATAGCTATTTGGAACAAAAAATATATGATTACTATCATACTTTATTTCATACTCATATAAATTTCAAATGACTCAGAAGACAAAATGAGCTCTAATATAGAAAATAAAACTATAGAAGTTCTGTAATCAAACATGAGTAATCTTGTTTTTAATATGAGAGTAGGGAAACTCTTCTTAACTCTGATGAAAAATCCCCATTTAAGTATAATGCTCGCTGTAGAGTTTATACTAGATGTGCATTGTTAGATGAAGTTTCTTTTTATCCCTAACTGATAGTTTTATTTTTGCATCATAAATGAGTATTGGATTTTGTCAAATGCTTTTTAATTTTTGCACCTATTAGAATGATCACTTTTATCATGATTAGGCTGTTAACATTGTGAATAAATTGATTTTGAAATTTTAAATCAACTCTATGTTTTCAGAAACAGCAAATTTGCACACAATGAATTACCCCTCAAAAATATGTTTACATTAGATTTGCTCAAAGTTTGGTTAAAATTATTGCATCTATTTTCATGAAAAAATTTTGTCATGTTCCTTTTCTTGATTTAAAATTTTTTTTTTTCATTTGAATATCAGAGTTACACTGGCTGCATAGAATGAGTTGGGAAGAATCATTGTCTCTTCAGTTTTCTGAAAGAGTTTGTTTAGAATGGTAATATCACTTCTCTAAATGTTTGGTAGAATTCTCTAGTGAAGTCATCTGATTGTGGAGTTCAGGTTGTATATTTCTTCTTGGAAACATTTTGGTAGTTTGCATTTTTAAAGACATTCAGACGTTTCATTAAGTTCTCAAATTCACTGGCATACTTGTGTTCCTAATGTCCCGTATTATTTTTTTAAATATCTTTGGATCTGTTAGTGATGCCGCATCTGTCATTTCTGATATTGGTAATTTGACTCTTTTCTTCTTTTGTTCATGGTCAATTAGGCTAGGCTAGATGTATTTTCTAAGTTGATATCTTTTTTTTTTTTTGAGTTGGAGTCTCACTCTGTCGCCCAGACTGGAGTGCAGTGGCCGCTCCTGGCCACCGCAGCCTCGACCTGCTGGGCTCAGCGACCCTTCTGCCTCAGCCTTCCAAGTAGCTGGAACTACAGGTGCGCACTACCACGCCCAGCTAATTTTTTTTTTTTTTGATTTGTTGTAGAGATGAGTTCTCACCAAGTTGCTCAGGCGGGTCTCGAACCAGGGGTTCAGGCAATCCACTCACCTCAGCCTCCCAAAGCGCGAGATTACAGGCTGAGCCACCAAGCCCATGATATCTTTTTTTTATCAATATTTTTTATTTTAAAATTGTGGGGTACAGCTAAGGGTTAGGTATACAAATATACATCGTTCAGGCACTCTTGTCCAGACAGATATTGACTACTGTTAATCCCGCCTCCCCTCCCTCCCCCCATAGTTTCCCACCACTGTCAATCCATTCCTTATAGTATTATGATAGATGTTCAAGGTTCACTATATGAGTGAGAACATGTGATACTCAGATCTTTGTTTCTGTGAGAGATCACTCAGTATTATAGACTTTAGTTCCATCCAGGTTGCTGCGAAATTCATGATTTTGTTCTTTTTTATGGCTGCGTAGTATCCCATCGTGTATATGTACCACATTTTTTTAATCCAGTCCTCTTTTGATGGACAGCATGGTTGCTTCCAGGTTCTTGCTATTGGGAAAAAGTATTGCCAACTCCAGTTCTGACAAAGGCCTAATATCTTGGAACTACAAGGGACTAAAACATGCTGAAAAGAAAAAAACAAACAACACCATTACAAAGTGGGCAAAAGATATGAACAGACACTTCTCAAAGGAAAACATCTGAGTGGCCAACAGATACATGGAGAAATGTTCAACCTCACTAATCATCAAGGAGATGCAAATTAAAACCACACTGAGATACTACCTAACTCCAGTCAGAAAGGCAATAATCAATAACTCAAAAAATAACAGTTGCTGGAGAGGGTGTGGTGAAAAGGGAGCACTTCTACACTGTTGGTGGGAGTATAAACAAGTGCAACCTCTATGGAAAGCAGTGTGGCGATTCCTAAAAGTTCTAAATATCGACCTCCCATATGACCCTGCAATCCTCCTACTAGGAATATACCCTGAAGAACTCAAACCACTATATCAAAATCATACCTGCACACGAATGTTTATCACAGTTGTTGATATCTTAAAGGATCAATGGCTTTTTCATTGTCTATGTCCACTTTCATTGATTTGAACTGTGGACTTTGCCATTTCTTTCCTTTTACTTAGAGTTTAATAGCTCATCTTCTACTAGTTTTTGTTTTTTAAATTTAAGATGAAAGCTGAAGTCATAATTTAAATCATTTTTTCAAATTATAGACATTTTATCTATAACTTTCTCTCCAAATGCTGCTCTATCAGCATCCCATGAAGTAGGACATGTGTTTTTAAATTTTCATTTGGCCCCAAATGCTTTATAATCTCCTTTTCAATTTTTTCTTTGACCTATGTGTTATTTAGAAGTGGGTGGCTTATAATTTATATAGAGATATTTTCCAGAGACCTGTATGTATCTTCAGTTCCATTCTGTAAGGATAGAGGGCACATTTGAGTTGTTTTCAATTTATTGAGAATTCTTCTGTGATCCCAAATGGGTCTGTTTTGGTAATGTTTTGTATGCACTTTAAATCTGTGAGTTTTTAATCTGTTGTGTATACGTGTGTGCAAAGGAAAAATAAATCTAAGTGTAAGTTTTTGATAATAGTGTGTAAGTCTTCTATGTTTTTACTGATTTTTCTATTTACATTTTAATCAGTTATTAAAAGAGGGTATAGACATCTCTAATAACCATGTTTGTGGATTTCTGTTTGACCTTGCAGTTCTTTCAATTTTTGTCTAAAGTATTTTTATGCTCTATTATTAAGTAAATAAATGGTTAGAATTGTTTGTGGCCTCAAAATTAGTTTATATCTTCATCATTATGAGATGACCTTATATATTTATGGTAATATTTATTGCTCTGAAACCTATTTGTCCAATATAAATACAACCATTCTACCTTTAATTCTGTTAGTATTATAGTATTAACATGATATATTTTTCCATCTTACCGTTTTTTAGCCTTTATATATATAATATACTTAAATATATTACTTAATATATTTAATATATATATAGTACTAGAGTCTTACTTTTTATCCAATCTGGTTATCTCTGCCTTTGAATTAGGGCACTTCAGTTACATGTAGCTAACACAATGACTGATACGTTTAGGTTTAATATCTAATTTTTGCTTTTTATTTTTCCTTTTTATTTTGTTTTTCTTTCCCCTTTTTGTGACTCCTTTTACAGTCATTTAATGCAGCTTGTCAGTCCATTTTATATCATTGTGGTTTATTAGCTCTTACTCTATTTTGTTGTTTTAGTGATTGCTTTTAGGATTTTTAGTATTCATATTTAATTTATTATAGTCTTCATTCAAGTGTTATACTACTTCTGGTATGTAGTGCAAGAAACTTACAATACTATTCTTCCATTTCTTCACTCCTGGCATTTGTGTTCTTATAATAATATATTTCAAAAATACATATTACACACCTCACAATAGATCATTATTGACTTATTATCTTTTCATGAGCTTTAAAAATAAGAAAAGTATCATATATAATTACCTAAGTCATTACCATGTCTAGTACTCTTCATTTTTGTGTGTTGATCCATCTTTCCATCTTATACAATTTCCTATTTGCCTAAAGGTATACATGTAATAGTTCTTCTCATGTGAATCTACTGGTAACAAATTATTTACCTTTGGCATCTAAAATAAGTGCTAATATTGCCTTCATATTTGAAAGATACATTCACTGAATTTAAAACTCTGTGCTGGCAGTTTTTTCTTTCAGTACTTTAAAAATGTTGTTTCATTACCTTTTCATTTATATTGTTTCTGATGATAAACCTGCTGTCATCCTTATCGTCACTTCTTTATCTTCTGTAAATAATAAGTGTTTTATTTCTAATTGACATTGATAATTATTGTTTTTGAGTAATTTGATTATGATGTGCCTTGGCATAGTCTTCTCCTTGCTTCTCATACATGGAATTTATTTTGAACCCTTAGGTTGTTTCTACTAAATTTGAAAATTTCCAAGCTATTATCTCTTTAATAATTTTGTTTTGTCTCTCCTCTTCTTTACGAACTCTCGTTGCATGTATGTTAATTCTCTTGTATCTGTACAGCACTCACTGCTGCACTATTCATTTTTTAATATTATTTCCTTTTTGTTTTATTTTAGATAGTTTATACTGCTAGTTATTCAAGGCTACTGACCTTTTTTTCCTGTGATTTTTAATCTGCAATTAACTCAACCAATGCATTTATCTTTTTATGCTATTTTAATTTATTTTATTCTTTTTCTCTTTTTTTGGCCCTTTTGAAAGTATCTTAAAAAATTTTTTTTCTTTATTTTATAGATGTGGGGTGCAATTCAAAGTTAGGTACACAAAAGTTCATTATGCAGGTACCCTCGTTGATGAGGTGTGCCCCTCCCTTCCCTGGCAGTTTCCCTCAACTGCCAATTCCATGTCCTCACCCTGCAGTTTCCAAATACTGCCAATCCCTTTCTTATAGTATTATGATAATTGTTCAAGTTCCGCTTATGAGTGAGAACATATGGTACTATGTTCTTTGTCTCTGTGATAGATCACGGAGTATGATAGACTCTAAATCCATCCAAGTTGCTGCGAAGTCTGTATATTTGTTCTTTATGACTGCATAATAATTCATTGTGCATATATACCACATTTTTTAAAATCCAGTCCAGCTTTGGTGGGTAGTATGGTTGGTTCCATGTTTTTTGCTACTGTGAACAGAGCTGCAACAAACATGTGTGTGCAGGTTCTCTTTGGTAGAATGACGAGTTCCTCTGGTTATATTCCTAATAGGGGGATTGCTGGGTCATATGGAAAGTCAATTTCTAGTTCTTTCAGAAATTGCCACAGTGTCTTCCAAAGAGGCTGCACTAGTTAGTCTGCATTCCCACGTGCAGTGTTGAAGTGTTCCTTTTTCTCTGCATCCTCAGTAGTTTGTTTTATTAATTATGGCCATTCTTACTGGGGTTGGGTGGTATCTCAGTGTGGTTTTGATCTGCATTTCTCTGATGATGAGTGAGGCTGAGCACTTTTTTCATGTGTCTATTGGCTGCTCATATATCTTCTTTTGAGAAGTACCTATTCATATCTCTTGCCCACATTTTAATGAGGCTGTTTGTTTTTTTTTTATTCAGCACATTTGAGTTCCTTGTAGATCCTAAATGCTAGGCCTTTGTCAGATAACAGTTGGCAAATATTATTTTTTTCCCATTCTGTGGGCTGTCTCCCTGCTTTCTTGATGGCTTCTTTTGCTTTGCAGAAGCTCATCAGTTTGATGAGGTCCCACTTGTCTATCATATTTCCTATGGTATGGGCACTTAGAGTTCTATCAGGAATTGGCTGCCAGTTCCAATTTCCATAAGGGTGTCTCCTGCGTTTTCTAAGATTCTTATAGTTTAAGGTTTTATGTTTAGGTCTTTGATCCATTTAGAGTTAATTTTTGTGTATGGTGATAGGTAGGGGTCCTGTTTCAATCTTCTGCATGTGCTTCGTCAGTTTTCCCAAGACCATTTACTGAGTAGGTTCTCTTCGCCCCAGTGATGATTGTTAGAGACTATGTCAAAGGTGAGTTGGTTGAGAAAATGAGGCTTTGCTTCCGGGATTTCTAACCTGTTCCATTGATCCATATGCTTGTTCTTGTACCAATACAAGATTTGATTATTGTAGTCTTATAGTAAAGGTTGATATCTGGGAGTGTATACCCCCTGCTTTGTTTCTTTTAATAAGAATTGCTTTGGCTATTTGTGGTAGGTTATGTTTCCATATGAATTTCTGTATTGTCATTTCCAGGTCTAAGAAGAATGATGTTGGTAATTTAATGAGTATTGCGTTGAATTTGATCTGTTTTCCTGTGATTTTTAACCTGCAATTAACTCATCCAATATATTTTTCACCTCTGGCATTGCAATGTTCATCTATAGATGTTTGGTTGTGGTTTCTCATATCTTTCATGTTTCTACTGAAATTTTGTATACATAGATATATTTGTAACTGCTTAATGCTTGAATGTCTGCTAAGTCTAACATCTGTATCAGTTCTGATTGATTGATTGATCTCATTATTGTTCATATTTTCCAGCTTTCGTAAATGCCAGATAATTTTAATTGGATATCAGCCTATCAGTCATTATAAATTTTATCTTGTTGGGTGCTGGATATTACTGTATTTCTAGAATGACCCTTTATCTTTGTTTGTTATGATACTTGAAAATGGCTTTTCTATAATTTTTAAAAATACAATTTTATATAATTTTTTAGTCTCCGATTTTACTGTTTTACAGGTAAAATCAGAGTAATGTTCATTGTAGGTCTGATTATACTCACCTACTGAAGCAAATAACTTTTGTATGTTCTATGTAGTAGCTTGTGAATCCTGAAATTTTCTAGTGTGACTGAAAACACTGTTCTATTGTTCTAGTGTGAGCAACAAACACTGTTTCTGGTTCTTTGTGAACTCTAGACATCGTCACCTTTCATTATTTAAGGTGTTTCTGCCCTTGGATTTGTTAAGCTTTGTTACATATATTTTTTGATCTGTACTCATTGAATACTTTTGATTTATTACTTTCTTTCCTTTCGCCAACCCACATTCCTTGGCTTGTGGCCCTCTTTTTGCAACTCCAAAGCCAGTAATGATAGATCAGGACCTTCTCATGCTGTCGTCTCTCTGATTCTCTTTCTCTATCCTAAGAAGAAAAATATTCTTCATTGTTAAGGACTGATGAGATTGAATTGGGCTCACCCAACTAATCTATGATAATCTCCCCATTGTAAGTGTCTTAACTTTAATCAAAGGTACAAAGTTCATTTTGTTATGGAAGGTAACATATTCACAGGTTCCAAAGATTAAGACAAGAACATCTTTGGCAGGACATTGTTTAATTACCAGAGTACTCTTGGGTTTCCAGAATTGTTGGATTTCTAGATTTGCTTCCTCTACTCATGATGTCTGCTGGGCTATGCTAAATTTATCTTTCTTGTTCTGTGGCCTGGAAACTCTCTCCAGGCAGTAAGCTGGAGAAATTGACCTAGGTCTTATATCATTTATTTCTATATCTCAGAAATTTTTGTTCTTCTTTGTTTGTTGCTCTATCTTGAAAAAAAAGTTTTAATTTTTTTTTTCCATTTATTGATTGCTTCAAATGGGAAAATAACCCTGGTCCTGATTGCTTAATTTTCTTTGAAAGAGAATTATTTATTTGAAAGGGAATTATTTCTTATCGTTAATAACTATCACATTTTTTCTCCAAAATTGTTTCTTGCCTTGATATTGACTATGCCTGATATTTTACAACTACAGCAACTTAATATTTATTATTTACTTATTTTAGTTAGGATTTGCAAGTTATGTGTTTGTCACTTTTCTTTACTCCTAAACTTTCTTTGATTTTTTATCTAGGATGTGTTTCTAGTAAACAGCATATAATGATTGGTGATGGTGTCATTGCTGCTATTTTCAATCCATCTAAAACTATTAGCCCTTTAATTAGGTCATTTAGCTAATTTATACTTAATATATGTACTAATGTATTTGACTATATATTTATTATCTTTCTATTTGAGCCATATGTTTTAAATAATTTTTTAAATTTCCTCTTGACTTCTTTGGAAATAAGCAGATTTCATAATTAATTCAGGTGTCTATATGCTCCCCAAATAGGTAGAATGACATGTTGTCAGTTGCTGGAAAATTTAATATCATATAAACTAAATTTTCTTTAAATGCAATTAGGAAACTAATGTACTTATTTTATTTTATTTTATATTTTATTTTATTTTATATTTTATTTTATTTTATTTTATTTTATTTTTGAGTTGGAGTCTCACTCTATCACCCAGACTGGAGTGCAGTGGCCGCTCCTGGCCACTGCAGCCTCGTCTACTGGCCTCCGGCGATCCTTCCGCCCTAGCCTTCGTAGTAGCTAGAACTAGAGGTGCGCGCTACCATGCCCGGCTGATTTTTTATTTATTGTAGAGATGAGGTCTCGCTGCCCAGGCAGGTCTCGAGCCCTCGGGCTCAGGCAATCCACTCACCTCAATCTCCCAAAGGCGTGGGATTACAGGCTGAGCCACCGAGCCTGGCTGAAACTAATGTACTTTTAAAGAAATGACAAGTTCATGTTTTATTTTGAACAAAATTTAAGTGCGCAAAGGTACAAAAATAATTAACATGCAACTTTGTATTTCTCAGAATTGACAGTGGTTAATATTTACTTGTACAGGATTAAATATTTTTTCATTTATAAAAAAGAAAATTTAAGTAGGATAGAAATTTGAATTGTCCTCTTTCTTAAATAGTATGTCCCCCCGCATTATCTCTGAGGTCTTATATGCCCTTTTAATTTACACGCATTTCATTTTATATTAATTATATAAAATTCTACCCATAATTCTGTAACTTGAGTTTTTTCACTTAATTTTATTTTTTCTCTATCTGCCTTTGTTAAGACATATCTATATTTAGCTAGTGAACACTGTTTTCTTGTTATTCAAAATAAATTTTCTGTTCCTGTCAAATGTTATACTTTATTAATCTCTTCATAATTGAAAGAAATTTATACTGTTACCAAATTTTTGCTGTTGCGAGTATGTGACCTAAGGCTCCTCAGAACTGCCCTGTATGTACATTTGCAAAAGGGTCATTACCATGTACCCCTAGAAGTGAAATTGCTTGCTCCTGTTATGCTCATATATTTAATTTTACTACATAATGAAATTTTAATTTTGCTAACCACATGAGTGTGAAATAATGCAATGTTTTGTTTTCTTTTATATTTTTTCTAATAGCTATCATAAGTACATCTTAATTGCATGCTGGTTATTTGCATTTCTTCTTTATGAAATGTCTGTTTACATATTTTTTCCCTTTTTTCTACTAGTTAATTTGATTTTTGCTCACTGATTTGTAGCAATGATTTAATTCTAGCTAATGATTTTTATCTGCTATATGTGCTACAAATATCTTCTTGTTTTTAATTTGTACACTTTATTAATTGATGTGTTTCTTCTGTTAATATTTTTTCGAGTCTTATCCATGTCATGTATACATCATCGGTTCCTAAGTTTATTACTCTATAGCTTTTCTTTTATTGTTTGAATATTTAAATTTTTTGTTTGTTACTTTGTTGATGGAAAGATGGATCACTTCATATTGTGGCCATGTTAAATAAAGATGTTGCTAACATAATTGTACATGCCTTTTGTTTAACATATATGTACTCATTTTCTTAGACAGATATCTAAGAGTCAATCTGATGGCTGATAGGGAAGTCCTGTTTATCATTATTAGAAATTGCAAAAGAATTATCAGAACCAGCGCTCTCATTTACCCATTGTCCAACTATGTATGAAATTTCCATTAAATCTCTTCTTTGCCAGCACATGGCATTTTCTTTCTTTGTAATTTAAATTCTGATGGGTGCATAGTCATATTTTACTCTGGTTTTAATGACAGAAGTAATATTGTCATATATATATGTTAACTATTTGATATCCAATTTTTAAAAATGATTATTTTTAATCCAATTTTGCTGTTGTATTTATCTATTTCCTATTGATTTGTATGAGTGCTTTAAATAGTCTAAACAGAAATCCTTTGCTGCATTACATGAAGGGAGGACAAAAATACCCAGAATTATCTTTTGGAGGCCAGGATCCTTGTAGTACACTTGGAATTTGTTCTTCAGTATCTAATGGTCAACCAAAGTTTTTGTCTGGAAGTTTAAAGGTTACATTATGATTTGTGGAAGAAACATCCTGAGTTGTGGCAAACAAGTGACTGGTTCTCCCACCATGGCAAGAAACCTGCTCACATAATGCTGAGTGTTCTGCAGTTTTTGACCCAAAACAGCATAAACCCCATGTCCCCCTCCCCTCACCTTCCTATCACTCGATCAAATTTTTGTTTGTTCGTTTCCTTGGATGAAAAAAATCCTCAAATGAAAACATTTTGCAGATGTGAAGGAGATGAAACATAAAACAGCAGAAGCACTCAAAAGCCTCAAAATTGACAAGTTCAAAAACTGTTTTGAGCAATAAAAAAGCATCTTAAGAGATGCATTGCATCAAATGGAAAGCACTTTAAAGGTAACTGAAGTTTAAACATGTAAGAATAAGTATACCATTTTTAATAAATAAATTATATTTTGTGGTGAGTCTCCCTTGTATACACAGTGCATATCATTAGCAATCTATTGTTTGCCTTTTAAACTTTCTTAATATTGGTTACAGATGAGCAGAAAAATATTGATTTGGTAAAAAAAAATTACTTATATTTTCTGTTATGCTTATTGAATGTTGAGCCTTTTTCATAAAATCTTTGCTCATCTCAAGGATATAAAAATACCCTGTTTCCCTCATAAATCTTTGTAGTTTCAGCCTTCACATTGAAATCTGGGATCCATCTTGAATTAATATTTATGGGTAATAAATGTAAGCTTCAAACATGTTTCCACACACATATGCAGGGTTTTTTTTAGTAATTTTTAATAAAGAAATTCCTCCTTTGACTTATTAAATTGTATGAGTACCTTTGACCAAAATATATCTGTGGTCTATTTGTGAATTATCAATTTCTAATTTAATGATCTGTCTACCATTTTGGCAATAACATACTGTTTTTATTACTGTAGCTTTGGAGTAAGTTTCAAGTTTAAATAAGACTTATCTTGGAAATTCTAACCCCATTTTTAAGTTATCTTCTTTAGATTTATTTATTTCCACAATTCTCCAATGTTCTTATAAACATGATTTTTAGTTAATCTATATTGTTATGACATGATCATACATTTTAAATAAATGTGTAATCTCCAAGGAGAAATCCTCAAACAAGGCACAAAATGCAAACTACAAATAAAAGTTTGTTAAAATTTCTACACAATAAAGTAAGGATTTATTCATTAAAAAACACTATCAAGAGTGTCAGGCTCATCTAATGAGAAACTCTTGGAAGAGTTATGGAATCAAAAGTTCACAGTAGTGTTTTTTAAAATAGGAGAATTTGGAATGCATTCACACATCATTGATAATAGTATCAATCTATCCATACTGGTATCTATACAAAATGGAATATTGAATATTTAATAAAACGGATATTTAATACTGACATAAAATATAAAATAACATTGCTAATAAAAAGCGATTTAAAATTTTAACTAGTTATCATTATTTATGAAAATGAAAAGTATTTAACAAGCATATTTGCTTGTTGTATACTCAGAATATCATTGGGGTGGAAGAGATACAATGTGCATAGTATGCTGGTTGGAGAATAAGTTGATGAAGTCTTTGCAAGAATAATTAGGCAATATTTAAATTTGCCTTTATTTTTCATGTAAAGTTCACATTTAAGGACTTATTTTAAAATCATTCAGAAATGTAGAAATGTATTTATGCACTAGAAACTGTACTGCAGTTTTACTCAAAATGGCAATAAAGACAAGTATAGTTTAGATACATTAATTTTGTAAAATAAACCATTTTCATGATAGATTGTGCTAATGTTAAGACAGAATGAATGATACAGTATTATAGAAAAAGTTGGTAAACATTACTTTGGAAAATCTTAAATCAAGATTCAAAAGAACTTAAAATTATCTGAAATAAAATTCATCAGAATTTTATTTTACAGTACTTTGTTTCATTTTGTGCTTTCAAATCTGATTCTATCCAAGAGTCAGTAATTTATTATGGTATTGTTATTTAAAAAATACTGCTATGAACATTTCTGCATAATATTTTATGGATACATGCTTTAATTCCCCTTGAGTATACAGAAGTATAATTTCAAGGTCATGGGGTAGACATATTTAATTTCATTAGAAAATGTTAAACAACTATCAGCATGTGAATTATTAAAAGTGTGGTATAATCATTTAATAGAATATTATATATCAAAGGAAAAATAAATGAACTACCACATGGATACATTTTAAAAAACACTGTTGAGAAAAAGAGGCCAGACATAGGGAGGATTTACTGCATATTTACATTTATGTAGAAAACTAAACTAGGCAAAACTAAGCTGTGTGACAACAATCAGCACAGTAGTTGTCTAAGTAAAAATGGAATTGACTAGGAAGGTCCATGAGAGCTCTTTGTGTATTGACAGGTAATTTCTACATCTTAAATAGAGCTATAGTACACAGATACAAACATTGATATATATATATTGATCACACCTCATTGATCTGTTGTCTTTTTTCTTTTTTTTTTTGAGTCAGAGTCTCAGTCTGTTACCCAGGCTGAAGTGCAGTGGCACTCTCATGGCCATCGCAGCCTAGACCTGCTGGGCTCAGGCGAAAAGTATATATATAATTTTCTCACATTGTTAAATCAATCTCAGAATTAAGAAAGGAAGTATTGTGTATATTTAAATCTCATGCTTTTTTTGTAGCATTCTTAAGTGAGAAAAGCATATATATGCACATGTATGTACATAGTTTTATATTGTTAGATTTAAATTACATCTAGCTCAAGATGATGTTAACAGTTCCATATCTAGGTAAAAGCATCTTGGATGATTTTTGTTTCTTCTTAGAGTTTTTCTGCATTTTAAAAATTGACCTTGGGAGAAAAAACTCACTATTTTGAAGTTGTTGAAGTGTGATAAACTCATAATAAATATTTAATTCAGTTAAAAGGAGTGAATTGTATACTTTCTTAAGTTCAACATAGAACTCATAGCATAAAAACTAAGAAGGAATGAGTATGTGTTTATTCTTTTCTTTGATATTTTAATAAAACTTTGGATAGAATAGCCAAGAGTGGCAAATTATATCTTTGCTGTTCTGCAACAGAATCAAAAATTCCAATCATTAGAGATTTATTCTTCTAGCATACAAGCAGGCATGAGAAAAATCTTTCTCCTCGTCTTAATATGATACAGTTGCATACACTGTGACACAAAGAAACTGGAGGAAATCATTATTTTTGCGTCATATTCTTGGTACCCACTCATCTTGACCTACTTGTGCCATTTTAGGTGGTTCATTAATTTATTGAAATGGAAAAACTTCATTTTTCATTATTTTTCCTAGGCATGCCATTGACTTCAGTTTTTGCCCCATATTTTCAGTTCCAGCGCCTGGCTTTATCCATAAAAAAAGCTGAGAAAGAGCAATAGGAAAGAGTGCTTCAGATCATGGTACAAGAAGAACAAAACAGCTCCAGGATAAAAATTCATAAATTCAGTAACACACTGGAATCTGCCTATGATGTATTTTAGATTTTAACATCTAATGTTGAATATTAAACCAAACTATTTGGAGTAATGTCAGCAAGATGGTGGAATGGAAAGTCCCTACTCATATTCCCCATAGCAACAATAATTTGGCAACTATCTACACAAGCGCCTTTGCAGGAATTCTGGAATCCAGGTAAGGGGCAATGAAACCCAAGACCAAAGACTATTTTAAGAAAGCAGACCTACATCCAGGTGGCAGAGTCACCTAATACGATCATAGTTATAGACCCAGAAACAGCCTTATTCCCCTGTGGACTGAGCTACAACCTCCTTTGGCTTTTGTCCTTCCCTTAGCACCATCCACCTGGGGACCTGAGAAGAACTGTATCTGTTTGTGCCCTGGGTAACAGGCCCACTGACTTCACTCTGACTGCAGGTCCTGAAGCAGCTCTGTGATCTGGTTTCAGCCTATCTCATCCTTGGTCCAGGCATAATCCTTCCCCCTCATGGGCTAGCCCAGAGACCTGACAGAAGCTCTCCCAGGGACCTGATGGGAATCACACTTGTTCTTACCCCTGGTAACAGGTCCATTGTTTCAGGATCCTGAAGCATACCCTTGTTCAAATGCCACTTCTACTGACCAAAGTCCTGGAGACAGCCTCACCATGCTCAAGCATGAGGAAGAATCCATACTTGTTCAAGTCCCTGGTAACTTCAGATCCACTGTAGACTTAGAAGCAACCACATGGCTCAGCTCTGACATCATTTGACTGCAATTCCAGAGGGAATCTTATTGGCCTGTGGATTTGAGAAGGAATCTTTACCTGCCTATACTAGTTTATAAAGGCTAGAAGCGTTTTTACTCTTTCAAATACACAGACATCAATGCAAAGATACACATATCACGAAGAATCAAGCAAATATAATACCAACAAAGGAAATTAATAAAGCTAAAAAACCATCCCCAAAGGAATGGGGATCTATGGATTGCCTAATAAAGAATATAAAATAATCATCTTAAGGAAGCACAAAGAAATGTAAGAGAATGCAGACAACTAAAGACAATCAGAAAAAAAAGAGTGCATGAACAAAATGAGATATTTAATTTAAAAAGAAAGAAAGAAGAAATAAAAGAAAGAAAGAACCCATAAAATGAACCAAACAAAAATCCTGTAACTGAAGGATACCGTAACAGGACCAAAAATAAAATAAAGAGCTTCAACAGCAGATTTGATTATGCAGAAAAAAAGCTAATTTGTCATTAGCTAATTAAAGAAACAGAAATAAAAGTGTAAAGAAAACGGATAGGACCTATGAGGAACCACTAAACAGATTGTGCATTTTGGGAGTCCCAGGAGAACAGATAAAGTTGCAGAAAGCAGGATCGCTGGAGCCCAGCAGGCTGAGGCTGCGGTAGCTGGGAGCGGCCACTGCACTCCAGTCTGGGCGACAGAGTGAGACTCCAACTCAAAAAAAAAAAAAAAAGAAAAGAAAAGAAATAATGGGTGAAAACTTTTCATATCTTGGGAGGACTATGGACATCCAGATTTATGAAACTCAGAGCCCAAGCAATAGCAACCCAAAGAAGATTACCTTGAAACACATTATAATCAAATTGCCAAAAGTCAAAGACAAAGAATTTTGAAGGCAGAAAAGAAAAAGTAACTCATTCCATACAAGGAATAGCCAATAGGGCTATCAGTGGATTTCTCAGAAAACAAACAAACGAAAAACTATTATTGGAGAATAAGTTGATGAAGTCTTTGCAAGAATAATTAGGCAATATTTAAATTTGCCTTTATTTTTCATGTAAATTTTACATTTAAGGACTTATTTTAAAATCATTCAGAAATGTAGAAATGTATTTATGCACTAGAAACTGTACTGCAGTTTTACTCAAAATGGCAATAAAGACAAGTATAGTTTAGATACATTAATTTTGTAAAATAAACCATTTTCATGATAGATTGTGCTAATGTTAAGACAGAATGAATGATACAGTATTATAGAAAAAGTTGGTAAACATTACTTTGGAAAATCTTAAATCATATTTCATTTTTTTGAGTAATACAGTTTTGGTGAAATAAAGATAATACTGATTCATTTTCACCTTCTCTAAGAAATAAAGAAATTGTTTCTCATATGTTTCAGAGAAAAGTTCTGGAAATAATAAAAATGAGCTGAAATGGAATAAAAGTGGAACATAACATGTATCTGAATGAGAGCTGTGAGTGTATTATTTTTAATACCTTTTGATTATAAGGGAAAACTATTATGTATGTTGTAGTCTACTTTGCAGTTTACTTAACATGAATTGGAATGAGTAAGATGGCATTGTTGGCTCCAAAACTATCACAGCAGATTTTTATGTGAAGGAACCTATACCGAAGGAATAGGCTAAGTAGTCCACAAGCGCAGTAAATGCTTGTAGTTCATTATGGTGCTATCGAGTAAGGCTTCAGAGTGTTAATATAGCATCTAAAAGTGCCCAGCTCTCTCTGTAGACACTAGAAGTAACTGACTGGCTCAGTAAAATTTAAGAGCAGCAATATCAGAAACAGAGCTCAATACCTTAGAGTTTTATGAGTGCTGTCATCATCATCATTGAAGTTTAAATTGAAAATTCAGAATCAGAGATCTAGTCCTTTCTTTGGAAGATCTTATAAACCTGTATGAGAAGATTGGAAAAGCTCAGGAATAACTATTGAAAAACATGATCTTGTAGTGACAATGACTGAGAAGGAATGTGACTTCAAGAAATGCAGATGAGTAGACTCAAAGACTTAGAAATAAATGTGATAATGTATTTCATAAAGATATTTTTATTTGATAAAATGATTCACCTTTAAATAAGTTGACCTAATAGCAAACATTCCACTTTGTTTTTTAAAAATACTATTCTATTGTCCTTTCAATTCTCTCCTACCTTCCCCTCCTCCAATTTTTCTGTTTGTATATGGTAAAGTTTCTCCAACTCCTTCATTATTTCCAAGAACAACTAGTTGAGCAATATCTAGGTGTAAATCACTACAAATAGTCTGAAATCCAACAGAATAAGCCTCCAAAACAATTGGAGTGTGTATTCTAAGTCATGAACTGTTGATTATCATAATTCTATCAATAAATGATAACCATCTCCCACTTCATATCGGAATTTGTTTGATACGCTGGGAAACAATACAAATGCTTGAGTGACTAGAGACTATAATTTACCTTAGGATTATAGGGAAAGTGGTTTGAATAGAAACAGCCTCTAACTTCAAAATGACTGAAATATCGGACTTATTATTTTATGAATAGTGGAGAACCATCACTATTTATAAGCATGGTAATTTCCAAGCTTGTGTTATTTTTTTAGAAAGACAACTTTGAACAGAAAACTTATATTTAAAAAGAGGAAATTTAAAACACAATATTGTAATAAGTTGTAAATTAAATATAAACTTATACAAATAGGAGTAGAAAAAAGAGAAAGAGACGTTGCATTTTAAAGTCTTTGTGGAAATAGTCATATTAAAGATTGCCATTCTGTTGGGTAGAGGGGTGAAGGAGAAGGAATAATTGAAGTTCATCCTGCAATGTTGTGCTTGAATGAATAGATAGATGATGGTTTACCCTGAATACAGAGTGTAGGGATTTGAGGGAAAGATCGTAAACAATTTTAGACTCCTTTGAAATAATTTACTGTATTGCATAATGTTTATATTATATACTATAGAATTATAAAATATTTAGTTTTAGAAAGAGCTAGTCTATGTGAAATTTATTTGGTTTTATAAAAAGAGAAGGAAAAGACAAGCAATCAGCAAGAGAAAACTGCACTATTTGGAGTTTCTCCAGGATTTCATTCACTCAACAACTAATTTCAGTTTTTCAGGCTCAACCACTTCCAAGCATGGTTCCAACAACAAGGCTGATGTCTTTTGGCTCTTGCGTCCTCTGTTCTCATTTCTTATTGTTCTCTTGCTGATTAGGTAACTTCGGCCACTCTAGTCTTCTAGTATCTACAACATGCCAAAATCATTCCTCCCTTTAAAACTCTAACAGCCATAAGAAGGACAAAATTATGAATCCTGCAACAACACGGATGGACTTGGAGTCTATAATACTGAGTGATCTATCACAGAAACAAAGAACTCAGTACCACATGTTCTACTCATAAGTGGAACTTGAACAATTATCATACAACTATAAGAAAAGGATTAGCAGTAGTGTGAAACTGCCAGGGGATGGGGGGCACACTTCATCAACAAGGGTACCTGCATAATGAACATTTGCATACCTAATCCTGAATTGTATCCCACAACTTTAACATAAAAATTTTAAAAAATATTAGACTCTAATGCTAGCTGTTCCCTCAGTGCATGCTTTGAATATTTAAATATCAATTTAAGTATTTGTCTAAAGATTAACTCCTTACAACCAAGGAGATACCAGACTTCTTTATCATATTACCAAATTTTATACTCTCGATTGAATCATTACTATTTGGTATCATCTCTTAAGTTCATCTGCCTATGTTTTAGTCTCATTCTAGGAAGACAAAGCCTTGCATCTCCTGTTTATCACAGATTCTACATCCTTTACCATTTTGTGCATAAGTAGGCAGGTATGTAATACATATCATGGTATATGGTATGCTATACATAACTATGAAATATATCATGCACTAAGTATGCCACCATACAAGTAATGTGCAGTTTTTTATGAGTTCTAGGAGTTAAACCCAAGAATTAAAAAGCAGATGGATCCACTCTCCATCAGCAAATTCAGTGAATAGGTATGAAACAGGAAGTAATAGATGAAATAAGAGGAATGCCCTTAGGCAGTCAAGAACATCGCCTCTATGTTATGAGCGCTTAAAAGTATAAACAACACAATGAAACACTGAAGATTTATGTGAGGAGGATTGTGATGATTTTAGTCATAGTTAACAGCCTTCAGTCTTGCTAGCGGGTCCACCTGTTGCTAGGTAATGTGGATGGGCTCTTCTGAGGTACCACACAGCCTTCTAGCCATTCATTCATTCAGGCAGAAACATTAAACACAACCCTGATGAAGCCATGGGAGACAGAGACGATGTGAGTTTCATATACTAGGAACCTCCATGAGGAATAAGCATTTTGCTAAAAAAAGGAAATGAAAGAGAGCCCAAAGGGATTTTTTTTTTAAGTGTCACACATCCCATTTTACTCTGTTGTATTTAATCACGGGCTTCATGGGAAAAGAGATACAAAGAGAGCTAGGTCAGCTGTGGCACAATTTTACCATTATCGCTTCTGCATTTAAATTTGATAGGGTGTTTTCAAAGGCGCACTTTGTAAAGCATAATGTGAATGCACCCGGGCTATAAAACATAATGGTATATCCTCATGCTATCAGCTGCCTCGTGCTGAGGTTTTCTTTATATATTGTAAGGTATATCATATACACAGACATGTGGGCACAGTTTAAATAAGATTTATAAAGCAGATACTCATGTAACCACCAGTCAAAGCAAGAAATAGGACAAATCACCCCAATAGTTTCTTTTGTGGGCCTCTTTATACCTCTTGTCTCTCTATTAGAGGTAAATACTATATTCATTTTGTGAGTCCTTCTTGGCTTTTTTTTTTTTTTAGAGTTTTTCATTCTGTATATATCCTTAAATAATATAGCATTGCCTATTTGGTGGGACTCTACCTGCATAAACAAGGAAATTATTTTTATGGCTACTTTTGTAGCTCAATAACATATTTTTTAGAATTCATCCATTGTGCTGTTTTTAGCGATATGCAATTCCTTCTTGTAGCTGAGTAGCATTCCATGTATAAAGACATAATTTAGCTGCTTTATAGCTACTGGATGTAAGCGTTATTTCCAGCATTTTTTGTTACAATAAATGTAATTGTACCTGTGTTCACATGGCTAACTTTTTTTCTTTTGTTTTTATGGTATATACCCAGGAGTAGAATTGTTGGATCATAGCTAATGTGCTTTGATAATTTTACTATTTCAAATGTACAATGCAATATATAATTGACATTAGCATACACACATAAATTACTTTGTCATAAATTTAACAAAAGATATGCAGCTCATTAGAATAGAAAATTTTTAAATTTAATTGAAGAAATGCTATTTACCAAAACTGTTACAAGAAAAAATGGAAAGTTAAAAACCCTATATCTATTAAGTAATTAAATTATTAATAAAGTTCTACCCTGTAGAAGGCTTTAGGTCTAGATAGTCTTACTGCTGAAGTACATGCAACATGTAAGAAATAAGTAAATCCAACATTACTGTACTCTTACACAAATTTTTTTCAGAAAATAAAGGAGGGAACACTTCTCAGTACATTTGTGAAGTTGTCGTTATTCTGTTGGCTGTTCTGACACCTATGTTTCAAGAAAAAATAGTTAAAGACCACTAATGATCAGAAAAATAGCTGCAAAAATGCTTGATGGTGTAGTAGCAATAAAATCCAACAATGTAAACAATAGATAATATGCCATGCTCAAGTGTAATTTTTTTTTTTTTTAAATTTAAGTCAGAGTCATACTCTGTTGTCCAGGGTGGAGTGCAGTGGCATGATCACTGCTCACTGCAGACACTCTACCTCCTGGGATCAAGCAATCTTTCTGTCTTGGACTCCCAAGTAGCTCCTATGTGCTTCCAAACCCAGCTAATTTTTTTCTTTATTTTAAAATTTTTGTTGTTGTTGTTGAGACAAGATCTTGCTATGCTTCCTAGGCTGATCTCTAACTGGGCTCAAGTAACCCTCCCACATTGGCCTCCCAAAGTGCTGGAATTACAAGTATGAACCACTGCACCTAGTCTCGAATGTCACTTATTTTTTAAAGTAAGGAAGTTTAACATTCCAAATTTAATGACTGTAATTCGCCACATTAATAGAATAAAGGAAAAAGATACAGGATCTTCTTAATGGATGCAGAAAATGCATTTGATCAAATTTAACATCTACTCCATACATATTCATCATAAAAAATATGAAACAAACTAGGAAAAGAAGGAAGCTTTCTCTACTGGTAAAGAGCATATATGAAAAAATGTGCAGCTGACATCACACATGGTGAAATACTGAACACTTTTACACTAAGACTGGGAACAAAATAATGAAGAGTCAGCTCTAAATGTATCTGATCAATCTTGTCCCTTGCTAGTGCAGTCAGCAAGAAAATAAAAAAGGAGAAGGCATTAAAATGTTACAGAAAAAAATAAACAGTTTTTTGTTGGATTTTGTTGTTGTTGTTGTTGGTTTGTTTTTTTAGATAGGGTTTCACTTTGGTGCCCAGCTTGGAGTTTAGTGGCACAACCATGGCTCACTGAATCCTCAAATTCCTGGGCTCAAGCAATCTCCCTACCTCAACCTCTGGGATTCACCACCACGCCGGGCTAATTTTTCTGTTTTTTTGCAGAGGCAGTGTCTCATTTTATTACCCAGGCTAGTCTCGAACTCCTGGCCTCAAATTATACCCTCCCAACCTTCAATCCCAAAGTGTTGGGATTCCAAGCGTGAATCACCGTACCCAGCTAAATATCTTTTATTCACACATGACATGACTGATTCATGGAACATCCTAACGAATTTACATACTTGGGCCAGGCACAGTGGCTCATGCCTATAATCTTAGCACTTTGGGAGACTGAGGCGGAAGAATTATTGAAGCCAGGAGTTTGAGACCAGCCTAGGCAACTTAGAGGTTCTACAAAAAACCAATCAAGCTTACTAGATTGTATGATAGCAGCCAGACACAAAGTCTACATGAAGCAAAATAAATTTTGTATGGATTGTACAACTAATAAAACTGATAAAAGAAATCAGAATTTTAGTTGTCTAAGATAATGACTGGGACCTTGATTAGAAAGTCACTTGAAGAGTTTTTGTTTGAATTTGGGGGAGGTCCCTGGGGTCTGGCCCCTCCCAGGCATGTCTCGTCTTTGTGTATATGTGTTGTGTGTCCCACAGCCCGGGACGGCTGCATGTTAAGGGCTGTTTAATCCTTTGGTTCTCGTGTCTCCCCACCCAGCCCTGGGGGTCCCACCTGCTCCCAATGCCCTCTCCCCTCCTCCCCCGCACACTTGGGTCCAGGACTTCCATTCAGAAGCCTCTGCCCTTGGGCTTCCCTGTCTGCCCTGCCCCAGGCCTGGCTCCAGCCTGATGGTCCGGGGTCCCCCTGCTGTCACCCTGGCCGGGGCCCCCGAAGCAGGCCGGGGCCCCCTCGCCATGTGTGGGTAGTGTGGGTAGCATGCTTTGGGGAAAATGAAGTTCAATAAATAACTAGTGCTCTGCAAAAAAAAAAAAAAAAGAAAGCCACTTGAGGAAATTTTGTGTAGGACTAGAAATGTTTTATGTCTTGATCGATGTGATAGCTGATCTTTACATTTGCTAGACTCACTGGATTTTTACAATTTATGACTTTTATCTCAATGCAAATAGATATGAAAATGTCTGGGGGACTATCTTGAAATTGAGGTGGATATCACACCTCAATTTTGTCACAGCTATGCCCTGCTGTAGACATGGTTCTTATTTTTGTTTATTCTTGACCGGTGGAATTATAGGGCTTTGCTTTATTCATTCAACTATGGTTTGTCAAACTCTTCTTTGTTAGACCTTCCATTCCCCATTCCAAGTAAAATGTAGGTTCCCAATGTCCAGGATCTTCAAGCTATTTCTCTGTTCTAGGTGACAGCTTGCTAAACACATACTGTTCTATGCCTGAGAATAGTTTATCTCAGATCTTAATATTTGGGGTTTATAAGACAGACAATGATGATGGCGTTTTGTAAGACGGTCTATAAAGAAATTGGGATACATTTGGATTCACCAGAATTTGTTATTCATACAGGATACACTTTGAGCTTAGCTTCTCGTCGTGTTCTTTATATAACTCTCCAGCATGCTCTGAATAAGAGAAAGCTGAGTTAGTGGTGATGGAGATCGTTTTAGAGGTCAGTCTAAAATTGAGTCCATTTATTGAGGTAGAAGCAGATAAACCATACTAGATTATTATAATATAAAGTGGATGTTAGCATATCTTGAAGCATGTTAACATAAAACATATTAGATCTGTTTCACCAACTTTATCCATGTTTTGATTTTAGATTACTGAGTAGAAGGGCCAAAAGCCACTTCACTTAGTTTTTTGGCCCCCTGAATTCACAGAGAAAATAGCAATAACAGCAATTTCATTTCCCCAAATAGCAGCATTCAGTCAGAGTGCTCAAGGATGTTGATTCGAAGAACCTATTTAAAAAGTCTACAGAGAATTAAATTATGTTTAAATGGAATGAGTGTCATTTTCTGTGCCCTAGCCTTGCCCTTCTAACCTGGTTAAGCTGCTTTCAAGAACCTATGGGAGCTCCGGTCATAAGTTGAGTGTGGCACTAATGATGTTGGGTCAGAACTTTCATTTCCATCTCAGACACACTCAAGCCTCTGGTATTTTCTGGCTTCAAAAGCTCTTAGCACAACAGGAGTTCTTAACCTTACATGATGTATGTTTCATTTTTAATCCTTGTCTCTCCTCGTTTGACAGGCAAAGGGCCTGCGCCTGGGTCATTTTCTGTGACTTTCTTGTTCTTCTTTCCTCAATGCCCAGCAATTGGCAGGTAACATTTGCCAGGTCACTCTGACCTCTGTGTGCAAAGTAGTTTTTCTTTAGTGTTGGAGGGAGAATGGAGCCAAGGATGCTTGCTAAATCATTACCATGTTTTAAGCCACATAGGTGGAGAAAATGTTTTAAAGGTGAACTGAGGTTCAACTTCAAATTCTGTGGCTTAGGCGAATTCAGATTTGACACAGCCTCTTGACGTAACATACTATGCCCCAGAGATGGAAAAAAATGCCATTAGAAGTATCCTTTTATGTTTTGTGTTAAAATAAATTTTCATAATGCATTACCTTGGCACTAACTGTTAAAAATAATGGGAAGACTAATAGACATAGCAAGTATAATTAGTAGTGTGTGGAAAATTGCCAGCATGGGCTAGTCACAGCTCTTCACTAAATAGCTGTATTTATTACACCATGTGTTTTCTCATCTACTGGCATTTTTTACAATGGATTTATATGAAGGGAAACTTTATCATTTCAGTTTTTCTCTATTAGCTTGTGAAGGAATTACTTGTGGTGAGGTTAGAGTATCATCAGCAGAGAGATTGCTGGCCAACGCTCAAGTGGCTACCCAAAATATGAATTTACCTGGGTCTAGTATCTAGCCATAAGTTAGCATCGAAATGCTCTTGCTGACAGCCCATGGAGATAAGATTCATGTCTTATAACTGGCTCATATTAACCATAATCACTTTACTAATAAATAATAAAGTGGAATTTTATTAGTGAATATTAGGAAATATGAACAACGATGTGCTTCTTTGAATGGCCAGTTGCTCTCTTCTCATAGGCATACATTTATGGCAAAATTAAGAAAAAAATATACTGTTGACTGGAAATAAACCAGAACAATGAGAGCTATTTATGTAACTAGAATGGGTAAAGCATTTACCCATATAACATGAATAGACTTGATATACAAAATATCCCACTTAAAGTTTATGGACTGATTTTCAATCCTTAGTGCACTGGTTAGATAGGTATTTGCAGTATTTATCTCCAGATTTCTCATTCTTTTCTAAATCTCCGTCACTTATCTGTTGTTTTATACATATATTATATATATATTATTGTATTTATATATATATATAATACAATAAGCATGATTGATGGAATCAAAGGAATGGTAAGGCTTAATAGTCGAAGATTTTTTGGAGATTGCATATCTCTGCTGGGATACCAATTGATATTATATTTAATTTCTAGAAAACAACCATATTTCTTTTATGGCATAATTTGTGTCTGTTAGGAGACTATATGAATATCACTTAAATTATTTATTCATGTATTTCCCATTCGAGATGCGTCTTTTCAGTAGAATAGAATAATTTTACCTTTAATTTCCAAAATAGTTTACTACTTCATCTCTCCACTACCCATATCCTAGTATAGAATTGTCATCTCTGTTGAGAGCACTTAAACCAATTCCTTGTATCAAATATCCTCTTTCTAATACCACTTTTACTATTTTTTTCTTGACTGTGTGACAGTCATTTGTACCATGAGAGGTCCTAGGAGACAGATCCTTAGACATGGGACTCTGAAGTTAGGATATCTATGTATGTATGTCTCTTTATCACTTCTGTCCTGAGGATGGTATGCTTTCCATACCTATGACTACTCAATCCGACAATCTGGACTCCTCTCATATACCAACTTCATAAGCCATAAACTGTCATTATTTGCAATTCCTCACTCTTTCTCAACGTGCTTTGTATCTTCTGTTAAATTTCCAAAATAGTTTGCCTCTTCATCTGTTTACCACTAGGACCCTAGTGTAGGTTATCATCATCTTGTACCTAGAGCACCAAAAGTAATTCCTTGCATTGCATATCTTCATTCGAATACCACTTGTGCTTTTCTTTTCTGCATACATGAGAGGTCCTAGTAGACAGACCCTCAGACATGGGACTCTAGAATTGGGTTGATTTACTCTTTAATTTTGAGCCATTATGGAAAAATGGGATATCTGTATTAGTGGTATGAATTAGCATCACAGCTATAAAATTATCGTATGTGTTTTCTTGGGATAAAATATAGATAACATTTTGAGAAGACAAATAGCCACCTCATTTGACCATAACAGTATAAATGATGACTACAAAAATTCAGAAGTGGATCACTGCACTTTAATACCCAAATCTCCTAGAGCATCCCTTACCAGCCAAAGTAATCTCTGTTCCCCTCACTGAGCAGAAAGACTTCCATTATTTGGAGATTTTTTTTTAGTAACCGCCCTGAGTTAGTTGCACCTCAACAATCACCTCAAAAACCACCACCAGCACCTCCTATTGCCTCTAAATTCATGTAACGTAAGATCCCTCCATTCTCCAAGGGGACAAGTACAAAGCCTAACTCATGATGTTTCAGCTTATTTACCAAAATAAACACAAGATTTTCTAATTTATATTATCCCCAAACTGAGAAATACATACGACAATAGAGTCTAAGGATGTTATGCAAAAATAATGTAGTATAACACCAAAATTTGTCAAAATTGTTAAGGCATTTACAGAAATCTAATGCTTTGGGTTCAAGTTGCCAGGGCTTACCTTAATAGTGTACACAGTTGCTTGACTGAAGCCAAGACTCAATTGTAGTCTATATTTAAAGAAGTTTAGAAACAAAAACTTTCCTTAACTCCTGTAAAAGAAGGGATTCATAGTTTGGGGAGAATAAAAACCTCAGAATGGACTGATCTTGTTTGCCCTGCATTACTTATAAGAGAGTATAGAGAGCACTAAGACATCTATAAATTGATAAATGACTTAGTGAAGAGACCACTAGCATCCTTGAGAAGCACTTTGGTGTTTTCCTCTACATGTTGTGAATAATGTCAGAGCTGATGTCATTGACATAAGCTTCTGGATTTCAATAGGACTGTTAGCATACTAGAGTGGCAAAGACCAGATGTTAATCACCAGAAATAACATGGATGTGATTCTTGTAATAAGTGATGGGATTGAACTGCCAATCAAAATGTTTTGATCCACAGAAATCCCTTCCCATGCTAGCTGACCACATTCCTAATCATAAAATAGATATGTAGACTACTAAAGTGTTGCTAGATCTATATAATCAGAAACCACTTGGTCTGATGCACAACTTCCTGATTCACCTGAATATAATTATTCTCATTTTAAGAAACTGCTTCGAACTCACAGCAAGACTCTAGAGGACACTTAATGCCTGACCACAGACTATCAATTCTATTGGTTATCTATTTCTACCATAACGAAGTACCTCAAAATTAGTGTCTTAAAACAATGTTAATTTATTATCTTGTAGCTCTAGAGACCAGATGTCTGCAGTGGGTCTCCCTGACCTAAAAGTCAAAGTGTTAGCAAGGCTGTATTCATTCCTGGAGGTTCGAGAGGAGAATCTCTTTTCTGCCCTTTTCATTTTCTAGAGGCCCCCATATTCCTTGGCTTGTGGTCTTGCACCTCTCTGACCGTTCTTGCCTTGTCAATCTCCCTCTTCTTAAGGATCCTTGTGATGACATTTAGTCCACTTGAATAATCAAGGATACATTTCCTATATCAAAGCCAGCTGATTTATAACCTTGATTCTGCTATTTTAGATGACTAAGCAGCCTGGGCTGCCTATTGTGAACCATGTGTTTTCTAATCCTCCAAAACATAAGGTTGAATGTTGCAGCAGCAAAATAGTCTCAGATAACAGTCTCAAGTTGAAATGCTACATGCCAGCATGGGTTTAAGGGCGTCTATGGCAATAGCCATTTGCATGAACAATTAATTCACACTTCAATGGCACCTTGACTTTGTGTCGTTGCCTTTTCTCCCCAAGCAGACACTATGGCCACATGGAATTCCCTGTGTGTATGTGATGAAGGAAGGAATATTTTAGATTGGTTTACAAGTGATATTAGGCCCACTGAGGATATTTCCTGACTTTTCTCCTAGTGGGTAGTACTTCAAGCAGTGCATTCAGCTTTTTACTATTTGAACAGAGATGGCCAATGGTATGGATGTATGCTATGGGCAGTGTTTGC
The DNA here is from genome assembly GCA_027257055.1 of Cephalopachus bancanus. Classification (NCBI taxonomy): domain Eukaryota; kingdom Metazoa; phylum Chordata; class Mammalia; order Primates; family Tarsiidae; genus Cephalopachus; species Cephalopachus bancanus. The sequence continues at coordinate 7,848,435 of JAPVLO010000027.1, forward strand.
CGGTGAGCTGGATGTCTAAGGACTGGTAAAGAACAGATTTGACAAGCAGATCTGGGGGAGAGTTACAGGGATACTCCTCTTGCATTGGGCACTGAGTGTGACTTTTGCAAGAATGCTTATCAAATACATTCACTGAATGGTAGGCTTTCAATTGTCAATTAGACTGAAGGATATCTGGGTGTCAGTCAGCCCCTTTCACACACTACCCAGGGCTGGCTCGGTGGCAGCAGAGATGGAGGCTTTGCCTGGATTCAATATGCACCTTCTAATATGACTTCTGCCACAACAACTTAGTTCTTAATCTTTCAGTGGAAGAGAACAAAGCACAATTTTATAGGGCCACCGGTCAGTGACCTGGTGGCAGGCTGATTCCATAAAAGGAAGAGATAGAAGTTGGAGAACAGAACCGAGTACCTTTTATAGCACCATTTCATGAGACCACTAGTCAACAACCTGGTACAGGCTGATTCTATAAAGGAAGAGATACAAATTTGACCTAGTTCAAATAAATTCATATTTTGGATAAAGGTTTTCCTTCCTTTTCCACAATGTTTTATCCGCACCCTTTATAGCTGGATATTTGGAATGCTTCTTTCTTCATCATGTTAACGGATGTGACATCATTTCTGATTAAGTAACAACTTCTTTCACAAGATGAATATATCAAAGGGTTTATGCCTATGGAATTAATTCATATTATACCTATCACCAAGAAGTAGCTGGCATGATAGAATGTTTAAATGACATAATGAAGATCCAATTATAAGTACCATTTGGAAGACAATTCCCTGTAAATTTGGTACACTAGTCTACAAGACGTAGATAGACTTTGAATGATAGAACAATAATGATACAGGACATCCCAAGCCAGTTTTGTAAACCAGTGGGTAAGTGTGGAAGTAGCTCCTCTCATGAGGATGTGTAATAACTGAACCACGGAATTCTTGCTTCTTATCTCTAAAATGTAGGCACAACGTTCTTTAAGGTTCTTTAAGGTTCTTTTTTTCCAAGGGAGGAATTCTTCCATCACTAGGACATAGGAATGTTGTCACTGAATTAAGAGTTGAGAATGGGCTGGGCGTGGTGGCTCAAGCCTGTAATATAGCACATCGGGAAGCCAAGGTGAGAGGATCGCCTGTGACCGTGGGTTCGAGACCAGCTTGGGCAACATGGTGAAACCTCATCTCTACAATAACTCAAAAAATTAGCTGGCTGTGGCAGAGCATGCCTGTAGTCTGGTTACTTGGAAGACTGAGACGGAATGATCACCTGAGCCCAGCAGGTTGACACTGGAGTGGCTGTGAGTGTGCTACTACAATCCGGCCTGGGTGACAGAGTGAGACTACAACTCAAAAAAAAAAAAAAGTTGAGAATGATACTTGGCTATTTTATTTGTACTCCTCCTGATATTGAAATAACAGAAAAAGAAGGCACTTACTGTGCTGGGAGACATGATCGATCCCAGTTGCCAAAGAGATATTGGGTTTCTGCTCTACAATGTGGGCAAGGAAGATTATGCCCCAAACTGAAGGATGTTCTGTGTGTCTCTTAATATTTCCATGTGCAGTAGTAAAAATTAGTGGGGAAACAGTCAAACCCAGTAAAGGTAGAACACTTGAAAACTCAGACACTCCAGGAATGTGGTTTTCCCCATGTGAAGAACTTCTACTAGCAGAGGTGGGGCCAAAAGTAAAGTTGAAAAGGAATGGTCAATGTTAGAAGAAAATTAAAATCAATTATATCCTCTGACTGGCTCCAGAAATGCAGTATCTGACAAATGCACATTACCTTCCTATGTTTATATACTTTTTAAAATTTTCACTCCCTTTGACTTATATTAACTATTAATTGTAATAGCTTTATGATTTAACCTTTAGTCTTCAGTTTATAGAATATTCAGGTGGAATTGTGACTTATGAGTTCCGGAGAGTTATGTGTAGAGGGTGTTACAACTTTGTCTTTGATGTACTTTGGTAGTATGATTGTTGTTTTAGTTGTCTGAATGAAAAAATAGATGTATATAGATACTGAGTAGCTAAGATGGATGGACTGTGTTTGTTTTTCTTATTCTTTGTGAACCTCAAGTCTACCTTTCTACATTCTACTCTGTGATGTTTGAAAATCACGTTTCCCAGTTGTGTTTTTTTGATGGGTTCTTCCAATGGAAGATGGGTGATCAGAAGGAAGGAAGAATGGATTTCTTCTATTCCCAGTTTGTGTTTGTGTATTCGTTATCTATAGATGCATGACACAACATTACAAATTTTGAAGCCTACAACATTGTCCTAATTATCTCATAGTTTCTGCATGATTGTAAGTTCAGACATGTCTAACTGGGTTCCCTTTAAGGCTACATTCAAGACACCAGCTAGGACTGAAGCTCAATCAGTGAAAATTCTGTTTCTGAGCTCAATCGAGCTATTGGCAAAATTCATTTTCTTACATATTCAGGGCTAGTAGTAGGTTGCTTCTTCAAAGGCTATAATGGAGAAAGAGACTCTAAAGTGAGTCTGTGAATAAGATTGAGCTTTATATAATATAACTTAGTCATGAGAATTGACATCAACCCCTCTTCACCATTTTCTGTTAGTTAGAAGTAATGCACAGTTCCCACTCACATTCAAGGGGGAGAGAGGTTTTTATTTATTTACTGGAATGTTATTTACTGTGCCTTTAGAACAGCAGTCATTGGAATGTGGAGATCTAGACTTACACTTTCAAATGCAATTGAAAATAAGTTCTATCTGGCATGTTCTCAAGTCAGCAGTGAAGCCGCCACTCCAAAGCCTGAGCAAAAGCTGTGCAGATGCTACTTTTTGAATTGCATCCGTATCTTTCCTGATCCCCATTCTGTGGACAGTAGGACTGTACTTCCTACGTTGTCTTTTCACCAATGCCTAGCCTGGTGAAAGTTTTGATCACCATTGCCTAGCCTGGTGAAAGTTTTGACACAGAATATACTTCCAATAGATAATTTTGAATAACTTCTTAAGCAAACTTAATTTATAATTGTAGAAGAACCAAACAAGACAATTAAAAACAAGATCTAAAAATCGACCTTCCATATGATCCCACAATCCCCCTGCTGGGACTATATCCAGAGGAACTCAAATCACTCGATGAAAAAGACACCTGCACACGTATGTTTATTGCAACATTATTCACAATAGCAAAAACATGGAACCAACCATGCTGCCCATCAAAAGAGGACTGGATTTTAAAAAAAATGTGGTATATATACATGATGGAATATTCCACAGTCATAAAAAGGACAAGATTATGAACTCTGCAGCAACTTGGATCGACTTAGGGGCTATAATACTGAGAGATCTATCACAGAAACAAAGAAGCAAGTATCATGAGTTCTCACTCATAAGTGGACGTTGAACAACTATTTTAATACTATAAGAAAGGGATCGGCAGTCGTGGGAAACTGCCAGGGGAGGGGGGGCACACCTCATCAACAAGGGTAACTGCATAATGAACATTTGTATACCTAACCCTGAATTGTATTTCACATCTTTAAAATAAAAAATTTTTAAAAATCCAGAAACCAACAGAAACAACAAAAAACAAGATCATGAAAATATATGTACTTTGAAAGTAATGGGAGATGTGCTTTATCATGCTTTTGGTGGGCAGTCTAAACTGACATCTTTAAGTCTCATGGTTTGTGTGTATTCATCAAATGTTAAATGCTCCAATGCAAGTGAGTCATCCCACCTGGCTAGACAGATACTGAACTGAACTATTTCAATATCATTGCTGTTGTTGGCAGATTAAAGTTAGCATGTACTTGAAATGTGCTGAGAGGATATATCTTAAGTATTCTCACCACATTAAAAAGGAAAATAAAAGGAAAGAGAAAATGGTAATCGTGTGAAATGAGGAATATATCAATTAGCTTGATTTTGGTGATTATTAATAATGTATACATATATCAAAACATTGACTTGTACACCTTAAAACATACATATTTTATCATCAATTAAACCTTTATAAAGCTTTTAAAAACATAAAACATAAAGTGAAAATAAAAGATCATAACAGTTATTCATTTTAAATTTATCCTGTCTATAAAATCATTTGCTATGAAAGAATAGACTTATTTTTACTTGGCATTTAACCTTGGTGTGTTTTTCAAAAATAAAAGCTTGTTGCATTCATAAAAGGGCTGGAACAATACTTAACACAACACATTTATGAGAATGAAAATAATAATAATATATGTCATTATACTATTATAGCACCACTATAAATTTACAATCAGTAATGGCATGTTTGTATTTATACAATTAATCCTTTGAGAAGGCATATAGAACATGTACTTTTTTTTTTTTTGCTGTATCATGAGGATTTGGGGATCCATGCTTGCACTTTCAAATATAATTGAATATGAATTCTATCAGCCAGTGTCTTCTGAGGCAAAAGAAAATTAGATGTTTTCAACAAAGGGATTCAGTACTGGAGGTATCTGCAAAAATGTAGGAAGAACTGAAAGAGAAAAGCGGAATAGGAGGGGAGTTTGAGGGGCAAAGAAGACAAGGAATTTGTTACTCCCACGTTATGAGGCTGCTACTGTTCCTGGAGCTTGTGAACCTGCAGTAGCCCTGCCACTGTTCAGGTTTTAGTCCTGCTGTTGTTTCCGCATTGGTGGCTCTGCACTAGAAAGCGTGACACGTGTACTGCCACTGGTGCTGCTGTAACTGCCACCAACACTTCTAGGGCACTCAGCTACCTGGAGGCATCCTTTGTTACTCACACTCTGCTACTTCTGAAAGTAACCTTTTGAAAAAGTTGTCCTGCCCCTCCTTTCCATCTCCCGATATCACAATATTCCAACCCATCGGAAGTCTGAGAAAAGTTGTTTCTCTGCTACAAGGTCTTGACCAATTCTCACACTGGGCTGCAAAAATATGGAGAACCAGTTGTGTCTTAACATGGATTCGGTAGGGTCTTTGACAGATTTAATTCATCCTTGTTAGGAATTCTGGAAATAACTGTTCTGTCGAGAAGAGAGGAAGGGACTCAACATATTTTGAGTATGAAAGGTTAAACAGAGAATTAGGGGCTTAAATGATGTGGGAAGAGTTGGAGGAGCAAAAGTCAGCAAGCTGCCTCTGAAGGAGATAAAACTAATGTTGACGGCAAGGAATCCAGCAACCAAGATTTTGACCACAAAAACTGGGGCAGTTCTCAAAGCATGCCAGGAAGTTGTTACAGTTCTAAATAAATAAATAAATAAAAACCCCCAAACCAAAAAACAAAACCCTGAGAAGCTCTCAGTAACTGCCTCAGCCTGCAGCAGTTTAACAGGTGGCTCCCAAGAGTTCATGGTCAAACTGTCAGGAATTTCACTCAGCTTAACAGGTGGATCCCAAAAGTTCATGGTCAAGCTGTCAGGAATTTCACTCTGTCCATGTCTGCTTACAACAGTCTCTTGAAAATTGTGGTGTCTGTGCCTTTTCCATCTTCCAAATGCTCCTCTCATTCACAAACTCCATCACAGGAAGAAGAGGATTCTAGAAAATGTAGCTCCTGGCTTTGCCCCTGCCATGCTCAGAAGGCCTAATAAGGAAGAGGTACTGGTGTTACCTTGACCACAGACCACTCAGCACGCGGCTGGAGAAGTGTGAAGGCTTTTATGCTTGTACCCACACATATGACTGTGTCTAGGTCTTGGTGTGGAAGGGTTGTCCACTTTGTGAGTTTTCACCCAGGCCTTGACTGTAGAGAATTTTTAATCTAAATCTGATTCCTCTCATGAAAGCATGCCCAAGCTGTTTCCGTCCATCTTTCACCACAATCAACTTGATCACAGAAATAAGACATTAAAATTATTATTGGAACTTTAAAGAAAAGGTTAATCTTCCAAAAAGTTGTAGAAAAACTTTCCAGTCAATTATTTGTTTGTTTGTTTTTAGACAAGGCTAGGTAAATAGCAAAAGTTAAACATAAGTATTTTATATACTTACAGTATTTTTTGGAAGTGGCAATATTGTGGGACTATTAATAAAGTATAACTGAATCATAGTCAACAACACTCACTGTAACTTTTGACAGAAATATAGTGTCTTGCAATTAAAGTGGTTCATTTATGCATATCTAATTAATGTTTATTTGGTCAACCAATTTGTACCTGTCTCTATGTGGGATGAAGGAACTGGAACTTCCCGAAGTTTTAATTTTTTTTCCTCAGAAGCGAGATTTCAATGTCTAAAGGTTTTCACACTGAGATCTGTTTTAAAAGACAACCATTATTATTGAGAGACTGCTTCTTTGTTTATGATTGTTTTTTTGCTCACCTGTGGCTATAGAAATTTTTCTCTCTTTTATTTTTTCGTCATCAGGTTAAATAAATTTTAAAAGAGATACAAAGAAAAAGAAGATTGCAGAATCTCTTTTGAGTAGACTTACTTAGCCCAGTTTTCATATCCACAATAAAGGAAACTGTCCTAGTTTACATGTAAACAGAGCAAATATCTCTATTTTCTAAAATGAATGTATTCTACTTTTTAGCACAAACCCCTTTGAAACCAATTAATACTGGCATCTGACCTACATAATAGATTCTGAATTCTTTTCTTTCTTGTTTTCTAAATCAGCACAGTTGTTCATGCAACTTTGTATGTTCCATGAACAATTTCGTCAGTGTGAATATATCACTTGAAACAGATTTCCAAAAAGCTCTTTATTCAATATTTTTATACTATTAATTTTAGTTTAAAATTTTTTTTAAAAGAATTAGCATCCCCCATGCTGCTAGAATCAATTCATAAGTTTCAGCTGGCAGTGTTAAATATATCTAGTCACATACAGTGACCTTGTGGTACAATTGTCAAGCATAAATTTCTTCACAAAAACTGTGAAAGAAAAAAGACCTTGTTCCTTATCTGTGCCTCTGTCTGAAGTCTGTGTCCTTCCTCCTTCTTCTGGCCTTTGGATTCTCCATTTTTTTGCATTGAAGAACATTCCTTGCTGACCTCACTCTTGAGTGTGTGCTGTTTAGTCTCTTCTGTGGTAAAGAATCACTGCGTTTAGGTCTTACATCTACCTCTGCCTCTTAAAAGGAAAAAAATTTAAATAAAATTTCAGGAACTCTACCCAAAGAAAATAAATTCTAGAGGTGAAAATTTTCGGCATCATGCTCAGTACTGGAAAATACATTTTTGTAAGGGGAAAACTATTTAGAGGCCTTACAAATCAGACAAATGTACATAAATACTGGCCATATTATCTGTTAAGCACTTTTGAAGCAAGGCCCAATTATCTATATTTCTTTAAATGCTCATTAGAGAAGAAAATGTACTGGGTTCCCTTGTTATTATTAAACTGAAAGCTTATAAAATCTCAGAAGGATCTAGAATGTTGGTGATGTCTTTTGTAAGATTATATTGAATGTAAAGAAAACTGACCCAAGAGCTGTAGTTGATGAAATACATTTATGTCTGTATCTGTATATGCTTCTGTGTTTCTCTAGGTCTAGCTCTATTATCTGCTATTGACATTTTTTTGTCTTCTTCCGTTATGATATCTGTGTCCCTTTTACTGCAGGTTATTGCCATTCAATCTCTTTTATAAACTTCACACCTGGAATGTATCATTGGCATTTCTCTTTCCATAGTATCTTGTATCTCACTAAATTCAAAGTGCTTTGGAATGTTATCTTCTACATGTAATAATGTGCTATAAGGAACACCCGTGCAGCTAATCTAAGAAGTGAAATGTTTGCATATTTTTATGAGTGTTACTTGTATATTCCGTCACAAGTGCATATTTCTCCTTCCCACATCCCCAAAGATCATATCTTCCTTCAATTTCTTTTTTATCATTCCCACTACATGTTTTCCTTTAAATATATGTGTGCATGTTTAAATATATGCATACATATGTATATATACTATATTTAAACACTCTATAAGTGGAATGATACTGTTCTGTAAATTGCTTTTTCCACCCCAAAATGTATTTGTGCCAATTAAAATGTTTGGCATGTTTTATTTTCCTAAATGGCTGTGACAATCTTTCCCATCCTATGAGCTCGCTTTACTATGTGACTTTGACACGCCTCTTGAGAAGTGTAGGGGATTGGGTCTTCACCTCCTGAATCTGGGTGGGGAACTTTGGAATGTTCTGAACAAGAGAATGCAGCAGAAATGATGCTTGTGACTTCTGCAGTATATCATAAAAAGCATATAGCTTCCAGTCTGCCCTCAATTGCACTCTGTCTCAATGTTTGCTTAAGAGAGAGCAGCCACTGCAATATAAGGAAACCAAAGAAGTTCACATGGGGAGACTACGTGAAGAGGCCTCCTGGAATGTGACTGAGCTGATCAGCTGACACCAGGTAGGTCGGTGCACTTGTGAGTGAGCATGCCAGCCTCTCAGTCTTCCCAAAGAGGCATCAGACAAGGTAGAGAAGAAGAAAATCACTTACTTTGTGCTTTGCCCAAATTCTAGCACATTAAAATCGAGCATAATAAATATTGGTTTTACATCACTACGTATGGGAGAAGTATGTTACAAAATCATAATAACTGGAACAACATGTATCTTTCTAAGTTTGTGAATACTCTGCATTGCACTAATGACTGTACATTATCAGATTACTTTAGTACACAACAACTTATTTATTCCCCATTGGTGAACATTTAATTTGTTTCATTTATGTGCTATTATATATAAAAATCAAAATAACATTATTTAAAATATCTCCAGTGTGCGTAGGCAGGAGTTTCTCTGCGTAGGCATAGTTTTAGGAGAGAGTGGTTTGGAGCAAAAATATGCATATCTTTAACTTTACCGTATATTGTCAAATGCACAAGTGCATACAATTTATACTTTCACCTTCAATATATGAGTTCTCATTTTTGCATAATCTAATCTTTATTGTTAGATTTTTAAGTCTACTTATCCTTTACTTAAAAAATAGTATCTTGTCTTAAAATTATCTTATTACTCTTGAGGTTAAGCATCATGTTATTTGGTTAGATAGGGGGTGGATGACATATTTTCTAGTATAAAGCAATTCATTCATCACTTTGACATACCATATTTAATTACGTTTTTCTACATATTGACTGCTTTCAGATCGGCTACTTTTTATTTTGCTGCTATTTACATTAATGTTTTAACTTCATAATTGAGATTGATCTAAATTTTGTCCTTTTTATACAATCATTGTATGCTCATGAAATCGAGTATATATTAGTGTCATAATATGAATTTTGGAAGGATCCCATTTTTGGATTTCATGAAATTGCCTTTATCTTTTTCTTCAAAGTGTAAATGTTTAACTGGACTCACTTTCAATATTGTTTATTCAAAGAAATTCTCCATTTAACTTATATTCAGATTTGTCTCGATGTTATTAATTTCCTTCAATGATGTTTCATAATTTTCAGATTATAAATTTGTACTTATTATATATTCTTTCAAATATTTTTCTTTTTGATGTTACTGCAAATGGAATTACTTTCATTTACATTTATTTTCAAATTAGTCATTGCTAACATATAGAAATATGATTGATTATTTTGTGTATTGATCTTATGCCCTGCAACCTTGATGAACTCATTTATTAGGTAGTAGCATATAGTATTATATGGCAAATACTAAAATATCAATATATAGCAGTGGATTCCTTAGAATTTTCTCTATACAAGATTGTGCTGTCTGAAAATAGAGACCCTTTTACTTATTTCTTCCAAAATTGCTGCTATTTATTTATTTATTTTCTAATCCTCTTGGCTAAAACCTCCAGTAAAATACTGAAAAGGAATGACAAGGGCAAGGATCCCTGTCTTGTGCCTGATTTTAGAAAGAAAGTCTTCTGTTTCCGCCACCAAATATGATGCTACATGTATATATTTCTTTGTAGAAGTTTGTAATTTGAAGAAATTCCCTTCTATATTTAATTTGATGGTTTTTTTAATCAAAAAGGGTATTAGATTGTGTACATTGGGGTTTTTTGCACATTTTAAGATAATCATGAGGTTTTTGTCCTCATGATTTTTGTCCATATTCTATTGATATGTTTTACTATATTAATTTATATTGATTACTGGTCAGGGTGGATAATCCATTTTATGTATTTTTAGACTGAGTTGCTAGAATTTTGTTGAAGATTTTCCTGTCTGCATTAAAATGAGATACTTTTCTGTCATTTCCTTTTCTTATGATGCCATTGTCTGGTTTTGATATTAGGGAGAACTGATCTCATAGAATAAACTGAGAAGTATTTCTCTTCTATTTTGTAGAAGAATTTGTGAATGATTGGTATTAATTATTTTTTAAATGTTTTATCCAATTTGCCAGTGAACTCATCTAAGCATGGAATTTTTGTTGTGAAAATTTTAAATATTACTGTTCAATCTTTGTATGTGATAGGTCTATTTAGATTTTCTATTTTTTCTTTAGTCAGTTTTAGCAATTTTCTTGTTTCTATAATTTCATATTTTATTCCATTCTTATGTATTGTATTCTCTTATGGTCATATTTATTTCTATATGGTCAGCTGTTATAGTCCTGCTTTCATTTCTGACTTTAGTCATTTGGTCTCTTAACCTTTTTTATTGGTCGATCTAGCTAAAGCTTTGTGATTTTGTTGATATTTTCATAGAATTAACTTTTGATTTAGTAGATTTTTCTGGTTTCTATACTCTCTATTTTATTAAATTGGGTTCTAATCATTATAATTTCCTTCATTCTGCTTTAGGTTTAATTTTATCTTTTTTCTCAGGCAACTTAAAGTGAAAGATACACTGATTTGAGAGCTTTCTCTGTTTTAATGTAGTAATTTACAGCTATAAATTTCCCTCTAAGTGCTGCTTTAGCTGTGTCCCATAAATTTTGGCATGTTCTGTTTTTTATTTTTATTCATACCAAAGTAGTTTCTGATTTGCCTTTTGATTTCTTCTGTTACCTATTGGCTATTTAGGAATATGTTATCCAATGTCCTCAATTTCTCAAATCTCTCTGTTAGTCATTTCAAATTTTATTTCATTGTGGTCAGAGAATATGCCTTGTATAATTTAAATACTTTTACATTTATTGGGACTTATGGCCTAGAGTATGATATGTTATGGAGATTTTCCATGCATACTTGAGAAGAATGTGAATTCTACTCTGTTTGGTGAACTGTTCTATGACTGTTAGTTAGGTATAATTTGTTTATGGTGTTAAGTCTTCTATGTTCTTATTGATCTTCTACCTATTTATTCTATGCATTGCTGAAAAGAGAGTATTAAAGTCTCCAACTATTATTGCTATTTTCTTAATTCAATTCTGTAGATTTGTGTTGTACGCATTTGCATTTTAAGAATGTATCATCAGTTGCCCCTGTTAATAATTGTGATAGTCTTCTGATGTATGACTTTTTAATCTTTGTAAAATGTTCCTGTGTATCACTAGTAATATTCATTTTGTTTTAAAGTGTATTTTGTCTCATAATAGCATGGCCACTTTAATTTATTTTATGATTTTATGTGTATGACATGTCTTTTTCCATCCTTTTGCTTTTCACGTTTTGTATTTTTTATTCTAAGTTGTGTCTCTAATAGACAACATATTGTTGGATTTTTTTTTTTTTTGAGTCAAGGTCTCATTCTGTCTCCCAGGCTAGAGTGCAATGGCATGATCACAGCTCACCACAGCCTCAAACTACTGGGCTCAGGTGATCCTTCCTCCACACCTTCCTAAGTAGCTGGGATTTCAGACACGCACGACCATGCTTGGTATTTTTTTTTTTTCAACTTTTTGTAGAGATGATGCCTTACTGTGTTGCCCAGGATGGACTCAGACACCTGGGTTCAAGCAGTCTCCCCAACTTGGCCTCCCAAATTGCTGAAATTACAGACATGAGCCACCAAACCAAGCCAGATTTTGTGTTGCAACCTTTAAAACATTTCCTTTTTCAACTAAATTGCTTGTTATGATCTAAGTTATTGGGAAATTCCAATGACTTTTTTTTATATGAAGTGTCATTTTCAATACTAACCCTTGCAAAGACATGAGAATTAATCTTCTGTCTTCCTCTCCCAAAATGCTGTTAAAATTTAACTTATAGGTTACACAGAGCATTACATCTCTCCAGGAAGGTATATAATCACTGTGAGTTCAACACACTCAGTTTCAGTTTCCCTTGTCATTTTTTAAAACCCGGGGTTTGTACTGTTTTCTATAAGTTCAGGTATGTTTTAATTGTATACATACTTTGAAGAATATTTACAATATCTAGTTGGAAGATATTTATAATATCCAGTTCACTATGTTGCCATATATGGAAGTCTTAGTTCATTCTACAGAGAGCAGCTAAAGAGACTTTTCCAAAGGGAAATCATTTACATAAAATCCTTTTACTGTCATTCTAGTGATCTTAGGATTTAGATAAAGTTTCTAAACAGATCTGACCAGGACCTGCATGCATATTTCTATGCTGTAGCTTTATTTTGCACTACATTTTATTGGACATTTATTCTCCAGAGTTCCAGAGTAGATATTGTTGACTGGTGTCCTACAGCTTTATGGTGATGATTATCATGTGTGACGAATGTTCAAAAACAATGGCAGCTTATGCCTCACAAGAGTGCAGGTGAGGTAAGGTGCCCCTGCATACTTTAGATTCATCCAAGGAAATGGAGTATGTGTTTAGTATCCATAACCTATCAAATAGCTCAAGTCCCATCAGGTTGGCCACACTGAGTCTTCAAAAAATACACTTCTGAACTTTGTTCAAGCAAAAAAGTTATCCATTCGGAAATACAGAAAAGAATTTAGTCAAGAAACCGAAACCAAAGAAGACTAATGGAGAATCTGAGAGTGTATGGCTAAAAACAAAGGGGAAAACATGGATAAGTAGGTACCTAATTGTATCTGCAATTCTATCTGCACATAGCAGAATCCATCCACAGGAATCTACCATAGAGATGAAGAAAATGGTAAAGCCAAAAGAGAGTCAAGTTCAGATTGCTGGAGACATTTTAATGAAACAGGAGTTCACAATAGTAATAAAAATAGAAGCACAGTGTTGCAACAAGACTTACCAAAGAATACAGAAAAAAGAAGCATACCTGTATTGGAACTTGAGTACAAGACCACCACTGTTAGAAAATAGATCCCCTATGAGTGAGAAGAGGGTTAGAAGTCATCAGCTGCATCCACAGGTTAGTCCAGATACACTGTGACCCAGTTTGTTCTACTATGAAGAATAACTTTAAAACCCTACAAGACTGTAAATAGGAATTTTCGGTCTTAATTTAATGGACAAAAAAATTGTCTTCACTACCTTCTTCCCTTCACCCAGTTAATTACCCCCTTTGCCTTTATATCTCAGATCATGTTTCACTTTCTCAAAAAAAAAACAAACCTTTCCTGACTTCCTGAGCTGGTTATGCATCTCTTCTTCCATGTTGGCATTAATTCATTCGATGTTGTATTCCGTGTGTGTGTGTGTGTGTGTGTGTGTGTGTGTGTGTGTGTGTATTGTGTGGAGATTAGGGGTTCCTAACCCTGAAGTTAGTGAAGCAGAAGTGAATAATACAACATCTTTTTCTTGGGGGATTCTTGGTTTGGAGCATCTCACTGTAGCTGATTATATAGATGGAAGAGTTTTGGTGCCATGGAGTATGGCTGGTGTTGGAGGCCCAGCTAGGGGAGAAAAGGAGCTGCAGAAATGAGCTTGGAAACTGGTTACTAGAAACAGTATTTGCAAAATTCCAGAACATAATAAAATAACCTCCAGTCTTTCTCTGATGTTTTTGCCACTCCGGAAAAGAAAAAGGGTAATAGGCAACCCACGGGGGTCTGCAGCTCTGTTGACTAATATCTACCATTGAATTACTTTTAGTCTATAACCAGACACTAGAAAGCAGGCCTTTCCTTGAATAAGGGGCTGATTGTCCACATGTCAGCATCAGCTTGAGTTGGGAAAATTTTGACTCATAATATCTGAAGAAACTAAATGAATAAATGTGTGGTGCTGAGACTCTCTATGAGTGGTGCTTAAAAAAATTGTCCACAGACATGGGGAGAAATCGTCCAACATGAATGTGTTATTCTTGCTAATTCTTGGGCTACACTGGTGAGTTTGCAATTAGGCAGAACACTCTCTCTCCATCACAGAGCAGGCAAGAGAAGAAAGCCCTGATTTAAAACACAAAAGCCCTTCCTGCTCTGGCACAGAACCTTCAGCAAGATGAACCTGGTTGGATCCTAACAGAGGCCTTTCTGCCAGAGCCTGGATTTTCAGAATGTGAGTGATTCTTTCTCTTCGTAATTGCCGATAATGTTGCTGGGGGAACTGAAGACACATTGAATAGGGAATTAGATATTACAGCTCTCTATTGCAGAGCATATAAGACAGCAGCCTTGCTATTTACATCACACAGACTCCAAATGCAATTTTTGGATCTGCACTCCCTGTTCTAGTTTTTACTCCTATCCTTTTTCTCCTCATCTGCCCCGTGCGAAATCCTTTTCACATTTTCGTGTCATCTGTACTCTTCAGAATTATTTTTCAAAATCAGAACTATTACTTCAACTAAACCTTCCCTTTGAAGTATTCACCATTTGCTGAATGTGAATAATGAAATAACTACCTTAGGTTTTTATGCATTGCTTATCCTACTAGAAGCATGACTTCATCCATCAAAAACGCACAGTTGTTTGACATTTAACCTAGAAAAACATTGAGGCCAGATTAGATAGATATCACCACTTTGATCCAACCACAAGTTCAGAGTCTTGTGGAGCAGAAGCCAACACGCCAATCAAGAGAGCAATTGAGTGACACATATACAATGGAGGACTATTCCCTGGGGCAGTCAATTTGTGGGCTTTTAATATTTTTTAGAACCTTCCCTTGGAATCAGGAATCATAAATAAATCTAGTATGATTTATTTATTTATCCATTTTTATTTATTTATTTTAGAGACAGGCTCTTGCTCTATTGCCCAGGCTGGAATGCAGTGGCACGATCACAGTTCACTACAGCCTTGAACTCCTAGGCCCAAATTATCCTTCTGCCTCAGTCTTCTGGATAGCTGGGACTACAAGTGTGTGCCACCACACCTTGACTGATTTTTAATTTTTTTTTTTTAAGAGATGCCCGGTCTGGTCTCGAACTCCTGATCTCAAGCAATCCTCCTGCCTGAGTAGCTGGGATTCCAGGCATGAACCACCGTGCCTGCCCTCATATGCACTGTTTAATTTTCTTCAAGTATTTTTTTAAAGTTTTTATTCGGCAAAGTTCTAAGAATGCCTCATAAAGGTAGCCTTTTCACATCTTTTTTGTGAACTTTTTTTCTTACTTTGTATTCAGTTGTCTACTCTTTGGGGCCAGGAGGCTTTTTACTTGATCTCTTAGGGTCTATTATTTCTCTATTTAAGGATCCAGCCCAGTTTTTTCAGTCTAGCTAAACTGAAGAGTTCAAGAGTTACTTTGGATTAAGTTTTGAGGTTAAAAAGCCTACCTGACCCTGCTTTTAAAGTTTCTTGAAGACTTCTTTTATTGAATTGGGAAAGTAAATTGATGTTCTCTCATTACCCAGACCTTACCACTGAACAGAATTGTGCTTAATTCTAACCTTGGATCTCCCGAAGTTTGAGTAGGTTCAAATCTTAGTATATATTCCCTTTCAATCCAAATTGCTACAGAGAACACTGACACCTTCAGATGCTGTTAGCTTTTCTAAAATCACCACCAATCTCCTTAGTATTTGCACTGTTGAAAGAAAAGTAGCAGAATGTCCTACTGAGCTGAGACTGAGGTGAGGGACGAGATGGCTGTTAGAGCTGTTTGCCTGTTTCCTTAGAAATAGTGTGGGAATGTATCCTATGTAAAATTTCAAGGTCTCTGCTCAAAAATAATTTTAATAAATTCTGGCAGGGAAGCAAAGAGAGAATAACACACATTGGTGCCACTTTTAAAAATCTACCTGAAAAGTAAGGAAAATTATGTTTTGCTTTCTCTGGTTTGCATAGAAGGAATCTAGACATTCTAATACTTAATTCTCATTTCTTATATTTGAATGAAAACAATATCAAACAAAAAAAAGTCTTCAAAAAATAAATCCCATGGTAGCACATGCCTGTAATTCCAGCTACTTGGAAGGCTGAGTTGGAAGGATGACTGGCCACTGCCCTCTAGCCTGGGTGATGGAGTGAGACACCAACTCAAATAGATGATAACTAGCTAGCTAGCTAGCTAGCTAGCTAGATAGATAGATAGATAAGATAGATAATAAAATTTTAAAATACCTGAAAATATCTCATGAAGACATACCTGAATCATATAATGATTTTTCTTTAAACAAAACATA
Source organism: Cephalopachus bancanus (assembly GCA_027257055.1). Lineage (NCBI taxonomy): Eukaryota > Metazoa > Chordata > Mammalia > Primates > Tarsiidae > Cephalopachus > Cephalopachus bancanus. The sequence continues at coordinate 7,864,755 of JAPVLO010000027.1, forward strand.
ATAATATCAACAAGGGTACCTGCATGATCAATGTTTGTATACCTAACCCTGAATTGTAGCCCACATCTTTATAATAAATTAAATAATTAAAAAAACACAATAAAAACTCTACTGCAATGCAATAAGACACCAAAATTATCATGAGAGAAAAATAATGGAAAAAGACATTTCCGTTGCTTACTCATATAGAAAAATAACCCTTAGCTATAATCCTAGCAGAAATCCTTCACAGGAAAGATCAGGTTGCCTCAAAGATACTGTATTTGGTTTAACTTAAAATAAAGTTTTATTTTTAAGGTGTTCTTCAAACAGAGAGCAACAGAGATGTCGAAGGTAAAGATGGCTTACTGAAGTCATTTGGTAGAATCTCTCTTCCACAACAGCCAATGAAAAACAAGGCAGATCCTAACAAAAAGAACAACAAGATGGCCCAGAAATTCAAGACCAAGAGACCAATCTGTGCACATAGCAAGACTTTGCCTATCCCTCCTCCCCCCTCCAAAAAATACTAGGTGTGGTGGCACTTGCCTGTAGTCCCAGCTACTTGGAAGGCTGAAGAGGGAGGATTGCTTAACAGGAATTAGAGGTGGCAGTGAGTTGTAATTGTGCTGCTGTACTCCAGCCTGGAAAACAATGAAACTTCAATTCAAAATAAACAAACAATCAAACAAATAACAACACCAAAGGAAAACAGAAACCAAATCAAACCACCCAACCGACCAAATTAAGCAAACAAAGCAAGGAGAGGAATGGAATATTCTGGTAAGAAGTGGTTGTTAACCATTTCTATACTAGGAATAATACAATGAATTAAAGTAGCCCCAAATGTATAATAACTTAAACTGTCTTGGCATCTTTTCCTTTATCAACTGAAGAAGTGGATGGGTATTGGGAATAAGGTGGGGATAAATGAAGACAAGAAAAATATGAAAAAGATATTCTCACAGGCAAATAATAATTGTAATACTGTCTAATGAATTGTTGGATGAAATGGAAACTTGGAAGGTATCCCTCCGTAGAAACACGTATAAATTTAGTCACAATGACTGATACCTGTAATCCCAACATTTTGGGAGGCTGAAGCAGGAGGATCACTTGAGTCTAGGAATTTGAGTCCAGCCTGGGAAAGAAAGCAAGATCCTGTCTCTACGAAAACAATGTACAAAATTAGCCGGGCATGGTGGCACTCACATATAGTCCCAGCTATTTGGGAGACTGAAGTGGAAGGATCCCCTGGGTCCGAGAGTCTGAGGCTACAATGAGCTTTATTATTATGCCACTGCATTCCAGTCTGGGTGATAGAATGGAAGCTCCATTTATGTAGAGTGAATCTTGATACACAACATATAACTACACCCAAGTGAGAGCAAAGCACATATTCTAATAACAAAAAAATCATACCACTTCAGCTCTTCCATGGGCCTTTGCATAACACACAAAAGCCATATAGATAGAACAAAAGTTATCACCGTTGAGCTGTAGCTCCAGGAGAAAAACAAACAAGTCTCAGATACAGTTGTAAATATTATACATTTTAAATGTCACAATATTGTATCAGAGCAAATAGAAATTTTGAAAAGAAATCTCTAAGCATGAGTAAGATGAAAAGAAATGACGGGTTTTTTTATATACATAAAACATGGAAAAGAATGCAGTAAGAAAGGAAAAGAGGGAAGGAAGGAGGAAAAGGTGAGGGAAAGAGATAAGGAAGGAGGACATATATAACAGAAAAAGGAGTCTGCCTAGAAGAAAATATTACTAAATGAATAGAGATTTTCTGTGTTTGCTTTACGTCCTACTGCAGCATCTTATTAAAAATTAATTAAATAAAAATGAATTCAAAGAGGAAATGAATAAAAAATAAAATTATATGAAAAGAGAAATCATTGATCTAATGAAATAGATAAAAAGCCACAGTAATTTCTCTGGAGACAACATTAGACTTAAACCATCAGAGATCATAGTTAGTTTTTAAATGACAGGAAAAATTATGAGCAAATGTAGAAGAAAAAGACAAATATATTAAAGCAGTCTAAAGCTATTAGATATTGAATATAAATTAAATTGGGATTATTGGTGTCTTTGAGGAGAAGCCAATAAATGAGGATAATCACTATTCAAAGTGGAATATAAGAAGATAATTTTTCTGGAGTAAAGATCTACATCTGCAGCTTAAAAGATCATGACTTTTTTTTCCCAGTATTAAGCCATCTACAAGAGGACAAATGTCAGTCAGATCTTCAATCCCTTCACAGCAAATTTTATAGCTAGAGGACAACAGAGCAATATTTGCAAAGATTCAAAGTGCTTTTAAAAATTGTACTTAAAGTATATTATACCAATGCACAATGGGGTTCACATACAAAGAAGCCAATTTTGAACTTCTTCTAAGTTATGCTTTTTCTATTTTACAACACTTTTTCATTATTTTCTTTAAAATATGTATATTTTTTTCTACATCGGGCCCCCAACATTAAACTAATCCTGATGACTCTGAGTAAGAATACAAAGAGTTGATCAGGTTTGAAAGACATTTGAGAATGACAAGATTGCTTTTACTCAATGAACTAGCAAGTAAAACAGGACAGAAATATAGAACAAGTAAGAATGTCCAAGTCCTCTATAAGGGCAAGGGGCTTTTTGACAGATTCCCTTGGGTTTGCCAGGTCTAGGGTCCTATTATCCACAAAGAGGAATACCTTAACTTCCTCTCTTCCTTTTTTTTTTTTTTTGAATTGGAGTCTCACTCTGTCGCCCAGACTAGAGTGCAGTGGCCACTCCCAGCCACCTCGACCTGCTGGGCTCCGGCGATCCTTCCGCCTCAGCCTTCCAGTAGCTGGAACTACAGGCGCGCTCTACCACGCCCAGCTCATTTTGATTTATTGTAGAGATGAGATCTCGCCAAGTTGCCCAGGTGGGTCTCGAACCCACGGGCTCAGGCAATCCACTCACCTCAGCCTCCCAAAGCGTGGGATTACAGGCTGAGCCACCAAGCCCGGCTCCTCTTTTCCTCTTTAGATAGTCCTGATGTCATTCTCTTGTCTGATTACTCTAGCTAGGACTTCAACATTATGTCGAACAGGGAGGGTGAGATGGGTAGCCTTGTCTTGTTCCAGTTTTCAGGGAAAATACTTTCAATTTACGTTCGTTTAGTAATATGTTGGCTGTGGGTTTATCATAGATGGCTTTTACTATTTTGAGGTATGTTCCTTCTATACCTAGGTGTTCAAGGGTTTTTTTTAAACCAAGAATGGATGCTAGAACGACCATGAATAGCCAAAACAATCCTCAGGGAATAAATAAATAAATAAATAAATAAATAAATAAATAAATAAATAATTGGGGGTATCACACTTCCAGACATTAAACTTTATTATAAGCCTACAATAATCAAAACAGCCTGGTATTGGTACAAGAACAGGCATAGAGACCAATGGAACGGGATAAAGATTCCAGAAGCAGAATCTCGGTTTCTCAACCAACTCCTCTTCAACAAAGCCTCCACCAACAACCACTGGGGAGAACGGAATCTATTCAGTAAATGGTGCTAGGGAAACTGACTGACCACATGCGGAAGAATGAAACAGCAATCTATCACAGAAACCAATAACTGAGTACCACATGTTCTCACTCATAAGTGTACCCTGAACACCTATCATCATACTCCAAAAAAGGGATTGGCAGTAGCTGGACACTGCCAGGGAGCAGAAAGGCCCATAACATCAATAAGGGTGACTGACCCTAATCTAGGCGAAGTGAAGTCCAATGGGAGGCCCAAACCTTCACCTGTACCTAAACCACTTAAGTACACAGTCCTGATTTGTACCCCACAACTTTAAAATTAAATTAAATTAAAGTTAAAAAAAAGAATGCCAGTGAGTAGACAAAGCTTCTGGTGCCTCTCTCTAGGCCTTTGAAGAACTGAACTGATGAGGTGATCAGTGCAACCTCCATGAGGCAAGGATCTCACCCAGCTAGAGTAATTGAAAGTTCGCATTGCCTTACATGCCATTAGGCTGCAGGTGGGGTTGAGGTAGCGAAGCCGCATCAGTATTTGACATACATCCTGATAGAGATGGTTTTATCCCAGAGTTGAATAAGCTACTCTCCTATTTTGCATTATTTCTATCACATCCACATTTAATCCGCATGCGGCCTGTTCCAACAGGTATTGACTACATTACAAGGTCAGATATAAATAAATATAGCATCCTTTGTACTTTTGAGGCATACTGCTAGTATATAGACTATGAATTAATTTTATTTCATACTTTATTTTGATTCTTTTCTGCTTTGGTAACAACATTTTCTGCAATCTCCTCCATAATTTCAAATATGTGCATCTTACTCTAATATTTTCTATGTTTTCAGCTCATTCTCTCTGGTCCCCAAATTGCAGCATTTTCTTCACTGGGACCTCCCATTCTATCGATCTTGCTGAGTTTCCCACCCACCACTCTCTACATGCTTTTTCTCTCCTTTGAAATCAGTTTAGAATTTACAGTTAACCATTTTAATTACTTCCTGCTTTTCTTTGACTTCCTTATCTTTCTCTCACTTCGTTGCACTAACCTACAAAAAGCAGAGCCTCTGTTAAATCCAACTTTGCCTGGTCCACACCTGCCACTATTTAGCCAAATATTACTGGCTAAAAACACACACATACATACACACACAGCCACATATGTTTGAAAGTCATGACACATATCTCAGTGATTCTTCAAGACTGCCTAATTATCATTTTCCGTTTCCGTAATCCATTCACTTCCCTTTCTATTCCAAACCTCAAACATCTCCTCCCAACAGCCTCACTTTTAGATGATAACTTAATTTTAACATTTTGTCATAGATGAATTTTTCATCATCACTCTGAAACAAATCATCCTTTTGTTGCTAGATCTCATCCCTTTGATCATTCTCTGTAGTATAAGCATAAGTTTTTTTTGTCTCTCATTTTTAAAAATGCCTTTTCTGGAATCCACTAGCTCTGCCCCATCATTTTTATCCCCTTTGCAGAAATCCTTGCAAGTGTCTATACAAACTCCAATTCTTTTCCTTTTATTCTCAAACTGTACTGCACTGGAACTGTTGACTTCCCTGTTGCTGATTTCAATCGACAATGCTCAGATATTTTCAGCAAAATTGGACACTGTTGAACACCCCTTCTCTTTTGATGAATCTTCCTTGCTTGGATTCCAGGACACCATTATAGTTTTGATATCCTCCTATCTCACTGGTTATTCTCCCTCTTCTCTGAGAATACTCTGAGCTACTCTGCTTATCTCTGAACACCTTCATTTTGAAGGTCACCAGTCCTTGGTGTTTTTCCCTTCTTTTTACTAACGATCTCTTCCAATGTTTTCTATGATTGTCACCATGTTTTGAATAATGCTTCTGGAGCAATGGATGTCAACACAAGAGTTACATAAATGATTTGGAGTGTTATCCACAATTTAAAATTATTGACATCCTTCTATCAAGTCAAATTGAAAATTGACTGTATTTTCTTGAGCAAGTTTTTGATAAATGTGATACTTGGCTAATAAAAAAATGCCCAGTGGTTGTAAATGAAGGCATTTAGAAAGAAAATAAATAAGTCTTCGAGGCAGAATTAAATGTCATAGTATTTGAAGACTTTCAAGTAAATCAGTCAGTCATTTGTTGAGGGATATGGGCAGAGTTTGATTACTTTATTAAGAAACAGTTATCCATCCACTCTTCTCTGACATAAACATAAATAACATCTAGTAAATTATTGCATTTCATGAGAGGCCACATAATGATGGGTATGACACTTAGAAGAGCTTGGAATTTTTTATATGTAATAATACAAAATTTCGGAAATTTTTGTTTGATTTCCTCAGAATTTCAAATGCATGTGTCTGTTAAAAGTCATTTCTTTTTGTCCTTGGGGAAGCAGTTTAAAACTTGAGTAACTTTATCAGAAAGCATTTTTTGTGTGTGTGACAGTTGCTTTAACAATGGGCTTTCTTCTTCTCAGGAGGGAAAATATCAACGTCATGTGATATGTCAGTTGCTATGGTAACTATACCTCGTACTTTTTTTTAAATAACAGTTTGAACTGGCTCTTAAACCTGAGCAAAAATCTGGCCTGCTGAAGAGTAAATTGCTGCCTCACTAGAGCTCACCCCTTAAGACTCATTCCCCCTCCTTCTCACCCCCACCTCCAGATGCTTATTTGACATTTATTCACAAATACTCAGATTCAGTCCACTTAGATAGCTATGTGATGCAATCAGAAATATATTAGTAAGAGAGTACTAATTAAATATGAAGAAAAAGCTGTTTTCCAATGTACCTCTGTTAATACAAAAAAAAAAGGATTGATTTTATTTCTCTTAAAACTATCAGGTCTTTTAATGTATCAACTTCAATTCCACTTTTCTCACAGAACTCTGATTCTAAATGTTTGTCCACTGTTCTCTACCTCGGTCTTGATAATGGCCATTTGAATACAAATGAAGTTCAAAATTGACTTGAGTTCACTTTAATTCCTGTGTTATTGAAACAAAGCTTGGACAAACTAATCTCTAACGTGCAAGCAAGTGAAGTACCCATTGACCAACATCTTACAGTAGCAATAGAGAAATTTGACAATCTTTCTACTATTCACTTTCTATAGCTACTTGTGAAATAAATCATAAAGTATTTAACAATATTTTATCCTAAGGTCATAGTCTTTAAGAAATAAACTTTGATTAATTTTATTGAGATAAATAGACTTGTCAATATTATGAGTTTTTATTTGTAAATTACTCTCAAAGAAAGAGAGTGAGATCTAAATGCCACATCATTTATTAATACATGGAAGTTAATTTGTGTTCATATGACCTTCAAAATACAGACTGCATAATAAACCTAAAATTAAAATGCCAACCAGCAATAAAGATTAAGTACTATTGTTATAAGTTAAATTTTATAATATATGTGATATTTATATTATATTCTCACATATATGCTGTTGTTATAGTTAGATTATATTAATCTTATTGTATTATCACATAGGTCTTGAACATAATATTATCTCTATGTATTTAAATATGTAGAGAGAACATCAGTAACATATGGCCTACCAAAATTTTCATTTCATGTATGTATTTTATACAAACACACACACAAGCACATGCGCGCGCGCGCACACACACACACACACACACACACACACACACACACACACACCCCACATTATTAAACATGCCCCAAAACTTGGGATGTATATTTGGAAAGTAATGGTAATTGTGATGAATGTTTTATAAAGGTAAACCAATAAATATAGTGTCAAGAAAAATTCCTCATCACATTCTTCTATCTCCAAAATTAATCAGAGAATAGGAATTAACATAGATGTCTAGAGCACTAGAGGCAGCCTGAAGATTATGGATGCAATTGAGGGCTTTATTTGTTAAGGAAAGATGCTGCTTTTTTCCCCCCTCAGGCCAATCATAAAGGTGTAATAAATTTCGTCCCCTGTATGACATCACCTACCTCTTGCCACTCCTGCCATAGGCTCCCTAGGATATATGGCCTCTCAGGGATATAAGGACTTACTGACTCTAGAGTAGAGACAGATAGACAGATGGATATATCATAGATAGATAAATGTTAAAGAGTAGCACGGGGTGGAAAAACAGAAAGAGCCCTTTTTGTAATGTGATGTAATTCTTAGTATACTGGTCAAGGTTATATTTTAATCCAGAAAAACAGTCCCAACAGGATGAATAAAGAGATTTATTAAAGCAATTGGCTCACGAGATTAGGGTGAGTCAGCGAGCTGGAGACCTAGAGGAGTCAGTGATGCAGTTACAGTCCAAAGGCCAACAGGATCAAACATTATTCTCATCCAAAACACCCTAAGTAAAGCATCCAGAATAATGTTTGACCAAATATCTAAGCACCCTGAGGTCCAGTCAAATTGCTTCATAAAATTAATCATAACACCTGGGCTCTCTTCAGGTTTTGCTTCTACTCAGCAATTAAACCTTGCCAATCAGCTAACCTCTATGAACCTTGTTTGACTACATGAAATGAGAGATTGGGTAAGACCAGCTTTAAGATTCTTATTAGTTCTTGGGGAGGGAGGAGGGTGGGGAGCATATGTGACAATACAAAGGGTACCTGGTCCACTACCAGGGGGAGTGAGGGCCAGTTGGAAGCCCAAACTTCACTTGCACGCAGCCTACTTATGGAGTTAATCCTCACTTGTACCTTATATTTCTACAATGAAACAGAATTTAAAAACGGGTAATAAAATCCTATAACTTAAAAGAAAACGTATTAGTTCTAAAATATTATATTCTCATGCAGGTATAGTCATTCTAGCAATACTCCTTTAAAGTCCCACAAAACCAAATAAATAGAGTATCTGTAGCATAAGACCAACCAAAAGCATTCATTATTATAATGCACAAGTACAGACACCTTGTTCTTCTTTTATTAATCTTTAACTTTGTTTCAATTAGTGCAATATGAAGAAACATTTAAATAAATATCCCAGCTGGGCTGCGTGGCTCAGCCTGTAATCCGGTGCTTTGGGAGGCTGAGGCGAGTGGATTGCCTGAGCCCACGGGTTCGAGACCTGCCTGGGCAGTGAGACCTCATCTCTATAATAAATAAAAAAAAGTCAGCCAGGTGTGGTAGTGCATTCCTGTAATTCCGGCTACTTGGAAGGCTGAGGCGGAAGGATCGCCGGAGCCCAGCAGGTCGAGGCTGCGGTGGACGGGAGTGGCCACTGCACTCTAGTCTGGGTGACAGAGTGAGACTCCAACTCAAAATAAATAAATAAATACATACATAAATAAATATCCCAAACAGAAGCAAAGACACTTTTGGGATATTAGCCGTAATATGAAGAAAAAAAGTCCAGTAAAAATGAAAGAAGGTATTTATACTCAAATAAACCTATAAAGTGTTTGAGATGTTACTTATCTCCCTCCTGTACCTTCCATAGAGTGAAATTCCCAGAATTGGCATATATATAAAATATTGAGATACAGAAAAACTTGCAAATAAGAGATATCAATGTGGTGATAATTACTACACAAAAAACATCCTTGAGGTAGTAGAATAAAATTTAGACTATGACAAACACAACCACCATAAACAATAAATAGTATATTAACCCTAATCTGAAAATCTTTTTAAGAAATCAAAGAGAATAAAATCACTTTTCCTATGAAGTAATGAATGTAAGAATTACCACAGACATCTCTTGAAAAACCACACCAGCAAAAAGAGAGTATAGTAAAATACTTAAAATAGGATGTTGAAAGAGAAAAATCATTCACCTAAAATTCTGTATAGCATAACCCCATCCTTCTAAAATGAAGGAAAAGTAAGGACTATCTCAAACAAGAATTGAGTGTATATACCTTACAAGAAATGTTAGAAGAAGCTTTTCAGATATAAAGAAAAGTATATAGGTCAACATTGGGATCTAAAGAAAGAAAGAGCATTAGAGAATAAATAAATGAAGGCAAAACAAAATCCTCTACTTTTCATTCTTAATTGATCTAACAGGTAAATATTCTTTAAAATAATAGCAATTGAATTGCCTTACTGTAGCATATGCATAAGTTAAATTAAGTAATTCAATAAGGAATAGGAGGGAAGTACTGAGAATATTCTGTTACAAGATACTTTCTCTACCCATGAAGCAGTATAGTATTACTTGAAAGTTGACTTAGATTGGTTGTAAATGTATATTGAAAACTCTAGGGCAACCTTTAAATTTTTTTTTTTGAAAAATATAATTGATATGTTAAGAGAAGAGAGAAAATGGAATCATATAATGTGCCCATTTAAAACTACAGATGACAGGAAAAGACTGGAAGACAAAAACAAAAACAAAACAAAACAAAACAAAAAACACAAAGAACAAAGGCAATAAATAGAAAATGGTAACACACATGGTATATATTAATCCAGCCCAAACTTCACTTGCATGCTGCCTACTTATAAAGTTAATCTTCACTTATACCTTGTATCTCTATAATACAACAAAATTTAAAAACAAGCAATAAAATCCTATAACTTAAAAGAAAATGTCTTAGTTGTGAAGTATTATATTCTCCTTCAGGTACAGCCATTCTAGCAATACTCCTTTAATGTCCCACAAAACCAAATAAATAAGATAATCTGTAGCATAAGACCAACCTAAAGCATTTATTATCATAATTCAGAAATACAGACGTCTTGCTCTTCTTTTATTAATCTTTAACTTTGTTTCAATTAGTGCAATATGAAGAAGCATTTAAATAAATATCCCAAATAGAACCAAAGACACCTTTGGGATGAGTGTGAGAGGATTAGATGTGCTAATTAAAATACAGGCACTGTCAGAGTGAACTTCCAAAATAATAATAATAATAATTATAATAATAATGACTCATCTCTATGTTGTTTATGAAAAATTCACTTGAAATATAACGATGGCCAGGCTCGGTGGCTCAGTCTGTAATCCCCCGCCTTGGGAGGCTGAGGTGAGTGGATTGCCTGAGCCCGCCGGTTCGAGACCTGACTGGGCAACTTGGCGAGACCTCATCTCCACAATAAATCAAAAAATTAGTCAGGTGTGGTAGCACGCGCCTGTAGTTCCAACTACTTGGAAGGCTGAGGCGGAAGGATCTCCGGAGCCCAGCAGGTCGAGGCTGCAGTGGCCGGGAGCGGCCACTGGACTCCAGTCTGGGCAATAGAATGAGACTCCAGCTAAAAAAAAAAAAAAAAAAAAAAAAAAAAAAAAAAAAAATATATATATATATATATATATATACACACACATATATATATATATATATATAATATATATATATAAAGATGCTCGTAGATTAAGAGTAAAAGTACATAGAAAGATAAACAGGCTAATCTCAGGGCCAGATGGCTTTATTAGTGAATTCTACCAAACATTTAAGGAAGAAATGTTACAATGTTCTACAGAAAACAGAAGCAAAAGAAGTCTCCCTAAATTATTTTGTGAGGCTAGCATTACTCTAGCAACACAATCATAAAAGAAAAACCATACAAGGAAGAGAAACTATAGGCCAATATCACACATGAAGATACAGGCAGAAATTTTCAACAAAATATCAATAAGTTTATTCTAACAATGTATAAAAAGTATTAAACACCATGATCAAGTGAGATGTATCACACATATGCAAGGCTGGTTCTACCTTCAAAATACAATTAATGTAATCTACCACGTCAACAAAATAAATAAGAAAAATCACATGATCATGTCAATCGATTTTTAAAAATTATTTGGTAAAATGCAGTATCAGTTTACAATAAAAATTTAAACAGATTTGAGGTAGAGAGAAACTTCCTTAACTTGATAAAGAACAGTTATATAAATCTGCAGTTAACAAAGTACTTAATGATGAAGAAATAGAATCCCCTTAAGAGCAAGAGCACGACAAGATATTCCCTCTCACTGCTATTTTAAAAATTTATATGCAAATCCTCACATGTATCACTACTGTTATACATCTTAATGGCAGTCTTAGCCAATATAATAAGGCAAGAAAAGAAAATAAAAGATATAGACTGGGAAAGAAGAAATAAAACTGCCTTTGTTTCAGATTACATGATTGTCTATGTAGAAAGTCTCAAAGAATCAACAAATAAAATTCCTGTAACTAATAACCAATTATAGCAAGGTTTCAGAATACAAGGTTTATACACCAAGTCAATGATTTCCCATGTACTGGAGATGAACAGCTGACGTTTTGGACTTAAAACTGCACTCTAATTTACATTATCTATGAAAAAAAATGAGAGACAGCTATATATTTAACAAAACACATGCTAGATTGATATAAGAAAAACTACAAAATTCTCATAAAAATTCAAAATTTCTACACAAATGCAGAGATATTGTATGTTCATGAATAGGAAGACACAATTTTTTTTATGATGTCAGTTCCTCCTAATTTGATTTATAGATTTTAAAAAATTCCAATTAAAATTCTAATAAATTATTTAATAAAAATTGACAAACTGATTATATATTTTATATGAAAAGCAAAAGACTAACACTACAAAAACAATAAAAAGCAACAGCTAACACGATATTGAAGGAAAAAAACCAGTTGGAAGACTGCTATTAGCCAACTTCAGGACTTCATATAAAGACAGTTATCAAGATAGTGTGGTATAGACCTAAGAATAAATTAAGAGGCCAGTGGGACATAATAGAAACCCAGAAACAAAGTCTCAAAAATATAGTCAAGTGATATTTGACAAAGGAGCAATGAGAGGGAGGGAAAGTATTGTCTTTTCAACATACAGTACTGGCATAACTGAACATCACTTGGAAAAAAAAAAAAAAATCTAGACCCAGACCTTACAACCTCACAAAAATTGACTCAATATCATTTATGGACTTAAATGTAAAATGCAAAACTCTGAAACTTCTAGAATATAAAATACAAGGAAATTCAGATTTAATTGTGTTTGGTAAAGGCTTTTTAGATACACTACCAAAAATTTTATCTGTAAATGAAAAAAACAATAAATTAACAATAGGTTAAAAACCCTGTTAAGAGAATTAAAACACAAGCCACAGTCTGGAGGGAAAAAATATTTGCAAAATGGTTATCATATAAAGGACTTATACCCTAACTATACAAATGACATTTAAAATGCAATAAGAATCAATCCAATTAAAAATAGCTAAAATATCTGAACAGACACTATACCAGAGGAGATACACAGTTGGCAATAAGTTATGAAAATATGTTTAAAATCATATGTATCTAAGAAATTGTAAACTAAAATGAGATTTCACTGCACACACATAGGAATGGCTAAAATCCAAAAATACTTAACAACACAAAATGCTAACACAGATATGCAGTGAGGAAAACGCTCATTCATTGCTGATACATTGATGCAAAATAGAACAGCCACTTCAGAAACCTGTCTGGCAGCTTCTTAGGAAGCTAGGCATTGTCTTGTCATACAGTCTAGCAGTCATATTCCCTGATAATTGCTCAAACGAGTCACATCCACTAAAGCCTGCACACAAATGTTTGTAGCAGTTTTTTTCAGAAGTGTCAAAACTTGGAAGCAGCCAAGACATTGTTCAATAGGTGAATGGAAAAACCAGTTGTGGTGCATCCATAGAGTGGAATATTTTTCAATGATAAAAAGAAGTGAGCTACCAAGCCAAAAAAAAAAAGACATATAGGAGCCTGCAATACATATCACTAAATGAATTAAGCTCTTTGAAAAGTCTGCATGTTGAGTGATTTCAACTATATGACATTCCAGAAAGAACAAAAGTATATTCATACAAATAGTATAAAATTCAGTGGTTTCCAGGTCTCCCAGAGAAGGAAGGGAGGATAAGTAGTTGGAGAGACTATTCTGTATGATATTTTAATGGTGAATATATGGTATTAGGCATTTACCAAAACCCGCAGAACTGTGCAACATAAAGAGTGAACTCTAGTAAAATCTATGGACTTTAGTTAGTGATAATGTGTCAATATTGGCTTATTAATTGTAACTAATGTACCATACAAATGCAAGATGTTATTAATAAGGGAAACTAGGCGTGTAGGAACAGGGTGAGAGGGTACACGGGGAACTTTCTCATCAGTTTTTCTGTTGTCGTCCAAAAATGAAATTGAGGTAAAAATTATTTCCAACTGGAACTGGCATTTGGTGTCAGAAATCAAATGAAACCAATCTAGAATTGAGCTATGGCTACCTTCTTCGCACCACTGGTCTCAAATTTCTCCAAGGATGACTGGGGCTGGGTGAGGGGCTGAAGTGCTGAGGGTGTGTTCAGTGTTTGTGCTCTACTTTAAGGTGTCAGCCACCTTTATATCTGTGCCACAAAGAAATCTATCTTCATGGCCTTGCCCTGTCTCCACAGTAAAGGGCTGTTGCTTCTTACTTTGTGTTTCCAAGGCTAGTGTTGGATAGTGCAGGGAAGGGTATCTGCTTCCCTGGCCCAACCTTGGTCTTTGGTCAGCTTCGTCTGCTCAAGACATTGGAGTGCATTTTTCTCACCATTCTGCTCTTTCTCCTTGTGACAAGTATCTTCCTTTTTCTCTTCCAGAAGTAGGTGACTTCTAACTCATGTGTCATATGAGGTCCTGTTCTCAATACTTTTCCAGCCCCTTTGAGCCTTTCCCAGGTTCAGAGGATTTTACTGTTCTGTTCTAACACCATCAGAAGTAGCTGTGTACCTGTGACTGCAGGACTAGTGTCTGCTGCCCTTGTCTCCGAGAATTGAGTCTTTTGAGATGCTTAATCCTAGCAGAAGGGCATATTTTCATGCCTTTTTCTTCTTCCATACTTGTACTTGCAAGAAGGTTGCTCTCCAGTTTTTGTTCCTGCCAAACTTCTTCATGAGTACGCACTGGAGATTCATGGAAATACATCTGCAAGGAGGTGCAAATTTCTCTTGTGTGTGAGTCTCCCAGGGATTCTATTTTATCATGCTAACTGATACAAGGTAGGGGGGGCACCAAAAAAGCAGGAATTCATTTATGTAAAAAGCTGTGTATTTATTTTACTATGTTTAAACTTGTCACCTTCAAATTACTCTCTATTTGATGCAATACACCTATCACTTTTTTCCACAACTCAAAAAAGTTTTTGAACTCATCAATTTTGATGTATTTTAGTGCTTCTGCCATTTTGTTTGACCTCTTTCACATCAGCATAATGTTTCTCTTTGAGGGCTTTTTTCATCCGAGGAAACAACAAAAAGTTTCTTGGGGTAAGATTAGATGAATAGGGAGGGTGGATCGTGGGGGTCGTGCCGTTTTTTGGTCAAAAACTGCAGAACACTCGGTGCAGTGTGGGCAGGTGCGTTCGTAAATCACCCATTGTGAAATGGACAAATGCACTGAAAGAAATCTTCAAAAATAATAATAATGATTAAAACTGAGCACGGTCTCCCTGAAAAGTGCTAGCTGATACACTGATGCTGATGGATTCCTAGAACACTTATGTAGTAGGGAAAGCTTATACTACGAGGGCCTGCCCCCGAAAGTATAATCCTGGTTTTTGTGGATTCCCCCTTGTACTCATCCTTCTGCAGTCCACTGATAAGTTATGTACTGACCCTCATGTCTAGCACCACCACTATCCCGCATTTTTCGAAAGGCAAGACATTCTGCACGTGCCACTTCTCAGTGGGGAAAGGAGGACTGATCTTCCTTGGATTTCAAACTACTAAGTTGCCCTGTGACCTCAGCTCTCTGAAAGTTGTGATTTTATAGTTTCTTCAACTTCTTTCTCTTTGTTGAGATGTGAGCAATACTCTCTTCATTTTTCTACATCTGAGGCAGAAGTAGAAAACTCCAACTCTCTTTTATACTTTCAATCTTTTCTTCTAAATTGAATCTTACCCAACAAGATTTAAAGATGTATTTCTTAACTGAAAATACACACACGCACACACTCACAAGCACAAATGCACAAACGCCTACTTTGTATGTCTTTCCTGTCTGTTTCTGTCGGCTTCCACTGCTCAACTTAGTCCACTATAGTACTGCTGATCTCTGTCTCCACCACACTCACGTAACTTGTTTCTTTTGCAACCTCTTTATAGTTAAATCCATTGGTCAACTTTAGTTTTGGAGCAGAGGCCACCAGTCATCACAGTGAAGAGCATTCAAACCAAATAAGCCATTAGAATTTACAGAATGTTGGCAGAAAATATTCTTACAGGAAACAGTTTACACAAGATAGCCCTTGCAGATTTATTGTTATTAGAGAAAATGAAAACATAAAAGAGAGACAGTGGAAAATGTAATGATAGAGAAATGAGTAGCAAAGTTTAAGTGTGAGTGAATATTGAGTCCCTAGTGGCAGGAGTCTTAGTGCCTAAAAGAAGTATAAGGGGGGAAAAAAGCAAAAGAGAACCATCATGTGAATTATAGCATAGAAAGTTCTGATGACAAAGACTCATAAATAGAACTAGTAATAAAATTGAACATATGCTTGTGCCACTAGGGCTTAAGTAGGAAGTAATGTGACTGATTTAAAAAAAAATGTTTTTGATATTGCACACATGCACACTTGACATTATATGGGGACACAATGCAAACACACATGGAGCCTTTTGGAAGCAAAGGGGTTGATTAGAAAATGACTGATACCTGGAAAAGGATAAATTCAAATCAGGAAGAGATTACTGACCACTTAATTATAAAATAACACCTTAAATTATGTGAGTGAATTCTTATACCTGGAGAGTCAAGAAAGCAATTAGGAAGGCTATCCCAAGGACCATCGCCATTTTGTCTACAGAGACTTTATTACAAGGGGCTCATATATTATTTATATACATATATGTGTGTATATATACATATATATCTGTATATAGAAAAGGACCCCAAAAACCTAGAATTTATTTATTTAACATTGTGTATTTATTTTGACATGCTTAAACTTCAGTCACCTTCAAAGTAAAACCCATTTGTTACAACATACCTATCAAGATGCTTTTTTCACTGCTCAGGTTTCAAACTTGTCAATTTTGATGCCTTTTAGTGCTTCTGCCATTTTTTATTTCACCTCTTCCATATCAGCAAAACCTTTCCCTTTGAGGACTTTTTTTTTTTTTTTTTTTTTGAGTTGGAGTCTCACTCTGTCGCCCAGACTGGAGTGCAGTGGCCGCCCCAGCCACCGCAGCCTCGACCTGCCGGGCTCCGGCGATCCTTCCGCCTCAGCCTTCCGAGTAGCCGGAATTACAGGCATGCGCTACCACGCCCGGCTGATTTTTTGATTTATTGTAGAGATGAGGTCTCGCTGCCCAGGCGGGACTCGAACCCGCGGGCTCAGGCAATCCACTCACCTCAGCCTCCCAAAGGCGCGGGATTACAGGCTGAGCCACCGAGCCCAGCTTTGAGGACTTTTTTTCATATGGAAAAACAAGCGAACACAAAAAAAGTCACTTAGGGTGAAATCAGGTGATTAGGGAGGGTGAGGTCATGCTGGGGGTGGGGGTCATGCTGTTTTGTGTCAAAAACTGCTGAACACTCAGCGTGGTTTGGGCAGGTGTGCCCTTAAGTCACCCATCATGAAATGGGCCAATACATTTAAAGAATTAGAAAAAATATATATTCACTTGTTCGAATGTTGCAATTCACTGATTCCTAGTGCAGCCTTTCACAACACTAGCTGATACACTGAGGCTGATGGGTTCCTTGAACACTTAGCTAGCAGAAGACTGATCTGCAAGATTTTTTTGTTGTTGTTCAGTTAAGGGAATGGTAAGATATCACTTTGACAAATTTACACATTTATGGTGGGATGGGGGAGTGGTGGCAGGATAAAAAAAAAATCTTGCAAAAATTTCATGTGAAAACAACTCTTGTGAAAACCAACAGCTTTGCACAGCTCTGCCACTTTGTCATGTTAAAACTCTTTGAAGTCAGTTTGGGGCCTTAGTCTATTTCTCCTCTTGCTATGAGTCCCACCTTTAAAATTAAAAAAAAAAAAAAATGCTTGGTCATAGGAGTCTAAGCATCAAATAGGTGTTATCTTTACCAACTTCAGTACATCAACTCAGGAGCATCCACCAATAAAATCACAGCATTAACTCTCCACATGATGTATAGCCTGAAGGACAGTGAGGAAAAGAACAAAGTTTGGTTTCTGTACCTTTCTTTTGCTTCAGAGTTATTGAGTTGGCTGTGGCATCTTTTTTTTAATGACATTTAATTAAACATCTTTATTATTTTAACTTCCCCCAAATGGTGTGACATGTTCGAATGTTGTAATTCATATTATGAGTAATATAATAGAGATTGCAGTGTTCAATAGCATTCCAAATTGGTACCCCAGAGAATACAGAGACCAGTGCCGCTGCTTACAATGCCTCCAGAGTTTTAAAAAAAATGATCTGAATTCATTAAATTTCAAAATATTTCTATGATAATTTAATATAGATATGATATTTTAAACAGGTATTCAATACAAATCTATTTGAAAATGTGCTCTAACATAATAAAGGAGACAAGATGACTCTTTAGAATCAGAACTAAGCATCACACAAGATCACCTGCACATCATGCCAAACACATTTTTGGGGGGAAACTTTATGGCATATGTTGTCATAGATTATATATCATAGCTCAGAACTCTCCTATAACTTCTCAGCAGTCCCAGTGCTGCAAATTAAAAACAAACAAACAAAACACCAGGGAGACCATAAAAGGATAAAAAGTGATGAGTCCTTTTTAGCTCAGTTTTCTATTAACTCTTCAATGAGAAACGTCCAATGGGAAATCCATCAGTGCTTGCTTTTCTCTATCTGCAGTCCTATAAAAGCATCTGTGCATTAATTGTGCGAGCTTATGAGTGTGTGACTATGTGTGGGTCTCATTTTATTATTGAGAATATTCTGTTACTTCCCGAGAATCCTCATTGGGTTTAATTTCCCAATCCCTTCAGTTTTATGACTTTAAAATGGCTTGCTGACCTTTAAGTCTGTCATCAATTCTTGAATATGAACTGATAATTTTCTAGTGGTTTTGCACTTTGGGATAACTGACAATTATTATTGACTCTGGACAATTATTACAGACTCTGGAACAATTTAGCCATCGTGAAACCTGGTTAAAATGGCATTTCTTACTTTTAATCTGCATTACTTTTAATCTGCTGGTGCCATGTGCTAAAATGTGTGTGTGTGTGTGTGTGTGTGTGTGTTTCAATGCCATATTAGTTTGTAATGGAGATGAACTTTTTAAAAAGAGGTTAGTTTTCTGAATTGGTGCATTTTTTATGAGTGTTTTTTAAAACTAAATATGTCTTCAATATACCATTTTTGTTGGGTGTATATTATTTGATCTTATAAATATACTAAGGATGTTTTAAAACTCTTCTGTTTTGAATAAATGAAATACACTTGAATCTTTGCTTTTGTAAGTAATCTTGGAATATACATATTTGTACATCAATATTGTGTCTCAGTCTTTTCGCTATGATCTAGGGTACATGACATTCAAACTATAGTTTGAACAGCTGTTTTGCCTGGCAACTTTCTTAAAAGGTAGCTATTACTTTCCCCATGTATTTATTTATGGCCAGTACTGACCATGCAGATCGGGATACTGTGGCTGTATTTTATGCTTCTTACCTCTCTGAAAATTTCCATAATATTAATGGATTGGAATTGCTGTTGCACTCATGCTAGGGACAATCTCCTACCATGCTTCTCCTGTGAACCACCCAGGACAAGATATGAAGGCTACAAGGAGGAATTACCTGAGTGTGATTTCCAGAAAGTTTTTTGTGAAAAGAGTTAACTTGACTCTGTCCCAAGAATTCCCAAGGAAGAAATCAATCAGGACATGAACATAAAGTACCACTGGATTATTTTTACAATCCTTCTTCTTAAGTTTAATTTTTTAAAAAATCAGTCCATTAGATTTAGAAGAGAACATTTGATGAGCTGCCAACCATTAATGCACATGAATAAATGCATGTACATATGTTGAATCTATAATGCTTTTTTAAAATGCTAGCTCTCTGATAGTTCAGGACGAGCACACAAGTTGTGATTTGACCTTCATTTGCTTTTGTTGTTGGGAAAAAAGTGTGCGAGCATCTGTGCATTAATTGTGCGAGCTTATGAGTGTGTGACTATGTGTGGGTCTCTTTTATGGTCAAGAATCTTCTATTTGCTAGGCAGGCTGATTTGGTACTGAGGAGGACAAAAACCACGTAGGGTCAAGAATCACAAGTTCCTCAGAAGGAACTCTCTCCACTATTCTCGCACAGCCGTAAATACTGATCTGTGCTCCTCTTTAGAACTGCTTTTATCAGATATCCATGGAATAGTGGACCTATAAGTCATACTTCAGTTCTTTTACTTACTGAGAGCAATTATGTCAAGAGAAGTCGAGCGTTTTGCAAAAGACCATGCATTAAGCGAATGATTGGACTAAGGAGAAAAAGTGAAGTCTCTGGTTCCCGAAACTCTATCTTGCTCACAAAACATCCTTAAAGAATATTCCCTTCCTCTGGTTACAAGATAAGGCCAACTGGGAAGCACATTTCAGATCTAGAGCAGTGATACTGAAACCTTAATGTGCATATAAATCCCCTGGTGGGTTTTGAGATATCCTTTACTAAAAAGTTCGCAGGTTATTGCTGTTTTGAACCAAGCTTTGAGTAACAAGTGTTAGAACAAAATTGCCAGTCTTTTCGCCCATAATATAACATTTGCTCATAATAGAACTCTATCTGTGACTATGGAAATGTGCATGTCAAAAAAGGAAATGTATATATTATCTCAAGATAAGCAAGCTTAAAGAAAGAATCCATAACTCACTGTATTTTAAAGACTGCTACATTTTCAAACCTCTGCATCTTATGATATGAAGTACTATCTTATTTAATTATTGAGTAAGTAGAATCATTATAAAGTATACCATGATAGCTTACAAAAATATAACACTAAGTTCTAATATATACTTGAGGAAACTCAGTACGTTTTGTTTTTCCTTTATCAGGGAAATTTAATTATACTAAATATTGGAAAACACCA
Organism: Cephalopachus bancanus; assembly: GCA_027257055.1. Lineage (NCBI taxonomy): Eukaryota > Metazoa > Chordata > Mammalia > Primates > Tarsiidae > Cephalopachus > Cephalopachus bancanus. The sequence continues at coordinate 7,885,294 of JAPVLO010000027.1, forward strand.
AAAGAACAATAAGTCTTGAGGACTGATTTGATATCTTGGCTAAAACTATGAAGGGACATGGTGTTAGAAATACTTCAAACCATAAAAGAAGAGGTTTGATGTTTAATATGAATTATTTGTTATTATATCAGGATTCAAAAGCAAGAGACACAGATTGGCAAAGGTGCTTTGGTCATAAGAGTGGCATCTGGCCACATGTTAGAATTCACACGTTGCCTTTTAAAATATTTGATGCATTACCTTTCTTCTACATCAATTCAGGCAGACTTTGTAGGGTAAGTGCTGGGCACTGGTATTTTCAAAAGCTTCTGGGTGATCTTCTTTTAAAATTTATTATAAAGATGTGGGGTACAATTAAGTGTTAGGTATATAAACACCGATCATGCAGGTATCCTTGTTGATGAGGTATGCCCCTCCCTCCCCTAGCAGTTTCCCTCAACTACCAGTCCCGTCCCCTCCAGTTAAGGTTTATGATCACTGTTTGTATTTGCTTGTTGGTTGGTTGTGTTTAAAAAGGCAAATAGAGAGAACACAGATTAGAACTTAGTGACTGACTCAGAAGACCTCCAGGGCCAGAGATATTTGTTGTCTATGACTAGGTGGAGTGGTAGCACATTCATTGGGTATTTGTCATCTTTCACCTACGGTGGAACATCAAAATATAAGATACATTTGGGGTAAGGTAAACCTCTAAATACATTTCTAGTTGTATAAAGGCTGACTACAAAGGGAAAGGAAAGTCAAATAAGTTTTGTGATGATCTGTTTTATCACCTGCATTCCTACCTCTTGTTAACCACACCCCACAGCACCAAAAATTAATCAGCCAACCATTCTTTATCCTTTTTCCTTCCCAGTACTTCCCAGTACCCTCTTCTCAGAACTAATGCTAGCTAAATGGAAGAGGTTGTTCACCTAATAGAATTCGTTGTCGTTTTAGAAATTTTCCTAACCTGGAAACTGCTCCACATTGACATATTGTGCCTTCATTTGTAACCACATCTCCCCATTCTGCTTCAGTGTCCACAGTATAAAATTATCCTTGGTACTTACACCTGAGATCTTGTAACCTGTGTAGCATCTTACTTCCCTCAAAACTGGAAGCCTCGCCTAGTCCATCCCATCTATGACTGGAGCAGAAGCAGATCTCCCTGAGTCCCGTTCCACTAATAAATAGTAGGGTTCATAGTTCAAAGGTTCAGACTGTCTTTTCCTGTTTTCATGGCCTTACCCAGATGACAACTGACATAATATTCTGAATACAAATTTATGCAATTGAATCTAAACATTTCACACAGGACTCCTCTGAAATTTCATATTCTCCTGTCACTGAGGGTGTGTTACTGCGTTTGAACAGTTACATATGTGGTGCTCTGTGTCAGTGCTTAATGGCTCTATTCTGCATCAACTCTGCTTGGAAGAAAAGAGCCAATTGACTTCAGAGAAGCTCATCCTAGCTCTCAAAGGCCACATTAAGAAAGTGTAATATTACAGTATGAACCTGTATGTATTATAGTATGAACTCTAAAGCAAAATATCATGAGGAATTTAATAGCTACTTTTGCACACAGTTGGAGTAGATGATTCTTAAAAGCCCAAGAACTTATCATGGATTTGTTGTCATTATTTTTTTCTTCCAAAATCACCAACAAAACTAGTTTACATGCTTGGAAATTACTTGGAAATGTTTCTCCTTCTTAATGGTTGGATCTCACCTGTCTAGTGTTATACTGATGTTGCTTCACAACGAGTTAAACTGTTTACTTTTACTTTTTCTCTACTGGTAGAGATGGTTTCATTTGTTTATTTGGTCTTGTATTTTTCATTGTAGAAATAAATCCAACTTCTGCCATCTTTTGTTTTAATATGCACTTCGCTTTAAGAACTTTAACTATTAGGGCCAGTCTATAATTTATCTAGTTTAAGAGCAAATCCATCTATTCTTATTATATGAATGACTTAATAAAATTGGAATAACTTGCATGATTTTTTTCTATAGAAATGATCCTTGTTTTATCCTACATATAAAAAGGCATGTTTCTGTATACAGATATATAAGCCAGTCAATGAAATACAAGCTAATTTTGCTGAATTTTCTGTCTGTACTTTGGTCAGATTGTTTTTGCTTTTCTCCTAGAGATATTCAGGAGTGATTTCCTGTTCTTTATTGGTGTCTCATATACATGTTTAATGAAGAGAAATTTTTTATACGAGTACCAAGAACCCTTGGCAGCTGAAAAATAGGTATCTCTTCAAAAGCACACAGGCTTAACCAATAACACAAATTATTGACAATTCAAGGAGTCAGAGAATGTAATCAAGTAATCAGACAATTATTTTTAGTGGTGTGACTTAAAATATACTACTCAGATGACATAATGGTAAAATTCTAAATTGCCAAATCTTATTTTATTTCTTTTTTAGTATCAAGTATATGTTAATGATAAATAAACCAAAAACATGTGTTCAATGGCTTGAAAAAAATAGCATGGCTAGTTTCTTCTGTTTAATATTTATTTAATAATCGTAAGTGAAAAGCAAAAGATAACCCTGAATTATTTATATATGCCTATGTAATATGCTATAGAATTATACTAAATCATTTATGGTAACATACTTAAAGCATATCATAAAATTACTTAATCTTGGTTTAGTTAAAAGAAAAGAAATGTAGTGGGAATATCTTCTAGAGCACTGGAAATTTTATAAATAGCAGAGAAGTTACTATTGCAGAAGGTTTAATATTCTTGCCTAAAATAGTCAAGCAATTAGAGTGGTATGTGGCACTTAAGAGATTAGACAATATGCAAAACATTACTCTAGACTTTGAACGATGCTTTATGATAATGGCGCTCTCTAAAGCTGTAATCAGTGATTTTAATGCCTCTGGTAGCAACATCTGTACAATAGAGCATTAGAAAATAAAAGAAATCCAGAGAGCATTTTGTGTAGAAAACTTTGAAAGACACTTAACACAAAGATAACTTCCCAAATTGTGCTCATCTCTTGGCTCTTCCCTTTACACGTTTCTAGTTGCCCGTCTCCTATCTGTAGACCGTAAAGTAATTATGCATTTGTGTATTTATTTATTTGAGCTGGACCGGAGGAAATGATTACAAATCTCCTGTCACCGCATTTATGTAATATATCTTGATTTGCTCACGTTATTTGTTCCCAGCCACAGGATTCACCTTCTACTAATCTCTATTTACTCTATGTTCAAACTACATTGAATTCAACTTTTTTTACTATCCTGGTCTCAGTTCCTTGAATAGTCTCTGTGTAATGATAATGAGATTGGCAGATTTTACTTTTGCACATATGTCTTAACAAAGTGATATCATCAATGGTTTTAACTTTTTAAATACAATAATGAGCCGGGCTCGGTGGCTCAGCCTGTAATTCCGCACTTTGGGAGGCTGAGGTGAGTGGATTGCCTGAGCCTGCCGGTTCGAGACCCGCCTGGGCAACTTGGCAAGACCTCATCTCTACAACAAATCAAAAAATTAGCTGGGTGTGGTAGTGTGCGTCTGTAATTCCAGCTACTTGGAAGGCGGAGGCGGAAGAATCACCAGAGCCCAGCAGGTCGAGGATGCGGTGGCCAGGAGTGGCCACTGCACTCCAGTCTGGGTGACAGAATGAGACTCCAACACACACACACAAAAAAAATGCAATAACGGGAAAGGGAAAAAGGCAGCTTGAGAAAGAGCTGGTACAGTCAACATAATATTATTTATTACTATTACTTTTATTGTTGGGTTACCAGATAATGCTTAAACTGCTTTATGTAAGTTATTCTATGAATAACTCTCATAATAATCTTAGGATAGAAATAATAATCTTTATGCATTTAATTGATAAAGAAAATAATGATACTATTTCTATATATGTATATACAAACACTATATTTATAAATATAGATATTCACATGGGCCGTTACTAGCATTTCAACCTACATTAAGCTAAAACTAATAGAACTATACAATGAAATAGACAAATTATTGCTTAAAACTGGAAATTTTAATATTATTCTCTTAATAAAGATGATAGGAAAGCATATAAAAATCAGGAAGGATACAGCAGACTTGGAAACTGGTATGAAACAAAGCAACTAACTGACATTTGTAGAGGATTCCAATCAACAAAGACACAATATAACTATAAATGAAATATAAATGAAACATTCACTATGCTAGACTATAATCTCAACCATAAAAGACATTTAAATACATTTGAAGTTACTGAAATCATACATATTATGCCCTATGATCACAATAGAAATAAATTAAAAAGCAATAAGAATGATATTTTTAACTGAATGAAAATAAAAACAAAATATCTCAAATTTATGAGATTTAGCTAATGCACTGATTGGAGAAAATATTTAACTTGAAAAAGCTTATACTAAAAAATAATCCAAAATGTTTAAAATCAATGATCCTCTTTAGAAGGTAGAAAAAGAAGGACAATTAAACCAATGTAAATAAAAAGATGAAATTAATTGAGGCAAGTAGAAATTTAAGAAATAGAGATGGAAGAATAATAGAAGCAATGAAATCAAAACCTTGTCTTTGAAAAGGACAATAAAATTTTAGTTATACTGATCAAGAGCAAAAACACAAATTAACAATAAAAGGAATGAAGTGAGACTCATTACAGAGTCTGTAGGTATTTGTATGGTATTTAGGAAATATTATGAACAAATGTATGCCAATTAATTTAGAAATTAAATGAAATGAGCAAATTCTTTGAAAGACACAAATTTGTTCAAGAAGAAACAGATAATCTTAAGAGTCATATATGTGAGACAGAAATTGTAACTGAAAATATTCTCATAAAGAAAATTTTCTAGCAGATGGTTTTACTGGTAAATTCTAACAGACATGTAAGGAAAAAATAATTTCAATTTGATTTCAATTACTTCACAAAATAGAGGGTGAAGGATAATTGATTCTATGACAGCAGTGATACCGTCGGATCTTATCAGACCAGACATTACACAAAACAAAAAACTACAGGTCAATACTCTTTATCAACAAAGATGTACATTTCCTTACATCAATGAGAGGGGATCAATCATATATGAAAAAAGGATGTTGAGCCGGGCTCGGTGGTTCAGCCTGTAATCCCGCGCCTTTGGGAGGCTGAGGTGAATGGATTGCCTGAGCCCGCGGGTTAGAGACCCACCTGGGCAGCGAGACCTCATCTGTACAATAAATAATAATAAAAAAAAATCAGCTGGGCGTGGTAGTGCATGCCTGTAATTCCGGCTACTTGGAAGGCTGAGGCGGAAGGATCGCCGGAGCCCAGCAGGTCGAGGCTGCAGTGGCTGGGAGCGGCCACTGCACTCCAGTCTGGGCGACAGAGTGAGACTCCAACTCAAAAAAAAAAAGGATGTTATACCATGATGTAGGAGAAGGAAATTTTCTTTTCTCACCAATCACTAGTTTCATGGATGAGGCACTGATAACTAAAACTAGATTAACAAGAGTAATATACAAAATTGTATTTAATACAAGTTTTACATAAGAGAGCCTTCCTAGGGAAGTGAAGACCCCAAGAAACTGGTAAACTTGTGTGTTTTTATGTTGAGACTCGATAAAGGGTGAACAGTCATAGAGAAGTGTGATTGGAGAACAAATGTTTCTTCATGGCAATCAACTTGAGCTGCTTGTTCAAATTCTTCTCTTCAAACAGAAAGATGTTCCTTTCTTCTGAGAATAGGGTAAGCACCTCTCCCAGTAAAGTCTTATGTCCTGCTTCAGGAGAAGGTTGGGAAATTCTTTTTAGGACTCACGACCTGCTTCAGGAAAGAAGGGCAAAAATACAATGAGAGAGACTTTTCTGCTGTTTTCTCAAATGCCAGGTGACATATTTTAGGGTAGCCCAATCTAAACCACATCAAATACTAAGTGAAGGTTCTGTCAGGAATGCAGAGTGGGTTTAACATTTGAAAAACTATCAATATAATTCTTCATCTTAACAAAATAATGTAAAAAGAGCATGTGATCAATTCAATAGTACAAAATACTTAACCAAATTCAGTATTTATGTATGATAAAAATGACAGAAAACTAGAAATAGGTGGGAACTTTCCTAACCTGATTGAAGATATGTACAATAAAACAAGGGGTAATATTTTTAAGGTGAGGCATAAATCTAGGATGTTGACTCACATAAGGCTAGAATGTTTTTGTTCAATAAACAGTAAATGTCCTAGCTGAACAATAAATTGCATAATTACTTTTAATGGAAAATAAAATTCATGCATCTTGGAAGAAAAATAAGTGAGCACATCTTTATGTACAGATAAAATTTTATAGTTTCTTAAAAAAACTCTAAATTTCTGGAGCTGATATTTATCAAGGTTACAAGATTAATGTATAAAAATCCATTATATTCTGTGCATTAGCAACAAATAACCCGCAATAATTTTTTTAAATGTAACATTATTTACATGACATTCAATATCATAAAATACTCCAGTAGACACAAAATGAAACACGAGGCAAGACTTGTAAAAAGAAAATTGTAGGAAATTGCAAAGGTTCAGAATACATGAATGATATACTATGATCACTTATTTTAAGTCACAATTATATTTAATGTATTCTCTCTAAATAGATGTATAAATCCCGTGCATTCCTAGTCAAGATCACAGCAGGTTTTTTTGGTGTGAAAATAATGCTGTCTCTAAAATATATATGTTAATGAAGAGGACATTGAAAAGCCAAAATAATTTTGCAAGAGAAACAAAAAGTTGAATTTCAAGGTTTGCTATAAAGCTACACTATTCATGATGGTGTGGGCTATTGGCATAAAAAGAAACATATATGCCAGTGGAGCAAAATAGAGTTTCAATTGACTTTTTACAGCAGTGCCAAATTTTTCTGAGAACAAGGTTTTCCTTTGTTTTGTTTTCTACACATGGCATAAGAAACAACAGGATTTCTACCTATATCTATATTGACTATATCTCTATCTGTATATCTATATCTGAATCTACCCTTGTCATTTTCTCAGACTGTATACAAAAATATCTTTCTCTGTTTCAGCATGTTTCTGACAGAACAAGTCTCTGTTAACTTGATTATAGTGAATTCATCACCTCAGCTTTTTCCACAAAATGTTTTTCTTAGCCTCATCTGTGTAATGGATCTAATCATGAGATTATATGGAAATTGAAAATAATCAAATTGTTCTCAGGTGGCTGTGGGAGTGACTTATAAGGAAATTGTCAATGACTCTGGTTTTGTGGCACTTCTTGAAATTTTTGCATCACCTGTTGAAGACGATATCACACAATTTTAAATACAATTTCAGGGATTTATGGATTATCTGAAGCCCATTCATGGATCCAATTTCGTTTAAGTTCCCTTGCTTTAGCTTAATTCTATGCTCTACTTTTTGTCATGTTATTCACCGGCACCAAAATTATGCTTCACCTCTCCCACAGACATTAGAGTTTTAAAATACAGTTAAATGCGTGCTGAATTAACATTTACTCAGAAAGTCAATAAGCTAAAATTCATACAAACTTAAAAATGATTCAATAAGCCCAGCCTCATAAAATATATCCAAAAATGAGCAGGAAAATGGAGCAATGTGGGGTATAAGGGGAAAAACAAGAAAATACTTGATTGATCTTGGTCTTTATAAGATATTACACAAAGGCAAGGAGGCTGGAGTGATATAAATTCTTGTTTTATTAGAGAATGTATTTATTTCAATAATGTCTTATTGGAACCAAATTATTTGAACTCCCTGGGGATTTTCTTGATATATGGATTCTACTGGTGCTATCAAGATGGAGTTTAAATTTATTCATTTTATTGAACTTCTGCCGTGCGGGAGATGTTGTGTTTAGGCTATAAATATGAAGATGAATGAAACATAAAATTAGAGTTCCTGCTCTCAAAAATGCTGTAAGAACAGGAGCAAAATATTCCCATAGTAGTGAGGAATTAAGTAATTATTAGTGGCAGTTAACTGTAGAACTTTAGGGAATGACTTTCTTGAGGAAGTAATCTCAGAAGGGAACTTTGAGGAAAGATCAGCTTCGTTTTTCTCCTGGAAGAAAATTAGGGTAAGGTCATTTCAGGCTATAGTAACAGATTTGCTGAAAACAAGGATAACTGAGTTACCAACCCATAACCCATCCTTTTAACTACAAACTATGGCACACAGAAATCACTGCAAAGCCATTAAAAAGCTTATTACCATGAGTTAACTAATTTGCATTATACAGCTTCCTATGTAACAGAAAGCTTGTTGTTTTTAAAAGTACATGACAATTAAGCACAGAACTTCTGTGGAAAAGAAGTTTTACAAAAAACCTTCATTGCTCCAATGGGAGTCTATATGAAGAAAAGATCGAATTCTTTTTTTTTTCCTTGTCTTTTTGATTTTTATTATAAAGATGTGGGGTAAAATTCAGAGTTATATATATATAAACATCAATCATGCAGTTACCCTTGTTGAAGAGGTATGCTCCTCCCTCCCCTAGCAATTTCCCTCAACTGCCAATCCCACCACCCCTCCCCTGACAATTTCTCGCTAATGCCAATTGCTTTCTTATAGCATTATAATTGTTCAAGGTCTGCATATGAGTGAAAACATATGGAACTCTGTTCTTTGTTTCTGTGATCTATCACTGAGTATGATCGACTCCAAATCCATCCAAGAAAAGAAGATAAGAATCACACACCTTTTTCTTTTCGGTTTTGTGTGTGTGTGTGTGTGTGTGTGTGTGTGTGTGTGTGTGTGTGTGTGTGTGTTCTATAATACTTATTCCCTCTGCAACGAGAGACCAAAATTAAGTTGTGTATATGTAGACATTTGTAAAGAAAGTGGGTAATTGGCAGTAGAGCCATGTGGCATTCTCACAGTGGGTAAGCTGGTTTATTGATAAGAACCATCATTCAAGATGCCAAACTCATTGGAAACGAAAGACACTGTTGTGAATAGGCTAAGGCTGCAAACAATAGATTGCAGCAAATAAAACCTTGGTGTTTCTAAGCCATGAATCAAGGGCTTTGTGTCCTAGAGACAGCAATGACCTTCACCTTGTGAATGCTTGGCAAGATAAAATAAGTCTGAGTAGTATGACTGATGTAGATCACACAGGACGGTTATAAAATTAAAGTATATTCTCTGCCAAATCACAAATGAAGAATCACATTTTAGTAGATTATTGGATCTAAGAAAATCAATGCTTCTGCTTCTGAGTTAAGCATTTATAATAGTTGCTGACATCCAAGACTTATGCTTTAGACAATCTCTTTCTTTTATTAAAGACGGGGGAAATTAAATTGGGGCCAGCTTACCACTGGAAACCTTTATATTTTCTGTCAGGGAAATATTTGAAGGTGTTTTAAAGTGTTTGTTCTAAATAAAAATGAAACCTGTGACAATGTGGAAATTTTTGAAATTAAAACAAGTAACTACCAGGCAGCTTTCTCACTCTTATTATAGCTTGTGTCTTGTTGTTTTAATGAGGAGTGATAAGGCAAAATAGAGCAAATGGAAATCTAGGTAGAATGTTAGCAACAGTTATGTAGTAGTGAGATCTGTGAGAAGCTGAATGAGTCTTCATGGGGAGTCTCTTCACCTGAGTTATTTAAATCCAAACTGGGCAGAGCACAACAGAAACATGCTAGTATTTCCAACTGGTATTGCAGTTTTACACAATCTTGCACTACAGTTAGACATACTAGATAATCTAAGATTTCTTGGTTGTGTTTGTTTTTCAATAAGTATCAGTTTCTGATCACTAAAACTTTTTTAGACAGGCTATCTGTAATTCCCAATGTGAACCTTCTGCTTAGGATATGACAGGACTTGAGTACATGTATTGGCTTATCATGGGCCAGGCATTATGCTGGGTGTGTTTCTGATAAACAAATAGATAAATATGTTGTTAGGACAGAATTATTATCTCAGCATTTCAGCCAAGGTAACTTATTGTCAGAGATCAATGCATAGCCTAGTAAACAGTGAAGAAACAAAATGATGAAAAAAATAAATGAATGAATGAATGCAAGCTGGTATTGGGCCAATGTTTTTCTGACCTCAATTTTATGCTCTTCTCAGTGCAGGATTTTACATCATCTAACTGCATCATTAGAATCTTCAAATATTGAAGATCCCACATTACATACATTGATAAGAAGCCACCCTGTGGATGATTACCAAATATTCCAAACTGGTCATTGTACTATGACTTATTAATTCCCAAATTACATTTAACTGTTCATCAATTTTTCTGTGATGACAACTCTGATTAAAGGATGAATGACTGAGGCTAATGTCCTCCTTATGTGACAAATTGATAAAGATAGAATAAAAAAGGATTAGAGCAAAACATACACAGATCACAAAAAGTCAAAGATACAGGTCATATTCTCTCATTGAAAGACTAATAAACCACCATTCCTTGTATATGTAGGGAAGCCATGGTTGCCTAATTGTAAGAGGAGACAAAGGGTATGCTGATTTCCTTACACATGCTTGCAAACAAGCCTCATGGTTTCAACCCTCCTACCCAAGCATATTAGTGGAAGAATGAAATATAAATACTAAATAGCGATGATTAAAAAATTAAATTGAATTAAAAGTATGACAATAATTTTGATAATGCAGTTAAAATGGGAAAGAATCATCAAACATCTCCTTTCACAAATGAGTAAATCATGAGGAAATTAAATCTAGTCACACAGAAAAAAATCTTCCTGATGTAAATAAGTAAAAACCCAGAAAAAAAATAGAAAACAAGTATTTTCAGAAAGTTAATAGACTGTACTGCTATTCAATGTCTTAGAAAAGGAAGACAAATTATAAAACCTTTCTGCCTGGAGTCAATTCTGGAAGTGCTGTGTAAGGAGAGCACAGAGAGATCCTACCAACCTTGCTGAGTGTGGATAGAGAGACTAGATGTCAGAGATACTGAAGAGCCTGCAATATATTGGACAGAATATTGGGAAGAAGGAAGTTAAGCAGAGACAATGTTCCAAAATCTTTAAGAGGATTTTTTTTTTTTTAATTCTTTGGCTGAATATGAATCTGTACATACAGAATTTTGTTTAAAGAAATTACCCCCATTGTCTCCTGACTTACATAATTTCTGGTAACAAGTCTGCCAAATTCTTTGCTTTGTTGCTATGTATGTAATTTTAAAAAAATTTTAAAAAATGGCTACCTCATGACTCACTTTTTATCTTTATTATTCAGAATGTTGAATACGATATGTTAAGATGTTTCTGAGTGCTTTGTTTTTCGTTTTTTTGCCTAATATTCTCTGAGCTTTGTGGATACATGAATTAGTGTTGTTCATTCATTCTGGCAACTGTTGAACAATATCCCTTCAGATATTTCTCATGTTCCATTCTTTCTTTCATCTGCTTTTGGAATTTCAAATACACCTGTGAGACCTCTTGATGTTGTTTATATCTCTTTTTATTAATAATCTATTCTTTTTTTAAAAAAAAAATTTATTGTATGATTGCTATCTTTGTCTAGTGTAAGTTATACTTGTCTAATTTTAATTTACTAATTCTTCTCTTAAGCTGCATCTACTAATGAGCCTGTTTTCTTGGTTGCCATGTTTTTCATTTGAGCATTTCCACTTAATTTTGTAAATGTTTTTAATTTCTCTGCTAAAATTCTCCATCTGTTCATCTGTATTATTGTTTTCTTAACCAAGAAACTTTCTCACATCTTAATCATCACTATTTCTAAAATCTATGTCTGATGGTTTCAACATCTGAGTCGTCTTTAGGTCAGGTTCCATTGATTGCTTTGTCTCCTGAGCACTTTTTGCTGATTTTTGACTTATATATTATGTCATATAATTTTCTGTTGAAACTGAATACTGTATATGACAGTAGAATCTGAATTAAATAGTGTATACTTGATATTGACCATATCTTGATTTTGTATGGGTTGTTGAATCAATGTAGTTAGTTGTTGATCTGGGCTTGGGTTTTTGTTTTGTTTTGTTTTTTTGGATAGTTAACTTTCTGCACCATAGGCAACAGTGGTTATCGGTTCCTTTAGCATTATCTTGCATTTAAAGTGGGGCTTCTTTGCCAAAAGATTTTTCTTAGTATCTGTTCTATCCTTGCTTTAGGTCTTCCCTTTGTTTCTATAACTCAGAGAACTATTGTCTTGCCTGTCTCTCAGCAGTGGGCTGATGCTTGTTAACCTGATGTTGGAAGTTAAGGATTTACTATTTTTCTGGTTCTGCCTCAGTCTTCTCTGAGTCTTGGGGATGAACTCTTTCCACTGAACCTACCCTTGTTCAATAGTAGGGAATCTTTAATGGTCTGGGTTTATGCAGTTTTCCTTCTTCTCCTTCAATGTTAGAGTTTTGTTCTGTTTTAATTTGCTGTGTCATTTGCAAAGGGTGTTGCTATTTTGCCAGTGATTAAGTCATCATTCTATAAGGGAGATGAGGGATATGGATCTGAGCAGAGCTTTGCACTTTTCATGTAGTTAATGCTGTCTCCTTTCCTAAACTTACCAGCCCTGCCACAGTTTTTTTGTGTTTTTTTTTTTGTTGTTGTTGTTGTTTTTGTGAATGCCTGGTGAAGTCTGAGGAGAAAAATTTGTGAGTTTAAATTCTCCCAATGTCTGTGGTTCCAATGGGTTCCACACTCAAGCTGGCCAACTCTTGACCTTAAATTTATTACAAATATTCAAGTTTTGCTGATGTCTTCTCACAAGTGCATGCCTGTGTCTCATCCAATGTCTCACTGAGGAGTTATTTTGCCACCTTTGGACTTCCACTCTGTGATGGAAAGGCATTGATTAGAAAAAAATACCTGCCAGTTAATGTTGAATGAGTAGAAGAAACACACTCTTTAGTTAAGCTAAGAGGAATATAAAACACTTTTAAGATGATAAATTTTAGCAATTAATAAATGCAAATTACTGAAACAACACTCATTTTTATTTTAAGAAGGAAATGCCATTAAAGCTACCCATTTTCCTCTACTTAAACTTCATTTTATTATATGTGTTTAATACTCTATAGTTTCACTATTGTTTAACTCAAGATATTTTTAATTGATTTTGTGATTTAATTTGAATTTATGCACATATAAAGGCATAGCATTTTCTGTGAATCTCCTTTTGTAAAATTTGGATCCTATCATAATACTTTACATTTTAGTTTTTTACTTATTAATATAATTTGATTATTTTCCTATGCCATTAAATATTTCTTAAAATCATTTTAACCTCATGTTTTACTTCAAAAGTAATTTTAAATAAAAACAACCAGAAAAGGATAATTTTTAAAAACCAAAATTACTTAAGCTTTTGGGCCAATAGTTTTATTAGCTTCAAGTTTCTTTGAAATGATTGTTCTTTTATTGCTTATAAGAAAATACACGTTCTTAGTTCTGAATCAAAGATTGTAAATATATTTCACTTAAAGATAGCTCTCAGATTTCAGTAAACTTTTCTCCAAAGAAGATATACAGATAACCAGTAAGCACATGAGAAGGTGTTCAGCATCACTAATCCCTAATGAAATGTAAATAAAAACAAAATGAGATGTCAGTTAGAATGGCTATTATGTGTAAAAAAAATACCCAACAACATAACAAAGCAAAACAAAAAACAAAAAGGAAGATAATAAATGTTGGTGATGACATGGTTACATCAAAACCCTTGTGTATTGCTGAATGAGAGGGTAAAATGTTTCAACTGCCATGAAAAACTGTATAGTGGTTCCTTAAAAACTAAACATAGATTCCAGATATATAACCCAAAGAAGTAAAAGCAAAGATTCAAACAGATATTTTATACCAATTTTCATAGCAGGTTTATTCACAAAGCCCGAAAGGTTGAACAATCCAAATGTCCATCGATGGTTGAGTAGGTTAACATATGTGGTATTCCATACAAAATAGTATATTATTCAGCTTTTAAAAGGAATGAAATGCTCACACATGCTGCAATATAGATGAACCTTGAAGATATCATGCTAAGTGAACTAGACCAAACAAAACAAGATATATATCATGTAATTCCACTTATAGGAGATACCTAAAATAGTCAAATTCATAAACACAGAAGGTAGAGTGCTAGTTGCTGGGGACTGGGGGGAGGGTGGAATGAATCATTGTTTAAAGGTAGTAAGTTTCAGTTTGAGAAGATGAAAATATCCCAGAGATGGATGGTGGTATTACACAACAATGTGAATGTACTTAATGCCACTAAACGGTGCATTTAAAATGGTTTAAGAAGTCAATTTTATATCACATATAACTTTAAATAATAGAAAAAAAACACAACTTTGATATAATTACCAGCAAAACTTAGTTATTACTGACAAATTATCACTGTTATATCAAACAAAAACTGTTAGCCATTCAATAAGAAAGATAACTCCTCATACCTGACTGTATGAATACTAACTATAATTTTCTTCTGCGTAAGTACCAATGGTTCACCTTGATAACACCCTATGGCAAAATAGTGACATGCTATTTTATTTATACGTGCCTTAAAAAAAGATTTTGATTAGGTGTAGAAAAAAGTGACATGCTGGCATAGAAGTAAATACTTTTTTCTTAAATTTGACATTTAAAATCACAAAGATAAGAGAAAATGCATTAAGTTGCTAGTTAGGAAGGGACTTACAATTCTGGAAACCTTAAAAAATTCTTAAATATAATTTGAACATTGCTCTGCAGTTATCCAAGTCTTCATATAACTTAAATAGTTAGGCTGCATATTAAATCTAATGTGTGAATTGTGGGAGTAAATTATTGTCTAAAGGATGCTAAATACTTTAAGCTGTATACAACATTACCTTAATTAATTGTATATTATGCTCTGGTGTATCATTTTTTCCTCTTGCTGAAATTTCTGTTTTTTAAAAGAGCTCAGTATAAAAATACAGGCATTTTTGTTGTTGTTGTTTAGAGTATATTCTAGGTCTCATATCCAAGTTCTCCACTTCCATCACTGTTTTTCCAATTCAGATGCTCTCCTTGAAGAACTGGTTTATTTATTTATTTATTTATTTTTGAGTTGGAGTCTCACTCAGTCGCCCGGACTGGAGTGCAGTGGCCGCTTCCGGCCACCGCAGCCTCGCCTGCGGGACTCCGGCGATCCTTCCGCCTCAGCCTTCCGAGTAGCCGGAATTACAGGCGTGCGCTACCACGCCCGGCTGATTTTTTGATTTATAGTAGAGATGATGTCTCGCTGCCCAGGCGGGTCTCGAACCCGCGGGCTCAGGCAATCCACTCACCTCAGCCTCCCAAAGGCGGGGGATTACAGGCTGAGCCACCGAGCCCGGCTGGTTTATTTTATAATTATATAATCGCAGTTTATAACTATATTATTATAATTTACAATCACACTATTTTGTAAAAATCACTGCGTTATGAAGAATAGAGAACCAAGGCAAATAATAAAGACAAATAACAGCTCTATGGTCATTAATACAAGAAAATCACAGAAGTCCTGGAAACATGAAATCTCATCATTCTTTGTCTAAAGCTCTTCTTGCTCTTTCTTGTTCCACCTACATTTGTTTTTTAGCAATAACATTTATTTCCCCAGCATATCAAAGTACACAGATAATGGTGCCCACCAAACAAATTTTACACTTGGAAAAGCCCCAGAATCAGTGTCGAGTGAATCTGTCGATAGGGGAGTGGTTGCGATATGGAGGGACTGCCAGAAGAAGAAGAAAACACGTGTCTATAACCAGTTCCATATATTGTAACTGCTTTCTTCCCACATTAGTCTGTCTCTTCCAATGTAGCTGAGATAATGTGGGTTATTTTTAAAATGTCATTGTATACCTTTATGTTGTTAAGACCAGAGAAACACAGAGTTGATCACAAATCATGGGGACGTTCCATACAGAGGATAGGAAAGCAAGGAAAAATTGGAAATCATCTCATCCATCACACAGCCAGACTTCTCTGATGGTTGGAGTCATTATCATTCAGCACTCAGTGGCAGAATTAGTGATGCAAGAGAAGTTCGGCAAAGCTGTCCATCCTCCCCCGCTTCCCACCACCAAGAGTGAATGATTTTCCTCTACTAGCTCAACCATTCATCTCTTTGTCTCCGTTACCCTTTCTCTCTACTTTTGTTACTTATCCTCCTGAGCCATCTGCTCAAATCTTTCTCTTTGCTTCACATTCGGGATGCTTTGACAGAATAAATGACCATTAACAGCATCCAAAATGGATCATCTCTATTGAATATAATTCTTTCATGGCATAGTGTGTGTATCCTATGGCAAGGGTACTTATTTTTGCACCAATCAATTCATCTTGGAAATTAATGATATTGATAACAAGAGCTTCTTAGAGAGTTTCATGTGCCAAAAATGATTTTAAGGAATGTGTATAATTTGCATTGTAATGCTATGAGATGATTACTATTAACAGCTCCAGGTCAGAGGGGCAGAGGTAGCTTAAATAAATGACCTGTGCTTACATGACTCATAAGTGGCAAACCTGAAATTTTAGCTCAGTATTCTGCCTCTAGGCTGTATCTTTGAACCTTCATGGTATAGTGCTTCTCCAGACCTCTTTTTGTTTCTCTGTAAAATGAAGACTTATTGTAAGATTCAGACCTGCATGCACGTGTTGTTTTTCAAATTGCACAAAGTATTTTAACAGACGTTTGAATCACCTGCTCTGGCTTTCCTCAAAAGGGCACCGGACACACGACAGGCACAATACTTTCTCTTTCTGCAGAGTAAATTCCTGGATGGTAATAGCTGAATTTTATAATGGTTTTATACCCAACATGCTTAACTCCATGGCTTATGCTTGCAGATAATTAAAAGAAATAGTTCTTGGAGAATGAGGATGCTATGCATTTGTCCCCTTCGAAACTCATATTGAAATGTAAACCCCACTGCAACAGTATTATTAAGATGGGAAGTCTGTCTATAGTACTTGAGGGGGGTACATCTGGGATGCAATTTGGATTAGAGAGGTCACGAGGTTAGGGCATTGTGACTTTATAAGAGTACAAAAAGAGACCTGAGTGAGCACTCAGTCCCCTCATCATGTGATGCTCTGGGTTACCTCAGGCCTTTGCAGAGTCTCCAGCAGGAAAATATCCCTCATCAGATACAGTCCCTCAACTTTGAACTTTTTCAGTCTCCAGAACTTTTTTTTCATTATAAATTACCCAGTCTCAGGTGTGCAGTTATAGCAACAAAAGATGGACAAAGGCAGAAGGGGAAGACAACTAGCGTGGTTAGTGCCTGCTATGGACTTTCCTGGTATGGCAGGGATAATTTCACATTATATGCATTGTATATTGAAAGAGAAAAAAATTAGAGATGTAAATTAACTTTAACTGAATCCCATAGTTGATAAGATATTGGATATATTATTGAACGTATTCTTAGAGCTAGTCATTATTTTGAGTACTTCATGTACATTATTTAATCTTTTCTGCTTTGTGAGGTAGGTATGATAAATTATGAATTGTTATTTACCAGCATTGCCTCCCGCATCTAAGGTCCCATTAGTATTGTGGAAGTGAAACCAAGAACTATATTTCCTGGAATCCTTTTCTCTGAATGGTCTGGGTTAGAGCTTGCCAATGAGAAGCAAGATATTTGGAAAGCAGTCAGGAAGAGACTTCATTATTCTTAGGAGAGAGGAATGGACAAATACAGCCTCTCTTTAGGAGTCTTCATAAACTCTGGCTTATCAAATCCTGTTAAACTCTTATTTCTCAATTATGGAAGCCAGACATTGAATGTTCTAGATTTTTGAGCTCCTTCTTCATACTTGTTAGAGCCAGATACACCAGAATCTCAGACATTTTTTTGTGAAGTTTGATTTTTCCATCTGTTCAGTTTGTCAGACTGAAGTCCTTTGGAGCTATGGCTCTGGTTCTCCAGCTAGAGTCTTCTGATCTAAGTCCTCCCTAGGACACCTTCTCTAATTTTTATATTGTCTAATCTCTCTATTAAACTGTTTTGCTCCCATAAAATTGTAGTGGCTCTATATTTTTTTGCTGATTAAACCCAATTTTTTAAAATCTCCATTCTATAAATAAGGCAACTGTTTAGGAGAGCAGTTAACAAGCTTGATAATGGTCACCATTAGAAAATGATGAAAGTGAAATTTAAATGGGACAATTCCATCCCCAGAGCCCAAGTCCATTGTGCTGTAAGATTGACTGCCATTCTAGTTATATAAGAAAATAGGATTCAAAACCAGCTTCAGCCAATTCAAAGATTTTGATCTTTTTCTCTAGACAAGTAAATATTTTATGGAATTAAACATGAACTTAATTTTAGGAAAGAATGTGAAAAGTACTTGTTAAATCAGAAAGTATATGAACTTGAATGTGCACAGTAGTAGTTTTCTTCATATCTGGATCATGCTATCTTCATCTCTGGTCCATAAGAAAAACACTGACACATATTTAGCATGGGATATGTAAAAGAAAACAAAAGAAGCAACCTAAGATCTGTACAATAGAGACTGGATTTATTAGCTGTGATATATTTGAATATACTACATTGGAAACAAAAATGAATGGGTCTTAGCAAAATAGTATTAAAATAAATGTACAGGACCTAAACATTTTTATACAAGCAAATATAGCCTGCGTCAAATTAAATGAAAAATGATTAAGAACAACATTCTTTAAGAATGCTAATATATGTGTTAAACTACATACAAAGAAAAATAAGGAAATGTGTCTGTGGTATTCAGGACGCTGGTTATGGACAGTTGGGGAGCAGGAAAGACATACGATGGAAAACTCACAAGATGAAAATTAGGTTATTTTGGGGGATCAGAATCATCTGATTACAACAGTAAAGATAATCAACTTTTGAAAATTCATGCTTTGCAAATATACTTAGAACTTTTAAAAATTCGAATTCTTAGAAGTTTAAAAAATATGTTACTTGGTTGTTTATTCAATTATTTTTACTTGCTCTCCTTCCCTATGAATTTTACAGAGAAAGCTCATTTCGAGACTCATACCTGCCAGAATTTCAGGATGTTTGCATTGAAAAGTTTGTCTAGAAACCATAAATTTGTGAGGCAAGGGGAGCCAAATGCTGTTTTTCCAAAATAGTTGTCACCTCTCTTGAAATGTACCTAACTAGTTTCTTCTAAATAGTTTTGCTTAGTAATTCAGATATATGTTATTTCTGATTCCTTAAGCAGATTAAATGCATTTGTGCTGAATTTTATCTTTGGGGATCATTCAGTTGCTTTTACTGGCTGTAAAGGTTGCTGAACCAGATGTCCTTATAAACAGAAGACATCCTGTTATGTAAGTTCACCTCTTGAAAGAAAAGTAAGTTATTTCCTCTGCTCTTGGGAAGAGTACAGACAAAAATAAGTGGGGGAATGTGGAGATTTGAGTCACAAAGGCAAGCCTGAGATTAGACTTTAATTTTACTTTAATAACTCAGACATGCATTTTTTGCTAGTCCATAACCATCAGCCCTTTTACAGCGTAATGATGTCACAGTGATGATTTGCCTGTAGATGAACTTTTAATAAACATTCATAAATGTGCAGCGTCTTTTCCTGTGAAGCATGTATTCTCAATTACATTTCTTACCCATATTTTGATTTATTTTCTTCCAGGTCTTAATTTCATTCTAATTATGGCTTATATGGCATTCAGTGGAAACACAAAATAAATTTGCAAAAACTTAAGGAGTTATGGTAGACTCAGAATCAAGTAGTGGATAAGTTCCACATCAACAAAACCTCTTGTGTATTATCTGAAGGTAGTTAGAGGGAGGGGTGCCAGGTGCTTTTTGATTTTACAGCAGCTGAGGTCACATCACAAGCATGGGTGAGAAGGTGAGATGCAATGAGAGGAAGGGGAAAATGAGACATGATGATTGCAGTGTGCACTTTGTAAACAATACACTCCTATTAAACTTATTGTATACTTGATTCATTTACACCATTTATGAAACAGGTACTGGGTAAGATTCTAGGGTCAATGAAGACATTTATAAATGATGCCATAATAAATGAGAGAAACAGTTACACCCAACTAATCACAACACAGGACAAAGACTAGCAACATACAGGTAATGGGACAGTTAACTGAGGATAGAGAGAAGGACTGTGAAAGCCTTGCTTAGAAGTTATACAGGGAGGTGTTGTTTAACTTTGAACTTATAGAGAAGTTTACCAGAGAGAGAATTAGAGATGGAGACAATATGAGGCAGAAATAAGAAGCACACGCAAAGCAATGAAAAGCATGAAAAAACAATTTGGAGTAAAGAGATACATGATACATGCCAGTTGAAGAGGGACAAAGATATCCCAGGATGAGAAACAAAGCAAAACTCTCAAGGACATGAGCAGCCTCTCAGACATTTTCAGCAATTGAGCGCTCCAAGAGGCATATACTGGTGAAGCTTTCTCTGGCTGGATGCTCTGACTTCCCCACCCATCTCCATCATTACATTCACTCTCACTCTCAGATGATCCATGAAAATAAGAATTAATTCCCATATGTTTTTCTGCATATCTTATAATCAGTGTTTATTTCTCATCTTTACCTCCTTTCCAAAACTTACATTGTGATTTTTAAATTTCTAATTCATCGTCAGCAAAGTGCCTTATAACTCAGCTCTTCTCTAAAAACATCCTCCAGTTTTTGCTCCTACCTGGTTGTTTCCTATGTCCTCTCACACATGACACATGCCTCAAGACTTCACAATGAGACATATTTCCTTCTTGTTTCCCAAAGTCACCTGCAAACAATCTCTTTTGCTTCGTTAAAATACTCAGCTCTTTTAACTACCCTGGTTTCAGATTAGACTTTTCTTTATCATTTGTTGTTATTGTCATCTATCAATCTTCTGGGAACACACCTTCATCAACTGATAACTTCATTACTTCTAATAAGGCTGCTGCCATAATTCATGAAGACATCAGGTCTCCAAAATTTGGTCTTACATTTGCTTTTTCTCCTTAGATCCAGTGTCATGTTTTCATCCATTCCCAACTCAGCCATCCAGCGGTTTTATATAATCCACTCCCAGACTATCATCTCCTTTCCTTTAGCTCATTAACTCTATTTCTCCCATGCCAGCATGTCTCCAGCTTTTTCAAGACAGAAATTTATTTCACTATTACTCTTCTTGAGTTCTTTAATATAGTCTAAAATCTATTTTCGTATCATTAAAAATACTCTCTTGACAAGAGTTAACATGGTGACATCTCTTTCTCTCTCTCTCTCTCTCTCTCTCTTTCTTATTCGTGAGCAAAACACCATCCCAAATTAAATTTGACTATGAACTTATCTTTACATGGACAAGAGTCTGTGAGAGAAAAAAATATACTACTATTGTTATTCTGCAAATTTCTGAACAAATTTCAAATGGACAAATTTTTAACACCAATGTCAATTTGCACACAACACTAAAAGATGATATTGTTAGCAAATTCCTTCCTATACTCTGCAACATGCCCATTTCAGACTTCTCTCTTATCAAACACTAAGTCTCAGCTAATGACTCATTCTCAGCTAATGACTTCTCTACATACTTCTTAGGGAAAATAGAATCAGCAGAGAAGAACTATCTTAAAACACCAACAATTGCAGCCTAAGCGCAATTCTTCTTCCAGGCTTTGTTGTCCCTCCTGTTAATGGTGAAAGACATGTTTCTGTTTAAATGTAAGTCTCTCCTCTATTCACTGTTTGATTTTTTGTATGTGTGGCAGCTTTTCAAAGACTTTCTCCCTACACTTTTCTCTTTCTCTCCCGTATCATTCACTTTTTTCTTACATGATCAAATCTATTGACATACATTTATTTTTTACTATTATCTTTAAAAAAAATACTGAGTCACTCTTGCTGTTGTGTCTCTTTGATTTACTCTAGTGTCTTCTTGTTCTTCTACATAATAAAACACTTCAAATACGCTCTCTGTGCTTCTATCTCTGTTTTCTTTCTATTTCCTCTTCAGCTGACTTCAATAGTTTTTCTTTCCACACCATTTAATTGAAATGGTTCTTATCAAAATCAAAATGGTATCTTGAATCATCCACAAAGAAATAAATTTCATTTTGATCTTCATCTTATTTACCTTTCAGCAGTTTTTGACAAAGTTGACTGAAACATTTTCTTTTCTAGGCTTCAGTGACATTGCACTTCATGGAGTTCTTTTTTTCCCCACTGATTTCTCTTCCTGAGATGTATATGCTGCTCCTCCACTTAATACTTCTAAATGTAGTAATGCCCAAACTTTCATTCTTTTGCATCTATATCATCTCCTTAAATTACCTGTGGCTTTAACATATTATCTGTAAAGTGAATTCTTCCAACTTGTAGAACACTAGAGTTTTAAATGTGGTTAAGGTCACATTAATTCCTCAGCTCAAAACCATCAAATTACCTCCATATCATTCACTGGAAATGTGATGTCCCAACACTCACGTATGTCTGGCCCTCATTTCCTCTCTGATCTACTCTCCTACTACTCTCTCTGTCGTTCACTCTGCTATGGTCATACCGGACTCATTGATATTCCTCAAGCAGGTCAGGCATGTGCACTGGCTGGACCGTCCTCCACAGTGGTGCATTCTTCCCACTGGTATTCACATGGCTAATTCTAACTACCTTCAATTTTTTATTTTTGAATCAGTCTCACTCTATCACCCAGGCTGGAGTGCAGTGGCATGTTCATGGCTACTGCAGCTTCGACCTACTGGGCTCAGGCCATCCTTCTTCCTCAGTCTTCCAAGTAGCTGGAACCACAGGCGTGTGCCACCATGCCTGGCTGATTTTTTTATTTATTGTAGAGACAAGGTCTTACCATTGTTGCTCAGGCTGGTCTTGAACCTATGAGCACAGGCAATCCTCCTGCCTCTGCCTCCCAAACTGCTGGGATTGCCGCCTCTCCTGGCTACCTTCAAAAGTTGATCAAATGTCACCTTGTTAAAATCACATCCCCTTTGGAACTCCTGTTCCCACTTGCCCTGATCTTTCTCTTCCATGACATTTATTTGTTATCTATTACACTAAATGACACATTTATATTTATTTTGTTCTATATATATAGTAATATATATATTTATAATCTCTGAGTTATTAAACTTTTGTAAGTTTTATGTTTTATTGATTTATGTAATCAAACAGCTACAACATTGCCTGCATGCATATAATAAGTTCTCAAAACGTGTTGATTGACTGAATAAACATCCATCAGAATAGGTATATTTTGAAAAACATATTAAATTTGGACAAGCATATTGAACAACTTGAAACCTCATAATGCTAGAGGAACTATAAATTGGTACAACCATTTCAGAAACTGTTTGGCAGTATCTAATAATTGTGAACATAATCTTGCCTAATAAACATGCATTTCTAGCTCTACATTTTAAGTGTATACTCAAGAAAAATGAGTGTGCATTGTCCCTAAACACATTTAAAACAAACATATTCTAAAATATTTATTATGACATTGTTTATAATAAAGGAAGACTTTCTAAAAAAATCCTAAAGTATCTTTTCACAGTAAAATGGATAAGTAGCTTGTTTGTATTCATTCAATGGAATTTTGTAGAACAACTTAAAATAATAAGTATAATGATTACACACAGTATCATGGATAAACTAAAAAGAAAAAACCATGTTGATAAATGAAGTTCAAAGGCAAGCAAAAGTAGTCTATGGTAATTGTGGGAGGCGTCATCTAAGATGGCCCCAAATTATGCTTATAACCTGGTATTCAAGCACTGGCATAACACCCTCCACTTGAGTGTGAACTTGATTTAGTGACCTGCATTTAACATATAGAATGAGATATAGGTAACGGGATGCCATTCTGGTATTGAGTTAACAAAGATGGTGTCATCCTTTTGGGAAACTTTCTCACTATCCATTGCTCATTTGAGAGAAGCCAGCTGCTGTACTTTGAGTTGCTTTACAAATAGGCCAAGTGGCAAAGAACTGAAGGAGACCTCCAACCAGTAGCCAGAAGATAAATGATGCCTGTTGTCCAACAGCCTATGAATAACTGAATTATTCTATTCTAATAACTTTGTGAGTGAGCTTGGCAGTGGATTCTCCTCAGTCCAGATTACATAGCCCCAGCTAAAACATTAACTATAATCTCATTAGAGAGCTCAACCTAGAGGTACCCAACCTGGAAGCCACACCTGGATTCCTAGCCCACAGAAACCATGAGGAAAATCAATATTTGGCTCCTTGCTTTTGAAAGTGGATGATGCCGTAATGATAACACTAAAATGTAGGAAGATCTTTGGATCCAGGTTGTCATTTTTGTAGAGCCTGTTAGTAAAAGCTTTGAAGTACTTTGAAAACACTGCAGAATTTTGGACTTTGGTGAGGTTATTGTTGAGAGACCAAAGAGAAGTGAGAAAAATTTTATCTAAAATGATCAAAATTTTACAAGGGGATTCTCGTATAGTAACAGAAAGCTTATCAGCATTGTCTTTGTCCACCGTGTGGAAAGTTGACCATGTGCCAATTGACTGGGTGGTCTAGCTAAGGTGATTTTGATGTAAAGTGTACAAGGTGCCAATTGAGTTCTTCCTGTTGCTTGTAGTAGAATGTGAGAAGAGAAAGACAAATTGAGGAAAGGACTTTTAATCAGAAAGAATCCCGGATGGATTAGATGGTTTTAAAAATGCTCAACCTATCCAAATAGCTAAAATTAAGAAATGGCTTCTGACCGAACATCAAATCCAGGGCACTGCCAGTAAAAGGTAGTCTAATGACAAAACAAAGACTATAATTGTAAAAATTTTGGTGAGATCTAGGAAAGTGAAATATGGGCTTCAGAGTACTAGGCAATCACAGAAAGACTCTTTAATGAGATTTATATCTGTCTTACTGACACTCTCATTCAAACAATACTGTCTCTTAGAAGATTAAAGCCATTTTCTCTTAGCAATCTTGATAGAAGCCCAAAGTAAAGACGGTCTTATCTAGAAGAGAAATATTGGCGTGGCATTTGTTCAGTGAAGTCAGCCAATGACATGGTTGGGAGGCCCACAGTGTTCTTGTGAAAAATTATCTCAGCAGAATTGACAGCTGAGATTGAAAAGACACAGAGAGTAGAAAACGAAAAGAGGCTTTTGGACCTCAAACTCTACTGAGCGCAATTAGGAAGGAAGTAGCTACATGTATGCTCTACCCTTCATAAAAATGGAAGGATGACACACAGAGAGAAACGAGAAGGCCAAAAGGGGAACTGGAAGTCACGGAAAATTATACACACATCTTGAGACTTAAAACAAGCAACTTCCAACATTTGCACAAATGAATTCCAGAATTCCTGTGGCTCACAATTTCTTTATGCCACAGATTTTTCTCCAGTTTGCATAGGAATGTCTATAGTGATTTTCCTGGACCTAAGCCACCTTTTTATGCTGAGCCCATATAAACCAAAATCCTGAAAACTTTTTTTTTTTTTTTTGAGTTGGAGTCTCACTCTGTCGCCCAGACTGGAGTGCAGTGGCCGCTCCCGGCCACCGCAGCCTCGACCTGCTGGGCTCCGGCGATCCTTTCGCCTCAGCCTTCCGAGTAGCCGGAATTACAGGCACGCGCTACCACGCCTGGCTGATTTTTGGATTTATTGTAGAGATGAGGTCTCGCTGCCCAGGCGGGTCTCGAACCCGCGGGCTCAGGCAATCCACTCACCTCAGCCTCCCAAAGGCGCGGGATTACAGGCTGAGCCACCGAGCCCGGCTCTGAAAATTTTTATAACAAGCTGGATCCAACAATAAAAACAAAAATTTCAGAAAACTAGAGAACTTTCTAGACCTTAGACAAGGCACTTGGAATTGCACACCTAATATCATACTTAAAATGTAAAATTGAGTGCTTTCTTTCTAAGAACATAAAGTGAGAATCTTTTTTTTTTTTTTTTTAATCAGAGTCTCAGTTCTCCAGGCTGAGGGCAGTGGTATGCTCATCACGGCCATCCCAGCGTCATCAGCTGGGTTCGGGCGATCCTTCCATCTCAGTCTTCCAAGTAGCCGGAACTACAGGCACGCACCACCACACCCAGCTGATTTTTTATTTATTGTAGAGACGAGGTCTCGCCAAGTTGCCCGAGCTGGTCTCGAACCCTCAGGCTCAGGCAATCCACTCGCGTCAGCCTCCCAAAATGCTAGGATCACAGGCTTCAGCACCTGGCAAGTGAGAATCTTTAATCTCACCATTCCTGTTTGACATTCCATTAAAGATCCTAGATGTGTCAATAAAGCAAAATGAAACAAAGGCATTGGAAAGGGAAGAATTAAAACTGTTTTACTTCCTGCAGAAAAAAACTGTTGAAAATCCTGAAGAATCTATGGAAAAGTCCATCAAATAAATGATACTTTGCAAGGTTCAGAATTCAAGCTTAATATATACAAGCCCAATTATATTACTATATTGTATAAATAAAATATTGGATATGGGAACTTCAAAAATACAGCTTAAAATAGCTTACAAAATATAAAATGAATAGGAATAAAGTTGACAAAATGTGTGGATCAATACACAGAAACCTACAAAACATTGCACAACTTAAAGAAGAGATAATAAATAGATATATTATTTTCATGAGTTGAAAACTCTATCTACAAATTCAATGCAATCCCAATTGATATCCTAGCTGATTGTTTTAGAATTTCACAACTTCATTTTGATTTTTAAAATAAGAATTCAAGTTTCCTAGCTTTTTAAGAAAGAGGAAAAAATTGGAACACTCACATGACCTAAATTCAATACGTATTATAAATGTAAAATAATTGAACAGTATGACACTGTCATATAAGTAGGCATAATTTAACATCAAAACATCACACTGTAACACATGGCTATGTACTGTTATTATATGTGAATTATAAGTAAAGGTGAATTAAAAAATAAAGTCAGAAACCAAGCTGAGATGAACACAAAAATAAGAATAGGTATAATTCAGTGAAATAGAATAAACTCACAATATGTGCCAAAATTGTTGGTGGGTAAAAGATAGTTTTGTGAGCAAATGGTGTTGGAATACATGAATATCTATATGGAAAAAATAACAAATAAACACCTCAACCCTTATCTCACAACAGAAATTAAATATAACTGTCTTAGAGTTCTAAACATAAGAGCTAGACTTATAAAACTTCTAGCAGAAAATAAAATAAAAAGTACAAACCATAAAAGAAAAGTTGTATGTGGCATCAGAGTAAAGAAAATCTTCGACTCTGTGGAAATGAAGCTGCAGGCTACAGACTGGGAGAACATATATGTGATCGAGAACGGTTTCCAAAATACTGTACATAGAAACTCTCACTCAGTAATGTTTTAGCTGAAAATGCAAAACATAATATTCAATCTGGCTTCACAACTTAATAGGTGTACCACCCTGAGGAACTAATTGGGCCTCTGTAAACCCTGAAAGATGTAAATGATAGTGGTAGCATCTAGTCATTGGATTGTTGGGAGTTAATACATACAAAGCACGTATGTCTGGCACGTGTTAGGAAAATAAAAGTTATCTATTACATATTTAGGAACTTCAATATTTTCTGAAACTTGTTGAGGAGAAAAAGCTTACATTAGCTATAACACCAGCTACTAAATATTTGAAGAGCTCTTGAGGGGAAGAGTCCATAGAATTGACAGAAGGCACAATGGTGGTCAAAACTGGTGGGAAATTAACGGGAGGCATATTTTGACTCAAGATAAGTAGCATAATTTTAGACTAAGAGTTGCTTAATCAGAGCGTGTGGCCTCATGTTGTGGTGAACTTACTGTTACCATAACTTCCCCCAGGCATTAGAGATCAATGGCCTTCAGACCATGCTTATCAGGGACCTGGGGATGTGTGCCTTCATAGAGGAGGTTGTGGGAAAGAGAATTGTTATGATTGCTTCTCAACTTTTTTCTGTATTTACCATACTGAGTTTATCAGTAGAATTCTTTTTTGAAGAAAGCGTTCTGCAATTAAAAAAAAAAAAATTAAGCATCAGTGCTATAGAGGATATCACTGCACTCAAAGGAAGGTTAAAAAAAATAACCTCGAGATTACCTTCTAGTCTAAGGTGTTACTTAACTTGCCCCAATTTTTCCCATAGGCAAGCTTGCAACACAGCATAGAGTAAAAATATAAAGCTGAGAGAATTCACGTGTTACATAATGTTTCTCCATGTGCTTCACCTCCTGCTCATACAGCGCTTGTCAAATAGCGGCCATTTCTACCTTTCGCAGCTTTGAATTTCACCCTAACAGGAGATCCATATCGCTACATTTAGTCTTCCATTTTAGCTTTTGGAGACTTTATTCAATCACTCAACAGCTTATTGGTGCACGATTCTGTCTTCTAAAAGCAAAAGTGAAAAACTCCAGGCTATTTTTCAAAGTGCTGCTTCATGTTAATGGGAGGATTTTGAAATGCCACAAGGGAAATTTTTAGAAAGAAAAAGAAGGCACCAGACTAAGCCACCCCGGACATTTTTATTTTTAAGAGAATAGTTTTCAAGTCCTTCTAAATTCTTAGAAAACAAACATAATTATTTAAAGATTCATTATCTTTAGCACATTATTATTATTTTTTTAGCTAAAGTGCAGTATAATTGCAGGGGTTTATGCACACACATTCTTATAGATTTGGAAAATAATATTGCAATCATGAAAAATGTTAAGTTTATGGTTTTATTTTTACCTTGATGACTCAATGGTTTATAAATCTGGGTCCTTGAGAAGAAAAAATATCACCCCTCCAGCCCACCACAAACTTGTTCTTATGTAAAAATATTATCTACTTTATGTTAACTCACTTTATGGCATTGTTTCTAAGACTACATAGTAGTAACACAAGTTAAAAGGCTTTTTTTTTCCTGAACCACCTGTTAATATGATGCTACATTCATTTTTGGATTTTAAGGATTGTATGCCTAAGGACTGAACAATTATTCACGTCTAGTATATTCTAATAGCTTTAGAATCATTTTCTAAAGCAGGTAACACATTCTAACTCTAACTTTAGATTAAAATCATTTATTTGATAGGTTCACTCTATTAGACAACAATTTTCCAGATATTACAGGGCAGTAAGAACTGATAAAAGCAGACAATTTGACATGGTAAATCTTACTTTTCCCTAACTTCAACAAGATTTTATGGCAATCTAGCCTCAGTATAAGTGTGTCAAGTTGAAAGCAAACATCATGCAATTTAGCAAAATATTTTTCAACATTCTTGAAGACTTTTTTCATTACTTCCTGGTCAAGTTCATTTATATGACCAACATCTTTAGGTTCATTAGATTACTTTCTAGTCAATGGCAGCTATTAAAAATACAAGCAGCCTGGCTCAGTGGCTCAGCCTGTAATCCTGCGCCTTTGGGAGGCTGAGGTGAGAGGATTGCCTGAGCCTGCGGGTTCGAGACCCGCCTGGGCAACTTGGCGAGACCTCATCTCTACAATAAATCAAAATGAGCCGGGCATGGTAACGCGCGCCTGTAGTTCCAGCTACTTGGAAGGCTGAGGAGGAAGAACCGCTGGAGTCCAGCAGGTCGAGGCTGCGGTGGCCGGGAGCAGCCATTGCACTCCAGTCTGGGTGACAGAGTGAGACTCCAACTCAAAAAAACGAAAAAAAGAATACAAGCAAGGACATGTTCAACATCATAATAATACAGAGACCCACTAATGTCTTTCCATATTATCACAGCCCCTAGAGAAAGGCATGGCAAGGGCGCAAATGCTCCTGTACATTCCTGAACAATATTCCTAAGAACTAATAAAAGGTGTGCTTCCCCTTATCTCCTATGTACTACCAGTAAGTAACTTCAGGAGATTTTTTACTTCCCTGTAATCTACATTCATTAACTGAAAGTTGCAAATCTACTTTTACTCCCGTTTTCTTAATGGTTATAAGTTTGAATAATATAGTATCAACGTAATCTTAAGCCTTGTGATTTATATAACTTTGTATCAATGTAATCATAAGTCTTGTGATTTGTATAACTTTTGTGTAATGCATGACGTCTTAGGCCCTTTACTCAATGGCAAGCTTGATTACCCCTTCTGCTGGGTCCTACTGATAAAAGCTCACAGATAACTCTGATACCTGGCACCAGGAAGTCTGAACCGAAAAATGTCACTATTGATAAATGTGGCTGAAACTCAAGTTCTATACAATGCTCTGCTGGTCATGTGGCTAATGTATAGGTACTAATAACTCTGGACTTATAAAAGTGAACTGTAAAAGCCTGGGGGGGTGAGCAGAACCATTTTAGAAAGACCTCGAGTCTGGCTCTGCTCCCTGGATTTGAACTCAGAAATAAACTTCTTTCTACCAGTTCCCTGCCCCTTTGAGGTATTGGTATCAAGGGGAGCAGTCGAGCGTTACTCGAACCATAACAATAACCTTAAAAACTTCAGCCGGGCTCGGTGGCTCAGCCTGTAATCCCAGCACTTTGGGAGGCTGAGGTGAGTGGATTGCCTGAGCCCGCGGGATCAAGACCCGCCTGGGCAACTTGGCGAGACCTCATCTCTACAATAAGTCAAAAGTTAGCCAGGCATGGTAGCGCACGCCTGTAGTTCCAGCTACTTGGAAGGCTGAGGTGGAAGGATTGCCGGAGCCCAGCATGTAGAGGCTGTGGTGGCCGGGAGTGGCCACTGAACTCAGGTCTGGATGACAGAGTGAGACTCCAACTCAAAAAAAAAAAAAAAAAAAACCTTAAAAACTTCCTCTCTGTTATCGAGTCTTCTTTTATGATGATTTACTAAATTAAGAAACTACATGGCAAAGTCCTAAAATTCCTTGGCCTTTAGCATTCTGTGAGTAAAAATGTTTAATTTTTTAAAACTAATCCTTCTATGGATGACACATAAGTATATTCTAAATAGATAACCATGTAGACTAATATCTCAGGAAACTGAGGGCTTGGGCTTTATGGATTCATTCAGTAGAATATGTCATTAGTGTTTCTGAATACTACATAAGTTATTCTGAAACAATTCTTTCCACTCTGGTTTTGCTTTAACATTTTTTGGATAGTGAGATAATAAAAACTGGAGACCAGTATGTCTGGTTATGTACTGGAAGAAAACAAATAAATAAAACCTTCAAACACTTTGCACTTAGGCCTTAGAGAACACATTCCAGAACCTGCAGAATAAATATCCAGTCAAGGAGATGGACCAAATTAGGGAATGAGACACGTAAAATTGTACCAGCATTGGGCTTTCAGTTCCTTTTTCTTCACTTGTATGTTTTATAGATTCTTTATTGATATATTGACTCAAAATTATCCCGGAGTTTATAACGTCTTAATCTCTGGTATAGATCCTAGTGGGAGAAAAACATACTAGTAAGTTATATCTGTGCTTTGAAGGATTTTATAGTCTTGTGTTGAGAAAAAGTGTACTAACTGTAGAGGGTTGCCTGTTTTGGGGTCCTTGCATGACCAATACTCACCTAAAGCTTCAATTTCTTTGTTTTACTCTTTCCATGTTCCTTTGAAGTGAAGGAATTCTAAATCTGGGAAGTAATTAACAAATCATTCTACTTCTTTGGATACCATACATGTGCTGAGATTCTTTAAAGCCACCAGGATTTATCAGTCATTGATCTAGAAAGGAGGAGGCTATGTAAATTATTCAGTGAATTAATTTCCCAGGGCTCTAATTTCTTCTCCTTTCCTCTCATAAATCATTTTATGGTTCATTAGGATCTTTACCAGAGGTTGACTTGGAAGGGAAAAAAAAACAAAAACAAAATCACTGCTACTTCATAGCAACTTGAGAAATCATGTAAATCAGAATGACTGAAGTAGTTAAAACCTCAAGTCAAATAAATGTTGCTATTTCAACTATCCTGGCTATCTCTGTGCCTCAATCATAACTACTTTACTTGTAAAACTTGACTTTACCTACTATATCACTTTATGAGCATAACTAATTTTATTATTTCTTTTTTTTCTTTTTTGAGTTGGAGTCTCACTTTGTCGCCCAGACTGGAGTACAGTGGCCGCTCCCGGCCTGCTGGGCTCCGGCGATCCTTCCGCCTTAGTCTTCCAAGTAGCTGGAACTACAGGCACGTGCTGCCACGCCCAGCTAATTTTTTGATTTACTGTAGAGATGAGGGCTTGCCAAGTTGCCCAGGCGGGTCTCGAACCTGCGGGCTCAGGCACTCCACTTACCTCAGCCTCCCAAGGCGCGGAATTACAGGCTGAGCTGAGCCACCCAGCCTAGCTAATTTTATTATTTCACTCCTGTGTTAGTCCATGTGACTTTCAAACTAGAGAATCACTACTGGCCCAGAGAAAGATATTTTTCTGCGATGTGTGTACATATGCTAGCAATTATTATCAAATCTGATTGATTAAAAAACACTCAGAACTGAGCTGTGATCTAGGCATCAGAAAAATAACTACAATGAAGGCAATGATTTGGCTGATAAGGTCCCTTCCAAATCATCCCCAGTAAATCCCTTATCCTCCTGAATCTCCTCCTTACCAATCAGTCACATCTTGGAAGATGTTTGTGGCTCTCTTTCCTATCACAGCAAAAGGCCACTGTTCCTTAAATACTAAGAGCAAAGAAAGCAACTACCTTACGCTTATTACTGATGCCTTTAGTATGATGGGACTCTGGGAGGTTCCCATCAAATATACCTTTATTAACCCCAGAATGGCATAGTTCATTGAATAAAAGTCATCAGATATATTTTCACAGTCTTTTCTGTATATGCACTGGCTAATATAGAATGACTTATCCAGTGTCAAACAAAAAATAATGTTCGGACATTACCATTTAGTTTTATTTCAGTGATTATAAGAAAAAATTAATATAGTCTATTATTTAAAACAAAAACTGACTGATGAAACTACTTGTTTATGATAGACATGGTACTTAATGTAAGATTTTAGATGAAATGAGGCAAAGACATATTGAATGGTGTGGGACAGGAGAGAATTCCAGAACAACACGACCGCTTGATACATTATTTCTACAAATGCAATAGCTGACCTGAGTGTTGAGAAATCTTACATGTCACAATCCTGATACTGCTTTTATCTGTGCTTAAACAAAAAGAGCACTCTTATGTGAAGAAGATCTGTATTTGCTAGGGAGTACAACATAAAAAGAGGCTTGTGTAATTTTTCATTTTCTCTTCTTTCTGAACTCAGTATGAGAATATTCTCATAAGGATCAGTCCAGTCTTTAATGACCATCAATGTTGTTGTTACTAACAGAAATGCAATTGTTTTCTAAAAGGTAAGTTTCCACCAGCAAAACTATGGGATAGGGTGTAGAGTTGCTTAAAGATCTTGCTTGCTCTAGCTGCAAGTTTTCTTTAGCTCTAGTGGGACAGCCTTTAATTTTTATTTTCCTTTAACATAGAGTGTTTAAATAATATAATTTGTATGTATTTTCAAGTTTAATATTCTGTTTTCAATTTTGTTTATATTAACTTATATAATGATGACGTCAATGTAGTAATGGATCTACTTACCACTCTCAGATTCCAACGTTCCGTTACTTGTCTTTATCCTGTTGTATCAACCACAATTTTCACAATTAAAATAATTTATATTGAATGAATGTCTATTATGTACCTACCACCATTTTTTCATCTACAAATGATCTTGCCCACCATCTAACAGAATCTCTCTTTAAATACAATCGATGGGAAATGTTTTTTCCCATGAGATTTTCCTAAAATTCATCCTGAAGAACACTCATCTACTTCCCAACTCCTGTTGACAAATATAAAGATTATGGAGAAAGAAGAGAGAAACTCAGTTGTGACGAATTCATGCTGTATGGCACGTGCTGTGCTAAAGTATTTGCTTTCAAAACTCCTGCAAGCTGTGTGCTCATGTCCATATCAAACAGAGAAGAATCTGAGATTGGAGTGGAGTGACCTATTCAAAGACACAGGAGCAAAGACACAAACGCAGTCCTTTCCACAAAGTGGTGTTGCCATAACAATGATTGTCAGCACAACTAAAATTCATTATTAGAATTTTCTGAGGTTATGCATACTTAATTGAAAAGTGATGTCGTGGATTAAAAAAGAGTGGACATTGGAGTCAGAAGACAGGTTGAATTCAGTCCATACTTCTAAGTATGACTTAGACAGTTCATTTAATATTTGAGTCTCAATTTCCTCAGTTGATGAAATGGGTTAACAATACTATTTGCCCCAGGGTAGTGTTCTGATAATTAAATAAGTTATATTAGGCATTGGAATGATTAACAATACAATAAATACATGCTAACCTCTTTGTCTCCCTAACTGAAATACAAATATATTAATGATAATAGTGGAACATGTAATTTCCCCTAGAGCTGGGTTTTCAATCAGTGTATTAGGGGTGTGTGTACGTAAAAAAAATTATATAAGTAAATTACACGTAATTTGCTTACATAATTATAAATTATACATAATGTACATTATTGCATAAAATATAGCTATATAGTCTACATATATAAATGATGCACTTTTAATATATATCTCTAATATATATTTTCAATGTATTACCAATTTTAAAGTCAAATAATTTGCAGTTATAAAAGAAGAAGTTTTCTTTTTCTTGCTAACTCCAAGATTCTTTTTGCTTCTACGGAGAATCAGAGCAAATATTTTAAGTAGGTTAGAAGGTTGGTTTTTGCAAGATAAAACCTGAGAATTATCTACTACAGAATTTCTATACACACAGGTCATAAGGATCACCCATAAATCACAAAAAAAATCCAAAAATTCCTTTCCAGACAATATAACTAAATCTGGCATTTTCTCGAACACCTTGCCTTTGCTGACTGCTCAGGCAAATAATACATTTAGTCTCTCAATCATAAGAAGCTCAGTGTCTTCTAAATTAACTTAGACTCTCAGTCTCTCTTTGTCGACATATATTCTCAGTCTATGGTAACATAAGTTATATTGGAGGATTAAAGATATATATAATATTAGTCATCTTTCCCTCCTCATTTCTAGCCATGTAAGTTGTTCCTGTCATAGCTAGTCTTTGAATCTGAGCTTCCTTCCTCATAAACTAATATTTACTCCTGGTTTTATCCTGCTATGAATCATAATGCTATGTTTGTAAACTCCTAAAGATATTGTGAGTTTACATCAGAATTACGTCTTATAGTAAGACAGACAAAAGGGAAAGGAATACTTAATTGAGGCAGTCCATATCCTCAGAAACAAATCAACCAAGGCCTTCTGTCCATAAATTTTTATTGATGCTTTCTGTTCTTTCTCAAATCAACAATTGCTATAACTTTCATAAATCACTTATTACTTTACTTTTTGTAAATGGTGTGTATTAGATTGCTAGGCTACACTACCACAGCCTGGGTGGCTTAAACAACAGAAATTCATTTTCTCACAGTTTTGGAGGCTGGAAATTGGAGATCAAAGTGCTGTCAGGGTTGGTTCTTTCCAAGGGCATCCGTTCCAATCCTCTCTCCTTGGCTTGAAGGTGACCAATTTCTCCCTCTGTCTTCATGTCATCTTCTCCTTGTCCAGATGTCCTCTTCTCAAAAAGATACCAGTCATAGTGGTTTAGGGCCCACTTGAATGACCTCGTTTTATCTTAATCACTTCTGTAAAGACTCTTTCCCCAAATATGATCACATTCAGTACTACTAGGTATTAGGAGTCAACACATGAATTTGATCCTAACAGTTCAGGTCCTAACTATGGGTATACCTCTTATTCCCATGTCTGTAAGATGCTGCTGTGATGAAACGAAGTAATATCTAGGAAAGGGGTTGTTATAAAACCACCAAATAAGTACCAGAAAAATCATTAGGAATAAGTGATACTTCAGACACTTTTATTTCAGAAGTAATTTCTCTTGATAATTTTTATTGCAACTGTATTGAAGTATAATTTATACCCCATAAAATTCACCCTTTTAAAGTACAAATCAATTCATTTTTAGTAAATTCAGAGTTGTTCAGTCATATCCACAATCTAATTATAGTACATTTTCATCACTTCCAAAAGAAACATCATACTTCATTAGCAATCACTACTCATTCTTCTCTCCCCTTCAACCCCAGCAACCATTAATCTAGTTCCTCTCTCTGAGAATTTGCCTATTCTGGACATTTTCTCTAAATGGAATATTGCAATATGTGGTCTGTTTGGACTGACTTCTTTCCCCTAGCATAAAGTTTTCAAGGTTGATCTTTGTTGATATATCAGTATTTCACTGATACTTATTGCCAAATAATATCTCATTATATGGACATAATGAATTTTGTCTTATCAAACTTGTTTAACAGTTCTGTTAGTTTTGTAGTGAGTTTTTTAGGTTTTACTGCATACAAGATTGCGTCATCTGCAAGTGGAGAGTTTTCTTTCTTTCCAATCTGGATGCCTTTTATTTTATATTAATGTCTAAGTGCCCTGGCTAGACTCCAATAAAATGTTAAATTGAAGTGCTGAAAGCAGACATCCTGGTTTTGTTTCTTAGCTTAGAGTAAGAACATTCAACTATACCATTGAGTAGGATATTTGACGTGAGATTCTCTTACATGCCATATATCAGGCTGAAGAAGTTTTCTCTATGGCATATTTGTTGATGTTTTTATCACAAAAGTGTGTTACATTTTTTCAAATGCCTTTTTGCATATGTTAAACTTATGTTTCTTTGTCCTTTATTCTATTAATATAGTGTATTAAGTTGATTGAAAATTAGACGTTAAGGTCACTTCATATTACTAGACAAATTCTATTTGACAATTATTTACCATCCTTTTTATACATTACTGGAATTGCTTTGTTATTGTTCTGTTATGAATTTCTGTATCTGTATTCATAAGGAATATTGGTTTATATTCTCTTGATAATTTATACTTCAAATTCTATATAGATCCTTTTTCCCTGTGACATTGATAGATGAAAAAGATTTTATTTTCATTAGTGCGTAGCATTGTATCAACCTAGCAAAATCTTACCCTTAGTACCTACATACTTAATTTTATCAAGCTTCATTTTATTGCACTTTGCAGATTTTCCTTCTTTTACACATTGAATGTTTGTGACAACTTCCTCAAGAAAGTCATTGGCATGTACTCACTTCATGTCTCTGAGTAACATTTCAGTAATTCTCACAATATTTATAATGTTTTTGCTATTATTAAATGTGTTGCAGTGTTCTGTGATGAGTGACTTTTGATATTACTATTGTGATTGCTTTGGGGTGCTACAGACCACACCCACATAAGGCAAGGAAATTAATTCATAAATGTTGTGTGGGTTGTGACTTCTCCACTGACCAGCCATTTCCCCCCCCCTCTTTTCCTTGGGCCTCCCTATTCCCTGAGATAATATTGAAATCAGGCCAATTAATAGCCCTACAATGATCTCTGAGTGTTCAAGCAGAAGGAAGACTCACACGTCTCTCATTTTAAATCCAAAGCTTAAAACGATGAAGCTTAATGAGGAAGGCGGGTTGAAGGCTGAGACAGGCCCAAAGCTAAGCCTCTTGCACCAGTGAGCCAAGTTGTAAATGCAAAGGAAAAGTTCTTGGAGGCAATTAAAAGGGCCACTCTAGTAAACAAATAAGTGATCAGAAGGTGAAACCGTCTTATTGCTGATGTGGAGAAAGTCTTAGTGGTTTGGATAGACGCTCCAACCAGCCACGACATTCTTTAAGTCAAACCCTCATCCAGAACAAGACCCTCTTCAATTCTATGAAAGCTGAGAAAGGTGAGGACGCTAAAGAAGAAGAATTTGAAGGCAACAGAGGTTGGTTTATGAGGCTTAAGGAAAGAAGCCACCTTCATAACACAAAAGTGCAGGTAGAGTAGCAAGTTATCTAGAAAAATCTAGCTAAGAAAATTGATGAAGGTGGCTATGACCAATAACAAATTTACAGTGTGGAGGGAATAACCATCTGTTGGAAAAACATGCCCAGGAGAACTTCCACAGCAGAGGAGACGTGAAGTCTTGGCTTCAGAGCGTCCAAGGACAAGCTGACTCGTTAGAGACTAATGCTGCTGGTGACTTTAAATTGAAGCCAGTATCTGCATAATGAACATTTGTACACCTAGCCCTGAATTGTACCCCACATTTTTCAAATTAAAAATTTTAAAGTTAAAAATTCAACAAATGAATACATTGAAGCGAGTGCTCATTTGCCATTCCAAAAATCCTGGGTCCCTTAAGAATTATGCTAACTTCATGCTAATTATGCAAAGTCACTTAAGAATTATGTGTTGAGAATTGTGCTCTGTAGTTGGGACAGTGAAGCCTGAATGACAGTGTATCTATTTATAGTGCGGTTTAATGAATATTTTAAGCCCATTATTGAGATCGTCTCAGAAATTTTTTTTCAAAATATTACTGTTCACTGATGATGTATCTGGCCACTCAAGAGCTCTGATGAAGATGTACAAAAACATTAATGCTGTTTTCATGTCTGCTGACACAGTGTTCATTCTGTAGCCCACAAATCAGGAAATAGATTTGACTTTCTAGTCTTACTGTTTAAAAAATATATTTTGTAAGACTATAGCTGCCATAGAGAGTGATTCCTCTGATGAGTCTGAGCAATGCAATTTGAGAACTTTTGGGAAAGGATTTGCTCTTCTGGATGCCAGTAAGAACATTTGTGATTTAAGGGAGGCGGTCAGAATAACAAAATGAGTAGGAGTTTGGAAGAAGTGGATTTCAGTCCTCGTGGGTGACTTTGAGGGGTTCAAGACTTCTACGGTGAAAGACTAAAATATAAAGTAAACATAAGTTTTGTATGCTCTGGGAAACTAAAAAAAAAAGTGTGACTCATATTATTGCTGTGTTTACTTTATTGTGGTAGTCTGGAACTGAACCCATAATATCTCTGAATTATCCATGTACCTTATACCTCTTTATCTTATAATCATTTATCCAATGAATGTCATTTTATGTTAACAATAATTTGGCAAAAACCACACCAATAACTGTATCATCATTTGTCAATATTTTCCCCTTCTTTACCAATAGTGACAAAGTTTCCAGTTTGGAGTACACAGCATTCTCTTCTTTGTAACAGATACTAAGGGATTTCCTTTTACATCACCCTGTGGCAGTGTAGATGAAATGTTACTAGGAATCTCATTTTTCTCTTTTTAGTGTGGCTTTCTAGTATGGTGTTTCCTCAAAGAATTAAAAACTGAGCTACCATATTATCCAGCAATCCCACTTCTAGGAGTGTGCCCAGAAGAACATAATTCACTCTACCCAAAAGACACTTGCACATGTGAGTTTATCACAGCCCTGTTCACAATAGCAAAAACATGGAACCCAGCTGTCCATCAAATGTTGACTAGATGAAGAAAATGTCGTACACATATTCACCATGGAATACTATGCAACCATGAAGAAGAGCAAAAGTATGCCCTTTGCAACAACATCAGGTGGAGACCATCATTCTAAGTGAACTACCACAGAAGCAAAAAACTGAACACTGCATGTTCTTACTCACAAGCAGGTCATAAACATTGGGCATGTGAGCACAAAGGTGGAAATAACTGATGCTGGATGCTACTGGCTGTGGGAGGTAGGGGGAAGGGGGATAAGGGTCACACAACCACCCACTGGTCACCAAGTCCACTACCAGGGGGAGAGACGTTTCACTAGAAGTCCAAACCTCACAGTACACATTTTATTCATGTAGCAAATCCTCGCATGTACCCCACACTTTTAAAATTAAAATTAAGAAAACCAATCAAAATGTCTCTCATATGCCATCTCTCTTGCCTTCAGCATTGAAGTCCTCTCTGTTGTTACTGAATGCCAGGAAGATTTTGAGCTATAATATAAGAGGGGTGTTGTTATATCCTTCTCTTCTGGAGGGTGGAATGTTACAGGGCAGATAAAATTCCTTCACTTTCTCGGCCCTTTGGATCCATTAGGTTCAAGTAGAAATTTCTCAATAAGTATCATTGTTATTATGAATTATGATTCAGGAGGAACAAAGTTTAAGTGCCATTCTGCATGAACTTTCTTTTATATTGCCCAAGGGAAGACAACTTAAGAGCTAAGCCTTTACAAGAAGGTATCCCACCGAGCTGTCCTTCCACTCCTAAGTTGCCTTCCCTGTGCTCAAACTGTATCTCATATCCAAATAAACTTATCTCTTTAAGTCTCTTGAAATATCTCACTCTGCCCTCAGGAAATCTCCACCTTTCCACAAGGTTTCACTTCTTGATTGCTTTCTTGCCCCCTAGTCTCAAGCAATGCCAGGCAAATATGCCAAATGAGAATTGATTATTTCCAGTCTCCTAGACTAAGGAATGGAAAATAGAATCCATTTATGTATCTATTTCAACTTTCACTAAGAAGAATCTTACATTCTTTGTTTCCCTTAAGTGACTTACCAAGTTCAAACAATCCCTTAAAGAAAACAAAATTCACTCTTGGACTACATGCCATTAGCATCTCTTAAATAAATCTCTAGTAAACTTACTCCTTAGGAATAATGAAACACCATAATTGTGGTAAGGAGCTTCCTCCAGGATGGCCAAAAAAGAGCTTTGCAGTTATGTAGATAACTTAATCTGCTCAGGCTGCTGTAGCAAAAATACCAGTCATAGGGCGGATAGCTTAAACAGCAGAAATTTATTTCACATAGTTCTGGAGACTGGAAGTAAAAGGCCAAGGTGTTGGTTGATTCTTTGAGGATCTCATGAACAAGGTTTCTGAGAAAGGCCTTTTCACAAACTGCCCTCATAATTATTTTGAACGATGAATGATGAATGGGCTTCCTTCTTGAGTTTCCATCCTCTTTGTTTTGTGAGGTAGATTAAGTATGCCTTTGGTGTCTTCTCATTCCCTCTTCAATTTCCCTCTCCTTCCTCCGGAGTCTTAGCAATCCATTTATTAGTTCAGGCCCTAATCCTTTGTTCCATCTTTATTAGATCTGGCTCTCAGTCTCCCAAAATATTTGTTGATTTTCTGAAATTAACCTTAGGTGTCGAATCTCCCAGCCATATCTGCATTTGAGTAGAGAATTCTTTGGAGAGTGAAAATAATTCAGCCTACAAGGAATGAATTCTAATGTGACTTTTCCAGCACAATATCCAGTGGTGAGGAAATGGCTTTTGACTGGGAGCCATATTTATGCCTCAAAACCACACTACCTTGGGCAGTGGTGAATTACACCTGCGATTCACTTTAATGCCTACCAGAGTTCAGGGATGCTGGAGACTCCCGTAGTCCTCTGAGAAAGGGAACCTGGTGAAGAATTAATGAGTTAGGTGATAAATCTCAGAGACATGAGCTGCACAGTTTCAGACTGGATGGGGAGTAATAGAAAAATGCAATATCCTATCATCTAGTCTTATGTAAAAATCATGTCTACTACCCTTCACTTGTATGATGGAATAGGTTGAAAGGAGCAAATTTAGTTGTGTTATTGGTTTTTTAGTTTCTAGGTAATCAATTCTCTGTCTTAAAGAGTGAAATTAGCAGTAACCTTGATCCACATTCTAAATTCAATAATAAAGAAAATATTCTGTAGTATATTTCTCTTTCCAAAGATTTTGTGCTTTTGAAATGATTGCAGTTTTACGTAACCAAGGCACTTTGCAGAACATGTAACTTACAATGAGGAAATAACCTTCACTAAGGAAAGGTACAAGTCAGAGAATTAAGAGTCTTTTACACATACCTTCCACCCAAGAATTGCAAGAAAACTACCAAAGAAATCACAACAATCAAGATAAACTCACAGTATACCTGCCAGTAAGTAAGTTGTTATCCTTCTTTTCAGGAAGATAAATCAACAGCTAATACTAACTTGTACACGGTAAAAAGAAAAACTCAGGACTCTCCCTAAATTCAGTTGGGAGTTTGATTCATGAAAAAGACCAGAAAGGAAAAAAAAGCCCCATGTAGTGTGTTCTCTTTATTGAAGATAGGGCAATGATGAGAGTTTTATACTAAACTCCAAGTCTGACATTGATTGCTCTAGCTTGTATCATTTATCTAGTTGTTAAATCTGCTCAATTTTAATGTCCTGGAGGACCCTCTGCTTTTGTCCATAATGATGTTTGCAACTCTATACCAGTCTCATTTTCAAATGTGACATTTATTATTTTAGCCGTATCTTCAAAAATAGCATCTGATATCCCAATTGGTATATAGAGTATTCCTAATTCACTTTCAGTTTTCAGTAGAGGCTATTTCATCACATTTTTTTTTCTCATTCTTCAGGCTTTTTCTTGTTTTCTTTCAGAGTTTAATTTGTAGCAAACTCACAAGACCATATATCCCACCTTGATCCAGTTGTATGGCTCCCATTGACTTCAGTGGAAATGCCAAGGGAGGATTGAGTGCAGTATTCGCCCCGAGAAAAACTCGTAAATGGACGAGCGTGTCCATCTGGTTTAGAAA
Source organism: Cephalopachus bancanus (assembly GCA_027257055.1). Taxonomy (NCBI): domain Eukaryota; kingdom Metazoa; phylum Chordata; class Mammalia; order Primates; family Tarsiidae; genus Cephalopachus; species Cephalopachus bancanus. The sequence continues at coordinate 7,927,644 of JAPVLO010000027.1, forward strand.
GCATCATTAGAAACTGTGATAGAGACATTAGGAAAGATAGACAGGAGGGAGCATCAGAGGAATTTTCTACCCTCAGATACGACTAAAACAAGAGCTGAACCAAACTGCCTATTTCTTGCTTTAAGGGACGTTAGCAGCAGAATGGGAAAAACTTGAAAAGAATTTCTCAGCTGCAAAATTTCACTACAGGGACTGTTTCTTTGAGTAGGCTCCGGCTACTTAAATTGAAAATGAAATTAAGCATTTTCAGAGATTTTTCAATACCTCCCCTGCCAGCATCTCCCAAATCGCCTGCACTAGCAAATGAGGTGCTTGGTAAAATACGGCCTTAGAAGACCTGCCATCCCCCTCCCTGCAAGCGGCGGGGGCTATTTATTACATTTCATTCAAAGCTGTCATATACACTTTCTCTACTGTGATATAATTTGTAGTTAAAAAAATACCTTGAAATTGAACTGATAATGGAAACAATGACTCAGCTGAAATGTCTAACAACTTCAGAGACAATGAGTGTAAGTGGTAAGATGGGTCAACAAGGACTTTCTCAGAAGTTTGGGAACAAATAATGTATTAAAAACTCACATATGAATGTGCCCCAGCTTCCATCTAATTGTTTCAAGACAATGGTCCCATTTAAGAATTCTTCCAGACTCTTTCAAAGTTCTCTAATAATCTCCAGTTGCGTGAGAGTTAAAAAGTTAACTAGAGGTATTTAGCATAAATCTACAAAAAAAAAAAAAAGTTTTAAACAGTGTAATCGGTGTTTTACATTCTCAGTAAATAAGATTAAAAAACAGCAAGCAATTTTTTTTTAATCTGCATGAAATAATGTGACATTCTTGTGGGGAGGCACATGTCTTTCCCATAATTTTCCATTAAACTTAGAATAAAATTAGAATTCCTTTACCCTGTCTTAAATGAATGGCCTTATGTAGAATGGTTCCCAGCAACCTCATTCTCTACCATGTCCTTCTTCCTAAGTCTTCTGCTAACTGACTTCCTTTTCCTCAGGTAACCCAAGTATGCTCTTGACTTGTGTTGGGTCCCATGGCTCCGTACACTTTGTTTTAGATCAAACTCAAATGTCACTTTACCAGCAGAGTCTTTTCTGACTACATGACTTTTAAAAGTATAGTCCTACCAACCTTGCCTAATATATTGAAGTGATATGTTCTAAGAAGACACCTGCTATTTCTGTCAGCTTTCCACTTAGTAAGGTACATAGGGAGTGTTTAATAAATAACTCCAGAATGAATAAATTAATGAATAAGTGAAGTCATCATTCCACCATTTCACAATTTAGATTTGTTCAATATTTTCTTATGATAGGACTTAGGTAACATTTTAGTGGTGGCTACTGTATTGGTGACATTGTATATTTTATATTCCTTCACATCTGAAGACTATGTATCCCAATTATTAAGATGGTGATGGTCAGAACTCTCATGTAGAAAGTTCTTCTTTGTCTAAATTGTTAACAAGAAATTAATTGAGTTATATTTTGAAATGGTGTGAATATTCTGTTCCTGAACAATTCTTCACCCAAAAAGATCAACATCTTCTGATGGCTCTTGCCTTAATCAGTTACTATGGTTTTAGTTGCAAAACTGTGGTTTATTTAATTCTATATGTTTTAAGTAATAATGTTCTGTAAAGAAGCTTCTTCTCTCCATCTGGCTTTCTAATTTTTCCTTTTTTCTTTTGTGTATTCGAGTATTGCTTTGGACACATGGATTTTTTAAAAATATTTTGTGTATTGTAATGTATTGTGATTTTTTTTCAGTGTTCTCATCTAAATTTGCCTAGTTAGTTTTTCCTTTTGAAAAAATAGCTTATCCAATTAACTTATTTTTTCCCTCTTTTTTTATTTTTTGTACTTTCTTTCAAGTATATTATAAACTCAATTTGTAATTCCTTAACCCAGTTGTAGTGCTAGTCATTTATCCACGGAGCTCTAGTTTCTAGATAATTCAATTTCAAAAATACGATCTCAAAGTGTTATTTTATTTTTTGCCTATTGTAACCGAAATCATATGCTTCTAAGCAATTAAACTGAATAGGCCTAGGGAATGGTATATAAAATCATAAAATTTTGCTGAAGCCTCCAAATCAAATCCAGCATTTGAGAGTTTTCTCACTTTTCCTATGTCTTCTATATGCTTAATTTAACCATGACACAAATTCTGACTCCAAACAGTATAGTAATTCAACTTTCTCTACTGTTCATTTACCCAATTCTAAAATTTATACAAAAGTATACCAAATTACTACCAAAAAGCAATACACTATTCATAATAAACCTATCAAGAAACTCTCAAATTTTCATTTAGTTCTTTTTTCTTTAGAACATGTCCAATTCTCAATTTGTACCATTAGAGTACCGTGCTCAAAAATTTTATTTTTCACCTGTGATTATGTGGTAAGTTTGATATAAAGCAATGTTTTCTTTTTCATTTATGTTTATATCCATATTTAGGGTTTTTGTTTCTATTTTTTATTTGCTTTTATTTCATATATATAGCTATTGCCTTCACAGACCAGCACTGTATCACATAGGCAAGTTTGCTGATTTACTTAGAGAAGACTTGCTCCCATTCCTTCCAACTTATTTGCCACCAACTCCCCATTTCCCTAGGTGCCCATTTTCAGTCATTTCTGGTTTTATTTCATCATTTTTTTTTTGAGGGAAAAAATGTTACATTTTTGTTTTCTGTCTTTATTAAACCTAGGTTGTTCATCCTGTTTTGCTTTTAAAAACTATATTCTTATCAGTTAAGTTCATAGAGATAGTCCTCAATCTTTAAGCTGCATATTACACTGTTGTTTGCATTTAAAATATTTATTCAATCCGTCTCTTACAGTCGAGCACTAAGGTTATTTCTCATCTGTTGCCATTCAAAATATCACTGCAACCTGGAAGCCTGAAGCAGAAGGATTCCCTGAGTCCAGTAGGTTGAGGCTGCCGTGACTGTGAGCGTGCCACTGCACTCCAGCCTGGGCGACAGAGTGAGACTACAACTCAAAAAAATAAAAAATAAAAATAAAAAAATCACTGCAACAAATAGTCTTGTGCATATGTAGATTTGTATTAGTGAATTTGTATCTTCAAAGCAAACGGTTACAAATTGTATTGCTGACTCAAAGAGTAAATGTGTATGTAGTTTTGCTGCATATTACCAAATCCTCCTCCTAAATGCTACAACATTTAGCATTCCATCAGAAATAAATGAGAGTGATCTTTTGTTGACAGATTCTCTCTCATTCTTTTAACCATTTTCTATGATAGCATGCAGAGTGTATAGAACTTAGTAGTAATTTAAAAGATGGTTATCATTAGACATCTTCAATGTTTTCATCTAAGCCTTTTCTAGCAGAATAAGAAAAAAGGTTATATTTTATTGAAAGTTTTTTAGAGCTACAATAGAGAATAAATGAACTTAGAAGTGCATTTTACAACATTCCTTCATTTATCAGTCCGTGTTTTAAAAATCATCTGTCCTTGAGTGTTTTCTCCCACCACATAGGAATTCACTACAAAATCTTGGTATCCTGGTATGTAAATCACTGTATTATGATGTATTATTTTGAGAGCCAGAATTTGGAAATAATCTGGAAAATGAGGAAAATAAATCTACTGAGAGCACACAACAACAGTCCCATAGTTTTTGTTAGTAACGAACAAGGGGACACGGGCCACAAAATTCTGCTGCTTAAGAAATTTATTTTCTATCAATGCTCAATGATGAAGTGTAAATGGGTAAGGCCCACCACAAAGAACTATTGCATTGGGAAGCTAACAGAGTAAACAGTGATACAGCACTGAGTTCCAAAGTAAACTAAAGATCTATTAAACAATGTTGCTTTCAAACATACATGACTTCTCAGAAGCCAGGGCAAAACACATTTTTGACGTGCATCTCCTTGAGCAGTTTCATCTCTACTTCTTAAATGTTCCATCGAATTATAGCAGGAACAACAAGGTCATTAATAACGATATCCTAGCCGTTGACAGCCTGCCATGATTAAACTAATACTCATAGTAACATAAGCTTGCTGTGTTGGTCACAAACACTGAATACATATTTATCAGAGCGCACTGGATAGGTCTTTTATTAGAACCCTGGTTTAAAGGTTAATTTTAAAAGTATTGCATTCATTTTTCTAGTACTGTGTGAGTCTGTTTTACAAATCACATTCAAATACTAATTGATGGTGTATCTTCTTAGGAAATATTGTCATTCATCTTGGTTAATTCACAACTAACCAGGTGGTGCAAACTGAGATTATGTGTTCAATTACTTTAGTGTGTTGTTTACCTTCAGTACCCAACATCATCCAAATGTTTCTTTGTTTCATATTGTAATGAATTTTTTCACAATTATTTTGTCATGAATCACCATGATTCTGACCTTCCCAAACATAATTCCCCTGTTTAACCCATCACTTAACCCATTAATTTGTAACTTTCAAAGACAATTGAATGATTATAGAAGTAAATGCCTTGAGAAAAATTTGTATATTTTTTTTCTCAATGAGCAGATAATTGAAATTCGAGAAATAGGGCAAAGTGATGTGATTTTTAAAGAAATCCCAGAGTCATGCTAGTGGACACAACACAAGGTGAACACAGAAAATTATGTTACATTTTCCTCCATCCTCTTAAAGGTACTCTTGTTCTGGATAGTAAAAGGCCCATTTTTCCTGAAAATCTTTATTAAAAATGAACAAAAGATTATTTTATCACAATTTCTTTTCCAAAAACGTGAACTTCAATCATATTTTATCACGCATTTTAGCTATCGCTTCATACTCAAGGTAAAGTTTTAAAAATATTCAATACCAATGAAATAATTCACTGTATAGTCTATGATTGGTTTACTATATCTTTGCCAACAGCTCCCCCTATGTTCCATAACACAGATACTTCTTGTTCGTCCTCTAGAAAACTGTGGATGTATCCTTTTGTGGAAAATACAGGCCTCGAAAAGAACTTAAAGTGTTACTCAGCAGAATGCGGACAATATAGGTTTTGGTTGCCTCTATTTTAAGAAATGTGCCTTCTTGTTTAAACTAAGCTATTATTATGATTTAGGATTGAGTCATTTAACTCCAATTTTAATTGCATTGTACACATATAACTATCTTATGTAGAGAGAACTAGGAACATAGAGGCAGACATAGTATACTAACATATTTGACAAGTTTCTTCTTACTGCAGGTCATATGCATTCCCTGTTCGTATCTATGATTCTCTACTGGGACAAAATAAAGCACTCTTAGTGCTTGAAATAGAATTTGGTGTGGAGGGGAATATTTTGGTTAATGAATGCAAAAGATTTGTATCAGTGAGTTGAAAGAGCTGGTGATTCAATCAATCCCAGAGGCCTTATGTAATCTAAAGAAACAATTTAGAGGGCTTATAAAATGCAACTAAAGCGGTGACCTAGGAAATACAATTCACAATAATTTTTGCTTAATATTTAGTGATAGCAAATATGTAGCAATAGAACTGCCAAATCATTCCTTTTACGGCATATTTAATTATTCACTATTCTATCCTGTTGAGCTGAGCTGCGTGACTTCAGAATCTTTCTCAACACAATATTCTGAAGAGCCACAAAATTTTCATATTAGATAAAAGCTGCACTTAAGTAAACATTTCTTATTGGATAACAAATCCTAAAATTTCGCTGAAGAAACTATGCTGAATTTTTGATACAATAGTTTGGAAGTTTAAGCACAATTATCATACTTGTTTGAAAACAGTTTTATACTAAAGCTATTTTTCTAAAAAATTATAGTTTCATGTTAATTTGAAGTTATTTCATCCACTTTTATCGAGATTCTAATGTGATCTCTGGTCAGGGACTTGTTCTAAAGTTATCTGATTACACAGAAATATGCATTATAAGTATATAAAGGCATTGTACCTAAGTGAGATAAAAATTATAGAGCGTTTACTATTACAAATCAAATGTCTGTACCCACATAGGATGCAAATTAATGAATCTCATTTTTTAAATTTAAAATATTTTTATCAATAGCTTAAATTAAAGAGATATTATTCTTCCCAATTTTACAGTTGATACATGAAGCTCAGAAAGTTTAGGTCATTTACTGAAGTCACAGAGCTAATTTATGGCAAAGCTGAAATGCAACCTAGATGTGACGAGTTTCCAAGATGGTATTCTAAACATTCCTATAATATTATCTTCCTTTCTGTTTCAGTTGGCTCCTCAGTGTGGTGCAAATTTTACTGAGAAAGCACACCAAATAAATTATATATAAAATATGGCATATAGACTTTATAAATCATTTTGTTTAAGCAAAATTGTAATAGCAGAACGTACTTTTTATTGCGTAGATCAGTTAAAAGGCTGATGTCTCTAATTTAAAAATAAGTCTTGCAAATGAGAACGCCACATTCAAATACCCTAACAACAAGACCACAAAATATGAGCAGAGAGTACACAGGAGAAGAAATACAAAAATCTTATGAACAGAATAATCTTCTCAGTAGCCCAAGAGCAACAAATATAATAAATAAAATAAAAGGTGCTATATATTGTTCCTTACTGGCAAAACATTTTTATAGATATATAAAATCCTGCATTTGTGAGGATGTGAGGTAAAAAAGAATCCCATAAACTGATGATAGAATTGTGTATCATATAAGATATATATATTTTTATATATATTTTATATATCATATATTTTAAGAGAGAGGATTTTATATATTTTTAAATTCAATTCTACTTTTAGTAATCTATCCCATAAATATGCAAGAAAATATGCACCAACATGCATAATACAGCTAATTTGTAAGAACCAGCAAAAATTATTCAAATATGGAAGATATTCAAGGAAGTTACTGATCATCCATGTTTAAAAAAAAATTGGGAGGAATGTAAAAATCTTGAAGAACATTAATAATACATCATTGAAGAAAGAAACATTATTATATCATAATAAAGTACATAGAATATCTTCTTGTTTTTTATATCATCTACAATAGCTTTTCAGTATAGTTACAATGGGCTTTAAATATCAGTTACAATGGTTATCCATATGCAATAGCAACTGAAAAGGATAAAAGAAAGGAAAGGAAATTTATTTTTATTGAACTCTGTTTACTTTTGTATTTTTTTAAAAATTCAAATATGTCTATTTTTATTTTGTTAAAAATTAATAACTTTTTTTAAAGTTTCTTATTTTATTGAACAATTGGTCTTTTCATGAGCTGACCATAGCACAGATAAAGTAAAAATGCTCAAAAGACTGCAAAAAAGCGAGGTATACTTTCTACTGATTCTAATTTACATCTATTTATATGTAAGATTACAACAGAAGACAAAAAAAATCTTATTTAGAAAAAAAATTATAGCGTTGTGAATTTGAAAGCAATGCTTCTCCAAAATCCAAAACAAATGACATTATATAGTTAAGGAAGATAAGTTTAATATGGAACAAATTAAATATCTTTTTGGAAATGGAAATGCAGTATCATCTTTGTCACAGAAAAATACAGACTTCAAGTGTTAGAGTGAAATCTAGAAAATTAAGTGACATTTCAGCCATTACCAATTTAAAATAAGTGTAAATTAGGTACAAAAATAAAACAATCAAGACATAACTAAATGCTACATTTCTCTTCTTTTCTTTTTTTTTTTTAGTTGGAGTCTCACTCTGTCACCCAGACTGGAGTGCAGTGGCCGTTCCCAGCCACCTCAGCCTCAACCTGCTGGGCTCAGGCTATCCTTCTGCCTCAACCTTCCAAGTAGCTGGAACTACAGGCACGTGCTACCACGCCCGGCTAATTTTTTGATTTATTGTAGAGATGAGGTCTTGCCAAATTGCCCAGGCGGGTCTCGAACCTGCAGGCTCAGGCAATCCACTCATCTCAGCCTCCCAAAGCGCGGGATTTCAGGCTGAGCCACTGAACCCAGCTTAAATGCTACATTTCTGATCCTCTTTTATTACCTGTGTCTCTTCCTCATTCCTCTCACACATGACATTCCACCAGAACAAATATTCGCATTCTTAAATCCCCAAGATTTGCTCAAGGAGCTCCTCAGTCTAGAAGAGACCCTTGACAATTCTATTAGAAGGCCTTTTTTCTTCAGGTAAGGCTATATAAGAAAGTTATCGAGGGCTTAAAATTAATAAACGCTTGTTTTTTGCTCATGATTCATGAGGGTAGCAGGGTGTTTGCAGTTGTCTTGGGTCTAGCTTTGAGGACAACAATCTGCATACTAGACCCAGGCTGAAGGCGTTGCCACTCTCTGGAATATGCTGTTTATTGTGGTTGAGAGCTGGAGTAAAAAAATGATCTCCCTCTAAATCAGATTATCATCTGCATTTAAAACTTGCTTTGAAGTATCAAATGCCATGTCCACTCAGCACATTGGCCAAAGTCTGTCCCTTGCCCCAGGGAAGTGATTGAGTGAGAAAACATGAAAAGGAGAGAAGACAAGTATAATTATGAATATATTTTGCTATCTATCACTGTTATTGAACAGTAATGGAACAGATTGGTCATATATTTCTCATATGTTTTACATCCTTAAAAGAAATATACCGATCAGGTGGTCAAGGATGCAGTCTAGGGGAAGAAATATACTGAGTGGTCACAGAAAGATGGAAAAATACCAGGCAACAGTTGAGAAATCATATGACCAGCCAAGGAGGAAATGTTATCGCCAGGTACAAAGACAAAGAGCTGATAAGGCCCTGAAAAACAAGCAAGCAAACAAACAAACAGGTGCTGTCAAACCAGCTAAGACTGACTGGATCCAACATGGTGACAGATGTGACCAAGCAACCACCAGTCTCATTACACCATTGTAAGGGCTTTTGTGTGTGTGTGTGCATACTAAATTATACACCTACCAGTGCTATGAATTGTCCTGTTTTGATGAAATAAGGACTGAAAAGGGGAGGGTACTCAATTCTAGGAAATCTCTACCTCTTTCCCCCCAAAATCCATGAATATTCCACCCCTTCATTTGAGATACTATAAAAAGAAAATTCTTAAACACATTTACCTCTCTCAGTTCGCTCCAACTTCCTGTCTCTTGAGTGTATACTTTTCCTTTACAATAACCCCCTTTGCTTTAACTTCACTCTGAATCGTCCTCGATTTCTTTTCTGCAAACGTGTCAAGAAGCTGGGTACCAGACTGAGGTCAGGGGTCACCTTTGCTTCTTGAGACCCTCCCAGAGTTATCCAGCATCAGCTTTCGCCAGAAGAAGCACAGGAATAAACACATGTACAGTCAACAATCCTCAACAGCCCATTTCCACCTTTAGTGTGACTAAAATGTTAAATAATAAACATCCAGATACCTAAAGGATGGCCTTTTGTTTAAAGTGTTTGTAGTATTAACTAACTACAGCAAGAATAAATGAACTCTTGGTTGTGTTCTGTGAATGGCAATTATATTCTACAACCATTATCTCTCGTGAATCCAAAGTTGTTTTTGGCATGCCTGCGAATCCTCAGGTATAATTTCTGTCAAATAGATATTTTTTGGTAAACTTATCACCTTTCAACCATTTTCAGTGTGAGACAACTTGCGTATCCCACTGATAATGTTAACACAATTGGCAGAAACTGAAGTTGTAAACCTGAATAATAAATAGAGGAATAACTGAATGGTATTCTAGAATCAGTATTTTAAATTACATTATGAGTTACACTTCAAGGTCATACATTTCTTTCTCTCTTTCTCGCTCTCTCTCTCTCTCTCTCTCTCTCTCTTCCCCTAAGATCAATGACCTTAAAACTTAATCATGATTATAAAACACATGTAGAATGGTTTAAACTCAAGATTTGAACAAATTCAATGGCTTGAGATAATTTAAATAGAAAGCAATACAGATTTTTAAAGGAATTACTTAGATCAAAATATTTCATTGATAAAGTAAAACCTTTAAAAGTTTTATTTTCAAGAAAACTGTGAGAGAAAATGAAAGGCTTCTGGGATATCAGTAGAGCAAGGACACTATTCTTTCCATTTTCCCCTAAGTGACTTCTACTATATTAAGAATTATAATCAATTTTAGTAAATATTCAGGAGTCTACTGAAATGAATATGAAAGAGAAATGATTTAGTTAAAAGTTATATTAGTTCCCCTAAATGAATTATAATATAATTTGACATTTATTGATCACGAAAAACTGACAAGGAAATTGTCTTGGAAAATGAATGTAAGTGTTATCTCCCCTAATTCACTAAACTCATCTAGCTTGGACCGCTAGTAGATATGAAAGGTCTGATGATGTCTGGTTAGAAGCAGCAATGTAGAACCTAGTCATTAAGAACTGTTGAGGCTCAATTTACGTAAATACATCCTCAGCTATTGTTTGCTTGACAGAGATACAGGATTTCCCTGAATTCTAGAGAAGAAGAAAAGAAGTTAACCTCAGGTATCTCTTCAGTGAACTTGCTTTTGTGATCTCCTTGAGTACGGTGAGCCATGATCCTTCCTAGAACTTTCCCCCTCCCACAAAGTACAAGGCACAGCAAAGGTGCAACCAAAGTCAGTGTTAAAACTAGAGATAGAGTGGACTTTATTTATTTTAGATACAGGGTCTCTGTCGCCCTGGCTGGAGTGCAGTGGTGCAGTCAATCGTAGCTCACTGCAGCCTCAAACTTCTGGGCTCAAGTGATCCTCCTGTCTCAACCTGCTCAGTGACTGGGACTACAGGCACATACCCCATATCAGGCTAATTTTAAAATTTTTTTGTGGAGATGAGATCTTCCTTTGTTGCCCAAGTTATAGCAGGCTCTTTAGATGCAATTCAACATGCAACTAAAATCAAGATATTACACACAAAAGATAGAAGCACCATGTCCAAAGTCCAGAAAATAAGACCAAAACAAACCACAAGAACCAAAAGTTGAAGACAAAGGAGGAAGTTGAGTACAGCTTAACGTAATTGTTGAGGAGATGGTTTTCTTCTCTTGGGATATTTTAAATAAAATATATCTCAAACATTCTCAAACTGAAAAGCCTCTTAAAATGTACTGGGACTTCCTCTTAACAATTTATCTGTGATGATTCAGAGATACCAGAGGTAGAATCAGACATAAGTGGATTGAAATGTACACTTCAATTTGAAAACTGAAAAACAAAGAAACATGGAACAAGTGAGTGTAGAATATTCTTCTGAGTAGTTTACACAAAGGGGGAAGGGAAAGTTTTGTGTACCTATAAGACTGAGAGCAGTGCCAAGTCTTGTAACACCCACACTCTTATAAGAGCTATATTTTAAAATATAGGGACTTAAATCTTGTGAATATGCTGAGGAAAGATGATAGAGATGCACACCTAGGAGATGTAGGAAAGGGGAGACCACACTAATAGAACAATACCCTTGGCTTTTCCCTGCTGCTTGCCTTCTTTTGTGTCACAATTCGCCACGTTTGATACATCAAATATTAACAGCACTACTATTAAAATAGACCCTAACTCTTACTACTTCTCACAACTTCTACTGCTAACATTTTAGGCAGGCCAACATCATTTCTCACTTTGAGTATTGCTGTAGCCTCATAATTGACCTTGGCATATCCATGCTTAGCTTTCAAAGACATTTTTCTCTGTACATGGTCTTAGCTTAAAACAGACACAGTGACTCCTTTTTTTCAAAAGACATAATGATTTCCTATCATATGTGGGGAAAAAGTGCACGAAGATTTTACATGCTGTGATCCCTGCCCATCTTCTCAGGTTCTTCTCTCTCTTTCTCTCTCTCTCTCTCTCTCTCTCTCTCTCTCTCTCTCTCTCTCTCTCAAGCTATATACATCCTCACTCTCTTTACTCAAGCCATACAAGCTTTCTAAACATGTCTTGAACTTGCCAACTCATTTTTCTAAGTCTATTCAGGCTGCTATAACAAAATACCATCAGCTGGGTGATTTATAAACAACAGAACTTTATTTCTCACAGCTCTGGAGGCTGGGAAGTCCAAGACACCAGTGACTTGGTACCTGGTGAGGGCCCATTTCCTGGTTCATAGTTAGTGCCTTCTAGTTGTGTCCTCACACAGTGCAAGGGGCTAGCTAGCTCCATGGCCTCTTCTTGCAAGAGCTGTATTCCCATTCAGGAGGGTTTCACCCTCATGACCTAAGTATCTCCCAAAGGTTGCATCTACTAATACCATCACATTGGTGATTGGGTTTCAACATATGAATTTTAGGGATATACATGTTCAGATCATAGCAACATCTAAACTCAGACCTCTGGTATTTGCCATTCCAACAGCCTGAGTAGCCATAAAGCTCACGCCTTCATTCATTCAGGATTTGATACAAATACCAGGTTTTCAGAGAGGTTTTCTCTGATTAGACAAGCATTCTCTTTAATGTATTTGTCAGAACTTTACATTTTCCTACATATTTATGCTATTTTGTTGTTGTTATTTACTATACTGTACTACTCCAATAAGGACAGGGAATTTTTCTGTTTGATATTTGGTCAAACACTCAGCACCTAATGTTTATACATTAAGGAGGCTATCTTTTTTTTTAAGAATGAATGAATGTAATAGTCTTAGTGAGATGTAATGTATATACCATACAAATCACCCATTTGAAATGTATATTTCAATGATTTTTAGTATGTTCAGAGTTGTACAGCCATCACTCATGTCAATTTGAAGACATTTTCATCACTCCAAGAAGCACCTGTGCTCATTAGCAGTCTCTCCTTACAACCTCCCAATTCCCCCAGTCCTAGGCAGCCATCAGTTTTCTTTTGGTCTCTGGAGATTAGCCTATTCTGCACAGTTCATACAAATGGAACCACATAGAATATGACCTTGCATACCTGAATTCTTTCTCTTAACATAATATTTTCAAGGTTCACCTATGTTGTAGCATGAATCACTACTTCGTTTATTTGTTGTTGTTGTTGTTGTTGTTGTTGTTTTGAATTGGAATCTCACTCTGTTGCCCAGGCCAGAATGCAGTGGCGCGCTTCTGGCCACCGCAGCCTCGACCTCCTGGGTTCAGGCTATCCTTCCACCTCAGTCTTCCAAATAGCTGGAACTACAGGCACGCACCACCATGCCCGGCTAATTTTTGATTTATTGTAGAGATGAGGTCTTGCCAATTTGTCCACACTGGTCTCCCAAAGTGTGTGTGAGCCACTGTGACCAGCCCTACTTCATTTCTTTTTACTGATGAATAATATTCCATCATATGGATATATCACATATTATTTCTTTTGTGGGGGTTCGTGTTTTCTTTCTTTCTTTCTTTCTTTCTTTCTTCCTTCCTTCCTTCCTTCCTTCCTTCCTTCCTTCCTTCCTTCCTTCCTTCCTTCCTTCCTTCCTTCCTTTCTTTCTTTCTTTCTTTCTTGTCAGAGTCTCACTCTGTTGTCCAGGCTGGAGTGCAGTGGCACACTCATGGCCATCGCAGCCTCGACCTGCTGGCTCAGGCAGTCCTTTATCTCAGCTTTACAGGTAGTTGGGACTACCGGCATACCACCACATTCAGTTAAGTTTTTGATTTATTGTAGAGACAAAGTCTTTCACGTTATCCAGGCTGGTCTCCAACACCTGGGCGCAGATAATCCTCCTGCCTGAGCCTTCCTAAATGCTGGGATTACAGGTGTGAGCCACCCCATCCTTGGTCCAATATTCTTAATCTGACTGGTTGCTGCTCACCAAGGAAGTGGCCAGTCTTGGGTTAGGTCTTATCTGCTGTGGGCCACATTATGAGTTTGTGGGTGTGAAGATGAGCGGGGGCTTCCATGGTGTTTTCCAGGGACTCTGGTGAGGGCAAATTTTTTAGAAGGAACAGGTTTAATTGTGGGCAGGGCTGGTCATGAAATTTAGCTAGGACAAGGATGGATTAAAGAAAGGAGAGATCAGCATCAGGAGACCAGGCAGTACATTGCTGGACCTGAATATTCCCCAGGAAACTTCCATGTGTCTAGCCATGTGTTGGGTGCTAGGAGGTGGGGACAAAGGAAATGTGAACGATAAAAAACCCTGCCAGGGGAATGGGAGGCGGCCCAAGGCAGATTTAGGCACTGAGTCAACTGGACTCCATCCGGGAACGGTTGCTCCTTCCTCTCGGTACAAGGGAGGCTATCTTTCAGAAAAAATAAAAAATATAAGTAAAAATTATAAACCTTCATATTTATTTAAAATATGAATACAAACAATAACAGAATTTGATCTTTAATTATTCTGGTTGACTTTATTAAGTATAATTTATAAATTATAAAATGTACTTATTTTAAGTATACCATATTATGAATTTTGATAGTTGGACAGTCTCGCAACTTCTATAATAATCACAATATAGAAGATATTTGGTTGGGCGTGGTGGTTCAAGCCTATAATCCCAGCACTTTGGGAGACTGAAGTGATAGGATTGCCTGAGCCTGTGGATACGAGAGCAGCCTGGGCAACATAGTGAGACCTTATCTCTACAATAAATCAAAAAATTAGCTGGGCGTGGTAGCTGCATGCATATGGTTCCAACTACTTGAAAACCTGAGGTGGAAGGATCCCCTGAGCCCAGCAGGTTGAGGCTATAGTGACCGGGAGTGTGCCACTGCACTCCAGTCTGGGCGACAGAGTAAGACTTTAAAACACACACACACACACACACACACACACACACACACACACACACACACACAGAAAATATTTATCACCTCCAAAACTGTCTTTCTGTCCTTTTAGGGTCAGTCACCTCTCCTGATTCTCAGACTCTTGTAAACACTGATCAGCTGTTTTCCTTTATTTTTGGTGACTGTCTCATTTGTTAATGTTTTCAACATGAATCCATGTTTTGGCATGGAAAACATGGATCAGTTGTTCCTTCCTTTTTATTGATATTAGTATTTTACTGTATGCATATGGTCATAATTTTTTTTTCCTCTCATCAGTTGGTAGATATTTGAAAACTTCCCATTTTGAGACTGTTAGAAAGTGTCATTGAACAACCATGTCCTACTCATTGTATGGATAAATAGTTTCATCTTTGGAGTGGTACTGTGGTGTTGTATGATAAATGCATGCTTAACTTTACAGTTACTTCCAATGTCTTCCAAAGCAGCTAAATGATTTTGTATTGGAAGGAGTGAGTGGATGTTACAGTTGGTCTACAGTCACCAGCACTTGATGCTGTGAGACTTTTTAGTTTTTGTCATTCCAGCAAGTGGGTAAAGATGTCTCGTTGTAGCTCTTAACTTGCAATTTTCTAATAACCAATAAAGTTAAACTTTTTCCCTATGATATTTACCATGCATTCATCTTCTTTGGTGAAGTGTCAATTTGATCTTCCTGTCAGTGCCAATTTGTAGAGACATACCGTTTATTATATATTTAGAAACAAGTCATCTTACCAACATATATTTTATAAATAATTTATTGCCTCGCTGGCTTTTATAGTTTCTTAACAATTTCTTTAAAAATAGAAATTAATTTAAATTTGCTAAAGTCAGTTTTGTCATATATTCTCTTTTAGGGTTTTTGTGTTTTGTGACTTATCTAAATTTTCACCTAATACACTGCCATAGGTAATTTCTTTTATGATATTTTCTAGATATTTTGGAATTTAAGTTGTTTTGTTTAGGTCTATTATATAATTAATAATTATATTAATTATAATAATTATCAAGATAATTATTGCATGTTGTTAGAGACGTGACAAGGTTTAATTCTTTTTATTCATGACTATTCAATTTTTTTCAGTATCATTTGTTGAAAGATTCAATTTCATTGAATTGTCTGGGTATTTTTATTGAAAATTAAAGATATGGGTGGGTCTACTTCTGGACTTTCTATTCTGTTTCATTGATCTATTCATCTATCTTACTCTCATATCACACTGATATCTACTGTTACTTTATACTAAATTTTAAAATCAGGTAATATAAAGTCTTGATAAAGTTTGGATTGTTGCCCCCTTCAAATGTCATGATGAAATGTCATCCCCAGTGTTTCAGGAGGGGCCTTGTTGGAGGTGTTTGGGTCATGGTGGTAGATGCCTCATGAATGACTTGGTACCGTTTTTGCAATAATGAGTTCTCACTCGATTCATTTTTGGAGAACTGGTTATATAAAAGAGCCTGGCACTTTCCTTCTCTCTGTTGCTCCCGTTCATGCCATAGGACATGCTGGTTCCCCTTGCCTTCCACCAAAGTAACAACTACCTGAGGTCTTTCCACAAACCAAGTAGATGTCTGCATTATGCAGGACTGTGAGATACATAAGACTCATATAAGCCTCTTTTCCTTATAAATTTTCCAGCTTCAGGTGTTCCCACATGGCAACACAAAGCTGACTAATATGATCCTCCATCTTTGTTTGTCTTAAAATTGTTTAATTATAAATCTTTAAAGTTTCAATATGTGTTTAGAATCACGCTGTCAATTTTAATATTTAAAAAAGGGGTATTGGAAATTTGATTAGAATGACTTTCAATCTCTGGGTTGGTCCTTTTGATTGGGATGGCTCCGAACTTCTGTATTTGGTAATTTTGAGTCTCCCAATCCATGACATGGTATTCCTTTCTATTAATTTATCACTTAATTAATATATCTTAGCACTGTTTTTTTAATCAGTGCAAAGGTCACGCTCTGTTTAACAGCTGTGGGTGCTATTGTTAATGAGATCTATAAATGTCAATTCCTGATCTTTTACTATAGTAAGTATATGGAAATACAATTTATTGACTTGGTACTCTGCTAGTTGACTAGATAAAGTTACTTCTCTCTAGAAGCTTTTTTTTTAGACTTTTTGGAATGCGCTGCATAAATGATAGATAAACATAGTTTTTATATTGATTTCCTAGGGCTATCATAACAAAATGCCACAAACTGAGTGGCTCATATACAGCAAAAATTTATTGTCTTACAGTTTTGGAAGCTAGAGGTCCAAAATCAAGGCCTTTGCAGGATTCTGAGGGCTGAGAGGGAAAAATCATCCAGTCTGTCCCTCTTGGTTTCTAGTACCCCAGGCATTCCTTGGCTTCTAGATTCTCCATCGCAATGTCTTCACATGGCATTCTCCCTGTGCTTGTGTCTTCACATGGCCGTCTTCTAATGATACCAGTCAT
Source organism: Cephalopachus bancanus (assembly GCA_027257055.1). Taxonomy (NCBI): domain Eukaryota; kingdom Metazoa; phylum Chordata; class Mammalia; order Primates; family Tarsiidae; genus Cephalopachus; species Cephalopachus bancanus. Next base: position 7,944,727 of record JAPVLO010000027.1, read on the forward strand.
ATTAGAATAGAGGTTTTCTTCACTCCAGCACCATCAGCATGATCTCATCTTAACAAATTAGATCTTCACTGATGCTATTTCCAAATAAGATTATATTTTAAGTTACCAAGTAAGGTGCTGTGTTCTCCTTCTCTGAACTCTGTTTACGTGTCTTAGAGTCTAGCATGTACAGTGGCCTTTTAAACGATGTGGGGATGAGGGGCATCAACCCCTGTGCAGTCAAAAATCTGCATATGACTTCTGACTCTCCCAAAACTCAACTGCTAATAATCTATTATTGGCTGGAAGCCCTGACAAAAGCAGAAGCAGTTGATTATCACACATGTTTTATGTGTTATATGTATTATATACTGTATTCTTAGAGTAACATTAGCTAGAGAAAGGAAGATGTTATTAAGAAAATTATAAGGAAGAGAAAATGTATTTACTATTTATTAGGTAGAAGTGAATTATCAAAAAGTTCTCAATCATTGTCTTCACCTTGAGTAGGTGAGGAGGAGGAAAAAGAGGAGGGTTGTCCTTTCTGAGAAGTGACAGAGGTGGAAGAAAATCCACACATAAATGGATCCATACAGTTCAAATCTGTTTTGTTCAGGGGTCAGCTGTGCTTAACACTAGCTATTTTTATGTAAATTTTGTCTTCTCCATTTAAAGGTTTTCAGATAAAGAATTATACTTCTATTTCTCTTCATGGATTTAGTTCCTAATTGATTATTATGTAGTCTGCAATCAATGTGCTTGTTGATGGGTGAATAGAAAAATGGATGCATGAAGGTAAAGAAACACTGGTTTATCTACATTACTAGCTTGAGGTTTCATTTATTTATACTGAATAAAGGAAAAAAAACTTACAGTAGCGTTTACTGTCAGAACGATAAGTTGGGGTTTTTGAAGGTGTATGATCCTTTTCAGCACAAACATTGTCTTCCATACAATTCAATCAGCTATTTAAAGGGTTGGTAAACTCAGTTATAGCAAATACATAAGGCATCACTGGAAGGCCAGTTGATATACAAACTAACATATTTTACAAAAGAAATCTTATTACCCTGAAGTCTTCCTGGGCTTCCTATGTATCGTTGCATCACTGTTGCCTAGAATTTTTACATCACAATAGCCTTTATTCTTTCATTGTGAGACTATCTGTAACATCCTTAATTCGATGCTGTGTCCTTTAATCTATTGTTCTCAGTATCTTCACATTATAATTTTCTACTCCCTTTTCTCCTTATTATATTAGTTGACCTTCTTACATTGGTGAATTAAAACTATTATGCATGTGAAATGTATAGCAATTACTGCTTTGAGTGTTAATAAGTATTTATTCTGATTTTATTAGGAATAATGTTATGATGTTCAATTACAGAAATGTGTGAATTAGGAATAGGCCTCACAAAATAAAGCATTTTAAACTATTGCCTAAAGGAAAAGTAAACATAGCTAGCTTCTTTTAAAATTTCCTGCTAAAATAAACATATAAAAGTTGTTAAATAAAAGTATTAAGGCAAGTTTTCAGCAACAGTGAGAGAAAGATTAAAAATTGTGATACTCACTCTACTATTTCTGGGTGAAAATCATTCTAAGAGCCCCTAAACACACTCTCATTGTGTTCACTTTCCTTTAACAGAATGTTCCACAGCCCTAGCTTAGAATAACTATGGTTCTTTTTCTTTCCCCTAGAGATACTAGATAAATGGCTACAAGGGAAAGAAGCAGTTTGTTCCATGACCTAAGGCCATGCTCTGATGCACAGGTTACAAAACAGGTCATACTTATATCCAGGTACAGGACTTTAAGTCGTGTATGTGAATAACAATTGGTCTCAGAATCAATAAAATGCAATGCTAAGTGACAAAGGTGATGGAGCTGGAGGATAATAATGTAATGACCAGCCTTAGAGCAAGTGAGCCGTTGTCTATGAGAATTTTCCCTCAAATGAAGTGTTTGATTGGGTAGTCTAGTTAGATCCCAGTAGCAACCTGGATGCCACGATCTCAGTCAAGAAGCATGTGTGTTGCCAGTTTCCAAGGATTCTAAGATAAAAGAAACATAGTACTTGTCCCATCACTGAAATAGATAATAGTTTTAAAAATTTGAGCTAAGAAATAAAACCTCGAGGCATTTCTGTTTTGCCCCCTGCTACCAACTACTGTGAGGTTTTTATTGTGCATTTTAACCTCTTTGCATGTTTGTTTCTTAATACGTATGATGAAAATGATGATGTGAGCGAATCTGAAGGCATGGCAATCAATTAGCATTTATAAAATGTTTTAAAATGTGCTGTCATGTGAGAGCAAACTATTTAATGGCAACCAATAGGAAGCTGCTAAGCACAGCATCTGGATGAGAATTCTGTATCCACTGAAATAGCTGGAAGTGATAAAAAAAAAAGGCGGTTGAAACTTAAAAGTTTTTAACTTTGTCAATTAATCCAGAGTTTTCAGGACCCACAAATAGATAATTATAATTGCTTTTCTCTTCAAAATGCATTGTAACAAGCTTTAAGTCTTTTTTTAAAAAAAATTTTGTTTTAAAGATATGGGGCACAATTCAGTATTAGGTACATAAGTGGTCATCATACAGGTGAAGTTTGGGTCTCCCACTGATCTTCACTTCTCCTGGTTTGGGATCAGATACACTTACTGATGTTATGTGTCCCTTCTCTCTCCTTCCCCTGGCAGTATCCTGCTACTGCCAATCCCTTTCTTGTAATATTGCGATAAATGTTCGGGATCCACTTATGAGTGAGAATATGTAGTACTCAGCTCTAAGTTTTATTTTGATCATTCTTTTCCGTGGTTTGCCTTTCACCCACAGAAGAAAGAGCAAAATAAAAGATCAATCAATCGGCTGCAATAATCATTATGTCCCCCGAAGGTGATTTATATATATTGAATAATTATATTAATCATTGCTATTAATTAATATTGAATATATATTCAAGAGAAGGTTAGACAGTTGGAGGAGCAAGAGAAATGGATTTGAGAGATAAACAAGTAGACAAAAAAAGAAGAGGAAGATGACTTCCTGGTTCGGACAGAAACCAAAGGTGATATATAGAGAATGAAAGAGCTGACAATTATGCTTAGTAATGAACACACACACAAATGTGACACACGGTGAGTCAACAGATTGAGTCCAAAAAGGATGAGAAAGAATATTCTGTGTGTCTCCTGCCTCTCTCCTGCATTGATAATTGCCTACTGTCTTACCACCAAAGAGAAGGAAGATAGCAGTGCCTCCTCAAAATTAAAGCAAACTTAGAGCAGTAGCATCTGGAGCCTGAAGGAGTGCCATGCTTATGGCAATAAGCAGGTGGTTTGACTGGCCCAGAGACTCTCTCTTGCCTTCTTCCCTGTTTCTGACTTGCAGGCTGGCTACAAAAATGGTGCCAACAGCCACATAAAGAAAGTTGTGTCTTGGGAAGACATTTATAAAAATATATCTTATAAGTATAGGCCCAGGTAATTTTGTAGAGGAATCTAATACATAATAAAAGAGTGTAACTGTCATTATATGAAATAAAATAAAGGCAAGCAAAAAAAAAAATTACGAAAAAAAAAAAAAAAACCCCGAAAACAACAACAAAAAAACAGGGAATGGGGTACCTGTGTGTTGTTCCTCAAGTTCTCAGGTCCTTAGTCAGTGCATTGCCTTTTTCCTACATTCAGAATCCTTTTTTGATTGTTGAATTATTTCGAGGTTACTTAGTTGTATTTTTAGGGAAGACTAAGGAAAAGTGACTCTATGTCATCTAGTCTGCAACTAGACTGAATGGGCAGTTACTTTTTTTTTTTTTTATCATGTTATGACTGTTATTCTTCTTTCGGTCTTTCTTCCTTCTTAAAATTTTAGTATTTTTTAAGTCTTAGTTTTTTAAAAAAATCTCTTTCTCGTTGTTGAGAAAAGAGCTTTTAGCATAACTCTGTTACATTGAAGGCAATGTGTCTTTTTTTCCAGATACTTTTAAGATTTTTAAGATTTTTTATATATCATTGGGTTTTTAGAGTTTTGCTAAGATCCTCTTGATTTTTTTTAAAATTTCATTCTGGTTTAGATTTATTAGACCCTGTGATTCTGTAGGGTCTTTCATCAGTTCTGAAAATTTCTAGCCATTTTTTTGTCAAATAATCCATAAATCTTGTTCTTTTTTCTCTCTCTTCTCCTACTGGGATTTAATTAAACATATGTTAGATCTCCTCATTGTATTTGGAATGTCTTGTAATTCTATTTTAGTGTTTTTAAAGTTTCTCTTTGTACTATGATTCGTATAGCATTTTCTTACTTCATTCTAATTCCTTCTTCAATTGGAGTCTTGATATATTTCCTTTACTATGATACAGCTCTCTGTAGTGTTTTTTGTTTTATATATATATATATATATATATATATATATAATTCATCCCAGTTACAAGAATTAGTTGTATTAAATATAAAATATAGTATCTTCTAAGATCAATGGAATTTTCCAGTTTGTATACATGTACATATATCTTAACCTTGCAACTAATCCAAAACTAATTCCTTCATAGAGAAGAAATTTCTGGCAGTAGAAATATTTCCTCCCCTCTTTCCCAGGGAGGAGCCCCTGGCCAAGACTGGTCTTTGCAGGATACGCATATTCCCTGTAATGAGTCACTAGGGCTAAAGAGTCACAAGGTGCAGGTAATTTAGCAGAGTTGAGCAGGATGTGGGTGGCATCCTTACTCATTTTGATTGTAAATACTGTATAGAATTTGAGTAATTAATTTGCTTGATTATACTGCTGTTACTGCCTGAGGAACAGATTCTTTCTTCACCAACCTGCTGCCATCGGTGCCCTATGTATGTTTTAATAAACCCATGTCTTTGACTGCTGGGAGAAAAAAACACAAAGAAATATGTGAGAGCAGCTTACTAGGAAATGAGGAAGCCTGTTGAAAGAAAGCCACTGTTCCAAAAGAGACAATGGTGCTGTAGTAGCCTCACTTGCAATTTACTACAGTAGTGATGAACCTTGTGTTATGAATACTATTAGAGTTAAGGATTATTCTCCCTGTCGAAGAAAGAGTGAAATGTTCATTTTAGTTTTCAAACACACAGATTGACTGCTCCAAATACTTCTCCACATTTATCTCCACTATGTTATTAGACTATTCATGAAAAGAAAATATCACTATTTAAATTCCTGGGAAAACTCACAAGACCCCAACAAAACTAAATGGTTTACATATTACTATACATGTTTAATAATTTATAAAAATAGAATCACAATTTTAAAGAGATTTCCTATCAACAATAGGACACTATTACAATGAAAAAAGCCTTTAATTATGTTGTAAAGGTCTGGTATTCCAGGAAAATGTCACTTCAAAATAAACTTCTAACAGTTAATTATCAGTGATATTTAACTTGTACAAAAATTAAATATCACCATATAATCCTGTGATCATTTTATTGCTTTTGTAGACAGTTCAATATTTTAAGGGTGTTCAAGTAACAAGGAAAAAGGATTGCCACCAGTCCAGTTCTTAGCTTTTGTAAAACACCTTATGACATTCTTTTTCTTTGTTTAACAAATAGACCTTAAAAAAATGGGACAATGGCACATTATCTCTAAGGAATTAGCATAAAATTATACAGTGTACCTTAATTCATTCAAATAACAAGAATTCGTTGTATTAAATATAAAATATAGTATCATCTAAGAAAAACGCAATTTTTCTGTCTTTATCCTAGATTCTCTAAGCACATGAATAATTATTAAAATCAGTAATAGCTCTTTTGAAAGTGAAACTTAGTGAATGATTTTATTTATTTATTTATTTATTTATTTATTTATTTATTTATTTTAGTGAGAAAGCAGGATTTATGGAGAGGTCAGAAAAATCTCCCCCAATGGGAGGGGGTCCTAGGGGGTTGCCTTAGTGAATAATTTAAGGTTTATTATCGTTTGCCTGCTTTTCAGTTGGAGTGAGAAGTCTACATATAATTAAACTTATATATAGTAACATAAAGATAGTATAAAATTCAGTATATAAATAAAAATATAAAGACTTTATTAAGAAAAAGTGAATGATGAAAAGTTATCATTGCTTTGAATACTTTGTAAGTATTTGATTACTTGAGCTAGCCAAACAAATAAAATAGTAAGAGTCGTACGATTCCTGATTCTCATTTACTCTTAAGTTTGAAATATTTTAGTACAAACATGTTGTAAACATAGAGATATAAAGTCTAAATGTTCCTTGCTTAAATATCTCCAACTATGTCAGAAATGACATTTACCAAATATTCATGTAGGTACCGTTCAGTTTTGAACACCAGTGCAGAAGAGATGAAGTATAAGTTGTGTATGTTTACCAAGCATATTGCTATTATTTTTTTTAAAAAAGATGATTCTACAACACTAAGCAAATTGAACAAAAATGTATATGTTTGTGCTCACAAAGTGTATTTGAATTTTAATGATACTACCTGTGTTAAGTAATTTTGTATAAAGTACCTTTGGAGTGAAATCTATGCATTCTAGTCATAGTCCCTAATCATTGATGATAGTTGTAGAAAGCTGTTTTGGGTTCAGAAGTATGAAGAAAATATTTTTATGAGAGTATACCAGTGTTTGTGAGTACTTAAAGAAGGCAATTTGTGTTTTTGAATATACAAGAAATGATATAACTCAATCTTTAAAACACTTAAGATGAGTAAAGAGGATTCCAGCTGAAAATATTCATAAGTTAAAACTAAGCTTAAGCCTGAAGAACAAACTATCTAGGGGAAAATTTTCTGTACTTCTAGACAATAACCATCCAACAAAGTGCCCCGAATAGGGAGAGGTGAGGAAAAAAATTCAGTAAGACAAAAGGAAAATATAGGACCAAAATTACATGTTGAAGACCCTATAGCTGAAATCAAAAATCAAAATTTTGTAAAGCATTTACCCCCATGAATTGGACTGTATACAATTGATTCCTCAACAGTTTTGACAAGCTTTTGCAAGTTGGAGAAATCCTAATTATAAGTCAACTTGATATTTGGGATATGAGAATAATTTCTGCACAACAGGGGTCTCTTTCCTTTGCTGAAGGCAACGTGATAGCACCAAGTGGGAAAAATACTCAAAAAACTCATATTTTTGTTTTCTCTTTCTTTTTTCATCAATTTATTTTTTATTTTATTTAGGTATTTTTTAATTATCTTTTTTATCATAAAGATGTGGGGGTACAATTCAGGGTAAGGACAAATATATAGACTTCACAGCAACTTGGATGGATTTAGAGTCAATCATACTCAGTGATCTATCACAGAAACAAAGAACAGCGCATATGTTCTCACACATAAGCAGATCTTGAACAATTATAATACTATAAGAAAGCATTTGGCAGTAATGGGAAACTGTTAGGGGAGGGAGGGGTATACCTCATCAACAAAGGTACCTGCATAATCAATGTTTTCTCTTTCTTAAGTCACTTCTGCGACCTGGGACTAAGAAGTGGGAAAAAGAGGCAGGCATCCTAAAGAATAACTAGAAACTACAAGGGGATGCTGGCATTTCTTTACATTGATTTTCCTATGTAGCATGCACTTTAAAGTAAGACACCATGAAAGAATATTAATAAAGTTGGGCACGGTGGCTCACGTCTATAATCCCAGCACTTTGGAGGCCAAGGTGAGAGGATTGCCTGAGCCCATGGACTCAAGTCCAGCCTGAGCAACTTGGCAAGACCTCATCTCTACAATAAATCAAAAAATTAGCTGAGCATGTTGGCGCATGTCTGTAGCTCCAGCTACCTAGAAGGCTGAGGTGGAAGGAGCACCTGAGCCCCACAGGTCGAAGCTGCGGTGGCCATGAGCAAGCCACTGCACTCTAACCTGGGCTACAAGAGTGAGACTCCAACTCAAAAGAAAAAAAAAATAGAATAAAGGATCAAAATCACATAAAAAAGAAAGAATATCAATGTACATGGATAATTGAAATGAATTGAATTTCAGTAATTGAACTGAAATTCTTTTACCCTCAATACAAATACATTTATGACAGACTTTAAGTTTTATAGCATTTTGTGTTCAAAATAGATATAAACAAATAAATAGGTGATAGAGATAGATCAATAGATAGATGAAAAAATAATTTAATAACTAGCTACTAAGTGCCAGACTACTCAGGCATACATGGAGTAATAATATTTTTCAAGATCTTATCTCATAAAAACAACTTATTAGTGTGTTAGAGAGAAAAGGGAAAACACACTAATAAAGTTGTTTTTATGAGGTAAAATTTTGAAAATATTATTATTGTCCATTGTTTCCATTTTTGCACTGTGTGAAATTTTATTGCATATGTATACATTATTCAAACATTTTTTCTCTTCAATTGCAAAGATAATATATGAAGATCTGTTTAAAATAAAAAGTGTATATATGTTACACATGTATAGTCTTTTGTTTTATAGACAAATACAATTAAGCTCTACATATCAATTTATGATATTTTTTCTAAAACAGAAAATACGAATAATTTTATGTTAGTATATGTAGGTCTACCTCATTTTTCTAAATTATCACATAGTAGTTTATCATGTGGCTATTTTAGACTGTAGTGAAACCAGTACCACAATGACAAGTAACCACAATAACTGGTTTGAAACTAGTTCAATCAAACAACCACCACTTGCTTCAGTAAATATGCTTTTGCAGTTCAAGCAAGCAGTCACAAACTTAATCCGGAATACCAGATGGCCGGGAATGGGTTTATTATACTAAATACCTCTGAGCAGTAGACAATCAACAACAGCCTCGCTTAAGTAATGATGCTTTCACAGATAATAAAAAACCATTTTCACCCCTGAAAATAATCAGTTCCTATAGCTATAGCATGAATTTTAAGTCATAAATATTAATAATACATTTTAAAATACGCCACAACCATTAATAACTTGCTGTTCAAGTTTCTCAGATTTGGCCGGTAGTAACACCTTCAGGTTCTGCCTGCAATATTTTTGACATCTCCCTATTATTTTTAAAGTATCTCCTTACTTTGCGACCATCCAGGCTTATCATGCAATACCTCTGTGCCTGCTCTGGAATCAAAGAACTCTCCCGGGAGCCCTGGTTCCTTTCAGTGGAAACTAGTTTTGGGAACCAAGGTCTTATAATAGTTAATTGTAGTCTTCACTATTTTAGGTTTTTGCATCTGATAAAACTAGGGAATTTGTACAATATATTTAAATTACACATGGTGTATTCAATATTATAGATATCTGCAACATACACATGTATGTATGTACTATTGATCATGAATTTATAGTGGTAACTCTATTTCCACTGTAACCTGTAGCCCAAAGTCCTCTCTCTGCACTTGGTTATCCCATAAGTGTGTCTCTACTTTCCTGTGTGAGAACTACCCTGATATCCAAAAAAAAAATCACTGTATTTACTCATATTCTCAGTTCTAGAATACACACCAGACAATTCCAGAATTGTTGCAGCTATACCAGCAATAACCTTCTAAGTAAAATACAAAAATATTTTTCAATTTGTTGTTGTGTATTCAGACTAACAATGTATAGTCCAGGTTAAACATATAAGTTTTTTTCCTTCTTTGTGGATATACCATTTATTTCAAAAAAAGTAATTAGAATAATAATGTCAAATGATATTATTCCAAAGTGATAAATCTTAAAATAGTTGATAAAAAGTAATGTGTTATAAAAAGAGATTAAAGATATAAAAATTACTAGTGTGAAAGAGTAAAAGACACCCACTAGATCCCAAACACAAACATTCTTAAAATCAAAATAAATTATGTACCACTTAACATCAGTAAGAATGGCCATCATTAACAAAACAAACAACAGATGCTGGCGAGGATGCTGAGAAAAGGAAACACTTCTACACAATTGGTGGGACTGCAAACTAGTTCAACACCACTGGAAAACAGTGTCGGGATTTTTCTTTTTTTAAATTATTTTTATTTTAAAATTGTGGGGTACAATTAAGAGTTAGGTATACAAATATTCATTGTGCAGGTACCTTGTTGATGAGGTGTGCCCCGCTTCTCCAGGCAGATATAGATTACCGCTAATCTGACCTCCCTGCCCCCTCACCCCCACCCCTGTAGTTTCCTGCTACCGTCCATCCTTTTCTTATAGTACCACAATAGTTATTTAAGGTCCACTTATGAATGAGAACATGTGGTACTCAGATCTTTGTTTCTGTGAAAATCACTCAGTATTATAAACTCTAATTCCATCCAGGTTGCTGAGAAATTCATGATTTTGTTCTTCTTTATGGCTGTGTAATATTCCATTGTGTATATGTACCACATGTTTTAATCCAGTCTTCTTTTGATGGGCAGCACGGTTGGTTCCATGTTCTTGCTATTGTGATCAATGCTGTGATAAACATACGTGTGCAGGTATCTTTTTTATAGAGTGATTTGAGTTCTTCCGGGTATATTCTGAGTAGGGGGATTGCGGGGTCATATGAAAGTTGATTTTTAGCAATTTTTAAAGAAAACTGGAAATTGACCTTCCATATGACCCAGCAATCCCCCCTTGGGAATATAGCTGGAGGAACTCAGATCATTCTATAAAAAGATAACTGCACATGCGTGTTTACTGCAGCAATATTCACAACAGCAAAAACATGGAACCAACCATGCTGCCCATTGACACTGAACTGGATTTTAAAAATGTGGTACATATACAGGACGGAATATTACACAGCCATGAAGAAGGACAAACACATGGACTCTGCAGCAATTTGGATGCATTTAGAGTCCATCATACTCAGTGGTCTACTACAGTAACAAAGAACTGAATACCACATGCTCTCACTTATAAGTGGATCCTGAATATTTATCACAATACTCTAAGAGAGGGATCAGCATTAGCAGGATACTGGCAGGGGAAGGGGGAAAGGGAGACACTCAGGGTACTTGATCCTAAACCAGGTGAAGTGAGGACCAAATGGGGGCCCAAACTTCGCCTGCACATAAACTACTTATGTACCTAATCCTAAATTGTACTCCACATCTTTGCAATAGAACAAAAAATAAAATAATTAAACAAATTATGTCAAAAGAAATAAGAATATTGAGCAAGTGGAGAAAAACATTAAAAAAAAACAAGCAACCGGACTTGGTGGCTCAGCCTGTAATCCCGCGCCTTTGGGAGGCTGAGGTGAGTGGGTTGCCTGAGCCCGCAGGTTCGAGACCCGCCTGGGCAGCGAGACCTCATCTCTACAATAAATCAAAAAATCAACTGGCGTGGTAGCGCATGTCTGTAATTCCGGCTACTTGGAAGGCTGAGGTGGAAGGATTGCCGGAGCCCAGCATGTCGAGGCCGTGGTGGCCGGGAGCAGTCACTGCACTCCAGTCTGGGCGACAGAGTGAGACTCCAACTCAAAAAAAAAAAAAACAAAAACAAACAAACAAAAAACCAAGCAGTAGTCATATAACAATAAAGTTAAGCTAAAAATATTGGACATATCAATAAATATGATTGGGTTTAATGGTCCATAAAACAAATATTTTCAGGTTGGTTGAAAAGCAATATCCACTCTAGGCAACATATACAAAACTAAAACAAAGTGCCCCAGAAAGGCTAAATTCAAGAGAACCATAAAGATACACAAGGGGAATTACAACCTAAGTAGCAGGATTTACAAAGCTGATAATGACCAAAGGGAAGTTAAAAACAAAACAAAAATAAACTGAAAAAAAAGACATTTCATCATAAGATTATAATACTATTCTATATCCTACAATTTAATAAATGAATGGCATAACACATTTCACAATAGGTAGCCCCCCTCCCCAATCAGTGGTTTCCATATCCAAGGTTTCATCAGTTGCCTGAAGTCAACCATGGTCTGAAAATATGGAAAATTCAAGAAATAAGCAATTCATATTTTAAACTGCACAATCTTCTGAGTAGTGTGATAAATTTTGGACCATCTTATTTCATCGTGCTTCATTCTGCCCAGGCAGTGTATCCTCCCTTTGTCTAGCGTCCCTACACTGTCTACACTGCCCACCTACTAGTCACTTAATAGCTGTCTTGCTGATCAGATCAACGGTTGCAGTATCATAGTACTTGTGTTCAAGTCCTACTTATTTTACCTAGTAGTGACTTGGAGCGCAAGAGGAAAGAAGAAATTTAGATACGGCAAAGAGAAGTCATAAAGTGCTTCCCTTAAGTGAAAAGGAGAAAGTTCTTCAATTAAAAAAAATTTAAGCCGGGCTCGGTGGCTCAGCCTGTAATCCCGCGCCTTTGGGAGGCTGAGGTGAGTGGATTGCCTGAGCCTGCGGGTTCAAGACCCGCCTGGACAGCAAGACCTCATCTCTACAATAAATCAAAAAAAAAAATCAGCTGGGTCTGGTAGCGCATGCCTGTAATTCCGGCTACTTGGAAGGCTGAGGCGGAAGGATCGCCGGAGCCCAGCAGGTTGAGGCTGTGGTGGCCGGGAGCGGCCACTGCACTCCAGTCTGGGCGACAGAGTGAGACTCCAACTCAAAAAAAAAAAAAAAAAAAAAAAAAAAAAAAATTTAAAAATTGCATTCTGAGGTTAGGGTCTACAGTAGGAACAAACCTTCTGTTCATGAATTTGTGATGTAGGAAAAAAGAATTCATGCTGGTTTTACTGTCACACCTCAAGCGATAAAAGTTACAATCACAGTGGATGGTAAGTATTTAGTCAAGATGGAAGAGACGTGAAATATGTGGGTGAAAGACGTGAGTAGAAACATGTTCCAATTGGCTACAATGTGTTGCAGGAGAAAGCATTGAACGTGTGAGGAGACTTCAGCACGGGATCTCCTAAAACGAGTGACACTAAGCTATTTACTGGAAGTAAGGGATGGCTAGACAGATTCAGGAATAGGTTTGTACAGAAAAATATTACTGAAAGACCATCTGCCAAGGAAGAAGCTGCTGCCACATTTCCCACTGAGTTGAAGTTAATTGAGAAAATGGATATCACCAAAGCAAGACTTCAATGGCAATAAAATCAAGCTCTTCTGGAAGAAAATCCCCAACAGATCATAAAAGCGCAAAGGAAACATCAGTGTGTAAAACATGGAACCATGCAATAATTCATATATATAGGTTTTGCACCATTTATGGGTTCAGGCACCCACTGAGGGATCTTGGAATATGCCTCCCACAGATATGGGAGTCTACCAAAAAGATAAAACATTTAATACTATTTATGCCACAAATACATAGCAACCATCATGATAAAGTATAAACTTCACTTATAGTAATTTGAATATTGTAATACTCTACGATGTCTGCTGAGCATGCTAAAGGCATGGGTAATGTATGGATTTATTTGCTCATTTGCTCTTGTTGTTCATTTGCATATATTTTGGAGGAGACATTTAAGTATATTTTCCCGTAACATTTATAAATTTAACTCTGCAACAGATCACATATCGCTTATTTTTTTTATATAAAGTCAGCGAAATAGGTACAATTCCATTCAGAGATGAAATAATCTCCCTCGACTCTCAAGTATATTTATTATTCCTTCTCAGGTCTAAAGACTCAAAAATTTTTTTTCAAGGGGTCTCAACTTTGTCAAAACATTGAAGTTGATTTATATATAAATGAATTTAGTTTCAAATATTTGGTACCCATTTCAAAAAAGTATGGCAGTACCGTTGTGTTGAAAATAAATATAAAATAATTTGATGATAATGGAAATAATGGGATAATCATGATAGCATTGAATAGTTTGGAATTTGTAACTGAAAAGACTTTTTTAAAAAGAAAACTAAAAGAAATTAATTCAAATAATTTTAAATTAGTGTTGTTTATATACAAGCAATCACTTTGTTCCATAGTTATATATTATTGTGTCTTCATTTTTAGGAAATGAAGGTAATACTACTAGAAAAAACAGTGTAGCATAAGGAGATTAATACTTTCAAAGAAATCTATTCATTATGTGTTATCAATTATCATGTACATTATGTAATATATTTTGGATTTTACAAGCTCTAAACCAAGAGATTTTTTTTCAGAGCATATTTATTCCACCCCAATTTTACATACACATCAACCCCAAAATAACATATGTCCACCTCTCCTTTCTTATTTTTATTTTGCCCATCTTCTTCATCTCCTGTATTTCACATTCTAGTGTAGTTAAAGAAAGCGTAAAACTGTTCTTTGATAAATATGCTTGCCCAACATTTTAGCTTTCCTGGGAACTTCTGTTGAATTTCCAAGTTTTGTTTTAGCAACTGTATAATTCAAAAACAAATATTTACTAGAGTTCTCAGAGAATTCAAAAATGGGAATTGATTCTCAGGGAGATTTTGAAAGTTTCTCTCTCATTTTTTTCATTGAAATACTCTATAAAACATTTATGAGCATAACACCTGTAAGTGCAACTTAAAAACAGATGTGAGGAAAAGATCTCTGTAATTAACACATAGAAAAAAACATAAGGAAATAAGAGAGATAGGGAATATCAATGCATTTTTACCCGTGGCAACTTTCTACCTCTCCAGAAGAAATCAATGTTCTCATACTGGTGTTGTGAATCTCCTTCCTTTTATTCCTATTGTATCAACTATGTCACCCTCCCTAAATAGTACAGTTTAGTTTTGCCTGCTCTTGAACTTTACATAGTTGGAATCATATGTATATTTTATTTTGTATGTTGTTTTTCTTATTTAAATTTTGGTTGCAAGTCATCTATGGTAGTACATATAGTTGTAATTTTCTTTTGTATTTTTGTAAAATGTTTAATAGCTTGACATGTATTTATCTAGACACTTGCATAGCTAGGTGGATCCAGTAAGCCAATTATGAATAGTCTTTATTAGCCTTATATACCCTGGTGATATTTTAATGTATTGTTATACACTATGTACCTATGAAAAGAATTCTTGTGTCATAAATCACATACATCTTCATCACTATTCTATAATTGTAAACATCTTTCCAAAGTGGTTTTATCAAGTTAAATTTCTACTGATATTGCATAAGCATTGACTTTCTTCCATGCATATACCTGCATCTCAAATAATCGTGGTTTTAAACTGTTTCATCTACAGAGTATGTGGCATCTTTGATTTACATTTCCATGTCTTATCAATGAGATAGAATGCTTTTTCATATATTTACTGGCCATCCTTATTGTTCTATTTCCTATTTTATTGACATTTCTAGTGACTCCTTCCCCTGCACTAGAAAATATTTCAATTTGAGATTAACAGATAAGTTCTCAACAACGTGAGTGAAAGGCTGTTCATGAAGGAAGCTCTTTCAGTTTGAGGGCTTCTCAATTTATATCCCATTAGTTACAAAGATGCCAATATTCATGTGACTAACACTCATTTTACAGCCAGCCATGACCCATAATTTAAAGTTTACTTATAAAATGAAATTTAGAGAAAGTGGCTAAGCATTTCTAAAAAGGATTTTTTTTTAAAAGATAAAGCATCTCTTAAACCTTTATCTGGAAAATATGAGAACATGTATATGGCAAGACTGGTTGAGTTATTCATTACTTAGGGAATCCTGAAGTTCAGAGGTGTTGAGTCACAGACCTGTTCTTAATCCTTTCGCCTCCCAGTGAATATTAAAATAAAGTATAAATGTCAATGCCAAGAATTGAAAAAATGCTCAGGACATAAGTACATTCAGCAGTCAGATTATTTTTGTGTATTTTTGGTTACAAGTTTTTTTTTTTTTTAACATATTTTACTTTAAAGATGTGGGGCATAAGTCAGTATTAGGCATTTACCTCTGAGCAGGTTGCAAACTTTATGTAAAAATAATTGGCCAAGAAATTTACCTTTATAAATATTTGGATATTGCTATGGTCTGAATGCTTGTGTTCGTCCAAAATCCACATGTTGAAACCCCCAAGGTAAGGTGGGGCCTTTGGGAGTAGTCAAGATTAACACCTGTTTTACTCCATCCTGGTTAATTATATATGTATTAGACTACCTTAGACTTGGTAATTTATGCACAGTTCTAAAG
The DNA here is from genome assembly GCA_027257055.1 of Cephalopachus bancanus. Taxonomy (NCBI): domain Eukaryota; kingdom Metazoa; phylum Chordata; class Mammalia; order Primates; family Tarsiidae; genus Cephalopachus; species Cephalopachus bancanus. The sequence goes on from JAPVLO010000027.1 coordinate 7,960,707, forward strand.
GCTGGGAAGAACAAGATCAAAGTGCCAGAAGATTTTGTGTCTGGCAAGTGTTCTCTCTTGGCCTCAAAGATGGAGCCTTCTAGCTGTATTCTCACATGATAGAAAAGTTTCTTCTGGGCTTTTTAAAAAGGACACTAATCCCATTCATGAGGGTGGATTCTTCATGGCCTAATTACCTGACAAAGACTTCACCTTTTTTTTTTTTGAGTTGGAGTCTCACTCTGTCTCCCAGACTGGAGTGCAGTGGGCGCTCGCCGCCACTGCAGCCTTGACCTGCTGGGCTCCAGCGATCCTTCCGCCTTAGCCTTCCAAGTAGCTGGAACTACAGGCGTGCACTACCACACCGGCTAATTTTTTGATTTATTGTAGAGATGAGGGCTTACCAAATTGCCCAGGCGGGTCTCAAACCCGCGGGGTCACGCAACCCACTCACCTCAACCTCCCAAGGCGCGGGATTACAGACTGAGCCACCGAGCCCGGCTTTTGACCTCACCTCTTAATATCATCATTTTTAGGGTTAAGATTTCAACATATGAATTTTGGGGGAACACAAACATTCAGACCCCACAGCAGTGTTTCCAGGATCTGAATCTTCCAGCTCTTTGATATTGGACTTATCAACAACTTTGGAAAATAAATTTCTTTTGTTTAGAAGCTACCCAGTTTAGGATATTTTGCTATGGCAGCCTGAAAGGGCTAAGATAGATATTAAATTCATTTTTTAGGAGTACTTTAACCAAATGCTTTTGTTGTTTTGAATTAGAGGATTAATCCAAATAACGTGGCACGCCATTAATGGAAACCAGATTCTAGAAGGAGCATGAAGAGTTAGGTCTTTGCCTCTCTTCCTGAAACTGTTTCCGCTTACATCAGTCATCTTTTTAAGCCACATTCCTTGTTTAACAGGGTAAAGAGTATCTGAAATAGAAAATTACAATTGGCCTGATATCCCACGGGTGTAGTATAATTCTGTTTTATTGCTTGTTTCTTAATCGAATCCCTTTGTGGTATATGTTAGTTTCTGATTAGATGAAATCAATATTTAGGATTAGGGATTTTAAGATGTTGCCTCTGAGAACACATTGCTTCTTAAAGCAAAGCACGTTTGTATGACGAACTAATTTCTTATATAATAGCACCCATGTTTGATTAAAGAAAAATACAGCTAGAAATCTGGATGGAGAAGAATATTTGAGGCATCTACAAGATCCACATAAGATTACAAAGAACTACTGCTCTTAGCACCTGGCAAACATGTAAACAGGACAGTCCATGAACAGCCAAAGAAACATCAAAGCCTAAGGAGAAAGATAGACTTCTTTTCCTCCTGTTTTGCTTATAACTCAGGTTGGCGACTACAAACCTCTATGTTGAACAGCCAAAGTGTTCTCTCTGGTGTTATATAAACTCGCTCCATCGTTTCCTGAACAGCTTCCATACTTCCTGGAATTTCACAGCTGTACGTGCTCCAGCCTAAATCGGGCCTCAGGAAGCCGAGCCTTCTACATTAGCCTTCCAACTCCTGGTAATGAAGTTTTCCAACAGGAATTAATTATGACAAGGAAATGCAGCTGCAGCATATTCACACTTGCTGAGAGAAAATTTGAAAATAGTGTGGGTTTCTTCCATTCATTGAAATTCACTCATCCCACAAGACAAAGGTGGATAACGTCCAAGCTTCTTCAGGATGAGGTAAGGTAATATACTAATGATTTAAAAAAAAAAAAAAAGCAGAGTAAACAAACAGAATATGCTATAGATTTCAAACTTTTATGTCTTGACTACAGCATGAAGATTTAGTTTTAAATGCTTTTGTTATATATTTTTCTTGACATATTTTTAATAGGAATTTATGTTTCCTCAGTCATGTTTCTTTTTCCTTTTTTAGATGTTTTTCTTTCTTAAAAGTAGAATTGATATTTTAAATTCTCAAATATAAAAAATATGACCCCCCATATGATTTAATCAAATGAAATCATTATTAGCAAGAGTATTTTTATGTTGCATTTTAAATTAAATTAGGGACATTGCATCTGGGTTTTTTTGTGTTCTATATGTAGGAATAGAATGTATTTTGGTGAGTACCATCTATGAAAAGGGGAAGAGAGACTCATTAAGTGAGAAAGGATTAGGTAAAGGTATGATTTATTATGAGAGAATTTTCTGTATTACCTCCCTTGTTCAATAAATTCAGCCTTTTCTTTTCCTTCATGTGAATATCCACTGAGTTCCTTTCTGAAATCTTAGTAATTGCTTGTTCGATTACTAAATACTGTGTGTGTCTAAGTATAAATAGTCAGAAAAACTGGAAAACCTCTTTAGAAGATTTTATCTTGTACAATCATTTGTACATGGCAGCAAAATACAACTGCACACATACCAGCTATTTTGTAGGTAAGATTCACTTTCTTTGAGTAAAATTTTATGACAGCTAATTGATATTCCTAAGTATTATATTAGTAAAAACTGTGCTGCTAGAGAATGCCTTTAACTTTCAACATAAACTTGGTTTCAACAAGTAAACTCACCATTTGTAGCTTCACGTCTTCCTCTATATGGTCTTCTTAGATTAATGATAATACAAAAGTTAAAATTTTTTCCCCTTAATTATATACAGCCTAAAATTTGCATAGGAATTTATGGTTGTCAAAGGGATTTAACATATGTTCTTGAATCTTCACAACATCCTAACACTAGAGATGGGAAGAGTAGGTATTATATTTCTCAATTTGTAAATAAAGACACTAAGAATAATTGAAGTGACTTTGATAGAATACTATATAACATATATAGCAAAACTAGGAAAAACACTGTTTTTTATGCTTTAAAGATGGAATTAGATTATTTCTCATTTACTTGTCAATATTCACCTCCATTGAATACATACTAAAGTTCTTTACAAAATGTATTATTCCTTGACATCTGTAATATGTGATTAGATAACTGGTCATCTTCATGTGTATTCTAACAGTGTTATATTTTTGTCTACTATATTTTTCAAATATGTGCATTTTTGGATGCCAAGTTTTGCCTAAATTTGTCATTGCAGGAAGTGACTATTGTTCTGTTGTTATCATTTTTGTATTTATATTTTCTTCCATCCATGGTTGGTTGAATTGAAACCTATGGCTATGGATCACTGACTGTATTACCTTTTACATTATCAGTCCATGCAATTCAATTGAACCTCTACCCAGTGATAAAGGTTAGCAGGTGCCTTAGTGATGGCCATTTTGGGCCTCCTACTTGTCTGTGTCTAGCATTTGTTTCAGGATGTGAGCTATGATAACTCATTTGTCATTCATATATTATTAGAACACTTTGCTCAGACTCTTCAGAAAATACTTCAGCTGCCTTACATTCTAATCTCTGCCTCTTCAACATATCCAAGAACACTACACACTGCACAGACTGTACTCCAGCTTGGTGCCCCCATCAATAGGGGATTGTCCCAGGCAAAGACCCAGGCCAACTCTAGGGTTTATCTTACGAGTTTTCTTTCTTTCAGGAATTACATCCTTACACTGTCAATTGTCTAGTTTCTGAAGAGAGTTGCGTTGTGTGTTTAGTCCAATTTTATGTTTGTTTACAAGGGACAGGCTGGTCTGCTACCAGGTATTCTACTGTAACTAGTGGTAGAAGTCTATATTTTACATTAGATAGGTGTATTAATCAGGGTTCTCCAGAGCAACAGAACCAGAAAGAGGTATAAACATGTATAAGGAATTGGCTCACGTTATTGTGGAGACTTGGCAGATCCAAAATCTGATGGAGAAGGTCCACAGGTTGGAGACTCAGGGAAGAACCGAAGTTAGAGTCTAAGGTAGTCTGCTGGAGATTTCCCACTTGCTCAGGGGAGGTCCAACATTTTTCTACTAAGGTCTTCTATGAGGTCCACCCATATTATGGAAGACAATCTGCTTTACTCAAAGTCCACTGCTTTGAATGTTAATCTCATCCAAAACCACATTCACAGAAACATCCAGAATAATATTTGACTAAATATCTGGACAATGTAGCTCTGTCATGTTAACACATAAAAATTGCCATCACAAGTGTGTTATTTTTTTCTGAGATCGATATCTATAAAGACCAAATAAAATCAATACCAGCGAAACCATCTTTGCCATAAAACAGAGAAATGTTCCTGTCTTTAAAAACCAGCACATAGAAAATCAGAGCTCAGAGACTGGGGTGGGTGAGAACGAGAGAGAGAGACAGAGAGAGAGAGAGAAAGAGAGAGAGAGAGAGAGACAGCATGATAATGAAAATGAAAGGATTCAATCAGTTCTAAAGTTGGTTGAAACCTTATTATTTGCAGTTAAATGAATAGTTTTTGTCTTAAAATTGTTTGAATTGTGATTCTGTAAGAGTTCTGGGCAGTGTTAGATTTGGCAGACTTCTTAGTCTATTCCCCAAAATCTGTAAATAGAAAAAGAAAGTATGTCCAAAGAGATAAAGCTGTTTTTGTTTGTTTGTGTTTCACCTAAATTAACTTCCAGACTTCCTGAAATCTGAGACTAGAACCCTAATCTTGGACTCTGAAACCACCGTTGTCCTTGTTTTGATTTTTGAGCGGCAGGAAATGTAGATACCTAATGAATGCTTCTTCTAGTTGATATGTAATGCTGTTAGATTGGGCTAGTTTATTAAAGTCCCAACACAAAAATAAGTAACCAGGCTCTCTTTTGTGCTATTTCTTGCTACCTTGGGGTGTGTGGAAAAAATGGCTGTTCAAGAGGCATATGCTTCATTACTGATCTTTTTACTCTAGAATTAAAGAATATTTAAGGAAGCATAAAATCTCACAACATAGCCAGAAGCAATCCTGTTACTTCCCAATGTAGGGGGCTTACTGTGAAGCATCTCATCTTTGAACTAATCCTCTCATTAGGGAAGAACAGGTTTGGGAAAAATACACACAATCTGACAGTCCGAGTTCAGACTTTGGTAGAAGTATAGTAACAACAGATAAGCCCATCGGCTGAGACAGTCATTTCACAGCAAACTAGCCGTAAACCAGTACAGACTAACAAATCAGATCTCATTTATGAACCTTGGACTGTTGAGCGAAAAGATTTATATAAGTTTTAATCAAGGTCAAGATTGTTCCCATAAAATAGGGAGTTGATTTGAACTTAAATATAAGCAGTAAAAAAAAATTAGTGTCTTGAAATGTTGGACCGGGAGGCAGAGAAACAGGTAACATTTGGTTTTATAAGCACTTAGGTAGGAAGCCCGTGGTGTGAAAGATGTAAAAATATACCTTCCCAGGGAGTAGGTTAAACTCATGGAAACCATTTTCTATTCATGCCAATGTATCAGGAATTAAATGTCATAGTTCTGATTTAGATAAATACATTTCTAGGAGACCAGAGATGGAGAAGCAGATGGAAAGTTTCTCATGTTTTAGACTGGTAAGCTCTTACGTGATGAGATGCCATCACTCCTAGTGTATTCACTCACAAGACCAATCTAAAAAATAAGGATGATTCCAGATCTTATGCTACGACTCAAGATTTTAAAAATAAGTATTAAGAAGAAAACTCGGATTTACTGAGTTTTCACCATATGGCATTAAGTAACCATATTTAATTCTCATAATAACACTTTGAAGCAAGAAGTCTAAAAGGGGATGATAGTTGAAAATATAAAACTTGGGTACCAACTATATGATTGGCCTTGGATCTCTGACTTCTGCTTACATCTTTCACTTCTTTGTAGCCTCCAAAAATACTGCTAACTGCTCTAGGAATAAGTTAAGTCTTCTTGTTACATGGTTCCTTAATGTTGTATATTCCTCCTCCCTACCAGTTTTCACACTGGTAAATACCAAGCTATTTGTTTATTTTCTGTCATCCTTGGAAGTCTACAAGTCACATAAGCTCAGGGGCCATGCCTTCTTTTTGCTTCTTTTATCATTTATCTCAAATTCTTAGCACAATGCATAGAACAGAGCCAGCACTCATAAATAATATTTGATTTATAAATGCTAGCCAGCAAAACCCTCTAACATTTTTATTGATCTAAGCACTGTTGTTTCCAAAACTGACATACCTTATGTAAGTTAGTTGTGGTGGTTAATTGTACGTGCCAAAAGGCATGCCTAGAGATAGCTGGTAAAACATTATCTCTGGGTGTGTTTGAAAGGTTGTTTCTGGAAGAACTTAGCATTTGAATCAGCAGACTCAGTAGAGACTATTACACTCCCCAGTGTCATCCAACACATGGAAAGCTCAAATAGCCAAAAGAGACAGAGGAAGGGTAAGTGTGCTCTCTCTCATAAAGCTGTGACATCTATCTTTCCCTCCATAGTCTTTGTTCTTGGGCCTTAGACTCAGTCTGGAATTACATCATCAGATTTCCTAGAGCTCTGTCTTGGACAAAGAGGATCATGGGACTTATCAGCCTCCACAATTGTAGGAGCCAATTCTTCACTCTAAGTCTCTTTCTATATATCTGAATATATCCTTTTAGTTCTGTTTCTCTGGAAACCCCTGACTAATACATCTATCTAATGTAAAATGTGGACTTCTACCACTAGTTACAATGGAGTAAGCCCTGTCCTTTGTAAGCAAACATAAAATTGAACTAAATATACAAAGCAAATCACACAATTGACAGTGTTAGGATGTAATTCCTGAAAGAAGGAAGACTCATGAGGCGAACCTCACAGATGGCCTGCGTCTTTGCCTGGGACAATTCCTTGACCATGGAGGCACCAAACTGGAGTCCAAGCAGTGTACAGTGCTCTGGATGTGTTGAAGAGGCAGAGATTAGAATTCAACGCAGCTGAAGTGGTTGGGTTGTGCAGAGCAGGATAGGGAGAGAGGGATAGACTGAGCTGCATACAGGGGGTGCTCAGAAGTTCCTGTTGGAGGTCCCATGAGCACTTGCCTGAAGAATGGGCTGAACCTACGTAGGTGAAACTACCCAAGCCTAACCAGTCATTATGGCGTTGAGATGCCAAAAGACTCAGACTGTTTGAGACCTTGAAATTCTAAACTTTGAGGGTGGAAAGGTCACCCTAACACCTCCTTGGTGCTGGGCATTCAGCTGAGACATCAGAAAGTCTTGGCTACTATAAAGTAGGCCATACTCTAGATCTTCTCTTACAAAATCTACAACCCAGCCCTCCCAAAATTCTCTGGTGAGACAGAATTCAAAGACTGAGTCTGCTAAAATTTTGGGAAACATCTTGAGATTTTCACAGATCTCCTAACAAAGCACAAACTCGAGCATATGCAAATTGAGGCTCTATTAATACACACAGAGCCCTCCTAGCCACATGAGTGATGAGAAAGATGCAGTATGGTGCTTATGGCCAGCCCCAGTGGTAGAATTTCAGGAAAAGACCCTGTTGAAACCCAAGAGAAAGATAAAATCTTAAAAGCAGGAAAATAATAAAGACACACTGCGTACAGGAGAACAAAGTCAAAAAATATATCTGACACTTCATCATAGACAATGGACTGAGATATAATGTAATGAAATTATAAAGGCTCAAATAAAATAAAACAAAATAAAATTACAAACTCTAAATTATATAACCACCAATAATAACTTTCAGAAACAGGAGTGATTACAAAAACCTTTTGAGATGAACAAATGCTGAGAAAATTAATTGCTAATAGAAATGCACTACAAGAAATGTTAAAATGTATTTTCCAGACTACAAGCAAATAATAGCAGATGGAAAGCTATATTATAAGACAGAGCAAAGAGCAAAAGTAAATATAAAAGAAAATATGTTATTATTTTTCTTACAAGCTTTTCCAAAAGACAACAGGCTGTTTAAAGTCAAAGTGATAAAACTGAAAGGTGGATTTTATAGCATAATAGAAATAAAACATATGATAAAAATAACAAAATTATAGTGGAATGAGATGAGTCAACATGTTATAGTTTATTTATTATATTTGCAATGGAATGTGAAGTTGGACACGGAAAATGGCCAAACACACTGTAAAAAGCATCATGTGGAAGACTGAGGTGGAAGGATCACTAAACCCAGTAGGTTGAGGCTGCAGTGACCATGAGCATGCCACTGCACTCCAGCCTGGGTGACAGAGAGAGACTCCAACTCCAAAAAAAAAAAAAACAAAAGCGTCATGTAGAAAGTATTATATGTTGAATGTGAAGTGGAATTATACTGATTCCAAATGAACTCTGATGCATTAAAAATGTGTATTGTTAACCGTGAAGCAAGCACACACACCCAACCAAAAAACTAGTCCCAAAAAAGTCTATGGAGAATACAAAATACATTATTAAAATATACATTCTTGATTCTGAGCAGCTGAATGAAACAGTTGCCCACCTATCTGTTTCTCCAAAAACATCCAAAATAAAACTAAGAAAAAGACAAAGACAATACCATTAGCATAAATAACAAAGAATGACAAAGTTTCAAAATAAACTTTTTTTTTTTTTTTTTTTTTTGAGTTGGAGTCTCACTCTGTCACCCAGACTGGAGTGCAGTGGCCACTCCCGGCCACTGCAGCCTCGACCTGCTGGGCTCCAGCGATCCTTCCACCACAGCCTTCCAAGAGGCTGGAACTACAGGCGCGCGCTACCACGCCCGGCTAATTTTTGATTTATTGTAGAGATGAGGTCTCACCAAGTTGCCCAGGCAGGTCTCGAACCCGCAGGCTCAGGCGATCCACTCACCTCGGCTTTCCAAAGCGCTGGGATTACAGGCTGAGCCACCGAGCCTGACTTAAAATAAACTGTTTATAAAAGAAATCAGCAAAAAAATCATCCAGTTTGAGTTAGCACTTTCTCATATACCTTCTGCAAGTCTCCATGACAAGCTAGAATTATCCAAAGACAGACACAGGGAAGAGCATCTGACCTGAAATTGCTGTGAAATTACCACCAGAAAGAGAAAGTCCACCATAACTGTTAGCAAGTATATCCTTGTAAATCAAAGCACTGATTTAGGGAAGGGACTTTAAGTTATATGTGATTTGATGTGACAGCTTTTAAAAGGGACAGTTTTGGAACAAAAAGCCACAGGAAAGGAAAGGCCCCTCAACCAATTGTGTGGTGAAGCAGAACACAGTCAAGGAGGGACATCTGGGATTCTACCAGACAAAATAAAAACCAAATATTGGTGAACGTTGAACACCTTCTATGAAATAGTAAAAGCATGAAGGAAACTGGACTTTTTCCTAAAAGAAGAGGAAATTAGTAAGCAAGGAATATTATAAATCACTCTAAATTCAGAAAAATGAATGGAAGAAAAATGATAAGTTTATGCAAAGTAATTGCAAAATCATTAGCAAACAAGCACTTTTACATCTCAACTGCTCCATGTTACTTCCAACCCACCTCCAAATACAGAAAAAGCTATAAGACAACATCTTAAATGAAATAAGCCCAGAAAGGTATCTGAAGATGTGTAACGCCTCCTAGAATCAGAAAATTTAAGAACTAAGAAAAGAACTAAAGCTTGTAGATTAAGCACAGAAAATAAATGAAAGAGTATGATAAAATGGTCTCAGAAACAAAGAATAAATTACAAAATGTGTCAAGGTGCACCCTCCTTTAAATGAAAATGTAAAAAGACATTGATAAAAGACAGGGAAATAACTAAGAACATGAAAATTAGATAGAGAAATAACTTTAAAAGTGATTAAAATTAAAATTAGACAAAGAAACAACGACATGTACATAATTGGAATCCTTAAAGAGGAATATAGAACAATGAAATAAAACTGCAAACTTAATTGTATAATCTGCGAATGCTTGCCTGGCTACTGAATCTACGCATTGAAAGGACCCCTTGGGTACCTGAGAACTTTTATTCTTAATGATAATATCCAAGATGTATCCTAGTATACCTCTTAAATTCCAAAATTAAAAAAAAAAATCTCAAAAAGAACAGGAAAAAAAAATACTGGAATTTGACCTTTCAAAAATAATATGCCCATAAAGGCAATGATGTAGCAGCATTTTCAAAAAACTCAGTGATAGGAAATGTGAACCGTGGATTCTATATTCCAGCCAAGCTGTCAGATAAATATCAAGGTTATAAAAAAGCAGTTTTAAATATGCACGAACTTAAGGATTCTTTATCCACAGGCCTTTTGAAGACTCTGTTATAGAGATGACTTGAAATTCTTAAGGAAAATAATATATGTTGAACATTTGGATGTATGCAATTTTAGCCCTACACCTAAATCAAAGGATGGATGGTGGAGGAAAACTAATCTTTAAATATTATGTGATGTTTCAATGTAAAAAATGATGTGGTTGAAATATGGGAAAAGAAGGAAGGAGAAAAGTAGGGGGAAAAAAGCCCACTGATCATTGAGGAGGCAATACATGGGAGTCAAAATACAGTATATTATGAAAAACAAAATAAGAAAACAGGAGCTAAGGTCATTTAAAAATTATATGCATAAAGTTAACCACTAAGACAAAAAGTTGTCTTTCTAAATACTGAAAACATTGTTAAATAAAAGACCAATAATATATACTGCAAATATAACAAAATAACCTTAAAGCATTGTGGTAGATTAGAACCCAAACGTGACAGTCATGAAAATAAATGTGAATGGCTTAACCCATTCATTAAAAAAAAAATTTTGATTTGAACTTACAATGCAACAACTATCTGATAAAGACAATGATAGACATCTAAACCAGGTAATGCAATAAGGCTAAAAATAAATGGAAAAAGATATTCCAGGCAAATGGAAACAATAAGGAAACAGATGTCATAATTCTTAGATTAGACAAAGTATAAGTGAATTCAAAGAGCACTAAATCTGATAAAAGGACAATTTATACTATTAAAAGCTACAGTTCACAATGACATGAATAATTGTGTACCAAAAATGTCAGTAACTATCTTTTGAAGCACACTGGTAAGAGAAAAAAGAAAATAGTTTGAAGTACATTGATGCTAGATGACTTTAGCTTACCACTCTGAGTCAGACAATCTAGACATGAAAAAGAGAATATAAAAAATTAATCAATATAATCAACAAAGTAGATCTTAAGGAAGTACATGAACTTTATACCATCATCATATTTTACAAAGAAATCCCAATAAGCTAAACACAGAAAAAAATTTCAAAAGATAATCTCTAATCTAAATGCAAAAAGACTACAATTTTTGAACATAATAACAATAACTTCTTTCTCTTCCTATGAGACAATTCATATGTAAAAGGGAAACTAAAAACGAACAGCACTTAATTTCTTAAGTAATAAAAAGGTGGCTACATATCAGAATCTTTGAAATAAACTTAGGGCAGTAATCTGAGGAAAATTCATAGTATGAATGCTTTCAGAGATATAGTTTGTGAACAGTGAACAGCCTGGGCAACATAGAAAGACTATCTCTATAAAAAAAAAAATAAATAAAAGATGAGAATAAATGGAAGAATATTTCACGTGAAAAAAACCATAGCAGATGAATAACAGCAACCAAAAATCCAACATCATGAAGAATGAAATAAGATAAAAGGTGAACTAAATAGCATTGAGAACAACATTTAATTCCTACATCAACATCTTACTTTGAAGGAAAAAGTAGCAAAAAGCAAAAGTAAAAACACAACCATAGTTGACTTCAACAATTATAAAATGGATAAAGGTAAAATATACAAAATGACAAAAGATGAGAGAAACATAAATATTGAAAGAGAAGACTTGTTTCACTTGTTTTATTTTTATTAATTAATTTATTTTCAATTTTACAATGTGGGATACAAGTGAGGGGTTTGCAACATAAATAGGCTGCATGCAGGTGAAGGTTTAGGTTGCTAGCTGCCCTGTCTAACCCTTGTAATGGACAGCCACCCCTTGTGTTACCACGTGTTTCCCTCTTCTCTCTCTCCCTCCCTCCCTCTGCTATCGATGCCCCACAAATGTTGATCCTACTCTTGTGCTAACGTGACGAGTGTTCAGGGCCCACTTATGAGTGAGAATATGCAGTATTCAGTTATTTGTTTCTGTGATGGTTCACTTAGTATAATGGTCTCCAACTGCATCCAATTTGCTGCAAAGACCAAGATTTTGTTCTTCTTTATGACTGCATAATATTCCATTGTGTATATGTGCCACATTTTCTTTATCCAGTCCTCTTCTGATGGATGTCTGGGTTGGTTCCTTGTTTTTGCTATTGTGAATTATATGGCAATAAACATGTGTAGGCAGCTGTCTTTCTGGTGGATCAATCTATGTTCCTCTGGGTGTATTCCCAGGAGAGGGATTGCTGGATTCCATGGAAACTTTATTTTTAGCTATTTGAGAAATTGCCACACTGTTTTTTCATAGAGGTTGAACTAGTTTACATTTCCACCAACAGTGTAGCTGTGTCTCCTTTTTTCCACAGCCACGCCAGCACCTGTTGTATTTTGACTCATTGATGATAGCTATCCTTACTGGAGTTAGGAGGTAACTCATGGTAGTTTTGATTTGAATTTCTCTGATGATTAAAACAGAGAAACACATGATTGAGTAGGTGCAGAAAAAGCATTTGACAAAATCCAACAACCTTCTCAATAAAAACCCTAGAACTCCTAGGCATAGAAGGAACATTGCTCAAAATAATAAGAGCCATCTATGGCAAACCAGCAAACATCTTGTTTAATGGGCCAAAACCAGAAGCATTTTCCCTAGGAACTAGAACAAGAAAAGAATGCCCACTCTCACCCCTCCTATTCAACATAGTACTGAAAGTCCTAGCCAGAGCAATCAGTTGAGAGAAGGAAATCAGAGATATCCAAATAGGAAGAAAAGAAGTATATCTTTCTGCAGATGATATGATTCTATACCTATAAAATCCCAGAGTGCCTGTCAAAACCTTCTGGCACTCATAAACAACTTTGGTAAAGACTCAAGTCACAAAATCAATGTGCAAAAGACCATTAAGTAACTATACACCAACAACAAGCAGCCTGAGAGCCAAATATAAAAACACAGCCCCATTCACAATCACCACACACACAAAAAAGAGAGAAATTCCTTGTCATCTACCCTTTAAGAGAAGCAAATCACCTTTACAATGAGAACTACAAAACACAGCTCAAAGAAATCAAGGATGATACAAACAAATGGAAAAACATCTTACACTCATGAATTGGAAGAATCAATATTGGCAAGATATCCATTCTAACCAAGGCATTCTATAGATTCAATGCATTGCCCATCAAATCACTAACCATTCTTCACTTACCTAGAGACAGCAATACAGAAATTCATATGGAAGCAAAAAAAAAAAAAAAAAAAAAAAGAAAGAAAGAAAGAAAGAAAAAAAAGAGCACAAATAGTTAAAGCAATTTCCATCAAAAGGAATAAAACTGGAGGTATCATACTTCCAGACTTTAAACTATATTACAAAGCTATAGTAATCGAGATGGCATGATATTGCTACAGCAATAGGCACATGGACCAATAGAACAGCACAGAGATTCTGGAAGTAAAAACATGGTCCCTCAACCAACTCATCTTCAACAAAGCCATCAATAACAATTAGTAGGGAAAGCAAAGCATATTTAGCAAATGGTGCTGGGAAAACTGGTTAACCAAATGCAGAAGAATGAAACTGGACCCCTAACTATTACCATATATAAAAATCAACTCAAAATGGGTCAAGAACTTAAATATAAAATCTCAAACTATAAGCATCATGGAAGAAAATGTAGAGAACACCCTTCTGGACATCGGAGTAGGCAATAAATTTATGACTATGTTCCCAAAAGTAAAGATAGACAGGACATTATCAAACTAAAAAGCTTTTCACAGCAAAATAAACTATCAAGAGAGTAAAGAGAAAACCCACAGAATGGAAAATATATATATATTTGCAAGCTATGCATCTGACAAAGGCCTAACATCCAGGATTTACAAGGAACTCAAACTATAAACAGAAGACATTTTGAAAAATGTATTTAGAAAGTATTTTGCAAACCTCCATGTAAGTGCACTTGAAGACCTAGGTTGATCTAAATTGAGATGGAGAGTTTGAATCTAACAATTTCCAAGAAACCAAGGAACTATTCACCAAAAAGAAGTGATGATTAATTTTATGTGTCAGCTTGGCTAGTCCATGATACTCAGATATCTAGTCAAACATTGTAGGTGTTTCTGTGAAGATATTTTTAGGTAAGATTAACATTTAAAGCTGTAGACTTTGAATATAGTAGGTCGCCCTAACAAATGTGGAAAGATCTCATCCAATCAGTTGAACATTTCAGTAGAAAAAATAAAAATAAAACAGGCTTCTTCTGAGGAAGAGGGAAATGTACCAGTAATTGTCTTTCAAATGAACTACAACATTGCCTCTTCCCTGTGTATTCAGACTTCTGGTCCACCTTGCAAATTTTTCAATTTGGCTGTCATCATAATAGCATAGGTCAATTTTTTAACATAATAAACGTTTCTCTTTCTTCATGTGTTTATATACATCTATACATATATAAATAAATAAATTACATGTGTATACATATGTGCATAAATAAACATTATATATACTGTATTTATATAGATACATATGTGTGCATTTATTTGTATATTCATTTCTGTATATAAATACACACACATCCTGTTGGTTCCATTTATCTGAAGAACCTTAACATGGAATGACTCCCTGACGTTTCCTAGAGAAATCCTACCAACCTTCTATGTCCCAATTTGCCTAAGAACATTGAAAATAAAGAATGTTTTTATTTTATTTTTTGAAACAAATACAACCGTATTATCTAAATCTGAGAGAGATCATTAAAAAAAGGAAACAATAGATCTATGTCATTTTGATTATCAGTGCAAATATATGAAATTGAATATTAGCAAACAGACTAACTGTTAAGCTAATCATACACTGTGAATATGTGGGATTTATTCTAAAGTTTCAAAAATGATACACTACAGGGAATTAATAATACATTATTTCGGTAGTCTTTTTAAAAGGAAATACTACAACTACATCGATGCTGAAAATACTTTTAGTAACATAGTCTCATTCTTTAAAAAAAAACTCAATAATATAGGAATTGGTGACTGCTTTTTTAACATAATGCAATATATATACTTATTCCTAAAACTAGCATTTTACTTAATTGAAAAAAAATTAGAGGCACTTATAAAACAAGGAACTGGGCAAGGATGCCCAATATTATCATAGCTATTCAACACTGTGCAGAGATATGACTCAGTGCAATAAATAAGAGACTACAATTAGAATCATATGATTGCTAATGCAGAAAAGAAAAGCTACTTGCAGACCATGCCAGTGTGCTTGAAAAAGCATAGGGAGTCAGTACTAAAACTAACTCAATGGTACAACAATTTAATTCTGGAATGTAGTATGATATAAAGTTAATATACATAGATCATTAGCTTTCTTATAATAAACAATAACTAGCTTTCAGACATTATAATAAAGAAAATCTAATTTACAGTAACAAAGATGATTTTTAAAAACTTGGGGATAAACTTAGAAAGAAATATGCAAAGCTTTTATAAGTGTTTAAAATACTCCTGGACAACAATTAGATCTGAAAAAAATTAATAGATGTCCCTTGGTCCTCACTAGAATGACACACCATCATTATGTTAGTTCATCCTAAATTAATTAATTTAGTGCAATTTTAATAGTAAAAATGTCAATAAGCTTTTTTGTGGAACCAAACAGGTTGATACTAATGTCTATAAGGAAAAATAAATATTCAAGAAAAACCAGGAAATCATAACAAAGAAAAAAATGTCAAGAGGTAATAGAGCTACAAAAGTTTAAAACATTCCATAAAGTCTCCTAATTAAAATAGAATACTACTGAGGTATTAATAGACAGATGGAACAGAATAGAAACCCCAGAAATAGATCCACATACATATGGGAATATAGTACATAGCTTAGGTAGTTTATCATATTAAAGAGGTAAATGTAATCTTTTTAGTAAATGGTATGGAGAATGACTGGATGGTCATTAGAAAAAGAAAAGGGCAAAATTAGAGCCTTGTTTAACACTATGCACAATAAACTCCAAGTTTAGTTAAGTTCTTTGAACTTCACCTGTACTGCTTTGAATTGTCACTATGCATTCCAAAATTATGCTTTGCTACAGATTTGGGCACAGTTATGATGATATGGATCTCCTCATCTCTGGCCCTTCTCTACCATTATTTCTCCCTACCTGCTAGTGGCTATGATTTCTCTCAATTCTCCGTGTCCTCTTTTCTTCAAACCAGAAGGATCATGGGTTTTCTATTAGAGTTTCATTTGTCCTGTGATCACAAATTCCAAGCTGTGGATATTTTGTTATAATATTTATATGTTTCTATGTTTCACTTTTAATGCTTTTTTAGCATCATCATAGTATTGAATAATAACCTTAATTGCCTCCTCAAATGGGGAAGGTCAATTGGCCCTATATATATATGATTGGCCCAATATATATATTAAATGATCCTTTGGAAATGCTAACATTTGCCTTTCAATAGCACTCCATGTCGTGCTACCCTAGATATCTTCGGGGTCTATTCATCCTTATTAATGGAATTTTTAGTTTTGACTATGTTCTTTAAAATCTGATTAAATCTCTTAAATCTTCAAAACATTGTTTTTTTTTAATTATAATATAAAGTTGCAAGCTGTATGCAGATATCTATAAATGGTATAATTTTTGTAATTTTAATTTAGTGTCAACTTTTTTCTTTTGGGTGGTCAATATTATTTAATATTTACAATACCCAATGTACTTTAGTTCTTTTCCCTATACAGAATCCTTTCTCTATAAATTCACTAACACTGATGTTACCATGATTTTGTTTTCTCAGCCCAAGCTTTCGTCTAATACTCAGAATCAGTACATTTAGTTCTAATCAATTCCCCTAACTATCAGCAGTAGTCTGTGTGTCTTCTCATGAACCTCCTTCTCTCTTCCCAATAAACACTTAGAAAGCTTCTACATTCTTGTGGATAGCCAAACAGCTAGTTATAATTTATAACCTTCAGAAATAAAATATAAAATTATGTTTAGATCATTTTTAGCTTCTAAATCAGCTACACATATGTAATCACATTTCAGCTTATATGGTTTCACAGACAGGTGAGGTTTTAGATTGCTGAAGTTTTATCGTCAGATTAAAGCAATTAATTATTTTACATGATTCCATATTTAAGGACAAAAATGGGAGAAAGAAAGTAATTTGATTATACACAGTATTATACACAGTATTCAAAAATAAAGAGACTGGGAGATAATGAAAAAAAAGATGAAAGTCTTTTAGAGAATGACACCTAATATATTATCTTCATTTCACAACTTTGTCTCTCTATAACTTTGTACAGCAGGTTTAACAACTGAAAAGCAAATTATTCTTTCACTTAATTTCAAAAAGTTACTTGCAACTCATAGATAGATGATAGTTAGATAGATAGAAATAAATAGACAGCTGCTTCTATCTTTAAAGCCAATAATATTAACATTTACTCACTGAAAATAATTGTAGGTCACTGTATAAATATAATGTATGACTCAAATATAGCATCTAAAGTGAGACAAATATAAAAGATAATCTAAGTACAAAGTGTGATGCAAATATTTAATATGTTAGGAACCTAGTCCTGCAGGTGTTCAGAGGTAAACAAAAAATTCAAATAAATGTGCTGTGCTGGGAAGCATGCCTTAGTGTCCCACTGGGTTGACTGAAGGCATAA
Source organism: Cephalopachus bancanus (assembly GCA_027257055.1). Lineage (NCBI taxonomy): Eukaryota > Metazoa > Chordata > Mammalia > Primates > Tarsiidae > Cephalopachus > Cephalopachus bancanus. The sequence goes on from JAPVLO010000027.1 coordinate 7,978,383, forward strand.
AAAATGCTGGCTCTTATCTTAACATGGAAAACTACACCTGCTGTGATTGTTCCTTAATGAACCAGCCCTTAAAAAATTCAGCCCAGTGACTCAAAGTTGACTAGGAACTGTGTAGAGAATAGCCCCTCTAATTTTCTCTAAATTTAACAACCACTAATTGCATTGCAAGACCCCCTTCCTTTGCTGATTACCTTTAAGTGCTCCATGTGATAAGGTGCTAATGAGATTTTCAGTCTTTCTTTTTCTTTTTTAATTTTTTTTTTAGCAGCACTATTAAGACTGGTGTATTATGCAAGATTTACCCCACTGACTTCAGTCCTGTCTATGTTTCTTTTCACGTGTCTACAGAAGGTGATTTTGTTTTATGGAAGATGAGGATTAATTCTCAAGTGAAGATGCTTTGTTTCTGTCATTAATGAACAAATTGCTTTTTTACAAGGCTTGGCTATAAGAGATTAGCTATTCCTTTCTGGTTATTTAGAGGCCCTTCAGGCTTTCTTTGGGGATCTCATTACTTTCTACAGCGCTTCAAAAAAAGATTAAAGAGTCCTAAAGGATGCTAACATATACATAAACCTGCATATGTTATTCTTCCTGGAAAGAGAATGGGAAAGGAAAGTGGAGGTATGTAGTTTGGGGGCATATTAAAACCTAATATGTTTCATCCATGTGAGGGTTGTGGCACCTACTTCCACTATTAAACATTCATGGATAATTTGCTTAATTTATTGGACTTTTAAAAAATACTAGAACATAAGTAGTAGATGTAGTAAACATGATTTTAATTTAATTTTCTTGACTGAGAATTTATGAATGACTACTCGCCATGTTTTCATTTGCCATCATCAGAACGCTTAGCAATATTGTCATAACAATTAACATTTACCAAACACCTACTGTACCCCTACCACTATGCTAAGTGATATGCACGCTTCACTTCATTTAATCCACTGAATAATCCCATGAGATTATTCACACTATTATCCTCATTTATAAGTAAGGAAACTGAAAGTCCTGCAGCAGGTAAATAGTGGAGACATGAAAGGAAATCAGGGCTGTCTAACTTGAGTTTTCCATCATGCTACATTCTAACCTATTGTGTTTTCAAGCAGAAGGATAGACACTCAGAAGTCATCCTGTTAGATACATTGATTGAGACTAAACTTTTCTACTGAACCATCCATTTTGGTGTCAATTAGTCACAGTCCATTTGGAAACAAATTTCATGGAAGCCAATTACTAGGTCGATTGAGCAAACATACAACTTGATTGAGCAGGAAGTACTTCAAGGGCTTGATTTTATTGAGATACTAGTGATCTTAACCTGTGGGTTGTGCACTAGAATTTCCTCTCTGTAAGCAGCACAACCTCTTTGTTCACAAGGGGATCTTATACAGGGTCTTTGTTCTTGGACTAGATTTAGGATGATGATAAAGATGATTGTGTATTGAGTTCTAAATCCTTTACATATATTCCCTGTTGATTAAACAACTTATACGGTAATAATATTTTCAACTTATTTTCACGGAGAAGGGAAACAAGAACACAAATATTAACTAACTTATTCAAAATCACATGGTGAATGGCAAAGTCAAGATTCTAACGTTAGACAATCATTTTGAGTCAAGCAGTTTTACTCTAGGTTGCCTTTCAGTTAATGATAATGTTATTCAAAAATGTCAGGAGTTCAGTCAGGTTTCCATTACTTGCAGAAGACCAATTGGTGAGACAGTAAATATTGCCAGAGAAGAAAGCTTTTTATTTTTGGGTGGTATCAGCCAAGGAGTATGGGAGATTCCATCCCAAATATATCTCCCCCATCCCATTGAAGTCAGGGGTTTATATAATGCAGCAGTTATGTAGAAAACAGAAACTGAAGAGGGTTAAGGAAGAGCAACTGGTAAACAGGAGGGATTTGGTATCTGATTGCCTGGATGCAGTGATCTGGTAAGTTTCAGTTCCTTAATACTATAGCCTGAGAGTTGGTTTCCCGAGAAAGGAACTCAAATAAGACAAATGTATATTTCAAGTTTTAAGACCAGGAGGGTGCATTTTTATGTTCATTCTGGAAGCTGCAACCTAGTACTATGTGGAAGTACAGCTGATTTCAGTCAACACCATCCCTTCCAGTTGCTCAGGCCATACATTTTGAACCCATCATTAACTTTTCTTTCCTCTTATATCCCACATTCAATCCCACAAAAATCTACTGTGTCCAAATCTCTGAAATCTGACCATTTCTTATCATCTCCGTTGCCTGAGTACCTGTTTTTTCAACAGTATTTTTATGATAGACTCCCATTTTCTACTTGACTCTTACCCTGCTTCAGCCTATTATCAAAATGTTTTATATTAAACTAAAAAATAAAAATTCAGAATACTTTTGAAAGATTAACATCCAAATACTGATTAAATGCTGATCATATGACCTGATAATATCACAGGTAACTAGTGGAAAGATTAGAATCCAGATAATCTAGTTCCTAGTAGTTTTAAAAAATTATTTATTTTACTGGACACTTCTGTTTCCTAATCAGGATCCTTTTAAGGTAATGTTCTGGTTATACTCTTAGTTTTCTGTTAATCAAAGTGAGTTCTTGATTTTAAAAAAAAATTTAAAAATTAAAAAACAAAAGCAGTCATAGCAGTCAAAGGAATTATCTGCATAGTTTATACAATTTGTATGTAGGTTTTGTGGGGGACTTTTTGTCATAAAGATATACTAAGATTAATCTTTTATTTAGGAAATAATTCCTACCAAACATGTCACAGCAGTCCTGCACCATCTTCATTTTTAGACCTGAATTCATTACGTTTCCTGTTTTCCCCATTCCTTGCATTACTTCATGTCAAAAACATCTATAGACGCTTTAATCTTCAAAAAATTACTTCATGAGGAGCCATACACAAAAAGATCAGCATTTGATTTTGATTGCCTTGAAGTTATGTTCATGAAATCAGATTATAAAACAAATTACTTAAACCATTGGTGAATGTGCATAATAACTGGACAAGACTTCATTTAAATAGCAAGATTTTGAAGCTCTCTGAAAAGTAGGTATATTGTATGTGGTGCATCTTAAACTACAAGAGGCAGATTTCCAAAAATACCATTGGATTTGATATTGCCATACATAAATAATAGCTTCTCAGAACCAACAACGATAATAAACTTGTGTAAAAAAATATTTAGAGAGAATATGATACATATATAACTTATTTACATATTACATATTTTATATCATACATTGCACTATTATATACTATGTATTATAGATAATAATTATTTTTCACTTAAATATTAAGCAAATGTTTTTATGTAAATTTTTTAAAGTTCTTTATTTTGCTTAATAGATGTTTTCAGCTTTATTGGAGTCAAATTTATCAATTCTTTCTTTTTTTTTTTTTTTTTGAGTTGGAGTCTCACTCTGTCGCCCAGACTGGAGTGCAGTGGCCGCTCCTGGCCACCGCAGCCTCGACCTGCTGGGCTCTGGCAATCCTTCCACCTCAGCCTTCCGAGTAGCCGGAATTACAGGCGTGTGCTACCATGCCCGGCTGATTTTTTGATTTATTGTAGAGATGAGGTCTCACTGCCCAGGCGGGTCTCGAACCCGCAGGCTCAGGAAATCCACTCACCTCAGCCTCCCAAAGGCGCGGGATTACAGGCTGAGCCACCGAGCCCGGCTAATTCTTTTAAGATGTGGACTTTAATGGTTCTATTTAATAAATCTTTTCTTATTCAGACAAAATAGATATTTATATATGTTTTGTACATATGTCTGAAAAATTTTTGCTTTTGATATCTCAATTTGTTATCAGTTTGGAAAAATTTTTCTAGTGTAAGAATACAACCATATATTCATCCCTTAATAAAAGCTGATTGCTGCAATCCTATTTATTAAATTATCAATTATTTTTGATGCTTTTATATGTATATAGATCTAGTTATGAGTTCTCTATTCTATTAGTCCTATTTTTTTTTCTATTCTAATACTAAATGCTTCTTTATATCTATCCCCTTTCAAGGGACCATGCCTCTTCATGATTGCTCTTTGCCATAAACTTAAAAGTCAGTTTTAAAATTCAAAAATGACTCCACTCAAATTTGGAAGCTGGGCAAATGTTGCATGAGCCCGATATATCAATTTGGAGATAATCAATATATTTAAAGTATACCTAGAAGCATGGTATATTTCTTTATTATTTAGGCTGATATAATTAATTTTAATAAAATATTGAGATAATCAAAATTTTACCAAAATGTCTTGTCCATCTTTTGAAGATATGCTTATGATACTTGTATATTATATACCATATGAAATTATATAAAATATGCAGTATGTAATACATTATGCACAACTATATATAATATAACATACATTTTATATATAGCTTGCATTTTGAAAGAATACATATTTTAACAAATATTTGCTACTATAAATTACACACAAAAACTCATATGCTTTGGGAAACTAAAAAAAAAAACTTCTAAAGTGTATTTTCCTAATACTTTGCTATACTATATGAAAATGCAATTCATATTTATGTTAGTTATATTTCTAGCAATCTTCTTAAACTTTATTCTAATTCTACAATTTGGCTAAATGATTCTTCTATAGTTTCAAATAGGCAATAATATCAGTATGTGAACGACAATACTGTTTTTTACTGTAAAACATTTACATTGTATTCACTTTTCTTAGATTTATTTAACAATCCAGCAGAAATTGTGGTATTAATTCTTCCTTGTTTTCAAGTTTATCAAATGCCTGGTGGGAGAATTTTACTCCTCTGCTGAAGTGGGGCAATTTACCACCTCATGATAAAATGAAGTTATTTTTAACTAAAATGCTCCAATTTACAAGATACTCAATTACACCTTTTAAAAATCATTTGAAAACCAATTTCCTGGACTATTCTTTTTTATCTTGCTATCTGAATTTGTTGGTCAACTTTACTTCATCACTTGATATTATATGTCATGTCTGGTTCACTTGTCTTTCTTTCGTTTTTAATTACTCACTTTGTCACTGAAATAATCTGTTAAAGGTAAAAACTTTCCTTGCATTTCTAAAAATATTTTTAGCTTCTCATCTACTGTTGATAATTTAATATGCTATAAATTCATATTCTCTCTGGACTTAATGCTTTTGCAAAAAATTGAAGTTATTATAATTCCCTGACTTTTTAAAAAAATTGTTGTAGTTCTCTTTGAAATTATTTAGTATCTTTTTATAACATTTGCGATTTAAAAAGTAATGTAAGAGTAAAACAAAAAGGTTGTCATTGATTTTTTATGCAATTTTTACAAGTAGATTAAAAAAAAAAAGAATTATAGCCATGTGAGTACAAGTCAGGATTAGCTACACAAGTAGACTGGTGCAAGTGAAGTTTGTGCCTCCAACTGGTCCTCACTTCCCCTGGTTTAGAACCAGGTTCCCTTTGTGTCATTACATGTCACCCTTTCAGCCCTAGCAGTGTTCAGTGACTGCCGATCCCTCCCTTGTGCTAATGTGATTACTGTTCAGGTCCCACTTATGAGTGAGAACATGTGGTATTCAGTTATTTATTTCTGTGGTAGCTCATTAGGTATGATAATCTCCAACTCCATCCAATTTGCTGCAAAATTCATGATTCTGTTCTACTTTATGACACTGTAATACTCTATCATGTATATGTACCACAATTTTTTTTTTTTTTTTTTTTTTTTTTTTTTTTAGCCAGCCCGCTTTTGATGGACAGTAGGATTGGCTCCATGTTTTTTCTGTTGTGAATAGCACAGCTATAAATATGAGTGTTCAGGTGTCTTTTTGGTAGGAAGATTTATGTTCCTCCAGGAATAGTCCCAAGAGAAGTGTTGCTGGATTGTATGGATGGTCAATTTTTAGTTCTTTTAAGAATTACCACACTGCTTTTCTAGGAGTTGAACTAACCTACACTCCCACCACCAGTATAAAAGTATAGAAATGTTTTCTTTTCTCTGCACTCTTACCAGTATCCGATTTTTTTTTTTTTAACTTATTGATGATGGTCATCTTTTTTTTTTTTTGAGTTGGAGTCTCACTCTGTCGCCCAGACTGGAGTGCAGTGGCCACTCCCGGCCACCGCAGCCTCGACCTGCTGGGCTCCGGCAATCCTTCCGCCTCAGCCTTCCAAGTAGCCAGAATTACAGGCATGCGCTACCACGACCAGCTGATTTTTCTGATTTATTGTAGAGATGAGGTCTCGCTGCCCAGGCAGGTCTCGAGCCTGCGGGCTCAGGCAATCCACTCACCTCAGCCTCCCAAAGGCGCGGGATTACAGGCTGAGCCACCGAGCCCGGCTATGATGGTCATCTTTATTAGAGTTAGGTGGTATCTCATTGTAGTTTTGATTTGCATTTCTCTGATTAGTGAGGCTGAGCATTTTTCCATGTATCTGTTGGCTGCTTGTATAACTTCTTTTGAAGTCTCTGCTCATGTGCTTTGCCCACTTTTTAATAGGGTTGTTTGTTTATTTTTTTCTTTCAGCTTGTTTGAGTTCCTCCTTTATTTAGCCAATCTGGCCAGAGATCTGTCAATCTTAATTATACTTTCAAAGAATTTGCTTTTTTTTCAGTTGATCATTTCTATTATATTTTTGTCTTCTATGTCCTGCAACTTTGGTTTTATCTTGGTGATCTGGATTATTCTTCTGGAATTAGGATTTAAGTGGTCTTGCCTTCTCAGTTAATTTAGGTGTGATGTTAGGCTGTTTACTTGTGATCATTTTTTGTTTTTGTTTGTGTTTTGTTTGTTTGTTTGTTTTAAGGTGTGTGTACAATGCTATGTGTTTTCCTCTTAACATTGCTTTAATGACATCCCAGAGATTCTGATAAGTTGTGTCTTGGTTCTTGTTAGCTTCCAGGAATATTTTAATTATCTGTCGTTGATGAAGCTTAGCTTGGTTTGGAATTGGAAATATTTTTGTGTGGTATGAATCTTGTTTGTTTTATGAAGCATTTTAATCTTTAAGCATATAAACAGCACCTCATTTTTACGTGTTGTGTTTTCGACTTTGAAGAAATCTAACAAAATAAATCAGAGATATAGAATTAACAAAATAATGTGAGGCTAGCATCTTAATCGTCTTGCATAATTCCTTCCACAACATTTATTAGTTTTCTAAGTGGTGTTTTACAGTGAATTCTTCATATTGAAGGTATTTTTATTAAAATACACAATATTGACCATTCTTTAATGTAGCAAATGCCAGTGAGGATCTGTATTCCAACCAACTTTCTGGCTTGTAATGTATTTCAAAGAGAATTTTATTTGCAATTGGATGTCCGTAGAAGATGAAACATACTACAGATACAAAAAGAAATAAAAAGTAAAATCATTTCATTTCCTCTCTGACAGAAATATGACCTTTTTCTTTTATATGAACTGAATGTCAGTTGAAGACAGAGGAAAACATTTGCAAATGCTAAGCAGAGTCTAAATATGTACCATGATGTCAACCAAAATCAATTAGCTATGATTTCATAATTTATAATTTAGGAAATTTTACCTTTTCCGTGTAAGAGATGAGCATTCAGTGAAAGATAAGCATTCTAATTGTATCTTTGAATCACAAGATTGTTGAATATACATTTGCAAGGATGAAAGGCAATTAAGTGTTCCTGCTAAAACTGTTGTTTGTTTTGCAGGCCATTTCTTTAGTTTAGTTAGCAAAGAATAGCACTATTATGAGAAATAGAGATAATAAAGTGATAAAACATATTAAGTATTCCAGACAGTAGAAAATTATTCCTTTCCTTTCATCATTTTATTGTTTCTTGTCTTTTTTTGTTTTGTTTTGTTTGTTTTACTCTTTCCAAATAGATAGGTATTATAGAATAGGACATTTATATAGTTCATTGAATAATTCTCCATACTTTGGGGGTGTAGCCAAATATCCCTGTTGAAGAGTGAGACCCCTCCATTGAAATGGAACTATTTGCCACCTACTCATAAAGATGTCACCGTTATTTTTTTCCCCATTTTCTCTCTGATTTGTAGTTCTCCCCATATTTAACAACCTTATTAGTAGGACTAGGAACTATTGTTATGGTAGGAATCTTATGTATGTGTCATAAAAGTAGGATATGACATGCGTTTTTGTAGAGATGGAATGGAATGAACAGTGAAGAGACTTGAAAGTCACTCTACATCTCATTCTACCTTCTAGGGTGTCCCAAAATACAAATATACTTCTGCCATCTTGCAAAGTTTTCTTTATTTAATTTTTCTACAGGATAATGTTAAATATTATTCTGACTGAGAAAAGTCAACTATATGGAAAGAGGTAAAATTTCCTAAAGTATAAATTATGAATGATAGCTAGCTGATTTTGGTTGACTTGGTGGTACATATTTGGATTATGCTTAGCTTTGGCAAATGTTTTCCTTTGTCTTCAGCTAACACTAAGGTCATATGAAGCACATATATTTTGAAGTATGGAAAAACAATGAGTAGATGGCTAGAGCAGTCATTCATCTATTCGCTAACTATTAAATTGTGAAAAACTTTATTTTAAATTTTTATGCATCTAAATTTTTAACTATTTACTAGTTTTATTGATAAATATTCTTGGAAACTTACAATTATTTTTCCAAGGAATTTGCTAATTTGGGGGACCATAAAAGATTCTGTCATCAAGAAATGCATGAAAAACAAAACAAGTAAACAAAAACTACAGTAAAAACCACACATTTCATGGGAAAAACAAGCTGCAGTCTCTGCTAATGCTATCTAGTTTGGGTAAACAAAAGTTATTTAAGAAAATGTGGGTAAAGTCATTATTAGAACTTTAAGCTTAAAACAATTAAAAGGGAAAATGTTATTTCATTTTTATAAGTATAAGAATAAAGTAATATATACTTTTGAAATTTAGATATTATAATCTCCCAACTCAATATGCACGCATGCTTTTCTAAATAGTATAAATGCTAGAAAGAGAGATATCCTGTTAATAATAGTTACTCAGAGAGAAAGGGAATGTGGAGAGAGATTGTTAACTTCTACATTTTACTTTGAATAAGGCTATATTGTTTGATTTTATTCTAGAAGACACATAGAATATTAACCTAAAAACCTTAAAATGTATGCTACCATTAAAACAAGGCTGTTTTAAGATGTTTATTTACTCTTTCTATATTGCAATATTCTTATATAGTAATTATACAGTAAAGATATGTGGATGGAAGGATGAAATAATGATGGGTAGATGAATAAATAAAAAGATATATTCATAAATAGATACACATATACATTTAAAATATATAGATACAGAAATAGACAGATAAATCTCTATTTGATGTGTGAAATCTGGAGGAGTGTGTAACAAAATGTTTAAAGTGATGGGAAGTGGAATTATTGGATGTTTCAATATTTTTACTTTGACTTCGGCTTAGTGGGTATATTTAGTTTCCCCATCGTGGTACCAAGTTAGCTATGTATTAAAACAATGGTAATTTTAAAACATGAATGATTCATTATTCCATTATATAACTGTTGAAAATTCAATCCTTTCACCATTGAGTTCCTTTTCATTTTTGCCAAGTATCAGCTGACTGTATTTGTGTAATATATTTCTAAGATCTCTGTTCTATCTCCTAAAACTAGATTTTTGTCCATATCATTTTTGCTTGATATTATGAGACCTATCATTTTGTTCTTTTTCAACTGTTTTGGCTATGCAAGTTTTTTGCTTTTTTATATATATTTTAGAATCACCTCATCAATATCTACAAAAAATAAAAAGCTGTTCTCATTTTGACTGGAATTGTTTTGAATTTATCTATCAATTGAGAACAGATCTTAACCACATCTAGTCTTCCAAATCATAAATATTAAATTTTGTCTTTTCAGGAATTTGTTTATTTTGGCTGTTACAGAATGTTTTGGCTCACACTTTTCCTAACATTCATGTATTGACTGCAAAAGTGTTCTTATTTCTGATATTTGTAAGTTGTGCCCTCTCTCCAATTTTTAAATTCTAGCTAGATGTTTATCAAACATCTTGATTATTTCAATTAATCAGCTTTTGGTTATGTGGATTTTTATTACCGTTTTTCAGGTTTTTATTTTATGGTTTATGATTTGTTATTTCCCCCTATTAATTTTAGGTTTAATTTGTATTTGTTTCTAGTTTATTAAGGTAAAAATTTGGGGCATTTTTTTGACACATTTTTCTAGATAAATATTTAAGGGTATAAAATATTTAGAGGCACTAATGAAACCACATATCACAAATTTTGATGGTTTTTATGTTCACCATTATTAATTTTGAAATATTTTAAATATTTTATTTCTTCTTTGCATATAAGCTAGTTTAAAAGATAATGTTTAATTATCATGTATTTTTCATTTTCCATATTTTTAAAATATTGATTTCTAAATGAATTATGTTTTTGGACAAGCTGTGATGTGTATGAATTAGATCTTTTAAAATATGTAAAATATCTTTCAGTGTCAAGATATGTGTTCTTTCTTGGTGAAAGCTTTGTGTGCACTTGAGATAAAAATATATTTTATGCTACTGCTGGGTGGGTATATCTATAAATATCAATTAAATCCACCTGTTTGATTATGTTGTACAACTCCTCTATAACCTTGTTATTTACTGTCTACTTATTCTATCAATTACTGGAAAATATTCAAACTTTAAATATAGTTTTGAATTTGTTGATATTTCCTTCTAGTTTTTTTATGTATTTATATTAAAGACTTTTTATTGGTCACATAGACATTTAAATTTGTTATGGGTTCTTGCTGAACTGACCCTTTAAGTGTCTATTTGTTGGTACTATTCCTTTTCTTAAATCTGCTTTTCTGATATTAGCAGACCAATTCTAACATTTTTAGGCTTATTGTAATGTACATATTACCCCTATCCTTTTACTTTTAGCTTATTTAATTTTAAACCTAAATGAGTATCTTTTTGAAAGTATATAGTTGAGACTTATTTTTTTAATCTACTCAAACTATTTTGCATCTTAACGAAAGTGCCTTTAATGATTTGTGTTTAAATAATATGATTAGATTTAAACTTACCGTTTTAAATTTGTTTTTCACTTTTCCATCTTTTTTTTGCTGCATTTCTCCTCTTTTGCTGTCTTATTTTGTATTAAATGAGTAGTTTCATGGTCCCATTTTATGTCTAATACTGGTTATTTAGCTAGAAACTTCAATCTTGAAATAAAATTATTTCACCTTATGTATAATAGAGTATACTTATAGCAGAATACTTCCATTTCTTCATTCCTTCCCCCTGTAGAATTTTTGTATTTTTTTGTTTCTATATGTATTATATCCATAATATATTTTTGTTTAATTTGCTTTACAGGTTCAGTTATCTTTTAAGTAATTATTAAAGAATAAAAATTAGCTTATCTTCATTTATACATTTTTCCTTTATAGTATTATTTATTCTTTTGTTTCAATTCAAGTTTACATTTGGTATTTTTTTTTTTTTATAACTGAAGAAATTCTATTAATATGTCTTGTCATTCTGGTGTGCTACTCATACATCACTCAGCTTTTTTGTTGTTTATTTGTTTTTTTAATTTTACCATCAACTTTGATGTAAACTGTTGTTGAATGAAGAACTCTAGCTTGACAAACCTGTTTTGCTTTTAGTACTTTAAAGTCATAAATTCATTGTCATTTGGCTTGCATAATTTTTTAAGAGAAGTCTGCAGTTATGTTTATTATCTTCCCACAATTTCCTCCTTGTATACATTGTGACTATTTGCTCTCAGTACTTTCGAGTTTTTCATTTGTTTACTGGTATTAAGCAAAATAATTTTGATGAACTTTGGTATGTGCTATTTGTGTATGTACCTGTGTGCATTATATGTAGCGTGTTGGTGTATGTTGCTCTTCAATCTATGAGTCTTTTTCATTAATATTGGAAATGTCTGGATATTTTTCTTTTGAACATTTTTTATGTCTCCTTTTCTCTTTCTGAGAATCTATTTCAAAATATGTTATAGTGTTTGATGTTGCACTGAGAGTTGTTCCCTTTTTTGTCTTTTTAATCTATGAAGTTAATTTTTAGGTCTAAAAAGCTTCAAGTTCACTGAGATTTTTCCTTCCGTGACTAACCAGCTTTTTATCTCACCTAGAAAATTGTTCATTTAAAATACTTTACTTTCCAACTTGGAAAATTTAATTTTGTCTGTTTTTAAATATGTCATTTTTCTCCTCATCATGTACATATTTCCCTTTACATGTATGTGTATGCTACTAGCAGCGATTTTATTCAGGTTTGCTCATTTTGGCTACTTCTGTATCTAGTTATATTGACTAGGCTTTGTACTTGTTATGTGCCATTTTTTTCTATATTTGGTAATTCTAATAACTCTTTTTGGATACCAGAGAGTTATATTACATTGTAAAATGTATGAATTTTGCTATCTTCTATAAAAGTGTTGGGTTTTGCTCATTTTCAGGTATTTAATTGACTTGCGATCAACTTGATTTTTTAAAATTTGCTAAGGTAAATCTAGAATAATCTTTCCCCATATCAGCTTATTATTCAAGCTTTATCCTTCAGAGGTGTCTGCTATAATTGAATATTCCGTGTGCTGACCAGAACTAGAATATCTCCTCAACTTGTTTAAGTTTTGAAAATTACTTATCTTATAACTATGTTTAAATTTTGCTTAGTATTATATAATTTTAAGTTAACACATGTGGTTTAGTACTTATCAAATACTCAGGGGATGTAACAGATGTCGGGAACTCTGAGTGTGTGTGTGAGTATGTTAAGTCTCCTCCTTTCTGATATGTCTACACAAATATTCTACCTCCCTTGGCCTCAAGAAATTCAGTTTCTTCCTTCACAAATATCATCTGCCAGGCTCTATAAACCCAGAAAATTATTTAGTGAGAAAGTCATCATGATTATTATACTCATTTTGCTTGTTTTATTTCACAGTCATAATCTGCCTATTTTCCAATATCTGAAAGCCGTTATATCTATTTTCCTATTTACATTTGTGTTTTGTGGGAGGATTATATGTGATTCTTGTTACTCCATATAGTCTAGAAGTATATGTATATGATTACTATATATTTGGAATGAGGTGGGTATGTTTTATGTTCTATATACTGTCTGTATGATATTTATATTTAGAGTACTATGTACTTGAGAATTTACCCTAATAATATTATCAGTGCACTCATATGTTGAGTAGACTGTCTTTATGTAGAAACATATACAATGAATGTATTTGCTCATAAAAAATGAGGTCCTCATGATTTAGAGGAAGAAAGGAATAAAAAAGCAGAGGACAGATTTTATAAAACTACTCTGTATACTATAATGGTGAATATGTGTCATGCATAAACGATATATTTGTCCAAACCCATAGAATACACAATGCCACAAGTGAACCCCAGTGTAAATTATGGGTGGTTTTTATGTCTTAATGTAGTTTTATCAATTGTAACAAATGTACCAGCTGGTGAGAGATATTGGTAGTGGGGAAAGTTATGCATATGTGGGGGCAGAAAGTATATGGGAAATCTCTGTACCTTCTGCTTAGTTTTGCTGTGAATCTAAAACCACTCTGAAAAATAAAGTCTATTTTTTTTAATGAGGCCCTCTGCTGTTGGTTTTCAAAAAGCAATTCTGTGTTGGCAGTTAATAAGAGTTGAGTAGAAAAACAGAAGGGGAGAGGGTCATACAAAGCAAATGTTGAAATATCCCACAGAGGTAGGGCAATGAGATATTTGTAGTGTTGAATATGTCTAATAATCCATTGTAAGTTGTTTGCTGAGTGGTACTGTACTGTAGTTTTTCTTTGTCCCTTCAAAACTTCTGTAAAAACATACAATTGCCTCATGAGAGCAACAAATTTTTCATTATCAAGGAAAATGCTCTGTTTCTTATCAATGTTAGCACAGATGATGGAACAAAGAATAGCCCCAATGTAGAATATAGGTACAAGTGGTATCAAAAGATTAGAGTAAAAAATGACCAGAGGATTTTAAGACATTGAAAATTTGTAGAAATTCTAGCTAAGACATTGAAGTTACCCAACAAATTTAAGTCTTAACAAATATATTGACCTCAAATGGCATCTGAAGTAGTTAAGTTTTGCTTAATAATACTATTTGATGGTTAAGGCAAAATTTCCACTTTATATTGATTTTTTCTTATTTTTATTTCCAGAGTTTATTATTTCATGTCAAAATCTTGATTGCCCTTATGTGCTTACTACTTGTAATTCTTTTTATTTTAGTGACGAAAGAGGGAAAATTAAAGTTCTGTAATATTTAGGATATACATATATAAGCCCAAACAAATATTTTCCACTCCTAACAAGATGATATAATTTTAAGTTTTGAGGTTACAATTCACTGTCAGTTTTCTCATTTATATATAGAATGGTTGTTTAGTGCTTCAGTTTATTCTTCTGTAAAATAAGTAAAACCACCATCATTTTTGAAAGTGGACATTTTATTGAATCATTATATTTTTATGAAGCCTTGTAGAACAGTAGTCTCCTAAACTGATTATATACTATATCTAAGAAATGCTACTTACTCTATCTTCTTCTAGAAGATTTACAGTGCACATTGGCACATTAAAGACACTTGACAGTGATTGTGAATCACTCTAGTAAAGTGAAATGTGTTTAATTTGTTATCTTAATATAATTTGTGCCTGTCTTATTTGAACACAAATGTCATTTTTCAGGTAATATCTAAATGCAATTCTACAGAATTATTTTCTGTATGCATTGGATACAATTTGTAAATTATTGCTTATAGGAATTATACAAGAGTTTGCCATTAAGTTTCAATGTTTGAATATAACATTAAATCATAGCACTTTTTCATCTCATATCTCCTTTGGAATTATTATGGCTTTTTAAAAATAATTCTTCTAAGTTGCCTTTGATTCAAGTCATTTGAAAGCTTATAAGCTATTTTTTTCATGAATTGTTATTGAAATGTTTTCTCTCATTTGACCAGAGGTATGCTAACACTGAATTTATATTGCTAGATTATTCCGTTATTAAACACAATGTCTCACTAGGCATCTAATATCTGTCCACATTGCTGGTGCAATTATGTGTTCAAATGCTGGAAACAGGTTGAAAAAGTACCCACAGACAATGAATAGTACTATACTAAAAATATTTTGTCTCAAATAACACCTTAGCTTTAGAATGCACTTAATGTATTAGTCACCATTATTAGATGTCAAAAAATATGGTGATTGGTGATGCTGCTTGCTTGGCAATACAATTTGAAGGATAGCAGGGAAAAGATTTTCCCAAAGGAGTATATTTTTATTCTCTATAGAAACCAAAGCAGCCATGTCAAGAGTCTGTGTTTGGCATGCATTACAGTCAGCACCCAACTCAGTTTCAAATGTTTTCTCTTTTGATAAGAGTTATGTGAGGACATCATATAAATTTCTTAGGTTATTACTAATTATATCCTGTTGACACAAGAACGATGATAATTGCAGTATGTTAAATGCTAAAATCTCAGATAATTAAAATGATGTTTTACAAAAATTGTTTGTCTATTTAATTCTCTCATTTTTTAAAGTACAGTAATTTCTGTTCAAATATTCAGGAAGTATGTCAGGCACCATATGTAGCAATGGTTTTGCTAACTATATATGGCAGTTAGAGCTTCATAATAACTTTTGTATTTGGGCTGTTCAACTAGAAAATATAGTCTTATTTGTCTTGCCTTTTTTATCCTGAATATTTCGTTATGATTTTAACATTTAATCAATTTGTTGAAGTCCATAAGTCTCTTAATTATTTCTTAATATATATCTGCAAAACAATTTTTGTACTGACTTCTGTGTCACAAGAAATATCCATGTAAAATTCTAGGTTTTTTTCATTCCATATCAATTAGAAAATATTTAGAGGCAACATTTGCTTTAACAGTTGAAAAATTTACACTTTCATACATAGTATATTGACACCCAAAATTGTTGTAATAACCCAAGATGACTTCCGTAGAAGTCATGATTGGTATTTTTGTGTATGGCAAGGTTAGATGGTCAGTAATTTAATTTTAGGTTAACACTTTTTAATGTAACTTGTTGACATATTACTAAAATTGTTGAATAATTTGTTTTCAGATTTTCACTGATTTTGTTTAAAGAATAAAGTGTGTAAGATTAAAAAGCAATTACACAATACTACTACTAGTACTTGTTAAAGATAATTTGCAAAAAGATGCAATTCATCATGTAGAATTAAATTAGTAAACTTTTGGTTTTAATTTAAAGGTTATATGAGAAATGTCATGCATATTTAATCAAATATGGTACCAAAAATATTATGAAACTTGATATGTTACAATTTATTTTGATTCCTGGAATGTCCTATCACTCTCTTTCACATGCCCAGTTTATAACTTATAAATTGTTACATATTCAGGTTTTCTGTATTTTGCAGAAAAGCTTTATACAGAAAAGGATATTGTAGCAAATATACCAAGAACACTAAAAGTAGATTGTCTTCGATATTTATTAATATTTCTGTCTGGTTCTCTTGTTATCTTTTTGCTGATATCTTTATTTAAGTGGCTAATTTTATTGAATTAGATCTAAATCAGTCATTTCAGGAGGTATATATGTATATATGTATCTATCTCGAATATTTTTACAATGAGTTTCCAGAGATTACTACCAGGCAATTTTCCTAATTGCAATTGTGAAAGTTATCAGAATCAAAATGGAACCACTTATGGCAAGCCATGACAAAAGGAACTGAGGAAGTCCATGAAAGGGAGCGTCATCATGCTTATATGCTATTAATAGCTAGCAAAAAACTGCGAAAACAGCAATCTTGTACAAAGGCTACCGTAACCTTACACAAATTCTCTCTCTCTCTCTCTCTCTCTCACACACACACACACACACACACACACACACACACACACACACACACACACACTTCATATTTCTGTGAGGACATCTGCCCAGCACTGCCTGTTCAACCTTAGACTTACAACAACCTTGTTACTGATCCTTGCAGCCAAGGATAATGGATTCAAAACAATTAATTCTTCTCATCATGGTTTCCTGTGGCACATGTTCCTATTGTGGAACACCCATTCCCAAATAAATATTTTCTTTTAGAGCAACTCCCTCTCTGTTTGTTGTTAAGTGTGACATCATTTAGTGGCAAAAGAAGGATCAAAACTAGCTAACCTAGGATTAATTAGTGACCCCAGTTAGGTTCCCACATGATGTCCTTTTGAGCTGTTTGCACATTTCACCTTCTCTTCTCTGGTGAATCCCCTCTCAAGTTATCAGACTTGCTCTCTTTGGTGAGTTCTTTTGCCTTTATTTGGGATCCATTTTTATTATAAGGTTGCCTTCAGTAAGGGGATTTGCATATCTCCTGGGATGATAAAAATTGGTAATATATTGGTTTGCTTATTTTATTGGCAACACTTTTTGGTAAAAAGACAAGTATCCCTTTTGATTTGAGTACTCTGGTTTCTACAGAGTTTACATTCTGTCTGTGAGGCATGTATTTTCTGGCGAATTCATTTTTTGGTTATTTCTGTGAGTCTAATTTACAAATTTTTGTTTCGTCTGCATTCCTAGTCCAAATTTTTGTGAGCACTCTTATTTTGGTTTTATTTTGGTTTGATTATGCACATCTGTATATAATGTGTTTTGTTTACTTTTTTCTCCCTGCTTATTTCTGAAAACCGCTCAAGAGCAAAAAATAAACATTCTAAATGATGGATTCAGGATTGTTAACTAAAAGACACTGTGATGGTCAACACCATCGAAAACACTGATTCAAACTTCTGACATTCCCTGTTGGTATTTTCTTTGCTCTGGAAAGGTTAACAGGAAATAGACTGGGATTCTCAAAATTTGGAAGTATGCCAAACCCTCTGGGAATCCAGTTGGCTACATGACTTTTCTCTTACACGTGTTTAAATAAAAGGTCATCGTGACGATCATTCAAACTCCTCAAGCATGTCTTTCTTTTACCTGAATTAGAAAATACAACTATAGAACTAACATGTAAAGTCTTCTAAGTTCTCTATTTTTTTTCCTGCTGTTTTGAAGATAAACTCACTATTTATGGCATTGCAGCCAAGATAAACAAAAAACTTTTAAAGGACTTTTAAATTAATGGCTTCACAAACTACAGCAGCTCCATGGCAACCAACACCCTAGACACCTGAGTAATACATTTTGGAGATTTAAATTCAGGTTTGCTTAACTGCCAACTGCTTTGAGTGATGGAGCTATTAATTGAAGGATTGATATTCTAAAAAGAAAATAACCAGATACATGTTTATGAAGGTTAGGCTTTTAGGTTAAACAGGTCAAAATCATGAGCTCAAAACAATAAGACAACTACATAGCATTAAAAAATGTCTTGTGTGCTATGCTGGAGTAAGAAAATGCATTGGATCACATGCCAAAAATCTTTTTCTTTTTTTTTTTCTCCCCACCTCAGGCTTCCAAGTAGCCATAACTACAGGCATGCCAAAAATCGTTTTCTAAAATGCTCCTCCACCTGCACTGACTAGTCAAGCAAAACTTGATAGGCAAACAAAAATATGTGTTACTAAAAATTGGAGATTTTGTGGTTTTTAAACAATATATACATAATTCAGGCAGTCACAGCTAAAATGCAAACACTTGAAAATTTAACTCCTAAACAAATTTGAAACTGAAACTGGGGTGGGGCAGTTAAAATACTTTTTTTCCCAGTCAAATTGCTTTACTTGAATTTTTGTCCATATTCTTTATAATATTATTTATTTGTTGTGGCAAATAAAATTTAGCCATGTGAACAGATTCCATTTTGCAAGAAAGTTAACTTGGATTTTGATTTGACTGTTCTTTTACAGTTGGTGAATTATTTATGCTACTATATTTTACTGTATTGTGGGTAAAGTTTTAAACTGAAAACTATCTTTGTGTGTGTGTATCACATATCATTATATATATGCTATGTTTTATATTGTGTGTACATGGTAGAATCTGGCATACCAGACCAGAAATGCTTTAAGGAATTATATTTAGATTGGCTTAAGTATATGAGTATTGATAAATTGTTAATGTATATAATAATTAGCCCAAAATGTCTTTTAATTCATGTAAGTTAAGTAAATCTTTAGTAAATAAGATATAAGTTTTAAATTTGTTGATAAAATAAAAATAAAAATATCTTCAGAATTGTCAGCATACATTTTTGCCTGGATTTCCTGGTCAGAAAAGATTATATTTGTCTTTGCTACATGTATGAAGGTGTGAATGTTTGGCATGAAGTTTCTAAGCCTATAAATCCAATTTAAAAGCAAAATGATCTTTGTTGTGTAACTCTTTGGTAAATAAGACTAATTTAATACTTTTGGTTTAGTTTAAACAGCTATATCTTTTGTGCTATCAGTAAAATACTCATATATTTAACTTAAAATTTCTTACTTAATTGAACACCTGATGTTCACAGGCTATAAAAATAGTTAATAGAAAAACAGGTTGAAATAATGATTATCTCTGTTTAGTACCTCAGTTTTATAACTACTGTTGGTATCATTGCCGTATATAAAAAAATTAAGTGAATGTTAACAGGATAAACATTTATAAACAAACTTTGTTCATGCAATTTGAAATATTAAAGTTATATTGCATTAAAGTAAATGATAAGATACTCGTTAAATGCCTGAGTTACTTCTGAATTAGATGAAATATGAAATGTAAACTGCTGAACATTAGATATACATTGGTTCTTGGCTTCTTAAATTTTACAGGACTAAATATATTTATATTGGGTTATATTAGTACACATAAAAATTGTATTATAGGAAAATATGTTTCTAAAAATTATAAAACAATGCTTATCTATAAAATACCGATATGTGACAAGGCAGATCAAAATTTCTTACCTCTGAGGTTTTAACTAAAAATTAAGGCTGCTAAGAGGTAAAAATTCTTGTGAATATATAATTCTGTATACAAGGTATAACAAAATATAAGACTTATTTTTGATGAAGACGACTGTGTCAGCCATATCAATTTTTAAATAAAAAAATAATTTTATTTATATTTAGAGATTATTTAAGGTTGTTACAAAAAGTGAACTTAGAAAGCAAACAAAAACAAAATAGAAAGGAACCAGCAAGTAGGAAAGAGCAACGTGAAGAAAGTTATCAGTATAAAGATGTATTTTGGGTAAGAAAATCTCAAAAGAAAAGATAATAATTTTGCATATGAAAATTCAAGTGTGAACTTTTTTTAATTCTAGAGTAATATGACTGGTTATTTAAGAAAAAAGAAGTATAAGACAAAACTAAAGTTCCTCTTAAGTTATGGAACATCAGAGTCAGTTATGGAAGGTTTGTAAAGAATAAATTTATGAAAGAAATTTTGTATTATCAAGTTGCTATAATTAGGAGGGGATTACATATAAATCTTTCTGAAGATTGAGCTTTGATATTAAAAATAGACTGGTTAAAAACTAAAATTTTTGTCCCCTATGTTAGAACAACAAGTTTTCCATGAAGCATTGATCTGCTCTTAGTAAAATTTGCAAGAGATTTTAATCTAATTCTGAAATATGCTTCTCTAAATTTTTAGCATCTAAACTGTGGCTTTACAGTCTAGAGCAATGCTTCTTTGGTATAACTTGATTCTGTAATCTTGGCTTCTTTTGATGTGTCTGAATTGTTTTAAGTAACTAGGAAATTTTCAATGGTTTTTGTAAGAGCCATCCATCTCCCTGAACAAGGTATTCATTTTCTTGTTTACATTTTTCATTAATATGTGTATACATATAACCTTGGACATACAACCTTTCTGTGTCTGATTAAATTCAAGTACATATTAATTAAGTTTAACTTCCAGGTTAACTAAATGGATAAGAGGTAACAATCATACTTGAGGAGGTTTTTCTTTACTTTTCTTGGTAACTGATGTAAGACAAAAGATTTTATGTTTTATCAGTATAATTTCCTGGGTTTAATGTTGTGTTTTTATTACTTAGGAAACTGAACTTTGAAAAGGTTAAGTTTTTTGTTTTTTGTTTTTTTTCTTAAAGTCCTGTAACTTTCTGTATTGCTTTTGACATCTTTGGCAGGCCTTCTCAGTATCAAAGTATTAAATTAAGTCTCTGACCTGGAATTATCGCTGAAATTTTCCAGTTGAGTCCCTGGAGCACTTCAAAAGAGATATCTTATTTTGAAGAGATATTTTAAATAATCGGGCTTGTTTAATGTATTGAATTGTATTAGAAGCGTTGAGAAGTGACAAGTGACGCTAATCTTTTTTCAATTACATTCATGGGTATGTTATTAATATGTGTTTTAAAAATTATATACATTGATAAAATCTAATGTTATTTGTGTAATTTCAGTTACTATGTTAAAATGTTGTGTACTAGAAAAATAACCAAAAATTTTTTTTGTAAATTCTTGATTAAAATGAACTCTCATCAGATTTTTAGTGATGGAATTGACAAAAAATGTAATGGCTATTCTAAGTATTTGTCATCCACACTTTTGATTCTTCTTTAAAAGGTACCTGCAATCAGATTCATACAAGAATGTCTAAGTACTCTTGAAAGCAGATTTTTAATAACTTTAAGATCAACAAACTAAAAAACATTTTCAAGAACTCCAGTGAAGAATCTGATGAATTTGTGAAACTGCTAATCAAGATTTAACAGAAGAAAAATTAATTACATGAGATTGGATAATGACTGGAGATGATTTTTTGACTCCCATTTGATATATTGTTGATTCTTTACTTATATTTTTTGTTTTATAGATTTAGGGAAACTTTTTCTTTATTTAGTTTACAGCAATTTAATAAAGTATACCTTTGTAAAGAAAGATAAAAATGTTAATTTTTTCCTTCTACTTAATCACTGTAAAATTGGGAAACTATTTATGAATACTCTTTTATATTTATGGCAATATAGTTGTTTGCATAAATTCAATAAGAATCAGCTCTCTTTATAACAAGATGCAATTGAAAACATTGACTGTATTACTAAGGTTTTAACTGGGATGTCATATTTAAAGTGTTTATAGGCACCGCTGCCTTGGTTTGACTAACTAACCCCAAGAGTCTTCTAAACCTGAGAATCTTGTGTGTTTAAATCACTATCTTGTTGTACCTAGGTAGATGTTCAGGGAAAATTTGATAAAACTAAACTTGTTTTTAAAATTTGTGTTTCTCTGATTATCGTTGGTTAACATTGGGATGATTATGGCGTGACAAGTTATGTCACTAAAGAAAAGCTACAATACTTGTTATTAGATTATAGACCTACACGTTGCTTTTGAGTTCTTTATCTACCTATAGACTCAACTGAATCCTTAATTCTTCTAGCTTCCTCCAATACAACTTCCTTCTTTGGAATTACTGCAAACAGGAATTTCTCTTTTCTGAAAGCCCTACAAACTGCAACTATATGAATTTTAAGAGCAAATCTAATGCCTGCTCTATGGGCCACACTGAAAGTCCAGCAAACCACCTGATGCTATATCCAGAGACATTCAAACTGCAAACAAGGAAAACAAGTTGACACTTTCACACTGTGGATAGCTTTTCCCAAGATGTTAAAATAAGACTCTATGTCATAATGAGAGCCTTATCCTTGTTAATGCTTTTCTTTTTAACTTGGCAGGATAATGGTGTAATTGAAATTTCAATCGGCAGCTTCTGCAAGTAACTTGACGAACTGTTGGATCATGCCAATCTTAGATATTTACATGATCTAAGAGATCTTTTAATCCTTTAGTGTATTTGGTGGGTAACTTTAGCAACATTCTTAACACAACTTTTTGTTCAATCTTTACTATCGGTTTCTTTTTATAACACTGGCTTAATTTGACACAGTTATGGGACACTAGATGATAATATTTCTCTATATTATCTATTTGCTAAGTAAGAAAATCTCAATCCTATTGCTAATGCTACGTGCTGTACTTGAATAAAATCCTCTGGGAAAATTGAGATCCAGACACACAAAATAAGAAAGCAAGCTATGTGGTTACAATAGGAGTCATCTAATTCCCCATTACATTTATTCCATGGATGATCATCTTTAAGTCTAGATTCATGACTCGAAATCATGATGCAAACTTAGATTGTCATATTGCTATTAATTATACTTTGTATTTTAAGACTTTACACCAGTTATTGGTTAACTTCCACAAAAGTGCTAGTCCTAACAGAATAATGCCAGCTGGCCTAGTAGTTTGAGATGATAGCCGGCATCTGTAGAACAGATAGATAAAAGTCAAACTTGGAAAACAACTACTGAACAGGTATACTTAGCCTGAGAGCTACTCCCTCCAAACCTTCCTTATTGCTCTTATGTGGCTCAAAGAGTTTTGACACTCAATCCTAGTCCCTACCACTCCCTTTGAGGTGGGAGCAGATCAACATTCCAGATAAGTCTCTCCTGGCACTGAGAGACAATAAAAGCTAACTACAGTATAACCAAACACCAATGCTTTCAGAGAAAGATTTTGATCAAGAATGGGAAATGTGAACATTCTCAAAATCAAAATGGAGTCACTTGCATCAAGCCATGACAAAGGCAGTTGAGGAAGGCCATGAAGGGAGGGTTCTCACTCATGTATACCTGATAACAAGAGCTATCACAAAAGACTGCAAAAAAACCACACAGCCTTAGACAAAGGTCACCACAACCTCACACAAAAATATGGAGTGTGTGTGTGTGTGTGTCCACACACACACACACACACACACACACACACACACACACTTCTGCAAGGACATTTGCCCAGCAGCTGCCTATCTGGACTTGGACTCATGTTATCCCTGTTATTGATCTTTGCAGCCAAGGACAATTTATTGAAAACAATTATGTGATCTTTCTCATTTTTTTGCTGTTAAAAATTCTTTCTCTTCCTTTAAATCCCTGAATATGCACATCCTCAAATATGGCATATGTTTGCCCACTGAAATGCTCATTTCTGAACAAATATTATTTTTCAGAGCATCTCCCTCTCTGTTAAATTTGGCATAATAGTTCTGTTTATGGTGAAAATAAAAATCAATGGACTTCTGGCAAGATGGCGATGGGGCAGCGTGGCCTGTGAGACCCTTCATGAAAGAGAACACTCATAAAGACCCTAGCTCTCTCCCACAGGCTGCAGCTCCCATCTTCAGCAGCCTCCTCTTCATGGGGAGCTCAGCCGCCACTGCCACCACTGCTCAAACATCACGGAGGTCTAGGCCACTGCCACAGCCGTGGATGCCACACCTGAGGTCATTGCCCGCCCATGCCTGAGGTGACCCACCACTTTGGACCGTGAAGCCCCCACAAGCAGAATCTTCTGAGATCACCACTGCCACGGCTGCTGCTGTCACTGCCACTGCCACACCACATCCCTCGCCCAGAGCCAGGCCTGTGGAGCTCCCCCTGTCTATGGGGAGGTGACCGCCACTGGTGTGGATACCATCAGTGGTTCCCTCAACTGCAGATAAAGGTCTACTGGAGCAGTGAGATTGCACCATCTTTTAGGGATTCAAGGTAGCAACATCAAAACAGGAAGGACAGATGCTCTTCCCTCTTGATCAATAGACAAGGCCAGATCTCAGTAACAGACTGGGCAGGGAGCCCATATCTTTACTGTTCTTCACAGCAGGCCAGGAGCAACTGACCCTAACTGCGAACAATTCTACTGGCCTGCAAAGACAGCTCCAAATCAGAGCTGAAAGGACATTGAAGTTAAAGGAAAAGTCTCAGAGTGTGCTTGGTTAGTTCTGTTAGTTTACTGACTTCAATCTATTCCTTTTCCTTTTTTTTCTTTTTTTCTTTTCTTATTTCTCTGTAAACCCCATCTTTGTATAGAGGAATAGCACATCAATAAGGAGGTTGGTTAGCTTGTACGTTAGTATCATTGTATGTTTTAGTTTGTTATATGGTCATTGGTTAGTTTTCAGTCATAGTTATTGTTTTTCTTTTTATTTGTTTCAGTATTTGTGTATCTTTTCACTTGCCAGTCGATACACTCATCTGTTTTCCCTCTTACTCCTTTCTCTCTCCACCCCCCTCTTCCCGTCACTGCCTGCTCCATTCTCTTCCCTCTGTTAACCTAATAGTGCTTTCAGGGAGTAAGCCTACAACCCAACTGCATGGACAGATTCCAGGGCAGTGGGAAGTGGGCTTCAGGCTATCCATACACTTGTTGGCAGATACCAGGATCTGCAGAGAGATTTTGAATCACAGCTCCCCCTTAATTAAATCTCAAAACTGCAAAAAGGACTGCTCTCAACCTACAGTCCAGCTCCAGAACTGAACAAAGCAAGAGGAAATACATTAGGAAGAATAGGAGATTGAACAAGCAGAAGTAAAATCAACCCCTCCACCCCTCAATAACAGAATTAAAGAAGACAGGGCAGTGAAGGGAAGGGAAAAGTAGGGAGGAAAAATCTGCACAAATGAAGAAAAAACAAAAGAAGAATATAGGTCTCACACAGACCCATAGGAGGTCACACACTGAGAAAACAGACTTTGGAACACAAACAATGAAGAGCCCCAGAATCACTGATCACATGCAACAAACCCAGACATCAATACATTAATAGAACTTTTTTAAAAAATTGAGAGACAAGAGGAAAATAGGAATAGTTGATGACAGAAATAACAGCAGTAAAGAGTACTGTGATGGAAATAAATAACAAACTAATAAGCATGGAAAGCAGAATTAATCAAGCAGAAGAAAGAATCTCAGCACTTGAAGACCAAAATACAGAACTAACCCAAACTGTCAAAAACATAGAACAGAAGCTTAAAAAGATAGAACAAGATGTTCAAGAGATGAATGATTACTTCCAAGACCAAATAAAAGAGTAATTGGCCTTCCTGGGGTAGAGAGGGAGTCAGAGGCCACACTGGAACAAACGTTTCATGAAATCATTCAAGAAAACTTCTCTCAGCTCATCAGTGATGCAAAAAATCAAACACAAGAGAGTCAGAGACCCCCTGCAAGACAACAAATGAGAAGACCAACTCCTAGACACATAATAATTTGCCTAAACAAAGTAGCTATAAAAGAAAAAGTCCTAAAGGCAACAAGAGAAAAAGCTCAGACTGCCTACCAGGGAATACCAATTAGAATAACAACAGCTTTATCTACAGAAATCCTTCAGGCCAGGAGAGTTTAGAGCTCTATCTTTAACATTCTAATTTCAACAAAGAATAACCTACCCAGCCAATCTAAGCTTCATCAGTGTGGGAGAATTGCAATCTTTCCCAGACATCCAATCCCTAAGAACCTATGCTGCCAACAGACCACCTCTACAAGAAACACTTAAGTACTGAACACAGAAGAAAAAGAAAAAAGAACAACATTCTTCACAAAATTACAGGCAAAATATTAAAAACCACATGAACCAACTCCAAAACCAAAAGAAAGACAACAAAAAAACAGGAACAAAAATTCTGTAAGAACCTTATGACAGGGATCAACTCTTGTATTTCAATAATTAGCCTAAATGTGAATGGACTAAATGCACCACTGAAAAGACATAGAATGGCAAAATGGATAAAATATCACCAGGCAACAATTTATTGCCTTCAAGAGACTCACCTCACTAGAAAGGACACTCACAGACTCAAAGTAAGAGGATGGGGAACAGCTTTCAGGCGAACGGAACACAAAAGAAAGGAAGAGTCATAATCTTAATTTCAGACAAAATACCCTTTAAGCTATCAAAAATTTAAAAAGATACATAAGGCCACTATAATGATAAAAGGTTCAATCCATCAATAAGAAATATCCATCTTAAACATATATGCACCCAACATAGGAGCGCCAACTTTCATAAAGCAGTTTCTATGAAAGATATCAACTCTAAATTATCATAGCTGAGGACTTCAATACCCCACTCACAACCCTAGAGAGATCATTAGGACAAAAAATCAGCAACTAGATCTGGAACCTCAATGTGACTCTTGACGAAATGTACTTAATTGAAACCTACAGCACACTCCATCGAATGACCGCAGAATATACATTCTACTCATCACCACATGGAACGTACTCTAAGATCTACCACATACTTGACCATAAATCAAGCATAAGCAAATTTAAAAGGATCAAAATTTTACCAATGCACCTTTTTGACCACAGTGGAATAAAAATAAACATCAACACCAACAAGGTCCCCCAAAACCCACAAAGACAGGAGCACTAAACAGCATGATGCTAAACAACTCCTGGGTCAATGATGAACTGAAAAACAGAGATTAAAAGATATCTGGAAAAAAGTGAAAATGAAGAAATATCTTACCAAAATCTCTGAGATGCCATGAAAGCTGTAGTAAGAGGGGAATTCATATCTCTACAAACGCACATGAAGAAAATGGAAGGATCACAAATTAACAGCCTAACAAGCCACCTAAGGAAGCTGGAAAAGCAAGACCACCAAAACCCTAACTTCAGCAGAAGAATCCAGATCACCAAAATAAAAGCCCAAATCCAGGACATAGAAGACAAAAAGATAATACAAAAAATCAATGACACAAAAAGTTGGTTCTTCAAAAGGATAAATAAGATCAATGGTCCCCTAGGTAGACTGACCAAGAAAAAGAGAGAAAAGGTCCAAATAAACACAATCAAAAACACAAAGATAAAGTCACATCTGACCCTGAAGAAACACAAAAGATCACTAGAGACTACTATGTACACTCGTATGGAAACAAACTTGAAAACCTTAAGGAAATGGAGGACTTTCTGACATCACACAACCTGTCTAGGTTGAAACAAGAAGAAATTGAGACCCTAAATAGACCAATAACAATCAAGGAAATTGACTACATAATAAGAAAACTACCTACAAAAATAAACCCTGGACCAGCAGAATTCTATAAGACATTTAAGGAGGAGCTGACGTCAATCCTACTGAAGGTATTCCAGGTGATTGAGAAAGATGGAACTCTCCCCAAATCATTTTATGAAGCTAACATCACATTGATACCCAAGCCAGATAAAGATCCAACAAAGAAAGAGAACTACAGGTCAACATCTTTGATAAACATAGATGCTAAAATTCTCAACAAGATCCTAGCAAACCGGATTCAACAACACATCTCAAAAATCATCCATCATGATCAAGTAGGCATCATCCCTGGGACGCAAGTCTGGTTCAACATTCATAAAACCATAAATGTAATTAAATACATCAACAGATGTCAAAACAAAAACCACATGATTATATCATTAGATGCAGAAAAAGCTTTTGATAAAATCCAGCACCCCCTTCTTGATATAAACCCTAGAACATCTAGGCATATGGGGAACATACCTCAAAATAGTAAAAGCCATCTACGAGAAACCCACAGCCAGCATACTCCTAAATGGACAAAAATTGGAATAATTTCCCCTGAAAACTGGAACAAGACAAGGATGCCCACTCTCACCCCTCCTGCTCAATATAGTATTGGAAGTCCTGGCTAGAGCAATCAGAGAAGAGAAGGCAATCAAGGGTATCCAAGTAGGAAAAGAGAAAGTTAAGTTATCTTTCTTTGTAGTTGATATGATTGTATACCATGAAAACCAAAAGAATCTGTCAAAAACCTCATTACACTAATAAAGGACTTTGGCAAAGTATCAGGGTATAAGATAAATGTGCAAAAGACAATTACATTTCTCTACACCAATAATAAACAAACAGAAACCCAAATTAAAAGCACAATTCCATTCACAATAACCACACAAAAAATGAAATATCTTGGCATCTTCCTAACCAGAAACGTGAAAGACCTTTACAATGAAAACTACAAAACACTGCTCAATGATGACACAAACAAGTGGAAAAATATCCCATGCTCATGAATTGGAAGAATCAACATTGTGAAGATGTCCATCCTACCTAAGGCAATCGACAGATTTAATGCAATACCCATCAAATTACCAGCAACATTCTTCTCAGACCTAGAAAAAACTACACAGGAATTCATATGGAAACACAAACGACCAAGAATAGCCAGAACAATCCTCAGCAAAAAAAAAAAAAAGCAAAAAAACAAGCAGGAGGTATCACATTACCAGACTTCAAACTTTACTATAAAGGTACAATAATCAAAACAGCTTGATGTTGGTACAGGAACAGGCATATAGATCAATGGAATAGAATTGAGATTCCAGAAGCAACACTTCAATTTCTCAACCAACTCATCTTTGACAAAGCCTCTACCACCAACCACTGGGGAGAGGAGAACCTATCCAGTAAATGGTGCTGGGGAAACTAGCTGACCACATGCAGAAGATGCAGACAAAACCCCTATCTATCCCCATACACAAAAATTAACTCTAAATGGATAAGAGACCTAAATGTAAAACCTCAAACCGTAAGAACCTTAGAAAATGTAGGACACACCCTTATGGAAATTGGAACTGGCATCCAATTCCTGAACAAAACCAAAAACGTACGGGCCATAAGAGATAAGATAGACAAGTGGGACCTCATTAAACTAACAAGCTTCTGCAAAGCCAAAGAAACCATCAAGAGAGCAAGGAGACAGCCCACCGACTGGGAAAAGTATTTGCCAACTCCAGGTCTGACAAAGGCCTAACATCTTGGATCTACAAGGAACTCAAACGTGCTGAAAAGAAAAAAACAAACAACCCCATTAAAAAGTGGGCTGCCGGGCTCAATGGCTCAGCCTGTAATCCCATGCCTTTGGGAGGCAGAGGTGAGTGGATTGCCTGAGCCCGCAAGTTCGAGACCCGCCTGGGCAGCGAGACCTCGTCTCTACAATAAATCAAAAAATCAGCCGGGCGTGGTAGCGCATGCCTGTAATTCTGGCTACTCGGAAGGCTGAGGAGGAAGGATTGCCAGAGTCCAGCAGGTCGAGGCTGCGGTGGCCGGAAGCGGCCACTGCACTCCAGTCTGGGCGACAGAGTGAGATTCCAACTCAAAAAAAAAATGTGGGCAAAAGATAGGAACAAACACTTCTCAAAGGAAGACATCTGAGCGGCCAACAGACACATGAAGAAATGTTCAACCTCACTAATCATCAAGGAGATGCAGATTAAAACTACACTGAGATACCACCCAACTCCAGTCAGAATGGCAATTATCAATAACAAAAAATAACAGATGCTGGAGAGGATGTAGTGAAAAGGGAACACTCCCTACACTGTTGCTGGGAGTGTAAACTAGTGCAACCTCTGTGGAAAGCAGTGTGGCAACTCCCAAAAGCTCTAAATATCGACCTCCCATATGACCCTGCAATCCCCCTTCTGGGAATATACCCTGAAGAACTCAAATCACTCTATCAAAAAGATACCTGCACACAAATGTTTATCGCAGCATTGTTCACAATAGCTAGAACCTGGAACCAACCATGCTGTCCATCAAAAGAGGACTGTATTTTTAAAATGTGGTACATATATACAATGGAATACTATGCAGCCATAAAAAAAGAACAAAATCATGAATTTCGTAGCAACCTGGGTGGAACTAGAGTCTATAATACTGAGTGATCTCTCACAGAAACAAAGATCTGAGTATCACATGTTCTCACTCATATAGTGGACTTTGAACATCTATCATAACACTATAAGAAACGGATTGACAGTGGTGGGAAACTATGGGGGGGTTAGGGAGGAAAAGGGAGGTGGGATTAATGGTAGTCAATATCTGTGTGGGACAGGGAGACACCCCTTATCAACAAGAGTGCCTGAACGATGCACATTTGTATATCTAACCCTTAACTGTACCCCACAATTTTATAATAAAAAAGTGTTTAAAGAAAAGTAAAGATAAATTAAAATGAAATTAAAACATTATCTGTCTCTTTTGCCTGCACTCTTTGAGTCAGTATTAAGGCTAGGCCATATAACAGCCTTGTGCAAATTAGAAGGTGGCACTTTTTACTGTGCAGATTCAACAACATGCTAGAGTATATGGCTTGGTCAATGAATAGTAGCCTGGGTTTGGGCTTCCACCTGCCCCTTTGGCTGAGTGCCTATATCCAGGGCATTTCTTGTTTATCTTTCCCCAAAGCCCTATTCACTTTAAGCATTTATTTTTAAGAAAGTTTGGATAACGTTATTGGAGAAATTGGAAAGCACGATCACTGAACTTCCATTTTCTTGTTTATTCTACTTCAGATCAAACAGCTTTAAATCCCACTAGCCTCTTTTTGTTTATATAAAAAAGATTATGAAGTCATTTTCAATTTTTAACTTTGAAATGTAATTCACATAACCTAAAATTCTTTAAAAACTTCTAAAACTCAACAGCAAAAAAGAAACTAACTTGATTAAAAAAATGCCAAAGGACCTGAATACACATTTCTCTAACAGAGTTATACAAATGACCAGTAAGCATATGAAAAGGAGCTCAACATCACTGATCATCAAGGAAATGCAAATCAAAACCACAGTGAACAATGAGATATCATCTCACACTTATTAGGATGGATATTGCAAAAAAAAAAAAAAAAAGATGATAACAAGTGTTGGCAAAGGTGTGAAGAAATTGGAACTCTTGTACACTGTAGGAATATAAAATGTTTCAGCCTCTATGGAAAACAGTAGGAAAGTTTCTCAAAATTAAAACTAGAACTATCATATGGATTCAGAAATCCCATTTCTGGAGATATGTATATATATAATTTCAAAATAATTGAATTTAAGATCTTAAAGAAATAGCTACACTCCTGGGCTCTTTGTAGCATTATTCACAATGGCCAATATATGGGGGAAAAATGTCATTGACAGATACATGAATACAGAAAATGTGATATTTTCATAATCACTCTTTAAGAAGAAGGGAATTTTACTATACATGAAAACATGGATAAGCCTGGGGAACATTTTGCTCAGTAAATTAAGCCATAGTAGGTCAGATACTGCATGATTCACTTATATGCAATATTTAAAATAGCCTAACTCGGTGGCTCAGCCTGTAATCCTGTGCCTTTGGGAGGCTGAGGTGAGTGGATTGCCTGAGCCCACGGGTTCGAGACCCGCCTGGGCAGCGAGACCTCATCTCTACAATAAATTAAAAAATCAGTGCGGGCGTGGTAGCACATGCCCATAATTCTGGCTACTCGGAAGGCTGAGGCGGAAGGATTGCCGGAGCCCAGCCGGTGAGGCTGCGGTGGCCGGGAGCGGCCATTGCACTCCAGTCTGGGCGACAGAGTGAGACTCCAACTCAAAAAATAAAAAAATAAAAATAAAATAAAATAGCCTAACTCACAGAAGCAGAGAATAGACTGGTGATATTCAGAAGCAAGAGAGATGAGTGTACGGGAAGTTATTTCTCAATAGTTTAAAGTTTCAGTTATGCAAGATAAGTCCTGGAGATATACTGTACAACATAGTACCTATATTAAACATATGGTACAGTATTTCTTAAACTATTCTAAAATTTTTGTTTAAAAGTTAGATCTGCTGTAATCCCAGCATTTTGGGAGGCTGAGGCGAGAGGTTTGCCTGAATCCAGGAGTTCGAGACCAGCCTGAGCAATTTGGTGCTACCTCATCTCTACAATAAATCACAAAAATAATCTAGCCAGGCATGGTGGTGTGCGCCTGTAGTTCCAGCTACTTGTAAGGCTGAGGCAGAAGAATTGCCTGAGCCCAGCAGGTCAAGGCTGCGGTGGCGCTGAGCGTGCCACTGCTCTCTAGCCTGGGCGACAAGAGTGAGACTCCTGCCAGGCTCGGTAGCTCAGTTTGTAATCCCAGCACTTTGGGAGGCAGCAGCAAGTGGATTGCCTGAGCCCATGGGTTCAAGATCAGCCAGGGCAACTTGGTCAGATCTGTCTCTACAATAAATAAAAATGATAATAAAAAAATAATAACCAGGCGTGGTAGCACCCGCCTGTAGTTCTGGCTACCTGGCAGGCTGAGGTGGAAGGATCGGTGGGACCCGCAGGTCAATGCTGAGGTGGCCTTGAATGTGCCACTGCACTCTAGTCTGGGCGACAGGGTGAAACTCTAACTCAAAAAAAAAAAAAAAGAGTGAAATAGTGAGAGTCCAACTCAAAAAATAAAAAATTTGATCTAGCTGGGCTCGGTGGCTCAGCCTGTAATCCTGTGCCTTTGGGAGGCTGAGGTGAGTGGATTGCCTGAGCCCGCGGGTTCGAGACCCGCCTGGGCAGCAAGACCTCATCTCTACAATAAAATAAAAAAATCAGCCGTGCGTGGTAGCGCATGCCTGTAATTCCGGCTACTCAGAAGGCTGAGGTGGAAGGATCACCGGAGCCCAGCAGGTCGAGGCTGCGGTGGCCGGGAGCGGCCACTGCACTACAGTCTGGGTGACAGAGCGAGACTCCAACTCAAAAAAAAAAAAAAAAATTTGATCTTTGTTATGTGTTTTTGCCACAAATAATCAACAAAACAAACAAAAAGAACAAAAAACTCACCATGTAAAAATATAAAAGGGGACATAAGGAACCTTTTACAAGTGCTGCATCTATTATGTCTTAGAAGTGAACATAGGAGGGTATGTATATGTTTATTATCTCGATTGTGATGATGGTATATCATAGGAGTATAAATTTGTACAAACTCATCAAATTATATATGTTAAACATGTGCATTTTTGTATATTGATTATATTTAAATGAAATAGTTTTAAAATTATCATTTTGTCCTGTACGGTTAGATGGACTTTAGTTAGTTCACAGATTTGTGTAACCATTACCACTGCCACATTGCAAAATATTAATTACTCTAAAATGAAATTCCATAGGCATGAGCACTTACTCCCTATTATTTCTACCCCTGGAAACCATTAATCTACGTCAGTCCCTATGGATTTACCCATTCTGGACATTTTATAGCAATGCACTCACTCATGCAGTATGTATCATTCTGTGGCTTCGTTCACTTAGTATAAATATTTTCAATCCCATTTATGGTGTAGAATGTATCAGTTGCCTCATTAATTATATGGCAAAATTATAATCCATTGTATCAATGCATCTCATTCTATTTATCTATATATCAATGAATGGACATTTGAAATATTTTTACTTTTTGATTGTTATTAACAATGCTGCTGTAAACATACATGTACAGATTTTGTGTGGAAACATACTTTTTAAAAAAATTTTATTTTGATATTGTGGGGTACAATTCAGGATTAGATATACAAATGTTCATTGTGCAAGTACCCTTATTGATGAGGTGTGCCCTCCCTTCCCCAGGTGGATATTGACTACCGTCAATCCCAGCTATCCCCCCTACCCCTCTCCCCACAGTTTCCTGCTACTTTCAATCTCTTTCCTACAGTAATATGGTAGTTGAAACATACTTTCTATTCTCTTGGATATATACTTAGAAGTGGACTTGTTGGATCATGTGACTTCCTTGTGTTTGACCTTTTGATAAACTACCAAACTGCTTTTCCCAGTGACTGAATCACCAGGGTCATTGTCTGTGTGAAGTTGTTCTCCCCATGTCTGCATGGGTTTTCTCCAAGTACCTGAGTTTTCTCCCACACCCCAAAGATGTGCTCTTAGGTTCATTGGCATGTTGTGTACATGATCCCAGCATGAGTGAGTGTGGACGTGAGGGTGATGTGCCCTATAAGCGAATGGTGTTCTGCTTGGGCTGAGGTCACCTGTTGAGCCCTGAGCTGCTGGGAAGGCTCTGGCCACCTGAGAGCCTGTACTGGAATAAGCTGGTTGTAAAATGAATGAATTAATGAATACAAATTATTTTCGAGTAAAAACTAATCAAGTCTAGTATAATCATACAAATGCAGGACAATAAATGATGTTATTGGAAAGTGCTCAGTGAACCCCTCCTATTTGTGATTGTTTGTGAACTGCATGGTAGCAGGCAGTGCTCCTGACTTTAGTTCTGTATACATTTATTTCTTGATCTAACCCACTACTCCTACTACTTCAGTCATTCACTGACTCCCTAAAAATTGGTTAAGTAATTATCTTACTTGTTTTTATTCATTGGTCTTCAATGAATATATAACTCACTTTTGTTTCCATTTTTAATATTAGAAGTATTTGAGGTCTTTATTTCAAAGGTTGATGATGATTTTGTGATGAGAAATATGTTGTAGAAACATAACTCTTGATGTATCAATTGGCTTAGGGTCAAATTGTTTTCCTTATATGTCATTTTGTTTAAAGTCAGTTTCCAAGAACCTGTCGACGATGTTAAGTGTGTGCTTCACAGAACTCATAGAAGTGGAGTTCAGAGGGATTGGCAGGAGCCAGTCATACTGGATCTTGCAGCTATCATGATATAGGATGGGAAGTGTTTGGGGAGTTCTGCACAAATCAAATGAGCCTTTTCAAAGATTCCACGGGCTACTTTGTGGAGATGATTCTGGGTGGGATATGGTGTATTGCTCCATGGGTTCTTTGACATCACCACAGAAAAGAATTTCAGAACAAATCCAACACATAGTTTAAGAAAGGATTTATTACAAAGGAAAGGGGCACAGTCAAGAAAAAGCATGAGTGCTTTAAGAGAAGGGCAAATGCTTGCCTTTGACAAGAGGCTTTGTATATTTTTACAATGGTGATTAAGCAAACCATGAGCTAAGAGTGGAGGACTGCAGGTTTCTTTTGATGAGCATCTCTCTACCTTTAAGGTCACAAAGACCTTCTAAATATTAAAAGTTACTGTCCAACTAGACTTGGGATTTTCTTAGAGCATCATGTCTGTTTTTCAGGTAATTCCCTATTGTCTCTGATTTATGGTACTGGTAGTTAGTTCTGCATTCCAAACTGCAAGGTGGTCAGGTCTGATATGCCTGCTGGTCAGGAGAAGGTCACGTAAAGATAAGAAAGATGTCTCAACACTTGCCCTATTCTAAATTAGACCTGACTAAGAAAACCTGCCTAACTACTTCTAATCTATGTTAACAATGCCCGACTCAAACAGGCAATGAGAATTGGGGTGTGGTTTAAATGATAAGAATAGAAAAAGCAACACCAGCTAGGAGGTTACTATAGTAGATTTTTTAGTGCAATATAATCCTAGATTTTCAATTTTCTTATTGCATTATGTTTGTGAAAAGTATCCATTTTATTAGAATGTCCTTACCTCTCAGGTGCTTCTTCCACTTATTTGCATTTGGTATATGAAACACTGGGCATATGCCTAGTGCTAGAACCTGCCCTAGTCATCAGGGAAATGGAGATAAACCACAGTTGCTGCCATCAGAACTATGATAAACAACTGCTAAAACTCTAGAGGCCTCATGGAAGCTGTGAGGTAACACATTCTACACTGATAACCTGATGCCATATATTTCTTTCTGTGCCTTCTCAGAGACTACAGTATCTACCTTATAAATATAAGAGATGTGCCAGACAAACAGAAGTGGTACTGTAAAAGTCTATATTCTCTTTATAAAAACAAACAACAAAGATTTAGATTCACGTATAAGAAATATAAATTACTTTTAAATATTGAACCACAAATTGACTACTTACTCTGTGCAGTGTATCAGGAGATATTATAGAAATGGCAGAGTGACTAGGCCACAGGTTCAGCATTTGAAGAACTTTCAGTAAGGTAGCCAACATTTATATAAAATATAACAGAAATGTATTTTATACTCTTTGGCCATAAATAACAAATAACATGAGTGTCAAGTTATGAAATTAGAGTCTATGATACTCATGATTTAACACAGAAACAAAGATGTGAGTACTACGTGTACTCACTCATAAGCCCAGAACATTATTATTACAATACTATAAGAAAGGGTTTGGCAATAGTGGGATACTGCCAGGGGAGAGGGCACATAACATCTTTAAGGATACTCACACTTTACCTGTATGATGACCACTTCTGTACCTAAGCCTGAGTTATACCTCACATCTTAAAAAAAAAAAAAGAAAAACAGATAGAGATATCACCTTAGGATATATGTTTTCAATATGAATTTGTTATGAGTTTTAACCTTCAACATTGTTACCAATTACAGTTCTTACTGATGGTGTGTCCTTTCCCTAAGCTTTTATCTTTCCACTGATTTTTTTTCTTCATTTATCCATTTATTTCATCAGGAAATAAGCAGTGAGTTTAGCTCTGTGCTTGGTCCTATAAGCAGTGAATGAGACAGTCAAGGTATTATGAAGTCTTCATGAAACTGAACAATCGAATTAATGGGACTATAGGCAGTTACAATGGCAATTGCAATCTAGTATGAAAGAAGCATGGGTACCATGTCTACACATGGGTGAGGCGCCTAATGCATACTTGGTGGTTAAAGGAGAGTCCTAGAAAAAGGAGAAAAATTTAACCTGACGGAAGAGGTGGTTTTAACAAGGCAAAAGAACTTGACTGGATGCAGAGTAGGCATGGGGAAGGTTCTAGGCAAGAAGAACAGCATATGCAAAGATCTGAATGAAGAAGACTTGCAGCTGATATAACACAACTGAAAATTGGTCACTTTTGCTTTGATGGACAGGGCTACACGCTGTAGAGAGCAGAAGGCGGGATGGACAAAGATAAGAAATGTCAGCAGGCAGGCTGAACAATAGAATATGCAGATCTCAAGAGTCCTAATAAACAGTTAAAGACTTTTCCTTGTACAGTCAGCAGCTATTAACATATTTTTTTACCAGGGAAATGACATAGCATAACAAGTATCACCCCCAAGTCAAACAGTGGATGGGTAGGACTTAAGAATGGAGGCAGGAAAACAAGTTACCTGACTCTCACAAGGATCTGTGCTTTCCAAAGACTTTCCCACGAAGTGTGCTTCTTCCTAGGCAGGCACTGTTTATGTGCAAGAAAGCGTGTCCTAAAGTGTGAATCTACTTCGTGTGATGTGAAGTTGATTTATACTTATATTTGAATAGTAAGAATTCATTATCTATATTGTTTTATTACTTAGAAACATTTTTTAAATGTTTAATTTATCAGGGTGTTTTACAAAAATCACTGGAGACTAACTAAATGTACATGTCATTGTAATAAAAATGAAATAAAAAATGTTTAGTTTTTTTTTTTTACTTTTGGAGGGAATAAGTTTCTTAACTGATAGTGCATTTCTTTTTAAGCAATAAACACAAAGAACTGGCAGTTTAAAATTAGGGATAATGTAAAGGGTAGCCAAGAGGAACAGAAATCAAATACCTTTTGCTTTAATGTATTAGAATGAAGCTGGCAACCCAAGGAAGGTGACATGAAGTTGATTATAAGAATATTGCAAAGGTATTTGTAGTAATTCAAATTTAGAAGAAATTGAAAAAGAAAGCGGTGATTTTAACAAGATTCTGGCATGGCTTAAGAAGCTGAAACGTTATAGGTCCTTGTAGAAGATTAAAAAAAATAAAAGTTAAATTTAAAAAAGATGAAAACTTGATTAAATCCCAATAAATTATAATTAAAACCAAACTAGAAGCTGCAGATGTCCTGGGCAATGACACATACATGCAGAAAAAAATTCCACAGTCACTTGGAGTTATCCCCTTTTAACCAGGTGAGTAATGAAGGGGTCAATGTATGTTATGATTCTGTAGTCAATCAAAAGGGAAAATCTATCTTTGGTTTCATTAGAAACAGTGATTATCTAAATCTCTACTGTCAGGGTTCCATCTTCAGGGATGCCTGACATTGACCCTTGATTATATAGCAAGGAAAAACCAACATGCTGAAGTCCCTTTAGGGGAACAGATGCTGGGGTCTGACATGGCAAATAGAAAATGTACCTTATGGACCTGATAGCCTAGCTAAGGACCTTCCAGACAAAATATTGAAAGGACTACCTGGCTTCTGTTCAGTATCTGTGATCAAGTGCCAATGGAGAGAGTTGAACAAAAGAACAAACTGTTTCATTTCCTAATATACTTTTCACGGTATGTAGAAGCCACGGAACAGTCTTTCTAGTTAGCAAACTTAATATTTGGAAAGAGTCTAGAGCAAAGTTTAAAATGAAGCCATCAGCCAGGCTCGGTGGCTCAGCCTATAATCCCGCGCCTTAGGAGGCTGAGGTGAGTGGATTGCCTGAGCCTGAGGGTTCAAGCCCTGCCTGGGCAACTTGGCGAGACCTCATCTCTATAATAAAAAAAAAAAAAATTAGCCAGGTGTGGTAGCACGCGCCTGTAGTTCCAGCTACTTGGAAGCCTGAGGCCGAAGGATCGCCGGAGCCCAGCAGGTCGAGGCTGCGGTGACCGAGAACGGCCACTGCACTCCAGTCTGGGCGACAGAGTGAGACTCCAACTCAAATAAATAAATAAATAAATAAAATGAAGCCATCGGTATGCCTCTATAAGCCTTTATTAAGATTTTACAAAGATGTAAGGGAGTGCCATGTAGGAAGCCAGAGATCTTCTAAGAGTCTCAAGGCTGTGCCTGGTAGGTTCTCTCTGTTAAACAATAAGGATTCTAAAAATTTGAAAGATGCTGTCTTATAAAATCATAGGAAAAAAAGTAGAGAAGGGCATACAT
The DNA here is from genome assembly GCA_027257055.1 of Cephalopachus bancanus. Lineage (NCBI taxonomy): Eukaryota > Metazoa > Chordata > Mammalia > Primates > Tarsiidae > Cephalopachus > Cephalopachus bancanus. The sequence continues at coordinate 8,017,783 of JAPVLO010000027.1, forward strand.
AAAAGAAATTTGTGAGTCTGGCTTTATCTAATGAAATGTATTATTAACTGTTACATAAAACTCCTGCACACTTTAGGAAATTGTACCAGGTTGGACTAAGGGGACAGGGAGAAACCCAAAACTGAAATGAATATTGGGACCTCCAATTGTTATGAGCAAGAAGCAGGCAGGGAAAAACAACAACAACAAAAAAAACAACTATGCAGCAGCAAACAGGGGTTATTCCTCATCATAAAGAAAGCTTGTCACAGGGATTTGAAGGCAGAGTCAGCAGCCACAGGGTCCTTCCCTAGGAGCAGTATGGAGCCTGAAGCAGGGAGATACCAATACACATCCTGCTGTGTTTAATATTGCTGCAGACAATATTTTAAATGGAATTAGCCATTGATGTCATACAATGCCTACTCATCCATTGTGTGTTGGGTATACACACAATGAAACAAATAACTTATCTTTTTGTTTAACAGGACTTCAAACCAAGAGATACCATACCTGAGCAATTGAACCAGCAGGTATCAACCCCACCTTGACCTGATACACATGAAGTCATTGTGGACCCCGGGGGCTAAACTTGATGTCATAATGGAATGAGACTTTGAAAGTCTCATGAGTGGGTGATTATGTTTTGCAAAAGCGAGACTGGAAATAATTTTTGGCCAAAGTTTGAACGGTGGCAGTTTGAGGTCAGTGAACACAACACAGTCTTTGGCACTCTTGCCAATATGACGTAAGGACAGTTTTCCTTCCCTTTAAATCAAGACAGGTTAGGCTACTTTGACCAATTGAGTTTGCCAGAAGAGACCCATAGAATGTGACAGCAGCGATCCCATGTAACTTTTGAGCCTAGATCAAAAAGAGAGCATGAAGCTTCTTCCTTGTTCAATGGAGTATGCCACTGAGAGCCCAGATTTACTATATGAGTCCCCCTGGTGACACCATGCTATAAGGACATCCAAGTCACATGTATTTTTTTTTCTTTATTTGTTACAATTGTCCTAGGAAATAGTGATGGTAACTATAACCTGATAGAGTGATTTTGGAAAACATTTCAAATACTATTTTTTTCTTTCTGAATTAAATTTTAGATCCATTCTTGATTTCTCAATTGTTAAGAATCCCAGATGCCTGTCTTCTCATTGCATGTTCACATGATATAAAGAGGCTGTAAGAGCTCTTGAGATCCCTCGTATAAGGACACTCACTACTCCCTTTCACAAGGACTCCACCTTCCTGGTTTGATTACCTCTCAAAGGTCTCATCTCCAAATATCATCACATTGGGTTGTTAATTTTAACATAAAAATTTTAAGGTGAGGAATGAAAATATTTAGTTACTGTTAGCTTAGAGTATTGCAAGGAAAACCTATTAGAGATGTTTTTATCATTTAGGTTATAATCCTCCACAGTTTGTATTTTAATGAAAAGAATAATGTGAAAGTCAATCTGGATACCTGGGTTCCTTCCTTACTCTGTCACTTAACTTACATGTCAAGTTCTCAGTTTTCCTCATCTGTAAAATGAATGCATTTCTTAATATAACACATTGTTTTAAAACTTGACAGTATAAAATTTATGACTTTGCACATTATGTCTCTCTATAAAAATGGAAATTGCCAGCTTTAGTTGTGCCAGCTGGTTCTGTCTCATTTTGATAAGTGGACATTCTCCATCATGCTCCAAACCTGTACTCCCTACTGTTTCATCCAAATCACTCACAGGACTCTTGGAAACACAGATTTCAGGGTCCTATCACCAGTGCTTCTAATTCAGTAGGTGTGTGGGTGGCCTTAGAATTTGAATTTCTGATGAAGTCCCAGATGATGTTGGTCCTGCTGACCAGAAGACAACTATACAACTATATCAGAAGCACAGATTTAGCAAGTGAAGTGAACCAGATTTTTGTTTTGTTTTGTTTTCTGTTTTTGTTGTTGTTGGTTTTTTTTTGAGTTGGAGTCTTACTCCTTCACCCAGGCTGGTGTGCAGTGGCATGCACGCTCCCGGCCACCCCAGAGTCAACCTACTGGGCTCCGGCGTTCCTTCCACCTTAGCCTTTGAGTAGGTGGAACTACAGATGCATGCTACCATGCCTGGCTATTTTCTATTTTTTTATTGTAGAGATGAGGTCTCGCTAAGTTGCCCTGGCTGGTCTCGAACCCGAGGACTCAGACAGTCCACTCGCCTTGGCCTCCCAAAGTGCTGAGATTACAGGCTGAGCCACCGATCCCAACCTTGTTTTGCTTTTTAAGAAGCAGTAAGCATCTCGGGAATGACTCTGACCATGTTTGTGTGTGGCTGTGCCCAAGAGACAGATGAGGTTGTTTACTATTGAGATATATTTATTTTATGTTATTGGTTGTTGACTTTTCCCTTGGTAAAATATCAGATTTGAACAAGTAAACTAGTTCTTTTCATTTAAATGAAAAGGATGGTTGTATCTTTCAACATCTAGAAAGTAAACTCCATGAAGCTAGCGATTTCACCTGGCTTTATACTTTCTTTTATTTTACCTAGCATCCAGAAAATATCTAGTGTCAAGTAACTGTTAAGTAAATATTTGGTGAAAGAATCAATGAAGCTTTATATTTATACATAAAATGAAAATAGAGGAAGTAAATAACAGCAATAAAAAGACTTTTTATTGACTTATTAATTTTATTTGCTCTAATGTTTTCAATTTAACAAATTGATTATCCTTTTTTATACTTTAAAGGCATTTAATAAAAATAGTAATAGTAATAGGAACATGCAACTAACATTTTTAATGCAGCTGATGCATCAGGAATCATTTTAACCATTTTAAATGTATTAACTTCTTTAATGCTAAAAACTGCCCTATAAAAGATGCATAAAATATTAACTTCCTTTTACAAATGGTTAAGCTGAGATGCAGAAGTTCAATAACTTGTGAACATTTTATATATATTTAAAATAATTTTCTTACTTCGAAAATTATTTTAAGAGGATTGTAAGAAATGTATAGTAAATGATAAACAGACAATTCTAGGGCTATCAAATGTAGATTAGAATGGAGCGTCAAGACTTTAAGATTTGTTGGGAAAAAGGCAGAGAGATGGTACAAGGTAGGACATGATCATTGAGGGCATTTGATTTGCCTTCTCAATAAAAACAACAACAAAAAGAGAAAATCACAACAATTCAAGATAGTTCCAAATTAACGCACTTACCCTTATACCATGGAATAGCCTGGCATTTGCTTCACCTCTTTGGTTACCAAGAGGACCTAGTAGAGAAAACTTATCTTACCTGAAGTTATAATAATGCAGTGAAGAGAACTTTTGGAACTGAAAATGGAGCAAAGTGAGTGATTTCATTTGTGACCAGCCACCCACTACAATAAATACAACCAAAACAGATGTCAAATATTCAAATATAAAGCAAATGTTGAAGAGGCTGGGTAATCAGAACAGAAAACTGGGAATGAGTAGTTCTTGAAAAGACCTAGACCCCTTTCTGGGACAGGTGCCAACACCAGACTTCTCGGGAACACACGTGGTGTAGGGAGTCAAGAAGGGCACACAGCGAGTAATTGCTGTGGTTGAATGTTTGTGTCCTCTCCAAAATTCGTGTTGAAACTTAATCCTCAGTGCCACCGTCTTAGGAGGTGAGGCTTTTGTAAGGTGATTAGAGGTAGCATTAATTCCCTTATAAAAGGGCTTGCAGGAGGTCCACCCTTTCTGCCCTCTGTCCTTTCTGTCTTGGGAAGCCACAGTGTTCAAGGCTCCATCTCAGAAGCACAGAACAGCCCCCATCGGACACTGAACCTACTGGCACCTTAATCTTGAGCTTCACTGCTTACAGAACTATGAGAAAATAAATTGCTGTTCTTTATTAATTACCCAATCTCAGGTATTTTGTTATAGCAGCACAAATGAAGTAGGATAGTAATATTTACATTAAAATAGACATCCTATTTATTATTTTTATCATTCAGAGTCTATCAAATATCTATTTATATTATGTTTTCAGGGGAATCAAAAAAGTTATTCTCTAGTAATGAGAATAACAGTAACCACGAGCAGGAGTCATAACTAATCATCTTTATTTTCTCCCATATGCCTAGCACTGTGAATAAAGTAGGAATTCTAATATTATGTAGTGAATGACTGAATACATGAAACTTCAAAATATGGTATCATAGAAATAAGCACACTTTCATAAACAACTATAACATGAGATGTATGGAAAATGTCAAGAGCTCAGAAATAGAAAGAAATCATTTACACCTGGGATGATAAATAGAATCTTTATGACAGAGGTGAAATTTGCTATGCCTTGTCCAGATCCATAAATCATTAATTTCAAAGGTATTTATACTTTGACATATCATTTTTTCTCACTTGAATCATCGACTCTGTTCCATTCAGGAAAAATATCTTTGCAAACAGATATAGCTTTTTCCTACTCTTTTTATTTGCACCAAGCATGTGACATTGTTTCTACCACAGGCGTTTTAATTCAGTTCAGCTAATAGTATGTGCAAAAGCTCTCATCCGATTCACAGTCAGTAATCAGGTGCTTAAAAAAACGATATTACTAAAGCTCTCCCATTTGTTATTTAAGTTATTTTGATAGTTATCTTCTAATGCTCCATTATTAATATTATTGCTAAAGTTTGATTTTAGTTGGGGGATGAGTGAGCACATCAGAATTACCATGTTACTAAGCCAATGATTCCTCTGGATAGATGAATTAAGTTGAATTGAACATATGCAACATCCCCACTTTGCCCCACATTCAAATGTTGGCCATGTTAGAACCACAACCCTTAATGAGTCTGAGTTGTCCGGAAAATTGCTAATGATAAATGAATTAAGGAAACATATAGACTAAAGACACTTCTCACGGACAAGGCAGTTGAGCCTTTTAACAGTTATCCTGCTAAATTCAGAACAACTCATCTGCCTTATTCTAATTATTTAAAATTTTGCAAACAGAACAACAAGTACATCAAGTTCTCTGTCAAAAGATTTGATGAAACAGCACTTATTTCGCATTATATTTTCTAAACTTACTTTTCAATTACATTTGACAGATTTTAATATGCATTTATGCTCAGCATGAAGTGATTACTGAGGAAGGCAGTGGAAAACCCATATTGTCACAACTACGAGGCTAGTCTTGGCTCTGTGGGGACATAAATCATATTCTAGGTATCTCTGAATACTATAGAACTTCCTTAGTAAAGAGTGTATCTTTAATCCTTACGTTGGAGCACTGAGCTAAAAATTGTTATGTCTTCCTTCTAATGAATGAAGTTGAACAATCTATAAGGATACAACATGGATTGTGAATATGAGAATCCATATAACACACTGCATTTCCATGAAGTTCTGTTCTGCTACTGGATTCCGTACTTCGAGTAGTTACAAATCTATTGATAATAATTGCTTTTGCTCTATACCTATCATTAGGAGCAATCTGTTAATGTGCAATTCTTTTTTGTTTTTGAATGGATTTTCTAGATTCAGAATGATCTGTCTCATACTGAATAGGAAGTAAGCACTCTCTTACATAACACCGATCAGTCTATATCACCTAATCATTATGTTTAAACTTAGTATCAATTATATGTTCCATTTAATATGTGAAATATTTCTGTAAACTTTGACTCAGCACAAAAATAAACATCCCACCTTATTGAACCAGAATCATTCAGAATGGTCTACATTAACTCTTACCTCAAGCCAGGAAATTAATCCAATGCAAAGAGAGTTTTCCAAAGTTTCAAACTCATATAATTTGATGATGCCAATATATGAGCAAATACCCCAAGTATAACAGAAACATTTTTGCTAAATTTATGAACATATGGTCTGTATCTGGGAAAAGTAAATGTACTAGCAAAAAAAAATTAGTTAATTATCTACAAACACTCGGATTTCAGAAAGGTCTCATTCACACTGGACTAATTGTTTTGACAGTTTTCCTAATATTAACCTAATCTTACTTGTACTCGCAGGCTCTGAATCCAGGTTCCTGCAAGAGCACTTAACCAGGTAGCTGACGTCAGACAAATGTAATTCAGTATCAATTTAAATAAATCACATTTCATTTATATATTAACACACACAGCAGCAACCATGGAAAACAGTCTTCTATCTAAATGCTTTAAAAAGATTTAAGCCGGGCTCGGTGGCTCAGCCTGTAATCCTGCGCCTTTGGGAGGCTGAGGTGAGTGGATTGCCTGAGACCGCGGGTTCGAGACCCGCCTGGGCAGCGAGACCTCATCTCTACAATAAATCAAAAAATCAGCCGGGCGTGGTAGCTCATGCCTGTAATTCCGGCTACTTGGAAGGCTGAGGTGGAAGGATCGCCGGAGCCCAGCAGGTCGAGGCTGCGGTGGCCGGGAGCGGCCACTGCACTCCAGTCTGGGCGACAGAGTGAGACTCCAACTCAAAAATAAATAAATATAAATAAATAAATAAATAAATAAATAAATGTAACAGGCCAGGCTCGGTGGCTCAGCCTGTCATGCCAACACTTTGGGGGGCTGAAGGGAGTGGATTGCCTGAGCCCACGGATTTGACACCAGCCCAGGCAACTTGGCGAGACCTCATCTCTACAGTAAATCAAAAATAGTTAGTTGTGGTAGTATGCGCCTGTAGTTCCAGCTCCTTGGAAGGCTGAGGTGGAAAGATCGCCAGAGCCCAGCCGGTCGATGCTGGGGTGGCCATAAGCGTGCCACTACACTCCAGCCTGGGCAACAAAGTGAGGCTCCAACTCAAAAAAAAAAAAAAAATTAACAACTTTAGTTATATTTCATACTGTTGCTTGATAGGTCAAGGCATGGATAATATTTGATGTTTCTAGATAATTATTTAATTTTTATTGCTGCTAATGGATAAAAGAGGTTAAAAACACATAGAATAGCACTGCTCTGAGGCTTAACATTATTAGAAAGTCCAGAGGAAGAGGATTAAGTTAAGTCTAGCGAGTATGCACATCTCTTACTTTATTTGAGAGAGTTGAGACAGGTGACATTGTATAACTACTGTGATCCCATGGATGCTACCTTTACTGTCCAGATCTCTGTCTCCTAGCTAGATGTCATGGATCCTCTAGAAGGAACCCATAGTGTAAGTATATTTTTAAATCAACAAAAATGCTGATACTCAGAAGGGGGGCTAAGTATTTACCATGAACTGTGGTTCTATATTGGGTCCAGTGGTTTTACAATAAAAATAGCCTTACAAATATCCTGGTCTCATCTGAGGCAACCTGGAAAATGTTCCTTTCTCAGTAGTTGTGCGGTGGCATCCTGACCTATAAATCTGTTGTTTAGCACAGTTTCAAAATCTTTTGTTTTCTGTCCACTTATAGACGGTAGTGAGCTTCACATAAGGTTTCCCTTTCCACCCCTCACCCTCCACCCCGGCCCCTTTGGGATTCAGATGGCCTCAAGCAGCTTTAACAAGATCTCTTAAGAACCCATCTTAAAGAGATAAAGTGGTGTGTGTATGCACATCTGTTTTATGACTAGATGAGAGCCAGTGCCAAAGGTATTTTCTAGACATTTTAAAGGAATTTAAACAACAGGCATTGTTTCATGCTGAGTCTTCAGTGTAAAATGCAGGCATTTGGGAAAGTTTTGTATGCAAAAACAATTAGATATTTAGACTTTAAAATATATCATATCTTTAACTGTAAAACAAAACTGTAATATGTCCATGATGGGATTCCCAGGACTCATTGAAAACTATACTTCACAAATTAATGTGTGATTTTTTGGTGTTTTTTTTTTTTTTTTTGTATTTATTTTTTCTGTAGGCCATTAGCTAATAAGGGGGAATTTTACACTTTGGAAGATTTAGTATGTTCCGTCCATCTGTTTTGGCTGTGTCTTTGACCACCAAAGACTAAATTAACCATAAAAATATCAGCAACATGTATCTATTATTAATTATGTTTACACCTCATGAATGGTGGCAAACAAAGTTATGAGACGTTTATGGTGAAGGGAACCAAGGTTTCTTGTTTTTTATGAATAAGATGATTATCTGGAATATTTCATTTGTGACAGTCATTATGTGCTTGAAAGGAAAACATGGACAGATGTTTTCAGAGGGCAGATATTTTCAGAGAAGAGAAGAGAAATGAGTCATCCTGAGATCCCCAATATATATTCTGAGAAGAAATGAAGGTTGTCCACCAAGCCAGAATTTCAGTGATGATAGAACCTAGAAGGAGTTGATGACTAACTCCCATGAAGGATGAACAAGGAAGAACATTTAAAGAAGAGGAATTTTGAGCTGGAACTTTTCTGGTGTCCAAAATTTTTCTGGATTACTGAGCAGGAAGAGAGAAGCTAGTGTGTGTGTGTGTGTGTGTGTGTGTGTGTGTGTGTGTGTGTGTGTGTGTGTAAAATGATTTTAAGGCTTTGGGAAATTATTGAAAAAGACTCTTGTTGGAGTGGTGTAGATCAAATCTCTAATCAAGCAGAAGGCAGATTGAGACTGAGGAAATCTTCAAGAAATTTGCAATTATTCAAACACCCCTGGGCTTGTCTGGAGTGGGGCCTCTACCAGGTCTATGGGCAGAGTTGGAGAGAGTCCACTAAATCTGAGGAATAACGGAACTTACATTTTGACATCCTCACTGAGTTGAGGCAATTGACTGAGGACACAGATGCATCGAAGCGTATGAGCAAAATGGTCTGTCCAGCATCTGGAACATGCTAGCTGAATGTAGGGAAACAATTGGTTTATGGGGCTCCCAGGAGATGTGCCATTATTGATTCATTGCCTCTTGGCTCTTTCTCAAGCCTTGATAGTCTGCCAGGGATACTAGACCATTTATCCACTGACCCCTAGCAGAACATCATAGAGGGTGCTGGAAGGACTCTGTGGAGAAAGGGGTTTCTGGTTTCCGTGTGCTTTTCTTTCTCCTTGCTCTGTGGCACTGAGCTGTTGCATGGGATCCCTAGTGGAGCTCTCTGCTTTTGAGTCTAATTGACTTCATGAACTCCACAGCTGGTTTCCCAGTGGCTTTCCATGACGACATTCCAGTAAATTATGCAGATGACCCAGCCATTTTCCTAGGAAGTTCAATAGTAATTCCTCCTGTCCATCAGTCCCCATAGACAGCCTCCTGGTGGATTTCATTGACAGCTCCTTGACCAACAGCCTCGACCACCAAACGTGGACAAACTGTGGCTTAGAAGAACTCAGTAAACTTTTTCATCATTCAGTGGGATATTCCCTCTCAAGGAGGACTGGGTCCCAGTCATTGGGATGATTTTTTTCCCTTCCCCCTTCCCTGTTGTTCTTTCCTTGGGAACTGTCTTAGCTGACGTAACGATATACCACAGATCAGAGATTAAACAACAGACATTCATTTTCTCACAGTTCTGGGTGCTAAAATCCATGCTCAAGGTGGCAGTAATCTCAGTTTATTTTCCTGGTTTGCAAATGACTTCCTTCTCTCTGTGTTCTCACATGTCTTTCTCCCATGCCTGTGGTCTGTGTGTTAATTTTCTCTTACAAAAACACCATACCAATCATGTTGGATTAGAGTCCCACTCTTATGACCTCATTTAAATTGTAACTCAAATGTGATGAAAAGAAAAAAACAAACAACCCCATTACAAAGTGGGCAAAGTATATGAACAGACACTTCTCAAAAGAAGACATACAAGCAGCCAACAGACACATGAAGAAATGTTCAACCTCACTAATCATCAAAGAGATGCAAATTAAAACTACTGAGATACCACCCAACTCCAGTCAGAATGGCCATTATCAAGAACTCAAAAAATAACAGATGCTGGAGAGGATGTGGTGAAAGGGAACACTTCTACACTGTTAGTGGGAGTGTAAACTAGCGCAACCTCTGTGGAAAGCAGTGTGGCGATTCCTAAAAGCTCTAAATATCGACCTTCCATATGAACCTGCAATCCCCCTACAGGGAATATACCCTGAAGAACTCAAATCACTCTATAAAAAAAATACCTGTACATGTATGTTTCTCGCAGTATTGTTCACAATAGCAAGAACCTGGAACCAACCATGCTGTCCATCAAAAGAGGACTGGATTAAAAAATGTGGTACATATACATGATGGAATACTACACAGCCATAAAAAATCATGAATTTGTTTTTTTTGAGTTGGAGTCTCACTCTGTCGCCCAGACTGGAGTGCAGTGGCCATTCCCAGCCACTGCAGCCTCGGCCTGCTGGGCTCTGGCAATCCTTCCACCTCAGCCTTCCAAGTAGCTGGAACTACAGGTGCGCACTACCATGCCCGGCTGATTTTTTTTTTTTTTATTGTAGAGATGAGTTCTCGCTGCCCAGGCGAGTCTCGAACCCACGGGCTCAGGCAATTCACTCACCTCAGCCTCCCAAAGGCACAGGATTACAGGCTTAGCCACCGAGTCCAGCTGAAATCATGAATTTCATAGCAACCTGGATGTAACTAGAGTCTATAATACTGAGCGATCTCTCACAGAAACAGAGATCTGAGTATCACATGTTCTCACTCATATAGTGGACCTTGAACATCTATCATAACACTATAAGAAAGGAACTGACAGTGGCGGGAAACTATGGGGGAGCAGGGAGGGGAAGGGAGGGGAAGGGAGGTGGGATTAATGGTTGTCAATATCTGTCTGGGGACGGGGAGACACCCCTTATCAACAAGGGTGCCTGAACGATGAATATTTGTATATCTAACCCTTAACTGTACCCCACAATTTAAAAATACGTTTAAATTAAAAAAAACAAACTATTTAATGACCTCCATAATGGTCCTACAGTCATAATGGGATGTTGGGGCTTCAACTTGTGCATTTTATGGAGGACATAATTCAGTCTGTAACTGGCATTCTTCCTCAACTTTGAGATATTCTTGGGCATTCTCTTTCATTCTCACTTGGTAATTCATTTCCTCTAAATAGTTAATAATTCTTTACAGCAAGCCTTTCCTTTTCAAAGTACTGCAAGATCACTGCCTCCCGGCAGGACATGATTGATATGGCAGGTGAGGAGATGTCTCCACAGACCCCGTCTCCTTCTCCATGTGACAGGTTAGTGTGTAGAAATGAGCATTTGATTTGCTCCGTTTTTGCTATTCCGTTTAGTTACTGTAAGTGTCCTGACTTTAACCTAGGCCCAGAGACTTGATTTCATTTTTTTTTATTAATCAATATTTTTTATTATGGTTTTGTGGGGTACAGTTAAGGGTTAGGTGTACAATTACGTTTCATTCAGGCACCCTGTTGATAAGAGGTGTTATCCCATCCTCAGACAGATATTTGCTACTGTTAATCCCATCCCCCCCCATAGTTTCCCAGTACCATCAGTCATTTTCTTATAGTATTACATTGATTTCATATTTAATCTACATCTATTCTGAGACTGGAATCAGTCAGACGGGGGCATCTACTTAAACACTTGCTAATGAAATCATTGTCACAGTTTACTTGGTCCCCTCCTGTAGAATCTTTAATCTTTTGGTTGAACCAAAGTAAATTCAGCATGACAGCCTACCATCACACAATGGATTTCTAAACAGGAGAACTGTTTGAAAAATTGTAATGCTATGTCCTGTTTACCTACTGAATATTCTGAAAACCATTTGAGGAATTAGAACCACTGTATCTCCCTCAGAAATGAACTGAAATGCTAGAATTTCCTCCCCTGATCAAATCACTGCAAATGGCTCCACTCCTTCATGAGTAAGTCTGACCCTGCTCTGTATTACCTCTTGGCCAAGCCAATTAAGGAAGAACCCTATGACCCACAGCTGCCTGCTTGTGTGCCAGTTAAGCTTCTTCCTTCAACACTGTTTTAAAGGGGTGTATGTTCCTAATGGTACTCATTTTGTTAATGCAGAAAATATACCCTGCACTTCTCTTTCTATAACCAACTCCCCTGCCTTCCCTATTTATACTAAATAATGTAGGGTCTTCATGTATTGGCCAATCTGATATAAGCGTTAGTGATCAGTATCAGTAAAACAAAACTCTTTCCTCCTCTCCGCTCCCCTCCCCTTCTCTCCTCTTCTCTTTTCTCCCCTCTCCATAAATAATATGTCACCATCTTCAGAGGACAGTAGGTCTTAGTAACTAAAAACCCATATTGAGGACACAAGTGTGTGAATGCAAGTTTGGAGGAGCTGAAATAGAATAGAATCTCACCTACACCAGGAAAGTGTAGGAAACTGGGAGAGACAGGAGAAGGGTTGGGTCTGTGAGCTGTGTGAGTCAGTGTTGTGAGGCAGGAGCTAAGAAGGAAAACGAAGACAATGACTAGGCTTCCTGTCCCCATCAGTTCAGCCATGTGGGCAGATCCTGGAAAGAAGAAACACATCTAGTGAGGATTCTGAGATAATTTGCTGTGAGAGAAGAGATAAACATAAAATGAAAGTCTCTCCTCTCCTCCCCTTCTAAATCTTCAGAATTTTCTGTGTTGTTCATTAGCATGTCTAGAACCAGGCAGCCTCTTGGAAGCCATGTTTTCTGCTGCTGGGATCTACTTATATTTGGCTCTGGATGGAAACAGACTCCAGGCAAGGGCAGTCTCCATCACTAGCATCAGATGGGGGAGAAGGCATAGGAACCAGAATGGGTCCTGTCACTTGGTTCTCAGTTCATAAGGCAAGTGGCTTCACTTTTCTGTGCCTCAGTTTTGGTTTTATCATCCATACATGAGGACAAAAATCACAATAATCTCAGAGTTGAGAGTTAAATGTTAACACATATAACCAGACACAAATTGACACATAGTAAACCCCTGGTAAATGATCTCTCTATTTTAATTTTGTGTGCTTTCAAATGATGCAATTGTTTGACTCCAGTCATTAATCTCTTTCAATATATTTGCTCTCTTCTTAAGAGCAGTTGTTGATTTAGCAGACTAGTACATAAAGAACATAGTTATAAAACAAGTAAATGTTATATCTAACTAATGAACCCAAATCTCTGTCTACCATTTAAGTCACTTAAAATCTGATATAGCAAGTTCATTTGTTTATTCAATGAGGCTTCTTTCTGTGCCTAATATCTAGATGCTTTGCTAACTATTATAATATCATTAAATCAAATTATGCTTCCTGGAAATTGCTCTGATGGTTGTATTAAATGAAATGTAAGATCTTAACTAGAAGTATGTTGGTTTTGCTAAGTTTGAAAAACTTAATCTAGTAAAACACAGTGAGAAAGTCATCTGGTTAGAAAGAGAAAAGAAACGAATTCATAAGTACCTTATCAAGTTCACATGAAAACTAATAAATTTAATCATCACAAGGAAAAAATATGAACACATTCTACATCATAAATATGAGAAAACTGGCTTCCTCAGCTTTAAAATTAGGCAGGAAAGCACCATGCAAGCATCACCCATAAAAGTAAATCTAGGCATGTTGGACGTTCTCACTTGATTTTTGGTTTTGTTTCTTGCTTCTTGTTTTAGGTACCATTATTTCTAACTCAGTTTATAGCCTTGAGGTTTCAGCTTCTGTTCTCAGGTGCTCTTCCTCTGAACTTAATACAGAGCTGACTTCTGGTTCTGACTTGCCTTTCTCCATCTGTCTCTTCCTGGATGATCTGAGGAGCCACCTAATTGAAGAAACCATATTTTCCCCTTATTGATTATCAGTCCGTCTAATGGTCTTTTGTCTGAGTCCCCCTAAGCTCCTTTCAAGAAAGGATAGAAAAGACATCAAGTATCATTTACGAAATGCTTATTGTGCATTAGTCTGCACTGATCTTTTCTAAGACAGTCAAAATAATTAGATTCTCTTTGTGATGATAAAGTCAATTTCTAACCTTGAAAGGTATCCAAATATGTGAGTCATGGGACCACTTCTATTTCACATAGCAACATATAAACTATGTTATGGTAAGTTGCCAATGTGTTTATCCAAAAAATCAAATAACTTTAGATAAATCATTTTATTCCCAGAGGCACATCTAAAAAGAAGATTTGTGGAGCTGAAAATGTTGAAAGTCTTATTCTCAATAACTGTTCTTGGGAAAACTAAAAAGGAAAGCAACAACAACAAAACAAAATCCCAACAGCATAGGATGCCATAACCTTAGTGAAGGAAACATGTTAAAATGTCAAAGCCATCTATTTTTTATCCTGATGAAGGTGTCATAATCTGCTTGGTGTCATACCGCAGCATTCCTCTGACCTTTGAAAATGAGACCATTGAATCTGTCCTCCCAGTTTCTGAAATACAGAACCAATTTTATACCTAGACAGCAAATATATAGATAACACTGTGGTTTTTTTGGTTATTTTATTTTTTTATTTTCTTTTTTTTACCAGAAACCTCATCTCAGAAACGTAGGACAGAATGCAAAGTCATTTGGTTAGAAGATCTAGTGTTAATATAAACGACCCCTCAGGCATGATAAAGACCCCTCACTTAATTGGCTCCAAATTCATCTGCATCAAGGATACAGATCCAATGAAGGGGCCAAGCTAGTGGACATGCCCATCCCCATTGATTTCTCAGGCCTTTACAAGGCCATTTTTGAATTTCAACCATCAACTGATTTTTCCATGGATTTAGGAATCTACGAAGAGGAAGCTCAGAAGCGTTGGCTTGCTGCCATTTATAGCACTGAGGAGTCTTAGGGGGAAGCTCCAGCAGGTTCTACCAGTAGCCAGAAAGATACACAATGATGTTCTGAAGTCTCCTACTACCATATACTATTCGTAGACATTATTTGTCCCCTAGAAGGTTCAAACAATTTCTCTAACCTTCTAAGCCTCAGTGTCCTTAGATGTCTAATGAAGCTCATAATAATGCTAAAAAGATAAGGCATCTAAAGGGCTTAGCATTGAGCGCATGCATACAGGATACATCATAATTATTAGTTGCTTTTTAAAATTATGGTTGTTGAACAGATACAGATGCGCAATGAATACTCACGAAAAGGACTGTCAGTAGCGGGAAATTCCCAGCGGGGGTGTTGGGGAGGAAGGGGGTGGGATTGGCAGTAGTAGAATTCTGCAGGAGGAGGCAGGGTACACCTCATCAACAAGGGAACCTGCATAATGAACATTTGTGTACTTAACCCTGAATTGTAACCCACATCTTTAAAACTTAAAAATTAAATAAAAAGAAATTTCATATCAGATGCTTTTCTAGATTTCCACACAATAGGGCATTCTTTAACATTAATCAGGGCTCAAGACAACCATGAGAAGCCACAATCTACAGTTTCTCAGACGTAAAGTGTTTTATGCCACTGTGCTTTGCACTTGCTGTGCAACTAAAAAACTGTTACAAGATCCAGTTCAAACATCAGTTCTTCTGATGTGCCTTTTCTCAGAGGCCCTTTCTTCCACAGGGGATGATAGATATTCTTCCTGTGCTTCACTAAATATGTGTTTCTCAAAATATGGTCTATCTGCGTCATATGCTTTGTACAATATGTTTTGTTACACCTACCAAACTACACTTCAATTATCTGTGTGTATCTGCATATAGGACTTGTATTTTATGGTATGGCCATATTTGCAAGATCTGGCTGAATGTCTTGGTAACCGCTTAAAAAATACTTCAATAGGTGAATAAGCAAATGATTGGGCAGCTAAAGGAATGATTGAATAATTAGAGAAACTGAGGTTCTTGCTTGATGCACAGCTCTTGCCAGAATTAGAAAGTTGAATTGGACATAACCTCTTTGATAGTGATAAATAAAACAAATAGTTGAGAAATTTCATTTAATTCAAAAGCAGTAAATAGTCATATCTCTAAGTGTTGAATATATGGACTCTATAGGTGTTCTGTACTCTATTGGTTTTCTGTATTAATCTTGTCCCTAATATAAATGGATCCTTTATACTGAACTTGAGAGTTAAACACAAATGTCTTAGATGGATAGATAAATAGATAGATAGATAGACAGATAGATGATGGATAGATATACACAGCACTATTTAATGCATTACTTTGGCATAAGGAATAATAGTTACAGTCACCATATTGTTACAATAAGAGCTAGAAAACTTCTCTCAGCAACTACATGTCCTAATACCTGTTTTATCAATGGGTTTTTCTCTTGTTTCTTCTCTGTAGTTATATCTTAATGACTTATTATTCAACTAAAGTCATATTATCTATTATATATTAAGATATTTTATTTGTGAATTACTTTTAATGAAATAATTGAAAGTGCTAGCTGGGTTTTTTTTTTTGCATGTTTTGTAGTAAAATACTTCTTTTGGATCTTTTTCGTAAATTTTAGGACTTCAAATAAAATGTACTTGTATGTTGAAAACTGATGTGCTATTAATTAAATGAATAAAGCAAGACACAATTTAAATTTAGCTTAGTAAGCAAACCAAAGTGAAGGCAGCTGTGTCCCATTAGCTTCTGATTTTCTGCAAAATGGAAGGGGAATGGGATATTTAAAAAAAGTGTCGAAAAGCGAGCAGCTTGTGGTTATGTTGCTATAGCTACCAGAGGTCTTTTTGATGCTGTATTGGGTTGGCAAAGAAATCGACTGTTTGGAATAGTTGCACTAAACACTCTTATTCACTGAAATCATGCTGACATTTGACCAGGAGCCTTTGTTTCTCCACAGAGTAAAAACATGGACATGAAAAGAAAAGGGAAAAATTTAAATTAGCTCACAAGCATTACCATTTTCTATTAGCCAAGGACGGGAAATCTGTCCGTTTAGGGACAACCTCTAGAAAGCTGATCAGGTGCCTTGAAATAAAAATAAATTCATCTGGGAGGTTACCTAGGACATGGAAATGATAATGCTACTCAGACGAGGGAATTGTCTTAAAGGGGCCCCTTTCCTACAGAAGCTTCCTGCGGATGTCCATGGCTACATCAAAGAAACTCTTTCTGCTGGTTTTGCTCTAGAGCTAAAATAAGAACTACACCCAAGAGGAAATAATTAAAGCTAGAGAGAAGACATAAATTGCTCTACTTTTTAAAATGAATGCAAAGGTTAATTGTTAATTTTTTTCCAAGAATCTCAGTTGCACCATAGAGTGTGGTTTTCATGACTATTAATTTTCTGGAGGATTACATTATGAGCATGGGCAAGTTATACGTACACCCGAGAATACTTCTTGGGTGTAAGTATATTATGCTCTTTTGGAATGAATGACAACAGTAACTCCAGTCTGTTATTGAATTTTTTTAATAAGAAAAACGGTTTCCTTATTAAATAACAATATAGAAGCCAGGCTCAGTGGCTCAGCCTGTAATCCCGCGCCTTTGGGAGGCTGAGGTGAGTGGATTGCCTGAGCCCGTGGGTTCGAGACCCGCCTGGGCAGCGAGACCTGATCTCTACAATAAATCAAAAAAAAAAAATCAGCCGGGCGTGGTAGCGCATGCCTGTAATTCCGGCTACTCGAAAGGCTGAGGCGGAAGGATCGCCAGAGCCCAGCAGGCGAGGCTGCGGTGGCCGGGAGCGGCCGCTGCACTCCAGTCTGGGCGACCGAGTGAGACTCCAACTCAAAAAATAAATAAATAAATAAATAACAATATAGAAAAGGCCTCTCAGAGATTAGTACAAGAGGGAGCCTCTAGGTTGGGAGGGGCCAGGGTTACATGGATTGGAAATACTTTTCGATTTGCCTTCTCTGAGTTTGTCTGCTCTGATTAAAAATTACCAACACCACATTGGTCCCATGAACAGCTTTCTATAAAGTTCAGGCTATATCTCCATAAATATTTGGGAAATTAAACAGTAAATAACTTTATTTTTACATAAGCACTTTAAGGACAATTACCACACTATCTCTCAACTAAGAGTCACGCTTCTTTCTAGAATGTTGGTGATTCACTCGGTGAATGACTTCACCTTTCCCCTTTCACACAGACACTGTGATTTAATTCCACCAGAATAAAGAACATCCTACCACCATTACAGTATCCACAGGACAAGAATGATATCCATATGCAAACAGTGGATTCCAATCAGCACATTCTTCTTGCTTGTTTGCAGTGAGACCAGCAACTGCCTGAAACATTGGTAAATGGAGCTGTCTTATTACCATAATCCCATTGTCATCCCAGAATTGTGAATTAAAAGATAAGCATTAGAGATTTGATTTTTAAATTACGAGAAAATGGCAAAAGCACAACCAAGTCTGTTTGTGCATGGGAGTTGTGACAACATACATGGGAGTTCTGACTATAGTACTCTAATGCAGGCTCTAATGCAGTGGTTCATGCCTGTAATCCCAGCACTTTGGGAGGATGACTCAAAACCAGGAGTTCAAGACCAGTCTGGGCAACATAGCAATCTCAGTTCTACAAAAATAAAAATAGCTAGATGTGTGGATCTTTAGTCCTAGCCACTCGGGAGGTTGGGCAGAAGAATTGCCTGAGCCCAAGAGGTTGAGGGTGCAGTGAATCACGATTGTGCCACCACACTCCAGCTTGACCGATAGAGTGAGACCCCAACTCAAAAAACAAAGAAAGAAAGAACAATAACAAGCTCTAATGCAAAGCACAAAAGCTTTAAATCAATTCATTTCTAACTGAAGACACCATGGCAGGGCGGAGTCATCTTTAGAGGAGAAGAGAAAAAAATAACTAAGGTAAAGACTTTTGCTATTGACATTATTCCATAAAAATCAAGTAGACTATTATTGATAATCAGTTATTAGTTTTTCAATAGACAAATTGTGTGACGCTGGAAAATATTTATCTTTCTAATTCATTCTCTCTACCTCCCCCTCACGTAGGAGGAAATAGCTTCATAAAATTCACACCTACCTTTTGTCTGAATTTGAGCTTAAGAAGACATACAAGCAGCCGACAGATTCATGAAAAAATGCTCAGCCTCACTAGTCATCAAAGAAATGCAAATTAAAACCACACTGAGATACCACCTCACTCCAGTTAGGATGGCCATTATCAATAACTCAAAAAACAACAGATGTTGAAGAGGATTCAGGGAAAAGGAAACACTTCTACACTGTTGGTGAGAGTGTAAACTAGTACAACCTCTGTGGAAAACAGTTTGGTGATTCCTAAAAGGCCTATAAATTGAACTTCCATAAGACCCTGCCATTCCCCTACTGGTAATATACCTGGAAGAACTGAAATCACTCTATGAAAAAGATAACTGCGAACACATGTTTGTTGCAGCATTGTTCACAATAGCAAAAACGTGGAATAAAGCATGCTGCCCATCAAGAGCACTGGATTTTAAAATGTGGTACATATATAAAATGGAATATTATGCAGCCATAAAGGGCAAAATTATGAACTTCACAGCAACTTGAGTAGACTAGCGTCCATAACACTGAATGATCTATCACAGAAACAGAGAACTGAGTATCACATGTTCTCACTCATAAGTGAACCTTGAACGATTATTTTATTACTATAACTAGGATTGTCAGTAGTGGAAAATTGCTGGGATGGGGACAGGATTGGTAGTAGTGGAATTCTGCCGGTGGGAGAAGGGAGCACACCTCATCAACAAGGTCACCTGCATAATGAACATTTGTATACTTAACCCTGAATTGTACCTCACATCTCTAAAATTAAAAATTTAAAAAAAATTCACATCTAGCCATTGCAGTTGATTAGTCAACACAGGTATACATAGACTATATTTATTGCCTACTTATTTTCTTCATTTTTGTAAGATGATTTTTATTGAATCTAATACTAATAAATTATTGTAGCTTGTACATTGAAAGACTCATGATTAAATTAATAATATGTTATTAAGGTGGCTAATTTTGACAACAGTAAGTGTTAGAGGTTAACTTTTGCTCCTGAATATGCCATTGGGAAAATGCTTATTTGAACACATGCATACGTGTGATGTTAATGTGCATGGTTTACTTATCAAGTGTTCTTTAAGAAATGTCACAAGAGTAATTTAGAAATACAATATGAGTTTTTCTTTTATAGAAATGTTATAATTGTTGTGTTAGTATGTAATTTTTCAACAGTAGAGTTTCTACTTTGGCAACCTGATATTTATATGTGAACTATACCACATTATCAGATCATCAGAGAATGTAACTGACTCTAAAATTACAACATGGAAAAAATGTGGAAGTGAAGACGCAGGGTTACAATTTCAATGTTTCTCAGACAATAGCTCAAGTAATCACAGTACCAAAAAGGTCCACAATTTTTGCTTCAGATAGCAATTAATCTCAGCTCTTTTGTGAAGATGAATAAATAAGGCCAAACAGACAGTCTATGGAATTTCTTTGTGTGTTCATGTGCGTATTACAGCATGTGTGTGTCTTGTTGTTTGCTTAAGTCTAGAGGAAATACTGGCAACAGCAAAGAGATGTTCATGTTTTTTCTTAAAAATGTCCTGTCCATATTTCAAACTAATACAAATAAAGAACGAACTCTACATGTCTTGGATCTACTGATTGGAATCAAGACATACATAGCTTCTGTGTATTGTTGATATTGTTCACTTTGCTTTTCTTAGCAAAGAGAACACAGAGACTTTAAACTGCCAGGCATATAAGACATCCTTGAAATGGATAACCATGATGTGTGGTTTCTCATGTCTCCTTTCTTCTTAAAGCAGGAGGGTAAGAGGGCTGGCAGAGTAGAGATGCCCTCGGATCTGAGTCTTGTCTCCACTGTTTACTAGCTGTGGGATCTTGAAAAAGTTAACTCTAAATCCCTGAAACTGAGTGTCCTTAATTATGAACTTGGAAGAAGAAACGTCAGTCTAAACTTTCAAATAATACATCAAACTGCACACAAAAAATTAAATCACTAAATAGAAATAAATTGTTGCTTCCTTTATCGGGCGAATGGAATCAAAAGTGATTTGCCACAGCCCTATGCAGGCAGACTATTGTCTTGTCCCCAGTGCAGGTTTCAATCATTTCACTTGGGTATAGGCATACGAGTCCCCTCTGCTGAAATGCATTACTTTATGTATTCGTCGGGTATTTCGTGAACACCCACTAATTGTATAGCTCAGTGAAGAATAAAATAGGTAAGACCTAGTACCTCTCTTAGGCAATTTATGTAAGCGTCCATCATAAGCCTGCTCTACAGAAGTATCACATTTATTGCTGTTATTGTTTCTCTTGGGAGACGATACATGCTTACCCCAAAATTAAGCATATTAAGAAGCAATGAAGAAGGTTCTGGTACTTTCACAGAAACGTTCTAGAGCTGCAGTGTCCAATAGAGAGAAAATTAGTCACAGGTGCTATAAAGCACCTGAGGCATGGCAAATCCAAGTGGAGACACTCTGCACATGTAAAATGTATGCCAGATTTCAAAGACATCTATGAACAAAAAGTAGTAAATATCCCAATATTTATATTAGTTGTGTGATGGTGTGATAAAACTTAGATTGTATGTGATTAAATAAAGCATATTAAAAGTTATTTTCACCTTTTCCATTGTATTTTTTCTAAAATGTGACTACCAGAAAATTTAAATTCCATGTATAGGGCAACCCTCTTTCAGGTCCCTTCCCACTGTGGGAGCTTTTCTGTCTTCTTTAATAAACTCTTGATTTCTAAAAAAAAAAAAAAAAAAAAAAAATCCACGCGTATGTAGCTCACATTATATTTCTGCTGAATATTGCTGTTATAGAGTCTTCTACAAGTACAGGCACTTTGGTGTAAGCAAGAAAAAGACAGAGAAGAAAGACATCAAAAAGAAGATAAAATGAGGGGGGGAGTGTATTCTTCTCTCTTTTTTTTTTTTTTTTTGAGTTGGAGTCTCACTCTGTCGCCCAGACTGGAGTGCAGTGGCTGCTCGCGGCCACTGCAGCCTCGACCTGCTGATCGGCGATCCTTCCGCCTCAGCTTGGGGTAGCCGGAATTACAGGCATGCGCTACCATGCCCGGCTGATTTTTTGATTTATTGTAGAGATGAGGTCTCGCTGCCCAGGCGGGTCTCGAACCCGCGGGCTCAGGCAATCCGCTCACCTCAGCCTCCCAAAGGCGCGGGATTACAGGCTGAGCCACCGAGCCCGGCTATGCGTATTCTTCTCTTATCTCATGCTTCTTGTCTTCCTACATAAATGTGAATCTGACAGTGAATAAATAATACAAATCAATGTTATTTGAAAACCACTATTGATTTGAAAATTCTAACATTCCTCCCATCTACATTTTGTTATTGATTCTAAAAATACAAACACCTAAGTGAAAATATGGCAAGATAAAAGCTATGGGCTGGCAAAAATAATTTTTGGAGTTCCCAGTTATAATTAACTGTCCTTAGCAGACGTGGTGCAACCTGTGGCCCTTTGGAGTTAGAGATACATGATACACTAATTAAGGAAGGGTATGTGGGGATGATGCCCTTGGTCTGAGTTTACAATGATAGGTCTTTCTGGATTCCCTTGAAAGTAGTTGGCAAGTCAGGTATTGACATTGAAATGGTTTATGAGAGAAATGATCCCAGAAAAGTTCATTGATAGAGTAGTAAAATGAAATTGAAAAGGAAGCCAATAAAGTTACAAGCAATTTACCACTACAGACAACCAGGACTTATTCCCATTGCAGAACTTTTGGACACAAGTAGCACCTGAGCTCCAGAATTGCTCCATGTGACTGTTCTGAATAGTGCAGGTAAACACAACACATTCGTGAGTACTTACATATCTAAACATAGAAAAAGTACAGTAAAAATACAATATTATAATCTCATGGGACCACGCTTATAAATGTGATTCTTCTTGACCAACATATCATATGTGGTATATGACTGAATTTTAAAATTGTTCATGTGCCCTGGAATGACAAGAACAAAAACCCTAAAAATAATAATGGAAGACTATGCAGCTATTACAGTAATAGTAGGTCTTCATATTTATTGTCATAGAAATAGATTTGATACATACTAAATGAGAAAAGTGAATTTTTCTTGTTCTCAAAACTATATGTTTGATAACAGTGACTTAGATATTTGCTCTACAGACTTACCAACCTGAACACTTCCAATCTCGAATGATCTCAGAAGCTAAGCAATGTCAACCTGGTTAGTACTTGGATGGGAGACTTGGTTATTGAATGTTTTATACATATTGGTCTGGACCACTCAATCTCATAAGCTTATAATGAAGGGAAATTTGTTTGTTCTTGTTGTGATATATAGTTTACACATACATCAGTCACTTATAGACACTTATAGACACTTATAGTCACTTATACACAGATGCATGCTCTCTTTAGACAAATCTGAAAGATCTTTTTTTCTCGTAAAGTTTTCCATGGAAAAGCTTTTATTTTTCCTTTCATATAATTGTTTGTGAGAACTTAATTAATCCCCAAAATAAAAGAAGGAGAAAGACAAGTGAGAAATTACAACTTGATTCAAGAGAGATGTGGCCAAATCAAAACAATAACCCAAATTCTTACTAGGTTCTACTACATGTTTGATGCACTGTCAGAGGGGTAAATGAGAGAAAGATCAAGTATTATTCTGTGTCGGTTTTAAGAAAAAAAATAATAATTAGCAATCTGATGAATAAAAAAACTCAATAGCGTCCTCAGTGAATAATAAATTCTGCAAACATTCTTAGAGCACAAAAGAAAATAGGCAGTCAAGAGAAAAAGAATGGAGGGCAGAGGGAGGGAAGTAGGGAGAGGAAGATGGAAAGAGAAAGAAAACCTTCAAACCCAGCATATGGCATCTTCAGCTGGAGAAGTTACAATTTAAAATAACTTCTGAAAATCATGACAAAAGGAGAATCCAACTCAAAAACACACACAAAAAGCCAAAAAAACCAACTTCTAATAGAATGTAATTGTAATTGGCCATTGGCTTCTGATGTCTCCTGCAAGTTCTCAGTTTTTTCAATGACCTTATGATAAAGCAATCTCCTACTAGAGACAGCTTTTTGGAGAACTTAGTTGAGTGATATGTGGGTCTTACACACAATTAGGTCACCACTGTTAGTCTTCCTAAGTAGAAAGGTGAAAAACCAACTTCACACAGGAACTACTAAACCCAATCAAGTTTTGTATATGAAACAGTAGAAAATAAGTGTAACTCCTAGACTATTATGGTCCACATCTTCATCAGTCTAGCATCTTTCCCTACATGGATTCTAAAGCGGGTTTCAGTGGTTTGTTTATTTTCTTAAAACAATATGCCCAAAGCAGAAGACTGATTGACACGAAAATGTCATTTTGATTCAGAAGAAAATACTGCCTAGTATGCTGTTATTGACCTGTTGATTATTTTCTTATAACTTGAAGAATGACTCTTGTCAAATTTCAGGAAGTTCCATTGTTTTCAGTGGACAGAAAGACTTTCTACAATGAGAACTCAGCAGACACTTATCATATCTTTTCCTTGCTGACAGGACTGATAATGTTTTTTTAAACTCATTGGTATCAGACTAATAAGAAAGTCATACCAGACTATTGGTACCAAAGAAAAACATGAAACTTCCAAAAGGTCCTCATGCAGTTCAATGACTTTTAAAAAAGCAATAGAATGATATATTATTTTCTGATGCCTGGGCACATATGTGGAGTATAAAAAAGGCTCTCACTCTCAAGAAAAACAGGATAATAAATATGTTTCTGAAACATATATATGGAGTTTTTATTCTATAACATAATAAACATTATCTTATCTGATGTCCAAAGTAGCTATTCTTATTTAATTTGCATATTGAAAGTCTGTAATGATCACATTAAGTCAACTCATATCCTAAGACACTGATGAATGAATGTAGACATATATTTAAACTAATATTTTGTTCAAGACAGGATTGACCCTCACAGAGGAGAGAAAGAAGAAAACAAATATTTTTATGAGACATAAAATATCAAGCATAATATTTCTAACATGAAATAAGATATACTACTCGCCATAAAATAAAGTAAAAACCCAGTGAAGAAAGAGCCTATCTTAGACTTTGAATATCAAGTAAATAGCCAAATTGTCAAAGGTGAGTTTGGTACAAGAACAAGTGGAATTTCAGGTATCTGTTGTATTGGGCAAGACTATTCCAATGATTGTCTTTTTTTTCCTTTTTTTTTTGCTTCTGTCACAGAGAACAAAAACCAGCAAGAGTATGTAAGGATGAAGGGTAGCAAGGGTTTAGAGAGTGTTTCATAGTTCCTTAACCTGTCTCACTTGTATTTGTAGATATATATCATTACCATTTGTGTAGGTGAAATGCAAAGTTAGTTCTTCTAGTTGTGTCTAATACCAGTCTCTTTCACGTGTATTCTGTTCTGACAGATTCCTATTGATAGTTCTTATTTCAGCATAAGTATTTTACTGCTATGATTCATTTAGATCAGCTTGATTTCCCCTTCTTTATATTCCTATATAATATTTTAAATTGTTTTTTTGTTGTTGTTGTTGTTTTGAGTTGGAGTCTCACTCTGGCGCCCAGACTGGAGTGCAGTGGCCGCTCCCGGTCACCGCAGCCTCGACCTGCTGGGCTCCGGTGATCCTTCCTCCTCAGCCTTCCAAGTAGCCGGAATTACAGGCATGCGCTACCACGCCCGGCTGATTTTTTGATTTATTGTAGAGATGAGGTCTCGCTGCCCAGGCGGGTCTCGAACCCGCGGGCTCAGGCAATCCACTCACCTCAGCCTCCCAAAGGCGCGGGATTACAGGCTGAGCCACCGAGCCCGGCTAATATTTTATATCTTATATAATTTAGCATTCTGTTTAATCATGTCTGTGTATTTGTGTTGTTCTGTTTACTCTCAGGACCAAACTTATAGCTTGAAACATTGTGAACTTTTAGTGAGTCTTTCATTTTTATAACTGAATGAAAAAGAATGAATAAATATAGAAGGGCTTTTAACCTCTTCTCATTATTTTGAGTTTCTGTTTATACTGGTATAATAGTTTATAATGATGATTTATGGTAATATAATAAATATTGTCCCCTTTACAAAGAACAGGACCTTGGCTGTATGCATGCATTTTATCTAAGGGTTGTATTCCAGGCTACATTATTCTTGAAGTATTTCCAACAACATAGTTTTGTGAGATAAAAATGAGAAGGTAAGGAAGATGGTATGAAACCATATAAATTGTTCCAAGTTATTGCAGAATTCATAAAGAGACAACTTGAACATTTCCTTTTATTGCTGAGTATCTAAGAGAGGCTGTTCTTCCTCTAACATCAGTTTTGTATGGACTGAAGATGGTACTTTATAGGTTGGTGAAACTATCTTATAAAATGATTAGGGTGTTCAATAAAAGCATCAATGCAGTCATTTTCCACTCTAAAACATAGATGTCTCTTTAAATGCAATATTCAGTTTTTAAAATTTGAAACACATTCAGCTACCACACATTTACATTTCTAATATATAAAGTAGAAATAACTTTAAGTAAACACACCTGTATGAACTATAGGTTAACAATATAAACTTGGATCACAGATGTTTCTTCAACTATTCATAATCTACAACAATGCTTACAGCATTAACAATTAATTGTGAACATTAATATCTGCTAAATAGTATCCTGTTGGGGAATACTATTTCAAAATTAAAGAAAAAGAAAACAGGGTCTGATTGAATGTTATCTTACAAATAAATAATGAGATTTGTATATGGCTAAGGCTTAGGGATTTTAATGCTATCATAAGCCTACAGTACTATTATAAACTATAGAAATGAGCATTGTAATATACTGTAGGCATATCCTTCAAACTGTAATAATATCTAATGGTCCTTCAAGTTTCAACAACTAACAAGGCTAATCTAACATAAAAGTAATCTATTTCACTTTTTAAATTTCATAAGGATACAGCAATACTTTATATAATAAAATACTAATGTATATAATGCAAATCTTGGAAATTCTTTTTTATAACCATTCATGCCATTTTTATCCAATCCCAACAGTTTCAAGAATTTTAAACCTCTTTTTAGAAAAGTGGTTAAATATATGCATACATATATTTACACATCTAAATATATGGTAGCTATGAATAGTTGTTTATTAAAATGCATAGCTACAGCTACTTTTTTCACTTAAGAAAATGTCTTGAGAACAAAGAAATACAAATGTATTTATGCTTTATTGTACTATTTTAAGTGCTGCCTATAATTCCACAGGTTGACTGTACCACAGTAGTTTAAAACTATTTTCCTACTTATAGACATTTAATTTGAATTCATATTTGCTTATTAAAAGCAATGCCAAGATTTCTCTTCTATCCATGGTAGAATAACAGAGGTCAAATTTAGTCCCTCATATTATGAAACTGAAAACCTAAGATAATATAGGAAACAACATCTTCAGACATTGAAAACTAAGCAAGACAGGTCTGTAATCTGTGATAGAAGGGAAGCAAACAAAGTGAGCTATAAAAATCACCCTGGCTTTCTGCTGGAGGTCCATTATGAACCAAAGTACAGGGATGAACAGTCCCAAGTAGGGCCCATCAGTCTTGTCAGTTGAAAACACCGAGGTTGAAATTCATGAAGGCTAAGGTGAGTGAGGTTTGCATGGTGAAATCCTGTACCGAAGGGATTATGCAGGAAAAGAGTCTCAGAAATCTCCTAGGTGTTTCCTTAATTATGAAGAATATAAAAAACATATGAAAACAGTAAAATTTCATGAGACTGAACAAAGAACTTTTGACAATTTCCTCGATCTGACTCAGAACTATGACTCATTAGTTTTCCCACCATTAATTTTGAAGTGCCTTTTCTTTTGTCACTCAAAGTATACAGTAGAGACCTCAAAAAAAAATTTCTTAGTAAAAGGGCTGAAGTACTGTATGTATTCTTATTTCTAGAGAAAAGGTTACGGTAGACCTGCCAGATAAGCATAGAGGACAAGTTTCAAACTGGTCAAACTGAACTCCAAGTTACATAAGAACAAAGAAAAACATTCTATAAGGATGGAAATAATATTCAAATACTCCATAGCATAAAATTACATGTACAGCATCCAATTAAAAATTACAAGACATGTTGAAAACTGGGAAAATATGATTTTTAACTATGAGTAAAATCACGAAACAGGAAAGCAACGCCTCAAAGCAGAAGGAATAAGTTAGTACAAATGAATGTTTAAATGTGTATAAACATAACTGTATAACATAACTGAAATATTATGTTCAGATATTTGAAGGAAAATGTGAAGAAAGTGAAGAAAAATACATGACATAAAAAAGAAAATCCTCATGATGAAAATGACAATATTTAAAATGGAAATTCACTGAAAAAGATTGAGGCAAGATGAAACAATTCAGAAGGAAGACTAATGAAGTTGAAGAATCCCAGTAGAAACCATGGAAAATGAGACACAAAGCATAATAAGACAAAAGGAAAGAGAGTTCTAATCATCTGAGTGTCAAGTGGTTGAATATATGCATAACTGAAGTCCCAGAAAAGAGAAAAAAGAGGTGTGTGCAGAAAAAATGTTAATAAATAATGTCTACAAATATATCAAATTTGATGAAAAATATAAACTCACCAATTCAAGAAGTTTAAGAGCATAAAAAATACACATGCATTTAAACACACACACACACACACACACACACACAACCACAGCAACACAAACCAAAACACACACACACACACACACACACAAGAGAGAGAGAGAGAGAGAGAGAGAGAGAGAGAGAGAGAGAGATACATCCTAATTGTCTAATTAACTGAAATAATTGTTATTAAAATAATTTATTTTCTAAACAGCATGGTTGGAAACTCTTATCACCCAAGGTGGAGCAGATTGGGTAAAGCAAAAATTTCTTGACAGAAACAATGTAAGACAGCACAATGGCACTAAACCTTTAAAGCGCAAGAATAAAAAAAATCAACTAGAAATATACATACAGTGAAAATATATTTAATAAATAAAGATGAAATAAAGGTAAAGTGTTTAACAACAAAAGTTGAGAGAACACAGGTCCAACACTAATGTACTGTTTCATTAAAAAAAAGAAAAAGAAAATTCTTGAAAATAAACAAAAATGATACCAGATAAAAACTTAGAACTTTACAAAGCATAATGGACACACACCATAAATGAGTTTTATATTTTTATTTCATACTGTATAAACATTCTAATGCAAAAACTGCAAAAGTGAATGATGGGCTTAAAGTGTATATAAAAATAGAATAATTGACAATAACAACAAAATTGGAGCTAGAAAAGGAAGAAAAAAGTTATTGAATCCTATATGTGAATAATTATAATATCATCTGAATGTAGACTGCAATATGCAAAAGATGCATATTGTAAATCTGAGAGCATCCAATAAAAGAATAAAATCAGATGTATAGCTAATAAGCCAATAGTGGTTGCAAAATTGAATAGCAAAATTACTCAATCCATAAGAAGGCAGGAAAAGAGAGGAAAAAAAAAAAAAAGAACAGATGGGCAAATTGAATATAATTAGCAAGATGGTAGACATAAGCCAAATCATTTTGATAATTGGTTTGAATATAAATTGTTTTACATCCTAATAAAAGATATAAATTATTCATCAGGATAATATAGCAATACCAAGTTATATGTATCCTAGAGAAAAACCATAAGTATAAAGATAAAATAGATTAAAGATCAAAAGAACTGAAATAAAGTGTATTGATTAAATTTATCAAACACTAGCATCTGAAAAAGTAGACTTCAGGACACGGAATGTTACAAGGAATAAAGACCCTTCAAAATTGTAAGTTTTTTAATTTATCCAGAAGACACCCCAATCCTAAATGTAAATATGCCCAATAACAGCGCTTCAAAGTGTGTGAGGCAAAACCTGATAAGAGGAATAAAAAAAAAAAATCTCAACACTTCTCTCCCACTAATTGAAAGAACAGGGAGAGTAAAAACCCCAATAGCATCGTGGTGAAGACGAATGTACCTCTGCGCTACAAGAAATCCTGCTCTACAAAACGTTGACTGACACCCAACAGTCAGTCTTCTTAATGATCCATGCCACAGCAGCTCTTCTCCCAGGAGGCTCCTAGTCAATGACTGACATGGTCAGGATACTAAAGCGGATTGTTCCTACCTGATGGAGGAATCCTCTACGGGCAAGCCTTGTTCAATGGCTACCCATTAAACTGGACTAAGCTTTCTCAGAACTGCGCATTGATCTGAGGCTCATCCTATGCAATTTGCCTTCTTCTTTCTCTTTTTTACTCTATATCATGGTCTGCTTTCTGTCCCTAAACTCAGTTGTCTCCTCAACTGCTCCTGTCTCTTCCCCCTTTTATCATTTACAGGTACTGTCCCTAATTAGTTTTGCACAACGTGAGAATGTGTTTTGTACAATTTCAGTTCTTTTTAAATCTGGTAAGATAGATATTATAGCCTAGCATAAGGTTTACCCTGGGTCGTCTTCCATATATATTTGGAAAGGATGTGCATTTGATGATGTTGGTTGGAATGCTCTTAGGTATCTTTTAGGTCTATAGTGTTGTTCACATTTCTTATATTTTATTTATCTTCAGTATAGGTATTCTATCCATTATTCCAGATGAGCTATTGAAATCTCCAGCAATTACTGTTGAAAAAATTCTGTCAGTTTTGCTTTATATTTTTGGAGACTCTGCTGTTTATCATATATATGTTTGCAATGGTTGAATCTTTCTGAGAGATTGATCCTTTAATTATAAAATGTTCCCTTTTGTTTCTATTTACATTTCTGTCTTAAAGTTTATTGTATCAGATATTAATATAGCTATGGTTGCTGTTGGCATCAAGCTTGCATTCTTACATATTTTGATGGGTTTCTTTAAATTTTAAGTGTATGTGTTTTAGACAGGTTTTAATTTGACATTGTTTTGCATTTCTGTATGATGAGCTCTCTAACTTTTGACTGGATTATTAATCAGTTTATATTTTATGGGATAGTTAATGTTGTTGAATTTATTTCTGTCATTTTGCGTTTATTTTCTCTATGTCTTTTTTGTTTCTCTGTGACTCCTTTAAATCATTTGCTTGCACTAAGAAGATATTTTCTATGTGTTCTTTTTAGTTGCCGTTTCAGTTGTAGTTCTGCTGTTTTCAACACACATCTTAACTCATAAGCAACTACTTAAGATTTGTGTTGCTTTTATTCTAGAGAACCATAGCAACTTTGTGTATTATTGTCATATCTATTATATCTATATACATATTACAAACCAACAATATAGTTCTATAATTATTGCTTTTTATCATCTCATGACTTTCAATAAGAGAAGAAAGAAAACATTTTTCACATAATTTTTTATTAAACTTATTGCCATTTCTCATTCTCTTTTTTTTCCCCTGGGTGGTATTTTCTTGTTCAAACATATTTTCATTCTCTTTCTCCTTTTGGTTATTATTTTCAAGTATATTTGTTACATTTCTATATGGTATAGTCCTGACAATATAATTTTATAAATATTGCATTATACTATTATTTTTTAAATCAGGTGAAAAGCAAAGAAAAAAACGTACTTAATTATATTGTCTTTTATTTATTTATTTATTTATTTATTTATTTATTTATTTATTTATTTATTTGAGTTGGAGTCTCACTCTGTCGGCCAGACTGGAGTGCAGTGGCCGCTCCCGGCCACCGCAGCCTCGACCTGCTGGGCTCCGGCGATCCTTCTGCCTCAGTCTTCCGAGTAGCCGGAATTACAGGCATGCACTACCACACTCGGCTGATTTTTTTATTTATTGTAAAGATGAGGTCTCGCTACCCAGGCGGGTTTCGAACCTGCGGGCTCAGGCAATCCACTCACCTCAGCCTCCCAAAGGCGCGGGATTACAGGTTGAGCCACCGAGCCCGGCTATATTGTCTTTTATAATTGCCTACCTAATTACCCTTACCTGTACTCTTGTGTGGTGTGGTGTGTGTGTGTGTGTGTGTGTGTGTGTGTGTGTGTGTGTGTGTATTCATAATTGCTGTCTGGTGTCTCCTTCTTTCAGCCTGAAGGACCGCCTTTAGCATTTTTGTTGAGATAAGTCTGATAACAACAGATACTTCAATCTTTGTTTAGCTAAAAGTGTTTTTAATTTGTCTCTAATATTTAAAAATAACTTTGCTGGATAGAGAATTATTCGTGGAATTCTTTCTTTCTTATGTTATGCTATTACGCTGTCTTCTGTTCTCTCATTTTTTTTTTCATAAGACATTAGGTGTTAATCTTATTTTGGTTCTATCTTCATTTATGTGGAGTCTTTTTTTTCTCTTGATCGTTGTCTTTCAACAGTTTCACTATGATGAGTCTGGGTGTGAATCTCTTTGAGTTTATCTCACTCAGAGTTCATTTAACTTCTAGGATGTATCAGTTAATAATTTTTATTGCATTTGGAAAGTTTTTTTTATCATGATCACTTTTACTATTTTTTTACCCACTTATCTCTCTCTGAAAAAAAGACATTTTAGATAATATATTGTAGCAACTCTGAATTCTCATTTTAACCACCACCATCTCTAGTGCTTGCTATTGTGATTGTTTTTGTTTGCCTGTTTATGTCTTTCTTGGCCTAATTCTGTGAAGTCCATTTTTCACATAATGTATAACCTCTGGTGTAACTTACTGTGACTTTCACTGATTTTCAATTAAGCTTGTTTTCCTACAAAGTACCCCACACCAGCTGAGTGTTCAGACACTGACTCCTCAAAGGTTGTGCTAAAACCATCTATGTCTATATAGCTTACAGTTTTTGCTACTGGATGTGTGTGACTTAGGAGCGCTTTCGTATTTCATGGAATCTACAATTCTTCTTTGTGTTCAGCTATGAATAAGTAGCTCAGAGTATCCTCTCTATATCCTCTTCTGTTACTCTTAAGTCAGTGCGGTATAGCATGTGTGCACAGCCTTCCAGAACACTAGAGATGAGCGTAAACTTATGAGAGTCCTCTTTGCATGTCTTTTTCCACAAATCTCTGTGTTAAGTATCTGTGTACTCTCGTCCTTTTGTTTGTCTCCACTAGTATCATGGAACTATTAGAATTCTCTGATTGTTTCCATATGATCTCTGTTTGTGACTATATGACAGGCACGGATTAACTCTCAGTGTGCTCTAAATAAAGGTAGAAACTTCACGCAGGGTTGCAGAGTTAGTTTCGAGTCTTCATGACTTGCCTATGGACCCTGTGTGGAATCTGGAGCTGACAGAATCATACTGGAGGTTTCCTTGGCCTTCTTTTAGGTTGCTGCAAACGTAATTGTGATTTTCGCAAGTTGAAATTTGCCATCTAATATTGGAATATATTCTTAATAAATGTGGTTATATTATACATCATTTTAAAGCACATTTCTCACTTTATTTTTTTTTGCTAACGATTTATTGCTTGCTGTTTATTTTATATTTATTTTAGACAATTTAAAATAAATATATTAGGCAAAAGCAAAATCAAGTGATTTTCCTATTCGAGTTCAAATGGAGACAACTGCAGCATCAACAACGCATTTGGCCCAGGAACTGTTAACAAAAGCACAGTGCAGTGCTGGTTCAAGAGGTTTTGCAAAGGAGACAAGAGCCTTGAAGATGAGGAGCATTGTGGCCCAGCCATTGGAAGTTGACAACAACTGACTGAGAACAATCATCAAAGCTGATCCTCTTACAGCTACATGAGAAGTTGCTGAAGAAATCAAAGTCAACCATTCTACAGTCATTTGGCATTTGAAGCAAATTGGAAAGGTGAAAAAGCTCAATAAGTGGGTGCCTCATGAGCTGACCAAAAATCAAAAAAATTGTCACTTGGGAGTGTTGTGTTCTTTTTTGAGCAATAACGAACCATTTCTCAATCAGATTGTGATGTGTGATAAAAAGTGGATTTTATACAACAACCAGTTCAGTAATTGGTCTGAGAAGAAGCTCCAAAGCACTACCCAAAGTCCAACTTGCAGCCAGAACAGATCATGGTCACTGTTTGGTGGTCTGGGCCTGTCTGATCCACTACAGTTTTCTGAATCTCAGAGAAACCATTACGTCTGAGAAGTATGCTCAGCAAATTGATGAGATGCACTGAAAGCTGTAATGTCTGCAACAGGCATTCGTCAATGCAAAAGGTCCAATTCTTCTCCACGACAATGCTCCACCATCGCACAACCAACACTTCAAAAGTTCAGCGAACTGGGCTACTAAGTTTTGCCTCATCCGCCATATTCACCTGACCTCATGTCAACTGACTACCACTTTTTCAAGCATCTCAAAAACTTTTTGCAGGGAAAATGCTATCACAACCTGCAGGATGCAGAGAATGCTTTCCAAGAGTTCATCTAATCCCAAAGCATGGATGTTTATGCTATGGCAACAAACAACCTTACTTCTCATAATAAATGGCAAAAAATGTATTGATTGTACTGGTTCCTATTTTGATTAATAAAGATATATTTGAGCCTAGCTATAATGATTTAAAATTTACAGTCCAGAACCACTATTACTTTTGTACCATCCTAATAGTTTCACCTGGAATAGACAGCACACAATTCAGACCTGGAAGAAAGTTAAGAGGCCCCATTTCCCCTGACTTCTTCACCTAGAGATTGTACTGGACTTTTTAAGACCTTGCAATCACATTGGAGCCACCTGGGACATTGTATGTTATCTTCATATTTTAAGGTCAGCTGATTAGCTGCCTTAATTTCATCCTCAACTTTCTCTCTTTTTTATTATAAAATATAACATGTTTATAGAATTTGGGGAGAAGGATTCCGAAAACTTTGGAGGGCAATTATTCTTCTATGGCAATGTATATGTATTCACAAATGTTATAACTTTCTGAGAAGAATTAAGTATTTACTGATTATGAAATCTCCTTCCTCTTTGTCTCAAGTAGTATTTAGTAACTTCAATTCTATTTTCCTTGTTACTAAAAAAGTCACTCCAACTCTGTTTTGGATACCATCTGTGCAGTGTAACTTGCTATCAATTAATTTGTGTCCTTGGATCTAACACAAATTATTTGTAAACAGCAGAAACTTAAATATTGCTTGTTTTAAAATCCTGTCTGATAACTTCAGTGCTCTTATTTTTAGTAACTAATTCATTTCCATTAAATGTGATTATTGATATAGCTGAATTTACATCTACTATTTTGCTATTTGCTTTCTAAATGTCTAATGACATTTATTTATTTATGTCCCTCCTTTGCTATTTTGTTCTTATTTCCATGTTTATTTATTGGGTGATTATTTACTAGACTATTTTGAGTTATTTTCTTAGTAGCTGCTCTAAGAATGACCACATACATCTGAATTTATCAGTTATATAATAATACTAGCTTAATTCCAGTAAAATGCAGAAATTTTGATACAATTTGAATATTTTCTCTCCTCCAAGTTTGTCCTATTGGTAACATATACATTCCATCTATATATTATCATCTCAAAAAAATAATTTTATAAGTACTGTTGTATGGATTTGACTATTAAACCAGTTTGGAGAAAAGAAAAAAGAATATATGTTCATGTTGTCTTTGAAAATTTCTGCATAATTATCTTTTCTGACACTATTCATTGAATTATAATTACTGATTTTTGTCATCTCCTTTTATACAGAAGGACTTTTTCTACTTCTAGGAAGGAAGATTAACTAAAAATAAATAATTTCAGACTTTGGCTTTCTGAGAAAGTATTTTGCCTTCACTTTTATTTATTTATTTTTTTTTGAGTTGGAGTCTCACTCTGTCACCCAGACTGGAGTGCAGTGGCTGCTCCTGGCCACCGCAGCCTCAAACTGCTGGGCTCCGGTGATCCTTCTGCCTCAGCCTTCCAAGTAGCCAAAATTACAGGCATGCGCTACCACGCCTGGCTGATTTTTTGATTTATTGTAGAGATGAGGTCTTGCTGCCCAGGCAGGTCTGGAAGCCGCGGGCTCAGGTAATCCACTCACCTCAGCCTCCCAAAGGCGCGGGATTACAGGCTGAGCCACCGAGCCCGGCTTGCCTTCACTTTTGATGGATAGTTTTGTTGGGTATAGAATTATTGTTAGAAGTATTTTTTTCTTTCATCATTTTGAATATAACACTCCACTCCTTTTAGGCGTCCATTATTTTTCTCCAAGAATCTACATGTTCATCATATTGTGGTTTATCTATATGTAATGAGTTCATTTTCTCTCTTATACTTTTATAGGATTCTGTTTGTCTTTTTTTTTGACATGGTTTCCATATTTTACAGATATATGTATAAATGATGATTTTAAGTATTTGTCTGATGAGTCAAAACTACTTAAGAAGGGAAAAATTTCCTGTCTATTTTAACAGTTAGAAATAATAATGTGCCTCATAATGCTTGAAGTGGATTTTTAATGTTTTTACTTACACAATGGAATACTACACAGCCATAAAAAAGAACAAAATCATGAATTTTGCAGCAACCTGGATGGAACTAGAGTCTATAATACTGAGTGACCTCTCACAGAAACAAAGACTCAAGTATCACATGTTCTCACTCATATAATGAACCTTGAACATCCAATGTAATGCTATAAGAAAATGACTGACGGTACTGGGAAACTATGGGTGGGGGGAGATGGGATTAACCGTAGCAAATATCTGTCTGGGGATAGGGAAACACATCTTATCAACAGGGTGCCTGAATGAAACGTAATTGTATACCTAACCCTTAACTGTACACCACAACATCATAATAAAAAACATTGATAAAAAATTTTTAAATGAACTTTAAAAGGAATAAATCACTTAATTTAATAAAAAGTTATTAGTTTTTTATCATTTGCATATTTTGAATTTTAATGTTTCAGAAATACAGCATAAATTCTATCAGAAATTTCTACCCAGAAAACAAATTCTAAAAATTAT
Organism: Cephalopachus bancanus; assembly: GCA_027257055.1. NCBI lineage: Eukaryota > Metazoa > Chordata > Mammalia > Primates > Tarsiidae > Cephalopachus > Cephalopachus bancanus. The sequence goes on from JAPVLO010000027.1 coordinate 8,054,443, forward strand.
AACTTATTAAACAAGAGCTTATACAATATTTACCAGACCAGACTGGGCACTTCTGACAGACTTACCTTAGATATATCGTGATTTTAGTTCTAGATTACCACAATAAAGTGAATAAAACTAGTCACAATATTGCAATAAAACTAGTCACAAAATTTTTTGGTTTTCCAATGCATATAAAAGTTATGTTTACATTATACTGTAGCTTACTATGTGTGCAATAGCATTGTGTCTATAGAAATGCATACATCTTAACTAAAAATACTTTGTTGTAGACCCCTATCTATCCCCATACACAAAAATTAACTCGAAATGAATTAGAGACCTCAATGTAAAACCTCAAACCATAAGAACCTTAGAAAGTGCAGGACACACCCTTATGGAAATTGGATCTGGCATCCAATTCCTGAACAAAACCCAAAACGCACAGGTCATAAGAGATAAGATAGACAAGTGGGACCTCATTAAACTGACAAGCTTCTGCAAAGCCAAAGAAACCATCAAGAGAGCAGGAAGACAGCCCACAGACTTGGAAAAAGTATTTGCCAATTCCATGTCTGACAAAGGCCTAACATCTTGGATCCACAAGGAACTCAAATGTGCTAAAGAGAAAAAAAACAAACAACCCCATTACAAAGTGGGCAAAAGATATGAACAAACACTTCACAAAAGGAGACATGCGAGTGACCAACAGACACATGGAGAAATGTTCAACCTCACTAATCATGAAGGAGATGCAAATTAAAACTACACTGAGATACTACCTAACTCCAGTCAGAATGGCTATTATCAATAACTCAAAAAATAACAGATGCTGAAGAGGATGTAGTGAAAAGGGAACACTTATACACTGTTGGTGGGAGTGTAAACTGGTGCAACCTCTGTGGAAAGCAGTGTGGCGATTCCTAAAAGCTCTAAATATCAACTTCCCATATGAACCTGCAATCTCCCTACTGGGAATATACCCTGTAGAACTCAAATCACTCTATAAGAAAGATACCTGCACATGTATGTTTGTTGCAGCATTGTTCACAATAGCAAGAACCTGGAACCAACTATGCTGTCTATCAAAAGAGGACTGGATTTAAAAAATGTGGTACATATACACGATGGAATACTATGCAGCCATAAAATAGAACAAAATCATGAATTTTGCAGCAACTATAGTCTATAATACTGAGTGATCTTTCACAGCAACAAAGATCTGAGTATCACATGTTCTCATTCATAAGTGGACCTTGAACATCGATCGTAATACTATAAGAAAAGGATCGACAGTGGTGGGAATCTATGGGAGGGGGACAAGGAGGGCAAGAGTGGTGGGATTAATGGTAGTCAATATCTGTCTGGGGGGGCACCCCTTATCAACAAGGGTGCCTGAACGATGCGTGTTTGTATATCTAACCCTTAACTGTATCCCACAATTTTAAAATAAAAAATATGTTTAATAAAAAATAAAAATATATATAAATACCCTAAAGCCCAGTGATCCCACACCAGAAGTAATACAGAAATACTAGTATGACCCTCTGAAGCACAGGATGTAATTGTTTGTAATTTTTTGAAGCTGGAAATAATTTGAATGTCTACCCATATCTGAATGAATAAATTATAGTACATCCCTACAAATAAACTTTTACACAACCATTAAAAAAGTACCATATGTAGAGACTTGGAAAGAATTCTATAACATATGTAAAGTGAAAAAGGAAGTGGCAGCGCAATGTGTATAGTGTTAATACTCATTTGGGATTTTAAAACCCATATTTAGTAAAAATAGCAAATGATTTATTAAATATTAATTTTTTGCCAGACATTCATTTAAATATTTAATCCTGACAACAACCTCGTGAGATAAGTACTATTATCCCATCTTTCAGATGAGGAAACTAAGGCATAGAAGTTAAGTAATTTTCCCAGGGTTGTGGAGTTCCTAAGTGGTGGCTCCCAGAATGTGGCGGCACCATTTGGTCCCTGAGCCCACACCTTTCACTCCATGTGTCTGTCAGAAGCATAGAAGACAAGCTTTGAAGGGGTACGGGGAGGAGAGGCCTTTCTCTGCCTATTTTATCCACTTTTGTGTTGTTTGGATTTGTTACAATGAGCATGTAATTGAAGAATAGAAATTGTATAAAAGCGCCCAACCAGGTCAACTTTTGCCTAGGATGGGAGCCAAGAGGGGGTGGAGGAAACCACTATGCTTTTCTCAGCTGGGCTGAGCTTGAACCTGACTTTCCATGGATCCCCTAATATATACCTTCCTCATCAGCAAGGAGAGGTATGTGGGGAAAGGCACCAGTTACGATCTAAGACAATCTGAGTTCAATCCCACCCTCCACCACCTACCAACTGGGTAGGCTTTGCCATGTGTCTTGACCTCTCTGAGCTTCTACTGCTCAGTAGCAAAAGATTAATACTGCCACTCCGGGGTGCTGTGGGGTTTAGAGAGAATGACTGGCACACAGCAGGTGGTCGGGAAGAGGTGGTGGTTATGGCTACTTGGTCCCATCCTCTCTGCAGCTATGGCTCCTGGGGGCCTGATTTCACATGAATTCAGGGAAGTCCTTTGGCTGACACCATCTGGGAAGTTTTTGTTGACATATGATATCCACACCCAAACTTAACGCAGAGAGATGGTTTCAGCCTGATATTATAAATTCAAAAGCCCAATAACTTCCCAAGTCTCCTCCTAGTTTCAAGACCCCTCCCAAGAAAAAAATAAAAATAAATAAATAAAAATACTTTGTTGCTAACAAAATGTGGACAGTCATCTGAGTCTTTAGCATGTTGTGATCTTTTTGCTGACGGAGAATATTCCATCAGTGTTGACAGCTGCTGACTGATCTGGGTGGTGGTTAAGAAAGCATGTGGTGATTGTAGAACATTTCTTAAAATAAGACAACAATAAAGTTTGCTGCATCTATTGACTCTTTTATTAGAGATTTATCTGTACATGTGGTGATGCTCTTTTATCCAGTGAAATGAATTTGGAAATTTATTTCAAAATTGGAATCACTTCTCTCAAACCCTGCTGTTGCTTTATCAGCTAAGTTTGTGTAGTATTCTAAATCCATTGATTTCATTTCAACGGTGTTCACAGCATCTTCACCAGTCGTATCCATGTCAGGAAACCATGTTAGTTACTCCTTTGTAAGAAGCAACTCCTCATCTTTTCAAGTTTTATCATCAAATGTCAGCCTCTTAGTTATATCTTCAGGTTTCACTTCTAATTTTAGTTATCTTACTATTCTACCACATATGCAGTTACTTTCTCCATTGAAATCTTGGACCCTTCAAAATCATCCATGAGATCTAAATTTACCTCTTTCCAAACTTCTGTCATGTTGATATTTTGACCTCCTCCCATGAATCACAAATGTCCTTAATGGCATCTGTAATGATGAATCATTTCCGGAAGATTTTCAATTTACTTTGCCCAGCTCTATCAGAGGAATTACTATGGACAATAGCTATACAGTCTTACAAAACGTATTTATTAAATAATAAGACTTGAAAATCAAAATGACACCTTGATCCACAGAGAATGGATGTTGCTTCAAAAGACATGAAAGCAACATTAATCTTCTCGTACATCTCCAACAGAGCTCTTGGGAGACAAGATACATGGACAATGAACAGTCATACTTTGAAAGGAGTGTTTTTCTCTGAGCAGTAGATTTTAACAGCAGCTTAAAATATTCAGCAAACCATGCTATCAACAGATGTACTGTCATCCAGCCTTTGTTGTCCTATTTATGGAACATAGAGATTTGGAGTAATTCCTAAGGACTCTGGGACTTTCAGAATGGTAAACGAGAATTGGCTTGAACTTAAAGTCAACAGCTGCACCCGCCCCTAACAAGAGAGCCAGCTTGTCCTTTGGTTTGAAGCCAGACATTAACTTATTTCTAGTGATGAAAGTCCTAGACATCATCTTCCAGGAGAAGACTCTTTTGTCTACATTGAAAATGTGTCATTTAGTGTAGCCACCTTCATCAATTTTCTTAGTTAGATCTCCAGGATATAGTTTTGCAGCTTCTCCATTGGCACTTGCAGCTTTATCTTGGACTTTTATGTTAGGAAGATGGCTTCTTTTCTTCAACCTCATGAACCAACCTCTGCTGGCTTCTAATATCTCCGCTGAGTTTCTTCACCTCTCTCAGCCTTCATAGAATTGGAGTGAAGCCCCTGTTTGATGTTTGATCTTCTATCCAGACCACTAACATTTTTGCAGTGACTGAAATAAGGTTATTTCATTTTTTTTTTACCACGTATGTGCTCATTGGTATAGCCCATTTATGTTTCATCAATAATTTTTCTTTTTCATGCATAACTTGGTTGTTTGGCAATAGTGAGAGAAGAGATAGTCAGAAGCTGTTTAGGCAGACAGAAAGGGAGGGTTTTAAGAAGACTTAACACCTGCAGAAATGCCCCCTGCACCACCCCAAGTATATAATTGCTGGCTGAAAATGTGGTTAGTCTGGTTAAGAACATCCTGTCAACCCAGGATGTACTGCTAAAAGGGACTTTTTGCTGCTTAAACGCAGGTGCATGTCCTAACTTGACCTTGGCTTACTATAGTATCGTTAACATAGCATTTGCATTGCAGTTTTACTCCCCCTGAGTGGGCTTTTCCGTGATACTTATGGGTAAAATTCAAAATGGAGTAACTTTGGTCAAGGGCCCGCATGCTCAGTAAGAATTGGGTCTCAGGAAGTAAGGGACAGATGGCATGTAAATGAGAGAAAAGATAAGATAAAAACCACACACACACACACACACACACACACAAAAACTCCTAGCACGGAATAACGCATTTCTGGCCCCCTTTCTTTTTCTAGAGAGCTTTGTTGCTTAATAAACTCTTTCTTTCCCTCATCCTTTTGGTGTCCGTGTTTCTTTTTTTTTGTTGTTGTTGAGTTGGAGTCTCACTCTGTCGCCCAGACTGGAGTGCAGTGGCCGCTTCTGGCCACCGCAGCCTCAACCTGCTGGGCTCCGGTGATCCTTCCGCCTCAGCCTTCCAAGTAGCCGGAATTACAGGCATGCACTACCATGCCCGGCTGATTTTTTGATTTATTGTAGAGATGAGGTCTCACTGCCCAGGCGGGTCTCGAACCCGCGGGCTCAGGCAATCCACTCACCTCAGCCTCCCAAAGGCGTGGGATTACAGGCTGAGCCACCAAGCCCGGCTGGTGTCCGTGTTTCTTAATCATCTCGGTCATGGGACAAGAATCCGAGGTTGCTGGTTTTTGTTGACAGTGGAATTCAAAACTCCCGCAACAACATGAGGCCTAGCCTTCAGCCTGTCTCAGCTTTTGACATGCCTTCCTCACTAAACTTGATTATTTCTAGCTTTGAATTTACAATAGGTGATATACTTGATCATTAAAAGGTCATGAGAGGGACTTCTGGCAAGATGGTGATAGATCCAGTGGGTCACTGTAGCGTTATTTATTGAGTATTCATTCATTATTGTGTTTCAGGGAACATGGAGGTCACAGGGGATGGAGAGAGACACAGGACCAGTTGGTGGTATAGTCAGAACACACACAACATTTATCCATTAAGTTCACTGGCTCAAATAGGTCCAGTCGTGGCACCCCAAAGCAATCACAATAAGATCAGAAGTCACTAGTCACAGATCACCATAATAAATATAATAATCATGAAAACGTTTGAAATAATATGAGAATCACCAAATTGTGACACAGAGAAAAGAAGTGAGCATATGACATTGAAAAATGGCATTGACAGACTTGCTGAACAAAAATTTGTCAAAAATCTTCAATTTGTAAAAATTTTTTTAAAAATCACAGTAAAGCAAAGCACTGTAAAATGAGATGTGCCTATAACTAACATCTAATAATATAATTCTTACCTGGTCAAAATTATGTAGCCATATAAGCTGAAACCAAACCACAATATGAGATTTTGTGTGTGACGGAGACATCACTCTCTCATTTTTCATTCTAACATGTTTATATTTATGAACTAAAATGTCTGAGTTTTATTTATTTTTTATTTTTATTTTAAAGATGTGGGGTACAATTCAGGGTTAGGCATGCAAATGTTCATCATGTGGGCACCCTGTTGATGAGGTGTGCCCCCTCCCCTGGCAGTTTCCCTCAACTGCCAATCCCACCACCCCTCCCCTGGCAGTTTCTCACCACTGCCAATCCCTTTCTTATAGTATTATGATGATTGTTCAAGAGCCACTTATGAGTGAGAATGTATAGTACTCTGTCCTTTGTTTCTATGATAGATCATTAAGTATGATAGACTCTAGATCCATCCAAGTTGCTGTGAAGTTCATATACACAATGGAATATTATGCAACCATAAAGAAGGACAAGCTTCTGAGTTTTAAATGGGCACCTGGTCACCACAGTACAACTACACTTTTCAGAGTTCTTTTAGCAAAATGTTGTCACATATTTACCAAATTCAGACCAATGAAATATGCCTGGATGGAATGTGTACAACTCCTGAGTCACCTTCTTAAAACTGTTTGCTGTGGATTTATCTTTTTTCTTTTCTGATGGTGGGAAATAACATGAATTACAGCAGATATCTTAGAATAATCTATCAGACTAGAACCATCAGTCTGCAAAAGACTTCCATCTCCCTTAAGACTTCTACATGGTAGGAAAATAGACATCTATCACCAAAGTTTTGATTGTAGAAACTTCAAGTGCATAACATTGATTTGTCACCATAATTGAACACTGCTGACAAAAAAGATATTATTTTAAATCAATGGACTTTTAAACATTTTCTTAAACCAGTCCCATATGTAAAACAAATAATGTAGACCCATTCAAGTGAATTGTCTTTCCTGATCCACTGTTATCCTTAGATAATCTTTCAGATGTTCATGAAAATTCTAAAATCTTTTGATAATAATTTCGAAACTACTTCCTTAAAAATAATAAAATGTATATAATATTTATAATCTCAAGTGTCTTATCTGCTTTATTTCTTTTGAGCTTAATGACAAGTTTGAGAGTTTTTTTTAACTCTACAGGTTGAAAAGCATGTTTAGAGAAGTTAGTAATATAGCAAAAGTCAACTGTGTGTGTGTGTGTGTGTGTGTGTGTGTGTGTGTGTAAAATCAACCTGTATTTTACAGGGTTTATGAACTGTTGTCAGTTAGCATTCAAGGCTACTTAACAAGAACCATGTACAAGTAAAACTTAGATGTAATAGCAAACAACAAAGCAATACTGCTAAAATTAGATTGTTTCCAGTTATCATAAACATATAAAATATATGACTATTTATAGCACGTTATATAGAAAAACAACATTTATATTTTATAATTTCTATTCATCTTATAATTTTTTACTATTCTTCCCTGGTTATTTGTCTTAACAATATGTATTTGGATGATCAAACGATAACACTTTATTCCAATTACTTTTAATTTGTTTAGAAATTTTAGTAACAAAAGATAAAAATATGAGATATAATTTTATTTTGCATTCAAATAAGACAGTGTAACAATGAACGATGGTGCTCATTTCACATTTTGTAGCTAATCATGAAGGTTTTTGCTCCTGTGTTTTTTCTGTTGTACTACATTCCTCCATAAAAATCACCAATAAAATCTCTCATTAGTAGTAAGATGCAAATACATAAAAAGTATTCGAACTCACTGTTACAGGCATTAAATAGTTAATGGCTGTCTCCTGAATATGACCTTTTATTTTTATTGCTGAAAAACTTTTGCAGTGACAAAATGACCTGAGAATACCTTGAAGAAGTTAGACGAAATATGAGTACCATTACAGAGGAATTTTTATTGAGTACCATCCTGTTTTTAACTGGAAATTAGGTTACTCAAAATATATCTACTTATTTTGAAAGGGTCTTTTCATTTAGAATATAGATATATTTCAGAAACACAAATAATATGCACCTGAATTTCTTAAGCTTAATCAGTTGGATATACTCAAAGGAGAAATCTATCTGTTTTTATAGAATCCTCTGCCCATCATTTCTGTAGCATTTGATGTTAACAGTCTATGTCATCATTCATTTGCCCTAGTGAGAATACTTTATCAGATGAATGAAAGTATTCTTCTTAAGATCTCCCTGGCAAGAATAGCTTGGTTTATGGAATTATTTCAGAGGTTACTGCATATTTATTGGCTCTTTCATATGTTCTCCTACAGAGAATGTGAACATCTTTAAATTTGTCTTTGTTAGATAAAGCTAAGTATTAAAATGTTTTTGTTCTTAGTCATCAATATAATAATGTAATGTGCCTAATGCTTAGGGTGCTTTAGTTAAAAATGTACAAAGTATTATCACTTATTTAATAAGAAAATAAATAAACACATATAAACATATAGAGCATATATATAAATTTATATAATATGCATATATGTATGTAATTTACCCAGAGTGCCAAAACATGTTAAGAATGGAAAAAATTGTATTAAAATTGTAAAACTTATATGCCACAATAAAAAAATGAGTAAAAGTCACATTTGACTTCTCCAGTTGCAAGAGGTGCTCAGAGTGTTGATCACTATTGTCCAGAACTTCTGACTACAACAAACTACTGCAGGACTTGTTGCTGCTCCAGGCTTGCCAGATCTTTCCTTGTGCACACACACACAGTACTATAGGTCTCAGACTTATCACAAATGTGTGCAGTTCTTAGGTGTGTTGGAGGTGTTTTTGTATGCTCATGCCTCCATTACTGTTGTTCTTCCACAATGTTCTCAAATTCCAAATAATACTTCAAAATGATCTTGCACTCCTTGAATGACAACCTTACTTCCGCCATTTTCTTTGATTGTCTTGCCTATTGCATGGTGACACTAGCATACATTGAATTAATTTCGTATTTTGAGCAAACATCAAACTACACAATGTTACCATAATTCAATTCACCTTTGAAAAGTAATACATAGATAACAACTCTTAAATGTATATTCATTTCTTTGGTAGCCCTGATATATAGCACTCATAGAGTTAAAATAGTCATTCTTTCAACTTATGTTAGTCCAAGCACCATTATGCACATATAATTTGTATTAAAAACCCCAAATCATTGATTTGGGCTTTCAAGCTGTTTTTCAAGCAACAGCCACAACTTCTGTGGAAACACCCTTGTCTAGTGTTACTGACTATAGATATTAATAACAGGCACCTTGCTTAGGACTTTAGGCTTAACCTCTTGCTAATTCTAAAACTACTGATTTCCCTATATGTTGCTTACAACTTTATGAATGGCCCTTTTATTAAGTTCTCCTCCTTCACCCTTTGCTGGTGGCTATCTGTTTCCTGTTCAGATCCTCAGTAAGGCAGCATGTCAATTGGCTTGACTCACCAAATTTCAAATCCATTGGCATTGGCTGAGTGACAGTCCCCATAAGCTGCTGAAATTTGAATCCCCAGAATGTGTGGCTATGGTACCTTCATGGTAAGCTGAACTTAAGTCAAGGTGATTAAGTGAAAGATTTTGAAATGGGGAGACAATCTCCAATTATCTGGGTGGGTCTGATGTCATCACAAAGGTGTTTATAAGAGTGAGGCAGAAAGGTCAAAGTCAGAAAGAGAGGGAAGGTGAAAGAATTTAAGAAGAGGTGAAAGAGAGACGTTGCATTGCTGACTTTGAGGATAGAGGAAGAGACACCAGCTAAGGAATGTAGGCTGCCTCTGTAAGTCCAAAAAGACAAGGAAACAGCTTCTCCCAAAAGCCCCGAGAAGAAATGCAGTCCTGTCATCCTGTCAACACCATGATTTTAGACTTCTAGTCTCCAGAAATATAAGTGTGTGTGTGTGTGTGTGTGTGTGTGTGTGTGTGTGTGTTAAGTCACTAAATGTGTAGTAATTTGTTACAACAGTAGGAAACTCAAACTCTATTTTAACATTCATTTTCAGTGCAATTATTCTTTTTAATAAAAGAAATGTCTCTATTCTCTTCAGAAAATAATCTGTGCCTTTATATAATTTTCTGTACCTCTCATTTGAAGTCTATACTAAAAATGCAACCTTTAAACTTGCATTTAAAAAATTAGTTATATTTAGGGAATGATGGATAAGGGAATGATAGTTACATGAAGGAAATAATGACACAGAAATTCCATTGAGGAGGATTACACATAATTATAAATTTATCCAAATCACATAAGACATAAATTCTATGATCTTTGAAGTGTATTTGGAAGCTTCTGCCTAACTGAAAAAGAAATAGCGATAGTCACTACATTCTAGAAAATTGGTTTTAGTTTGTACATTCCTATCAAATGTTTTCCAAACTAAGTGTGAAATCATACATAGTTATTAGAAATATATACATAGATAGAATCATACATAGAAATATTTACTATTTACATGCATAGAATCATACACAGAAATATTTACATACATAGATATATTTTATAAAATAGCATGGAAATAACTACTGTAAGTAAACTGGCTCCAAGACTCCATAGGCATCAAACTTTCATTCACAACTCAGCAAAGACAACTGATGGGTGTTTAAAGGCATAGTATGTGATGATTTTTTTTTTTTTTTTTGAGTTGGAATCTCACTCCGTCCCCCAGGCTGGAGTACAGTTGTGCTGTGGCACACTCATGGCCACCCCAACATCGATCTTGCCTCGGCCTCCCAAAACTCTAGGATTACAGGCTGAGGGTTTTTTTTTAAATGTATATAACAAAAGCTATTATAGAAATCAGTAGAACTATTAGCAGGTTAGAGAACTATTCAATTTGCAAAGCAACATAGGTATTCAAAATTCTCACTGTTACCCCCCGCCCCAAGAGTCTTCTCCACTCCCAGACAAAGAGCTGATCCAGATGGGGAAATTTTAGCATCCTACTATCGTCTCCTGTATCCTTTTGTGAATGCCTTAATTATAATATTAATCATAATATTAATAACCAGCTAAACATAGAGTCATATCTGTGCCTGATGCTGTGTTAAACATTTTATACCCATAATTTTTTTAAACACAACAACCATGTTGTTGCTTTTTAAAAATTAATAAACTTAGGGTAAGTTACTAAGTAAGTATTAGAACACTGATTCAAGTTTTCAATTGGGAGCATCAAGACATTACTTTTAACTCCCATGCCATACTGGCCACACTGTATTGTACCAGTTGCTTACATAGGTGTTTGAAGCCCCAGACTGAGATCAGAGATCATATCCTATATGCTGGTATTTCTCATCCATGGAGCTTTGCGATGATACATAACAGATGCTCAATAGACATGTGAAAAAAAACGAATACTTTCTAAATTGTTTTGAAGCAACAGAGGCTCACATAGGAGCTTAATGGAAGATGTACGTTACCTAAAGATTCCGTTAAAACCTGTCCAGATATTTTAAAAGAAGAAAAGTTCTAATCAGTCTTTACTGACACAGTTGCAATCTATGTAATCTATTTTTATTTTTATTTTATTTTATTTTACTTTTTGAGTTGGAGTCTCACTCTGTCACCCAGACTGGAGTGCAGTGGCCGCTCCCGGCCACAGCAGTCTCGACCTGCTGTGCTCTGGCGATCCTTCCGCCTCAGCCTTCCAAGTAGCTGGAACTACAGGTGCGCACTACCACGCCTGGCTAATTTTTGATTTATTGTAGAGATGAGGTCTCGCCAGGTTGCCCAGGCGGGTCACGAAGCAATCTATGCAATCTAAACAAAATTAGGACAGAGAATCTATTGAGCTTGACATGGCAATAAAACCTTTCAAGTCAAAAACGTAAAGTAAGATGATAACATCTTACATGCTGCGTAGAAGTGATTTGACCTAAGCATGCTAAATTATCTGGCCCATGACTTGAGAATTTCTAGGTATTTTAGATTTTAGTCATCACTTAATTCAAATGCAAGGGTTTCTTTTTAAAAAGAGGAAATGTTAGCACTTCGAAGACTGCATACTGTTTCCCAGAACAGTATATTGCAAATGCACAGCCTTGTCCAGGTGATGCAATGTGTGTTTTATATATTTTGACATCTGTGAATAAAAATGCTTTATTTGTTATCAGGTTAAGCATAGAAAAGTAATTTTCAAATGCTATTAAGAGTAACATTAAGTCATGATACAGCTGTTTCTTTTGGGCTTCAAGAAAGGAAGAGAGACAGAGATAGGGAAAGGGGGAGAAAAGGAGAGAGAGAAAAAAGAAGGCAGAGGAGAGAGAGAGAGAGAGACAGACAGAGAGAGAGGAACAGACAGAGAGAGAACAGACCTCGAGTTAATGTACAAGCTCAGATAGGGACAAGATTACAATGCAATTATCTCTCTTAAACCATTGGAATCAGCCTGCTTGAATGTGTGTCTTTTGTCTTTTCTTTTTTCTTTTTACAAAGCAAAATTAAACCTGAAGCTCAAACTGACACAACAAAATATACCTAGGGTTTATAAATATAGAGTTGATATTGAAATTTCCATGAGTAAGACAAGTTTTTTATTTATTGTTGCTGACTTTTTAAAAAAATTAAGTATTCTTAATTATCTGAATATGCCATCAATTAATTGTCTACAATATATTGTGATTGAAGACATTTATCAGTCTCCTGAATGTCCAGAAAAGTAATTGGCTTAAAATATTAAAATGTAGTTTAGTTGACACAGTAACCAGTTAAGAAAAATTTATATTTAAAAGATATTAAATGTAAGCCTGTTAACACTTTTTATAGTAGAAAATGTTTTTATGTTGTTCCCTTAAAGTGTAACTTTCTCTTCTCTATAGAGGCATTTTTAATGACTCAAAAGCAATTTAAAACAATCCCAGAACTCCGTGTGCTGGTAGTTTTTAGAAGTCAAGTTCAACAAAACAGTATACGTAGTTGCTCGCCAGTCATCTTCTTGTAGTACACCAGTTAAACAGCCACGGGAGACATGGGAGATTTATATGGTATGATTCTGCTTATTAGAAAGTACCATGCTGTTGTTAGCCCTTATATGAAATAAGGCATTCAGATTGTGTTTTGTCAGTAATTTTACAATGCTGTATCATATGAATCTCTCTAACATACAGAGGCACATTATTTGACATCTACAATATAAGCAGTTTTTTAGCTTTAGACTCAGAAGAACTGGTTTATTTTGGTTATAGGGTCATGTGCATGTCTCCATGTGCATGGAAAAAATGAACATAAAATATACATTGAAATTTCACCACGATAACTGTTCAGAATGACAGCTTTCACAAATATGCTTGAGAGTACTTACCCCTAAAATGCAGAGGAAAACCTGAAAAGTACTATTTCTAGATATTAATATATACATATACATTTTATATATGCATTATTTTTAATTGGGGCAAGAGTCACATAATATCCAATTCACTATCTCAACCATTTTTCAAATGCACAGTTCAATAGTATTAAGCATTTTCACATTGTCATGCCACCCCTCCCCCAGAACTCTTGATCATGAATTTCTGAAATGCTGTACTCATCTAACAATGAACTCCCTGCTTCTCTCCACCCTCCACCCTTGGAAACCACCATTCTATTTTCTGTCTCCATGAATTTCACTACTGTAGATGCCTCATAGAAGTGGAATCATACAGGAGTTCCTCAGAATCTGTGGGAAATTGATTCCAGAACTCTAATGGATACCAAGAGTTACAGAGGGTCCAATCATTTATATAAAATGGCAGAGTATGTGTATATAACCTATGTACAGCCTCCCTTTACTTTAAATCATCTCAAGATTACTTTTAATAACTAATAAATATAAATGCCATATAAATAGTCATTATACTGTATGGTATAGGGAATAATGACAGGAAAAATGTTTGTACATATTTATTCATTTTTCTCAAATGTGTTCAATCTGTGGTTGGTTAAATCCCACAGATACAGAATCCAAAGATATAAAGAACTGATTCTCTTTCTTTCTTTCTTTCTTTTCTTCCTTCCTTCCTTCCTTCCTTCCTTCCTTCCTTCCTTCCTTCCTTCCTTTCTTTTTCTTTCTTTCTTTCTTTCTTTCTTTCTTTCTTTCTTTCTTTCTTTCTTTCTTTCTTTCTTTCTTTCTTTCTTTCTTTTTAAATAAGCATTATTTTTAGAAAAGTTTTAGGTTCAAGGAAAATTTGGGCAGAAGATAGAGATTTCTCATCTGCCAACACATACACAGCATCCCCCACTATTAACATCTACAACCAGAGGGAAACTTTGTTACAACTGATGAACCCACACTGATACATCACTATCATCCAGAGTCTGTAGTTTGCATTAGGGTTCATTATTGGTATTATGCATTCTATGAACAAATGTATTATGACATGTATCCACCATTATAGTATCATACGGAGTAGTTTTACAAACCTGAAATCCTCTGTGCTCCAACTGTTTACTCCCTCTCTTCCTAATCCCTGGCAACCACTGATCTTTTTACTCTTGTCATAATATTTCCTTTTTTAGAGTGTTATAGAATTGAAATTATAGAGAATATAGTCTTTTCAAATTAGCCTCTTTTGTTTAGCAGATTGTTCATTTAATGCAATTGTATGCCAAATTCAATGCTAATTTAAGTTTTCTTCATGTCTTTTCATGGTTTGATAGCCCATTTCTTTGGTATGCAAGCTGAGAGTCACACTCTTACCCAAAGTAATTTTTAAAGTCCCCACATTTATATTTGAAAATTTGAGATGTGACTTATACCCTAAAATATATATGTGCACCATTTTTTTTTCATTTAGTTTAGTAAGAATTCATTATGTCTTAGATATGGGGATAGAGTTACAATCTGAAGGGAGAATTCTATCTATTGTCTGGACATGCCACAGTTTATCTATCCCTGCACCTACTGAAGAATATTTTGGTTGATTTCAAGTATTGGCAATTGTGAAGAAAACTGCTATAAACTTCTGTGTGCTGGCTTTTGGGTAGATGAAAGTTTTCAGGTCTTTTGGGTAAATTACAAGGAGTAGGATTGCTGAATTGTATGGTAAGGATACGTTTGATTTTGTAGGGAGCCAACAAACTGTCTTCCAAAGTGGCTGAATTATTTTGCCTTCCCATCAAATGAATGAGCATTCCAGTTGCTCCACATCCTCACCAGCATTTTATGTTGTCTGTGTCCTGGAATTTGGCCATTCCAAAGGGTGTGTAATGGTATCTCATTGTTTTAATTTGCATTTCCCTAATTATATATGATATAAAGTATCTTTTCATATGCTTTTTTAAAATATGTATATCCAGAAGTAATCATTGTAATAGTGGTTTATGGCTAAGTTGCTAAAATCACTGTTAGACACTTCAGATGTCTTAATTTCAAACTATAGAAATTCTGGACTTAAACTGTTTAAACAGTTGGAAGACTTGTTTTTATACTTAAAAAGACCTAAGGCAGGTGTCCACAGAGATGGTTAATTCAATTGCTCAATAACACCCCAAGAAACCAAATTTCTTTCATTTTATAGTGCCCATGATCAGTGTTTTTTACTTTTTTTGCTAGCTTTCTTCTGTTTGAAAGATTGCTGCCAAAATTCTAGGTGGCACATCCAGATACCTTAATAGCTAGTAGAAAAGTATTTTATCTTCATTCTTATAGGTCTCTTTAAATTGATGAGGATGTCTTTCCCAGTACCATGCACAAATCAATCACCTCCAGAGGGAATACGATCACCAGGTTAGGTTATCAATTCATAAAGCAGATGGCATCAGGAATTCTACTGCAAAGGAGAAAGAGATGGGAATGAATGTTGGAGAGAAGACTTCATTATTCACAATGTTATTCTATTCTACAATGCCATATAAAATAAGTACCTTATGAAGAATAGTAACTAAATTTCAAATGACACAAAAACTTTAGTTGCTTACATTATATAATAAGCTATTTCTCAAAACACTGATTAATAAAACTCACTAATTGTGCCTGCAATCCCAGCACTTTCAGAGGTCAAGGCAGGAGCCTCACTTGAGCCCAGGAGTTTGAGACCAGCCTGGGCAACAAAGTGAAACTCCATCTCTCCAAAAAAATATTAAAAGATGAACTGGGTGTATAGTGCCAGCTTTTTGGGTGCCTGAGCTGGTAGGGTAACTTGAGCCCAGAAGATCATGGCTGTAGTGATTTAAGATTGTGTCCCTGCCCTCCAGACTGGACAACAGAGTGAGACTGTTTCAAAACAGTAACAACAACAACAACAAAAGTAACAACAACTCACCTAGATGAGAAATGTATGCAGAGGTAACTGAATGATAGGACATCTTGAAACTAAAATATCCCCTAACAGAACATAGATTAAAAGACCCAACCTATTCATGCATTTCTCAATACTTACCCTTTTTCCCATTCACATAATTAGAGTATGTTTTACTCTATCTGCACTCTAGATTCAAGCACTTGGCTTTACACATACAAAAATCGGATATTTTATAGTCTAAAACTATATGTTTCGACCAACTTTTGACTTTCTATTGACGATTGTTCATCAGTTGTTTATTATCACAGATATTAAAATGTTTTGTAATCTGGGGGACATTTTGGTATATATATATTTCCCAAAGATAAAATTAAATGTGAGTAAAATATTTATTATGTATATTTTATAAACAAAGGCAAAGATTTATTGAATGAAAATGTGTTTAAATTATTTTTTCTTAAATGACAAGAAGTCAGAAGTCCACACCTTGACAAATCGACTAGCATTTGAAAAACATGCAGCTCAGCTGTATCCCACACTATGTATATTTTTAAAAGTGGATGGTGTTCCTTATTAGTGTCATTTGAAGACAATTTTGAAAACCTTTTTCCCCAAATTATGTCCTAGCTTTAGCGATCAACATGAGGTTCATTTTACTTATTGAGTAGCTTTCATATAACCCTGCTTTGAGGTCTCTCTATAGTATGAATGACACTATCATCCATCAAAATTTCCATTTTCAAAATGGAGAAGATTTCATGTGAAGCTAAGTCAACACAGATATAATTCTACAGAATCTCTGCTTCCTTTATAGCTTAAAATCATTCCAAAGAGATTGCATGTGGCCCTAATACCTGTAGTTCACTGATCGATGAGAGTTTATTCTCTGAGATTTATAACCGGAGTAATCTTTTTTTGAAAATTTGAGATGTGACTCTTACCCTAAAGTATGGTGCACCATGGTTTCATTGAGTTTCCTCATTCATTGTATCTCAGATATTGGATTAAAGTTGCCAGTGGAAAGGAGAGCTCTTGCATTGTGTAATGAAAAGATAATAAGAGGTAGATACTCTGAAAATGCAGTACCTGTTTTTCTCATTAAAGCATTATGCTGGTCTTATGCATTGCGGCTAAGCAAGAAGTAGTTTTTACAGAAGGTTTAAAAATCCAAGGAAATTCATTTTCTTTGCTTTTCTAGAATTTTTTAAAAATCCATCAAACGTTCCCTCCTCCAATCGTCTCCCATTCTGTTGTGGGGAAAGAGAGCAGCTGTGTGCCTGTATGATCCACTTGTGAATTTTCATCCTTATTTAGTTTGCCCATATGCCAACATAAAAGCCACTGTGAACAATTATCTGGGCTCTTAGTCAATTCTATCTGATATGACACCCTAATAAAAACAAAAAGATGGATGGGCTTGTATTAAAAAGTCATGGGAAACACAAAGCTCTCTTTTTAAGTGTATACATTTCCAGAAAAGTGCAAGAATATTATGCAAATTCAGAATATATTTCCACCATTCTTTTTGCATCTTTAAAAAATGCATCAGGATTATTCATATTCTGATTATATATACTATCAGTATGACTATTATCATGTCACTACCTTTTACAATGCAGTGGTGGATTATCTCTGAAGACGTGAAAAGAAAAATAAAAATGAAAAAGAAGTCTACTCTGAAGGCTTTTTCTTGTAGGAATACTCACTGGTCTAGCTAGGACTGAAACTTCCATAAAAACCAGTGGTTGGTTGGGCTGACTTCATGACTTTAATTACTTTGCTTAAGGGGACTTTAGGCAGGAGTCACATAGGCTCATTTCTTGGAATTGTCAAGTGGCTTAAACTGGCCATGTACAGTCCTTAATCCAATGAAACAGTCAGCTAAGCACTGGTGGGAGGAAAGAAAGGAAAAATTAGCTCAAAATGAGACACTGAGGAGCTGGAGAATATTGCTTTCCTCATAAGTAGCTCCTTTATATGGTGCTTAAATAGTTGTTTTAAAATTGCCATAATATTTGTAATTGCGTTCTAAACAATATTTTATATCTCACCCTGTTTTTCCTGTTTAGCAAAGCCATTTCAATGATTTGTTGGCTCATTTTTATGTTAAATATTTTAACAAGAATGGCTTCTTGACATCAGGGAGTCAGTCAGATATAATGGAGTTCTACTAACAAGCCTCATAAAAATATAGGAAGCAGGTTGTAAATCAGACTTATATACTTCATACAGAATAAGTTAAAATTTGGAATAATTATCTAGCACACCACAGGATGCGTGAAACATTACGAGCTTAATACAAGCAGAAAAAAAAATGTCAACCCATACTTAAAACTGATTTTCTATTCTAAAATTAAATCACCAGGTCTCTTGGTGACACATTGGCCATCCTAACTTAGAAATATGGTAGGGAATCCTAAGGGTCACTGCTGGAATTTTGACAATTTCCTGGAGTTCTCTGGGAAGGTGGCTGGATAAACAAAAGCAGTGTTGAGTAGTTTAGCCACAGCTGGTCAGGACATTTCATTAGCAGTATTCCTATCATTCCTTGGTGAAAAGATTAAATGGAAGTCCTATGAATTATTGATAACTCTCAGAGCTGAAAATACAGCTGGCACTTTGCCTTAGGGGTAGAAGTTTGAGAAAGCAGAGTATAACTGAGAATAGTCATTTTTCTGGTTTTTCAACACATGATGACTTCTCTACCCAAAACAATATTCACAATATCGAGCCTTTGATACAAAACCTGATAGTGATTTTTCTACAAGAACCCTGATATGTAAGTAACACGATGTGTATTATAGACTATCAGAAATAAAATTAAATGTAAAATTAAAAAAGAAATTAAACAAAAATTTCAGTGCTAATGTTATTTTGATTTTCATGGCATCTTTCATCTGACAATTCCAAACCAATTGAATTTTATCAAAAACGGATGTCTTTAAAGAAAAAGGCTGAACCGGTTACATTTTTTTTTTATCCTGACACTGAAACTTCTAATTTAGTCTCACATTCAAACATGAAATACTCCACTTAAAAGAAAAAGAACTAAATCACGCCATTTGCTGCAGCATGGAAGTAGCTGGAGGGCATCGTTCTAAGTGAATTATCACAGAAACAGAAAACTAAATACCGCATGTCCTCACTCGTAAGTGGCAACTAAACACTGGGCACAGAGGCTCAAGGATGAGAACAACTGACACTGGATACAGCTAAAGAGGGAAGGGAGGGAGGGGGATACGGATGCAAAACTACCCATCGGGTACCATGCTCACCACTGGGGTGGGGCTGCAAAGCTCCTGGATGAATTTAGAGTCCATCGCATTCAGGGATCTGTCACAGAAACAAAGAACAGAGGACCACATGTTCTCACTCATAAGCGGACCCTAAACATTTACCATAATACTATAAGAAAGGGATTTGGCGGTAGCTGGAAACTGCTGGGGGGGGAGTTGGGGGGGGGAACATCACATCAGTAAGGGTACCTGATCTCAAACCAAGTGAAGTGGGGACCAAACTTTGCCTGTACGATGACCACTTGTGTACCTAATTCTGAATTGTATCCCACATCTTTAAAATTAAAAAAAAAAAGGATAGAAAAAGCAAAAAAAAAAAAAAAAAAAAGTTCAAAACTCACCGGCTACTTGAAAGGCTGAGGCGGAAGGATCGCCAGAGCCCAGCAGGTCGAGGCTGCGGTAGCCGGGAGCGGCCACTGCACTCCAGTCTGGGTGACAGAGTGAGACTCCAACTCAAAAAAAAATCCCCAAAAACCCCCTTGATTCCTTATGGTATACCATCAAAAGCAGTCATGGTATATATTTCATGCATATATTCAAATTGGTATGCACTTATATTTGTTCCAGATTTATTAGAAAAGATCTGTGTGTGGTCGGTAAATGTTGCACATGAATTGGAAACAAATGTTTAGTGTGTGATCCACTCCTTTTTACCAAGTCATTTCTAACTGCTATTATTAAGCTACACTGAACATTGCCAACATTTTACCTGATTTTCGAGTGAACTTGCATGATCAAAAAGTAAAAGGGAAAGCAGGCTTTCTATTTCTGTCTTTATAACCATTTAGATTCACAGTTGTATATACATAAACAATCAAGTCTATCATTATATATATATAATATATATATATATATATAATATATATATATATAAGAGAGAGAGAGAGAGAGAGAGAGAGAGAGACAGAGAGAGAGAAAGTCAAATTAAATCCTAGCAGGGTACAAATAAACTTCGAATTTTAAACTTTTAGCTTTTCCAATTTTACTTTTTCAACCATAAGTAGTAAGGAATCCTATTCAATGCTAACTCACCAAATTTTAGCAAAGTAAATACCAGAAAATGAGACTACTTAGGTTTAAATGTTGACTCTGCCACTTACCGAATCTGTGAACTTGGAAAGCTACTTAAGTATTACATCTCATTTCTCTCATGTCTGAAGTGACGAGAGCATCTCAGAGAAACTAGCACGAAATAATTGCTCAAAACATGAACTGCTATTAATGAAATGATTATTTCACAAGCTTTAAGCTTTTAACTATTTCTTACAGAGACTTCAAATAAGCCAAACTAAAACAAAATGTAAGTTGGCAAAAGTTATAGCTAGCATTGGCTTCAGACAATGGTGAGTAAAATTAAATAACCTCAAGGATTTTATAGTGTAACAGCAATACTAAAATAAAATTAGAACATATTAAATTAATTTGCAATTCAATAAACAGAAGTTTTAAATTTTATTCACTCCATTTACTTATCTTTGTCTGTCTAAATAGTGTTTCAGGTGCACTGTTAATAAACAAACAAAAACTTTTTCTCTGTGCCATTATGAAGACTGGTTTATTTTAAATGGAAATATAATAAATTTAGCATAAAATTTACCTTCTAAAATGTAAAATGTAGTGGTTTTAGCATATTTACAGTGCTTTGGGAACATTACCACTATTTTATAATGTTTCATCATCCTAGAAAGAAATCCCTTACCTATAAGCAGTCACTCCCCTTCTTTTCTTCTCACCAGCTCCTAGAAACCACATCTGCTATCTGTCTCTGTAGGTTTGCCTATCCTGAGCATTTCATATTAATGGAATCACAGAAAATGTGGATTTTAGTGCTTTGATTCTTGTAGTTAGCATAATGGTTCTATGTTTCATCCATGTTGTATCATGTATCAGTACTTTGTTTCTTTTAATGGCTGAATTATATTCTATTGTATGATATACCAATATCATACATTTGGACTGTTCCCCACCTTTTGGTTATTACAAATCATATTGCTAAGAACATTTGTGCGGACCTATGTTTTAACTTCTACCAGCTATATATCTAGAGGTGGAAATAATTACGTGTGACTTTTTGAGGCTCCACGAAACTGGTTTCCAAAGTGGTCACGCCATTTACATTCCCACCAGTAATGTATGAGAGTTCCAATTTCTCCACATTCTTGTCATCACTTGTTATTGTCTGTATTTACCATTAGAGCAATTCTAATGGGTAACAAGTAGTATCTCATCATAATTGTGATTTGCATATCCCTAGTGCCAGTCACCTTTAACATTTATCTATTTGCTTATTATCTAGTTATATATCTTCTATGGAGAACTATCAATTCAAAACTTTTCATTACTGGGTTATTTGTCTTTTTATTGTTGAGTTCTTTATTTATTATAGACACACACTTTTTATCAGATATATAATTTACTAATGTTTGCTTTTCACATTCTTGATGATATTCTTTGAAACAGATGCTTTTAGACTCTAAGTACAACATATCTATTTTTTCTTTTGTGGCTTGTGTTTTTGATGCCATATATAAGAATTTTAATTCAAGGTCTTCTATATTTTTCTATGCATTTTATGTATTTATCTTTTACAATAAGTCTTGGATCCATTTTGAATTAATTTTTGTATATGGTGTGATGTCAGGGTCCAACTTGTTTCTTTTGCATGTGGATATCTGAGTGTTCAGTCATCACTTAGTGAACAGACTATTCTTTCCCCATTGAATTGTCTTGGTGCCCTTGTCCAAGCTTAATTGACCACAGATTTAAGGGTTTATCGTTGAATTCATAATTATAGTTCATAAATCCTTATGTCACAACTTAATGTTGATACCACACTTCCTTGGTTATAGCCTTTGTTGTAATTTTTGGAATCAAGAAGTGAGAAACTTCTGACTGTTATATTATTTCAAGTTTCTTTTGGTTATTTTGTATTATTTGCACTTCCAGGGAATTTTAGGATCAGCTGGTCAATTTTTGAAAGAAAAATTGTAGCTATGATTTTTAGTACATGTTGCATTAAAATTAATCTGTAGATGAATTTGTAAGGCATTACTCTCTTAGCAATATAAAAGTTTCCATCCCATGAACATGGGCTGTCTTTCCATCTATTTAGGTTTTCTATAATTTCTTTCAATGATCTTTTATTGTTGCTTTTTAACTTTTAGAGTAAACATCTTGCATTACTATTTGTTGAATTTGTTTCTAAGTATTAAATTATTTTTGAAGCTACTACAAATGGAATTGATTCTTTAACTTCAATTTAGGGTTGTTTGTTCTAATATATAAAAATATAATTGATAATTGTGTAGCAATCATGTGTTTTGCAACCTTGCTGAACTTTGTCTTTCAGTTTTAATTTTTTGCATGTGAATTCCTTAAACTTTTCAATATGTGAAACTGTATCATCTGTAGAGATGGGTTTACTTCTTCATTTCCAAGCTAAATGCCTTTTATTTCTTTTTCTTGCTGAATTGCCACTTGCTAGAACCTTCAGTACAATATTGAATAGAAGTGGTCAGAGCAGACATCCTTGACTTATATCTTACTTTATTCTTTTTGTCCTGTTCATAAAAAGAAAAATTTTAATCTTTTACCATTATATTTATGACAGATATGGGGCTTCATAGCTATTTCCTCAAGTAAAGTAATTTTCCTTCTATTTCAAGTTGGCTGAATATTTTACCATGAAAATGGATTTTATTTTGTCAAACTTTTTCTGTAATTTTAAGACGATTATGCATTTTTTGTTCTTTGTTTTGTTAATAAGGTATAGTACATCGGCTATTTTTTGTTCATTGAATAAACCTTGAATTCTTGGAACAAATTCTCCTTGGCCATGTTTAATCATTTATATATGTTGCTGGCTTTGGGTAGCTATTATTTTGTTGAGGGGATTTTTGTGCCTATATTTTTAAAAATATTAACTGCAATTTTCTTGTAATGCTTTTGCCCTTTTTTAGTGTCATAGCAATGATATAAAAGGGTATATTGGAAGGCTGGGCACGGTGGCTCATGCCTATAATCCCAGCACTTTAGGAGGGCGAGGTGAGAGGATTGCCTGAGCCCATGGATTCAAGACCGGCCTGAGCAAATTGGCTAGACCTCCTCTCCACAATAAGTAAAAAAATATAGCTGGGCGTGGTGGTGTGAGCCTGTAGCTCCAGCTACTTGAAAGGCTGAGGTCGAAGGATCACTTGAGCTGAGCAGGTCAAGGTTGTGGTGGCTGTGAACGTGCCACTGCACTCCAGCCTGGGCGACAGAGTGAGACTCTAACTCAAAAAAAGTGTGGGAGGTATATTGGGAAGAGTGTCTCTCCTCTTCTAATGTTGGCACATTTCTGAAATATTGATGTTAATTATTTTTAAAACTTTTGGTAGAAATCTCCAGTAGATCTATCTAGACTTGTAGTTAACTTTGTTGGAAGCCTTTGTTTTGTTTTCAGTGTTTCAATCTACTTTTTATAGGTCTAATTAACTTTGATTTTTCTTCCTTGAGATAATTTTTTAGTTCCTGTTTTTCTGGGATCCTGCCCATTTAATCTCAGTTGTCTAATTTGTAACTTATTATCATCCATAGTATTTTCTTGTAGTGACTTTTCTATTTCTGTGAAATTGGTAATAATGTCCCTCTTTCATGAGGGATATTGATAATTAGAGGACTTTTTTGTTCTTGGTTAGTCTAGCTAAAGGATTATCAATTTTCTTGATCTCAGAGAAATAAGTTTTGGTTTTGTTGATTTTTGTAAAGTTTTTCTATTCTCTATTGTATTTATCTCTGTCCCAATCTTTATTATTTGCTTAATTTTTATTGCTTTGGGTTTCCTTTGCTCTTATCTTATTATTATCATAGGGTGGAAGATTATGTTTTTGGCTTGACATCTTCTTTCTTTTTACTTCAGTATTTTTTTTTCCAAACACTCCAATAGCTGCAGCGTATAACTTTTTACATATTTTGTCTTTTTGCTTTCCTCAAACCATACTGTAATTTATCTTGTGATCTCTTCTACATTGATTATTTAATCATGCATCATTTAATTTTTACATATTTTTAAATTTATACAATTATTCCTCTTACTAATTTATATCATCCCTTAGTGATCTGAGAAAATATTTCCTCTGATTCGTGAGACTTGTTTTGTGGTCTTACTATAGATTGTTCTGGAAAATGTTCCATGTGCGCTTGACTATTCTGCTCGTAGAAGACAATGTGTCTTGCTGGTGGTAGAAGGAATGTGTATAGTTGTTTATCAGGTCTAGTTGTTTTATAGTGCTGGTCAAGTTTTCTATTTCTTAGCTAATCTATTTTTTCTATTTATTACTGAAACTGAGATATTGAAAGCTTCAATGAGTTTTGTTGAAATGACTATTTTTTTCCATCAAATTTGTCAGTTTTTGTTTTATATATTTTGGAGTTATAATGCTACATGCATATATGTTACATTGTATAACTTCTGAATCGATTTACACTTTTTTGTCTTAAAGTCTATGTAATCTGATATGTATAATGTTCTATCTCTCACTTTTGCTTTTATTAACTTTTAGAATCTTAATGATTACCTTCCATACTTTAACTAAAAATCAACCTGAAATTGACTTAGTGTATGGTATGAGAGAGAGGATTTTTATCCTCACATTTTCTTATAGATTGCCAAATGGTTAGGCGACATTATTTACTGCAATGATTATTTTCTTCCCACAAGTTTGCTGTTTCTTTTTTTAAATCAATGATCCATTTATATACAAATATATCATTAGCCCCTTAAAAAATTTGTATATTTTTCTATTTGTGCACTAAAACCACAGTATCTTTATGTAGTTTTAGATCAGCCTTTATATCTCAAGTTGTCTTCTTTAAGCATGCCATAGTGATTCTTTCCTCATTGCATTCTCCATATTAATTTTTTATGTACATCCATAAACTAAGATGGATAGAAAGACAGTGAGGTTACAGATGTATGTTGTTTATCAATTTCAAGTGTTGCAATTTATGATTAAATTTGTATAATTTATTTTTTTAACTTATTTCTAGATATTTTATATTTATGGTAATTTTGATATACTTTATTTTTTAGAGGAGTTTTAGGATGACAACAGATTTCCTGTATATTAGTGCCCTCATACATTCACAACTTCTCCCACTATCAATAATTACCACCATAATACTACATGTATTATAATTGGTAAACCTATATTGACACTATTATCACCCAGAGACCATAGTTTACATTAAGGTCACTCTTGGTGCTGTACATTCTATGGGTTTTGACAACTGTATCATGACATGTATCCACCATCATAGTATCATACAGAATAGTTTTACTGCCCTAAAAATCCTTTGTACCTTGCCTACTTGTCTGTCTCTCAACCCTTGATGTTAATATTGTAATGGTATATTTTAAATGACAATTAAGTTCAATTTGAAATTAATTTTTGTTTGAAATAATTAACCTTAAAAATGGTCTTGCCTGTATCAAACTACTTTGCAAAATGTTCTAAAAATGTATTTGTACACTTGAGGGTTACAATATTTATGTTATTATCTGTAAATAATACTTGCTTCAGTTTTATTTCTTTTATTGTGCTATTTATTTATTTTCTTACATTAGTTCACTTGCTAGGGCTGTCTGCGTAATTCTGGATTAAAGCAGTGCTCATGGATACCTTTGTTTTATTCTGTCTTAGAGGGGAAGTTTTCAACATTTCACAAATTGTGTGTTCATCAGATTGAAGCATTTTTCTTGTCCTTTTTTGATAAGAATCTTTAACATAAATATGTGAATATTAAATGATCTTTGTATATATTGAGAAGATCAGATACTTTTATTTAAAAATTTGTTAGTGTGTTGAAAAATGTAGACACATCATCTTGACTATTAACTTTATGTGTATTATAGCAGATTCATAAAGGATCATAAGTATTTATTATGAGTAGCTGTATATCAATCAGTTTTAAAATGTATATGAAAGAGTAAGAATCATTAAAAAAATTTAGATAGCTAAGATTCGCATAAATTTAAACAAATATATGAAGATTTCTATATTTATGAAATAAATTTAATCAGCAATTATAGAACTCTGCAAAGGGAACTTTAGACTCAGCTATTCTTGTTAGTAAAATCTATCTAATTTTTTTTGGAATTGGAGTCTCACTCTGTTGCTCAGGTTGGAGTGCATTAGCACGTCCACCACAGCCTCGACCTGCTGGGCTCAGGCAATCCTTCCACCTCAACCTTCCAACTAGCTGAAACTACAGGCATGCACTACCATACCTGTCTTATTTTTTTAATCTATTGTAGAGACGAGGTCTTACCAAGTTGTCCAGGCTGGTCTTGAACCCTGAGCTCAGGCAATCCTTTTGCCTCGGCCTCCCAAAGTGCTTGAACCACTGCACCTGGCCCTACTGTTTTAAAAATTATTGCCTAGTGTATTCATTTTATATTGCTGCCATAACAAGTTACCACAAATTCAGTGTCTTTAAGTAGCATCAACTGATTTTCTTATTGTTCTATAGGTCAGAAACCATACATATGTCACAGTGGGCTAAAATCAAGCAGGACTGTTTCTTTCTGGAGGTTCTAAGAAAAAACATATCTGCTGGACTTTTTCAACTTCAGGGGTCTGCCCACATGGCCCGACTGAGGTTCCTTTCCTCTATCTTTAAAGATAACAATGACAGGTCAAGTCCTACTCATGCCACCATCTCTGTTATTCCTTTTATTTGGTACCTAAATAATCTAAAATAAATTTTCCCATTTCATGGTCCTCAACCTTAATCACATTTTCAAAGTTCCTTTTGCCTTACAGTGCAACACAGTCACAGGTTCTTAACACACTCATCTCTCTAAATATGTGATACATAATAGAAAAATATGGAAAAATAGACAGCTCATTTATGAGTCCAACACAATCAGGACACACAAACTGAACAAAGACATATTGTCTCTACAATATATCAACAAAAATAAAAATTAGCCAGATGTGGTAGTGCATGTCTGTAGTCCAGCTACTTGGAAGGCTGAGGCCGAATGATCACCACAGCCCAGCAGGTTGATGCTGGGGTGGCCGTGAGCGGGCCACTGCACTACAGCCTGGGCAACAGAGTGAGACTCCAACTCAAAAAAAAAAGAAAGGAAAAGAAAAGAAAAGTAAAACCACAGGCTGATCTCTTTGTGAAAATGGAAACAAAGTTCTAAAACAAAATATTAACAAAATAACATAATTATTTATAAAAACTATAATGTACTTAAGCAAAGGAAGTTTTATTATAGGAATACTTGGTAGAAGGTAGATTTAGTATTTTAAAAGTCAAGCATTGTAATCACTACATAACAGAAAAGGTGATAAACTATATAATCCAGTTAATACAGGCCAGATAAATGTTTAATTAAAGTCAACATATAATCAAAACAAAAACTCTTTGTAAACTAGGGTTGCATAGGAACACCAACTTTCTTTCTTTTTTTTTTATTAATCAGTATTTTTTATTATCGTTTTGTGGGGTACAGTTAAGGGTTAGGTGTACAATTACGTTTCATTCAGGCACCCTATTGATAAGAGGTGTTTTCCCAGTCCCAGATAATATTAGCTACTGTTAATCCCATCCCCCCCCATAATTTCCCAGTACCATCAGTCATTTTCTTATAGTATTACATTGGATGTTCAAGGTCCATTATATGAGTGAGAACATGTGATATTCTGATCTTTGTTTCTGTGAGAGGTCACCAACTTTCATAAAGTAGCTTCTAGGCAAACATAAAAAAGATATTGACTCTAACACTATCATAGCTGGAGACTTCAATACCCCACTCACAACCTTAGATCATCGAGACAAAAAAATCAGCAAGGAGACATGGAACCTCAATGTGACTCTCAACCAAAAGGTCTTAATTGATATCTACAGAACACTCCACCCAATGACCACAGAATATACATTCCACACCACATGGAACATACTCTAAAATTGACCAACTCCTTGGTCATAAATCAAGCATAAAAAAAATTTCATAAGATTGAAATTCTGCCATGCACCTTTGCAGACTACAGTGGAATAAAAATAAATATCAACACCAACAAAGTTCCCCCCAAATCCACAAAGACATGGACACTAAACAGCATGATGCTAAGCAACTCCCTGGTCAACATGGAAATCAAAACAGAGATTTAAGGATACCTGGAAACAAATGAAAATGAAGAAACATCTTACCAAATCCTCTGGAATGCTATGAAAACAGTAGTAAGAGGAGAATTCATATTTCTACAAACACACATGAAGAAAATGAAAAGATCACAAGTTAACAGCCTAAAAAGTAAACTAAGGTAAAGCAAGGTCACCAAAACCCTAACTTCAGCAGAAGAATCCAGATCACCAAAATAAAAACCCAAATCCAGGACATAGAAAACAAAAAGATAATACAAAAAAAAAATTGATGAAACAAAAAGCAGGTTCTGTGAAAGGATAAACAAGGTTGACGATCTCCTAGCTAGACTGACCAAGAAAAAGAGAGAAAAAGTCCAAATAAACTCAACCAGAAATGCAAAAGATGAAGTCACAACTAACCCCGAAGAAATACAAAATATTATCAGAGACTACTATATATACTTGTATGGAAACAAACTTGAAAACCCAAAGGAAATGGAGAACTTTCTGACATCACGCAACCTCTCTAGGTTGAAACAAGAAGAAATCAAGACCCTAAATAAACCAATAACAATCCAGGAAAGTGACTATGTCATAAGAAAACTAACTACAAAAAAAAAAAAAAAAAAAATCCCTGGACCGGATGGCTTTCCAGCAGAATTCTACAAAACATATAAGGAGAAACTGACACCAATCCTATTGAAAATATTCCAGGTGATTGAGAAAGGTTGAACTCTCCACAAATCATTTTATGAAGCTAACATCACATTGATACTCAAGCCAGGCTGAGATAACTACAGGCCAATATCCTTGGTGAACATAGATGCTAAAATTCTCAATAAGGTCTTAGCAAACCGGATTCAACAACACATCTCAAAAATCATCCACCATGACCAAGTAGGCTTCATGCCTGGAATGTAAGACTAGTTCAACATTTGAAAGATTATAAATGTAATCAAATACATCAACAGACATAAAAACAAAAACCACCTGATTATATCATTAGATGCAGAAAAAGCTTTTGATATAATCCAGCACCTGTTCTTGATAAAAACCCTCAAACATCTAGGCATAGATGAAGCATAACTCAAAATAGTAAGAGCCATCTACAAGAAATCCATAGCCAGCATACTGCTAAACAGAGAGAAATTGGAACCATTTCCCATGAAAACTGGAACAAGACAAGGATGCCCACTCTCAATCCTTCTGTTCAACATAATTTTGGAAATGCTAGCTAGAACAGTCAGAGAAGAGATGGCAATCAGGGGTATCCAAATAGGAAAAGAGGAAATCAAATTATCCCTCTTTGCAGATGACATGATTCTATACCTCAAAAACCCAAGAGAATCTGTCAAAAACCTCCTTACACTAATAACGGACTTTGGCAAAGTCTCAGGGTATAAAATAAATGTGCAAAAGACAATCGCATTTCTATACACCGATAATAAACAAACAGAAACCCAAATAAAAAACACAATTCCATTCACAATACCCAAAAAACAAATGAAATGCCTTGACATCTTCCTATCCAGAGAGGTGAAATACCTTTACAATGAAAACTACAAAGCACTACTCAAAGAAATCAAAAAAGACACAAACAAGTGGAAAAATATTCCATGCTCATGAATTGGAAGAATCAACATTGTTAAGATGTCCATTCTACCTAAGGCAATCTACAGATTTAATGCAATATCTACCAAATTACCAACAACATTCTTCTCAGACCTAGAAACAACAATACAGGAATTCATATGGAAACATAAACGACCACAAGTAGCCCAAACAATCCTCAGCAAAAACAAACAAACAAAAACAAACAAAGAAAGCAAGTGGTATCACACTCCAGAACTTAAACTTTATTATAAAGCTACAATAATCAAAACAGTCTGGTATTGGTACAAAAACAGGCATATAGACCAATGGAATAGAATTGAGATTCCAGAAGCAAAACCTCAATTTCTCAACCAACTCATCTTTGACAAAGCCTCCACCACCAACCACTGGGGAGAGGAGAACCCATTCAGTAAATGGTGCTGGGAAAACTGACTGACCACATGCAGAAGATTGAAATAGGACCCCTACCTATTCCCATACACAAAAATCAACTCTAAATGGATCAGAGACATAAATGTAAAACCTCAAACTATAAGAACCTCAGAAAATGCAGGAGACATTTATGGAAATTGGAACTGGCAACCAATTCCTGATCAAAACCTGAAGTGCCCACACCATAAGATATACAAGTGGACCTTATCAAACTGAAAAGCTTCTGCAAAGTCAAAGAAACCATCAAGAGAGCAGGGAGATACCTCACAGACTGGGAAAAAATATTTGCCAACTCTATGTCTGACAAAGCCCTAACATCTAGAATCTACAAAGAACTCAAACGTGCTGAAAAGAAAAAAACAGTCCCGTTACAAAGTGGGCAAAGGATATGAATAGATACTTCTCAAAAGAAGACATACGAGCAGCTAACAGATACATGAAAAAATGCTCAGCCTCACTAGTCATCAAAGAAATGCAAATTAAAACTACTGAGATACCACCTAACTCCAATCAGAATGGCCATTATCAATAACTCAAAAAATAACAGATGCTGGAGAGGATGTGTTGAAAAGGGAACACTTCTACACTGTTGGTGGGAGTGTAAACTTGTACAAACTCTGTGGAAAAAAGTATGGTGATTCCTAAGAGTTTTAAAAATCGACCTTCCATATGACCCCACAATCCCCCTCCTGGGAATGTACCTGGAAGAACTCAAATCACTCTATAAAAAAGATACCTGCACACGCACGTTTTTCACAGCATTGTTCACAATAGCAAGAACATGGAACCAACTGTGCTGCCCATCAAAAGAAGATTGGATTTAAAAATGTGGTACATATACACAATGGAATATTATACAGTCATAAAGAAAAACAAAATCATGAATTTCGCAGTAACCTAGATGGAGTTACAGTCTATAATACTGAATGATCTTCCACAGAAACAAAGAACTGAGTATCACGTGTTCTTACTCATAAGTAGACCTTGGACAACTATTGTAATACTGTAAGAAAAGGAATGACAGTAGCAGGAAATTGGGGGAGGGGACAGGGGGTTGGGATTGGCAGTACTGGGAAACTGCCTGGGGAAGGGGGGTACACCTCATTGACAAGGGTACCTGCACAATGAATATTTGTATACCTAACCCTGAATTGTACCCCACAATTTTAAAATAAAATTTTTTTAAAATTTCAGAAAAACAATAAAAACAAATAAAAATAAATGAGGGTTGCTATGGGACTTTCTTAATAAATTTTAATAAAGATTAAATGTAGAAACCTTTCTTCAACTAGCACCCCACAAATCTATACCAAACAAATTTTCTGCAAGCAGCATAATTTATGTTGGCATATTGAAACTCATAATTTTATGGAAAACATAGAACAAAGATGTGCACTAATATTACAACTAGTCAACACTAGACCATATATCTGAGTCATTGCAATTAGTAATTAAATTAATTACTGCTGTAAGTTTTAGGCAGGTAATATTGAAACTCTATTCACATGAAATTCAGATATTGACAGAAAGCTAGTAAAACTAATGTGTAGCAATCATGTTGAATATAAAATCAATATTTTTAACTCTTACAGTTATTAACAAAGACTTAAAATTTTAATCTGCATAAAAATGAAATAAATATAAAAATTAAAAATGAAATAAGAAATATTCACTATCTACATATAAAGTTTACAAAATATGGGCAAAATGTCCACAAAAATAATTATAAAATCTTTTTCTGCAAATAAAATAACAAAGAAGAGTGAAACAACTGAAGGAATTCTTTATGTCTGTGGATAAGAAGACTCAATATTATAATATGTTAATTATTTCCAAATTACCTGTTGATTTCATGTTACCCCCAAAAACATCCAAGTAGATTTTGTGGAAAGTGACATGATCAATCTAAGATTCATATAGAATTATTTTAAAAGCCAAAAATGGTCAAGAAATTCTCAAATTGAAGGAACAAGGATACAAAGAAGAAGAAAAAAAAAAGACCTACAACAACTATGGGTCTGTGATATAGTGTAAGTATTATAAAATAAATGGTAAGAGACCAGACTCTTACACATACATAATTACAAAATTCATCAGGCAGAATAGTGGGAAATGGATAATTTTTTCAATAAATTATTCTACCAAAATTTGATGCCAAATAGAAAATAACAAAATTAATTCCTACATTACATCCCACAGAAATTTTCACTCCAGGGATTGGTCTAAACATGCAGAATATAACAACAAACTTTTAGACAATAGCATAGGCGACATGGAAAGATTCAGCAAACAAAACGCAAGAACTAACCACAGAAGAAACGATTGAAAATCTAGACAAATTGACAATTAATAAGACACCATTAATGGAGTGAAAGGACATCACTGTTTTGCTGGAATTATTCACATGACTAATAAATATTTGAGAACGAACTCATGTCTATGTTATGACTAGAATATATATATGTCAAAACTTAGCAAATTGTCCCTTTAAGTATGCATAGTTTGTAGTGTGTCAATTATACTCTGATATACTGTTTTTAAAAAGAGGCGAATCAAACAATTAAACATGAATACCAATGTAGGGACATTGGGAAGTGACAAAAACAGCTTGTACATCTGTATAGCCCCTAAGGGCATCAGCACATTTAAACAAGTAAAATACTATCTGTTCATGACTTAAGTCCAAGTTCAACAATACATTTTATATTTTATTTGTGAATTCCAGAATATTGTAGCACTTTGGAAAGATTTTATTTAAAATGAGAATTGTTTAAAATTGTATTTAAAAGAATAAACCTCAACTGAAAAAAAATCCTATAGATGGAAAAGGTGAGTCCCTGAATATAATGGGTAAAAAAAGTGTCACTAGTCTGTAGTTCAGTCTATTTTCTTTAAAGCATAGAATTTCATATCTAGAACACTGACATTTGGTGAGTGCAAACAAATGACCGTAATTGCTGTTCAGTTTCACGCCTGCCACATAATAGGAAAGTCATGGTAAAAAATTGTATAACAGATAGAAAGGAGTATAGTTTTAATTTGAAACGCTACCCAACCATTGTGAACAAGCTCTATCGACACCATCTGCTCCACAAAGGAAAGTCACTGATTATTGCAGCTTTGAGTGGAGCTGGTTCTCTCCCACGACAACAGAAGGTAAGACTGTGAAAGGCATTTGGAGGGGGCTCTTGCTTGTTTTTAAGGCTGATGATTTTCCTGTTGACAGGACCGGTTTGTAAACTCACTTGTGCTGATGAACAGAGGAACTGCTGAAGACCTGAGGTAATCTGGGAACAAAGCAAAACAAAGAGCAGAAAGTCCCTCTTCTCACCTCCCCAGCTTCCTACACAGATCACTTCCAAATATCTCTACCCCATGTGATCACCAGTGTATACAGTAGCAGCTTCAAAGGATACTTTTACAATATTCATCCCTGCAGGATCCACATGAGACCATTTAAGTAAACATTATTTCATGATATTTACCCTATTTTTTTTTTCTTTTGGCAACATTTAAGCTGGAAGAAATTAAAGTGTTCACCAAGTAAAATGATATAACATTTTAAAATCTTCAAATATAATTATATAACAATGAATAGCTAAAAAAAAGTTACAAAAAATGACACCAAAATTATGAAATACAATAAAGATAATAGTTACCCAAACTTGACCTAAAGAGTTGACATCGGGTAAAATACTAGAATTCGTCGAACTCTAGTCTCTATATCTCTACTATTAGAACAGATTGGGGTTGCCAAGAGACCTACTGAGAAGGATGCAGTTAGTTGCCTCTGCTTTAGGGAGAAATTGGTTGACTATTACACTATACAGAACAAGGGCTTTCATATAATATTTTATGGCTCTAGTACAAATTCACAATTTCTTCTTTTTGTCTTGTACATCTTGGATTTAATCTTGAAATTGAACTAGATCTTAGAATGCCTAAAAAAAAAACAAGAAAAAAAGAGGCTTGTCAATTCTTCACAATGGTAGGGCAAGAGAATTTTTAGATGTGGCAATCAACCACCTTCTCTTTCCAGGAAAAGTTTACAAAGTACAAATTACAGTCATGGGTCACAAGTTAATACCAACTATCTCTTATACAGGGAGCGAGATAATTTGTGTATTATTCTTAAATAAATAATTTATGTTAACCTACTTTGATGAGGAGTTGAATGTAAAATTCTTCCTTGGAGACTGTATAGAAAATGTCTATATTCTACAGAAAGCAAATGGTCACCTTAAGTAATCGATTAGTTTTAAAGATCACTGTTCAAGAAATATTTGTATGAAATCTATTTATGAAATGTATTTATTTCAAAATTATCTAAATATCTTCACCTACCTGTGTAATTTTTCACAATTTATTTGTCCATTAGGATATTCATGAATAACAATTTATGTTTCATGAACTTTCCACTTAGCAAGTATGACATCTTGATTAAATTACTTTTTCTTTCTCCCTCATTATCTCTTTTAGTTAATGAAATAAGGATAATAGCCGGGCTCGGTGACTCAGCCTGTAATCCCGCGCCTTTGGGAGGCTGAGGTGAGTGGATTGCCTGAGCCCGCGGGTTCAAGACCCACCTGGGCAGTGAGACCTCATCTCTACAATAAATCAAAAAAAAAAAAAATCAGCTGGGCGTGGTAGCGCATGCCTGTAATTCTGGCTACTCGGAAGGTTGAGGCGGAAGGATTGCCGGAGCCCAGCAGGTCGAGGCTGCAGTGGCCGGGAGCGGCCACTGCACTCCAGTCTGGGCAACAGAGGAGACTCCAAATCAAAAAATAAAAAATAAAAAAAAAGAAATAAGGATAATAATAATAATAATAGCCTATCTCAGAAGGATTATCTAAAGATTAACTGAGTTAACAGAGGCAAAATGCTTAGACCAGTGCCTAGAATATACTGTTTTCAAGATTTTTGACTAAGTAGTTGTGTATTTACTAAGCACTGTGGGAAGAATGGGAAAACCATGGTGCAATTCCCTGATGTACCTCCTTGCTTCCCAGAGCTTAGAATGAAATATGCAAAACCAAAAATAGTTTCACATTTTTAGACGTATTGATTTAATAATAAATATTTTTTGTCTATAAACTATGTAAAAAGCAAGGGGAAAATAGAAAAACATATCAACCATCAGTGTTACAATTGTGTGCACTTGTGTAGGGGACAGGTAAGAAGACGCCCAAATACAGACCATAGATAGTAAAGCATCTTGTGTGTGATATAGGCAGAGAATGTTGTAGTTTACAGGAAGAAAAATCTATGTTTCATTTGCATGAAAATGAAAAATG
Organism: Cephalopachus bancanus; assembly: GCA_027257055.1. Classification (NCBI taxonomy): domain Eukaryota; kingdom Metazoa; phylum Chordata; class Mammalia; order Primates; family Tarsiidae; genus Cephalopachus; species Cephalopachus bancanus. The sequence goes on from JAPVLO010000027.1 coordinate 8,090,325, forward strand.
TAATCAAGAATGAGATGAATAATGCTTTAACTTAATTTCCAAATGTGGCTGCTATAGGTCTTTCTAATCTTAATATCACAGAATTTTAAATAAATATTGTAATGTGGTCACAGGAAATCTGAAAAAGGATGTTCCAGTTTAAATTATAGTTTTCAAATATAAATAAATAAGAAGATTTTATTGATGGTTCTCAAAAAAAAGCCAAACAAACCATAGTTTCTAAAACTGAATAGTGTCATTCCAATGAATGATAGTGAGGACTGATGAACGTTCCAAAAGAACAAAGAGTTTATAAAATACAGTAGCCAATAAAATCATTATTAATAAATTTCAGTGTTTCTATCCACTTTCTTCATGAAGATTATATATAAAATCTATTGGAAGAGGTGGAGGGAGGAAATGGTAAGGTTGATTTAGGTAAATAGTTTGTTCAATAAAATGGACACATTAAGCTCACACGCTGTACGTATACTAAGTAAATATATTTCCTGGTATAGCATAGAATGGTTTCCAAGAAAACTAATGAAATTTTTATTTTCTTTGCTTATTAGTTTGTCCTGAGGGTTGTAAAGGCATTTTGCAAGCTGTGCCTGGTTCTTGTTGAAGCAATATCGGGTCAGTTTAGAAATATTGAACATATACTTTTAAAAAAAGAGAAAACTTTAGTTATCTATATGGACTGAGTAATTGTTTTAATTCACAAATAAGCATACTTGTATGTATTTAGTAGTCAAATGGGCATGAACTCTGGCACTTAGAGGTGCTCTCAAAAACAAGGCAATGAGCCTTAGGAGGGCAATGTGAGAGATTACATTTTAAAGTGTTAGATCAAAGGCACACATGTTCATTTTCTTGTTATCCAGAGGTAGCATTCAGAGGGCTAACCATGGATATACTGTGTGTGTGTGTGTGTGTGTGTGTGTGTGTGTGTGTGTGTGTGTGTGTGTGTGTGTGTCTGAGTCTGATAATATACATAAGTATTTTCCACAGACAAGACGTTTGACTTCTTACTCAACTGCTTACTTGGGAAGACAGTTGAATTGGCAGCTGTAGCCATTTTCCATTGTTGGAAATGAATACAAATCCAAGGTCTAGGTTGATCCTTAAAAACAAAACTTTTTGTTCTTTCACCACACACATATGGATCATTGGAAGAAGAAACTATTTTCCTTCTGTCTCTAATTAAGTTTTATGCATCTCTGGCCTCCATTTAATTAGAAAACTAGAGGTCTTGTATAAATGAGGTTGCATATGGGAAAGTCCTTGGCAACTGAAAAGCGTTCTACAATTCTAAGACATGCACATGAATGCGGATATCATAGGTTCTGCCATCATTTAATGAAATCATCACTAACTACCTTAAGTCATAGCATATCCTCTTTATTATAAATCTTATTCTTATAAGTCTCTTTCTTATAATCTCATTGTTGCAGTCTTATCACTCATTACCTAAAACCAAGCATCAATTGCACACCACCAAGAACATGCTCAAACTGTTTTATCAGCATGGAATGCTTTTGTCCTTCTTTTCCTTATGTTACATCTTCTCTTTCACTTATTTAAAAGTGCTTATTGACACTTATGTCTACAAGACACTGTTCTATGTCCTAGAAGATAAACATGAAAAGGAGAAAAACATTTTTCCTGTAGACAGCTAAGATTCATCTCCACTCCAGGCCCCCATGCTCCATTTGTTCAAGAAAAAGAAGTGAGCCAGCAGACCAGAACATGGTGGGCTGGGAGACAGTGTGTCCGGATACATTTTCAAGGGCAGCAAACTCTAGCACACGTCTACCCTGGATGCCAGGGAAAGGAATGTATTACATTTTAAGTTCAATGAAAAGCCACTGGAAGACATTCAGCAACAGAAAACAATGGCCCAATTTGTGTTTTTTTAAGATGATTTTGATTTAGTATTACATTTAGACTCCAGCAACAGGAATCTTCATCCCCAAGCCCCATCATCGTAAAAGTCTCTGCATATCATAAACACCCTAACAATAGATTTATTTAAAAAGTATACCTGTCTCTGTCTCTTGAGACAAAATGAGTAGTCCTGGTAGAGGATAAAGGTGACCTCAAATACCTGCTCTTCGGGCAAACAATGTTTAGACTCCAAAAAAAATGCTTCTTTGCAACACTGGCCTTATATCCTTAAAACTAAAGGAAACTGAGTCTGAATGCCATAAAAGTTTGTGAGTTGTATCTCTATCAAAGTCAGAAACAATCATCACTGCAGTGTGCAAGGATGATTTCTGCAGTACTCATAGATAAAAGAGGGGACAAGTACATTCACTTGTGGAACCCATTGCCTCAGATGGCATGAATATGATAGACTTTTGCACATGGAAGCACCATTGTTTAGTAGAGTTAAGTAACACCTATTTATTGCCCAGTTCAGGTTTCTGAGAAAATTTACAAATCAATGCACTATTTATTGTAATTGCACTGGAAGTCATGGAATATTTTGCGACTTTGAAAAGTGTCTGTTATTTTTTTTTTTTTTTTTTTTTTTTGAGTTGGAGTCTCACTCGGTCGCCCAAACTGGAGTGCAGTGGCCGCTTCCAGCCACCGCACCTCGACCTGCTGGGCTCCGGCGATCCTTCCGCCTCAGCCTTCCGAGTAGCCGGAATTACAGGCATGCGCTACCACGCCCGGCTGATTTTTTGATTTATTGTAGAGATGAGGTCTCGCTGCCCAGGCGGGTCTCGAACCCGCGGGCTCAGGCAATCCACTCACCTCAGCCTCCCAAAGGCGCGGGATTACAGGCTGAGCCACCGAGCCCGGCTGTGTCTGTTATTTTTAAATGTATAGATTATGTGTCTGGATCAGAAGGCAAGGCAGCAAACTGTCACTCGTGGGTTAAATTCTGCCCACTTCCTGTTTATACAAGTAAAGTTTTATTGGACCCAGATGCACACTTATTTGTATATGTATTTTCTTTGCCTGTTTTTTGGTCTATGACAGCTGAGTTGAGTTGTCATTACGAGACCCTGTGAGCTGAAAACCCTAAAGTATTTGCTATACGAATCCTTACAGTAAAAGTTTTCTCTCATCTATCTATGCATGAAGTGCAATGCAGACTCTTTTAAATGCTTAGATATTTCCTAAGGGATAGTAAAAATAAAAATAAAAAATAAATTAAAAGTGGCAAGCTGTGAGGGGCCACAAAGGTATTTTTTAAGAGAAGTACTAAGTAATGCCCACAGAAAATGTAGAAACCTTTTGTAAGAATAGCTTTATTCATTACATTCCCAAACTGGAAAAAAACTCAAATGCCCTTCATCAGTACTATTGAGAAGCACATTGTAGTGTATTCACAGAATGGAATGCTTCTCAGCAATAAGAATTAAATAAATTCCACATACACCAAACAGCATGCATGACTCCCAAAAATAGCATGCTGAGTGATTTTTTTAAAAAGCAAACAAAATAGAGGATTTATTGAATGACTCCATGTCTTTGAAATTCTGAAATAAGCAGTGACTTTACATGGAAAAAAAAAGTAGTCCAATAGTGGCCTGCAGCCAAAGGTAAGGGGAAAGAGATTGACTGCAAAAGGGCTTCAACTGGAAAATTTCTAAAATTCTTTGGCTACAACTCAAAGATAAAAGTAGCAGAACTTTTGTGATTAAATACCATATAGTTAAGCCTATAAAAGGGAAGCAGAAGTGACTTTTTCAAACAACTGCCTTTTTTGCAGACAACCATTGAAAACAGGCTGGAGCTTCCTGTATTCTCTTCAGTAGAATAAGAGTGAGAATAAATATGCAAATGACACAGGGCTTGGAGACACAAGATTCTCTTCAATAAAATAAGACTAAATATACAAATGGCACAGGACCTAGAGATACATACACCTTGATGGATGTCTGTAGTGACATGTGATTTTTTTTCTTCAGAGACAATGCATCTATCTCCCAACTGTGGAGACTAGGGTCTATTGACTGTGCATTATTATGGTCCTCACTGAGAATTTCCCTCAGCCTTAAAGAACTGCCTCATCCATAATTGTTCCCACCTTCCCACCACCCAAAAATCACACTTGAGCAGAAGGACACTACGTCTGGGATCCAAAGGTGGGACCGATTTCATTGCATTTTAACAGATGTTTAACCCTTTTACCCCCACCACAAAAGTTTACTAACATCACAGTGAAACAATTATGTAGAATGCAATAAATCACAAAGGCAAAGAAAATGAGAAAGAACGGCAAGGAATATGCACAAGATGTTGGAGACTGTATACTCAAAGGAGGAATGGCACCTGACTTAGGAAAGTTGAGGAGAAAGAAAAGTATGCTAACAAGAGATAAAATCAACATCAAGCCAGCTGAAGTATATACCAGGACCCCAGAGGATCACAAGTTGGAGATGCAATTGCTATTGATGGCTGCAATGTGGATTGAGCCTAAAAGCTCAAGGAGTAGTTAGAAGATTTTATGAGAAACAATTCATGTGTAAGATCACTTTTTCTACTCTGTCAGCAAGAAGACTGTTCTGTGCATCCCCAAAGAAGACTAAATATTTAATCCATGTAGCAGTTTAACAATAAAGGCTCAAAACTTGGAACGCTAGCCGTGGCAAAGGTAGACATGAGATCATTGCTCTAAATTAACTGTGAGGCCACCCACAGCCTCCTTTCTCTCTACCATCAGAGCTTTCTGTCCTCATTCCAGTGACTTATTCTTGAAGATGGAAATGTAAATTTGATAAAACACTTAAAAACCTAAACGTACAAAAAAGAAAACATAGGGAGACCAAGGACGATTCATAGAATAGAAGAAAACTTCAAAGTAAGTACAGTCACCATTCTCATCAAGATAAAAGAAATATTAACATTCAAGAATACATAAGCTAGACAAACAGAAAATTAGAAAACAAGAAAGATTAATCAGAAATTAAAAATAATACTACAGACACTGAAAGGAAATTCAGCAATACAGTTAAAAAACAAAGTAAAAATCTCTACAGAAAAAGACTAAAAATGAAGGAGGATATGAATAGATACAAGAGAACATCACTCCAACACTAATTACAAGAGTAAAACTTACAATCTACAAAATTGTAACTTTTTTGAGCCCAGCAAATATCAAAAGGAACACTGAAAAATTAATTTCTTTTTTTTTTTGAGTTGGAGTCTCACTCTGTCACCCAGACTGGAGTGCAGTGACCGCTCCCAGCCACCGCAGCCTCGACCTGCTGGGCTCCGGCGATCCTTCTGCCTCAGCCTTCCAAGTAACCGGAATTACAGGCATGCGCTACCATGCCCGGCTGATTTTTTGATTTATTGTAGAGATGAGGTCTCGCTTCCCAGGCGGGTCTCGAACCCGCGGGCTCAGGCAATCCACTCACCTCAGCCTCCCAAAGGCGAGGGATTACAGGCTGAGCCACCAAGCCCGGCTGAAAAATTAATTTCAAAGAGAAACAATACCCTTCCAAGATAAACAGATCACAAAAGATGTTTTACCTTTGGTAGAACAAAAAAAAAAAAAAGGAAAAAGTGGCAACTATTTAAATGAGATCTGGTGGAAAAGGTGGACAACCCAGATAATTTCAACAGAGAGATGGAAACTAAGAAGGCATCAAATGAAATAATAAGTGAAAAAAAAAATGACAGAAAAGTTGGAGGGTTCCTTTGGATACATATCAACACGACTGGACAAAACTAATAAAAAAATGTCAAACAGAAGCACAATCCAAAATTATGATGGCAAATAAACACAGTTACTAAGATTGGTAGGACTACAGAACATGGTCTAATTAAAATGTAATTGTAGGTGTAGAAAAAAAGGAAGAGACTGAAGGTTATAGAAGAAATAATGACCAAAATATTTCCAAAGAAATATTCTGTTGAAGAGATAATGGCCAAAATATTTCCAAAATTAATTAAAAACATAAATCTCTGGATCTTTAGCACATCAAAAGATTATCAGAGATTACCACAAACATATGGATGCATGTAAGCTAGAATTGTGGAGGAAATTAATACATTCCCAGAAATATACAATTTCCCAAGATTGAAACAGAAGAAATTCAAACCCTAAATAGACTGATAAGAAGTCAAGAAATTGACTCAGTAATAAGAAACCTTTGTGACAAAAATACCTGGCACGGATGGTTTTTCAGCTGAATTTTACCAAATGTGCATTGAAGAGCTGATACCAATCCTACTGAAAGTATTCTAAGCAATTAAGAAGGAAGGAATCTTTTCTAGCTCATTCTATGAAGCTAAAATTATTCTGATACCCCAAAATGGCAAAGATTCAACAAAGAAAAAAAACTACAGGCTTATTTTTCTGATGAACATAGATGTGGAAAATTCTCAACAAGATACTAGTGAATTACATTGAATAGCACATTTCAAGGATCATTCATCATGACCAGATTAGTTTCATTCCCAGGACACAAGGATGGTTCAACATATGCAAATCAATACATAAAATCCACCACATAAACAGATGTAAAATCAAGAACCACATGATTAGCACAATATATGGAGAAAAAAGCTTTTGATAAAATCCAACATCTCTTCTTGATAAAATCTCTCAATCGCTTAGGCCTCAAAGGAGCATTCCTCAGAATAATAAGAACCATATATGGCAAACCCGCAACCAACATCATACTTAATGGACAGAAGCTGAAAGCATTTCCACTTAGAACTGGAATAGGACAAGGATGTCTACTCTCACCACTCCTATTTAACATAGAACTGAAAGTCCCAGTCAGAGCAATCAAGCAGGAGAAATAAATTAGAGATATTCAAAAAGGAAATAGGACATTTGATTATCTCTCTTCACAGATGATACGACTCTATACCTAGAATATCTTAGACATTCTGGCAAAAAAAACCTCTCAACTCTGATAAACAACTTTGGTAGTGACAATTCTATATATAACAGCAACCATATCAAAATCACAATCCTCTTCACAATAGCCACAGAAAAGTAAAATACCTTGGTATTCATCTAACCAAAGAGGTGAGAAATCTGAACAATGAGAACTACAAAAGGCTGCTCAGAGAAATCAAAGACAACACAAACAAATGGAAGAACATCCCAAGCCTATAGATTGGAAGAATCTATATCATCAAGATGTCCACATTACCCAAAGCAATCTACAGGTGCAACACAATCCCTATCAGACTACCAGCAATATTTTCTACAGACCTATTAAAGACAATACTTAAACTAATATGGAAGCACAAAACAATCCTCAGTAAAAATAACAAAACTTGTGGCATCACATTCCCAGACTTCATACATTACTGTAAGTCTACAGTAACCAAAACAGCATGGTACTGGTATAAAAATAGACACATAGACCAAAGGAGCAGGATAAGAACTGGAAATAATACCACAGACCTTCAACCAGCTTGTCTTTGCCAAAGCCAATACAAACATACATTGGGGAAAGGAAACACTACTTAGCAAATCATACTGAGAAAACAGACTAACCACATACAGAAGAATGAAACCAGAGACCCCTACCTATCATTGTACACAAAAATTAACTCAAATTTATCAAGGACTTAAATGTGAAACCTCAAACCATAAGAATCTTAGAAGAAAACCTAAGGGGCATGCCCCTGGACATTGACCTAGACGATGAATTTATAGCCAAGTCCAAAAACAAAGGCAGCAGAAACTAAAATGGACAGATGGGACCTTATCAAACTTAAAAGCTTCTGCACAGAAAAAAAAAACAAAAAAACATTAAGAGAGTAAAGAGGCAACCCACAAAATTGGAAAAAATATTTGTAAATTATGCTTTTGACAAAGGCTTATAATCCAGATTTAATAAGGATCTCGAAAAAATTAACAGAAAAAAAAACACTAAAAAGCAGGCAAAGTCACTCATCATCAGAGAAATGCAAATCAAAACCACATTGAGATACCACCTAACCCTAGTAACAATGGCCATCATTAATAAAACAAACAACAACAGATGCTGGCAAGGATGTGGAGAAAAAGGAACGCTTCCATACTGCTGGTGGAAATTGGGAATACAAACTAGTACAACCTTTTTGGAAGACAGTGTGGTGATTTCTGAAAGAACTAAAAATTGACCTTCCATATGACCCATCAATTCCCCTATTGGGAATATACCCAGAGGAACTCAAATTATTCTAGGAAACAGATGACTGTACACGTATGTTTGTTGCAGCTCTATTCACAATAACAAAAACGTGGAACCAACCATGTTGCCCATCGAAGCTCGACTGGATTAGAAAAATGCAGTACATATACACAATGGAATATTATGCAGCCATAAAGAAGGTCAAACATACGGACTTTGCAGCAACTTGGACGGATTTGGAGTCGATCATACTCAGTGATTTATCACAGAACCAAAGAACTTAGTTCCATATGTTCTCACTCATAAGCTGACCTTGAGCAATTATAATGCTTTAAGAAAGCGATTGGGAGTAGCAAGAAACTGTCAGGGGAAGGGGAGGTGGGACTGACAGCTGAGGGAAACTGCTAGGGGAGAGAGGGGCTTACCTCATCAACAAGGGTACCGGCATGATCAATGTTTATATTCCTAACCCTGAATTGTACCCCACATCTCTATAATAAATAATATTTTTTTTAAAACATGGGTAAAGAACATGAACAGAACCTCCCAAAGGAAGACTTATAAAGTAGCCGACAAACATATGAAAAAATGCTAGGCATCTCTAATCATCTCACACCAGTCAAGATGACTATTATTAAAAACAAACAAACAAGAAAGAGGTGTTGGCCAGTCTATGGTGAAAAGGGAACACTTGTACACTGTTCATGGGAACTTAAGCTAGTTCAACCTCTGCGGACCAGTAATCTCACTTCTGGGAGTATACCCAAATGAACACAAATTGTTCAACCAAAAAGACACCTGCACTCATATGTTTATTGCAGCATTATTCACAGTAGCAACAATATGGTACCAACCCAAATGCTCATTGAAGGTGGACTGCAAAATGAAAATGTGGTACATACACATATTACACAGCCATGAAAAAGGGACAGAATCATGTCTTTTGCAGCAACATGGATGCAGCTGGAGACTATCATTCTAAGTGAATTATCACAGAAATAAAAAATCTTAATAGTGCATGTTCTCATTCAGAAGTTGTAACTAAGCATGTTAGGTACACATGGACTCAAGGATGGAATGACAGACACTGGACACTGCTGAAAGACAGGGGGAGTTGGGAGGATAAGTTACATAAAACCACCCACTGGGTACCATGATCACTGCTTAGGAGTTGGGGAGAACTTATCAGAAACCCAGACCTCACCTTCATGCAAGATACTTATGTAACAAATCCTCACAGTCACCCCATGATTCTAAAATTTAAAAACAAAACAGAACAAAACACAGGTAAAAATATCTTTCAAGTATCAATGCAAAAATGTTTTTTTTTAATGCTGAAAATACTTTTGGGGAATAGATTTTCGATCTGTCACAAATTAAAGCAAAAACTGATTTCCTTTAAGAACTAGGATCATAGACACTTGACAGTAGTCCAGCCCCCTGCTTGTTTTGGCAAATAATGTTCAACTGGGACATAGCCATTTTCAATCACTTATGAATTATCTGTGACTGCTTTACCCCACAACAGCAGAGTTGAGTAATGACAAAGTTATTATACTTTGAAAAGCCAAAAATATTTCTCCTCTGGCCTTTTGCAGGAAAAAAAGTGTGCTGAATCCTGGCTTAAAGCAAAATAGTGACAAGTTATAATAGCATTAAATAAACATATGTGAAATATATACACAAACCATAATACAAAGAATGGAAAAACTTAAAGGATATGGTTGGAAAATCCTTACACATGATGGGGTATAACCATTAATCGTAAGCTAACTGTGATACATTGAGAAATATTCCTGAGAAATAACTATAATTGCAGTTATAACTAATAAACCAATAATGTAGATGAATTAAAATAAATAAGAAATATTTAATTATTCCAAATACAGACCAAAAAAAGAGGAAATGGAAGCAAAGGATAGATGGAACAAATAGAACACAGCAAGAAGGTAGACTTAGATTCAGATACATTACTAATTATATTAAAGATTAAAAATTGAAGCACACCTGTTAAAAGATACATATGCCAGATTTGAAGTGAGGGGATACAACACCAGGTTCTATGCTGTCTCTAGAAACCTACTCTACATATAAAATATAGGAAAGATAAAAATATTTAATATATGAAGCAAACAATAATATAAAATACCTGGTGTGACTAAATTAATATCAGACAAAATATGTTTTTAAAAAGGGGTATTACTGGTGTTAAGGAGGGATATACATGAAAATTGAAAGATCAATTCACTAGAAGACATAATCCTAAAAGTGTATGCACCAAACAACAAAGTTTCAAAATACCTAAAGTAAAAACTGATAAAACTGAAAAGAGAAATGGAAACATCGATTATTATGGTTGGGAATTTGAACACTTTTTTGTAGCATTAAAAAAGTAGACAGAAGATTTCAAAAGGATATAGAATACTTGAAAAATATTATTAACTAACTTTAATAATTGACATTTTAAAACACTTCACCAAACAACAGTACAATACATATTCTTTTCAAGTACATTTACCAAGTCAGACTATAATCTGGGCAACTAAACAAACTCCATGCTAATTTAAATGCAATTAAATCATGCAGTATATATTCTGTGAACATGATAACAATTACTGAAGGATATCAGGAGAATTCTAAAACATTTGAAAATCAAACAAGACACTTCTTAATAACAAATGTGCCGATGAGAAAAGTCACAAAAAGAATTAGAAAACATTTGATTAGAAATGAAAACACAACTTATCAAAATCTATGGGGAAAAGGCAAAGGAGTGTCTAAAGGGAAGTTTATCAAATTAAATGATCATATTATAAATAAAAAAGTTTTCAAATCAATGGTCTAATTTTCCATCTTAAGACAATAGAGAATGGAGAGTAAATCCACAGTGAGCAAAAGGCATAAAATAAAGATAAATGAGATTTAGTGACTCTGTAAACAAACCACAAAACACCCACACACAATGAGAAAATTAACTACACTAAAATCTTATTTGTAAAGATCAATAAAATTGATAAGCCTGTAGTCAGATCAATAGAGACAATAGAAGATCAGATAGCAATATGTACTATAAAGTTGTAGTGATAAAAGTGCTGGTTTATTTGTAATAGGAGAGCCATAAGAACTGGGCATAAATTTGTCCATGAATAATATATGGGAACTTCGCTGAAGAATCATTGCAAAGAAGTGAAAAATGTATGAACTCTTCAATAAATGGTATGGTACAATTGATATCCACCTAAAATAAGAGAGAAAGACAGTAGTTGGGAAGGATAGTGATTCAAAAAATAGGGTTTTATTTTATGAAAGTACAGGCAATAGGTAAATTTTGTACATTTGTAGGAATTATCCAATAAAGAAACTGATAATATTAGAAGATTAATTATGTGTAGAAACCACATCCTTAAGACTTAGAGATGGGAGTGGAATAATCAGTCAGCTTCTGGCAGGGTTGGGAGAACGCAAGACAGACTGCTGTTATTAAGAAAACTGCTTTACATATGATATGTGGGTAAGATAAAAGGAAAATACTTAAAGTGAGATTAGAATGATTCTCCATCCATTATAATAAGAAGAAAGATAGTGTTATGTTCAAATGTGGGTAGTTGTAGATTTGATAGTGGAGAGGTTAAAAAAAAGCTCTATCTGGTACTTTGCAATTTCTAAATGAAGTGACATGTGCGTATGCAGGACTGGGGAAGGGTAGGGAGAGAACAGCAGGAATGAATTTGTAACTTGAAAGTAAAGAAGAAGCAACAGGTATAATGGAGTCCTTATTAATCATTTGTGTCCATAAACTAACAGAGAAACCAAACAGACATTTGTGGGACTTTTTACAGACTATGTGCTTTTAATTTACTTTAGAAAAGTCAAGAAGTACTTGAGTGCACCAAGTTTGGAATTTTTCAGGTTTATACTTTTAAGAGGGATAGGAATAAGTTTGGTGGTGTTGACAGAGGAGAGATTACAGAACGAGTATATGGAATCCAATCTGGGTAATAGAAATAGCTATAACCGTAAGAACACTGAACTAGGATGTGCCGTGTAAAGTAATGGAGTCAATGAACTGAAAGTTTCAAGCATGTCCAAGACTTGTTAAAGCAGGAAAGATCCTAATTTTATGGGGTCCTAGGGCTTGAACAGTTTAGCGGCTCATCTTTATGTATGATAATACCAACATATTTTGCTTTTCTTGGTTTTGCAAAAAATATGTGAACTCATTGCATGGACTTCTCTAAGCGAACAGTCAAAAATGGAAGCCTCATAATTAACAGGAAAGCAGATATTTTTTCGGAGAGTAGGCGGTATGGATTATAGATTTCAAAGGTGTTGCAACTACTGATGATTGTAAATGAATCCTATGGTTTGAACATGGAGAGCAAAGATCATTACAGGTGGAGAAGAAAAGAATGAAAGGGCAAGGATTCGAATTCGTTGCAGCAAAAGATGTTGAAGACACAAGGGAGCATGCCACAAATAAAATGAAGAGGTGGTCAATAGCCCTGACACTAAAACCTCCAATTAATGTGTCTTGCTTTTCATCTATAGTCCTTTGTACAGGTTCTTTCTCTTCAGGTTGTTGTTATTGTTATTATTATTATTGTCAGAATCTTACTTTGTGGCCCAGTCTGGAGTGCAGTGACACGATCAGAGTCACTACAGCCGCAACCTGCTAAGCTCAGGTGTACCTTCCACTTCAACCTTCCAAGTAGCTAAACCCATTGGCGTGCGTCACCACATCTGGCTAATTTTTTTGAGTCATTGTAAAGTCAAAGTCTCACCAAGTTGCCCAGGCTGGTCTCTAACCCCTGGGCTCACGTAGTCCCCTCACCTCCACCTCCCAAAGTGCTGGAATGACAGGCATGAGCCACTGCACTCAGCTATTTCTTTATTATTTTTGATACAGACTGAGAGACTAGACCAAACAAATACAGTATTCTCAAAAACATGAACATTTTTCTTTTCTCCTTCACAGAGGCGTCTGAAGGCTGGCAGACTTTTGAGGAAAAGGAGAAGGCATTCCTAGACCGGGTTTGTGCTCCTTCTACATATTCCCGCAGCACCCTGCTCCTTTGGATCCTCTTGAGTTCCTTGTATCAGGTTGTCATTTCCTAAGGTGCCTGTTTCACCTAAAGCTGGTTCACAATCGCATGCACATTTCTTCTGTTTAAGGAATTAACACAGAAAGAAGGTGAGTACATCATTTCTATTCATATCGCATAAGTGAGAACTTAACTATGGGCCAACCTCTAGCTGGGAACCATACTATCTATCTGCGTGGCCATGTTCCCTACTAAAGCTGATAGAGTATCAAAGCGTTCATTACTAACTGTAAAAGAAGAAATCGACATTGGATGCAATTAATAATCTCAGTCATACCCCTTCATGAATATTCCTCTGGTTAACACACTTCAAGACGTTGTGCCCTTGAGGAAGCTGTCTCTAACCCAACAAGACTGAGTTATGTGACCCTGCTGTATAGTCCCTCAGCACTTTATGTTTACAAATTTTGCTAGCAGCTGCTATAGTATTTATGTATCAGTATCTTCTTCTATACTAGCATCTGGTAGGTTGACAAACATTTACAGTTGAATATATGTATGAATAGATAAATCATTGATGAGCCTCCTTTCATTTAAGCTGACATTCTGTGAGTGTTTGTTCATTCCTACTCTTTTTGTTTGCTTGTTTTCCCTTTGAATTTCTTTTTCTCCCTCCTGTCTGTAATATTGGCTATGATGTAATTACAAATCTTAGAACTCAAATGTTAAGATGTATAGGTTAAAACTTGTTCATATTAAACATGTTCAAGTGTTCAATAGTACGCCAATGTTGATAAATAGTAGGATAAAAACAAAGTGAGCCTGAAGTATGAAAATTTATTGAGAAATATTGCAAGAAAATAAGAGAGAAATTTAGGCAAAGTAAATACTAAAAATATCAATATATTAATCAACTTCTTCACTTGCTCATTAGCCACTTATGGAATGCCTATCACATGCCAAGTACATAATTTATATAATATTTAGAGAGGATTTATTTACTCTTTGTATATGGTAAATTCGCCTTATAAGATTTTATTAAAGTTTTGGTGAAATTAATATAAAATAAATGGAAAGATACTTAAAGCTTGACATGATCTATCCTTAGCTGAAAATTTATGGATCTCACGTGATTTCCTATTCAAAAAGATCCCTATCCTTTAGCCTCAGCAGTAAATCAGCATTTTCAAATTGTACCAATTGTTTTATGGCTTTTGAAGTTACTGCAAAGGACATCATTGACAGGCTTTCCAATATATCCCAGACTAAAACAATAAAAATAAATGGAAGAAAACAATATAATCTTTCTGACATTTCCATGAAAATTGAATGCTCTTCTTCTACAAACACAGAAGAGCAATTTCATTATTGAATGCCAGGGATCACATATCTATAAAATACCAAGAGATTTTGCATGTCACTCAATCACGCAGCTGACACCCTTCAAGGAGAACTGCTCTTCAGTGAGATGGAATGGTTTAATGAGCTAATTAGTTAGCTCATGAAGGTGATTCTGTGACATTACTTATGGAATTACACTGAAATGTGCCTATTCTTTCTGTTGTTTTATAATAAATCATATTACCTTATGGCTCTTAATCTAATGCTTACTTTAAAATGGAAATTCTATTAAATATCATTTTTTTTCCTGTGTGGCAAGCTGTGGATGTTTATATTGTAGTGATTTTAATTCTTTCAGATAAATTTTTTTTCTATTTAATGGAATATAATCAGCTCTATAATTAGTGCATAAAGTTCTAGTGCAGAGATCATCAATGATAATAGACTAAGGTGAAGATAAACTGAGCCCTGATCATCATAATGATATAGTCCCCTACTCTCTTTTTCAGACTTAAACGTTTACTGTACTCTTGAGGACATGGAAGATAATGACCATTGCATTATTTAGCTTGCAACTTCCAAATCATATCACAAAAGACTCAGCATACAAACATATTCAGAAAAGAAAGTTGACTACATGAAATGCTAGTAATGAAAATAAAAATCGGCACATGGTTGCTCACAGCCTTTGTCATGCTAGGACCAGCCAAGATATGTGTGAAGCATAGCAGATACCAGGGAAAAAGACAATTGAGCATCAACAACAAGGGAACTAGAAGCAATACCTAGATTCTTAAGCAAAGAATCGAATAAGGATAGACTATTTTATACTTTAAAAGGCAATTGCTTTCAAAGGAGAAGTCCTGTCAGGTGCAAGTGTGTGGTTGAGACTGTGTGTTGTTTAGCTAGGCTTCTGGCTTGCCTTGACGGGCCATTACCTTTAACTCTTTGCTTGCCTTCATTCACCCTGAACTTTTCAGCCACCAAGTAATTGTTCTTCAAAGTTGTGTTGTCACTCCACTTTTCCCTAGTTCATGATGCCATTCTTTCTTACAAGGACTGACTCCTCTACCTACTAAAGACTTAATGTAGGTTTCAAGACAAAGCTTCAGTTCCCAGTGTAGATTTCTACAGCTTTATACAGGATTCTCTCTGTCTATGTAACCATTGTTATACTTTTTTTCCGCTATGCATCATAGCTATTCATCAATGCATTTGTCACTTTTATTGAGTACTAAGCTCCTTAAAGTCTGCAAACACGTTCTGGTCACTACTAGTAGCCAGGCTTCTCCAGAGAAACAGAAGTGAATGTCTGTGTGCTTGTGTGTGAATATACATAAAGAGATTTATTTTAAAGGATTGATTCACACAACTGTGAAGGTTTACAAGACCAAAATCTGTTGAGGGAGGTCAGAGCAGGCTGGAAAATCAGAAACAAGTTGCAGGTGGCATCCAAAGGCAGTCTGCTGTAGAACCCAGAAGAGAGGATGTTGCAGATGAAATTCAAGGTCGTCTATTGGTAGATTCCTCCTTTCTTTGGGGAGGCCAGACTTTTGTTTTATTCAGGCCTTCAACTGATTAGATAAAGCCCATACACATTATAGAGGGCAATCTACTTCACTTAAATTTTACTGCTTTAAATGTATATCTCATCCAACAATACCCTCACAGAAATATCCAGAATAATAATATGGAATGATAATGATACCTGAGCCAAATATTGGCACCGTGGTCCAGCCAGGTTGGCACACAAAATTAGCCATTGCAATGATCACAATCTCCTTAGTTTCTAATAAAGTGCTTGACTAAGTAGGTAGTCAATACCTGTGAAATGAAGCTGTCAGGCTCTACCAAAGAAAAATTCTCTTTCAAAATCTAGAAAACCATGGGCCGACTATTATTATATTATAGGCTGACTAGCAGAATATATAGGCCAACTAGCAGAATAGGGCTGATAGAATAGGTCGAGTTGTTTATTGTACTAGCCACAAAAGACTGCTTAATAATATCCAAATTGATATTTTGCAGACTAGGAGGAGATTCAGAGAAGAATAGAGTTTTAGCCCCTGTGGCAGGGCTGTGCTTTTTATGGAGCTGTGCATGCTGGGGGCACATATTCTGGCTACTTTCTAGCCTCTGTCGCAGGTAGGCATTTGAATCATGTTTCTTTAAAAATCATTACAGTTAAAAATCTCAGAATGACCAGGCACGGTGGCTCAAGCCTGTCATCCCAGCACTTTGGGAGGCCAAAGTGAGCAGATTGCCTGTGCCTACAGGTTCGAGAACAGCCTGGGTAACTTGGCGAGACCTCATCTCTACAAAAAAAAAAAAAAAAAAAAATGCCGGGCGTGGTAGCGCGCACCTGTGGTTTCACCTGCTTGGAAGACTGAGGCGGAAGGATCAGAGGAGCACAGCATGTCGATGCTGGGGTGGCTGTGGGCGTGCCACTGCACTCCAGCCTGGGGGATGGAGTGAGACTCCAACTCAAAAAATAAAATAAAATAAAATAAAATCTCAGAATGTGTGCATACCAGAATACTATATTGTCACATATGCTCAATACTGTTAAAGACAGAGTCTAACACATACAATATATCCTGGTTTCAAGTGTGTTTTAAATTTCTGAAAGTAAGTGCATATCCGCAAGCTGAAACACACTTTAGACAAAAGGGTTTTTAACAACTCAATAATTATTACATGCAGAAACATGTACAATCAATGTCTACATTTCATGTTAGAAAAAATAAACCTTTCCATGTAGTATTTTTATTTTTGTAGAGAAAGGGTCTTTCTATGTTGTCCAGGTTGGTCTTGAACTCCTGGCCTCAAGCGACCCTCCAACCTCAGCCTCCCAAAGTGCTGAGATTATAGGCATGAGCCACCATGTCCAGTGTTTCCATGCAGTATTTTTTTTTTAATTGTAGTGATGAGGTCGTGCCAAGTTGCCCAGGCTGGTCTCAAACTTGTTGGCTCAGGCAATTCTCTCACCTCGGCCTCCCAAAGTGCTGGGATTATAAATGTAAGCCACCGTAAGAAACCTATTTCTAGTGCTTTTGTTATTTTTAGTTGTGCGTAATTCATGTTTTTAACATATATCTCACAAATATTTTCTACTTAATTTTCATCTTAATTTAATATTGTTTAATATACTAACTTGTTTAGGGAGTCCTTAGTAAAGTTGATAAACAGAAAAATTAGTTTCACAGTCATCATGCATAAAATGAACACTTACAAGATTATGTTTACATCTTAATAGAATAACCTGTCTGATATTTCAGTGATATATTGTCTTATCACTAGCTAATTTTATTACTTTTAAAAATCAATTTCTGAGGGAATATGCTGTCAGTTTCTGCTTAACCAAATGAATAAATTTTAAAAAATCAAGTTAAAGATGAAGTTATATTTTGAAACAGAGAAATTATTATAAAATGAAGCTTTCATACAAACAGTGTACCCTGTTTCAGTTAAGTGAGTAAATCTCAGCCTTTTCTCTGAATTGTTAGATAATTTTCAGTGCTTTACTAAACTGAACAAGATATAGCTCATGTTCATTTTATATTATGTGTAAAACTTTGGCTGTATTTTGATCCTCAAAATAATAACCATCATAAAGTTAGTAGCATATGATTCTTTGCAAAAGTTCCCATAAATCACACATTGACATTTCAAAGATACCTCAGAAAAATGACTGTATAGTTTACTGTCTGGTTTTTAAATTGTTGCTTCAAGAATTTCACCCATCAAAGGTAAAACTTCTGAAATATCTATACAAATGGGAAAATCACTAGTTCCTGACAACTTTCACCCTAACTTCAGGTGTTTTCAGTTGTTAGTAAGTTGTTCTTAACCAGAACTCTTCCTTCTTTATGAATCTTCTACCTTTAGTTCTAGATTTGTCTTTAGGGGGCTTCCAACATTTCATCCAAATTTGTACCTCTAGGAAAATGGAGTCATTTTAGAGGCTACAAGGGATGAAATTCCACCTCTGATAGCTGAAGAAGGGAGATCAAAGGGCACATATAATTAAAGTCTGAGAATGAGTAGACACCAGAAGCTAAATTTGGGGTTGTGGGTGGGGAGTGGGTTTCAGGAATGCCCTTGATTAAGCCAAGAGTTAAGACTGGTTGAGACCTGGAAAGGGATCAGGAGCAAGCTAGGGGTAGTTGGAATGGTTGCTTCCAACACAACTGAGTGTTGCAGAGAGGTGTTTTGCCAAGTGTGAGGAGTGTGTGGATGTGTTGAGACTACCAAATGATACACTCAAGATAAATTACTATTTCCACGATTCCTCAGTTTCTAATATGAGCGTTTCCAATCAACTCAGTCTCATTGTTGCTTTGCTGATACCTGCCCTACTTTTTAAAGGGCCTCCTGAAATGGGGGATAGATAAACCACTGCAAAGTGGTACTATCATTTTAACTGAACAAGTTATTATAACACATTCCTATAAATAAGGTCCAAACTTATATTAAGTTCTTTTTTGATGACGTCAATTGACTCATACTGAACCTATAATCAATTGCACCCTGAGGTATATATTGCTTCTTTTAGGATTTCAAATGTAAGACCTGTATTTTTTCCATTTAAATTCAATCCTGCCAGATTTGACCCAATATTCTGGACTACAGAGACTGATTTAGATTGTAATTCTTTGCCTAACATGCTATCTCTCCTGGCTTTGTCATTTAAGTAATGATCTGTAATACCTGGCAGAAAGCTCATAGAGTAATTGCAGTAGTTCCTTTCAGCACAGTGTTTTACCCCAACATTATTTCCCATGTTGCCTAGACTTTGTCAAGTTTAATGGCTTCTTGTATATTTTTATTACAGCCCTTTTAGGAAATATTATTTTACAAATAACAAAATAAATAATGAGTTCAATGTTTACATGTTTTTAATAATTTACTTTTTGTGCATAAGTTAAACATGCACGTATTGCATAAGGTTTAGAAATAATAACTCATTTAATCCTTAAAGCAACCCCTCCATGGTAGGTATGTATGTAGTAATGTATTATTTTTTTTTGAATCAGAGTCTCACTGTGTCACCCAGCACCTGGGCGGCCATGCAGTGGCATGTTCATGGCTACTACAGCCTTAACCTGCTGGGCTCAGATGGTTCTTCCGCCTCAGCCCTCCAAGTAACTGGAACTAAAGGTGCTGCGATACCATGCCTGGCTATGTTTTTGATTTATTGTAGACATGAGGTCTCACTATATTGCACAAGCTGATCTCTAACCCCTGGGCTCAGACAGTCCTCTCGCCTTTGCCTTCCAGATTGCTGGGATTAGAGACATGAGTCACCAGGTCTGGCAATATGTGCTATTCTTAACCCCATTTTACAAATGAGGAAACTGAGGTACAGAGGAGGTATGTGAACTGCTAAAGGTTATGGAGCTAAGTAAGTTGCAGAGTTTTATTTAAATGCGGATACTTTTCTTCAAAGCCCATGCCGATAATCACTACTCTTCTCTGATTTGCACATATCCTAACTAGCAAATAAGATAAGCTTAAGGATAAACCTCAAGATCTTTGAAGCAGATCTACCAGTCCTCACTCTTTAACTCAGTTTATTTGACCAGATACAAAACCCTTCGACTACACTCTCTCTATGTTGTTCTCAACTTGTCCACTTGTTAAATGCCCTGTTGGGATCCAGGTACAAGTAGCTTCAGGTTCATAATCCTTTGAAAATGGGAACTAGACTAAATGGTTGCTAACATATGTTATATTAATATCAGAATGTATGTCTCATTTCATTTAAGTTCAATGTTCAGAAACCTCGAACATTAACTAGCACAAAGTAAGCACTGAATACATACTTGACAAATGGATGAATTTGATAG
Source organism: Cephalopachus bancanus (assembly GCA_027257055.1). Classification (NCBI taxonomy): domain Eukaryota; kingdom Metazoa; phylum Chordata; class Mammalia; order Primates; family Tarsiidae; genus Cephalopachus; species Cephalopachus bancanus. Next base: position 8,110,635 of record JAPVLO010000027.1, read on the forward strand.
AATTTAAATTTAAAGTTCATTTTTCAATTGTATGTCTGATGCAAAACAACACAGACACAGCATGTGCTAGACATCATGCATGATATTAAGGTGAAAGAGACACAAGCCCTACATTCAGTGAGCACAAATGTAATATGTCAAAACATCAAATGGACAGACATGCAAATGGCATGTTTAAAGCAATAACAAATGGCACAGGGTAACTCACATTTCACCTCAAGGTCCTTTATATTCTTTAAAAATATTGACAACCCCAAAAACCTTTGCTTTGTGTGAGTTATGTCTATCAATATTTACTTCACTAGAAATTAAAAATTTTAAAATGCACTTATGTGTCCAACTTTATATAGTAATAATAATAAATCCATCGCAGGTTAACAAAAATAACTTGTTTTGTAAAACATAATTGGTTTTTTCTCAAGCAAAGCAATTAATAAATGCTGTGACAGTTTTAGATTTTTTCAAATATTTTTAATGTATGTCATGATAGAAAGTAGCTGGATTCTCATATCTGCCTGTGTTTAATTTGTTGCCATATATTGTTTGAATTGAAATTTAAAGCAAACAACAACAAAAAATAACTATCCTTACAGAGGTAGTTGAAAAAAATGAGTATTTTAGTAGTCTTTTTAGATAACAGTGGATATTGTTATTTGATACTACACCCAAACTCAAGCAATAATGTCTTTAATGTTAGTTGCAATGTGGAATATAAAACGAATGTCCATTTTATATTCTGTTACATTCCATTCCATTGGTATGCTTTCCACTTTGAATGAGTCTTTTATGAATGCAGGCTTATGAAGCATCACTGTAAAAGTATTGGTTCACTGAGTCATGCGGATTTTCTAGATAGTGATGTGTTTCACACTAAACCAAAAAAAAAAAAAAATCACCTTTGTAAATATTGCTACTATATCACCAAAATAGTCTCTACATATTGGGAAGTTGCCAATATCACAGAGGCAGATATAACTTTTCCAAAATTTAAAGTTGTACTTGTAATCACTAATATTATCATTGGCAACAAATACTGTCAGTTACTTTTCTTGAAATGACTAACTTCCTTCATTCACTTTTGAACGTACGTCTTCTAACGTACCCAATTCTTCATAACTATCTTTTGTTCATCAGTAGTTCTTTTGCATTAAGATGGTGTACCAGTAAAAACACAGCTAGTTCAGCTTACAACTCAAACAATTGCACACGTAACTTCCAATGGCATACATCAAACTTTGGTGTGAAGCAGAAATGTTCTAAGTGAACTTCCCATTCATCACAGAAAATATCAAAACATGTATATTCAAATTTAATATGTAATGCAATAATTTTAACAGTGTTTTTTTTTTTCCTGTGAGTATGCGGCAGACAAGTACACAATGTCTACTTGCACTGTCTAAAGGTATTTCCTTAATATGGGTTAAAACCATCAGTTGTTTTACTTACTTTTGCTTTTAGGCCATTGGTGCAACTGTAAACATGGTTGTTATGGAATATATATATCATGGGTTTCAATAAAGTCATTCAAAATTGCAGCACTGTTTTTGTTTATTGCCAAGTATTAGAGAAAAGAAGACCTTCAAGTCATCCTTTCAGGTCCACTCCCACTGTGGGAGCTTTTCTGTTTTCTCAATAAATACTACTTACCAAAAAAAAAAAAAAAAAAAGAATCAATGAAGGTTGGTACTGATACTTTGGAGTAAGGGCTGAAATTAAGGCACAATATTATATGTGCCTTGACGTCTAGTGAAATTGGGAAGGTCTCTTACAGCCTGACTGCAATTTCCCCTCCCCATTCTGCTCACTTGGATAAGGTCCCTTAACCAAATAAATGTCCTTATGAAAGGAGCAAGGTGCAGTTCTTACTTATCTCTGAGTAGTGAGTTTCAGTGCCCTGCTAGCATGTGGATTTATTCAAACAAGACAATTACATTCTCCTGTGAGAACCAGGGGCCACTCAACCTTTGATAGCACAAAGCCTGACTCTGTTCCTGAGCACAACCCTACATGGTCTTTTCATGGTATGCAGTATCCTTTTCCCTTGAACCATGCTGTGATGAACATACGAGTACAGATTTCTTTTTTATATCATGATTTGCTTTTCTTTGGATAGATACCCAGTAGTGGAATTGCTGGGTCAAATGATAGTTCTATTTTTAGCTCTTTGAAAAATCTTCATACTGTTTTCCAAAGAGATTGAACCAGTTTACATTCCTACCAGTAGTGTATGAGCATCCCATTTCTCCACATCCACACCATCATCTGTTGTTCTTTGACACTTTAATGAGAGTATTCTGACAGGAGTAAGATGATGTCTTATTGTGGTCATAATTTGCATTTATCTGATTGTTACTGATGTTGAGTGTTTTTCATATTTTTTTGGCCGCTTGTATGTCTTCTGAGAAGTGTCTGTTCATGTACTTTGCTCACTTTTGGTAGGGTTGTTTGTGTTGAGTTCCTCATGGCTTCCGAATATGGGTCCTCTGAGTATAAGTTGCAAATGTTTTCTCTCATGTCTCTTTTTCCATTTATTTTTCTATGCCAATGATTTTTCAGTCCAAATAAGTCCCATATGTCTATATTTGTTTTATTTTTGTTGCATTTTCTTTTAGAGATATTGTCATAAATTCTTTATCTAGACCAATGTCCAGAAAAGTTTTTCCTATATTTTCTTCTAAAATTGTTATAGTTTTATGTCTTATATTTAAATCTTTAATCCATCTTGAATTACTTTTTGCATATGATGATAGATAGAAGTCAAGGTTTAGCAATATGGATGGAACTGGAGGACATTATGTTGAATGAACTAAACCAGGCACAGAAAGATCAATTTGACATATTCTTACTCATATGTGGGAGCTAGACAGTTTTTATTAAAGTGAACTCATGAAAATACAGAGTAGAATGATGGTTCCTAAAGGATAGAAAGGGTGATGGGGAAGAAAGAACAAAGTGGGAATAGTTAATGGGTATAAAAATGCAGTTGGATAGAATGAATAAGATATAGTATTTGGTAGCACAATAGAGTGACTATTATTAGCAATAATTTATTTTAAAAACAATAATTTATTGTGTACTTTAAAATAGCTAGAAGTATGATATTGAAATATACCTAACACAAAGAAATGATAAGTTCTGGAGATGATGGATATCCTAATTACCCTGATTCATCATTACACATGGTATACTTGTATAAAAAAATCACATGTACCTCACAAATATATGCAACCATTATGTACCCATAATAATTTTTTTAAAATTAAAGTAAATTAAGTTACTATGTTGTGTCACTTCTATTAGGATCTCTATCACTTCATATACTCATTTAATGGGTCATTATTGGCCAAGAGATTATGAAGAAATTCTATTTGAAGACATCAGAATAAGACTTTTGCTACTAGGTAGAATACAGTGGGTCATTCCATTTAATACTTTCATTTGCAGCAAGTACAAAGGAAAAGAAAAGAAAATTTAAAACAGAGGCCAATGGGAGCAAGAATGATTAGATGTACTAAAAGTATAGAGACTAGTGAACCATTCTGAGAAGAAATGAAAAACACAGTCACCAGTGTTATTTTTTCTGGAGACATTTAACCATCTGTCATCAGCTAAAGAATGCCACTTGAGATTATTGACAGAGGAAAGAGAAATCAGCCCAAAATGTTGCTTATTGCCCATAAGGGTAATAAGGGGAGACTGTAGAACTATTGAAACTCACATGAGTAATGTACTGTACAATACTTTACCTGTGATGCTATCTGAGGAACTAAGTCAAAATTTTCTAAAAATCAGAGTAAAACTGTTGGCAACCTTTCAGAAAAGATTATTAGAATAATTATTTTTAATATTTTCAAGATAATAGAGGCAAATTATAAAAAGAACTAGAAAGAAAAGACAAGTAACCTTAAAAAAAAATCATAATATTGACAGCTAACTTCTTAATAGAAATGATGAAAAATAGAAAACAATGGAAGACTATCTTTAAAGTGTTGAGGAAAATACATAACAACTTATAATTATTTATCCAACAATACTATACTTTCAAAATGACAAATAAATAATACTTTCAGAGAAATATCAAACAAGAACTGAAGTAATTTACTTTTGGCAGTATTATTCTAAAAATAGTCTAAAGATGAGAGCTATTCCAGAGAAGAATACAAAATGTAGACATGAGTGAAAGCTGTATAGGTGACAATGTGGATATGTATAAATGAATTTGGATTGCATGAAACAATATTTGCACTATTACATGGAGTTTAATTTATATGTACAACTAAAAATGCATAAAAACCATGGGACAAATGTAGGTAAGAAAAAAGGAAGTGAAAATAATTTGCTCCTAATGATATCAGATAAATCATATAATGATAATATATACAATATTTTCATAAATGAAGTCTGCATTTTGTCATCTCTACGTCAAATGTAAAAGGATAATAAAATAATGTATAGTAAACATTAATAGGAGAGAAATGTATACATCTGAAAAGCCAAAAAACTGGGGCAAGAAGTATTAATGCATGTATGCCGATTAGAAAGTGAACAGTAAAATTATAGGTATAAGCCTAATTATATCAGTAATTTTGTTAAAAATAAATACACTAAAATTAGAACCCAAGTGTGTTCTTGGTGGGAATGTAAAATGGTACAGCCACTGTGGAAAACAGTATGGCAGTTTCTCAAAAAATAAGAAACACAGCTATCATATGTTCCAGCAATTCCATTTTTGAGTGTATGCCCATCATAACTGAAAGCAGGGCCTCAAAGAGATTTTCATGCCCATGTTCATAACAACATTATCCACATTTACCAAAAAATAGAAGCAACTCAAGTGACCACTGACAGATAAAATGACAAGCAAAATGTGGCAATATGTGCAATGAAATGTCATTCAACCTTAAAAAGGAAGGCAATTTTGACACATGCTCCAACATGGATAAACTTTGAAGACATTATGTTAAGCGAAACAAGTCAGTCACAAAAAGATAAGTACAGTATGATTCCACTTGTACAAGTTACTCAGAGTCACCAGATTTATAGAGGAAAAAGTGGAGGAGGGCTGCTACAGACTGGGGGAGGAGGAAACAGAGAAGTTAGCGTTTAATGGGTGCCAAGTTTCAGCTCTGCACGAAGCAGAGCTCCGGAGATGGATGGTATTGATAAAGTTGCACAGCAATATGAATGTATTTAATACCACTGAACTGTACACTTAAAATTAAGATGGTAAATTTCATGTTGCATTTATTTATCACAATAAAAATGTTTGAAAAATTAATGAATGCATTGTATTTATAAACTAAGTTTATAAACTTCGAGTATAAGTTTAAGATTTTCAAACTTAATTTTTAAAAAGGATGCAGAGAAAAAGGAACACTCTGCACTGCTGGTGGGAATGCAAACTAGCGCAACCTTTTTGAAAAACAGTGTGGCGATTTCTGAAAGCACTAGTAATTGACCTTCCAAATGACCCAGCAATTCACCTGTGGGAATATGCCTGGAGGAACGCAAATCAATCTACAAAAAAGATAATGGCACACAAGTTTGTTGCAGCTCTATTCACAATAGCAAAAACATGGAACCAACCATGCTGCCCATCAAAGTAGGACTGGATTAAAAAAAAAAGTGGTACATATGCACAATGAAATATTATGCAGTCATGAAGAAGGACAACCATGGACTTTGCAGCAACTTGGATGGATTTAGAGTCTATCATACTCAGTGATAATACTATATGAAAGAGATTGGCAGTAGGTGGAAACTGCCAGGAGGCTGAGTGGGATTGGCAGTTGAGGGAAACTGTCAGGGAAGGGAGGGGCACATCTCATCAACAAGTGTACATGCATACTGAACATTTGTATATCTAACCCTGAATTGTACCCCACATCTTTAAAATAAAAAATTAATGTATTATGAGAGTTTAGAAGATGCACACAGTATATATAGCTACTTTTAAAAATTAAATTTTAAAAAAGGATAGGAAGAATATACTGCAAAAAGAAAGCTTATATGGATACTCCACAAACATGCAGGGGTCACTTCAACAGAAAGATATAAAGTCCCAACTTTGTATTCATGGAGTAATATAATTGCATCATATATGTCACTAATAACCAAAACTAAAAATAGAAAATGAGCCATTCACAATGACAGTAGGGAGTTTTAAAATAACCCTTTCAATAGCTTTTTTAAAGAATTGATCAAAAATTATTAATGATATGCAGAACTTAAAAAATTTATCTCATTGGCAAATGCAACACTACGAAACAGTAATGATAATAAGAATAGATGAAAAATGCTAATAAGTATAAGAAAAAAGTAAGAAAATTAAGAAACAGAAGGAAAAACATGGCACTGTATCAATTGTGTAGCTTAAAGTGCATATACACACAAAAATAACATATTTGCAAACACAAATGTATAAAATATATAAAAATAGATGCCAAGAAGAGGAAGGAAGGGAAAAATGTATTAAATATAAATATAGACCAGGTGCAGTGGTGCAAGCCTGTAATTCCAGCACTTTGAGAGGCCAAGGTGAGGGGATTGCCTGAGCCCATGGGTTCGAGAACAGCCTGGGCAACTTGGTGAGATCTCCTCTCTACAATAAATCAAAAAATTAGCTGGGCATGGTAGCACACATCTGTAGTTTTGGCTACTTGGAAGGCTGAGGCAAAGGGATCACCTGAGCCCAACAAGTCAACTCTGAGATGGCCATGAACATGCCACTATTCTCCAGCCTGGGCTATGGAGTGAGACTCCAACTGAAAAATAAATAAAAAAATAAAAAATATATAAATATAAACATAAATAAATCATAATGCCATAAACACAATATTAAATATATTAAGTAACCGATCAGGTTGTCTGTCACCTATCAGGTTTGTAATCTTGGTAACAACATAGAGTTGCAATTGTCTCTTGCTTTTTCTTTTCTGTGATTACAAAATAATCAGGTAGACAGAAATCAAAGTGAGGTCAATAAAAAGTGCTAAAGATCTAATGGGGAATGGTTATGATAGCTATACTTTTAGTTAGTTGGAATGACTTGAGAATGTTTTTGGAAAAATTTTATATTGTCAATGCTGTGGTCTTAGCATGATTTTCTTTTTGAGTATTGTGAAGCAAAAACAGAATGAGATTTCACCTTATTTTGTTATAGTGAATGGAATTTCTCTCTTGAAAGACTCCCAGGTGTGTGTGTGTGTGTGTGTGTGTGTGTGTGTGTGTGTGTGTGCACGCGCACGTGCGCGCACGCATGCGTGTGTGTACGTGTGTGTGAGTGCACACATGTGTCAGTGAACTTAAGGACAATGGTGGACTAATTGAGGAAAATATGCCAAAAGACATAAATGAATAGAGATTCCCTTACAGGATATTAAGATTTAACCGCCTAAGGATGGCTGTACAGAGCGGGGAACACAGTGACCCTCAGAGCCAGATGAGACAAACATTTATGACCCTTGAAATCTCCCATGAAGATTCAAAGACCCAGCTACCCAGCTGCCAATACAGTTATACCACATGACCTAGAGGAAGATCCCTTTGATTTATTGGTATGATATTTTTCTATGCAAATTTCACTTTTAGTTTTTCAGTGTCTCTTTCTCACTCTCTCTCTTCTCTCCTTCCTCCCCAATTTCCTGAGTTTGAGTCCTGGTTCACACTATTTGTTAACTATGTCCTTTAGGAAAGTAACTTAAACTCATATTTATCATCAGTAAAGTGAAAATAACAATAAAATGTACTTTATATGTTGTTATAAGGATTAAATGAATTAATATCTGCAAATCTCTTCTTAAAAATGCCTGACTCATAGTGAGGGCTATATGACTGATTCTTGGATATATGTATAAAGGACAATAAGCGTACATGACTTCTGTAAATTGTAAATTTTTTGTAAATAGTAAATATGATGATATACATGTCAGAACCTTAAATATTTTAAGTAACTTCATAGATATACATAATATGATTGAACCCTAAAGCAACAATGTAAATGAATACACAATTTTCTTCACATATACATTTTAATATTATATTAAACACACAGGGAAAAATGCAGAAAGTTATGTAAAATATTGTCCTTATGATTTCATTTTGCCTTTATGATTTCTTTATGATCATTGTAATTTCTTCAAATTTGCCCATGTCGTCTTGGTAAATTTGCCAATAATTTGAAAATGTGGTGTCATTTGTCTTAGCATTTGTTTTTTAGATTGGAAAATATAGTTTATTTAGAAAATAAATTAGAGAGAGAGAGAGAGAGAGAGAGAGAGAGAGAGAGAGAGAGGAGATTTCACCTCCCCAAGGTAGGAGAGAGGACCAAAGCTAGGAAACATGGTGACCTGAGCTCAAGGAGTCATGTGGTCAGACCATAGCTTAGCAATGGTCTGCGTTAACATTTGAATCAGCCGTAGGACTAACTCTACTTGCCTATTGTCTCTCTCCCCTAACTATTCATGTTGTTATTATCAAATATCATCTTAGTGGTTAAATATATTTCATGAGCTACAAATAAATGAGTGATATATGCTTTCTGCTGTCTTAGAATATCCAATCTTCTCTCAGATCATTTTATGTATAACTGATTCAGTTTTGGAGGAAATTAATATAAACAACATGAAGTAATTACTATTTTTTTCCAAAAACTATCTCCATACAGTGTTAATAATAATTTAAGTAGTGATTTTTCTGGAACTTTTTCTGTGTGTATGTGTGTTTTCATTTTTATAGTGGGATAAACAAAAGAAAGAAAAAAATGCCTGACTCATCATATGTTAGTGGTTATATATGCCAACATCTTCAATTTTAAATAAACTCTTCTAAAAAAGGTTTATTTCTATTTTTTACTGTGAGGATGTTCTACATAAATGCACACTAACTATACCATCAGTGTACATCATAACTATTTGCAAAAACAAAATTAAAAGTAGGCCACACTGTTACTAAAATTTGGTGGGTACGGGAAGTTTGTACTTGAAACTCTGTGAAAGATACTGTGAATATATCAATACATTTAAAAGGTTTATGCTGCTAGACTTATTATTATTTTTTAATTACTGAGAAAAAGTTTTTATAATTTAGGGTTCAGAGAGCATATATCTTTACAAAGGAGAATGATTCATTAAAATCATTATTCTGTTCTGACCAACAGTACAGTAAGTTTGACACTATTCTTTGCTTGGAGGAAGGTTTAACTCAAATTATTATAAAATTCCCTTAAGGGAATTAAAAGGTAAGCTCTTATAAATAGCCATCGATAATGTCAGATACAAACACACACACATACACACACACACATATATATCTTCAATTTGGTAACCCATAAGTTATATATATGTATATAACTCACAAGTTTTATATATCTTCAATTTGGTTACCCACTAGTGGTAATTTTACTCTGATAGATGAGAAATGTAATCTGAAAATATCTAGTTTTCATGACTCATCATCAAGGCAGGTTTCAAATACATAGGTACTCAAAAGCTCCATTTATTTATTCTTTAAGAATGTATTTTTTAAAACTCATGTTCAATTTTAACATGAAGTCACTGGCAATAAATGATATGTTCACTTGAATATGCACTCCCATGCATGTCTTTCTCATCCAATACTTTTTTACATAGAAATATTCTATGTTTCAAAAGTATTGTTTTGTATTTCCTTATTCCTTTCTAAGTAAGATGAGTTTTAAAAGCTATTTGCTTTCTGTTTTGAATATTCTTCTCTACAGTTTTGAGATTGTTCCAATTATTATTTTTGCCATGCATTCCCTTTCCCAACACCCTGCCTCATTTTAGTTAAAAATGAAACAAAACAAATGAAACAAAACAATAAAACAAAACTATTGCTTTTACTAATAAATACCAGTATTCCATATTGTAGAACAGATCCAAGCCCAAATTTAAAAATGGGTTATGATTGCCTAGGGAATGTCTTGATAATGTATTCAAGTCACCTTCCAGTCCATTTTCATTGTTCATGTGGAAGGAATGTGTGTACAAGGCAGGAACTAAGTATTTCATATGGCTAGAAAACAGAGCTAAAAGAACTAGAACTAGTCTTTCAATACTAGAAAGATTGTCACATGGAAGACACCCTTCCTTTGAAAGATATCCTAAGACAAACTGGTCTCGAGTGAGGAATAGAAATGATTGAGTGTGTTGGGAGCTGAAGAGAGCTAAGTAGATATACGCTGATAAAAATGTTCCTATGAAAGTCATCTGTTAACATTTACGGTTACTGTAAAGGAAATAACTGCAGTAGAAGTGAAACTACATTATTGCCTTAGTCCATTTGGGCTACTAAAACAAAATACCATAAACTAGGTGACTTGTAAGCAGCAGGAATTTATTTCCCACAGTTCAAGAGCGAGGCAATGATAAATCTGGTGTCTGGTGAGCACCCGCTTCCTTGTTCTTTGACAGCCACCTTCTGGCTGTGTCCTCAAGTAGTGGAAGGGGAAAGAGAGTTCTCCAGGGTCCCTTTTATAAGGGCATGGACCTCACCCATAAGGGCTCCATTCTCAGGACCCAATCATCCCCAAAGCCCCAACTTCTGATGCCCTCACACTGGGTATTAGGCTTTACCATATAAATGTTGGGGGACACAAATATCTAGTGTATAGCAATGATGAATCATTGTTATGTGGACAATGAAACATGGACACATACATGAAAACAAAATATAGCTTAATTCTGCAGCATGACATATTATTTCTAGTCACTTCATATATGAAATAGGTCTTCTGCTGAGATCCCTAGGTCTTTAGTAGGTATCTGAGGCCAGCACACTACTCGCTTTTCATGAATGGGTAGGGCTTGGCCATCTTAATCCTTTTCACATCAAAACAGTACGTATTTTTGTACATCAACCTAAATGCATTTTAACTCTGCAACTTCCAAAATGATCTCAGAGGGTTATAAAAATGCATGAAACAAATAAAATGGGAATGAATAAAAAGAGAAAAGAGGATAAGGAGAAGTGAAGTATAAGTATGAAGAGAAACATGAGGCAATAGAACTTGGCTTGATTTAGTTTAGAGAAAGTACGTAAAATTATTGTATATATTAACTAAAACAATGCAGAAATATATCAACTTTCCTAGCAAAAGCAGGAGAATGATCAGTTATAAACATTATTTGTCCCATTACATTTTACAGAATTAAATTTGCTTAAGAAGTAAGTTTTTCTTTATACAAAAAAGACATCTGCACACATATGTCTATTGCCATGCAATTCACAATAGGAAAAACATGGGACCAGCCCAACTGCCTATTGAAAATAGATTGAATAAAAAAATATGGGGACTTCCAGCAAGATGGCAATGGGGCAGCCTGGTCTATGAAACCCTCTGCAAAGGAGAGTGCAGAGGGTCTCTGGCTTTCTCTCCGGGGGCTGCAGATCCCAACATCAGCAGCCTGCTCTTCACACAGAGCTTGGCCATCACCGCTGGGGCATTGCAGCATCTGGACAGCCACTGCAGCCGCAGACAAAGCAGCCGCCGGTGCTGCAGCCTCCATGGTGGCTGTAGAGCATCACGCCACCCCTGCCTGAGGCAATCCACGACTTCAGTCCTTGAAGCCCCTGCAGGCAAGATCTACTGGGATCGTTGCCACCTCTGTTGCCACCATGTATAAGGGGAATAAAATTATATAAAGGATTGGGTCAAGGCACTCCCTTCGTCCCTATTTTGACCTGAGTTACATAACATGTTAATAATTGGCCCTACTCCCCTCCTACACGCCGGACCAGCGCCTGGACAGGGAACTAAAAAAGACCATTTGTCTTATAAAGATATGAGAGTCAGACTCAGTCCAGCTCAGGACCTCTGGCCAAGATCCGGGGTTGTGTACTGATAACGACTTTTATGTTATAAAATACATGTTATAAAACCAATGGGCTCAGTGCCACCTTTGTCTAAGACTCCTAAAAAAGGGGAAGACGGGGAGATGCAAACAAAAATCCCGGATGAGCTCCATGCCCTTATACTAGAAAGACTGTTGCCCGTGATGCGGTGCGGACTGCGTCCCACAACCCGGTGCTAATAAATAGACGACAAAGGGTAAAATCCCTGTTTATTTAATATATTTTTACTTGCCTATTACTTATAATTTAATTTACTGTTGTTTCTCTCTTTTTAATAAACCTTTCACTTTTATACTTTCCTGGTGTGAATATACGTTTTGTTCCGCAAATCGACACAGTTAAATTAAAGTCCGTACACGACATTACAAATTAGTTTTTCCTTAACGTGACAAATTGGCGTAGTCGGCAGGATCCGCTGGGCAACGACACCATGCCGTTCTTTAAAAAGCGTGCAGAGGCCCGTTGTGTGCAATGTGATGTGTCTGGATGGGAGGATCCCCAGTTTGCTATTCTTGCAAAGGAATGGGCAGTGGGGAACTGAATTGAGTAAAAATTGAGATGAAAAGTTACAGAGAGCTGACCCGCCTTAACTCCTGGAAGTATTACATACTGTCCCGGTGGAAAAAGGGGCCGAAGGGACTGCCATATCGCGAAGAGGGTGGATCTTATTGACTGCTTATCGCTGTGCTATTTGCTATATTAATATATTGCTCTGCTAGACTGGCTCTGCTAGACTGAAAGGGGAAGCAATGAAAACCGCTATTATGATTGGGCAGGCTGATTAATATTTAGCTGGACCCCTAACGGCTGCCCAAAGGAATGTCATTGTGCAAACTGCCCCCCCCCCCGATTATTATATTTTTCAAACATTACTTTGCCATTCGGACTGTTGTTCTTTTTTTTTTTTTTTTTTTGATATTAGTAAGCAAATTGTGTCAGTCCCCTGTTTATAGTGTCTATAAAAAGTGAAAAGCTCCCTGATTCAGGAATTCATTATACCCCCTTTAAACAACAGTTATTGGCAGCCTATTGGGCTTTAATAAAAACTGAGCAATTAACTATAGGGCATGAGGTGCGCTTACGACCTAAAATCCCTATTATACAGTAGGTCTTACATGACCTGACATCTCATAAAATAGGACATGCTCAACAAAGTAACATCATTAAATGGAAATGGTATATTCAGAACCGGGCCAAAACAGGACCAACTAAAATATTAACACTACATGAACTAGTAGCTAAAACGGAAGGGATGTCTAAAACCCCCATATTGCCAACAACCTCTCAAATGATGTCACCAGTGACAACTAATAAAGGATATGATACTCTAAATAAAAAACAGAAAAAAAACATGCATGGTTTACAGATGGGTCAGCTAAATATATAGGGCAAGTTCGTTACTGAAAGACTATAACTTATAACCCTGTTACTATACAATACTTAGAAACTCAAGGAAAAAGTGCCAGTAGCCAATTTACAAAATTACAAACAGTATATCAAGCCTTAAAATATAAAAAAGGTAAAAAATGTCATATTTTTACAGATTCATGAGCGGTATACAATGGATTATTAACATGGATACCCCAGTGGACTCAAGATAACTGGACAATACATGAAAAGTCCTTGTAGAAAAGTGCTCTTTAAAAGGATATTTGGCAAATTATACAATGTACTAATGTCTCTATGTTTCATATAAATGTTCACAGTCCGGCTAATACTTCAGATCATAAATATAACACTGAAGTGGACCGTTTAACAACAATTGCCACAATTGCTCAGCCAGCTCCACCAGACGGTTTGGATAAATGGATACATCAAAAAAAACAAGCCATGCCAGCCCGGCCGCTATGCACAGGTGGGCCCAAAACCAAAAAATATCCATACCTTTAGCTAATTTAAAAAAAGTCACCCAACAATGTCCAACTTGCCAATTGGACTCAACTAGACCTCTCCCTACAATCATAACGAGAAAATTACATAGGGGCCAAGCCCCCGCCCAAATTTGGCAAATTGATTATGCAAGACCTCTCCCAATGTCTAGGGGATGTCAGTACATTTATACGGTGGTTGATACTTATTCTGGTGTTTTGGTCGCCTGTGCATACCAAAGGACAGCTTAAAAAAATACCATAAAAACTCTAAAAATCCTCACTCTATACTATGGAAGCCCTCTACAAATTCAAAGTAATAATGGTTCACATTTTAAGAAAAAAAAGATACAACAATATATTTCCCAATAGTCCATTGAGTGGATATATCATGTTCCATATTACCCACAAGCTACAGGTCTCATAAAATACATGAATGGTTTATTAAAAAAAAAATTGCAAAAATTGGACAATAACTCTTATTCTAATTAAAAGGACCATTTGTTCCAGGCTTTACAACAATTAAACAATAGACCCATCACTTCTAAAACGACCCCTCTAATACAAATAATGATTCCTAATTTACAAATTAGAAAAATATTTACTTTCCAAGAGTTACAATGGTAAAAAATAGACCCTCAGGCCATTATGCCCTTTAAGGGGACTATAGGCTCTGCAAGATATGACTTGCATACCTTGCAAAACATAATAATTCATCCCCAACAAATTATCAAATGTGCTACTGGGATAGGAATAAAAATACCTCATAGTTATTATAGACATATAGCCCCCCGTTCTAGTCTAGCTTTAAAAGAAATCCAAATTATAGCCGAAATTATAAATTCTGATTACCAAGATAAAATTCAAGTTATTCTAATAAATACAGAAAAAGAGACCCTACACTTTTCTTCTAAAAGTCAAATAGCTCAATTACTAATTATACCCTGTAATATCACTAAAAAATGGATACTCCTTAATACACCCCCGCCAATTACAAGCCGGGTTAGAGGTTTTGACTCCACTAATTTTGTCCCCGGGACAAAAATATGAATAAAAAGACATCCTCAAGATATACCGCAATCAACTAAGATAATTGCCCCCCCAAAAAACCACTGTAATAATATTATCAAGACAAAAGACTCCTTATATACTGCCTACTAATCAATTATTTTTACATAATTAGCCCCTCTATAAATTCTGTATATTTGGTCTTCTGAGTCTCACTACAATAACATGGACACCCGGCTGCCCAATAACATAAAAAATTCGCCCTCCCTAACACTACTAAGACTACTCAATGACACTGACTTAATACAACTCAGGGACACTCACAAGACAACTTCACCTGCTCGTCTAATCAGCCATGTACTATTATAAATATTACTCATCTTCAACTAATATTACTCATTAAAAAGATAATACTCCAAATTACTATAGATTAGTGTTAGCCAGCACTAAACCAATTAATATAACTATAACACCAAATCCTAACATCAATATTACCTGTTATAATGGGAGTCCCACTTTAAAACATTAAAATCAAAATAATCAACAAACTCTGAAACGCGCAGTTCAAACTTATAATGCGTCACGTAAAAATAATTCACTGTCATTTCAAATATTGACTTCTCAATATATTTTATACACTAATACTTCTGAGATAACTAATCAAACTTACTGGACTAATTTTGTTTGAGTTACTATTAATACCCCTACTAACAATACTCCCCAAATAATACGTATTCCACATACTTATAAAAATATAACTGTCGCCACTACCAAAACCATTATATACTTTAATCTATCATTCCCATCTTACTCCAATATATGAGACACAAACAAACTTGATATAATACTCTTCTTAAAAGATTGAAATCGAGATTGAAAATAACTAATTCAATAAATTTAAAAATATTAACCCATAAGCTAAAAAACACTGGCCAAGACGTTACAAATGCTGTATATATAAATACTCAATGGCTTCCTACAACAATAGGCCCCCATAAAAACACACTGTCTTATAAAAAAAAATACTACATATATATAATTATTCCATGACTCAACAAATACAGTTAGACGAAAATATAACCAAATTATTTAATTAGACAGTTTGTTCCTTTCAACATTTATATATTTTAATACAAAAAAATACTCAACGTTTATTAACCCAAAGTTTATATTCAACCTAAAAAACAATACTCAAATTACCTAAAACTACTTAAATTCCTTTAATTACACAACCTACTAATTACACCAGTTGCTGGTGCTACAAATTAATTATATATTATATACCTATTATTCAAAAAGGATTATGTCAATTCCATATATTACCTATATTATCAATAAATTCAACATATTTCATACACCCACAATATTAGACACCCATATAAACTCATTCAATATAACTTACAAGTTAAAAAATTATATTATTACTGACCAAGGACCCACTTGTCAGGGTCTTGTTAAAACAATAAACCCTTATTTATTAACACATTCTAATAATACTTATTTATTAACTATATATCCTGTTGTTAATTTCTCAATACTATATAAAGTGAGTCCTCAACATGTTTGCTTTACTTCTACTAATACTACTAATTTACATGACATGGGCCTTAAATCCCCTTTTATAAAATGTCTACAACAATATAAAATGTTCCGATAAAACGGTAATATATTTTATTTGGTGCCCAATCTGTCAAATAAAATACAACAAAAATGGGTTCCTCAGACTTTAAAAGTCCCCAATATATCTCTCTATATATACCTGCCATTAGTCAAAATTCTACATAAATCAGATTTATTGACACAACACCTTCAAAAAAATAAAAAAACATTAAAAAAATACCAAATCTCCACTACAATTATTCATAATAAATTAACCCAACTACATACTATAATAATACATAATGCCAATCACCAATAGTGAGACTTCTATTTTCAAGCCCCACTACTACAAAATACTTTACTGCCCTTTTCACCCCAATGTTAAAAATTATATGTATTCTTACTAAATTATGTTTGTATACTTGTTACATATATCGACAACCACGACAATTATATTCTAAAATTATGTTCCAAAAAACTTATGTGAACTTTGCTTATGCCTCACACAATCCTAGGACCAAATATAAAGAAAATAAAATTATATAAAGGATTGGGTCAAGACACTCACTTCGTCCCTATTATGACCTGAGTTATGTAACATATTAATAATTGGCCCTACTCCCCTCCTAGGTGCCCAACCAGCGCCTGGACAAAAAACTAAAAAAAAACATTTGTCTTATAAAAATATGAGAGTCAGACTCAGTCCAGCTCAGGATCTCTGGCCAAGATCCGGGATTATATACTGATAACGACTTTTATGTTATAAAATACATGTTATAAAACCAATGGGCTCAGTGCCACCTTTGTCTAAGACTCCTAAAAAAGGGGAAGACCCAGGAGATACAAACAAAAATCCCAAATGAGCTCCA
Source organism: Cephalopachus bancanus (assembly GCA_027257055.1). NCBI lineage: Eukaryota > Metazoa > Chordata > Mammalia > Primates > Tarsiidae > Cephalopachus > Cephalopachus bancanus. The sequence goes on from JAPVLO010000027.1 coordinate 8,127,850, forward strand.
TGCCCTTATACTAAAAAGACCATTGCCCATAATGCGGTGCGGACTGCGTCCCACAACCCAATACTGATTGCCCATAATGCGTTGTAGACTGCGTCCCACAACCCGGTACTAATTGCCCGTGATGCGGTGCAGACTGCGTCCCACAACCCGGTACTAATAAATAGACGACAAAGGGTAAAATCCCTGTTTACTTAGTATACTTTTACTTGCCTATTACTTATAATTTAATTTACTGTTATTTCTCTCTTTTTAATAAACCTTTCACTTTTATACTTTCCTAGTATAAATATACATCTTGTTCAGCAAATCGACACAGTTAAATTAAAGTCCATACACGACATTATAAATTAGTTTTTCCTTAACATAAAACCATGACGTCCTGCCAGTCATGGGTCTCCTCCCATGTGCCCTGAGGCAAGCTCCCATCTTGGCTTCTGCCCGACTCCTGTCTGGCTCTACCCTCTCTGGGGCAAGCAGCTGAGATTAGCACCACTTGCTGGCAATTCAAGGTACAACACCGAAATGGGAAAAAGCTTGAAAAACAGACACAGGCCAGATTTGAGTGAACTGACGATGATCTGAACTGTCCTTCACAGCAGGCCAGGGGCAACTGATCCTAACTGTGAAATAATTTCCCAGCTAGAGAAGACAGCTGGAAATCAGAACTGAAAAGGACATTGGACTTAAAGGAAAAGTCTCAGAGTGTGCACAATTGGTTCTGTTAGTTTAATGACTTGATTCTATTCCTACAGTTGTGTTCTTTTTTTTCCTTTTCCTCTTCCTTTTCTTCTCTTTTCTCCTCTCTGTAAACCATATCTTTGTATAGAGGAACAGCACACCAATAAGGTGGTTCATTAGCTTGTATGTTAGCATCATTTTATGGTTTTTTGTTTTTTGTTTTTTTTGGTATGGGAGTTGGTTAGTCTGTAGCCGTGGTCTATTGTTTTTATCTGTTTCAGTTTAGGTCTCTTTTTCCATTTGTTGGCATACCTGTCTGTTTCCCCCCTTACTCCTCTCTTTCTTCACCCCCCTCATTCCCCCATTGTCTACTCCATTTTCTTCCCTCTGCTAACCACATTTTATTTCAGGGAGTAAACCTACAGCCCCACTGCATGGACAGATTCCAAGGCAGTGGAAAGTGGGTTTCAGGTTATCCATACACCTGTCTGTGAATACCAGGGCCTGCAGAGAGATTTTAAATCATAGCTCCCCCCTTAAGTAAATCTCAAAACTGCAAAAAGGACCACCCCAACCTACAGTGCAATTCCAGAATTGAGCAAAGTAAGAGGGCATACATAAAGAATAGGAGATTGAACAAACAGAAGTAAAAGCAATCCCTCTACCCCTGAATAACAGAATTAAAGAAGACGGTAGCATGGAGGGAAGGAAAAAGTAAGGAGGGGGAAAAAAACTGCACAGATGAAGAAAAACCAAAAGAAGAGTATAGGTCTCACACAGATGCCTGGGAGAACAGACATTGAGAAAAAAGATTCCGGAACACAAACAATGAAGAGCCCACAGAATGACTGGTCGTGTGCAACAAACCCAGACATCAGGACATTAATAGAGAGAATTAAAAAAATTGAGGAGAGACAAGAGGAAAATAGGAAGGAGCTGATGTCAGAAATAACAGCAGTAAAGAATACTGTGATGGAAATAAATAACAAACTAATAAGCATGGAAAGCAGAATTAGCCGAGCAGAAGAAAGAATCTCAGAGCTCGAAGACCAAAACATAGAACTAACCCGAACTGCCAAAAGCATAGAAAAGAAACTCAAAAAGACAGAACAAACCTTCAAGAGATGAATGATCACTTCAAGAAACCGAACCTAAGAGTAATTGGCCTTCCTGAGGCAGAGAGAGAAACAGAGGCCACACTGGAACAAACATTTCATGAAGTCATTCAAGAAAACTTCTCTCATCACATCAAGGATGAAAAAATTCAAACACAAGAGATTCAGAGAACCCCTGCAAGACAACAAATGAGAAGACCAACTCCCAGACATATAATAATTTGTCTAAACAAAGTAGGTATAAAAGAAAAAATCCTAAAGGCTGCAAGAGAAAAAGGTCAGACTATGTACCAGGGAAGACCAATTAGAATAGCAGCAGATTTAACTACAGAAACCCTCCAGGCTAGGAGAGCTTGGAGCCCTATCATCAAAGTTCTAAAAGATAAACAATTTCAACCAAGAATAACCTACCCAGTCAAGCTAAGCTTCATCAGTGAGGGAGAATTGAAATCTTTCCCGGATATCCAATCCTTAAGAACCTACGCTGCCACAAGACCATCTCTACAAGAAACACTTAAGAAAGTATTGAACACAGAAGAAAAGGAAAAAAGAACAACAACATCTTCACAAGAGTACAGGCAAAGATTAAAAACACACATGATCCAACTCTAAAACCAAAGAAAGACAACACACAAACAGGAAGAACAACAACTCTGTAAGAACATTATGATAGGGATCAAGTCTCACGTTTAAATAATTAGTTTGAATGTGAATGGACTAAATGCACCACTGAAAAGACATAGAATGGCAAAATGGATAAAATATCACCAGGCAACAATCTATAGCCTTCAAGAGACTCACCTCACTAGAAAGGACACTCACAGATTCAAAGTAAGAGGATGGGTAACAAATTTTCAGGCAAATGGAACAAAAAAGAAAGGAGGAGTCACGATCTTAATCTCATACAAAATATCCTTTAAGCTATCAAAAATTAAAAAAGATAAAGAAGGCCACTACATAATGATAAAAGGTTCAATCCATCAACAAGAAATATCAATCCTAAACATATATGCACCAAACATAGGAGCTTCAACTTTCATAAAGCAGCTCCTAGGTAAACTAAATATCAACTCCAATACCATCATAGTTGGCGACTTTAATACCCCACTCACAGCCCAAGACAGATCATCAGGACAAAAAAATCATCAATGAGACCTGAAACCTCAATGTAACTCTTGATCAAATGGACTTAATTGATACCTACAGAACCCTCCATCCAAAGACCACAGAATACACATTCTACTCATCACCGCATGGAACGTACTCTAAGATTGACCACATACTTGGCCATAAATCAAGCATAAGCAAATTTAAAAGGACTGAAATTTTACCATGCACCATCTCAGACTACAGTGGAATAAAAATTAACATTAACACCAACAAGGTCCCCCCAAATCCCACAAGGACATGGACACTAAACAGCATGATGCTGAACAACTCCTAGGTCAATGATGAAATCAAAACAGAGATTAAAAGATACCTGGAAACAAATGAAAATGAAGAAACATCTTATCAAAATCTCTGGGAGGCCATGAAAGCTGTAGAAAGAGGGGAATTTATATCCCTACAAATGCACATGAAGAAAATGGAAGGATCACAAATTAACAGCCTAAGAAGCCACCTAAAAAAGCTGGAAAAGCAAGACCACAAAAACCCTAATTTCAGCAGAAGAATCCAGATCACCAAAATAAAAACCCAAATCCAGGACATAGAAGACAAAAAGATAATACAAAAAAATTAATGATACAAAAAGCTGGTTCTTCGAAAGGATAAACAAAATCGATGGTCCCCTAGCTAGACTGACCAAGAAAAAGAGAGAAAAAGCCCAAATAGACACAATCAGAAACACAAAAGATGAAGTCACATCTGTTCCTGAAGAAATACAAAAGATCATTACTATGTACACTTGTATGGAAACAAACTTGAAAACCTTTTTGGAAAAGGAGGAGTTTCTGTCATCACACAACCTGCCTAGGTTGAAACAAGAAGAAATTGAGACCCTAAATAGACAATAACAATCAAGGAAATTGACTACATAATAAGAAAACTACCTACCAAAAAAAGCCCTGGACCAGATGGCTTTCCAGCAGAATTCTACAAGACATTTAAGGAGGAGCTGATATCAATCCTACTGAAGGTATTCCAGGTGATTGAGAAAGTTGGAATTCTTCCCAAAACATTTTACGAAGCTAACATCACATTGGTACCCAAGCCAAGTAAAGACCCAACAAAGAAAGAGAACTATAGGCCAATATCTTTGATGAACATAGATGCTAAAATTCTCAACCAGATCCTAGCGAACTGGATTCAACAACACATCTCAAAAATCATCATGACCAAGTAGGCTTCATCCCTGGGATGCAAGGCTGGTTCAAAATTTGTGAAACCATAAATGTAATTAAATACATCAACAGATGTCAAAACAAAAACCACATGATTATATCATTAGATGCAGAAAAAGCTTTTGATAAAATCCAGCACCCCTTCTTGAGAAAACCCTCGAACATCTAGGGATACGGGGAACATACCTCAAAATAGTAAAAGCCATCTATGAGAAACCCATAGCCAGCATACTCCTAAATGGATGAAAACTGGAACCATTTCCCCTGAAAACTGGAACAAGACAAGGATGCCCACTCTCATCCCCCCTGTTCAATTTAGTATTGGAAGTCCTGGCTAGAGCAATCAGAAATGAGAAGGCAATCAGGGATATTCAAATAGGAAAAGAGGAAGTCAAGCTATCTCTCTTTGCAGATGACATGATTATGTACCTTGAAAACCCCAGAGAATCTGTCAAAAACTTCCTTACACTGATAAAGGACTTTGGCAAAGTCTCAGGATATACAATAAATGTGCAAAAGACAATCACATTTCTTTACACCAATAATAAACAAACAGAAACCCAAATAAAAAGCACAATTCCATTCACAATAGCCACAAAAAAAATGAAATACCTTGGCATCTTCCTAACCAGCGACGTGAAAGACCTTTACAATTAAAACTACAAAACACTACTCAAAGAAATCAAAGATGACACAAACAAGTGGAAAAATATCCCATGCTCGTGGATTGGAAGAATCAACTTTGTGAAGATGTTCATCTTACCTAAGGCAATCTACAGATTCAATGCAATACCCATCAAACCACCAACAACATTCTTCTCAGACCTAGAAAAAACAACACAGGAATTCATATGGAAACACAAATGACCACGAATAGCCAGAACAATCCTCAGCAAAAAAAAAAAAAAAAAGCAGGTGGTATCACATTACTAGACTTCAAACTTTACTATAAAGCTACAATAATCAAAACAGCTTGGTACTGGTACAGGAACAGACATATAGACCAGTGGAATAAAATTGAGATTCCAGAAGCAAAACCTCAATTTCTCAACCAACTCATCTTCAACAAAGCCTCCACTACCTATCACTGGGGAGAGGAGAACCTATTCAGTAAATGGTGCTGGGAAAACTGGCTGACCACATGCAGAAGATTGAAACAGGACCCCTATCTATCCCCATACACAAAAATTAACTCTAAATGGATAAGAGACATAAATGTAAAACCTCAAACCATAATAACCTTAGAAAATGAAGGACATATCCTCATGGAAATTGGAATTGGCATCCAATTCCTGAACAAAACCAGAAGCCCACAGGCCATAAGAGGTAAGATAGACAAGTGGGACATCATTAAACTGACAACCTTCTGCAAAGCCAAAGAAACCATCAAGAGAGCAGGGAGACAGCCTACAGACTGGGAAAAAGTATTTGCCAACTCCAGGTCTGACAAAGGCTTAACATCTTGGATCTACAGGGAACTCAAACGTGCTGAAAAGAAAAAAACAAACAACCCCATTATAAAGTGGGCAAAAGATATGAACAGACACTTCTCAAAGGAAGACATCCGGGCAGCCAACAGACACATGAAAAAATGTTCAACCTCACTAATCATCAGGGAGATGTAAATCAAAACTGCACTGAGATACCACATAACTCAAGTCAGAATAGCAACTATCAATAACTCAAAAAATAGTTGCTGGAGAGGGTGTGGAGAAAAGGGAACACTTCTACACTGTTGGTGGGAGTGCAAACTAGTGCAACCTCTGTGGAAAACAGTATGGCGATTCCTAAAAGCTCTAAATATTGACCTCCCATATGACCCCACAATCCCCCTACTGGGAATATACCTTGAAGAACTCAAATCACTCTATCAAAAAGATACCTGCACACGTATGTTTATCGCAGCATTGTTCACAATAGCAAGAACCTGGAAGCAACCATGCTGTCCATCAAAAGAGAACTGGATTAAAAAAATGTGGTACATATACACGATGGAATACTATGCAGCCATAAAAAAGAACAAAAGCATGAATTTTGCAGCAACCTGGATGGAACTAGAGTCTATAATACTGAGTAATCTCTCACAGATACAGAGATCTGAGTATCCCATGTTATCACTCATATAGTGGACCTTGAACAGCCAATGTAATACTATAAGAAAATGACAGACAGTGAAGGGAAACTATAGGGGGGAAGGGAAGGGAGATGAGATTAATGGTAGTAAATATCTGTCTGGGCATGGGGAGACACCTCTTATCAACAAGGGTGCCTGAATGAAGCATATTTGTATACCTAACCCTCAACGGTACCCCACAATATCATAATAAAAAATATTGATTAAAATTTTTAAAAATGTGATACACATACATGATGGAGTATTATGCAGTCACAAAAAACAAAATTGTGGACTTCACAGCAAATTGGATGCAGTTGGAGAACATCATACTAAATTAACTGTCATAGAAACAAAGAACCTGAATATCACATTTTCTCACTCATAAATGGACCTTGAACATTAGTCACGTTAGCACAAGGGAATGATTGGCAGTCACTGGGTGCTGCTAGGGGAGAAAGAGAGAGAGGGAGATAGGAAGGTGGGAAGAATGTGACAACACAAAGGGTACTTGATTGATTACCAGGGAGAGTGAGGGCTAAAACTTTACCCACATGCAGCCTACTTATGTAGGTAATCCTCACTTGTACCCTCATTCCTATAATAAAATAAAATTAAAAAAGAAAAAGGAGTAAGTTTTTGTTTGTTCATTTTTGTTCTGAAGAATGAGAGAAAGAAATACCACTCCCTATCCCACTCCCAGTTTCTACTAAAAGGGCAGATAGTAAGTGATATGGAAGACAAAAACTCAACCACATCTTTAAAGGACGCAGAGTGGCAAGTCTATCTGCGACTACGAAGTTCCATTTTCTGTAAGGACACATGAGGTGGGTGGATGCTTGAGTGACATTAATCTTCCAAGTTCCAGTCAAGTAAGTTCTCTGGTGGTTTCACTTGACCAAGGAGTTGAATCAAGCATAGTTTTGGACCTAGCTTGAACCTAAACTATGTACACAAGAGGCAATCAAACTATTCTGGCAATTTGGAGGGAGCAGGGTCATCAGAATTTGCATGAAGAAACAAGAAGTTTGAGAAACATATCTTCGGAAGGATCGCCAGAGCCCAGCAGGTCGAGACTGCGGTGGCCGGGAGCAGCCACTGCACTCCAGTCTGGGCAACAGAGTGAGACTCCAACTCAAAAAAAAAAAAAGAAAAATATATCTTATTATGGTGCAAAGTCATAAAAAACAAAGTTTTGGACTACTGACAAAAGTTCCATTATATATTGGGCAGAGGTCATTCTGAGTAGAACATACAAGAGGGTACTAATATATCTGGAAATTATAAAAAATTGTGTATTTATTCTTACATGTTTAAACTGCAGTCACCTTCAAAGTTCTCTCTGTTTGATGCAACGCACCTATCAGAATGTTTTTTCCAACTGCTGAAAACAATTTTTGAGCACCTAAGTTTTGATGCCTTTAAGTGTTTCTGCCATTTTTTGTTTCACCACTTCCACATCTGCCAAATGTTTCCCTCTAAAGATTTTTTTCATCTGGGGAAACAAACAAAAAAAGTTGTTCAGGGCAAGAGTGGGTGAATAGGGAGGGTGGGGCACAGGGGTCATGGCATTTTTGGTCAAAAACTGCTGAACATTCAGTGCAGTGTGGGCAGGTGCACTGTCATGGTTGAAGAACCAGTGGCCTGTGTGGTACAAAAAAATTAACTGAAGCTGAACGCAGCCTCTCATAACAACACTAGCTGGCACACCCATGCTCATGGGTTCCCAGAACACTTAACGCAGCTAGGAAAACCTGTACTGCAATGGGCCCACCCTCCAAAAGACAATTCTGTTTTGAGGGGAGTGGGGAGGGCTCTCCTTGTATTACAACTTTGCACTCCACCCAGTCCATGCTCATTTTTTTTTTTTTTTGAGTTGGAGTCTCACTCTGTCGCCCACACTGGAGTGCAGTGGTCTCTCCCTGCCACCGCAGCCTCGAACTGCTGGGCTCCGGCGATCCTTCCTCCTCAGCCTTCCAAGTAGCCGGAATTACAGGCGCGCGCTACCACGCCCGGCTGATTTTTTGATTTATTGTAGAGATGGTGTCTCGCTGCCCAGGTGGGTCTCGAACCCACGGGCTCAGGCAATCCACTCACCTCAGCCTCCCAAAGGCGCGGGATTGCATGCTCATTTTTGATGCATGAAAGTAAACTATTCTATCAAGTTGTATGTCTTGGTAGCAAACAGGGTTGGAAAAGTAATAAGAAACAAACATCTGCAATGTATTGGAGCAGAGCCACATTTTGACATCTTTTCGGCAAAGTGTAACATAAAGGAGGAAATTTGGTTTTGTTTGTTAGTTTGTTTGAGTCGAGGTCTCTTTCTGTCGCCCAGACTGGAGTGCAGTGGCGCAACTGCAGCCTCAATCTCCTGGGCTCAAGGGATCCTTGTGCCTCAGTCTCCTGAGTTGCCGAATTGCTGGGACTATAGGTGTGCACCACTACACCAGGCTACTTTTTATTTAATTTTTTGTAGAGACAGTCTCTTGCTATGTTGCCCAAGTTGGTCTCAAATTTCTGGGCTCAAGCAATCTTCCTGACTCAGCCTCCCAAAGTGCTGGGATTACAGGCATGAGCCACCATGCCTGATCAAAAATAGTTTTCATCATTTGAAAAAATTATTGCACAATGTTAGTACTTGAGAAGTTCTATTTCTTTAGCTCAGAGAAGAGATGAGAGAACTGGGACGGACATAGCAGTGCTGTGTTATAGGGTAGGGGGTATAGCATTGCTGAGTGTGAAGCTAAGTATCTGTAGAAAGATGGTGATGCCTGAGAACTCAGGTGTATCGAGGGAATCTGCAGAGGTGTCCAGCAGGAGCATGAATATCTTCTACTTTAATCTCTGTTATTCCAGGTGCCCTTTAGAACTGCTTGAGTGCTAGATGTTGCGAGGATGTTGATCAGATAGTTAACCAAGCTTGATATTTTAATTTTGATCCAACACTTTCATCCAAATCACATGAAGAATCCTTCTCAAGGGATTAGGGTCTTGCGATTGTGATGTAGGTTACCTGCCAATGCAACATAGATTATAGTTCAATGTATAGAACGTGAATGACAGAAAACATTATTTTTTTTATTTTTTGAGTTGGAGTCTCACTCTGTCGCCCAGACTGGAGTGCAGTGGCCGCTCCCGGCCACCGCAGCCTGGATCTGCTGGGCTCCGGCGATCCTTCTGCCTCAGCCTTCCAAGTAGCTGGAACTACAGGCGCATGCTACCATGCCCGGCTGATTTTTTTTTTATTATTATTATTGTGGAGATGAGGTCTCGCCAAGTTGCCCAGGCGGGTCTTGACCCCGCGGACTCAGTCAATTCACTCACCTCAGCCTCCCAAAGGCGCGGGATTACAGGCTGAGCCACCGAGCCCGGCTAGAAAACATTATTGAGATTTTTTTTTTCACAAGAGAAACACTTGGAGAAATTTGAGTAGCAGCAGAAGTGGCCGTTTGATTGCCTGCAAGTAAAATAAATCTCAGGTCCTCCATGTGTCCATTAGTGGCAGATCTGAGAACTTTAAAAAAATCAACCAAATGAAAAAAACAATTGATATGCTCATTAAAACTAAAACTTAACTCATCCTCCAACCTACATAGAGGGACAATTTTCTGAATGATGACTATAAGGAAGATTTTAACCCATTGGGGTCTTTCCTATATATATAAACACAGAGTCTACTGAAGTTTCAAAATGATTGTAGCCATGGTGATTTTGGCCTTCAAAATATTTATCCCCTGAGCTAAATTGGAAGGAAGGAAGGAAGGAAGGAAGGAAGGAAGGAAGGAAGGAAGGAAGGAAGGAAGGAAGGAAGGAAGACACTAATAATGCAATAATGAAGTAACTAATTGAACAGGCAATGTGGCACACTGGAAAGTTCTCCAAAAGTTGATTGAAAATAATTGATAGCATATACTTTAGTGATAGTACCTGCTTTAGAGAATTAAAATACATCTAATTGGCCAGGCATGGTGTCACACAACTATAATCCTAGCACTTTGGGAGGTCGAGGAGGGAGGGATGCTTGGGTTCAGTAGTTCAAGATCAGTCTGGGCAACATAGTGAGACCTTATCTCTACAAAACATCAAAAAATTAGCCTGGCATGGTGGTGTGCACCTGTATTTTCAACTGTTTAGGAGGCTAAGGTGGGAGGATCACTTGAGACCAGGAGTTCGAAGCTGCAGTGAGCCATGATCGTGCCATTGCACTTGAGCCTGGGCAACAGAGTGAGACCCAGACTCAAAAAAAAAAAAAGAATCATATAAAGACATACCTTGGGATTTTAGCATAGTTTACTTATTTTCTATCCTCCCTCCAAAAAATTCTATACTAAGACCAACTTTCTCTAAGCTTATTCTAAATTTATTACAATAAAGTCACATCATTTTAGTAGAGGATGTTTATCTAGTTGGTGAGTGTGGAAAACAGATGTACTCAGTGAATTCAAATATATCACAAATTATGAAATCTTTCATTGAGAAGAATGTGGAAATCAGGAGAAACAAAATTCCCCGCCCCAAATTACATTATTGAAAATGATCTGCTCCACCAAGACATTTTCCACCGATCCCAACTTTCATGCCCTGATTTTATGGGCAGCTACCATTTAAACATCCAGAGGGTTTTGATGAGCTGACAAATCTTAGACCACGATAGGCCCCTTTCTTCTTAATTGAAGATGAAAAATCAGCATAACTACTGATAACTGAACAATTCTATTTCTCATTTATAAGGAAAATAGGTTTATCTGATGCCGCATCAAATGTCAGCTTTTATCATCTCATCAGATCTATACATCAAGTTTTCTCCCTGCTGTCACTTGAAAAGCATAAAGCATCTATGTGTTACTTGAGAAATTAAAATTCTTGATGTTTATAAGAAAAATTCCCTGCAATTTCACACTCTTATTACAACCTCTGTTAATTTATAATAATTATAATATTCATTTTTGGAATAATGGTACATAGAGTCTCTTTACCTTTCATGAAGAATATCAGCTGAATACTCGCTCACTTTAAATAAGTTAAGGAGTACCCTGGCACTCTGTTTAAGTGGAAGGTGTATGAAGGTCACCCCTCCATCACCTGCTCCATTAACCTCTGCAATTGTGGATTCGGTGATTTCTGAAGGATAGGCTTGGGCCAAAACAATCATATTTGTTTATAAGTTAAACGTGGGTTCAAAAGAAGAGGGAGCATGATGTTATGTGTCAACTTGACTAGGCCAAAGTCCCAGTTATACAATTGAACTGACTTTAGGTGCTGATGTAAAGAAAATTTGCAAGTATAAAGTCCCCAATTAGTTGATTTTATGTGAAATAAATAAATAAATAAATAAATAACCTGAAAAATCTTGGTGGAGCCAAATTAATCAGTTGGAAGGACTTGAAATCAAGGCTGAGGATCTCTAAGAGACAGAAAACATTTTGCTTATGAAGAACATCTTTGAACCATACCCCTGGAGCTCCATCCACTTGTAATCATCAGTTCCTGGCTGTTTGTCCCAGGGTTTTGGTCCAGTTCCTACAACTGTTCCTTGTTATAAATCTCTTTATATATGGGCATGTATACACACATATATATGTGCATGTGTATGTGTGCATACTGATCAGAATATGTGTATATTGTACTGATTCAGCTTTTCTGGTGAAACCCGATTGATACACATGGAATCTATACTAAGTTGTGATGCTAAATTTGCTGTCAATATCTATTCTGTCGCCAGTGGGGGTCCTCTAAAAAATACATATCTATATATCTATCTATATCTATACACACACACATATATATATGAGATATCTGATATACACTATATCTGGTGTGTGTATATATACACCACAGATATCATATACATATATACACACACATACACATACCACATACACACAAGATTTCTTGTTTACTTTTTTGTTAGTGGAAGATGAAATGGTTAGCTTATTAGTATATTGTGAACCTTCTTTAATAAGTTTCTATAGGACTTCTAGTCTATTAAAGAGCTTTGAGGCATCCTGAAAATATTCTCCTAACCCAGAAGGCAGCCTGAGATCTCATTTTGTTCAGTCGGAATGCATTTAAACATCACTGTAGATGATCAGATATCTGATTTGATGAGGTAAAAATTAAACTACTGTATAGCCTAAAATAGTAAAACAATGAAATGTATAAAAAAGTTTTTTTCCTAATATGCTGCATCCAATGCCAGTTATTTAATTATATTGCTTTTTGATGATTTCAAAATAACAAGCACCCATTATTTTAAAAGTAGATCACAATTAAGAATTATCAAAAAAGAAAAGTAAAACCATATACCATTTTTCATTTGTCATGTTAGCAAAATTTTAAAGCATACCAATCATAGTCTGCATTGGTGAGGAGAGGAAAGAGATGAGAGTTTTTATAGTCTACCAGTGAAAGGAAATTTTTGTAGTTATTTTGAATGGCAATTTGACAGAATAATGTAAATTTTTAAATAAATACATACTAGGCCCTAAAGATTGTGTTTTGAATATATATTCTAGAAAACACTCACACATATATGCAAGGAAGCACAGAGAAAGATGTTTGTTGCAAATTTATATGTAATAGAATAAAAATTGAAGCAATATAAATGTCTGTCTTATGAGGGTGATTTAATAGTTTCATTTACAGATTTCCATATAGGGGTTACAAACCAAATATTGTTACTTGGGTCATGAAATGTTTAATATTTGCAAGGACCTGGAAATTCCTTCGGGAGATTCCATGCCCCTTTGACAAAATATTAAACATTTGATTCTTATTTGATTCTCCCAATTCTTATTTTCTTTATATTTGTGCTGCCATTTAGGAAGGGTAGTGGCAATAGCAGCAGAAGTAACAAGTTTGCTTGAAAATCTGAGTGGATTATTTATAAAATAAATAAAACACATTTATTATGTGAAAATGTAGCATAATATTTGTTTCAGAAAACATCCTTCCTTTTACCTACTATGTCTTTCATATCTGCTGTCAACATTTGTTGTAAACATGCTCACTGTTTCTTCATATACATCAAAGCGCCTTTTGATGAGAATTTAGAATGTTTCTAAATTTTTAGCAAAGTATACTGTTCTGTAGATGTATCTTGACATTTTTTAAACTGTCTTTGTTGTGTTATTGTTACTGCTTTGGCCTACTACAGACAAAAATGTAATCTCACTGATGCTCTCATTCTATCAGAAAAACATTCACATATGCCTCTTGAGGCTTTGTTACAGGTTTTAATTGTTCAGCTAAAAGTAGTATTCCAAGGGCCTTGAGACAAAGGGGAACCATTAAGGATGAAATATAAAAATGACACTCTTTGCTTCTCTGTATATTTTTAGTCTGTGCTTGACCCTTGCTGCTTAGTAAGGGTTCATTCACCCAGTATATGTGACCAAGTCAGTTATTTTTATGTAAAACTAAGTAAAGATGCATAGAAGATTGTTTCTAAATAAAACTAGCAAGTCAATGTCTCTGATTCCTAAGACATAAAGAATAAGTTATGCTAATTTTCAGAGACAATTTTGTCACAGGGATGGTGAGTTTCATTATTTTTTATGAACAAAAATGACTAATACTTTGTGGTTTGGAATATGTAAAGAGAGAGAGAAAAATTCATTCTCTGTTTAAATGGTCAAGCCCAGTATTGCATTAGTCTTCTCCACCACAGTTCCAGAAGCATAAGTTTCAACAAAGAGGATGCAAGAGAAATAAGTTAGTATTGAGTGTACATTGAAAAAAAAACTACACAATTTTTCTAGCAGGACCAAATAGGCTTACTTTAATTTAAGTCACATTAATTTGAATGAATTTACTGTTCTACTTTGTGGAGCTCAATAAGTATGTAAGAATTAAATTCCTATAATTAACACAAATTTGAAATAAATTATTGGATAGTGCTACAATGCATTGTTCACAAACAAAATGAACTTGAACAAAAGATGAATAACAAACATCCAGTTATAAAGACATTAAAGCGATGTAATAATTGTGCAACAAGTTATCAGTACATCACGAAGAGTAATTTTGTTTCAGTACTAAAGGCTATTAAGGCATGTATGTTTATGCAAATTTCGTTTCTTCTGATGAAGGCTTTAATTGTACTCATTTAAAAAGTTATACTAGGGATTTTAACATTTGCTATAAAGAGAATAAATATGAACCGTTTTGTGGGAAGGTGAACTTTAACTAACTTTGAAATAAACATTAAAAAATGTTATTCAAAATTAAACAGAAATTGATTTTGGCATGCTAAAGAATTCACAATTAATATTAGATTATTCGGTTTTTGAATGTCAGCTAACTCTTAATTTATTATAAATGTACTGTTGAGAGAGAATGTCTGAATGAGAGTTATTACATCAATATTGCTTTTCTGAATCAATTTAACAACACATTAACAATAAGTGTACAGCTGCTATTAGTAGTTGCCACCTTTGAAAAACATTACCATAGAAGAATTATTGAACCATTTAATCAAATGCTAACAAGGTAGCCTTGGCCAGGAATGGAACTGTAATTTATCTTAAAAACACTTTCATAAAATAAGTCTCTTACTTACTGACCGTGTTTTCTACAGATATTATATAACAAAAAAACACACTTACTGGAAAAGTAAAGGCTGATCTCTAGCTTTAAGGGTTTTCTTTAGAAAGGGTATAGTTATCCATGAACAACATAGATAAATAAATAACTAGCACTGGAACATTTTTAACTTAAAAATACAAGTAGAGTCATCTTTACCAAAACAGTTACAACAATTATGTAAATTAGTTGAACCTAAAAACGCAGGAATTAATGGAAACCAGAATTTTAAATCCAAAACAAAAATTATGGTTTTGTACAGTGTATTTGGTCATTCATTTTTCTTTAATGACCTTAAGGACAGTGGAAAAAAACAGCATTGATTATTTTGTTTTTAAATATGAATAACTTTTTGTTTTTCTGAGTGTAAAGGTAAATATATGTTTATTTTGGAAAAATTAAGACATAAAAAAGTACAGAGAAACTAAAAATAACTCAATCCTACGATTCAGAAATAAGCCCAGTTAAAAATTTCATTTATATACTTTTAGATACACACACACACACACACACACACACACACACACACACACACAGAGTTCCCTCCCCAATTCTCTCAATGCATACAAAAGAGGAAAGCTCCTGATGTGCAATTAACACTTCATAAATGTCTATTCAATCAACGCAGGTACCTGATTTGAGACATGGATCTTGTAGGTTCTTTCATCCTAGCTACCTCATGATCAATTGAGTAAATTATGTTTGGAAGCATAGAAAGTGTTTCCAAGGGGCCTCAGAGGTCCTAGCCTATGATGTCATCATGTAACAGTCTCAGAAACCATAAGCAAATGTCTTTAGACCATGCAGTTAGTTCAGAGTAGAGCCCAAGATACACAGCAGATCAACTCTGGGTCCAATGTTGTTGCTGTTTCACAATATTCTTTTGAATATATGTATGTGCTCTTATTTTTATAAAGAATTGTGGCTATCAATGTTCTTTCTGACAATCTGACAGGAAAATCAAGTATTTCAAAAACTTTTTTCAAAAACTTTTTTTAAACACTGTGAGTACATATCAGGTGGACATATTTATGAGACACGTGATCTTTTTAGGATAGCCATCCCCTCAAGCATTTGTCATTTATTTGTATTAGAGGCACTCAAGTTTCATTTTTTGGGCTATTTTAAAATATACAATAAATTATTGTTGACTGTTGTCACCTTATTGTGCTACCAAACACCTGATTTCCTTTTGTATATTTTCTTTTATTTTAAAGATGTGGGTATAAGGCAGGATTAGGACATGAGTAATCTATGTGTAGGTGAAGTCTGGGCCTCCAACTGGTCCTCACCTGCCCTAGTTTAGGATCAGGTATCCTTCATGTTGGTACATGACCTCCCACCTTCATCCTCCCTCTGGTAGTGTCCCACAAATGCCAATCCCTTCCTTGTGCTATTGTGAGTAATGTTCGGGTCCCATTTATGAGTGAGAACATGCGCTATTCTGCTCTTTGTTTCTGCAATAGATTGCTAAAAATGATTGTCTCTAATTCTGTACGGTTTGCTAAGAAGTCCATGATTTTGTCTTTCTTTGTGGTCGCATAGTATTCCTTCATGTATATGCACCACATTTTCTTTATCCAGCCTGCTTTTGATGGACAATAGAGTTGGTTCCAAGCTTTTGCTGTTGTGACTATTATGGCAATGAGCATGCATGTGCAGGTATCTTTTTTGTAGAGCAATTTGCGCTCCTCTGGATAGATTCGCAGGAGGGCAACTGCTGGATGGTATGGAAGGTCAATTTCTAGTGCCTTTAGGTATCGCCACACCATTTTCCATAGAGACTAGACTAGCTTGCACCCCCACCAACAGTGTAGAAGTGTCTCCTTTTCTCCACAGCTGTGCCAGCATCTTTTTTTTTTTTTATTAATGATGGCCATCATTACTAGGGCAAGGTAGTACATCAGTGTGGTTTTGATTTTCATTTCTCTGATGATTAGTGAGGTTGAGCATTTTTTTCATGTATCTGTTGGCCGCTCTTATGTCTTCTTTTTAGACCTGTCTCTTCATGTCTTTTGCTCATTTTTTAAAAATAGGGCTGTTTGTTTTTTCCCTTCAGTTTGTTTGAGTTCTTTGTAAGTCCTGGATGTTAAGACTTTGTCAGATATACAGTTAGCAAATATTTTTTTTCCATTCTGTGGTTGTCTGTCCACTCTCTTGATGATTTCCTTTCTTTTGCTTTGTGGCTGTTGTGAATGGGATTGTGCTTTTTACTTGTTTTCTCTGCCTGTTTTTTATTGGTTTATAAGAATGTGACTGTCTTTTGCACATTTATTTTGTACCCTGAGATTGCCGAAGTCCTTTATCAGTGTAAAGAGGTTTTTGACAGATTCTTTTGGATTTTTGAGGAATAGGATCATATCATCTGCAAAGGGGGATTGCTTAACTTTTTCTTTTCCTACTTGGATACCACTGATTTCCTTCTCTTGCCCAGTTTTTCTAGCTAGGACTTCCAAAACTATGGTGAACAGGAGGCGAGAGAATGGGCAACCTTCTCTTGCTCACGTTTTCAGGGAAAATGCTTACAACTTCTGTCCATTGAGCAATATGTTGGCTATGGGTTTACTGAATATGGCTCTTATTATTTTGAGTAATGTTCCTTCTGTGCCTAGGTGACCAAGGTTTTTTATCAAGAAGGGATGCTGGAGTTTTTTGAAACCTTTTTTTTTTTTTTGCATCTAATGACATAGTCATGGTACTTGTTTTTATGTCTGTTGATGTATTAAATTACATTTATGCTCTTGTGAATGTTGAACTGGCCCTACATCCTGAGAATGAAGCCGACTTGGTCATAGTGAATGATTCTTGAGATGTGTTGTTGAATCTGATTTGGAAGAATCTTGTTGAGTGCTTTTGTATTTGTGTCCATCAAGGAAATCGGTCTATATTTCCCTTTTCTTGTTGGGTCTTTCCTAGGTTTGGGTGAACATTAGATCTTAATAAATAAATACATGTGGAAAAAGGGCTCATGAAGCTAGAAATTAGGAATGATGGTTGCCAGAAGCTGGATCAGGTAATGAAAACGTGAGAAATAAAAAGAGATAATTAATGGCTGCAAAAATACAGTTAGATAGAAGGAAAATCAAAATTCATGAACATAAAATAAAATCACTTTCTGTCATGATCTCTTCCATGGTCTTCCCAGTTAGTTTTGTAATAGCAATATGGTCTATTGACCAGACATAATCAAGTGCTTTAGTAAAACCACTCACAGAGCAGTAGTTACATCCAGTATTTGCAAAGGAACACTCTTTGTTATTCACGTTATTTATTCATCTGCAAAACGAGTATCTATGCTACTGCCAAAGATAAAATTAAATTTAATGTGTTCAGCAAACTCTCCTGACTAAACACCCATCAAAACCTAATAATTTACTAATCAAGCAAATAAAAAAATAAGAAATAAGTAGTGAACACTTCTAAAAACAGAAAGAGTCCAAAGGGAAAAAACAAAAACAAAAGACTCTCAAACCAAACCACCAAAAGCACATCAGAGTTAGATATTAGGAATTACACTCATACCTACACAAAAAGATGTTGACTAGAAAGGAAAAAAAGTTGCAAATAAATTATTTTAAAACTTGCCATCTACAGAAGGTTTTTCTGGTGGAAATAATAAAATATTCACACTTGTGTTTTTTGAAAGGTATACTTAATCTTAGTGGTAGCATATGTATTTTTTCAATGTGTCCATGAAAAAGTTACAGAGACTGGAAGGAAGATGGCGGTGGAATGAACCAGTAGGACTATGCAAGTTCCTGTGTGAGTGAGTGAGTTTATGGACAATTTTGCATATGTGTCTGTAAGTGTGTGTGTGAATGGTTAAATGAATGGGGACTCAGGAGCAAGTGGTCAGGGGTCTCTTGGTGAAGTGGCTGGTTGCTGGGAACCAGCTCCAGCCGGTTCAGGGTACCCCAAAGGTGGAGACAGCATTAGCAATTGGTGGGAAGAAGAGAGAGAAAGAAAGAGACTGGACTCCAGTCTAGTGCAGAAGCGATGTGTGT
The DNA here is from genome assembly GCA_027257055.1 of Cephalopachus bancanus. NCBI lineage: Eukaryota > Metazoa > Chordata > Mammalia > Primates > Tarsiidae > Cephalopachus > Cephalopachus bancanus. The sequence continues at coordinate 8,146,685 of JAPVLO010000027.1, forward strand.
TATTGGGAATTACAACGGGTCTTTTATACACAAAGTCAGATGTGGGAGGAGTGTCCCCCACCCACCAGAAACCTTAATCCATGAGAACTTAATCAGTGATTTCCTTTAAACTCTTTTCATATGATAATCTTAAAATCTCATAACAAAGGATAACTTTGGATCCATGACTGACATATTCTATAAACCTTTTTCATCCTAAGCTGATTGATTTATTCCAAGTTAAACAATTCTATAGAAGCTTAAGTATTTACTTTACAAAAGAAAGTGGCCCATCCCAGAATGTTTGGAATGTGGCCCAGTCCAAAGTTCACAGTGGGCTACCTGCAAGTAACCCAGCCGCATTCTTTCAACAAAATGGCTGTCTTCTAAAACTATATTCTACAATTTACACCTTCAATAAATCCTAAGATCATGACCCAGAAGCCTGAGACCAATACTAAGGCTCTTAGATGTGACATGAGTTTGAATTATAAGTTGTGTGAAAGCCAAAACTGCAGTTTGCGGAAGAATGGGAGTAATGAACTTCGAAAGTTAGCTTGTGTTCATCCTGGTCTCAGAGTTTTTATGTTTTGAGCTCATAGGAGCTTAATCTGGTTAGTGCTGAGTAGAAAGAGGGAGGAAATGGGGTCAAATAGCTCCCGGACGCATCCTAGTGGTCTCAGGGTCAACGGCCCTTCCTGATCCCTGACACTCAGTGGGCCTCCATGGCTGGCTCCCAACATCTCCCCCTTTTTTATTTATTTATTTATTTTGCACGAAACCATGAAACTCCATATTGAGGTGACTCTTCTTTAGCACTCTGAAGATGATTGGGAGTAAACACAGCAACAAAAGAATCACTGCTCCACAAATGCCCACATCGATGAGTATAGACAGCTGCTCTGCTTGGTCCCTAGTGCTTCCCAGGGTGCAGAAGCTGAGCACCATTTTTAAAAATCAGCAGGGCCCTTCTTGGGAAGAAGTTGCCAGGAGTAACTGCCAGCTCCAGGCTCACCCTACCACCATAGCACCTGGCTGAATACTGGCAGCAAGGGCCACGGAGGAAGCCCAGCAAGGGAGCCAAAAGCAGAGTCTCGCTAGAAGAGATGAAACAAATACCCTGCCACCATCCTGAATACTGGACAGGGAAGTGCTCTGGTTTGAGGCAACAGACCTGGTCTCTGTGACTGATGGATTAATTACTAAAGCATTGAAAATTGGATCAAGCATTGATCGTGGCCCAGAGGGAATATCCTGAAAACATAAACTTCAGAGGGACAAGACAAGCAATGAGACTCAGGCACCCCATATCCTACGTGGATTCAGCCATGGCACAAGGGGAGTGACCAGAAAAGGACAAGGAAGATGCCTGAAAAGGTCAGCGGTGAGTCTAGGGCTGATCCAATCCATTCCTGCCCAGCAAACCTCTGAACATCAGATCAACATGGCTGGGGCATGACTGAGAGGGATGAACCCAGGTGGAGTTTGGACATCAGTCACAATAGGAGGACTCTACACCAGGATAAGCCTGACTGGTGTGCCCCCCACCAGTACCTGGGGAGGAGACAATCCCACACCTCCCCTCTGGAAGGGATTCCCCTGACCATATGAGAGTGGGAGAGGAGGACTGAAGCCCCACCAAATCCCACTGCTCCCACCTCCTTCCCTGGGCTGTGAGATAGGGAGATTGGGAATGAAGACACAACACCACTGGAGACAGCAAAAGGATTTACCTGTGAGTAGCTGAGAGAAACAATGACAGAAGTTGCCACAAAAGGGCATGTAGTGCCCAGAAAATTTTTTAAAAATTGTTTTTCTTTTTTGAGTGTGAAAGTTTATGTGAGGGTTTGATTTGAAGTCTCCTCTTTTGGTTTTTTTTCTTCTTCTTTTTTCCTTTCTTCTTTAGTATTTGTTTTCTGTTTATGTGTGCATGTGAATGATTGAGTGTTTATCTTTCAGTTTCTTTTTTTGTTGTTCTCATCTTTAGTTTAATGTGTGTGAATGTATGTGTGAAGGTTCAATTTGCATTCCTAGTCTTTTTCTCATTTTTTTATTACTTTCATTTTGTGTTGGACATGTGTGTGTGTGTGTGTGTGTGTGTTTTATTGCTTTTAGCTTTGTGTGTTTTTTTGCTTTTTACTTTGGCATCTGCTTTTGTTTTTCTGTGGTTCTGTGGTTGCTTGTTTTTATTATTTTTGTCCATCCTATTTCATTCTACATTTATCTGTTCTCCTCATTGCTGTTACCTTATCTTGGATACAAAGGGTGCACATATGTACCCTTTACATCCTCATACAGACTGGTGGTGGGGAGAGGGTCTCATGGAACCCATAACCCAGTCAATGAACATTGTGATTTGCAAGTAGTATCTGGATCCCAGTTCCCCATCCTCTACCTTGTATGGCTCTCAAAACTACAAGAGATAGCAAAGCTTTCCACCCACAGTCCTGTTTCAAAATAGAATAAATCAAGAGTCCTAATCTGGGAAGTATAGAGTGCTGAGCAAACAGAAATTAAAACCCCTTCCACTACCACTGAATAACAGAACCAAAAAGAAAAGAAAGAGATTTATCACAAATGAGAAAAAAATCAACAGAAGAACACAGGTAATCACCAGTGTTCCAAAGAGACAACGCCTAAAAAATCAGACCTCAGAGCCCAAACAATGAAAGTCACCAATGACTGACCCCAGAATACAACAGGGATTAGGGAATGGATAAAAAGTGTAAATAAGACTCAAGAAAGACAAGATGTAGCACTGAAAGGAATTGCAATGGAGAATTTGGCCATAAAAGAATTTCATCAAGAAAATAAAAAGATGACAAGCTTGGAAAGCAGAATTAATCAAGTAGAAGAAAGAATCCCAGAGCCTAAAAACCAAAACATGGAATTAACCTGATCTGTACAAAACATAGAAAGAAAACTCAGAGAGAAAGAACAAAGCCTCCAAGAGATGTGCGCGTATATCCAGAGGCCAAATCTATGCCTGATTGGTATTCCCGAAGAAGAAAGAGAAATGGAGAGCACCTTGGAGCAAGTTTTCCAGGAGGTTATCCAAGAAAACCTTCCCCATCTTACAAGAAATGTGACCATTCAAATATAAGAGATACAGAGAACCCTCACAGATACCAAATAAGAAGACCAACACCAAGACACATAGTAAGTTACCTACACAAAGTAGGTAGAAAAGAAAAAAATCCAAAAGGCAGCAAGAGAGAAAGATCAGACTACCTAACAGGGTAGGCCAAACAGAATAGCAGCAGACCTACCAGCAGAAACACTACAAGCTAGAAGGGACTGGAATCCAATTTTCAAAGTCCTCAAAGATAAATAATTACAACCAAGAATTTCTCACTCAGACAAGGTCAGCTTCATCAGCAATGGAGAATTAAAATTCTTCTCAGATATCCAATCCCTAAGAGATTATGCAGCTTCCAGAGCAGCTCTACAGGAGATGCTTAAAAAGGTATTAAGCACAGAAGAAAGAAAAAACAGAATGACCATGCACTTCCCAAGAGAACAGAAGAACACAGAAACAACAGAGTACATCATGACTGCAAAGTTGAAAATACACACATACATCATCCTAAAATTTAAAAAGAAAAAAAGAAAAACCTTTATAAGAGCCTCACGACAGGAATAAACACTCACATTTCAATAATCAGCTTGAATAAACACACACATTTCAATAATCAGCTTGAACATGAATGGACTAAATGCACCACAGAAAAGAAATAGAAAGGCAAACTGTATAAAAACAAACATGACCTAATAATTTCTGTATTCAGGAAACCTATCTCACCACAAGGGATGCACGCAGTCTCAAAGTTAGACAATGGAAAATGCATTTCCGAGTGAACAGATTAAAAAAAGAAAGCAGGAGCTATGATCTTAATGTTAGGCAAAACAACCTTTAAGCTATCAAAAATTTTAAAAGATACAGAAAGACACTATATAATGATAAAAGTTTCAATCTATCAACAAAAAATATCCATCCTAAACATATATGCACCCAACACAGGAGCACCAGCATTTATAAAGCAATTACTAAGTAAACTAAAAGAAGATATTGACTCTAACACTATTATAGCTGGGATCTTAAGTACTCCACTAATAACCTTAGTTAGATCATCAAGGCAAAAAATCAACAAAGAGATCTGGAATCTCATCTTGACACTTGACCAAATGGACTTAATAGATACCTACAGAACACTCCACTCAACAAACACAGAATATAAACATTCTACTTATAACCACAAGGAATTTACTCCAATATCAAACAACCTCAGCAATACATCAAGAACAAACAAATTGAGTAAGATTGAAATTCTGTCATTCACCTTCTCAACCACAGAGGAATAAAAATAAATATAAACACCGACAAAATTCCCCCCAAACACACAAAGACAGGAACACTAAATAGCATGATGCTGAATGACTCCTGAGTCAACACAAAAATCAAAACAGAAATTGAAAGATTCCTAGAAACAAATGAAAATGAAGAAACATCTTACCAAAATCTTTGGAATGCCATGGAAACAGTTCTAAGAGGTGAATTTATATCTCTATGAACTCACAAAAACAAAAGAGAAAGAGAACAAGTTAACAGCCTAACAAATCACCTAAGGGAACTGGAGAAGCAAGACTGCCAAAATCCTATCTTTTGCAGAAGAACCCAGATCATCAAAGTAAAAGCCCAAATACAGGATATAGAAGACAAAAATATCATCAAACATCAACAATCAATAAGCTGGTTCTTTGAAAGGATAAACAAGATTGACAGATTCACCTAGCCAGAATGACCAAAAGAGAGAGAAAGAGAGAGAGAGAGAAGGTCCAAATTAACACAATCAGAAATATAAAAGATCAAGTCACAACTAACCCTGCAGAAATACAAATGATTATCAGAGATTATTATGCATACATGTATGAAAACAAACTTGAGAACTTAAATGAAATGGAGGACTTTCTGACATCACACCACCTCCCAAGATTGAAACAAGAAGACATTCAGACACTAAATAGACCATTAACAACCCAGGACTCCATAGTAAGAAACCAAAAAAAAAGCCATAGACTACAAAAAAAGCCGTAGACTAGATGGCTTTCCAGCAGAATTCTAAAAAACGTACAAGGAGGTGCTGATATCAATCCCACTGAAAGTATTCCAGGCAATTGAGAAAATTGGAACTCTCCCCAAATCATTTTATGAAGCTAAAATCACACTGATACCCAAACCAGGTAAAGATCCAAAGAAAAATGAGAACTACAGGCCAATATCCCTGATGAACATAGATGCAAAAATTCTCAACTAGATTCTAGCAAATTATGTCTATCAACATATCTCAAAAATCATCTGTCGTGACCAAGTAGGCTTCTTCCCTACTTCCCCAAGTAGGACTGGAACATCAGCAAGACCATAAATGTAATTAAATACATCAACAGATGTAAACAGAAGAACCACATGATTATATCTGCAGGTGCAGAAAAATGTTTTGATAAAATCCAGCATGCTTTCTTGATAAGAAACCCTTATAACACCTAGGGATAGAAGGAACATACCTCAAAATAGTGGGCACCATCTATGATAAACCCACAGTCAGCATATTGCTAAACGGACAGAAGTTGTAAGCATTTTCCCTGAAAACGGGAACAAGAGAAGGTTGCCCACTCTCTCGCCTCCTGTTCACCATAGTGTTGGAAGTCCTAGTTAGAGAAATCAGGCAAGATAAGGAAATCAGGGATATCCGAAGAGGAAAAGAGAAAGTTAAGCGATCCCTCTTTGCAGACGATATGATCCTATACCTCAAAAATCCAAGAGAATCTGTCAAAAACCTCTTTTCACTGAAAAAAAACTTGGGCAAATCTCAGGAAACAAAACAAATGTGCAAAAGGCAGTCACATTCTTATATACCAATAACAAACAGGCAGAGAAGCAAGTAAAAAGCACAATCCCGTTCACAATAGCCACACACACACATACACACACTCACACAAATGAAATAACTCGGCATCTTCCTAACCAGAGAAGTGAAATCCTTTGCAATGAAAACTACAAAACAATGCTCAAAGAAAGGCAAGAAGATACAAACAAATGGAAAAATATTTCACGCTCGTAGATGGGAAGAATCAACATTGTAATGATGTCCATTGTACCAAAGGCAATCTACAGATTGAACACAGTATCCATTAAGAGACCGATATCATTCTTCTCAGACCTGGAAATGAAAATACAGAAATTCATTTGGAAACATAAATGACCACAAATAGCCAAAACTGTCCTTAGTAAAAGAAACAAAATGGGAGATATCACACTTTCAGGCTTTACACTTTAATATAAGCCTGCAATAATCAAAACAAAGGGTATTGGTACAAGAACAGGCATATAGAGCAATGGAGCAGGATAGAGATTATGGAAGCAAAAGCTGAATTTCTCAACCAGCTCATCTTTGACAAAGCCTCCACCAACAACAACTGGGGAGAGAAGAACTTATTCAGTAAATGGTTCTGGGAAAACTAGCTGACCACATGCTGAAGATTGAAATAGAACTCCTATCTATCACCATATACAAAATTCAACTCTAAATGGATCAAAGACCTAAACATAAAAGCTCAAACTATAAGGATCTTGGAAAATATAGGAGACACCTTTACGGGAACTGGAGTAGGCAACCAATTCCTGTTCAAAACCCTATCTGACCATGCCATAAGAAATAAGATAGACAAGTGGAACCTCAATAAACTTTAAAGCTTTTAAAAAGCAAAAGAAACTGTCAAGAGAATAGAGAGACAGCCCACAGAATGGGAAAAAAATATTTGCTAATTGAATATCTTACAAAGGCCTAACATCCAGGAGCTACACAAGGAACTCAAATGTGCTGAAAGGAAAAAAACAAACAGCCCCATTAAAAAGTTGGCAAAAGACATGAATAGACACTTCTCAAAAGAAGACATATGGGCAGCCAACAGACACATGAAAAAGTATTCAACCTCACTAATCATCAGAGAAATGCAAATCAAAACTACATTGAAATACCAACTAACTGCAGTAAGAATGGCCAGCATTAATAAAACAAAACAAAACAAAACAACAGATGCTGGTGAGGATGTGGAGAAAAGGGAATGCTTCTACACTGCTGGTGAGGATGCAAACTAGTCAACCTCTGGAAAACAGTGCGGCAATTATTAAAAGAACTAGAAATTGGCTTTCCATTTGACTCAGCAATCTCCCCTACTGGGAATATAGCTGGAGGAACTCAAGTCATTTTACTAAATAGATACCTGCTGATGCATGTTGATTGCAGCACTATTCACAATAGCAAAAACATGGAACCCACATGCTGCCCTTCAAAACTGGACTGGATAAAAAAATATATGGTATAAATACACAATGGAATATTACACAATCATAACGAAGGACAAACATATGGACTTCACAACAACTTGGATGGATTTAGAGTTTACCATAATCAGTGATCTATCACAGAAACAAAGAACTGAGTACCACATGTCTCACTCATAAGTGGACCCTCAACATTTATCATAATACTATAAGAAAGGAATTGGCAGTAGTGAGACACTGCCATGGGAAAGATGAGGGCACATAACACCATTGAGAGTAACTGATCTCTAACCAAAGTGGGAACCAAAGGGAGGCCCAAACATTACCTGTACGATGACCACTTGTATACCTAACCCTGAATTGTACCCCACATCTTTAAAATAACAAGTAGACACTGAAAAAAAGAAAAAATGCAGCTATATTATTTTAATAAGAAGAAGATATAAAGTAGTGATTTGCCTAAGTACCCACACGAGTTTTCAGTTTCTAGTTCTACTTAATAATACCACCTATTAAAGTTGGGGTTTAAAGACTATATTCATTATCAAAATGTTTAGTTACTAAAGAATAAAGTTACTAATTGCTAATGTAACAGTTTTATATAGTTGCTTTAGTCAATAACCTTAAGAAAACAAAGAAACAAAACTGTATATGACTTGATAGCTAGGACCAAGCGCTACTTAATTACAACTTCTCAGTATCCAGCATGGTACTAAGTAAACATATAAATGCCACCTCACTGAATAAGTAAATTAATATTCTTTAAAAGAACATTATGGTACTTTCTCTGTAAGGCTATGCTGTCTCTAGACGTTCACGGTGATCAGTTAACGATGTTATCTATTATCAAAGTTTAAACATTCTGATTTTAACCGTAACGACGCAAATAATCTAAAACTAAAAGCAAAGATTGTGGCTTTTTTTCTTTCTAGCTTAAGTTTAGTTCCTTCAGCATTTTCATATTTATAAAGTGTATGCTTTCAAATTATGTTCCCTATTTTTTCTTTCTTGTTTCTCAATTTAAAGTTAATAATTTTAATCTTATAGACTTCCTTCCCTCCTTTGCTCCTCCCTTCTGTCTTTCAATGACAAACTATAATTTCTAGATCTACATATATTCGGGTATCAAGAATAGCTAGAGAAACAGTTTTATACCATAACATTCCTCAACTTAGCTATACATTCAAGTTTGCAATTCCTACAAGGCAGACTATAGTGCCCTCTAATGATACCATTCTTTAAAACAATTGTACTGCCGTTCTGATTTTTCTCAGGATGCTAATTCCTGTCCATTTAGGAATTCTATCTCAAAAGGTAAAATGTTATAAAAATCTTAATTTTAAAATATATCCTTGTGTAATATTTATGAACTCTCACTGATTGTATTTTCAAGTTTTTATGAGATTTTTATTACTTGAAATTTACCAATGTTCAGTATACTCTATATAGTCATAAAATTATGAGTGGAAATTAGGTTCATAATTGTTTAAAATATCTATATATTAAAATACCATACTTGCTTTATCATCATAATTAGGTGAATTTTCAGAGTTTTCTGTCTTCTAGATTTTATAAACATTTTTTACTAAGTATATATTAGGGAATATACCTATTAACCTCTTGTTTGCATATAAGTTTTTCTTAGTCACAAAAATTCATAATTTATCTTAATTCTATCTTATTTTGTGAAGAAAAAAGTAATCTATTATAATTTTAATGATCATTTTTAAATTGGGGGACATTGTAAATTTTTGTCATTCAGTAATAGAGAAAAGACATTCCTTTTGTCTAAATCTAAAATAATGCACTAAAACGGAGGCATCTCTAATGTCTCAGTAATTAAAGATTTCTATATTTTCTTACAAATTTCCCTAAGACCATCTAAAAATGAAATACTAATGATAATTGAATATCTGCACTGGGTAAAGACCCAAGAAATTGTAGTGGTAAAAATAAAATAGAAGGATGACTATTTCAGAGATTTGAATCTATTAAATAAATCTATCAAGGATTAAGAACAAAAAGTTGCTATCAAAACCAGACATTTTGAAGGTGATAGCAATATGTCTTTAATTTAACTATTGTAGGGAAAACAGTAAGAACCCTAGCAAGAAATATAAAAAGCCCTAGCAAGAAATATAAAAATTTAAGGAAAAGGAATTCATTCTAGGTGTGTATGAGCTGTAATACATCTTAGAAAGAAAAATTTCAACACTTCGTTCTTACTGACAGATTTTGAATTAGTTGTAAACTGTGTGGGAAAAGATCTTGATGTCATCCCAGACAAATCAATGAAAACATTTCCTCAACAGCCTTCACATTTCAAATTTCATCATGGGCCCAGGATGTTCTTCTATGCTGTATTAACCATGCTTCTAGCTTCTGTCAACTTGATGCTTCAACATCTGCCTTACATATGCCGGACAAACTTTACTGCAGACAATTCCATAATATGCCCAAGTCACCTGGCTTTGTCCTCTTGATTCCCTTGTCACTGCCCCTGCACCTTGCTCCCAGCTCAGGAGTCCTTCTCCCAGATGTGTTTTTCAAATAAAAGTCAAACAGCCCAGAGGTCACACCCCATGAGACCACCATTCCCTGCTCTTATCACCCCAGAATCAGATACTAGGCAACTGGCCACAGCCCCTGTGCCTTAGAGGCCACTGAAATTACTCAAACCAGCTGATTCTGACCCTCCTTGCCTTGCTTCACTTGCTTCTTCCCACAAAACCATGAAATGTACTTGCCTACCATCTTCCTCCCAGCTTCCTCTGCCTCGTGATGGTCCCTGGTGTTTCCCTACATGATCCCCTGTGGGATAAAACATCCCCTCCTCTTGGGAACTGTAACAAACTCTGTTTTAAATGGCAATTACCTTCTGATTTCTTAAACTTGCTATACCTCAATTTTTCTATTAAAGCACTTTGAAAACGTATACCTCTGAATTAATCTTAATTTTTTTGGTTTTGTTTTATTTTTATTTAAGATTAGATGCTCTTGGGTGAGAAATCCAGAGTTGTTGATCCATTTTCTACCCGTAAATTGATGTCATTGTTAAATGGCAGAATACTGTCTATCCAGAGATTAGTTTTCTGCCAACCCAAACTGTGGTTGAGAGCCTGAAATCTAAAAGCAAACAAACATACCTCCGATTATTCACAAGCTTTGTTGCTTGCTGGCTCCTTCTTTGAAAATTGAAAAGATTAGACTAAGTTTTCTCTAATGGCTTCTTTCAGTTTTAATGGTTGAAGAATTATTACCAGCCTTCCTAAGTCACTGAAAATTAGAAGCATTTTTAAAGAATAAATATTAATAATGTCAGCAAAGCAAATAAGAGAGAATTCAAAAGCTGCTCAAAGTACCCAAGTACAATTCACGGAGTAATGAAGAATATTCCTAAAATAGATTCAATTTCTGAAAGAAAAGGTTACAGTGTATGTGTACAATTGTTAGTCTCTATTTGAGAAGGAAGGAAAATTTAATTCCTGAGAATTTAAGTTAAATTTTCAAGTAAAATAATATTAAGATTTAACTATTTACAGATGAATTATTCTGTAACATTAAAAAAAAATTAAAAGGGAATCACCCTCTATCCTGATAATACTGGTAAAATGACCTCAATTTCAGAAAGAACTTAACATCTTCCATACAGCCTATATTATAAAATGCTTTGTAACTGAATTTCATGATCTACATATTATCTTTTTCATTAGGTGGCAAACCATTTGAAGGAGATAGCTTTGTAGTTATATTTTTTTATTAATTGGTCATTCCATTTCTTCAGCAAATATTGGTTCACGTTAATGGTGCAGTAAACACTAAATTAAACATTGTTGATCATTTGATCATTAAATGAGGCACATTCCCCATCAAGACTGCCCCTAGCATTTGAAGCTTTCAAGGCAAGAGTACAAATGGAGACCCACAGCTGTATATTTAATTATTCAAAGTCATAAATCAAACTAACATATTTGAATATGTTTTATCATTTTTTTCTTGACAAATATGCCTTCTTAAGAACTCAGAAAGCAACAATTCCTCAAAACACTCAGACTTTCTTATCAAAATTTAATGACCAAAAAAGACCATCTGAATCCCAGGTCCAGTTTCATCCTACAACATGAAGAATTATCTCCATACCCTCCTATTCCAGACCCATACTCTGGATGTTCCCTTAATCCTTGCAGTGTGTGCACTACAGTATTTTGGCCTCAAGCAAACAAACCTAGGAAGGAGATCGGTTCAGTTCTTGTAAACAGATTCAGCCTAATTCAGACAGGGAATTCTAAGGTCCTAGGTCACTGAAAAGTAGAGGGAATGTACTCTTCAAGGGCATATCACCTTAGTCCTGCAGCTCCCTAAACCTTTGAAGTAGTGCAGAGGTTAAGAGTCAAGGTGGTGGATGGACAGTGAGGCACAAAGTTAACAGACTTTGGAAGAAAATTATGGAGAAATCAACAACTGCAGAAGATTTTAATAATGTCTTTGCTAAAAAAAAAAAAAAAAAAAGAAATCCAGAAAACTAGACATAAGGAAAAAAATTAAATCACAATAGAAAAAAAAAAATCAAAGATGAAGTCCCTGATGAGATTTTGTATAAATTGTTTGGTTTCAGTCCTGAGTACATGCAAATAAGGATTAAGTTTATTTATAATCCTGTGGGACATTTGTTTACTAAACATCTGTAGGAAAAAAAGATTCCTGCATATATGCAAAACATCTATTTAATAATCATTTTGGTTTTAAAAATACTAGAACTATGATTACCTAAGTGTCTATAGTAACATTTTCCACTTCCATTTTTTAAAGATATTCTCATTCGAGACCCTCCTGGGCAACTTGGCAAGACCTCATCTCTACAATAAATAAATAAAAAAATCAGTTGGGCATGGTAGTGTGTGCCTGTGATTCCTGCTACTCGGAAGCCTGAGGCGGAAGGATCGCTGGAGCCCAGCAGATCAAGGCTGCAGTGGCCAGGAGCAGCCACTGCACTCCAGTCTGGGCAACAGAGTGAGACTCCAACTCAAAAAAAAAAATCTAGATTGACAATTTTTAATAATTCAAATACCCATTCCATAATCTTGTGGCTTGAATAACTTTACACATGAAATCTGCTGTCATTCTTATTTCTGTACTTCTCTGTATACTGTATCTTTCTTTTGGCTGCTTTCAAGATTTTATCTTTATTATTGGTATTTTGCTATTTAATTAAGATATGTTTTTACATGATTTGGGAGATTTTTCTTATGCTCAGCATTTATTGAGATTATTAAGTCTGTGGGTTTATAATTTTCATCATATTTGAAAAATTGTTGTTTCTCATATTTTCAGATATTTGTTTGCTCTCTCAATCATCTTATGGTAGCACAAAAAAATGGTAAATATTTAGACATATATTCATGTACCACAAAATAGATGTCTTTTATATATATGTGTATACTTTATACATATTTTATGTGCTTACATACTTATAAAAGAGAAAATGTATTTTTCTTATTTTTAAAGCTATATAAGAAATATATATTTAATTCAGATTAATAAAGCATTGTTGGGTCTCTAGAATGTAGGAAAATATGCAAATCAAGGAATAACGCTATGAATAAAATGGGACAGATTGACAGGTCAGTTTATTAAAAGACAAAACATTCTTAAACATTTATTAATCTAATGAAAGAACATCAGAATACATGAAGATAAAACTTGTACTGGAAAGGCTAAATAAGCAAACCCACAAGTGTAGCTGTTGAATTACACACTCTATCATGGTAATTGATACAGTGAGGAGTTAGGAAGACTTGTGCTTTATAACTCAATTTGACCTACCTGATATTTATAAAACATTTTACCTAACATCAGGATACACATTCTTTACAAGTACAGTGGAATGCTTATCTATCTCAATCATATTCTAGACCATAAAGCAAGTCTCAGTAAATGGTAAAGAGTTTAAATCAAATATCTTTGACCACAATGAAATTAAAATAAATATTAGTAATTGAAAGACAGGTATAAAACTTCCAAACACTTAAAAATTCGATAACCCTTGAGTCAGAGAATACATGATGTGGGAAATTCAAAACCATTATTAATGGAATGAAAATACAACATATTCAATTTTGTGTGAAGTTACCAATCTGGTGTCATGAAGTACACCAGGCCAGTTACTTTCTCCTGCATTGTAAAATGTGTTGTTGATCTCATCTATTGCATTTTAATTAGAATAATGTGTTTTACATCTCTGTGAGTTCTCCTGGGTTTTGTAACAGGTCTAGTTTGCCTACTCATGGTGATCATATCTTCTTGAGCATACAAAATATATTTAAAATAGCTTTCTTGATATACTTCTTATATGAATTATATAATCTTCATTTATGGATGTTTATATTAATTCTATTAGCTATGGGTCAAATTTTTCTACTTTGTAGCCTTGGTAATTTTTAAATTAATGCTGAATATTGTGAGAGTCATATCCTGATGGTTGTGCTGGCTGGGTTTGTTGTAGTTTTCCACCAGGTATTAGTTTTTGTGTTAAAATGGAGTTAAGTTACCCAGAATCAGCTGGATCCTTTTGAGCTTAATTTTAGGCTTCTAGTAGAGACTGAATAGCCTTCAGTTCAGAGTTAACTGAAGTTGAGCTTCACTACTAGGGTGAACATTTTTACCAATGTTCCAGGCATTATAAACTCTTTTGACTGTGGCTGATAGAACACAAACTTTATCTATGTATGAGTAGATTGTAGGAATTTTTTTTCATTTAACACTGTTATTAGAAAACGGGAAAACTAATAAATATTTTGAATTTCCACCTTAAAACTAGAAAAGTTAACTTTAAACAAGTTAAACCTAACATAAATGAACAAAAAAGGTAATAAGCATCAAGGAAGAAATGATTAAAATAAAAACAACAGGAAAATAGAACAATCAATGGCTGGTTTTAAGAATTATATCAATAAAATCAAGAAATAGCTAATCAGATTTATCATTACAAAAAAGGGAAAGATAGGCATTGCCAATATCAGAAAGAAAACATGAGACATCACTGTAGGTAGTGTAGATGTTTTAAAAATAAAAAAGGAAAATTATGACCAGTTTTAAGGCAACAAACTATAGCAGTGAAGATAGTGCAATACTGACAAAAACTGATAAAATGTTGAAGTATAGAAACAGAAATAGACCCATACTTATATGATAAGTTTATTTTATTTTTTAATTTTTTATTTTTTTTGAGTTGGAGTCTCACTCTGTCACCCAGACTGGAGTGCAGTGGTCAGACCTGCTGGGCTCCGGCGATCCTTCTGTCCCGTTAAGGAAAACTAATTAATGATGCCGTGCACGGACTTTAATTTAACTGTGTCTATCCGCTGAACAAAACGTACGCTCACACCAGGAAAGTATAAAAGTGAAAGGTTTATTAAAAGGGGAGAGACGGGAAGAGACAACAGTAAATCAAATCATAAGCAATAGGCAAGTAAAAGCATATTAAGCAAACAGGGATTTTACCCTTTGTCGTCCATCTGTCAGCACCGGGTTGTGGGACGCAGTCCACACCGCATCACGGGCAAGCAGCACTGGAATTTTAGGAACTTCCCAAACAGCATCACCGGCATCAACCAAGCAGCATCGGAATTTGAGAAACTTCCCCAAACAGCATCACGGGCAATCAGCACCGGGTTGTGGGACGCAGTCCACACCACATCTCAGGCAATGATCCTTCCAACATAAGGGCATGGAGTTCACTCGAGACTCTTGCTCACTAGCCCCCTGATCTTCTCCCTTTTTCTAACAATCTTAGACAAAGGTGGCACTACGCCCACTGGTTTCATAACATGTGTTGTATAACATAAAAGTCGTTATCAGTTCACAACCCCGGATCTTGGCCAGAGATCCTGAGCTGGACTGAGTCTGACTCTCATATCTTCATAAGACAAATGGTCTTCCTCAGTCCCCTGTCCAGGTGCTGGCCGAGCGCCTAGGAGGGGAGAAGGGTTAACTACAACATGTTATGTAACTCAGGTCGAAATAGGGACAGAGCGAGTGCCTTGACCCAATCCTTATATAATTTCACTCTCCTCACACCTTCCGCCTCAGCCTTCCAAGTAGCTGGAACTACAGGCGTGCGCTACCACACCCGGCTAATTTTTTATTTATGTGGAGATGAGGTCTCGCCAAGTTGCCCAGGCGGGTCTCGAACCCGCGGGCTCAGGCAATCCAGATAAGTTTATTTTTAACAAAGGAACAAGATCATTTATGGGAAAGGAGCTTTTCAACAAATGACACTGAAATAATTAGATATCCATCTACTACAAAAAAAAATTACCTCACTACATACCCCCAACTTTGCTTAAATTGTATGAGACATAAATGTGAGAGTGAAAACTGCAAAACTTCTAGAAGAAAACAGAAGAAATGTTTGTAGTTCTGAGTTTAACAAAGATATCTTAAATAGAACACAAAAAAACATGAAACATAAATGCCAAAAATTGATCCCTTAAACTTCTTCAAAATTAAACATGTATGTTCCTCACAAGATACTGCTAAGAAAGTGAAAAAAGAGATTCACTGGGAGAAAATATTTGCAAACTGAGGGACTGCAAACTGGCAGCAGCTCTTGACTTTAAGAGATATTAAAGGAATTTCTTCTGAGGTGTTAAAGAAAATTATTCAGGCAGGTATCAGATGGAGAATATCTGCATAAGGGAATGTCTACTCCTTTCTGGTGGTGCCTGCCCAATGTCCAGTCTCAAACGTGCAAGTCAGTACTCTCAAAATCTTAAGGAGAGCCCTCTGCAAATATCTGGAGTCATCTCTCTCCCCCCCACCCACCCACCTTCCCTCCTGTCTGTTACTCTAACCCCTAATTTTAGTCACCTTCCTTCTTCCACACCTCTGAGCTTTCTTTACATTTTTCTTCCCTGTACTGAAACTTATACCTCCTAGCCGAAGTTCCTACAATGGTCGAATTCACTTAATGTTTTCCTTCTCTCAGACATCATAGTTCTGCACTTACTATTGTCCAGTGTTTGAAAATTCATGTGTCAGATATTTTATTTAGTTTCCAACTGTTTAAATAGGGAAGGTACATCTGATCCCTGTGACCTAATTGGTCAGAAGGAAAAGTTGGGTTCACTGGGTTTTAGGAGCAGACTGAGAAATTACATTTCTGAAATGTCAAATTTATTTTTTATCTTTGACTTTCCAACTATGTAATTATTTTAAAAACTTAAATTTGATTACAGGATTAAAACATGTTTAAGAATTACATGCAATTTTTCATTTTTCAAATTTTAAATATGCTTAGAGTTTTGACCCATCATTCATGTTCTTTCCAATTCTAAATACAAATAAACATAACTTTGACCAAATATGTGATAAATGTAAACATTAAAAATACATTTAACATTTTAAACATGTTTCATACATTAAAACATTTTCAATTAGTTCTATAAATGAATTATTTGGCATACCAAACACGTGCAAAAACTAGAATGTGCTTACCCTATATATGCAATGTGTAAAGGTCTAACTCTGATATGTAATATGCTTAAATTAATGAGCTAACTATGGAATATATAAAATTAAAACTCTTTTGGTTGTGACCTTACTAAATGGAAAGACTTTGGAGAGCATAATTTGAAAACTTCTTAGAAAACTCATCTTGTGCTATTTGAGAGGATTATTTTTTTTCTTCCTCTGAGAATCTTTTTCCATAAAAGCAAAAACCTTCATAATTATTTTACTGACTTCACAATTGCTTTAATGCAGCATTCAATGTTCAATTTATTTTTCATAAATATGGATGAACACAATAGTATTTCCTCCCACTAAAAATACATTTTCAAAAATAAAAGCAAATCCCATTCTTCTCCTCTTTACCTTATCCTGTTTTCTAAGTTCATCCAACACTTGGATTAGTATAAAATTCAGTAAAGGCCGCTTGAAAAATAATAATTTCTAGCTTTCAAAAGTCTTCAAACTTAATTTCCCAAGTTATTATGAAAGTATTAGAAAATTAGTTGAAAAAATAATGATCACCATTTTTAGAGAAGGTAATATATGTGAGACACTGTGATGTAGTACACTATAACATTTTTCTCATTTAGCCTTCACTACAATAAGTAGGTTCTCTTCATTTCAAAAGGAAACTGAAATTCAAAGAAAAGTTAACATAAGTTGACCGAGGTCACATAGCCAGTAAGCATCAGTGATGGCAATGCTTCTGTTTTTCATTATATCAACATGCCAACACCATCCTATTGAATCGCTAAGGGAAAGAGAGCTCTCTATAATTTCGATGCTTCCTTTGGTAGTCACAAATTAAGTAATCTTTTTATATCACCATACATACTATTATGTAAAATTTCACATAACACCGAACGATTACATACACCTAATGTGGATATTGTACGTTTATATTATCTGCAAATATGCCTAAACATTTTGTAAGATGCACATAAATTTGTGTTAAGTCACAGAGATTTTCTCAGGTTCCGTAAGAGTTAATATTCTAAAATTAACTAGCCACTTTATATAGTATAAATGTAGCCCATGAATACTATAACTGCTTTTAGTTGTCATATTTACATGGCTTCTCATATATGCAGACAGTAAGTGCATATGTGGATGTCAAAGAGGATATTAAAACAAAAATACCTTCAAGGAAGATTACCCATCATTATATGTTAAGACTTAGAAGTGCATTTGTGAAGTAAATTTGTTTTCTTTCTTATTCAAAAGTTGCTTCTATACTCATAACATATATTTACCTTTGACTTAGTCTTTTGTTGTTGTTGTCCTTGTTATTGAGACAGGGGTTCTTGCTCTGTGGCCCAGGCTGGAGTGCAGTGACGGATCATGGCTCATTACAGCTCCAATTCCTGGGGTCCAGTGATCCTCTCACCTCCATCACCTGAGTAACTGGGACTATAGGTGCCTGCCACCATGGATGGCTAACTTCAAATTTTTTTATAGGGACATGATCAGACTATGTTGCCCAGACCTATCTCAATCTCTGGGCCACAAGTCATCCTCCTGCCTTGGTCTCTCAAAGTTCTGGTATAGATGTGAGCCACTGTGCTTGGCCTTAACTTGGTCTTTGAAATAAAATTTTCCAGTTTTGTTTTGTTGTTTTGTTTTTTTACTTGAAAGGCAACAGTATTCAACCATTTCCTCAAAGAAAGGTATTTTTGTTTGTTTGCTTGCTTGCTTTGAATAACTAATATTATAACACTTAAAATTTGTCATGAAAAGTGTTTGAGAGTTACTTGCTTCAAAATAATTCCTGGATCTATGTGCATATGATTTGCATATGCAACCCTCCCTGCATTTGAATCAATTATCTTAATCAAAGGTACATATTTGCATGAACATACACACAAACATAAAATCATACATGAAATCGATCTTTTTGTCACAGATAACTAAAAATGTTCATACATATTAAAAATGCTCTATAATGTTTTAGTAAATTTTTAAAATTTCAGCAAAACTCATGGTTTTGATATTCCAACTTTGTAATAACCAGACAGCCTGTAAGATATCTAATGCAATGATAATTTGATACAAAAAAATGTGTTGGTGAATATCAAAAACTCTTAACCACATTCTTTCCAGTTCTTGAAAAGCTTAACATTCATGTTTGCTAGGATTAGTGTAGAATGTCACATGGGATAAATTTTCAGATTATCTTCGGAGACATGCTTCCAAATTTTCAGTTTTACAAATTTATTTAATACTATCAGTAAATGCAAAAAAAATTATCTCACAGGCTTTATATATAACCTTCTATTCAGAAAGTGAATTTAATTATTCATATTGCGTTACAATGGACAAACAGAATCAAGGATGCAACAAAACTTGGGGCCCATGTTCATTTAAAATACAAATTATTGACCTAATCTGTGAGTTCAAGTCAACCACACTCATAAAGTAGGCCAACTCTTTATTTTTCAAGCACAATACAATCTGCAATTAATATATAAGCCCTGTGATGTTTCTTTAATTCTTTATTATAATTGAACTGCAAAATAAGACTATCCTGCATGCAGAAAAGCAGCAAAGGTCAATTACTATTGTCGTATCTATTTCAAAAACTTATTTTTAAGCAATACTCATATTTTTGTAATACCTGGTGGGTGATATGGCATGAGAGAGTTGAGCAAAAAGAGACTGCTTCTGTTAGTTCTATCCTTCTATTAAGTAGCCAATAACTGTCTTGAAAGATTGAAACTTCTATATACCTCAAGGTCCCTGTTATACTTTCAAGTGATCGAATTTAAGAGACATTTCATTTCACAATTTGAGTTTCATTCATTTATCTTGAATTCCTTTACTACTGATTATATATAAGATCTTAATATATAAGGTTAGCACAACTCTCAGTTGGCTTCACACATTTCACTCTCAGTCTTGAATCTTGCTTTTCTTTAGGGAAACATATTTCAGCTCTTCTCTTTGGAAGATTTCCATTAAAAAGCCTCCAGGTTAAAATATTTGCCTGTTCCCATTTTCTCTCATATCCTCCACATTTATTATGTTGCATGTTTCACCTAGATAGCATTAAATGACTTCTATTAAATTGCCACAAAAAACTATACAGTTTATCTTCTCTAGACTATTGTCCTTAATTTACAAACTTTATATGATGCTGTCTAGATCCTCAGTTAACACAGTACATTTCTTCTAGGAACTCCCAGGGAGCTCACTAGGGCTTTTACCTTTCTTGCCTTTAATACTGGATATTTTCTTCATTTATTCCATAAATATTCACAGACATACCACATTTTTACTGCTTACCAGATACTGTTCTCTGGAAAATGCAGAGATAAATTTCTGCTCTCATGGCAGTTAAAAGTATGTGATTCCATAGAATTTCACAAATACTCCAAATGTAGATGAAGGTAGAGAATATCAGGAATGGGGCTGCAATTTTTAAAAGGTAATTATAATGGGTTTACTGAGTTGGTGACATTTGAGCAAGACTAAAGGAGAGGAAAGAGATACATGAATATTAGGCAAAGGAAACAGTGTAAGCAGTGATTTGAGTTCCTCTGGGTATATTCCTAGAAGGTGGATTGCTGGGTCACGTCGATGATCGATTTTTAGATCTTAGAAATCACCACACTGTTTTTCACAGAGGTTTTAATAGTTTATACTCCCATCAAGGTATAAAAATGCTCCCTTTTCTTCACATCCTCTCCAGTATATGTTGTTTTTCCAGTTATTCATGATAGCCACCCTGAATGGAGTTAGGTGGTATCTCAGGGCGGTTTTAATCTGCATTTCTTTGATAATTAGTGATGTTGAACATTTTTTCATGTATCTATTGGCTGCTCATATGTCTTTATCTGAGAAATGTCTATTCATATCTTTTGCCCACTTTTTAATAGGATTGCTTGTTTTTTCCATTTGGCATATTTCAGTTCTTTGTAGATCCTGGATGTTAGGCCTTTGTCGGACTTATAGTTGGCAAATATTTTTTCCGATTCTGTGAGCCATCTCCCTGCTCTATTGATGGTTTCTTTTGCTTTGCAGAAACTTTTCAGTTTGATGGGGTCCCACTTGTCTATCTTATCTTTTATAGCATTCACTTTTGGAGAGTTGATCAGGAATTGGTTCCCTATTTCAATTGTCATAAGAACGTTTCCTACATTTTCTTCTAGAATTCTTATAGTTTGAGGTCTTACATTTAGATCTTTGATCCACTTAGAGTTAATTATTATGAATGGTGATAGGTAAATGTCCTGTTTCAATCTCCTGCATGTTGTCAGTTTTCCCATAACGATTTACTGTATAGGTTCTCCTCTCCCCAGAGGTTGTCAGTGGAGGCTTTGTCAAACATGAGTTGCTTGAGAAATTGAGGTTTTGCTTCCAGAATCTCTATTTTGTTCCATTGGTCTATATGCCTGTTCTTGTACCAATACCAGGGTTTTTGGTTACTGTAGCTTTATAGTAGAGCCTGAAGTCTAGAAGTGTGATACCTCCAGTTTTGAACCTTGTCCCAAGGTTTTTTTTTTTTTTTTTTTGGCCCTTTATGGTCTTTTATGTTTTCATATGAATTTCTATATTGTTATTTCCAGGTCTGAGAAGAATTATGTTGGAAATTTAATGGGTATTGTGCTATATCTGTAGATTGCTTTTGGTAGGATGGAAGATCCAGCAAAGAAAGAACTACAGGCCAATATCCCTGACGAACATTGATGCAAAAATTCTCAGCAAGATTCTAGCAAATCAGATTCAACAATTCATCTCAAAAATCATTCTCCATGATGCAGGACTAATTCAACATCCACAAGGCCATAAACATAATGAAATACTTCAAGAGATGTAAAAACAAGAACCAAATGATTATGTCATTAGATGTAGAAAAAGCTTTTGATAAAATCCAGCATCCCTTGTTAAAAGGCCTTGAACACCTAGGAACAGATGGAACATATTTCAAAATAGTAAGAACCATCTATAATAAACCCACAACCAACATACTACTAAACATACAGAAACTAGAACCATTTCCCCTGAAAACCGGAACAAGACAAGACTGCCCACTCTCACCTCCTGTTCATTATAGTATAGGAAGTCCTTGCTAGTCCTCAGACAAGAAAAGGAAATAAAGGTTATCCAAATAGGAAAAGAGGAAGCTACGTTATCCCTCTTTGTAGACGACATGTTCATAAACCTTGAAAACCCAAGAGAATCTGTCAAAAACCTCCTTGCACTGATAAAGGAATTTGGCAAAGTCTCAGGGTATAAAATAAACATGCAAAGGACAGTTGCATTCTTACAATAATAAGACAGACAATAAACAGAGAATCAAATAAAAAACACAATCACTTTCATAATAGACACAAACACACACACACACACAGAGAGAGAGAGAGAGAGAGAGAGAGAGAGAGAATGAAATACCTTGTCATCTTCCTAACCAGAAAAGTGAAAGACCATTACAATGAAAATTACAAAACACTGCTCAAAGAAATCCAAGAAGACACAAACAAATGGAAAAAGATTCCATGTTCATGGATTGGAAGGGTTAATTCTTTTAAATTTTTTGTTAGTTTAAAGGTTTTTTTGTCTGATATTAAGATCATACCCCTGCCTTCTTTTGTGTTCTGTTTGCCTAAAAATTTGTTTTCTGTCCTCTGACTTTGAGTGTATGAATGTCCTTTGTATTGAGATCTGTTTCCTATAGCCAAAAACTTTGGGGGTTGTGTTTTTTATACAGCTTTCCATTTTATATATTTTCAGTGGTGCACTTAGACCATTCAAGTTCGGACTGATTATTGAGATGTGAGAGTTTATCTCTGTCATGAGACTCTTATGAAGTTCTTTGTTGTTGCTATTTCTGCTTTTTGCTTGTTTATTTGCTTGTTGGTTTTTTGGGGGAGTTGATATTGTGTGTTCAATTTTGCATTCATGATGCATGACTTGTTGATTCTGTTTTCCTGCATTCTTGGGAAGAGTGTGGTTATTCCTTTTTTTTCTTTCTTTCTTTCTTTCTTTCTTTCTTTCTTTCTTTCTTTCTTTCTTTCTTTCTTTCTTTCTTCTGTGTTTAGTATCTTCTTAAATACCTCTTAAATCCCCCAAACTCTTAGGGATTTAATGTCTGGGAAATAATCTATTTCTCCATCACTGATGAAACTTAATTTAGCCAGGCAGGACATTCTTGGTTTTAATTGTTTGTGCTTGAGAACTTTTAAAATTGGACTCCAGTCTCTTCTAGCCTGTAGTGTTTCTGTAGTTAAGTCTGCTGCTATTCTAATTTGTCATCCCTGGAATAGTCTGACCATTATTTCTCTCTGCCTTCAGGATATTTTCTTTTATACCTATTTTAATATAAGCAAATCACTGTGTGTCTAAGAGTTGGTTTTCTCATTTGATACCTTGCAGAGGTTCCTTGAATCTCTAGTGTTTGGATGGTCATGTCTATGATGAGATGAGGGAAGTTTTCTTGGATAACTCCATCGAATGTTTATTCCAAGGTGGTCCCTGCCTCCGTTTCTGCCTCAGAAATGCAGATCAGGTGTAAGGTCAGCCTCTTAATATAATTTTACATCTCTTGGAGGGTTTGTTCCAGCTTTATAAGCTTCCCTTCTGTTTTTAGTAGTTTGGGCTAGATCCATATTTTAGTATTCAAGCTCTGAGGTTCTGTCTTCTGCTTGGTTAAATCTGCTTTCCGTGCACTTTGTTATTTATTTCTTTTATTGTATTCTGTATTGTCATCATCTCAGTTATCAACTCTTTCATTCTTTCATCTTTTCCTCCTTTGTTTCTGTTTATCCTTTCCATAAATGCCTTGATGTCTGGATTTGGGTTTGAGACCTGTCATTGGCAGGGGGGGGCTCTTCATTGTTTGAATTTTGAAGTCTGCATTTTCAGGAGCCATCTTTCCAGGGGTCTGGAGGGTATCTGTGTTCTTCCATTGATTCTTCTTCATTTGTGATGGATCCTTCCACTTTTCCCTCCCTCTCTAATTTTGTTGCTCAGTGATAGGGGTATAGCTTTCACTTCTGTTTGCTCAATCCCTTATTCTTCCCTATGTAGATCCTCTGTATTTGTTCAGTTTTGAAGCCAGACTTGGGGTGGGAGGGTTGTGCTGTCTTTTTGCAGTTTTGGGACTTGATTAAGGTGTAATGGGGGAGATATGGCTCAGAAGTTATGTGCATATCACAGTATTGGCTGACTGGTGTGTGGGCCCCCTGGAACCCACTTCCCACCACCTTACAATCTGCCCATCTGGTGGAAGCATATGTATGTCCCCTGAAACCAAAATGAGATCAGGAAAAGGAAAAGAATGGAAAAGGGAAGAAGGGAGATGAAAAGAAGATGAAGGGAAAGAAGGGGAGGAAGGAAAACAGGCAAACTGATAAACTAATGGATAAACAAAAAAGCAAACAAAAACAAAAAAAAGCAAACATATAAACAAAAACAAAAAACCCTGATGATGCACTTGCCCTCATAAATACCCATATGCAAACAATAAAAAAAAAGGAAGAAGAGAAAGGGGCAAATGAAGTCAGAAGACACATACTGGAAGATATGTATGAAAAGAGTGGGCAAAAAATACTCTATCTTGTGGTCATTTCTCCATTTCTGGAACTTCAGGTTTCTTTCCTTTTTTTGTTGTTGTTTTTTGTTTTTTTATAATTGTGGGTCCCAAGTGCCACTGCTGCTTTTGGCTGCTGCCACAGGAGGAAGTGGGCCCCTGTCTCCAGTACCACCCCTTCACTCTCAGTGCAGACCAATCGAGTTGCTCTCAATGTGGGTCAGACACCTCATGAACCGCTGGTGGAGGAGGATCAATCAGATCTGAACTCATTTCAACTCGTCCACTGCTGCTGTTGCTTCTAGATCTCTCACTTAGATCAGACGTGTCCATGCCTGGTCCAGCATGGAGGTGAGGCATTTGTCTCTCCAATATTCACTTCTGAGGTGGACTGTCTGGGTCAGTGATGATTGATCCCAGAGGAGTGTGGAGATCACCCCTTGGTCTCAAGCTGAAGGCTGATCAGATTTGGGTGGACCAAAGCAGGCCTTTGCTCAGTTCCAGGAACAGAAAAAATAGCATTAGTCCAGGTCTTTGTATCTAGTGGGGTTCAGCTCTAGATTTCTTCCCTGCAACTTCTCCATGGTTCCCCTGCCAGCGTCCAGCCAACTGATGCAGGTGGCAGCATGTGCCAGGTGCCAGGTGCCAGGTGCTGAGGGGTAACTGATCTCTGTTGCCTTCTCTCAGAGATGCCTCGAGAATGGTGGGTGATCCTGCATGCTGTGGTTGCCAATCGCAGAGCAGTGGCAGGTTGTAGTTGTCTCCAGGGAGGAGCCCCCAGTGCTTGATCCCATATATCCCCTCAGACAGACATTTACTCACCTACCTGCACACACCCACACTCACAGACTTGTTCTTATGAACACTCACCCATGCAGAGACTCTCCCACTCCTAACAGTTCTGTTGCCATCTTTTCAAAAATCCTATGTCTTAAAAAACAAAAGAATTCTAAATACAGGCATACCTCAAAAATATTGCAGGTGTGGTTCCAGATCACTGCAATAAAGTGTATATTTCAATAAAGTCAATGATGCAAATGTTTTGGTTTCCCAATGCATGTAGAAGTTATGTTTACAGTATATTATAATCTGCTAAGTGTGCAGTAACATTCTGTCTAATAAAAATGTACATAGTTAAAAAGCAACTTTTTGCTAAAAATATTATTTATTATTTGAGCCTTCAGTGGGTCACTATCTTTTTACTGGCAGAAGCTTTTGCCTTGATGCTGTTGGCTATTATCTGATATGGGTTGTAGTTGCTGAATTTTGGGGTGGCTGTGATGACATTTTAAAATAAGCAACAATGAAATTCAATTGAGTCTTCCTTTTGCAAAAGATTTCTCTGTAGCATGAAATGCTGTTTGATACCATTTTACTCACAGAAGAACTTTTTTAAAAACTGGAGTCAATTCTCTCAAACCCTGCTGCTGTTTCACCAACCAAATATATGCAATATTCTATGTCATTTACTGTCTCTTCAACAATGCTCATAGCAACTGCACCAGGAGTAGATTCCATCTCAAGATACTAGTTTGTTTGCTCATTGACAGGAAGCAACACCTAATCTATTAAATTATGAGATCGCAGAAATTCAGTCACATCTTCAGGCTCTACTTCTAATTTGAGTTCTTGTGCTATTTCCACCACAATCCTCAGTTTCTTTCTCCAATTAATTCTTGAACCCCTAAACCTCATCCAACAGTGTTGAAATCCATGTTGCCAAATTCCTGTTAATTGATATTATGACATCTCATGAATCACAAATGTTTTAGTGGCATCTACAATGGTGAATTCTTTTATGAGTTTTAAATTTTACGTTGTGCAGATTCATCAGAGGAGTCTCTGTGTATGGCAGTGATAGCCTTTTGAAATGTATTTCTTAAATAATATTACTTAAAAATTTTATTCTGCTTCATGAGCTGAAGAATAATGTTGTGTTCATAGGTATGAAAACACATTATTCTTCTCGTATATCTATCAGAACTCTTGGTTGACCAGGTACAATGAGCAGTGATATTTTGAAATAAATCTTTTCCCTAATTTGTTTTGTTTTATGAGTTGGGGGTCTCCCTCTGTTGCCCAGGTTGGAGTGTAGTAGCACAATTATAGCTTGCCTTAGTTTCAAACTCCTGGGCTCAAGTGATCTTTCCACCTTAGCTTCTCAAGTAGCACATGCCATCCCATCCAGATAATTTAAAATAACTTTTTATAAAGAGAAGGTCTCACTATGTTGCCCAGGCTGGTCTTGAACTCCTGCACTCAAGCAATTCTCTCACCTCAGTCTCTCACAGCACTGGGACCACAGGCATGAGCCAATGTATCTAGCCAGAAATTTTTTTTTTTTTTTTCTTAGCAATAGGCCCACAGTGAGCTTAACATATTCAGTAAACCATGCTGTAAACAGATGTGCTACCATCCAGGCTGTGTTGTTTAATTCATAAAGCACAAGCAGAGTAGATTTAGCATAGTATTTAAGGGCTCTATGATTTTTAGAAACGAGCATTGGCTTCAACTTGAAGCCACCAGCTGCATTAGCCCCTAACAAGAGACTCAGCCTACCCTTTTAAAACTTGAAGGCTGGTGTTGATTTCTCTTCTCTAGCTATGAAAATCCTGGGTGTCATCTCATTCCAATATAAGGCCGTTTTGTCCACACTGACAAAATGTTGTTTACTGTAGTTGCCTTCATTAAGGACCTTAGCTCCATCTTCTAGATTACTTGCTGCACTTTCTCCATCAGCATCTGCTACTTCATCTTGAACTTTCATGTCCTTTTTTTCAACCTCATGAGCCAACCTCTGCTTGCTTCGGATTTTTCTTATGCAGTTTTGTCCCCTCTCTCAGTCTTCATAGAATTGAAAAGGGTGAGGGCCTTGCTCTGGATTAGGCCTTGGCTTAAAGGAGTGCTGTGTCTGGTTTGGTCTTCTATCCGCGTCACTCAGATGTTCTCCATATCAGCAATAAAGCTGTTTCACCTTGTCATTCACTGGCGGAACACATTTAATTTTTTTAAGAGCATCCTTTTCATTTACAGTTTGGCATCCTTTTCATTTAGGTTGGCTAACTGGTGCAAGAGGCCTAACTTTCAGCCTGTCTCAGCTTTTGACATGCCTTTATGAAGCGTAGTCATTTCTCGCATTTGACTTAAAGTGAGAGGCATGTGACACTTTCTTTCTCTTGAACACTTAGAGACTATTTTACATTTATTAATTGACCTAATTTTAGCATTATGGTGCTTCAGGGAATAGGGAGGATTGAGGAGAGGTAGAGAGATGGGAGAGTCACTGTTATGTAAGATAGCAAGCTTAATCTAAAAATGTTGTGTGTATTCTGAGTGTTTCACTTGGACACCTAGCATTTATAGATTAAGTTTGCCATCTCATATAACTATGGTCCATGGGCCCCCCTAACAATTACAAAAGTAACATTAAAGATCACCATAAAAACAATATTGTAAAAGTTTGAAATATTTCAAGAATTGCCAAATTGTGACACAGAGCCCTGAATTAGAGTATGCTGTAGCAAAATGGCATCAATAAACCTGTTCCTTGCAGGGTTGCCACAAATTTTCAATTTCTATCAAATTTTTCAGATGTTATTAGGGGAAATGGAATTAGGAATATACATGCTAGCCTTTCTGAGATAACTTTGATTTCAATGATACTACCTACCCCCGTCATCACCATGACATAAATTACCATGTCTTAAAGGTCTTAAAATTTTATATTCAATCAAATTACATTTTTTATAAGCTTCTTCCCCTTGGAAAAAAGTGAAAAAAAGATCTGGAAATAATAGCAAAAAGCAAGTTACAATTCAGGGTAAGCTCAAGGTCTGGGGAAAGTCTTGCGTTTTAGGCAGATGAGAAAAAGAAGAAGCTCCAAGAAATGGATCAAGATAAAATCATAAAGGAGTTTAAGAGCTACACATTGGATGTGGCATTCAGTAAACTGCAGGTTGGGTCTTAAGAAATTGACTTCAAGGCCAATTACCTGAGAATGTGAAGCAGCTGATTCATATCATTCACTGACAAGGACTGACTCAGATCCTCCAAAGTGGAAGGCTGCATCTATATGGACTCATGGGCTGCACCTGGGCATAGTTGACAAACTCAACCGTAGTGTACGTGTGTGTGTGTGTGTGTGTGTGTGTGTGTGTGTGTGTGTGTGTGTGTCGTTTGTTTTGAGACAGGGTCTTGCTCTGTCATCCAGGACAGAGGGCAGTGGTGCAATCATGGCTCACTGCAACCTCAAACACTTAGATTCAGCTCTCTCAAATAGCTGGGACTACAGGGGTGTGACACCATGCTCAGTTAAAAAATCTTTTTGTAAATATGGGGCTTTACTATATTTCCCTGACTGGTCTTAAACTCCTGACTTCAAGCAAACCTTCCACCATGGCCTCCCAAGATGCTCGGATTACAGGTGTAAGCTAACACGCCCAGCCTCAATAATTATACTTTGAATTTTATTTTATTTATGTTATTTCATTTTATTTTCTTTGTCCCTGGTGGTGGTGGTACAGACGATGTTTTTTAGCGCATGGTAGGAAAACACAATGGCTTGAACTCTTCTGCAACTATCACTGGTATTGGTTACATGAATCCAGAATAAAGAACAGTAATAACAGCAAGAGTTAGCTTCCCTTCTCCTAACCTTCACTGACAGAGAAGAATGCTTTTCTGTCTCTTGGGATTCATAAATAAATTCGAAGCACTCCAAGTGCTGCAACATCTTGATAATCTATGCAGTAATATTTGCAATGTGCTGCCTTCGGTGTTTATTTTTTATTTGCTAATAAACTGTGAGATTCTTAAAGATAGGGACAATATGCAATAGTAATTTTTTATGATTTATAATCTCAGAAATTGTGCGAAGAACCTGGAGACTACTCAACAAATACCTATTTACTGATATAATATCATTTGGAGTAATCATAAACCGAACACAGTATCTCCATAGAGTCCATAGAGTTCAGAAATAGAACATAGAATATAATAAAAAAATAAGACATTCAGAAATCCTGTTTCTGGCAATGATAGAGTTACTTGTTGTACTGGACTAATCCTCCCATCATAACAAACTACAAGTCTGAGCAAAATATATGGAGCAATAGCATGACAATAATTCTGAAGAGAAGGGAAACACACAAGGCAAACTCCATAATTGCTTTTGCTTGAAGGTACTTTCCATATTGCAGGTCAGGGAGGCAGAGGCCCAGCAGAGCTTGGCAACTTTACTGAGCTAGCAAGGCACATCTTAGATCTGGGGACCTTAGGCAGGTGATTTCAAGAGATACTTGAAAAGTAATGGTATAAAGATCTGCATGGTCCCTTAAGACTTTGATAGTAAGACTTTGGCCTGCTATTCAATTTAGAATCCAGAAAAGTCATGCCTTGGGAGTATGGTTTCTCTCTAGCTAAAAGTAAGGGCTTAATTAGATCTGAAATGAAAAAAGTTTAAATAATCATGAGAGGGACCAAACTGTTCAACCAGCAAATAAGCTTTTTTATATAACCAAACTCAATATTCTTTGAAGGGAGATAACATTTAGACACTTAAAACATATAAGAAATATTCAGCATAAAATCAGAAAGTACAAAACATGAAAAGAAATAAAAATATATGATTTATAATTCAAAAAACAGTCAACAGAAACAGAACTAATGATGATCTAGATACTGGAATTAACTTGTAAGGACTTAAAACAGTCATTGCAAATATATTTAATGACAAAATTGAAAATGTGGGCAAAATGAGTAAACAGACATGGTCTTAGAATCTTGGTAGAGATATGAAAAATATAAAAAGATCTATAATAGAAATTATAAAATAAAAAACTAAAAGAAAAAATTAATGGATGTCTTAACATCAGATCAACCGTTGAAAAGATCTATAATTTGAAATCAGGGTAATAGATATAATTTAAGCACAAAGAAAAGATGCCTAAAAAACAAGCAGCATATTGATGAAAATGGTATAATTTTAAGTAATCTAGAATTCAGTGGTAGTACCAAAAGAAGAGAATGCAGATATTTCTACTGACAATTATATTTTAAGAAATACAAGCAAATGCTTTCCAAATTGTATTTTAAAAGGTGAAAACCATGTATATCAGTGTCTCAATAAACCCTTATAGCAACTAATATAAAAAATGTGGCACTTCATAATCAAACTTCTGAAAAAAACTATTGTAAATATATTTAATGTTATCAAATGGAATAAAAAGGTACATTACATAGAACATAAAAATATTGCAAATTACCTCTATCTGCTTATCACAAATTCAAGTCAAAAGATGATTGGCATTTTGAAAATGTCATAACAAAATATAAATCTCTTTGTCTCATATTCAGTTTCAAAAATTAAAGCAAAACTAGAAGTATTTTAAGCTAAACAAATGCCAAGAGAATGAATACCCAGTAGATCTTTCCTAAAGAAATGCATAGAAAATATCTTAGACTGATACCAGACTAACATGTGGATCCATGAAGAGCTAAAGAACACTGGAAATTATAAATATAAAATAAATTTTGTTAATAATTTTAAAATGATAATTGAATGTTTAAAGCAAAAGCAATAATTATAAACCATAAATTGTATAAATATATGAAATTAAAACACTGCAGTGAGGGTGTAAATGGAAATGTACTGTTTAACCTTCTCTACTCTTACTTAAATTGGTTTAATATCATATGAGAGTGAACTGTGATAAGTTAAGGATTCACAATAATCCATCAATAAAACACTGAGAAATAAAAATACAGAGTAAAAACAACAAAGGAATGGATAAAATAGAATGTTGGTAAAAATTCAGTTAATTCAAAAACTCTAGAAAGGAGGAAAGAGGAAACAAAAAATTTAAAATATACATAGGATAATATAGGAAAAAAGAAGGTGGGATTACATACAGCTATATAAATAATTATGTTAAATTTAGGTAGACTGGTCTTTTGAATTACAAGACAGAATTAGTTAGCCGCCTTGACTCAAAAAGCAAGACTCCACTCTGCTTACAGGAAGCACTTCCTGTAGAAAGTAGCAGAAATGTCACAAGTAAAGGAATTGTGAAGAAGATATCATGTAAACTATAAGAAAGTTGGAGTGACTCGATTATTACCTAAAAAAGTGACTGAGATCAGTAGTATCACTATAGATAAAGAGGAATATTTAAGAATGATAAAATGGTCTAGACATCAAAAAAGTCATAAAAATAATAAAGTTGTACAGACCGAACAAAATACTTTAAAATGCATGAGGAAAAGCCTGACAGAACTAAAATAAGAAATAAATAATATACCCATATGAGTATAAATATCAATATGCCTCCACTGATAGAAAAGTAGAGGTATACCATTGAATAAATTAAAGATTTTGATAGCAGCTGCTAACTTCAAGGCAATATTGGGCTTACTTCACTTTGTACCTTCTATTCCCTTTTTCACAATGTTGTTAGTTGTATAATTTCTACATGTTTACATTTTACAACATTGATATTCCATTCTGATAATTCTGCTCTGATTTCTATTGTTGTACTAGACCTACAGTTAAATACACTCAGCCCCACCAACTTCTTTGCTGTAGTTTCTCAATACATTTTTGACTGGAGTTTATCCTCTAGTATTTTCTCACAATGAGATCATTGGAAGAATATTTACAAAGTTGTTAAAATTCAAATCTCTCTGAGAGTGTCATTTAAATTTAAATGTAATTTTGTCTTGAAATTAAATTTCGACTTGTCATTTATTTCCTTGAGTTTCTATAAGTATTGCTTCAATAATGTCTGCCATTGTTTAAAGTTTTACAATAATCTGATTTTCTTTTACCTATAAGAGGTTGAGCTATTTGTATGACTTCTTGAAATATATTTAAAGCCCCAATATTTATAAGAATATATTTTTGTATTGACTATTTGGGGTCAGTTTTTCCCTAATGCACAGTGTATTCTTTTTTTTTTTTTTTAATTTGGAATCTCACTCTGTCGCCCAGGTTGGAGTACAGTGGAGTGCTCTTGGTCACCCAAGTGTCAACCTGCTGGGCTTAGAAGATCCTTCTGCCTCAGCCTTCCAAGTAGCTAGAACTACAGGCATGCACTACCACACACAGCTAATTTTTTTTCTTTTGTTGTAGAGATGAGTTCTCGCCAAGTTGCCCAGGCTGTTCTAGAACCCATGGGCTCAGGCAATCCCCTCCTCCCAGTCTCCCAAAGTGCTGGGATTACAGGCTTGAGCCACTGCGCCCAGCCCGTTATATCTAGTTTTGTTTGTTTTTTCATTTTATTCTTTTCTCTAGTACCTATTCTATTCTGGGCTTATTGCTGCTATTTCATCTTTGTGAATTGATTTTTTTTCCCATTTCCTAAGATCCAACTTTCCTTTTGTTTTACTGTCTCTTATCCAGTCTTTTCATTTTTTTAACGTATACATTAGATTGCTTCATTAAGGTTTTTTTAATTTCATACTAGAATTTGGATTACATTTTTCATCAGTTTTGTGTCTACTTTGGTTTTACATATATATGTATTTATGTGTATATATATATGAGAGAGAGAGAGAGAGAGAGAGATTTTGAGTTCCATTTCCCTTTCCTGTTATTACACATTTTTACTGTTCTATGCTTATTCTTGTTGTGCTGTGTAATTCTGAATGAACTGGATTTTCAGAAGGCTATTAGTGGGTGATTTCTTTGGAGTAGAGAGGCATCCAGAATTTCTTGCTACAGCAAGGGGCACTAAGTTCCTAGTTGCACCCACTTTGTGTAGCATTTGGTCTTTTCTAACTCCTGCAGCACACCTGACTCAGGAGAAGTTCAACAGATGGTGTAGCCATGTGGCTTCTGTAGCCATTGCTGCCAGGGACACAAGCGCTGCTTTCCTGTGTGACTTCCAGATCTTTAGAAAGTACATTTTCTTCAGACATATCTTTAAAGATACCAACCCTGGGTCCCTCTGGGCACTTTCTGTGCCTTTTCTCTCTACCCAACCAATGGTTTTATACCTGTGAGCTCCCATTTAGAGGGAATATTCACTTACCAGTTTGTTGAATTGTTATTGAATCTTTATGCTTCTTTGTTTGCCTGTAATATGTGAATATAATGGTAACTGACTAGGTGGTTATGAAGTTTGAGTGAGTTCTATCACTTTGAAAAATACCTAGAACATAATAAACACTGTTTAAGCATTTGTCCCATGAAAACACATACGCATCTGTCCCCTTTAGGTCCCCTGGTCACATCCAGTCCTTCTTGGCAGGACTTCATTGCCTCTCACTTGGGATTTTCTGGTCTCAGAGAATTTTGGCAGTCATCATACATTATTTGGAATTTATAGATTTTTCTCACTCCTATTTACACCAAAAACATATCGATGTCCCCCCACCGCGTCATGTTTCTTACCTTTGGTTTATTTTCTCTGGAAACAAAATAGTAGAAACATTCAGAACTACTCCTCCAGAAAATGTACTGAAGTGGACCACATTGGCATCACGTGTAGGCATTTCCTTCATTGAGGACTGCACTACTTCCAAATTCGCCTGACATGGATGTAAAACACCTCACCATTATTGTTTGCCTATCTTCCCGGTCATCATGAGATACACTTCCAGAAACAGGCAGAATCGGTCTTGTATAAACAGTGAAGGGGTTGCCTATGAGAAAGACTAAAAATGTCTTCAAATCTTTGGCAAAGCAAATACATCTGTTCTCATATGAAGATGACTGCCATGGGCTTGACATTTTTATCCACACACCTCGGCCCCACTGCCTGTTTCCTGAAGCAACATCGGAGTCACAGACTTGGTGTTCTTATAAGCACATTCTGGTTAACCCAGTGGTCAAAAATAGAAAATTAGAATGCAAAATATTTTATTTATTTTTGTTGAAATATGACTATTTTTCTTATAAGAGAACAAAAAATCATAATTTATTTAATACTCAGGTAGCAGCAATGATATTTTCCAAAGTTGATTTTAGCAGCCTAGCAGGAACACAGCAGAAAACAGTGTGAAAATTAACAGAAGCACATTAAACTCATTCACACACACCCACACACTGAAAGTGGAAAAAAAAATTATAAATTTGCAAGATTACAAAGAAAAAAAGGTGATACCGTGTTTGGAAAATCAAAGCACTTGGAAAAAATCAAAATAAATAATAGAATACATTCTATAAAATTAAAACATGATTCCAACAGGGCTTATAATTATCAGTGTTTTGTTCTGTGAAGCAGGGAAGGATGAAATCTTTTTTTTTAATTGATGTCAGAAAATAGAGCAAAACAAAACAGGGGAAACTGTTGGTGGAGCTTGTGAGTTTCTCAAAATCTCCCCTACAATCAAATAATGATTAGGCAGATAGAAGCCCAAATGTCATCCTAATTGCTGATAAAGCCTAGACTTGAAGACAGCCTCACCAGCTCACACTTCCTAAATGCTTGCAAAGGAGTTTTTGAACTTATAGTCTATGTTGGACTAAATATGTGTGTTTCCCACAAAATTCATATGGTGAAATCCTAATCCCCGAAGTGATGGCACTTAGAAGGTGCTGTGTTTTGGAAGTGATTGGGTCATGAGAGTGGAGCCTCAATGAATGGAATGAGTGTCCTTATGAAAGAGACCCCAGAGAGCCCTCCATTCCTGTGAGGATACAACAAGAAGATGGCCAACCTGGAGAGAGGTCTCACCAGAACTCGACCATGAACATGCTGGCAGCCTGTATTTGGGTTTACAGTGGCCAGAACAGTGAGAAATAAATTTACACTATTTAATAATTCACCCCGTTTATGGCATGCTGCTACAGCAGCCTCAACAGACTAAGACACAGAGATACTTATCTAGGTCATCATGTCTCTCATTCAACCTACAGAAAGAAGAAAAATTCTCAAACCCCCATATTTATGACTTTTGATATCTTAAATCCCTTTAAATAGTAACCTGACACTAATCCTTATTGTTCTCTAATCTGATAACCTGCTCCTCTTCCACAAGTTGGAGAAAGAAAAGGGCAAAAGAGAAGGGAAAAAAAGTTTTTACAAAACCAGTGGAGCAGGAAGGAAGAACTCTCCATCTTAAGCAAAGTGTATTCATTTATTTATCTTAACTAGTCTTGAGGATGGGTTTGTGGAAACCAATGACGTCTATCCACCGGAGAACATAAGCTGCATATCCAGGACTTGCCATGGTAAGGGAATTAGCCACCATCAATTTTATTCAGCCAGGAATCAAAGGCAGCAGGCAGGGGACTGGGTAAGTTTAATAGTTGGGTTGGGGAGCGGGGGGCGGGGAACAGAAAGACTTCATATATGCTCTGACTGTAGGTTGTTGATTTGGAGAAGCTGGGGATAGATTACTAGAAGTAGGTCATCTTATATGATTGGTATGAGTGATTATGTTGCTTTTTCTAGTTTGTCTTAAACTGGGAGGAGGCAGTCCTTGATTAAGTCTTGGCTGTTTAAGGATGGTTGAAGCAGAAGTTGTGATTTGACTCCCTTGGCATCATTCTTGGATAGAGGGAAATTATCCTATTTAGTTTGGCTACTGTCTGTTTATTCATTCTCTCAGGATGAAACATTTTTAGCAAGTTCCAGACATATTGAGAATGCAGCATTTGCTTCTGTTACCTTCTGAAGAAAAAGTCTGACTATTAGAGTGCTGAGGCCATCTATATATGCTGAAAATAAAATCTACCTAGAATAAATGTGAAGTTGATAGCCCAGAAGAAAAGCATGTTTACTGAAGAAGCTT
The DNA here is from genome assembly GCA_027257055.1 of Cephalopachus bancanus. Taxonomy (NCBI): domain Eukaryota; kingdom Metazoa; phylum Chordata; class Mammalia; order Primates; family Tarsiidae; genus Cephalopachus; species Cephalopachus bancanus. Next base: position 8,182,780 of record JAPVLO010000027.1, read on the forward strand.
AGCAATAAAGCACAATTATGCCCACATAAGTAACACAATCTACATTTTTCTCTGAAAACAAAATTGTACAATGTTATTATGAGGATTATTTAGCATAACAGAATCCAAAACCAAGAGAGCTTCAAGAAATTATTACAGGTGAGCAAAACAGAAACCTTTTATTTATATTCATGCTAATTAGATTAATAAAATGTTAATATAATTCATACCCTGGATGTTTTCCTATGTCTATATAGTATTCGACTTGTAGTCCTATTTAAGCTGAATAAAGGCAATCTATTAGTGATTCACAGACCCAAATACCTTTTGATTTATATAATTGTCTCTCCATCCTGCTGAAATTTTCCAATTTTTAAAAATTACTCTTAGAAAAAATTTTAGGCTAGGTGTGGTGGTTCATGGCTATAATCCCAGCACTTTGGAATGCTGAGGTGGAAGGATTGTTTGAACTCAGGAGTTCCAAGACCAGCCTGGACAACACAGCAGGATGTCATCTCTACTAAAAATTTTAAAAAATTAGCTGGCTGTGGAGGCTCATGCCTGTAGTCCCAGCTACTTAGAAGGCTGAGGTGGAAGGATCACCTGAGCACAGGAGGTTGAGTCTGCAGTGAGCCATGACCATGCCACTGCACTCTAGCCTGGGCAACAGAGCGTGACCCCAACTCAAAAAAAGAAAAAAGGAAAAATTTAAATTCCCTTCTATTTCATCTAAACATGGAAGCCATATGGTTATAGCTTCCAATCTGTTCATTGCTTAAAATTTTGTGCAAACTATCTTTTGATTATTTTTGTTTGATTCACTTTCTTAGATTAGAAAATACAGTTTATTTATAAAGTAAATTAGAGAGAGAGAGAAAGAAGAGATTCACCTCCCCAGGGTAGGGGAAGGGGTCAAAGCCAGGAAGCATGGTGACAGCCATAGCTCAAAGAGCACATGACCACACCAGAGTCTAGCAAGGCAATGGCAGCGATGGTCTGGCTACGGCCTGTTTGATTCATTTTTAGCGATATGTTCTTATATTTGGATTTACAACATTTTAATACATTTACGGTTCACTAAGTGAGTCTTCTAAACTCACTAAATTCATTGACGTTAATTTGGTAAAGGTTTCCCGTGACTACCTGTCTATATTCTGTGATAGATATGTTTCTTCTTGACTCTCTTGACCTTGGCACTGTGTGTAGTCCTTTCCTCATGGAACCCTCTCCTCCCTTGAGTTCTGTGTTAGATGTCTGCTGTCTCCCCTCCACTCTAGAGAAATGGATGTTATATTCTGACCTTGTGCCGGAGACCAGCTCCAGCCAGGTTCAGGGTACCCCAAAGGTGGAGACGGCGTTGGCGATTGGGGGGAAGAAGAAAGAGAGAAAGAGAGAGAGAGAGAGAGAGAGAGAGAAGAAAGAGACTGGACTCCAGTCTAGTGCAGAAGCTGTTTAATGGGAATTACGACTGGTCTTTTATACACAGTCGGGTGTGTGAGGGGCGTTCCCCACCCACCGGATGTTCTTTCAGGTATAATCCCATAACCTAATCGATGAAACTTTAATCCATTTATTCAACTTCAATAAATCCTAAGATCATGACCAGAAGCCTGTGACCAACACTAAGGCTCTTAGATGTGACCCAAGTTTGAATTATAAGTTGTGTGAAAGCCAAAACTGCAGTTTGTGGAAGAATGGGAACAATGAGCTTCTAAAGTTAGCTTGTGTTCGTCCGGTCTCAGAGTTTTTATGTTTTGAGTTCATAGGAGCTTAATCTGGTTAGTGTTGAGTAGAAAGGGGAGGAAATGGGGTCAATAGCTCCCGAACACACCCTAGTGGTCTCGGGGTCAATGGCCCTTCCTGATCCCTAACACTCAGATGGGCCTCCGTGGCCAGCTCCCAACAACCTTGTAAGAAGAGAGGTTGGCTGGAGGGATGAGTATTCTAGTGGAATGGCAGAATTTGAGTTTATTCATGCCCTAAGAACCAGAATCAAGGGATTGACTCTGAAGGATAGGAAGGAAATGAAAATCTGATCAAATAATGATGAACCATGTGAATTAGGGGTAACATATTTCTGGGTTTCTCTCTGTCTTTCCCTTTGTCTTTTTCTTACTTCCTCCATTTCTCTTGCATATCGTCTCCTTCCTTTTCCCCTTTCATTCCTGCTCTATGTATCCCTGCTTTCCTCTCCCCCCAACATCCAAGTTTCCTTCTCCTTAGGTTATCTAAGGAAACCTGAGTTCCATCTTAGACAATAAAATTGCTTTTTTTTGTTGTTAAAGTTCAATTGCCTCTCCATCTCTTGAATGCCCTTGAGGGAAAACCCTGCAGTCATAGTTCTCTAAACTCCTACTCACTTTTGCTTCTGGCTAAAGACAGGAGATTTAATAAATAATGAAGAGCCTGCAAAAGAGTATATATTTTTACAGAAAGACTTGGCTAATAGATCTGATCTTTTCTATGAAATGCACACATGGATTTTTGTATTAAACTGTCGGTGTATGTTCAACACTTTAAATGCACAGTTGCCCTGGGCTAAGACCAAAATTATTTCATAGCTCTTGGGGCATCCTGGACAAATGCAAAGAATAATTTATGACAATATGTCATTCACACAAAAGTCATAATTGCTTATAGATGTAAAGAAAGTTATCATTGCTTTTGATCCATGTCTCTTGGAATGCTAAGTTAATGTACTTGGATGATAGTGACTTTTTGCCCTGGATTTTTAATGTGCTTTGCATCTCTCTCCTGAAAATATGAAAAAAAAAAGTCAAATTTTATTGCTGACGAAGAAAAACCTTAGCATCAATCTAATACAACCGTCTCCTTTTAATGGTTGATGGATACATTTTGCTTTAAAAGAAAAAAATCATGAAAGAAATCCCACTGCTTCTAATAAAATATTTGCAATCAACAGATACATTAAAAATTCAAGATTAAAAAACTCCTTGAAAAAATCATATCTAAATATTGGAGCACATTCCTTTTATTTTCCCTGTTTATTCAACTTATGCTATCTATCTTTGTTAGTCTTCAGTAATTGTGCCAAAGCTAATTCAATTTTTATCTAAGAATATGTGACTGATATGTTGATCTTAAGGAAAATATTTTTCCTAAAATCACTGGAATCTCGAATTTTAATCAAATTTTTAAATCTTACATAAGATATAGATGTTTCAATACAGGATTTAGTAGACTTTGTGCAAGCTGTGTGTTATGTTTTTAACATTCTTTTAACAAACTAAATTTAACTAATTGATGCAAGTCATCAATACTCCTGTCCCCATTTAAAAAACTCCCCAGGAAGCTCCTGGTAGTATTTGAAAACATGTGGTTATTCTGTTATATTTCTACCCACCTATTCCCTATTTTCAAGTCTGCTTCTACCATTTGAACTTGTAACCTGGTTTAGACTTGCCCTGTTCCAACCCTGTTACTGGTACCCTTAAAGAACTAGCCCCAAGCTTCTACCTCACTGGACCTTCTCTGTTTCCAGACCAACTTCCTCCCCTGTGACCCCATTGAGGCCCATCAAAGTAACTGATTAAAATACCCTCCAGTTAAAATTTTGGAGAAAGACCAATTTTAACATTTAAAGGGAAGCACAATCCTTTAAACTGAGGGCTCTTCTGCCCAAAATATTTGTTCAAAATTCTTCCACCACAGTTGTACTAAAAAACTAATTTTCTGTAATAGGAATAATAATCCATTGTCCACATCTAGAATGAATCAGGAACTTTGTCTTAACAATTATTTCAGATATCGTATTTGAAGAAAACATACGAGCAACAAATGTGGTTGAGAAAAAGGAGACTTCACCAGCGAATAAAGCTCTTTTGAGTATTATACAATTGCCTCCTATACTGGGGCTCTGGAGAGCTTTAGGGCTTTCTCTACAGGGCCGTAATCAAGGGAAAAGTTGCACATGTGTCATATGGAGAAAAACAGAGGAGAGACGACCTAAGCATGGTGTTCAGAAACAAACTTTGGAGTCAATTTGCCCACCTCCTTTACTAATTATGTGATATTTGCAAATTCATTAATTTCTTTCAAATCTGTTTTCTTATCTTTAAAATAAGTATACGAGTCTTAACTTCTCTGTTATGAAATTAAATTAGTATTTAGAATTGTGAGATTGTGTGTGTGTGTGTGTGTGTGTGTGTGTGTGTGTATTTATACGTTTTTCTTCTAGCTGAGTCTAACCCTGTAAGGAATTTTTAATTCCATAAAGATGATGAGGAAGGAAGAGGAAATAGAATAGTTGTGCAATTTGTGAGAGTTGCCTTTTCCATCTTTTTTTTTTTTTTTTACAGTCACTGTTTAGAGAATAAAATATATTGTGTTAAGGGTCGAAAAGTAAAATAGGGCAAATTCAAGGTGCCCACAAATGACCTGGACTTCATGTTTTCATTAGTCATGTTAATCAAGTAACTCCATTGAATATAGCCATAATGTATTTAGAAAAAACCCTAGAGCAGGCCCCTTAAGTTTGAATGGTGACTGGACTCCTAATCAACTAATTCTTTGTTTCCTTGAGACAGTCACTAAATCCCCCTAAAGCTCCATTTTCTGATTTGCAGAAGGTGAATGTCAGTACTCCTCTGTCAGTGTTTTATGACTGTCAAATGACAAATGGAGGTTAAAATGCATTGGACATTAAAAATGATGAAATGTCAAAGGAAACAGCTAGATTCCATACTCTAATAATGACTGATTGTTTGCTTCAATAATTTTAGCTATAAAAATAGTATAAGTAAAATTTCATATAAATCCAATACAGAAAACTAAGACAACACAACTCTTGGATTGCATCTATAAACATGGACCATGATGCTTAAGCTGCTTCTCCTAGTAAAAGCTCAGTGCCAAAGGTTATTGGGAGCAGCTACCTCCAACCCTTAATGCATGGAATCTCTAGATGCTCTCACAAGAGGGGACTTAGACAGAGGAGAGGAGACAAGAGGAGTTCAATGAATACTGATAATGTAGTTTCCACAGTATTCGTTTTTCTACAAAACACCTATTTTTTTGTTTGTTTGTTTGCTAAGTATACCACCCTTTCTAGGTAAGGACAAATAAAAATATATGCTTTTCTTCCCAACTTTCCTCACACGTTAGAAATTCATTGTTTGCTTTTTCTCTGCATTTAAACAAGTGAATATAAGCTCTTTTCATAGCATCAGGACCCAGGTGATGTGTTATCCATCAGCTGTCTCCACATGATTCAGAAAAATCTAATTTTATAAAAGACAAGAGAGCAAAGTCTACAGGACTTTTCTGTTGGCCTTGCTTTCAACTCATGTGAATGCTCATTGCTAAAAATATAATTCTTTGATATTTGTAATTATCATTATTTCCTGACAAGGGACCTGTTTTACTGTGAGAAAGCATTTCAAAAATTTTAAAGTACAAGATCCCTAGAATGACTGCTATTCTAGATTATTTTATTCCTAATGTCTCAGTATTCATTCAAGATATTCCATGTTTTCTATATTTCATGTTGATCTTTTTATTTATTCTCCACTTCTTTTTTTTCTCTTTTTTCCTGCTGTTCCAATTTATATTTTATTTCTAGAGTGTTCTGCCTTCCTCTCTTCTTGTTAACTTTTATGTTCAGAAAACACATGAATGAAGTGGCAAATACTATTAAAATTGCAAAGTCTTGATAAGTTTTATTTCCTTAAATTGACACAATTTCTTTCATGTTCTAGGCTATGAAAATGCTATATTCCATGGGTGATTTTTTTCACCACATTTAGAGAAAAAGAGAGACTATAATCTTCATCATTCTGAGGAAAGAACACATGCGAGCCTTCTCCTTTTTCCTTATGGCAGCAAAATGCATTGTTTCTGCTAAATATGATAAAAGTAGTTTCCATGTATGTTTTAAATCAACCAAAAATTAAAGACCCGTATTGCGGTGTAGTTCTGGTATAAAAGTTTTCAAATTCAGATATTTACATTGATTCTATTCTTGATAAGCAGTGTGACCTCCACTAATTCAACATCATCTGTTGGGTGCCCTCTCTATGTGATCTTCTTCTCTATGTGATTATGGGGAGACAAAGATGATTAAGGTTAGACTCATGCCATAAAATATTATACTGCTTAGCAAAGGAAATATGAGATGTCCACGGAATCCTATAAAACATGGAAAATTATATCGTATGCTCTGACAAATACAAATGACATGTAGTGGCAACCTCAAAATAAAAGAAGGCATTTGCTTCTAAGGATTAACCAGGAAGACATCGGGAAAGGGAAGAGTTGGGAAGGTGGGACCTTGACATGTGCCTTGGATGCTATGACAGAGTAATGAAAGAGAGATGAGCAAGCCAGGTAGGAGAAACAATGTCAGCAAATTCATGAAGGCAGCAGAATGAGGATTGGCCCTAAAATGAGTGGTCAAGGTGAGGTCAAGAATAGAGTATATGAGGGAGAATTAATTAGAGATAGTGCTGAACGAGTAGATCTCAAATCCAGGCTACATCCATTCTGGAACAGAATATGACACAAAGGTACATACACCATCACATGCTGCATAACCCTTAACAATGGGTCGTGTATACACTGGTGGGCCCATAAGATTATAAGATTGCATTTTTACTCTACCTTCCCTATGTTTAGATATGTTTAGATACACAAATACTCACCACTGTATTACAATTGCCTACATTACTCAGTATAGCCACCCTCTGTACAGGTTTGTAGCCTAGGACTCATAAGCTGTATACAATATGGCCCAGATGTACTATGGCATCTAGGTTTGTGTAAGTACACACGATGATGTTCGCACAATGACGAAATCACCTAACTGTGTATTTCCAAGAATGTAACCCCGTTGTTTAACAAACCAGTTGTTAGCCCCTAAGCCCACAGTCATGTTATTTTCCAGTCAAGCAAAATTTTTAATTTAAAGGTTTTTCTTTCCCTCTTACTATCTTTTTGTTATAATTCTGAGAGAATATGCATTTGAATCCAATGGTAACAATCAAATACATTAGTCATATAGCTCATAAATTTGACTTTTAAAAAAATGCAGCCGGGCTCAGTGTAATCCCACGCCTTGGGAGGCTGAGGTGAATGGATTGCCTGAGCCCATGGGTTCAAGAACTGCCTGGGCAACTTGGCAAGACCACATCTCTACAATAAATCAAAAATTAGCCGGGCGTGGTAGCGCATGCCTGTAGTTCCAGCTACTTGGAAGGCTGAGGCAGAAGGATCGCCGGAGCCCAGCAGGTCGAGGCTGCGGTGGCCGGGAGCGGCCACTGCACTCCAATCTGGGCCACAGTGAGACTCCAACTCAAAAAAAAATGCAAGCAGTCTCCTCTTACAGCGCCACAATTTCCTTGCTGATTTGACAAATATATGTCTTTTCCAGAGTTCAGTTGTTTCACTTAAAAAGGTTAATGATATTTTTAATTTAATGTAAATGATTTCATCCCTCTAGTTCAGTTTCCTGAGATAACTCCAAGGTATTTATTCCTCTAACATATGGTACAATTTGTTTGCTTATTTTGAAAGAGAACTGCTTATTCAGTGGTATTTTGACTCTGAGATCTATTTTTTGGAAGAAATACCTGAAATGCACAATTGGAACAGTAAACTCTTTGTCTTTCTTTGATAAAAATAGAGGAGGTCTCACATTACAGAGTTCATTCTTGAAGTACAATATAAAATATGATAAAGATCAACAACCTTCCCCACTGATTGTAAAGACAATATTATCGTAGATGTAATATAGAATATTCTGATGTTCTCATATGGAATCAGAAGAAAAGTTTTGTAGCCTAAGCAAGTATTGAGACCTCCCTGTGATTTCCTCCTATAAAATGTATCCGTACCGAGCAAGAAGTTATCCATTAGCATGCTTACATTAGAAGACAAAAATTTTCTTTCTGCATAACACAAAAATATTCAGTTTGACATTCTTTTGAAGTATATGCTAACAACCTAAAAAAGACAGAACACAGTCACTTAATATAACAAAACATGCTCTCATCAAGTTTATTTTCTTATCTCCCATGTGTTACTCTGCATTTTTTACTTTATTCAACTATCATACAATGACTGTCTCTTAAACTCTAAATATTCTATTTATGCAGAGATCTTCTTTTTTCATTTTTTTCTGAATACTAAATAGTTCGCTTCACTCTAATATCCTTCTAAATTTCTCATTTGAAATTATGTTGCATCTTCATGAAAAATGTATTGCATTCCCAACTGTCGGATCCTTTGATCACCTTGATTTTTAAAAATCAATTCCCTTTCCTACAAAGCTCAAATCCTTAGGACTGTCTTGTTCTTCAGCCTGTCATCAAAATAACATTCTCTACTTCCAAAGACTTAAGTTACTCTGCAAACTACATTCTAAATAGGAGCTAATTAGTAATGCAATTACCCCTTTTGATTCTTTATTTATCAAACTGCATTGAGATTTCCCAGGAATCTCTTTGCCTTTAAAAAAAAATTGTAACAACACCCAGAGTTGTGAAAGATTTCTTTCCTTAAGCCAATAATCGTCTCGCCTGGGTAACCCTATGCCTAGATGTTTCGTTGAGTTTGACTTGTTTCCTGTCAATGTGTAATTTTTTATATGTGCATATTAAATTCTTTTCCATTTTTCGACACGGTCAGCAAAACTTATCCTCAGCCTAAGATACTGGAAGTATCCATGTGTTTCCAAGAGGTGCGTTTCTCCTAAATGTCACTTGTTTGAATCAAAGACTATAGTTTCAGCCTATGCAGCTTGATCATTATGTTTTATTCTCATGCTTTTCTTCTTTTAACACCAGAAAATGAATGAAGGAGGGTCAATTGTAAATGTTTTATAAGAGATGACTTGACTAAAAGAAAGATAAAATGAACTCTGTGACCAAATAAGTAACCTCACAATGAAATGTTTTTATATGAACATAATTTATATAACTTATTAGATCTTTTCTTTCTCTCTTCATTCCTTCCTGTTTTCCACAAAATGAGTCACATCATTATCACAGTTAGAACAAAGTGAAGATAGATTTATAAAAGCAAGATTAAAGGCTTATTTCTTCAAGAAGGCAGAAGTAAATATAGGTATTTCGTAATACATTTTATTTGTTAACAGGTCAAATAGGCTACCAGAAAAAGTAAAAGACAAAAAAATTTATCCATGAAACTAGGAAAGAGACATAACTAAAAATCCTAAATTATGTGTCAGTGCTGCCAAAATTAAGGCAGAATCTCACAAGAAATAATGGTGGGAAGCAGCCACTGGAGTGGCAAGAACAGGAATTTTGGAAATCTAGCTATATCGGTGCTCAAAAATTATCACCAAGTTTGCCCAGGCATTGGTGGAAGGAGGTGAATAAAAGAAATGCAGGAGGCCTAGGTGGGAATGAGTCCAGTGGACTCTAATGTCAGATATCAAAAAAGTGTCAGCAAATTCGAACACTTTCAAAAAGTGGGTTAATAGTGTTGTGCCCCTTCATGACTGTGACCTGGGAAAAACTGTGGAAGTTTATGGTGGCAGAAGATGTCCTTCAGAGGAAGAATAGATTCTGAGAGGCAGAAGTAGGGACGGTGGGCTGCATAGAGGGACTGGTACTAAGTAAACAAAAGACCGAGTTTTGAGCTGAGGGGTATGGGAAAAGAGTGTGGCTCATCTCCACAGAAAAACTCCTGAAAAATCATGTCCAGGAAAATCACACTCACCCCAGTGCCAGCTGTCTCTTGCATTTTGTTTTTTCTTGGGGTTCTAGTTCTTCTGTTCTGTGTCTCTGTTGATTTTACCTTATGATATATCATTGACCCATGCAGTTTGTAATTATTGCTTCTGATCAAACCTTTAGAATATTTTTATACTACTTATCTTTTCCTACAAATTTTCCGCATATTGTTCAAAGTCTCCAAAGAACAATATGACTATTGCAAGCTTCCTGCAGGGCATTACCTCGTCTGGAATCAGTTCGTGCATTCATTTCTTAAACTGGGATTCCCACACCACTCAGTATAATGCAGAAGCCATACTTGTGCTTAGCTTGTACTTTGGTTCTTATCATGGGAGGTCATCTTTCCCATTTAGAGTCTTTGGTGAAGGAAACCTCACCCAACAGTTCACTGGATTAGTGGGTAGAAGTATTCTTGTTCCACATCCATGGATAGGCAGCTATTTCAACACCCAGATTCTGTGTGGTGATCTACATTCCATATGGTCATATCATAGTAGTTTCTTTTTCTATTCAGCATTGAAGCCTCATTCTCTTAAAGGCGAGGTTGCACAACTCAGTCTGATTGAATCACCATAACTTCAAGTCATACACTTAATGCTCAGGACTTTTTTCTTTTTATTTCTGACATTTAACACCACCACCTCCATATACACTTAACTTCATCCATTTAGTCTCAACAATATTCAGATGATGGTATCTTATTCACATTTTCATAGAATTATATCAGGAGGATGATTCACATAAACTTGGTCCAGCATGTCCAAATATATCACCAAAAGTCAGAGTCAGAAAAACTAAAATTATAGAAACTCTAAAAAGTTTTATTTCTTCATAATGGGTTTGATGAGGAGAGGGAGATGGTTTGCATTTTAGTACTTTCTGATCAGTTTTTAAATTTTTGTTAGGTTATTACAACCGTCAGGTGAATAGTATGTTATTGTGTCACAAATAATACCATAAGCATCCACATTGGAAGGCAAGCTGTGCTGGATGCTGTCTGTTCAACTTTTCCAGATCCAATTTCTACTCTTCCTACCTTAGTGCACAGATGCTGACTTTTGTAGACTCAGTCAATATGCTTCCATGCTTTCTGTCTTCCAGTTGAACTCAGATCAATGGGGCACTTGCAGGAAAGAACGTAGGAGGAGAGTGAGTTTGGCACATTTTTTTAGTCTTTCTCCAAGCTAGGCTGCATGAGATGATTGTACTTCTTCAACCTAGACCATGACTTTGATCATGAGGACCAAGATTTGCCAGGCCAAGGAGTGCTCTCTTCCTTTTTGGTTTCTCTAAATTCTGTCCATTTGCAAATATTTCCTTATAAAAATTCATCCACTTCACAGTGAGTATGCACTTTCTTTTCTCCAAGGACTATGACTTGTACAATAACTATTACCAGACGTAGCCTCCAGAAATAGACCTTTAAGTATTTCTTGGTTGTCACTTTGAAGAGGGCACAAACAACTTTCCTTCTGGGGTCAAGTTGAAAATGTGGGCATGTGCTGACAAAACAACTACTCAAATCATCACTACTGTTACAAAGGAATGAGCATTAAGGGAAGGGGATGATGTCTGGAGATCAAGTTATTCTGGTATTGATTGTCATGGTGACAGTAGTGATTGTAGATGGCAGAATCAGCTGGCAGCTTCAGAAGGCCTTACAGAGTCATGAAATCCTGGAAGTCCACAGATGTCCAATTAAGACCACACGTGGACAAGCACAGGCCTTCATGGTGTATCTGAATTTGCAAGGCAGATAGGGCAATGACCCCCCTCCGCCCATGAGTGCTGAAGAGTATCAACACCAAATCACAACTCATCTTGTGTCTCATGCTCAATTACAGACACAGATTGGGAAGGATGGAGTCCCTAAGTTATGAAATGAGATCATTTCGGAAGACAGAAAAGATGGAAAACTTTGAATTTCCAAATATTCCTTGCCAACAGAGGACATTGTGCAACTACTCTTTTCCCACTGAGAACAAAACTGCTTACAAAACCTTTTCAATATCTATTGCTGGGACAGTTGATAAGTCTTCTAAGAGTTTTAGATCTCCACATAACCATCCCATCTCCCTCCAAAAAACAAACAAGCAAGCAAACAAATAAGGATTTGTCTAGTAGAAGAGAGAACATGAAAGGAATTGTCAGGAATTTTGTCAGAAATTTGGGGAAAATAAATAGCAGTGTCCTCAGAAAATGTTAGGGTAACAGGGATGGAATATAAAACTTGGATTAAGACACATTTATTAATGCTTTTGGACACTTTGGGATTGAGATTTATTGAGTACTTGGCAATGTTCACGACTGTCTGCTAGACTGGCTACTTAAAGTCTGTACCTATATATGCTAGAATGAACAAGTGGAAATCCTGAAGTTTCCCTGGCATACTTCAACGGAAGGAATCTGAAAACTCAGGCATTTTAGAATCAGAGAAGGAATACATTGTTTGCAAACTACTCAGCCATTCTCTAAACATGCTGCTTGGAATGAACACCAGAATGACCTTCCCCTAACAGGCATTAAGAAATGCCTTGGTGTTGGGGCACCAGCATCCTCATCCAGTTCTTTGGTGCCTGTTCTCAGCAGCCCAGAGGCCACGTTAGGTACTTAACAAACAGAAACAATTTCTGCAATTTCCACAATAAGCCATGCTGATACAGCAATACTCAGAGTGTTTTGACTTGCAAAACTTGTAGTAATTGCTAATTAATCACCACGAGCTCCTAGAGGGAAAATATGTGGACAGCTCATTAAGGTGTATTTTGGGCAAATGTGTGTAAGTGTGTGTATTGCTACTGATTGTTGTTAAGTTTTATTTATTTTGTTTATTTTGTGGGAACAACCACCTTAGCTTCTTGTACAGGTATTCTGATTGTTTATTCAGTTTCTAGTCCTAAACCAAGTAACCAAACTAGAGTTTCCTTCATTGACAAGGGGCTAGGTTCTTGCCAAAAATTCTACCATATTGCCACAGGGAACTGCACCCATTTACCAGGATAACTGCATATTGAGGAAAGGAAAACATTCAAACAAATAATCTGCCCATCAGTAGAATGGACATACAAGGCAATTGTTCTGGAACAGTACTGGTTTATCCCTATGGTCGCAACATCTTGTTCGGTTAATGCCTCCTTTCTCTTAAAAGTGACCTGGTTTATGTGAAGCATTGCATGGATATTCCAGCGATTAGATACCATTTCTGAACCAACAGTCATCACTCTAGACCAAAAATGATGATGTAGGGTCTATGGAACCTTACGGTGTCTATGGAGGACTAAGGGAGTCTTGTCTTGAGTTCATGTCCAACATTTGAAACACACCCATTCTGTAGTCATTTCTCCAGTTCCCAAATACACTATGAGAGTGGATACAATTAGTAGTGGTCAATATTACTACATTAAGACCTAATCCATGTTATAGGAAGAGCCAGGTAGACAGTCCTAAAATTACACTCACCTGTTCACCAAGATATGAAACTTTTATCAGTTTGTTTTGCATTGCTATAATGGAATACTTGAGGCTGGATAATTTATAAAGAAAATTTTTTATTTTGGCTCACGGGTCTGCCCAGTGCCATATCTGATTCCAATGAGGTTTCCGGAAACTTGCAATCATGGCAGAAGTGGAAGAGGCAGCAGGCATGCCACACAGTGAGAACCTGAGTAAGAGAGACAGGAGGTGGTGCCTGGCTCTTATCAACAATCAGTTCTCTCATGAACTAATAGAACAAGAACTCACTCATTATAATAACAACACAAAAAAAAAAAAGAAAAAGAAGAGCAATCCCCTCAGGGGTTTTCTATGGTGAGTTTTCCATGATTTGTTAAAGGATCTGTAGTTCTACTTTGCATTTGAATCTACATGCTATGCAGGCATCACCAAAAGATGGTGTTACTTAGGAGTAGCCCTGAAAGAAGAGTGAAGTAAAGGAAAATCCATCCAGGATGCATGTATTTGATCAGTAGATGGTATCACTTTCCATGTAAAATAAGGGATGACTCGAAGCATGCATCTACACTGATGCATGGGCAGTGGCTAATAGGTTGGAATGAAAACACATCCCCCCTCAAAAAATGAAAAGAAAGTAATATACTAACAGGTGGTCTATAGGAATGGTTTGTAGATGATCTTTGAGAAATAGGGTCAGAGGATATCTGCTTTGAGAAGGTTGTTAGTAATAAGTATCAACAAGTCAACACAAGTATCTATTCTATGGGCCAGCCTCTTGTCCTGGCCATTCCAGTGCTTGATTAATAAATATATATGGATTAATCCATGACCGTAAGGATGAAATGCCATAAGTTAAAGAGACAAAATCAAGGATATTATGTAGATATATAGGATAAAGAAATACATGTCCACAAAAATTTGAATGACAATATTCTAAATATAATAATGACACGAGTACAATTTCTTGGCAATACGAGTCTACTAATGTGAAAAATGGAATTCTTTTTGGAGGAGATAATATTTTGTTTAATTGGAGTTCAGAGTTAGTGCTCTCTATCATCAAAATCTGTTGGAAATATTCGTCTGCTATTACTGATCTGTAATGAGATTTTACATATTTAATCTTTGGAAATGTCCTTTCATGCAGATATTTACAGCCAAATACTGATAACATTTGATGAGCATATGATCTTAATTGAGCATATTCATCATTTTGGGGGCATTTATAGAATTCTATTAGATTCACATTTGATATTAGTGTTTTAGCATGTCGTTACGTTGCATATTAATTGGTTCCAGTTGAAGGCTGGGTGAAAGGTCCTCAATTGCGCATTTAAGTGGATTGTGACGTATGGAAATTTTCTCTGCACTTGCTTTGAGGTTAAAAAAAAGTGCTGAAACCATAGTTTGAGCTTAGAAAATATATTACTTGTGAGTCAAAGTTTGTTGTCAAAATGACTAGCATACGCTTCACATATAAGCATGATTTTACTTGTTATTTTAGATTGAATTAATAAAATAAAAAACATGCAGCAAGGTTGAGTTCCAAAGCCATTCATGAATAATGACCGAGGGTAGTTCTTGTTCAGATAAGTTTCACTTTTGACCTCAAGCTAAAAAAAATTCACTAAAAATACATAAAACTATAAAAGACTTTGCTACTTAAGCCAACAAATTCCTAGTATAGACGTTAGGGCAAGTTAGTATATTCAAATTTTTCTGACAAGAGTTCACAGAACTAATAACAGCTAAGTCTTTGAGTGTGAATGAATTTCACTATTGACACTACTATTCAACAGATTCAAATATCTTCTGCAAAATGTCTGCTGATTAATGCCACAGTTAATAACCCCAAGTCTTAAACACCTTAAATTTTCACAGGCTTTGTAAATTTTTCCAACTAAGCCTTTTTCTTCTCCACTCACACTTTCACCACTATGAATTGTAACCCATCTTAGCAGATTTCACTTCAGGTTGTACTGAATGAGAGCTTTTTCAACGTCTTGTCTTTTTCAAATATTCTTGTCTATGGTTGCTCCGCATGGCTTTTCATAGAGGCTCGTTCTTCAGTCACTTCAACCTCACCACCAACATACAAAAAACAGTGACAACTGAGCAGTATTGGTCACATCTGTATTATCGAGATTTAACAAGAGCAAATTGTTTGCTTTGTTTTCTAGTTGACAATTGATGCTGCTTCTAATTCTTCCACTTCATGAGCAATGACTCTTGCAGAAAAACTAGTAGCCTTTTTTGTTTCATTGACAAATAAAAATTGTACATATTTATGTGTACAACATGATGTATTGATAATACATTATAAAATGGCTATATAATTTTTTTTGTAATGAGAACACTTAACATCCACCAAGGCTAACACTGACAGTTCCTGGCTTACAATGTTTCAAATTACAATTTTCTGACATTGTGATGGTACAAAAGTAACATGCATTTAGTAAGCTCATGGATTTATAGTGGAGTGATGTCCTGATAAACTCATCACAAGAAATTTTCAACCTAGGGTGAATTTATTGGGGCATACTCTCATCATAAATCAAGTATCTGTAATCTTACAGAAATTGTGTTTGTTTTAATGGTAGTCAATATCTGTCCGGGGACAGGGGGGGCACACCTCATCAGCAAGGGTACCTGCACAATGTATATTTGTATATCTAACCCTTAACAGTACCCCACAATTTAAAAAAATATGTTTAAAAAACTCCAAACCCCAAAATAAAATAAAATAAAATCTGAACATATTTCTTCAGCTGTGAAATGATGATATAATTAACTCTCCATAGGTAAACTGCTTTGCTTGCTTGGCTAACAAACAAGCTACTTGCTAACTTGCTTTCCAGAGCTCTAGAGAGGATCACTTAGGGTCTAAGTAGAAAACACATCACTGATCAGCATTTCCCTTGGGTCTCATTTTTATATGAGTGTGTGTGTGTGTGTGTGTGTGTGTGTGTGTGTGTGTGTGTGTGTGTGTGTAAATTTTGCCGTCTTTTATCTTCTGTTAGCATCTTGAATAGCTGGGAAACCTTAACTCTCAGTATGATCTAAAACTTCAGTCCAAAGCATCTAACTTGTTGTGATGGTCCTGTCTATAGTGAGTAGTCTCAGAAACAGCTACAGAGGTTGGAAATGCAGAGGCTAAGCCTTAGCTTTTTTTTTTTTTGTTGTTCTCCGTTTTACTCCTTCTACTTTACATAAAGAACACTGCACAGAATATTGTAAGACAAAGTATGTGGAATGTTTAATCTGGAAATGTAAAATATTATAATAAAATATTCACATTGCTATGGCATTATTGTTTTACGACAAATAATGAAAACTCCATACTGAAAAATAACTTACCTTTAAAACTGAGAGAATACTGAGCCCGCAGGTTCAAGACTGCCTGGGCAACTTGGCAAGACCTCATCTCTACAATAAATCAAAAACTTAGCCGGGCGTGGTAGCGCGCGCCTGTAGTTCCAGCTCCTTGGAAGGCTGAGGCGGAAGGCTCGCCGGAGCCCAGCAGGTTGAGGCTGTGGTGGCCTGGAGCGGCCACTGCACTCCAGTCTAGGCGAAAGAGTAAGACTCCAACTCAAAAAACAAAAAAGAACTTGAGAGAATAAAAGAGTATGAAACAGAAAATATATATTTTTAAAAAGTGGCTGAAATTTTCACAAATTTGTCGTGAGACATAAACCCACAGAAGCATTCAAGAAGCTAAAAGCAATTTAAATATGGTAAATTCAAAGAAAGCTGTATCAAAATAGATCACAATCAAACTTTGAAAAAACAACCAAATAAACAAACAAACAAAAGGCAACAATGAAAACTATAAGATCTAAGCCTAACTGGTTTCAGTGATAAACAATAGCAAAAATTTTACAGAAGAAAAGTATCAATTGTGAGCACACTCTACAAACTTTCATAAAATGGCAGATGAGGAAAGACACTCTATTCCATAAGGATGTAATTGCACAGATATCAAAAACAAACAACGGTATATGAAAAGAGAATTATAGACCAGTATTCTTCAAGTTCTTATACACAAAGTTTCAAGAAAATATTAGCAAATCATATCAAGCAATATTCATTATTATTGAGTGAGATTTATCCCAGGATGTAAGACTGGCTCAACATTGGAAATTCAATTAACATAAATAGTCCTCCCAGCAGACTAATAAGGAGATCCTATATTATCTCAATAGATACAGAAAAATTATTAGAGAAAATTTAACATTTTAACAATTAAGAGTTAATGATTGAATATAACTAAAACTCTCCACAAAGTAAGACTTGAAGGTAACTTTCCTAACCTAGTTAAGGAAATCTGCAAAAAACTTGCAGTTAAAATCACAATCAGGAATAATAATGAAATCAGGAACAAACAAGTTGTCATTCTAACTACTACTGTTCAACATCATGTTGGAGGTCCCAGCCAGTGAAATAAAGCAAGAAAAAGAAATTTAAAAATATGCAGACTAAAACATAAGAAATAAAACTTTTTATTCTCAGATACCATTGTTGTCTACATAGAATATGTCAAGAAATCTACAGAAATCTATTATCTTTAATAGGACTTTAGCAAGGTCACAGAATACAAGAACAAGGGAACATAATCAATAATATTTCTATATACTGGCAATGAGGAATTAAATTATAATAATTAAAGATAGTATCAATTATAATAGCATACAAAATATTTAGGAATTAATCTAACCAAGCATGCACAAGATTGATTAATTTATTTGCTTAGAATGATAAAACTGACAAATAAATAAAATGAGGTATATACACATACATTATTGAGAGAGAGACAGAGATTTTCATGTACTTGAAGACTCAATATGACTCAGATGTTAATTTTCTTCAAACTTACATACACATTTAACAAAATGTTATTCCAAACCACAACAGAAATTTTGACTGAAATAGACTATCAATTTTGTAGAAATAGGCTACTTCATAGAAAAAAAGACTATAAATTATAAGATAAAACAAAGGAAACAGGATCACCAAAAACAATTTTGAAAAAGAAGAGCGAAGTTACAGCACCCACATGACCTCATTACAAGAATTAAATAATCAGTAATCATGTTTGACATTGAGATATAGCCAGTGGTTTTATGTTTATAATTGTAGTAGTATAATTAATAGTGACTAAAATTTATAATGCATGTGGAATTGATTAAGCAGTAGACAAATCAATGGAACAGAGTCAAAATTCTAGAAATATATATATGGCTTTTGGCTAAGTTGCAAAAGAAATTCAGTGATTGTCTTTCAAAAAACAGTGCTAGGACAATTGCATATACATATGCAAGAAAAACCCAAATTTCTATACATATTCTCACCTCATACAAAAAATTAATTGAAAAAGTATGTTCTAATATTATATATAACCCTTAAAACTACAAAATTCTAGAAAAGTCTTGGTATAAATCTTTGAGAACTTGAGTTAGATAGATTTCTTAGATTCATAAAACAAAATAAATTAGTATCTTGAATTCATTCAAATTAAAATGTTTTGTTCTGTGAGAAATATATTAGGAAAAGGGAGACAAAAGTCCAGACTAGGGGAAAGTACATGTGAAGAGGGGACCCCCCTCAAAAAAAACAGAATTATTTTTTGGAGGGCAGTCTCCTTATTGTACTGGCTTACCCCATTATGTAAGTGCCCTAGGAACCTATCGGCATCAGTGTATCAGCCAGCAATGTTGTGGGAGGCTGCTTTCAGCTTCATTAAAAACCTTTTTATTTTATTTTTGGAGATTCTTTCAACGTGTTTGCCCATATCATTATGGGTGATTTATGAGCGCACCTGCCCACACTGTGCTGAGTGTTCAGCAGTTTTTGATCAAAGACAGCATGACCTCCGTGCCCAACCCTCCTTAATCACTCGATCTCCGCCCAGCAACATTTTTGTTGTTGTTGTTTCCCCGATGAAAAAAGTCCTCAAAAGAAAATGTTTTGCTCGTGTGGAAGAGGTGAAACAAAAAGCGGCAGAAACCCTAAAAGGCATAAAAACTGACGAGTTCAAAAACTGTTTTGAGCAGTGGGAAAAGTGACTCAATAGGTGTATTGCATCAAGTGGAGAATCCCTTGAAGGTGACTGAAGTATAAACATGTAAGAATAAATACACAATTTTTTATAAGTAAATTTCAAGGTTTTATTGCATAAGTATATCCCCCATTGTATAAAACACATATCTGACAGAGTACTCAAACTAGAAGAAATAACCATCAAGTCAATAATAAAAACAGATAACTCAATTAAAAATTAACAAAAAAGTTGAATAACTAATTTATCAAAGAAGATAATCGATAAATAAGTATATGAAAATTTGACCAATGTCACTAGCCATTAGGGAAATGGTAACTAATCAAATCAAAATGTGATACCTCCATATATCTATTAGAATGGCTATAACAAAAAATATCAACAATACCGAGTACTGAAAAAAATGCAGAGAAACTGGAACTCTTATATCTTCCTTATGGTCAGCAACTGGTACACCAAGATACCTAAGTGAGACTCCTACCTGTGTTTGAGCAGAATATGAGACTGAATGGAGTTTTATTGTGTACAGCTATAAATTTCAATTTCATTGAATTTAAATTTAAAAGGGCAATGAAATATAGTTTTTGGACTTTAAGTTATTCATGGAAATTTCCTAATTTGAATGTTTTTATATTCATATTTGGGCCAACTCTGCTGTTGAAAATTTATTATTGTAGCGTTTTTCTTCTGTCATTTGCTATCAGTGCAGTCTCAGATGAGCTATATTTAACAATGTAACTGATCATATTTTTATGAAATAGAATAGAGAATTAATTTCTGTGCCCTTGAACATAGGCCGAAAGAATATACCTCATCATATTGCTTGCATTAGTGAAATGAACTTGGGTTTTACATGCCTGTGTTTTCTATTTTTTCAGCTAGTGCATCAAGTAAACCAGGTGAATTTTCACCAAATTTTAAGGGTGTATTTGAAATAGTCTGTTTGAAACTATCGGCAATATAGGATAGATGAAATTCATGTTGAGAGTGACTACCAACAGTCAGCTGAACCTAGAGTCTAATAAACGGCCTACATAGATGCCACTTGAGAGAAACATGAGAGCTTGGCTAAAAGACACTGGATAGAGAACAAATGGCTTTAAATATGAAGCCAAATCAATTGTGAAAACTACATATCATTCTAAGATCCATTTCAACTGCTGTTGCTTCATGATTAGCTATCTTGTTCTCCTAAACCAGAAGTTATATTTCTCTCCTTTGAAACTCTGCAGCGCTTTATACCATTTTTGTCATAAATCACAATCTTTTGTATTGAAGTGTCTTATTCCCTGATTAAACTGTGATTTATTTGAAGGTGGTAACTGTGTCATTTTTATTATTGGATCACTGACAATGTCTATAATGGCACCTAGAACAACGAAAATGCTCAACAACTGGTATTTTGGGTTCTGCCTACACCTCCATCATTTTTTGTTGAATATAATATACACTGAAGAAATGGCAAAAATATGAACAGAGATTTATGAATATTTAAAAACCACACACAGTCATGTAGTCAGCACTCAGATAAGGATACAAAGCATTACCAGCAGGCCAGTCGTTTCTCTGGTCCCCCACACAGTCTCACTCCCTGCCTGCCCCAAGGATAAACTTTATCTTGGATTCTAATGGCACAAATTAATTTTGCTGATTTTTAAACTTTGTATAAATGGACTAATGTCAGCTCTTTAGTGTCTGGCTTTTTTTACTCAATATGACATTTCTGAGATTCACTCATATCATAGTTCATTCATTCAATTCCCCTGTAGCTGAAGTGTGGTCCCTGGACCAGCAGTATCTATATTACCTATGATCATATTAGAAATCTAGATATTCAGATCCTACCCCAGACCTGCTGAATCAGAATCTCTTTAGTTGGAGCTTAGTAATGTGTGTTTTATCAAGCTGTCCAGACGATTATTATGCCTGGCAGAATTTGATAATTATGGCCATCTAGTCTTCTATTGTATGAACATACCATTACCCAAGTTTCTAGTTTACTGTTGATGGTATCAGTATCATTTTTGTCTCCTTTAAAGGAATTGTGTGATATAGAATAATAGAACTATTGAGATTTTTAATCTAAATATTCCATGCTATTTTATGCCCCTGAAATTTTGCACATTGCTATGAACTGAATGTTTATGTCCCCCCAAAATTAATATGTGGAATCCTTAGTCCTCAGTGTAATAGTATTTGGAGGTGGCCTTTGGGAGATAATGAAGGTTAGATGAGGTTGGAAGGATGGAGTTTCATGATGAGATTAATGCCCCTATAAAGGGATGAAAGGAATAGAGTCTTCCTCCTCTTCTCCATCTGCAAACCAAGAAGAGGACTCTTATCACAAATCATGTTTAGCCGGGCTCGGTGGCTCAGCCTGTAATCCCGCGCCTTTGGGAGGCTGAGGTGAGTGGATTGCCTGAGCCTGCAGGTTCAAGACCCACCTGGGCAGCGAGACCTCATCTCTACAATAAATCAAAAAATCAGCCAGGCGTGGTAGCGCATGCCTGTAATTCCAGCTACTTGGAAGGCTGAGGCGGAAGGATCGCCGGAGCCCAGCAGGTCGAGGCTGCGGTAGCCAGGAGTGGCCACTGTACTCCAGTCTGGGTGACAGAGTGAGACGCCGACTCAAAAAACAAAAAAAAGGAAATCATGTTTATTGGCACCTTGACCTTGGATTACGCAACCTCAAGAGCTATGAGATATAACTTTTATTATTATTTTTTTTTAGTCAAAGTCTCACTCTGTCATCCAGGCTGGAGTGCAGGCATGCTCACAGCCACCATAGACTCAACCTGCAGGGCAGGTGTTCCTTCCTCCTCAGTCTTCCAAGTAGCTAGAACCACAGGCATACACCACCATGCCTGGTTACCATGCCTTTTTTGATTTTTCGTAGAAACAAGATCTCACCATGTTGCTCAGGCTGGTCTCAAATCTCTGGGTTCAGGCAATTCTCTCGCCTCTGCCCCCCAAAGTGCTGGGATTACAGGCATAAGTCACCATGCCCAGCTTCATTTTATTTTTTTAACCCACCGGTCCTATGGCAATTTATAGCAGTTCAAACTGACTAAGATGGACATGACATCTCATTCAACTGTTCCTCACTTAATTGATTACACAGTCTCTTCTGGTCTGAAACAAATTTCCTTTCTTTGTGATACAATGTGCCCCATGCTCATATCTCAACCATATATACACTCACTCATTATATACTCACTCATCTGTCTCCCTGACTAGACAATGAGCTCCACTGGGATGGAAACTTTTTTTTTTTTTTTGGCATCCCCAACACTGAACACAGTGACTAACACAAAGTACTTAGCCATAGACTGCAGAATTTTAAAATGAAGGAAGGGAAGATGCACTATTACCTATGGGAAAAATCATAAATCCTAATGAACTATAATAAAATAATCACCATTTCTTCTCAGCACTATACAATGACAAAAAGCATATTCAAATTCTCTGAAAAATATTTGCTTCACACTTACTACGCAGAGGCCAATGCTAAGTGCTAAGTGTTTGGAAAAATATAACTTTGAATGGGTAATCACAAATGTTTTCAGATAACTCTCTTATAATGAGATGAGTTACGAAATCAACATTGTTGCCTTCCACAGCCCAAACTGACCTAGTCTGCTTGGCTAGGGGCCACTGATTCTTTCTGCCTCTTAAAGAGATGACAGGGGGCTGGGGGCAGGAGGAGAAGGAGGATAACAAGGAGGAGAAGAAAACCAAAGGAGGAAGGAAGAGAGGGAGGAAAAAAGGGGAAAGAGGAGGGCAAAAGGAGAAAAGAGAAAGAGAAGAGGGAACAGGGAGGAGGAGAAAAAGTACAGAATCCTTTGATGTAATTTGCCTCTGTTTATTACCTCAGCAGAGCCAGCCCAGTACGCAGTGTCCAAACAGTGAACCTACAAAGGAGAAACCACCTGTCTCCTGGATCTTCTCTTTCAAATTCTGGCGCCAAGATCTGCTATCATGAGCAGTCTGTTATTTTGCTCTAAGTCTTCTTCCATCCTCTTAGAGTATTATTATTTTTAGGAGAGGAAATAATTTACTTTCTCAAAAGCGTTTACATCGCTTCAAATATTTTTTAGAAAACAAAGAAAGGAGAGCATGGGATTTATAGGCATTTAGGAGTAAGTAAGTGTCAGGTTATTAAAGAAGAAAAAATATCTTCTATAAACTTTTAGTTTGTTTGGTTTTTTTCTTTATCATTTACCTTGGACTGTTAGTGCTCACCCAACAGTTCAAGTCAGAGACGGAAACCCCTTTTCATGCATATATATGGAGATTGTCTACTGCTCATTGGGCAGGAATATTTGAGAGTGTTCTCTACCAGTTCCCTCCAGATTAGATTGGAAAAGGAAAGAACGACCAATACTTGGAGAAACGTTTATGAAATTTTTCAGATGGTTGCAGAAAATATGGAAATCTATTTAAAACCATCTTCCTCTTGTAAAATAATTAAATCCAAGTAAAGACATCCAGATGCTTGAATGTATCTGATCACATGTAGTTAATAATTACTGAGGTGGTTGAATGCAGTTTGCTGGTAGAGATACAGATGTTACTGTGTTGGGAAAATCACACAAAATACTCATAATCATTAGATAAGCAAGTTTCCAAGCATTTCTTAAACCAGAAGTGTTGTTAGAACTGTTGTGTATATCTCTGGAAATATATCCTATTGGGAATACATTGAATGCCATTTACGTGTTTGTCCATTTACTGTGCACGCTATAGCAATCTGATTCAGGAAGCTACCCCATTTCCAAAGTGACAATGGATATACTAGTTGAGACAGGCATATCAATGTTCTGTAGTATTTGAAGTATATTTCTGCTAGCAATGCTAATATAGCAATGCTAATGCTTGCAAGATACATTCAGTGGCACTCGCTTTTAAACAAAAGGGCACAGCATGAAAAGTTCACTGCACTATGCATTTCTCATTGAACACTTCCAAGAGGGTTTTAACAAAGGCAAGCATCATATTAAGTGCCCCGTCCAAAATATCCAGTCCCATTTTGTGTAGATGAATGAATCTCCTACTTTACTTTGAAACATACATGCATTTAGTCGGAGTTCTATTATCACCCTCCCTCTCATTTCCACATTTCTACATTTTTCTCCCCCTCTTGCCCAGTTTCAGTGGTAGCTTTTTTCTCCAACTATTTCCGAGGTAAGATGTGCTCTCTTGAAACTATCACTTATTTCTCTTTCCATCTTCCTGAATGTCTTCTCCCTCCGTAAATTCCAAAGCCTGTCAGGCAATATCTCTCTGTGTTAGCCTCTCCAACTCTCTTATTGCATAACTTCCCAAGATGCTCACTAGGTTTCAGCGAAACCAGGCTTCCTTCAAACGCTTGAACACACCAAAACTCACATTTTTCTCCCCAATCTGGAATGTTATAGCTTCACCTACTTTTTATCTGACTGCCTCCTTCTTAGGTTTTTGCATGCAGCTTAATAGCAAGTTGCCAGAAAGGACTTCCTCTGATAATCTGATAACACACCCCTAGAGAATGCAGCGCTCTTATTTTCTGATGCTCAGCTTATTGTTTTACAGCAATTATAAGAATTTATCATTTTAACCTGACTCTCCTTGACTAGACTCTAAGCTTTATATGGGCAGTGCTCATGTCGAACTTATTTAGTGTAGCCTGATCTATAACATATGGGCAATAAATATTTGATGAATTAAAAAGTGAATCAAGTACAGGTCCACAAACAGAACAGAAAGTTAAAAATTCAGACAGCAGCAGTAGGTCTATGTATTATTCAAGATTTTATGGGGTGCAGGTGACAAGATATCAAATCAAATTGGCTTGGTGAAAGAGAAAAAAAATCTGATTGTTTCTTGTACCTGGAAAGTGTAGGTACCTATCTGCCTTTGGGCACAGTGAAATTCCAAGGCTTATATGATGTTGACACAAGACAGGGTACACAACCTCTATGGAAAACAATATGGTGATTTCTAAAAGAACTAGAAATTGACTTTCCCATATGACCCAGCAATCCCTCTACTGGGAATATACCCAGAGGAACTCAAAGCATTCTACAAAAAAGATACCTGCACATGCATGTTTATTGCAGCACTATTCACAATATCAAAAACATGGTACCAACTATGCTTCCCATCAAAAGTGGACTGGATTGAAAAAATGTGGTACATATACACAATGGAATATTACACAGCCATAAAGAAGGCACACATACAGACTTCACAGCAACTTGGATGGATTTAGAGTCTAACATACTCAGTGATCTATCACAGAAACAAAGAACAGAGTACCACATATTCTCACTCATAAGCAGACCCTGAGTATTTACCATACTACTATAATAAGAAAGGGATTGGCAGTAGTAGGATATACTACCGGGGCGGGGGCGGAGAACACAACATCAAAAAGGGTACCTGATCTCAAACCAGGCTAAGTGGGGACCAAAGGGAGACCCGAACTTTATGTGTAGGGTGTCCACTTGTATGCCTAATCCTGAATTGTACCCCACATCTTTAAAATAAAATAAATAATAAATAATAAAAAAGAGTGACCCGCCAAAGTAAAGTGAAAGGAAGTTTATTAAAAGAGAAGAGGAATAGAAAGAAAACTACTCTTTAGGAAAGCAGCCTCCATACATTGCTGGGGTTTTAGTTGGAAAATGAAAGTAAGTTTATTGAAATAGCAGAGAAGAGTAGCCTGAACTGGTCTATAGGAAGAACAGTAACTGTTTGTTGCTGGGGTTAGGGTTTTATAGTTATTTCTCGAAACAGGTGGAGATTTCTAAGAACTGGGGTTCTTCCCAATTTGTTACTATAAATGGGCTGGGTGGGAAATGCCATGGTGCTGGTGAATGTGTCATTTCGCATGCTAAAGCATTATAATGAACATATAACGAGGAGTAAGGTCGATTCAAGGGTAAATTAGTTGCCACCCTGGTTCTAGCTGGCTCTAACTGGTTCTCAGTCACATCCTGTTTTGCTCTGTGGGAACTCCGAAAACCAGGCCAGCTACCTGTCTAGAGAAACTTTCTCAGCTACCAGTCTTAAAGAGTTAGCTTTATGGTTGATCCTAGCCAACCAGTCTGGCCAGACTCCTATTTCAATATCACTATGACTTTGGTCATACTCAAATGTGTTGCCTCATTCTGCATGCAAGCTCTTGTCTCCTGGAGAGCATGAAATTACCATCTCAGGCCCTCATTCCCTCATTTTAGTCATCCTTCATAAAGAATCTCTCTTTTTTAAACAGCTATTTATTTACTGATACTGTCACAAAATGTACTTAATAGCACTTATTGTGAGAAGATATTCTTCACAGAACTTTACAAACATAGGCTTATTTAGTTCTATGATTCTTGTTCCTATTTTATAGGCCAGAAGTAGTTAATTTGTAGGTGCCAACCTTGTTGGGTTAACATTTCAATGGAAGAAGGTACCTAGTAAATAATAGACATAATAATATTTTACATCATGTTAAAATGTGGTAAACACTATGGAACAAGGAAAAGTAGAGTCAAGAGGGTTGGTTGGATCAGGAGAGCAAGAGGTTCAGTCCAATAGCTGTTTGAATAGATTGTTAGCACAGAATTTTTCCATTTTCAACAGAAAGAGCTTTGACTTATTAATCTACTCCAACTCCAAAGGATTCCAGAGTCAAAGTTCAGTATCCAGGAGAAAAAAATATTTGAATGGGTGTCGTTAGAAAAATATAAAAGTCACTGCTGCAGTGAGGAAGCTAACTGGGGTAAGATAAGCAAAGTCCGAACAAGATTACTAAAATCAGTTTCCCAGCCAGATTACATGGAATCTGAAATTCTACCACAGAGTCATCTAGTTAATGAAACTAGTCAATCACTTCTGTGCCTGGCTTTCTTCTCTTTCCTAAATGCATATTTCAATAGATTTCCCCATCAATGTCAAATTGTATTTGTGAATGCTCCTGCGTTGAATCACATAAAATTAAAACCACTTTAAAGTATTAATGGCTTTCTTCGCTATAGGACTTACTGGGTTTCTCATCTCTTCTACAGTCTCTAAGAAAATTTTTTTTTATCAAAATGTTTCTAATTACAAGCTGTCTCTACAGATTACCAAAAGGATATTTCCTCAAATAATATTCTCCCCAAAATTAGCAGACTTTATGAATGTCTGAAACAATAAATGTTCATAAGGATGGAATAAAATAGTGAAGAAGAAAATGCCAGAAATGGTCAATAGCAGAGTCTTTTTACTCTCAAAATCATTTGACTTTTAGGGTGTCATGAAAACATTTATGGATTATATACAACTATATATTAGTTCTTTAGCTAATATTAATTAGTTATAACAATTAGATGTTTAACTAGCTATAGTGAATGGCTGATATATTAAAAGTAAATCAAGCTGATCATGATGTAATGTTAATCAGTTGCTAGTTAACATATGAGAATCTCTACAAAAAACTTTTGTTAAGATGTCAGAGCTTTGACTTCCCTTCTTCTCTCTCTCTCTCTCTCTCTCTCTCTCTTATTTACTTTCTAAATAAATTATGTTTTCTAATATTAAAAAAAGGTATCAGGTGAAGAGGAATCTGCTTCATGTGACAAACCCTCATCTGAAAACAAAACAAAACAAAACAAAACAAGATGTCAGGGAGAGTGAACCAGTAACAAAGCATTTGTTACTAGCATAAGTTGTTGGCTTGTTTTCTGTTGTTGGCTAACAAATAATAGTCACAAAATATGAGCTCCACTGAACAATGAGAGCAATATTAAAAGAACTTAGGGGTAAAAGAAATGAATACATGTAAAAGTTACTCAGCACCAATTTAACCCAAAGAAAATAAATATACATTGTCTTAGTCTGTTTATGCAGATATAACAGAATACTATAGACCAGATGACTGATAAACAAGATAAATTTATTTTTCACAGTGCTGAAGGCTGGAAGTCCAAGATCAAGGCACCAGCAGATTTGGTGTTTGGTGAAGACTTGCTTTCTCATAAACAGCTGTCTTCTCACTCTAGCCTCCCAGGCAGAAGAAGCTAGCTAGCTCCCTGGGGTTTCTTGCAGAAAGGCATTCATCCCAGTATGGTATTCTGCCTTTATGACCTAATCACTTTCAAAAGGCCCCACCCACCTATTCAGACCATTACCTTAGAGGTTAGATTTTAACAACTGAATTTTAGGAGGATGCAAACATTCAGACCATAGCACCCACCATTATGTGACAAGTATATGGTTTACACCCAGATGTATCCTGTTGAATAAGAACTTTGTCCTGCCTCCTTGTGTAAACCTTACGCAAAATTAAGACCCACACATGGTATGCGTATGAGTCAGAAACCATAAAGATGTGAGAGGAGTACTACTTGCTTTATGCAGTATGCCATGGGAAGGTTAAAATAAAATAGATGCTGGCTGGGCTTGGTGGCTCAGCCTGTAATTGCAACACTTTGGGAGGTCAAGGCAAATGTATTGCCCGAGCCTGGGGGTTTGAGACCAGTCAGCGCAACTTGGCGAGACCTAGTCTCTACAATAAAATTTTAAAAAATCAGCCGGGCACAGTAGTGCACACCTATAGTGTGGGATACGTAGAAGGCTGCTGAAGCAGAGGGATCGCCGGAGTCCAGCAGGTCAACCCTGGGGTGGCCAGGCAGCCTGGGCGACAGAGTAAGACTCCAACTCAAAATAATTAATTAATTAATTAAATGAATAAATAAGTAAATAAATAAAATAGATAATGTCTTTGACTTCAAAAGACTCATAATTCAATAGTAATATTGATCATTTTTTTAAAATTGTGCCCTCTAAAGAAAATCTTAGAATCTTTTTGTGGTTTGCCTCAGTGTCTGAACTAAAAATATGGAATAATTTTATGCTTTTGTATTTAAGTGTATTTGAGATCTTCCCAAATTTAGTTTTTTTGCTGTTCTTCTATGTCGAACTTCAAGTCCCAAACTTTAACTTCATCCTGTCCAAATGAATTGTTTTACAAAGACCAAAACACTCCAACTCTTTGACTCTTTGATTCTGTGGTGTTTCACTGGCTCACTGAGGTATGTGTTTGCAAGCTTAAGTGTGTAGCATCCAATTATATTCCCATAAAATTATCACTACAATTATATTGCTTCAGAGAATTAGAAATTACCCTCTCCCCAGTCCAGTTCCTCTAAAATTTTTCTTCATGCATTTACTGGTATTTTCTCTTTTTTTTACAGTCATACTGAATGCTCATTATTTTTCTTATTCAGTCTCTCTGATTTTAAACATTATTAAATATGTTCCTATTTTGACATTGTTTTAATTTGGTTTTCAAGACACAATGTTGTGGCACTTTTTCTTGTACATAATTGCCTATTTCTTCTTGATCTTCTCAAGAATCTCCATTGCCACCTGACTCATAAATGTGGACTTCCCCCAGGGCTCTGTTCTGGGGTCTTTTCTAACTATATTGTCCGTGGACAGTCTGGTTTACTTCAGTGGTTACAACTGTATCTCTCATTCAAACCTGTTTCTTAAGTTTTAGAACAGAATATCTGATTCATTTTTAGACAAAATCACTTGATCTTTACACTTTTAACAAATCACCGGTCGAGACTGATTTCCCCCTCGAATCAACTCCTTCCCCTGGTGCTTCTTTCCTTCCCTCTGCATCAGCCCAGGATCGGACCTTTCCTCAACTAGACTGCTACGTCACCTTGCTAAAAATTCTCAGTGGGCTCTGGATCTCACTCCCCCGTGGAGGTTCAAGTCCCAGAATATTTCAAGTCTTAGATCAAATGCCATTGCTTTCACAAAGCCTTTTTAATTCCTGAATTGGAATTAGTCTGTGACATATCTGAGACACTAAAATGGTTTATTTGTGAACTGATTATATTTTGTGCTTATAATGATCATTTTGATTTGACTGCTTTTCCAACTAGACTGTAAACTCCTAGAGGTCAAGAATGTCTTTCTTGTTTAAATCCTTCAGAATTCATAATATAATGCATTATCTAAAGTAAGCAAGAAGTAAGAGTTAAGACTAGAAAGAAATTAAAGAACCATAACAATTAATATTGCCAGTGAAAGCATTTATACTATATGCATCCCTGAATGCAGATTATAAATACAGCCTAAGTTAAAACTAGTAAAACGTTGACAGTGAATGTCCTACTTCATTTTGTATTTTGAACAATAGCAAGTATCAAATGTTATTTTAAAGAAGTTTAGCTCAAATACTTTGAATATATTTTCAATGGATGTCATTAATTGTGTGGCTGACATGCAATATCTATATCATTTGTATAGTATTTTCTATTATTTTTCAAAATACTTACTTTGCAGTGCCTATCTCCCTTTTGAATTATAGCATACATTTTATAATGAGATAACTGTTGCAATAATCCTGAAGTAGAATGGTAAGTTATTTAAATAGAAACTTGATTTCTGTACAAGTCACCAAATAATGATTGTTGGTAATTATTAATTAATTCAGAACAAGCTATGTTTCAGAATTCTGAATTATTAGAATATCTTAAACTATGATATCTATTGTTTCAAAAATGTCAAGTGATCTTTGCTTTTAGAGATGCATTTGCTGCTAGGCTTAAATAAATGCGAAATAACAGCAGTGATACTGACAGGGGCATAGACAACTTCTAAGTCCATTGTCATAAAAACGCTTGAAACATAGCAAGAGGATTTAAGATATAAAACACCAAGACTGAGTTGAATGAGAAGAGTCGAGGAATCAATTTTACTAGTGAAAAACGAAAGTCAGACTCATTTTAATCTTATGTCTCAATTCAGAAATTTTTCCAAACTTGAAAAATACTCAAGATGATTTTCTATGTAAGCTTCTTGAAATTGAATACTCAGCCTCCAAATGCTTGGGGAACTTCAAAAATTTACATAGAAGAGCATCTTTACAGTGCATTTTATTGATTGAATTGCTCATCAAAAGAAGGCAAATACAGAAGAGGCTTTCATTCTGAATAACAAGAACAAAAGAAGGCCATTGAACAGATTTGAGTTCTTAAATAATATTCTATATGGTACCACCATTCTTTCTGCTAGAGTGGCATTTGCTGAGTATTTAATTCCTTCTAAAAACTCTACATAGAAGTCAATTTTAATATATTTTAAGTATACATTAGACTCCTAGCATATCTTCTTCCTTCTCACTTTGAATCTTAATAATTTATTAATCTCTTCCTAGTAAAGAGAAGATTACTGAAAACTCAAAGGTAAAGAAAATACCATTCCAGATCATTGGCAATTTTGTGCTGAAAATCTGGTTCAATTATTTCTCATCTCTTAGAGTTCCTTATGCGTTTTATTTATAATGCATCATTCTAAGTGATACAATTATAAAGGTAAATATTGTTTTGTCTGTCTTAGACCCACTGGGGAGACCACATAATCAGAAAGAGACACCTAGAGATTACAGATATTTATCTAATATGATTCTTTTCCTATCCCCTAAGTAATATTCGTGATTCTAAGCCCAATGGTAAAGAGGTATCAAGTTAACCTGAACTTTTAGATACTTGTTTATTTTGCAGCATTCTCTGTGATACTCTGTACAACTCAAATCCCTCCATAAAGTAAAATAAAACTGGAAGTGTGTATTTTCAAAGCCAGTGGAGGCAAAGAAGCTATTAACTAATACTGTAGAGTAATATAACAATGAGAACAAATGTGTATAATGGGGAAGAAAGAAAAGGCAACAGAATCTTAAGTAGACATTTTTCCAGTTAAGTTCTTAAAAGCTAGTTGTTATTTTTGTTTTTCTTGACATTTCTAGCTTTAATATAGTGCATAAATAAAATGTGTTTACAATCATAACTGGGGAAAGAGAATTAAATTTGTTGACATTCCATAGAAAAAATTTTTGCATCAATTCTACTGTATTATTTTAGTTTGTGAATAAAGTGATTTAGAGAGTTTGCAAAAAAAAAAAATAAGCAAACAAAAACAATCTAA
This sequence comes from Cephalopachus bancanus, assembly GCA_027257055.1. NCBI lineage: Eukaryota > Metazoa > Chordata > Mammalia > Primates > Tarsiidae > Cephalopachus > Cephalopachus bancanus. Next base: position 8,214,937 of record JAPVLO010000027.1, read on the forward strand.
ATAGTGCTTATTTTGAGAGTTTCTATGTTCAAAAAATTTACTCTAATCCTGGAAATTACTCTGTAGTACCAATATAATAAAATAATATATCTCAAGAAGTTTTTCACTTCCAAACATAAACTATCTACTAGTTTTACACATCCCTTATGCTTAATACAACTCTTTTAGTCTTTACTATGCTGCTTTTTCTTTTATAGGAGAAGAGTTTGATGTTTATAGTCAACACTAATAAAGAACTTACTATGGTAGTGTATTGTTCTAAGTGATAAATCTCACACTCTCACACATATACATATATAAATAGATATTACTTGGAGATATTTGTAAATATATGTATATACAGTTGTGGGTATATATTATCATGTGTGCATATATTACATAAAATGATTGATACATATCACTTACATGTGAATATATTCATATATGTGATAAGTATAGTGATATATAGCTATATAACTATATATAGATAACTATCCATAAAAATTTTTATATATACATTGTATTATATCACTCAGAGAAAAATATGTATTATAACACATATCACATATATATGATAACTAAGATATATATATACAGCATATAGATGTATATTTACTTGTATCTATGTAAATACATAAAGTATATATGTATACACACACACACACACATATGTCTATATAGTCATTCGGACTGGGATTTGAACCTAGGGAAATTCAGAGATCACACTATGTCATCAAGTTTCTCCCATTTTTTAAAAACACTATCAGTGTTCGGAACATAATTTATTTTAAAGAGTGTTTGTGAAGAGGTGGAAGATAGAAAGGTAGAGGCAAAAAGACACAAAAGATTTCAGAAATGAGAATTTAAGTTGCATCGCTATGACTATAAATCTTAAGTCACTATAAAGTATTTTACAAGCAAATATAAGCTATTAACTTCTGCTGACTGTCAATAGTGCAATGGGTTTAAATTAACAATCTTTCTGTTATGATTATGGCCATTCAAAATAAGGGCTTATTCAGTGATGCATATGGAAGAAGCTGAATTGAAAGTTATCTTTGAAACCACAGATTTGTGACAATGAGAATAACAGAAAATATGTATGTAGCAGTAATGGAAAATATTCAAAAGTTTTTTAAATAATCCTAGAATCTAGTCTGCCCATTTTTCTCTAAAATTTGTTGCCCAACTAGAATATGTTAGTCTGATAAATGATTAACTCCCGAAAAGACCCATTTTAAAGATATTAAAGAGTTTAGACATTAATTTCTGATACAGAAAAGAATCTCAAGAGTAATACACTGAGGTTTTGACTTACATTTTTCTAAGTCCTTCTTGCAGACTGAAATAAAATGTACAATGATTTCACTCATGTGGAATCTAACATGCTGTTATCTTAAAATAGAGAGTAGTCAGGGTGCGGTGGCTCACACTTGTAATCCCAGCACTTAGGGAGGCCGGGGCAAGAGAATTGTTTGAGCTCAGGAGTTTGAGACCAGCCTGAGCAACATAGTAAGACCTCGTCTCTTCAATAAATCAAAAAATTAACCAAGTGTGGTGTCACATGCGTATAGTCCCAGCTATTCAGGAGGTTGAGACAGAAGGATTGCTTGAGCCTGGGATATTGAGGCTGTGGTCAGTCATGTGTATGCCACTACACTCCAGCCTGGGTGACAGAGTCAGACTCTGACTCAAAAAAAAAAAAATCGCAGAATGTAGAATAGTAGGTACCAGAATGGGGAAGAAAAAGGGGAGGGGGAGATGGGAGAGATTGGTCAGCAGGTACAAAGCTATGATTTTGGAGGAACAGTGAGGAATAAGTTCTGTTGTTCTGTTGCATAGCAAGTGACTAGAGTTAGCCATAATGTATTGTATATTTAAACATAACTGGAAGGGAGATTGTCTGAGTGTTCTCATCACAAAAGAAATAATCAATGTTTAAAGTGACTATATGCTAACTACCCTGATTTGATCATTACATAATGTTTACATGCATTAAAGCATGACGTTTATGCTACAAATGTGTACAATTATTATGTATCCTTTAAAAAATGCTCAAGATACAATCCTTCAAGATACGTTTGTGTTGCATATAATCATACCTATTTCTTTACCCACAAATTCATTATTTTGGTCCCTAAGAGAAAAAGAATGACTCAACTAAGACCGAGACAAGAACCAGCAGTCAAGACTTCAATTCCAAGTCATATATGGTGAAGTGTGACTTCGTCTGAAAATATATTCCAAACTCCCAATGAGGGTGAACGGCTGAGATCTGCTAAATGACCTTATTGCTCAAAAATGAAGAAACTTTGGATAAAATACAGCCTTAACATCACTTATGTTGAGAGGAAATGGATAATAGCTATTTACATAGTGCCCTGGTACATCTACAACCAACTTGGATATGGTACTCTCTTGATCGCCCTAAAATATTGAACATTGTTACCACATAATTAGAAAAGCAGTAGCAAATTACTTTCATGTTGCATTTGTCATTTCTTTAAAAAGCAACCATGTATGTGTATAGTTCACAAAGAAATTAGGATGAAAAGAAAAGTACAGTTGACCCTTGAATAATGCAGGATTTGGCATGATGATCCCTCTGTAGTCAAAAATAACCCACTGTTGACTGGAAGCCTTGCAGATAACATTAGCAGTCAATTAACACATAGTTTATATATTATGCGGATTATATACTATATTCTTACCATAAAATAAGACAGAAAAAAGACAGTGCTATTAAGAAAATTATAAAGAAAAGAAAAATGTGCTTGCTGTTTTCATTGACTGGAAATGGACTATTATAAAGACTTTCACCCTTGTCATCTTCGTGTTGAGTAGGCTGCGATGGAGGAGGAAGAAAAGGGATTGGTCTTGGTGTTACAGAAGTGTCAGAGGCAAACGAACATTTATGTATCCATGGACCTGCACAATCCAGACCCATGTTGTTCAAGAACCAACTGTAACCTTTGTGTTTTCTAGTACCTGCCACCCAACTTTTCCGAAATTATGACAATTCACAAGCCAGGTAATTAGATTATTTTCTCATTGTGGCAAAGTAACAAATGAGTCAATATAATTTTAGCTCACCAGCTGGCCCTGTCACTTGCCTGCTGACAGATACCTGTTTTGAATGAATTGACAGATTGCTGAAATGTTGTTTTTCAGTTGTTATCTGTTAATTTAACTTTGAAAATAGATGTAAAATTCAGTGATTTAAAATGAGTTTAAAAAATTGGAAAGTAGTTTTGCTGCTTACAGTAGAGATGTGTAGTAATTGACACTTTGTTATGACCTATTTTGAGATAGGACTGATTGACATATTAAGGGTGAGATTTGGTCATTAATCATGCTCATTTCACTGTATCTTTAGCAGATACCATGTACGTTCTTAATGCCTATTGAATTAAATGGCATAGCCACACATCTTTGTATTATTTAAATGGTTGGAAACATATATTCACATATAGGGATTCTAATGATCCAAAGTTCTTTCATGACTATTCAACACTGCAGATTGAGAAGTTTGTGTCACTAAAAATAATCCTATTTTCTTTCACTTTCTGCTTTTTGGGAATGAGTCAATATAATTTTTAATATTTCTAATATCTACAAGTACATTTTGCTTCTATTCTTCCTTTAATCTTTGCCTCCTGGGACGAGAATTAAGACTCATTTAGGGCTAAAATTCTCCTTTTCTTTTCAACTTGAAACTTAATATGACAGCATAAATTCCAGCACAGTTAGAAGTCAAGAAACAATGAATATTGTTTCTTGACTCCCTACTGACCTGAGCTTCCCAATCTGCATAGAGCCCAATAGCCACTAACCACCAGAATTTAGGACTATCAGATTTCCTATATATGAAAATATCTTCCAAAACTTTTAAGGAATCCAAAGATTTGTGGTTATCTTAGCACCCATTTAATTCACTTGGGCTGATATTCTGAGTGGACATAAACAATTGAGAGTCACATTCATAATACTTTTCAGTTTCTAATTTGATGGAACATGGTATTCTCACCTCCTTATCCAAGATAATTTCCCTTGTATAACACAGATTTTTAATCACAAGCATACTATTTTGTCCTTACATTGAAGATAAATTTCCCTGGTTCTCAAAAGTAAGTAAATGTCCTTTGGATCTTACTTAGAACCCACCAAATACTGAAATTTCTGGGAGCATGGAAGAAGATAAGCAGAAGAGAGGACAGAGAACCCAGAAAAAGACTAAAGTGGCAATTTGACTTAAAATGTATGTAAGATATAGACCTGAAAATTTCGTTTTGTGTCAAATGCTATGCTCTTGAATTAGTGCTTGGTTCTGAGAAGGCAACTAGCTCTCTCACAGTTCAAAAACAGAGAAGTCAATATCAGCTTCTGATTAGAATTTATTGAATACTTATTATGTGTATCAGGTTTTGTTCCAAGTGAATGTCATCCGTTGAATTATTTAATTATCATCGCCACTCTATACATATTGGCATTATCTCTACTTTACAGATGACAAAATGGTGGCATAAGGAGTTTATGTATTCTGCTAAAACACACAATTAGGCAGTAGGGGAGTCAGGATACCAATGCAGTCTGGCTGAATGAAAAGGAGAATATCTATATTGCAGTCATTTTCCCATGGTGTGTCTCATCTCTACCTGAAATTATCTGAAATTCTTGTCCTTTTTTTTTTTTGCTTTTTTGCTTGGATTCAAACGCAATTTAAAATGTATGCACCTGATCCACCTAAACAGAGTTGATACTTTGAATTTGCATTTCCACTGAACCAAGCATATGCCTGCATTATGAAATTTAGAGCACAGTGTTTTGCAATTGTCCACTTACAGGTTTATCTTCTTTCTCGCTAGACTTACAGAACTTTGAGGGCATCGTTCATATTTCATTTGTTTCCTCATCACCAATACTTAGCAGGGTTCTGCTCCAACAAATTTTGATGAATGAGCATCAAATGATTTTAGGTGGTTCAACTTTCCAAGAACAGAGCTGCCAGCAAACTCTTTTGGAAAAAATATAGCTGCTATCTTGAGTTTCACATACTCTATTAAGACTCGGGAGGTACATTAAAATTTGGGGAAAGGTTTTGCAAATTGAGGCCCATTTCTAGCTATCTAGTTTCTGTGATACTTCCAAAAGTAAAATAAAATATTTAGCATCAGTAAATGATTCATTAACACAAAAGAAAAAATTATCAGAGATCTTGAGGACCCACATTCCTTGTCACATTACATGTTATTCAGCTACATATACTCTAAAATGTACCGTACCGAATACAAAAATTATATCAAAGTGCTCATCTTAGTTAATATATTTTTATTAAAATAAACAGCTTTATTGAGCTATAAACCACATACTATGATATTCTTGAAAGTGAAAAATGTAGTGGTTTTTAGTACATTTACAGAGTCATATAAGTATCAGCATTATCTAATTTAAATAAATTTTCCCCATTCTGGCCATTTCGATAAATGGAATTAAAAAGGTATTACTTTTTGTGACTGAGTTCTTTCTTTTTTTTAATACATATCTTTTATTTTACAATTGTGGGGTACAGTTAAGGGTTAGGTATACAAATATGCATTGTGCAGGTACCCTTGTTGATGAGGCATGCCCCCCCATCCCCAGACAGATATGGACTACTGTTAATCCCACCTCCCTTCCCCTCCCTGGTCCCCCCATAGTTTCCCGCCACTGTCAATCCTCTTCTTAAAGTATTATGATAGTTGTTCAAGGTCCACTTATAAATGAGAGCATATGATACTCAGATCTTTGTTTCTGTGAGAGATCACTCAGTATTATAAACTCTAATTCCATCCAGGTTGCTGCGAAATTCATGATTTTGTTCTTTTTTATGGCTGTGTAATATTCCATTGTGTATTTGTACCACATTTTTTAAATCCAATCTTCTTTTGATGGACAACTTGGTTGGTTCCATGATCTTGCTGTTGTGAACAATGCTGTGATAAACATACATGTGCAGGTATCTTTTTGATAGAGTGATTTGAGCTCTTCAGGGTATATTCCCAGTAGGGGGATTGCAGGATCATATGGAAGGTTGACTTTTAGAACTTTTAGGACTCACCACACTGCTTTCCACAGAGACTGCACTAGTTTACACTCCCACCAACAGTGTAGAAGTGTTCCCTTTTCACCACATCCTCTCCAGCATCTGTTATTTTTTGAATTATTGATAATGGCCATTCTGACTGGAGTTAGGTGATATCTCAGTGTAGTTTTAATTTGCATCTCCTTGATAACTAGTGAGGTTGAACATTTCTTCATGTATCTGTTGGCCGCTTGTATGTCTTCTTTTGAGAAGTGTCTGTTCACGTCTTTTGCCCACTTTGTAATGGGTTGTTTGTTTTTTTTCTTTTCAGCATGTTTGAGTTCCTTGTAGACCCTAGATGTTAGGCCTTTGTCAGACATGGACTTGGCAAATACTTTTTTCCAGTCTGTGGGCTGTCTCCCTGCTCTCTTGATGGTTTCTTTGGCTTTGCAGAAGCTTGTCAGTTTGATGAGTCCCACTTGTCTATCTTATCTCTTAGGGTTCTTTCAATTAGCATAATATATTCAAGGTGTATTGATAAACATGTATCAGTACTTCATTCCTTCCTGATAACAAATAATATTCCATTTAGTTCATATATACTATATTTTATTTTTCCATTCATCAGTTGATGAATATTTGAGTTTCCAATTTTTGCCTATTTTAAATAATGCAGCTATAAGCATTCATGTATAAGCTTCTGTGTGGGCATATTTTTTCAGTTTTGGGGGTGTATATTTACAAGTGAAATTGCTGAATCAAATAGTAATTCTATGTTCGACATTTTGAAAAATTGATAAAATGTTTTTCAAACTGGTTGCACCATTTGCAAACCCAACAGCAATATATAAGTATTGCATTTTCTCCATATTCTTGTCAAAACTTGTTATTGTGCATTTTTTAAATTTTAGTGATCTTAGAGTGCATAAAGGTGGAGCTCACATTTTTCTAATGTCTAATGAAGTTCAACATCTTTTAATGTGCTTATTGGCCATTTGTGTATCTTGTTTGAGGAAATATCCATGTAAATAATTGCCTATTTCAAATAGTTATCCAAATTTTTGCCTGTTTTTATTTTTTCTTTATAGTGTTGAATTGTAATTTTTTATATATTCCAAATTCAAACCCCTTCTATATCACTTGCAAAGATTGCTCCCATGCCATGAGTTGTCTTTCCACTCTTATAATGGTGTCCTTTGAAGCAGGACACCTTACCTAATTCAAGTTCATGAAGATTTAGTCATGTTTTCTTATAATAATTTTATAGTTTCATCTTTTGCATTAAGGTGCATGATACATTTATGACTCAGCCTTTGTGTGTGCTATAGAGTTCAAATTCACTCATATATATGTTAATATCCAGTCTTAGGATCATTTATTGAAAAGACCATTGTTCACCCCCACGGAATTGTCTTGGCATCAATGTTGAAAATTGATTGACTGTAAAAGAATAGCTTAATTTCTAAAATCCCAATTATATTGCCGTGATATATGATCTGTTCTTATGTGAAAACCACACTGTCTCAAATACTGTTGCTTTGTATTTGTTTTTGAAATAACGAAGTAGGAAGCGACAACTTTGTTATTTTCCAGAAGTATTTTTGTCTACTTAGATCCCTTGCGTTTCCATGTAAATGCTCAAAAAAGCTAATCAATGTTTGTATAAGATCTAACTGGGATTTTGAGGGAAATGACATTTACTCTGTAGCTAGATTTTGAGAGAGCTGCCACCTTAACAAGTTTTCGGGTTCATGAACATGGGCATATTTTTTTTTCAATATTACATAACTTTCAGTGTATACATCTGTATTTTCTTTTATTAACTTTATTTCTAATATTTAATTAATTTTGATTCTGAGTTGATGGTTTTCTTAATTTCACTTTAGAACGTTAATTGCAAATGTGCAGAAATACATTTGATTGTGTATTGATTTTGTATCCTGCAACTTTGTTGAAATCATGTACTAGTGACAATAATGTTTTTAGTGTATTCCTTATGGTGTTCTATACACACCACTGTGCTTTCTGCAAATACAGATAGTTTTACCTCTTCTTTTGCCATCTGGATTCCTTTCATTTCTTTTTCTTGTTCAATTGCAATAGCTAGAACCTCCAGCACAAAATTGCAAGATTTTTTTCAAATACTTTTCTGCATTTATTGAGATGCTCATGCAGTTTCTGTTTTAGACTATTAATAAGGTGTGCTACATTGGCAGCATTTTGGATGTTATATCAATCTTGGATTACTGGGATAAATATTTCCACTTGTTCATGGTATAAAATCCTTTTTTACGTTGTTGGATAATGCTTTTAGTTTTTTGGCAAAGGCTTTTTCTCTATATGTATAATGTATATTGACATAGACATATTGGGGATGTCTTTGCTTTTGGTGTCAGTGTAACATGGAATTATTGAATGAGTGGTGAAGGCTTCCTTCAGCTTCTATTTTTTAGAATTTGTGAAGATTTGTTGATCCTTCTTTAAACTTTAGCATAATTTACTATTAAATCTTTCTGGGTCTCAGCTCTTTGTGAAAAGTTTGTAGGGTTTTTTTTTTTTATTACCAATTCAATCTCTTGTTACTAATCTATCATTTTTTAAAATTTCTCTGAATCAGTTTTAGTAATTTGTACCTGTCTAGTGTTTGTTTCATTTCATCTAGGTGAACCAATTTGTGGGAATGCAATTGTTCACAGTAGTTGCTTCTAACCTCTTTTTATTTATCCAAAGTTATTAGTCATATGCCGTTTTCATTCCTGATGTTACTAATTTGAGTTTTCTTTGTCAATGCAGATAAAATTTTATTTACTCTGTTTTATTGATTTTCACTACTTTTTTTCAAAAAAACATTATTTAGTTTTACTGATTTCTGTATCAGTAAATTTTCTGTATTCTTTTCTCTTTATCATTGTTTTTTTGCTCTAATCTTTATTATTTCCTTCCTTCTACTTACTTTAAGTTTAATTTGTTGCCTTTTTTCTGATTTCTTTAGAGAAGGTAAAATATTGACTTGAGATACTTCTTTTTTATTTATGCATTTACAGCTATAAATTTCTCTTTTAGAGCACTGCTTTTAGTCACATGCCATAAGTTCTAGTCTGTGGTGCTTTCATTTTTATTCATCTGAAAATAATTAACAAATTTATTTTGTGATTTCTCCTTTGACCTACTGGTTATTTGGCAGCATTTGTTTAATTGTTATTTGTTAATTTCCCTATATTGGTGGAAATTCTCAAAGTACTTTTTCTTATGGATTTATAATTTTATCTGTTGTGGTTGAAGAACACTCTTAGTATAATTTTAACTCTTTCAAATTTGTGTTCAACTACCTAATATATGCTGGTGGTGGATGGAGTGCTCTGTAGGCTAGTTCTGTTAGTTTGTGGTGTTGTTCCAGTCTTTTATCTTCTTATTGACCTACTGTCTAGTTCCGCTCATCTATTCATGTAAATGGGATGTGAAGTCTTCAACTATTAATGATGAATTATCTATTTCTTCTATTAGTTCTATCAGTTTTGCCTCATGTATTTTGGGGTTCACTATATTTAGGCCCCTATATGTTTATAATTATGATGTCTTTTTTATGGATCAACTCTTTTATCATTAAAAAATGTCCTTCTTTGTCACTAGTAAAAAATATCTTTAAGTCCACTTTGTCCTATAGAAGTCTAGCCATACAAGCTTCCTTTTGATTACTGTTTTCATAGTATATCTGTTTTCATCCTGTTGATTTCCATCTATTTGTGTCTTTATATATAACATGTGTCTTTTGTAGACAGTCTATAGTTGAGTCCATTTTTAATCCATTTTTTTCCATGTTTGGTTTTGATCAAAGTTTTTAGGCCAGTTATATTTCTTGCAATATTGGTAAAGTAAAATTTAACCCTTGTTTGCTTTTATACATCTTGTGCTCTTTTTAGTCTTCTATCTCTCCATCACTGCTTTATTTTATGTTATATAAGTATATTCTGGTATACTACTTTAATTCCTTCATTGATTCTTCTCTCTTTTTTGTGTTATCTTCTAGATGGTGCTCTGGGGATCACAATGAGTATAATAACTTATAACAACCTATTTTAGTATATCATCAACTTAATTTTGATAATAAACAAAAATTGTTCCAATATAGCACATTCCATCTCTGTCTTTCATGCTCTCGTAATCGCACAAATTACATATTTATACACTTAAATTTATCAACACAATTTTATGAATATTGCTTTATGCAGGTATCTTACAAATCAGGTAGAGAAAAAAATTATCATGAACAAAATCATATTTTATTTACCCATGTATTTACTCTTACTATTTTTTATTTTCTTTATGTGGTTTTAATTTGCCATAGAGTTTCTTTTTATTTCAGTCAAAAATAAAATAAACAATAACAAAAAACCTTTAGTAGTTCATGTAGAAAAATTCTGTTAGTAAAAACAAATTTTCTCAGTTTTTGTTTTTCTGAGAATGTCTTAAATTTCTGTTTGATTTTGAAAACTAGGTCTGTGTAAAATTCTTGATGGACAGTCATTTGCTTTCAGTACTTTGAATATGTCATCTCATTACCATATAGCTTTCATGATATCTGATACATATCAACTGCTAACCTAATTGAAGATTACTTATACATGAGTCACTTTTCTCTCACTGCTTTTATAACTTTATGTCTTTGACTTTTGGCATTTGACTATGATATACATAAATGGTAATCTTTTTGAATTAATCATACTTGGAGCTTATTAAGCTTCTTGGATATACTGACTGATTTTTTTTGTCAAATTGAACACATTTATTGACTATTACTTCCTCAGTCTATCATTTTCTCATCTTTTGATATGTTCCATAAGAGTATGTTAGTTCACTTTACTTTGTCCTTCAAGTCTCTTAGAGTCTATTCATTTTTTAAAAATTACTTTTTACTTTCTGTTTCTCAGACCATATAATCTCAATTAATATGTCTTCAACTTCACTGATTCTTTTTTCTGCCAACTAAAATGTGTTGTCATTCTAGTTAATTTTTAATTTCAGTTATTGCATTTTTGAGCTCCAGAATTCTCACTTGTCTTTTTCTTGCAATGGCCATGTCTTTATTAATATTCTCTATGTAGTGACACATCTTTCTCCTACTTTCTTTCAGTCCATTATGTGTGGTTCCCTTAGTTACTTGAACATATTCATAATAGTTGGTTTTAAGTCTTTGACTAGTAAATCCAGTGCCAGGGATTTCACAGAAGTCATTTCAATTAATTACACACCACCATATATGGGTCATAGTTTTTTATATCTTTGTATGTCTTGTAGGTTTTTTTTTAATTGAAAACTGGAAATTTAATAATATAATGTAGCAACCTTGGAAATCAGATACTCTCCTTACCAGAATTTTGCTGTTTTAACTCTTTTTTTTCTTTAAGTGTCTTTTATGGACTAATTCTACAAAGTCTGTATCCCTTGTTATGTGCAACTGTGGGAGTCTCTGCTCTGATAGTCTGGTGGTCAGCTAATGAGTGGGCATGGCAGTTCTTAAATGATTTGACCCATTAAGTCTCTCATCTTCTGCTGAGGGGCTCCGTGTATGTGTTGGGAACATATCTTCAATGCTTTGGTAGTTTGCAACTCACCTTTTGACATCACTTTCTTTTTTACACAGAGCCTCAAGGTGAGCCACAGGGGAGATATTAGGGTTTTCTTAGGTCTTCCCTGGGACTGGTCACAGTCTTTCACATGTACTTGATCTTCTGAGTTCCCAGGATTCTAACAGAAAGTTTTTGAAGCCCTCTATGAACACCTCACTTTCCAATTTTTCATTTTAAGTTTTTTTGGTCAGACTCATGTTTGCTCCAAAGGGGCTCACTGCCTCAGGCAGCTGTGATGTTAAACAATTGCCGATGATTATTTTTGACAAATGCCCTGGGGTGAGATTGTTCTTACAAAAAAGAAGCTTGAGTCAGGTCAAATAATGACAAGCCCTGAGAATGGGGCTTTTCCAGGTAGACTGTGGGTCAGGTCAAACAGTGACAATGCTCTGTTGATTGGTTTTTTTTATGGAACATCAAACATATATTCACCCTCCAGTGGCTGCTGGGCTGCTGATTTTCACAGCTACTATGGTTGCAAGACTGTTGGTTTTTAAGGCTGTGGTACTATTGGTGAGTGGTGGATGGGAATTAAGACATTAAAATGCCACCAAAATTTATATTCTTACAACATTTCAACTTTTAAAATAAATGTTCCTTATATTGTTGCACGTCATTGATGAATTTTCAGAGTTTTAAATAAGTTTATTTTGACAATTTATTTCAGTGTTCTTGTTGCTTTGTGGAGGATTAACTTTTTGAAAGCCTTTATTCTACGGTTTCAGAAGTAATTCTAGTTAGCATATTCTTACTGAGCAATTAAATCAGGTGTATGTTTTGGGGGAAGTTTCCCTCCCCCATCTTTTGGGATAATTTGCTAAATAACATCTTACTCACAGAATTATTTAACTTACATTTTTGCATAATTAAACCCCAAATACCTTGGGAGTGGTAATAAACACCATTAAGTCATGCTCAACCTGTTAGCAATGTTTTTTATTATTGTGAATAAATGTTAGCCACTGTTGACTATAGGGTTTGGTGATCAGAAAAGAAAGAAGGTGGATTGGGGGGGTCCTGAAAACAATTCCTGACTACCCCATTGTATTTTGTAGCTTAACCTTGTGCATCACTTTTCTTTTCTTTTTTTTTTTTTTTTTTACACAGTCATAACAATTTGTCACAAGTTACTTTTTTAACAGGTTTTTACAACAGAGTTTTCATTGAAAATAAAAGCTTTTCCTCAAGATGTATTGAGTCTTTGCTACCTTATATTATTTTTCTCCTGAAATGGTCCCATGCTTCTAAAAATAATATAACTACAATTTCCCTTTAATACAGTGGATGTAATGCCAAAGTGGCAGCTAATTTAGAGTCTTTTGGAGAACAGGAATCTGAAGAAAGTGATAATCTGGCAAGCCTTCTGTGCCAATGCACCCTGGAAAGACTGGCACAGACACTTAATAGATGTTACAGTGTTGGAGAAAATTAGAGTATTGAAGAATAGAGGATAGTCCCATTCCCCTGGGTGTCCTGAATGGTGTTTGAGTTTTATAGCATAGGTTTTTACCTCTAACTTTTGAAAACAGAAACTATCTGCTCATATACTCAGCCTTGACTTGAGAACAGAAACTATACCTGCTACATGTTGTATCCCCTAGACAGATGTGATAAACTTCTAATCCTCAGTACCTCATAATATAACCTAATTTGGAATAGTGCTGTCCAAATGTAATTTGGTAAGATGAGGTCATACTTCAAGAGTAGAGTGGATCCCTAGTTCAATATGATTGTATTACCATAAAAGATGGCCATGGGAAGCCAGACACACAGAAAAAAAATGTCATAGCTAAAGGAAGGCAGAGACTAGATTTATGCATCTGGAAACCAAGGAAAACCAAAGATTGCCAGCAAACCACCAGAAGCTAAGGAGAGACAAGGAAGGTTTCCCTTCAGGGAATTTCTTCCTTTCAGAAGAAGGACAATCCTGCTGACACCTCAGGATATCTAGCTTCCAGAACTTGTGAAACGATAGATTTCTCTTGTTTTAAGCACATAGTTTGTAATACATTATTATGGCAGCTCTAGGAAGTGAATGCAGACACTATTAAAAAAAACTATGATATTGAACTTACATTAATGTGACCTCACTGTCTTTATTAGCATGACTTTGTTTATTCATCAACCCTTGCCCAAGTTTGGATTGTTCATTAGAGAAACTTCCCTGGAAAATTCCACCAGTTCTACAATGGAAAACATCAACTGCTGGTTCCCTAAGATATTTTTGGCCACAAAATCTTCCCCTTGTTTCTGTGAATCTAAGACTTTTGGATCATGGTCCTGTCTCATTCTTAAGTCTCCATATTGAAAGATCTGTCTTAATCGAAACTCCCAATTGTCCAAAAATCCTTACCTTACCTTTCCTGTACCAAGACACTGCCAAAGCTCTGTAGAGATAGTGTTCTCCTTTGCAACACAAGCAGAAATCTCAGCTTTGTCTTACCAATGTGTTGGTGATATTTGGAAAGTCAGAATTCCACACTGCCTTTAAAAAACCACCTTAGATTCCTGTGACTTTTGAACATTCTTCATAAATCATATATGAACATTTAAATGTAGCTAGAGAGGAGAAGAATGGTTCCAGAAGAGACTATATGTGAGGAGTGGGGTGCTATGTATTGTTAAGTGTCAACATCAAAGTCTGCCTTTTTCTATAAGAAACACATCTCAACAAATTTAAAAGAACAGAAACTGTAGTGTCTGCTCTCAGACTACAATGGATTTGAACTAGAAATCCATAACAGAAAAAGAGCCAGAAAATCCACCAAATATTGGACATTAAATAACACACTTCTAATACATGGATTGAAAGAGAAATCTCAAGATACATTTTTAAATATTTTGAACTAAGTGAAATGAAAATAGAACATCTAAATCTGTGGGATGCAGCAAAAGCAGTGATTAGAGGGAAATATATAACACTCGATGACTGCATTAGAAAGAAGAAAGGTTTAAAAATCAATAGTCAGGGTTTCCATTTTAGGAACCTGCAGAAAGAACACTTGAAACCTAAAGGAAATAGATGAAAAGAAGTAATAAAAATCAGAGCACACATCAATGAAATTAAAAAGAGGAAAAAAAAATAGGAAAAATCAATGAAACCAAATGCTATTCTTTGAAAAGACAAATAAGCAATAAATGGATAAACCTATAGCCAGACTAACAAAGAGAACAAGAGCAAAGACACCAATTACTAATCTCAGAAGTGAGTGTCCATAACCACTGATCCCATATACATTACCAAGGCTAATGAAGGAGTGTGGTAAACTTTATGTCTATGAACCTATTACTTGACAGAATAGGAAACTGGATAATAATCGACATCGAAAAGCGTGCATAATGTAGAAATTCTTGCCTTGGAGTTGTGTGAGACTGAGCTGATGCTGATTGAGGAATTGAGGAATCAGTGAATCAGTTCGTTGCATAAGAAAGAGATTTTGTTAGGTGAGAGCTTCCTTCCATTTCCTCCCCTTCTGTTCCCTTCCTTTCTATTCCCATCTCTACTTTTCTGTTCCCTCTGGTGCCCTTCCCATTCCCCCTTTCCTATCTGCTCCCCAACTCTTTGTGCATATACTTTGTCACTGTAATTTTTTTCACTATTTAACAAAACTATATAATTTATTTATTTATTTATTTATTTTGAGTTGGAGTCTCACTCTGTCACCCAGACTGGAGTGCAGTGGCCGCTTCCGGCCACCGCAGCCTCGACCTGCTGGGCTCTGGCAATCCTTCCTCCTCAGCCTTCCGAGTAGCCGGAATTACAGGTGCACGCTACCACACCCGGCTGATTTTTTTTATTTATTGTAGAGATGAGGTCTCGCTGCCCAGGCGGGTCTCGAACCCGCGGGCTCAGGCAATCCACTCACCTCAGCCTCCCAAAGGCGCGGGATTACAGGCTGAGCCACCGAGCCCGGCTATATAATTTATTAATTCATAGGGTTTGTTGTTTTAGTCTTTATCCCCCTGAATGTAAACTCCACAGTGGCAAGAATCTTTATCTGGACTATTCATGCCTATATCCTCAGCATCTGTCTTAGTGGCTGGCACCTGTTGGGCAATTTATAGATACGTGTTCCACGTTTCAGCAGCTGAGACGAATGTGTTGTAGAAATAGGCCATCGCTTTGTCATCTGATATGAATACCCTTTTCATCTGTGGGGATTTCGCACCTGAGGTGACAAAGCCTATTTAACCACCATGGCAACAGCCACAAACAAAATGTTTGCTACCCCCTCTCTCATATGGGTATATGTTCTAGGCTATAGTAATCAATTGGTCGGACTCAGTTCTTGAAACAGAAGCTAGTGGTGCAGGGAAGTGTGAATGCACTGCATCCATTTTGTCAAGAGTGGCTGCAGTTGGAGAAGATTGTTCTACTTCCTGGAGACAGCAGGGACGGTGGTTCTCCTGTAGCATTTGGTCCCTGGCAGCGCTGTTGACTGTGATGTAATGCCTAAGGTGTATGGGTGAAACTAACATATAGTATTAGTTCAGGTGCTGACTCTTTGTACTCCAAGCCATTGTCTCCAGCCCTCTCAGAGACTGTATAAGCTATCAAGTATACCTTTAACTAAATACTTTACTGTCTAAATTGGCTAAAATTATTTCTCACTGTTTACCTTTAAGTATCTCAGGGTACTATGAAAACTTTCAGCAGCATGCAACAGAAATCATGCAAGTCAGAGCCATACATGATTTTCAAATGTTTTGGTCAATGTTCTCTCAACCCTTCAATAAACCCTAAACATCATTTTCATAGAACCCTAAAACTTTAGCCTAACCACAACAGCAGCACAATGACTTTAGTTTCATATATTTGATGGGAATTAAATGGAATTGAGAAAGAATAGTATATTATTTTTATTTAATGCACAAAATATATTAAACATTTTCTCCGTCATTTCTTACCAGACGTTTATGGGAGATTCAACGCAAACAACAGGTACCAGCACAAGGGCAACATGGTCTTTGATTGACTTGAGAATTTTAAGATTTTTTCCTGCTTTTTCCTCTCCCTACCTAAATCCCCTGTCTGAAATATATAATGCAGTCAACCCAAAACTAGGCGAAAGGAAAGTCAACTGTCATGATTTTCCTTCTCTACTTGATGTCATTGGAAGAGGCTTAATCCAAGATACATACATAATATTAAATGCTAAGTCACTAGAGAAGAAACCTGGGGCTAGCTCACAGGATCACCTTAGAAACTTCCTACAGTGAATAATTTCCTATATAAATAATGTAAGTAATTTCAAAGGCCACATTGCTTTTCTTTGCTTTTGCATATTTTCTATCAAATTAATTTAGAACATGCAAATATCCCTTTCATGACTCCATGTGCTACAGTAAACTGCAGAGCAATTTTTGGAAAAAGGAGGTGGCTTGGAGGGAACAGAGTCCATGCATTTCTGTGCTAATTTGGCTTGACAGCTTAATGATTGTTCTATACACAAAGTTAAAACAGCAGAAACAAAGACAGCTGAGCAGCAAGCCACTGGAGAAGTTCTCGACTGCCCTCTGCTGGGTGCTGTGGGAAGTCCCTAGATTCTGCAGGCTTTTCTGCATAGTGAAGAAAAGCTTACTTAACGTTGGAAGAAACGTTTGCTTTCTAGATCTACTTCATACATGAGCATTAGATATTGGGAAGGTATCAGCAATAAACACAGACTGGTTCTAACTGTAGGCTACTGCTTATTTTTAGATTTCTGAATTGCCAAAGATGGTAACTTAAGAGATACTCCACTCTCACATTATGTTTTGGGAGGGTACTGAGGATAAAATATTCTTTCTTTATAATTTGCAGAAGATTTTCTTCTGCCCTTCCTATATTTGAAAGTACGCCAGTTCGGTTGTTTCTGAGTAATCAGTAACCTTAGTATTACACTTGACTGCTAAATCATTAGATTTTTTTTACATGTTATTCTCAAATAACTTAGGAGACATTCCCAAAAGGAGGAAGTGGAAAAAAAGATAAAAAATGAGACATGAGCTTATAGTTTTCTAGACTTTCTTGGCAAGGTGAAAGAGAAAAATAAGTTTTATTAATGAGAGATCATCAAATCAGGTCAAGGAGTAGTTACTGAATTCTGCCTAGTAATACATTCTTTTTACAAACATGGTGGCATGCCATCAAAAAAATGCACTTAAGAATTAAGGAAAATGATTCTCTGTCCCTCTCTGTTCCCTGCCCCAATCTCTTTCTCTTTCTCCTCCTCTTCCCTAATAATAGAAAAGATACAGAGTAAAACTATAAACCCAGGATAAGAAAAGTAAAGAAATATCAGAAAAAGTTGTAATTTGAGTCATGCACTTATTGTTTAACACTTATAAAAGTCAAGCGTGTGTGTCACAGAAAATAAACCATGAGAATTCTGTTAAGCAGTGCTCTCAAGATCAATATTTTGGGAGAGCCAGGTAATTAACTGTACCACAGAAGCACCTTAGAGAGTAACTAATCAGCCTTGGAGTGTTATTCTAAGTATGAGACAGTGATGTCATAAGAAACAAAAGGGCCTGGAGATAAAGATGGAAGTGTAAGTGTGGGTAGAATTAGTCATCCTGCTTAGCGGAGAAGGAGGGAGAGCAGAGTGGAAGGTGAAACCCTTCAGCTGCCATTTGCTGGCACGGTACTCGTATCCTATAAAGTCACAGTGACAGGGAAGAGGGTAAATGTTAGCCCCTGTCTATTTTCAGAGAAATCTCACAGCAATCGGCATCAGTCAGGCCAATAGACATTATGCTGGCATTTCAAAAAGGAAAGGACTTGATGGAGAATTAGAAGTTTGCAAACCATTAGAAAGACTGAAAAGCAATGATTCCTGAAGACAGAGGTAGCCTTCAGGAAACCAGAAAAAACTAGAATCAGGGAGACTGCAATGGTGACTGTTGCTACCTGGACTATCAGAGCAGTTGATTCCAAGGAGGAGAGTAGGAAGCCAGCTCTTTAAATAGTGTGGAGCCAATGCTTCTTCCTGCATGGCTTTTTGGCTTCACTAAGTCTCCATGTAGACATTTCATGTCTTCCTATCTGTATTTCGTCTTTATGGCTTCTGAATTTAGTGTCTTATTTAGGAAGGTTTTTCCTAATGTAAAAGGGCAAAGCTACTTTTCTGTTTTCACTCTAATATATTGTATAGTTTTATTTTTAAGTTTAAATTTAAATTATGTGATATTTATGTTGCATATTATCATTCCAGATTGAACTATAAAATCAGTCTGCACAATTTTACTACAAATATCCCATAGAGATTTTGATTGTGGTTAGATTGAATACATATCTTAATTTCAGAGGAACTTTAATCATTACAATGTTGAAGTTTTTCATTCAGAAAAACTGTGTATCTCTCTATTAAGATATCTTTCAGATCTATCAGTAAAAAAATGTTACAGCTCTCTTTATTTATCTCTTGTTTATTGTTTCCTGTATTTACACTTAGATATTGTGTGTCTTTTCTTAAAAAAAATATTTCTTTTGTTTTTACAAAATTGTGATCAATACCATATAGGAAAACATTGATTTCTGTATGCTAATTTGGCATCTAGTCCCACACTCTAGAATTTTCAGTGATTTTTCTATTGATTCTCATATTTTTTCACATCTGAACATAGAGACTGTGTCTTCCTTTTCTACTCTTTATATTCATTTTTTCTGCCATACTGCAGTTAGGAAAACATTAGTACAATGTTGAGTGGTTGGAAAAATAGTAGGCACCTTGTTTTATTTCTGACCGTATTGGAAACCTATCGAATATTCATTGTTATCACTTTTGCTGCAGCTTTCTAATATGTATTATTAAGGGAGTATCCACTTATCCCAAATTTAATAATGTTTTTCACGGAGTGGTTGTAAGTTATCAAATTATTTTAGAACCCATTGAAAAAATTTCATTATGTGTTTTTTTCTTCTTTATAAGTCTAGCAAATTATTTTAATGGCTTTTGTTCAATAATTGGCACATACTGTCATGGATTTTTCAGGAGGAGCTAGGGGTTCTGGTTATTTGTTTTAGGCTCTTCTTTTGCTAGTGAGTTTGCTCATATGATCTAGTGATTAACAATATTATTGTCAATACTATGAATTATTTTGTTCTATTTATGTCACATAGTAGAAATTCTTAAACAGTGATGGTCTTTCAGCTGTAATATGTAAGCAATGATGCATGCTGGGTGGTCTTGGTTAAAGGGTGAGGGATGGTGAAGGATTTCTCTAGACTCTCAATCTTTTTTGTGTATAAGCAGAGGATATGTGTCCTCTCCAAGACACACAAAACAAAAGTTCAGTCCTCCAGTAAAGTCTGCCAGTCAGGATAAGCCTACCCTGAGATCTGCATATAGAGAGCAAAGTATATCTTTCCCAAAGACTGAGGGGATCCAATCCAGTTAGCTGCCTGGTATTCCTAGGGAACAGCATACACTTTTGGTCTTCAACTCATGCTCTGTTTATACAGGTAGGACTTCAGTCTTTGGGGCCTGGATCTTCCCAATACTGTAAACACAGATAGACAAAAGAAACCCTCCACTCTCCACAGACAATACAAAAAAGAAACTCTATTATATTGTTATGATAGATGTTCAAGGTCTACTATACGAGTGAGAACACGTGATACTCAGATCTTTGTTTCTGTGAGAGATCATTCAGTATTATAGACTCTAGATCCATCCAGGTTGCTGCGAAATTCATGATTCTGTTCTTTTTTATGGCTGCGTAGTATTCCATCGTGTATATGTGCCACATCTTTTAAATCAATCCTCTTTTGATGGACAGCATAAGAAAAGGATTGACAGTGGTGGGAAACTATGCGGGGGTAGGGAGGGGAAGGGAGATGGGATTAATGGTAGTCAATATCTGTCTGAGGACAGGAAAACACCTCTTATCAACAAGGGTGCCTGAAGAATACATATTTGTATACCTAACTCTTAACTGTACCCCACAATTTTAAAATAAAAAAAATGTTAAAAAAAGAAAAAAATTAAAGAAAGAAGAGATTCATTAGAGTGGTATTTAAATACTGAAAAAAGACTTGTAGATGCCAGTAAAAGGGGAATGGCAAAGTATTGAATATTTACATAATTGATCATGAGGCAGGTATTAAAATAGATGTGTTTGTAAATATGTTTTATTCCCTAGAAGAAATGTCTCTATTATTTCATTCTGGGAGCAATATGAAATTATGTGACAACTATGTAAGATGCATGGTATAAAAACTTGAAGACAATGCATTAAAATATTAGGTCTTTAACTTAAAAAAAAAGAAACTTCGAAATTCATGATTTTGTTCTTTTTTATGGCTGCGTAGTATTCCATCATGTATAGGTACCACATTTTTAAAATCCAGTCCTCTTTTAATGGGCAGTATGGTTGCTTCCAGGTTCTTGCTATTGTGAACAATGTTGCGATAAACATACGTGTGCAGGTATCTTTTTTATAGAGTGATTTGAGTTCTTCAGGATATATTCCCAGTAGGGGGATTGCGGAGTCATATGGGAGGTTGATATTTAGAGCTTTTAATTGTACCCCACAACATCATAATAAAAAATATTGATTAAAAAAAAAGTGAAAAAAAACTCTTCATAGGCAATACGACCTAAAGGTATGTTGAATTCTTTATTATTTGCATAGGATACTCTCAATGTTTCTTTTTCTTCAACTCTAAGTGGGATAATTATAGTAACTACCTCAAAGAGTTGTGAAGATTTAACAAGTAATACATATAGAGTAACTAGGTTAGTTTCTGATATCCCCAAATTGATATCTAACTGCAAATGGATAAAGTTGTACCT
Source organism: Cephalopachus bancanus (assembly GCA_027257055.1). Classification (NCBI taxonomy): domain Eukaryota; kingdom Metazoa; phylum Chordata; class Mammalia; order Primates; family Tarsiidae; genus Cephalopachus; species Cephalopachus bancanus. The sequence goes on from JAPVLO010000027.1 coordinate 8,236,383, forward strand.
AGTAATTTGGAGTTGAAGATGGGTACTCTATGACATTTTCTCGAAGGAGTGTTAGTTATAGCAAATAACCACAAACTTACCAGCTTAAAAGAACACACATTTATCATCTCACCATATCTGTGCATCAAGCGTCCAAGCATGACTTTGCTGGGTCCCCTGCTTAGGGTCTCACAAAACTGTAATCAAGGGGATGACCTCTCCTTGGGAGGTTCGACAGAGGAAGAATCTACTTCTACACTTACTACCTTTGTTGACATAATTAATTTCTTATAGTGGTAAAAATGGAGACTGCCATCAAATCCCAGAGATGGATTTCAGGCACCCAGAGGGTCCAGTAATCTTATACAATGTAATCATAGAACTGACATCCTATCACTGTTGCTATAGTCTTCTGTTCAAAGCAAAACACAGGTCTTGCACACCATCAAAGCGAGAGAATTATATATGTGTGAATACTAGAAGGTGGGGCCATCCTGTCTACCACACTATGATTTTATAACACTTTTGTATGATGACAAATGTTTCTCATTCTGCTAAACAATTTCAGATGGGAAAGTATATGTGCTTTTCATTTTTCTCTATACAAAACTGATGTTCCATTCTTGAAAATATTGTTCCATATTTTCTACACCATTTTTCATCTAGCAAAATGTATTAAGCATGCTCGATGTCAATAAATATACTTTGCATAATGTAATTTTTAATGGTTATGTTTTATATCACAGTCAGGATGACATACTGGTTGAGAGCTTGGGATGATTTTTAGGTGAAACTACCCTGTGATTCTGGGTGTTACTTCACCTTCCTGAGACCTGGTCACCCTCTTTATAAATGTAAAGAATAATAGTATCTACCAAGTAGTTAACAGTGAGATGAAAATACCATAATGTATGAAAACATAAGAGCTACTATTTTCACCATCACATAATTTTCAGTACGTTATCTTTAGCATTTAGACTTTTTCGGCTTCTTCATGCAATATACGAGTACAGCAAACTTCCTATTTTAAAAGTTTTGAACCACATCTCTAATGTTTAAAAATAAGCAACCAAAAATACAATTTCTGCCTGAAAGAGTACACAAAACTTTGAGTAACATACAACAAAAATGCTTGCCAGGAAATAAATTCTACTTTGCATTTTGCCATCATTGTGTAAAAATGCCTTTTAATCCACATTCTTGCCAGCACTGAGATATATCATTTTCAAAATAGAAATAATTAATCTCATATATCAAAAACATAAAAACACATTGTTTTATCATGGGCTTTGTATTACTTTGCTGGCCTTTTTCCTTTACGAATCATATTTTTGAACATTTTTCTCTGGGCTGTTTTCAAAATGTACTTGAACGATATTAACTCGTTGACTTTCAAATGTGTTCCAATTCCCCTCCAGTTTGACTTTTAAATTTTATCCTTAACATTTTAAATGATCAAATTTATAAATTTGTGTTTGTCTAGCATTATATTTTTTTCTTCTTGCAATATAAATATTCATCTACTTTTCTTGCATTAACATTTTTTGAAAAAACTTATTTGAAAGTTATTTAGGCATAGATCTTAGGGTGGATTCTGTAGAGCCTGGGGCAGGTAAGTTTTGGCAAGTGAATTATAAAGGGAGTGCTTTCAGGGGGAATCTTGCAGGGGTGAAGAAAGGAGAGTTGGAAAGAGGAAGAAGGAACTAGGCAGGGGTGTGTTTTCAGGTGAACCTAGCTTCAGCCTCATTCCCTTGGGATGCTCTGGGACTCAGCACTGCACAGCCCACACCACCTCAAAGCGAGGGAGGGGCTGCTTGTAACCCCCTACCCATTAGTCACTGGGGACTCAGGTGTAAGTTGGGGTACTTCCGAATGGAGAGTTGAGTCGAGTCAGCCAGGAGCAAACCTAAAGAGAGCACTTGGCAGCATGACTCACACCAGATGATGGAAGGGTACACCAGATCAAAGAGAAAGACTCCATGGTAGTGATCTTCTTTTAGTCTCACAAATATTAAATTAGTGACCACGGCATCCTTCCTGGACTTCGCTCTCCCAACTCCCATTCAGTTATTTTTGAATCTTTCCTGCCTGAGGTAGGGTATTGCATGAGTCCGCATTGATAGGCAGAGGTAATATAAGTGACAGAGCAGGGCACGCCTGTTGTCCCAGAACTTTGGGAGGTGGAGACAAGAGGATTGCCTGAGCTCAGGGATTCAAGACCAGCCTGGGTAACATGGCAAGACCTCGTCTCTACAGTAAATCAAAAAATTAGCCAGGCCTGGTGGCACACACCTGTAGTTCCGCTACTTAGAAGGCTGAACTGGAAGGATCGCCTGAATCCAGCAGGTCGAGGCTGTGGTTGCTATGAGCATGCCACTGCACTCCAGCCTGGGTGATAATGAGAAACTACTACTCAAAAAAAAAATAATAATAAATTAAGTGACAGATAGTATATAGTGTTTTCATTTCCTCTACATCCATACACTGGCCTGATTTCCTGGAAACACAAAATCCTACCCAATTCTCTCTTTCCTCAATGAGTTCTTTTCCAGTGGTGTTCTCCATTATTCATGGACTGAGAATCCTTCTGGACCCAGCCTTCTGTCCTGTGAATGTGCCCTAGTAAAAGACAAACAAAAAACAACTCAAGATGAAGTGGAGACTCCTGTGATACAGAGACTGTTTTTTTTCTTTCTTGATGGTAGACATTTTATTTTTAAAAATCAAATGGATATGAATAAAAAATATACGATGGTATATTGAAATATTAGCTTGTCTCCTGTTTCATTTTACCTGTATGCGCTTCTGAATTTTCTTAATTTGAGGACGGTTTCTGGGTTCAGTGAACATTTTCACAGATTAATCTTGTCGTGAATGGTAGCAGGAAGAAATAAAACCCAGGACTCTGGACAGGAAGGAAGGAAGAGAATATGAAATATTTTCTAAATACGGAATGAAGTAGAAAGTAGATGTAAATTATATAGAAATAGCTATCAGAGTGTGAAGCTTAGCAGAAGAAATTATTTTGTACTGTGGTTTCTGTTACCTGTAAATGAATTGGGTTCCCTTCAACCCAAGACCCAGCTCCAGCTATGCTGTTATAGTTCTTCAGAAATATGTTGCTTTCCTTCACAAACTGTGACTTTCTTTGTATAACATTCTCCCTTTTTTTTCAAATCTTTTGTTGTTGTTGGTAGTGGTGGTGGTGGTGGTGGTGGTGGTAGAGGCAAGGTCTTGCTCTGGCTGGTTTTGAAACCCTGGGCTCAGGTGATCCTTTTATTTCAGCCTCCTGAGTAACTGGGACCGTAGGTGCACACCACCACACCCATCTTTCTTTTTTCAAATACATTTTACAGCAGAGCCCCTTTATTTATCGGAGATGTGTACCAAGATCCCCAGCGAATGCCTGAAAACTCTGATATACCAAATCCTATCTATACTATGTTTTTCCTATAAACACACACCTAGGACAAAGTTCAATTTATAAATTAAGCACAGTTAGAGATTAACAGAAATGACACAATAAAATAGGGAAATTATAAACAATACACTGTATAAAAGTTATGTGAATATGGTCTCTTGCTCAAAATATTGTATGCACGGTACTGCGAGGAACTAAAACCTCTGAACGCAAAACCACAGATAAGAGGGAACTACTGTGTATGAACTCCTCAAGAAGCCTAGCCTCGGGTTGAATTTAATTATCTCAGTGTCCTCATGGCATCCCAGGCTTATCTTTGCCATGCCACTCAACACACTCTGCTGTAATTTTTTTAGTTTCTTGGCTGTATCTCTGTTAGAAGGTAAAATTCTTGAAGCTAAAGACTATCCAATTATCTTTGTTCCCCCTCAAAGAAGATCTTATTTGTGGAACTGAGCCATCCCCGGAAAAACAGAAACTCCACCAGTGGATAGCAGCTTCATTCATGCCCAGGACTTTCCACCCTATCCTTGCTGATGGCCTGCCATGCAGATTTCGGACATGACTAGCCAAACTTCACAGTCATGTCAGCCAATTCTTGCAATATCTGTCTACCTTTCTGTGTCTGTCTCTAGGTCTTCCTGTCTGTCTATCTGCTTTTCCTTCTTTTTTCCTATCTCTTTATCTCTATTCATCTCTCTTAGTTCATTCAGACTGGTATAACAAAATACCATAAACTGGGGAGTTTATAAACAAAAGAAATGTCTTTCTCTCAGTTCTGGAGGTTGAAACAGCTGATGTGGTGTCCGATGAGGGGCCCCTTCCTGGCTCATAGATGGTGCCTTCCCACTGGTTCCTCACATGGTGGAAAGGATGAGGGAGCTCTAAGTAGTTTCTTTTGTAATGACACTCATGCCAGTCATGAGGGCTCTGCCCTCATGGTCTTATAACCTCCCAGTGGTCCCACTTCCTAATGCCATCACATTGTTGATTAGGTTTCAACATAAAAACGTTGGAGAAACATCGACATTCAGACCATATTTCTATTCTTCTATCTGTTCTTCCATGTGTCTAGCTATCACCTATCAACTATGTGTCCATCGATCCATCCTGCTGGGTCTTTTTCTCTGGTAGAGCCCTGAGGGATAAAAGCATTACCAAATTATGAAGTGAAATGCATCTTAGTAGTCACACATCTCATAAACACGTGGGCTGGCTGTTTCCCATGTACCCTCCAGATCTGATCTCCACTGTTCTCTGTATGATCTGACTTTGAGAGACTAACCTCAGTGACTTCACCAGTGAGACTCTTTTAATCCTATGGATTCAGTCAACGGTAGATTCTAGCAGCAGAGCACAGGATAGGAGGGGAGTAAAGTTGGGGTGATTGTTCCCCAAGTTCCTTTGCTGTCGAGTCACAGCTTGCTACACCTCCACCTGAGGTTGTTACTCCCATAATGAGGCCGTTTTCTACAGCTGTTATTCCCTCCGTTTTTCCTTCTATGTGTAGGGGTCATAATGGCGCCCTGATATTACTGGTACCCATGTAATGCAGCACCCCAGATTGATTTCCTTATACTCTGCTCATGCCTTTTCAGAGAGATTGTCCATGTCATCTTTTCAATGGTCAAACAAGGGGTCTACTGTTTCCTGTCTGGCCTCCAACAGACATGTCGCAGATGTAGAAAAGGTTTGTACAACATCCTGATCACCAGGTTGCAGTCATCTTCCCACACAGGGCAAATATTAAGAACAGATAAAATGGGAATGTTGTAAGAGCCAGAGCTGGAATGTCAGACTGAAAGAATCCGCAGAGCTTCTGCCATCACACAGATCTGCTGTGTTAATGATACAGGAAAAGGTAGCAAGGGATACATTATGTTGATTTGATGCTGCTGTAAGCAAACTATTCCAAGTGGGAAGAAGAAAAAAAAAACAAGTAACTAAAACCCAACCTTCTAAGACAGTTTGAAGGACCGTTGCTAAAATCATATAGCTTCTCAGATGCAAAATACTCTAATTTTATAACTTGAAAATTTTCACCCAAGAATTTGAAAGCAGTTTTTTCATGCAAATGACAAGAGCATCAGAATAATTTAGGCTTTCAAACCCTCACCCTCCTCCTTATGTAACTGCCTTGTGTTTTAAGGGAATTTATAAATCATTCTTCTAACGTCTGTTTGTTAAAGATCATAGTTGTCAGTTTTGTTTATAATCATGAATCTTTCTTAATACCATGAATAAAAATGATCAAGTTTCTCAATTTCTTATTAAAATCCCATCTAGTGTATCCTGCATTCTTGCCAGCAATCAAACTAAGGAAAAGCGGTTATACATAACGAGGCATTCTAAGTGCTGCATTTTTAGACAAGCTGGCAATATTTTAAGTACTCGTTTTATTACAAAGTTTTCTCAGTGGAAAGATAAAATAATAAATAATGATCTAAGTCATTATGCTAACAGAGTTTAGAGTTTTTGAAAGCATTACTTGAGATCCTTTTAATGATCCACAATAAAACAAATGTAAAAGGTCAAGTAAGCAAATCACAATAATTGTATGTAAACATCTTCATTAGACATTTAAAAGCATCTGATTCCCTTTAACAGCTGAGAAGTCTAAATGATTTTAGGCACTTATTGACTTTAACACAAGACCTTTTACACCAAAATATATGGCACTGTACAAGTTCATGTGCCAAAGTCTAGAACATAGACTTTACTTTTCACAGTGTTTCATTTCATATTGCTAATGATGGTTAGAAAATCATTTAGCGTTTTGGCTCAGAAAGATTAATTCTAGATATATTTGTCTTTTCTCAGCTTTATTGAGGTGTTACTGACAAATAATATATATATTATATAATATATAAATATATGTATAGTACATAATATAATAGATATATACTTGTATACCTTGTGAAATAAATTGCCATCAATTTAGTTAACACATTCATCACCTTAAATAGTTACTTGCTTTTATAGCACGTAAAATCTACTCTCTCAGCAATTTTCAAATATATGAAATATTAACTGTCGTCACCAAGTGATGTAATAGATCACCAGAACTTACTGATCCTGCATAACTGAAACTTTGCACCCTTTGACCAACATCTCCCCAATTTATCCCGTACCCCCCACATCCATGGCAACCACTATTCTACCCTTTGTTTCTTTGAGTTCAACTATTTTAGATTCCACATATAAATGAGATCAGACAGTATTTGTCTTTCTGTGCCTGGCTTAGTACACTTAACATAATGTCCTCCAGTATCATCCATGTTGTCTTAAATGACAGGAGTTTCTTCTTTTTTTCCAAAGAAAATGTTTTAATGTATAATAGTGATATATTAATATTTAAGCCAACAGAGTCACAAATGTAATATTAACAATTTTTACGTAGCAAGAGGTTCACACAAGTCATAGTGTCACCTGGGACCATGTCTGCCTTGTCGACTGCTCTATCTGACAGCCCATCCCAGGGGGCTTGGCACATAGTAGCTGCTCAATACACAGCTGATGGATAAATGAATCGGCACTATAGATTTCTTTTTTTTTTTTCAGAGAATATGACCTCAAACTCTCTGACGTCAGCCTGGATTTGTCTGGGGCAGGGAGGGTACTGTAGTTGCAAGAAGTATTGTTGCAGCTTTGTCTTCCAAGTCAGAGAGGTGACACAGTTCACTCGCAGCCCGAGGTCTTAAAGAACAGCCCCTGGCCCAGGCCACCTTCTCAATAAAGCCCTCAGTTTTAAGGATGAAACATGAAAAAACTGCCTCTGTCCAGCCACCTCTCAAGTATGCCCACATAGAAACAGTCAATTTTGCAACTAATTTTTTCAGGCAGGCGAGACCTCATCTCTACAATAAAATCAAAAAATTAAGCGGTCGTGGTAGCGCGTGCCTGTAACTCCGGCTACTCGGCAGGCTGAGGCGGAAGGATCGCCAGAGCCCAGCAGGTCGAGGCTGCGGTGGCCAGCAGCGGCCACTGCACTCCGGTCTGGGCGACCGAGTGAGACTCCAACTCAAAAGATATATATATATATAGTGTATATATATATACACACACACAACATATATATATATATATATATATATATATATATATATATAGTTTTGCTTTCTCAAAGAATTTAAGCATGAGATAACTTTTTGGAATTTTTCTTTTGAGGAAGATAGACCTTTCTTTACCTTTCAGTCAAATAGTCTTTAAAAGAGTGCTAGGAGACACCCAAACGTGGTAAACAGGATCAAGAAAAACACTCATCAAACTTGAATGTTTCTAGGAAAAAGATCCAATTATTCTAAAAACAGGTATTTAGTACATACTTCTCGTATATTAGTATAATAGGATTGAAACAACAAGTTAATAAAACTTACACCACATACACTCCATGTGTTTACATGACTTAATATCGTTAAGGGCTTAGAGAAAAATGCTAGGGTTTGAATTAGCATCCTCCTATTTCCTAACTGTATAAACTTGTCCTTCAGTTTTATTACCGCTAAGGTTCTAGAGGAACATCTATAATTATTTAAAGTAATAGTCTAATGTCTCCTGGTTTATTAGAGCCTTCAAAACTCATTCACATTCTTTATCTGATTCACGGCAGTTTTCCAAGATTGATATTGTAATGCTTTTAAAACGTGCTTACCCACAATAACATGACAAGTCCTTAGAATGCTGCCAAGTGTGCCATAGTATGTTTTTTAAAAATGATTATCATTATTGGTGCTGTTATTTGAAGCACAGATTTGCATTGGTCCTACCTGCCCGGAAGACGTCACTGTGAGAATCTCGAATACGGAATTTGGTTTCCTCTCCATTCAATTCACAGGAACCTCTACTGAGCGTCCAGTAAGACACAGACTCTACTACTTCGATGAAGCATCCAGTAAATTGGTAGGTATTACAGGTGTACAAGATGAGCAAGTGAGTGGACAAATGAATGCACAAGCAAGAACACTTAGATGAGAAAATGCTGGCCATGTGTTGATTTCTCTGACATACAACTCAAACTCCAGATGCTCTGGCTGAGCATTCGTAGATACCTGTCTAGAATTTGGAAAGTTCGAGAAAGAAGGTCAATTAGTGGTGGCCGAGGGTTGGGGCAGAGGGGCGCAGTCCTCAGGGACAGAGAGGAGTGACAACACATGGGGACAGAGATTCTTCTGGGGGCGAGGACAGTGTCCCAAAATTTGATTGTGGTGATGATCGCACAACTCTAAATATACTAAAAACCATTTGAGAGGATGAATCTCATGAACATGATTTTTGAATAAGTGAATGAATGAATTTGAGAAGACAGCTGAAACCAAGAAGCAGCATGTTATTCTTCAGGCATAGACAGACCCCTTTTTAAAACTGCTTTACATTTCACCCTCTGGTTCATGGAAGGCCAACTTAAATCCTGACTTTGTTGTTTTTTTTTTTGGTTTATTTTTAGTAACTGTGTAGTCAGCATTTTCATGGACTTATTTATACTTGGCTGCCATCTAGTGGCTGAAAAGGTGACTGCTCTTTTTTAAGTACCCATAGTCATATTAGAATAACCATCTCAACTACATGATACTTAGTCGATTTCAAAACACTTTCACCCATCTACCCACTCAGCTTTCACAATAGTGCTATGAAATTTATATTATTAAATCTTTAGTGGAAAATAAAATACTATGTCATATCTATGCATTGTTTTGTCTCCCCAGTGTCTGACCACCTCATTGTTTTTTTTTCCCCTAGAGAGTATGATAATCACAGAAAGCTGTCTTTCTGGTCACTGAGGTCAGTTTATGACCCTCATATGTCCTGATCCACCTGTTTCATATGACTGGCATGAGCAGAAGCTTGTGGGGCAGGTATGTGACCCAAGCTGATCTAGTCAGAAGGTCCCTGGAGATTTTCAAATATAGGTAATTAATTGGAAGGCAACTTTCCCCCCGCCGCTGCCCACCTTGGGCTGGGAGTACATCAGTCCAGAGCTTCTCGTGATCATGTGACATTGTATATTGTGAACTTAGCATAGTGAATAAAGCCACTCTGCAGAGAAAATCACAGAAAAGAGGCAGAGTACAGACACTCGTAGAAACTAGTTTTCAGCATCCTGTAGATCTTTCTAAGACAAGCACTATTTATATCCTTCCTGGAGTGTGGTACCTGAGCCAATACATTATGGTTTTGGGATTTTTTTTTTTCCTTAAGTTTCAAAAAAGGGAGTTTTATACTTGCAATGAAACAATTCTTTCAAATACAATGAGAAAACCAAACAATGGCATGTCTGCCTTAACACGTTAACATGCAAGGTTTGAAGTAGTTACATGCACAAAGTCTTTCTGATGATAAGTCTTGTTCTCCTAAACCACACTCTCCAGCCACTATCTTAGCACGTTTTAAAAATTTATTTGGTTTGCTAAAATAAATTCCAGGGTAGTTATATTAAGAGGTGGTGTATGCTTATAAAATTTTATTTTTACGTTGTCGTTGTTTCATCCACTCATCAATTAATACTATGAATATCACTGTGGTGATATGTTCAAACTCCTAACTACCAACCTAAGTTTCCTGCACATCCTCTACATACATGAAGCAATTCCTTCTAATCTGAACAAGGACTGTTTAACTTGGGTGAGGCAAACTTGCAGGCCAATACTACCATTTCACTAGAAGAGAGATCTTTAAAATATCCTACAAGTGCAACCTGTCAAGAACTGAACGTCCAGTGTAGCTCTGAACCCCTTGTCCCAGAAGTTTAACTAAAGTGAATAATCATTCTGGATAAATCTACCACTTGTCTGCTTCCTGTATTTGAATATGACTTTTTTGCTGACTCATATTTATCACAAATTACAGGCATGCTCAAAGTAGCCTATATTTTAACATTTCTCACATTAAACTTTCTACAGACTTTTCACTCTATCTAGAACACTTACTGCAGCATTCTGTGACTATGCATCAATGCTCTCCAGCAAGAATCCAGCTACCACCTGAGTGGATTTTGAAGTCAAGTTTCAAGTTCGGCAGAGTTCTTTATATTGTTATTTGGTATATGTCATGGTACAATGTTGACATGTTAACTTTCATGAAAAGTCCCCTTGAAGAAAGTTTGAAGCTATCATCTTTGAATTGTAAATCCTTTGCAACTAGGGATATCACCATGAAAACAAAATGAGACAAGAACTCAGCTTTTAAGTCGAAAAAAATAAGGTGATCTCTTTATCAATCTCATATTCAAATTTTACTAAATAACTTCTGAGAGGCATGAATGTGAGCATGGTCTGTATTTCAATGTATAAAAAATTCTAGTTGTCTTAAACAAATATGGCACAATGATGTTAATAATTGATTTGTACAATTGTCCTTATTTCAATACCACACTGCCTGGATTACTGTAGCTATGTATTAATCTTTGAAATTGGGAAGCATGTCTTTCAACAGCATTTTTCCTTTCAAGATTGTGTTGGCCTTCTAAATCTTTTGCCATTTGCATGTGAATTTTAATCAGCTTGTGAATTTGTGCAAAGAAGTTGGAAATAATTTTGGTAGAGATTGTGTTGAATGTGTAAGTCGCCTTGGGGAATATTACCAAACTAATATTAACACCAGTAAGTTAATAGTATATTACTTATCATTAATATTAATTAATGAATTAAACATATTTCATTAAATAGTCTAACTGGAGATTTTCTATTGTGAAATCTAGACGGAGAAATAAATATAGATGGTTTGGTAATTCACTAAAAAATATTGAGTCTCTTTTGCTACTATAATATACAGTGGCTTACTGAGAAAAGTTGTGTTAGACTTTAGGTAATAGAAAAAAAATCTATCAGAGAGTAACTTTAAAATTTATTTGGGTTCCTCCCCTCAACATAAAAAAGAACTCTGGAGAAAGTATTGTTAATGTTGATTCTTATCTTCATTTAATGCCATCAGAGACAGGTCATCTCCCATCTATACTTCACCATCCTTAAAATGTTGGCTTAGACAATGTTCTTGTTCTCTAAAGGTTCCCAGATGAAAGGTGAAAAAATGCAAAACAGGGAAAGGAACAAAACAGCAAAGGCTGTTCGCTCTTAATTCATGAAAGAAAATCCTCTCATGAGATTTCTGTTCATTTGTCCTTGTCCAGAACTGAGTCACATAGCCACCTCTAACTGCAAAAGTGATGCCAATGTTAGCTTTCTAGATTTTAGAACCTACATAATAAAAAGAGATGGAGGAGAAGGAGATTGTCACTGAAAGTTGATCCAGTCAATCTGGAGAGCTTGCCAAGCATGTCTTCAATGTGGTAGATGGAGTGCAACTGTTTACCACTCCTCCTTCCAAGATTTCGTGGGGGAAAAAAATGTAAAACAGAAAAAACTACAAGAAAGCTGAATCAATAACAACTGGAAGAAGAGGGAATAAGGTCTATTATCATATTTGAAGGGATTGATGGACAAGAGGGAGCAGATAGATTGGCTGAGGCAGAAACCAGAGTAGTAAAAAACAGAGCAATGCCAACTAAGAAAAGGGCTGCTGTAGCATTAGAGTCATTCTTCATAAACACTCACAGTCCTGGGAGAAACTTCAAGTAATGGTTAACAAGTACATGCAAGGAAGCAGAACTGGCCATAGGGTGGTTACAGGGGCAGTTGTTTAAAGGGCTTTCTGCCAAGCAACTGGGTCAGCGATGAACCTCCTTGTTGCCACATATACAGAATAGTGGACAAACTGTAGAGTATTGACCTCAGTCTAAAGCACTGGAAATATCTCTTTAAGCAAATTAAAAGAGGCCTGTGGGAGAAGGAGGCATTCTGAGAGTGGGTCTAGGAGTGGGAGGTAAAGAGAGAAAGCAGATAAGAAAATTCGAAAACTCTGAGACAGTATGAAGAAGAAGAAAAAGAAAGACTCCTGGCTATCAATGAAACATACCAAAGTTCTCCATGATGAGTGTAAATTTTCTCCTTTTGAAAATTATGTGCATCTTCAACTTCCTTTCCCTCTTCTTAGTCAAACATCATCAGGGAAAATCTTCCTGTTGAGCTCCTCAGTTCAAGAGCTGCAGAGTCAGCAGTCAGCTCTCGTTTAATGGGCGTGGCTGGAGACAAGAATTAGCCATCTGCAAGAAAGAGTCAAGAAATCTATCAGAACACACAGAAAAAAGAAGCAGCAGCACATGAGAGAAAAGTTAGCAGCCAAGGAGAATAAGTAGAACAGATCCAACATCCATGTAGCAAAGGTCTTGGTAAAAAGAAGGAAAAGAGAAAAGATATAATGGAGGTGTGGCATTGTGGGTTGAGAAGTAATAATTATAACTAAAGCAATAATTTTCCAATAAATCTTTGTACAAGCTGAAAACTAGAGCAAATCTCAAGGTTAAAGTAGTCCTTTGAGCAACAGTAAAAAAAAAAGTTTGAAAGACTCTTACCTAACATATATTGCTTAAGTTTCTGAACTCAAAAAGTGTAGGGGGAAAAAATCAGAACTGTTAGCATTAAAATTGTGAGTGGAAAACCTAGCTGTTGACAAGAAGTTGACTTATTTTTTTCAATTATGAGATAAAAATATTAGAAGTGAGACTTTATATTCCTCAAAATTATCATTTAAGTTGATGGCAAAGGTATCATAGAGCATGTAAGGACTCAAACATCTTATACCAACAAAGCTTTCTTAGAAAAAAATACTAAAAATCCACTGGAACTAAATAAAACAGAAATATATGGGAGAAGAACTAGAGTTTAAGAAACACGATAGTCAATAAATAGTGAATTATTGTTTTAAAAAGTACTTACAAGTGTAAAAATTACTGAAATTATTCAAAAAAAGATTACCTTCTGATGAAAAAGGAATTGTCTGCAATTAGAAACTCATATGTTTAACCAAAATATTATTAATGGAAGTTAAGGAGGAATGATATTCAAATATCCTGACTGAATCAAGGTAGAGAGTTACATATACTCATTATTTTATTAAAATGTCAAGAAATGTTAAACTATGTTTAGTTAAGCTCTAATTGTGGCCATAATAACAATAAAAATGAGATTTAGTAAATCAGCCGCTAGAAGAAAATAAAGAAGCAAAATAGATTTTATTTTTCACCTGACAGCTATATTTACTATATTCCAAGCTCAGCTCATTTAATGAAGTATTTACCATTAGTGTCCCATTTCATATGTGAAGGGTTATAAGTCATAATAAAAAAGCAAAATAAATTGACAGGAATGAATATAGACATATGAGTATTCAAAATACTTGTGAATGATTAAATTCTTACATTAAGAAAAGTAAATGTTCATCTGGAGTCAAATAAATCCAACTACGTTATATTTGTAGGATAAAACATTCAAGTAACCATACTGGAATATTGAAAGCAAACAAAGGAGCAAAAACAAAGTTCATCAAGGTCACAAAAGAGATCAACTGGTAATATGATAATCCGATGAGATAGAATTCAAGGTCAAAATATTTCACACATAATAAAAATGGCAGCAGTTTAGTTCACCAAAAAGTTGCAAGACTTATGCCAAAATAGGGAAGCATAAAATCACTATTGACCATACATCATTTCTGTGCAGGGATAACCTACAGAAAAATCCCCAGTGACACCAGAAAACAATGCAGAGAGGCAAACGTAGACGGTGACAAAGCCTGTATTCCCAGATCTGTTTTATCTGAAGCCAGATTTTTCCTTTGACTTTTTAAGACATATGACCCAATAAATTACACACACACTCATATGTACACACATGTGTTTATTTTCTCCTTTTCCTTCTCCTTCTCCTTCTTCTTTTTCTTGCAATGCCAACATTAATTTTAGTTTGCTTGACTCAATTTGAGTTGGATTGTCAAACAACACAAGTGAGGCCAATCAAAGCCAAAGAGACTCAGTGCCAGGGTTTGGTATTATTTTGTTAAAACAACAACTTTGTTCAGCAGGCTGCTGATAGGACGGATGTCAGCCTAGGATAACCAAAATCAGCTTGGAAACGTGTAATTCATGGCAATACAAGAGATAGTAGACTCATAGGTAGAAGAGGCTATACATTCTGCTAATCATGAATGAGGCCCTTGATCTAGTATGCCCACACCAGACTTTTCATGCATGTGACTCTGAAGATCTCACTGTGCCTGAGGCCAGTTGTGGTCCTGCACTTCTCAATTATTGACGCTAGTAATCGTAAGCATCATTTGTGTGAATAATAACAATAATCAGTGAGTCTATACCAAGAAAATGTGAATAAGAAAGTGAAGGGGAAAAAAATAGTATCAATTTTTCATTGAAAAATCACCGTTATTGAACCCCAAATTCAAACACCAGTGGATTCTAAAAGGATTAGGTGAAAAACGACTGATGATGTGCTTCTTGTGATCTCAAATTATTATTCTGTAGACTACTTACTCTCTGTACTAAGAACCAAGTACCAAGGCCTCAAATACAAAAGGAAAAATACACCTTTACACTGATATGATGTCATGGACGCCACCATAACTAAGTGATCAAATTTAGCATCACCAGTAGTGAGACAACCTGTCATTATGTGCTTCCTGATGTGATGCAACAAGAAGTATATAATATCCCCTATTTAGTGTTGCAATAATATTTAGCCTGAATCTAATCGTCCAGATAAATCAAGTAAGTTCAGAATGTAGTCCAGGGAGATTGTTCTAGATTAAAAGAAACTTAAAAACCCAAGATAAAGCATGATACTTAATTGAATATGGATTTTAAAGTATTTCAAGGATATTTTTATGGTTGAAAAATAATTTTGAGTATCAAATGTATTATTAAGCCAGTATTGAATTATTCATTTTCTTAAGTATGATAATGCCATAGCACTTATGAAGAAGAATGTTTTCATTCTCAAGCACTGAAACACTCAGAGAAAGGCAGCTTATGTCTGCAGTATTTTTTTAAAATATATTTCAGAAAAAGTATACATCTATACGTGAGTGCATATATGCATGTATAACTTTTATAGATTTTTATAGATTACATATGTGTGTGTGCATGTGTAGAGGGGGATAGAAAGAATGAAAATGGGGAAATGTTAGCAATGTATAAGTTAAGGGAAGGTTACACGGGCATTCACTGTGGCTATGATAATTTTATGTGGTTACTATCACCCCAAAATTTTGATTAAACTTTAAGTGAGAAAAACGTCTTAATGATTTTAGAAATCAACAGAAAACTTAGAGACGGAAATCTTACTTTACCAGAAAATAACACAAGGCCAAGAAATAGCATACATCTAAAAGGCTTATTTCAGTGTTAAGGAATCATCAGGCAATAAGAAAGACTCCAGACCAGTCCGGGGTATTGGGATACAGCTCTGCTGAGCCCAAGCCAGAGCAGAGCAAGTGAGAATGGGGGTATTCATGAAGACTTTGATCAAAGTCATGGCCCAATGCGGGTTCTTCTGAACTAGGATTAGATATAAAAGCGTCCAGTTTCAGTTCAAGGATGTTTCAGGCTGTTTTATTTAATTCATGTTTGCCAACCATGCAGAGGAAGTTCTGAGCCAAACCTGAGCAATATACTGGAATTTAAGTTCATCTGGAAAGTGGTATAGGTGTGGACTGCTTCATGCAACAATTCCCAAGGGCCCGGTCTACCTTGAGTCAGATGCACGTTATGACTTATCCTTGAATAACCTCAGCCTCTTCCTCGCTAGTAGCCTAATTCAGAACTTGATAAACAATGTTCTTGGAGACTTGGCTGATGGCTGTATGACTAAGTGTATGTCTACCTGCCTTCACTTTCGACTGTCCTTCAAAACATTTAGTAAATAGTAAATGCAAATAAACCTTGAAAACCTGATTCTTAATCAATACATCATTATAGACTTCATTATAAAAGCATGCTTATTTATTCTGACATATTTTTTCACAGTCTACTTAAAATTTTCTGATACATAAAATCTCGAAAATGGTAGTAAGTATGCAGAATTTTCTCTGAGCTGAATGATTCGTGATTGTTCAAGACAAGCTCTCCCCAAAATCTATGGAAGTCTTATCAAGGAGCTTGTAAATTATGTATTTCTCATTACCTTTAAGATTTAGCTTTTGAACTCACCTTTTTCTTCCCTTGGAGAAACAATAATCCAATTCTCCATTTTCAATATACGCTCGTTCTTAAGAACTGTATCTACCCCTCCTTACCTCGACTGAAATACTAAACAAGCATGTAAAATCACTTATTTCATTGATTTAGTCCTAAGCTTTCACACCAAGGAAAAACCAACCACAAAGAGGAATCCCTATGCAGTAATTTAGCAAACAATACAAGCAGTTGGGGTTTTACAATAATAAGATAATAGGAAAAAGAAAGCAGAATCTGAGGCTTGATTACTTTGTTATTCCTTGCTCATTAGAAAGAAGAAAGACTAAAAAATAGTTTCCAATTATTTTCAAGGTTTATTGATGTTTTCTTAGTTGCTAGCAAAAAAGATGCCATGGAAAATAATAAAAGCAGAATTGGGAGATTATGTGGGCTCAAAAGTTAATTTATGACATCACCTTCTTCATAAACAATCGAAAACTTAATTTCTTTCCAATTTGCATGGCACATTTGTGCTTATGTGGTCCATCCAAAGTATTAGAGCAATTGTTATATTTGTTACATACTGTTGCAAAGGGCAGAGGCCTATTGCTTTAATTTTATAAGATATTATTTTTAAAACTCTATATAATTGTTTCTAAGGAATGAGTCAGAGTTCCCGTATTGAAAATAGAGAAATTGAAATAGATTAACTGAATTGTTGCTTCCTGCATCTAACCACCTCCAAAACACTATGTAATCAGAAACACACAATGAGCAAGAGCAATCATTAAAACTTTTTTTTTTCTTTTTTTGAATTGGAGTCTCACTCTGTCGCCCAGGCTGGAATGCAGTGGCACACTCACCCCCCCCCCCCAGCGTCAACCTGCTGGGCTCCAGCAATCCTTCCGTCTCAGTCTTCCAAGGAGCTAGAACTACAGATACACGTTACCATGCCTGGCTTTTTTTTTTTTTTTTGGTAGAGATGAGGTCTCGCCAAGTTGCCCGGGCTGGTCTCAAACCTGTGGGCTCAGGCAATCCACTCACCTTGGCCTCCCAAAGTGCTGGGATGACAGGCTGAGCCACCGAGCCCAGCAAAACAGTGAAACGTTTAAAGACTCTAATGTATGACATTATGTATAACATTATGTATATCTAATGTATAACCTATGACAGCAGCATAGTGTAGTTGAGAAAGGGAGATTGCTTGGTGGGAGACCCATGCCAATGGTCTTTAATGTATCTCCAAGGGACCGCTACTATCAATGCAACTCTAACACTGAGTTATTATATTTACTTTATCATATAGGAACAACTACGATAACAGTGTGGACAAAAATATCCTCCTCTCGAAGACCCTCTGAAAATCATGCTTATTGAATATTTAGGTGCTTCACCAGGAGAAAGACGATTCTGTTTATTCTTTGAAACCATGCATTTGGAACACCGGCCAACATAATAAAATAAAACAGATGCTGCTCCTTGGCGGGTCTCTTTGTGAAGACACGCCATCTCCAAGTCTGTGCTCCCAGATCTGTGTGGTTCACAGCAGAAAATGGAATGCTCAGTCAAGCTGCACTGCAGAGGTCAGTGTAACCTTTCTTTGTATTTTAGCATGCTCGCTAAGCGACTGAAATCATTTTTCTGTGAAGCACAAAGGGACTTGATTCACAAAATCTTCTAAGTAACTGATAGCTTTTACATCATAGGTTTCTGAAGTGAATCATCAACCACAAATTATTCTGACCCAAAAAGGAAAAGCAAAGGAAAGAAAGAAAGAAAGAAAGAAAGAAAGAAAGAAAGAAAGAAAGAAAGAAAGAAAAAAGAAAGAAAGAAAGATTTTAGTTTTTCTATTGTCAGCGAAATATTTAGAGAAAAAAGAAAATTCATGGGAACTTTCATGATACTGGGAAACTATCAGATTATCTTTGTTAAATTCTTCTTAATAAACACACATAGATGCTGTCCTATGACATGCCAGGTGTCTTTCTGTTTCTTAATAGGGGAATTTTCTTCTGGCTTCTCAAATGTCTCTGTTGGAAGAAAGTGAATGAGGTCTATTTGAACACTCCACTAGTACTATTTTTATTCTCTTGATTAAATTCAATAAGATATTATATTCAAGGAAAGATTATATTTTTCCTAATCAGACAAAAAGGATTAAGCTGACTTCTGTTTGAGTATGTATCATGTCATGTAAAACAAGAAAAGTCGAAGATTATATGAAGAAAACTATGCCTACAGTATACAACTTTGTTCTTTTTTTTTTTTTCTTCTGAGTTGGAGCCCCACTCTGTCGCCAAGACTGGAGTGCAGTGGCCGCTCCCGGCCACCACGGCCTCCACCTGCTGGGCTGCAGCGATCTTTCCGCCTCAGCCTTCCAAGTAGCTGGAACTACAGGCGCGTGCTACCACGCCTGGCTAATTTTTTTGATTTATTGTAGAGATGAGGTCTCGCTAAGTTGCCCAGGCGGGTCTCGAACCCGCGGGCTCAGGCAATTCACTCACCTCGGCCTCCCAAAGCGCGGGATTACAGGCTGAGCCACCGAGCCCAGCAGCTTTGTTCTTAATGGGAAAAAAAAATCTCTCCTATTATTGAAAAAAAAAAAAAGAATAGGACAATAACATCATCATCAGGGTAGATTTAAGATAATTCATCTGTCAAAACTAATTTTCACTCGTAGGTTCCATGACCCGTGTCCACTCCCTCCCCCGACACACACTTCCTCTCTCAGGAATGTTTCTGTTCTTAATCTGTGCCTTTGCTTCCACAGAGAAACCGAGTTTCCAAGATTCTACATTCAGATCTGTATACCTGACTTGCAGTGTGGTTCTGGGCTGTTCTCCCTATGACCAGATTCTAGATAGGGACTCGCTTCTGATCTATTCTCATGAGCCATGGTGCTGCCCTGAGCTTTCATGGTGTCCACAGCCTTGTTCCTTGGTATCAGCCTTCCAGCATGGCGAGTGGTGCCTGTAGCTCCAGGCTCCCTCTTTTATCATCTCCCCACTGTCAAGACGTCATAGAGTAGCATCACTCTTACTTGGAATTAGCTAGTTCATGCTACTTACTTGTATTAAAACTACATGCAAACACACTCACTACATATATCATGGAAGTGTAAACATATCACATGCTCACATGATAATTGACAACTGTGATATTTTTCTGCATTTTTTAGTATGAGCTTCTTTCTGCACATCTTCTGGGTTCTGAATTCTTCCCGAAGGTTCATCTTAAACTGTATTTTTACTAAATATTAACTTTCTTAGACCAAGCTTTCTGACATAATTTGTTATTGTTTTTGACTAATGTTCACACCCCTTTGAAAAAAAAATCCAATCTTAGCCAGACCATAAATGTTTAGAATACTATTAAGCAGAATGCCTAAGATTGTTTTAAAGAAGCTTTAGTGAATGAAATGCACACAGCATAAACTTCAGCCATCATAAGTGTGCAATCAATGGGTTTTCGTTAATTTATAGAATTGTGACAAGATCACCATAATCAATTTTTAATGTTATTAAAAAGGATCTACAAGGAATTGAAGCGCACCGGAAGGAAAAAAACAAACAGCCCCATTAAAAAATGGGCAAAAGACATGAATAGACACTTCTCAAAAAGAAGACATATGAGTAGCCAGCAGACACATGAAAAAGTGCTCAGCCTCACTCTTCATCAGAGAGATGCAAATCAAAACCACACTGTGGTACCACCTAACCCCAGTAAGAATGGCCATCATTAATAAAACAAACAACAGATGCTGGTGAGGATGTGGAGAAAAAGGAACACTTTTACACTGCTGGTGGAACTGCAAACTAGTGCAACCTCTTTGGAAGACAGTGTGGTGATTTCTGAAAGAGCTAGAAATTGACCTTCCATATGACCCAGCAATTCCCCTATTGGGATTACACCCAGAGGAACTAAAATCATTCTACAGAAAAGATAGCTGCACACGTATGTTTGTGGCAGCTGGATTCACAATAGCAAAAACATAGAACTAACCATGTTGCCCATCGAAGCTGGACTGGATAAAAAAAAAATGCAGTACATATACACAATGGAATATTATGCAGCCATAAAGTAGGACAAACATATGGACTCTGCAGCAATTTGGATGGATTTGGAGTCGATCATACTCAATGGTCTATCACAGAAACAATGAACAGAGTACCGTATGTTTTCACTCATGAGCGAAACTTGAACAATTATCATAATACTATAAGAAAGATATTGGCAGTAGTTGGAAACTGCCAGGAGTTGGGGTAGGATTGGCAGTTGAGGGAAACTGCCAGGGAAGGGAGGGGCACATCTCATCAACAAGGGCGCCTGCATAATCAACGTTTGTATACCTAACCCTGAATTGTGCCCCACATCTTTATAATAAAAATAAATTAAAATTAATTAAAATTAAAGTAAGTAAATAAAAACCAGGATCTGGATAAAAGGTGTGCTTATGGCTGCAAGGTTTCACCGCTTTTAAGCCCCCTCAGCTGACAAAGCAAGCTAATGTATATATGTATATTCATCAGTATTTTGATTAACTATGGATATAGTTATGACATATATAGATGGATATAACTATTTTTAGCTCATCCGAATCCACTAAAATAATACTGTCACTTCATGCATACTACAATAAATTAGAATACTCCCAATTCTTCATCATTACTTATGATATTGTAAATATTATATATACATACATATATCATATATATTGTGTTATACATACATATATGTGTGTATATATACTTGTCTATATATGATATATATGATATATACTGTATATGTGCATGCATGTGTTTATACACAAACACATATACACATATACACAATCTACACATACATATTCATTGATTTCTGTCCTGGTTTAAGATTTAATTTGTTGTTTAAAGTCTCTCAAATGATAACTAATTTCTGTCACTATGCCTTTCTATTGATAATACATTTTGTTCAAATTTCCCACTTCCTGGGGAAGTTGTCAACTCTTCCTTGAATTTCTGTCAAATTTTTTGCTATTTATTTAGAGGCTCACTATATATATATATATAGAGGCTCACTATTACAAGTAACAGATATATATATATCTGTTACTTGTAATAGCTAGTATATGCTATTAAATTAAAACTATTTACATATTTATTATAACATATTCTTTTTTTCATTATTATTTCTGTATATATGTATGATAAAGAATATGATATATTCACTATATATGAATATGACAAAGAATATCCTATTCAAATATAAATCTATAAATTTAAAATAGTTATTTGGCCTTGGAGAATGAATCAGTTTTTAAAAAATTAATACCACTCTTTAACAGTCCTTTTTCATTCAAAGTCTACTTTGAAGAACAGATTATTTTTCTTAGCATATTTCTTTGGTTTGGCAGCATCTTAAAATAGCATTTAATTGAATTTTTAGTATTTTTTATAGATATATAATTTACATACCCTAAAATAGACTCATTTAAAGTGTGCAGTTCAATAATTTTTAGTATAGTTAAAGAGTTGTCCAACCATCATTGTCATCTTTGAACATTTTTATCACCCAATACAGAAGCCTAGTACCTATTAGCAGTCACTCCCCATTGCCCCGTTTTCTCTTTGAGTTCCTGGCAAGTACAAATGCACTTTCCGTCTTTATAGATTTCCCTATTCTGGACATTTCATATAAATAAAATCGCACAACATAATGTGGTCCTTTGTCACTTGCTTCTATCACTTAACACAATGTTTTTCGAGATTAATTTTTGTTTTAACATGTGTCAGTACTTCATTCCTTTTTATTGATAACTAGTATTCAACTGTAGTTGAATTTTTAATCCAACCTAAATATCTGTTACTTGTAATAGCTAGTATATGCTATCAAATTAAAACTGCTTAGATATTTATTATACCATATTCTTTTTTCATTATTATTCCTGTTTTCCCAGGCTTTCTATTTCTCCCCTCCTTTGATTTCTTAAGGATTGGATTTTTCTTCAGTCTAATTTCTTCTCTCTGCCTTTGAAGTTATACATGCTACATTCCTTCTTCTTAAATTTACCCTTCAATTTTAGCATTAGTATAAAATATTAAATTACTCATCAGCTCTATCATTTTCCAGAAAATTCCAAGAAATTAAAATCTTCTAAAAATAGTTGCTTCCTTTTAAGTTATACATTATTTTAAAAAATATTTTGGTTTCATCTTCTATGTATTTATCAATATTTAATTATTTGAAATTATATAATATTGTTGACAAATAATTATTTATTTTAATGTACTTGTATGCATGCTAATGTCTTTTTTATCATTTCGATTACCATATCAGACTTTCATTTTGAGATAATTTTTTTGTCTTGCTGAATATTCCTTTGAAGTCTTTAAATGAAGTCTTGTTGATCATAAACTCAGCTTTGTTTTTTATTTGAAATGTTTTTACCATGCCCCCCCCTTTTTAATAACAGTTTAAGTAGTTACCCAATCTAAATTGAGAAATACTTTTCTTCAGCAATTTAAAGATCGATGCTTTTCTTTCACTTAATTCAATTTTATTTAATTCCTACTAAGTATCATGCCTGTTCTTGATGCTGGCAATACTACAGGGAGAAAAATTGATGACACTTATGTCCTCTTTCTAGAGTGTCGAGGAAGACAGAAAGTAGACAAATGCATAACTAAAATATAGTTAGAGGTCATTAATATCATAGCTAAAAGTAAGGCAAGGCTAGAGATTTCTTAAATGCATTTTATGTGTCACCTCAGATCTACAAATTTGCTATTTTTGTGGTGCAACTTATCTTAAAAATAGCCTATTTTGTTCCCACAGTCATGGGATTAGTTCAACGATTGATGCCCATCCATTGCTGTAGACCAAGACTTCAGAGGGTCCATAATGTCATTCACAGGTGGCCTCAACAGTGCTTCATCTCACTTCATGCCATACGTGTCTCTCCTCTTACGTTGACACTCCCCTGGTGACCCAAACATACAGGGAAGCTTAAGTCTTATGGTACAAAATCTGAACCATAGGAAATAAGATCTTGGAGATAGACCCACCCCGGCCCTTCCTCCCACCATTCCCAGACAGGATATTCACAGAAGTAATAATCTTCTATGGTCTTTCTGAAGACGTCCTGCAACTTCAAGCAATCGACTTATCACAAAGCTGCTGTTAGCTCAGTAACATACTTCCGTATATTTACTCCCCTTCTCTCACTCCTGCCTCCCTGGAATTGCACTCTTCCATAAAGTCTTTGCATATGTGCTTTCACTTCAGGCTCCAGTTTGTTAAAGACGCCTGACTGAATCATACAGAAACTCACTGATGATGACATATTCACCTGTGAGTTAAAACTTGGTGTTTTGACAAGAACAGCTGAGGCAGTTTGAAGCTGGCTATGCAATGATGGTGTCTTGAAAGCTGAACACAATCATGACCTAAAGTAACAAAAGGTGAAGGTGCCTGAATTTCTTTGCATGGTATTTAGGAAGGGCTCTGAGGGTTCAGGAAACTGGTTGTTTTAGAATGGTTTATCAGCTCAAGGCCTTTGAACAGACTAAATAATGATGTTTCCTTAGAGGACCCAGGGGACATTCCCTTAACCACCTGTGAGAGGTAGTTAATTTCTAATGACTAGAGCTGGAAAATTTTGAATGGAAATGGGCTATGTAACCTCAATGAGGATGGCAGGATACTAGCCTGGCAAAGACCAGAAGACAACAGTAGATGGTCACAGACAAAGTAGCTGTAAATACCATGGTTTGCTGTGAGACGTGATTGGTGGTCAGAGTGCCTTGACCTGAGAAAATCTGTGATGTTAGCTAATAATGTCACTGTGTTCTCAGGCATGAGAAAAATGGACAATAGGTTAGAGTGTTGTTTAATTTTTACATATAAAAACAGTTGCTGGAGAGGGTGTGACGAAAAGGGAACACTTCTACACTGTTGGTGGGAGTGCAAACTAGTGCAACCTCTGTGGAAAACAGTATGGCGATTCCTAAAAGCTGTAAATATCGACCTCCCATATGACCCCACAATCCCCTTACTGGAAATATACCCTGAAGAACTCAAAACACTCTATAAAAACGATACCTGCACACGTATGTTTATCGCAGCATTGTTCACAATAGCAAGAACCTGGAAGCAACCATGCTGTCCATCAAAAGAAGACTGGATTAAAAAAATGTGGTACATATACACGATGGCATACTATGCAGCCATAAAAAAGAACAAAATTATGAATTTTGCAGCAACCGGGATGAAACTAGAGTCTATAATACTGAGTGATCTCTCACAGAATCAAAGATCTGAGTATCACATGTTCTAACTCATATAGTGGACCTTGAACACCCAGCATAATACTATAAGAAAATGACTGACAGTGGTGGGAAACTATGGGGGGGAGGGGAAGGGAGATGGGATTAACGGTAGTAAATATCTGTCTGGGGATGGGGAGACACCTCTTATCAACAAGGGTGCCTGAACGAAGCATATTTGTATACCTAACCCTTAACTGTACCCCACAATATCATAATAAAAAATATTGATTATTAAAAAAAATAATAGTAATAACCTGATAAGTAGAAGGCTTATACCTGACAGTAGAAGACTGTCACAATAAATGATTGCCATTTTTCCAACATATTCACATCTAATACCATTCACAGATCTAGAGCCCATTAATCTGAAATAAATCCAATCACCACAAATATCTTTGTCAAATAGTCCTCTGATCTTTCACTGATAGGGTCTGAGTCATTTGCAGAATAACCATAAGAAGATGGGAATAGTCAGACTTTAGAGGAATACTAAATACAGGATCTGAGCTGGATTGAAAATAATGGACCAAAAATATCACAAGGGTTTTTTTTATAAGAATGGGAGCAGGCTCATGAAGGTGGCAAACGGATTTTGAACCAAAGTCTATCTCAAAATAAGATGACCAAGTTCACAGATTCACCTGTGGCAATTTCCTTCTGATCCACATGTAAACTCTGATAAGCATATTTTGCATTGGGAAGAATCCATATTGTGGTTCTGTGGCTTACTAAGTGAGAGTCACTGTTTTAATAAGGCCAGGTGGAAGCCTATGAAAGAGCTCCCTACCTACCCCAGTGAAAATGGTAAATCAGATGCAACATTACCTCTCAGAAGACTTAGTGATATGAACCAGAGATTGGCACTACCACAAAAGAAGGGATAGATGTTGGAGTGATGAAACTCACAATATCTCCATTCAACATATTCATGTCGACCTTGGCAGGGGAACAGTTAGAACACGGCAAATAGTGTTGGGTTATCATCAAATCAGCCAGCTATTTTCTCTCATTGTAGCTGATTACTATTGCTAATCAATATAGTCTACCGTGCTTCATATGCTATTGATCTTGTGAATGAGTTCTTTATTCCCACCTGCAGGAAAGATCAAAGCATGTGCTTTACAGAACAACATTTATGAGCTCTCTTTCCTCCAGACAATATGTGGCATCGGGAAATGTGAGCATCTTAACATTCCAAAGAATATCACATGGGTCCACTCTGCCCACAGAATCATACTCATTGGATTTGGTGAATAGAGGTTGGCGAGGTCCCAAGAAGCCCTGGCCTAGCAGCTGCATACCGGGAGATGACTCATCCGTTAGTGGAGTTCTTAAGGATCTAGTGTTTTGGTGTCTGCAGAGTATCGCCTCTAAGGTATAGGACAAGTAACAGGTACTTACATCTCCTGCCACTAGAAAGATATACAGCACTTTGTGATTCTCTGTATAATTTGAAGGCAGAATATACCACAAAGGGAACTGGGTTCTGAACCATTCGTTTACCGAGTAACTCAGGAGGCTGACGGGTTTGAATGGGACCCAGAGCAAAAGAAGGCAACCACAGTTTCAGGTTTATTTATTCCTTCTTATTTTGGAAAAAATACAGGACTATAAACAGTCAGCACACTATTTTGGATAAAAAGACAGTGCATTTAAGTGAAGAGTGCAATATACAAAAATTTGAGAGTGGGAAGAATGTCTGTATTGCTTGGGAGAGAATAAACACAAAATACTTAACTCGTTTAATGAATAAATTAAAGCAAAGTAATTACTTAACCTACTGGGTTTCACAGTATAACTTATGGAATAATGAGCATTTTAAAGCAAACAGTTTTACTTAGAATTAGACACTGAGAAAAATATCTTTTTAAGAGAGGGTACTAATATAATCTAGGGTTACATAAAAGAAAATATTCGCACTGATTTTAGAGTAGGCAAAACATGCTGTACACATAGATGTACCACAGCCCGGAACAGAAAAATGTTTATTCCCAGTAAAGAATAATTGTAACCAATTTATATAAATGTAAAGGAAAAACCCATAACTACCCCCTTTTTTAATAGGGTATATTGTAGATTTTTACAAAGAAAATTGGAAGCATTTGAGGAAACCAAGATTTATTGCTAACAGTTTCTTTCTCTCTCTTCTAACCTCAGCCAAGCCTAACAATTGAAATGCATAGACTCATAGGGAATTCAAGAAAGAGGATCAGAAAGAATGATTATTAAGTTTGCACTTAAAAAGGATCTTTTCAATGGTGAATGGTTGCTTGAAAACTAATTCATTGATTTCCTTGGAATATGATTTTTATAACTTTCTTTATTCCATAGAAGTCAGGAAAAGATATAGTTATAAAAAGATCTGCAGGATTGCATTAGTACCTCTGAATGATTCACATGCAAATTCTTTTCATTGGACTCAAAAGGGAGCCAGAGACATTTTCAATCACGAATATGCTCTTGGTTACATTCAGTAGACTCTGCCAAAGCACCCGAAGAATGTTAGAGGAAAAAAAAATTGACCCAAAAAGTTTTTCTTTTTCTGTTTCAAATAAGAATTTTGCCTTGTTATCAACATTAAATGAAATTATTATGCTGATATGAAGTTTTCATTTGGTTTCCTTCTTGTGTATTATCTAAATCCCTTATTTACTCTTACATGGATTAATTTGTATATTCACAGTGAACTATTTTTACTTCAATTAGCACATTTTATGTTGAAACACAAGCTGTGTTAAAATGTTTCCATCATGTACTAGGAGGTCTTGCTTAAAAATCCTTACCGCTAGGCCGGGATCGGTGGCTCAGCCTGTAATTCCAGCACTTTGGGAGGTCGAGGTGAGTGGATTGCCTGAGCCTGAGGGTTCAAGACCAGCCTGGGCAACTTGGCGAGATCTTATCTTTACAATAAATCAAAAATTAGCCAGGCATGATAGCACGCGCCTATAGTTCCAGCTACTTGGAAGACTGAGAAGGAAGGATCGCTGGAGCCCAGTAAGTCGAGGCTGCGGTGGCTGGGAGCGTGTCACTCCAGCCTGGGCAACAGAGTGAGACTCTGACTCAAAAAAACACACAAAAACAAAATTCTTACCACTTTTGCTAAGGACATTGTGCTGCTTTAGTTATTGGTAGGAGATATCGACTGGCCAGATAGTCCTCAAAATATCTATTAATGCTCTCCTTAAAATTATATGACCTCGCAATCCCCCTTCTGGGAATATACCCGAGGAACTCTAATCACTCTATGAAAAAAATACCTGCACATGCATGTTTATTGTATATTATTCACAATAGCAAAAACATGGAACCAACTGTGCTGCCCATCGAAAGAGAACTGTATAAAAAAAATGTGGCACGTATACATGCTGGAATATTATGCAGCCCTAAAAAGGTCAAAATTGTGAACTTTGCAGCAACTTGGATGAACTTGGAGTCTATAACACTGAGCGATCTATCACAGAAGCAAAGAATTGAGTACCACATGTTATCACTCACAAGCGGACTTTGAATAATTATCATAAAACTATAAGAAGGGGATTGGCAGTAGGGGGATGGCAGTAGGGGGAGCAAACCTCACCAACAAGGGTAACTATATAATGAACATTTGTAAACCTAACCTTGAATTGTACACTGCATCTTTAAAACTTAAAAATTTTTTAAAATTATAGAATGGCTCCTTTAATTGTATGAATGGCAAATAAGATTTTTATAACACATTTGAGTCAATACAATATGTTCATTCTAAAGAACTTAGAAGATGAAACTTCTGAATATGTTAGGCAGTCTTTTAAACTTCAGTTACTTTTCCTCTCTGCTTATGTTGAATTTTGTTACATTAAAGATCTCTTAAATTCCTCTATGTCAAGATTTCAGGATTCTGAGCACACTGTTGAGCCACAATAGAAATCATGTCATGGCTGGGTCGTATGGAAGGTCGATTTTTAGAACTTTTAGGAATCGCCGCACTGTTTTCCCCAGAAGTTGTAGTAGTTTACACTCCGACCAACAGTGTTCCGTTTTCTCCGCATCCTCTCCAGCATCTGTTGTTTTTTGAGTTATTGATGATGGCTGTCCTGATTGAAGTTAGGGGATATCTCAGTGTGGTTTTAATTTGCATTTCTTTGATTAGTGAGGCTGAGCATTTTTCATATATCTAATGAAATATTTTGCAATCATAAAGGAGGACAAAATGATGGACCTTGCAGCTACTTGGATGGATTTAGACTCTATAATACTCAGTGATCTATCACAGAAACAAATTTTACCTGCATGATGATCACTTGCATACCTAATCCTGAATTGTGCCCCACATCTTTAAAATAAAAAAAAAGAAAGAAAGAAATCACGTCATTGACCTTATTCTTCTTGCTGCTGCTTTAACAGTGGATCAATACCCTCCAAACTACCTTCAGTTTCTCCCCAGCACCAGAAAGGAAAACCCACTTACCATTTTCAATGACGCCTTTATATTTCCCATGCTCCCTTTCCTTGACCTATGTTCATAATGTGCGGGTCCGCTATCGGGTTAACAGCTTTGGCTTCCTAAGACTTCTCCTGGGAAGAAATGATTTTTTGATTGGTAAGATTGAGACAAGGAACTAGGCATATCCAACTCGGCCCTTTCTGCCTTTTCTCTTTGGAATTTGCCAGCACTCAGAAAGCACAGATGAGGTCCCCTCTCTTCCTGGCAGCGGGGAACTGACGAATCTCAGGGTTTCCAGCCCAGTTTGTAACTGGATGGGACAATCATCCGTTGCTGTGGTACCAGCGTTATCACACGAGTGAGCCATGTTCTTCAGTTCTTCAACAGTTTATCAGTAGCAAGGACAACGCGTTGATGTCCATTTGCCTAACATCCTTGTCCCTTAAAGGTAGCTCAGAATTTGAGTGTCAAAAATATGTATTCTCTATTATTCCTCTAACACACTAATAACTAATGTATAGCAGCAACTTTTCTCCACATTCTGCAAACATATGCACGTGCATGTGTGTATAATACATTTCAACCCATATCTATTGTATCTATCCATGTGTAGTCAAAAGTATGGTACCACGATGTTATTTCAATTTCTGTCCAACCTTGCAAGATTTATTATTTTGCTTCTTTCCCTATTTGAAACTCCCCTTATTGACAGTAGAAAAACGAACTTTCATTAACCTTACCATGTTTTTGTGTATACTCAACCCCACTTTTTATACTTCCTTGAGCTATTAGGATGGAACTTATCCTACAATCTATCATTTTTAAAAAATGGCTTTGAGAAAACAGTAATTATAGAATATGAAATCAGCAAACAAAATTATTAAATTATGTCTTCATAATGATATCTAAGATAAATACAATTATACTTATTTTACAGGTTAGAAAATGAAAAATTACCATACTCCAAGGTAACAATTTCTACTCCATGTTATGTACCTGAATAAAAACAAGTTTTTTAAAAAATAGAAATGAAAAACTAGAAAGTCTATGTTCTTGAGGTGGTGGGTAACATTAAAAAGAAGAACTGGTTATGCAACATAATATAATATCCCCCCTCCCCTAATTTACTAACTCCTAAAATAATACTATGATATCTGACGTTATTTTGATCAACTAACAGGAAAACATAAGACCATTACCAAAATGCACTAGCTTTTCAAGAAGTGAGAAAAATAGTGCAAACATAATTAAGATCTTTATGACTATTAAAGAATCATTAATCAATTTACATTCTTAAGACCAAAATCAAGCTAATTTAAGAAAATAGTAACCATCAAGAGAGCTAGGAGACAGCCCACAGACCGGAAAAAAATATTTGCCAACCCTATTGTCTGACAAAGACCTAACATCAAGGATCTACAAGGAACTCATATGTGCTGAAAAGAAAAAACAATACCCCTATTACAAAGTGGGCTAAAGATATGAATACACACTTTTCAAAAGAAGACATAAGAGCAGCCAACAGATACATGAAAAAATGTTCAGCCTCACTAGTCATCAAGGAGATGCAAATTAAAACTACACTGAGATGCCACCTAACTCCAGTCAGAACGGCCATCATCAGTAACTCAGAAAATAACATGCTGGAGAGGGTGTGGCGAAAAGGGAGTACTTCCACACTGTTGGTGGGAGTGCAAACTAGTTCAGCCTCTGTGAAAATCAGTGTGGCGATTTCTAAAAGTTCTAAAAGTCGACCTTCCATAAGACCCTGCAATCCCCCTACTAGAAATATACCAGGAAGAACTCAGGTGTCTCTATAAAAAAGATACCTGCACATGTATGTTTATCGCAGCATTGTTCACAATAGCAAGAACATGGAACCAACCGTGTTGCCCATCAAAAGAGGACTGGATTAAAAAATATATGGTACATATATACAATGGAATACTACGCAGCCATAAAGAAGAACAAAATCATAAACTTTGCAGCAAGGATGTAATTAGAGTTTATAATACTGAGTGAACTCTCACAGAAACAAAGAGCTGAGTATCGCATGTTCTCACTAATAAGTGGACCTTGAACAACTACCATATTACTATAAGAAAAGGATTGAAAATGGTGGGAAACTGCAGAGAGGGGAGTGGGGGCATGGGGAGGTGGGATTGACAGTAGTTGATATCTGCCTGGGGAAGGGGGGGCACACCTCATCAATAAGGGTAACTGCACGGTTAATATTTGTGTACCTAGCCCTGAATTGTACCACAAAATTTTAAATAAAAATTAAAAGAAAAAAAATAGTACACATTCTTAAATATGTACTAAGCATTTCTGTGCAAAATATCATGCAAAATATTGTATTAACTGTATCCCCCCAAAAAATGCCACTATGAAAGATTTAAGTTAAAATTCTTATAGTTTTCCAAGATTGCCTCTAAATTAAACCAAAGGACACATATTTTAAAGGCACAATAAGAGTTATTTTTCTCTCTTCTCTATTTTCATAGAATAAACAAAAGCAAATTGACCACAAAATGTCATTTAAAATAAGTGACACTTTCTGTGCACTTTGTTTTATCTAATGAAAACTGATTTCCCCTATCCTGATCTCACCAACCTATTATGTCTTGATGTACATATTCTCAGCTGAGACACAAAATACCACTAATCAGAGATTAGATGTTTTAAAATATAAATGCTAGGTCTGTTCATGATTTTCCTGATTTTGTATCCATGGGAAATTGTTCAGAGATTAAAGCATCCATGCAGATCACTTTTTCAGTGATAGTCAACTGAAGTTAAGCAGATAGTAACTGACCAAAACTGTATTCAATCCAATCTAGTATCATTATATAAAAGCCAAAAGGGTAAAATTCAAGAATGTAACTTACAACTTTAATTAGACAGTGAATAAAACACTTGATAATAATTTTCTTTGATTATTTCCATCCAGGACATGGACATGTGAACAAAATGACAAATAAAAACTTCCCTCCAAAATATATTTTCCCCTGAGTTTCAAGGGAAAGCTCTTTTCGTTCTCTATATATGTAAATTTGTTATATGTATATATATTCTCCATCATATATTGCTGTATAGAAATATATAAATATATATCCAGCAATATATGATTGATGAATAATATATTTATATATTTATATACAGCAATATATGATTGACAAATAAGAGGGACTATGGTTTTATATGTGTGAGTATATGCATATTTGTGTCTGTCTTTGAGTTTCAATTTTGTAATTAGCATTATCTCACAACTAAAATGAATTATAATTTTCTGTTTTAGCTATAACTTATGAGAGGTTTACTTATTAACTTCATACAAATTGAATGCAGACAACAAGAACCAGTAGCAACTGCCTTTTGGTAGGACTACCTGGGAAAGTTATCTATTTTAATATATTCAATAATAATTTACTTTATGACTGGGTGGCTACCATATGACAGACACTGTACCTAGCTACAGCTCATTGGTTCTCAATCTTAGCTGCACTTTGGTATAAACCAGAGTGATTTAAAAATATACAGGGTATGAGTTCTCTCCCCATGGTTTCAGGCTACTCTGAAGGTAGAGTATAATAAGTCTTTGAAAATTCAAAAGTTCCTGTCCTTATTCTAACGCACAGTCAAAATTGAAAACCACTGAAAAGAAACAATATTTTTTAATCAGAGGAACCCTGGATTGACATTTTCTCAACAGAGTTCTCTCTTGAATAGAGTTCTCTTTCACTCTATGCACTTTAAGTTCCATGAATTTGGGGATTTGGTCTTTTATCTGACAGATTCCAAGAGTCCAGTCCAATGGCTGACTGAGCTAGTGCTTAACCAATATTTATTGAATAAATGAAAATGGTTTCTGAAAGATAACATAATTTGATTTCATGTCTTTCACTTCTGTAAGTGGGTGACTTTTAAATTTACATCTCTTGTCATGTCCTCATATCGACACTTGGACTTTGAACAAGTCTCAATGATTTGGTTTTCCATTCTTAAGTATAATATAAAAGCATTGAAGGCAAAAACCTTGGCTTATAACACTGGCATTCTATTTCATCTCACAGATGCTGATGCTATCGATCAGAGGTCACATATACAATAAATAGCAGGGATCAAACTAAATCCAAGTGTTTTGGAATTCCAAACCTATTGCCACTGCACCATGCTAATGTTAATTGTTCAATATTCTTTGTATGACCAAATAATGCTGGGAACCAATTGAGGTGTCATCACTTAATATATTAATGAAGATAAATCAGTTTCACATTTCATCATTTTGAGTGCTGGCTCTGTATTAATCAAGGATCCACCAATCAGAGGTCTTCACAATTTTCTGTTCTAATTTTCCAAAAATTGTAACTGATTGAAAAGTTGTATAGACTGCTTTTCAGTCTGTTCACTGCGGGGTCCCGCCCCACAAGGTCGTGAGATCTCCTGCAGGAGAGACGGATAGGTGAAAGACGAAAACATTATACACGGACACCTGCTTCTTGAACAGATGACAATTTAATGTTAGTTAACACAGAGCTTTTATACCATTCGTAAAGGGGCAAGACAAAGAAAATTCCTTCACGTACATATCCTCTACAAGTTACCACCATCTAGTGGTCTTAGTAACAAACAAGCCAAGAACCCTATAAACATTCAGACAATGAGTCTTATTCATAAGGCCAAAGATGATAGTTTTCGTCCAAAGTCCCGAATTACAGTCCTTGAACTGTCTCAGAAAGTTTAGCAGTAGTCTTCCTTCTGGGGCTTTATGTCCTTCAGAGCTCTGTAATCGCCTTTGTTGTCCAGGTGTCTTCGTTACTTTCCTCTTATCCTGCAGTGCTTGTTTCTAAAGAAAACTCAAAAGAAGCTTTTAGTAATGTTTCCCAGACCCCCAAGGTTGCTTTCTGTCTTTAGCTAAGTTGTCATAAAAGTGTCTGATTAGTATATTATCAGTTCAGTGAAAACCCACTTTACAAATGTTGACTTAGAGTTTTAACTACTGAATTAAGTAAAAACCTTAAAGATAATCTTTATCCTAAGTCAGTGAAAACAGTGTTATAAATCACCTACATAACTCCTAGATAAATGTTAGAACTTATAATGAGCTCAAATAAACTTACTATAAACTTGTGCTTCTAAAGAACCTTATGTCTAAAGACTAAACTGCATAATCCTAAATCAAATAAGGAGTGAGTATACTTATATCATTTATTACTTAAGCAATATCTAGTAACTTATAACCAAGTGAAAGAAAGCATTCTTGATGTGCTTCAGAGTTTAACCTTTGCATATGTTAGAAAAGGCCAAGTGGCATAGTGGGAAAAATGGAAAAATAAACCATGATATTTCCAGGTTAGCTGTGATTCTTCGCATAAACATGCCATCTTCTTCTTTCATGACTGCACAGAATTTCTTCAGCTGTATCAACAGCAAAGATGGAAGACAGAAGGGCCTCAGCTGCCTGGGCTCGCTTTGCGGCTAGGGGTCTTCCGCGCACCTGGACTTTGTCATCAGGCGGGCCTCCAAGGCTGGCTCCCAACAGTTCACATTCAGCTTTAAAAAGGTTAAACATGTCAGACGTTCACTCTCTTCCCACAAGATTGTGAGGT
This sequence comes from Cephalopachus bancanus, assembly GCA_027257055.1. Taxonomy (NCBI): domain Eukaryota; kingdom Metazoa; phylum Chordata; class Mammalia; order Primates; family Tarsiidae; genus Cephalopachus; species Cephalopachus bancanus. The sequence continues at coordinate 8,271,136 of JAPVLO010000027.1, forward strand.
TTAAACAGTAAATACTGCAATCTTAGGGAACACTGATGTTTTCGTGTAATCTTTTGCATTTCCCTTGCTTGTTATATCTCAACTGCCATAAATGAGCCGGTATGAAGAGAAACTCATGCAATGAGCAGGCCAGGAAACAGCCCACGATGGCTTGTCTGAGGGCAGAAAGATGCAAGCTTCCCTTCTGAGCCTTGCAAGTACAAGGCTAACCCAAATCCTTCCTGATAAGCGTCAAACGGAGACAACCAGCTACAAGAAATTCCTCCAGCAACAGAATAAATATTGGCACACCAAGAAATAACCTACTGATGGGGATAAGAGGCACTGAAAACCATCCCACAGCTAGACAATCCCAAGGTCAGTGTCACATCATCATTTTGAAGGAATCAGGAACATGTCAAAGCAAACAGATCTCTCATCAATATAAAAAGAATGATTCCTGGTTTTACCTCCTGGTGACAGTTCCACACCTTCCCATTTACTCCACTGGAGTTGTTCGTGCTATACTTTGACTCTGGTACCAGGGCGGATTTAATCAAGAACATCAACAGGTATTTGCTGATTGACCAATGGAGCGTACCATAGTTCCCCTGCCCCACCCAACACGGACTGGAGAAATTGATTTATAGGTTCCATGATCCCCGATCTGATAGCAATACTGGTGTGTTTATCTGCTGAAGGAAGCATTGTGGCACAGCAGAAAGAGAATGAAACAGGGTAAATAAACCCCAGCCCTAGTCTCAGCACTTTTACATTGTTGTATGGATGATAATTTTGGTTTGCCAAATTCACAGACCCGTGATGGAATATGGTATCTCATGTGAGAGTACTTTTAAGATTATAAAGTTATTTGAAAATGGGCATTGCAATCCATATGCAAAATATTAATGACAAGATATTTTTATGAGCTTGCTGGTGTCCTGTCTCTTTGAAACAGATGAGAGTGATTTGACTTGTTTTGCAATCTCTGAGAGGGAGACCTCTCAGAAAAGTAACATCAGTATTTGTCATTCTTGAGTACTGTTGTTTTTCAGCCATATCTCCTGTCTTTGTATGTGTCCCCAGATTTCTGGAATTTATTTTAGAAGTCAATGTGATTTACAAGTTCAAATTATACCATCGGAGTAACGTTTAGCTCCTTGCCCTGTTTAACAGTGAAAGGTAGAAAACTCTTTTTATGTGAACTCAGGTACATAACTATTGTTCAGGTACAGGAATAGATTAATGCCTCGGCCAAATCCAAGACATTTGTGCCTCCTCATCTTACACTAAATCCAACGGATATATGGCAAAAATTTGAATATGACCTTTTAAATATTAGCTTTATTGGCCATGAATAAGTCCTCCTTTTATTGCCATGCCCCATGTACCTTGAGTTATTCCATATTCAGATTTCCCTATTCTACAGATGAGGACACTAAAATTAGGTGACTATGTCATGCACAAAGTAAGAGGTAGAGCCAGGAATAATACTCAAGTGATGAGCCCTTAATAAGAAGAATTCTCCTATCGCATGTCATATGAATCAGACTCCATCATTGAATAAGCATTAGTTCCTGTGTGGTGATGGAGTTTCTGATCAGATTGTTATCTTGTCACTAGTTCATAGTAAAAAATAGAGTTCAACACTTTAAGTGAGTTACATGAAAATAGACCAAATAGAAAAAAAAAAGTGTTAGCAGTAGATTAAGGTTCAGGAACAGAAGTTCTCTAATCCTAGGCCCCATAAGGATGCTTTTTACAAAGTTTTCAGGCAGAAATGAACTATGGAAAACAGAAGGCAGACTGGATTACTCAAGATTTAGAATGAGCCTGTAATCCCTCGCCTTGGGAGGCTGAGGCGAGTGGATTGCCTGAGCCCACAGGTTCGAGACCTGCCTGGGCAACTTGGTGACACCTCATCTCTACAATAAATCAAAAATTAGCCGGGTGTGGTAGTGCACACCTGTAGTTCCAGCTGCTTGGAAGGCTGAGGCGGAAAGATCGCCGAAGCCCAGCAGGTTGAGGCTACGGTAGCCAGGAGCGGCCACTGCACTCCAATCTGGGCGACAGAGTGAGACTCCAATCCAATAAGATAAAATAAAATAAAATGAAAAGATTTAGAATGAACCACTACATGGAATATCATATCCTAGAGATCACTGACTACATAAAACTCATATTCTTCCCTTGGAAAATTTAAAAGCTATGTTAACCAACTTTAAATCCACTGCATGAATCTTGAAAAATGTTACTCAGCAAACTTCAGGTACTCGCATCTCCTTGTGGTTTTTGAAGCATTTCTCTCCTCACGAGGTACTTTCTCCTGCAGAGAATCCTTCGGTGCCACCCACCCGGTTGACATCACAGTCAGAAATATCTGTGGGTCTGAGGGAGGTTTTTTCCTTTCCTTTTGTTTTATTTTAAAACATCAGTAGGTATACCTGAGGTAAAAACTCAGCTTCCTAGAATAGTTAAGTGGTTCTACTGGCAGAAATATATTTTGTTCATGACACTATCTTAACTATGCATAGCTATCTGGTGCATGTCAGCAAATTTGCTGATAATCATCTTTGGCAATGGCTCAGTTTTTGTTGCATAAAAAGAGGAAAATCAGGTAAGCATCCATGGGAATCAAGGGGTAAATCTGGTTTTCTTTTTGCTGGCACCTTATGCTGGATTCATCTACCATTCCTGAATTGTCCACATGGAGACTTGTCTATATTATCTGCAAACTGTCAGTTTAGTGACTATATACTTAATATCCTTTCCTTTTTTGCAGTGAATATTCACTTCTGCAGCTTGGCATTCAGACTAAAATCTGCTTTTCCTCTAAGATACAATCTAAATCTAGGCTTGTGTATGCGATGGCCTCGGTTGCGTTAAACCCCACTTACTAACCCATGAGAGGCGCAAATAAAGTCAACACGTCATGCCGTATGAGCATTTTAGGAAATTAACCAGAATAGCCAATAGAGGGCTCTGCTGCTCTATGTAAATATCCTTCTAAAGGCAAAACAAACAAAAAAAATTTTCAAAGAAATTTGCCAGCCAAATCGTATTGTGATCACCAAGAGTGTATTAGGAAGAGGAAATTAATACTCCTTTAAAGGTAAGAAAACAAAAATAAAATAAAGAAAGGGCTCCTGCCACTCTTATCAAGCAAATCTAGTTGCATTTCATGAGAGGACTTGAAGTCAGGCATATGTAAGGGAATATCCTCCGGGAAGTCCAGCAGGGAATCAGTGCTTCAGGGCAATGGGCAGTTTGAGTTGAAAACAAACCATATTGACTCATCCAGAGTCTACTACAGGAATGCCCGGTGCTGGGTTTTTAGACCTCTGCACCCATAATTCTGCCTCAAGGAATAGCAACATGAAAAATGCAGGACAACAGTATTAAAAGGATTGGGGTCTCAAGATGCATCAGGGCAGGAATTAGTCATGTAAGAAAAACATCAGGGTCTTAAATATTGTTCTTGTGCTATAAAGATTAGAGTGTTGCTATAGAAAGCAAAGCAGCCGCTCAACTGTTAGAACTAGGTGTAAAGATTGAAGCAGCCCTGGAAAGTGGTAGGTTGGTTACAAACTGAACCGTCAGAATGATGTATTTCCTTAGTTCCCTCTAGAAGGGAATAAAAGTGAATTTGGAGCATGTGGAAGGTCTGGATCTGCAAAGGTGAGTCAAGTTGTTCAGATCAAATTTAAATCTGGCCTTAATGCTCTTTCTGGGATTTTTCTTCAAACTTAACTGTGAATAACCTGCAAAATATTTGTTAGAGATTTGATTATTAGAGATTAACACCTGTGAAAAAGAGAGGAAGAAAGCAGAATTGAACAAAGAGAAAAGTTGAACTAAGACGCAGACTCAAAAAAGCTTTGGCTAACCCAGTGGAAAGTTCCAGAAAGAGTGGTGTCCATTGAAATTGTCACACGACAGCTCCAAATGGCTAAAATGACAGGGATTTCATGCCACCCCCTCACATCTCCCATTCAGTCACCATATGTGCCAAATAAGGCGAGCCTACAAGAACCTTTTTTTAGATAGAAAACTGAGACAGTCTTTGAGGAGCATCATTATTTTAAGAAGCCATGGGAGAAGACTGCAAAAGGATGTATGTGGCCACTAAACTTCACACGTAATAGGACATTGAAGACTTTGGTAAAGAATAATTATTCTAGATTGGTGGAGTACAAAGTCAGAATCAAGCCCATTGTAGAAATGCAGTGAATATTCGGAAAAAGAAGACATTTATGACCATTAGGGTACAATCCTTTTGGTAGCCAAGGACTTGGTAGAGCATGAGGGTATTTTCTGTGTCCTCCAAGGACCAGCCAAATGAAATTCAGCAGCTGTTAAAAACCCTTCCAAGTGTCATAATGGAGTCATCAATAATCAATGGATCAATTCCTTCAGAATCTAGTTTTGTTTTTGTTTTTACTGGTGGGGTGCAGAGCTGGGTCTGTTTGGAGAAAGAATGAATGGGCAGCAAAAATAATCCATGTGATTGCTAACTAGTTGGAGCCTCAATTAACTGCCTAGCTAAAACAGTGTTCATGAATCTTCTGTCCCTTTTGTTCAGCTTCCCCAGTCTCCACTCAACTTGAGCCGCCTTCTGTGGGTCTCACCTCCCATGATTTAGAAATAGAAGTCTTTTCCTGGCCTTAGTAGAAGCAGTGAGAGATCTTTGACCTTTTTATAATGTACCAGTAGACTAAGGAGATGTATTCTTAGCATTATACTTTGCAGCTTTGATTTCATGTCCTCAAAGAAGAATCGTGGAGCTTAGACTCTATACAGGAGGGACCCCCCCTCAAAAAAAAGCAAAAACAAAAACTGAATTACCTTTTGGAGGATGGGCTGCTTGTAGTACAGGTTTCCCCGTTTAGATAAGTGTTCTAGGAACCCATTGGGATCAATCTACCAACTAGCATTGTTATGAAAGTCTGTGTAATTTTTTTCAGGAATTTTTTTGGGGGTGGAGATAGTTTAAAGTGTTTTCTCATTTCATGATGGGTGATTTATGAGCACACCTGCCCACACTGCACTGAGTGTTCAGCAGTTTTTGACCCAAAACAGCATAACCCCTGTGCCCCAACCTCCATATCTTGCCCTGAACAACTTTTTATTTTGTTTCCCCAGACGAAAAAAGTCCTCAGAGGGAAACATTTTGCCAGTGTGGAAAAGTGAAACAAAAAAAGTCAGCAAAAGCACTAAAAAGCATCAAAATTGACAGGCTCAAAACTGTTTTGAGCGGCAGAAAAAACATCTCGATAAGTGTATTGCATCAAACGGAGGGTACTTTGAAGGTGACCAAAGCTGAAACATGTAAGAATAAATACATATATTTTTATAAATAAACTTAATTTTTTACTTGTATAATACAAAATATTCTAGGATGTGCTACTCATCAGACACTAAAATGTGAATGAAAGAGCCTCTTTATGACCATGAGACATTCGTTCTAGCCCTACAATCATTATATGGCCCTAAAACTGTTGTGAAGTCACTTTATGACTTGGAAGGGAGTGGGTCTTGGTTTCCTCATCTGTATCACAATCAGGTTAAAATTATTCTGTAAAATGCTAATCAGCTCTAAGACTCTTAGTTAAGCTTTTTGAATGCAAACCCTATTTCATAATCTGTTTACAAGTCAGGTAGGTTTTCATGAACTTTTGAAATGTTATCTCCACAGACAACAGTATTTCTACAATCACCCAAGATTCCGAATCTCAAATAATCAACTTAAAAGTATGCATTGTGAACCTAATATGTTTATATGGCGAAGTTTGCTTGTATATGTATGTTTAGAAAACTTTGATGCATAATCAGTTCAACCGCAAGATGTCACTGTCTACCAGTTTGTTTTTAATCAACTTGCTTACATTTTACCCTGGGGTTTTCTGACAGCATGCCCCATGTAAATAGAGTTAAGTACATCTAGAACTAAAACCTTTGTGATCATTTCTGTGTTAAGTGAAATCCTATGTATAATTAACAGATTTCAAAAGTAAATATGCATATCTCATGGTAGTCCTCAAAATGCTTTTAACATCAGCCACTCGTTTATAATGTAAAAAATGTGATATATAATTTTATGAAAGCGTCCTACGTCCTAGGAATTATATCAAAGAAGAATATTGAAGAGGCTGAATGTCATTTTTACTGTAACAAAAACACTATCTTCAAGGAAATTAGAGTATTTGCCACATCTTGTGATGGACACAAAATGACAAGATAGAAAGTTTCCGTGAAAGGTAGAGTATACTTTTCTGCAGAACTTGGTATCAGCTGGAGACATAGAAAAACACCTGGTGTTTCCATCTATTTATAGAAGACGAGAGTGTTGCAGCCTTGGCTTCAGCTGCAGAACGTTGTGCAACACCTGAGCCTTTGTTGACATGGCCCTTCTCATCATTTATGCCTCATTAGCAACACCAGAACTGAATTGCACCATCTCTTCTGGTTGAGGAGCCCAAATGACAGTGATGAAACCACACTGGATTCTTTTATGTTACCGTGCACTGCAACATGAAAGGTGTGAACGCTGAGCGTAGTCGCTGATGTAACAAAGTGTTTCACTCTGTGACAATTTTATCCGTGAAGCATTCCCTTGGCGTGGACTTTGAGGATACTGTCAAATAAAGGATCTGACTTGCAATCACCTGGATAAACCCAAATCACAATTATCAATATAATCTGACTGCTAGAATAAAGGCCTACCACGTTAATCTCTTTAATTCCTAACTACTGTGATCAGATTTAATGAAGTATTTTCTAATATTATGTGAAGAATTGGCAAGCCGAGCATAGCAATCAAATGAAAAATCTGTTTTTCAATAAAAATGTAGTATCTCGGAAGGCCACCGGATGTCAGACTTCACTCTAAAACAGTTGATTCGTTCAGTCACATTTATCATCTCACCTTTTTCCTTGGATTTAAAGTTCCTATAGGTAAGTTGTTTTTATGTTCTTATCATCTTTTGTAAGACCATTAGTTTCATTTGAGTCTCATTATATTTTCCAATGAATATATACATTTTATATATAAATTTAAAGAGTGCATAGATCTTGTTTTCTTGTTTGATATGCCCACATACTTTACTTTTCAGATGATTTTTCTACTAATGTTAAGATTTTTAGTTCACAGAGGAAGAGTAAAATGAACATATCATCTCTCCACACTCTGTAAAAGTGAAATTTGTTGTTTGCTAGTTGCTGATCTCAACAAGAGTGTCATAATAAAGGTAATTGAATGTCTCTATTGTTTTCAAGTTTTCTCTGCTCTTCACTCTATATTGGCCTTCCTGATTGTGTTCAGCAAATAGTCTTGGATGAATAGTAGGAAATCTGGCAGAAACAGTGAATGAGGTATAAGAAAACATGGATTCAAATATATGCTCTGTTTATTAGCTGAGTGACTTTATAAAAGTTGTATGCTCTCTCTTGGCCTTGATTCTATATGTCATAATTTTAAAATAATATTGACTTAAATCGCGCAGAAGTTTCTCGAAGATGCCATTTTATTATCTCAAGTTGATGCCCAGAATGGCAGAGTTATGTTAAATTTTTCAGAAGTGCAATTTCATTCTTCTATCAGCTAGACTCCCAAATCTAGCCTGGAGAAGCTTTACTAACTGAACGTAGCTTTTACCAACAGAATGTTTTTGCTACTCAACAAGCAATAGAGATGCAACTGCCTGGAAATCTGGAAATAATCCATTTGCTGGGCCCAACTCATTCAACCAGATAGAAAGTTGGGCATTAGCACAGTGCCCTAGAGCATGCAGCTTGTTGCCTCATTGGCCCTAAGTCCTCTTTCAACATGCTCCGGCACGTAATGGCTTTATTGTTTCATTGTCCTACCCATGGGCAATCAGAACATCTTTGGTCATTGTGCTGCCAGGCTAACAGAAGGCACAGACGTTTTGTACTTGGTTATTACCAACGTCTGTCTTTAGTTTCATGTAGGAATTGGATTAGGGTAGTTGGATATGAGCCGGCGATCATCCTGGTCTTCACATCAGTTTGGATACAGGTATTATCTGTGGAGAATAGTGTCATCACTTGCACACGTATGCTTTCAAACAATTTAGGTATCAACAGACTCCAACTTCTCCACATAAGTGCCTGGAAATCTGCAGGCATAGTTTTTTATTTTTTAGATTAGAGAACATAGTTTGTTTAGAAAGTAAATTAGAGAGAGAGAGAAAGAGATGATTCACCTCCCCAAGGTAGGGGAGAGGGTAAAAACTTAAGAAAACATGGCCTGGCCATAGCTCAAAGAGCACATGACTACACTGTAGCTTAGCAAGGAAATAGCCCAGGCATAGTTTTAACATTGTGTTTCATAGCTTATTTCTTCTCATGATCTAAACTTTTTGTTTCAGAAATTAGATCAAAATGAAACATGTGCTACTGCACTGATGAGGCAGACAGATTTCACTTTACAGAAATCATCAGTTAGCCAAATCTTGCCAATTGATTGTGGAAAAACCAGGCATGTTGTGAAATGTTCTATGTCATCAGACTTTCGTGGTTTGGAGCAGTCAAGGCCCTTCTGCATGGTAAAGCTGACTTCTCCTTAGTACTCATCTGTGGTTCCCTTAATTTCTTTTTCTTCTTTTTCTTTGAGTTGGAGTCTCACTCCATCACCCAGGCTAGAGCGCAGTGGTATGCTACCGGCCACCACAGCTTCGACCTGCTGGGCTCAGGCAATCTTTCCATCTCAGCCTTCCAAGTAGCTGCAGCTACAGATGCATGCCACCACGCCTGGCTAATTTTTGTGATTTATGGTAGACACGAGGTCTCACCAAGCTGCCCAGGCTGATCTCAAACCTCCAGGCTCGGGCAATCCTCTTGCCTCCGCCTCCCAAAGTGCTGGAATTACAGGCTGAGCCATGGCGCCTAACCAGTTCCCTTATTTTATTTTATTTATTTTTTGAGTTGGAGTCTCACTCTGTCACCCAGACTGGAGTGCAGTGGCTGCTCCTGGCCACAGCAGCCTCGACCTGCTGGGCTCCGGCGATCCTTCCACCTCAGCCTTCCAAGTAGCTGGAACTACAGGCGCGCGCTACCACGCCCGGCTAATTTTTTATTTATTGTAGAGATGAGGTCTCACCAAGTTGCCCAGGCGGGTCTCAAACCCGCGAGCTCAAACAATCCACTCACCTCGGCCTCCCAAAGCACAGGATTACAGGCTGAGCCACGGAGCCCGGCCCCCCTTAATTTATACAACTTTTCTGGTCCTTCTGATCTCTCCCACCTAACGAATCTCGTTTACCACTACAACCCTCTGTACTCCCGTCAACTCATCTGTGTCCAGTGGAAAACTGAGGCCACTGATGAATTTGTAAGATATACATAAAGTTTATCGGATGGCTGAAAACGTGGCTGTAATTCAAGTCACCATGAAAAGGGATGGAGTTGTATATTGCAAACATTGCTGTCCATCATTAATAGGTGATCCAAAAGACATACAACTAAACGATGGTTTAAGAGACCCTGAGCAGGCATGTTCTTTTTATTGCTTTAGTGAGCAATAAATAATCCTATGTGGAGTATAAATATAATTTTGCAATATGATACTATTATAACTTCTTTAGTAGATGTCAGCCAAACATGGGATTGAGGAGATATCTTTTAATTGTTAAAGATTGCTGGCAGGGACAATATTTCTTCTCTTACTTGTATCCCATTGTGTTAGCATGTGCTTGATGGCTAGCCTGGGACTCATGTATTCCTTGAGCTTCACAGTACTCATTTTCATTCATTGCAATTGACTTCTTCATCTGTTGGGCTAACATACACAAACTATAAAAAGAAAAAAAGAATTAAAAGAAAAAATGTGTAAGGCTGCCGTACCAGGTATCAGAGAAAGAATCTTCTTCCCCATTATAATTGTTCAAGGCAATGTTTGCTCATCTGCTTGGAGGATTGGTCTCTAGGAGCTCATTGTTTTATTGTTTCCTATGTTTGTTTACCAGTGACAGATTCCACCTATGGTATTTTTATTTGTCTGATGAGCTGAAGAAAAACCATTGAATTAATTTACTTGGATAAAAGAGCTCAGTAGTATCATAGGCAAGTGTTTTACGCTATTTAGAACTCAAACCAAACCTTTCTTTAAAAAATAAAATAGAGTACAATTTTCTGTTTTTATATCTGCCTTTTCTGGTTGAAAGTGCAACCAATTTGAACATAACAAGTATCCCTTTTAATGTTAGATCAAAAGTCAAAGTGAATCCATTTTTATTTTAAATTATATTTTGACAAAATAATTTATCTACATCAAAATAAACATCTTTGGCATCTTTACATTTCAAAAATATTCATCTTTATGAAAAGAAATAATAGCGATGTACACACACATATCTGATATACTCAACATATTTTAAACTCAGACATAAATGTCTAGAAATCATCTAGGGTGTAGCATTGTTTAAATACAAATCAAGCTTTCTTTAGGGTTACAACCTTACACCTTGGGAAAGTGATCGTCAACCTGCTTGTTTACCTCTAGTCAGCAACTCAGGGTAGTTTTTTATAATGGCACAGGAGATCATCCATCAACTCTTTGCATATAAATTTCTATCTTTTCTTCTTTCTTTTTTTTTTTTTTGGTGGGGGATTTTACTTGTGTCAGGATTGCAGGAGCTAACCTTTGAACAGTTAGAGATGAAATGAGAATCAACTTTGGCCAATAAACAGTGAACAGTGACTTAAGGCGTCAGGTTAGAATTAAATTCATGGGACTGTAAAATAGTAACCTCATTGAGGATCAAAGTCATGCTTTTTTATCCAGCGCTTCTTTGTGACAAACACATTATGTCAGCTCCACTAGCTCATTTGTCTGCGGCAGTTCCACTTTATCAGGCTGGAGTAAAAAGAATTGATGTGTCTGGATAGATAAAGTAAATGGAAACTCAGGACTCATTCCAATATGCTGTACTTTGATATATTTTGCAAACCTGAGAGCAGCTGGTGTAACACTAGTTACTGTTTGTATTTAAATATTGTACATTAGAAGACCTTTGAAAAGGTGTTTTATAATGTTCCCCTCTCTTTTTTTTTCTTTTTAGCACCTATTGGCTTTCAGATTGTTCTTTTTTCTTCTATTTTCTTATTCACAAATATTTTCAGAGCCTATTTTTTTTGAGAAACTTTTGTCTCATTACCAAGTCAGATAAGTCAAGTTCAGATTCTTTACAAAGTGCTAATTGAAATACAATTTTAAATTGTAAGTTACTCTCCTTTGCCTTATGTCCTCATCCTTGATAGCATTAAATTTAGGCCTTGGTGAATTAATAAGATTTATTTTCCAAAATTTTCTGTTTTCAGATCTCTGACCTTTTTGGTGGAAAGTACTATAAAATTTAGCATAACAAATATAGCATGTTTAATGCTAGATTAGGAGTCGAAATAAGTGTATTTTCATTTTATATTATATTTCAATGTAAAATAAATTATCTACATCAAAATAGAACCCTTTAGTGTGTGTTTTTATTTTTTGAAAAGGCAGGATTTATTGAGAGGACAGAAAAGCTCCTAAAGCAGTAGGGGACCTGAGGGAGTTGCCCTAGCACGTTCTAATATGTGGATTAATGACACAAATAGTTCTACCAAAATTACAAATAATAGAGCCACAATGTATCTCAAAGTATTAGACCATACCAAGTTATAAAATCTGGATATTGACATTAAAATTGTTGATGTTTTTATAGGTTTAAGACCCAGGCAGGCTTATGATTATGGCTTAAGGGGCAATGGGAAAAAAAATAATCATTTTAAAATGATAATAAATAAATTCATGAAAATTAATTTTCCTATGATTTTATATTTTTTCTGTGAAACTTATTTAGATTCCCAAATTAAAATGAATTTTGAAAATAGTACTTAGATCATTGAAACCCAAAATATTCCTCCTTGATTATTTAGACAGTTTGATCAATGTGTTTTTGTTCCTTTTTGATTTATCTCAATATATGCTCTATTTTATTTCCATACTCTGCTACACATAGTTGAAAATCTTGATACTAAATTTAAGGCAAGAATAAAATCATTGAAACTTTTCAAAGAAGTTGAGCTGGTACCCAATATTATACATATTAAACACAATTAAGAGACATGGGGAGAGAAGCCATTGTGACAGGGGGTGCCAGAGGTGAGTGGCTAAAATGACCCACAGATCTTTCTTTTACCGATACATTTAAGAGGAACTAAATCAGCTTCTGATGACTCTGCTGATTATGGGCTTTCTCGAGCAGCCTTTATGAAGAACAGGAAGACAAGATGATCGGCTCTTATCCCAGAAGAGGAACTTGATCCTGATGGAAACATCCTAATGGAAAATGTGGGTTGGGATGGGAGCCCGTGATGAAATGGCGACTTGGCCTTGCTGCAAGCCTGTTCTGGACCAGCTGTGTACCTTCGAGTTCCAAATTTTCAGAAATATTTTTTGCATAGGTAAAAAAATACTCAGTGACTGAAAATGGTAACAGGAGATCTACGTTTCCATCGATTCTTCAGCCACGTATCAACTAACACCAATGTTTAAAATACACTGGACCTTGCGATAGTAGGGATGACAAAGAAAGGTACATGCACTGCTCTCCTTGCAAATATACATGGCCATACACTCAATTTTTACTGGGGATGTAATGGCCAGATACTTTAATCTGAAAGGAGAAACCAGTGTGAAAGAGGCAGAATTTTTTTAATGGATTGATAAAACATATCTATGTCAAAATAAACACATTTGAAATATGTACTTCAACATCGGCCATTTCAGTTAACATGAACTCCAAATGTTATGCATTTAATTCAATTAAGATGAGTTTCATTAAGATAAAGAAGTGTACATATTCACATTTTTAGAACTGTACTTCTAAAAACTCTTATTTATAGTGATGTCTCTTAACAGGCAGGTAAACGATAAACATTTAGACTAACCATGTCAAAAATGCCCTAAGTAGTTAGTACATACATAATACATATATTATTTTTACACTCAACCAAATCAAGATTCTAGCAATCACCTTTCTTTAGAAGTTTAGTTGAAGAGCAACTTATATCTTATATTTCTGTGTCTGTGACAAGCAACAAGGGAAAAAGAGAAGCAAAAGAAAATGAAAATATATTCCACATGCTACAAAGGTCATGAGGATCTCATGCTAGAGTTAATGCAGTTCCAGTAACGCTGAGTTTATTAAGGGGCAAAATAGAGAATGTGGTCAGTAATAGACGTAAGGATGATTGAGAGCCAAAGGGAAGGAAAGGGCAGAACAAGAGAGGGGTGTTATTTAGGACATGTGCAGTATAGACACCAGGTAGCTCTGCTTTCAACAGCTCAAAATGTCATGTCATTGTTCAGTGTGTTCAAAATGCCATATATGCCATGTGGCTTGTGCTGTGACATTTTCTAGTTTATATCAGCAGGGAAGAACAGTGCGTAGAGTGTCATGGGCCCTACAGAGTGTGATCCAATGGAATGCAGGTGCACACATTCTGTAATGTCACCGAAACCCTACCCAGAGCAATGTCAGCCAGTCCATTCTCTGAATACCTCACTTGATACAGAGAAGGTGCAACGGGAAACCCTCATTTACTGATCATCCTTCTCCATGATTGGCTGGAGCCAATTCTTTTGCAATATAAGCAGGTTAAGTAATTCCACTTTTGCTAGCCCTATCATGTTGAACCAGAGGTCCCAAAGAGAGCAGAAACCGTGGCACACCTTGTTCAGTGTGAAAACCACGAAAGTGTGTGCCTTCATGAAATTTCGGTCTGAGAGTTCTGAGTGTAAAGTCCTGGTCTGAACCCTTCCCAAGTTGCTGAGTGACTTTGGGCATGCCATTTTATCTCTAGGAGTCTTGGTTTCTTTGCCTGTAAAATGAGATTGATGGGCTCCTCTTGACAGTTGGTTTTAGTTCTAACGTTCTGTGAGAACCAGAAAAGAGGCACCCAAATGTCTTTCTTGTGGAACCTGATTTCTAGCAAAAAACAACAGTTTGGAATTCCAAAATCTGCTACTGCTGATGAGAAATAATAAAATCTGCTACTGCTGATGATTCATATGTTTCTAGGGGTATAAAGGCTTTGGACTACAATTTGAAATGGAAATCCTAAGAGAGATGGAAGCAGCTGGTTTTGGGCGTACCTTCTCTGTGGCAGAAATTTTATGACTTTGTCATATTTAAATTGTATAGGGTGCCCATGAGATGATAAAGTTTGGCCTCATTTTGCTGATGAGCAATCTGAAGCTCTTAGAATTGCATAGCTAAGTCTTCTGGATCATGCAATTTCCACTACACCACAGCTCTGGGAAGAGAGAAAAGACATTTGTTGAGTGCCCACAATGTGTCAGGTACAACGACACATCATTTAATGCTCATTCTAAAGAACAGGCACATTGTCTTCTCAATAGCAGAGAGGTTAAATCAGCTGTTGATTGATTATAGCCGATAGGCCAAATCTGGCCTGCCACCTGTTTTTTGCAAATAAAGTTTTATTAGAACTCGGTCATGCTTATTCATTTACATACTGTCTCTGACTGTTTTCCCTCTGCAATAGTGGAGCTGAGAATCCGAGACAAGACAGCACGGCCTACAAAACCTAAAGTACTTATTTAATCTGGACTTGTACTGAAAAGGTGTTCGATCATGGATGAAATGAATCCCTTGGGGACTGAAGACGTGTTTTCCACAGGAGTAAGAAAGCACTAGTTTGGCAGCCTTAATTTAAACCTGGAAACACTCAGAAGAGGAAAAACAAATGAGGAGTAAAAAAATACAATGAAATAAGACTTTAGTCATTAAATTAATTTCACTTTTATTTCTTATTTTAGTTGACTAGTAAAAATTGTATTTATGGTGCACAACGTGATGTTTTGATAGCTGTATAGATCGTGGAATGGCTAAACCAAGCTGTATAACATACACTTTCCCTCACTTACTTATTCTGTCTGTGTGTGCATGTGTGTTTGTGTGGTATGAATGCTTAAAACCTGCTCTCTTAGCAAATTTCAAGTATACGATATATTGTTATTAACCATAGTCACCATGTTGCTCAACAGATCTCTTGAACTTACTCATCCTGTCTAACTGAAATGTTGTACCCTTGGACCAACAGTTCCTCAATCTGCCTGTCCTCATCCCTTGGTAGCCATCATTTTACTCTCTGCTTCTATGAGTTCAACTTTTAAATATTTCACATGTAAGTGAAATAATACTATGTTTTTCTCTATGTGACTGGCTTATTTTACGTAAGATAATGTATTCCAGGCTCACCCATGTTGTCACAAATGACAGACCGTCCTTCTTTTTTAAAATCGAATAGTATTCCATTGTATATGTAATTGTCACGTTTTCTTTCTTCATTCATCCATTGATGGGCATTTAGGTTGAATCCATATCCTGGCTATGGTGAGTAATGCTGTAATGAACATGGGAGTGCAGACATCTCTTGTACATACTGATTTCATATACCTGGATAATACTACTGATTTTCTAGGGTAGCTCAAAAACTGACTCTGAAGAAAATTAAAGCAAAAGTTCTAAAATTATCTTGAGCAATGGCAGCATTATTAGAATCACTGAATTAAGTTATTGATCATAATTTTTATATTTATTATAAGCATGTTAAGTTGATGATTCAGTTATTATAACAGAATAAAATTGCCTACTTTGAAAGAAAACATTTATTTGTATAATTTCTGGTAGGTTATTTGAAAAAAATATTGCATGTCATTTTCAGGCTTCTTTTATCAGATAATTTCCGGTGAGGTAGAGTAGGGTAAAATGTGAGATGAGAAGATAAACATATACTTAAGGTATTGAAATTCTTTTAATCTCTAAAAACTCTCTCATCGTGGTCCTACACAGTTTCTATTGCATATGAGAAATAGAAACCAAAATGAGAGCTTACTCTAAACAGAATTGTTTGTATACGCCTTCCCAACCTGTCAATCCTCTCAAGTTGCCACTGTGGTCCAAATCTACTTTCTCTTTCCCAAATTATTTTCTTGTTGCTTTCCAAGACTCAGAGTTGGCATTGTACAACTTGACCCAGCTCTACTTAAGCTTATTCCCTTCGAATTTGCTCCAAACTTAAGAGGGTCCATTTATCTTCATGGTGGCCCTTATGTCATGAGATCTTGGACATGATTTTGAAATGCTTGGCTCCCAAAGCGTACTCACTCAAGAGCAGCCAGCAGTTTTGTGGCACACATCAGGTGCTGAGCATTGTTCTAAGGGCCTCACACATATTCAATCGTTTATCCTTTCCAATCAACTATGCACAGTTTATTACTGTTATTATTTTCACTTTAGTGATAAAAGTGGTTGAGCACAGAGAATTCCCTGACCGACAGAGGGATCAGGTGACTAGATCCACACCCATAGCCAGAAAGTGGCAGATCTAAGACTGGAACCAAAACCTTGTTCTTTCTACAAACATGTCCTTATTCCAGAAAGCCACAACTGGAAATACTTCTAGGAAATAATAAACATCTTCTTCTTGAGAGGATAATGCTCTATACATTGCTCATATTTTTGGAATAATTGTATTGAGTACTAACTGAGAAAAAATGACCTGAGTCATAAGAGTAAACCTCCAATAGAGTTACGCTGGGAACCATGTTGAATTGACGGAGTGCAAAGTTTTTGGTAGAAGGGATTTGGGGACCACCTTAAGTCAGCATGTGACTTTCTAGACTTCCTGGGGCAAATTAGCAAAAAGCTATAGATTCCTCTGCCAGCATCACCAGAGCCACCTTCAGAATGCGTGGTGTCACCTATTTAGTATCCCGAAAGGGTACTGACACCCTTCAACTCAACTCAGTCTCCAGATTGTACGAGCCATAATTAACTGGAGGAACATACAAAGTTACTGAAGAACTGAATTGCTTAAAGATACCAGCAGTGAATACAAGCTGACATCTACCGAGGCTGTCTGTAACTAATCAAAAGACTTTATCAGTGGCTTGCAATCACGATTTAGCAACACGGGCATTGTATTAAGAGTTGAATGATGTAATAATTATGTCCAGCAATGAAATGCATATAAGGACAACTGGTCAGATTGAGAAAAAGAGGAAGAAATCTAATTTCTTTTCCAACTCGAACTCACTTTTAAAAAATAGACATCATTCATATCAAACCCTAAACAGACTCAAAACAAATAGAGATATGTTTAAAGTAATTTTCCCTTTTGGCCAAAAGCAACTCAAAAGGAAAGGAAATACTATAAATGGGAGAGCCTGTTTGTATAGATTTTTGGCCCCAATGTTTGAAGCAGCTGATTAATCCAGAGTCTGGCAAATTCCAGTCAATTCCAAATGCCCTAAATTGTCATTGGTATTGACAGAGGTGTCTATGATCAGAAGCTGAAGGGCAATCAGTGTAGATGGTGGCATAAAATTTTTCAAGGTAACAATGGAGACAAAACAGACGTACCTAGAAATCATTTCAGTCAGGCCTCTTTTTTTCTTCTTCTTCTTGAGGGAAGAAAAGTAAGAAAAGTCAACTTTATGCCAGGTTTCAAACGAGAAATCATATTTCTGATTTTAGAAAGAGAATGGCAGTTTGGTCATGTATTTAAAAAGTCAGTGGAAAAATCACCTGCAGGAGATATTTCAAAGTACTTCAATTATATTGTGACTTCCATAATCACCACATACCCAGAAAGAGGTGGTCACCCAGTCGTTGACCTCCATAGACCATAACAGAAGAATTCTGACCTTTTAGAAAAAGAATAATAATTCCTCTCTTAGACTATCATCAATTTTCAATGTATACATGAGGCATATTTTTCAAAATCTTCTGACTGTTTCCAAAATAAAGATTATACCTTGACTCAGCATACACCTTCACACATAAAAATGTTTCATAAGCCAAGTCTTACACTTTTGTTAAGTGATGTAGTCCGACATTATTTACCCTACTTTATTTTAAAATGTCATCTTTCACTGAAAAAAGTTTTTATCTACACAATTGATTTAACTCCTCAATGATGACTCTCAATCACAGTTTGAAAGACAAATTGGGTCATGCAAATACAAATGCAAAAGGCCAAATTTGCCATTAAAAAAGAATCAAGTTCGGGTGAGATTCCTTGGAGTAACCTCAGCCTCCACCTGAGGTTATGATTTCATTATATAAGTAAATAAAATATTGGTCTAGAAAACATTGCATCATTAAAGTATTACAAATACCAGAGGAACTTCCTGAATGTGTAGGTGTTGAGGTTCCGACAAACTGTTTTTCAAAAATTTAAGTCTTGTCATGAAGGAAGTATTGGAGTCAAACCAAAAAGAAAAAAGAAAGAGACAGAGGAGAGACTTAAGCGACTTCCTATCATATTCTCAAGATTGTACTCCAAGCACAGTAGTTTGAGGATCCAGAACGGTGGTCTACACACAGGAGATTTCCAACCATTAAGCATGCATTCACTCATTCATTCATTCAACACAGTTTTATGGCTTGCTTCACCCTGTTAGCGATGTTTATGGCGCTGAGACTATCATTGTAAACAAGACAGACAAGGTTTCTGCCCTTCAGCACTTAGATATTTATGCATGAGTGCCTAATAAAAATATGAATAAATGAATTAATGAATTGTGGGGCTCTTTAGAACAGTTTCCTTTGATTTTGGATTTAGACTAACCTAGATTCAAACCCTATCTTACAATACTATTAGGAAAATTAACAAGGGTGTGATTCACTGACACACATTTGTCACTCATTAAGTATGAATTTCCCTCCCATTCTAAGAGAGTAAGAAATGTTCTTAGTTTTTAGAACATATAAAAAGTAACAATCTGATTGCTATCTTTCTATCTATCTATCTATCTACCTATTTAGAATACTAATTTCTATAGTTCAGATGATGGGAAATTTACCAAAAATATTTACTGAATTTATAAAACATAAATTAGGTTTTTAATTTTTAGTGCAGATTTCAAAATATGTTGTTTCCACATTTGTAATTTTTAATTATTAAAAATTAATTTAGGGTAACCCTGAGAGTTAAAATTAAGTTGCTTAATTTATTTACTCAGTAATTGAGTTTGGCAATAGAAAACACATTTGAGGTTTTTGATGCTTGGTTAGATACAACATATAATTGACTACTGAAATATTTTAATGAGGGCAGCATTCTATTCTTCCATTATTTTGCTCCTGTAATACACAGAACGTATCTACAGATGATACCTTAAGTTTTATTCTCATATTGGCAAAGGAAATACAATTTTTGACTTCTGTTTTTCTTTCAAACACCTCTGCCAATTCCACTTCAAAGAAGAAGAGGAGATCTTTTCTGGAGTGATTTTGTTTCATGGTCAAAGTAGGAGAAACTGTCAGTTCTCTACCAAAATACAGTCTCCTTTTCTTTAGAGGAACATGGTTTTGCTCACAGACAGCATTTTCTATCCTAACTCACAGTTAAGTGTGATTATGTGATTGAGCTCTTGCCAGTGAAATGCAAGGGCAAAGGATTTGTGCCGTTTTCAGCCCAGGGACTTAGCAACAGTCTGCTTCTTCCACCAGCTAGAATCTATACTCTACAGCAAGCCAGAGTGACCAGGCAGACAACAGCAACGGACAACTGAATTATGGATCAAACCAAGTCACATCACTTAAGCTCAATTTAATAACTATTTATAGTACCTGATACATATACTGTATGTCAGAGGCTGTTCTAAGGACTCAGAATACATCAACACATAAAACAGATGCAGAGTCTTCCCTTTGAGTATCTTATTCCAGTGAGGAAATACAGACTGAACAGGCAGGACAATCAATCAATAAGTTATAAAATCAGTTATCAAACTAAAACTGCTGTGGGAAGAAGTAAAATTAAGCCAGGTGAGGAGATTGAGGAACAACAGCGGGATTGGGTTGCCTCCATAGGAAAGGTGTCATTTCAGCAAAGTCTTTTTGAACTAAACAGAGCAGACACCAGATACTAAACAACTAATGTGTGCTCCTGGCTTAAGAGCAACCCTACACATTTTGTGAACTCACCATGCTCTTTCTCCTTGATGCCCATACCTCTCTCACTGTCTTGAATTACACTCTTGTGACTTGTTGCATATCTAATCCCCAGTCCCTCTCTGGATGGTACCTTGAAGGCAAGAACCTTAGAGAAGAGGTCTAAGATGGTTTCTTTGTACCTTCTCCCAAGGCAGGTTGAATTTCCTTCTACATATAGTTGTGGCTTCCTGAATTTCTCCTTTAATACTTGGGATTACTGGCTTGATGTCAATCTTTTCTGAGAGACTGTAAGCTTCCTAAGTGCAGGAGCTATTTCTGTCTTGTTCACTGGTTCATAATTTTATCCTTAACATGGAGAATTGGGTAGACAAGACAGGAGGGGGTTCAACAAACATTTGTTAAATGAATGAATGAATGAATGACAAACCAACTGTATCCCATTGTAAGAGAGGAAGAATTCTCATGATATTGACATATGATTCCTGAAATAATTTAGCTTATTTTGGCTTTCTTTTTTTGAGTTAGGGTCTTATTTTTTTGCCCAGGCTGGAATGCAGTGGCACGCTCACAGCTCACTGCAGCCTTGACCTCCTGGACTCAGGCAATTCTTCTGCCTCAGTTTCCCAAATATCTGGGACTACAGGCAGGGACTACCATGCCGAGTTAATGTTTTAATTTTTTGTACAGACAAAGCCTTGCTGTTTTGCCAATGGCTGGTCTTGAACTCCTAACATCAAGTCCTCTTACCTTGACCTTCCAAAGTGCTGGGATTACTGGTGTGAGCCACCACGCCTGGCTTATTTTGGCTTATTTAAAGTCAATAAAGATACATACATTGAATAAACATTTAACAAATGTCTATTATTTGTCAAGAATTGTGTGATGTGTTGAGAAAAATACAATGATGAATAAAGTATGATTTATTTCTCACAGAAGCACTAATTTAGGTATTTTGGGGACATCATAGAACTGGGGCTGACGTAATCAAGAATGAATATACAGTTTAAAAAATGTATTACAGATATAATAGCAGTACAGTACGTGCCTAGTAAAATTCAAAATAAAAATATTTCCGTGGATATTAGGACTTTGTTATACTGATTTGTAAGAACCAATATGCCACAGTCAAACTTCAGTAACTTGAAAAGCATTTGTATTTGGTTTTCACGTATGCATCTTTTTAACATAAACTATTAATGCCTTACTTTTATACGGCCATAGAGATATAGCTAACAGAGAATAAGGCAGCCTATTGTGATAGACAAAACACAGAACCGACCTTAAATGGCCTCTTGGGAAAATCTTTACCCCTCTGATGCTACTTTTCACATCTGCACAATTATTAGATGAGACTAGATGCACTTCAAGGTCTCATGAGAGTCTCCTCTTCAATGAATCTTAGTGCTCAGTGTGCAGAGAACTTTAATGTATCATAATTCTTGCAGGGTGATCTCGACGGTTGACCTAGAAGCTGGGTTACATATTTGAGGACATATTCTGTCATATCTGAAGTGGAAGTCCAGGCCCCTTCTGTATGAGGGCTATAAAATTTCCAATTAGAATTAGAGCACTTTTGAATCCACCAGAAAGCTTGTCTAGAGAAAAACAAACTACTATTTGTAATTAAAGTCAGTACCTCCTTTCGATACAGACTTATGTAAGCAATAAATTACTGAATTATAATACTTTTTAAATTTAAGGAACCTTTACCAACTGCTTAATACGTGGGCCCCGTCATTTCTGAGAACCCTTCCCAAGATGCTGATCCCAAAACTCCAAAGTAGAATAAATTAAAATTAGATGCCCCAAACAATGTGCTTAATATCTTTAGCTTGAAAGACAATTGAACCCCTAACACTCTAAGGCACAAGGAAAATTCAGAGTTTTGTTTTGTTGCAAGAAACGCTTGGGATTTGAGTTCCTTTATTCTCTCCCCAGCCTTTGCTCCAGGTGTTTGCCTTGTTTTCCTTCATCTTGCATCTGTTTTGCAGTTTATTGCTCTGGTGATAAATTTTAATTTATATTTATTTTTTATTTCCAGGGTATTTATTCTATTTGTACTCACTGACTTGCAGGCCAGGGTGGTGATTGTTATACAGTAGTTTACTTTTAAAAGAAATAGGACTGCTCAAGCAGCTAATACGGGAAGATGTATCACCAGCCTGAATAATTGTGACAACCATAGACCGTATCAGGGCCTGTTTGTTTGCACAATACCCTCCTGCATTAAGAAAGCCGTCCCAGCTGTCTTGGGCTCCGGAGTCACCCATTTCATCGCTTGACACTGCGGCAGATGTTATGGATTGATAACAGACTTCACTTCATTCACTCCACATCTAAGATTACCTCTGGAAAAAAAAATCTAATACATTATAACCCTCCCAGCCATTTGTTAAAAAAAAAATCAGCAATTTATTTCCCTTTTTAGCATTAAATGGTGTCCTCCCCCCCTTTTTGAATGCACATACTATTTTAAAATGGCCATTTAACACATTCAATGCATGGCTTTCTGTAGGCAAGAAAATCAGTGAAAGACAAGAAAGTAATGATTTAATTGAATTAGGACCAGATCAGATTTTTGAGTTGATGACTCATATTTTCATTATATCTGAAAGATGCTGTTTGCCTTTAATGATAGAGAGATACACTGTATTCTCAAGTTTGTTAGAAATAAGGGTTTCTTCGTTTCTGGAAAAAAAAATTGAAAAGCTCAGTGTGGGATTTAAAAGGAGGTATAAAATCTGTATTAAGTTGAACAGGCTTCTTAACTAAACAACAAATTCCCCTCTTTAGTTTAGGAAATTTAAGGATTTCCGTAAACGTAACACAAATAGGATTGACAATTGCTTAAAGATCATTCAATGAAACAGACTAAAAAAATGGGCATTTCCTACATACAAATAGATTTTATGGAAAAGTGTGGATAAAAATGAATGAAAATGCACAATGGGCCTGTTTCTGAGATGTGAAAATGCTTTGTTCACGAACAGCATGGTCTTATTGTTCAGGTTGTAGAATAGCAGAAGATTGAAGTGCATTTCGAAATTAAGTGTGGCGAGAGGAGGTTTGTGGATCAACAGCACCACATTTAATGTCAAGTCTTAACCTGGATGCAGAAGCTTCAAGTTTGCATTCTACACTCAAGTATTTCCACCATTTTTTTTTTTTTTTTTTTTGCATGATTTTCTATCTTAAAGTCAGCCCCTCCGGGTCAACTGTTCATCTGTAAATCCAGCATGCATCCCTCCACCTTCAACCATAGGCAAGGTCAGCAAATCCCAAAGCTGGCAGCAATGTTCAGGGGGTTGGGGCCAAGATAGAAAAAAAAAAGGGCGGGGGAGGTGGAGAATAGACTTCAGGTGACAAGGCCGTTTAGATTAGAATGATGAATTCTTTTCCTTTTCAGGTGAGCGTTGGAACGTTCACAATGTTCTTTTGTATTTATGATGTCATTTCTTGTTTTGATTCTTCCTTGTGCTAGGACGATCCACACAAGGCAGATAGCTGCCCCTAGTTCACAATGGAGAAACTGAGACTCAGAGGGATTAGAAGACTCGCCTAAGGTCTCAAAGAGAGTAAGTGATGATTACCAGTTTCAAACTAGGTTTTTTAAGTGCCTTATCAAGCGCTCTTTCTACTATAATTTACAGACTTCACATGAGAGGGACAGACAGGTTCCTTCCATTTTTTATCCCACAGAGTCTGGTTCCAGGAACAAGGAAACTATTGCTTTGGTAGTTCTGATTTTCTTTTTCCTTTTCCCCTTCTCTCAGCGAGGCCCAGTGAAGAGCATGGTCCAAATAGCCATTTTTGAGCCAGGGTGGAAGACAGAGAGAAGGGAACCTCACAGGCCCAGTCAAGGATTACAGTAATGACATCCGTACTCTACATCATCTAAGCCAGTAAGAGGAAATTCAATGTTGGCAGCTCCATTTTGGATCTACATGAAACATACAACATGACCGCATTAACTAGAGGAGACTTTGGCCTGTTATCAGAAAGTGTGCCAGAGAGATGAGTTATTCGCTTATCTTACTCACTTGGGATTTGGGCATTAATTTAGTACCTCATGTGAATGGGACTGGGAGAGGCATTATTTTGGTCAGGTTGACCATTGTGGCTCTAGGCTGCCCCAAGCATCAAGTTGTTAAATCTAAAAATACAAGCCAGGCATGGTGGTCTTCATCTGTAATCTTAGCTACTCCTTAGGAGGCTGAGACAGGAGGGTCACTTGAGGCCAGGAGTTTGAGATTAGCCTGGGCGATGTAGTGAGACTCCGTCTGTCTAAAAATAAAATAAAATAAAATAAAAATATATATACACACACACACACACACACACACACACACACACACACAAGAGCCTAGCCTTGCTGGAAGTATTGCAAGATTCAAGTGTTGCTCTTAAGAGTAGTTAATCCCTGATAAGGAAATCCAGAAGATAAGGTTGGAACTGAAGAGGCCGAATGACCACAGTCTTTATTACAACAGGCAGTGATGTCTGAGGATGAGGGGAAGGAGAAGGAGGAGGAGGAGAAAGAGGAAGAAGAAGATGAAGAGGAGGAAGAGGAGAAGGAAAAGCAGAAGGAGGAGGCAGATGAGGGAGAGGAGAAGAAAGGGGAGGAGGTGGAAGGGATGAGGGAGAATACCACGGCAACAAATGATTCTCTTAAGAATGACACATGTAGCCGGTTCCGTAGCTCAGCCTGTAATCCCATGTGACACATGTAGCCGGTTCTGTAGCTCAGCCTGTAATCCCATGCTTTGGGAGGCTGAGGTGAGTGGATTGCCTGAGCCTGCGGGTTCGAGACCCGCCTGGGCAACTTAGCAAGACCTCATCTCTACAATCAATCAGAAATCAGCTGGGTGTGGTAGCGCGTGCCTGTAATTCTGGCTACTCGGAAGGCTGAGGTGGAAGGATCGCCAGAGCCCAGCAGGTCGAGGCTGCGGTGGCCGGGAGCGGTCACTGCTCTCCAGTCTGGGCTACAGAGTGAGACTCCAACTCAAAAAATAAAAAATAAAAAAATAACACGTGTAAAGTATAGGGCAATGGATTTTCCAAGTTCCTACCCTTTAGAAAAAGCTACAAAAAATTCCACGTTTCTGATCAAGCCAGACTTGCACAATTTTTAGCTTTAGTAAGGAGTTCATAGGCTAGGTGGGAAAACAAGGTTTATTGTTCTACAAAAAACCAATACGATGCTTTATAAGGAAAATGGTGACTTGCAAGGACTTGGATGGCCAGGATTAACCCCGCTTCAGGGACCCAGACCCCTAGCACCCCAGGAGCTGGTGGAGACAAGAATTGCTATGTACTTTCTGGTTGTGGTCAGGCTGTTCTAGAAATTCAGAAAGGTTGATAATGCAAGTGGCAGGCATCAAGCTGACCTGTGCTCTCCAAACATAAAAGGAGTTCTTTGTTTTGGCATTACAAGTCAGAAAAAACTTACTCCCATATTTCATCATTTGTATAACACCTATACTTTCACATTTTAAGGTCTTTGAAATCAGGGCACATCTTAGGATCAGTGGTGTCTCACAGTTATAATTAATGATTTTTTTTCTTTCTTTGTAACTAAATTTAATGGTGCTTCTTGCAACAGACATTGATCAAATGTCAGGTGTCTGCTATGAAGTAAATAACCAAACCTACACAACAAGACCAAAAAAAAAAAAAAATCAAACAAACAAATAAAAAACAAACCCCAATCTCAGCTCCAGTGAAATATTCAGATCCACTTAAAAAGAATTCAGGATTTCTTATGACAATGAGAACAAAAGGAGACTCTAGCAAATGAACTGTAGCAAATGTTGAGATGAAGATTAAAAAAAAAAGAAAAAAATTATGCTGATGGACTAATACATGATTTATCTAAGCTGAATTCTTACAAACAGTCTCTCGATTTGTAATTTGGATCTCTAAGATCACTGGCATTGAAGAGCATGTTTTGTTTTTATTTCAATTAATATCACAAAGAAAGGATGCAAATTGGAGTCTAAAACTAGACTATAAACCTAGGGTGCTGATGTTGGTGGGAGAAGTTTCTCAATCTATTCAATTATGAAAAAGAGGGCTACTCAAAAGGTTGCACTAGATGTAATTTGTTTGACTATACCCTGGGAGATTTCAATCATAAAAGACTCTCAGAATGTAAACTTTTATTTTTTTCAAATCTGGTTTAGATTGCATTTTCCACTTTATAAAATGATACGTGTTCCTGAAAAATCTTACACTACATTGACAAATTTTTCTAAAGGATGTGAAATTTAATTAGCCCTGGGCAAACTACTTTTATGAAATGAGTACATGTTCTCTGTTTATCTATCCTGTAAGTTTGAATTGTCAAGTTAATATGCACCTCCACTTAAAACGGTTATGATCATGATGATATAAAATCACCAATTAGCTCTAGCCCTGTGATCACTCTTGTACATAACATAGTCAAAGATAAAACTCTTGGCCTTAAGGAGTTTGCATTGTAAGACAAAGATAAAAAAATAGAGAGAGTTTTCATTCAGGAGGCCAGATCTGAAATGGCTTGGAGATGAATGAGATAATGTTCTCTGAATTGGGGTGAGAGGAAGGCCATAATATTTTTCCTTCGTGTCATGAAATCCTAGTGTCATTCAGTCTTCCCAACTAAAGTTCTGGACTTCCATAATCTTCTGAGAAGCACCATGGCAATCTTTGTACCTGGTTCATTGCAAGTGAGTCATCTTTGGCAGCAAAATGGCCTTTCTCTCTGAGATTTGATGGCTCTCTACAGTCTGTGGCCTTCTTACATAGGTCTCATTTGCCCAGGAGTTGTGTCTTGTCCTTGGGATGACTCTACGATCATCTTAATCCCAGTAGAAGTACAGAGAAGCTACACTGGTGACTGGCACTTATCTGTTTATTTCACAGAGAAGCAGGCACAATCTTGCTCCAGAAGAAACTAGGCATTAAAGATCTTCATTTCTATACCAAACCAAGGTGACCATGTTTCATCAGTTAGTTTCAAATGAACCTATGGAGATCAAAACTCCTAAGAAAGGCAAATAACCGCATTGATTCCAGTGATGAGGGAACCGAAAGCCATGAACAGGCAGATTCAAGTGAAGTAGAATGGACTCAAGAGTCAGATGATAACTTTGACCAAATAAATAAATAAATAAATAGAATGAGACTGCTCAAATACATACATTTAGATCCCATGCCAAAAAAAAGCATCCTTTGGAAAGGCAGAGACGTTCTCAAATTTAAAAGTTCAACAGAGAAACTGAAAAAAAGATAACTGTCAAGTTAGTAGTCCACAAGATAAGATCAAATAAGTTCTTATCACACAAAGCAAAAGCACAAAGAGAGAAAAGAGATGGAAATCATCGAGGGAAAGGGAAGCAGCTTGGAGGAGATCCAGGAAAGTCTTACATAGGAGTAAGAGGAGTGTGAGAAAAAGAAAGTGAAATAGATGGAGTAAATGTAGTAATTATCAGACAAGATTAACAACAACAATAACAAAATTCCTGAACTAAAAATTGCTCACCAAGTCTAGACAAATAAATTAGAATCTGTCTCTCTCTCTCTCTCTCTCTCTCTCTCTATATATATATATATATATATAAAATATATATATATATATATATTATTTTTTTTTGAGTCTCACTCTGTCACCCAGGCTGGAATGCAGTGGCACGCTCTTGATCTCTGCAGCCTCGACCTGCTGGATTTAGGCAATCCTTCCACCTCAGACTTCCACAGGTGTATACCACCAGACCTGGCTAATTTTTTGATTCATTGTAGAGATGAGATCTTACCAAGTTTCCCAGGCTGGTCTCGAATCTCTGGGTTCGGGCAATCCTCTCGCCTCTGCCTCCCAAAGTGCTGGGATTACAGGCGTGAATCAATTTGCCCGGTTATAATGCACATTTTTACATAGTCTAGATGAAAATGTTGAATTGAGAATAAAAGGAAGAAATCTCATACAGACCAGGTAATGTGACTAAAAAAAAAAAAAAGGATCATTTATCATTTATAACACATGAAGCTAGTGAAATAACCTCTACATTCTACCAAGATAAAAACTCTGCAGGACCGCAGCAGCCAAACAGTAGTTAAGTTTAAAGAAAAATATTTCAGACACACAAGGTGTATGAGTCTCAGGAAAAACTAATTTTCTAATTCAGAAAATATAACTAGAGCAGTCATCCTTATGGATATGAGAGTTGTTTTCCTTACCGGGGACACATATTTGCAGTATATAGATTAAAACATAAATAAACTTTGATTCAGATTTTTTTATTCCCAATACCTAGTGGGTAAATAAAGAGAGGGTTCCTAAACCAAAATTAAAAAAAAAAAACCCAAAAGAGAAAAAAGGGCTAGAATTTCATCAATTCAGATTCGCTCCTCTGAATGTAGTATACTGGGTCAGTTTTGTCTTAGTAGCCATAGGTCTTTAGACAGCTGGGTCTTCTTATAGGAAGGATTTCACCTCAGTCAGCAAGTTCTGCCAAGGGTACCACCAGTCACATGGACTGGGATATGTTCTGTTGCCTCTGCGTGTGGCAGAATCAAGGAGATTTCCTTCCGACACTAGGAGTGGTCAAGAAAGCAGGAGCTAGGCAATGTTGCCACACTGAGGGCTTCCAAAGATTTAGGTGCTGCAATAACCCCAGGCAAAAAAATATGAGTTATATAACTTTAGATGCACTAGAGACTTAAATGTAAATTCTAAAGATAACAACTTTGAAGGAAACGTAGGTAACTGTTTTTTAGACCTTAAATTGGGGAAACATTTTTCAATTAAAATTCCTAAAACTTTGAGCATGAAGAAAGAGTTTGATAGGTTTTCCTGTGTTGAAATTAAGAACTTCTCATCATTAAAGGACACATTAAGTCATGTGAAAACAGAAGTTAATAACTCAAATGAGATATTTACAGTATATATAACCAACAAGGAAATCATATAAAAATGTATAAGTACTTCTTTTGAAAAAAGAAATAAACTGAGAACAAAGAATATAAAAGAATGGTTGGAGAGAGACATGAGCAGGTATCCACAGAAGATGAAAGCACAACTTGACAATAAACATGGGAAAACATAATTAAATTAATAGCATTCCAAGAAATGCAAGTCAAGACCACAATGAATTAGAAACTTAACTCCATTAGTTTGGCAAAACAAACACAAAATTCTGGTTATGACAACTATGGTAAAGAACGGAAAATTTTTTAAAAAAAACAGCTGTATAATGTGTGCAGACCCTTTGGACAATATTCGGGTATACTTCCTACTCAAAATTTTACATTCTGGCCCAGAAAATCAACACTTAGGCACATATTCAAGCACAACTCTCATGCATGTACAAGAGTGCATTAATACTTTTTTATAGCAAAAAACACAGAAACAACACAAATATTCATTAGAAGAGGGCTTGTGAACAGAGTGAGGAATATTTATGAAGCGAAACATTATAGAACAATCAAAATACATCATCTAGAGCATCACCACAATTTGGATGTGTTTCAGCGATGCCACAGATTTCTATACCCTGCATACCATATTTTTTATAAAGGTGAAACTAACATTTAAAAAAACATGTTTCTGGTGATGCACTTTAAAGTAATAAAAGTATATGCAAAAGAAAGCAAGTAAAAGTAATTAGGATTTAGAATCATGCTGCCCTGGGTGAGAAGAGGCAGGGACACAGGAAGGCAGAATGGTTGGCAGGAAAACAGTAAAGCCAATATGTATTTTTGCCAAGATTTTAGTGTTTATTTTGTCTGATAGTTTTGCACCTTCTTATTGTCGTGTTAAGTTTTGTTTCCCTTTAAAATAGGGAATCAGTGCACCATGGACCAAGGTTACAATTATGCCAGTTCTCTGCAACTGAAGTCTCAGTTCCTTCCCCAGATTTTTAAGTAAGGATTGGAATGGGTTATATTAGCAAATGTAAGAAAACAAAAACAAAGCAAGCCAAAACAAAAAAACCATGCAGTGGCAGAATATGAAAAGTCAGGCAGCAGAAATCATGCCAAAAAGCGTTAAGCAGACCAAGAAAATCATCACATATGATAATGATACCGCTCACCATGACAACTGACTCATCAACTTTTGTGCATCGAACAATATAAAGCAAAATACATATGGGACGTTATCTAGAGATTGATGGAGAATTTAAGTCTGAAGTGATAGAGGAAGATGCAATGTGTTTCTTTATGAATAAACAGATTAAAAACATAAGTAAGGTCACAGAAGATTTAAATAATATCACCAAAAAGCTCAATATAATAAATATTTACATATAAAACGTACCAAGCAAAGAGAAAGTATATATTCTTTTCTTAAAGCCATGGAAGATTTGCAAGAGTTGCTCATGTGCTTAGCTTCAAAGACAGTTTCAATACATTCCAAAAAAGTAGAGATTTTACCACCCACATGATCTGAATGTAATCCCAGATATCAGAAATAAACAACAAAAATAACTTAAAACGTCTCAGCTGCTTGGATTTTACACAATTGTCCTAAATAATCTTTGGACAAAGGGGAAATCACAAAATCACCACACATTTTTCAGGCAAAAGTAATGGAAAAGAGAACACACCACACCAATGTTGGCAACACACAGAAGCCTGCAAACAAAGTGAAATCTATCATATGTCAATGTTACTAGAAGGGATCCATGTAAACCAAGTTCGAACATCAGATAAAGAGGTGGTTTTAGTGGAAAATTTCCATCACTTGGTAATGTTTGAGGAGGAGGGTCATGGAAAAGCTGTCAGGAGGATTTTGCAAAGAAATAACTTTTTTCAAGTCATACTCGGAGGTGTTTAGAAGAGCTCAAAAGTAGAAACGTGAGAATTGTTTGGGAGAAAAACCTAAAAGACTCGAGGTCACCTTGGAAATGTGGGTGAGATGACAGGTTGCAATAAAATATAAGATTCCAGAATTCTTGGAATGACTGAAGGATAGTTAATGTGCCAGGTTGTTCATCTCTGTATGCATCTGCTGACTGCTATTTTTTCGAGCATGACCACGAAATTGCATAATGTTCACATTGGTTTTTTCTCTGTCACCTTCTCTGCCTTTCCTTCTTTTTAATGAACAGTTGGGAAAAACAAAAAAGCAAACAAAACAACAACAAAAAGAAAGAAAGAAAGAAAAAGAGAAGAAGATTCACTGCAGTGTGGGCAGAAAATGGAGTACTTCAGTTTTTTCCAAAAGATACGCCTTTTCCTTCATTTGCTGAAAGCCATTAAAGGCCACTTCGAAAAGCAACTCCACTTTGACTATGCGGATCTGAGGCAGTTTCTTTTTTGATTCAACTGCCGCAGAGGGGCATTGTCGTGCCTGATAAAAGGTTGTTACTGGAACAAAAAAAATGTGTTTTTTCCTTCCCATGTAATATGTAATAAAACTATTCTATGAAGTCTCAATGAACTCTCTCAATTGAGAAAAATACAGACAATTTTCATTATAAGTGAATGTCTCCAATTCATTCCTTTTCTATGGAAGAAAGACATGCAACAGTAACTTACTGTAGGCCACATTTCATAAGATATAATCTATTCCATTATTCTTGTGTATGTTTCATATGAAAAATGTTATGAAGTTTTCCCCCTCACAAAAATACATATTCCCTTATCTCATTAAGTCCCTATCTCACACAACACCATTTCTCTGCTGTCGCCCAGACCCCCAGCTTCCCGGCTCCCCAGCCAGAGTCTCCTCAGACTGTATTGCTATTTCAGAAGCATAAAAGAAATGCATGCATTTCATTCACACACACAGTCAGTCCATTATTCAATTTAAAAATCTCTGGCAAAAGTAGATGAAATTCTGAGAATGAAATGAACCTGGTTTGGGTTGACTGTACCTGATGAGATTCGGCATTATCTCCAAAATGCTATGAGTTACATTTTTTTGTTGTCTGCAGAATGCAATATTTGTTTCCATAGATTACAGTGTTTTAGCTTAGTAATGACCATATGCCGGGCAAAGGTGTACACAGGAGAGAAGTTAATCTGAGAGAGTATTAAAACCCCAAATATAGCCTTTTAACTAATACATTTAACGTTTTATGTGCTTGAATGTTTATGTCTGTTTGAAAATAAAATGAATGCGTGCTTATTTTTGAAAATTCAACCACTATAAAGTATGGAAACAAAGAATTAAAAGTATCTACTAAGAAGGGCTCGGTGGCTCAGCCTGTAATCCCACGCCTTTGAGAGGCTGAGGTGAGTAAATTGCCTGAACCTGAGGGTTCGAGACCCGCCTGGGCAGCAAGAACTCGTCTCTACAATAAATCAAAAAATCAGCCAGGTGTGGTAGCGCATACCCGTAATTCCAGCTACTTGGAAGGCTGAGGCTGGAAGGATCGCCGGAGCCCAGCAGGTCGAGGCTGTGGTGGCCGGAACAGCCACTGCACTCCAGTCTGGGCGACAGAGTGAGACTCCAACTCAAAAAAAAAAAAAAAGTATCTACTTTCTCTCTTTCTACTGGTTAATCTATTTCTTAACATTCACTACTTAAGATTTGGCATATGAATTTTCACACAGACACCCACCCTCCTATGCACCTCCCACACATAAATATTCATATGTAATTTATACACATTTTCTTCTTTTTAAAATTATAAAATAATATTGTGCATGTTTTCCTGCAAACAATCGTTTCTGCTGAGCATGTAATCATGAATTTCCGTGTCGCTACCTACAGATGTATTTATTTCATTTCTTTGAATAGCTTTATAATTGTTTTTGTTCTGAAAATCAAAGCTGCAATGAAGATCATTCTGCATAAATATTTGACTATAGTTGACTACTGGGTCGAATAATGGTTATTGGTTACTTTGATAAAGTATGAATTTTGAGATATTAACAAAATTTTATGTTAAAAATTTAAAATAGTCTATAGAAATTATAATACATTTTTATTCTTTATTATTATTACATACTCTAATAGCTTTGTTCAATGAGTAATATAAAATTCTATTTTTTGTGAGACGCTTAATATAGATTTCTTAATGTCATAGATGAAAGATGATTAGCTAGAAACAGGATCCTATTTTTTTAAATTATAGTTGAAGTCCTATTGAAATGGGTTTTATCCACAGGCCTATTGGTATGGGCATTTGTAGCTGTGATCACATTATGAGTATCAGTGTCCATGTGGTTCTAAGTGAAGCTTAGCACATGTTCTCTTTGCAAAATTGCAATAAGCATAAAAATAAAAAATATGCAGCGAAGATATAGTCAGTTAAATGCACCCCAGAGAAAAAGGCATTTGGTTAGAGATAACACACACAACACACACACACACACACACACACACACACACACACACACACATGTATAAATGAGATAATACACTATAAATAAGATAAAATGGAACCAAATCTCATCAGTGTCAGTTTACATATATTAAGGATGGTTTAAGGAAAGTTAAATTATGTTTTCTTGTATTCATGATACTTGAAAGATTTCACATCTCTACTCTCACAAGTAGGCCATTAAGACATAAAGATTAAGTGATAGAAAATGTATAAAACACATATAAAGCATTGTGAAATTTAAATATATTAGTAAGATCAAAAGTTTACAAACTGTGCTCCTAAGAAATCATGACTATAGTTGTGTGCAAAGGGTGCCCTTACTGATTTATAGGACAACCCCTTGATGACTTAATGCCTATCTTCACCTTGGATATTCTGACTGAGGAAATAAGATTTAAGAAAATGACCTGTTTTCTGTAGAAGTAATGTTAATTGATATACTGCGAACAGTACTATGTTTTGTGGAAGAAAATATAAAATGTTAAAAATAAGCTATGTTGAAAGCCAAGACAATTTTTATTTAGCTAAACTATTTAGTTTACTTGTAGATATATGGTGACCTCATTTAACTACATTTTCATATTAACATCTTTATTTTTTTGTTTGTTTTTGTTTTTGTTTTGAGTTGGAGTCCCACTCTGTCGCCCAGACTGGTCGGCCACCGCAGCCTCGACCTGCTGGGCTCCTGCGATCCTTCTGCCTCAGCCTTCTGAGTAGCTGGAATTACAGGCGCGCGCTACCACACCCAGCTAATTTTTTGATTTATTGTAGAGATGAGGTCTCGTCTACCCAGGCGGGTCTCGAACCCGCGGGCTCAGACAATCCACTCATCTCAGCCTCCCAAAAGCATGGGATTACAGGCTGAGCCACCAAGCCCAGCTATTAACATCTTTAAAAGATTCTCTAAATGTCAATCAACTGATATAATTCTTATTTTCCTATATATACACACATATATATGTGGTTTTAAATTTTGAGAGCATGTGTATAAGAGAAAAAATGAAATGCTTTATTTGAAGACCAAAAACATCAGTCTAGCTCTATCAAGTATAATAGGAAAATAAATCAGCAAGTTTGGGAAGCCATATAGCAATTATGTAATCCTGAAACCATGTAACTGACAGATGTCTCATCACTTGAAATCAAGTCATATTATAAGCCAGCAAGTTATAGCTAGTGATTGAACAAGGGTGTTTGCAATTACTACATTTGAGGTCCAGAAAAATCTATTTTCTTAGCATCTTGCATTAGAGTCCCTCTTATTAACCTATCTGGGTTTGGAAAATACTTTAATAAGTCTGTTTGTGTTAACAATAATAGTAGTAAACATTTATGTTACAATGTCAGACAGGCATTACCATAAACATTTATGTACATTAATTCATTTATTCTTCCAAACAACCTCTAAAGTTGCTTTGCAGGTGAAGAAAGTGAGACACAGAGAAGTTATGCAATCTACCCAATGTCACACAGCGAATAAGTGACGGAGTCTGGATTTAAATCCAGACAATATCATGCAAATCTATTCCATTATTAAGAATACTGTATAATATTTCTTCTAACATTGAAAGATAGGTTAATCCTTTTAAACTGCAGGTATTAGCTAGTACCAATTTTTCATGGACAATGAATCATTAAATGAGTAAATGAGGGGAGAAATGTATTTGATCCTGAATAGGAAAGAAAAAAGGAGAGGAGAATACCTGTTTAATTACAAGCGGCTATGCTGGGTATGCAATATAACCTACCTTCCATATCTTCCATAAAAGTATAAAACCCATGAGATGTTTAATGTGAAAGACTTCTGGAGGAGACTGGTAAGAAGGCAGACGTTTGCCCCCGGAAGAGCACAGTGCGTCCCTGGGTATAGAAGCCAGGCAGAGGAACAATTTCTTTTATAATGTGGAAACGTTGGTTCAGTGTTTATAACATCACAGGCTATGTAA
Organism: Cephalopachus bancanus; assembly: GCA_027257055.1. Taxonomy (NCBI): domain Eukaryota; kingdom Metazoa; phylum Chordata; class Mammalia; order Primates; family Tarsiidae; genus Cephalopachus; species Cephalopachus bancanus. Next base: position 8,306,368 of record JAPVLO010000027.1, read on the forward strand.
TGAGAGGCTGACCCTGGGATATATCGCTCTCCCTTGGGAAGAACTCAGCTAACTTCTGGGCAACACCTACCAAATGCCAAGCGCTGAACAATTTAGCAATACAAAGATATTCACCAAATCAATAAGGTAGAAAAGACTGAAAAACTCTGGGGACAGGACATGATGGCAGAAGGGAAGCAGTGGAAAGAATGGCATGAAAAATTGTTTCGAAAAATGGCACTTGACCCTGAGCCAGAAAATAGGAAGCCCTAAGACAGAGAACAAAAAGGTATGGCTAAGATTAAGAGCATCTTCTTTATTAGATAAAAATGCAACTTAACTCTTTTCAAAGAACACTGCCCCATCTAACATTGAATGGTTTATTCCCCCTCCTGATCTCCTAATTCAGCTGATTTATTGGGATAATCTTCAATGTAAAAATGAACTTGGTAACTTGATGGTCAACTTAAATCTAAATGACACTTTAAAAGCACTTTATTGGCATATGATTGTCATTCAAAAAGCTGTACATGTCTGTTTATATGTTTGTTTGTTTGTTTAGAGTCAGATTCTCACTCTGTCGCCCAGGCTGGAGTGTAGTGGCACACTCACAGACACGCCAGCGTCCACCTGCTGGGCTCCAGCGAGCCTTCTGCCTCAGCCTTCCAAGTAGCCAGAACCACAGGCACACACTACCAAACCTGGCTAATTTTTTTATTTATTTATTGTGGATACGAGATCTTGCCAAGTTGTCCAGGCTGGTCTCAAACCCGCGGGCTCAGGCAATCCACTCACCTCGACCTCCCAAAGTGCTGGAATTACAGCCTGAACCACCGAGCCCGGTCAGCTGTGCGTGTTTTGTGAACACAATTTGATGAACCTGGGAATAAGCATACATTTGTAAAACCATCACCTAAATCTATGTCATAAGTACATCTATTAACTTCAAAAGGTTTCTTTACTCTCTTTATTTAGTATTATTTTTGGGATAAGAGCACTTAATGTAAGATCTACCCTCTTAGCAAAATTGTAAGCATTCAACACACTATTGTTAGCTGTGGGCCCTATGTTGTACAGTAGTCTCCAGGAAATTATTCACTTTACATGACAGGAACTTTGTACCCATTAACTAAGACCTTCCCACTTCACTCATCCGCTGGTAACCACCATTTCACTTTCTGTTTCTATGAATTTGACTATTTTAGATTCCACATATAAGTGGGATCATGAAGAATTTGTTCTTCTGTGCCTAGATTATTTCACTTAACTCATGCACTCCAGGCTCATTCGTGGTATAGCAAATGGCAGGATTTCATAAAGTCCCATTGTATGTGTGTATGTAAAAAATGGACACATAGACCAATGGAACTGAAAAGAGAGTCCAGAAATAAACCCACGCATATAACCATCTGATCTTCAAAAAGGGCATCAGGAGTACACAATGGGAAAGGAGTTTCTTCGATAAATGGTATTGGGAAAACTGGATATCTACAAGCAGAAAAGTGAGACTGGAATTTTACTGCATATTATATGGAAAAGTTAACTCAAAATTAATTAAATACTCAAACATAAGATCTTCAACTATAAATTTCCCAGCAAAGAATCTCTTCTTGATTTTGATCTTGGCAATGTTTTCTTGTATATGAACCCACAACACAGTAAACAAAAGCAAAACTAGACAAGTAAGTCTACATCAAAATAAGAACTTCTGAGCTGTGCTCAGTGGCTCAGCCTGTAATCCCGCGCCTTTGGGAGGCTGAGGTGAGTGGATTGCCTGAGCCCGCAGGTTCGAGACCTGCCTGGGCAGCGAGGCCTCATCTCTACAATAAATCAAAAAATCAGCCGGGCGTGGTAGCGCATGCCTGTAATTCCAGCTACTTGGAAGGCTGAGGCGGAAGGATCACCGGAGTCCAGCAGGTCGAGGTTGCGGTGGCTGGGAGCGGTCACTGCACTTCAGTCTGGGCGACAGAGTGAGACTCCAACTCAAAAAAAAAAATTGTTATGAGGATGTAGAGAAAAAGAAATTCTTATATCCTTTTGTTGGGAATGTAAATTGGTGCAGCTGCTGTGAGAAACAGTATAGGAGGTCCTCCAAAAATCAAAATCAAGCTACCATAGGATGCAGTAATCTCACTTCTGGGTATATACCTAAAGGAATTGAAATCAAGATCTCAAAGAGACATCTGCACTCCCATGTTCATTGAAATTCTATTCACAACAGCCAAGATATGGACGTAACCTCAATGTCCATTGATGGATGACTGGATAAAGAAAACGTCGTGTATACAAACAATTATTTTATGTCTAATAACTATATGCATCATGTCAGAATTTATATCCATACTAGAAAAAAAGACACCTGGAGAGTCTATAGCTTAATTTTTTTGTTGGTTTCTAAATACCCGTGTTCTTTTTAAAATTATATTTTATTCCATTTTATTATATTTTTAAATTGTGGGTACAAGTCAGGGTTAGGTATACAAATATTCACCATGCAGTTACCCTTGTTGATGAGGGGTGCCCCTCCTCAGGCAGGTCTTGACTACTGTCAATCCCACCTCCTTGCCCTCCTCCCTGTGCTCTTTCACAGAAACAAAGATCTGAGTATCACATGTTCTTCCTCATAAGTGGATCTTGAATAACTACCGCAATACTAGAACAAGAGGATTGACATCGCTTAATTTATGTACAAAATACTGCCATAAACAGGGAAATGGTTTACACAGAATATCAGCATAATGTATTCATTTGCTCAGAATCGGTTTCTCTTAACTGGTATAGAAATAAGTCAAAACTTATAAGACTTGCTTATGTTAATTTCCTAATGTGTCCTGTGAATATTCCTATTAGACTTAAAACATCCAAGAATATCTTGAGCATTAGGGTCACTCATATTATCATTATGACTCATCTGGGAAAGCGTCTTTAAAAATGTATTTTAGTCAGAACTGTCAAATGTTGATCATTGAACCATTAGGCAGGTGCTCTAAAAATTAGCCAAATACTTCTCTCTCAGCCATTTGTAAAATAAACAATTGAGAATCAATATGGATAGCCTTTATGGAAAAATACAGCAGTGTGTTATTTTTCTGAGTAGCCTCAGTTTCAGTACCAAGACTGAGATGCTGGGAATGTAATCCGTTGCCAGACTGAACTGTAGAAAGAGGAATTAAAGAGATGATTCTGAGAGTCAGGGAACTTTTAATCTAGTTGAAGAGATAGAGTTAACGTATATAAAACAATAGAAAGAAGGATTGTCAAACCACTTGTCATAAACTCTACGGGCACATATTAGTCCAGAATATGAGAAGATAAACCTGCACCAGAATAGTGAAATCCACATCAACTTCAGGTAAACACTTTTTGGCATATATTTAAGGACATTTTAAGACATTTGTAGCATGTCTATGGGAAAAAAGTAGACACTGAGGAAGGCATCTGGGCAATAAGTCCATTAAATAGCCCTGAGTCACATCCAAATTAATGAATTGCAAATCTCCGCAAGAATCTAGAAGGCCAGTGTTTAAGGATCCTTTTTTCCCAAATTACTTTCTGTCTGAAGGTAACAGAAGCAGTGATGAGTTGTTTAGAGTTCTTGAATCTTCCTCCTGTTACAGAAATTAGGGAAGAAAAGCAAGTCTCTAGGGACTGTGTCCTTGATTCGTGGCTCAGATCCTGCAAAGCACTTCATCCTACCCAATCCCCATCAACCTTGGCATTTTCCTAGTCAATTGATGCTCTCATATTTTCCCAACGCCGTCTCTTTGCCATATATTTCCTCAAGTTAGTCCATAACTCTTATTCTTTTCTCCTTTTGCTTGCTCTGAAGAATAAATTGCACTCACATGTTCACACATCCTAAGAAACAATTGCACTCAAGGTCAAAATCAAGAGAAATTGCTTACGTTCTCTTCTCTTTCTTTCTCTTTTTCTCTGGTAGGCTTTATAATTGGACCTTGTGGGTTATTCCTTAACTAGATTTTAGGGGAGTCATTTTTCCAATACAAGTTTCATAGGTATAATTATTCATGAAGTTTTCATGTGTATAGCCATTTCCATGCAAATTATATATCTGGATATGTGATGTGATGTGTGTGTGTGTGTGTGTGTGTGTGTGTGTGTGTGTGTGTGTGTGTAATATCTACTATTGACACCAAAAAGAGTAATTGAGGTTCTATACCTGATAATTTCAACTGGACATTTGAAGTGGCTATGTGACTTTTGTCAGAGTTAGCTAACTCATTTGTCTATATTCTCCTTTTTTTTATGCAGAGGCAAACTGTAATGGCTTGTGGGGGTGGGGGTTAAGATTTTTTCTTCTCTGAGAGTTATAAGACCACAAAAAAGAACTCCACACCATCTACCTGAGAAGAAATAATGTTCCCAAATAAGTGAATACTTTTAGAAAAAGGAATATATTGCTTACAGGTTTTGTTAAAACTTTGTGTTGGCCGGACTCGGTGGCTCAGCCTGTCATCCCAGCACTTTGGGAGGCCGAGGCGAGTGGATTGCCTGAGCTTGCGGGTTCAAGACCAGCCTGGGCAACTTGGAGAGACCTCGTCTCTACAATAAATCAAAAATTATCCAGGCGTGGTAGCGTGTGCCTGTAGTTCGGCAACTTGGAAGGCTGAGGTGGAAGGATCGCTGGAGCCCAGCAGTTCGACGCTGGGGTGGCCGTGAGCGTGCCACTGCACTCCAGCCTGACTGACGGAGGGAGACTCCAACTCAAAAAAAAACAAACAAAAAAACTCTGTGTTTCAGTCAACAACCGCCTAGAGATACCAATTTTGCCTGCATACACATACAAATTAATATTGTGCTTAAGAACTTGACTCCTGACCTTCTGTACCCTCTTTGTTCTTCTATCACCCACATTCTCATTTCGGAATCTATGTCTACAGAATGAGCTCTAAGTCTGTCATTGAGGGAGATCAGAAACAATATCATTCATCTTTGTGTTCTCACAGATTAAACTACAGGAGATGTTTAATCAATATTTATTGAATCTTATGTAACTAAATGATGAATGAAATTACCATGTATAGCAATGTTTTTTATGGGGAAAAAAAGCATTATGCGGAGCTTAGGAGCAAATGTGGGGTGCAGAGGATACAGTGGCAGTCAGAGGACTATACAACAAACTGGGCATTTGTCCCTTCTAGTCTGAATCCCCATTTCCCCTTCTGACTTTGTGTTGGCTAATTCTAGACATTCTGCACATATAATGCTAACAAACATATTGCTGGCAGGAACTATTATCAGTGAAAAACATCCCACTTCTCCAACCATTAGTTTCCTACTTATTTCCAACTCAAAGTAACTACTCACGTAGGACATATCCCAGAAGTTAGTATTCTTTGCAATTCCCATCTGATGTCTATCCTACTCAGTGATCGATCACAGAAACAAAGAACAGAGTGCCATACGTTCTCACTCATAAGCGGAACTTGAACAATTATAATGCTATAAGAAAAGTATTGGCAGTAGTGGGAAACTGTCGGGGGAGGGAGGGTGGGATTGGCAGCTGAGGGAAACTGCCAGGGAGGGAGGGGCACACCTCATCAATAAAGGTAACTGCATAATCAACGTTTGTATATGTAACCCTGAATTGTACCCCACATCTTAATAATAATAAGAGAATAAAATAAAATAAAATATATTCTCACACACGTCCACAGAGTTCCCTTAACAAATAGTAAACTTAGCCTGATAAACCAGAGTTTCTGAGGCCTGTTTCCTCATGTCCTTGGAGTGTAGCAGAAACGCTTGTTTAATACGTGATGGATAGATGGACAATGATTCCTGCACATTCTTCCTACTTCCCGGTCTCAAAATGATTGTGACTCAGAGTTTGATGTTTGCTTGTTGTGTTACTTTGTCGTCTCAGACATTCTTACATGTTTGGTTTCATTAATATTTTCTTGCTTTTCTAGGGCCTAAGAAATAAAAGCTTAGACAGAGACCTTGTGATTCAATTCACTTTTTTACTCTTTCTGTTTGAATGAATGGAATTGTTATTCCAAATTATAGTAAAACTCCAGAGCTCTGGATTTATCCTGAAAACACCAGAGTCTAGTTTCCATTTGAAATGTAAACCAAATACAGCAAAATTTGGGACCATGCAGTGTTTTCTAGGCTCTCACATATCATGATTCTACTAAATCTAATTGAGGCAAATATTTTTTATATTCTTTTATGATCAAAAGTGTTGTCTCTACTTTGTTTCACTTTATCAAAGCCTATATGATTATTCAATATCAAGTGCAGAATTTAAGGAAAATCATCTCTTATCTATAGACAATATGATTTTAAAATATATAATTGGTTGGCACAGAAATACTTTGTATGTGAGTATCCCGCTATTAGGTTATTGCACTGAATACCACAGGGCAACATAACTCTGTAACTAGAATAGAAAAACTATGTCTTAACTTGCTTACCACTAAAATTGCTTCAATCTGTGAACTAAAAAAAGAGATCACAACACTAATATATGTACATTATATATATATATAGTATATATATAATTTGAGACAAATATCATGTATTTCTGTATAGGATGAGTTAAGCTATATCCTACTCAAATTCATATAGTTCTTTCATAGTCTCATGACAAAATTAAACCTCACATATCACCTGCTGTGTTCTCTGTCTCACTTTCCTCCCACCTTCTGTGTGAATAAATTTCCATTTTCCTTCTTTTAGTAATTCAAAGAAACTGGCATGTTTAACCTGAGATCACAGATTTTATTAAACCAAAAGCATGAGGAAAAATATCCAGGTCTCAATTAATAAAGTTTGATGGTGTTTCAATCCATTAGGACAAATTAACAGTTTTTAATAAATCCTCTTAATTAACTCTCTAACTTTAAGCTTTCTTAAATGATTTATGTTTGTACGCAAGAGTCTCCTGTGGCAGAAATGGTCAAGAATATAACAAGTAAATCCAATTCTTGTATTGTCCTATGCCCCTGACTTGAAACAAGAGCAAAAGTTCATTTTAAAAACATCACACAAAATAAACTGCTAAAATAAGTATTTGGCTAGTGCGAGAAAAAATATCCAGTAGCTTAGAAGACAGAAAATTTTATAGATTTTTACATGTGAAATATCCTGGCTGCCTATTTATTATCTAGCCTATGGTTTTCACATAATGATCAACTTTCAACTTATATTTTGTTACTTATAATCATATTTATATTTAATAGACATGACAATAGTAATGCATGTATAGCATCCGGCTTGTGGATTTAAAATTGCCTAACCATTTCAGGTAAATATGTAAAATATTTTCTCATTATTTTCTGAAAAATCAAGATCTAAATTATTTAGAAAAATCACCAAAATTCTTTCTTTAAATGACCAGCTTTAAGGCTATCCTTTAAAAAAAAAATTTGGTTGATCATTGTGAAAATAGCATAAAATTGTTATGTGTTTTTAACGTGGTTTCTATGATAGGACATTTATTTTCTTTCTGATGGTACAAGATAAAGCATATTTATTAATAGCATTCGTCTTTACTCACAAGTTTACAAATATGTAAACCTTACACATACCTGGATTTCTTCTTTAACGTCCATAATGTTGGTTAGAGAGACTTGAGTTTTCTGTCACTGAAAAATCATTTTTAAGGTGTTGACATTTCTTGTACACTATTTTTTAATCTCTCTTCCCATTTAAAAATTTAATATATCTACATATTTGGCATGAACCGTAGCTGTAAAAATACTACGCAATTATTTTACATGTGTAATTTGTATCTTCTCTTAAAGCAAATTTGATTTGTTTTAGATCCATAATTATTAAACATATTACCTTCAAGAAGTAACCTATCACAAAAGTGAACGAATGAATGACCAGTACTTATAGAATAGGATGTAATGAAAAGGCAATAATTCTCACCAGCACCTGGAGACCAAATACAGTAATAGAAACAAGAAAGAAATTCTGTGTTAGGGAAAACTAGTTATTCTAAAAAATTTAATTTGCCAACCAAGCTTGTTTGTTGTGTAGTAATCTAATATCGAAAACTAATATCTACTTAACTAAATTGCTTTAGAAGTTTGTGTAAACTCTGATGTTGATAAGTATTGCAAATAATTTTTTTTTCATTTTTAATTTTAAAGATGTGGGGTACTATTCAGGATTAGTTATATAAATGCCCATTATGCAGGTACCCTTGATGAGGTGTGCCCCCCCTCCTCTGGCAGTTTCTCTCAACTGCCAATTCTCCCCTCCCCTGGTAGTTTCCCATTACTGCCAATCCCTTTCTTATAGTATTATAAAAATTGTTCAAGGTCCACTTATGAGTGAGAACATGTGGTACTCTGTTCTTTGTTTCTGTGATAGATCACTCAATATTAGAGCCTCTAAGTTTATCCAAGTTGCTGTGAAGTTCATAATTTTGTCCTTCTTTATGGCTGCATAATATTCCATCGTGTATATGTACCACATTTTTTTTATCCAGTCCTCTTTCGATGGGCAGCACAGTTGGTTCCATGTTTTTGCTATTGTGACTTATGCTGCAATAAACATGTGTGTGCAGGTATCTTTTTCACAGAGTGATTTGAGTTCTTCTGGGTATATTCCCAGCAGGGGGATTGCCGGGTTGTTTGGAAGGTCGATTTTTGGTTCTTTTAGGAATTGCCAAACTGTTTTCCACAAGGGTTGTACCAGTTTACACTCCCACCGGCAGTGTAGAAGTGTTCCTTTTTCCCTGCATCCTCTCCAACATGTGTTGTTTTTTGAGTTATTGATCATGGCTATCTTAAATGGATCAAAGACCTAAATGTGAAACCTTAAACTATAAGAACCTTAGAAAATTCAGTAGACATCCTTATGGAAATTGGAATTGGCAACCAATTCCTGATCAAACCCTAAGTGCCCATACCATAAAAGATATGATAGACAAGTGAGACTTCATCAAACTGACAAGCTTCTGCAAAGCTAAAGAAACAATCAAGAGAGCGTGAAGACAGCCCACAAACTGGGAAAAAATATTTGCCAGCTGTATATCTGACAAAAACCTAATATCTAGGCTCCACAAGGAACTCAAAATGTGCCAAAAAGAAAAACACAAACAGCCCCATTAAAAAGTGGGCAAAAGATATGAATAGGCACTTCTCAAAAGAAGACATATGAGCAGCCAATAGATACATTAAAAAGTTCTCAGCCTCACTAGTTATCAAAGAAATGCAAAGCAAATAGGTATTATAAACAAAGATTGTCTGCTTTAAAAGCCAACTGAAAACATATTTATTTCATAAAGAATTTCTGGACATTCTTAGTCATACCAGATGTAGGATAAACAACCCTCTCCTGATCTTTGTTCATTGTCATCTTCATTACATAATTTTTATGTGCTGCTAAGGTTTAGCAATAATTACATATTTGTATTTAAGATCTTAATTTTTGTGTAGCATGCAGCTATACTTCCTATAATTTTCTTATTCCATATTAGTTTTTCAATGTGTATTCACTCACTCATTCCACGATAAACATATGAATACAGGTATGTATTTTTTGTAGTAGGACATATTATGTTTTCTTATATCAACTACATATTAAAAGCACCATGCTTTGGGAAGCAATGAGATGATTTAGAAGTAGTTACAATTAGCCTCAAACAATTTACTGCATGAAAGGGAAGATATGGTCTGGATAAGGTACATGACAATAATACAATCTAGAACGTGGTGCAAACCAGTAGAAAGGAACATATCAAGTCATTTGGGTATTCAGAAGGAATCAAGATATCTTATTTGAGGCACGCAGCAGAGAAGTGGCTTCTGATTGACATTTTAAAAAGAATAAAAATAATTTGACCATGAAGAAATATTTAATAATTGGTACCTAGTTCTTTAATATTTCTACATGACCAAATTCTTGTTCAACATCACTAATTATCAGGGAAATGCAAATTAAATCACCTTACACATGTCAGAATGACCATTATTTTAAAAATTCAATAAACAATATAAATTGGCATGGATGCAGTGAAAAGGAAACGCTTGTTCACTGTTGATGAAAATAAAAATTAGTACAACCTCTGTGGAAATAGATATGACTATTTCTCAAATAGCTAAAAGTAGATCTACCATTTTATCCAGCAATCCACCAGTTATCTACCCAAAAGAAAAGAGGTGGTTATACAAAAAATACACACCTGTATTCATACATTTATTGCAACACAATTCACAATTGCAAAGTTGTGGAATCCACCTAAATGTCCATCAGTGGATAAATAAAATGTGCTACACACACACACACACACACATACACACCATACTTTTCAGCCATTAAAAAGGAACGAATAATGTCTTTTTGCAGCAACTTGAATGGAATTGGGAACCATCATCCTAACAGAAATCCAAATGCCACATGTTCTCACTTACGAGTGGGAGCTAAGTTAAGGGTCTGCAAAGGCATATAATGGGCGACTCAAAAAAAGAAGGATGGAAAGTAGGGGAGGGAATGAAAAATCACCTATTGGATACATTGTGCACTGATGAGGGTGAACAAGCCCAGACTTCTCCACTACTATAAAATGCATCCATGCAACCTAAAATCACTTGTACCTCTAAAACTATTGAAATTTTAAAAAATAAGAATAATTAGATATCAAACTGGTAAAACAGGAACAACCACAGTCTTGAAAATTTAGAGACAGGGACTGAGCGTAATTTGACTTGGGAATGTGGGGTCTAGAAAGGGAAGGAATAATGGGGTGATATGCAGTCAGTTGAAATGGGATGAACATTTTAAGTTTCTCGAGTACAAAGATAAGAAATTAGAATCTTATTTGAAAGTCAGCAGTATAGTCAAGTGCTAGCAGTGTGTTCCCCTGCTGACTCTTGGAAGTGCCTGCTTTTTGAAGGTCAAACCACAATTTTATATTTTTCCCTAAGGGTTCTGCACATACTAGTCATATATTTGGGATTCAGTGACTCCAGCCTTCCTCCAGTGATGTTGTTAAAATTATGAAAGTCTTAAGGATACTGAACCCCATGTTGGTACACAAAATTAAGTACCGATAGGTCAAACCTTCAGTAGTTGGTATACCTGCCAAAAATGTCTCTAAACATATCCCATCATTTTACCCTACAAGATAACTTAGAAATCTCGATAGAGCAGGTTTTCTAGAAGACAGCTATTTCCTTTTGACTTGCACGAAGCAGAATTTACTCTGATCATGGACTTTCACCTGGTATTCTGACATAACTACTGAAACTAAAAAGTCAATGATGCATAGAAATGTTTATTTTCCCCCGAAGTAAAACAATCTGGCATTGCTTAAGATTCAGGGGGAAAAAAACCAGGTAGCCTTTCTCTGCATTTCCCATTTCACCTCTTCCTCTACTTACTGTTAAATGAGCAGCCACTACATATTAGATACTGTGCAAGATGGCAGGAGTACCAAAAGGACTATGTTCCCAACCCCAAGGCCCTTCACTTGAGTAAAGAGTATACACAATGCAGTAGGGAAAATCAATTGGAATAAATGCTACAACAGAGATAGCAAAAACTTGATGAAAGCGCAAAAGAAATAGGTCTTGCTGCCTAGGTTTGCTGTTAATATTGAACTTCCATTTAATAACTTTTGAAATAGTGATATTAACCAGCATAAAATGATTCATTGATTCACTCATGCATATAAACTCCCTGAATCTCTGTTAGTAGGCACCAGCAATATGCATCATATGAATGTGGATTTAAAGTCTTTTTTGCTAAGTTATGAGGTTGAGAAGTGATTCAAAAGGAAAAATCTGTTTTCTTTGCTCAGCCCCCACTCCTCCGCTCTGCTGACGAGATTGTGTGTGCCGTGTGGTCTATTGCCTTAGAGAACTAAATTGTGACGGACATATCAATCAGACAAAAAAGTTATTGGTTTGTTAACAGCTTTAATTATGAATTCTAAAACACAGACCCTATGCTATCGGATACAGTAGTTTATGCAATGTTGCCATGCATCTGCTGCAGATTTAACCTATTTATTATATACATGTCTAAGTCCTTATAAAGACTAAATGAGAAATAGAAGCCCCAAAACAATGAGGATTTAAGTGACTCACCCTGGTCCAAAAAGTGATCTTGATGAAAATAAGGATCGTTAGAAAATCAAGTAAAACTCTGGAAATTTCTAATACCTTTTCCTCAAATGTATGACCCTACACACAGGTTATTTTTAATTTTTCTATTAAACTATACAGAGAATTTTAATAGGGCAACAATCTTTTGCTTATTTTACTTGTATCCCCAGAGTGGGCAAATCCCTAATGCTATGATTTTTGTTCTCATTTACGATATTTGTGTGGGTCTAACACACCTTTCCATAGTTAGAAAGATAACAGAACTATAGACGCTGACACAGACTTGAAATGATCTTTATCTCTCTTGTGGTAATATGATTCTGCTGTGTGACCAAGACTCTGGGAACCTTACCTCAAACCCACATATCAACAAGATACTGGATCTTGAATAACAAATTAGGGGACTAGGAGTGAAAAGCGGAGAAAGCATTCTCTTCAATAATAGAAAATCTCTCCTATAGAGAGGCTTGTCCTCTGTGAGCTCAGTGTCTTCCCTTGGGTCTCCCTATAACCAATCTCCTTTCATTGTTAGGGAAAGTTCTAGCTAACTATTTATCTCAGAAGTCAAGGTCATTTCAGAAAGCAAGTTTCAAACTTCTCTCGTTCTTCTAACTGTACCTTTCTGCCCTGCCATCCCAGCCAAGCTATGGGGTAAACGCTGTTTAGAAATGAATGTGCTGCTTTCTAGGGGCGTCTCCAATCCTTCCGTTGGGTCCCTGTGAATTCAGCAAGTCTGTTTTCTCTCTTCTCATCTATTTTACGCTATCTTCTAAAACTAGTCTTTGAACTTCTACTTCCTATTTTGAGATGTTATGATTTAAGAGGTTAAATATAGAGAAATGTGATTTATATATACAACACTTCATAATATTTTGTTGAGGTTTTCCAAGATGACCAATTCACAAGAGGAAGAAATTCATGTGTGGAACTATATGCTCAAGTTAAACTCATCCATTGGTCCTCTATGGTGTCTAACTTGACAGAATGTAACTAACACAGCTAAATTTCTATATTAATAATTTAGCTATTCAATTAAATAATGACATTAATAAACTCTCCAAAGGAAAAGCAATTATGGTGCAGATCAAAGCATTAAGACTTCTTTAATTTTTCCAAAAGATGGCTTTCCAAACACTGGTCATGTTTTCTGTGGCAATCTAGTAATTTTTGATCAAATAGTGTGAATATATGCATACCCTAATCCACAGTCAATTATTTAACATACCAGATTCTTGGGCATAATGTCACCAATCTAATTAAAGCAAAGCTTGCTTCAGACATAAACCTGTGTACTAAAAACAGAATTTGGAGTATGAAGAATGCTTCCTGTTTATGAAACACATAATCTGTTCATGGCATTACATGGACTGAAGATTTAACAGGGCATTCTTTCTTCTATGTTATGTTACATGTTGCCTGAATCATTGAAATTATTTGCAGTGTACCGTAAAGGATAGCCACACTAGTGATATTTTCTTGATGCAGGATCTTAGGAGAGGATACAAAGCATTTAACATGCAATGTCAAGGCAACTCAGATATCCAGTAGGAATATTTATTCATAGTCACATGTTTGGCCCTTGATTTATGGTATGCTAAAGCCATCTTCAAGTGTTTTTTTTTTTTTTCCTTAGGAAATTACTTCATTAATATACAGAGAATATTTCTACCTACTAGTCCTGGTTATGGATAGGATTTTTCCTTTTAAAATAGGTGGCAATTTTTAAAGCTTTTAAGGAACTACTGAAAAATAGCATCCTGTCAGAGAGAGTCAGGAAGAGGCTGGGACAAGTATAGCTGGAAAAACTAAATCAATATCTTGGAGCATTTATCCTTGTGCTCTTTCCCTTTCTCTAATGACATGAATATTACTTAGCATCTGTTAGTTTTCACTGTGAATGTGAAGATAGGAGATATGGTTTCAGAAAAATACTATTCCCTAAGGAAACTACTGAAACACAATGTAAACTCAGTCAAAGCAGGAGTCATTAAGTGAACTTCAAACCCTACAGATTCTATATGGGCATGAAGGGGGGAGGGTAACCCATAATGTCCAACACATTAGCAAAACATTTTATGCCAATTGTGCCAAAAGGAAAATGAATGGATGTTGGCATGGAAACTTTCCTGATAGAGCTAAAATATTTATTTTTATTTTTATAATTTATTTTTCATGAGGGCAGAAGGAGGAGATAAAAGATGCAAAATTGGGAAAATAAAGTGATCATTTAAGGAGCTTCATCTTACTTTGGACAAATAAATGTGAAACAGATGGCTTAGGTTAAGAGGTCACACAAAAACAAATTTAAGTCTTAAGGCCAAAGTATTCATGGCAAAATGCTTGTTGAGTTCTATAAGAATTCAAAATCATATTAAAAAGCTTGAAAATCTCAAGGGACGTCAGAGGCATACTTCAGTGACAGATCTCTCAGGTCACAAGATTCAAAAGAGAATGTTCTGATGGAAGCATTCTCAAGGAATTTCCAGACACTAGGTCACGAGTTGTATGGAAGTTGGGGAAATTATTTGTTGTTACCTCCCGGACCACTGGAATTTGTGTCTTCCAGAGCCCATGAAGGCTGTCTGGGGAGTCAAATAACCAGGGTACATTGATTGAGAGCAAAGGAACCAAGGATAGCCAAGGGCCAACGCCAGAACTTGTGATTTCATGGTCCATGGCAAGAGAATTGTTTTTGTTCGCAGTGCAATAGGAGCCCATTCTAGGATTTAAGCAGGGAGGAGGTGTGTAAGGAATAATACATGTTAAGAAAATTACCCTTGCAGCAATGGAGATAACTAACTGGAGTGGACCGGTTTGGAAACTCAGTGTCCAGTTCACAGATAATGGCTCCCTGGAAGAGGTGGCGGGAAGAAGTAGAGATGTAAAGTTGAACACACTGCGTTTACTTTCAGATTGGATGTAGGAGAAAAGGGAAGGAACAACAGGCTATAAAGATGAAGCCTAGACTCCAGCTTGAGCTCCTGAGTGAGTGTGAATGCCATTTATTGAGATGATGCTGATTGGTGGCATAGGTGAGAAAACTAAAAGCCAAAGATTGCCTTGGAATGCTGATTGGAGATATCTATGAATAAGAGGGAAAAAAGCTAATATTTAGCATGTGTCTTACTGTGTGCCAGTGAGAGTGCTAACCACTTTGAATTAACATTATGCATTATTATAATAACATTGCTGTTACTATCCCCATTGTGCAGATGCGAAAATTGAAGCCTAAAAAAATTAAGTAAAAACACTCTAATGCCATATGTCTAAGACATGGTAAGTTAGAATTCAATCTGCTTGCTCTGACTCTGAAATGTTTGTTTTTAATTATTTCATTTATAATATCTCTCCACATACTACATTATTTAGATAAGTGAGCAATTAGATAAATGAATTTGAAATTCAGAAGAAAAGCCTGTACAGTAGGGGGTCATAATTACGAGAACAGTTCCAGTGTAGCTGTAATAAAAATTAGCATGTTGCAGAGGAAACAACAGGACAGCAAGACAGAGGCTTGGAGCCAGCCTGTATCAAAAGGAAATAAAATTCCCTGAAGGGAATTTGGAGTTTGGAAGATTTTGAATTTTATTCTGCTATTGGTGTTTATTTGTTTTAAAGATTTTTTTTGGTATATAAATGAGAACAATTTAAGAGAAAAGAAGAGAATTGTGATCCAGGAGAAGAAGAGAGTAATTGTGGAAGCACACTACTGCAAACAGCACTAGATTGAGTGCTTATTAGTAAAATTCAGGCCTTGTTGCTTTTATTTTTTTCATGATACATGAGGCAAGTTTCTTAAATGAGAAAGTAGGGTTGAGAGAGAGAGAAATGATGTGATTGGTGTACTGAAACCCTGCCTTAGTCCCAGATTCTCTCCCCAAGGGTGTGACTTCACAGACCACATCTCCCTGAGATGTCTGCAGTGACAAAACTGTGCCTGACATAGTAAACACATGTTCGCATATGCACACACCAATATTTCAGAATCTAAGGTACAAAGCATGATATTTTCAACTGAAATTACAAAAGAAAAGTCAAGAAAATATTTTTAAAAGATTATCAAATTGTAACAAAAGGAAGATTGTTATTAACTGTTTAAACAACCCCAGAAAAGCAGGCTTTTCCTGCAGTTCTGAGTACAATACCACGGGCTGAAAAAATGCAAAGAATGCTTGCTCACCACTCAGTCCTTTGTTCTACTCTCCTTTCCTAAATATTTAAACTCAGTGGTATTAGAATCCAGCAGACTGGATCCATTAACTCCCCAGGGTTCCTGGAGAAGACTTCCCTCATTCCCCCTAGTATCCTGCAAGAGTAATAGTGTCCTACATGCACATTTTTTCCTCTATATCCTTTTATTCTCTAAATATATTTAACTAGTCTGGAATATTATTTATAATGATCTACTTGCAATAACACCATACATAACTATATTCTAAATGATAAGAAGTAGGGATTCACTCTCACAATATTACCAACTCCAATATGTCAAATTGAGTAATTCTTTATAGATCTTTAGGGTATCTATTTCATTCATACAAGGACACCTGTGTACAGAGAGGCAAACTGCTGTTTCTGGGGAAGTAGCAATATTTGATTGAGTAGGTGTCTGGTGTGTTTATGTTCTATGAAAAGATGTTTCTATTATAATTGACCATTCAACAGTGTCATGATAATCAAACTTGGAATATACATACAGAGTTTAGTATCTTGTTTCTTTAAAAAGCATTAAAAAATGACAAGTAGTTCTAACTCTAGAAGAATTGACAGTTTATAATGATGAACATTCAAAATATTTCTTCATTCACGTACTTCTTTATTCAAGAATGTCTTTTGGATACTCAACAACATTCTTATCTTTTTTTATTTTCTGCAACCATCTAACCATGGATATATCAAACTACTTGTGATTTCTGTTCCCACCTTTAACCAGCTGACCTCTTTTCAAAGAAGTCACTCAGCTTTCCTACTGAAGTCACTGCTAACTGATGACGCGTGGTGTTTGGTGTGGGGATGAGTCCCCTCCACGCAATTGCTCCACAGTTTCATTTTATGCCCTGCCCTGGCTCGATGTCCCCTGCCACTTTCCTTATCATTGTTGACAACCCTCAATGCAGCCAACAGATTGTACTTGGAGCTTTACATTCAGCTCTGTTTCCTCAAGGCAGCCCAACCATCCACCTGCTCTTCTTCTTGGTCTATTATCTTTTCTTGTATTAGAACCACTCAAAACACCTCTCTATTCTTACAGATGAAAATCATGTAGAGAAAATAAAAATTATAATAAAGGAAACTCTCTTAACATCTCCCCACACACATTTGCTTTGGTATCTTCACTTATTCTTAACTCCGTTCACTTCAGTACGAAGCATGCTCTTGCTCTTCCACGAAGTTTATCCAACCACTTGAGTCTTTCTCTTCTTCTGTCTCTTTTGCAACTTTACTTTTTTGCATTTCCTTGGCCTCCTCCTGTGCCACATCTCTGCAAATATCTTTCATCTTTAAATCATACTCTATTAAACTGCATGCTTTTTAGCAGTGGCTCTGACCAATTCCTGCATTATATTTCAGTCTCAAGGTTGAGACATCTCTCCTAGGAAGTGTTATCCAACGTCTTAACTATTCCATCTCTAGAAACACTCTGTGCCTGTCTTCCTCCCCGCTAATTTTCCAACACAACATATTTTACCCTATTATAGTGAAATGATTATGTAGCTGTATCCTTAAAAAGACCATAAGCTATTAGAGAAGTCTTCATCCCATTAATTATTGTTTCCTTACTTTTCATTCCAGGGCACTGAATGGAAGAGAGAGCTAGTTAAATGTTCACTGAATTGAAGGACACAATGCCATGTGATGATTTTGAAACTATCTCAAATGTCCAAGCGAATACAAAATCAAACACGTTCTTCTTTGTGTTGAGCCTGATTCCAACACTACGTCAATACTATGGGAAATATTTATCAAGGGACACATACATAACATAGCAGGAGTGAGTGACCACATTTTATCTAAGGAGAAAAGTGAAGGGAAAGAAAAAAAGTGAGACAAAGCCACATATCTGAGAACTGCAGAGGTCAAAATTGAGAATTATTTTGTAAGTGAAATGTCAATGAAACAAGAACTTAACCAAATAAAGACCCTTAATCAGATCCAGTTGAAGACCAAGATGATTTACAATGGGAGTACTTTTAAGATATTGTTAAATGAATGACTAAACATAAGGCTAGGTCTCAAAAGTAAAATGCTTGTGCTAGATGGTTACCACATTATTATTATTATGATTAATTATTATTATGAATGGTAGCCTAGTATCTAATTCCCCCCACCAGAAGACTACGAAATATGAATTCTAAATTTCTCCATTTTCCCCACCTCTTCTATGTCCAATCAATTATTACATCCGGTAATGTCTATCTCATTTCTAAGTATTCCTTCTCTCCATCTCATTTTGCTGCCTGAATTCAGACATGTGTTTTACTATGACTTCATAATAAATTCTCTTCCCATTCAGCTCAGTCTTTACACTTCTTTAGGGAGATCTTTCTGACACACAAATGCAGTTGTACTCAAAAAATTCCAGAGTCTCCCTAGGCCTTCCAGGATAAAATCCAAACTCCCTGTAATAATGATCAGGACCCTTCACGTATTGACCCTGCATAATATTTGATATTATATCTCGTAACTTCTCCCCAAATACCAGACTCTTAATTTTACTGAAGTGTTGCTGGTCCCAAGTCCTATGTGCTCAAGCTTTGTTTCTTTTGTTCTTAATGTTCTCTCTGTGTAGAATGGCCTTTCCATCCTTATCTATCCAGAAGCTTTTAATCAATTGCAAAGTTTCCAAGTTAACATATTCCCTAGACTAAATATCTAAGCCAGGCATTTTCACTATATTCCCTTGACTCTTTTACATGATCCCATTATATCACTTAGCACATTACACTTTACCCAGCTTCCTTTGTCTGTCACCCAGAGGAGTTTGTACATCCTTTGGGACTAGAGTCTCGAAATCACTGAAAGTCTATGTCTAATGTATTAGATTGCTATAATACTTTTTCAATAAAGAATACAAAAAGAAGAAATATATATCTCGAGAACTCTGATTCCTTTCCCTTTAGGATTCTTTCTATCATTTTATATTGCTCTCAGTGACTAAAGATTGATTCATAAGCACTTACCTAGAGATTGGTTCTGTTCTATCTGTTGGTAGGTCTTCTTAGAGGTAGCCATCACACCCTATTGATTTCTTCTGTCAAACTCTTCCCAACTTCTAAGAAACTGGTTTAATGCACAACCTGTCTGAATGGGCTCTTCCTATAGTTTACTTCTTGAAGAGAGTTTCTCCTAAATCCCTTCACTTCCAAGGAATTGTCCCATGTCTATTTTTTAGGCCTGTGGCACTTCCATATTGCTGTCTCTCACCACCTACATCACTTGTGGCCATGATTTTGACAGACATTGTCTTTCTACTGCTTTTCATTTCTCTTGAATGGAAAATATTTCAAACACATAGCACAACCTGGTGCAATACTTCCTAATTGCTTCTTTACTAATTCAATGGGTTGATAAGGAATGCTCCATTTTTTTTCTTTTTTCTGCATCCCCCTCCTCAAAATGCCTAGATGATTTATTTGATGCTAAATACTTCTCAGTCAGTTCTTGTACTTTCGGTGCTGTTTTGTGGAATGACAGCCAGAAGCACAAGATGGAAGCCTTTTCCAAACTGTTCTCCTGAGACAATGCCAAAAAAAAGGAGAGGGTAATTGTTCATTAAAATAATATAGTGCTGTGCTACGTGGGCACTAGTATGATTGTTGTCCAGAGAAGCTAACTGGGTGTGAGTGGGAGATAAGCAAACTGGATGAAAACTCATGGTTGTATTTCGGGATATAATTTTTTTTGTATATTCATATTATTCTTACTCCCAAAACTAACATGTGGAATTAATCATTTGCATCATCGTGACTAAGAGAATACTTACAAATAGAGAGTAAGACGTTTCTTAGATGAATCTTCTTTAACTCCTTTTAGGAAGTTAAGAAAAAGTATTTCATAGCTGCAGTGTGATCGAATGCATCCGGATTGATAAATGCTAAATAATCAGGACTGAAAATCTGACATACAAATAGGCTGGTTCAACTCAGTTAATGGCTATAGATATCATACGTGACATATTATCTGAGGCATTAACACATGACATGCGATACATTCACGTGAACCAAAATCTCTGACCCTTGTTTCTGGTGGTAACAGAAGCCATAAGAACTTGTGATGGTGTATGAATCCAGTAATTTTTAAGAGAAGAAATAATTAGAGGAAGCATCCTGGGAATGCAAATATCAGCTACTTATTTATATGTATTCAAGTATTAAAAATTCCCAGCATCGAGACCCGCCTGGGCAACTTGGCGACCCTCACCTCTACAATAAATCAAAAAAAATTAGCCGGGCGTAGTAGCACGTGCCGGTAGTTCCAGCTCCTTGGAAGGCTGAGGCGGAAGAATCGCCGGAGCCCAGCAGGTCGAGACTGCGGTGGCAGGGAGCAGTCACTGCACCCCAGTCTGGGCGACCGAGTGAGACTCCAACTCAAAAAAAAAAAAAATATGTTCATGAGAAAAGACTGCTTTTATTTTTTTCTATCTTCCTTTTTTTTTTTTAAATGAACTTCCATGTCATGAAGTTAGTGTTCTATGACTTAGGTAGGAATTTCCCAAAGAAAGACAGCCTAGTGCGAACATTTTTCATTTTGTAGAAATAAATTTTAATCACTTGGTAGGAACAAGGGAAAAATAATTCTGAAGAGTAAACTTTATATAAAATACATTATTTTATTTAAACCACAGTGATTAATTTGCTTTATAGTTCAGTGAGTTAAAATTCAGACTCAGTCTAACTCCTTTACCTATTCATTAAGGAAACAATCTCTAGACAACAGGTAGTATCAGTCATTAGGTATATATAAGTCTTATCTGCAACATCAACCACTAAATTAGCACCATAGTTTGATAAGTTTATTAAGTATACCGCTTCTTTTCTACAAATGTTGGGTGAAAAATGCAAATTAATACCCTAATATTTGCTTTAAAAACTTATATAAGCAGATTGATGTTAATTCTCTAGCCAAAAAGTCTGCTTTGAAAATACTTTGCTTCTTTTCAAACTGTTTGCATGTGTTATGAAATAGTGAATTTCTAAGATCCCCTTTAAAAGACTAATCTGAAGAAGAACGATGCATGAAAAGTTGGTTTACAAATTGGAGGGAAAGATAGGATTTATAAATTCGGAAAAAGTCTTTTTTTCTGCATCTGAACCCTGTTCTAAACTTCTGCCATAGAGTTATACTAGGTATTATGACTCAAAGTAAATGTTGATCTCTTTCATAAGATTTTTTGGCAAAAATTCAGCATTTGATTTCATATGAAAACAGAGAAGGAAATGTGTGGGGGTGGGGATAATGTATTTGTTTTGTGCAACCTCAATGAGAACCATAGGTAAAGATAACAATAATTTTAGTGATTTAAAAATAAACATTTAATGAGCTAAACACATTAAGAAAAAACAGAGTTCAGCTTAATATAAACTTTTTGATATAGGAGGGGTGACAAATCTAAATCTTTGTAAGAATTAGCTTTGTGTAAACATTGCCAACACTTTTTGCTGTAAATGAAAAAGAAAAAGGAAACTTTAATACTGTGGGTGGATATCTCTATCAATTTTTCTTTGTTAAAGCTCCAAATGCTACTATAATAAAAATATTCATTTGCCAATGGGGACTATTTGGCGAGTTCACAAAGACATTAGTTTTTGGTGGGAAAGAAGCAAGAAGAAAAGGGTCAAATTCGTATCTATTTTTTTCCATCTAATGTTCCAATGACAAATTTTAAGTGATGATTGTTTTTCAAGGAGATTTGGTCATCTTTGTTCCCATGCTTTTTCTCCCTATGCAGTATTTCACATGTCTTAAAACCTAAAATTATAGTAAGATTTATTCTAAGTTAACTTATTTTTGTATTGAACTTTAAATTACCCTACATTTATTAGACCTATGTTATGATCGATCAAATAAAATGAATTTGGCAAATACATATATCCTTGTCATTAAGCAATATATGACTGTATTTTAACAGACAGTGAAAGCAGGATTTTCTAACCAAGGAAACAGAGGTAAGAGGTGAAACATACCTAACAGGTAAGAGAAAAGCAAGAGTTGGTATCACAGAAATGAGGAAAGGAAACATGTGAACAACAAAAATGGTCAAATATGTTACGTGCTTTCACATATAATGAATGAATGCAAAAGTGAAATGACAATTACAATGATGTTGACGATGTGTGTCTATAGAATAAGAATCATGGCATTTTATGCATCTTGGAAAAGAGAAGTTTTATTGCTGTGTGAGCACAAATTAATTTTTTTCTGAATCATTTTATACTCTGTAAAATCAGCATAGATATACCCTTAATGTGTTTGAGGTATTAATTTTTTAAATAGAATTGTTTCACATCATTTAACGGCAGACCATAGGTTGCTTTAGGGTAGGATAAAATGATTAAGTTAGATCTGAAATATTGGGCTCACCAAAATATGAGATCTAATTTTTATATGCTGTGGAGAACTGTGTTACAAGTTAATAATAAAAATCCAACAACCCTTGGGCCAATGTGGCCAACAAGGTTAAAACATGGGATAGCCTGTAAAAGGCTGACACCTAGATGATGACATTGTTGTGCTAACAAATTCATGAAGTATTGGTAACAAATCATTTTATAGATACAGAGAAGGAAGAATTTAAAGATCGAATGTCATTTGAAGAATACACAACTATCGTGGCAGAGTAGATATTTTTTACAGTCATTTCCCGATCCCAGATCCAGTGTTCTCCCTATTATAAAATACTATCACTAATAGATGGAGATGAAAAAGGTATTTACAACATCCCTCTGTGACTGCATACTGGGCCAGTGAGTCTCAATTTAAAGTAACTCATTTTTATAGGAGTTATAAAAATAATCGATAAGTAGAATAAAATGAAGAGAAACATGGATACACTTCTACTTACTTGAGCATCTACCCGGAGATCTCGCTAATTTGTTATTTACACATGGAATACAGCCATACTGGATATCACATGTATCTATTTCTGTTATTTTTGAATTACTGATTGATAAGTTTTATCCTTAATAACATATTGAAATAAATAAACAGTATTATAACTCTATAGAATGGAATCATTACTATTGTGATGATTATTACGAACAACCATTTCATTAATTCATTTGAGAAAGTCATGATATTGACATTTGACAATACATTTAGGTATTATGGATGTCTGAAGAGCAGAGACAGTATCTTTTTTTCAGAATGTTAAGGTATTTAAATATATATATATATTTATTTGTTTAAGATAAACTATCAATATAATTCAATTGGTTATAAAAGTAAAGGCTGTCCCTATCTTCCTCTCCTCATTCAATTTTGCTCATTTGAAGAATTATTAACTTTTATTTTCCTCACGTAAATCTTTGAAGAATGGGAATGATCACTCTTTCTGTGAATCTGTTGAGAATGATTGTGTGCATGAATGGTATGAAATGGTCCTTACAGTGAGAACAAAGTAAACTCAAATTATTCCAAATTATTTGAAATCAGAACATCTCTTTTATGCTAATATAGGATGCTGTTATAACATGTTTAGTATGCAAATACATTTATAAAGGAATGAACCATATTTAATGACCATTAATCAGATATACGCTACCCTCTTGCTATTTGCTTTCTACCTGCCTCATCTGTTCTCTGTTCTCTTTTTCTTCTTCCTTTCTCTTTTGGATAGACTGACTATGATGTCATTTAATCTCTCTTTTTGGCTTATCAGCTATAACACTTTTAGAGTTTTTCTTAATATAGCATTAATTAATCACAATCTAACTCTAAGAATATCATACCACTTTATATATAAAATCCTTACAACAGTAAACCTATATTTCTTCCTTTCTGGTACTTAAGAAATTATTTGTCATACATGGTACTTCTTTATATGTTATATATCCCACAATATAGTTATTTTTGCTTTAGACAGTCATATTTTCAAAAAATTAAAAATAAATAAAAATGTATCAAACTTACCCACATCTGTATCATTTCCAGTGAAGTCCATTCCTTTGGGCACATTGAAATTTGTAGTCCAGATCACCTAGTAATGGATTTTTTTCAAATTTTGTATATCTAAGTAATATTTAAGCTATTTTTTGTAGAGACAAGGTCTTACTATGTTGCCCAGGCTGATCTTAAACTCCTGGGCTCAAACAATCCTCTCACCTCAGCCTCTCATAGTGCTGGGATTACAGGCAGGAGCCACTGTGCCTGTCTTCTTTGATCCTGCTTTCTTTGTCACATCTTTTCTTCTAATTCCCTGCTTTTGTCTTCATTTTTAACTTTCAAGAACAGTTGTGACATTGGACCCAGCCAAATAATCCAGGAAAATATTCCCAGTTCAAGGATCTTAACCTAATCACACTTGCAAAACTTCTGTTATCACGGAAAGAAGCATATTCCCAACTTTGGGTGATTAGGATGTGGTCATTTCTGAGGAGTCATCATTTTGCATTCCACATCATCCAGTATGTTTCATTTCTTGCAAATTTAATCTCTAGAAGACTGTTCTAGACTTTTCTATATTTCCCACATCTCTAATGAAACATGGTCTGCCTTCTTAAACATATGGAATATAATTATAATAACTGTTTTAATGGTCTCATTTTAAGCCATGTTTTCTTGTTTGTTTATTTGAATATCTCATAATTTTGACTGCGTGCCAGAAGTTATGAATTTTACTTTGTGTGATGCTAGATGTGTTTGTCTTTTTGTAAAATGATTGAACTTTGTTCAAGAAAATGCATAAGTCACCTGGAAACAGTTTGAAACTTTTGAGGCTTGCCTTGAATCTTGCTTACATTATCAGAGAAGGGAAATTTTCCCCCTCCACTGCAACAAGATGCTACTGAGTTCTCTAACAAATGCCCTTTGAATTGCCAAGTTTTTCACTTTGGATGATAGGAAGAAAAATTGTATTCATTCTTTTTGATGTTTCTTTACCCAGCCTTGGTTAGCTGCCCCTTGTTCGTGAGATGGTCAGTTCTCAGCTGAAGGTGGAAGTGGGTCCTCTGCAGATGTCTGGGGCTATCTTGCCGTACAGCCCTCTTCGCCAATCTTCCATGTATACTCTCAAGGCTTAATTCCATCCCCTCAACTCAGGAGACTTTTAGGCTCACCAGATTCCTCCTTGCTGACTGTGACCTGAAAAAGCTCAATAGCTTGTAAATGGAAGGTCATCTTAGTTCTTGCTTTATTTGTTTTCCCTCTCTTAAGAAGCGCTGCCTTGTGCTACCGTGTATCCAAAGTCTGAAAAGACAATTTTTATATATTTTATCTGTTTCTGATTTTCCACTGTTTCAGGCTGGGGATAAATTCAACCTCTGTTATTCCGTCATGATTGGGAGTAGAAATCTTTCTGTCCTTTCACTCCAATATAAAACAGCTAACTTTCGACTCTTGACATACAATGCCTTTGAAACCCTCTGGGTTCCAAAGGGAGTGAGTATACGTATTATTTAGTATCTTGGGAGGGCTTAGTTCTCTACATAGTATGAATTTAATAACCCCATAGTTGTTATAGATGTATTGTTTACAATTATAAGTTCAGACTTTGGAAGGAATGCCTATCAGCAGGGTTATGTCATGGAGGGTAATGTGTGAAACGCAAGCTTGATATGGAAGTATTTAGATGCTGTTACTTTAAAGAGAAGCAGTGCAGTTGACCTGGCTGGCACCGGGGAAACAAGAAAAAGGGCTGCTGGGAGACCAGAGCCAGAGAGTTGGGAATTAGGACAGCTGCTCTTTTTGTTTAAGCTGCCATGGACCTTGCCAACTCGTGGGAGCCACTCACAAATCATGCAAATTTCAGGGTCTTTATGATGCCACCTTCAATTCATGCGAGCTGTGTGAGGAAGAGAAAACACTTATGCTTACACACACAAACACACAGGCACACGCACACACACACACATGCACGCCATCACAAGATTTGGCCGGGGCTGTGTAGCTGCTAAGTCATGTGAACAGAGAGAGTAGCTGCTCTCACACTGCAGAGCCTAATTGCTCGAGGGAAGTAAACAGTTTAAATTTCCCCAGCAGAATTAGGGAAATATATCACTTAGAATGACCAGCTGCTCTGCCCCATGCAGGCATCCTAGAAATCCTCTCTTAGGACATGTCTTTCTCCGACCTTGCCAACATGCACTGATTGTCCTATTCTGAGTGTCAAGAGCACTTACAGTCTGTTCAATACAATTTAGCACACAAATGGCTTGTTTTTATTTATGTATGTGTTTATTTTTTTAGCTGTTTCCTGTTGAGAAATGTTGTCTTTCTACTCAATCATGGAGTGCTCCATGAGGACAGGACTTCTGTGTGACACATTTATGATGTCATCGCACTTCTACCCCATTCCCAAGTGTTCTCTCTACAAATCCAGATACTTATTTATGATCCAACTGGCTTGTCCCTTTTTTCTGGATATTATTTGTTCACATGGTAGTGACTTTTATCTGGTGTCATCGTGATCATAACAGTTAGGATACTGGAGTCAGGGAGAAGGAAGTGACAAGGCGTCACAAATAAGTAGTCTTCTGACAACCTTTTGCTGACATCAGGCCATAAATCAGATGGCAATGATGGGAAAACTCAGCCCAATTCCTGTCCTTATTCTTCATTTGTTTCTGCTACATCCGCCTCCCACCAGATAAAGAGTTTTATAGCCATGGGTAGCAAGGAGTCATTGTTAGGTGAGCATTGGGGAAATTTTTCTATGTGTCTGCGCTTTTAACAGTAGTTCAACACGAGTCCAACTTGGAAAGGGTCAGAAGAAGTCCATGTGATCTCAGAGTTAATTCTGAGTCTGCCCCAAAATACATGTCATAAAGTGAAAAAAGCAACTTCATTGGATTCAGGAAAAGCCAGGTGATTCATGTCAGAAAAACTTTGGGAAGAAGGCTATCTTTGTCTCTCAAAATTGGGAAGGGAAGGAAACTCCCATAAGAAACAAAAATAATATAAATGGGTAGTTGTTCGACAGAAATAAAACTTCTGTCAGGAAAGATGATTTCGTTCTAGAGATCTGCTGTACAAAATAGTGCCTACAGTCAACAATACTGTATTGTGTACTCAAACATTTATTAATAAGGTAGATTTCATGTTAAGTCTCTTACTACAAAACAAGACAAAAATAAGAAAGTACAAGGAAACATTTGGAGGTGATAGATATGTCTGTTACCTTGTTTGTGGTGCTGGTTTCATGAGTATATGCATAAGCCTAAACTCATCAAATTATATACATTGAATATATACAGTATTTAATATATCAATTTTACCTCCATAGGCCTGTTAACTATATATATATTAAATATAAGATCAATACAAAACATTTAATATGTTCGCTTTCAGATAAGTAAGTTTGGAATGCTTTTTCAAAGAATGATAATAATTACTATGGTAATAATGGAAAATGATTGATTCTAGAAGTATTCATCTTTCTGGAGTTCACAGAGTAACTCATTTCTTCTTTCTTTTTTTTCTTGAATGTATAAATAGGGATGGTGGAGAGCAGACAAAATTCTGAAAATACAGAAGAATAAAAAGATGACAGCAATTTTGTTGGTGTTTTGTTTGGGTCTTTTAAACACCAGTGTAATAATAAGAGAGGATTTCATTTTTCTGAGTTCTTTAGAGAGACTAGTGTGTGGTAGAGATTCCATAGATTTAGTTGCTTCTAAAATTTACTCTTGAACAATGAGAAATCAAGACTTGGTTGCTGTAGTATAGCAGCTGAAATTCAGGTCTTGTAATTATAAATTTTTTTGTTATTTCATTGATTTTAAATGTAACTAATTATATTGCATAGGAACTATGCAGTAATGGCCTTTGTTTAGCCTTGATCAATAATAATAACAGCCTAAATATTTTTGGTGTTTCTGTAAAGTAGTGGTTCTGATATGGTCTTACGTTATGGATCCTACAGAATCTCCTAAAATGTGTACATTGTCTTTCAACACACAAAAATGTTACCTTTTCTATAGAAAACAACTGATGGAAAGCAAGAGAACAAATTCCAATGGCTAAATATATTTGGTTTTTATTTTAAAATTGGGAGTAATTTTATTGAATATTTATTTAGTCCTCTCCATCTGGAAATAAAAATCTAGATCGCAGACATCTCAATAAATTATGACACATTTTCTTTGCCATTAAAGATTGTGATATTTTAAACTCTGGTCTGATCGTTGTACATCAAGCTGGTATATATAAAATGAATTTAAGTGTTTCATTTGGAAAGATCTGGTTAAATTTGCAGTATCAGTCCCAAGTTCTCATTTTACTTTTCATACAATCTGACATGGGCTTGGGCTGCCAGTTTGGAAGTTTGGGAAAGCACAGTTTTCCATATATTATCCATTTATTCACACAGTCAGTTAAGTAAAAGGGTATACGCTTTGCACTTTGTACTCACAACTTTTACTGTATCTGTTGAGTCAAGATTAGGAGATAAATTTTCAATTTTCAATTATTCTTTACAAAGTTTTGTCTGAAAGGGCATTCCATTGCTACTTTTACTCAAATCCTAGCATGACTTTTCCTTGATGCACAGGCTGTTTGAACTAAATCAGGACTAACTTGACAGCTCTTTTTCTAGACTATTCTGAGCTACCACAATATCAGTAACCAGAAGACAGTTTCTTCTCTAAAGCATAGATGCTCAAGAAGCAATTAAATAGGAGTCATCCAATATTTCCCCCATACATGCAATTTTCTTAAGTTGAGATGATTTTTCACTCTGCTTACCAGTGTAATATCTGCAAAGGGAAATATCTACTAATATGTACTCCTGAGAGTAATCACATCCCTACTGAAGGCAAGAAGCCCACAATATCATTTCATAAAATAATTAATCAGGGCCACCCCTTTCAGGTCCTCTCCCACAGTGGGAGCTTTTCTGTCCTACTTTCTAAAATAGATCCTACTTTCTAAAAAAAGAAAATAATAATGAATAGATCATTTTGTTTTCTAAGGGAGGGGTGGAAAGCACAAAGCCGTCATTACTTTACAAGCAGCTTTTTCAAGATTCTTGAAAATGATCTCTAAAACTTCTGGTATTAAAGGATCATTTTCAACAGTCTTCTGTAGTGTTCATCCTTTCCTCAACTTTTGCCATATAGGTGAGTGAAATTTTGTGTTGGAAATCATTATCTGTGACACTGTTTCTGAAAAACTTCAATGTATTTGCCAGGGAAGCCATGGTTGTTTGTTTGAAAATGATTTTTAATGATTTTTTTTAAGTGAACAGATATGCAATTATTTGGCAAACTATCAAAAGATGAAATACAATAAGTAGGCTGATAGAATAGTGTTTCAATAAAATAAATTTTTGGTATTCATTTTTCTGTTTCTTATTTGTATTTTTTAACCTATGTGTGTACAGTATTACACTCAGAGCTTTGATTGTCTCCAGCAAGGTAAATGTGGTGTTCTATAAGGTACTAAGTCCAGTTCTTCGCTTACTTTAATCCTATTATTACAGACAATAACACACCATTTGGATCTTTAATTTTGTAATTTTGAGACTTTGTTCCTTTTTTGCATTTGACAATATAACACATCATAATGGTGACAATAAAAATATTTAAGAAATGTAAATAATGACTCAAAAAAAGGCACAAGACTTAACCTAGGTAATATCATCTTGTTGATAGCCTGTTAGCTAGGATTAACTAATGAAATCAATCTTTTGGGTTCATATGTAATATTTAAATATATAAGTTATTAAGTGATTTCTTCTACAAGATGGAAGATTAGACACACTTGTACCTCTTGACTTAATCCAGGGATCCCATTATAAGGGTTATGAAGGAATAAGGCAGGTGTAGAAGATAACTGTAAAAAAAAACCTTAAGTAGCATTCTCAGAGTAATTGAATAAAATACGCACATCCTCACAAGAAACAGCAACAGAAAGAGAATGGATGCTATGAAAAGGAAGCTCAGCCAGGCTCAGTGGCTCAGCCTGTAATCCCACGCCTTTGGGAGGCTGAGGTGAGTGGATGGCCTGAGCCCATGGGTTCGAGACCCGCCTGGGCAGCGAGACCTCATCTCTACAATAAATCAAAAAATCAGCCAGGCGTGGTAGCGCATGCCTGTAATTCCGGCTACTGGGAAGGCTGAGGCGGAAGGATCACCGGAGCCCAGAAGGTCGAGGCGCAGCCGGGAGTGGCCACTGCACTCCAATCTGGGCAACAGAGTGAGACTCCAACTCAAAAAAAAAAAAAAAAGAAAAGAAAAAGAAAAGGAAGCTCGTAAATTGTCAAATAAAAGCTTCATCTATAGATGAAGAAGATAAACGCATGAAAATTAGGATATGGAGCAGAGTCTGAAACCACTAGGTGAAAGATGAGAAATAAAGATGTTCAAGCTCTCTCTCCAGGAAACCCAATACTAGACTACAAGGGATTCGAAGAAAGCAGAGAAAATAAATTGAAGAAATGTATCAAGAAAATTATAAGTATTATTCCGAGCTGAAAATACACTTGAAAATTAGAATTTCAAGGGGCCACTGAATACCACACTGGATGAACTGAATAACTCTATATCAAGACAGGTTACTGAGAGTCAACTGGCAAACCACTGAGAAGGCCGGTGGGTATGCAGTAATCCATCATAATATATTACCCAGAAAGATGAGTATTACATGTGTAAAAAAAAACTATACTCACATATTACATGGGACAACAGGTTGATTATACTATATAATATGCCTCAAAATGGTAGAATAAATAAATGATCATTTTACTTAAGTGGAAAATTCCTTTACCTAAAATGGCAGTTAACAGTCTACCTAAAACGTTAAACGTTGAGTGATATAAACATAACAAATCAATTTTTCTTATCATTTCTCTCTCTGAAACACCAGTGGTTTCATGTACTTCATGCATTTTATTAAAAATAGCAAGAGAAAACTTTCTTTAAATATGTATATGCCACATGTGTTATATAATATAGGTATTTTATAGATGGAAAACACTGAGCTTATGCTTTTGAAGTAAATTGTAAAACTCAGTTTTTTTTTCATCTGTCAAATGGGCAGAATAACAATAGTCATCTAATATGGTAACTTTTAGTTAAATACACCAATTCATACAGAAATGAACAGACTGGCACAGAGTAGTTCTTCAGTAAGAGTTAGGTGATATGCTTAGAACATCACAAAACAAGCGAATTTATTTGCATTTCAGAGGTAAAGTGGTGGTAAAAAATAGAGCTTTAAAGTATATAAACAAAAAAATAAGATGTGTGAAAATGTTCATGGAGAGCAGAACTGGAGTAGTGTAGGACAGATGATTTTACCACTTTATTCTAACACTTTTGTGCTGTTTAATTTTTAAACATATTCATATGAAGGCAAAAATTTTCTTCATGAAAATTTGCTTCCATTGAATGAATATATTTATGCTGAATCACTCAGTATGTCTGTCTGTGTATAATAGGCATCGAGTAAATATTTGTGGATGAGTCGATTATGAGGAAATAATCTGTAGAATCTTAATTATCTCACTCTCTCACCACCAACGTTGAAACCAAATTACAACTGTACTTTGAGAGTCTAGATTAGTGAACTTTTTATACTGCAACAATAATTTAATCACTTCCTTCTTCCTTCGACAATCAAAACGCTTTGTAGAGATAAAATTATTATTCGTTCACTACAGTCAGCATGCTCTTTTCTGTTTCCGAGTTGAGACCATTCACCATTTTTTCCTATATATCTAAGGAATCTCTCTGAGAAAGAACCGTATTTCATGACCAAAACTTCGGTCATCATCCTTAGTTCTGCCATGTCTGCCACAAGCTTCCTGGTTTCTCATTAGATCACTCACTAGGAATAGAAGGTGATCCCTCTTCTGATTTTTTTATCTTAAAGGAACAGAATGAAATTATACCACAGGCATTGGTGGAAGAACTAAGCTGGCGTCCTGTCTTTATCACTAACTGAGTAATTTTCAACAAGCTATACACAATCAAAATCTTATTTTTTTTTCTTTTTAATTTGAGGTAGGCATAGAGAGGAGTAATTATATTTACTCCAAAGGACTGTTGTGGACCTTAAATGAAAAAAAGTATGTGCAAATGGATTGGAAACTGTCAAGTGCTGCATCAATGTCAGCATTAACTAGACTTAAAAAAAACAGTGCCAATTATTATTCTGCTTAAAGAAGATAAAATAGCAAAATCTGAAAAAGTCATGAATCATAATTGCCATGAAATATCAATTCTAGACCCTTCCAAACAATGTGAAATACCAGCAAGACTGAAATTTTAAAACTTTTAGTAAACTCGGTTAAGTTCTCAGCCTTATTTTGGTTGCAATTATTCTTTCGGCGAAAACTACAAGTAATATTCGATGAGTTTCAGGAGAAAATGTTAAGCATGAAATAAAATTATATCGTCCCACAAAAAAATTAACTGACAAAATAACATTGTGTTTTAACTGTTGTGATGTATCTTCATGGGCACTGAGCATTTTAATAAAATGCATCTTTAAAATTTGCAGTCTCCAGATATGTCTTGTATAGATAAAATAAACTGATTGAGGCAACATCCTTAACAGGAATATATTCTAAAGGCCTCGTCTGGGAGAACAACTTTAAAAGATACATTTTTTAAAAAATGTGCTTTCAGAAAAAAAAAAAAAAACACGGTTTGCTACCTGTGCTTTCACTAACAAAGTAAAATGTGCTACTGCATTTAACCTATATCTTAGATTATGTTCCTGAATGATATTGTAGCTTTTGCTGCAACATCCGTCAAATCAAACTTTATTTACAGTTTTCTCCCCCTTGAAATAGCAATAACAACTCTTTTCCTGGGGGTAGGAGAGAGGGGTTGTGTTATAAAAGCTATCTTAAAATGAGCATTTTATTTATGCTGTTTTTCTTGAGCCTAGGAAAGGTTGGAAGTGTTGAAAACTATTCAGGACTTTATGCCATCTGCCCTTATTTCATATGTTCCCTCATATGAGTTGGAACAAAGGAGTGGGCTGGATGGAATTAAAGAATGTATATAAAAAAAAAGAAAGTAGTGATCAAACGCTACTGATAAGGGAAGCCAGTGTGCTCCCGGGTGATGTGTGTATTCAACTCCAGGCTGACTCCTCTTATGCTAATACAGCCAATTTCCTCTTTTATTTCATTTCTGGAGCCTGAATCTGCGATCTCTGATAAGGTTCCCAAGGATACCGCCTTCACTCACAAACGGGGAGGTGGAAGGGGGAGTGGATGATGGAGATGTGTAACTCTGAGAGAGCACTAGTGGATGAATAATTTAAAGCTCCGCCCGGAGATTTGAGGCAAAATGCAGAGATAAGAGACACCACAGGGTCCTCTCTGTTTATTCAAAGCTTCATCTTCCAATGACAGCTGACCTCCAAGGTCAAGGGCATGATGGGAAATGGAACCGACAGTGGGAAAAGGTACTGCATCCCAGAAGAAAGTAATGATTTACTTTGTGTCAAATGAAAAATTGATCTTTTTATTTAACTACTCTTTTTTTGTTGTTGTTCATCAATGGAAAACCTGTGATGGGAATACTTTGCATAAACCGCAATATATTCCCATGATATTGAGACATTCCCATAAGCTCATTCTTAGCAACTTGAATCCGATATTAAAAAAAAAAATACTGTATTTCTTCAGGAAATTGGTAAGGTCAGAATTAACTTTGATTGACTAGCAAAAGTGTATATAACTTCAGCCCTTACATGACAAACACAGAATCTGAGTTCAGAGTCAGTTTGGTCTTTAGAATCTACCTCTTAAGCAAAGGTTTCATTTCCTTAACTTCCCATCTTTTAAACTTTGTACCGAAAAGGTTCCATATTTTCCCATTACATTTTTCTGGAGCCTTACATGATCCCTTTTGCAGCATAACACGATATTACATACATTTAACCTAATCAAATCTTTGTGTCTTCACCCGTTTGCTGCCTAAATCCCTGAATCTAATAATGCTTTGCAGTTCAGAAAATTCGAAGCCATTTGTCCTGGGTAGAACCGTGTTGTTAGTTTTAGGATCTTACAAATTCTGACGATGAGACACACACCTAGGCAAGCTCTGGTGCCCATGATCAAAACCGGCTGCTGGGTGGCTCCTATTTGTTTCAATAGAATACGACCATGACCTTTACAGAGAGGGAGGCAATGTCAAATGTTTCTCAGGGCTGGTTTACATTTCCCTCATAGTCTTAAACTGCTGTTTCTGCTTTCCTCTGTTTGAATGTTGCCCATGTTTTCATTCCTGAGCAATCATACCTTTTATCTTTTTTAGATAAACATGAAAACATACTAAGGTCACTGCCAGGTGAGAGGTAAGATGTGCGTGACTGCCACCCGGCCTTACCAAGTCTTTTTTTTTCCTCCCTCTCCCTTCCTTGGCAAACACTCCTTGTAGGTTTCAGTGGAGTGAGACAAGTTAGACGTATGATTCACAAACTTGCCACACAGAGTCCCCGTACAGGTTGTCCTCCAAGGGCCCCATTAGTGTGGCGCCAGCCTGCTTGGTTTTTAGCACGCACATTGCCCATGCCCCCCTTTTATTTCCAGCATTCTTGTTTTTATATTTATAATCTATCAAAGCAAATACAAAGTGCACTACATTTTATTGCCTCCTGGGTGCATTTCATGCATTTTTGCCAAGGCTTAAAAGAAAGCCACCCTCACCCACGTTTTTTTTTTTTTTTTTTTTGGCCTGGCCTTTTCTCTTATTTTTTCTACTTCTGAGTAGTAGGAAGAGAAATGGAAGAGAGAACACACAAGCTAAAACACAAGTTTCTGATTAAAATAGACCCTGGCAAGTGCTAAAAATAAAACTAAACACAAACTTTTTGGTAAGGATGAAATGGTAGCCTTCAAGTTAGCCTTATTATAATTTTCTTTTATTGACTTAGAAATCAGGCATACAGTTTAATTTTGACATTAAGGGACTTTTTTTAAAAAAACAAAAAGATATACTTGTAATTAGCCACCAGTGAAAATAGCAGGTCAATTTTTTAGCATTTCTATCTTCCATAGACAATGCAATCATGTTACCTTAATGTCAACAAATTTCACTTTCCTGTGATCATTTCAATAAACCAGTGAGAAATGTATCCCTTTTGCTACATAATGTTTGCTAAATTATGTTGCTAAAATGTAGAGTTCAATATCACAATAGGCTAAGAAACACCTATATTCCCATGCTATATAACGTTCATTTTATTCTAAAAAGTGGATTTGGTTTTTAAAATTATTGTCCCTCTAAGGGCATGTTTCTACTCCTTTTTCCTTCAAACTACTATTTTTTATAATTTCCTTCTTTTTATATCTTGAAAGTACCTAGTTCTCAAATGCAGAAGCTCAATATTTTCAGTTAAAAGTGATATTCAAATTTCAGTATAGCTTCAACTGAAAATAATAAGCTAATTTAGAACAAGAAAGAGACTAAACTATAAGAAAAAAGAAATAGTTGATCTTGATCTCCAGTTAAGAGACCCTTGTTCCCAACTCAATTTTTAGAAAGTAGTATTTCTGTTCAGTAACATAATTAGGACTTCCTGTTATAGTCTGTCTTGATAAATGTATATATTGAAAATCATAATGTCAGATTTAGGGTGGACATTAAGGATATTCTGGTATGAACTTTTAAGAGACATTATAGAAAGTCAGGACTGAAACCCCCCTCTATTCCTAGTCCAGTGCTCTTTTCAACCTATCATTCTCAAATTATTTTGGTTCATATGGAAGGGCAAAAAATTTGCCAATTATCACTCCCCGGGTATGTAAAAGGGCCCAAATTCATTCATGCTCTTTGACTTTCAATTCCCTGAGCTTCTGGTTCCTCTTTTCAAGAAACAACTCAACTGCTCTATTTAAAGCTCAGCTTCTTGAAACACTTAGGCTAAATGATTCAGTACACAGGCATGAAGAGGTTAAATAAAGTACTCAATTATTATGCCTTCAAAACTTTCTGAGTTTGCTAGTTCACAAAAATGTATTTCCACAGCCAAAAATTAATATTACTGACAACTGTGAAAACAATTATGTGGGAACTGATAGACAAGAGGAAAACAGGGAAAATTAGTTTATATTACTTATTAACAAACATCTCTGTTTACTATAGATACTTTTAGTTTAAAATAATTTTAAAAAATAAAATAAAGCAAAATGATATTAAAATGGCAATAGATACCATTGTTGTAGAAAAGGCATTGAAATTACTTTTGCATGGAGGAAATGAATTCAAAAACATTAATTAAAATTTTAGAAAATTAGTGGATATGTAATCTGATTTCTTCATTTTAAATTTGAAGTCCCTGAGGCTCTGAGAAATTAAGTGATTTGCCTAAGACAGCACAACAAGTTTGGAGTAGAGTTGGAAATATAACTCATGTCTTCTCGCCCTAATACAAAAGTAGAGAAAGGAAAGAATCAGAGGGCAAAGGTAGATACGGATCTTTCTTTGTATTACAAAGTCTGTTCGAAAATAGAAATGGATAATTTTTCCTGCAATGACTTTTCCTGCTGAGACCTTTTTCAAAAAAGACTTTTCAATATTCATCTAGTCTGATCATCTGTACACACCTCCGATTATCATAATCTCTCTTGTCTAGCCCAAGTCAATGATTCAAATGTAGGAAAATATAAAAATTTCAGTCGTAGCAAAGCTATTCTCCAATAGCTTAGTGCTACACAGCCTGAATTTATTTGTAGAATAATTTGGATAAATCTTAATTTTAAAAAATGAAAATCAGGCAAACAAACAAGCATTAAACCTGTATTCTCTTCTGGGTTATAGTTTGTTGATACTTATCCATCACTATATACCACTGAGTTCTGATTGCCCATGCAATGTGCTTTAGATTTGGATTCAAATTTACAAAGGGCCATCACTTACTATATAAAAGACTCTTGGCATCTCATAAGCATTGTCTGCGGGTTTCTTATGATAAGGACATTTTTGCTGAGCATAACAGTGAAAGGCACTTTACCCCACCTGGGGAAATATTGGCAGGAGAGTGTTCAAGTCAGTGAATTAAGGAGAGCTGATTTCCTACTGGCCCATTCCTGTGGAAATGAATCTTAATGTCTGTGCCATGCCCTGTTTTGCTTCCCCTGGGTGAATTAATCCATACATAAAACCAAAGCTGGGAATGGTTTTCCTCATATCTTTACTATTAGGATTTTGTTTCAGATCTGGG
The DNA here is from genome assembly GCA_027257055.1 of Cephalopachus bancanus. Lineage (NCBI taxonomy): Eukaryota > Metazoa > Chordata > Mammalia > Primates > Tarsiidae > Cephalopachus > Cephalopachus bancanus. The sequence continues at coordinate 8,343,774 of JAPVLO010000027.1, forward strand.
AAATTGATTTGATCTAAGAGTTTAACTTTCAAGACCACTCTTATTTCTAAAATACAAATCAGAGAGTATAGTTTGTTTAACATCCTTGCTGATATTAATACATTTTGATCATTGATTATATGTTAGCATTATAAAATATTATTGCTTGCATATAGTTTTATGAAATAATATTCTGCACAATTTAGAATTGAATACATGTCCCTATGTGATTTTTTTTTTTTTTTTGGCAAACTCATTTTAAAAATATTCTACAATTTTCTGCTTTTTAAACTAAATCTATTGGTTATGTTTCATTTTACTTTTATGGTATATGTCAGTTAAAATATTAAATATAGAGTTCTATGAATTTGGAATAGAATGTACTACATTTTTAAAGTTTTTTATTTTTGCATATGCCCACTTAGTTGAACCCCTTTACTTATAGCCTATTTTTTTCTTATTTTGTAAGAAAAGAGATTGTATTGTCATTTAAAATGTTTTCTGACAGATTTGATGAGTTTCCTTCAAGTAGTACTTTTGGGATACACATTTACAAAAAAAGAGACTAATAGATACCTCTCAGCTTTATTATCCCAAATCCTAAAATTAATTCAACTTCATCCAAATGCAAAAATCCACACTGTGTTTTTCAGAATTAAGTTTTTCTGAGTTAAAACAAACTATTAATGAAAACAATAATTCAGCTGTCCATGAGGAGATGTTTTCAATCTTATGTTTGTTTCCATGTTTTGAAGGACAAGACTTTGGGGAAATGCTTTTAATCAACTTAAAAAGAATAAAAAGCAGGTACAATACTTTAGCCATTTTTCATTAAACAACATAGAAATGTGTTTATTCTATCAAATTGTGAATGTGCTCTAAAAAGCCCCTTAAATGTGTCTGAACTATGACCTTAGCAGGGATTAATTCTCTTTGTTATTACAATATTTCTAAGAGTGTTGATCATATGGCTTATTCTATTCTTCCAACAGAAAATGCATTAGTGCTGGTTGAGGCTTACAACTTGGGCTGTATTCATGAGAGGTCCTGGCAATGCTTACCAGAAAAATAATAACCCGTTGCGCCTGTGAGTGTTCTGTGAATAGAATAGCTCTCCTGTTTCCTATCCACCCATCTACCCAAGAGTCCACCTGTGTTTCATGCTCATCTTTGCATGCTTTGGGTTGTACATCTTTTCACATCAAAGATTCACAAAAATTAAAGTGATGGTGATCATTGGTGAAGTTGGAATGCCTTATAAAACTCTAGCATGCTTGTTGGCTGTGAAAAACTCTTAGATTTGGAAAACAGATTGTAAATGTATCACATAGTATTTATTGATTCTGATGTAAGTAGTACAGTACTGCTTTTTAGAATATACAAGTCTATTTTCAAAACTATGTATAACTAAAAACATAAGGCATTTTATAAGGCTGTATTTTGTTTGGGGGCTAAAAATATTTGGACATTGATAAACTTGCTATATAAGATTCAGGGAGGAATAGCCGTAACGGAGGTTGTTTTTGAAATAATAAGTATTCCTGTGGAGGTATACTTAGAAAAAAGCCACTGTTTTACCTTGATAAACATTTTATATAACAACTATTCTAATGAAATCAAGCCATTGTGATATGATCTTTAAAAAGTTTTGTATTTACCTATATTTTTAGATATTAAAATTTTTGACTGTTGAGAACAGAAAATATGAAAACTCCAAGTTTGAATGAATAAACTATATGATGAGCACAATATAGCAGAAAATTAGAAATCCCTTTAATATTAAAATTCCAATAGAAAACTTTTGCAGTACTGAAATGTAATGTGTTAAGAAATAAATCAATTTTTATTATTTTCCCATTTTAAAGTAATCACAATGTGAAATAAAGTAACATGTATGACAGTATTCTGCATAAAAACACAACAAACAGAGAGACTTGGCTTATAACTAGGTAACATGCCTTTATAACTAGATATTCACTAAAGCAATATAACTTTGTTTAATATGTCTTATTTAGAAAAGACTTGTATGTTAAATTAGGTAATTAGGCAAATAATTAAAAGAAGCTAACAGAGGAGTAAATACTCAAATTAGAAGTCTGACATTTAAAGTACAGAATGTGAGTTCCTAATTTAGAGTTTCTTTATTGATCATAAGACCAATATGCAGTGGCATAAAATGCTAGATATTAAAAAGAACACTAATAACAAGAAAATGTTGGCCAATATTACTTTCATCCTTTTTCCCTTTACCAGAGATATTTTTTTCCTTACACACCCCAACGCCTTATTGAGTCAGTGTCATATCCTGTCTAACTGCATGATACATTTTTTTTTATTTGGCTCTATGGGATGCAAGACTGACACTCTGATTTCACAGAGAAGATATGGATTTATAACAAAGGGCTTAAAATTAGGGTGCTTTTCCCCCATCGGTATTGCAATTACAGATGACACTCAGTTTTCAGAACAAAATTATCTGTAGTTTAATTTGATTCTGTAACATGTTTAGAGGTTGAAATTTAAGTTCACTGATAAAGTAACTTCTTGTGGATGAAACTTCGAAGATGAAGACACAGATAAAGTACCCAGGCCAATATCCACATAGAACAGGTACAAATGGCATTGATATCAGGATGGAACGGTGAAAAGGATAAGGAGCTATCCTCAAATCTCTTGGGCTTGTATTCTCTTTACTTAACATTGTGGGAGCCTCCCTCCTCCCCTTTTTTGCTTATCTATTAATATATTTTTATTTAGTTCAGAAAAAAACATATTGACACTACCCAGTGGTAGCCATGAAGCCCATTTTTCTTCATTGTTGACTATGACAAAGTAGAAAGTGAAGGGAGGTGGAGAAAGACAGTGAGATTTCAGTGGCTGCAACAATGATGTCCTAATTGAATAGTCAGCTCCTGGCCTTCAGATAGATCAGAGGAAGACACAGTGGGGCATCTACTTAAGCCTGAAGACCCCTTGGACCCTAAGCTTGGAAAGCCTTCTTACTGTGTCATCACAGGAGTGGAAAATGTTGAGAATGCAAGAGTGAGAAAGTGGAGGGAGAGAGAATCATCACATAAGGCACCTCCTATCTTAATTCTTTATTTAGATCCTTCCCTTTAGGACGAGAGGCTGTTTGCACTCGGTTTTCCTCTGAATATGCCAAATTCAATTCCTAGTGAGAAGAAAAATGCTCAAAGCCGTATTAAACCTTCTTCTTGTTTTGGATGACTGTGTGGTTGTTGTTGTTGTTATTGTTGTTGTTGTTTTCTGCCCTTGACGAGCACTTTAAATTTGCACAACACTGGAAAGCATCAAGAAGCATTCATGTTCAGAGTGATCTCATAATCACAATTTCACAAAATCTTTACAAAGCAAGGAAGGGTGATATCATAATTCCCATGTAGGCAATGAAGACACAGAAAGTCAAGTTATTTTTCTCATGGTTTTCGGACCTCAGTCCTGTTTCTTTTTTGACAAGTCTCTTCTGCTTCTCTAAAAACACACATTTATCAGTCCTGTTTCTCACTGGATGTCTTCGCCTTCTCTGTGTTCTGCGTTGGAGATCTCCCTCATCCAAGCTCATTTCTGACTTTCTGTACAACCCATTTGATGATCAGTAGTAAGATGCTTTTGACAACACATTTAATTATTTAACTTGTCATATACACATACTAATGCTGTGCGGACAAGTCTTTCCACGCAAGGGTGATGTCATGATGGGGTGTAACTTACACCTTCTGCACTTTGCCAACTGTCGGTATTTGATTGAAGTACTAGCGTGCATTGTTGCTTTACCTGATGGTCATCACAAAATAAATGTGGTTATTAATTGGTTTAACTAGAAATACCCACTACATAGGATTTGTAACAGCAGAAGTTGGCACATTTCTCGTGCACTTGTGAATCAAGAGAATATACTCAGACTTCAACAGAAATGGAGTTGTATTTCACATCATAAATCAAACTTAAGGTAAATTTTCTATTAAAAAATAAATCTTTAAGACTTCAGGAAAACTATATTATAACTTTTTAGAAACAACACTGTTCTTAAGAAGAAAGGCATATACAGTCAAATACATCTGATACTTAAATGAACAAAAAATAAGATGAACCTTCAGGCTTTGTAAAAATGGAACTTACCATATCGAGAGAGGAAATTGCCATCTGAATGGTTGCATGGCCAGGTCCTTACTACCATCTGTATTACACTTGTTTCAAACAATTTTATTTTGCTCATCTGATTTCCCCACAATTCTACATTTCTCTATTTTTTTCTTTCACTAATTCTTCACTGAAATTCAGCACAAGACCCGTCTCCTCTAAGTGACTTCCCTTTTCTCAATATGGCACATAGCAAACATCTTCTCACTTTGATTTCTACAGCAAATAGTGCATATTATTATTTAAATAATAGCCTGTTGTACTCGCTTGTTTGTGCTTCTATGTATATAAAAATAAATGTGTCCTGTTTCTCCCCTACACTGCTCTGTGTTTCCCTAGAATCTCTAGCTTTATTTATTTGTTTGTTCGTTTCTTTCTTTATTCTGGAGGACTCGAGTCAGTGTTATGACTAGAGGAGCCACTTTGCAAAATGCTTAATGGAATGAACCAATGAGCAACAACAAGATAGAAGAAGATTTGCAGGGAGGAAAAAAATGCAAAAACTAAGTTGGAGCAGTGAATGTTGTTAATTATCTCAGCACTGACTGGATCGCATTAAGATGAGGAGACGGGTAGTAAAAGATTGTTTCTTAATTCAATATGCACATCAGCAAGCCAGGAAGGAGACGCTGCTTAATTTGTGATGAAGTATTGAAAGGGACTTTACTGGATGTCTAAAGAGAGGAAGGTCCTACTCTATGAACTCACAAACTCTTGCTTGTTTCACTGAAAATTCTTAGTGTTGTGGGGGAAAGAGATGCAAAGTGGATAATTCTTCCACTTATATTTGAGGAGATAGGTGTACAAACAAAATACCAATTTCAAGTTGAATAGAGAAGCTTACATGAACATGAATTCATTTGAAATTGAGAGGCAGTCCCAAATGACTTTTGCTCCAACTACCTACCTAACACTCCCATGAATGTTTCTGCGATCAAAGGTTTAAATGAACAGGGAGGATGGAGGAGTATTTGCTGTGAGAAAGGAAATAGTTAATCTCCATCAGTTTCAATAACATCATCAAGCATTCGTCAGTTAGTGTCTCTGTTTTAGGTTCCATACACAGTAAATTATGAAGCCATGACCCTTACTTATAATTAGTTTAAGATAAAAACATGCCACTAAAAAGCTCATGCTAAATTCGTCGAGTTAAATAGTGAGCAAGTACAAAAGAGAAAGCCCTTCGATGGATAAGTGTGTTCTGAAGAATGAAGATTGACACAGAAACAGCAGCATTTGGAGTTTCAGTTGGTGAGGTCAAGTGGAAATCACTACTTTTCTCCCCATGAGTCGAGGAAAGTTTTTTTTGTGGTTTGACACCTACTCCTGCCAGATGTCTAAGTGACTCCACGTGAAGCCAAGGAAAGAACTCCCTGCAAAGAAGATCGGCAGATCTCGTGGCTGTGTGGTGGTTGGTTGGCAGATTACTGAAAGGAACAAAACAGGAAATTTCTGCAAACTCATGGCAAGAGATGAAGTTCTTCAGACCAAGGGCCCTGAAAAAACTCACAGCATTGATCATTGGTCATTCTGTAGCCAGTGAAGGAATCTCTTACATTTTTTGTAATTCCCAAGAGCAATTTCTTTTTTCTTTTCTTTTCTTTTCTTTTTTTTTTTATCGGAGTCTCATTCTGTTGCCCAGGTGATAAGCTCATGGCCACCACAGCCTCGATCTGCTGGGCTCAGGCGATCCTTCTGCCTCAGCCTACCAAGTAGCTGGAATGACAGGCATGTGTCACCATGCCCAGCTAATTTTTCATTTATCGTAGAGACGAGATCTTGCCATATTTCTCAGGGTGGTCTCGAACCCCTGAACTCAGGCAATCCTTTAGCCCCCACCTCCCAAAGTGCTAGTATTACAGGCTTGAGCCACTACACCCAGCCAAAAGCAATTTCTGAAGATGATGTAGTTATATCAATTTTACTTCAGGAGAGCATGATCGAATCTGTATCTCCACTGCTTGATTGTCTAGAGAAGCTACTATCCCAATATTTCGGGATGGGAGTACACAGGCATGCTGCCAAACAATGAATAGATACGTGTACTTGGGGTTGTTTTGTTTTTAATCAGAACAGACTCATTTGTGAGAAAAGCTCAACATCTGGTATACTTAGAAAGCGAAGATCACGTCATCTTTTGGACACAATCATGCCGGCAGTACTAGTTAAGTTTATCAGCTAAAACAAATTTCATTTCAATATGAATACATAACAGATTAGGCCCGTGTTAGTTTAATATATGAAAAAAACATTTCCAGTTTTCTTTTAAAAGAAGAAAGAAACCATGAGAAAGTCTGTTTGGAGCTATTAATAAAGAAAACTTCAAAGTCCAAAAATACCACATTGGAACTTCGGGTATGAGAGTTTTAATTTCTTAGAGCAATGCCAGTTTCCCTTGTTAGCTCACAGGCAACATCCTCTTATTTTGGTCCAGATTTCACAAGGAAATTAAAGTGGCAGACAGGGAGTAGGCCATATCAGGAGAAATAGATGCAATGAATGTCTCCAGATAAAAAACAATTAAGGATATTAAATTGATTAAAGTAGATCAAAGGGAGTTAAAATAAAAAGGATCAAGAAAGCAATGTCCCCAAGGACAAATAATTTGGGAGTGAGTCATGATAGCCCTGGAGGAAGGAGGGTGGGTGGTTCCATAATAGATGAATTTGACATTGTCAAATCCCAAATACATTTGCTTCAAACTTCTCCAGAGAAGTTAGAAATCTGATCTTCATGCTGCTTATTTCTCATGACATTCATGCAAACACACACAGTGTACGACCAAATGAATTATGATGCTTTCTAAGTCATACAGAAAGCTACTAATAGAATAAGACTAAAACTCATGATTCTATTTTGACAACCTGTATCTAAACTGAGAAGAAGTGAGTACTTAAAATGAGAAGAAGTGAGTAATTAGTAGTTGAGTCAGGGTTTTTTTTTGTTTTGTTTTGTTTTTTTTGAGTCAGAGTCTCACTCCGTCGCCCATGCTGGAGTGCACTGGCATACTGGCATGCTCATGGCCACCGCAGCCTCAACCTGCTGGACTCAGGCGATCCTTCTGCCTCAGCCTTCCAAGTAGCTGGAACTACAGGCGTGTGCCACCATGCCCAGCTAATTTTTTGATTTATTGTAAAGATGAGGTCTCACCGAGTTGCCCTGGCTGGTCTCGAACCTGTAGGCTCAGGCAATCCTCCCACCTCAGTCTCCCAAAGTGCTGGGATTATAGGCATGAGCCACTGCACCTGAGTCAGGTTTTATTATTAGACTCCTGGCTACATAAAATTATAACTCTGGGATATTTGAGACTGCATGTGAACTATAATGACCAGTTAACTACTGATGAACTATATCATTTCTATCTAAAATTTCCAACTACTGTTAACAGTATTATAGCTGCCATTGCTATTAATTATTATTTGTGAGGGGATTACTGCCAGGTAATGACTCAATTACATGAACAATTGGCTATTCTTCAAGGGAAGCTGTGAGGAAAGGGACACCATGAGAAACAAGAATGATGATTTGGGTTGGATCCAAGCAGATAAAGTGCTACCCAGAACATGTCATGTTCCAACCATTGCTCTCCCTGGTCAGGAATCCCTGTAGGCACCCCGAGCTACAGCTTTGAAGCTTGACATCTGCTCTGTGGTACCCATACTTTCTGCATCTGGGATGTATTGTTCTAAAGAGGTCTGCCATGTATCCTAGTGGTGTTATAGTTAGTTGGATTTTGGTGTTTCAGTAAGGCTCGGAGGGAATTCTCGATGCTTGAGATGTACAGGGTCACATGCCCTAATGAAGGGGAGAGGAAATGTCACCCTATTTAGCAAATGGACATCTGTGTGTCTAGTCAAAACCCATCAAGGTACTAGGCAAATAGTTTTCTCTCAGATCTAAACAATATATTTTCAGAGGAAATCCTTAATGAATTTATAGCTTATTATGTTTTTTAAGTACTCATACCTCCTGAAGAAACATTTCTTTGTACTGGAAGATATCATGGATATTGCCAATATGCAGACCAGAAGTATAAATGCCTAGCAAAGACTGAATTGGAGATATATTGTAATCTCACCATAAATTTGGTTGACTTTGCTCTAAAACACAAGTCTTGAATCTACCGGACCACATCTCTGGTATTATTTAGCAAATAAGTTGGTTTTCAAACACCATTTATCTGGCAATTCTTCTATGCTGGTGTTTTAAATTTTACACACATTATAAGATTTAACTATGGTATTTTTTATTTTTAGGTGACTATTTTCTTCAACTCATTTGTGAAGAAATTGAAGCTTTAGAACACACAGTGAATGGCAAAACTGGTATTCAAACCCAGCTCTATCTTATTTCAAGATTAGAGGAGGCAAAGTCCCCGCTTTAGTCTGGGTGGTACTATAAAGGACCATGTTGGAAGTGTCAGACTAAGTGACTCCTACATTCTTGCATAAAATAAATGCCCCTTAGTAGTAATTCGAGGTAGAAAAGCATACTTTCTTATCTCTCCACTCTCCTCTGTCCAAGAAACCCCCAACCTTTTTGGCATCAGGGACCAGTTTGGGAGAAGATAATTTTTTCACGGAAGGGGGTGAGGAATAATGGGTGGGGAGAGGGGAGGTTGTATAGTCAAACCTTGCTGCAAATATTAATCTGTATTTGTAGCTGCTCATACGGAGATGGCAACCTTGATACCTGGCATGCGTAGTTCGCAATAGGGTTCTCTCTCCTTTGAGAATCTAATGCCCCCGCTGATCTGACTGAAGACAGAGATCTGCTCACTTGCTGCTCACCTCTTGCTGTGTGGCCCACTCCTAACAGGCTATGCACAAGGTACCAGTCCACAGTGGGGATTGGGACCCCTGTTCTATCTTACTTTCTATTTTCTCTGTTCTGCTCAACATGCCTTTCCCCAGTTGTCTTGAAAAGCATTCATATTCCTGTGGCTATCTTATTTAGCCACCAGGACCCGTTGGCATTTTGACCACTTCTAGAAATAACCGTGAATCTAGAGATGTGATCTGCTTTTGATTAATGGTGAGGATGCAATCTCAGAGAGCCAATCTTCAGGATATGAAAATAGGTGCAGACTCCGGCCCCTCATCCCTGGCCTGAGGTTCCTGGCTTCTCACAGATGCCCAAGGGCCCATAATGGCTTGTAATCTCTCTAGTGATCAACTTCAGTTTACACTTTACACCTTTTTGCAAAACACTGATTTATCAAATCCATGGGGCTATTTGGCTCCTTTCTTGCAAAAATTCAGTTTCTGATTTAACTGATTGCTTTCCTAACATGTACAAAGCTGTAGTCAGAAAAGCTCAAAAGATATTTTTATATCTATTTCAAGTCTCTAAGACAGTCCCTGACACCAGAGCTTGCTTGGTAAATTTTGATGACTACATACACCAAATTGTGGGATTTAAGTGCCCTGGACTGCTCTTGAATTCTTAAGACCTTGCACTTAGAGTCCTTAAGTTTTTCTTCTCCAGTGCACTTAAGAGAGCAATCAGTGAACCCGTTTTTACACTCCTGCATTGGCCCTGATTTCAATGTTTTCCAATTAAAAGCAATATACCACACTATCCTTTGTTGGTTCACTACCGATGGCCTCCCAAACTGACAAAGAACATTCTACTTCCGCTTTAAGAAAGCATCCACTTTTTAGAGACAGTTTAGCTGGGTACCATTTTCTGTGGAAGCAAAGAGTTTAGTTATTCTTTTTCGATGAATGATTTTCCAAAAACATGTGCTCCTGATGAGCTGAGGATTCGTCAATATCTTTATTAACATTAGTTGGATATATACGTCTTTAGGGAAAGGAGACGAGATTAGAGGATTTAGAATGAGAGGGAAGGAAGGGAAAGAAAGCAGAGGTCTGAACCAGAAGTCACCAAACGGCAAATAACAAGCAGCATATTTAGAATGAACAATGTCAGAAAACAGTAGACAGTGCTGAACATCTCACAGCCATTTGTAAATATAATTCAGTTCTATTGTTGCCATTACCATTGCTTCCACTGTCGCTTTAGAACTTCTACAATCGCTGCTATGGGTAATTAGTATAATAGTGTTCACTGTGCTAAGTGTTATATTCATTTTCCCCTTTAATACTTTCATCATGTGCGTGATATTATCTGCAGTTCTCAAAGGAGGTTTCGGGGACTCTCCTAAAGTCACAAAAGTTACAGGATCTTGATCGGGAATTGCAAACCTAGACGCGTGTGCTCTTTCCATTATGCCAGAAAAATTACAGTGATGACTTTTTTCCCCTATTTTTTTACTCTTATTTCCTTTTTTTCCCCTCTGCTTTGCTGAAATATAGCACTACTTCCCTTTCCCCCCCAATGGCTAATGGTTTTTAAAATTTTGTCTTCTATCTTGTCAAAACTTTACTTCAGAGGACCTAAAATCAGCTTTATTCTGTGTTAAAACATTCATGTATATATATATAGAATAGATATAGATATAGATATATTCAGATAATGAATTAATAATTGGGAAGAACCTGGGACTTGGAATTGTTACAAAACTCTAAAATTCATGTTGTTTCCAGTAAACATCTAATTAGACTCCGTTCCCACATGGGTACAAAGGAACAAATGCATTTTCTCTGCCTACCCTACTGGGCAATTGGGAGGGACGGAGAAATCACATACATGAGAGTGAGTTGTAATGAACTGGGCTAGGAGAGGCTGTTTTGCATTCTCTTACCTAAATCTAAATGGCTAATTATGGGTTGAAAGGTTTTAGCTCAATTTGTTGAATTTTAGCCATGAATGAAGAAGTGAGGAGAGTATCTTAGATCGCAAGGAGCCATTTCTGATCCTTGGAATCAGAACAAGTAGCTGTTTGCCTCTTCTAGGTACACAGAAGCAGAACGGTTAATTAGGCAGAACAAGAATGCTCGGAGCAAGGACCACAGCAGGTATGTTCCAAGGCTCATTTCTGCCAAGCAGAAAGGAGAATGGGCTCTCTGTGGTTTGTGGTCAGCTGTCCTGAGAATCAGCATGGTGAGGCTCTGCTTCTTCGAGAAACCCAGAAAGAATACATGTTAGCAGACAACTAACTGGCTGTTGAGAGGACAAGAGCTACAGCTGAAATTGTAAGAACTTTTAGAAAAAGTGCTCTTGGCACCAACAAATTAAATTGGATTTTCAGAGGCATTTACACCCTAGGACTTCTATCTAGGAATAAATGTGGACTCCAGAAATTTTTTAAAAATATGTAGCTCATTTTCTTTTAGAGACAGTGTCTTGCTCTGTCACCCAGGCTGGGGTGCAGTGGTACAGTCACAGCTCACTGCAGCCTCGACCCCCTGGGCTCTAGAGATTCTCCCACCTCAGTCTTTTGAGTAGGTGAGACTATAGGTGCATGCCGCCACACTCAGATAACTTTAAAAATTTTTTTTTTGAGTTGGAGTCTCACTCTGTCACCCAGACTGGAGTGCAGTGGCTGCTTCCGGCCACCGCAGCCTCGCCTGCTGGGCTCCGGCGATCCTTCGACCTCAGCCTTCCAAGTAGTTGGAATTACAAGCATGCGCTACCACGCCCGGCTGATTTTTTGATTTATTGTAGAGATGAGGTCTCGCTGCCCAGGAGGGTCTCAAACCCACGGGCTCAGGCAATCCACTCACCTCAGCCTCCCAAAGGCGTGGGATTACAGGCTGGGCCACCGAGCCCGGCTTTAATTTTTTTTGTAGAGATGGCATCTTGCTGTGTTGTCCAGGCTGGTCTTGAACTCCTAGGCTCAAGTCGTCCCTCTGTCTTGGCCTCTCAAAGTGCTGAGATTATATGCATGAGCCACCATGCCCCATTTCATTCTCTTTGAATTTATATATGTATATAAATAATTTATATACGTATGTAATAATTGATGACATACATAAATAAGTTATATACATACATAATGATCCACAGGGTATTATCCGTAAGGTTTTGGTTATAGTCACTTACTTCTCTTAACAACTGGTACTAGTGCCTGTGTTTTACATGATGGGAATTCCAAGGAGCGAAGGGTGTCATAAAATAAACAGCAATGAATTAAGAAGGAAGGTATCACACATGCATGTGCATACACACACACACACACACACACACACACACACACACACACACACACACATACACACGGACGGATTCTGAAACCACATGAAATAGGTAAGCGTGAGCATGATGTCCCTCTGTCTACTTCACTGACTTGTCATACTACCATTAGGGTTACATCACATTAATCTCAATCATGACCTGAGAATGTAACCATATCAATAGAGGCCATTTAGCAGAGAATTCCAGAGATTTCTAGTCTATGACCTTGACTCTAAATCAAAATAAGGGAAGTTGTGTCTTTGCAAAAACAGTATGAGTCAAAGAAATGCTAAATACTGGAGGTTGAGTTGTTTAGTTTTCTCCCCTACTCATTGTCCCAAATACAATTGTCCACTGTCACCCTCTTGACATCCACTTCAGACCTATTTTTGTCTCTAGAATCACCTAACACTCCTCATGTCACTGAACAAATGAAATAATCCTTTAAAGGTCCTCATAGCACTTTGTAATTCTTTCCATCACTTCTCACGATTGCATTTTATACTTGTTAGAGTGATTGGGGGAGGGGAGCTCTTTCTGTCTATTAGAGTACATGAGCCCCAATACCAAGGATTAGTTGTTCTTGGTCATTTCTGTATCTATGACTCAAGCTACATACAGATTTTCAATTACTATTTGTCGAATGGTGATGGGTGAGTGAATAAATACGTGAATAATGTTTAGACATTTAAGAGTTTGTTGAATCAAATTGGAAAAAATTAGTACCACATCTTTTTTGTTTAATATTGTCATATATTAATTATCTTTACTTGCCATTTCACAGAACTATGCATTCCATGAAAGAGTTGGCCCATATACATGGATTAAGTACTGATAACTTTTTATATACAAACGACAGGAGAGATTTTCTGCTGCTGTAAGATAGCCTTGGCAAGGGCAGGGTATGGAAGTGTATGGAAGGTAAGGAGATGCCTTACCCCCAGGAAGGTAATGGCAGGTTAGTTTTAAAAGGCACTGAGTTACACTTGTATGTATGTATGTATGTGTATATATATGTATGTATGTGAGTTAATCTTTTAAAATACTTGAATTATATAGTCATTAAGGGTGTCCATGCGACACAATCCTGCCAGGGAGATGTGGGTTGATGTGCATGGAAATACCATTTCTCCTAAAATAAAAAGGCAGAGCATTCTCAAAAGAAACGTTTCCAGAAATTTGCTTTTATGCTTTTGCCTGCATGGTTGTGTACCTTACTCTTTAAAAGGAGTACCAGTTTATAGCCATGAAGTAGCCATGAAAAAGGCAGAAGTCACAGAAGAAAGACAGAAAGAGCCTGAGAGTCTGATGCTGCCCATGAGTCACTGAAGCAGATTTCTTTTTCTCTTTCTTTCTTTCTTTCTCTCTCTCTCTCTCTCTCTCTCTCTCTCTCTCTCTCTCTCTCTCTCTCTTTCTTTCGAGTTGAAGTCTCACTCTGTCACCCAGACTAGAGTGCAGTGGCATGCTCCTGGCCACCACAGGCTTGACCTGCTGGGCTCCTGCAATCCTTCCGCCTCAGTCTTCCAAATAGCCGGAACTACAGGCGCACGTTACCACGCCCAGCTAATTTTTTATTTATTGTAGAGACGAGGGCTCGCCAAGTTGCCCGAGTGGGTCTCAAACCAGCGGGCTCAGGAAATCCATTCACCTTGGCCTCCCAAAGTGCTGGGATTACAGACTGAGCCACCGAGCCCAGTGGCAGTTTTCAACCAGACTGCCCTGTGCTATTCTTCTGGGTCACCATATACTTCTTTCTCCTTAAGCTATATTTCTGGGCCTTGTATAGCCAAATAAATGAATAATTAATAGGATAAACTTCTTGGAATTTGGTATAAAAGCATTACATTGTAAGTAATCTCACTTATTGAAGTTATAAAATAACAAAATAATACTTTTCATTTTAAAATGATTCATAAAATTCATAATTATTTAAATTCTATTAAAAACAAACTCCCATTATGGTTTTTAGAACTTTATCTAATTTAAAATCATGGTCATATCTGTTAAAAGTGTATTTATTCTAATTTCTCTTCAGACTACTTATCTAATAATTTAATAAGAATTTCAATAGCATTTCACTTAAACCTATATTTTGTCAGGTCATGGACATTTTTTGCTTTTTAGATTCCTTAACTGCAGGACCGAGACATTCACAATGTATGTAACAAATATAATAAGTAGGCAGACACTGACACCTTTATTAGAGAGTAGATATGCATATCCACACTATGTTCTACAGATGTAAAAGTTACACTTATAAAAGAAATATCTTCACGGTTATAAAACTATAGATCTCTTATGATGACTATTGCTTTCCATCAATAACTTTCATTTATATGGAGAAACTTTTAGACTCTCAAGATAACAAAATCTGGATCAGAAATGAAAAGAAAAACATAAACACTATTCTTATCAGAAAACAGGATAAGGACAGCTACAAACTGCACAATTAGATTAGTTGTATTTTCTAGGAAAGAAATGAAAATACTTGTAAAACAGTGGAACTTAGGGCCATCGCTCTAATGCCCACTCTCATTTCCCAGCCATCTTGACCCAATCCAATTCCTCTCTCCTCTTTCACTCTGTTACATCTCAGCATCCCTGCTGATTTTCCCACGACAATGCAAGTTTCTAAATGGCACCTGAAGTGTTTCTGGTAACACTTAGCCCCTCCTCTCCAGACTGTCAAATGTGTAGAGCTAGTGCCCACTGCAGACATCAGCAGGAGAAACAGCTGTAAGAAAGCTGAAGCTAGTTTCAGAACACATGGTGCGTCATGAAATCAAGATGCACTTGGCTAGATAATTCCAAGCGAAGAAGAAAGGGCACCCACAACTTTGTGTTGTATCTTATGGGAACATCAAACCTGGAACCAGACTTCTTCTTGCTCCACATGCAGTTCTTCTTTCTAATTTTTTGAAACGTTTGCCTCTACTTGTGTCCTGAAACCCCGTCAGCATCTCTAGTCTTTGCATCACAGGACTCACTTTTCCATGAACGGGAAACCCGATCACTTACACCACATGGGTAGCCACATGGGTCTACTATGTCTCACATACTTCAATTTTATGATATCTAATCCTCATGGACATTCACAGTGGACAGATTCGTTTTCTATTAGTTTTTAGCAAATTATAGCAAGTTTAGCAACTTATAACAACACACAGTTATCGTTCTACAGTTTCTGTGGGTCAAGGGTCCAGGCATACTTCAGCTGAGCCCACTGTTTAGCATCTCACAAGACTACAGTTGAGATCTCTGTCAGACTGCATTCTCTCATCACACTCATTGTTGGCAAAACTGAGTTCCTTTCAGTTGTAGAACTGAAGTCATCAGCCCCTAGAGGACACTCCTTCCTGTGTGTAGTTTACAGTAGACTGTCTGCTTCTTCAAAGACAGACGGAGAGCGCTTCTGTCATCAAAAACGCCCAGTCTCTCTGTTAAGGGCTTTCACCTGATTAAGTCAGGCCGTTTTGGGATTATCTCTAAATCAACTAATTGAGGACCTAAAATTCCTTCATGTTTGCCATACAATGTAATTTAATTACAAAGTCATACACTTCATGCCTACAGTCAGTCCTTCCCATACACACTCAAGAGAAGGGGCTTATATAGGAGATCCACATCAGGTAGGTGCTGGGAATTTGGGGGTCAATTTAGGTTTCTGCCTCCCATTGTCTACCTTCGGGACTACAAGATACATGTCCCCCCCACTTTCAAAATGTATTTTCCCTGCCCCAGTCCTCCTGTTGTAGCTACATTCAGGCTTCTGGATATGGTCCATGAGGGACAAGCCCTCCCCCTCTACTGTCCTATGACACTAAAGAAACATATTCCTAGCATTATTATTATTATTTTCAATGTACACATCAGGGATATACAACCCAAGAGAATTTGAGTGTCTCAACACACAGGATCTAAAGCAAGTCTGCCAAACTCCAAGTTTATGTTCTTCTCCCAATCTTCAGGAGTCCCTCGCTCACACATTTGTTTTCAGGTCATTTCTCATTTGTATCATTGTCCCTCTTCACAAACACTCAAGAAGAGAAAACAAAGCCAATGGCTATAAAACAAGACAGAAACAGTTTACCATTAGTGTTCATTTCTCGTAATTCTTTGAGTGAATATAAGAGCAATAGGAATGATGAGCAGTTGCTTTCAGTATTTTACAAATGTACACACCTTATTTTTAAATCAATCCAATTTTTCAAGTAATTCCAGTGACTTTAATCAAAATGCTATCCCTGATTATTCACAAACTCAGTCTTAGATTTGTAAAGGCTGTTCCCTAAATTTTATCTATGATCATGCAACCAAATTGAAGGAATGGAGATTCAGAAGCATTTTCATTCACTGGTACCAGTTTAGACAGGACAATGATAATTAGGATTGTTATTTTTGGGTTCTTCACCATTAGGAGTTTATGCGCAAGAACCATAGAAAATTCAATTCCTGGGTCTCAGTCTTTTTACTGCATCTGATTGAAAAATTAAACATGAAAAGTTTTATTAAACTCATTAAGAAACTCCAAAGGGAACAATTTAAGTATTACAAAAGTCACCTTATTAAATTACCATATTCTAAAGTATTATTTATAGAAGTGAATGCAGCATTCAGCATGCCTAAATAAAACTCTTTCTTCAAGACAAAGAACATGTGATTATAGTCGATCCATTTTCTATCACATCTTAGGCCATGTATATTTGCATCTTATGATATATATATATCATATATCTATATATAGTGTAACTTTCTTCTTTGCCCTAAAATGACTGACTTTCTTTCAGTCATTTAAAAACTAAGATCTGGTTTCTCACTGATTAAAATTGGATGTTCTATAGACTTTTATCATGAAAGGAAATCAATGACTAAACAAAATTCATTCCAGTGAATAAAAGTAACATTGATATAGTCTTCTCTATCCATGTATTGGGTGATATAACTGAAAACTTTCTGATTAGTTCTGTTCAAATACTGTACAAGTTTACTTTCATGAATATTCCTGAAGTGTTGTGACTATGTGGGTTTGTACCACAGTGAGCCGAATATCTTGAATCTAACATGAATTGATCCCTCAATTGTTTGCTTTTTAAACTCCCATTTCTAGTTTTCTACAAAGTGGCTGTATTTAATTATCACTACTAACCTTCTTCCTTACCCATTTCAATAAGCTTGAGATTTCAAAATTTCTATTATCCGTTTTTCTTTTTTGGGATATGAGTAGAGGCAATAATCTATTGAGTAGGAACCATTGCAGATGATATGGTTCTCTGGTAGCATTGCAGCTACAAAATGATAATAATATGACGATTAAAATAGTTTCTCTTTTGAGCCAGGATCTATGTGGCCTGTTTTCTGACCAATCAACAAGGAGACTGAGTCTCTGCAATTCAATTAGACAGAGCAAGAAAATAAGAAATGACATTTCCAAGTGTAGAATCTGGACTAGGTGATAAAGCCCTTTAGGGCAGGGACCATGTCTCTTTAACCCAGTACAGAAAATATTTGGTTTGCTTTGTAAACAAATGATTTAGATGATGAATGGTACTGAGCTATTAGGAATTTGTGTCATTAGAAGATGGGGCCACACAGGGCAAGAGGTGACGCTTGCCTGCCATTGTTCCTCTTCTGGAAAAATACTGACTCTTCACCAATAGCAAGGGTGATGGTCAAATGCCTTTACTGAACTAAAGTGAGCTTTATGTTGACTCTGTTTCCTCATTACTATTTGAAAGTCATCGTCTTTGATGTTGTTGATGTTAGTATTTTTATCCAGAGACATTACTATGGGATCACTGCTGCCTTATGACCTTCCCACCTTATCTGTCATAGAAATCCGGCAGTATAAGAGTTTAATCAAGAGATGAAAACTTTCTAGTTATTGAAACAGTGCGAGTCATTCCATAGACTTGTCGCTTCAAAAGTTTTACCTGAAAATACCTGCAGATTGGTTTCCACTGCCTAGTTTGTTCCCTAATTAGCAGGATTTTCCTGCAGGCAAACACCTGCATACTCTTACCTGCCAGCCCAGGCAGGTGAGAAAAGTCTCCATGTCCTCTCCAGAAAGACCCTCAAACAAACTCTTCGTCATTGTTTTCACAGCTTCATATGCAGATTTGTCATACGTTGAAAGGGAAAGGTGAGATCAAGCATTCTCTCGTATATTTTTTCCTAGAATGTCAAAGGTAACCCCAATAAATGATTGCCAGATCATTTAAAAAATTAATTAGAAAATCAACCACAGATTTGGGGAAATAAGTGGATTTTTCCTATTTGACAGCTTGTCAGCAAGCTGTCGTGAAAACATTTTTTTAAACCCTGGGAGTGTACCTCAGTGATGATAGTCATGTATAATTCATAAAGGAAAATAGATTTAAATAAGCCGCTCAGTAGTTCAGTGTGTGAAAATTCAACAAACTAGTTTCTTTTTGCTGTGCCTGCAGACACTTTTCCTCCTACAAGCACCCTCTTCCACATTGTATTTACTTTTTGTATTTTGGATCATAATATAATTTGTTTCCAAATGTATATTTAAAGAAGGCAACTCTGAGGAACACAGCAACAGCACCACACATGAAAAGCAGAATTGTATTTTCATGTAAATCACAGTTGATAAATATTTAAATTACTTTCTTTTGCTGAATAAAAGTGCATGAAATACACTTTACATTTAGGTTACAAATTATGCTGAAGGAGTTTTACCTTGTAGAGTTATTGTTCACAGCAATATATATTAAATTTTTTCTGTTCTTGAGTAATTCTTCCAGACATTTTACTGACTAAGGTCTTGCAAAGGCAAGAGATAATTCATCTGAATTTGACAAGAGTGTCATTGCACTCAACAACTAAACCATCTTTTATTCATCCTTAAAATTTTAAAATTTAATACAGAACGAATATCAAAGTCACATTTTATTTGGAAGACTAATCGTTATATAGAATGTGACTTACAAAAAAATAGTCTAGTCTTATTAATTCTGATCCTACTAATTTAGATTTTGTAATCACTTAAAGACAGTGAATATGCATAAATAAGTATATATATACTTATATTTATTTATATTTATATATAATATATATATTTAAATGGTTATATGCTAGAAAAGAAGAACATCATTGTATCAGATCTGAGAATTTTGAATCCAAAGAGAATGCAATTGGAATAAACTAGAACTGCCATTTATTATGAACTTATTATGTGTCAGGAATTGTGATTAGGTTAGGATGTTATTTCTATTAATGTTCAGATGATGAAACTAAAACTTAAGAGGTAAAGTGATTTTTTCATGATCACACAGTCAGAAGTAGCAAGCAATCCAAATTCAGAGGTGTCTGACTAGAAAATGTGTATTTTTCATTAAATATTACTTTAATATACTCGCAGTTTCTGTTTTAAACAACTAAATTTGCTACGGAAAAAGACTTTTTTGCCTGTTGTATTTTATTAATTAATACAGATCTATCTTGGATGATACTTTCTATTATTTAAATTTACATTTACACATTTTGTTTGGTCTTATAAAGTAACTTAAAAGTTATGAAGCAGAAAAGTGTAATCACTCTAATTTTTTACCTTTCCCTATATGTTTAATTAGTAAGTTCCTACTTGAAGATGTATCGCTAAAAAAATTTAAGAAGCAGAGTGTTTATTATGTAAATTTAACAATTCATCATCCATCATTCGGCTTCCTAAAAGCGGTAATTTTGCACCCAATTGGATAAAATAAACAAAAAAGGAAGAAATGTTTGATCACATGTAACTATCACTTTCCTATCTATAAGACTTAGAAAGCAATTTATACTTAACTAATAAAACAAGTAATTCTTTTTAAGCTGATAGATCATTATGAAGTAGAATCCAATGTACAATGTTAAGAATGGTCAGTTTTCAATTTCTTTTTAAAAAGAATACATTTTAAAAACTTAATTATTTTCTATAGACTTTAAATGACTTTTATTGATTAAGACATTGCTTGGACAAAATTTTTCCATTAATAACAAAACCATGATTTTTCCAATTCATGTCATCCTTCCTTTAATACAAGAAATACCTTTTAGAAATTGAACAATTAGCCGGGCTCGGTGGCTCAGCCTGTAATCCCACGCCTTCGGGAGGCTGAGGTGAGTGGATTGTCTGAGCCCGCAGGTTCGAGACCCACCTGGGCAGCAAGACCTCATCTCTACAATAAATCAAAAAATCAGCCAGGTGTGGTAGCAGATACCTGTAATTCCGCCTACTTGGAAGGCTGAGGCAGAAGAACCGCCAGAGCCCAGCAGATCGAGGCTGCGGTGGCCGGGAGCGGCCACTGCACTCCAGTCTGGGCCACAGAGTGAGACTCCAACTCAAAAAAAAAAGAAAGAAAGAAAATGAACAATTGTCAGTGATGGCATCTAATAGTTCTGTTTAGAAAACATCAGTATTGAATTGTGTCCCAATACATGTAGAGACACTCATTAAATGATTGTGCCCTTGCCTATATTTTTAAGTAATGAATGAGTTAGTAAATGCTTCATATATTTTATTTGCTAAAAGGTTTAATCTTGAAATTAAAAAAAAAATTCAACTGAAATTTCTCTTACCTTGAAAAAAAATCTTATCAGATTGAGAAAGTAAATTAAACTCCCTAATCGAGTACTACTTTTATTGTTTCCTTGTTGACTTTGGTTGTTCCTGGGATTGGTACTCGATTCAATTATTAAATACCACAGTCTACCAGAGAAATGGATTCATGAGAGAAACATGTGCTCTATTATGGGTCTGGATTTCAGTGTGTCCCTAGATCAATTTATTAATTTGCTTATAATCCAGTCTCCCAATCTGTACATGATAAGTGTATAATAAAGCTTAATTCGCAAGACAATGTGGAAATCTACAAGTTATTTTTAAAAAGAGTTATACTTAAATAAATGGTGCTAGTATTTGGGGAGGATTTAATTTTGGCAGGAGCATAGCTTGCTTCTGCTCTTTATCTGATTAGCCCAGTATTCAGGCCAGGCTCTTGGGGAAGTAAACTATGAGATGAAAATTAACAAACAGGAAGTTTATTAGGAAGTGTTCTTGAACTAACCTCTATAGGAAAAGAGATACAAGTTGGGTGTGATGAAGCACAACAAAGGCCTCAGACCCAGGAAGCTCCAAAGTTGGATGGCTCTTCAAAGGGTTCTCACATTGATTCAGGGGACCTGGGTTTTATATCCTCATTGACCTGTGACTGAATGTGGATGTCCCCATAAAAGCAGGGGGCATGCTGGAGCAACATGGCTCTTTTCAGCGGAACACCATTCCTAGACAGGGCTGACAGCCGGGAGTTGTCAGCCAACAGCAACCCTGGGAGTTGAGATACTTAGCTATTCATTCGTTAAGGAGCAACTGAGCAGAAACACACAATGTCAATGACAACTGGGTTAGCCAGGATAAACTGAGAAACATCAAGACTTGAGTACACACGAGTGCCCCTGTAGCCTTAACCTAACTTGCATACACTTTAGACCCATGTATCTTCTGTAAGAGCAGTCATTAGAACCAGAGAAGACAGCTTTAAAAGTGACCATATAAAGCCGGGCTCGGTGGCTCAGCCTGTAATCCCGTGCCTTGGGAACCTGAGGTGAGTGGATTGCCTGATCCCGCGGGTTCAAGACCCACCTGGGCAACTTGGTGAGACCTCATCTCTACAATAATCAAAAAAAACTTAGCCAGGTGTGGTAGCGTGCACCTGTAGTTCCAGCTACTTGGAAGGCTGAGGCGGAAGGATCGCCGGAGCTCAGCTGGTCGAGGCTGCAGTGGCCGGGAGCGGCCACTGCACTCCAGTCTGGGTGACAAAGTGAGACTCCAACTCAAAAAGTAAAAGAGAAATAAAAAAATAAAAGTGACCATATAATAAAATACTTTATAAAACATAAAACTAGCTATAGTTATTATATTTCAAGCATTGAGAAAATGATGATTCAGAAAATAAACTTGCGATCATGACTATGACAGGTCTGAAACGTTCAAGAGGATAATTGTTCTCTTTTGTTTAAAATCTTTGTGGTTTTTGCATTTGTATGGTAGTGTCCATGCAAAAATTTTTGACTAATAGGTCTGTGCTTCTACATGTTTAACAAGTTTGCTAACTTTCTAGTCAACAGCAGTATTGTGATATGAAAAATTAAATAATATTATTGCAAAACCCCAAAGTAATAGCAGCTTAAATAGAACAAAATTTTCTCATTCTTTTTCACTGATATACAAATATGAGCTGATATGGTAATTCTGCCCCGCTAAAGTGCATAAGGGCCCAGGCTCCTTCTTCCTAACTCATCAACTCAACACTAGGATATTACTTGCTTTTGCATGGCCCATATAGTTCACCTCTCAGCCAGAAAAAAAAAAAAATGTGGTAAAAGGAAAGTAAAAGTCATGTCACTTCCTTAAATGACACTACTTGGAAGTTGTACATCCTGCTTCCTCACACGTCCTATTGATCAGAACTGAGTCACATGCCCTCCTCCCAGCTGCAAGAGAGTCTGGGAAATGTAGCCTTTAAATGAATAACCTTTTGCTCTGAAAGTGCTGATGTCCTTTATTATTATAGAAGAAAGTGTGAATGTGTAATTTAGATTTCTCTGCTCTGTACAGTAAAGGTTGAGTATCTCAAATCCTAAAATTGAAAATTGGAAATGCTTCAACATGTAAAACGTTTTGAGAGCCAACATTATGCTAAAAAAAAAAATACTCATTGGAGCATTTTGGATTTAGTATGTTCATACCTGGGGTGCTTAACTGGTGAATATACTACAAATATACCAAAATTTGGAACAGAATTGAAATCCAAAGTACTTCTGGTCCCAAGCCTGCGTTATAAGGGAAACTCAACCTGTTTGCACAATGAAAAAAAAAATCCAGTTTTTAGAATGAACTCACAATGCAATTCACTTTTGTCATGTGGTATTACCACCATTCTATGCTCAGAACAAAATTCACTGTTGGCATTTATAAAATCTGGTAAGAGTAGGGTGGCAGTGGCCAATCTATTGCCTCTCAAAGAAATCCTTTATTGTCTGCTTGTGTCTCTACATGGTTTCTCCCCAGACAGCTGGAGGGTTTTATCAGCAGAAGGCACTGGTGGGACTGGCCTAGTGGAGGAAGGGACTTTTTATCCTGGGTCTAACCTGTGCTCTCTTTCAGTAGGCTCCTGTGGTGAGTAGCGACCCCTTGAGTGGGGTTTTCCACTGCACCATTTCCAATAACAGATGCCAAGTGAGTCTTGTGCGAACATTTCTTCACAAATGTCTTCCCTCTGGCACCTGAGAAGACAGATTCCCAGTGATTCCTGCTAGCATGGCACCTCAGCAAACTTCTCCTCCAGCGACTGAACCACTGCCATGGCCTCTTCAATGAGGGTCATATCTCAGCTCTGGGAGGGCACTGGGCAAGGTCTTATTCCAGATTTGTTCTTTTCTTGGGTGCCTAGTCACAGCTTTAGGGGTAAAATCTGTTGTTCTATGTTCTTTAGAATTATCTTTACTTTTTAGTATCCAAAACCCACACCAATTCTTTGCTATAGTTAAACATTTATATTTTACACCTTTCTGGTTAAGTTTACTGGATAGAACCTGTGTCATGATTGGACCTTGTGTAATACAATTAGAGAGGTTAATCATATCAAGACACTCAAAAATGTGTAGCCATTTTTCTTTGTAAGATAGGGGCATTTATGACATCTCTTTGTGTCATTTTTGAGATCTATTACTAATATTAAAGCTCGGGGATCCTGAGGACTTGACTGGAATAAATGTTATACAAACCGAACAAGGCAGCAATTAATTGCTTATGTACTAAAACATTGCATGTCTGAAAGTACTGAGAATTCATGGGAATAGAATTAGCGTGGGTGTTTTTTTAAAAAGCAATCATTGTTTTATGCTTTGATATTTTTCTTTCTTTACCGACATCAGATAAAGCAAGCCTTTAGAGTTCCTCCAAAAATTGAGTTTCTTCTCCTACACGCTACAACTTTTAGGAAAGAATATTCACATTATATGGAAGAAAAATGTTTCATTTTGATGGGAAATTAAAATCTTCTGGAAATATTGTTTTAGATAGTCTTGGTAGCTGCCCTGCAATCTCTAGCCCAGATGATACCTTCCAAAACTGTCGCTCTGGAAATCAAGCTGAATATAAGACAGAATTTTGCTAGTGCTTTTAATTTGAATGTAACACTAGAAATGTTATAGTATTATTTTTTTCCAAAGTAGCATTTGGCCTAAGAGAGTAAAAGCAGGTATGTAAAGTCAGGTAGGAAAAGTTTTGTTGGTTTTTTTTGTTTTGTATTCACAGTTACCATTATTCATTACTGTATGCATTCAATAGATTTAGCAAAATTACTATTTATAGATTTTAAAGGTTTTTTAAAAAATCATTTCTATTATATAATTTTAAACTAGAAATAATCTATGTTGGTTAGCAGCAACTCTTGCTTTGAATGTCTTTGTCACTGTCAGACGTTTTTTTACTTTGACTCAATTATAAACATTTTTAAAACCACCATCTAAAAATGGTTTTGGAAATCTTATAAACATACTGGGATAGTTGCTAAAAAGTGGAGGATGACAGAATGTTTCATTTTCCTTGAGGCCTGTTTTCACATTAGATTACATTCATTTATAGTATGTTTTTATACTTTGAATCAACCGTTCATTTAGGTTCTTAGCAGTTTTCTTTATTTTTTCTACTTTAGATCAAGTTGGTTATCACAAAACATTATATAAATTCAGGTAAATTTTCTTTCATCAGAACTGTAGGCCAGGTGCAGTGGCTCAAGGCTATAATCCCAGCACTTTGGGAGACCGAGATGAGAGAATTGCCTGATCCTATGGGTTCGACACCAGCCTGGGCAGCTTGGCAAGACTTCATCTCTACAATAAATCAAAAAAACTAGCCAGGTGTGGTAGTGTGCACCTATAGTTTGGCTACTTGGAAGGCTGAAGCAGAAGGATCGCTGGAGCCTAGTAGGTCAATGCTGGGGTGGCTGTGAGCGTGCTACTGCACTCCAACCTGGATGACGGAGTAAGATGCCAACTCAAAATAATAATAATAATAATAATAATAATGATAATAATAATAATAATAATAATAAATGAGAAAGAACTGTATGTAAGTAGCCAAAGGTCAAATTCAGTGAACTTTGGCATTGGAGGGTGGTGTTATATGGAGTCAATAGATAAGCATGGTAGTATATTTATACTTCCTTTTCCCAGAATAAATCTTTCTTTTAAAATGTTTAAGTATCATAGCACATTGCCTAGGTATTTATTTCTGTGAAAAGTAGCATGCAACTCTGAAATTTTCTTCTGCAGTTGATGTTGAATGATCTCTTCAAGCTATTTCTGTTGCCTATATTTCACTTTAATTATTGAAGTTAGTATGAAACTTGGACATGCAAAGGAAAAAATCTGGGGATGGAATTCCAGACAGCTGCTTCAAGTGGAAATAAAAAGAATCATAAAAGAGATTTCTACCACCAATTATGCATTCCAATATCTTTGGAGTATTTCTACAATGATTTATTTTTGTGCCTCACATCACTTCGTCTCTCAATTAATACCTTCCCAACACACATTTGCAGAATGAATGAAATTAGTTCAGATTTAAGTTACAGTAGTCCCTTCTTATCCACGGGGATTACATTTCAAAAGCCCCAGTGCACACCTGATACCATGGATAGTACCAACCCTATACAAACTATGTTTTTGTTTTTCTATACATGCATACATATCATACAGTTCAGTTTATAAATTAGGCATAGTAAGAGATTAACAATAATAACTAATCATAAAATAGAATAATAATAACAATATACTGTAATGAAAGTTATGTCTCCCTCTCCCAAAATATTTTATTGTACTATGTTCATTCACTCTTCTTATGATCTGTTGATCCGATAAATGAGAGGGTAACTGAGTAAATGAGTACTAAATTAAACCTGAATGGTAGCAAGATTTAAGACAGCTTTCAATGAGAAAAGTATGAAAATGGCTTAATTCCAGATTTATTTTATTTTATTTTTTGAGTTGGAGTCTCACTCTGTCACCCAGACTGGAGTGCAGTGGCCGCCCCCGGCCACCGCAGCCTCGACCTGCTGGGCTCCAGCGATCCTTCCGCCTCAGCCTTCCAAGTAGCTGGAACTACAGGTGCGCGCTACCACGCCCGGCTCATTTTTTATTTATTGCAGAGATGAGGTCTCCCCAAGTTGCCCAGGTGGGTCTCGAACTCGCGGGCTCAGGCAATCCACTCACCTCAGCCTCCCAAAGGCGCGGGATTACAGGCTGAGCCACCGAGCCCGGCTTAATTCCAGATTTAAAACTTAAGTCAACAGCACTGAAAAATTCCAATGTAGAGTTATCATGGAGTATATGACAATAATTCCTGGCAAAGAGCAATTGAGACCTACAGTACTGTGCTCCCTCCTAACAATCCTCTCTCTCCTAACACATCTTCCTATCCCTTCTTACTTCCTGTTGTCATTTTGTGTTTCTTGCCTTTGCCAACGACAAAGCCATCAGAAAACTCTTAAAACTGATCTCTTGACACCAGATCTGGAATAATAACACCATGTTTCATTTTATAAACTCAAGTATCCCCCAAGCAGTAACTGAGATCAGAACAGAAATATGAAAGGCATACATGAATTTAAAAAATGATATTAGTAATAAAATGATTCGTCTGTAAAATTGACTACACAGATCATCATTGAAAGACAGTTCTGTGTGCAGGCTTAAGCCCTGAAGAGCAGAAGATAAACACATGCAACCCAAACAAGAAGAAAGTGGGCATTGGAGAGCACGTCTAAGAATACTTAATTGTGTGCAGATTTTTGCTGTTGTTGTAATTTGGATGAATTCCAACTTCTCTGTAAGAAAGTATTTGCTTACATATCTAGCAAACAAATAGCAGAAATCAGAGAGATAACAAATACAAACTTTTGCTTTTTAAGGGAAAATATTTAAACTGTTTTAACGAATGAATATACATAATGATGTTCCATTCAGTTATATATTTGATTCTTGCTTAACAAAAATTCTTTCAAAATAAAAGAGTCATTGTGGGTCAGGGTGTTGAAACATGCATACCTTATATATACTATGTTTATAGGCTTTTTTTTTTTTTTTTGGAAGTTCCGAACCTTGTTAGCAGATCATGGTTTGTTGAAAATGGCTGACATCACTGAGACCAAAGTAAATGAATATTTATTTTTGTGCCAAAAACCCCCTGCGTACTGATTAGTGGGAGGTCCGAAGAAACACATCTCAGGTTAACTCAATTTTCATTTTAGCTTTGTGGATTACCTTGAATGCATTGTAAGTCTGTATTCACATAGAATAATATAAGCATATGTTCCCCATAATAAAGTCATTCTCTCTCTTAGGTGAAATAATGCCACTCATATAAAAAAAAAACAAAAACCACCAACTACAATCTTTCTTATAAGATCTCATTTCTCTTTATACCCTTCTCCTGTGAATGAAAACCAAATGCAATGCAATGTTCAAAATCAATGCCTACAAAAAGTACACAGAGTTTATGACATAAAAGAAGCAAGAGTTAATTATACGTAACAGGTAGGTAAAGGCAGAGGGGACCCCTGATCTTATACCATGCATTCAGAACTGAAGTATTAAAGTATCTTAGAAACTTGGGTTAATCAATCCAACTCTTTGAAGATACTGGAAGAAATTAACTTTGAAGGAAAAATAAAATGCTGTTATTTTTAATAAAAAATGCTGGAAATTAGGGCTATTTAAATTTAGGGCTTGGCTGGCGCCTCCATTGAAATTTACCTAGAAGATGGGAGAAATGTTTCTTATGTATGTGGAATAAATACAAAAGTCAGCAAAGTGATAGAAAAACAAAGAATATGCCCTTTAACACCAAGCCAAAGAGGGGAAAAATTTCTCTCCTATGCCCAGATTCTTCTATCTCAGTTTATATGCTTTATTAAGCACATACATGTGAACTGTGCCCGTCACGTTAACCTGGAGAGCTAACACTGGTGTGAACACAGCATTGGTGTGAATCAATATCAATATGTCCTGAGTTAGGAATGCTATTGAAAAATAATAGCCCAAGTAATCGAGCTTTTTAATCACTAGAAACCCCCTGATATTTTAAAGAGATATTTATTTGTGGTCCATTTAAAGTACTTTCAATCTTATTTCAAAAGCATTAGTAAACATTTACTTGCCTAAACATGTATTCATTCTACACACCCTCCATCCAAACCTAGAGAGAAAACAGTAAAACTCAAACTTAATATAAAAGATATGTTAAAAATGACTTCTGTTTGCCTATTATATACCTTGAGTTGTTACAGTAGAAAGATAAAATAACAGAGCCATTGTATTTTCTATTTACCATGCAGGACATATTGCCAATCTCCACTTAATTCCCAAGCAAAACAAATGGGATTTGGCTGAACATGCAATAACTTATGCCGCCACTGGATGGCAATGACAGCTTTTGTCTCTAAAACGCGCACGGTGCCCTTGATGAAATTTAGCGTCCGGATCCTGGTATCCTAAGTTTCTCAGACACCAGAGTGTAAAATACGACTGGGGTGAGTCTCCAACACACATCTCACTTCCCTTTTGGATCCCTTGTCTCTGGCTCGCTCAATGCTAAGACAGCCTATAAAGCTTCCTTATTTGCAATCACTCCTTAGGAATTTTGACGCTCAATAGAACACCAAATTTGCAAGGAGAAATCAAGGTAGAATATAAAAAGGAAAATAAAGGAAGACAAGGAGGTGAGAGTAGAGCAAAAATAGGGCACCAGATTCTCTTCTACAATTGAATGATGCTAAGCTTGCAGAAGACCAAAATCTGAAAAATATATTTATGTTGTTGCTTCCTGCCAAAGAGCGAGAATGACCTTCACTTTCATCAGCATTTGCAAGCACTTGTTCCCATGGACTATATACAAGCACATTCAGCCACGCGAGCACACTTCAGATAATTGTTTGTAGTTGAGACAATTAGCTGACAATAGTTGAATTTTTCGGAGTGAATTGGTTTTAAACTGACAATCAGAAAAAAATGCTTAAAAAAATTTAGATATGCCCAGGTTGATAAAAGTTTGTACAATGAACTTTGTGTGGAGTTAAAATATATAACTATGCAAATTTTTATTAATCCAAAGATCAATGGTAATTTTGAAGACGTTAGATATCATCTGAAACAATAAATTACTTTTTTTTTTTTTTTTTAGGAACCTTGGCATACCCTATGGCTTGTTTCTCTTAGTAAATAAAAACTTAATTAAATTTTACAATTAGCTGACATCTACGGGAAGAAACAATTTATACTCAAGGAACTTTAATATGTGTATTTTATTTGGGTTTTAAAACTACTTTCTTCCCCTTTGATGGAAGATTAAATGCTTAAGAATGCTATAGATTAGAAGAACAAAATAAAAAAAAACAACAACAAAAATTTAGAATGGGAAATCTGGATCATATTGTTGTATGATAAAACTTAGTAAGCCTATGAAAAATAGTTTCTTCCAAATACAAAATTTTAAATTACGTTTCTCTTTTCTTAACACAGAAACAGTAACTGAGTAAAATATATTATTCAACGGTAGTTGTAGGTATATAAAAGGAGAATTTATCTGTTAATATAAAGCACTTTAAATTCTGCATCCATCGATTTTTGTCACTAAACGGAGAGATGATATTGTGTGCACACAGATATACATATATCTCAAAGATATACTTGAGGATTTGTAATAACAAGTTAAGCAAGTGCAAACCCATTTTTCAATATTTATTTTTTGTTTGTTCCCACAAGCAGTCCATACACATGTAGAACAACTAATCAATCAAGTACATGTGGGGAAAGACATTTTTAGGTACCATGAAATGACTACTTGTGTCTTTTCACAAAACTGTCAGGCTATTGCATATAAGTATGGCCTAAATCAGGAGCATTTGAAAACACCCTGAGCAAACTCTCAGCTATCTGACTGTGTAAAATCACCAATTTTAACATCTTGCTTCACTTTCACCACTTCACCACATATAAATGAGTACAATAGAACTACTTGGTACGTGTTTTAATTATTAATTTATTTGAAAGTTAAAGTTGCTCAAAGTAAACATTATTCATATAAAGTAAGGTAAATTTGCAATAATGTCATATACATATATCATATGAGTGATATGGCAGTATGTATATAAAATCAAACAGATAATTCAAGCTCAAATCATTTCTCTTTGGGACCAATGATCTCTCTTTTGACTATATATGTTGATCTGTGATAAAATGATAAAACCTTAAATAATGCCCAACTGTTCTACTTTTTGTATTTTTCAATTAAGAGTTTTAAGTTTCCGCATCAGTTTTTTAGGGGAAACTGAACCAAAGACTTATGTATAAAAGGGTGAGGAAATGTGCTAACCTGAAATCTTGGAAAACAGAAAGTAGGATCCTGACAAATTATGTGCTTGTATCTATTGACCTTATATTTGAAAAGTAACTTTTAATTTTCTTAGATCAACAAAGAATATTTCCAGATTCCAATGAAAACAAATACTAGTGTCTTAAAAACATTACAAGTAAGAATTTCTTCCTAATTTTTGATACATGATAGGACTTTAATGATAAGCAATAACAATAGTTTGAATTTCAGTGAACAATAATTTGAATTTGTGTGTATATGCAGCATACATATACACATAAAAGAGACACAACTTCTGGGACCATCTAACTCAGAGTAATGCTCTGAGCTGCATGTTTTATAGGTTGATGCTGAAAATTGGGAGATGATACTGTATGAATGTATGTTTAACTTTTGCTTGATGTAATGTTTTCCTTTGACCTGTATGTTTGCCAGTTAATGCACACCAATACCTGTCAGTTGCATTTAATATGGAACATTAAAAATGCATCTCTGGCTGGAGTGTTTGTGCCTTGTTCTCTCTCTCTCTCTCTCTCTCTCTCTCTCTCTCTCTCTCTCTCTCTCTCTCTCATACACACACACACACACACACACACACACACACACACACACACCTCTCTACCATTTGTCCCCCAAAAAACAGTACAAAAAGAATCCTGCCCTCAAAGTTCTTAAAAATGAATGCAGGTCGTGTTTTGCCAAATCTTTGTTGTCCTCTGCTTGGTTTGTGCTGCAGTGGCACTGGGTGTTAGTAAGAGAATGTTTGAGAAAAGTTCTTTCAGAACAGAGATGAAAGTATCTTCACATTCCAAAGGGTTGCATTAAAAAAAAATTTTTAAAGACGTTTATGCACTTAAGCATTAAATGTATGAGTCCACACTATGATGCCAGTAAGTGACAAAAGTTGCACAAATACTTAAAGTTTTAGTATCAGAAAAATCCTCTGACATATGGCTATCCATGTAGTGACTGTGTACTTTTAAACCTACTCTCTCCTTCTCCACCTTTCATGGTTCCCTAGAAATTGTCAAAAGGAAACTCTCCGTCCAATAAAATGTACAGATTCCCTAACTTGCCTCTGTTATTACTTGACCGTCTTCATGCTCATTCCATTTGGTTAATATTTGTTCTCAGCTATTTCCTCATTCTTGGGGTTGAACCAGCCTTCCTGAAAATCCACTTTCTCTGTGGATCTCTAAACTACACAAATAAAAATGTTTTAAGCTAAGGTCATTAAAAGGTTCACAGAAATCCTTTCATGATTTCAGGAATAGCCAACAACAATTCAGACACGAGCAACGACAGTAAAACGCTGCCACACGTCAAAGCCCAGGTTTTTAACTCACCTTTTCGTCTGTCACTTGTAAGGTAATACTTACTGATAAATGACTAAAATGCCAGGAAGCACATCAGGCATCTGAAGCAATGGAATAAGCTGCCAGAAGATTGAAAACAGGAGAGTTGCAAATACGGATGTTATATGACAGAAAGAAAATATGATTCATGACTGTTGTTTTCAATCTGTTCTTATACACAAAACAAATAAAGTGAGGCTAAAATCCTAGCAACATAAACACAAAAACAAGAATTCCAGTTATCTAATAACTTGCAGACAAATGCACAGACTCTTTCCACGTAGAAATTAGCCCATTGAATAATCTTTATATGAACAATTATTAGATTCTATATTTTAAACACACAAGATGTTTAAAAATATACTTACAGAGACAGTGCATACTAAAGAAAAGAAGTAAAGAAAGAAAAGTTCATCGAGTGAGAAGGAAGTCTAGCCGAATTAAACATTTAATGTAAGAAAAGTTTAGAGCAGGTGGATGCTTTACTCTTTGGGTGGCATTTTCCTCCAATCGTTCTAATTATTTGCCTTAAAGCATAAGATTAAAGATTGATCTGTGATTACTTCCTAACTTGATATCCGCAAGGACCTGAATATTGTCAGAGATAATACTGCAGGATTAGTACTTTGCCTACTGTATAAAATGACAAGCTCAAGATGATATCAATTTTTCTTCTGTATTAACACAACAAGATAGCAATTAATTCTTTAAAACTACTTGAATCATAAGTGAATATATTCCCATTTTTTCTATCAAATGTCTTTCCTACATTAGCCTTACTACCAACATAGATTTTTCTCGATCAATCTTTTCCAAAAGTAGAAATTTCAATAATGCTGTCATATCCTAGGTGACCAAGGGTATTTCATTTTATCCATCTACGTATGAAAAAGTATCCAAGGAAGCCACATTGCATGTTTTCAAAGCTAAATCATGATAGCAGAGAATGATGGAGAATCCACTTATCTAGTTTTGGTAATGATCTCTTTCCCATAAGAAGATAGTGCTTTATATGTGGACATTGTATTATATTTTTAAAAACCTACTGTATAGTACAGTTATTCCACATTTTCATATCCTATCATACCTCCCTCTTGAAAACTTTATTGAGGTAATCATTTTGTTTGTATTCAGCCTTGTGTCTCTTAGTTTCTAGGACAATATCTTATCTAAACACATTCAGGCATCCAAAATTATTTATTGAGTAGTTACTATAAGCCAAGTCCCATACTCGGCCAAATGGAGAGAGCCAAGAACAAAACAAACATCCATCTTTTCCTTACATTGCATATAATACCTGGAAAGATGCACACAAGGCATGAATCACTTAGACATTGTCCTGGGGTCTGAGTTCAAATAACTGCTTCAGCCCCGAAATGTTATGTTGTCATGCAATTTCTTAGTTTTAATGCATTCAGCTGCAAAAAAAAAAAAAAAAAAAAGATAACAGCTTCCTCAAAGATTTTTTTCAAATGCCAAATCAAATTACTTAAGTAATTTTTAAATACAATGCTGGAATATATAAAGTATATAATAAATGAAAGCTGTATGTTATTCAAGATGTGGGTAATTTTGTATATGATGTTATTGATAACTATTATGACTGCATGTTTAAACAGAGATAATACATGGTCCTTGGTTAAAATATTTATATCACATCATTTGTCTTATTAATGAAAACTATGCAGCATGTGATTATGCTAAGAGAAGATTTCATAGCTTTCTTCCTGAGGAGTATCTCAACATTTAATTTTGCACTTGTGAATTTTGCTGTGTTTTTGCTTAAAAGTTCTGTGACTGCTTTAGGAACACAAATATTGTAATTTATCTTTTTCATATTTTCTAAAAGAAATAATTATTTTGTAAATTTTATTTCTTAGTTAACCTTAAATTTACATTAAGTTAACATGTAAGCTCATAATCCAATTTAAGAATTATTTACATAGAAATGCCAATCAATTCAAAATTATTTTACAACTATTGCATCTGTTCATATAAAGTTCACAATACATTGATGATCATACAGTTAATTTTATATGTACTAGACAAAAATTATGTTGTTACTTATATTACTTGAAGTATTACCTATGCTATTAGTATATATACAAACACTAATTTTTTCAATGTGAACGTCTCTGTTTTGTGGTCTTATTTGTTAATTTTTTTACTCTGAAGAATTTTTTCAGGTAGTTTTTAGCATGCTAAGCAAATATATTTTAAAGCTAATAATAATATGCAGCATGCTAATTTCAAATTCAAATATCTCATTCTTTTAATTTTTTAATATTCATCTTTTAGCCTGATACATATCTTTTAAGTAAGAAATTTCAAAGCAAATATTCATAAGCAGTTTTTGTCCTAAATTCTACGTATCTGAGCATGCAAGTCCCTGTGTTACTCCAATACATAAATTAGTTTATGCTTGGTTAAAATATTCTTGGATCACACATTTTTTTGCTCAAAACTTTGCCTCATTGTTACGCTGCATTCTGGCATTCTGAGTGAAACAGAATTGGAAACAGGTGTAATGTTGTGGTTTTTTTTCCCAAATGGTTATACATTTTTTTCCTAAAAACTTGAAATTCAATAACTCTGCCAAGTTTGCTATAAGTTGCTTTATTATTTTTTATTTTGCATGGGATTTAGTGAACATTTTTGACCTTTGTGCTCAAATAATGCTTCTCGCTGTTGTTTTGTTGTTTGTTTAGAACTACGAAAAGTGTTCTCTTTTAAAGAATGATTGTTTAGCTTCAATTGTTTTGATTCCTTCCAAGTCGAAACCAATTATTAATATATTTTTATTTTCTCTCTTCTGGAGCAGCTCTTATTATTATTGTACATTTATTCTTGGTGTTTTTAGAGAACTGTCAGCTTTACTAGTGATTTCATTTTCTACAATGTCTGTTATGTTCTTTACTACAGCTGAAGTCAATTTTAGTTTTTCCTCTGTGATATTCTTCTCTCCCGTATTCTTCTTATATCTGGGCCAGTAGTATTTATGTACATTTCCACATTCTGCCTCTTCTCTTATTTTCCCCATTTTATATTTCTGTTACATATTTATGATAAATATGTTTTTCTTATGTGAAAATTGCATGCCCTGGCTCAATGTTGAAGTTTTTAAAAAAATTCATAGAAAAGACAAAATGTCACATTCCTAATATTTGCAAAGGATATTATTCCCTTCAATGGGTATCACTGCCTGTCTTGTTCCTGGACTCTCACAACCATTTTAACTGTCCTTCTCACGCATGTGTAGCCTTCCTGCTTGATCCCAGGGTCAAGCAAGCATTGCACTAGCTTGGTTCCACAAAAGTTAGATAGAAATTACCCTGCTTCTGTTGTCTTGCATTTGTAAAATTGCCAGATGAGTTGGTTCCTAGATAATTTAAAACGTGCTGTAAATCCTTAGAACAGATTGTTTTCCAGGTTCTGCAGTAGTCACCTGATCTCTGCTTCTTCCTTTATGTCTAAGGACATAATACGTCTTCATCGCATCAAATTTCAGTCCTGTA
The DNA here is from genome assembly GCA_027257055.1 of Cephalopachus bancanus. Classification (NCBI taxonomy): domain Eukaryota; kingdom Metazoa; phylum Chordata; class Mammalia; order Primates; family Tarsiidae; genus Cephalopachus; species Cephalopachus bancanus. The sequence goes on from JAPVLO010000027.1 coordinate 8,379,302, forward strand.
CAGAAGTATGTTGTGAACTTCCAGAGAATGGAGATAGAGAATGACAAGGTGAGAAGATTGTTATGACCAACTCTAAAATGAGAACTGAGAATTAGAAGCAAACTCAAGCTTTCTTATTGGTGTCTTGGACAACAATCTTCATTGGATGCCATTCTTGTAGATAAAAATCGTTCATTTTTAAGCTTTCTGTCCGAATTATAGCATTTTTATTTTAGATATTCAAACATGGATTTGCTTGTAAGCACTTATTTAACTGGTTTCTATGATCTTTTAGCCTTGAGAGTTAAAAATATTTTAACAGTCTTCTTGGTCTCATTGGCTATTTAAGTTATTTTTGTGTGTTTTCATGGCTATTGCAAAGGTCTAGCACAACTAGGTTGCTATCATCCCAAGCAGAAAGTCACACCATTACTTTCTAACATGAATTTTAAAGTCTTTAATTATAGCTGGTAATGATCTTTGCTGCCTCGATATGTTCACTTTAAAATGATTAAGATTTATCATAATATACAAACTCTCCAATAATGAAAAGTGTAATGCTATCACCTTTCAGAAAATTTCACATAAATTGAATAGCTGATGATATACCTTAAAAAAAAACTCTGAAAAAATAATTTTTCTTGAACTTTGGAGAAGTGAAACTTGAAGGAAAAGTAGACTTTTGTTTTAAAATTCATATTTTTATGATTATGGAACAAATTTTGTGCAACTATATAGAAAAATATAAAGTTCCAATTTAGAATTCCATCATGAAACTACACCATTCTAATTTCTCCAGGCCACGGTTTGTTAATATTCCACAAAGTCCCAGGATGCAACTATAAGACTGCATTCAAATCTATGAACATGAGGCAATCATGCTCAGCAGAGTATAACAATAATTATAATAGAGATTAAATAAAAATAATTAGAAAAAGTTCATCTAGTTTTGATGTATTAATTATTCTGACCCTGTTCTATTCAGAGTCTAATTATCTGGTTCAGTGAAAATGCCAAGATTTCTACGACTCATAAAAATTGCATTCAAGTAATTATGTCAGCAAACTAAACAGTATTCATTTACCATGCCTTTTTATGCACACATTTGAATATGCTTTTTTAACTGTTTTTGCTCTTTGTTCCTATTCATGGGAAATAATACCTGTAGAGAAATTTGAAAGTCAGTTGCACTCCGAGCGTAATGTGCAATTCTTGCTGATATTCTTCTTTTGTAAGACTGCTGTAAGTCTCATATAACCTTTGTTTAAAAAACATGAATTAAAGTTCACTCTTCAGTTGTTTCAAAGAAATCTTTAAAACCTGTAGCTGTAGTTAAAAAAAAAAAACTTTGAAGCAGTAATACAAAGAATCTCTTAGAAAGTTTCTTTCCTTGGGTAGCTCAGAAGCTGACAAAATAAATCTCTCTGAAGTTACTTCTGCTACCTGTATTTCCCTTAGGGGACATAAGACAACCTATAAAATAGATCGGGCTTAGGAAAAAAGTGTGTATATTTATGTTTGTGGATGCAATATTTTTAACTCTCCAGGAAAGTGATGATGTAGATGAAGATTCCAAATCACTGAGAATTTTTAAGTCGTGAGAATTTTTACATTCTTATGACACACTTAGAACTTTCTTAATGCTAACTAAACAACTCCATGTAACAAAGACACAAGTTTACACTGATGAAGGAATCAGCATCTATTACATGCCTTATAATCTCTTTTACTCTTTTTAGTAATATATTTGAGTGGCAAATTAAGTAAAAGTTTGTTGCCTGAAGTATTCAGATTATTGCTTTACTTCTGTTTTCTTCTTTGTGTGGATAGACAGGAACTTAGTTGAAATTATAATCATCAATTATATTTACATCGGGAAAACTATATTAATGGTTATTTTAAGCTACTTCCTTTGTGTTCAAGCAATACAATATATCTACACACACAGATGTATATAGAGTTACAACTTACTTGTTAAAAAGGGAACTATGTCTTTCTTAATTTCCAGTTTATCTTTCAAGCACTATAAACTAGTTCCAAACTTTATCCAAGATGTGGAGAAAGGAACCAAGGAATGTTATTAAAGTGGACGGAGTTGAAACGGGACAAAGGAGAGAAGAAGGTACTAGAAAAGTTTAAATAAAACGCACTCACAACCAAGGCAAACAGGCAGGTCTTTATCATGGCCTCCATGGCTCTGTATTCATATAATAAATGTATTTCACTTAGATAAAACCTACGTGAGGTTAGAGATGGAGCCAGATGAAAAGAGAAGTCCCAATGATACAATTCCTTTGTGTTTCCAATATCCATAGAAATAACCTAGTTAGGATCAACACAATGGGATTTTTTCTTAGTCTCCACTTTTGGGCATGTGTTGAAGCATTGGTCAAACACAGTGAAACATTCCAAGAAACTATAATGCTTTACTGAGAAAACGTTCTTCGAATTAGTCAGTTATCTTCAGTACATCCATAAGCCTTGAAAAATCCTCAGACGTTAGAACATAAACACTAACGTTGTATAAGTAGCAGTCTGCATCCAGGTTTTATGCAGACTGAGGCCCAAACTTTGGATCCACACATTTCTGTAATTTTATATTCAGAAGGAGAAAATAGAGTAGATCATCCTTGCCTCGCCGAAAATAGCAGAAAGATTGGGAGTAACTAATCATTACAGGCCTCTCCATGTCTCACTTTGATATCCATTATGCAGTTTCCTTGAGCTCTTATTTCCTATTGCTGAGATATGGAAAATAAAGTAGCAGTACGAATGAATACTTACAACTCACCATCTAAATGTATGACAGAGAAAGTCATGAAGAGTACTTGACAATGGCTTCAGTGGAGGTATAGTTCATTTTTCTTGCCTTGGGTAACCAATTTTCCACATACTATGTCCTTCTCATTATACCTCATCCCTTAGGCCAAGAGTTTCCAACCACTGGGCCATGGACTGGTACCTGTTTGGAACTGGGTCGCACAGCAGGAGGTGAGCAGAGGGCGAGTGGAGCTCTGTCTCCTGTCAGATCAGCAGCGACATTGGTTTCTCAGAGGCGCACAAACCCTACTGTGAACTGCACTGAAAAAGCTGGAGGGATCTAGGTTGTGCGTTCCTCATGAGAATCTAACATCTGATGACCTTGTCCTCCCTCCTCCCTGTCCGTGGAAAAATTGTCTTCCACAAAACCCAACCCTGATGCCGAAAAGGGTGGGGACTGCTGCTTTTGGCCACTTCTCCTATACCTCAATTAGAGCTCGGGGGAATCTATTCATGTGAAACATCTCAGGGAAATTTCTGGGGGCCCAGGAAGACAATCTGGGATATTTCCACACCCCCTTGTCCCCCTCACCTGATTTGTCCATGGTGTTCTTTACCATGCCAGAGGTTCCATACCATCACGAAATTGAACCTAGAGAGCTAGCTAGTGTCTTCTTAAAACTGAAGTCTAGATGCATAGCTTTGGTCTAATTTTGTATCATTTTAGAACCAGAAACCTTGTTGTAATTGTTGAGTACAATAATTAATACTGTAGTGTCAGAGCACTGTCATTCCAGTCTTTTTTTTTTTTTTGAGTTGGAATCTCACTCTTGTCGCCCAGGTTGAAGAGAAGCTGTACGCTCACAGCCACTGCAGCCTCGACCTGTTGGACTTGGGTGATCGTCCACCTCAGTCTTCTAAGTAGCTGGAACTACAGGCACACGCTACCACGCCCGGCTAGATTTTGTGATTTATTGTAGAGACGAGTTCTTACCAAGTTGCCCAGGCTGGTCTCAAATCCCCGGGCTCAGGCAGTCCTCCTGCCTCAGCCTCCCAAAGTGCTGGGACCACACCCGGCCTCCAGTCTTTTCTTAACAACTCTGTGATCTCAGGCAAATTGCTGAATTCCCTTTGTACTATGGAGAGACATTGGCCACTATTCCATAAAGAGTTGAGAGATTAAATAACTAAATATATGCAGAGTCATAACAAAGTACTTGGCAAATAGTTAAGTACAGAACTATGTAGGTTTTAGCTATAGAATGACAAAAATGCTTCACATAAAAAGGTTACTATGAATTGTCATTATCATTTCCTACTTAGTGATTTATGTATTAAATATGTCTCAGACCTACTAGTTTTGGCTCTTGGTATTTGCTAGGCACTGAATTATATTGCCCTAAAATTCATTTGGTGACACCTTAATCCACAATGCAATGACATTAGGAAGTGAAGCATTTGTTGGAGTTGGAATCTCACTCTGTCACCCAGACTGGAGTGCAGTGGCATGCTCCTGGCCACCACAGCCTCGACCTGCTGGGTTCCGGCGATCCTTCCACCTCAACCTTCCATGTAGCTGGAACTACAGGTGCATGCTACCATGCCCAGCTAGTTTTTGATTTATTGTAGAGATGAAGTCTCTCCAAGTTGCCCAGGCGTGTCTCGAACCTGCGGGGTCAGGCAATTCACTCACCTTGGCCTCCCAAAGTGTGAGATTACAGGCTGATCCACTAAACCCAGCTGAAAGTGAAACCTTTGAAAGGTAACAAGGCCATGAAAGTAAAACCCTCATGGTGGGATTAGCATCCTTCTAAGAAAAGACAAGAGAAATCTTGCTTTCTCCCATGGGAGACACATTAAAAAGATGGAGGCTTCAAGCCAGAAAAAAGATTCCTCCCTAGGAACTGAATCAGCTGGCACCTTGATCTTGAACTTCCAGACTTAAGAACTGTGAAAAATAAATTTCTGACACTTAAGTAACCCAGATTGTGATATTTTGTTATGGCAGCCCAAGCAGACAGAGACTGTCTTCTAGCAAATAATTAGTAAGTCCATTTTTTCTCCTCCATTGAATATGTAGTTTTTGCAAATAAGAAGCATTATGGATTTCAAATCATTATCTCTACTATATATTTTAAAACTTATTAAGAAGTTCAATGGACTGTTTTTATTTAAAGCTATGTCCATCTTTCTCCTGAGGCAGAAAATGCCACTGATGCAGGTTTGAAAGTCTTCTAGTGAATGCAACAAAACATGAAAAATGCAAAACCTAGCTTAAGAATCATACATTTGTGTGTGCGTAAATTTGTGTAATGTAGATGTTTGATGACAGAGAATTTTTTGTGTGTGATTATCAATATAACGGGAGCTTCTCCTTGAAGGTTTTCAACATGAAGTGCATGGCATAGTCTAGATAAGATATTTTAGGGGCTTTTTCTTGTAGGATCTCACTCAATCTTACTCCCTTATAAAATGGACAGTGTCTTCATTATGTGGACAGAAAAGTTGATACTCAGAGAAGGTAGAAAAATCTCTGCCAAGTCAGATAACTAATAAGTGAGCAATACCGTCAAATGCACTCATACTATAGAGCATTCGTTTAAATTTTTTGAATTTTTTTCTTCGGGTGTGTCTGTGTGTGTGGTGTGTGTGTTCAGATAAGGTCTTGTTCTATCACCCAGGCTGGAGTACAGTATTGTGATCAGAGCTCACTGCAGTCTCGAACTCCTGGGCTCAAGTGATCCTCCTGCATCAACCTCCTGAGTAGCTTGGATTACAGGCATACACCACCATACCCAGCTAATTTATTTTTATTTTATTTTCATTCTTTTGTAGAGACAGGTCTCAGTTTGTTGCCCAGGCTGGTCTCAAATGCAAAGTGATCCTCCTGCTTCAGCTTCCCAGAGTGTTGGGATTATAGGCGTGAGCCACTGCATCCAACCAAAAATGTTGAATTTCATCATGCACTGTATCACACTGAATTTGTGATGATTTATTTTTATCTTTCTTGATTCTTGTTATAAGAAGTTGTAAGATTCCAGAGCTAGTCTGATCTCTTATTTTGACTTTTGATTTTTATCATTTTGACTGTTTGTTCTGCTCACTATTGTTTGCTTTCTGACTTACACTATCGGTTTCATGATTTTATTGGTCTGTTTCTGTGTAGTTACCAGTAGTATTCTTTAGGGAATTTTGCTCACGTGTTTTTTTTTCACTTCTCTCCAGCCTTGTGTCTCTTTTCACCTGTTAGTTGGTATGTATGTCTGCTTTCCCTCTCACTCTCCTCTCTTTCTAACTTCCTATTGACCTCCCTTCCTCCATTATTTTCATCTTTTGTACCTCCTTTTGATCCAGGAACTAAACCTACGTACTGCTGCACAGACAGATTGCAAGGCAGTGGGAAATAGGTTCCAGTGTGCTCATACACCTGTTGGTGGATGCTGGAATCAGCATATAGATTCTGAATCACAGCTTCCTCCTCAATTAAACCTCAAAACTGCAAAAAGTACAGCCCGCAGCCGACACTTCAACCTCAAAAGTGAACAAAGCCAGAGGACCCTCATAAGGAAGAACAGGAGATTGCACAAGTGAAATAAAAGCAGCCCCACCTTCCCTGAAAAACAGAATTAAAGAAAAGGAGGGAAAGGGGGAGAGAGAAAAAAATCTACACAAATGAAGAAAAACCAAAAGAAGAATATGGGTCTCTCCCAGACCCCGGGGAGGGCAGACACTAAGAAAACTGACTTCAGAATGCAAACAATGAAGAGCCCCCAGAATCACTGGTCCCAAACTACAAACCTAGATATCAAGACATTAATGGAGAGATTAAAAAGAATTCAGTAGAGACAAGAAGAAGCTAGGAAGGAGCTGATATCTGAGATAATAGTAATAAAGAATACTGTGAATGAAATAAATAACAAACTAATAAGCATGGAAAGTAGAATTACCCAAGCAGAAGAAAGAATCTCAGAGCTTGAGGACCAAAATATAGAACTAACTCAAACTCTTAAAAACACAGAAAACAAGCTCAAAAAGAGAACAAAACCTTCAAGAGATGAGCAATTACTTCAAGAGACCAAACCTAAGAGTAATTGGCCTTCCTGAGGCAGAAAGAGAGACAGAGACCACACTGGAACAAACTTTCCATGAGATCATTCAAGAAAACTTCCCTTATCTAATCAGTGATGCAAAAATTCAAACACAAGAGATTCAGAGAACCCCTGCAAGACAACAAATGAGAAGACCAACTCCTAGACACATAATAATTCACCTAAAAAAAGTAGGCATAAAAGAAAAAATCCTAAAGGCAGCAAGAGAAAAAGGCCAGATCACCTACCATGGAAGACCAATTAGAATAGCAGCAGATTTATCTACAGAAACCCTGCAGGCTAGGAGAGGTTGGAACCCTATCTTCAAAGTCCTGAAAGATAAACAATTTCAACCAAGAATAACCTACCCAGCCAAGTTAAGCTTCATCAGTGAGGGAGAATTAAAATTTTTCCCAGATATCCAATCCCTAAGACTTATGCTGCCACCAAACCACCTCTACATGAAACACTTAAGAAAGTGCTAAACACAGAAGAAAAGGAAAAAAGAACAGTGTTCTTCACAAGAGTACAAGAAAAAGAATAAAATAAACATGAACCAACCCCAAAACCAAAAGAAAGACAAAAAACCAAGTGGAAGAACAACAACTCTATAAGAACTCTATGATAGGGATGAACTCTCACATTTCAATAATTAGTCTGAATGTGAATGGACTAAATGCACTACTGAAAAGACATAGAAGGGCAAAATGTATAAAATATCACCAGGCAACATTATACTGCCTTCAAGAGACCCATCTCACTAGAAAGGGCATGCACAGACTCAAAGTAAGAAGATGGAAAGCAAATTTTCAGGCGAATGGAATACAAAAGAAAGGAGGAATCGTGATCCTAATTTCAGACAATATACCATTTAAGCTATCAAAAATTTAAAAAGATACAGAGGGCCACTACATAATGATAAAAAGGTTCACTCCATCAACAAGAAATATCTTGTTGATATTTATCCTAAACATATATGCACCCAACATAGGTGTACCAACTTTCATAAAGCAACTTCTAGGAAAACTAAAGGAAGGTATTGACTCTAACACCACCACAACTGGGAACTTTAATACCGCACTCACAACCCTAGGTAGATCATCAGGACAAAAATCACCAATGAGATCCAGAACCTCAATGTGACTCTTGACCAAATGGACTTAATTGATACCTACAGAACACTCCATCCAAAGACCACAGAATACATATTCTACTCATTACTGCATGGAACGTATTCTAAGATTGACCACATACTTTACTATAAATAAAGCATAAGCAAATTTAAAAGGACTGAAATTTTACCATGCACCTTCTTGGACCACAGTGGAATAAAAATAAACATTAACACCAACAAGGTCCCCCCGAAACCCACAAAGACATGGACACTAAACAGCATGATGCTAAACAACTCCTGGGTCAATGATGAAATCAAAACAGAGACCTGGAAACAAATGAAAATGAAGAAACATCTTACCAAAATCTCTGGGATGCCATGAAATCTGTAGTAAGAGGGGAATTTATATCCCTACAAACGCACGTGAAGAAAATGGAAGGATCACGAATTAACAGCCTAACAAGCTACCAAAGGAAGCTGGAAAAGCAAGACCACAAAAACCCTAATTTCAGCAGAAGAATCCAGATCACCAAAATAAAAGCCCAAATCCAGGACATAGAAGACAAAAAGATAATACAAAAAAATCAATGAAACAAAAAGCTGGTTCTTCTAAAAGATAAACAAGATCAAAGTTCCCCTAGCTAGACTGACCAAGAAAAAACCCAATAAGTACAATCAGAAATACAAAAGATGAAGTCACATTGACCCTGAAGAAATACAAAAGATCATTAGAGACTACTATGTACACTTGTATGGAAACAAACTTGAAAACCTTAAGGAAATGAGGACTTTCTGTCATCACACAACCTGCCTAGGTTGAAACAAGAAGAAATTGAGACCCTAAGTAGACCAATAACAATCAAGGAAATTGACTATGTAATAAGAAAACTACCTACAAAAAAAAAAAAAAGCCCTGGACCAGATGGCTTTCCAGCAGAACTCTACAAGACATTTAAGGAGGACCTGATTCCAATCCTACTGAAGGTATTCCAGACAATTGAGAAAGATGGAACTCTCCCCAAATCATTTTATGAAGCTAACATCACATTGATACCCAAGCCAGGTAAAGACCCAACAAAGAAAGAGAACTACAGGCCAATATCTTTGATGAACATAGATGCTAAAATTCTCAACAAGATACTAGCGAACCAGATTCAACAACACATCTCAAAAATCATCCATCATGACCAAGTAGGCTTCATCCCTGGGATGCAAGGCTGGTTCAACATTCATAAAACCATAAATGTAATTAAATACATCAACAGATGTCAAAACAAAAACCACATGATTATATCATTAGATGCAGAAAAAGCTTTTGATAAAATCCAGCACCCTTCTTGATAAAAACCCTAGAACATCTAGGCATAAGGGGAACATATCACAAAATAGCAAAAGCCATCTACTAGAAACCCACAGCCAGCATACTCCTAAATGGACAAAAATTGGAACCATTCCCCCTGAAAACTGGAACAAGACAAGGATGCCCACTCTCACCCCTCCTGTTCAATATAGTATTGGAAGTCCTGGCTAGAGCAATCAGAGAAGAGAAGGCAATCAGGGGTATCCAAATAGGAAAAGAAGAAGTCAAGTTATCTCTCTTTGCAGATGACATGATCGTGTACCTTGAAAACCCAAGAGAATCTGTCAAAAATCTCCTTACGCTGATAAAGGCCTTTGGCAAAGTCTCAGGATATAAAATAAATGTGCAAAAGACAATCGCATTTTTTACACCAATAATAAACAAACAGAAACCCAAATAAAAAGCACAATTCCATTCACAATAGCCACAAAAATGAAATACCTTGGCATCTTCTTAACCAGAGACATGAAAGACCTTTACAATGAAAACTACAAAACACTGCTCAAAGAAATCAAAGATGACACAAACAAGTGGAAAAATATCCCATGCTCATGGATTGGAAGAATCAACATTGTGAAGATGTCCATCTTATCTAAGGCAATCTACAGATTCAATGCAATATCCATCAAATTACCAGCAACATTCTTCTCAGACCTAGAAAAAACAACACAGGAATTCATATGGAAACACAAACGACCAAGAATAGCCAGAACAATCCTCAGCAAAAAAAAACAAAGCAGGTGGTATCACATTACAAGACTTCAAACTTTACTATAAAGCTATGATCATCAAAACAACTTGGTATTGGTATAGGAACAGGCATATAGATCAATGGAATAGAATTGAGATTCCAGAAGCAAAACCTCAATTTCTCAACCAACTCATCTTTGACAAAGCCTCCACCACCTACCACTGGGGAGAGGAGAACCTATTCAGTAAATGGTGCTGGGAAAACTGGCTGATCACACGCAGAAGATTTAAACAGAACACCTATCTATCTCTATACACAAAAATTAACTTCAAATGGATCAGAGACCTAAATGTAAAACCTCAAACCATAAGAACCTTAGAAAATGAAGGACATACCCTTATGGAAATTGGAACTGGCATCCAATACCTGAACAAAACCCGAAACCCACAGGCCATAAAAGATAAGATAGACAAGTGGGACCTCATTAAACTGACAAGCTTCTGCAAAGCCAAAGAAACCATCAAGAGAGCAGGGAGACAGCCTACAGACTGGGAAAAAGTATTTGCCAACTCCAGGTCTGAGAAAGGCTTAACATCTTGGATCTACAAGGAACTCAAACGTGCTGAAAAGAAAAAAACAAACAACCCCTTTATAAAATGGGCAAAAGATATGAACAGACACTTCACAAAGGAAGACATCCGAGCAGCCAACAGACACATGAAGAAACGTTCAACCTCACTAATCATCAAGGAGATGCAAATCAAAACCACACTGAGATACCACCTAACTCCAGTCAGAATGGCAATTATCAATAACTCAAAAAATAACAGTTGCTGGAGAGGGTGTGGTGAAAAGGGAACACTTCTATACTGTTGGTGGGAGTGTAAACTTGTGCAACCTCTGTGGAAAGCCATGTGGCGATTTCTAAAAGCTCTAAATACCAACCTCCCATATGACCCTCCAATCCCCTACTGGTAATATACCTGAAGAACTCAAATCATTCTATAAAAAAGATACCTACACACATATGTTTATCACAGCATTGTTCACAATAGCAAGAACCTGGAAGCAACCATGCTGTCCTTCAAAAGAGGACTGGATTAAAAAATGTGGTACATCTACACAATGGAATACTACGCAGTCATAAAAAAGAACAAAATCATGAATTTCGCACCAACCTGGATGGAACTAGAGTCTATAATACTAAGTGACCTCTCACAGAAACAAAGATCTGAGTATCACATGTTCTCACTCATATAGTGGACCTTGATCATCCAACGTATTACCATAAGAAAATGACTGACAGTGGTGGGAATTACGGCGTGGGGAAGGGAGATGGGATTAATGGTAGTAAACATCTATCTGGGGATGGGGAGACACCTCTTATCAACAAAGGTGCCTGAACGAAGCATATTTGTATATCTAACCCTTAACTGTACCCCACAATATCATAGTAAAAAATATTGTTTATAAAAAAAAGAAGTTTTATGAGGGTTTTTAAAAAAGGGTTGGGATCATATCTAATGAGACCAGATTTTTTTCCATCCCTGTATTAATGGGGATTGAAAAGGTTTTTATTGACATATGCTACCATGGTTTTATGCTAAGGCCAGGGAGAGGTTTTTTAGGTGGCAGAATGAATTTGCTGTCTTAATTTTTAGAATGCTGGTGCTCTGCAGATTTAGTAACTATTGATCTATTTGCTCCCCTGTATCCACCACTGCCCACAGGGTGCTCTTGGCCTTATGCTGGTGTGTCTATGTGTGCATAAATTCCTCAAGGAATATGTACTGTATAGAAGTCATAATGGTAATGCTGAAGAAATAAAAAGTAATATGCTAAAACCTCTGAATATAATTATTTTAAAGATTGTATTAGTTCAGGCCAAAAATTTCCGGAATTGAGTCATATTAAAACTTTGCACAGGAAAATTAACTTCAATTTGTACTAAGCCTTAGATAGTTAAGTTTTAATAACTTCTATAAGGAAGAACAGAACGAACCAAGTTAAAAGTATCACTTATGTGCTGACACATTTTTGTTATCCCAAAATAAATAGCAGAGGTAGATAAATTAATTTAACCTTTTACAGATCACCATTTTAACATAAAGGTGAACACGTGAGTCACTTAAAAAGAAGTAATTCACTCCACTCAGTTTTTTGGCAAATAGAGGAGGGGGAAAGGCCCAATCTACTTTTTAGAAGAAGAATAACCTATAAAAAAGAAAAAGTTGGGAATTTCCAGTCTTAATATACACTTTAAAAATGAGCATCAGGAACAGCAGAGAGAAGATAATAGTAAAGGTGTAATTTGCATCTATGAGGAGAACATTATAACATTTTATTACTGGAATATTCCATACCCCAAACTCTAGAAGTGTTGATGATTATATCACTGAAAAACCACAGAGGTGAGACTGGCAGTTGAGGGAAACTGCCAGGGGAAGGGGGGCACATCTCATCAACAAGGGTACTTGCATAATGAACATTTGTATACCTAACCCTGAATTGTACCCTACATCTTTAAAATTAAAAACAAAAGAAAAAAAAAACCACAAGCAAGTATATTTCATATATGCATAAATCCACATACACAGAGTCACACTTCTATTGTGCTTGGGATGCATCTTTTGATATTGTAATGATGTAATATCTCTCTTGAGGCAATAATGAAAAGGCAGAGACTTTTTTTAAATCTAAAAAAAAAAAAAACAGAGAGGTGTTGTTCATGTTCTCTCAAGGAACATGATGTCCTCTTTATCTGGATATGTTAACATTCTAAAGACAAATGTATAGTTCCCAATCAAGAAATATAAAATCTTAAAATTTGCGAAGTGTTGAGAAGTGTTGAGAAGAAATAAAATCACACAAAAAATGTATAACTGAAGTTACACCATTTCCTGGACTTATTAAACAATAAAGAGGTTAAAGTAGGAGAAAATTAGTTTTTGGCAACTCTAAATTTTATCAAAGAATCTAATGAAAACTTTGACTTTTTTAGATCTTAGACACCTCACCTCAAATTATTAATGTATGTATCAAAGAACCTTTAATCTCTCTGCATTTTCTTTACTGTAAGAATGTAATACATCAACTATGAGCTTATCTTAGGTGCATCTTGAAAACCACAAAAATATAAACATAAAAACTCTCAGTGGAGAGAGAATGGCATCTGTTAAGATGATGGTGAGATTTGCAAGGCAGTTAAGGTACATGCCTTGTTCACATCTTCCAAAAAACCCCACATTTGATGCCACAAAATGCTATATCATTTTTAAATATTTTTGTCACAATTTTCTTTATGAGTAGAATTTTTTTCCATGAAAATGTGAAGGAATGTGAACCATAGCTATCAATTTCTCTCTGTACATAATCTTTCATTATGCTTTGCTTTCAGCTTATCCTTAATAAGACAGAGGTTAACTTGTTAAGTTGGCAACTGATCTCAAAGTATAAATTAATGTTTTAATACAGTTAGAGGTTGTAGATATTTCCCAGCTGGGGGGAAAAAACATGGAACCCCCCTCCACTGGTAATACCTTATAATATAACTAGGTCACTGATCTCACTTGGTGTCTGAAATGGCTGAGTAAATTAGCTCAGTTTACTTCTTCCTAGTTAATTAATTCAAAACTTCTTGGATTTGTACTATTTGAAAAGTGCATGTATCTGAAATATCAATGCATAACTAACCACAATTACTTGAAATACGTAAAGTCAGATATCCTGAGCTTCTTTTGTGTTCCAGATGAACTATTGAAATAATCTCATCTTTTACATATATAGAAGGAAATGAAATATATATCTTCTTTGGTCTAATTTTTTAGAATACTAAATATGCAGTTCAGAGAAAAGTGTTAAGTACAAGGTGTTAGCTATCACTCAAGCACACATGTATTATCCAGATTGAACAAATGAAAACATTTTGCCATATTTGTCAGCTTATTTTTAATCTTTATAAATCATGCAGTAAAAGACACATTCAAAGCATTCCCCTTTATCCTTTTTCCTCTCTCCGAGATGTTACCATGATATTGAAGTTTATCTTTTCTGCGTTTTTATACTTTTGCTTCATATATATGCATACATAATACACAGCATTTTGGTTTGGTTTAAAAATTCAACAGAGAAAGCTAACGTATAAGTGCTTGTGTAACTTGCTTTTTATTCAACTTAACATTTTGGAGATATGTGCACATTGATTAGTGTAAACATGATCCATTACTGCTTTATTATATTATAAGAATACATCGCAATTTTCTATTCCTTCTATATTGTTATAATTTGACTTTTTTCTGAAATTTTTCTTGATCATAAACAATAATGCTATAAACATAATAGCACATTTCTTCTTATGTGGATGTAAACGTAGTTCTTCAGGATATGGAACTGACATAGTCACTTATAAGTAGATCCTGAACAATTACCATAATACTATAAGAAAGGGATTGGCAGCTGGGCTCGGTGGCTCAGCCTGTAATCCCACGCCTTGGGAGGCTGAGGTGAGTGAATTGCCTGAGCCCGCGGGTTTGAGACCCGCCTGGGCAACTTGGTGAGACCTCATCTCTGCAACAAATCAAACAATTAGCCGGGTGTGGTAGCACGCGCCTGTAGTTCCAGCTACTTGGAAGGCTCAGGCAGAATGATCGCTGGAGCCCAGCAGGTCGAAGTTGTGGTGGCCGGGATCAGCCACTGCACTCCAGTTTGGGCAACAGAGTGAGACTCCAACAGAAAGGAAGGAGGGAAGGAAGGAAGGAAGGAAGGAAGGAAGGAAGGAAGGAAGGAAGGAAGGAAGGAAGGAAGGAGGGAGGGAGGGAGGGAGGGAAGAAGGAAGGAAGGAAGGAAGGAAGGAAGGAAGGAAGGAAGGAAGGAAGGAAGGAAGGAAGGAAGGAAGAAGGAAGGAAGGAAGGAAAGAAAAGGATTGGCAGTAGTGGGAAATTGCGGGGGGGGGCACACTTCATCAGTAAGGGTACCCGATCTCAAACCAGGTGGTGTGTGGACCAAAGGGAGACCCAAACTTTACCTGTGCCATGACCATTTGTGTAACTAACCCTGAATTGTACCTACATCTTTAAAATAAAAATTTTTAGAGAATTAAAACATTAAATAGAAAATAATAATAATTAAAGAACTGATATAGTTAACTTTTTGTGATGAGAACATACAAATAATAATAATAAAAGAACTGATATAGTTAACTTTTTGTGATGAGAACATACAAAATCTACTTTCAGCAATTTTGGAATGTGCAGTGCTTTATTACTGATTATAGTCATCATGCTGTTGATCTCCAGAACTTATTCCTATCTAATGCAACTTTCTATTATTTAACCAACAACTCCTTGATTGCTCCATTTCGAACAACCATCCTTCTACTTCTATTAGATGTCAACTTTTTTAGACTGGCTTATTTCACTTAGCATAATGTCTTCCAATTTCATCTTGGAAGGATTTTTTTTTTAAGGCTATTATTCTTTTTTTAAATTTGTATTTTCAGGCAATATCTTAAAATGATCATATTCAACAATTACATTTAAACATATATTGGCCATTAGGTTTCTTTCATGAAATTGCATATTTATATGATTTTTCTCATTTTTAAATCAGGTTTTGGGTCTTTTTATTTTACTGATTTTATGATTTCTTTACAAAATCAGAATACCATTCTTTTACTTGTGACCAACGTTGCAATTTTACTTTTCTATTTTGTAATTTGTTTTTAAATGGTACTTAGAGTGACCTTATTAGTATTCAAATTACTATGTGGAAAAGTATCACACAGACTTGTGAGAACTTAAAACATGAATTAGATGGAAATGTGGAATAACAAAAAATAAATGATTGAAAGAAGGCAAGGAAGGTAGGGAAAAATAATGGAAAATATGAGGAAGACAGAAAATAGTAACCAGTAGATATAAAGCCACTTATATACATATTTAATTGAATAGAATGGAGTACATTACTAATTAACAAAGATATTCAGACCCAATTGTAACAACTCTGCAGCTTATGGGAGACAAACCTAAACTATCAAAATGCATAAAACTTAAACATAAAGAATAAAAAGATGTACAATGCAAATATGAACCAAAAAGAATCTGGTATAGCTGTATTAATAGTCAACTAAGTAGGCTCTAAGCCAGAAGTCCTTATTAGAAGTAAAGCTCTTCATAATCATAATTATTATTACAGTACCAATCACAATACACCAGGAACACATGAAAATTTCTAATGTATATACACTAATTAAACGATCTCAGAATATGTAAAGCAGAACTGAAATTATAAGAATAGACAAAGCCAAAGAGATGTTGAGTTTCATCAGATTTTTTTTCTATATCCATTAAAATTATCTTATTTTTCTTCTCTACCTTGTGTTTATGGTAAATTAGATTGATTTATGAAAATTTGAGAAAGCTTACATTCCGGGAATAAATCCAATTATTAAAAAGCTCATGCTTTTAAAAATATTTAAACATAAATCATATATATATATACTGTATATAGTGTATAAATATTAACATATTGCTGAATTCAATTGGCTAATCTTTTGTTAAGCATTTTTAAAAATTATATTCATGAGAAATATTGGGCCGGGCTCGGTGGCTCAGCCTGTAATCCTGCGCCTTGGGAGGCTGAGGTGAGTGGATTGCCTGAGCCCGTGGGTTCGAGACCCGCCTGGGCAACTTGGTGAGACCTCATCTCTACAATAAATCAAAAAATCAGCCGGGCGTGGTAGCGCATGCCTGTAATTCCGGCTACTCGGAAGGCTGAGGCGGAAGGATCGCTGGAACCCAGCAGGTCGAGGCTGCGGTGGCCGGGAGCGGCCACTGCACTCCAGTCTGGGCAACAGAGTGAGACTCCAACTCAAAAAAAAAAAAGAAATATTGGACTGTAGTTTTATTTATTTCTTAATAAGTTTTGTTGTTTGAGTCATGCTAATCTTATAAAGTGGGTTGGAAATCATTCTCCAGTTCTCTTCTTTCTTCAAAAATTTGTGTAAGAGTGGTATTATGCATTCCATAAATGTTTAACAGAATTCAGCAGTGAAACCATCTGAGCTTGGACATTTCATTCCCTTCACTTTTTGTGGGTACTGTTTTTTAATAAAAAATTCTATTTTGTTAATGGGCATATGTATAGGTCTACTTAAATTTTTCTGCTTCATTTGTGTTCATTTGGTAAATGTTTCACACCAAATTTTGTATATTACCTTTTAACCTCTTGATGTCTAGTTTGTGTCATAATAGCTTCTATTTCTTTCCTAATACCTGCAGATTTGTTTCTCTCTTATTTACCTCATCTGTCTTAAAAAGATTTGAGAATTTTATTAATTTTTCCAATCCATCAATTTTTGCTTTATTATTTTGATCTGCTATTTGTTTTGTATTTCATTGATTCCTGCTCTGTTCTTTTTTTTTTTTTTTTCTGCTTAATTTAGATTAGTCATATTTCCTAGTTTCTTAATTGGGAAACAGATCACTAAGTTGAAAACTTCCTTCTTTTCTACTATAAGCATTTAAAGATATTAACTTTTTTATGTACACCACTTAAGATACATTTCACACATTTTGGTACATTGTATTTTTATTATCATTTGGTTTAAAACATTTTCTAGTTCCACTTGTAAATTTTTCTCTGACTAACGCATTTCTTATAACTATCCTATTCACCTTTTAAATGTTAGACGATTTTACAAATATCTCTCTGTGATTGTTTTCTTACTGAATTCCATTGTAGTCAGATAATGTTATCTGCAAACATTTAATCTTTGGGAATATGTTGTGACTTGTTTTATAGTCCACCATATGGTCTAAATTGGTGGACATTTCATCTGCCTCAGGAAAGAATGTATATTCTGCAGTTGTTTGTTTTTGCATCTGATAAATTTCAATGAGGTCAAGGTGGTTAATAAAGTGGGTTAGGTATCCTATCTCCTTACTGATTTATTATCTTCTTCTACAAATTGTTAAAATAATGGTGTTAAAATCTCTATGGGTTTAGATTTATATATTTATCACTTTAATTATCTCATATTTTACTGCATGCATTTTATAGCTCTACTACTAGTTAGTTCCATGTTTAAAATAGTTATAACAAACAATATACTTTATTGTTATTAAATGTTCCTTTTTAGTTTTCATATTTAGTTTTTATCTTAAAGTTGAATTTTTATATTAGCAGAACCACCTCAGTTCTCTTATGCTTGCTGTTTGCAGACTATCTTTTCTACTTAATCTATGTGAATTTATATTAGAAGTGGATTTCCTTTACAAATCATATAGCAGAGTCTTCTTCTTTTTAAATCCACCATAATGTTCTCTACCCTTTAATGGTGGTTTTTAGTTAGTGTATACTTATTAATCATTGACTGTTCTAATTCTATCAAATTCCTATTTTTTATTCCTCCATTTTTACTTTTTTCTGGATTAATTGAATTTTTTATTTTACATAATGTTTTGCTTTTTTTTTTTTTTTTTTGAGTTGGAATCTTACTCTGTTGCCCAGACTGGAGTGCAGTGGCCGCTCCCAGCCACTGCAGCCTCAACCTGCTGGGCTCCGGCGATCCTTCTGCCTCAGCCTTCCAAGTAGCCAGAACTACAGGCATGCGCTACCACGCTCAGCTGATTTTTTTTTTTTTTGATTTATCGTAGAGATGAGGTCTCGCTGCCTAGGCGAGTCTTGAACCCATGGGCTCAGGCAATCCACTCACCTCAGCCTCCCAAAGGCGCGGGATTACAGGCCGAGCCACCGAGCCCGGCTTGTTTTGCTTTTTAAATGCCACCAATTTGCTCTATTTTTCACTGGATGATTCAGGTATTACCAGCCTTGCAAAATCATCCCTTACATTAGCATCTAACAATCTACTGAGATTTGAAATACTATGACTTCTAAAAAGATCCTTACACCTATGTAGTACCATTCACCTCCTTCCTTTAAATGATTATTATCATAGATGCTATTCTTAAGGATGTTATAAACCCAGCTATATACTGTTTTTCGTTTCTAATAAAACAATCATGTGTCTTTTAAGAAAATTAAGAGGAAAAAGCATAATCTTTCATATTAAACCACATCTGATTTCTAGCGCTTTCTATACCTCTGGATTTTCATCTTATGTCATATCCCTTCAGCTTAAAGAACTCCTTTTATCATTTCTTGTGCTGTGTGTCTTCTGGCAACATACTCTTTCAGTTTTCAAGCATGCCCAATAAGTGTTATTTTGCCTTTCTTTTTGTTGGACAATTTCACTGGGTATAGAATTTTTGGCTATCACTTTTTTCCAGCATTTGAAGATGTTGATCCACTGAATTCTAACCTGCATTTTCTTTGTCACTGTTTCCCTGTGAAAAATGTTTTCTTTTTTTCTGGGTGTTTTTGTGATATTTTCTTTGTCTTTGGTTTTCAGCAATTCTACTAGAATTTGCCTACATGTAGTTGTGTTTGCAATTATCTTGTTCTGTGTTAACTGTGCACCTTAAAAATTTATGTTTGAGAAATTTTTTATAATTGTTTTTCAAAATATTTTTACTATATTCTCTCTTCTTAGGGATTTCAAATATTAGGTATTATCCAATAGGTATCTAAAGCACTACTTATATTTTAAGTCTTTTCCCCCTTTTTTCTTTAGAATAGGTACTTTTAATTATATATTCTAAAAATTCACTCTCATTATTGTCTCCTTCTGCAGTCTATTTGGTAATTTCTTTGTTTTTGATAATGTACTTTTCAGTTTTGGAATTTTTTAAAAGTAATTTTGACTTTTCTACTGAGATTCCTCATATGTTCCATCATTACAATAATATTTTTTGTTAATACCATGAACTTATTTTTAATTGACTTTATGTTAATTCCAAAATTTGTCTCATCTTGGCGTCTATTTCTATAGAGTATATTTTATTTCCTGACTAGGGTCACATTTCCTTGTTTATTTGCATTTGTAGAAAACGTTATCATATGTTGAAGATTGTATCTAACACATTCTAGACACTCTGATAACTATTGCCTTCCGCTTAAGAATGCTGGTTTTTTCTTTTTCCTTGCAGGCAGTTCTCATATTAGTACTTGTGCTCTATATTTTATTTCCTTTGTTTTGGGCAGCAGCTAAAAGCTCTGCTTGATTCCTTTAGACTTCTAGCTTTTGTGGTCTTCCAGGCCTTAAACTCTCTCCAATAAGTGTACAGTTCGGTTTCTAGTTTACATGAAGATTTGGGGGTTAGTCTTTCTGTGTCTTCTTTTTTATTGTCTTCTTCTGTTTGTTTAGTTATAACAGAATATCTGAGGCTGGGTAAATTATAAAGAAAAGAGGCTTATTGGACTCACTGCTCTTCAAGTTGCACAAGAGGTATGGCACCAATATCGGCTTCTGGTAAGAGTCACAGGCTGTTTTCACTCATGGCAGAAGAATGAGGGGTGTCAATGTGTGAAAATATCACAAGGCAAGAGGGAAAGAAAGAGAGGGGGAGGGAGGTGTCAGGTTCTTTTAACAGCCAGCTCTTATGGGAACTAATAGAGCAAGAACTCACTCATTATTTCAAGAACAGCACCAAGTCATCCCTGAGTGATCTGCCCCCAAATCCCAATCACCTCCCACCAGTCCTCACCTCCAACACTGGGATCAAATTTCAACATGAGATTTGGTGGGTTCAAATATTCAAACTATAGCATCCATGTTTTCCCCTACACAAGGCACACACACACACACACACACACACACACACACACACACACACACACACATGCACTAATTTCCAAGCACTTCTCAGCCCTGAATTTCATTCCTTGATTCTATAAACTTATAAGAATTCTGTTTTCTGACTGACTTCTAGTCTTCCAGTTAAGATCTGGGAATACCTTAACAGACACAGTAATGTAAACTGTATCTCCTTAATGCATTTTCTTTCCTCCAAGGTCAAACATTTATTTTCTCTTTGGTTATCTCTTAGTGTCTCCAAATAGCTGGTCTTAATACTCTATGTAGAGCTTATAATTGTTTCTGTAGACTAATCATAAAGTGTTAGCAGCTACAAGTCACTCTGCCATGAAACAGAAGTGAATCTCTCTTTTTCACAATAGTTTTAGCTACCTGAAGGGGTCCCAACTCAGAATAGTCACAAAACAGGCTCACAAAAACCCTTCTTCATTCGCTCTTGGTGAATTATACAAAGGGAAAGGACAATGTTCCACTGTAAATCTATGTATATGTCTATTAAAATAGCAAGAACAAAACCTAAGAATTTGTGAGCAAATTTATGCTTACATCTCAATAGAATTGACATACACTGGGTATCCAGTGATGAGTAATAGCCTGAGAATTGCTCTTTTATACTAAAAGATTTGTTGATTCAGTCAGTGACCTTACACCAAGAATAATCATCTTACTTCATAAAATGAGAGGCATTAACACACACTTTCACCCATTGTATACAGGGATACAATGTATAGATTTGTGTTGGGTCAGAAATATTTGAATTTCTTTAAGGAAAATATTATGTAAATAGATGATATATCTTATAAGAGAAACTATTTTTATTTCATCTTCTAAACAACTCCCACAATGTCCTTTCTACTGATGCATAACTAGTATTTAATGACAATACTATTTGCATTTTAAATTACTTTGTGTGCAATGGATATTTACTCTGATTATAAGAAGTATATTGCCTTGGGGGGGTTATGCTGCAGTCATAATTAGCTCTTGATTAAAAATACTACATGATCTTAGAAAATAAAAAAAAACTTTGTATCCATGTTCTATTTTTCATCATACAGCAGAAAATTAATACATAATTTTCTTTTAGTTTTTAAAATATTTTCTACCACTGCCTTAAACTGAAGATTATATTTTCTTGTTATATTATTATTAAAATGAAAGCAGAGTATTTCTATGACCATAAACATAGAGGATTTGATAGGTCTGTTGGAATTAATCTACTTCTTATCACTCTGTCACAACACCACAATAATTAGAGTCTATAATTAGTGGTGGCTCCCACTCTATCCTCCTGCTTCTTTTTCCAAATAATTTTTAATAGTACCCCATTTCATTACCAAAATTTTCATCATGTGAACAGCATAGTTTTTAGCTATAACTCATAATCAAAAGTTTTCCCACTTATGATAGTTTACTAATTTATTTATGACCTATGTTCACAAAGTAAAACTACCAGTTATACTTGTATATAATATTGTATAAGATATTCTGGGAAAAGGCATTATTATTCTTTCATTATGAAAATTGTTACCTGTTGTAGATGTTATGTTGTAATGCAGAAAGCAAGTTAGAACTACAAAATGGGTATGTCTAAATATGTATAGAGCAGCTTTATAAATATTACAGGATAAAGTATTTTATAATGACAGGAATGATAAACATATTAATATTTGAGTAAATATTAAAGACTGTATGACTCAAAAATAATGAAGAAACAGTATATGTCAGGCATATTCTTTAGAATATCAAGATGAAGTAAACCTGTGTGGTTCAACCTCATACAGATTTTTTTCATTTACACAGTTAATGTAAGAGCCAATATAAATTCAAATCATAACCCAGAGCAGAAGAGTATTATATTCAATATTACTTACATTTTAAATTAATTTGGGCATGCTTTATATTTACTCTGAACAGAAATAGATGTTACTGGATCAGTAGCGTTGCTATAGCTTTATTTACTATTTAAGGTAATCACATTTCTTTTAAGATAAAAATGTTAACTTAGTTCTGTCGTGTGGCATGCCACACAAAGATGTTTCTTCTTTTAGACAGTGAAACACAGTATCTGTTTTTGGTATGCTTAACATTTTGCTGGGGGAAAAAGAGAGCAGTATTAGAAACATTAGAATCTTTGATAAATTATTCAGTCTATTCACAAAAAATAAACACTCTACTTTGGGGAAGGCCTTGACATACATTTCTTGTGAAATCTTGGGTGGAAACATGTCTTTTATAGGTAGATGCAAATATAGCCAAGCTGATGGCCATGTTTAGGGAACAGACAAAATGAGAGCTAAAACAAAAAAGGTTATTTTTCTATGATATATCCATTATCAGTGGTTAGAGAAAATGTCTGAATATGTGGATCACAGTGACTTCATTTCAATTAAATAAAAGAAAATACCGAACACAGTTGTTTTGGAAGTCATAGTGCTCGGTACTATGGAGAGTCAAGAGTTAGAACCTGTCCTCAAGGAGTTACGTCTTTTCTAATAATTCCAGAATAAGGCAAAGTTGATAAAAGCAGGAAAAGTGTTCAAAGTGTTTTCAGAGATACAAATTGGGCTTTCTGAGAAGGAAGTGAGTATATCTGAAATGACCTGAAAAAGTAATTTAGCATGGCATTTGGGAAAAGGTTGCTAAAACTTGGGAGAAAATTGCAAATGAATTCAACATTTCTAGGGATTTATTATACAATGTTTGAGCTGAGATTTGACATCATATGTCCCTTATTAAGTTTCAGTATCCGATCTCAAATGTTTTTATGTTACTAATTTTTTTAACTGAATGAAAGTTTGAGCAGTATGTTATTCAATGCCTTTAATTCTAGACCTGTTAAAACTCATATCAAAAGTACGCTATATCATCAACTGAAATGTTAGTAACAGAAAGCATTCATTGAAGCCGAATGAAAAAGATGTTAAATACATTTTTTGGTCCAATGGCTACACTAATAATAACAGATAATCAGTGAGTACAACAGCAAGAGGTTTTTTTTAAAAATTGTACAAGGTCTATAACCTTTTATCTGAGATATGACCCAAGCTTTTTAGTCTCTTATAACATAAGACAATCCCATTGAATTCACAGTTGAGTGTCATTCTTTCTGCTGCCATTGGTTTTGATAGTATACTGAAATAAATCCTGCAAGTATCTATAATTCAATTCCTGATCACTAATAGATACTATCAGGTAGGTCCTCATCATCATTTAAAAGTTTGCAATAATGTGCAATGCTCTTATTATTATTAATCATAGTGCTTTTATCTGAATGATTTTATGCATCATTTAGATATGCTTAGAACAATATTTTCCATAGCATATAATACATCAGAATGTAAGTTAACTCTCATATAAAAAAGATTTCATTGGCAATTTCCTTGGGAAATTTAGTATCAAATATATTTTTGAACCTCAGATAATTAAACTTTTAGTTATTGTGCATTGCAAATTTATAAGGAGTAAAACATATAACATTTCATTAACTTAATCACATGATCCTTTTGCATATGTAAGAATATATAAACATATGTATATGCAAAAATAGTCACTAGAAATATTTTCAGTATAATGTGACATATAGGGAGAGAAGAATCTTATATGCATTTATTATTATTCACTGATGTGGAATTTTTATTTTTGCCAAATGGTCACGGTCCTGCCCTAAACAGTCTGTTGCTGTCCCGTCTAAGTTAAGATGATACATCTAAGCTAAATTGGAAGAAGCAACTCAATAAAACTTATATAGATACAGGGTTTGGTAACAAATGTAAGGCCAGTAAAGGAAAAAATCTCACTCTTATCTTCCTTTCTGGTTTCCCATCTCTCCTTCTTGGAAAATTCAGTGTAGCCAAGACATTGTCATCCCTTTATGCTAATGGTTATAAAATATACTGACATATATCACTGGGTTCCAATACTAGATGCACATTTGTTATCTCTTGTAGGATACAAAAAAAAAAACCACATCAATACCCACACCACACTCCATGCCAAGTAATCAGCATCTCTGGGCATGGGGCTTTGGCATTGTATTTGTTTGTTCGTGGTTTTGTTTTTCTCTCTCCAATTAGGCCAGATAATTTTTTTAAAAAATACACAGCCTGGCTGGGCAATACTGGTACAAGTGCATGTGGAGATGGGAAGAGGAAGTCACTATCCTGGACTTGCTGCTGCTGTTATTTGAAGCAGCAATTCTCCAACAAGACATACGTGTGAAGAAATCTGCTTCCACTGCTCCTGGTCTTCATCCATTGCTTGTTCTGCTGACGCTTTCAGTGCGATCACTTGACATCCTAGGACTGTACGATCTAAGGTATGATTTAAGTTACAGGGAAAATGGGATTTAGTATACAAAATGCCCTACAGAAATGCCAGCTTCAACATTATGTTTAATGATGAAGAGTGATGCTCTCTAGGTCAGAACTGATAGTTGGCATCAAGTTGGCATCAAGCCAGAAAAAAAAAAATTACAGCTCTTTTTTCTGCTTGTGTATTAACTCATTTTTAAATGCTAGAGGTAAAGATTCATATAAAACATTTAGTAAATAACACATATTATTTATTTAAATCATTATCATTACGTTAGCAAATAAGGTTCAAGCGTTTATCTCCTTCTTACAAAGTAGAAAGTCACTAGGATGTTTTACAGAGCTGATTTTTCTTTGTCTTTATCTAAGAATAATAGCTATTCCCTAAACAGACATTCAGAGAATTCTAAGATGTAACCGCTTGTAACTTCTCAGACTTTCCATTGCAATCCAAAAGAAGAAGAAGAATTTCATATAATATTAAACAGCAATTATGCCCAGAAAATAACATGCCCATCCCTATCTCTAAGGTCACATGCTTTTCTCTACCCATTCACATCTCTACCTGTCTAGGTCCTGGAGAACATTCAATATCCACATGAATCACCTACTTCCTCCACGATGGCTTGCCCTTGTCTGCACCCCTCTATTCAAACTCGAGCTGTTGTCACACTTGGATTACATTTATGATATCTCTGAAATAAGTTAGTTTACAATACAAAACTTAATCAATATACAAGAGACTAGACAAGACCACTTCCCATTCCAACAGAATGAGAAAGGTTATCTACTACTTGAATCTATACATATTTTTAGAATATGCAAGCCTCCTTTCAATCAAAACCCATAACAATATCCTAAGCCAGAGTTGTGTAAATTATTGAAATAGTATCTCTTTCCTTTCAAGGAGAAAAATATAACATTCTTGCTACTGCTGAGATACTAACTGAAGGCAAAAGTAGGTCAAGATGAATTTAAATAAATTATTCAAAAATTGAATATGAGATGTTTTGGGAACTCCGTTATGGTTGCCAATGAGTCATTATCCAGGTTGGATGCAGAAGAAGGAGTTCAAAAATTGAAAAATTGTGAGAACCTTGCCCTTATGGTAAATCTTTAATACCAGCATTGAGAGTGTTTGCAATGTGCTTACATGATCACAGGAGTCTGACCTAGGTGACAATAAGGTGGGTGCCTCCAGGATTGCAATAATAGATCTGGTGTCTTTGGCTGCAAAATTTTGTTGTTTGTTCAGATTTCTACTCTCCCCATATGACTTTGTAATCCATTATTCATCATAAGAACCTGGCAGACGATGACTGTATGAACTCTAGAAGCTACATTTAATTATGTTCTACTAGAAAGCGCGGATATTTCATATCATTGTAACAATAACTCAATTCACATGTTTTCTTTTGGGAGGCCAGCTTAAACAAAAGTGCCATGTTAGCTTTCTTACCATCATGTCATGATACCACTTTAACTGAAATGCTCATTATTTAAGTCACAAAAGCATTAGACTGCAAAGCTGGGTCATTGTCTCCTGGAGCTACCATTGTAATACCTGCACAGGGGAAATATTCAGGAATGATAGGATTTTTGGGAAAACTGCCAGGAAGGAACACATTTATGGGTAAGAAGCAGCAAAAAAGGGCAGAGAGGAAGTGTGATCATTAAGCTGGTCACTTTGCAGATAAGAGTAAGATGTTAAATTAATTCTACAGATCACATAAATATTGGTTATGATTTTATGATTAAAACTAATCGTAAGTATCATTTTTTAAAAATGCTGACCAAAGTTGCTTCTGTCTTTTGAATTTTGAAGTAGGAGAAATTCAATATTTTTGTGAAGTCGAAACAAAACTTCATTTATTTGCAGGCAATAATTACTTTAATAAACACACAACACGATTATCAATTAAAAGAAGTAAGTAGTGATGCAATAGCTCAATAGTTAATAGTTTGATTGTTTTTCCTGGCTATGCTCAGGGGTTAGATATTAGACATGATCTTCAGACCATGGAACAGTCCAGAGTCAAGGGCAAATGCTGAATCTCTTTTATGGAGTGATGATAGAAAATCATTTAAATTACTTCCTTCTCCACGTTCATTCCATTTTGTTGGATTCTTAGAAAAGCATATATAAAAATATAATTCATCTGGACTCGGTGGCTCAGCCTGTAATCCCGCACCTTAAGAGGCTGAGGTGAGTGGATTGCCTGAGCTCGTGGGTTCGAGACCCGCCCGGGCAGCTTGATCCCATCTTTACAATAAATCAAAAATTAGCCGGGTATGGTAGCGTGCACCTGTAGTTCCAGCTACTTGGAAGGCTGAGGCGGAAGGATCACCGGAGCCCAGCAGCTCAAGGCTGCAGTGGCCGGGAGCGGCCACTGCACTCCAGTCTGGGCGACAGAGTGAGACTCCAACTCAATATATATTTCAACTCCCTAACCTATCATCTACAATTGATTTATACCATTTCAATTTCACCTGCATATTGCTTTCTTTACTTACCCAAATCTGAAGAATTGTAATGTCAGTTCTGCAATCAAGACTATTAAAAAGACAGGGTCAAAGTCATCTGGCAATGGTTGACAAATTCATGAACTTTAAACTGTTTACTAATAAATCTGTTTACTATGCACAAATTATAATCTTTTGGCAATTTAGATAGGCTACTTTTTATCTTGTTACTTCTTACATTTATACATTTTTCCCTTTAGTATATGCCTTGTTCTTGAATATAGATATATAGAATTGTGGAGAAAATCTGAATGCAAGATTTTTGTGTACATATCTGTTGAAAGATGCTAGGGCTTCTTTTCACATAATGAATTGGTACGTTTAGTCACTTACATGCATGTAGACCCTGTCTGCCCTCCACAATGGGATTCTTTGTCTTTCCTTTATTCTAGCTATGGCTGTTTATATGCCATATTATATTCTCTAATTTCCTTTTATCTTTTCTTTATTTTGCAATGTCTCAGCACGTGTCTTTTTAAGACAAGTTAATTTAGCCAATTACTCCAGTTTGGTTGAAGATAAAATCTTTAATTTATCCAGCCCTCTTTTTACTCTTTCTAGGATACTCTTTCCATTAATTTCATGAAACATTCTAATTCTCTAGTTTAGGGAACAGCTAATAGCATCAGCATACACATACGTGCACACATACACATACACTCAGATGCAAACAAAAGGCATATCTATGCTTTTGAAACTAATTGTTTTCCTTCTTTTGTAGTAAATAATTCTTTGCACTTTTCAGAGCACCTGAAAAGATCTCAACTTGAGAAATCTATATTACATATACTTTATTCTTAAACTGCTTTCATTCATTTACATTTTTGGTAAAACCAAGTTCCAGCTCTTTTCTTGAGAGACTATATTGACAGACTAGAGGATAAGGACAAATAATACCTGGAGGAATATCTGGGAAAATAATTCTTGGACAAGATAAGAAGAGCAGTACTGAGAAGCTTGGAGCACTTGAAAATAGGAATGCCGTTTTTTCATTCATCCACTTATTAAAACATTGTATGTATCAGTTATTGTTTTGGGCAGAAGGGCAGATGATAAATGCCTTCTCTGGTTGTCAGAGAAAGACGTGATGTAAAAATTGATGAGCAAGCCACTAAGTGAAGACATAGTTGGAAGGGACCAGCTCTACCTGGGGCAAGTTTCAAAAAGAAGGACATTTGAGATAGGTTTTGAAGATGATAGAAGATACTTAAAATTACCTGTTGTATTGATTTCACATTTCTGATCTACATGTAAGTTCATCATTAATGTAGGCATATCCTGCCTATATGATTTGACATGTTTAAATGCCTTTATTTTTGTATTCATATAAACTACTTCTGCTTCTAATTTGGATAAACTAAAAGACATGATATTTGTTTCAAGTACGATACATTTTGCTCCCAAATATGTGCTCTCTGCTGCTTTTGTGTGTAAATAGGCTTTTTGCTCACTCTGTATAAATAGTGCAATGACATTAATACCCAAAATATAACTATGTTGAATCAGATGAGAAGATCACAACCACAGAAAGTGAACTATAAATGACAACATATTTCAATATTTGACTATTCGTTTTTTTTTAATTAGGGTTACAATATTTGTACACCTTCTCCAATTCCCTTGCCTGCTTCCTTCCTGACTCATTACATTTTATTCTCTCTCGCTCTCAGAGCTTGGTGCTTGAACTTCTCAATTTAATCTTTGCCTCAAGCTTTACTTTCTAGAAGGCCAGTGTCAACATAATTCCTGCCTCAGGATGGGGCTTTGGAGTTGGATTACTTAGCTCTTGGAAAACTAAAACTGTTGGCATCAGGTGGCATCATAATAATGATGAGATCTATGCTGTTTATAAGGATCATGATGCTAAAAAATTATTTGTGATGAGTAGAGTTCCTATAAATATTGGTCGAAATGAGCCAAGGAAGATGTTCTCCAAGTTATCACATGATCAGAAAGTCAGAAAACAATTTGTAGGCTTAGTAGTTTTTCAAAGATAAAGTTAGCACATTCAGAGTGACAGAGTGGGGCACTGAGATCTGAGATTAGGGCAGTAGATGGATGAACCTGATAATATAGTATCCCCAAATTTCAACCCTGGGCTATTGTCAAAGGACATACTTCAGCTCCCTTTACCTCAAGACTCTGTACTGACCTCACATGAGGCAAGTGGCTCGCAACATGACACTGACTCTGGATGTGCTTCTATCCCCCACATTCCCTGCAGTCCATACCCAAAGTCAGATCTCAGCACAGCCTCAAAAGAGAAGCCAAAGCTCAAGGAAAAAATAATCTGTACTGGAAAATTAATAGCAGCACCTGGCCAAGTAATGGTAAGAAACTGGAAAGGATGTGTGGATCAGAGTACTGAAACTGTGAGATAGGGTAGGAGGTGGAGTAGATCCAGAATCTAACGAGTCAGGATTTAATATTTTAGAAAGGACTACAAGAATTTTCTGAGTTTTCTCCCAGAAACTTAGACTCAATAATGGCCAAGAGTAAAGTGGAAATGCAAGCACTCCCTTTGAACAATAAAGACCATCAGAAATTTCTGGCATATGAGAATGTTATAATGACTTTTTTGTATATAGTTGAAGAATGCACACATGTTCAACTTTCCTGGGAAAGGATGAAGGATCCTCTCTTCATGTGGATAGTAAGTGACGCACTATGCAATATTTTACTGGAACGGGGATAGGTACAAGGGTCTTTGGTAGCACGGTAGTGACCATCCTTTGTAAAGTGAGGTCTTTAGTATGGAATGCAGCCTTTGATCTGGCTTCCCAGTGTCCTTTTGGAAAGATAGGATTCTGAAGAACCAAGATGAATATAATCACCACAATGTGCAACTGGGCCAGGGTGGCAGAGTCTTAATCCACAAATATCTATAGTAGCAACTAACAGATTGTGATGCAGATGGACAACTGAATAGGGTGTCACATGATTTGTGCAACAGGAAAAAAAATCAAGAGCAGGTTAGAAGAAGGCTAATGACAGCTATTGCAGTGGAAAGTCACAACTATTGACCTAGTTTCCATATATAAGCTGTGTCACATTTCCAGGATATGTTGATGGAAGGGCAGGCTGAGTTACCTGTAGTAATTACCCTGTAATTTCTTTTTTTTTTTCTATTTTTTTTTGAGTTGGAGTCTCACTCTGTCACCCAGACTGGAGTGCAGTGGCCGCTCTCGGCCACCACAGCTTCGATCTGCTGGGGCTCTGGCGATCCTTCTGCCTCAGCCTTCCGAGTAGCCGGAATTACAGGCACACGCTACCACACCCGGCTGATTTTTTTATCTACTGTAGAGATGAGGTATCTCCAAGTTGCCCGGGCGGGTCTCGAACCCGCAGGCTCAGGCAATCCATTCACCTCAGCCTCCCAAAGCGTGGGATTACAGGCTGAACCACTGATCCGGCTACCCTGTGATTTCACAGCAAGTATACACAATAAATGTCATTCCAGTTGTTCCTCCAAAGAGTCATGGAGCTGTTGCCAAGGCAACTGTGTACTAGAGAATGGAAAATAGGCAGATTTTTAGAAGAATGTTGGAAATGGGGGTCTAGGTGACATTGATGGTTGGAGATTTGAAGAGCTACCATCGTTTACCAGTGAGAATGAGGGTAAAGGTCAATGCAATTCTGATTAGAGGGTTTGAGGTCATTTTGCAGGTCTGTGGATCCACCTTGTGGTACTTCTCCAGAGATCTGACATGCTGGGAGTCCACAGGTAGATATAAAGTAGTATGAATGGGCATTGTGTGGGATATAAACATTGTGGATCTTCTTATTTTCCCTTAACTCCATCTTTTCTCACTCATGGTCAAAGATATTTTCATGTTGATTTTCTTTTCCGTTTCCAGACTTGAATGAAATGTTCCACCACAGAATATCATCTTTAGTGGTCCACAAAGTTGCCAAGGGAGCTAAATGGCATAATATGAAGGTGTGAGCAAGTTAGCTCTCTATAGGGAGAATTTTGCCAGTGAGAAATAGAAAACTAAAAGAAACTGTGTGAATAAATACCTACTTTACCCTTTTATGGGATGCTCTGTGGCATGATTTCTCCTTGCAAACATTTCAGGAAAGCCTGGATTGCCAAGTTAACTTGCTTCTGAGCAACCAGTATGGTCTCTTAAAGGCTTATGGTGAAGAAATTGCCATCACAGTCGTGAATTGTGAAATAATACTCTTCATGTTTAATTTTCTCATTTCTACTTTTCTCTTTGCTATCATCAACCTGGTCTTGGACTTTCCAAGAAGCATCAACACCTCGACTCTTTCCTTAGGTTCTAATATAGAAAATGAGTTGAAGAGATTGTGTATTTAAGGACAACTTAATCACTTTTTAGTCAAAAGATGTTTTGGGGGGAATTAGGCTATTTCACATGTTCTGTTGGGTCAAAGTCATTGAGCACAGAAAATACGAAGCATTATTTTCTTTCAATTTGACATAGATTATAATTTCCCATTGTTGACAAAATAGCCTAACAATCCATATTTGGTCTATTTTATATCATTTGGTCTTCCATTCAATTCTTTTGGAGATTTTTAGATTGGCAAGTTGAAACAGAATTAATTCACGTACCTCCTCTTTGCAATAACTACTCTGTCACATCTCTTTTGAGTTTCAGTCAGTTCTGACTAAGCGCTATATCAATTTCCTCCTCTTCCAGCAATGCCATTTCCTCTCCTTCTGTCTCAGTTACTGTCTGTGTTATCAGGTAACCCAAGATAAAAAATGTAGCTTGTGTGTACTCCACACACAAAGTGATTTGTGTGCTAGTTTTAAAAGGAGCAGGTGAGCTGCCAGAGAGCAGAGTGGTGTTCACAGGAGGTGTCTGATCAACAGAGATGAGTGGAAGAAGGACAGCGTCCTCTCCCATGAGAACAGCAGACCAGAAATTAATCTGGAGGGATTCAGGAAGGATGCTGGAAGATGGCAAATAGTTTTATCAGAAGGTCACAGAGGTTGACCTAAATATATAAATGCCAAAGGGGAATAGCAAAAAGAGTGATGTGTTTTGAGGTAGAATAGGAGGCGTCTGTTTTAAATTTTAAAAATATAAGCTTTAGAGAAGTTGAGATTCCCTCACTCATAATTAACTATCACCTTGTGGGGTTTAAATGTTTAAAAATTCCAGCAAACATACTCTAAAATGACATAAATAATAAAAGCTCAATAGAACTCAATATGTAATGCAATGTGCCACACAACAAATGAGAATATAGTGGCTCATGGGTTGGAAAATGAAGAGCATTGTCCTTGACTATACCATTGAAAACTTGCCAATTTCAGCATGGATACTGCTCTTGAAAGCAAATAAGCAGCAGGATTGGCCATATGTGCCTTTCTATTAATGATCTGAAAGTTACGACTGATTCAGAATGCATTGGAAGAAACTTTAGCAGCAGTAAACCATAACAGCTAAACTCACCCTAAAGTCAGTCCATGTAGCAGAAGCACATCTCATTGTAACAGATGAATTCCCTGTCAATAGAGACCCCATTACTGAAGCTAGAGGCACATGTGTAAATATCTGGATTTCTGTCATCAAAAGGGATTTATTCAGCTTTAAAATAAAAGTTTAAAAAAGTATATATTTCATTGATAAAGGAAATATTAGAAATCAACCTCAATATAATCCACAACGTTAAGGCGAAAAACAAAATTTAATGTCCAGTACTAATATAATTTAGCATTATAAAGCTGTGTGACTGAGAGAGAAATAAGGTTTGCAGTCTTGGAGAATTAATTACATATCATCTTATATACCATCCAAACACTAAAGTGGTAGCAATATCTCAATCACATGAAGAAGGCGAAAGTACCTTTGTAATTATTTTAAGATTACATAACAAAGGAAAACTTCCCCAATCTTTAACTCAGTAATTAAAATGATTGCAATTTAACATTCCTGAACTATGGAAACATAACAAGTGCTTTTTAATCTATATAGAAAGAGAGATTACATTAATTCAATAGCAAGTTCAGTATTATCAAGCATATAGAATAATAAAGTTCGATGAATACTTAATTTGTGTTGTAAAATATAATGCTTGTTATGTTTGTTTAGGTAAGCAGTGTGATGTAATAAAAGACAACTTTTATAGTGATAAAAAGTCATGCTTCATGTTACATAAATTTAAGAATGTTGTATGCCTTTGTCTTTCATAAATTTACTAAAGGATATCAGGTTAATGCTAAAATTAAATACTGACTATTATATAGCAACTGTGAATTAGATAATGATTAGAACATATTGCAAGTATAAATGTAAGACTCTCCTAGAAAATGAATATTCAGAGATTTCTTGGCTTACTTAAGTCAAGATGAAAGGGAACAAATTCTAGCTAAAAATTATATATTTTTATCTGTTTCATAAACTAAGAAAATTACTTTCAAATATCAGAAATATGGCCCCATTTGGCTCAATTGTTCTAAGATTTGTTTTCCAATTCATTTGTATCTGCTACTTCTTGGACTTGAGTGACTAATACTTACTAGTAGTTATCATTTGCCAAAATCCTTCCAAAACAGTGACAGTGCCCTTTCTTTATTTATGTATTCATCTACTAATTTTTTTTTTAGTCCACATATACTGAGTGACTACTGTATGTCAGGCACTATTTTATGTTCAGTGAATGGAACAGGGAAGTCTGTTGCTGTTATGGAAGAAATGTTTTAGTGGAAATATTTTATTTGCTCAGATAATCTACAGAAATACATCAATATATTCTGCAATTCCAAGTAATCATATATTCTATAGTGAAACTTACTAGGATAAGGTAATAGAGATGGTGTAGAAACAGGATAGTCATTGATGGCCTTTCTGAGGAGATGATATTTGGGCCAAAACAAAAATAAATGAGATCTGACTAACAATGCTGAGGCCCTTAGGTAAGAATAAGTTTTGTTTAGTCAAAAAACAGAAAAGATTTTGTAGAGCAATCAGGGTAATTCAGTAGGCGAGTGTTAGAAAGGAATTTGGATAGGTATGCAGGTTTGGATGACACAGGGCCTTATAGACCACGATAAAGTAGTTGAGTCCTATTCTGAAGTTACTGGGAAGAATTCTAAGAATTTTAGAAAACGTTGTGATGAAATCTCATGTATAATGTATAATGTATAATTTTAAAAGATTATTCTCATTGATATGAGTAGAATAGAGTGTAGGGGCCAAAAATATAAAGAGGGAAATGAGTAGCTGGAGTGAAAGACATTTGTAGGAAGATGACCATAACCGTGAGATTTGAGAAAGAGGCAGTTTGAACGAGTGAGACAGAACTCTCCGTGGGTGCTCTCTCTCTAGCTTTGTGTGAGGAGCATGTGTGTAAGTGGTAGGCTTGCACATTGGTGGTGAATGTGCTTCCGGCAGTCAAGTGAAGGACAAACCAGGAAAGAGATGTGGAGGGAGAAAGATGCTTTTCTGACGCCCATCAGACCACTCTGCTGCTTCCTCTTGAGTGGTCATTTTTATTCATACTAGTCAGAGAGTGGTAGAGAAAAGGATTTCTCTCCTTTAATAAACGACACGTTATTGTTAATATTCTCTTAAACTCAAAGAGGAGGGACATATTCATTTCTCTCAATAGAAAATTCAAGTCCTTATTCTACTCCATAAAGTTAATTCTGGTATCTGAAATGAATAAAGTAAACTTGGCCACTTAAAAAGGTAACACACAAGAACATTTTTTCCAGTTCTCCTCGTAAATTGACTGGGCAAGATTAGGAGGCTGGGATAAACCAAGGTTGTAATAAAGTTCAGTGCTAGAGATGTAGTGTGAATAGAGAGTTAGATCATGAAATTATAGCAAAAAATAAGTGAGGGAAATAATTGCCCCAAGTCAGTCCATGGCAGAGAACAAGGCTGTTCACCAAATTTCATTTTCTTTTCTTCCTGAGAACACAGCAAGCCACTTCTGTGCTTCTCTAGAGTTAGGTGACCCTCTTCTGTTCATTGGAACGTGGAAGAATGTTAGACATGCTATTTCAGGTCTGATTTTTAAAACCTCTTGTGTGGCCTTCTACACAGGATAAAATAGAAGAGTTTAAAGCAAGAAGGGATGACTTCTCCCTGCACAGCAAACCTGCATTACACTGTCCCATGAGTCAGACATAAGCCTCTACTATATGAATCTACCAAGATTAGGAGTTGTCTACTGTAACAGCTGGCCTATCTTGTATCATAGGGCATCCTAGGTCTATTCTTTCTCCTAAAAATTTGCACTGAAAAGGAACATTAGTTTTATTTCTTGAAAATAAGGATTATAGTAAGGGAGATACCAAATTAATAAAACCTAGAGAGTGTTGGAGGAAAGGATTTCTCTCTTTAAACAAATGATACGTTATTATTAATGTTCTCCTAAACTCAAAGAGAAAAAATATATTCATTTCTTTTAATAGAAAATTAGAGTCCTGAATCTATCCCATAAAAGTTAATTCTGGTGTCTGAAATGGACATACTAAACCTGGTCTCTTAGAAACATGACATAGAAGAATCATTTTTCCAAAGAAAATATCATCCTTGGGAGTCTACATATAGAAGACTATTTACAAACTCCATTTTCTTATCACCAACTATTTTATTAATTATTATATACTAATAAGCATAAACATAAATGAGTAAGGATTTCAAATGGGCACTCATTAACTTCCTCTAGACTGACTATGCAGTGTCATTTTACAATATACATATTACACATGATCAAATGTTTCTTTTTGCAATTTTATGTTAATTATTAAACTTAGAATTAACCATTATGAATAATTATGAACACATTCTATCCATTGCTACTATCATTCATGTTTTTATAACAAGGACTACATCCCAGAAAGAAAAACCTCATTACATTTAAGTCTCATTTGTGTGCTTTGGGCTTCAACAGAGAAATAACTAACATATTCAAGGGCAATTCAAGCCTGCTCTAATGAAAATAATGAGAAAAACAAAATTTCCATTATTTTTTCTGACTCTTTATTTTTTAGACAATATTTTCTTGATATAGACAATATCAAAATAAGTACAAATAGTGATTAATCATTTTTCTGTAAACAATGCTGAATATTAAATTATGAGAATGTTTATGTGATAGTTCATTTTTGTATCTTCAATCTATGATTTGTTCTATCAGCAAAAATATGACTATGAATGTTTAACAATAAGACAAAGTCGTTTGCTTAAAAGAAAAACAAAGGAATATTGAAGAATGTAAATACATTATCTTAGAGTTCATGGTATCCAGCAATAAGAGCAGACTTAAATCCATGCTGTAGGTAGGACACAGGTGAAAAAAAGATGTATTTAATCTGGAAATATTTTATTATGTAGAAAAATAGCATTCTAGTTGGAAACAAAATATCTTTGAGCATTATGCTCACATAGAAAGCAACTGTCCATAAGGCACAATGGTGAGTAATGGGAAAAAGTTGTAGAAGGAAGTTTGAAGCTTAATATAATGGGGGGCAAACAATTAAATATTTAGTCTTTAATTAGAATGAATTACCACTTAAGATAGCAAGTTGCATTTTGCTCAGATAACTAAGGAGATCATCATTTGCTGGAGGTGCAGTGGATACAAGGATACACATGACATTGCTATGCAGGATTGGGCTTGATGTCCACTAGGGTTCCTTCTACCTCTTACATTCTATGATTTTTAAGTCAGAGAATCCCCATTCTGCTTTTGATCACATGAAATGAACAGTCAGTATTTGCATCTGATTTATCATTGAATTGGCCAGAGATGGAAAGCTTATCAAGCACTGACAGATTTGTTGAGTTATCAAATTTTAGAAGAGTTGGCCTAAGGATAAGGCTTCATGGTGAAGAATGAGCACCTCACTCACCATTTAAAACTCAATAGGTACTAGGTTGTACAGTTAGTTTTGCTCCAGAAGGTATGCACGCATTTTTCTTATCCTCAGCAGCACAGAAAAGTACCATGGAATATTTTTTTCTCTATAACGTTGCCCATAGCTATAGCAGAGAAATACAGCAAGATGTGCTGCCTCCCTCCCTCTTCAGTGAAAGGACTATTCTCCCAGGTTTGGGGATGGCTGTCCCTGGCAACCTTCAGCTGTCAACCTCTTCTGTGATGGCTTTGGGGTGGAGAGCTGCCTGCCCATATTCCTTACTGGGGTTTTACAGGCCCAGCAATTTTGACTCATCGAGGGATATTTATGTTCCATTACTCCTCTTAAGGTTCAGACAAGTCAAGGTTTCTCCAGTTTGGTCCTACTGACATTTGGGGCTGGATAATTCTCTGTGGCAGACGGTTCTCTCATGTATTAGAAGGCGTTTACCTGTCATTCCTCTCTTGTACTCACCATAAGCCAGTAGCAACTCCACACTCCTACCTAATAAAAAATGTCTCCAGCATTATCCAATGTTCCTTGAGTGACAAAATCACCCCCACTTGAGAATCACTGGGCTAATGTTGTCGGGACAGCAACTCCTCCCACTTTCCGGATCCCTCCCCCATCAGGTGTTGATTCCAATGAACCTTCACAATAAACATCTATAACACCAAACCCTGTCTCAGATTCAATGGAAAAAGAAAATACTACTTAATTACAAAACTGACTAGGCCCTAGGTTTTTAGGAAGGCAGCTATAATTCAGCAAATCTATTTTTACCTCTTTGCAGAGGTTGTTTAAAGAAGCAGAGAGGTTCAAAGATGAGGTAGATAGACACCACTTTATCAAACGAATGAATCTCTGAATATGTAAAGATACAGGCAGAGGAAAATGTGGGGATGCAATTGCTCTGCACAATTTAAAAGATGGGTTTTAAAAAATTATTTTAAAGTCACATGGGCAACAGTCCAGTCAGGAGAAACTTAAAGATGGACAAAGTTGAGAGAGGTGAAGGCCTGTGAAAAATTTGGTCTAAATAAGAATTATGTGGGTGGGGAAAGAGCTTAATGTTGTTATCATGACATATATAAGACTTTCGTCTAACCTTCAGTAAAAATCTGCTACACTCTCAAGTACCTTATATGCATGGTTATTGTGTGTGTGTGTGTGTGTGTGTGTGTGTGTGTGTGTGTGTGTGTGTGTGTGTGTTTTAAAACAGAGGAAAGAGGGGTGTATCTCAAGTTCTGGGCACAGCCTTTTGTGGAAAATCAGCATGCATTATGCAAGGATGTTGATCCTTACAATTAATATATTCAAGAGTAGCTTTGAGTTTGAAGCTCAAGACGACATACGTAGGTTCTCAGGCATTTGCTAATTTCAGGAGAGATTCTTGGAGAATTGGGCATTCATGGAGAATTCACACCAATTTAGTTCCCATTTTAAAAGGCTGGGTTCCTCTGCTGATATTCATGTTATCCAGAAATACAGTTAATACTTGTGTATTATTTCACATATTCTAAAACATCTTCTCATACAGCATCTCAATTGAGCTATGCCTTGTGTGGCATTTTGTGTCTCTAATCGGATGTAATATTATCGTTTGAGCTCCAGCTGAAGGGTCTCTCAGGTGCTTGAGTCCTTTTCCTTCAATCTCCATTGTCCTTTATATGTATATCCATCAGAACCCTTGGACCCTAACATCAACAATGGCTATAAAATGTTTTCTCCTCTAATATAATAGAAGCGGATCAAGCACTGTATCTTACTTTATTTTACTAAATCCTAGCACAGTGCTTAACTCACAGTTGGTATTTGGTATATAGTCATTGAAAACTAAGATGCATAAAGGTGGCTGTCATTTCATTTTCAATGATGCCGTCAAAGTTCACCTATCTAAAATGTGTTTTTGCGCTCTTACTTTCACTAAATTATAGGTTGTACAGATTGCCAACATAGGGAAAAAAAGAAAAGAGGTTAAAAAAATGAATACTGCTAAATATGTGTTACTAAAAATGTGTTTATATAAATTTTAAATGTATATGTTGAAAATGTGATTTATCTAGAGGCACCATTGAAATTATTTTCTTTGGTCTTTTTTAATTTTAAAGACGTGGGGTACAATTCAGGGTTAGATATACAAACCTTGATTATGCAGGTATCCTTGCTGATGAGGTGTGCCCCTCCCCACCCTAGCAGTTTTCCTCAGCTGCCAATCCCACTCTCACTCCCCTGGCAGTTTCCCACTACTGTCAATCCCTTTCTTATAGTATTTTGATAACTGTTCAAGGTCCTTTTATTGGTGGTAAATAATGGTGCTTTTTAGCGGCAACAGACGTTACAGGCAAGAAGAGTATGACTATGCTTATTTTTATTCACAGTAATTTTTGCTCCAAGTTTGTGTATGTAGATTTGGAAGAAAGAAGAAAACATTTGAAAAAAAAATCTGTTTTACCTTACTCATAACACCTCATATAAAGTTCTTCTATTGCTGGTGCAAAATGGCGTTCAAATATTTATAGCA
The DNA here is from genome assembly GCA_027257055.1 of Cephalopachus bancanus. Lineage (NCBI taxonomy): Eukaryota > Metazoa > Chordata > Mammalia > Primates > Tarsiidae > Cephalopachus > Cephalopachus bancanus. Next base: position 8,419,218 of record JAPVLO010000027.1, read on the forward strand.
TCAGATCATGCCTTTCCTGTAGCTACGAGTTGCTGGCCCTGAGGTACATTTCCATGAAGTTAGTTACATGCTGTCTTTTATCTCTAGCCAGACTGTCCTTCTTTAATCATTGTGGTTTTATGTGTGGGGTGGGCTGCTATGGATGGGTTTCTGCATATATATATATATATATACACATATATATATATACATATATATATACATATATATATACATATACACACACACACACACATATGTGTGTGTGTGTGTGTGTGTGTGTGTGTGTGTGTATTCCTTAATTGAGGGAGACGTGGATCACAGTTGGGATTACTGTCTGAACTTCTTCCAAACTGTCTGGGGCTTGGATATCTCAAATTGAATTCAGCATCCAGGTGTGGTAGTCTCAGAATTTCAGGTACTTGTCAAAGTGCAATGAGATGAAACATGTCTTCATTTGTCACTCAGGAGAACTTCTTTGTTGTTTAAGCTCTATCACCTTGATCATCACTGTAGCTCTGAGTCCACAAGTAGATATCAACAAGTGAATATGCTTATGATTGCCAAATAGCTCTTTCATAAGGGTGCTTTTCTTTTTATGTATGCCAGTTATCTACTACCCACATCTTAGTGTTGTTAAACGGTCACTTTGCACGTGATTTGTGGATCAGGAATTTGTGAAGAGTGTGATTGGGTTTCTGGCCGCTTATCCATGTGACTTAAGCTGGGCAGACAGGGTTGAACAATCCATTTTGAAGATGGATTTTTCACTCACATGTAGGATGCCAATATTCTCCCTGTCTCTCTATTTCTTGTGGTTTCTCATTTTCTAGTCCTCTCTAAACAGCTTAAATTTCTCACAGTTTGCTTCCAGGAAGGGTTTGGATTTCTTTAACCAGTAGCAATTCTTTTTTGGTGGGGGGAGGTCATCTATTATGCGGAGTTTATTTTTTATTCTACACATGTAGTTATTCAAAAGATACTTGCTGAGTCGTCATAAATCCCTCTTATTGGGCCTATAAGTGAAAAGACATCAAAGAAGATCTGAAGATTTGAGAATAGTGATAAATTTAAACTGGAAAGCCTTGATCACTCATGGGACCCAATAGATTTTTGTTTAACTAATAATTGCTTTGCTTCCCTTTGTCCCAAATGATGCATTAGCATTTAAGTTTGCAGTGGACCTGAGAGGGGAGAAAATTAGCAGGAACTTAGAGGAACTGACCACCAAGGGAGCATTAAGATTTGAAATATAAAAAGATTGGGGATTACTCTCCTTAAACCAGTAGCAATTCTAAAGGATGTCTGAGAAAGATCATTTTAGTTGCCAACACTTCTGATCGATGTATTGTGTCCAGGGAGGCAGGGTCCCTACAAATGCAGTAAATTTCCTACAAATGCACTAAATGCCAAACTCATTATTAAAGACAAGAAGTAAATTCTTGGGCAAGAGGGGAGACTCAGGCTCTTATATTCTTTTATGAACTGAAAAAAATAGTTTTTCTACTAATGTAATCTGCTTTGTTCCCCCATAAGTAGCAAAAACAGAAAAGGGAATATAAAATTATAATCACAAATGATGGATAAAGTTATATATATATGAGTGCTGTGCCTCCTCTGTGTGAAACTTTGTTAGAAAAATATTTTTGCTTCATTTTCTTCATATCTAAGTTTGTCTACTGACCTCATTCTTCCCATCTCTCAGGCAGTCATGGTCATGTCCCAGGCATTTACTTTCCAAATCTATCTCACTATGTTATATGAAGGATGGAGTTCTTCAACTCTCAAAACTGGTAGTCAGGGTCTCAGGTCCTAGGAATGTGAGCATCTACATCTCAGCTACTTGCAAAAGCAAAGAGTCACAGAGTGCTGGTTTATCTCTAAAACAGAAAGCAAAATTCATCAGGGGAAACTGCAAAGAAACATCTGATCTACGTGAGGCCCTGGGTAGAAAGGAACCACCTCGAAAAATGGGAAACCTAAGCTGATGCTACAGCAGATAGGGGATCCAAATTCACACTAAGTATCTTGGATTGATTAATTTATGTAAGAACTGGTCCTGGATTAATTCCTTAGTGCCACAGATAAGACAAATAAAAGCTATATTGGAACACACATAGGGAAATTTCAGGAAGAGCCCTTTTGAAATAATATATTATATATATGGTATGAGGGCTCACATTACATATTATTAGTTCAAATATCATATTTATCATGCCATATATAAATGTGTGTGTGTGTATAAAATGAGAGGAAAATTTCAGGGAGTTTCAGTAGAGTCATACCCTCAGAAAGTGTACCCTAATAGCTAAAGATAATAAAGACATTTAGACAACCATGCTGCCCATCAAAAGAGGACTGGATTAAAAAAATGTGGTACATATACACGATAGAATACTACGCAGCCATAAAAAAGAACAAAATCATGAATTTCGCAGCAACCTGGATGGAACTAGAGTCTATAATACTGAGTGACCTCTCACAGAAACAAAGATCAGAATATCACATGTTCTCACTCATATAATGGACCTTGAACATCGAATGTAATACTATAAGAAAATGACTGACGGTACTGGGAAATTATGGGGGGGAGAGGGATGGGATTAACAGTAGCAAATATCTGTCTGGGACTGGGAAAACACCTCGTATCAACAGGGTGCCTGAATGAAACGTAATTGTACACCTAACCCTTAACTGTACCCCACAAAACCATAATAAAAAATACTGATTAATTATAAAAAAATAAAGACATTTAGAAATACTTTAAAAAAATCTGTTTGAAGAGTCTTCTTACGTAATAGGCTACACATACCTAAAGAAAGAAAATGTCAATATAAAGATTGCTTTAAGGCAATAATCCCTAATTGTCCAGATCTAAAATAAGAAATGAATTAATATATTGAAAGTTACATCAAGTCTCAAATAATATTGATATAAACTAGCACACATCTGGCAAGAATAGTGGGAAAGCAGAACTTCAAAGGCAAAGAGAGAAATCTAAAAACTTGGATATGCAGATTACCTGCCTCAAAAAAAAAAAAAAACGAAAAAGAAAACACAAAAATTAGTTTGACAGAACATTTAGCAAATAAATGGACAAATATTTTGAAAATGTCCAGGGAAAATTACAGTATTGTAGTTTTACGGGGATCTTATATTATTTTCCATTCAAATTTGAAAGACTAGTAAAGGGTTTTACCTCCCAGACCCAGTTCTATTTTGAACAACTTTAAACCTTCCAAAAGGCACACAAGTTGTATAATGACTATCATATGTGGAGTACCTAGAATCACAGTCATTAGCACGTTTTCTACCTATCTAATCTAATCTATTTCTAAATGCACTTTTTACCCTGAATTTGGGAGTCTCTTACTCTCCTGTTCAGGATACCTTTTCTAAGAACAAGGCTATACTCATTTGAAACAATAATACCATGGTCACACTAAAAAATGAACATTGACATACATAATACAGTAAGATACATATATTATACAGCCCACATTTAAGCTTGTCTCATTGTCTAATATCTTTTAATAGAGTTCTATATAGCAAGATCATGCAAAGTCCAATAAAAAATCATGTATCACATTTGGTTGTCATGTCTCATTTCAGTTTCCTTTAACATTTTTTGATATAGCTCTGTAGTTCTCAATTGTGTGTCTGCAGCATTGCTTATTCATTTTGACTGTTTTCCCTTTTTTTAAATATTGCACATGGCTTAAGAGGTTTTTTATTTTCTTTTCTGTTTCATATTTGTCTCATTCTTTTCTATAGAGAAAACACTGGTCTCCATCATATTAATATATTTAATCACTTACTTACTCAGTCCTACAATACACTCACAATAGTGTTGGGATTTCTACTACCAGAACACTTTTAAAGTAAACCTGCCAAAAAAAGTTTAAGATTCACTTGTTCTACTTTTTGTCCTTAAATTATATCCTACTGACCCCAAAGGAGGCAGAGAAAGATGGCAAAGTAGAACTCTCCAGGATTATCCCTTCACAGAAACATTAATTTGAACAACTATCCACACTTGAAAAAAACCTTCACAGAAACTCAAAAGATCAGATGAGAGATCTCAATACCTGTTTTGTGTGTGTGTGTATGTGTGTGTAATCATTTTTATAAGACACATTGAAGATGGTAGACAGGACAGGTTTTATTACTCATATCACCCATCCCTCAATCCAAGGCAACTCTGCATTAAAAAAGGCATGCTTTGCTTGAGGGAAGCAGAGAGAAATAAGCACAGGACTGACTTGCAACACAGTACCAAACTCCTCACAGTAAAACCTGGTACCTCGGAACCTGACACACCATCACCCTGAACCTGGAGCTTCAGCAGGACAGAATCGTGTTTTGTTAGCATATATTACTGCCAGTTGACTACGGCAGCCCCAGATACTGAATTAACCCCAGCAGCAGGCAGGCCATAGTACCATGGCCCTTAGGTGCAGACTAGTACTGTACTGGTCTTAGCAGCTGTAGGTTTGGATGAAATCCACCATTGCATCAGCCACTGCAGCCGCAGAATTACCTGCTTCACTGCTATCCCAGCCAGACAACATTCACTTGAAGGAAGGAGAGTGAGAGAGATGTGGGACTTTGCCTTGCCACTCAGTACCGGATTCCTTCAGTGGACCCCAATACTGCTCTGGTCTTGGCAGCTATGAGCTTTGAGTGCAACCCATAATTGTGTTAGCCTTGGTGACTAAGGGATTCCGAGCACCATAATTCTGGGCGTAGGGTGCTCCAATCACCAAAAACGCTAAAATGATCACAGGCTTAAGGTCCTCATCAGTGAAACTGCCTATAATCTCAGGACAGATTTATCACTGGCGGAAGCTCCCAAACTGACAGAATAAGGTACCTGCATCAATGTACAGACTTTGATATGCAGTCACAAGGATCAAGATCAACCAGGGAAGCATAATATCACAAAACAGACAGTAGAACTTGCCAGTGACTGACCCTAAAGAAATAGAGATGGAAGAACTGTCTGATAAATAATTTAAAATAATGGTTTTAAGGAAGTCTGGTGAACTTAAATAAAACACAGAGAAACAAGCAGGAAATTTATCAAAGAAATTAAACAGAGAGAGAAAAATTAAACAGAAACCCTGGGGGAGAAAAATGCAATGAACAAAATGAAAAAAAGCATCAACACATAATTGATCCAGCAGAAGAAGAAATCTGTAAACTTAAAGACAGGAAAATTGAAAACATGAAACTTGGAGGAAAAAAAAGAAATAGAGAAGTGTGGACTAACATCAAAAGAGCAAATTTATGGGTCATTGATGTTCAAGAGGGAGTATAAAAAGAGAAAAAATGTATTAAAAATGACAGAAAACTTTATAAACTTGAAGAAAGATATAAACATTCAGGTGCAGGAAGGTCAAATGTCTCCAGTCAGATTTAGTCCAAATAAAAATGCCACAAGACATAATCAAAATGTCAAATATCATGGACAAAAAAAAAAAATCTTGAAAAAAGCAAGAGAAAAGAAGTAAAGAATATGTAAGGAAGTCTCAATATGTCTAATACTGAACTTGTCAGCAGAAATGAGAGAATATGGTAATATAGTTAAAATGCTGAAGGAAAACGAAACAAAACCAGAAAGAAAAAAAAAAAACCTATCAACCAAGAATATTGTATCCGGCAAAGTTGCCCTTCTAAAATAAAGGAGCAATAAAGATTTCTGTAGACAAATAGAAGCTAAGAACATTCATTATCATCAGACTTGTCTTTCAAGAAATACTAAAGAGAATTTTTCAAAATAAAAGAAAAAGATATTAATGAACAACACAAAAACTTCTGAAAGTGTATAATTCACTGATAAAAGTAATTCTATTGTCAATATCTGAATACACTTATAATGCATTTGTGGTGTCTAAGCCACTTACATCTTTAGAATGAAGATGAAAAGTCAAAACTATTAAAATAATAATAGCTACAATATTTTAAGAGATGTGCAATATACAAATATGTAGATTACTACATCAAAAATCAAAATGTGATCAAAATATGAGGAAAAGAGAAGTTTTTTCTCTCTTTCTTTTTTTAAGTTTTTATTATCTTGAAATAACCTGCTATAACTACATTTTTTGGAAGCCTCTTGTTAACCACAAACCAAAAATATGTAGATAAACTAAAAATAAAAATCAATGAATCAAAACACACTGTTAAAGAAAATCACTTAACCACAGAGGAAAACAGGAAGTAAAGCTCTATAAAAGCAACTAGAAAATAATTAATAAAAATACACTAGTAAGTCTTTACCTATCAGTAATTTGCTTGAATGAAAAATGGATTAAATTATTTAATTAAAAGTCATAGAATAAATAAATGTATTAAAAATAAACAAGACCCACTGTGTGCTGCCTACAAGAGATTCACTTCACCTTCTTTTTGTGGAGATATGCATAGACTGAAAGGGATGGAAAAGATATTCCATGTAAATGCAAACCAAAAGAGAACAGGAGTAGCTATACATATATCAGTTAAAATGAACTTTGTCACAAACTGTAAAAAGAGACAAATAAATTAATTGTGCAATGATAAAGGAGTCAATTCAGGAAGAGGATATAACAATTATAAATACAAACACATCCGACATCAGGGCATTATAGAAAGCAAATTTTAATAGATCTAAAAAAAGGATAGACCACAACAAAATAACAGTAGGAGACTTTACTCCACTTTCAGCAATGACAGGTCATTCAGACAGAAAATCAACAAAGAAACATTGGATTTAAACTTGACTCTCGAAAAATGGGCCTAACAAACATTTACAGAATGATCCATCTAAGAGCTACAGAATACACAGTTTTCTCAACTATACATAAAATATTATTTAGGATAGGTCATCTGTTAGGCTACAAAATAAGTCTTAAAAAGTTTAAGAGGCTCAAAATTGTAGTAAATAGCTCTTCTAACCACAGTGGTTAGAAAGTGTTATTAAAACTAGAAATTAATAGCATGATAAACCTCAAAAACTTTACAAGTACTTGAAAATTAAACAACATGTTCCTGAATAATCAATGGACCAATAAAGGGATTAAATAAGAAATTTAAAAATATTTGAGACAAATAAAAATTGAATGCAACACCAAAACATATGGGATATAGCAAAATCAGTTCTAAGAGAGAATTTTGTAGCAATAAAAATTTGTATCAAAACAAGAGAAATATTTCAAATAAATAGCCTAACACTGCACCTCAGGGGACTAGAACATCAAGAATAAATGAATCCCTAAATTAGTAAAAGTAAATAAATAATAAAGAGCAGAGCAGAAATCAAAGAGATTGAAGAATAATAAAATACAAAAAAGGAACAGTTAGTTTTTTGAAAACATAAACACAATTGACAAGTCTTTACTAGACTAATAAAAAAGAGAAAAGAGCTAAACAAATAAAGTCAAAAAATTAAAAAGGATATATTATAACTGATACTGCAAAAAAAAAAAAAGAGATAAACTACCCTTGTGAACAACTATAGACCAATAAATCGCAAAACCTAGAAGAAATGAACAAATTCCTGGACACATACCACCTACCAAAATTGAATCATGAAGAAATAGAAAACCTGAATAGACCAATATTGCGGGACAAGACTGAATCAGCAATAAAAAGTTTCCCATCAAAGAAAATTCCAGGACCTGATGGCTTCACTGCTGAATTATATCAAACACTTTAAAAAGAAAAAGCATACCAATTATTTTCAAACTATTCCAAAAAATTGAAGAGGAGAGAATTCTTCCAAACTCATCCTATGAGGCCAGCATTACCCTAATATTAAATCAGACAAGAATACAACAACAAAAAAGAAAACTAGCAGCCAAACTCCCTGATGAACATAGATGCAAAATTCTCAAAAAAATACTAGCAAAATAAGTCCAATGGCACATTAAAAAAGATCATTCATCGGTATTAAGCAAGATTTATGCCAGGAATGTAAGAATGTTTCAACAAATATAAATAAATAAACATATTACATCACATTAATTGAATTAAGGAAAAAATGATACAATCATTTCAATCGTTGAGTAAAATGCATTTGAGAGAATTCAGCATCCCTTCATGATAAAAGCTCTCGATAAACTGGGTATAAAAGAATCAACTTCAATACAATAAAGACTATAAAGGTCAAAAAATTACAGCTAATATCATACTGAATGTGAAAAAGCTTAAAGCATTTTCTCTAAGATCTAGAACAAGACAAGGATGCTCACTCTCACCAGTTCTATTCAACATAGAACTGAAAGTCCTAGCCAGAGCAATTAGGCAAGAGAAAGAAATAAAAGACATTCAAATGAAAAAGCAGGAAGTTACATTATCCCTACTTGTAGATGACATGATTTTATACATGAAAGACAGTAACGAATGACCAAAAACACTTTCAGAATGTGTAAATGCATTCCATAAAGTGGTATGACACAAAATTAACATGTAAAAACCATGACAACTTCCATACACCAAGAGTGAGTCATTTTAAAAGGCAATTTAAAAAAAATCTATCCTATTTACAATAGTTACCAAAAAAGATACTTAGAACTAAAATTAACCAAGGATGTGAAAGTTCGCTACAATTGAAACTATAAAACACCGATGAAAGAAACTGAAGAGGATACAGTAAATGGAAAGATAGTCCATGTTCATTGGCTGGCATAATGGAAACTGTTAAAATGTTCATAGTGCCCAAAGCAATCCACAGATTGAATGCAATTCCTATCAAAATACCAATGACATTCTTAACAGAAATAGAAAGGGCAATCCTAAAATTAGCACAGAACAACAAAGGACTCCAAATAGCCAAAGCAATTTTGAGCAAAAAGAACAAAGCCGGTGACATCATACTACTTGACTCAACAAATACTACAAAGCTCTGACAGCATGGTACTTACATAAATATAGACACATGGACTAATGAACCAGCATAGAAAACACAGAAATAAATCCCCACACTTACAGCCAGTTAGTTTTTACAAAGACATCAAGAAACACACTGGGGAAAGGACAGTCTCTTCAATAAATGGTGCTGGAAAAACTGGATATCCACATACAGAAGAATACAGCTAGAACTTTCTTTCTCATCACATGGAAAAATCAACTCATAATGGATTCAAGACTTAAATATGAGGCCTTATGCAATAACACTTCCAAAATAAAACAGAGGATGTGCTTCATGATAGATCTTGGCAGGTATTTTTGGACATTTCAAAAGCACAGGCAACAAAAGCTAGTTGAATATGCATTTCTCTTGAGTCATCACATTCACACACTTTAAATACCATCACAATCCTATCACTTTATATCTGGTTGTTTGTCTGATTAATCTGTCTAAAGTTTATTCTAGAAAGGCAAAAAAGTATATTATTTAGATTTTTATTGTCTGTCATTAGTAGGCACTCACTTCCATATGCTGAAATGAATAAACCTTCCAGGAGGTAACAAACAGCAAAGGAATGGATTGACGTGATACTGTCCTTAATGACTAGCATTCTTTTTTTTTTTTTTTTTTGAGTTGGAGTCTCACTCTGTCGCCCAGACTGGAGTGCAGTGGCCGCTCCCGGCCACCGCAGCCTCGACCCGCTGGGCTCCGGCGATCCTTCCGCCTCAGTCTTCCGAGTAGCTGGAACTACAGGCGCGCACTACCACGCCCGGCTGATTTTTTTATTTATTGTAGAGATGAAGTCTCGCTGCCCAGGTGGGTCTCGAACCCGCAGGCTCAGGCAATCCACTCACCTCAGCCTCCCAAAGGCGCGGGATTACAGGCTAAGCCACCGAGTCCGACTGACTGGCATTCTTGTTCAGAGTACTAAAACAAAGTGAAATGACTAAGGAGTAGGCAATAGAGTTTCAAAAAAATGGGGAAGCCAAAGTATCTGTAACTGTGACAACTCAAAAGCATCCTAGAGATAAACAGAATTGAGGAGATTATTTTAAACCCATGTTCACTAATTCCTATCTCAAATCTATGTCAGATTGCTCTTTGTTTTTTTTTCTCCCCCCCCAAAAAAGAGCACTTTGTTAGAATACATAGAAACTGAAGTGTCACACATTTCAAGATTTCATAGAGACCAGGCGTGGTGACTCATACCTGTAATCCCAGCACTTGGGCTAAGCAATTAGCCTGAGCAACATAGTGAGATCCTGTCTCTATGAAGAAATGGGGGCGGGGGGAACTAACTAAACAGGTATAGTGGCACATGTCTGTAACCCCAACTACTTGGAAGGCTGAGGTGAAAGCATCCTCTGAGCTCAGGAGGTTGAGGCTGTAGTGAGCCATGATTGTGCCACTGCACTCCAGCCTGGGTGACAGAGTGAGATCCCAAGATCCCAACTAAAAATAGATAAACAAACAAATAAATAAAGTTTTCCTAGAAATGTATTGCTGATAATTCAGATTTAGATACCACGAAACTGGTTATCCCACAGAAATACTTGCTTCCTGCTTAGATAATGAAAATACGGAGAAGCCCCTCTCTTTTATTTGCAAAACTAAGCTTGCATTACTTCAGTTGTGTTTCACCATCAGACTTCCCAAAGTAGACCCTTCTTCAAACTACCGACCAAAACAATTAAAGCCTGATATTCTAGGGGGGAAAAAGATTAATAGTGCCTCAGCAAGTAAACCTTCTTGTTTTGTAGGAGGAAAAAATAGTGCCAGGAAGATTGCGGAGCTGAAAGGATAGGAATGAACTCAATGAGTGTACCTGGACAGAAGTTATTTGACCAAACATTAAGTCTTTCTCTAGGCAGCGTCTTTTTTATTCTTTGGGGATTCCAAAGTCCTTTCAACCAAATCCGGAGAAGCAAGAAATATGACTTGCTAATGCATGCAGTCTTGTAGATTGGATGTAGCCTGTTATAGAAAAGAGATGGGTAAGTTGCAAATGAGACTCATGTTGGAAGAAATGTATGCTGTAGGAGAAGATCAAAATTTTTAGACTATCAAGTCAGAAAGGGTGTGAGAAACGTCAAGCAAAACCATTTCACTCTAAAGTTGAGGACACAGTGGATCAGAAACTGTCAACTATGTTAATACAGTGACCAGGTATTTTACCTTTTTTTTTTATCCCATACAAACATTGATAATTACGTTTCTTTTGCACATAAGTTTGGTGTCTCATTATCTTAAATGCATTGTGGTAATACTGTCACCCAGAAGTATACCATAGCTGTTGAGTTTATATTAAAAACAAAAATATGAATGCAAACTTGCTTGCAAAGTCTCCTTAACCTTAATGCTTTCATTCAAACTTTTTGAAACTTTACTTCCTTATCCAAAAAAAGGGAATATAAAAATACCTATCTCAGAGGACTAATGTAAGAATAAAAAGAAAATATGAGAAAATGTAGGGTAAGTCAGTAAGTATAATACAAATATACTATTATTATAAGTTACAGCTAGTAGATATGTGGATACTTTAAAATTTCATGAGCATCATGATATTTTATTACCAGAGGTTATTTTGAATGCTATCTAGTCCCATCACCTAATGTCATATGTGAGAAACATGGTTTCAGAAACATAAAATGCTTCACCCACAGTCATGCAGTTGAAAGACCTATAGCTATCTAATTTTAAAAATTAAGATATATAGCTGACAAACAAAAACTGTATATATTTATGGTGTGCAATGGGATATTTGGATACAGTTATATATTGTGAAATGGGTTAATCAAGCTAATTAGCATATTCATCACACTACTTACTAATCACTTCCTGTTGTTAAAATATTTAAGATGCACTCTTAGCAATTTTCAAATATAAAATAGTTGCCTAGTAGTTTTTGAGAATTATTCTATACCAGTCTCTTTTAAAAAAATATATGTCACTTCTTTTAGTACAGCAATTATATAAGACAGGTGAATCAATATTATCACTATTTTACAAATGACTCATTTAAGATATAATGAAGGTGAAAAGTTCTCATGGTTCCACAACTAGCAATTCGAAAAGCTGCAATTCAGACTTGTCAGGCTTTCAAGGTCTCCCAAACTCAGCCCCTGTTTTTTTCATGATTGTATATACTTGTATGTATATCTGAATCAATTATCAGTATCTCCTCAGTTGGACAGAGTGAATGTGGTGTTTTTTTGTTTCCTTTAGAAAGAAACAAACAAAATTCCTTGAGATTCTTGCAACCCTAAGGTTCCTGAGTAATTCATAAAGCACTTTTATCATTTTCTCTTTATCTGCAAACTATTTCAAGAAACAATCTCTTTTTTCCTGATTTACCACTTTCTTTGCTTCAAATCATAGAAGCAAGAGATTGTCGTCTTCTAGTTACACGTTCGTTGTCCAAGTATCTTCCCAGTTGCTAGCGTTTCTCTCCCATTCTTTCTGTCGAATTGATAAGAATCTGGTTCCCATAAAGGAATTAGAAAATCAGACTTTTTGTGTACAGTAAGCCTCCTGCAGCTTGTAAAGGGCGATTCCATGGGAGGCTGCCTCAAAATAAGGCTTTCCTGTAGAAAGCTACAATGTTACTCAACAGCCACACCACATCACAATGTGGGCTCCTGTGTTTGGGTGCTACACCGCTTAACCTCTCCTCACCTGAGCCAAGCCCTGAGCGCAACTTTCTCTTTGGTGTGAAAAGAGGCTCCAGATAGTAACTGCTTTGAGAATTCTGAAGACTATCAGGAAGTAACAGCAGGATCAAGGGTGGCTAGAGGTAGAGTTATTAGAAAGGGAGGGTAGGAACTGTACGCCAGCTCTGGCATTCCCTTATCAAATAATCATACATAATTAAATTGGGAAGGGGAAAATGACTATTTTTAAGCAAGCTCCAAAAGTATTATTTTGGAGACTGGTAGAATGCAAGCCAGCCAGCTATTCATGCCATACCCAGGAGCTCAGACAGAACTAAATTATGCTTCAGATTAATGTATCGGTCAGTTCAAAGGTTACACAAACAACTGTTTCTCAAGGAGGCGCACTACAAAGCTTAACTGTTCATTGGAAGGTCTGTAATGGTCTCAGTGGATTCCCAAAGGAGTCACTGTTATTTGTTTCTGATTGGGAGATATCCAAAGCTGACTCCCCGCTACTGATGACCTTTATTGCTAGGGCAGGAGGGCCAAACTCTGGAGCCAGTGTGATTTGACCAGTCTCTGGGAAAGAAAAAGAAGAAAATATATACCCACCCACACATACAACATGACTTCAGTGACTCAGAGATTATGCAAAAACCTACCGTTTGGATGGATGAAAGAAAGCTGGAGAGTCAAGAGGTCTATTTGCTCATTTCTGCAGACATGTAAAAGAAAATAGTAAGCTATTCAAGAATGTGGTTTATAGTTGTCAGGTTAGATTTGATGCAAAACTACGTGCCTGGTAAAAAAAACAGTGAAATACGTTGCGTCTTTATTCAATATTTATCACCGTTTGCTTGATGATTTTGAAATAGTTGAGTTGACTAACTCTTCATATGAAACAGCTAATTGTAAAATGAAAAACAAAATGAAACTATAACATTGGCACAGAGAAAGGGGAGATAATTGAAATCACAATTGTAGATTGAGACATGTTGAATATTTGAATATGATTATATTTAGAACTAAAAGCATTGAAATTCAGGTCTCAGGGTGATAAGCTAACTTCCTGAAGACATCCTGAGATACTTTTAGGGGTTCCTCTATGATGGTTTCAAGTGTCTTCCAAGAATGTGATCTAACTTTTTCATTTAGATATTCAGTATTTACTCACTGTAAGACATTACCCTAGTTACCAACTATTATTTTCATGCTTCTTTATCATAACAAATTCCAATATTTTATTATGGAACGTATATTTTTGTAACATTATATAAGTTCTGTGTTGTGTTGAGATTAATAAAAAGTTAATTAACCCCATTCCATTTTCACAAGAACATTCCATATTCACAGAAATAAAAACAAAATTATTGGGTACTTATTAGAAACAAAGCACCTTGAGATTTAGAGGAATAGAGGGGAAAAGGTTTCTTAATAAGAAGTTGCGGACTCTATCTAGGAGGATCTCAGCATAAAACTCACAATTATCCTGGGAATGGGATAGACTTACACATTACCTGCATGTTTATCAATGCATCAAAAATGCACCCATTAGGGTCATCACTAATTTATTCAACAACTATTTCCATGTTCTGTCTTAGATTGAGGATCTTAGAATAGATCCTTTACGGCTCCAAAATAATTATACAAATCTTCGCTGGTAAAGTGTGAAAACAATTAAGATGGTCTAAGAAACATTTATTGAGAACTGATATTGGCACTTGGGGAGAATTTGGAGTAGATTAGGGGAATCACTTGGCTGAGAATACCTCCATACTGAGCCTATATAGATTAGAGAACAATGGTGTCTCTGATGGAAATACGGATGTGGAGAGTGAAACCAGTTCGAGGGAATGAGAGTACTGAATCAAACACATTAAGTCCTAGTGGCATTTTCACTAGGAAGATAAAGATAAGAAACTTGAAGTTGGGAAAGTTGAAAAGACCTAGAGAGGGTTTTGAGAGACATAAATTGATAACTTCTCTAGAGAATCAGTAAGAGGAGAAAAAAAGTATTTCGAACAGTAAAAACGACCCAATTTCAAAAAGCTTACATTTATAATGAAATGGGTTCATTTTTATCAGCTGCACCTTGGAAGTCCACATGCAAAGAAAAATAACCGGGGTTATCTAAGTCTGAGAATTGTCACAGTGGAAGATCAAGGGGTTATATTGGCCTGGGTATAAACCAGGGCTGTCTCAGTGTCAATGACCAGGTGGTCCAGGTCAAGGAGGAATAAAACTGAAATCAGAAGGGAACCTTATATCACAGATATGTTGAGTGGGATCATGTGACTAAACCGACCAATAAGTAAGGAGAGCAGGTTCAGTGGGGACTGGCAAGAGAGAGAATGTACCAGAAAGAAGTGCAATGTGGCACAGTGAAAAAGGTACCTGAACTGGCACTGAGACTGTGGTTTCCCAATCACTCTCAGCCATATGTCCTCTCATCTATACAGTAAGGCTACTTGACAGATAAAATGAGACCCTATAAGTAAGCCCAGTATACATATGTGAACTCGTTCTCTCCATTATTCTGTCCTCTAATAGGATGCATTAAAAATATTTGTGCTTGGGCACCCCTTTTGGGTCCCCTTCCACTGTGGAAGATTTTCTGCCCTCTCAATAAACCCTGTTTTCAAAAAAAAAATTGTGCATCATAAATATTTGTTAAAATCAGTTGGATTAATAAATGATGTCTATACTGGGGGAGGGCTCTACATGGAGACCTTGTAATGTAATCCTATGTGTTTAATTGGATTGCAGAAGCTGTGTTCTGTCTGAGGGTGACTAGTGTCAAAATAGAAATGGATGTCAAGGGAGTAGAAAGCTGAGCCCCAGCTTTCAGAAATACCAGCAGGAGTAACATCTGAGGTTATCATAGTGAGAGAATCATGAATTGGGTGCCGAGGTTAGGTGGAGGAAAAGCCAGCTAGGGTAATGAACTTTTACTTTCAATTCTGAATCCCTCAAGATCAAAGAAAAATACCCTATTTATTTTTATATTCATTAATGCCATATACATGTCTATCACACTGATATCTTAGGTAATTAGAAGATGAATGTGGGATAGTTTGATGGTGTATTTCAAATGAGGAAATGTCCTATGATCATAGAAGAAGCACCAGGGAGCCAAACACAGGATCTCTCCTTAATCCCACTATTCATTTGCAGATATTTATTCAATACCTACTGTGTCTTAGACTTTTATCTGTGGACACCACAGATACACAAATGAACAAAACTAACAACATTGCTTACTATCACAGAGCTTAATTTGATTGGAGGAGATGTCCAGTAAATATAAAGTTGCCTAAAATAGGAAAATGTAAAGCCTCAATGGTAAAAGTTCTTGAAACATATCAAATTATTTGAGTAAAGCCAAGATTAAGGAAGGGGGAGGAGGTGGTATGAGAATATAGCAGGAGCTAAAGAACAATGGGATTTGACAGCAGTAATGAAATACTAGTTTCAACAGGCATAATCATTTAGGCTAATAGTAGATCAACCGTATATTGGTGGACTATGATGGATTAGATCCATAGTTCTCAATCATCTAGAAGCCTGGAAATACTGATTCAGTAGTTCTGGATAGGGTCTCGTATTTATAATGAATAAACACTACAGATGATTCTAATGTATTTGGTTCCCAGACCTCCCTTTGAGGATCACTGAATTCGACTGAAAATTCTTAAGGAGATAATTAGGTGGGATAATGGGCATGAGGGAATTCAGGCTGATGCATTTCGGTGCCAGAAATGGGCTGAAATTAACACTTGTTGACTTGAATGGATGCATATTTTTCTGCCAAATCTGCTTTCTTCTTAAGTTCTAACTTATTTCAAAGTAGATTTAAAGTTGTGAATAAAAGGTTTCCAGACTTCATTTTTGTAGAAACCAGAGGAAAAGTAAAATCAGATCAATTTTGAGGGCACTACTTTCAAAATATTACCGCAGAAAGAGGAATAGATAGGAAAGGAAACTATGGCTATTAAGATCTTTCTATTTTATATATTTTATATTTTCTCTAGTGTAAAGAAAATTACTGTATATTTTAATTTCAGTTTACTATGTATAGTTTGCAATTTTGTAGTCCCTTTAAGTTTCTGATTCAAGTTTTAAAAGACATAAAAAGTCTCTGTGTAGGAAAAAAAACTATCAATCAATAGTATTTCTCAGTTGAATATCTATTCCCTACATCCTAAAAACAACTGGACTTTTTTTAGGAAAAAAAGAGAAAATTTTTTTGTTTCTAATAATAATTTACTTTTTTAAAAAGACAGTATTAAGGGTAAAGTATTGACATGGTTAGTATTCAACATTTTTGAATTTGTGGCATCTCCCAATATGTTTCTGTATTAGATGCAGTTAATCTGTATTTATATAAAAGTTCAATATAATGTTATTTTAAACTCAAGCAATCAAAATAGGCATTATCAAATTATGCATTCTACCTTTTTAAAATAGACTGATGTCTGGCTACAAATTCTCAGGCTTTACAAGGTTCAGGAATATATTGAAGATTAAACAAGGGAGGCACAAGATGGAAGAATTTGCAAGTCTAGTATAGAAAGTCAAAAAACGCTGTACTCATTTTTATTGAACATGTAGATAAGTTTCAGAGAGCTTGATAGTCTTCCAAACTGTGCCCTTATTTCTCTTATGAATTCAAGTGAACATAAATACACTGTGCTCTTATCTCCCTGAGAACTTTGCCAAATTCTTGAGAAGCCCCCAAAAAGAAAAAAAACATGATCCAGTAGTTCAAAAATACATGAATGACTATAATTAAGAATAATATATTATATGGTTTTAAATAGCTGGAAGGAGGATACTGAATGTTCCCAGGAGAAAGAAAGAAATGATAAATGTTTGTGATAAGAGATATGCTAATTAACCTGATCTGATCACTATATATTACATGTATTGAAATTTCACTATGTATTCCATTAATATGTACAATTTTTCTTAGACAATTTAAAAAATACATGAATGATGGGAACAATGAAAACATCAAAAGGCAGGCTTTGGCTCTCCAGTTCCCTAGGACTTGTATCCTGCATGGTATTCCAAGAACAATTGGAAAGTTGTCCACTTTAACCATAAAGAAGTTGAGCATCATTTGTAGAAACACTTAGCAGGAGGTAAATGTGTATAGTGTCAATAATCAGTTGGTCTGGTAGTGAGTTCTGTATGTTAATATTTAAGTAGGCAACCGCCTCACAGAAATTGCCTTTTCATGAGACATGAAAGTCAGAAAGTAAAGAATGATCACATTTAACAGCTTTTTTGGCCATGGTAGAAGTTGTGAAGGCCAGTATACAATGTCACATCCGCTTCCACTTCTGGAACAATTTGTTGCTATAGATTTCATGGAAAAAGTTAAAAGATAATAACATCATTCTATAGTATAAGTATAAAGGAAATATTTTCAAAACCATATATAGCATACCCATTATTTATTTGAGAATTTCTAACATCATTTATTTAGTCATGATATTTATGATGAATCAGATTTTTAAAAGTAGCCTACATAGTCATTTAAAAGACATGCCCTAATTATAAAGTCCAAAACTGTTCATGTGCTCAAGAGACTCTTAGGGAATGTATTTCCAATCGAAGAAACATCCAATTTCTTCAGAACTGCAATACAGGTTTAGGCTAGAGAGTGTCATAGTCAGCACATCAATCTCACCTGCATCCTTCCGGACCTAGGAGCCTTAATCTCAGGCAGGATCAGGAATGGTTGATCTGCTGGAGCAGGAGGAAAGGGTGTCTTTTTTTTTTTGAGTTGGAGTCTCACTCTGTCACCCAGACTGGAGTGCAGTGGCCGCTCCCGGCCACTGCAGCCTCGACCTGCTGGGTTCAGATGATCCTTCCGCCTCAGCCTTCCAAGTAGCTGGAACGACGGGCACGTGCTACCACACTCGGCAAATTTTTTGATTTATTGTAGAGATGAGGTCTCGCCAAGTTGCCTAGGCGGGTCTCGAACCCGCGGGTGCAGGCAATTCACTCACCTCAACCTCCCAAGGCACGGGATTACAGGCTGAGCCTTATAGGCGAAGATTTTATGGTTGACAATAAGTTACTTTCTTCGTTTTTTTTTTAATCAGTTCAGTGTTCATTCTGCTCACAGTTTTCCATAGCATGGGTCCTAGTTCTCACTTGGAAAGGAACAACACTATGAGAAGAGTCCATGCCCTTCTGAGTGTTGACCCTGATTGTGGATAGCAACAATAGCCGCTTGTCCTGCTGACTGCTGCAGTCTCTCAGCAACCCTCTTTGCAAAGGTCTGAAGATAAAGAGAGCTCAAAATCCCATCTCCCTTCCAAATCCTGGGGATTAACTCTGTTGTTATTTGCCCTTCATGTCAAGCCAGCCCAGAAGAATGGGCAGGGCGGGTCAGAGGGATAAAATCAGCAAATGGGACAATTGTTCAACTTCAGTCATTCTCACCGGGTGCAGGAATGCCAATGGAGTTTTCGCTTCCAAACACTGAAGGCTTCTACCTCCACATATGTAACAAAAATAATGATTATGCTCGAGTAACTCAGACATGGATGGCAGACTGAGTGATTTGCACAAATTCACAAAAGGGAGTCAGTATCACAACCAGAATTGGGGGAACTTCAGAAAGATATTTCTCCTGACCAGCCTTTGACACGAAACCATGCACTGTTAGAAGAGAATTAGCAAAGTATCAGAAGTTAAATTTTTTTTCAACTATTAACATGGCGTAGGAAGGATGGGTTAATTTATCCTAAGACAGTTTTTATTTTATTTTTAAATAACTAGATAACTCAATGGAGTGATTAACATTCTAAAACAACAAATGATCGTGTTACCACAAGGTCCTGACTTACTGTAAAGTCTCAGAGGTAAAAACGCTTTGAGCCGACAGTGAAACTTCATCCTCTTGTACTTAGGTACGGCTCCACATAAGGTAGATCATGTCTGGGGCCCTGCTGTTTGGAAATGACCCAAAGGCAGAAGTGAAAGATGAAGTTTCAGCAGGAGAGACTGAGTATCTCAGAGGATTTGCTCTGGGATGCAGAGAAGCTCGCCTGCGAGTTACAATTTCCAAAGAAGGCTTCGTGGGTAGTTTTGAACAGTTGTGACTGTTCGGGTCTTTTGCCCTGAGTTGGGGATGGGGGTCTTGGCAGTTAATACAGTTTGTTGACTCTGGATCACAACCCTGGAAAATTTTAGAAGCAGGGAAACATCACGTGGAGTCTTGAAAGACATAGCTCAGACATGCAAAATACATTTTCTCTGACATTGCTTTTTTTGTCTCTCTCATTCTGTCTCCTATCTCTCTCTCTCTCTCTCTCTCTCTCTCTCTCTCTCTCTCCCTCTCTCTCTCTCTTATTTTATCTATTTCTTTCCCCTTTAGCAGAAATCATGCCTTGCATAAAATAAAGTTGACTCTCAACTGTTTTCTCCCCAGAAAGTTACTTCTCCTATTGACCATGCAAGAGAAATGTCACAAAATGTTAACTTCTCTAGCCACTTAAAATTGAGATTTCTCTGAATAAATTCGGTCATAAAAGAAAAGTTTTTAATCTGTTGCAAATTATCATTCAGAGACTTGCTACTGACTGCCAGGTGATTTTAAGCTTTAATACTGAGGACATTAAATCTTGGCACAACATCACATTCATCATAAAAATACTGATTTGCAATTGTGAAAGGCTGGCAATAAATCTGGAATTGGGACCCCATTCGAGGCTCTGGTCTCTGGTTGTCTGAAGTGTCAACGGGGAGGGTGGAGGGAGGAAACGTTCTTCTCACAATAAAGCTTGCCATATGGACCTTCGCCTAAAGGAAGCCTCGCTGCTTTTGCATAGGATGAGAACCTGGCCTTGGAGCTGAATGAGCTGCTGAAATCTGATCAGCCAAAGGCCAATCTGCAGGAGGCTGTCATCGCCTCACAGTTTGCAAAACTTAAAAGGGAAACACTTTCCCTTTCAGCGTTTTTGTAGAAAAGACTTCTCATACTGAAGCATCGCAGCAAGTCTCATCTTTTGATTAATTTGTGTTGTTTGTGGTCTTTCGTTTGTTTTGTTTTGCCCTGCCCAGTCCTTGCTTTCTCCATAAACCTCTGCACGTAGGCTCGGGGCACCCGAAGACTGGATAGTTTCATCTGGGAAGATAAGATCTCCTGCAAGTACTTTCATCCTGTTGCCCTCATCCTCTTCCCTGCCGCTGCTGTCTTGCCACACCAAAGCCACACCCTTATTTTTGCAGGGATTCACAGAAATGCTTCTCTTTGAAGTTATGCGCTTGCTGATCCTGAATCATTTTGTAAAACGGGTATGCGCTTTGGCAACACAGCGGTAATACCTTCCTTGTAAAGACCAGTGAGTCAGTATTTCTCAGAGGAGCCATCTCCCACATGAGAGGACAATAAACCTCTGTGCCATAATGATCACACCCTTCTGACATCATTTCTTCCTTCAGATAAAATTATTTCGAGAGGCACAAGAACCGGGTTTATCTGCACTCAGAAAAGTTGTTCTGGAATCCTGGAAATATTGCTTGCAATGTGGCCTCTTAAATTCCCAATTATAACACGTTTTCACAAATATCATCTGTCTCCTTTTTGCAATGTGAACTTTAACTTTGGTGTACGCTTATACCCAACGCTTAAAACAACACCACTGAGGGTATTAAAATTTCCAAGTTCACGGAAAGAAAACATTATCAGGGAGTTCAAAAACAACTAAGGCTTATTTTGGTTGTTTCCAAACAGTTAATACACATGAGATGGTGATGGAGTAGAAGAATGGGTTCTTGGCTTGAAGTTCTTCCATGTTTGGTGTGAGATTTAAGGCAACCGTGTGGACTGCTCAGCACAGGGCCTGGCATATTAGATACTCAATACCATTGTATCTGACCTTATGGTTTGAGGCCCCAGATACTGTCAATTTGTAATTGACATTAGTAATAAAAAATAATTCTAAAACACGAGAGATAGCGCAAAGGTAAGACGTGTAGTCTACCTCGTTTACAATTTTGTCATGAATAGTCTTTCCTTTGATGTTCTGTCAGCTCACTTAGAAAGCAGAGGTGCTACAGCAAAACATATTTTCAAATTTGGGTCTTGGAAAAGAAGAAAGAGAAGGAAGAAGAGGGAGAGAGGCAGGAAAAGGAGAGAGAAAGAACAAGGAGGAGAGGAGAATAATTAAATATGTATTATGCTAAGTACTTAACATGGGAAGCACTATAGTAGCGTAGTTATTAAAAAAAAACAAACAAACTGGGAGCGAGATTGCCTGGGTCCAAACCCTGAGCTAAGAAGCAAGAGCTGTGTGACCTCAGGCAAGTGATTTAATGCCTCTAAGCCACAATTTCCTCTTCTTTGACATAGAGACATAATTGTACCTACCCCCTAGGGTTGTTGTGGGGATTAAATGTGATGATAAATCTAATTCATTTAAACAGCACCTGTCTCTTTGTAAGTAATAAAGGTAAGATATTATGACACATTATCTCTGGTGCTGATAACAATCCTTAAAGGTAGGCACATTTTCCCCTCTTTTCCAAAGAGAAGCACATTTCTTAATGGCAAAGCTAAGAAAGTACAGGCTGATTCTCACCAAAGCCTGGGCTCCTCTCGCAAATCTGCCTGCTAAGCTCTGAAGAAGCCCTAAATGACCCACAAACAATTATCTTTTAATATCTGTTACTTTATAAGCAATATGTACGTGTTTTGAGCTCTCAAAGGTATTAGCATAGTGGTTAAGGATATGTGCTTACACACAGAAGACTGAGTTCAAATCTAACTCTTGTACCTTTATCTTTGTGAGTTCAATGACTTACTTAAACCTCCATGCCTGGGTATCCTTGTCTTCATAATGAAATAATAATGATGTCTACTTCATAAGCCCTTTGGTGAAGGTTAAATGTACCAACATATGAAAGATGCTTAGAACTGGCATGCAATAGCTACTCAAAACTGTTAGTGTTAGGTATTCAGTATTTAAGTCATACTGTTGTTGTCTTTTCATAGTGATACCTTTATTAGTCCTAATGGGAAGAATGTAGGTGGGGCACTTTGCAAAAGTTGCCAATCACACCTGTTATTTAAGGACCACAAAAAAAGATCCTGGAAGATAAATGAGGAGATAGGGGTCAGACTCTGGAATTTGTTACTTGTTTGATTGCCTTCGAAATTTTTGCAACCTGTAGAGAAAATGAGGGTATAAAAATTTTCTCCCATTCACCTCACCCCAAATAATTGTTTTGAAGACAAATAAAATGATTCATTTGAGGGTCCCTGAGTCCAATTTTCATTTTCTAAACAGATGTTTCATAAGTTTATACAAATGCTTTGAGCTTTAAAATATGTTTATATAGACCAATAGAACAGAAAATTGAAGGGAGAAATACACAATGACACAATATTAGGAAATAACTTCAATATCCCACTTCCACTAATGGATACAACAACCAGACAGAAGACCAATAAGGAACAGAGGGCTTAAAATTAGAAATATCTGGGAAGAAATAAGAACAAAATCACAAGATACCGAAACTTAACGGATGCAGCAAAAACAGTAAAGAGAGAGGTTTATAGCAGTAAAAAAGGGTTACATTAAAAAGGAAGAAGGATCTCAAATCAACAAGCTAACTTTGTACCTGAAGGAACTAGTAAAAGAAGGACAAACTAATTAAAAAGTAAGTAAAGTAAAAAGAGTAGAGACAAACAAAATAAAGAGTGGAATAACACTAGGGGAAAAAAGCATAAATAAGAGTTCATTTTTTGAAAAAAAAATCAACAAAATTAACCACCCATAGATTAACCAAGAAGAGAGAATACTTAAATAACTAAACTGGAAATGAAATAGAGTACATTACAACTGATGCCACATAAATAAATTCTGAGAGAATTCTGTGAACAATTATATGCCAACAAAATGGATAGTTTAGGAGAAATGAGTGCATTTCTAGAAACACAACATACCAAGATTGAATCATGAAGAAATCAAAATTCTGAACAGAGCTATGAGTTAAAGAGATTCAAGTAGTAAAAAAAAAAAAAAAAATTCCGACAAAGAATAACTCAGGACCAGAGGACTACACCAGAGATTCCATCAAAGATTTAAAGAAGAATTAACACCAGTCCTTCTCAAACTGTTTTCAAAAAATTGAAAAGGAAAAAATACTTACAAACCTTTTCTATGAGACCAACACTACCCAAACACAAAAAAACAGGCAAAGATATAGAGGAAAAGAAAAACACCCAACATCCTGATGAGTATTAATGTAAAAATCCTCAACAAAATGCTAACGAACCAAATTCAACCATACATTTAAAAGATTATACATCATGGCCAAGTGGAACTTATTTCCGAAAAGCAAGAAGGGGTCAACATATAAAAATCAATATAATACACCATGTTAGCATAAAAAGCGAAAATTATCATCTCAATTAATGCAGAAAAGCATTTGACAAAATTCAACATGATTTCTTCATAAAAGCATGCCAAAAACTAGAAATAGAAAGAAACTTTCTCAATATAATAAAGGCCACATAGGAAAAGCTCACAGCTGACATCACATTCAATGGTAAAAGACTGAAAACTTTTCCTCTAAAATTGGCAACAAGATAAGGGTACTGACAATCTTAGAAAAGGCAATAAAACAATAAAAAAAAACCACTGTCATATACAAAAGAAAGAAGCAAAATTATCTCTGTTCACAGATAACAAGAAAACCCTAAAAATTTTCTTATATGTAGAAAACTCTAAAAATTTTATTAGCACTTTTAAAAACTAGTAAACAATTTAGCAAATTTGCTATATACCAAATCAACACTCCAATATAAGGCATTTTATATACTACCAGTAAAATATCTAAAAGGGAAAATTTTAAAATAGCATAAAAATATAAAATACTTAGAAATAAATTTAACCAAGGAGGAAAAGACCTGTACATTGAAAACTACAAAAAATTGCTGAAATTTTAGAAGACTCAGATAAATTGAAAGTCATTCGTATCAATGGGTTAGAAGGCTTATTGTTAAAATGTTCAGGCTACCCAAAGAGAACTATAGATTCAGTGCAATTCCTATCAAAATTCCAATGGCATATTTTCAGAATTAGGGAAAAAAAAAGTTTTCAATTCATACGGAATCTGAATTGACTGAATAGCCAAAACAATCTTGAAAAAGAAAGAAAAAGCAGGAGATCTCAAACTTTCTGATTATAAAACATATTATAAAGCTAAAATAACCAAAACAGTGTGGTCCTGGTATAAAGAGAGTCATAGAGATTATTGGCACAGAATCAAGAGACTGGAAATAAATTCTCATGGATATGGCAAATGACATTCAACAAGGGTGTCAATACTACACAATGCAGAAAGTACAGTTTCTTCAATAAATGTTGTTTAAAAAAACTGAATAGTCATATACAAAGAATACTAGACTCTTACCTTACACCATATACAAAAAATAACTCAAAATGTATCAAAGACCTAAATGCAACAACTAAAGCTACAGAACTGCTGGAAGAAAACATAGGGGGAAAGCTTCATGGCCTTGGATCTGGTAATGATTTTATGGATATGCCATCAAAAGCACAGACAACAAAAGTGAAAGTGGAGAAATGTGCTACATCAAGCATAAACTCTTCCAAACATCAAAGGAAATAATTAACAGAGTTAAAAGTCAACCTACAGAATGGAAGTACATATTTGATAGGGAATTAATATCCAGGATACATAAACAGCATCTAAAACTCAACCACAGCAAAATAACCCAAGGGAAAAGGACTTGAGTTGAAATTTTCCAGAGAAGATACACAAATGGTGAACAAGCATTTGGAAAGATGCTCGTCAACATCCCTACTCATGAGAGAAATGCAAGTCAAAAAGTACAATGAGCTATCACCTCACACTCATTAAGATAGCTGTTATAGTATTTTAAAAGGGGGGAGGGGGAGATTGGCTGTAGTAGGACAATGTCAGGGGAGGGGAGGGGCACATCATATGCATGAGTGCCTGAACCTAACACAGGTCAAATGAGGTCCAAGTGAGACCCAAACTTCACCTGTACCTAGACCACTTATGTACCCAATCCTGACTTGTATCCCACAACTTTAAAGGAAAACAAAAACACAGAAAATAATAAGCGTTGGCAAGAACGTACATAAATTAGAACCCTTGTGGTGTAGCCACTATGAAAAACAGTATGAAGTTCCTCAAACAATCAGAAATGGAATTACCATATGATCCCAAAATACCATATGGGATATGTATAGACCCCAAAGAATTGAAAGCAGACTCTCAAAGAGTTATTTGAACACATACGTTCATGGCAGCATTATCCACAATAGTCAAGAGACAGAAGCAACACAAGTGTCAAGGAACAAATGAATGAACAGAGAAAATGTAGTTGATAGGTGAAAATAAATATTAGTCAGCCTTACAAAGGAAAGCTATCCTGTCACATGCTATGATGTGAATAAACATTAAGAATACTATGCCAAGTGATATAAGGCAGTCATAAAGCAGCAATACTATATGATACCACATATGAAGGGGGGACCCCGAAAAACCCAGAATTTATTTATTTAAAATTGTATATTTATTCTTACATGTTTAAACTTGTCACTTTTAAAGAACTCTCTGTTTAATGCAATATACCTTTTCCACTGCTCAAAACATTTTTTGTACTTGCCAATTTTGATGCCTTTTAGTGCTTCTGCTGTTTTTTGTTTCACTTCCTCCACATTGGCAAAATGTTTACCCTTGAGAACTTTTTTCATACGGGGCAACAAACAAACAAAAAAGTCTCTCGAGGTTAGATCAGGTGAATTGGGAGCATGGGGCACGTGGGTCATGTCATTTTGGGTCAAAAACTACTGAACACTCAGGGTGGTATGGGCAGGTTGGTTGTCATGGTGGAAGAACCAGTCACCTGTTGGCCACTCGCTGGGACATTTCTTCTACGAATCATAAAGCAAACATTTCAAAACTTCCAGGTAAAGACTTCAGTTCACAGGAATTTGTAGTACACAAATTCCGAGTGTACTACAAGGGCCCTGCACTCCAAAAGATAATTCCAGGTTTTTTGGAGGAATATCCCCTCAGCCCCTAGTATATGTGTTATCTAAAGTAGTCAAACTCATAAAAACAGAAAGAAGAATAGTGACTGCCTGGGGCTGAAAGAGAGTTTGAAATATAGAGTTTTTATTCAATGAGTACAGGATTTCACTTTTGCAAGGTAAAAAACTTCTAGATATCTGTTGCACAATAATGTTAATACGGCTAACACTATCAAATTGCACATTGTTTAAGATAATAAATTTCACCTTAATTTTTAAACACACAAAAGAAATAAATAAACATGTCTGTGAATGAAATTGAAATGAATGAAATGCATGGAGTATTGAAAAAATTTGGGGGGGGAAAGGCTTAGTTAGGCAAGGGTCACAGAAAGATAATCTACAAAGTAAAATATTTTCAAAATTAATATTGTAAAAGTTTTTGAACCCTATCCTACTGGGCATTTATCAAACAATTCTCCTGCATAATGAAAAACTCAGCATGTAATTGTTATTTAATATTTTTTGAGTAGATGAATCTTTAATGCATGTATTTTTAAATGACATTTTCCAATGATTATAAATTTAAATAACGTTTAACTTATTTAACTACTTTGTTAACATTTTTCTCAAACCCTGAAGAGGTTCTTAGCCTTTTTAGTAATAATGTTTAGAATTAAACTGATCATAACTCTTTGGGAGACAGTTATTACAAATACAATAAATTTACTCAAGTGAGGGAAAGACCTATATGCTGTAACCCTTGGGAAAATGAAATTGGATGTTTCTCCGCACAGTCCTTTGCAAAAGATGCTTTTCTCACCTTGGGGTAAGAGGGACAAATAAGTAGAAAGTAAAAACCAAAGATGGAGAGAAAGAATGAAAAAAAGACGAAAGAAAGAAGACGTGCATGGATCAAGGGAGTCCTGTTCAAAAAGCAGAAAAATGGCTGAATACATTTAATAAGAAAGAATCTAGAAGTCGAAGTTCAAATTTAAAAATTATGCTATTTAAAAATAAACTCCCGTGGACTGAACTGGAAACAGAAAATGAACGCATTTAGCAAGTGTGAGGTGCTTCTCCTAAAAGTAATATAGAATGAATAGACAGGTGTTTGCATGGTATTTGCTAGGGGATTTCACAATTTGAGAGATGAAGAAACTCGAACTGGATGCAAAGAAGTGAATATAATACAGATAATTACCATCAGCAAAGTATGGCTTTTAAGCCCCAAAATATAGAAATTAAGACTAAGAGAGAATATCTATTTCACCATACTTACATGTTTAATTGAAACTATTTAAAAAATGAGCAAAGAACTCCCTCCATGCCCCAAGTTATGTGAGCATTTTGAGGACACAGAGGACCTATGTGGTCCATGCCTCCAAGGAAGCTTACTATCACCTCATAAATTTGGGTTCATATCTCAGACAAAGCAAAGGGCAAATCTCAACGACAGAATGACTAAGGTGGATGATATAGGAACTGAGGATGACTGAAGTTTTAATCTGGAAGATAGACTGATTTGCTTGGTGATGCACTGAAATTGTTGGGAAAAAAAATAGCTGACTTTAATGACAGACTACTAATTCATAGAAGACTTTTCCTAAGGTTGTATTGGATTATTTCATCATCATCTCTCTCTCTCTCTCCCTCTCTGAAAGTTTTCATTTGTTCTGGGTTAAAAGATAGGGAAATAGACCGTAATAAGACCTCGAGTTACATTTTTTAAAAATAATGTTTGTCTGAGGCCTAAGTCGTCCCTGGGGACTTTCACACTCTGCCCAGAGACCTTCAGAGATGTATGTCTGACCTCAGAACTCTGAGCTTCACTCCATTTCTTGAGCTAGCAGGATCCAAGATGAGACAGGGATATTCCAGGAAAAAAAAATTCTTTGGAGGATGAGCACAACTTCAGAGGCAAATCTGTCGTAAAATAAAGATCACAGGTAGAAAAACAGTGGAAAGAAAGATTCTGAGATGAGAAGATGAGGAGGAGAATGAGTGGTATTTACATAAATATTTTACCCCAAACTTTAAATATTTATTAAAAATATGTGCTTGAATTATTATATTGTTTTGATCACTTGCATAACTATCAGATTGACTCTTCCAAGCGTGGGCCACATAGCAAGACATCATCTCTACAAAAAAGAAAGTAAAAAAAGCCAGACATGGTGGAGCATGCCTGTAGATTCACCTATTCCAGAGGCTGAGGCTGAAGGGTTGCCTGAGCCGAGGCTGCAGTGAGCCATGATCACATCATTACAATCTGAGTGGCAGAGTGAGACCCTGTTGCTAAAATACAAAATAAAATAAAACAAACTATCCTTTCATTAAATGTTCCTAAAACACATTCCCTCTTGCTCTCCCTTTTGGGCTCATTCTTTCTTCTCCCCTGAGCACAGTACTGCATTTTCTTGTCAGATCTAATTTTCTTAAGGCATGGAAAAAAACAAAACAAAACAAAAATTACCATGGCAGGCTTTAGCAGCCGACAGGAACTTTGTGATGGGACCTTCAACTTGTGCTACCCTAGGACCATAGGACATTAAGACAACATCACCCTGCTGTAGTTTAATAATAATAATAACAAAAAGCTTGTTGGGGGTGTATCTATCTCTAGACAAAGAACTCTTAGGTGCAGACCAGTAGTCGTTTTGTTTTGTTTTTCTTTTTCTTTTTCTTTCTATCCTGTTCCATTTGCCTTGTGATCAGTGGTGGTGACATGCTAGGGTTGACCATGAGAGTCCAACACTGGCAAAGGATCAGCACAGAAGGTCTCCAGAGGCTTAAGGAACAGCATTTCCAAGGAGTAACTTCTTTCTGTGATTGAAATGAACTATATTATAATTTGGGGCTTCTTGCCCATGTAAGAGAAACAATTGCTAAAGAAAAAAATTGTGGGGTAAAATAATAAAAATTTGACTAGATCAGGGTATAATATAAGGCAAACAGTTATTCACAACATGAATGCCTACATATAATAAATTACAGTGTGTAGTTAATTGCCACCCAAAGGGAGGGACCCCAAAATATGGAATTATCTTTTGTAGGGCAAGCCCTTTGTAACAGGCTTCCCCTACTAGGTAAGCGCTCTAGGAATCCATCAGCAACGGTGTACCAGCTAGCATTGTTGGGAGAGGCTGCGTTAGGTTTTAGTGAATTTTTTTTTGGGGGGGGGGCGGCAGGAAGATCGTTTTAACACGTTGGCCCATTTCATGGTGGGTGATTTACCTTCCTACACCATGCTGAGTGTCCAACAGTTTTTGACCAAAATCAATACAACTTACTTGCCCCACCCTCCCCATTCACCCAATCTGACCTTTTTTGTTTGCTTGTTCCCTGAATGAAAAAAGTCCTCAGAGGGAAATGTCTGGCTGATGTGGAAGAGGTAAAACAAAAACCGGCAGAAGCACTGAAAGGCATCAAAATTGGCAAGTTCAAAAACTGTTTTGAGCAATGGAAAAAGGGTCTTAATATATTGCATCAAATGGAGAGAACTTTGAAGGTGACCGAAGTTTAAACATGTCAGAATACACAATTTTTTGTAAATAAATTCTGGGGTTTTGTGGGTCTCCTTCATGTATATGATTAGGGGAAAAATTGCCAGTATATCTATCTGTCTATCTATCTATCTATCTATCTACCTATTCGTTCATTTCACTGTCATTTACAGAGTGCTGTTATGTTTCAGTTACTGTGCAAAGTATCAGCTGGCAGAAAGAAATCCCCATTGATTTTATATTCTATTGAGAAGAGATACATCATTTAAAAAGACTATGTAAATGACACATCTGTTAGTTAAGCAGCAAAGGTTTGGGACCAAAATAAGTCAGCGAAAGTCAATAGCACACAGGGAAAGAGTGGTTGCCATTTTAAAGAAGGTGTAAGATACCAGGTGCAGTGGTTCATGCCTGCCACCCCTGCACTTTGGATGGAGGATCACTTGAGGCCAAGAGTTCAAGACTAGCCTGGGCAACATAGTGAGACCCCATCTTTATAGAAAAAGAAAAAAAAAAAGCAACTTGTTTTCACTGGACTCAAAGGGAAAAGTGATCTCTTTCTTGCGTTGGTTGTGTGTGTATTTCGCCAATAAAAGACACTTTGTTCAAAAAAAAGAAAAAGAAAAAATAGCTGAGTAAAGTGGTATACAACTGTAGCTCCATCTACTTGGGAGGCTAAGACAGGAGGACTGCTTGAGCCCAGGAGTTGGAGGCTGCAATGAGCTATGATCGCACCACTGCACTCCAGCCTGGGCAACAGAGTGAGACCCTGACCCAAGTTTAAAAAAAAAAAAAAAAAGAGGTGACAGGAAAAGTCTTCCTTGAGAAACAAGATATGAACAAACAGCTGAAGGAAGCGAGGGAGCAAGCCATGTGGATAGTCTAGGCAATGGGATAGTTCAAACAAACACAAAGATCCTGGGGTAGATGTGAGTACAGTGTGTTCAAGGCAAAGCTTGAGGCCAATGTGACTGCAGCAGAATGACTGAGAGGGTCGACCATCGGTGTGATCAGAGAGGCTATAGGGAGCGAGGCCATACATGTGACTCTGCAAACTCCAGTGCGAACTTTTTCTTTGACCTTGAGAGAGCCAGGACTTGAGACTATGTTTCTTTGAGCTGCAGATAGTCCTGTTACTCATTCTAATGCTTTTCTTTATTGCATTGTGCTAACCACTAATATTGGTCCATGCAGTGAGTAGACTTAAGCAGTGTACCTTGACATAACCTCTACTTTTGACTTCTACTCGTCCCTTCGCATTTTTATGAGCCACACGTAAATAACGCGTTGTCAGTCTTTCAACCGGTCGTTAAAACCATGAGTCCCATGATGGATTCAATTGCAAGCTAATTCTTATACGCAGTATACCTGCATGTTGGGTTATCCATCAGTAGCCTACAGTCTCATTATGAATTGCATTAATTAGCAACTTTTCTATTCTCTTTGTGCCTTCGTTTCCACAAATGTAAAATGTGGATTAAAAATGGTACCTACTTTATGGGATTGTGTAGGGTCGATGGTGTTACTAGATGCAATACCTAAAACAGTGTCTGCTCTGTAACAGGGGCTAAACGAAGTGTTAACACTTTTGTGATTATTACTGTTTTAAAATATAAACAATGAAGTAAAATAGGATCAGGTTAAGAAATATCATAGTTTACACTTTATGTTAGAGGCATGTTATTAAACTCTTTATAGATATCAGTGAAGAGTGGTTAATTTGTTACAAACAAAATTATAAATGCGTGAGGCTTTTCCCTTATATATGGTTTAATGCTTAACTTTCAGTTGATGAAATGAATACAGTAAATATAATAAGAATTTTAGAGAGTGAGATGTTATTTAAATATCATATTATGAACCAAGTATTGCTTGAGATAGAGATTTTTATCCCTTATTCTCTACTTAATTATCTTGGATGGTCCTATTATTTTTTTGTTTGGTAAAAACCTTATAACTATTTTTAACCTTCATAGGGCAACATTCTGTAAATAACCTATGAATTCTGGGTAGAAAAAAATTGAACTAGAATCCGTTGAAATACAGGGAATAAATTGAAGGTAACCAGATTCGGTTACCTAGTCACCTGGTGTATTTGCAAAACTGGAATGTAGTGAAAACTCTACCGTTATTATCAACACTTTGTGAAAAACCAAATGAGATATCCTGAACAGAATTACTGCCTTGTCTGATGGGCTAAATGTCCATGAGAATGGGATCCCAAAGTTAAAAGAGTACTACTGTAGTTACTGAAAGATGAAAGCCCAGATTGTTCTATCAGCACAACTGTTATCTCAGCATTACAGTTTTCTCTTAGTAGCTGGTGCCAAGTGTTAATACCTCTCTCCTTCTCTCCCTGTGTTATAAGAGATTCTTTTAAAGGTTCTAATAAAGTCAAGGTGTCCGAAACCAAAATAAGTTGATAATCACTCTCAACTATTTGAGGAACAGCAATAGTTATTTGCCAAACAAGCAAAAAGTTTGAGTATAATTTCAACAACCAGAGCCACAAAGGTAACAATGTATGTTTTTACTACTTCTCAAAGACCTTTATGTTATACTTCAAGTCCATTTGCACCAACAGTAGTGACTTTCTTTTCTTCCCCATATCATACATTTAGCACGCCAGGGTTATTAATCACACTTTGCACTTAGATGGCTTGAGTTTGAAAAAGCATGGCTTAGAATTCTATAAACAGCCATTAATCCTTGAAAAATAACTTTTGGGGGTTATGTGCTTTGTAATCATTTTATCCAAATTACTCAGTCTCTGGAATTATCATATGTGTGCCATTTTTCACAGGGTTCATGTTCATTCATATTTTTTCTAGATATGAAAACTAGTGATAGTTTTGATACAGTCAAACCTGAAATTGTGAAAGGAATTTGGTCTTTTGTCCTAACTGTTAGCCATCCTTTCTTTCCCATCTCTTCTAAGAGGTCCGTTTTTCTAGAAAGCCTTCTCTGATGCTGAGGTCAGCTCTTTCTGCTAGTTGCTCCCACTGCTATGCAATAGCACCCACACAGGTGGTATCCATAGCTTATGAATTACACTTTTCCAAAGCAACACTAATAAGATCTAAGGATGCAATTTGTTTATTCATACCGCTTTTCCAATCTCTAGTAAGGTGCTCATAAGTAAACAATCTCTTTTTGCTCTCTAGCTCTGAAGTTCTGAGCACAATTTAGTCTCTGTTGTGAACAAATTCTGTGACTTTAGGCAAATTCATTGAACTTTCAGTATCCTTCTTTGCTAAAAACAATCATGTTAATATTTTGGAAGCAATGGTTATGTATCAAGTGCTCTTCTGGGTCATGTATTAACTCATTAAATCTTGTAGAAATCCTATGAAGAAGACACTTTTATTATCCCTAATTTAGAGTTGAAAGAATTAAGACCCAGGAGGATAAAATAACCTGTGTATTAATAAAGTTAGTAAGTGACAGAATTGGGAATTTGAATCCAGACATTTATTTGGGCTCAAGCCTAGGCTCTTAGTCATTATACTATATTACCTTCCCAGACACTTAAGTAGCTTTTCAGTTCTATTTCAACGTCAATATTGAATAACAGTGAAATTTTAAAGATAAAGACATTGCAATTACTAGATTGAATCTAGTAATAAAACCTAGCTCAACTTTTCATTTCTTTAATAGATATTAGGTGATAAGCTTGCAGGTTTTAAACATTCCTATTTGTAAAATAATCATAATAATATCAGCCTTGCTATGTTCATCTAATAATTAAATAAACTAGCGTCCAGCACTTATCAGCCTTTAATAAATGGTATTACTTTAGTGTTGGAAAAATATTCTGTATGCACATGTGATTGTATTCAAATAAAAGAATAATTCCAAATATGTTTTCTGAAGTGTGATATAAGTAAGAAAATAAGAGATACTATTTTTTTAAATCCAGAATTATTCAAATTAAAGATTTATGGAGACTGAGTTATTTGGGAAATGACACATTTTCCGGTTGCTTTGGGTAACTTCACCTCAAGTCAATAGCAAAGTCTCAGTTAAAACACAGACACAGCTAGCTGCAAGAGAAAGAAAAGTCCGGTTTTATTTAATTAGGCAGGTCATAATACTCCTAGTTTTCATATGAGGAACCAGGGGCCTGTGTATGTATGGGCAAATGGGCAGTAAGCAGGAGAACCAGAATTGAAGATGGATCTGTCTGAATCAAAAACTTTGTGCTCTTAATTGTTACATACTTTGCTCTTTGAAAGCATGGCTTTAGATAATATACACATTTTTCTACCAGACTCAAATGGCTTGACTTAGCTTCTGTTCCGGGTACTCAACTCCATGGAAGCTCACTAATTCACTCAACCCATTGTTGATGGTGTGCACAGTCCATACTGAAAGGGAAACGCTGTGTGGATATCACAATCTCTAGAATTAAGCATATCAAGGAAGATCATTTTGTTTCACTTACTTTCCAAGAATAAAGATATATGGCATTAGAGTTTATCGACTCATTTTTTGTTTTGTTTTTTACTAAATTAGCAGACCTGGTTAAACTTTGTCTCCAAATGCACTAGTCTGAGCAGGTCACGAGGCAGAATCTTCTCAAAGAGGGAAGGGGGAAAATGCTTGTTACATGGGCATTCAGCCAATCTCGAGAAATAAACATAGCATTTTCAGAGTCTTCAGAATATTAAGAACAGTTCATAAGTAAAAGAAAATAGGAAATAAGGACCGGAGGTTGGGAAGCCTGGAGTCATTTCAGACTGTCTGAATCACTTATGTTGTGGTGGTGATTTGAGCTGACAAAATGTTATTGGAGGGATCACTCTCCTCAACACTGTTTGCTTTGGGAAGTCAGGCAGAGATTTATTATGGCTGAAAGCCTTTACAGCTGTCGGATGTAGTGCTGGGTTGAGAGAGTTGAAAATATCAGCTGAAATTAATAGCATGAGTTGTGATTTTGAATATTTGCAACAG
Organism: Cephalopachus bancanus; assembly: GCA_027257055.1. Classification (NCBI taxonomy): domain Eukaryota; kingdom Metazoa; phylum Chordata; class Mammalia; order Primates; family Tarsiidae; genus Cephalopachus; species Cephalopachus bancanus. The sequence continues at coordinate 8,454,253 of JAPVLO010000027.1, forward strand.
TTGCGATGGAAAGAAAAAAAAAAAAGCCAGGAACCTCAGTTTTGTTCTACTCTATGATTACATTGGGTTGTTAAAAAAAAAAAATGTCTATCTCTGGCAAGGAAAAGTACAAGCCAGTATCCACCGAATGTAATTCACATATTTCCAAGGCTGAGATGGCATTTAGATGTAGGTAAAGATGTTACATTCAATATGTAGAATGATATAAGAAGGAAAACCCTGGAAGTCTTTCCAAAGAATGTTCATCTTGTAGAGTCACTATAATTCATAAGTGTCTGTAAAGATACCAAGAACAATATATTTGGCAGATGAAGATAGGCAGACATACACGTACATTCTTACATAGATGACATAGATAGATATTTTAAACTATTAATAATTATTTTATATTTAAATTTCTCCATATTAATTGCCATACTTATATCTATCCATGTATCTTGGACAATACTAGGGAAAGACATCAAGTTTTGCTTTCATTTCTAGGTCCATAAACCTAACCCAGAGCTGTATATGTCTTAAAGAGTTAAGCAGATTTTTATGATGCAGAACTATTCATAGCTAATGTTTATTATGAAACTCTAGGTATAGGAATATATTATATTGTGGTTTCTGAACTTACTTGGCTATAGAATCTCTTTCTCAGGAATAATCTTATGTGTTATTCCTCTCTGAACACACAATAAAATTTTTTTTTCTGAGTGGAATGTGTATGTTAAGAAGTTCTGCCATAACTTGCTGACCAAGTAGACAACTCAGCATATAGATATCCCAGCATAGCAGGGATTCAATATATCGTCAAGTGAATCAATACATGTAATACGCGTTATGCCAGTGCTCCTATCATTTTAAGAGACATCCAGACCATTCTTTATTTAAAATGTATTTGTACAAATTTAAACAAATGCCAACACATCTCGTAGGCTCTGGTTTATTGATTTAATTTAATTTAATTTAATTTAATTTATTTATTATAAAGATGTGGGGTACAATTCAGGGTTAGGTATACAAACACTGATCATGCAGGTACCCTTGTTGATGAGGTATGCCCCGCCCCTGACAGTTTTCCACTACTGCCAATAGCTTTCTTATAGCATTGTAATTGATCGAGGTCACCTTATGAGTGAGAACATATGGAACTCAATTCTTTGTTTCTGTGATAAATCACTGAGTATGTCGACTCCAAATCCATCCAATTTGCTGCAAAGTCCATATATTTGCCCTTCTTTATGGTTGCATAATATTCCATTGTTTATATGTACCACTTTTTTTTTTATCAAATCCAGCTTCGATGGGCAACATAGTTGGTTCCATGTTTTTGCTATTGTGAATAGAACTGCAACAAACATATGTGTGTAGGTATCTTTTTCGTAAAATAATTTGAGTTCCTCTGGGTATATTCCCAACAGGGGAATTGCTGGGTCATATGGAAGGTCAATTTCTCATTCTTTCAGAAATCTACAGACTGTTTTCCAGAGAGGTTGTACAAGTTTGCATTCCCACCAGCAGTGTAGAAGCGTTCCTTTTTCTCCACATCCTCGTCACCTTCTGTTGTTGTTTGTTTTATTAACGATGGCCATTCTTACAGGGCTTAGGTATTATCTCAATGTGGTTTTGATTTGCAATTTCCTGATGATGAGTGAGGCTGAGCACTTTTTCATGTGTCTATTGGCTGCCCGTATATCTTCTTTTGAGAAGTGTCTATTCATATATTTTGCCCACTTTTTAAAGGGGCTGCTTGGTTTTTTTTTCCTTTTTGGTGTGTTTGAGTTCCTTGTAGATCCTAGATGTTAGGCCTTTGTCAGATATACAGTTGAAAAATATTTTTTCCCATTTTGTGGGGTGTCTCCCTGCTCTCTTGATGGTTTCTTTTGCTTTGCAGAAACTCGTTAATTTGATGAGGTCCCACTTGTCTATCTTATTTCTTAAGGTATTGGTCTTTAGGGTTCTGGATAGAAATTTGTTGCCGGTTCCGTTTTCTAAGGTTCTTATAGTTTGAGGTTTTACGTTTAGATCTTTGATCCATTTAGAGTTAATTTTTGTGTATAGTGATAGGTAGGGGTCCTGTTTCAGTCTTCTGCATGTGGTCAGCTAGTTTTCCCAGCACCATTTACTGAATAGATTTTCCTCTCTCCAGTAGTTTTTGTTGGAGGCTTTGTCAAAGATGAGTTGGTTGAGGAATTGCGGCTTTGCTTCCGGAATCTCTGTCCTGTTGCATTGGTCTGTGTGCCTGTTTTTATACCAATACCAAGCTGTTTTGATTACTGTAGCTTTATAGTAGAGTTTGAAGTCTGGAAGTGTGATACCTCCTGCTTTTTTTCTCTTGCTAAGGATTGTTTTGGCTATTCGTGGTCGTTTATGTCTCCATGTGAATTTCTGTATTGTCGTTTCCAGATCTGAGAAGAATTATGTTGGTAATTTAATGGGAATTGTGTTGAATCTGTAGATTGTACCATGCTCATGGATAGGAAGAATCAACATTATTAAGATGTCCATCCTACCAAAGGCAATCTACAGATTCAGTGCAATGGTATATTGATTTTAATACTGACATGCTGATGCTATGACTAAGACCGCCATATTTGCTGTTGTAGCATGAAATGTTAAATGAGTAGATACCACGATAATGCATTAAAAATAGATGTGTTTGTGGAGGAGGTGGAATATGGATATTTTGACTGGATCAACATCTGACTCTATCAAGTCGGTCATATTTCTAGAAAATACTATTGTCATAGAATAATGAAATAGCTTCTTCCCTATTATGCCTAAATCTCCTGATTACCTTGATTACTCCACCATTTTCTTATCTTTCATGGTATTAAATCCGTTCATAAATAAGTTAATAAATTAGTGGTATAAAGCACAGATGAAAATTCCACTAAATCTTTAACATGAAGCCGGGCTCGGTGGCTCAGCCCGTAATCCCACGCCTTTGGGAGGCTGAGGTGAGTGGATTGCCTGAGCCTGCGGGTTTGAGACCTCATCTCTACAATAAATCAAAAAATCAGCTGGGCGTGGTAGCGCATGCCTGTAATTCCGGCTACTCGGAAGGCTGAGGCGGAAGGATCGCTGGAGCCCAGCCTGCAAGGCTGCTGTGGGCGGGAGCGGCCACTGCACTCCAGTCTGGGTGACTGAGTGAGACTCCAACTCAAAAAAAAAAAAAAATCTTTAACGTGAGTAATTATGTATAAATAATACCTTTAAATCATGAAAGTCCTGTCCTGTCACCCTGTCTCCATTTCTAGAAATTCCTTGTGGCTTCTGGGTGGTGTTAGAATCACACCACACATAGTCAGTTTTTTCCCATCTCTCTAGACTCATCTCAGTACTTTCGTCACTGTTTACACTTCAACCAATTTGTCCTTCTCTTGGTTTCTTGAATACTCCATGCCATTGGCCCATGCTGTTACTATGACCAAAATGCCCTGATTCATCCTCAACCAATGACTTCCCCCACCCTACCACCACCCCCACATTCTGGTCTAGAGCAGGTCTCTTTGTTCTTTCTTCTCAGAAGGCTATGATGCTGCTTATTTTCAGAGTACTCTTCTCTTGTCTCAGGTCCTAATTAAACATCCCTACTATGATGACATGATTGGTTCCCCACCAGACTCTAATCTCTTTGAGAACAGAAGCCACATCCATGTTGCTTTCCCATATAGTTCCACTAGAAAGTAGCACACACTAGAAACGGCAACTATTCATTGCATGAATGAATTTTTTCAGATGTTTTCTTTAGCCAGATACAGTATACGCTTTCTCTCCAAGTATTCTATTGAAGACATGACACCAAGTGTTAAGTTGAAAGACAGGACATTAACTGAAATATAAAAGTCGAATGAGATTCCACCTGTGACTCAATGATGTCCAAGGAGCCATTTCTTGAGTCTAACACATCATTATGCAGCATAGTGTTATAGGCTGAATCATCTGTTGAAGTCCTAACCTCTAATGCCTAAGAATATGACTGTACTTGGAGGTAAGACTTTGATAGAAGTAATGAAGGTAAAATGAAGTCTCTAATGTGGGCTCCAAATCCAGTACGACTGGTGTCATCATAAGAAGGAGACTAGGATGCACATGCACAGAGGAAGCTGGTGTGATGATACAGGGAGAAAGCAGCCATCTTCAAGCCAAGGAGGGTGGACTATCAGCAGCTTGATCTTGGAATTTTATTCTCCAGAACTGTGAGAATAAATTTCTCAATACATTTCTGTTGTTAAAGTCACCCAGAATGTGAAACTTTGCTATGGCAGTCCTAGCAAACTAATCAATATAGGAAGTCTTTATTTAGCAGAATATTTCCCTTTAAGTTTTTTTTCTGCCCCTACCTAACAAAGCACAGCTCTAGGATTGGCAATAGTGGGAAACTGCAGGGATGCGGGGGCGGGGAGGGGGGACGAAACTGGCACTAATGGGAATCTGTCTGGGGAAGGGGGGCTGCATCTCATCAACAAGGTTACCTGCGTAATGAACATTTGTATACCTAACCCTGAATTGTACCCTACATCTTTAAAATAAAAAAAATTAAAAGTTAAAACAAAGAAAGAAATATATAATTTTTTGTCAGAGATACTGGTTATGTGAACACTTTTGTCTTCTCTAAGTACATCCAGCAGCTCAGGGGGTGGGGGGTGAGGAAGGATAGTAGCCTAGGGGTTGTATTTTGCCTAAGGGGAGATCACCACCATCTGTCTGGTTAATAAAGAACAACTTTTAATCCAAAAAAAGAAAGCACAACTCTGTAATCCATGCCCCACTTGTGAGTATTTTCTCCACTCCACTCTGTTTCATAGTGATAGAAAGAAATATTTCCATGCAGGATATTTTGTTCACTACTGAGACATTACAATCGGTTGTACAGAGAGATGTTTCCAACTAAAGGCTGCTAACTTAACATATGCCATAAGGGAATCTAAGACATAAAATATCAACTACTTCAAAAATTACCTCGGATTATTGAGGCAACTGCAATTCAGTAAAATTTAAAACATACTGGAAATCTACCTAGTGCAAAGCACTGTAATAGGTATTGTGTAGAATATGGAGGCATATAGGACACCATCTTAGCCATCAAATTCTTCATCTCAAGTGGGAGAAGAGACATGCATCAGTGGCATCTCAGAAAATTCTAGTCATTTCATTCATGGAGGACGATCTTATTCTGACTACATGGATTTTACTCCCACATTGTCTCCCTGCAAATGACTTTGCTTTATAAAAGTTTAAACATGAGACTACATAGAAAACATTCTTTTTAAAATATCAGATAATGAAAACTACCTCATTTCAAGTATGGGAGCAAAACATTTACTCAATTTTCATAAAATACAGCCTTTAATAGTGGAGGGACTTTGGGGAGGAAGTTGATAACTTTGAAAAAAATGTGTTAGCACTTACAATATATCAGATACTATTAAAAATCCTGTATAGACATTCTCAGTTAATTATTCCAATGAACTGAAGAGTTTGCTTCTGTTGATTCCTGCACTGCAGATGACAAAAGAGAGATCTGGGATGTTTCAGTTGTTTATCAAAGATTGCAAGCTAGTAAGTTATATAAACAAACACCAAATCTAACAAGAAGATGTAAGCCACCATGCTGTACTACTAAATTCATTTTTAGAACTTATAACTCAAATGGATTTTTTTCTCAAAATTTGGTGTCCAAGGAACCAAGGGACCCTTAAAACACAAAGATTTTGTGTAAATATTCATTAACATTTGGTACATAAAAAAGGTGAAGACGTAACTATTTCTAGATAAAGCAAAGCAAAATATGCACTTGGAGATGGATTCCCTAATAAATATACCACTGCGAGGCTAGCAGCCATGTAAGAGAGAATATTTTCTATCAACACAGCTTCACGTTTAAGTTCTATATCAACACATTTTAGGAAAAACATAGCACTTAAATCTGATAGAATAGATGCTTCAGAAAATATCTCTGTTTTTCACAGTGTTGTGAGATGGTATTTGTTTTGTTTTGCTTTGTTTGTGCTTGTGGCTCATGGATAATCGGTCAGCCTGCAGTCTTAATCATATTCAGAACCCACTGAAAACCACAACCCAATACTGTTTGAGTTAGACTAGTTTAGCTTTTAAAAAAAGATGGAGAACAAAGTATAAGTGATGTATATAAAGTACTAGTGGAAGGCTGAGCAAAAAAACAGTGTTCAGGTCTAGTGAGACTTGTACACCTCTATTAGGATACTAGAAAGGGATTCTCATTTGCAACCAGACCCAGCTTCCTCCAAAAATGTGTACCGAGCTCTATTTAGTCTCAAGTTTATAAACACTGACTTAAAACTGAAATAATAATCATCCAATCAATGTTCCTTTAATTAGTAAGGTAGGAAAACCATATAACGTTTGAGAAATAAAATACTAGGTCTGGAAGGAATTTCAAACTAATGGCTAACAACATTGTAAAAGCAAAGAGAGATTAGCAATGATGTAGCTTAGTAGATCAGTTTTGGCAATATTATGAGAATAATGGCAATAATATAGAAAAATGTAGGCTCTTTCATTAAACTAAGCCAGATCTTCCAATTTATTTGGTCTTGTGTTTGTTCCTTAAATGAAATAATTTATGGAAAGCACTTGGCAGAGTGCTGGACACATTGTGAGGGGTTGATTAAAGTTATCATTTCTATTTTTTAATGGAAGAATAAATTCTATAGAAAATAATTTTAATGATATTATTCCTGTTGGAATTTTGACACTAAAATATCAAGGTTTGGAATTTTACTTGAGTGCTCAGGGGTTTACATAATCCTCAAAAACTGACATTATATATGTATGCCCTAGATTGAAGAGACAAATCTGGACTCTGGAGATTAGGTATTTATATTAGGCATTATGAACATAAAGTAAACATTCCAGCGGGTTGCCCTATCATAATCTAATCAACAAGATATGCAAAAAAAGCTGAATGTGCTTCCTCCATAGCTAAGTATTATATGTTCAATGGGAGAAAATTAAAACATGTACCAATTATTGTTTTTTTAGTTCAAATTTTGTGCTATCAAGTTCCAAAGACTTTCTAAAATTACAAAACAAATGCAAACTTTGCAAGCCTGTTTTTGTGTCCATTTGTTTGGATTGGGGGGAGGCCCAAATCTGTTTTGTTCCATTAATTTGGACTTAGTTTTTTCATATGAGGAATGTTTCCTTGCTATTTTAAACTTATTCCTACCATATCCATAAGAAATTGACAAACGATTGTGTATGCAAAGTGTACCTAAAAGTATGAAAACAATTCTGTATTAATCCTGAGTGTAAATTTTGCTTGTAAAAGAATATAAACCGGGCTCAGTGGCTCAACCTGTAATCCCTCACTTTGGGAGGCTGAGGCGAGTGGATTGCATGAGCCTGCGGGCTCGAAACCCGCCTGGGCAACTTGGCGAGACCTCATCTCTACAATAAATCAAAAATTAGCCAGGCATGGCAGCGCATGCCTGTACTTCCAGTTACTTGGAAGACTGAGGCAGAAGGTTCGCCGGGGTCCAGCATGTCCAGGCTGCGGTGGCCAGAAGTGGCCACTGCACTCCAGTCTGGGCGACAGAGAGACTCCAACTCAAAAAAAAAAAAAAAAGAAGAATATAGACAGGCCAGGCATGGTGACTCAAACCTGCAACCCCAGCACTTTGGGAGGCCGAACTGAGAGGTTTGCCTGAGCCCAAGTGTTCGAGACCAGTCTGGGCAATTTGGTGAGACCTCATATCTAAAATAAATCAAAAAAATTAGCTGGACATGGTAGTGTGCGCCTGTCGTTCTGGTGGCAACTTGGAAGGCTAAGGTGAAAGGATCGCCAGGGCCCAGCAGGTCGACGCTGGGGTGGCCATGAGCGTGCCACTACACTCCAGCCTGGGCAACAGAGTGAGACTCTGACTAAAAAAAAAAAAAAGTGAAAAGAGTGTTGACAAGATACATGAAGTGAACTCAATAATGTTAAAGATGAAGTTTCTAAAATGTAATAATTTATGTTCAATGGGCATAAACTATTATATATGTATGTCCTAGATAGAGGAGACAAACCCAGGCTCTGGAGATTAGGTATTTATAATAGGCATTGTAACTATGAAGCAAACATCCCAGCCACTTGCCCTATCATAACAAGAGATGCTTTTTATAAACATATTCCTCCTGAAGTTGCTCTTTCTTAGCCAAATTTGAGACTTGACTAAAACTGTGTCCATCTGGGAAGGATTTGAATTCTCCATCGCTGACACCTAAACCTAACTGAGCTGATTCAGAATTTGATACCTAGAAATGAGGTTTGCCATAGAAAAATCTAAAGTTGGTGGCACCAGATACCATATAGGACTTGAAAGGCAATCAGAAAACGGCACGAACTGAAAAATTCTCCATTGTTGACACCTAGCCCAGCATCTTTAAAATAAAAATTAAAAAAAACAACAACAACAACAACAAAAAAACTCAGTCCATGTCATAATACTGAGACTTAGGGCACAGTAATAGAAGTAAAGACAATTGAGACAGAGGTTGGAGTACTAAGGAAGGACCAAGAAACATGGCTGGAATATTCAAGAGCATCCTAAAAAAGAGAAGCTTATAAAGAACATTCTGATGTCTGCCTATTGAAATAGAAGTAGTAAAGACTGTAAACATAAGTGGATGAATATTATGTGGTAAAAGTCTAGACCCCCAGTAGTTCAGAGAGAGGCATGGAAGAATATACACATTGGGGACAAAAAACACCATACATGTAAGTAAAACTTTAGAGTCAAACTGCAATGACTCATGATGCATAACAGATAATTTGTCAAAGATCTTAACCACACATAGCCAATTTTTAAAATTGCTCTCAACCAGTAAGCATTCAGAACTTTTCAGAATGTGAGATTAACCCTAGGAGGTCTATTTTTTGGAAAGTGGTGTTAGTACTCACTCACGCTGTATGCATGCTATTTGGTAGTGCTTGCCAATGTCAACTCTGAGCTTGACACTGGCTCACAGATCAGTAGCAAACCAGATGAGGGCAGAGATGTGAGAAGCACTTGCATATTGAGGTTTACTTTCTTTCTGCTCTGAGGAATCCTGTGGGCTCTTAGATGATGAAAGCCCCAGTCATTCTTGTTGCCCAGTTGACAGCCTGTCAATCACTAGACATACAAATAAGATCATCATAAGTCTTACAGCTACTGGAACATTTACCTACTAACTATAGACCCATGAGTGAGCACAGCCAAGGTGAGGTAAGCCAACCACACCAGAAGAACCACTCAAATGTCTTGCATAATCATGACCTACATACATGGTTACTGGTTTAAGCCACGAAGTTTCAGGGTCATTAATAATACAGCAAAACTGAGCTGATTCAGAATTTGATACCAAGAAGTGAGGCTTGCCTAGAAAAACCTAAAGTTGGTGGCACCAGGGAGCATATGGGCTTGAAAGGCAATCAGAAAACAGCACAGACTGAAAAATTGGTGAGTGACCTTCCGTAGCAGGTTTTAGAAATGTAGGAGAGTAGCCGGGCTCGGTGGCTCAGCCTGTAATCCCGCGCCTTTGGGAGGCTGAGGTGAGTGGATTGCCTGAGCCCGTGGGTTCGAGACCCACCTAGGCAGCGAGACCTCATCTCTACAATAAAACAAAAACTCAGCCGGGCGTGGTAGCGCATGCCTGTAATTCCAGCTACTTGGAAGGCTGAGGTGGAAGGATCGCCGGAGCCCAGCAGGTCGAGGCTGCGGTGGCCGGGAGCGGCCACTGCACTCCAGTCTGGGTGACAGAGTGAGACTCCAACTCAAAAAAAAAAAAAAAAAAAAAAGAAATGTAGGAGAGTATCATGTACTAGGCAACAGTTTGCAAAGCTGTTTTTTGCAGTGACTTGAAAGATGAAAAATCTATCCACAGCATGCATCTATCTGCAGTCAATACGGTGGAGAATGAAACACATAACTTAAAGAAAGCTGATAAGTATGGAAGAAAAATTAAAATAAAAATAGAGGAATCAGAACGTGTTGGGTTAGAAAGCACAATTTTTAAAAAATCCACAGTCTTGTTTAGCTAACAAAATATCCTCAGAGTAAATAATATAATTGAGGCAAAGACCAAATCCAGGATGCTGCTGATAAAATATGCTATTAAAGTTAATATCAAATCAAGGGTACAGCCTTAAAACCCTTTGTTAAGGCCTCGGGAAGATTTTAAGTGATTCCTCTTAGGTCTTCTCAGCTATTTTTTAAAAAGACTCTTAAAACTCTTCATGATACCGTCCACAGTTGACATTCCCAAAGTTAAGAGAGTTTGAAAAATAATGGCAAAAATAAAATAAAATAATGGTAGCCTAGTGAATTAGACATTTGGGACCAGAATCTGATTAATAGAAAACCCATAACATTTTTAAGAGCATTATATTGATGAAGACATTCATCTTAGACTAAGTTAAATTAAGACAGTTAAAAATGAAGGTAGCCTCTGAACGTCCATTCCTCTAAGGAAAACAAGCTGAGACAGAAATCTCAGCTGAAAGCACAAGTCCTATCTTATTGAAAAGGATTACTTGGCTGGGAGCTGTGGCTCAAGCCTGCAATCCCAGCATTTTGGGAGGCTGAGGCAAGAGGATTGCCTGAGCCCGGGGGTTCAAGATCAAGCTTAAGTTAATATTCTTCAGCTAGTTATTTTCTGTAAGAATTTTCAGAGAATAGAGCTCTGAAGTCAGAAGTTGAAGCCAAGAACTACTGAAAGTAGTGACAGAAAGAGTCACTTCCATGGGTCAGTAATAAACCTTGGACTGAGGAACTAGTCCCAATGAGTAAAACCAGTTCTTGATCAAGGAATCAAGTTATCTGCTCTAGTATAGGGGGACTTGGCAACATTTATATAGCAGAATTTCAGAATTATTATAGACTAGTAATTGCAATTGGTCCCTAGGTTTTTCTTGTTTTGAATAGGAATGTCTATGTCTATCATGGTTATCTATCCCTTTCTTGAATCCCTGTATGTTGAATATGTAAATCAGATAACTTGCCTTTTCAGTCCATAGTTTTGTATGTTTGTTGATTTTTTTTTTTTGAGTCAGAATCTCCCTCCATCACCCAGGTTGGAGTGCCATGATACTCTCATGGCCACTGCAGCCTCCACCTGCTGGGCTCTAGTGATACTTCTGCCTCAGCCTTCCAAGTAGCCGGAACTACAAGCACATGCTACCACGCCCAGCTAATTTTTGATTTATTGTAGAGATGAGTTCTTGCCAAGTTGCCTGGGCTGATCTTGAACCTGCTTGCTCAGGCAATCCACTCGCTTTGGACTGCCAAAATGCTGGGATGGCAGGTGGAGTCACTGAGACCGCCCCCCTCCCTTTTTAAATCAAGAGTATCCACACCCAAAAGGTCACACGCCAAAGAGTCGCAGCTATATCCAAACCAAATTTAGGTCACCAGATCTTGAAATTAATGCCTAATGCTATCATTAGATGATAATGTTGGAAGTCTCAGGAAGGAGTCAGTATGTTTTGCATGGTGCAGGAATAGAATTCTTGAAATTTGAAGGCAGATAGTCACGGAGTGTTTGCAAAAATGACTGCAGTATTTCCTTTCCCCGAAAACATGGTATTTGATAGGACTCTGGCTTTAGTCACGTGAATTGTCTTAGTCCATACAATGAGGGACACGTGGTCCAGTTGTTCCTTTCACCCCAGCTGACAGCCTGCCAACTGCAAGGCATGTGAATGAAAAAGACCATACAGGCCCACTCACCAGTGAACTCAGATTCATGTGTAAGCCTAACAGAGATTATCCAAGAAGTCCCGTATAATTATGAGCTACATTTTGTTTTTATTTTTGGTTTGTTTTTGTAAAATATCATTCCTTTGAGCAAAAAACTCATTGAAGTTGGGTTTTTTTAATTTTAAAGATATGGGTTACAATTCAGGGTTAGGTACATATGTGGTCATCAGTCAACAGATAAATGAAAAATGCTCAGCCTCACCAATTATCAAAGAAATGCAAATTAAAACCACACTGAGATACCACCTAACTCTAGTCATGGAGGCCATCATCAATAACGCAAAAAGCAATAGATGTTGGAGAAAATGCGGGCAAAAGAGAACGCTTCCACTCTGTTGGTAGTGGTAGTGTAAACTAGCACAGCCTCTATGGAAAACAGAGTGGCGACTCCTAAAAGATCTAAAAATCAGTCTTCTGTATGACCCAGCAATCCCCCATCTGGGAATATACCCAGAGATACCAAATCACTCTGTGAAAAAGAAACCTGCACACGCATGTTTATTGTAGCATTGTTCACAATAGAAAAACATGGAACCAACCATGCTGCCCATCGGAAGAGGACTGGATTTAAAAAATGTGGTACATATACATGATGGGAATATTATGCAGTTATAAATAAAAACAAAATTATGGACCTTCCAACAACTTAGATGAATTTAGAGTGTATAAAACTCAGTGATTTATCACAGAAACCAAGATCTGAGTACTACATGTAAGTAACTCAGATAAGCGGACCCTGAGCATTTAACATGATACTATAAGAGAGGAATTGGCAGTAGTGGGACACTGCCAGCGGGGGGGGGGCACATAACCTCAATAAGGGTACCCAAACTTTACCTGTATGTTGGTTTGCTTTAAGGTACTAAATTTTGGAGTGGTGCATTATGCAACAAACTGGTACAGTGTTGCTCACTTTATTCATAAAAATCGTTTGAGTGAGTCACTGAGTAAAGTACACATAGTTCAACTTAGTAGTCAACAATTCAGTTTATTTCAGCTTTACAGATACCTAGTTTTTGTTACAATCGTGAGTGGAATTTCTTCATTTTTTTTCCAGATAGTTCATTGTGTATAGAAATGCAACTGATTTTTGTATGTTGATTCTATATTCTGCAATTTTACTAAATTAATGTGCTAGTTCAAACAGATTTTTTTTTGCACCTTTAGGGTTATCTACATATACATATTCATTTCATCTGTAAGCAAAGATACTTTTATTTCTTCCTTTCTGATTTGAGTTTCTCTCAATATTTTTCTTGTCTAATTTCTCTGGCTAGGACTAGGCATACAGAATTTTTGACATTAGACTGCGAATGATCACGGCAGTCAAAATTCAGTTGTTCCAAGAGAGTGAAATCCACAAAGACCACCCCCCACAAAACACTCTGCAGCACTGTTTTGTTGTGGTGATGATCATGAGAAAGATAGTGTGATGTGTTCTATTTGATGTTCCGTAAATTATCTTTTCTTGGGTCTTTGGATTCATAGGCTCAGTTAGTAGAAATGAGTCGTATAGAATATGACTATGAACAATGTTCTTTTTTTTTATATGTATTTTAAGTTTTTACTTATTTATTTTTTGTTTTAAAGATGTGGGGTACAATTCAGGATTGGATACACAAGCGATCATCATGTAGGTAAAGTTTGGACCTCCCACTGGTCTCCACTTTGCCTGGTTTGAGATTAGGTACCCTTAATGATGTTATGTGTTCCCTCTTCCTCTCTTGGCAGTTTCTGGCTATTGCCAATCCCTTTCTTATAGTATTATGGTAAATGTTCAGGGTTCGCTTATGACTGAGAACCTGGGGTACTGAGTTCTTTGTTTCTGTGATATACCAAGAGTGCTATAGGCTCCAATTCCCATCCAAGTTGCTGCGAAGTCCATAATGTTGTCCTTTGTTATGACTGCATAATAGTCCATTACGTATATGTACCACATTTTGAAAAATGTTCTTTTTCACAATTCACTAAAGACTGAATGTAAACTCGTGAATATTTTATCTTAGTAGTTAAATAATCAGGTAGTGGTTTCTTAGGTATGACACTAACATCACAATCAAAAATAAAAATAGATAAACTGGACCTCACTAAAATTAAAAGCTTTTGTGTGTTTGCATACACTATCATTTCGACAAAGAATGTAAATATTTGTAAAATTAAGACCCTGTTGTGTGATAAACACTAATTTAACACCAGAGGTGCACAGAATAGTATGACATATTGGAGGATTTAATTATCTTTCGATGAGTGCAGATACATTCAGATGATATGGTCATGAACCACAAGGGCCTTCCAATATTGTGATTTTGTACAAGTTAGACATATACTAGAATCTCAGTAAATATGTGGTTGATTTATGATATGTTGCTTTAGGCAAACTTTGTTTTCCCAAAGACCCTAACAGATATTCTATGACAAATATGTCTTGATTTCATAGAATTCCTATAACAGTTATCCACAGTCTCCATTTTCTTCCAAAGATTAATCTGGTTTGGATGGGAACTTTTTGATAAAGACAACTCTATCACAGCCTTTAAAAATAGCCAGAATTATATCAAAATATGGTGCCACAGTTACTGTGGGAAGTACTAGCTTCCTAAGAAAGCATGATCTTAAAACAACTTTTAAACAATTTGTTGCTTACTAGATGGCTTTATGAGGAACAACTTGAGATTTATCATGTTTAATTGGTCCTTAGGGAAACATTTACTATTTTCAACATGATATACACAGGAAACCTCCCCACACACATCTCGCTAAGACAAAATGTGTCCTTTGAGATTGTAGATTTTGGAGTGAACCATGACTGATGTGTTTTATGAAAATAGCCTATTATTTATAGATGGGTGGATTTATTGCAAGATACTTCAACTTCCTACATGTGACCCATCATTCTAAGATAAGGCTACTTACCAATGATCAGCCCTGATAATAACAACCTATATGTACTTGCAACTTTAAGGATTCCAAATGTTTGCATATAATGTTTATCACTCTATGTAATATTTGAATATCCTATATATAATATTGATAATTGATACTTGATTTTGGAAACTATTTGGGAGATGGAAACAGCAATTTCAAGGACCTAGAATGGATTCAATGCTTTTCCATGTTTTCTCATACTAAAAGTGTAAATTTCAGAACCAGATGACCTGGTTTCTATCCTGCTCTGTCATGTACAAGTTGTGTTACCTTGGACAACTATTGACTCTCTCTTGCCTCAAGTTCCCCAATGATAAAACGAAAATATTGATTTTTGCTGAGACTTTAGGAATTAATAAATATGAAGTGCATAGAAAAATGTTTGTCACAGAATAAACAATATGTAAATGTTAATTGATTATTCCTCACTTAAGGATTATTTATCCTTATTTATATTTATTATGGAAGCAATTTAAGATTATTCCCATGTCATGGCAATTATCTTCATTTTATAGATGAGGAAAACAAGTTGATACAGCAAGTTACCAGGAAAGGTAGCCCTCAGATCTAAATCCAAATATCCTTACTTCATCTCAAGTAGTTGTTGCTTTTCTCTTTAATTAGATCACAGGTGTTTCATTCTATTATTCTTGCTGATATTTATACCATGCCAAATAAAATGAAATGAAATGACTTAAGAACAAGTCTTGACTTGTTTTCTGTACTTATGTTTTCTGGGTTTTTTTTACACTTTATTTTAATCCTCCCTTGGGACCAGTTTTCTTGGTGACATGTGTTTTACTAATTTTCTGCTTCTTCCTTCTTCATTTTCCCCAGGGCTGAGCAAAATGCCTGGTTGTAGAATGGGTGTTGAATGATTTAACTCATTTTAGATTTTTGATTCTAAATTAATCACTTTGCCCTTCTTCTTGTAAAAATGATTATTTCTGTGTACCAGTGGCAAAATCCACACATAGACCATTTATTTTGTTCAATTGATTCAACCATGCTGTGAGTAAAAAATTGAGTGTCCACGGATGGGAGAAAGGATGTTGACTGAAAGAATTGCCAATAGATAGAGATGGCTGAAATTTGTTTCATTACAGTTCAGGCAGCATTTTATTCTGAGAAAAAGTTATGCTTAGCTGTTCCTTACTTTCTTCAAAAAACTGTGTTTTAAAATCCTTAATAAACATCTGTGATCTATTTTCAGACCTTTGACTGTAAGTTGAAGCATATGTTCATGAGGTTAAAGTATAGTTAATATTTTAATATCTTAATATAGCTACATGAATTTCTTTTAGTCATTTTTAAGAAAAATCATATTCATTTGAAATATTTCCCACCTATAAGTTCCAGTCTATCTTTGTATTTTAAATCATTTTCATGGTGTTTTACATAAGAGTAGGTTATAATGGGAATGTAAACTATTGTGGAGCCAAATAAGAGTAAATAAATGAGTAAAAGCCATTCTTAATGCGTCGTATATCAAGATGCTCCTTCCAAGGACTGGTGTGCAATTTTATAACAGACTAAGATTCTTGTACATTTTATTGCATTTGAAAAACAGAAGAATTGGTAACACTATTAAGGCGGTTTCACTCCATGTTACAAAACAAAACTCTTTATTTGCCTTTGAAGGTGAAAAAGGAAAGCAGGAGATCAGAAAGGTATGAACTGCTATTGTACAGGAGACAGGGCAAAAGGGATTATTTTACATTCCTCTTGTCTGAAATTATCTATTTCCATTCTATAGCATCTTTGTTTGTCATTCCCCTGGTTATGTGGTTACACATAGGCTGGCTTTGTTTCTCTATCCAAAACTCTTATCATGTTACCTTTAAAATTTGGCATACGGCAATCGAGGGGTCAACAGTGCCACCTTCCTCATGGTTTGTATGACTTCATTAGTGAAATAGAACTGTGGGAACCAATTTTCTAGGTGACCCTGAAATCCTTATGGGCACTAAGGAGACTTTCATATCTATTGAAATAAATAATTTGAATGGGGTTTGGTCATTTAAACAATATTATAATTTAGGAGAATTTTGGTGGGTACTATTAAAAGGTTATTATTAAGATATTTAGAATATTGAGAAATACTCATTTTATAATTCATGTTTTAATTCCATATGCAAAATATTAGGTGTTTCTAATTTAACTCAAAAAGTCAGAACAATTAATTAAATGGTTCTCTAAATCTCATAACCTCATGAGATGATACTCTTGAAAAAAATTATAAGGTCATCTGTCATCTTTAGATAAAAGTAGACAGAAAGTCAGATAGAGAGTTTTTATAGGAAAAAGAAAATTATTTTTAAAACTGAGTATAAAGAATCTTTCAACTCTAAAATTCTATACTTTTATGTTCTGTGGGTTTGTGGGTGGGGCTGTCAACAGAAGAGCACCACTCAAAGAAAATTAATCGAATCCAGCTGCTCCATTTTAAATATCTTAAAATAAAAATGCATAAGAGTTTTTTTGCTATTTTTAAAATTAAAATTTGTATGCAAAACACACAATCATTTTCAAGTCCAGAAGAATATAAGCACTACAGTCTGATTTGGAGAAGGTCAGTGCCACTGAAATCCAGAAATCAATTTGTTATATTTGTTTATTGCTTGTTTTCAGAAATTAAGTATAAAATCTGAAATCCTTCAGCCTTAATAGAACATATCATTCATGCAGCAGACAGGCCCTCTTCTTTCATGGGAAGAGATGCAAAAAAAAAAAATAGCTCAGTTCTCTGCCAGATGGTGGGAGCCCAGAAATGAGAAATTGGAGCCGAGAGCACAGATGAGGTCAGCTGGGCCACCTTTTCTGCCAAAGCTGCGTCACCAGGACTCTTCGAAGGCCTCACCTATCCATATTCAGTGAGCATGGTTACCAAGCCCGTGGACTTTTTGAGGCCTTTTAGAATCTCACAGACACAGACACCACTAGTTTTGTCTTTGCTTTTCATTGCATTGTAAGGCTATATCTTGTAACTTCATGGTTTTATTTTTATCATTTTCCCCTATTGTAGTCTGCTTAACCTCTCTTCCTTCTGGGCTTGTCATGGTTCTTCTTGCTATTTGATTAAGAGAGTTCTATCAAAGCAAGACAAGAAATTTTGTGTCATTGTGCACAAAACGACATTCACTATACATATAGAAGAGATTGCAATTTTTTAGAATGGTGAAGGTAGTCACCACGGGCATGTTGTCATATAAACTCAGCCCTGTGATATTGAATGTACGGGTTGCTGCAAGCCTTTATTCCAGCAACACTGTAACAAAACACCAAGGTCAACAGAAATTTATTCTTTTTTGGTTCTGGAAATTCGAAATTAGAAATCATGGTGTTGACAGGGTTGGTTTCTTCTGGAGTCTCTGAAAGGCAATCTGCTCCATACGTTTCTCCCAGTTTCTGGTGGTTGCTGGAATCCTTGGATTGTAAACACATCACTCCACTCTCTGCCTGTCTTCTCACGTGGCATTTTCCCCTGCATGTCTGTATCTTTGTGTCCAAATTTCCTCTTTTTATAAGGACACAAGTCATATTGGGTTTAAGGCCTGCCCTAATCCAGTATGACCTCATCCTTAATTTGGCTATATTTGCAAAGAACTTATTTCCAAATAAAGTCATATTCACAAGGTTCAGGTGGGTATGAATTTGGGAGGTAATTATTTAATTCAGCATACAAGAGGTAGGAAAATTTCTCTCTAAAGGGACAAATAGTAAATGTATTAGTCTTTGTAAGGTCGTACAGTCAGTTATTCAACTCTGCCATTGTAGTGTGAAAGCAACCTTGTGGAATACATAAACATATGAGTGTGATTGTGTTCTTATAAAACTTTATTAATTAATGCCGAATATTTAATTTTATGTAATTTTTCTATTTCATGAAATATTATCCTTTTGCTTTTTTAAACCACTTCAACTAGAAACCATTTTTATTTTGTGAGCCATACATAAACAGGTGGTGAACTAAGCTTAACATCTTGTATTTCATTCTCTTAAATAATTCTCCAAATTTAAGGTGGAGGTTGGTCATTCTGTATGGAAAAAATCATGGCTGCTACCCTGCAAAAATGTTACCTTTTTTTCTGTCTCTGATTTAATTTTTCCAAAATTTTTGTCAGAAAAAAACAAGTTAATTGTTGTACAAGTTGTTCCCATTATTATAGTTGTCTTTGTTAGTAGTAAGTTTTATTATCAAAATGATATACTTATATAGTTATTGCTTATTTATAAAGTTTTTGATATCTATTGGTGTCCTATTAAAAAGCAACTATTTAGCATTTTTAAAATATTTTCTTCCATCATACTGCCAATACCCCCTATTCGAGTAAATTTATTTTGCCTCCTCCCATTCTGCCAAAATAGCAATTTTTGGTTAAATTAACATTCTTTGTCTTCATGATTATAACTATATAAGTATTACTCAAAGCTAAGTCACGAAAACTTTAAGATTATATTTCCTTTTTGTAAATGAATAGTGGTCTTTTTTTTTTTTATTTGCTCAGTGTTCTAAGTATCTGCTATCAATTCACTTTCAGATTTTTTCAAAAAGCTCTATAAACCCTCTCAATAAGAATAAATATAGCCATTAATTCTCCACTGCATTTCTGGACTGGGACGACATGCTTCTTGCACCCACTCCCGAGCCTTCTCCGGGATTCTAAGATGGGCTAGTGGCCCCCTAGTCCTGGGGCATGGCTATTGTCCTTGAACATTTTTTGTCCTCATCATTGCATCCTTGGCCCTTCCCTCCAAAGTTGAAACACACATACTTATCACTGTTGTGTTTCAGTGAGTCTTATCATTCTATTGCTCCCTGAGAAAGGATGGATGGGTAGTAAACTTGCTGACACAAAGTCTATAAAGGACTTTATCTGCTTTTATACTTAACAGATAATTTATTAATAGTCATATAATGAATTTGAAGTTAGGAATATCATTTAGCTATCCTTGTAAAGGCACTTACTTCTTTAGCTTCTGGCATTGGGGATTGTTGTTGATCATTCTGAA
Source organism: Cephalopachus bancanus (assembly GCA_027257055.1). NCBI lineage: Eukaryota > Metazoa > Chordata > Mammalia > Primates > Tarsiidae > Cephalopachus > Cephalopachus bancanus. The sequence goes on from JAPVLO010000027.1 coordinate 8,473,944, forward strand.
GTTGTTCTGATTTTTATTGTTTGGTACATGACTCTTTGAAGTTTTTGAATCTTCTATTTATGTCTGATGCTCTGAAATTTCCAAAGGTGTGTTCTGGTGTGAAACCCCATTCTCCCCCACTTGGTGTTTGGGAACCCTTGGTGCTTATATGCTGCAAATCCCTGTCTTTTTATTCTGAGAACTATGATTGTATGTATTGTTTTATGTTGTTCTCACTTTCACCTTCTCCTCCAAAAGTCATTTCATTCTATTGGTGTAATAGAATATCCACTGATCAGATATTTTGCATTCTGAATCGATCAATTTTCTTATTGTTTTATCCTCTCTGTCTTAGTCTCCATTATTTTGTTCATACTTCTTTCTTGCAGAAGTCTTAAACTTTATTTTCTAACTCTTCTATTCATTGTTAAATTTTGCTACATGTTTTTAACATTCATGCACTTTTTTCTTCTTTGAATGCTTCTTTATATATTGTATGTTTGTTTTATAAGATTCTGTTCCTTTTCCATAGATATATTTTCTTTTATCTTTCTGAGGATGCTATAGTTTTTAAAAAGCTTCCTTTTGCCTTTTCTATTCTCCCTGTGATTCCTTCAAGTTCTATTCCTTTTTGGCTTTTATCTCTCTTGCCAGAAGGTGTCTGCTCATTGAAATTTTTGCTCATGAGATTGATGAGATTGGGGTTTTCCAAATACTGATAGTCCCTTTGGGAGTGCTTCCAAAATATCAAAATATCATTTTCTGAGATATTTTCTTTTAAGGCAGTCAGATGTCCCCTGGGTAACTCTCTAATCTGGTATATATAACTTTGGCTACCTGCAGCTAATTGCTGAGCAGAAGGGACATAAGCACTGTGATGTTCACTTAATGCCTCCCTGCTTTCTTGACCGGGAGAGGGACATTTCGCCTTCAACCATGCCAATCAGTTTATTTTCCATAGAGTCTCCGATTAAAACCCTTCAGTGAGGAAATCTCTTGCATTGTGCCTGGTAGAGGAGGAGATCTATGGTCCAACTGCCTGAACAACATCCTCTCACTAATTCTTCGTGTTACAGTTGCACCCTTCATCTTGGACTTTAAGTCCTAAAATTTTAGAGAGCTCGTGGTAGCCAATCAGGTTGCTGCTTGTTAGTTTCTTCTTCTGGGGCTCAGGTGACTTTCTTGAATCTATTTACTGCTCTCATCTCTCTACCTGCTGCTGACATCTCTTTCACACTATTTTCACTCTCATTGTGCTGATGAATTTACCGAATTTGTATTCCTTTTTGTCATTTTAGTGGGGTTTACCCTCGTGTTTCAAACTAAAAGCATTCCCACAGTAGAATAGTTTTCTTCTTTTCCTGCCCACGTGTAAATCTTCTGACATCCAGTTAATTCATGTCCACAATTTAATAAGAAGCCATATATTTTCTTTAGAATTAGTTTAGCTCTAATTAGATGGATTATGGTAGCTTTTTGCTATAAGTATTTAATTTTGCTATGTGTTTAATTTCCCCTTACATTTCCTCCTGTCATAAATAAATAAATAAATAAAAATAGTGACATATTCATGTACCAATTTTGAAAATTTTAAAATCTGCTTTCCTATACTATAAAATATATTATTTTTATAATTATTCTCAAATATAGGCCAAAAAATCCCAACCCTATGATTCGTGTTCATTTAACAGGTGATGACACAAACTCTGTATGTCCAAAAGACTTTCATTTAAGATGTGTTTTGAGCACTCACTCAATGCTAGCAGTAAATAAAACAACCACACCTCTGCTCAGCTGGGCTTACCAAAAGCCCATCATAACTGCTGGAATGTAGACCAAAACAATTTAGTCCTTCTAATGCTTATAGTGTAGGGCAGCATGATGGAAATGGTGTCACTTTCAGCATCAGATTAGTACCCGGGAACATCTCTGCTTCATTTACGATTTGTGTGAATTTGGATATGGCATTGGCCTCTGGCATTTCAGTTTTTGCATAGATAATATGAAAAAAATTTCCCACCCCTTAAGGATTTTTTTGACTATTAATTTAGATAATGAAGTAAAAGTGCTAAGCATAAAGATGAACACATAGTAGTTGCTTAATTAAAAAAGAGCTTTATAAAATGCCTTAGACTAAATGTGTAATTGTACAAGCTATTTCAATCTGTCTAGGAATCATAACAAAATATCGCAGAGAGTATTCCTTTCCAGTTTGGGACCTCCCTATCTAGGCAATATATCTAGATCCTGCCTCCTCTTTACTTTAACTACTTACCCAAGAATAACTTAGACTAATATTTGTTCCTCTTGGGTGGGCATAAAAAGTAAAACAAGAACAAAGGGACAAGAACAAACATAATGGCTATACACGGTACATTTTTATAGAACATGGCCATTGGATTGAGAAGGTGCCTTCAAACCCCACCATAGAGTTGACTTTATACTTAATATAATCAGCCCCTTGATTCACCACTAATATTTATGTTTCCCATAATATTTATGTTTCCCATAATACTTTATTTTAGAACTCTCTGAAGCTATTGGCCTATTGCACGATTTTTGGTCCATTTACATAGCCAGAATTATTTTCGTATGTGAGTGTATATCAAAACAAAGCATTACCTCTATTTATAGAGGACAGCACTGAATTCTGCTGAAAATACCCTGTAATAGAGATTACTAACTATAACAACATTCTTGCATATATGAGCTGAGGAAAGCTTTTGAAGCCTGTTTGTGTGCCTATGTTAAATATGTATGAACAACTGTTTCATATAGGAGAGGTATAATCCTATATGTATTTTATATCTTAGATTCAGGAATTTCAACTGCTCAATTTGGCTGTTTGGTGGAACTATTTGAACACTAATGAATAATTAATAGCTAAAGCTGAATAAATTCTTTTGACTCTAAGCATCACTTTAAGTGGAAGAAATACGTGTTTATTTAAAGACTCTCATGAGTCACGTAGATATTTTGTTATTTTTACTCCCCTTTGAATTATTCCAGGATCAGACATATTCTAGACTCTCGGTTGTTTTTCCAATTGCTTTTTTAAGGTAATGGGGTCACATAACTTGTTTTAGCTCAAAACTGTTGACTCGCTGGAATGTGTAACTGTTTTAGGCTCGTCAGGTCTACGTCGTCAATATATTATGCCAATCTTCGTCGTCTAGATAAGGATTTAAGATTTAATGCCCATTTCCAGCATCACACAAATAATCCAAAAACTATCTCAGTGCAGAAGATTTCATTATAAATTTTTTCTGGGTGAAAATATCAAAGGGAAGCTTAAGTGCATGAATTGCCCTAAGCAAGAAAGAAATGCATTATAAAATTGTCGTGTTCTTTTTCAAGGCTTCTTCCAGACATCTTTGGCTCTGTATCCTTCTGTTCCCAAGAATTTGAAGGTCCATTTACTTAGTCAGAACCAAAGTCAGAACCAAGTCAGAACCAAAGATGATTTTCTCATTTCATGTCAAAAAGCATATTACAGATTGTTACCTGATACATATCAAACAGATTCATCTTGCATATACAACTGAATAATGGCAAAGCTCATAAAAAGAGGCAAGTTTTGCTTCATTCGGTCAGTCAACAATATCGCCTGGAATTTCTCCTTAATGTGCTTGAAGAGCTCCCTTCCAAAATATCATTTGGTTAATGGCACACCTTAAAACAAAGAAAGCAGTTTTACTCAGATAAAGCAATGCATTGATTCTAAGGGAAAGCGAGATTCCATTTGGTTTATAGAGTTGTGTTAATGCTACATCCACTCCATTTGATTACATCGACCCTGATAGATTTATCTTTTTTGAATTTTTAAATCTAATGATAAGGTGATCAGGCTTGACTCTGACATTATTAATGTAAATATTAGATGAATTGAAGCTCCAGCTGTTTTAATTTGGTTTCTTTCTTTCTCCTAGGCATCCACTGAAACTATGTGATATGACTTAAGAGAAGACTATGTTGTGAAACTAAAAAATAAATAGTATTATTTAAAAACAGATTTTTTTCAAGGTTGAAGAAACGTTAAATTATTTAGTGAGTTTCTCAGTTAACAAATGAGTAAACTGAGGCATAGGAAAGTCAAATGAATTTTCTGGAAGCATAAATTTAGTGAGAAGACATGAGGCTAGACTCAAAAGCCCTGAAATCCCAAGTTAACACCCTAACAAGCATAATTTATTCTAATTTCTGTTATTTATTTACATATAGGAAGAAACTGCTAAAATATTTTCATAAATGCCGTTAGAATACTTTACAGGTCAGTCCCAATACAGATACTGGAAAAATTGTGAACCAGAAAGAACTATAACCTCTGATGCTTATCTTCAAAGCAGTGTGCTCTCTTAAAATGTTTATCACCAAGCCGGGCTGGGTGGCTCAGCCTGTAATCCTGCGCCTTTGGGAGGCTGAGGTGAGTGGATTGCCTGAGTCCGGGTTCGAGACCCGCCTGGGCAGGGGAGACCTCATCTCTACAATAAAATCAAAAAATTAACCGGGCGTGGTAGCGCGCCTGTAATTCCGGCTACTCGGAAGGCTGAGATGGAAGGATCACCGGAGCCCAGCAGGTCGAGGCTCCCGGCCACTGCACTCCAGTCTGGGCGACAGAGTGAGACTCCAACTCAAAAATAAATAAATAAATAAAATAAAATAAAAATGTTTATCGCCATTAAGACCAACTAAAATAGTTGTAATAGCAATAAAATGATTAACTAAAGCAACAACAACAAAATTATTCTGTGATTCTAAATATGCCATCCTCCTCTGACATAATTACTGCTTTATAGGAAGATCTTGAATATTTAAAACCACTTAGACTTTAGCATTTAAATTTTATAGTTGTGTATACATGCATATTTATAGATTATTTTGAATTGTTAATTGTTCTTCCTGAAACGCTGTGAAATAGATGCAGTTAGCATGGTTCTTTTCCTTCTATTATAGTATGAGGAATCCTGAGTTAAAAATGACTTGAATGTTTTTACCAAAAATCATAGAGCTTGTGAATGGCCATTTTGGAAGTTGAGTCCAAATGTGCTAACAAATTATTGATAATTGTGTTTTATGAATGTTAAATAAAAGTTGGATATTAAATAAAATTGATATTTGGCTAGGGTTAGACTTCAATATATTCCAAATTGGAATCCACATTTTTGAAAAAGAGCTTTGAGCCTGAGCAAAATATTTTTCAAAAGCCAAGAGCAACCAACCCTGTTGCCCATCAAAGCTGGACTGGATACAGAAAATGTAGTACATATACACAGTGGAATATTATGCAGTCACAAAAAAGGACACATATATGGACTTTGCAGCAACTTGGATGGATTTGGAGTCGATCATACTCAGTGATCTATCATAGAAACAAAGAATAGAGTACCATATGTCCTCACTCATAAGCGGAACTTGAACAATTATAATACGATGAGAAAGCATTTGGCAGTAATGGGAAACTGTCAGGGGGGGGGGTGGGATTGGCAGTTGAGGGAAACTGCTAGGGGAGGAAGGGACATACCTCATCAACAAGGATACCTGCATAATCAATGTGTGTATACCTAACCCTGAATTGTACCCCTTCAACAGGTACCCTTGTTGATTATAATAAAATATTAATAATGTTTTTTAAAAACCAAGAGCAGAAAATCTGGGAAGGAAATCGTAAATTTATAGTTGGAATTCAAACCATTTTTTCTTTTTATTATTAAAATATAAGACATAATATCTGATGCTGTCAATGGGAAAATAATAGTATTTAAATTTCTAAGTTAACACTAGACTTTGCTTACAAAATGAGAAGCAGAATCAACTAATACCATCACTATAATTTTTCACCAAAAAAAACAGACTTTCTATGACCGTCTTCACATGTGTCTAAAGCTTCTATTTATTAAACATTCTTCATTTACCATATCTTACTCTTCATAATGATACAGAATGTGAGGGCAGTAGCCTTATTTTTAATGAAAATAATTGAGCTCAGAAAAATTAAATGATTTGTCCATTATCAAAATATATCAGGCAAAACCAAAACTAGAAACTATGGATTTCATTTCAAATAAGGATTTCAGTGTCTTTATAATGATTTACAAATGATTTTGCTTTAACAAAACCTGTTCGATTATTTTATTTTTAATTATGAAGTAATTGCAAATAATTTTATTTTTATTTACTGTTTAAAAAAAGCAGACTTCCAATAATACAAAATGGAAAGTGAATATCCCTTCCTCTGACACTTGGCTCTTAACTCTAGTGTAACTGTCTTGAATTCTAAATCAAGACTCTCCTACTCTCCTTTTCAGTTCCACTTCCAAAATAACCCCTTTCAACTCTTCTGCCTTGTTCTTAGTTATTCCTATAGTTATTTTCATAACTCCAGATTACAATATACTTCTTTTTCTTGTATAATAAACTCTTCAATGAGTACTTGTTGATTTTTCTTCTTGAAAGATGACATATTCACCTGGATATTTATTTTTCTAGGTTCTAATTTCTGTCAATCACATTTAAAAATTTTTTTAAAAATCTTGATATTAAAACTGTTAATAATATGCCTAGGATATTGTAACTTTCCACTATGCAAGGTAAGAAATCGTTATCCTTCCCTTTTTATCATTTTCACCTCAAATTATCTCCCAGCTTCTGTGGACCACATCATGACTCAGGCATTGTAGTGTATATGTCATTACATTCCATGCTGTCACCCTGAATAAATAAGCCTTTTGTGCTTTGCAGAGATTGATTCTAAAAGTTGAGGAGTAATGACCAGGTCTCGGTAGACTGTAAAATCAAAATTTGCATTTGGAGTCACACAGGTGATATAACTTTGTGCTATTAAAACATTGCTGCTCAAGTAGAAGCTTACAGAACTTCCTTAGGGCTTTGACGGATTTTCCTCTATAGTTGCATCCTATAACTAGGACTATATTTTATGCTGTCGATGAGAAGTCTGATGCCAATCCGATCATCCCTTTGCAAGTAAATATTTGTTTCTTTTGAAAGATTTTAGTGATCTCTCCTACTCATTTCTTTTTTTAAATATTTGACCCTCTGCAATTTCTTTTAGTACATTCACCTCTAGGTACACTAAAGTTTTTTTCTGGCTAAAGAACTGTGTGCGTATAGTTTGTAGGGCGCATATGGAAAACTGATGGGGCTGTTTAACGCATATGGTATGTTTGTCACATTATGATAAAACATGAGGACGGACCTCCAGAATTAAGACTCACAAGCCACTGCTTTCTACTTATTTCCTTAATGTTTTAATGTGAAATCACATTGATTGAAGATATAGCATTGTGAAATAAAAAGATAATACCAATATTCTACAATAGGTTTTTCTTCAAAGGAAAATATACACATTATATATGGCCAATTATCACCTTTGTGGTTTTCTGTTAATATGATGCTTAGGATTTTTCCTAGAGGGAACTATGTTTCTGTAATACGTGATATTTTGTTGAGTAGATATAAATGTTCTATTTAACAAAATAGACATAAAAACTAATAATTAAATCCAATATTTAAGTTTACTTTTGTAGAAAAAAGCTTAGGAAACATTTTTTTCTGAATAGACTTTGATAATTTATGCACATACCTTATTTTCAACATTTTTTGCTATTATTTAGTTAATTCTATGCTTTGAGAAATATGAATAGATAGAACACATTATTTTTTATCTAAATTGTTCCAGTTGCATGGTAAAGTCATGCCGATAAATGGATAATAGCAATTCACAAGCTGGCAAGGAAATCGTACTAGAGCAAGTTCAAGCAATGGTCAGCCAGTCGTTGTGCATCTGCTTGTCTGTGATAGTCTAACAGACCAGAGTGCTTGCTATAAGGTACTGACAGTGAAGAGTAGGGCACACAGCTGGGAGTGTGGTCTCCTGGGACTTAGATTGCTGAAATCCCAAGCCGAACTGATTGCACATCTTGTCGCTTTTAAACACTCCTTATGGTTAATAAAATGCTCTGCCTCTATGAGTATATTCAGTTCCTAGTTTAGCTCTTAATTTTCACAGCCAAAATGTAGGTTAAGCTATGAACCTATGAATTTTGAACATAAACTATATGAAAAAATTTACTAAATAACTCTTACGACTCTTAAATTACTACTCAGCATTTGTAATGAGTTTGAACTGTAGCCTGTTTGTTTTAATACAGCTATAAAACCGCCATCGATCCAAACATTTTCTTATCTATGTGTATGAGATAAAATGCACAGAATTTGTAAAAGTACCTTATATGCAATTTAAATAAATGTAATCTAAATAATTGATATACTTTATGCACATAACACATGATATAGAATATTATCAACTGTGGATAAAGAACTCTATATAGACACACTGCATAGAAAGAATGAACATATACCATATAGAGAAAAGTATACTACATAAATACTGGAAAAATTGCAAAATGTTAGCAGTTAATATCTTTACATGAAAAATGAAAAGTAGAATAAAGAGCAATGTTTATTGTTTTAGTTAGCCCCTTAATGTGTATTATAGTTTTGAACATGTGTTACTTTTTAAAGCAGATTATTATTTAGATTGCACTTTACACACATACACGTACACACCACATGCAAGTATAACTTTTTTTTGTTCAAACAACAACTTTTTGAAATATTAAATACCCCCTTTCACTGATCAGTCTAATGGTTTGCATAAACAGATTAAAAGCATGTGGAATTAATTTTCATAGACATGTATTTTGACTCAAAAACTTTTTTTTTTAAAGAACAAAGAACTTTCAGGAATATTTAAAAGCTTAATCTTATCCCCAAAATACATTTGGCTAACTAATTATAATGTGTTGTGAGTACAGTGAGTGGTTTGGATGAAGAGCTGTATTTTTTTTAAGGCAACTTTGAAATACTTTAACATTTTTGTGCTCTGAAACCCTCCCACAAATTTCCGTAAACATTTGAATATGATCACTAGTTGCACTGAGATAGCTTACAATGTAAAGACAGTTACAAATATATATTAACATCAAAATGGAAAAATGGAAAATATACCATTGTTTTAAGTTACAAATGGATTTTAATAGCTATTTAGAGTAATTAGGTATTGTTTAAGTTATTTACAGTTTTAAGCACCACTGAAATGTCTGCTGCATGCAATATATAGAACATGATATTTTAATTTTGACCATTTATGTATTAAGGTGTTGAGGCATGCCAGGGTCACAGAAGCAGTCAAAAGCAAAGTCACACATACGGAGTCTATCATTATGGCTGGCAAATACTCGGGTCTTTGTTGCTTTGCTTGGCTTCTTCTATTTGAATTGAATTAAGTCTCCTGAAAATTCATATACAGAGTGAGACTTTGCAAAGATAGCAGGCCTCTCTTTATGTTTTTAGTTTGTTTTGGCAAAAATGAAAGGTACATTTATGTTTTATGACAAGTTATTTCTGCTGATGAAAAAACTATGTTTGGAAATGTTTTTCTTCAAATGAATTTTAAACATATGCTTCTGATAAAAACAATTTTTAAATAAAATTGAACATTGGCATAGGATCACTCTACATGTTTAAATTTAAGATGGCGATTTTAAAAGCTGATTTTCTTACCAAGTCTCATTGTTCTTAATGTCTATATTAGCGTTCTTCTTATCCCAGAGTTGAATCAGTTTAATTTAAATCCTTCCTACATTATAATTTTTGCCACCTGTAACTGTCTTTCTTTTGTATGCCATCTCATACCTTCTGTTTTCTTTAAATCAGCTTTTTCTTTGATAATTATCTTCTTAGTTTCTAGAGATAAAATTTTGAAATTTGAATTTTAAGAAACAAAGCAAGCAACATTAAATTGAAGATATTATGCTAAAATCATATGAAAATTGATTCACAGAAAGCATGTCTTCCTTACATTTCTTTGTGAGCTTTTTTGCCTTCTTCAGAGTTCAACTTGTGACAGGTAACTCAAAGTTGTAAAACAAGATGCCATTCTTCATTACTTGGGATTGACATCTTTCTTACACTTAAGATTTATATTTTATCTAATTGAATAGCATGATTTATGTCAGCATTAGGTATATATATATATATATATATATACACACACACACACAGATGTGTCTATCTATATTTATCTCTATATGGAACCTCTATCTATGCATCTATCTTTAGAATATCTATCAAAATAATTTAAATGGGACAGGGAAACACCTCTTATCAACAAGGGTGACTGAACGAAACATATTTGTATACCTAACCCTTAACTGTACCCCCACGATATCATAATAAAAAATATTGATTATAGAAAATAATAATAATAATAATTAAAGTGAAATAAACTGTGGTACCATCAAATAAACAACATCAAAACCCATCAACAAAGTTAAAAATAAGAGACATCTGCTGAGATACAAAATGCAAAAAATAGGATGTAAAGAGTATGTGTTATCTGATATTGAATCAATTATTCCCAGATTTATAGCATCAGCTTTTAAAGATATAGCCATTGAGTGTCCATTGTGTGTGTTACACAACATTAAATATTTTTTGCTTTCTGACTTTTCTCCTTACAGCAATCCAGCTCTCATTATGTTTTACAGTTGAGGTAATTTAGGTGTAACTTTTTAACTCCTAGGTTATGCTTGTTTGTCTAGTTACTCTTACCAGGACACATAACTTCCTATTGAAAAACATGAGAAATTATTTATCTAAGTGAAATGTAGCAATTGGTTACAGATTACTAAATAATATTAAACATTAGTAAGGACATCAAAAAGGTTTTAAAATCTCTTTTGCTTTATATCTTGATACGCATGTTACTTTACACAATAATAAGCTGGTGCTATTTAAATAGATAAATTCAGGATATATATGTCTTGCATATATATCCTGAATTTTAGCTATATATATATAGCTAAAAAGTTAATGTCCCATTGAAGAAATGATAGACATATACCTTAAATATTTTCCTGAATGATGTAGATGAGAAATCCTATGTGAGTTGTGAATATTGCAGAACCACAGGTATCAACCAAATGATTAACACTGTGAAGCACCTAAAGTTTTGGATTGTTTTTTATTTTTTCTTTAGATTGGAAAATACAGAAATACAGGTTATTTAAAAAGTAAATGAGAGAGAAAGAATGGAGATTCACCTCCCCAAGGTAGGGCAGGGGGCCAAAGCTAGGAAACATGGCAGCCATAGCTCAAAGAACCACATGGGCACGGCAAAGTTTAACAAAGCAATCGCTTGGGTTGCTTTTTAGAAGTCGCTATGAAGGCTGGGGCAGTGGCCTCAGGTTTTATATCTTTGAAAACATTTTTTTAAAAACTCCCACAATTTATAACAGGTGTTTAATTTATTTGATGAGAAAATGAATAAAAGAGGATAAGAATAATGTTAGGATCTAATCTCTAATCATTTAGCTCACATTTGGTAATACAACCCTTATCTATTATAATTGACCTTGTAAACATTAGAAACACAAATATTAATCCTGTACTAAACATTTTCCACATACCAGTTATTTTTCATGCTTAAGAAAAATAGTAAATGCCCTTAATGATGTTATGTGCTCCCATCCCATTTTTTAAATAAAAAAGAAAAATAGTAAATAATATTTAATTTCTAGATATATGGAAATATATGTGGAAATTAATATATATTACAAATACACACACACACACACACACACAGAGAGAGAGAGAAAGAAAGAGAAAGGGAAAGAGAAAAGGAGACTGAGAGACAAACTTCAGTAGATAGTTCTGAGAGACAGATTTCGATCAATGGTTCAAAGAGCTTCATTGTTTACACAGGAACACTGCAGAGTACGATGAATTCTTCAGAGAAAGTATAAAAAGCAGTTACAGATAATGAAAAAATATCTTTCTCTGTAAAAGCTTATCTCAACAATTATTTACAGTCAATATTCCAGAGACAAGGGCTTGCATTTTATAGCAGGCTCAGAAAATCACCCAAGAGTATAAAATAGCGTCAGCTTCTAAGACACAGTATACAAAGAGGCCACTGTTTTTAAATCGTAGAGAAGTGAAGCGCTGCTGCCAGGGGAGGAAGGGGCACGTAACAACACAAAGCGTACCTGGTCTTAAACCAGAGGGACTGAGGACCAGTTGGAGGCCCAGACTTCACCTGCACGTAGATTACTAATCTGCCTAATCCTTACTTGTACCCCACCTCTCTATAATAATATATAATTAATAATGATATATCATATTATAATAATATATAATTATATGTATCTGTAAATGTTTGTGCATACAAGCTTATTTTCTTGGAAAGGATTTCTATGAGAAAGAACTTGTGGAGAAAATCCACTAATAAGTTGCATACATGTTAGGGAACAGTTTTCCAGCCCATCTGAGCGGAGAGGGTTAACAGGTGAAACAACACGGAAGCCTTTATAGCCAGGATGCCATTACAGTCAATGAGGTAATACTGCTCTGCTCAGACTGGGTGAAGGACTGGCTTAGAAAGGATGAACTCGAGCTGAAGCCAAATCTAAATTAATTAACTCCAGCTACTCCGAAATTCTATTATGAGGAAGAGATGGCTGAAGCCAGGTCTCAAACTGTACTATGTCACGTAGGGAGAAGCATGAAACAATGAACACATATCCTGCTGTGGTGCAGATTGGCCAAATAGCAAGTTATTTGAGAACTCTAGGCCAATTATGATTTATAATTGGGTATAATTGCTCAAAACCTTCTCTGATTCGAAAACTCAATTCAGAAATAAATTCAAACACATTAACATGATGGTCAAATGAATTAAAATTTGCTTAAAATGGATAAGTAACGCTGGAGATAATCAGGACAGTTATATACATTCTATAAAGACTTCTATGAATAATTCTTGGCCTTCTTCAAAACTTGTATTTATTTTACTTATTTTTCTTTCTTTCTTTTTTTTTTTTTTTTTGAGTTGGAGTCTCACTCTGTGGCCCAGACTGGAGTGCAGTGGCCGCTCCCGGCCACCGCAGCCTCGACCTGCTGGGCTCCGGCGATCCTTCCGCCTCAGCCTTCCAAGTAGCTGGAACTACAGGCGCGCGTTACCATGCCCAGCTGATTTTTTGATTTATTGTAGAGATGAGGTCTCGTTGCCTAGGCGGGTCTCGAACCCGCGGGTTCATTTTACTTATTTTTCTAAAACAAGGTTCCACTCTGTCACTCAGGCTGGAGTGCGGTGGTGTGATCATAACTCATTGCAGCCTTGGGCTTCTGGCCTCAAGCAAGCCACCTGCCTCAGCCTCCCAAATACCTAGACTATAGACATAGGCTACCACACACATCTAATTTTTTTGTTTGCTTTTTGGGGGGGTAAAATTTTATTTTTGTAAAAATAAAGTCTCATTCTGTTTTCCATGCTGGTTTGAAACTCCTGGCATCGAGTGGTCTTCCCACTTTGGCCCCCCAAAGTGCTAAGATTACAGGCGTGAGCCACGGTGCCTGTCTCATTTCCCAAATTTTTAAAGTACAAGTGAACTATCTCTTTTGTCTATGATGAAGGCGAAAATAAACTCTTAGATCACCAGAGGGTTAACGCCTAAAAAATTTAGATGAGATGGAAAAACAAGAGATTCAAAACCAACCTGTTGCATCCCCAAATGGACTTTCTACCTTGGGAGTGACTTTGCAGAGCTGTGAAAATCTACAGGCACTAAAACACAGAGGTTATACAGAAGTAATAGGAGTGAATAATTAAAATTTTATCTAGAGAAGGAAACAATTGCACATTGAATCAACAGAATTATGAATTCTTTTTCTGTTGAGTCTCTTATGCATGACTTGGTCCTCTAATTCAAATTTCCTCACCATTGGTGTTCAATAAAATAGTGAATTAGCGGATATGATTTAACTTTCCTCACTGTAAGTTGTATATAAATAGTTCTAGAATTAGCCATATGCATATACTCGCTATGACGAATCACAAAGACGTGTATCCAAATCTGACTGACTCTTGGTTGATACTAGAAAGCCCTTTGTTTTCTCTAAAACCCAACTGACCTTCCTTCCACATGGGTGTTAACACAGGTTAATAGTGTATTTTCTTTTTTTTTTTTTTTTGAGTTGGAGTCTCACTCTGTCACCCAGACTGGAGTGCAGTGGCCGCTCCGGCCACCGCAGCCTGGACTTGCTGGGCTCCGGTGATCTTTCCGCCTCTTCCAAGTAGCTGGAACTACAGGCGTACGCTACCACGCCCAGCTAATTTTTTGATCTATTGTAGAGATGAGGTCTCGCCAAGTTGCCCAGGCAGGTCTTGAACCCGCAGGCTCAGGCAATCCACTCACCTCAGCCTCCCAAGGCGCGGGATTACAGGCTGAGCCACCGAACCCGGCTAATAGTGTATTTTCTATACACTTTTAAAATCACTGAATTCGTCTTTAACTTTTTATTGACCTCTTACATGAGATTCAAGCTCTGTCATGTTAACTTCTCTTCTTTCAACTTATCCTGAATTAAATAGAGCATCAAGCTGACAAGCCTAGCATTCAAATTAATCTTTCTAATCAGCAGAGACTGGTAAACCATGATGTCTGATAGTCAAATTTTTCTCCTGTTCTGCCTTCTATGGCTTTACAAATGATTGCTAACAGTTGGAGAGGAGAGACACAAAGAACTATTTTCACCGAAACCTCTATACATTGGGCTACCCGTTTGGTAACTATATAGCAAAATATATTACAGAAGGATACAAACACCCTTTTCCCTCTAGGGTAGAGTATAGACACTGGGGTGCACAATCTCAGTGCACAGAGCACTCAGCCAGAAATGGTGCAAGACTCAGGAGTTGAGTCTTGTAGCTTTGTGGGCACAGGACATCAGGCAACAACTGCATTAATGTGATTACAGTTGGTCACGGCAACAGTGGAATTCAAGAAGTTGCCTCAGGGTGCCTATGAGCAACCGAGATGTCAATATCCCAACTCATTCAAGAAGGTTGAGGGAGAAGGGGATTGATCGACCTAAACACACACCCACACACACACACACACCCACACACACACACACACACCACACACATGAACATGACTGTGACTCGCCATCCTATCTGGTAACGTCCATTTCTCCTTTTCTTCCTGCTAGCCGATTGCCTTAAACCGTCTGCCTCAAATATTGGTTGACTCGAACATCATACTCAAGACACTAAAGTCCAAAGAACTTTATTCTTTTCATTTTTAAGAGCTGCATATTCATTAGAATGGAAAGATTTGACATTGTGTGTTATAATTTCAAATTTATCTACACACATTCCTGGTGTCTGGGAACAACAGACACCAGGGACTCCTGAAGGCAGCGAGGGGGAAACGGCTGAAAAACTACCTTTCAGGTACTGTGTTCACTATTTGGGTGATGGGTTTGATGGAAGTACAAACCTCACACCCATTTAACAAATTCGCACGTGTAATCCTCTAAATCTAATTTTTTTAATGAAAAAATAAAATATACCCTCTAATGTTAAGAAAAACAGTCTCTTTTAAAAACATGAAATAACATATAAAACAATATGTAGTTGTGTTATCAAAATGAGAAGAGCATTGTGTTACTGTGCTGAACATGGCACTTTGTCACAGACACCCAGGGCAGGTCAGTAGCTGAACTCCCTCTTCTTGCTCTCAGTGCTCTCTCTGGAGTTCGGCTGCCATTAGACACCAAAGGCTGAACTCAGCTTAACAGAAAAGACGAGGTGGTGACCGGGGTTAGAGTTATCTCCTAAATTGGTGTAACTGAAACTCTCTCGTATTCCCAGAGTGTGCCTGCTGTCTCTCTTAATAGACTAAACATATGTGTCTTTTCAATCACTTAGGAAAAGATGTTATAAAATAACTATAGTCATAAACGGGCCATAGATGGTTTTAACATAATATCATAATCCATTCATACTTTCTAATTGACTGTCAAATGTATCACAGTTAGCTAAGATATTTATTTTAGTGATATGGTATCCAATAAAGTCATAAAAGAAATCGTGAATATTTTCTGTTCAACACTACAAAAATAACATTATGGTCATCTATTTAGTTTTCCATGGAATGATACGTCTTTATCTCACTTATTTAAAGCTGTTACTTGTTTTATAGTCTTATTTTCGAAGAGAAAAGAAAATGCTATGTTTCAATGGAGTTGCATGGCATTTTCAGTTTAAAGTTACATTTTATTTTGTTCTGTTTTGTTTTTCTTTTTCAATCATATAGTAATATTATTTGTACTAGGCTGACAATCTTTTTTTTTATGATCAGATTCTCCTTTGGGTATGGGGAGTGTAAATGTGAATGTCTGCAAAATGTCGCTAACATCATCAGATGAAATACTGAAATGAAACTGATCAATGTAAATTTTTTTAAATGGACACATTTGCTTTGTGGCTGATTAGATTGGTTGCCTTAATTGAGCGATCTGTTTGGGCTAATACACAGTTATATTCCGCATAAGAACATTTCTGTCAACAACAGATCACATGCGTGATGGTGGTCCCATAAGATAATAACGGAGCTGAAAAATGTGTGTTGCCTAGTGATTTGTGAGACAATTGCCTGTGGGATTTAGTGTAGTAACATGTTGTCTAGGCTTGCAGTCTAGGAGATATAGACTATACATATCGCCTAAATATGGAGTAGGCTAGACCATCTAAGTTTGTGTAAATTCACAATGGCAAAATCACTCAACAATGCATGCCTTTTTTATTTTATTTTATGAGTTGTAGGGTACATGTATCTACACTTCTCTTTTTGGTACTTGGCTTAATCCTATTTGGGCTACATAATATGGATTTACTACAAATGAAAGGTTTGGGCTCCAGTGAGTCCTCTTTTTGGGTAGTTGTGTGCCCTTTATTCTTCCTCCATTCTTCCCTCTTTTAGCAGTGTTCAGTTTGCGTTGTTTTCCCTTTTGTGCCTGCATGTCTAATGATCAGGGCACATATGAGTTTTTGAATTCTGTGATCGTTCACTTAGAATAATGGGTTTCAGGCCGGGCTCGGTGGCTCAGCCTGTAATCCCAGCACTTTGGGAGGCCGAGGTGAGTGGATTGCCTGAGTCCGCAGGTTCAAGACCCGCCTGGGCAACTTGGTGAGACCTCATCTCTACAATAAATCAAAAAATTAGCCGGGCATTGTGGTGCATGCCTGTAGTTCCAGCTACTTGGAAGGCTGAGGCAGAAGGATCGCCAGAGTTCAGCAGGTCGAGGCTGCAGTGGCCGGGAGCGGCCGCTGCACTCCAGTCTGGGTGATGGAGTGAGACTCTAACTCAAAAAATCAAAAAATCAAAAAAAAAAAAAAGAATAACGGTTTTCAGCTGCACCAATGTTGCTGCAAAGGACATGATTTTTTCTCCTTTATGGCTGCATAGTATTCCATCATGTATATGCTCCACGTTTCTTTTTTAATCCAACTCACTTTCAATGGGCATCTGGGTTGGTTTCATGTTTTTGCTATTGTGAATAGTGCTGCAATAAACATACACTAACAATACATTTCTCAGAAGGCATTCCTGTCATTAAGTGATACATGACTGTGCTTTATCCTATAGCTCTCTACAGAGAAGTTTTATTGATGGCATTTTAGTTAGAGTTTTTGTCTGGTAATCATCTGTGTTTTAATAATTGCAAAATATGTCATTACATTTATTTAATAACATCCTGTAATCATTGAGTGTTCAAACATATAAATACAATGCTAAAATCTCTAAACAAAGGCATCAGCGTTCTTTGCCATTTTGGAGTTACATACCCCTTGACGGTCTAATGAAAAGCCACGAACTGCCTTCAATGTGTGGGGACCCAATTATTCACCTCCAGTTCAGGGTTGGGCAGGAAGGGTAGTAGTTTTAATGCTTGTTGTGCATATTTGTTTTCTTCTGGTTGAAAAGTTCAAGTTATCTCCTTCCCTTATCCTCTTGCTTATGTGATCAGAATCAGCTCAACCCCAAAGCAGGATCTGCCCATCACACTGTGACTGTCACTCGCTCCACGTGTCTTTGGATTCATCCTTAACCTTAGGAGAAAAAGCTACAGACTTTGCAACTTATAAAATACATCCACAGACATTGCAACTTATAAAATACAGCTTTCCTCTTTATGTCATCAGACATTTAAAAATGAACAAATATGAAGAACTTGGAGCTACTTCTTGGAGTAAAGGAGAGTTTCTGGTGTTTCTAGCTGTACAAAGATTTCTAGAATTCACCTTCTCCAATCAGCACTTGCACAAAAGCCTATCTTACAATTCTTCTAAAATGTAGAATTAATTTTTTTTCTCTCTCTCTTTGAGCATCTATTATTTGAGATAGAAGTATCAACGCTTCTCTTTCTGGTACTTGGCTTAATCCTGTCTGGGCTACATAATATGGATGAATTACAGAATATGTGTGCCTAAGAAGAATGTTTTGGAAGAAACTCTTGAGAAAATGTCTTTCTTATCAAAAGAAGCTAGGTATTAATTCGTCCTTATCATAAACTACAAATTCCACTTAAATATTATATGTTCAATGTTATAAACAATCCAAAGGCCACAATTTCAACACTTGATATCCTCTCAGTATCTTCACCCCCCTTCCCCAAAGTGGTTTTACCAAGACAAAAAGAATACGAGCAGTTTCAGCATCACTGATCGGTTTACCTACTCTCCACTTTCAAACATATTAACTGTGCTTGTTTCAACAAAGACTTACTGAAAGGAATTCTGTCCTGAAATGATTAGATTTCACAGTAATATGCCTATTTCACTTATCGCTACCTTTTTCATTTAGCCAAAAATGTCTTTCAGGATTCACCGGCATATTCGATCTACTGATTCTCTTTCCCCAAACACACTCGACACTTTTCACCACTATTTTCCCTCAAGTTTTAAAATCTCTCTCTCTCTCTCTCTCTCTCTCTCTCTCTGTCTCTCTCTCTCTCTCTTTAAAAGAAGACTGTGTTTTAATGCCACGATTTCTTCCAGGATCTTCCAAATTAACTTAAATAATTACAAAAATTACTCAGATCCCAGGTCATTTTCTAATTATTTAGACACTTGCTATGGATTGGGGGAGGCAGAGAGAGAGAGAATTTCCTCAATGCTTGGCATAGTTTTATATACAAGGGCACATTAATTGACTTGAGACATCTGGAGTTCTATCTTCCCAGACCATTAGTAGAATCTTCCCCAAATGCTAGATCACAGTTCTTTCTTTCTTGCATCCTTCTTTTCTCAACTCCTCAATTTTTATGGTTCTTCTCAGACCCAAAACTTACTTACCTGAGTTCAAACTGTAGTCCCCACTAGTCAACACAAAACCAAATGCATTGTGGGTATTATTATTTTTGTGACCTAAGCAAATGATTTGGGAGGTTACAACCACTGACATCTCTATGACTTGCAACCTTTTGCTTCATTTTATTCTCTATTTCTTTCCCCCTTTCCTGTCTTCCTCCTTTTTCTCCTAGTTCACCCTCCTTAACCCTTATCCTTTTCAAAATCTGCCAAATCTAATTTTCTTCATATACTCAGTGGCTTCCCAAATGAGGACCACTCCTACTATATTTTCTATGACTCATGACTTTTGTACGATCTTATATCATAATGGTCAAGTTTAAAATCTTATGAGCTTTCAAATCATTTAAAAATAACTACGTGGTATTTATGAAATAATATTATTAGTACATATATTTGATGAGTGCATGGAAAGCACCAAGATTGTATGCACGTCATGGTCATTGTTGTGACTAGGTAGTGACCCATAGTCTAACCTTGCAAATGCCGGATGATGAGAATAAGCAGATTATAAGTTCTTGGAAACTACAAAAAAGTTAAGAGAAAGGATTTGATTTCAGACTCTCTTTTAGAAATCAGCATTTTAAACGAATCACAATTAATTGCTTATGCACCTATTTAATGTATCTGATGCTACCCATTCACATAATGTAATTGAAGTTAATACGTCTCTTCAACTGTGTTTTCCTGGGATCCACATGTGTCACATACACACATACACAAATATTTTCTAAAAATGTAATTAAGCAATGTGTCCTGAAGTTGATTATTTTGTCATTCAACCAGGAAAGCACTCTATCTAGTGACACCATTTCTAAGAAATAGGCTCCCAAATTTAAGTAGAACATTATCCATCTATAGATAAAGAATTATGAAAATTTAAATCCACTATGGGTAGTACATTTTGAACACAAATAACTTATTTGCATGAAAACACTACCGCCGGAGATCAGCAGGTCGATGCTGGGGTGGCTGTGAGCATGTCACTGCACTCCAACCTGGGTGACAGAGTGAAACTCTAACTCAAAAAAAGAAAAAAAAATACTACCCTGTTAAAACATTAGGCTTATTTTAATCATGAATTCACTACCATTCATTAATTAAGAATCAATTTCTTAATTCACTGAAATATTTTCAGGAGATTTATACTAAAGACAAATAACGAGTAAATAAACAAATAATTAAAGGTTTCCATTGAGATAGAAACAAGTTCTAAACAAAACATTTATGAAGAAAATGTTGTATTGTCATTTATGTTTTTTTTCTGTAGTGTAACCAAAAACTGAAAATGAGAAATATATCTAAAATGCTGGTCTCAGTTCTTGAGAAAAGTAAGAATAAAATCAAGTCACTTAAACCTGCATGTTTTCAATTTTTAAAATTTTCTAATCATTTAAGATGTACAGCACAGTTGAAAAAATATTACAGAGAGTTCTTTTAAAATTTTTAGCTTGTTATATAGTTTGTCACATTGATTTAAATTACTAAATTCTCTAATATCTGGTGGTAAACCGAATAATGCAATTAAAGAGACCATTCATACAATTTTGAAAGAAAAAACGTGAAAGTGTTGAAATTTAAGATAAACTGTAGATAGATACCACACTATTGAAAGTCTCAAAATATAAGAAAAATATGACAGTAAATCAGGGAAATATGATATTGATAGCAAGTTAAATAAACTGGAGATCAAAAGGCAAATTTATACTTGGAATAGCCTCAATTCTATAAATTACTCAGTTTCACTCTATGAAGTTGTTTTTTGTGTATAATTCATTTTATTGAAATTAGTCAAATATATATTTATTCAAAACAAACTTCAATATAAGTGTAAGTAATTTGAGATCTTAGTATAAAACCTAATTGTTCTTTTATAAATTTGAGAATTTGCCCTCTCTGAATCTTGTGATTTAACCAGGAAAAATGAAATCATTTTTCTAACATTATTTCTATGCAAAACAGAGTATGCATTTTAAAAATCTCTGCTACCTGGGTAGACAGATCATATAATTTATGCTATATTTTTGTCTCACAAGCATAGAGAGGTATTAGGCTAACTTCCTCTAAGGTGAATTGCAGTTTTGTGAGTAGGTCATGAAAGGTGTGATTAAGCTAAATTCATAAATATTAGACATTTAAATATATCAACTCTGCGAGGTCAAACTACTTTTTAGAGAATTCCTGCCTGGAAGGTACTTAATAAGAAAAAAATGAAACCACTACTTATAATGAGAAGGACAAAGAAACACAAACAGAAAAAACCAAGATGAAACATGCTTGGGTTAAATACTTGATTTCTGCCTATAAAATACATATTAAATCC
Organism: Cephalopachus bancanus; assembly: GCA_027257055.1. Classification (NCBI taxonomy): domain Eukaryota; kingdom Metazoa; phylum Chordata; class Mammalia; order Primates; family Tarsiidae; genus Cephalopachus; species Cephalopachus bancanus. The sequence goes on from JAPVLO010000027.1 coordinate 8,495,483, forward strand.
CTTACATTTCTTCTTTAATTGGAGGGTCAGTGTCCAAAGAGGAAACAGATATTTGCATTATTAAAAAAGATCCTGACTTCGAATGAGATTCCCCATGTGTGGAAACTACTTAGACTTAAGTTAAACACTTTGGAAGTTCCATGAGCTGCAGTAAGATACTGACTCTTATTTCTTTGCAAAATAAACACAGTTAAGGGGCATACTGTGATCCACAGGTAGAATTAATATTTTTTAAAAAAAGCTTTCTAGGGAGTGACTAAATATGTATTTGATATTGCAAGTAAAAAGTTAGGGACTCAAAAACTCTTGTACTGTTGAGAACATGGGAAATTGATTAGACAGAATAGAATAAGTATGCATAAGTAATACCAAATATTTAAAGTCTGATCAACAGTAAGAAGTGTCTTGAAGTTGCAAGAGAGAACTGCACATCCAAGATTCAATTAGCGTGTTGAGCTCAGTATTTTTATAAGAGCACAGCAATAAATGTTATGTGATAGAACAGGCTCAAGGTAATTTCTGAAATTATAAAAATTGCAATTTATTTTATAAACCATTTAAAGATTTATTAAAGCATGTGGATTATTTGATAAAATTGTGTCTTGGAAAGATTATCTAAAAAATGATTTATTAGTAGTATTCTTGGAAGTGATGAAAATAAAACCTAGGAGACCTTTGCAATTGGCCAATATAGGGTGTTGAGATCAATTTGACTAAATGACAATTAAAAAAAGAAGGGACAGAAAAGAGACAGAGTCTTAAAATAGAATCATTGGCTCCTAGTGACTAATGGCATACATATGGTGTAACTGAATCTGAATTATCACGAAAAATACAACTGATTTGTTTTGCTGTGTTCATGTTAAATAATAGCGCCCAATGGCAGGAAACCCAAAATCATGATTCTGCATTTAAAATGTGGGACTAATTTTTCTCCAGACCATTGATTACCAAATTATGAACTGGCAGAAGACTTAACACCAATATGAACAATTCACCATAAAGACAGGATTATTTGCCTTTTCTGAGAATAGTTAAGAAATTTTGAATTGTTTAAAATTTTAGCACATTGTTATATGGGGCATACTGTGATCCACAGGTAGAATTAATAATTTAAAAAAAACTTTCTAGGGAGTGACTAAATATGTATAAAAATTTGATATTGCAATTGATATACAATAAGTGAATGCTAAACAGCTATTCAAGTAGTCATTTTCAGACCTTATCAACGATTCTAGAATTTTTCACATTTAAAACACAATGAAACTCTAGCAGAACCTCAATTCTATCATGAGATTTTCTTAATTAAAATATTTAATAGCAGAGACAAAGGGAGTTTCCCCCTTTGTTAATTTGCAGCATGGCATTGAGATTACTTATATCATTATTAAAGTAAGAATGTAAATATCAACATTTCTTTCATTCCTGTGTTCTCAAAGCACATAGCATACTATTTTGCGTGCTTTTGCTTCCATGTATTTCCCCAGATTACAGGAAGAAATAAAGATTCCTGGGTTATTTCTCTGTCACTATTTATCAAATGTATAAACCTTTCACTGAGGAATTAAGTGAGGAAAGCTACTTTACACCACTAGTTGATAAAAGGAGCCAAATACGAATTGGTATTATTCATTATCAAGTTTTTGTTGTTGTTGTGGTCTGGTCTTTTTCTGAACTTGGACTTGCTCTACTTTACTGAAACCGTATACCAACAACAGGGAGATGGCTGATACGGAGGGGCTAAAAAGTTCAGTCTGTCAGGAGAGGGATTCATTTCAGCCCATCAGTGTTGTTATTCTGCTAAGTGGTGACATAATCCCAAATTCACATTCCCAAGAGATTGGCTCTCAGAATCTCTCCCATTTGTTGACTTTACTGCAAAAGAATGCCAGCTTCTGCCATAATTGAGGAAAAAGGTTTTCAGGCCAGATTATCATTTCTGAAATGGATCACATAACATATCTAAAAGTGTTAGTATAAACCCAACCTTCTGCCCAGAGATTGTCTTCTTTTCAAATGAATAAGTACCTTTAAAAAAAATTCTGTTTTGTGTGGCTACCATATATTGGGCTTGTCTTTAAATTTCAATAAACTGCTTTTCTACGAGAAAACACTTCAGGCAAAGCAGCATGCTGGATCATTATTTGATATAATGAAAAAAAAGAAAAAACTGGAAACAACCTACATGGTTATCACTAAATATTCTGCAGTCATTTAAAAAATGGAATAAAATTCCATACATGGTCATAATATAAAAAATGTGACATACTTTTAAGTGAGCAAATTAAGTCAAAGTAAAATATATATGATGCTGCCCTATCTTTGGGAAAAATGATTTTTAAAATGTATGTAGCACACATGCAAATATACAAATATGTGTGAATGCATATACATAGACTATATAGTATATAAATAAATTTAGTAATGGTTACTTCTGAAGGACCAAAGTATATATTAATTTTTACTTCATAACCTTCTCAAATATTTGGCCATAATTTATAATTTTTAAAATGAACTGAAAACATATTGTTTCTACAATTGTCTTTTGCAAACGAAAAATTTTAGCTGTACATATGAAAGCATACATTTAATGCATTATGTATTCCGTGTTCACTTTACTCAATTTTGATACATATATAATAGATTTTGCTAAATGCCAAATGCATTCAATGCGTGCCCACAAACTGCTAAGGAATGTTAGCAACAAACAGAAGTGAGAGACTGAATGCTGGCAATGATAGGGAACGCTTGTGAAGGGCCATGGTGGGGACTTGAGACCAGCCAAAGGTTGACAGTATCTTTCAGATATTTGGGGTGGGTGAAAACCCAAAACACATTTGGTCAAGTTCTATATTTCAAGATAAACTTTACCCATGTGTTTTTGATTCATTTACATGTAATTCATTGAACCAACATTCTGAAAGAGTTATTTGATGCATGAGGAGATTTTTTGTGCTATAATTATACGTGATACATATAATGTAATGCATAATAATTTAGAGCTGAACTTATGTTTTGCCACGTTAAAGATTCCAGGCACGTGTTGCTTCCTTGTGATTCACCAAGGTTGAACTGACATGTTGAGTGACTCACTGAGTCAAGCTACAGTAGTTGAGATTTATATTCCAATCTGGCCACATTGTTTATATTATACATATACATATATATAAAACACACCAATTTTTCTGTGCCTCAGTTTCCACAATGGTTAAATTAGCATAATGATCTTATTAAGTTTTAGCATGATCTTTTATCAGAACCTATACAATTGATTAAAGTGCTTGCAAAGAATAATTAGTTCCTAGAATTTATGATCTTTAAAAATGCTATAGATCATGCAGTTTAAATATGTACTTTCGTGTGCAGGTATCTTTTTTATAGAGTGATTTGAGTTCTTCAGGGTATATTCCCAGTAGGGGGATTGCAGGGTCATATGGGAGGTTGATATTTAGAGCTTTTAGGAATCGCCACACTGCTTTCCGCAGAGGTTGCACTAGTTTACACTCCCACCAACAGTGTATGTTTATCGCAGCGTTGTTCACAATAGCAAGAACCTGGAAACAACCATGTTGCCCATCAAAAGAGGACTGGATGTTAAAAATATGGTACATATACACGATGGAATACTACACAGCCATAAAAAAGAACAAAACCATGAATTTCGCAGCAACCTGGATGGAACTAGACTCTATAATACTGAGTGACCTCTCACAGAAACAAAGATCTGTGTATCACATGTTCTCATTCATATAATGGACCTTGAACATTCAATGTAATACTATAAGAAAATGACTGACGGTATTGGGAAACTGTGGGGGGGATCTGTCTGGGGAAGGGGAAACACCTCTTATCAACAGGGTGCCTGAATGAAACGTAATTGTACACCTAACCCTTAACTGTACCCCACAAAACTGTAATGAAAAATATTAATAAAAAATAAATAAATAAATATGTACTTTCAATTATATTCTAACACGCATTCCTATTTTATCTCTTTTAACCTAGAAGACAGGCTTGCTAGAAATCTCATGACCCGTGAAGTCTCTCTCAGAAGATTTATGAGCACTGAGATGTTTCAGTAGTTGTTGCAGGTGGCTAAAAATTACATAAAGTTTTACATAAAAAACACCCACTACCTCTTTGGGAAATAAAATGTGATAATCTTCCTTGTGAATAAAAAAAACGAGATACAACTCCAAGGATTCTTACTATTTTTGCTACAAATAAGACATCTTTTCTCTAGTTGTAAATACAGAATTTTGACTTATAATTTTTCTTTGGATCCTGTGGTGTAATTTGTGTCCGCAGCGCTCTTAAACCACTTGGAATTTATTTCACTGTGTGTAATAATTGTGAAGATAGGGGCAAAGTACATCATGCGGACTTGCAAGCTTTTATATTTCGTATTGTAGTAAAAGTGATCATTGTCCTTGCCCTAAGTATGTGCTCTTCTTTCAAGATTGGCATGCTTATTCTCAGGTTCTTACTTTCACATTAATGGCAGGACATTAGGAAGCAGTATTCCTGATATGAATTCACGATGAAGTTCCTGAAATCATCAACAGAGACAAAATCGAAAAAAAAAAAAAAAAAAGAAAACCACCTAAAATGAAAAAAGCCTCAAATTGGACCACAACTAAATTATCATATATCAAATAAACTTGAAAAGTATGAGTTATAGGTCAGTGAATTATCAAATTAATTGGTTTTCTTTAACATATTTTTTATTTTAAAATTGTGAGCTACAGTTAAGGGTTAGGTATACAGATATGCATTGTGCAGATACCCTTGCTGATGTGCCACCCCATCCCCAGACAAATATTGGCTACCGTTAATCCTTCCTCCCTTCCCCTCCCTGCCCCCTGCCCCATAGTTTCCCACCACTGTCAATCCTTTTCTTACAGTATTACGATAGTTGTTCAAGGTCCACTTATGAGTGAGAACATGTGATACTCAGATCTTTGTTTCTGTGAGAGATCATTCAGTATTATAAACTCCAATTTCATCCAGGTTGCTGCGAAATTCATGATTTTATTCTTTTTTATGGCTGCGTAATATTCCATTGTGTATATGTACCACATTTTTTAAATCCAGTCCTCTTTTGATGGACAGCATGGTTGGTTCTATGATCTTGCTATTGCAAATAATTGGTTTTCAAAGGATTGACTTATAGTGGTTCATGGCAGGAAAAAAAATCATTATCTTCAAACAAAAAATTCAATTTTAAAAAGATATTGGAAAAGTTAATAGATATGAACATCTAATGATATCAAGATAAGAGCTGGAAACGAAATTGCCAAATTAGGACTGTTTCAAGGTTTCATATTAAATTTGAGGTAGAGGCTATTTATTTGCTCACCCATTTACCTGAAAAATGGATACATTCAAATACTCGATCTGTGCAGCTGAGTAGTAGTCTGTGTGCATTATTCCCGAACAACATGCATGCATTAGACAGTATTACACTCTCTGAGGACACAGAAATACAATTCTAGCTTAAGTTTTACAAAAAGGTTTTTTTGGATAGTACTGCTGTCATTCTCTGAGTTAAAGGAAGAGTCTCATTTTTTTTCTCACTTCTTGTTAACACCATTCTCTCACTCTGTGAACTCTAAATTCAAACTTTTAAATCATCATGAGCAGGAAGGGGAAAAAAATCTTTCTCCTAGCTCTAGCTAAAAATAGCTTGGAAGAAGAATTGTGATGGACCCGGCAGGGGTCAAACACCTCCACCCAGTCACTGTAACCAGTGAGTTGGTCATTCCCACCCAGTAATAATTGTAGTTAAGGCTTGCTACATACCACACACTGTGAAACATGCTTTACATGAATTATTTCAATCATTTAAAAAGTTCAATTATGTGGATGCTATGATTATTCCCAATTTACCAATTAAAAGCTGGCACAGAGAACTTAAGTAGCGTACCTAAGTCCACACAGCTGAGAAGTCACAGGTCAGGAAGATCCGAATCAGACCTAGGCTTTAAGTTACGAGAGTGAACTTGTTTCTGACAAGGAGGTAAGACTCTCATATCAGTACAACACTTGCAGTAAAAACCAACCAACCAACCAACCAAAAAAAAAAAAAAGTCAAAATGACTCTATTTATCTACTTATATTTTAGAATCGGGGGTACAAATGCAATTTTGTTACCTGAGTATATCGCACCCTGGTGGGATTGGTCTTCTAGTGGACACATGACCCCAGCAGTGAACATTGCACTTTATGGGTAATTTTTTTTTTTCTTTTGAGTTGGAGTCTCACTCTGTTGACAAGGCTGGAGTGCAGTGGTCACTCTCGGCCACCCCAGCACCAACTGTCAACCTGCTGGGCTCCAGAGATCCTTCCGCCTCAGTCTTCCAAGTAGCCAGAATTACAGGCATCCGCTACCATGCCTGGCTAATTTTTGATTTATTGTAGAGACGAGGTCTTGCCAAGTTGCCCAGGCTGATCTCGAACCCACGGGCTCAGGCAAACCACTCGCCTCAGCCTCCCAAAGTGCTGGGATGACAGGTTGGCCACCAAGCCCGGCCTATAGGTAATTTTTTAACCCTCATTTCTCATTTCCCTGTTTGGAGTCTCTAGTGCCTGTTATTTCCATCTTTATCTCTATGTATACCCACTAATTAGCTCCCACTTCTAGGTGAGAACATGTAGTGTTGGGTATTCTGATTCTGAATTAGTTCACTTAGGATAATGGCCTCCAGTTCCATTCATGTTACTACAAAGAGTGATGTTCCTTTTTATGGCTGTGCAATATTCCATGGTGCATGTATAACACTTTTTAAAAAATCTAGTCACAGCTGATGGACACTTAGGTTGGTTCCATTACTTGGCTATTATGAATAGTGCTACAATGAACATACAAGTGCAGGTATCTTTGTGTTTTTTTTTTAATATAATGACTTATTTTCCTTTGGGTAGATACCCAGTAGTAGGATTGCTGGGTTGAATGGTAGTTCTATGGGAAATTTCCATACTGATTTTCCACAGGGATTGAACTAGCTTACATTCCCACCAACAGTGTCTGAGCATTCCTTTTTGTTCCCACATCCATGCCAACATCTATTGTTCTTTGACTTTTTCATGATAGCCATTTTGACTAGCATAAGATAATATCTCCTTGTGGTTTTAATTTGCATTTCACCGATGATTAGTGATGCTGGGGTTTGATAACGCCTTCAAGGTCAATAGCCATGACCTTACGCACAGTCATTCCTCCTGACACCCTCTCCTTCCATGATACACTTGCACAGTGGAGACGGTAACAACACTTACACCTCTGAATGTATTGTCTTCTTTTCCTCCTCCTCCTCTTTCTTCTTGTGTAGCCTATTCATTTAAATACTCTTAAGTTTAATACACATATAATATGATACCATTTGGCAGTGTGCTATGTAATCTAATCTCCTTCTAGACTTGAGTGAATGTTTAGACAATACCTTTTAAAAAGGCACGGAAGGGCACACACATGAGGATGGTGATGACCATTAGAGAAGGGGTGACCAGGACTGGAGAGTTTCTTCTGGGAGAAAAAAGGGTGTCCAGAAAGGTAGTGGCCTGGAAAACAACTTGTTGAATTTTGCCATTTTATATAGAGGCATCTCTAATAAAACAAAGGGAAGGTGAATGTTTATGAGGTATCTTCTATATACTGAGTGCTCATAAAATATGCCTTACCTGCAACTCTCTTCATCTTTATGGCCCCCCTAAAGGTGGTCTTACTATCTCCATTTTACAAATTAAGTGCACTGAAATTCAGGGAAGTTAAGTTGTCCCAGGTCACATGGCTAGAAAATGATAGAACAAAGAAGGAAGATAAGCAGAGATCTGACTCCAAAATTTGTTTGTTCTACTATAACAGACTGATTCAGGAAATTAATCCTTTGCATTCTAATTTCTAAAAATCTACTAAAATTTCTGGACACCTATCTTCAAGGAAACATAAAAGTATAGTCTATGCTAAGGAAGAATTTGCTAATTTAAATGCTGATAACTTTTTTTTCTTACACACACACACACACACACACACACACACAAAACACACACACATAGGGACTATGAAACCTTTGGAATTAAGGGATTGTCTATTATGAGGATTAAATTTAGACTTACTGTGTGAATAGAAAAGCAAACATGAATTTCATGTAGAGAGAGAGTTTGTTTCTAGACAACTTTTTCTAGATGTTTAAATGAAGGCCACCTTCCCCCAGCTGCTCTCTCCAGACCTTGGGCTCTCTCTAAATCTAACTTGCCCAAAGAGTTTTTAAACTGAAAAGAGCAGACAAGTGAAATTCTTAATAATTTGGGGATTCCTAAATCACCTGATGCTTTACAGGGAGAAATTGCACTTTAAATAAGATGGCTTATGGCCTATTTCCTGGCAATTTGGAAAGATTTGCACTACACTGATAGCCCATTATGCGGTAACAGTGTTTTGTTAGATACTCATTTATTTTAATGCAAGTTTACTTTATCCAACCAGTTTGTTGACTGTTCCTTGCTGAGTAGGTCTGTAATCTAAACTTTAAAGAAGGATTAAGCTTCATAGTATTTACCTAACTAAGCGTTGTCATTGTTGTCATTGTGTTATCCTCTTACATATTTGCTACCTTGGGGGGAAAATTTCACTTTTTTTGTGGGCTTTCCTGTTACATTTGAGTGAACGCCTTAGCAGTGCTTAAAAAAGTTTTATGATCTGAAATTGTCATTTAAATAGAACTAAGAGTTAACTTAGACTATAATGCTTTTAATCACTTTTTTTTTTGCTGTTCTATGAACCTATAAATAACGGAAGAAATACAACGTAGTTCATCTTTTCTCTTTTAATCTCTGAAATACCATGAATAGTTAGTAGGCGAACAAAAAATAATTACAATTCTGCTAGTCATATTTGGTCCACACCTTTTCAGGAATCGTATTGGTTTTCAATATCCCTTTGAAAATATCCTATGCTTTTAATGGAAAAGCTGCTTATCTCTTCTGCACGACTTATACCCCCAAGGCAAATAGAATATATAGCTGTGTTTTGGAAACCTTTTAATATTAATTGTTCATAAATCAGAAGAAACAGAAGAGATCAGTCAATGTTTGATTGAGAGAAAAAAGAGGAAAATCTAATTTTATTTTGAGTAATTGCCTCTTCATGAAATGTATTCGCTTCTCATAAACTCCTAAATTCAGCAGCTTCTCGTTTTCTTCAAATCATTTTTTCTTATCACAATTTATCATTTCTACATCTTATTTTTAATATTTTGTTCTAACAGAAACACTATGTGCTTTGGTGAAGTCTTGGCCCTCCACTGTTTCAGGGGTGAGTCAGTATTGGTTTTAGCTAGTTTATGTGACCCATTTTTCTCCAGAAGTTTGGTTTCAGAGGGACAGATGACCAAAGTCTAAACAATAATATATTTAGGGAGACCTTTTGGGAAATGATTCCTGACTCAAAAAATAAGATGATCAAGAGAAAAATATCTTCTGTCTCTGGACGTCGTGTGTAAGAGTATGATCCTTAGAAATGCAGCATACAGTTTTGTACCATGAGACTCTGAACTCAAGGACAGAGGGTAACTCTCTGTGGTAAGCAGAGAAAAAGAAACAAAAAGATCCTGACTCTTTGAGATGTACATAAGGAACTGACATACAGGTTTCCTGCTATGGGAAATGCTACACTGTAGTTTAAGTAATGTGCCCAAGGAAATTCTGTTACCAGCAGCAAAGCACATTTAACTGACACTCTATCATTTGTACAAGCTGTTACAAACAGACAGATTGACATGGGTCTATCAGTCCAAGGCTTTGTAGATTCTAAGGGGGAAGACAGAGAAAGAGGAGAAAGGAGAAACAGAAAGACTGTGCAGACATAGAATAATTTCCATATGACCTATAAACCCCGTATATAATCAGTGAGCACAAAAGATAAGATGTATTCTTGAATGGAGAGAACATTCTGGAAGATCAGCACCTCATAATTTCTCTTAGAAAGAGAAATGCTCCAACTCATAATATTCCTCACGTCTGTTGACACCAAGGAAGGGGTAGAAGCACTAATTCTCTTGAACCCACTTCCTGGGTTGTGAGGACAGGGAACTGAAGGAGACAGGTACAGGAGTACACTTACGATCATAAGGCCAGTGTACGTGGGCTTGAGAAAATGTGGAGACCAGATCATGGAGTAGGTGGGAACCAGGAGAATCTAGAAGGGTAGGCAAATAATTTTATTGAATCAAGGTTAAGTCTAGAGAGGGGCAGTAAAAAAAAAAAGAAACCATTTTTAAAATTAGCAATGCTAATCTTTATATATAGAACTCATTACTTTGTTCACTGGTTGAATGATTCATCTATAAAACAAAAGAAAAAAACTAAAAAAGACACTTTTTTAATCCAATGATTTCAATTCTAGGAATTTAGCTTAAGGAAAGAATCTGAGATGTGGTAGAAGATTATGTGCAATGGTGTTTATCACAGGACTATTTATATTAATAAGAACAGGAAACAACACAAGTATTCAGCAAAAATGGGAAAGTGAATTAAATCATGGAACATTCTTACAATTGAATATTAGGGAGCAGTAAAGATTATTTATTTGAAGAACATTTGATGTCATGAGAAAACGCTCATAATAAAAATGTAGGCAGGGAGAAAGTTTACGAAGCTAAATACAAGGCATGATTCTTATTTTGGAAAGAAAGGAGGCAAAGGTGAAGGCATTTATATGCATGTGATCAACCTCCATCTCCCACCCCACATATACAGTGAAAAAATGACTAGAATTAATTCAATGTAGAAACAATATGAAAAGACCATTCATATTGTAGGCAATAGGCAATTTTCTTGTCAATAGACAAGTAAAACTGAGTTGCTTTTACATGGTAATGATTTACAAATAAAAAACACAAAATCTACAAGTTGTTCAAAATTAACAGCAAGAAAAAATATTTAATAAATTGAAATTATAATATGAACAAGGTGAAAATATGGCATTCTTTGGAAATAAACAATATAATGGTACCAATCATATTATAGAGTATGTATAGAAAATGCTTTCAGCAAAATGGAATATAAGAGGTAATGTTACTGTATAGGTAATTGTATCACAGTAAACTAAATAAAGTTAAACTAAAGATTTTACATATGCTATAATATCAAATATGATTTATGTATTATATATAAATTATGTCTTAAATAGTGTATAGATAAATTACATAAAATACATTATGTACATAATGTTATATACATATATATGCAATGTGCTTTCATATATAATTTTATAACTTATATAAGGGAAGCAGCAGTGTCTCTTAAAGCATGGTATTGCTAATTGATAAAGGAATAAAAACAAAGCACAGACTTAAGGCTACATATTCTGTGTACTTTTGTTTACAAAAACTATAATATATAATCTTATTAGCTCCCTATCTGTAGTAATAATGAGAATAGTTTTGAAACAGACCTTTAAAGAATTACTATCTTGCTGGAAAATCCTCATTCTATATTTCAGATCTGAGAAAATGAGGTACCTTTTTTTCCAAGTTGGAACATTATCTAGTGCCAGGGAGAGTCTAGAATCCTAGAGCTCTTGATGTTCAATATAGTTTTCCCTAAACGGCGATGACTCAATGCCTGAGAAAAGGCTATGCATCACCACACGGTGAGTGTGACACATAAAAAGTGTCTGAACTTTTTGTTTTGTGTAAATAAACAAACTGGCCATGGTGGTTCACGTCTGAAATCTCAGCACTTTGGGAGTCAGGGGCAAGAGGACTGCCTGAACCCGTGGATTCCAAACCAGCCTGGGCAACACGGCGAGACCTTGTCTCTACAATAAATCAAAAAAATTAGCTGGGCATGGTTGTGCATGCCTGTAGTTCAAGCTACTTGGAAGGCTGAGGTGGAAGGAGCTCCTAAGCCTAGCAGGTCGAGGCTGCAGTAGCCATGAGCATGCCACCGCACTCCAACCTGGGTGACAGAGTAATCCTCCAACTCAAAACAAACAAACAAATAGATAAATAAATTAAATAAATAATGGAAAATCCACTGGCCTGGGCATAAGAATGTCCTGGATTCAAGTTCTATTTCTTTTAATTTTTGTAAGAATGGCCTCGTGTTTGTCACATCACGTTGCTATGCTTCAGTTCTTTATTTCCAAAATAAAGACATTGTTTTGTTTTGCTTTGGTTTGGTTTGGTTTGGTTTTTGAGTTGGAGTCTCACTCTGTCGCCCAGACTGGAGTGCAGTGGCCAGGAGTGGCCACAGCAGCCTTGACCTGCTGGGCGCTGGCCATCCTTCCGCCTCAGCCTTCCAAGTAGCTGGAACTCCAGGCACGCGTTACCAGGCCCGGCTAATTTTTGATTTATTGTAGAGATGAGGTCTCGCCAAGTTGCCCAGGCGGGTCTCGAACCCACGGGCTCAGGCAATCCACTCACCTCAGCCTCCCAAGGCGCGGGATTACAGGCTGAGCCACCGAGCCCGGCAAAATAAAGACATTGTGTTAAATATTCTCCAATGTACCTGAGGATGTTTAACAAATAAGCCGGGCTCGGTAGCTCAGCCTGTAATCCCGCGCCTTGGGAGGCTGAGGTGAGTGGATTGCCTGAGCCCGCCGGTTCAAGACCCGCCTGGGCAGCGAGACCTCATCTCTACAATGAATCAAAAAATCAGCCGGGCATGGTAGCGCGCACCTGTAATTCCAGCTACTCGGAAGGCTGAGGTGGAAGGATCGCCGGAGCCCAGCAGGTCGAGGCTGTGGTGGCCAGGAGCGGCCACTGCACTCCAGTCTGGGTGACAGAGTGAGACTCCAACTCAAAAAAAAAAAAAAACCCAAACAAACAAACAAACAAAAACAAACAAACAAAAATACTCCTAATAATTCTACAACTGGGGAAAACAACATAACTCTAAGATGCATTTTTATTTTTATCTTGCTCATCCATATTCTCCATCTTTCTGTGTGCTGTGATAACAAGCTACCTGAGAATGGGTAATTTCCAAAGAACAAAAATTTGTTTTCTGAGAGATGTGGAACCGAAACATCCAAGATCAAGGCACCAGCAGATTTGGTCGTCTGGTCAGGGCTGCTTTCAACTTCCAAGGTGGCATGTTATTGCTGCAATCTCCAGAGGGGAGGGATGCTGTGTCCTTCATGGTGGAAGGTGGATGAGCAAGCCAACTCAGGCCGTATGAGACCTTCTTCACAAGAATCATCATCTCATTCATGAGGGAGGAATCCTCATGACCTAATCACCTCTTAAGACCCCACTCAATACCATCACATTGACAACACCTAGATTTTGGAGAGGACACATTCAAATCATAACATCCTGGGAGCCCCAAATAAGTAGCTTGAGACATTGAAACCAAGTAGTAATCAAACAGCTATTACATATCCATGAGTACTTATAGTAATTGAAAAAATAATTATAAATGAATATAAAAGAGTTGAAATGTAGAGGGCACATCCATTGTCTTAATTGGAAAGCGTCCACAGAGGAAATGGAGCAGAGCAATTTGACGAATGGAAGAGACTTTGGTGATAAGCACAGAAAGGATTCACAAGAGAAAACTCAAGCCATGGTAACTATTCCTGAAAAACTTCTATGAAATTATTTATTTGATAGCTAACGTGAATAAAACAGGGAATGAGGGAAGATAGTAGAATAGTGACATGCCAAAAGATTTTTTTTTAAATTATTTGTAGGGAAAAACTACCTGGTGCTAAAGAGAGTTAATTTATTCTCAAGGTTAAAAAAAAAAACAACAGAATAAACAAAACAAAATAAAACTGTGAAACCCTAACTGGATTTAAGCTCACCCATTCAAAAATGGGGGGGGATGGTAGAACCAGGGTTTTGTGAAACTTCCTAAATTAAGTTTTTGTTCGACAGTAGAAACAATGATCAAAATAAAAATAAAACCTATTTTACATGGTTACTACAAAGATTAAATGAATTAATACAGATAAATCCCTTAGTTGGAACAATGTCTGGCAGATAGTAGGCACTGCGAGAATGTTAGCTATCATTGTTATTGCTGTCTTTGTCATTACTGCTGCTGTTATAATTTGGTCTGAAGCATATCTAGATTGGTCTCTTTAAATCTCTGGCAAAATTAATTATAGTTTGCTTGTAAACAAATGTACTCTATAAATTTTCAATTACATGGTTTCCACTTACTTTTGAATAGGACAATCCATTTTGTACACCAGATAAATCAATTTATTTAAGGTGAACATGTAGAGATCCTCTTATTACTAAGGCAAAAGCATGTGTAACTGTATTTTTCTGCTGATCAATTGAAATAAAAATCAAACTATTAATTTTTTGTAGTTCCAGCCATTTATCTGGCTTTCTTATCTAAGCGATCACTTGCTCCTATTTTTTTTAGTGGGGAGAGAGCACTGAAGTCATCTCAAATGCAAGCTTGATACTTAAACATCTTCCTACACAACTGAACTTTAATTTCTAAGAATCAAATTTCTATTGGCAAGTACCTAAGAAATATGAATCATTTTTTTGAGTTTACTAAATGACGCAGACCTTGAAGTCTGAGATTCGATATTCAAGCAATAACAAGTCACTTTCACATTTTAGAAAGCAACCACCCTACTGAAACAAGTAGAGGGAGTTAACCCACCATTTCCTTTCTGCTTTCAGTATGAATGAAATCAGTCTCACATAATGTCTTCTAGGTCCTAAATAAAATTCTAACTAATTTCCTACATGAAGTAAAAATTTCTGAAAAGAATTTGTAGGGTTTTTTTTTTCCTTTTTATAGACTTTTATTAACTAAAGCAGTAGGAAAAAATAAGCTTTCCATAGCTGGTAAGACAAGGAACATATTTCAAAGTTTATAAATTCAGAAGTTCATCTTCAATTTGAAGAGTCTTGAAATTTTTGAGCTTAAAAAGTGGCATTTAAAAACCTTTAAATATTTACTAGGGAAATGAGGAGGCAAATTAACAATGACAGGGCATATGAATGTTTTAAACTCTAGATGCTTACTTGTATCATTTATTTCATATTTTTTCTTAACTATTCATTGGCAATAATAATACAGATGAACAAAAAAATGAGCAGTGTTTTAAAAACTATCTACATAGCACTGAAAAAATAGGTAAGTTTTGACTGTTAAAAATATCCAAAGAAAGGACACCTGTTCTCATTTCTTTTTTTTTTCTTTCTTTTTAGAAAAGCTCTCTAACCCATCACCCTACGTTGTTCCTACCCAAATTCTATTTTTGCATTACAAAGTGTGGATGCATTCTGTGGCATTTACACAATCAACATGATGGTGTTAGGAAAGAAGAAAATTTAAAGTACATGGAAACTGCCCAAAACTGAGGTAGGCCATTTCATGAAGATACCATTACCTGTGACCTCATACAAAGGAAACGGAAGATACTTTGCCTAGAAGTAGCCAAGGAGTATTAGTAGTAGAAGGCTCTTGGACAACATCTGTCCCGGTTCTTCTTTTGAAAAGAGATTGTAGATGAGAATGGTTAAATAATTTTTTTGTAATGAAAATCACTGACAGACTTGGGACTACATCCAGAGTCTTCTAACTTCTAATTTCTAGTTATCTATTCAGAATTCTTCCAATATACTTGCATGATACATGGCGATGGGGTGTTTCTATTGCTTTCACAACAGCCATCTGTACTCTGGAAACCCAAAAGTCACAGGTTTTACCAAATCTCCTTCAAGTGCTTAAGGCAGTTCTTCAAAGCAGTCTCACCCTACCCCTTTAAAATGGCTGTTGGGGGAAAAAAATGAAAAAAAAAAAAACTATAAACTTTCATAGCACTCATATCCTTTGTTATTCAGCTCCAACAGCCTCAGTCCAGACTGAAATAGTACAAAAAGCCCAATCTTTCTGGATCTTCAGATAGCAGCTGATGTTTTCTCGTTACTTATCCATATTTATAATATGCTTTAGGCTTATATATTTAAAAACCAACTAGTGCAATTTTAAGGCCAACCAATGCCTTTAAATATTTTCATGGAATTTGAGAGATGGAAGAGATTTTAGTAATTATCTAACCTTACAAATGAGGAAAATGTACCCTAAGAAGGTAATCTGTCTTACTCAAAGCCACATTGTGAATTCGTCACATAACTGAAACAAATCTACCTTACCTCAAGTCTACCTTACATCATGTCCTTCCATGATTCCTAAAGTCAACTAACTGCCTAAGTCACCCATCTAACTGTACGGTATGTTGATTTTATAGGTATAAAATATGAATCTAAATTACTAGATTCTATGAAAATGACCACTTGACATTTGAAATATCTTTAAAATTGCATTTCTAGTGTGTTAGTTTTGTTTTAAAGGACAAGTAGGCTCCTTGAGTATTGGAAAAATTTTTCTTCTTTTTTTTCTAGGGCATAAGAGGAATGATACAATGTGAAATATTATCTATGAACTAATCGAGATTTACTTCTTTGTTTAATGGATGAATGTTTTCAAAATTCTAGAGCAATAAAAAAATTTTTAGTACAGTAAAGTAATGTCAGATATTTGACTAAAGAAACCAGTTTGAAAGCCCACCAGATGATTTATTCTGGAACTAAGAGGTAATTATGGTCATATCCTTGTTTTGTTTAAATATTTTGGTGTTTTCTTTTGGGAAGGCCACTCTGGTGGAGATGGGAAGAATTGATTGGATAATGGTAGAAGTTTATTAAAAGCAAGGCCCCTACTTAAACAGCCAATAAATCTGTAAATGAAACTTACCAAGATCTCTCACTTGTGAAATTTACTTTCAAGCAGGGGGAGACGGACTATAACAATAAGTAGAAAAATAAATAAGTAAAGTATATAATATGTTAGAAGGAATAAGCACAACGGACAAAATATAGTGCTGAGCAACAAGAACTCAAATTCTGAGGATAGAAGACAGCTTCAATTTTTAAATAAGATGCTTAGGATAGGTCTCATTGAAATAAATACATCTGAACAAACACTTGAAGGGTATGAGAAAGTTTCCAATGCAGGTACCTGGAAGAATAGCTAGGGCAGTAGTTGTAAGGCCTCACATGCTTGACCAATTTGAGAAACAGCAAATAGGTTTGCATAGCTGAAGAGGAATTCAAAAAAAGGAGGGACGCAGTCAAAAGACATGAAATCAGAAAGTTAAGAGGATCCTGATTTTGTAAGAGTCTCTAGGTCATTTTAAAATTTGTCTTTTATACTGAGTGAAATGGGGATGATGTGAAGTAGTTTGAGCAGAGTAATGACATGAAAAAAAGAGCTGTTCTGGGATTCCTGTTGGAACTAAGGTGTGGAGGAAGAGGTTGGAAATGGGAAGGCAGATTAGTAGACTGTCTCAATAATCCAGGCAAAGGTAGCTGGTAGGGCAGACCAGATGGTAGCAGTGAAGGTGGAAATTCATGGTTTGATTAGAGATGTGTTCTGAAGGGAAAGTCAATATGATTGCCTGATGCTTTGGATGAAAAAGTGAGGGGGGGTTTAATGATATTTCCAAGGCTTTTGCTTTGCACAATATGGAAGAATGGAGTGTCCATTCATTCATCTAGGAAAGACTGTGGTTGAAATAGGTCTGGGGGGGAAAATGCAGGTCCAGTTTCGGATTTGTGGTGTTTGATGTACATTTTAGACATCAAAATGGAAATATTGAGTCTTGAGTGTTGAAGAGAAGTCTGATAAGGAGATAGACATTTTGGACTTCAATAGCAGGTACTCGTAGATGTTACAGTCACAGAACTGAACAAGATTGCCATAAAAGTGAATGAAGACAGAGAAGAGAACCAGGGACTTAAATGTGGAATACTGGGTCTGAGAAATAAGAGGGAACTCGACACACAGGATTTGAGAAGGAGTGATCAGGAAGGCTGGAGATAAACTGAGAGAATGTGTTGTCTTGGAAGCCAATGAAGAGGCTATGTCGAGAAGATGTGAGTGATTGATTGCTTTACATGACACTATGAGACTGAGTAAAGATGGGAACTCAACACTGTTTTCAGCAAAGAAGAAATCGCCAGTAGGGTGATAAGATACACACATCTTGCTTTGTCCAGAACAGTCCACACTGATGTGTGTTTTCACCCAAGGTGTGCCTGTTGGGATTTGATAGATGGTAGAATAGGCACTGGAGACACTAAGTCAAATGAAGTAGGCCTGCATCATGTCACTGGGGATTTTTATGAGAGACATTTGGAGATTTGATTGGTTTGGCATCAGATTTGAGGGAAAGTTACATGTCCTGAATATAACCCACATTTTGTATCAGTACATACTGAGTTGAAAAATACATGATAAGGGAGAAACAGAAGGATGATTTAAAAATGATGACTTTAGTTTCCAGGAACCAATAGATACACCTGCGAAGTTGCATAAATTGGGTCACAACAAATAATGGATTGGTTAGAAGAACTGGAAATTTGATAAAAAAGATGAGAGTTGAAGCCCAAAGACACTGTGCTGAGCACAAGGAGAAATGGCCAAGATAGCACCTAAGGCATAAGAATATTTAAGGGATAAAGGAAGGAGACTAAGAATTATTATGTGAATAAGAAGAAAACCAGAGTACTAGTATACCATAAGGTAAGGGAAAGGATTTTAAAAGCTATGTCTCAAACTACTTAGTGTCTTTCAAAATTCAGTGTCCACTCATGGATTCAACTCAGAAAATCTCTGAGACTATTCCTATCCTCCACTCTGAACTTGTAGTTGTTTTGTTATTTATTTATCTATTTATGTATTTATTAATGTTTTAATATTAGTGTCTTTAGTTTCTGGCTTGTCAACCAATACCTAGTATCTGTCTCTCTAACCAGCCATTTTAAATTAAATTTTCAATTGTACTACATTTATTATTCAGGCTTAGCTTTCCAACTGCCTTGTTCATAAGGCAATCAGTTCCAGGATCTCAGTCCTTCAGGGAAGTTGCTTGAGCCACTGGTCAACAATTCCGAAATTGCAGCTTAGATGAGATTCCTAGAACCCACTGATCTTGAGAATGCAAAATCAATTGAGTGGCCCCCGCTTCGAGGAAAAGGCATTATTAGATTTGGTATCCAGGTCATTAGGGATCTTTGCAAGAACACTTTCAAAGAGCTGACTTAACGGGAGCCTATATTATAATGTGCTGAAACAATCCGCATGGAGATGTCTGGAATTAGACATAGCAAGAGTGGTCAATTATTTGAATAAAATGTTTAGAAGTGTAAAAAGGATTTTGTCTTGTTTTGGGAGAGGCTCACTAATATTTACAATATGAGGAAAAGGAACCCTTTAAAAACAATAGTTAATAATTCTCAAAATAGGGTATTTGTATGAATTGGAGATTTGCAATGTCTTAATAAATGCAAGTCAAATCACATCCTTCAAAATTTGAAAGTGACACCTAAGAAACAAACAAAATATAATATTTACCATGAATTGCTATTTATAGGGAAATCCATTGAGAATTACTTCCCAGTTTTTCCTTTGACAAGTAGTTGTTCTAAGGAAGCATTTGATTACACAATATTTATGTGCCTGTGATGCCACAGTTAAAGCCACTTCCACTTTACTGCTTGGATCTATTATACAAAGTTGGCCTCGTCCATTTACTTTGTGCACATCCCTTTATTGAGCTGTAATAACTGTTTAACTCAATACATTTTTTTTCAGAATAATCAGAACTAAATCTATACCTCACTTTTCAATGATAGTGCCACATTTCTCTGGTAAACATACCACCAGTTATCTGTAGTAGATAGTTCAGTGTTTTTCACTTCTTGTTATTCAAATCACCTTCCTCCCGACATTTTCTCAGTTCCAACTCAACATACTGATAATTTAGCTTCATGTTTTATTGAAAGATAGACAGAAGTCAGAAGACACAGCCTCCTCATCTCTCCACTACAAAATTTATTCCAGTACCCACATTTGTGGTGATTACTTCTTTGTCCAAATGGTCTTTTTGACCTCCATATTACTCCTCCTGATTTCCCATCTACCCATAGAACCATTTCTTCTCAGTCTCTGTCATATTTTTCCTGTTTGAATGCTTGAGTTCCTCAGATTATTTATTTATTTATTTCCACACAAATTATCATGGAACTTAGAAATTGGGGCCAGGTGTGGTGACTCAAGCCTGTAATCCTAGCTCTTTGGGAGGCTGAGGCGAGAGGAATGCCTAAGCTCAGCGGTTCGAGATCAGCCTGGGGAACTTGGTGGGACCTTGTCCCTACAATAAATCAAAAAAATAAGCCGACATGATAGTTCACGCCTGTAGTTCCAGATACTTGGAAGGCTGAGGCGGAAGGATCATCTGAGTCCAGCAGGTCGTTGCTGCAATGGCTGTGAGCGTGCCACTACACTCCAGCCTGGGCGACAGAGTGAGACTCCGACTCAAAAAAAGAACCAAAACTAACAACAGCAAACACTCATTATCTCACAATTTTTGTAGGCTAGAAGTCTAGGTGTAACTCAGTTGAGAACCTCTGTTGGTGGGGGCCGCATCACATCCAGTGATTCAACTGGGGGAAGATTAGTTTTCGAGATCATTTTCATGGTTAAGAGTTTAGTTTCTCACATGCCAGAGGCCTCTCTTAGTTCTCTGTGACGTGGGCTTCTCCATGAGGTAGCTAAGAGGAGCAAGCCAGAGAGTAAGAAAAAACAAGCAATATGGAAGTCAGTCTTTTATAGCCTAATCTCAGATGTGACATCCCAACACTTGGCTGTATTCTGTTTCTTGGAAGCAAGTCACTAAGGCCAGCCCATATTTCAAGGGGAGGGTATTACTCGTGAACACCAAAAGGCCAGGGGTCACTGGGAACTATTTCAGAAGCTGCCTACCACACCACAGCTTGGGCTTTCGTCTTTTGTAAATTCTGTCTTCTTTACTTGGGTGATGCTATGTATAACCCTTATTATCATATGACTTACATTTCCAATCTCTCAAAATTTATACTGACACGTTAGGTCTCTCTTCAGATCCTTACATTTTTGCATTTGTTATCTCTGTTTAGCTTTATCATAAAGCCCCCAAATTAACAAATTCCAAACAAAATGTTTAGTTTGCCATCCCTTGCATTCCATATATATATATATATATTGATTTGGGGGTTTTTTTTCCTGTGTTTGTAACTGATCCAACCTCTCAGGCCAGGTAATAGAAAATGATTACTGACATCTCCCTCTCCCTCATTTACTGTATTATTTTATCACTTAAACGCCATAAACTAACTTCAAAATTATTATGTTTCCCGAATGACTAAAATAATCTCTCAGTATGTCTGTCTGCTTTCATTGCTGCTGTCTTGCATTTTCACCAGCAGATAGATTCATCATTCAACATGGCAAATAAGAGCTTGTCCTGTCACTTTCTAAACCTTTCAAAAACTTCCTCTTTCTCTGCAGGCTCTTATTTGAGCTGGTCTCTCCCTGCTTTGACTGTTTTACCTTACACAGCTTTCCTTCTTCACACCTGGACTTCCTTTTGTTCCTGGAATTCTCTCTGCTTAGAAGAGTCTCCCCACACTTCTTTGCCCGACTGGTTCTTGGTTAACCTTCTGGGTTGTCTTCCAGGACCAATCTTCTACATATTCCCAATGCCCAGCCTTTTGTTCTTCCTAGTACTCATAATTTTAAAGTTCAGGTAAGAAGAAAGTAAATTCATTTTGTTTACTACCTACCATACTTAGCTAGCATTAATCCCACAACACTCTGTAGATAACTTCAGCAATGAATAGAAGGATCCAAAGAAAAAATACAAAATTCTTAAAATGTTTTCTCTGGTATTTTTAAATGTATCAACTCTGATCGCAATTATTCTTAATTTAACGCATCCAATTGTGTTTAAATACGTACATCGCTCTTGTGTTTTTTTCCTGGTTAAGCTTTTTTTTTTCAAGAGTGGGGCAATTCCTAAAGAAAGATGATGATGTAGTGATTATTAGTGAAGTTGAGAAGAGTTACTTTGATAACAACGTTGGCTTAGCCTGGGAAACTTGTAAGATTGAACATTTATTTGGGAGAGATTCATGTAGGATCTCCTTTTGAGGATCTTTTTGGCGATGGAGGGGTGGGGGGTGGGAAACGAATATTGTTTTGTCATGGAGAGAGGATCTTCGGGTTTTCTCATTAATAAGAGCCTGGTTGTGCATACACCATAAAAGAAAGCCATGAAAAGATCCACTTGACCCCCACATTGAGACTTCAGTCTTCCAGCTATGTTTCTATTTACAGCTTTCATAGACTTGAGAGAAGAAGCAATAACCCTGAAATGAATCACCATTCCAGTGACATTCTAGTTAAAGTTGAGCAGAGCTGACAAAATGTGCTACTTCGGTGTAAAGAGCCTGAACGACATTTAGCAAATATGAAAACCACAAAATGTGCACAAACAGCAACGAAAGACAAACCCTTTGCTACCCAGGAAAACTTTCTGGTAAATAAGAGAAAGATGTGTGGGTCAGGAGTTGGGGTGTGAAATGTTATGTAAAGTGTGTGAAAGCATGCACTTAATCTTCCACAACTGAAGTTCTTCTCTAGGTGTCTTTGGGAGAGGGCTGCACTATAGAAGAGATAGTGCTAACTTAGTCTGATTTGCATTTGAATATTTTTATTCTACAGAGAAATGCATTTTTTTCACATGCCACATAAAGATTTGTCCTCATAACTATTTATTTTGAACCTCTGCTTTCTCTCAAAGAAGAACAATCCATTGATTCCAGTTAGGGTAGGTTGTTCATTCAGTGTTAATACTGCTAATAAATTATTTTAAAGCAGTATTTAAGAATATAAGAAAAAAGTCAGGAGAACATGGGAGAGAAAGAATTGAATTTAAGCACATGGGAAAACACAGTATCAGCAAGAATGTGGAAAGAGGAAAGATGGGGAGAAAGAAAGAACAAACAAATAATATGATTCTACTTTTTTGGTATTGTGGTAAAATATATATGATATATTTTATAACATTATAAAAATAATACCTGTCCACATCCTTATTTCCCACACGTACTTTCTTTGATGGCTGTAAATCTTTGTCTGAGTTGCAAATTTTCATCCATTGCTATGAAAAATCAGTTGCTTTTGATAGAGAATGGGGCTCTAGCTAGTAGGAAAAGTAGAAAATGTCCTTAGAAATACCAAGAAATACCAGTGTTTTTCTCTTTTTTTCCTTATTAATGATCTCAATATGACAAATTATTTCTTTTACTGGTAAAGTTTTGCTAGTCTTGTATGTACAATTACGACATTTAAAAATGAAAAAAATAGTGAAGTAAAGAGAAATAAACATATTTCCATAGCTTAAAAGTGGAAATAACTTGATCCTACCAAACTCATTCACATGACTTAGTTTGTAGGAAAGTGACTTATGCTATTGAAGCTGTTCTGCGTTTCACTAGATTTAAATTCTAAGTAACATTCATTGATGAACTGCTGTCACTTGCAAGTGACTATCGATAACCTACATAACCTAAATTTGAAAGTTCACTTATAGCACAGAGCTGTGATTATCTGAATTGAGCTGATATTTAAGTGCATAGATTGTATTTGTATTTAACCAACTATGGCTCTTTCATATATTTCCAAGAATGTCTTTTAGCATCATATAGGAAGTTGAGGAAAACTTAGTTTTGATGATTAATAGTCTCTTCCTTAATGATAGGGCTACAACTAGTAATACAGGGACACAGCAACGTCCCTCCAATTGGCAATGAGTTCTGTCTCACAGAATCTGAGATGATGGAGAGCCAGTAGGGGTTAATAGTTGTACAAATTTTGAAAAAAGATTTCAATAGTAAAACAATAAACGAGTTTACACAAATTCACAGAAGTTAGAACTCCTAAGATGGTATCTGTGTACTCTCATTTTATGAATTGAAGTAATTATTTTGAAAAGCAATTTTACTTAAGGAAATCTACCTACGGAAAAAACTCAGATTGTATGAAAACACAAATGAATTCACTACAATATTTTTTAAGCAAGTTAAACAAATAGATATAATTGATGGTTATAATAGAAAAAAGAGTAAACTGTGGCCAAGGCTACCAGTGGATAAATATATAATATTTAAATACCATAGATATGATGCATCAATATGAAAAATACTTAAGATATAGGGGTCAGTGAAATTGGGTAAACATGAAAATAAATACACATCTTTGTACATATTGTAATGGTGGAGAAGTACTCAAAGATCAGTTGAGCTTTTAAAATAAAGAGAAGTATGGTATTTGTTTTGCTTGTCTGTCTTCAGAGTGATATTTAATATTAATCTGTTTAATTTTTTATATAAATGAATAAAGAAACCAACTTATGGAGCATCTTATAGGTGACTATATGAATTATATCTCGTTTTATCTTGTAAGAACTTGAGATTATTATTATATCTAGTATCAACAATTAGAAAATTTGAGCCAAAATGGGAATGAGCTGATCACACAGATGGTTAATCACAAGATCACACAGACGGTTAATAGAGGAGCTAGAATCAACAAAAAAACCGAGTAAGCCCCTGCTTCTAGTCTTTTCTCTCTGCAAAATGCTTATACACAAGTGAACCATCTACACTAAGGTATTTCTAAAGGTATACTTAGCTACAAGCTGATGACATTTTTGGTATACATTATTTTCTTGATTTATAATAACCAAATAATCTCTACTAATCATTGAACCACTTGGGAAGCCATTCTCATTTTTCTAATAGAGCAAAAGATTATTCTTTTAGTAGCATAGATAACATCCAAAACCACAAATGAGGACACATGACAAAAACTAACAACTTATGTAAGTTAAATTACTGGAAAACTTAAAGTAAGCAGTGACAATAGGCATTATCTGATTGAAATATAGCCAAGTGAGCTCAGTTTAGACTAACAGGCAGGAACACTCCTAAATGCAGAGATCTATTATGCTAGGTTATATGTTACCATGTAAGCAGTTCTGTTGTATGTTTGGCTTTAACCTTCGATATGCCTTTGCAGCTGCTTATCCTACAGACATTTTAGACATGATTTCAGAATTATTTGTGACAATATCATCATCTTTCATTGTTTGGCTAAATTGATGGTGACAATATGTATGACTTATGCTCGGGTAATATTTTTCAGTTTTTAAAAATCCACACTTTTTTCTGAAAATAAAAATCAAATAAAATTTTATTGCTTTTATTTAATTTTATTTTATTATTTTATTTCAATTGAAGCCTCACTCTGTCACCCAGGCTGGAGTGCAGTGGCATGCTCATACAGCAGCCTCAGGCTGCTGGGCTCAGGCCATCCTTTTGCCTCAGTCTTCTAAGTAGCTGGAAACAGGCATGTACCACCACACTGGACTAATTTTTGGATTTATGGTAGAGACGAGGTCTCACCAAGTTTCCCGGGCTGGTCTCAAACTCCTGGGATCTGGCAATCCTCTGACTTTGGCCTCCCAAAGTGCTGGTATTACAGGCGTGAGCCACTGCGCCTGGCTTGTGTTTTTAATTATAAAATAAAACACAGAGACAGAAAACTTCTCAAAACATTTATACAGTTTATTGTGCAATTATATGATGAACACCCTGTAACCATAAACCAGGTCAGCAAATAGACCTTTGCCAGTCATCCCAGAAATCCACTTGTAACTTTTATGGTAAACATTCTTTGCATTTTTAATAATATATCACCCAAAAATTTATCATTGGATACAATAGTTTAACTTTTTGTTTTGTTGTCAGGTACATGTTTTAAGTTCTCATTTAATCTCACATTTCTCTATCATCCTTTGGTTTTTTTTTTATAAATTAACTATCTGTGGTTCATTTAATCTGCAAAATGCCACTTAGTATGGATTGCATTAGAATAATCCTTACTGTAATTAACACTATTAGTACTGCTTAACAAGTGCATTTGTTCTTTGCATTTTCTCCATATTGGTGCTTGGATCGTAAGGCTTGATCATACACAAATTCTCTCTTTTACAAAGACTATAGGTGTGTTCCTTTGTTTCTCTCTCATATGGGGGCACGCAACATCTGGCTATCTCTCTTTTTGTGATTTTTAGTAGCAGTTTGTGCTAAAAACATCTGCCCCTACCTCTAGAGCTCTTCAACTATTTTGACTGTCTGAAATTTGTCACCAATATTTCCTGAGTTCTTATGCATTGATACAATTTTGTTTGTGTCCCTTATACCTGATTGTAGATTTTATTGAGATATAAAACCTTAGTTCATATTTTCTCTTCTTGCATTCTTAAGTATATTCTCTATTTTTTTCTGCTGCAAATTTTTGTTTCCAAAAAGTCTGATGATTGTCTACTTTTCTTTGCCTTTTAAGTCGCTTGCCCTTTTTTGCCAAGTTTCCCAAGTGACCTTTCTTTTTCTTTGAAGATCAGTAATTCACTGGAAAATATTCTGCTTTTGGTCATTTTTACTTGATATTCTGAGGCTTGGAGTGTTTTTAAAAGTAAGTTTTCTTTAATTGTAACTTTCAGCATTCATTCTGTTTATTGGTTTGTCTGTTTTTTATTTTCTTTTTCAGGAATTCTTATTAAATGTTTTGGATCTTCTTTGCCTAGATTTTAAAATTTTTCTCAAATCCTTTTTAAGTGTTCCATTAAACATATAATTTTTCGCTTTTTATTTGCTGTAAGGTATTAACTGTTGGATTTATTTGCTGTTATGTTCCCTCTGGTTTCGTCTTGTGATTGCCTCTGCATATTGACTAAGATCAAGATAGTTTAGTCTTTCAATTTTTAAAAATTCTTTAAGTACTCTCACAGTATTTCTGATATTTTTTTTCTGGTTCTGATTTATATCATTCTCTTATGTTTTATTGTTTTTGATATATTTTAGTTTACTTTTAACTAGTAGTTCATACTTTTGATCTTTATGAGGATGAATTTCTGGTACATTTCCACTGTCTTTTAGGATAATAATTTGCTGCTAATTCTAGTGTTTGAAATAACTTTCCTTTTTACCTTTGACCTTTCATTGTCACGTTGATGTGAAATTGACTTCCCTGAACTTTTTCAAGGAGGTGTGGTCTAATACAGAGTTTCTCATTTCACAGAGCTCCCTTTCTGTTGTTTTATGTAGCATGCTAAAGTGCCTGTCTTATTTTCAGAGAGCACCCGCCTTTTTGTGACCCCTACTTTCATGTAGACTGTTTCTTTCCTTTGTCTCCATTGCACACAGTTCTGTTCTGTTTTGAACCCACTTCAGACAGTCTCTCCTCACTGTGGAGCCATATCAAGAGAGCAGCCTGGTTGGTTATCTTCGAGACTTAGTAGCGGTTAGACTCTCCTGCTCTTACAGACCTTGCCACCTAGCCACTGCACTGACCCCTGACTGGGCTGGTTTAACTCCTTCCCGTCTCAACTCCCATTCTCAAGCTGGCCATCATGTTTTCCAATGGACACTTCATGGATCTTGGAAGGTTCTTCTGTTCTCAGGTTCATCACTCTGTGCTTTCCTCTGTATCCTACCCTCACACACTCTGAAGCCTTGAGGACTTGTGAATGTTAGTAGTTTGTCCTCCCCTGCTTGCATTTTGAGATTCACAGGGACACCTTGTCACCTTTAATAGTGTTTTAAATATGGTCCATGTGATTTTGATGTTATCACCTGGTTACTCAGTGTGATTTTATCAGAGATCCAAGGAGATACACATCTATTTAGTCAACATCTTGATCTTTCCACAATATCTTTTTATTTTTGTAATTCCTGCAAGAAGGGAATGAGTGGGAATCAACATAAAACAATGGTATTTCAATGAAATCCAAACCTCTTGAAAATCACTGATTTTCTAAGTTATGCTAGTTTTCTTTTCTCTATTTCTTTTCTTTTTATTTGTTTGTTTATCTATTTATTTGTTGGTTGGTTTTTTAGTGAGAAAGCAGGATTTATCAAGAGGGCAGAAAAGTTTCTACAGTGGGAGGGGACCCAAGGAGGTTGCCCTTCTTTTTTTGTTTTAAACATGTGGGGTACATGTCAGAACTGCATACATAAGTGGTTTACGTACA
Organism: Cephalopachus bancanus; assembly: GCA_027257055.1. Classification (NCBI taxonomy): domain Eukaryota; kingdom Metazoa; phylum Chordata; class Mammalia; order Primates; family Tarsiidae; genus Cephalopachus; species Cephalopachus bancanus. The sequence goes on from JAPVLO010000027.1 coordinate 8,523,441, forward strand.
GGTGAAGTTTGGGCTTTCCATTGGAACGCGCTTCTCCTGGATTAGGATCCGGCACCCTTATTTATGTTATGTACCCCGCCTCCCCACACCCCCTACAGTGTCCCGATACTGCCAATCTCTTTCTTGTAGTATTATGCTAGATGTTTAGCGTCCACTTATGACTGAGAACATGTGGTACTCAGTTCTTTGTTTCTGTGATAGATCGCTGAGTGTGATAGTTATGCTAGTTTTTTATCTTTTGTGTAGGAGACAGCAGATAATCTAAATAGGCTATGCAGACAAGCCTTTTTACATTGATAATGTTCTGAAAACAGCAGTCAAGTTGCTACACATGGGTGCTGTAACTTTTCTCTGCTGAGGTCTTTGATAAATTTATTCTTATCAATCGATGACAACTCTAATTACCATGCTTCATTAATGTATATTGAAATTTTTCTTTAATGTTGTAAGAGGTGATAGACATCTAGTTCAGTAGCACGAACAAATGCCAGGTAGACTTGAATTCCACTGATAAAGTCAAAAACAGGAAAAGAATGCAAATTTCTAAATCCCCTTTTGAACAGGAGGGTACATGTCATCTATTATGATTATTTTCTAAAATTTTGTTTTATTATATAAATATATGCAATGACATGATTAGAAATACATATATACAGAGGATCCTTTTTTTCTTAAAAAAGAAAAAAACTGTATTGAAATTGTAATACTCAATATATACCAGTAACAAAAGATGAATACAAGTTACATTTTACTTCTGCAATTACAAGAAGTGCTCAGAGTGATTCTCATCAACATCCAGGCACTTCTGATTACAATAAACTATTGCTTGAGCAACGTTGACCAAAGTGTCTACTTGTATGGTTGCATATCTGTTTTCATTTTTTCCTGGAGTACCGCCAGTGTAGCCGGTTTCCTACAGTACTCCACATCCTTTAAGGTCCCCCAAAGGTAGAAGTCAAGGGGTGTTAAGTCAAATACCACTTCAAAATTGTCCTGTGCTCCTTCAGCAACAACCAGGCTTTTGCCATTTTCTTTGACTGTCCTGCCTGTCACATGATGACACTAACATTCATTTGATTAACGCCACCTTTCTTTTTTGAGTGAATTACATATATTTTCTATTGTATTGTGGAAAGTAGAACATTAGAGTGATGAAATTGGATATTTAGCTGAGGAAGTTTCTTTTTTAATTTGTATTTATTTATTTTATAAAGATGTGGGGTACAATTCAGGGTTAGATATGCAAACAATGATTATGCAGTTACCCTTGTTAATGAGGTATGCCCTCCCTCCCCTAGCAGTTTCCCTCAACTGCCAATCCCATCCCCCCCGACAGTTTCCCATTACTGTCAATCACTTTCTTATAGTATTATAATTGTTCAAGGTCTACTTATGAGTGAGAACATATAGTACTCTGTTCTTTGTTTCTGTTATAGATCACTGAGTATGATTGTCTCCAAATCCATCCAAGTTGCTGCGAAATCCATATATTTGTCCTTCTTTACGACTGTACAATATTCCATTGTGTATATGTACCACATTTTTTAAAATCCAGTCCAGCTTCGATGGGCAGCATGATTGGTTCCATGTTTTTGCTATTGTGAATAGAGCTGCAACAAACATATGTGTGCAGAATTTTGTAGAATGATTTGAGTTCCTCCGGGTATATTCCCAATAGGGGAATTGCTGGGTCATATGGAAGGTCAATTTCTAGTTCTTTCAGAAATTGTCACACCATCTTCCAACGAGTTTGCACTAGTTTAACACCACCTTTTGATCCAATGTCCATACTATACATTGCTGCTGTAACTCAATTCAACATTTGAAAAGTAATACAGAGATAACATCTCTTAAAATGTGTATACATATTTACATATTTTTGGTACTCCTAGTATATATATACATTCTAGCGTGTGTGTGTGTGTGTGTGTGTGTGTGTGTGTGTGTGTGTGTGTGATCATAGAATATGAATGGTGGTGGTAATAACAGATATTTCCAATTTCCTACAAATGATTCCCCAGTTCATTCATCCCCAATAACACTACCCTAATTTTCCATTTTTGTCATGTGAAAATTATTGCAATTGTTTTTTAATTGATCTCCCTGTTTGAAAACTTCCTTTCTATAATCCACTTTCCACAAAGCAGTAATTTATTTGAAACTTTGATTAGAACTTGTGATTTTGCTATTTAAAACCCTGCAGTGGGGTATCATTGCATGCAAAATTCTATACAAATTTTCTGCATGGTCTAGAAGACCACACATCACCTGAAATTCTGTGGCCTGCTATATGCCTTTCAATATTCTCCTGCCCACTAAGAATATTATTAAACATATCAAGTCCTTCTAAAACTTTCCCATTCTAATTGCTATGTTACATTTTTCTTCCTAGTACTTGATGGTGTCATCAATTACCTACCTTTTAAATCATTATCATTATTTGCTTCTTGTAAGCTTTGTGAGAATTGGAGCTTTTTACTTATTTTTGTTCACTATATTCCAGAAGCTAGAGGAGTTCCTATCACATAATATAAACACTCAACAAATGAATAAACCTGATCTTGTGTTAAGGCTAACTGACTCTTAGTTGAATAATTCCGCCTACCAGGTTAGTTGGCAGGGTAATTTAAACTGACACTGGTTATCAAAACAAACATTAAATAGGAGGAATTATTTCATTCAGATAAAGAGATACTTGACCAATGGGAGCATTCTAGATCTTTCTGGGGTTCTGCTGCTTGAGTTTATCTGACGCTGTATGTAAGTAGTTGCAAGTGAATATGCTGGGTCCAACTTTCCTCATCTTTTTTGGTTTGACACTGTTACAAATAGAAAGATAGGAAATAAAAGAGGAAGAAAAAAATAAAAGAAAACATGGCAAACCTATGAGTGAAAACAGCAGTGAGAAAGGAAGTATGGCAGAGGGAGACAACCCACCCTTCACCAGCTATGCCATTTGCCCCAAGGGTAAGTTGCTTATCAGATGAAATACAACTGAGGCAGGATTTTTTTCTGTGAGAAGTCTTCCCGGGAAGAGATCTCTGTGGGCTGAGCTACTATTATTAATCAACTTGATTTTTTTTTCAAGTCATCATATTTTCTGACTCAGAATTTTCTCAGGTTTTCAATATGCCAGAAAGTTTCTTGATGAACTAAATAGAGCTGTATGAGAGTACCCATGGCTAATTTAAGTACAGTATATGGAATCTTACCTTAAAAAAAAACAACTAGTAACACTAGCACATAATAAAGGAAATCTACCTTGACTACAGAAATATTAACTTTTTTATTTTTTAAACATTTTTATATATATTTTTTGAGTTGGAGTTTCACTCTTGTTGCCCAGGCTGGAGGGCAGCAGCACGCTCATGGCCACCGCAGCCTCGACCTGCTGGGCTTAGGTGATCCTTTCGCTTCAGCCTTCCAAGTAGCTGGAACTACAGATGCAAGTCACCACGTCCGGCTAGTGTTTTTTTTGGTATTTGTTTTGTTTTGTTTTTGGTGTGTGTGTGTGTGTGTGTGTGTGTGTGTGTGTGTGTGTGTGTGAGATTTATTGTAGAGACAGGTCTCACCAAGTTGCCCAGGCTGGTCTCAAACCCCCAGATTCAGGCAATCCTCTTGCTTCGGCCTGCCAAAGTGCTGGGATTACAGGTTGAGCCACTGTGCCTGACCAGAAATATTCCTTTTTTTAAACATAGGGGGAAAGTATCAGCATAAGAGAATTCCTATTCCAGATATAATTTCCAATTTTGCCCAAAGAGTTGAACTTATCACTCCTAGCAAATGATGTTTTTGAAGAGGCGGTTTTCTTCTGTTTTATGTACAAGGTAAGTGTGTTGGTCATGCTCATGTAATGTTCAATGAAAAATCCAATCAATTAAAATAACATTAAGAAAATAATGATCCATTTGATTTTTGAAGTCTCCTTAAGAACTGTAGCATGTAAATAGATTAGTGTTTAACTAAAATTAAATCAACTGTTTAATATAACTTGAATTAAATGATCTTGAGAAATTGTGTGACTTTACAAAACGCCTTCTGAAAAGCAAGGCTTGTGATGAATTGATGAGATTGCTAGCATGATGGGTTAATGCACTAGATGGCACTAATTGTATGTCTTTTATGTATTATAAAATCAAATTTAGTGTGAAAAAAGAATACCTCACACTGGAAATATTTTTATCAGGTATACTTTATGAAATTTCTTTGATATGTTATTTGTAATTTCTTAGTACTGTTTTTCAGATCATCAGAAAAAGGAATTAATTATAGTCACTTTGATATTAAGTGAATTTCAAATTGAAAAATGTAATTCTGGGTTGTTGTTTTTTGTAACCTAAAGAAACTAATTTACTCCAGGCAAGATGCGGAAGTATTCTAGTACAGAGGGATTATGTGAATTCAATTCAAGTGAAAAGTTCTGTACCAATTACCTGGTTTTCCATGAACTTTACTTATCGAAAAGATTAAAGTCTCAAGAAATAAATAAATTCTTTAGATTTTCTAAATAAAGTCTAAACCTTAAAGCATGAAAGAAATTTTGTGCTCAGCAAAATTCTTTCCTTGTGATTGTTGGTATACAAATTGGGAAACAGAAAAGGGTAATCGGATCTCATCATCTGAGGAACAAAGCAAGACTATGAATAAGGCAATTTTCAAGATAAGTAGTTTCCTTTTAAGTTACCTTTAAGACTACTCTTAATAACTGCAGTTTTTTTCTAAATATAAGGAAGGCAGATCATTAATACCATTACCATTAATATATATTTACTGTAAATAAAATATCAACGTTGGGGTCACCCTAGTTAATTAAAAATCTGTTGGTTTTATTTCAGATTTTGATATAAATAATTTTTAATTTTTTTGTTATACTAAACAAAACAAAACACTACTATTGTTCAGGGTGCAATTTCCCTTACCTAAATTGGACATTGTTATAGTGATAGAGATTGTTAATGGGGACTTGTTTCAGTTACTTCAATTTGGTGGGTTTCCCACCATCTTCCCCCCTTATAAACAAAACAGTAAAACCTGTAGATTTGTAGGGAAGTTTCTAAAATGTTTTCTGCCCAAAACTCTTCTATCAAAAAAAAAAAAGTTTTATCTTCAGACGGGATGACGGTGATGGTAGTGGAGGAAAGGAGGAGACAATACAATGGTAGTGATGGCAGAAGCAGAGGAGAAGATGTGAGAATTAAAATAGATAGCCACAATCCAGATGGACCTTCGACCGCCTTTTTTTGGATTAGAAATTTCCACAGATATGCAACTCCTGCTCTGGTCAGTGTTTGCTTCCAAATCAATCTACACTCCATGTTGGGCTGGCGATCTTTTTAAAAATCAGAATAAATAAGCTAAATGCAAAGAATAAATCATCCCTCTTACTCTTCCTAGCTTGCTCTCTTGTTCTCTCTCTGTCACTGTCTAGTGTTCAATTTGTAAAGTATTGATTTTTATTTTAACGGGTTTTGTTTTGCTACTGGTGAATCTTTGCAGATACTGAAATGTCAGTACTGCACTGAAAATGTTCTCTACAAAATTAATTATTTTGTGAGTTACAGAAATGATGGGAGAAGTTTTAAAAGGTACTTGAGCTTTGAATGCTGCCTAGAAAATTCCTCCAATACTCAGAAAACAAACTCTATAGTGATTTCCTTTCTCACACTACCACATATCAGGTTTTCTCTCTTTCTGTAATGCTTTGTTAACTTGGGGGTTCTACTTCCCAAACTGCACAATGGAGCCCTAGAGTGTATCAATTTTTCTAACATTTTAAACATTGCTCATTTTTTATCTTTCTTAAATAAAAATTAAGATATTCGGGATATAATCTCATTTTTGTGAATTTGAAAGTATTTAAGTGTAAGAAACAGAAGGAATGTACTAAGTTGGTTTTACAGATATTTCATCAATAAGTCAAATTGTTTGTGCTTTGAAAACTTGCTGTTACATCACACAAGATAACTCATAAAATTAGAATTTGCAGTGCAAGTAAATAGGTTGATCAATCACATTACTAAAGGGTTATTTAATATGTGATAAAGGCCTTTACTTTTTGATGACTTACATAGTTTTCACACACAACATTATTGGGCAAACTGTGGGATATACACATAATTTTAGTTTTCAAAACTTCTGAACTTTAGATTAATTTTAGGGTCCATTCATCACTAGGAAAAAGATCAATGCATATGAATAAACACATGTTGTGGTTTAGGATGAAGGTCAAGGACTAAGCAAAAAGGATCTTTTTACAGAATGATATTTTTATGGAAAAGTCATTTCTTCCAAATGAAGATGGAAGAGACATATCTCCCAAGTGTCCAGTTTTGGCAGAGAAAGTGAGCATCATGTCATTCCTCTATGTTGAACCGTAAGCCTGTGGTCTCTATCAATGGAAGACATCTTGGCCACTAACTGACGCCGACTGGATCTCTGGTTGGTCAGCACCAGCTGAGCAAGGAATAGGGAAAATGTAACAAAAGATGGGGTCAAGTCTTTAAAGTGGGGAATGAGAATGGATGGGGCACGTTGGGAATATGCCTTCCTACATTCAGGGCAGTTGTTTCTCAGGCTGACTCTCACTTGCTTACCTTCAGGATAACAAAAATCAGTCAATCAATTAAATACATAACTAGAGAAAAGGCCTGTATTCTTGCAAATAATCAGATACTTTTTTTAGATTGGGAAATATCGTTTATTAAGAAAGTAAATTAGAGAGAGAAGATTCACCTCTCCTAGGTAAGGGAGGGACCCAAAGCTAGGAAACATGGTGGCCATAGCTCAAAGGGACACGTGGACACACCAGAGTTTAACAAAGCAACGGCTAGAAAGTAAATAAGAGAGAGAGGAGATTCACCTCTGGGAGAGGAGACCAAAGTTAGGAAAACATGGTCTGGCCAGTGCTTAAGAAAATAGTGGCTCAAATACTCTTTATTCACTCCCTAGTAAGTGGGAAGCCTTGCTTTGTTCCTATGTCTCTTATCTCCATCTTTTTAGAGGGCCCATATGAGTTAGAAATTATTCATAGTTTATGGATGATAGAGTTAAAGCCTTAAGGAATTAAATGACGGAAATGGATCTCTACATTCCCAAACAGCTGAAGTGAGATTAAGTTTCAGAAAAATACATAGAGCCATTATTTATGTGTGTAAATGTGCAGGAGCTGTGGCTAGGGGAAAAACTTCCAAAGTGGCATGAGCTTATGGAGTGGGGCATAGGATACCAAATGTGAAACTGGAATTATAGCTATAGTCAGTGGGGTTGGTCATTGCTACAGGGGTGACACATTCCCTCAGGACTTTACTTTTCATGTTTTGGTAGAAACACACACACACACACACACACACACACACACACACACACACACATGCCCTAACAGGACAAAGAGGAAGATGATAAATAAGGAGTGGATAAATACCCCAGACAGGAACAGAGCGCCATGGCTTATGTGTCAAGACCACATTACTTACCATAAATAATCTGATTCTGAAATGTTGGGTTTCTCTCCTCAGTGGAAGCCTGTAGCTCAGGTGAGAATCGCCACGCCTTTCATTTAGTTGATTGATTTCACAGGGTAGAAGTGGTGATAACGCAGTTTAAAGATATAAAAGTTTAAAAATCTGCCAGAGCTATATAGTCTTACCTGCTGTACTGTGTTGAAGAAAAGTTCATGTGTAAGAGTCAGTAGTGGGTAAAATCTGAGTTTCTTGTTACATTCTCAAAGCATTTTCTTAGAACTGCCTTAATTCTCCACAAAGTTGTGAATAGCATAGGACCGTTGCTAAGCCACAGTGGTAAAAAATTTTCACATTTGAAAAGTTAAAAAAAAGGAATTGTCAGTAGTTAAGTTATATATCATGAATAAATAATAAATTGGTTGAAAGTATAAAAATGTCTGCAGTCATTTTTTTTTTACATTTCGCTTTTATGCCACCGAGAAACATATTATATCCAGGCTCCTCAAAAGTATTTAATAATAGTCCATTTAAAAACTAGCAAATCACCCAAAATGTAAGAATGCCACCTCAATGCACAAAGTCACACAAAACTAATAATAAAGCATTGCTACATCATCAGCTAAGCCTGATTACATGTATAAATAAGGATGATGTGTAATTAGCAGGTTCATCATATGGAAATTTTGGCTGCTTAAGTATTTTTTAATTGTTGAAAGCCTATTTTTTTTTGAAGCTGTCTAAATCTTTACCTCCCAATCGGAGCTGTTAGTGCTGACATGGTTAACCAGCTTAGATCATAGATCATCTAAAGATAACTTTTAAGCTATTTCACATCCAGTTTACCACACATTTCAAATAAGTACAGTCAAATTACCAAGAATGTACCTGTTTGCAGTGTGAATAGAAGGAATGAGTCAGGATTAATAAGAAACAGACTACTGTAGAAACGGACACTCAGCAGAACAAAATCAAAGGTGAGCTCCTCATCTTCATAGAACACAGGGATCTGCCCTACAAAACTGGAGATCATTCCACCTCTGATTAACAGCAAACATGTTATTTCATTACTCAACCCATTGATTAAGACATTCCTTTCTCTACTTCTTTATAACTCATCGCTTTTTTTAATCCAGCGAGAAAACACCGGGAAGATATCTTGTGCAATTCTTTTGTATGTGCTCCATTTGGTCTCCAACTTACAATTGCCAAATACAACTCAGTGAGATGAGATATAATAGTGAAATAGAAGAAAAATAATGCAAAAAAGTAAGGATAAGAACAAGACTAACAGATATAAACATCTGTATGTGTGGTATAATCCAACTTAGGAAAATAGATGTATGAGTGCACATAATAATATGCATAAAAATGGCTAATGCTAAAATTGATTAACAAATGGTGGTACAGAGTCAGAAAAATGTAATTTTGCTCTATGCTTATATATATTTTTGGAGTTGTCTTTACAGCGAGCATGCATCATTTATGTAATCAGAGGAAAATTATTTTTATTGTGAAAGAATAAAAAGTTTAATTGACCTTTTTGTAGAATACATTTTTATAATCTTGGCCTGATGCAGTGGCTCAAGCCTGTAATCCCAGCACTTTGGGAAGCCGAGGCCAGAGGATTGCCTGAACCCAGGGCTTTGAGACCAGCTTGGCCAACTTGGTGAGACCTCGTCTCTACAATGTATCAAAAAAATTAGCCAAGACTGATAGTGTGTGCCTATAGTTCTGGCTACTTGGAAGTCTGAGGTGGAAGGATTGCCTGAGCCCAGGAGGTCGACCCTGGGGTGGTCGTGAGTGTGCCACTGTACTCCAGTTTGGGCGACAAGAGTGAGACTCTACTCAAAAAAAAAATTATAGTCTTAATTTTACACTATTTTAAACAATCTTCTAATTATTTTATTATTACAGTATCCTACTTCAAAATATTGTGTATTGGCTTCTGTTATTTATATTAAAGAAATCAATTTGATGTAGATATAGTTGGTCAAATGGTATGTTACAACTTGGTTTATCTGGAAGACATCTCTTCTATGATTTTTAGAATTTTAAGAAGGCACTCGTCCTGAAATTATAAGGATGATAATAATTTATCTATGAATAAAAACATAGACATTGACATTGTTGAGAAAAAAATCATTTGAAAGTGTTGCCGATTGCTACAATACCTTGGAAATATCACTTGACAAGTAGATAATTTATTTTCTTGCAGGAAAAGAACTTTGTTCTCTGAAAACGTCCTTACTTGGAAAGAAAAAGGAAGGAAGAATGTTACACATCACAGTTGAATGACCCCTTTTCTGACTTTTACAGTACTTTAGAATCTAATCTAGATATTTGAGTATTAAACTGCTTATGGTCTGGAAGTGATCTATTTATCTTTTCTCCTCATATACAAAGTTGTTTTTTTTTTAAGAAAATACCACATCTAAGTCAGCTGTCTATCATGGTGTGGAAGAATTTTTAATTTAAATTGCTAATATTTGAGGGAAGGGGTTTCAGTATTTTGTTTTCATTTATTTGCCTCATAAAAAGAAGCCATGCAAAAGCAAGCTTGTGATGTTTGGGCTTATTCTTTCTCTGAGTGAAGTTCTCTCCCTGTTCCTCCTTTTCCCTCTCCTCTCTCTTACCGCTGTCATTAGAATCCCTTCTGGGAATGAGGAGACTTAGTCAGAAATAAAATACATAAAAGGTAGAGAAAGTGCACACATCACCGTCTTTCATTCCAACTGAACTCCTTGCTTCCACCTTCGCTTCCTTAGATTCCTTTCTCAACACAGCAGCCAGAGTGAGTCCTTAAACCAAGACTTGGTAAACAATAGCCCATGGGCAAATCTGGATCATCAGCTGTTTTTGTCAATAAAGTTTTATTAGAACACAACCACACTCATTCGTGTTCATGTCGTCTACAGCCAGTCTAACACAACTGGGGTAGAACTGAGTTGTTGCAACAGAGACTACGTGGACCACAAAGCCGAAGTATTTAATACCTGGCTCTTTACAGAAAATAGTTTTTTTATTCTTGCCTTAAACCACAAGTCACAGTCAAATGCCTTTTCTGCTCAAAAGCCCTGCAGTGATCTCGCATGCACCTCAGAGTAAAAGCCAAAGCCCTTGCAATGGTCTATGAAGCCCTGAGTGAGTTTTCCTGCCTAATATCTCTAACCTCTTCTTGGGGTTGGTTGCTGTTTCTCTCTCGCTCCACTCCAGCTATGAAGACTTTCTTGAACATATCAAGCAAACTCCCACTGTAGGAACCTTCTTTTAGCTATTCCTTTTAAGTGGAATACTCTTCCTATACATTTCTAAGTCGCTAACATGCTCACCTCTGTTTGTGTGGTTTATTCATGAATGTGGAGAATAAATAAGAATGTGCACACACACGGTTGATGTCAGAACTTTTTTCTGGGACCCAATTTGCCATTAACTGATCCTGTCATCTTGGAAAAACAAACATTGCAGTGCTCTGGTTTCTTTATCTATTAAGTAAAATGGGGGAGATTTGGCTTCTTTTCAGTCCTTAAATTCTGTGTTTCTGATTGTCAAATATAAAACAGGGGATATTTCTAAACTCCTGGATCTGTTATGGTTAGGGATAGGGATATAACAGTGCCAAATGTAAGAGAATTTAACTATGATGGTGAAACAAACCAAAAAAAGATTGTTTTAATAAGTATACGGCATTATTTCTGGATGTACAATAATGTACATGTACATTATATAAAAAAAATCCACATGTTTGTTTCAGTTGCATGCGTTTGTTTGAAAACTGATCATTTCTATTGATGAGGAAAAACAAATGTTTATCTGGTGTGAGGAAGGATGGCCAAATATAAATTTCTTCAAATATTTCTATGGGCTACTTGCCACTTACCTTATTGCATGTACTTTTAGTTTGCCTTTGGTAGATTAATCATGACTTTTTTAACTTAAGTTTTAAAAAACTTTTAAGAAAATACTCTTTTTGTTACCAAGTTTTTTATTTATAAACAATTGTATTACAACTCACATGCTCATTTTAGATCTTTTAAAATAAAAACAAAATGTAGGCTTTCTGATTTGTTCTAAATCCATGCTTTATTTGTCAAATTAACAAGACATCTATTATATATGGATTCCTTGTCAGTTAAAATATATGTCTTATTTACTTAAAGTTAATCAATATTTACTAAGTGCTCACCATGTACAAAGCACAGTGTTTTGTCCTGGAAACAAAATGGCAGGCTTAGTTTTCTCCCAAAATACATAAAACATCACTAGTTGGAACAAGAAAATCTGCCATTCAGGAAAAGTCCTTTGTTCTGTCCTCAGTTATAGTTCTTTAAAATGTTGCCAATTAATAGCTACCATGAAACTGAAAGAGATCCCAGGAATAGCCTAGGTGTGTTTCTGAGTATTCAGATCAAGAAGTTCTGGCCCAGACATTCAGTGTGACTTTTACACGTTCACATATTTAATTAATGCCAGAAATAACTAGAATACAGAACTCCCATTTCAGAAGGGAAAAAAATCCCAGTTCCTTAAGGGACTGAATATTGGATATAAAATCTGTTGATAAATAAATCTATGGGTGTTCTCTCCCAAAGACCAGGTGCCACAAATAAATGGTACATCCAATAAGTTTTAAAAAAAATTTCTATAACTTTACCTTTATTCTTTCTTGAAGATTTGGCAAATGTCTCTGTCATAGAATTCTGCTGTTTTCTTCTGATTTCGAATGCTGAGCTGACTCAAAATAAAAATGTAAATATGGCCTCCAAAAAAGAGCACATTTTCTATGGAGGTCGCAGGTGACACTGTGAAAGTAGCCATTTAAAAAGTGATGTTACTGAATGCATGGCAATGATGAGAAACCTCATTGTTCTTGTGATCAAGAGAAACTGGACATGACCGTTCTGGCTCGAAGAGGCCATCTGGCCAGTATTGGTAATTTATTGCCATCCATATCAAATCTCAAGCTCTAAAAATTCACCTTTGTCACTATGAATAATTTACAATCAAAATAATTTTTGCCATCGAAATAATTGCAATCAAAAGAATTTCTGGTAAACTATTGTTAGCAGTTGATTTCCCAGGAACTTTGGCTAAAACTATTATTTGAATCACCAGTCTTCCAATTCTTGTAGAATCTTCTTTAGATAACCCCGTGGCACCTCCAATCTCCCATTTATCAGGTCTATTACTTTTTATGGTTCGTTTATCTCACTATTTTAAAAATTAAACATACTAACTAAAGAATACCATCAAGAAGCAGAACGCCTAGACACCTAACAATGAATCTCTTTAAAAATCTCTACTTTTCTTCAACTTCCTGTGAACTCTCATAGAGTGTGATTATCTCCATATTGCTGTCACCCGAACAGAATTCAAAATGCTTGGTTTGGGGGGCAAAAAGCCATTTGGCAAAACCTGTTTACTCATGAAAAGTAATTGTGGTCAGACATATTTAGCTTATATTACTGGCATTCATCTTGAAGTTCTGTAAATATTTATAGTGAATTTAAATGCATGTAAATACTGTATACCGTTTCAGCAATTTAATGGGATTCATTTATAGGACATGAAAAAATAGACTTAGCTGCCACAGTTCAAAGAACTTAAGATATTTTTCATTTATTTTCAAATATGTGTGTTTCAGAACAGAAAGGCCCACGTGGAAGGAGAATGTGCGTATGTCTCTGTGCAGAATGTACTTTAGATGTACAGTTTTAGATGTAGGCATTTGAATGGGATACAAAATTGGGACCTTGGAATCTGGGTTGAGACAACTTTCCTGTCCTTGGCATTTTAATGGAAAAATTTTAAAAAGTATTGAGTTTGGGACCACGACAATTGTCCTGTTTTTCACTTCATCTAGCCTGTACTAAACAGTCCTGGAGACTATATTTATACACATAAACACACACCAACACACATGGGTAAGTACATGCACATTCATTCTTGAATAAATTGCGATAAATCTTCGGATCAGTAATTGGAGGAATATTCTATTTAGAAAATTCGTTCAAATTAGTCTAAATAAATTGCATTTTGGTTAACATATGACAACATTTTAATATGAGTTATGCAGTCCCAGCTTTTTCAATATGTGCTATGTATTTTATGAAAGAAGATTGTGATTAATTGGAAAAAAGTATAATATTAGAGACATCAAAATTGTGTGAGTTGCTTCATCTAGCAACACTATAAATAAAAATGTCTTATTTATTATAGGACCTTTAGCCAATATGTGCTTTTTATATAAAATATATGGCTCAATTCTTACAAGTAGATATGTAGTTAGTGACATTATACCCAATTAATGGATGGGAAAACGAGACCTACATAGATAAATACTTGTTCTTGAGGATTACATGTCTAGCAAAGATTAATGTAGCTACCGATCCTTATTATAAGTCTGTGAATTGTTCATTTCTGCCCTAATACTTGATATTCAAAAATATTTTAAGAGAAAAATTTAGGGGAACCACACAATATAAACTCGAACTTTTGCGAGGATGAAGTAGAGGACAATTGACACATCATTTTTTTGAGAAAAATTCTATAAACCAGGTCTTAATGCTAGACGTGTATCTAAATAAGACAGAGAAAGTCTGGCATCAAGTGACTCAAAATCCAAAGGAAAACCTAAAACTGTACAATTAGTAATATTACAATGTAACTAGTATTAACATAATAAATAAATCAGGCCAGGTTCGTTGGCTCAGCCTGTCATCCCAGCACTTTGGGAGGCCGGGGCGAGTAGATTGCCTGAGTCCACAGGTTCAAGACCAGCCCGGACAACTTGGTGAGACCTCATCTCTACAATAAATTTAAAACTTAGCCACATGTGGTAGCGGGCACCTGTAGTTCCAGACACTTGGAAGGCTGAGGCAGAAGGATCGCCGGAGCCCAGCAGGTCGAAGCTGAGGTGGCGTGAGTGTGCCACTGCACTCCAGCCTGGGCAATGGAGTGAGACTCTAACTCAAAAATAAAATAAAATAGTAAAAAATCAACATAATAAATAAGGTATGTAAATACAGAGAAAGTAGATAATTTCTCGAATGAAAGTTAGAAGTTGGGATTATGAGATGCTAAGATTTTCTAGAAAATGCATAAAATTTTAGATTAAGAAGGAGGAAACTACAGCTATATCATTAACAAGTTGATCCATGTTAACAAAATATGTGTAAAGAAATTAAGCAGTTGCTTCATAAAGATAAGAAATCGAATTTTAATATCAGGCATCCAGAAATTTTATCACACGTTTTTATAGAATCAAAACTTTTTTTATTGAACCAAATCTATATTACCCTATGCAAGGATCCTTGTGTGATGTTTATATTCAAAAGTTCTCTTCCTTGCAAGACTCGTGTGTGTATGCATGTCTGTGTGTGTGTGTGTGTGTGTGTGTGTGTGTGTGTGTGTGTGTGTGTGTGTGTGAATGCAGTGAAAAGAATTTTAAAAGTTCTTTCTAATCTAATCTAAACTTGGTTCCAATACTTAACGTTCTCCATTATTCAATGTTGCTTTCATTTTTATGGTGGGTAGAATGCTTATTTTATAGGTCATGATCTAAAACTCAATTGAAACTCTTCATATTAAAGTATCTGAATTCCCACCGTCTACAAAAGACAAGGCTAAGTTTAAATGGTTTGCCAGCACAGAAGGGGTTCCCGATGGACACCGTGGGTGGCTACTCACATGCTATAGCAAGCACAGAATAGACTGTGCTCTGTACATGGCTCCAGACATCTCAAACACTGCATTTTCTCTGTCAGTCCTATTGTGCCAAGTTAGAACTGGAAGCCATTATTTATTTTCAAAAGTTGATAATGACTGGAGTTATGGAGAGTGCTTTCAGTGATAAATACCCTTGAAAAATGCCCTTTTCCTGGTTGCCATTTTTGTCTTCTCAATATTACATAAGAGCAAGCATATTGTCGGGAAAGAAAATGGCTAGGTGTTTGTAATATGTGTCACTCAGTGTTTCCATTCCCATCATGGTGTGGAATGTTTAATTTCTAAACTCTAAGTGCTTAATGACTACTGGTTATTTTCTCTTCTCTTCAAACAGTACCTGTTCCCATTGCAGTTCATGGAATTCTGCCCGTATAATAAACAGTAGTAGATGAATCCCCCTCAGGGTATGCTCCTTTTCTTGGTTGAACAGATAATTTATAAGTTACTTTTCCACTTAAAGATAATATGATTTTATTTGGAGAGCAGGGCTGCCAAATTCGGGCTTATAAAGTTGTTTAATTGCACTCAGTTTGCCATAATAATTCCTTTTAGCGAGGTATGCCCTCATCTTAATACTAATTTCCACCCCCACTATCAAAATGCCCTCAAAGTCACTAACTGAAGTATCATTTGACAGAATACTACATTCTGAAGAGAAGATTATCCTTCAGGAGAGAGACAAAACTGAGAGAAAATTAAGAATACTAGAATGAGGAAAGAATTTATATCTAGATTTGAGTGCTATTCCTGAATGCACTGTTCTTATAATTTAGAAAGATATGCTCACATGTCTCATTTTGTAACATAAGTGTGTGCTAAAATGTTGTGATTAAATAGCCATTTCAACATCAAAAACTTTGAGTGGAAATAAATAATCCCCAGATCTAGAAATCCTAAGGTTACTCCTTCAGCAAAGCAGAAAATTCTTTTAGATTACTAATGTATGTCAACATCGTTATTTTAAATTTTAAGTTTTTCCCTGCATGAAATTTTCTATACACAAAATAAAAATACTCATTCTATATTAAGTTTAAAAAATGATATGCTTAATTTGTATCATTAAGCATAAAAGTAAGCAGTATTAGAAGTGGACTTGTTCTGTTGTCTCTCTGTGTGTGGTTATTTTAGAAGACAGTATTTAGTTACTTTTCATGTATTGTGATAAAGCAGAGACATGTTCCAAATTCTGATGTTGAGAAAGCAGCATTCCTCTCATTCTCAGAAACACAAGCTAATAGCTCATACACTGAGATATGTTCATTTGTCTAGAAGATCCAGAAAACCTCAAGACGTTTATCTCTTCTATGACTATAGGTGTAACCAATGAAATTGATAAGCAAATTAAGACAATGAAAGAAGTGTCTGTTAAATTTGAACTGAGATATTCAAAGAAAGATGTGGTATCTAAAATAATTGTAATCAGTGGAATCTTTATCCTAGAACTAGCTTGTGCCTTACAATTAAAATGAAGAGTTGTTTTAGGGAAAACAAAACAAAAAAAACCCTAAAGCAAATATACATCTACTTTTGTCTATAGAAAAAACTTTCATAAAATTTGCTCTTCTGTGCTCAGGCTGAAGTTTTTGTAGTAAATCAAAAGCTCATCCTAATTTTTCTTTTCATCTTCTAGAGGTTTGCTCCTCACTACAACACTGAGAAAAGATGAGGCCCATCAAAAGATGACACTTATAATAGATTGAATAAAACTGAAAGTGTGCTCTTGTTAAAGGAGCTATTTGATAAACAGAGCACTGTGCACTGTCCTTTGCCACAGGAAGTAGCTGGAAGGACTTTTTTTTTTTAGCTCATTATCTAATACTGGGTCTAGAAGGATTAATGCCAACTTTTTGGTATGTCATGTACATTTTTTATTGCAGTGATTACAGCCATGATTAAATGACCCCACACAAAGCAAAGGGAAGAAAAACAGAGCTTGCCCTTTGACTTAACCTTCTTCTGTTATTGAGGTTTCTTTGCTTTAAATATGACATGGCTCCCTTATAAATATTTTTCAGTTATCTGAACCATTTCCACCAAAAATCATTAATACAAGTGCACTTTTGAGTATTTTGCTTCTATATACTCAACTGTGTATTTCTATTGGTAAAATATTTTTATGTGGAGAAAAGATTTAGTAATAAAATATATAAACAGACTTTTGCAATGGAAGCAAATTGCTTGGCACTGTATTCCCTTAGGGCATTTTGTGACAAGGTGTGAAAAGGATGCTCATGTAATAAGGAAGACTGAATATTATTTTTTAGAAAATACAACGAATGTATTATAGTATATTATATATAAAACAAATAAGATTATGTGTAATGAATTTATAACAAAGACAATTATTAATAATGTGCAGTATTGACCTTACTATTAAGTTTGATTTTCACCGAAAATAATTCCTTTGTTTTTTTTTTTTTTTTGAGTTGGAGTCTCACTCTGTCACCCAGACTGGAGTACAGTGGCCGCTCCCAGCCACCGCAGCCTCGACCTGCTGGGTTCCAGCGATCCTTCCGCCTCAGCCTTCCGAGTAGCCGGAATTACAGGCATGCGCTACCACGCCCGGCTGATTTTGTGATTTTATTGTAGAGATGAGGTCTCGCTGCCCAGGCGGGTCTCGAACCCGCAGGCTCAGGCAATCCACTCACCTCAGCCTCCCAAAGGCGCGGGATTACAGGCTGAGCCACCGAGCCCAGCTCGAAAATAATTCTTGATTAACGTAAGGGTCATTACCTTGCTAAGCTATGGCCAGGCCAAGTTTTCTTAAGCTTTGGCCCCCTCCCCTACCTTGGGGAGGTGAATCTCTTCTTTCTCTCTCTCTTTCTAATTTACTGTATATAAGTAAACTATATTTTTCTAATCTTAAAAAATAGATTAATATATGAGGGGGACCTGAAAAAAGGTGGAATTATTTTTTGGAAGTCGGTCCCCTCATAGTGCAGGTTTTCCTCGTTAGGTAAATGTTCTGGGAACCCATTGCATCAGTGTACCAGCTAGCATTGTTGTGAGAGGCTATATTTGGCTTCAGTGAATTGGGGTTTTTTTTTTTTTTTTGAAATTTCTTTCTGTGCATGTGCCTATTTCATGATGGGTGACTTAGGGGCACACCTGCCTACACTGCTCTGACGGTTCAGCAGTTTTTGACCAAAACCAGCATGACCTTCATACCCCACCTTCCCTGTTCACCCAATCTCACCCTGAGTGACTTTTTTATGTTTTCCTGGATGAGAATGTCTTCAAGGGGAAATGTTTTGCTGATGTGGAAGAGATGAAACAAAAAGCGACAGAAGCACTAAAAGGCGTCAGAATTGATGAGTTCAAAACCTGTTTTGAGCAGTGAAAAAGCACCTTGATAGGTGTGTTGCATCAAACGGAGAATACTTTGAAGGTGACTGACTGAAGTTTAAACATGTAAGACTAAATGCACATTTTTTTATAAATAAATTCTTTTGGGGGTTCTCTCACATATAAGGATACATTAATTAATCTACTTTTTAATATGATAGGCCATAGTCAGTAATATTTTTTAAAGTGGAAGAAAACAAGACAGTGTATAGTACATAGAAATCATATTTTAATTGAATTCTACAGTAAGTATTACTATTCAGAGACAAATATTTAACTTAGTGAAATTATGCACTGGAAGTATTTGTTATAATAAGCACCAAGGAAATTGGTTGAATATAAGGAAAATTAGGATTCTTCATATTTCCTATAGTCTTAAAAATAATTTTGTTTATTTCTGACTTTAGTTTGTTAGTTTGGCATTGTACTGAAGCTACAGAATGGGACCCAGAAAATAATAATACTCTTTATGGGAAACGGATTAGAGGTGGGCAGGACTTTGTGTTGAAAGAGTTGAAGCATAAGTTTTAGGAATCCACATAAAGCTGTCCAGAAGGGAGAGGATGATATTTTGGACTAAGTGGAGAGTTGAATGGATATTGGTAACATCAATAGAATTTAATAATAAATTGAAAAGAAATCAAAGAGAACACCTCTGTTTCCACTTGGACACCTGGGATGTCAGTGCCTTTTTTATGAGATATGAAAGAAGAAAGTTTTGGGACGGGGATGAGAAAAAAACAAGAATTTCATATTGGACATGATAAGTTAAACACCTGCTAGAAACACTTCTCTGGAAGAAGAGACAGATAAAATTTCTTATGAAAATACTTTATTGAGGAAGCAATTTCAGGAGAAATCTCTTTTTAAAAAGTGAGGAAAGCAGACTAGTAAAGAGTAAGTAAGTGAGCAAAGGCACGGTTTCAGTTAGCATTGCGCCTCAGTAGGACCCCATGAAGACCCTGGAAGCATGAAGCATGATCTATACTCCAGAATAGGTCCTATCATGAGGCAAGGAGGCCATATTTGTCAGACATTGACCACAGGCTGTCCTTCAGGAGATGTTTCACCTCCAGAGGCAGGTGGCTCCCATCAGCTAAGATCAACTTCCTGTAGAAGGAAGCAACTTCATTATCAATCAACAGGCAACACTTACAGCCATTGGGATATGGATGCACCAGCATCCGTATAAAAGAGATGGACAGGACATTGGCTACATCCTGTTACAACATGAAAATAGAGCTTATTAGATACATCAGGACCACAGATAAGTATCGGTTCGTTGCAGGTGAAAAGCACTGCAAAGTGCCCGCCTCATTTCCAACTTTAACTAACTGACATTTTGTACAGCCTGTTAGAAATAATTTTTCCATGAGGCACACCTTTCTCAAAAAGTTTCTTCCGTCATCCATGGTATTCCAAGTTTCCCAGGTCACTAGGACCCTAATCTAATGCTAACTGACATCTTAAACAAAGGTTATAACATTGTTTTGTGGGATTTATAATATACAGTGGGTGCCAAAAAAGGTATACTCATTTTAAGAAAGGAGAAACTGTATTAAAATTTGTAATAATATATACAGATAACAAAATATGAAAACAAATCACGTTTGACTTCTGCAATTACAAGAGGTGCTCAAAGTGGTTACCATCAGCATCCAGACACTTCTAATTACAGTGAACTAAAAGCAATATATAGATAACATCGCTTAAAATGTATATACATTTTTTTGGCACTCCTGGTATGCATAGTAGATTGCATAAATTCTAGGAGGAAATTTCATTCAAAATGAACTGTAGAAATAAGATAATGTAGTAAAAATCAGTAAAATGGAAAGCAGATAAACAATTTAAAGAATAAATTAAAACAAAATTTGCTTCTTTGAGGAAAAAAATCAACAAAATGGACAAATCCTTGGCTAAACTGATCAGAAAAAAAGTGGTACAAATGACCAATATTAGTAATGAGAGAGGTGACATTTCTATGTATTTAACAGTAGTAAAAGGAAAAGGGAATATTATGAAGAACACTATGCAAATACAGTTATGCTAAACTTAGAGGAAATGGACTAGTTGCTTAAAAGACACTAACCAACATACCAACCTCATGCCAGAAGAAATCAAAAGTTTGAGCATCCCTATTAATGTCAAAAAATTAAATATTATCATCTTAATAGATACAGAAGAAGCACTTGATAGGATCCAACACCTATTCCTGATAAAAATTTTCAACATGCTGGAAATAAGTAGAGCAATTATTCATCCTTATATAGGAAGTCTATGGAAACTTGACTCTTACAATAGGATGCAGTTTTCCAAAAATTGATTTTTTTAGCATATAAATCTTAGCAAGAAATAGTAGAAAACAAGAAGATTTTTAAATGCATATAGAAATGCAAAGCCAAAGCAATTTTGGAAAATAACAAAGTTGGAGGACTTGCAGTGGTACCTGCTTTTACGACTTCTTATAAAGCTGGAATAATCTAGGTAGTGCAGTATTGTCAGGATGGGAAAATAAATCAATGTAATTCTATAGAATGCTAAAACATTGAGCAAGTTGACTTTTGACAAAGGGCAAAGGCAATTCCATTGAAGAATTATAGTTTTTTAAAAAGTGTTACTGGAACAAATCCATACTTAAAAAGAGAGAGAGAGGTTGAAGAAGGAGGGAGGGAGAAAAGAAAGAAAGAAAGAAAGAAAGAAAGAAAGAAAGAAAGAAAGAAAGAAAGAAAGAAAGAAAGAAAGAAAGAAAGGAAGGAAGGAAGGAAGGAAGGGAGGAAGGAAAGAAAGAGAAAGAAAGAAATTAGATACATATTATACACAATCTACAAAAATTAGCTTACAATGAATCATAGCCCTAAATTTAAATCTGAAATTTAAATTATCTTGAATAAGATATAGAAGAAAATCTTCTGAAACTTTGATTAAACAGATTTCTTAAATCTGTCATCAGTTGATGTCAAATTTAAGCATGTCATATCCAACTAATATGCTACATTATATCAAAATTGAAAAACAAACACAAACAAAAAACCTTTGTTCTTTGAGAAGTAGCATTAAGAAAATGAAGAGATAAGCCATGGACTAGGAGAATATATTTGCAAAGAGTATATCTGATAAGGAAATTGCATGTATAATATATAAAATATGCAAAATGTAATAAGAAGAAAACAATCAACTCAAATCGGCTAAAGATTTGAGCACATTCTTTGTCAAGGAAAAATAGAGAGATTTCGAGGAAGCAGAGGAACAGATGCTGAATATCATTAGTCATCAGGGAAATAATTAAAGCAAAGAGATTTAGCTACAAAGCTAGAAAGGCTAACATTTAAAAATATTAGCCATACCAAATATTGGCAAGAAAAAAAAGAAATTAGAAGAAATAGGAACTTCTCTGCACTGTGAATGGGATGTAAAATGCCACAAACACTCTGGAAAACTGTTTTATCTTTAACATATACCTACCTATGATCTAGCCATTTCACTCCTAAGCATCTACCCTAAATAATATGTTCATACAAAGTCTTTTAAAGCATTTATGGTTGGTAACCAAAAAAGCAGAAACAGCACAAATATCCACCAAGACGTGAAAGAATTTTTTAAAAATATAACATATCCAACAATGAGAGATTATTCAGTAAAATAAGAAAGGAATGATTGTTATTCATTACAACATGGATAAATCTCAATGCAACTGTGCTGAAAGGAATGAAGTCATAAACAATACGTACATTATGATTCCATTTACAACTCTAGAAAATACAAACAATCTAAAACGACCTGTAGATCAGTGTTTGAATGGAAAGGGGAGGGGCAAGAACCTATTCCAAAGGGTCCCAGATAACTTCTGGGTGAGATGATACGTTCACCATCTTGATTGTGGTGATTGTTTCATGGGTGCATATATATATATGCAAAATTGACTCGAAGTTAAGCAATTGTGTGTTAGAGAGCACAGATTTCTGTCCTCTGCTCATTTACCTAGTTTTCATTTGTGGTAACTAATAGGGAAAATTCTAAAAAGCATTCACTCATTTTTGGAAGGGAGGAAAACACATTAAAAGTCTCTGGAGGCATAAGAACCTGCATATAAATTCAGGCTGCACCGATTGATAAGTGTGTTCCTTTGCTCAATTTACTTATGCGTTCTTAACCTTAGTTTTCTCATCAGTAAACTATCTTAATTACATGATTTTGTAATCCAGAAAGCTGGCTTCAAGCTCTTAGCATGCACACATGCACATCTACGGAAGCAAGTATTTACCACTTTCAATTCTTGGGATCACATAGACACTCTTCCCTTCCCACTAACAAGCTGTGCTTGGAAGATTAATCAGACAGTGCTACAGAGAAGAATGGGATGATTAGGGGCGTGAGGCTTGGAAAGAGAGTTATTCAGATAGGGTGGGCAGGGAAGGTTATTTAAAGGAAGGGCATTTTAGCAAAGACATAAATGCAGTGAGGGGGAAAGTCCTGGGGATGTGGAGAGAGAGTGCGAAGACCCTGAGGTTTGTATAAGCTTGACTTATTCCCCAGTGAGTCAAAACGTGGAACAAGAGGTGGACAGCAGATGCTGAAGAGGTGGGCAGGTGCTAGATTACGCTGGCCTTCGTAGGACCTTGTAAAACATATATGAGCTCTCCTTGTTTAATTCGAAGTATGTCGATAAGCCATGAGAAGGTGTTAAGCGGGACAGGGACCTGAAGTTTATGTTTGAAGGTGTACCATTGCTGCTCTGTGGGTCATGAGCTGCACGAAAGCAGGGAGACCCATTGGTTTGAGGTTCTCTCTCCCTCCCCATGCATGACTCACTCTTGCTACAAACACTGCAGAACTTCTCCTCCAGGAAGCATCTCACAGAGCTTATTCTGAAAAGTTGTCCGGCCGGGTTCGGTGGCTCAACCTGTCATCCCAGCACTTTGGGAGACCGAGGTGAGTGGACTGCCTGAGCCCGTGGGTTCGAGAACCAGCCCGAGCAACTTGGGGAGACCTCGTCTCTACAATAAATCAAAAATTAGTCGGGTGTGGTGGTGCATGCCTGTAGTTCCAGCTACTTGGAAGACTGAGGCAGGAGGATCGCCAGAGCCCGGCAGGTCGAGGCTGCGGTGACCAGGAGCGTGCCACTGCACTCCAGTCTGGGAGACAGAGTGAGACACCAACTCAAAAAAAAGGAAAGTTGTCAATCCATCGACTCTTTTGTAACTTGCATACATTATTGAAATCATGGTCGTTTTTATAATGTACGTGCTTCATAATTCTAAAAGCATACTCGTGTTTTCAACAATTAAATCAACAAAAAACAAATCACTACTGAGTACAATGTACACTGTTTGGGTGACGGATACACCAAAAGTCAGATTTCTTTTCTTTTATTCATTTATTTATTTGTTTTTTGAGTTGAAGAGTCTCACTCTGTCGCCCAGGCTGGAGTGCATTGGCAGGCTCATGGCCATCCCAGCATCAGCCTGTTGGGCTCAAGCAAACCTTCTGCTTCAGGCTTCCAAGCAGCCAGAACTACAGGCGCGCGCTACCACGCCCGGCTAATTTTTTTATTTATTGTAGATATGAGGTCTCACCAAGTTGCCCAGGCGGGTCTTGAACCCATGGACGAACAGACGCAAATCCACTCACCTCAGCCTCCCAAGGCGCGGGATTACAGGCTGAGCCACCAAGCCCAACCTTACAAATTCTTAATAATCAAATCTGACCTGTTTGATAAAGTAAACCGGGCAATAACTATACAGGTCATTGCTTAAATGTAATCCTTCTATAAAATTTTTTTTTAAAATATTGTACTTAATAGAAAATAAACATTTATTAAATTTTTAAAAAACCTTTTATTTCTAGTCTTCCAATTCTCTTGCCACATATTCTCTCCACTTCTAATTCTGACTCTTTCAATTTCAATTGTTGATGTTCAGGCCTTGTCATGTGTTCCCCCTTTATTTTAGGCATTATTGGCAAATAAAAATGATATGTGTGTTTGAGTATATGTCTATATAAAGTATGACAATGTTTTGATATGCATACGCATTTTGAAATAATCAACACAATCAAGATAAATAACACACCCACTCCCTTACCATTAAGGTAAGTTACCATTTTCTTTATTTTTCTGTGAAGAATACACGCTCTAGCTTCTTAGCCAATATCAAATATGCGATTCAGTGTCAGTAATTATATTTACGTTGACATGCTTCAGGTCTCCAGAACTTACTCATCTTGCTTAACTAAAACTTTGTACTTGACTAACACCTCTCCATTTTCCCTGACCCCGACCCCTGGCAATCACCATTCTACTCTCTACTCCTATAAATTTGGCTATTTTGGATTTTACATATAAATGAGATCATGCCTTATTTATTTTTCTGTGACTGGTTCATTTCACTTGCCATACTATCCTCTACATTCATCCACGTTGTCTTCACTGGTAGAATTTCCTTGTGTTTTAAGGCTGAAAGATATTCCGTAGTGTAAACATGCCTTGTTTTCTTTATTCACCCACCTGTTATTGGATGTTCAGTCTGTTTTCATACTTTGACTAAGATGAACAATGTTGCAATGAACATGGGATGCAGATATCTCTTCGAGATACTGATTTTATTTCCTTTGGAAATACATGTAAAGGTGGAGTTGCTGGATCATAAATAGTTTTAATTTTCTGAGGAAACCTCTATACTGGTTCCTGTAATGGCCATACCAATTTGCATGTCCACAAAAGTATGCGAGGGTTTCCTATTCTCTGCATCCTTGCCAACACTGTATCTTTTTCTTTTTGAGACTAGCCATTCTAACGGGTGTGACATGATATTTGCACCTTGGTTTGCATTTTCCTGATTATTCATGAATGTGAATCCCTTTATCATATACCTGTTAGTCATTTTTTTGTCTTCTTTTGAGAAATGTCTATTCAGGTCCTTTGCCCACTTTTAAATTGAGCTAATTTTGTTATTATTGAATTATGTGAGTTCCTTATATATCTTATACATTAATTGCCTATCAGATACATGATTTGTGAATATTTTATCCCAATTTGTAGACTGCCCTTTCACTTCACTATTTCCTTTGCTTTGCAAAGATGAGTTTGATGCAATCTTCTTTGTCTATTTTCACTTTGTGCTTTTGGTATTAATTCAAAAAATCATTTTCCAAACCAGTGTTAAGAATATTTTTACACGTTTTCTTCTAATAATTTTATAGTTTCATGTTGTATGTTTAGCCTACCTGAAGTTGATTTTTGTATATGATGCAAGATAGAGTCTTATTTCATTCCTCTGTATGAGGATACGCAGTGTTTCCCAATATCTTTTAATGAAGAGATTATCTTTTCCCCATTATATATTCTTGGCACTCGTATTGAAGAACAGGTGACCACATATATGTGGATTTACTGTTAGCCTTTCTATTCTGTTACATTGACCTATATGTTTGTTTTAATTCCAGTACCATGCTATTTTAGTTACTATAATTTTGTAACATATTTTGAAGTTAGGAAGTGTGATGCCACCAGTTCTGTTCTTGCTCAAGACTGCCTTGTCTGTTTGGGGTCTTTTGTCCATAAGAATTTCAGCATTAAAAAATCGATTTCTGTAAAGAATGTCACTGGGATTTTGATAGACACTGCATTAAATATGTAGATCATTTTGTGTAGTATGGACATTTTAATAAGATTAATTATTCCAATCCATGAAAAGGGGTGTATTTCTATTTGTTTGTGTCTCCTTTAATTTTCTTCATCAATTTCTTTTAAAATTTTCAGTGCTCACGTCTTTCATCTTTTCTATTTTTTATCGACTGTGACAAGTTGCATTTAAAAATTCAGTTTTCTAAAGGCTTACTCACAAATATGATTTATATAAACCACTCCAATTGTTTATTTTCATTTACCTAATTGATTTTTCTACCAATTTTAAACGTAAATTCTCTCTGTTTTAGTTTAAAACCCCTGCATCTAGTATTTCAGAATTCAACAAGCCGTTAGTTATTTTGCCTCTTGTTGTTATAAGAGATTGCTATCTTTACATACACCTCACCCCAACCTTCATTTATTATTACAAATATTCTATACTTCGCCCATCTCATCTTTACCTCATTCTTTTCAGTTGTCTAGGCTACCATACCTTCTCTACAGGCTGACTTTCAAGTGACTGTCAAACAGAGAGCTTTGCATGTTTGCCAGATGCAAGAATAACAAAATATATTCTTATTGCAACCTAACTATGCATTTATTACTTGTGGCTTCTTTTGACTTTATGTTTTTTATTTCTCCAAATTAAGACCAGGTACATTTATTTTATTTAGGTGTTGGCCTTCTGAGCTGGTCATTTAATTTTTAAATCCATTTCCCCATTTTGGAAGCTAGAATCCACATAAGAGTGATTTATCTTTTCACTTCACTTTATGAGGATTCCTTTAATGGCATATTTTAATCATTTCACTGAAGTTGAATTTTCATATCTACTACAAAATACTTTCCCTTGGTTATTGAAAGTTTCCTTTTTTTTTGTAGCATTCTGTTCTTGTTTTCAAAATACAAGAGGTCCTTTTGTTTTGCTGACAGCTTTAATAACTTTTTTCAAAGATTTCATCACCCAGAATAGTTTCTGTTTTCTCTAAGATGCTATTTCTGTTTATTTGCTACTGCTTCTAGTTTCAAATTAGAGGCTTCGCTTAGAAAACCGGTATTTCTATGTTATCTTTTTCAGATTTGAGAGGAAGAGTGCTGAACTTCAAATGGAGATACTCACTAAGCATGAGAGTAGAGTTTGACTATGGTCTCTACTCTAAGGGACACTGGCTGGAACATTTCATAGCAGAACATCTGATGTCAACATCTTCAGATTTCTTTACTTAGGCAGGTCACATTCTCCAGAGGGGGCTCTTCGAACCGCCAGCCATTTGACTACAAACATACTAGGAGCTCAGGAGGATAGGAGAACTGTGATCTCAGATGTTATATGCATGTACTCTCCCTATCTCAATAGGCTACCTCCACCCTCATCTAACCTTGTCCTCTGCCTAGATACCATTCATTTTACTCTCTTTAGAGAGGAATTTTTGTGCCTCTCTTTCATGGGAGAAGAGAAATTTTCAACTTTGCAGAGACATGTGGGGAGCTTGAAGAAATCATGTGCTTCTTAAATAAAACTTCATATACATAATCCTTTTTATTTGAAGTTCTTTTTTGCTTCATCTCTTCTTCCAAATGTAACGAACACAACATTATTTAGGCATTTGAGGATTTTGAGATATAAGCAGGCTTAGTTCCCAATGTTCTCCGCTGCAAGTATAGAATTCAGTTTTCTTTCAGGTCTTTTACGTCACTTCTATGTGGATTCTAGCTTTCAAAATTCCTTTTCAGTTCTCTCCATTCTTGTGTGTTTTTTCTGTTTAAAAAAAAAAAAAGAGTCGGTTGTAGACAGAATAATTCTCCCCTACCAAAGATGTCCATGTTCTAAACCAGAATTTGTCTTTATGTTACATTGCAAAAAAATACTTTGTAAATTTAATTACGTTGATGATCTTGTGATGGGAGATTATCCTGGATTACTTAATTTGGCTCATATTAATCATGATTGTTTTTGAAAGTAAAGAACCTTTTCAGATTGTAGTTAGAGAGAAATGTGAGATCAGAAGAGTTAGAGAGATGCATTCTGGCTGGCTTTAAAGATAGGGGGAGGGAGCCAAGAGCCAGGAAATGCAGAAAAAGTGGTTGGGCACAGTGGTTCAAGCCTGTAATCCCAGCACTTTGGGAGGTGGAGGCAAGAGGATTGACTGAGCTCAGGGATTTGAGACCAGCCAGAGCAGCATGGCGAGACCTCATCTCTACAATAAATCAAAAATTTAGCCAGGAGTGGTATCGCATGCCTGTGAATCCAGCTACCTAGAAGGCTGAGGTGGAAGGATAGACTTAGCCCAGCAGATCGAGGCTGCGGTGGCCATGAGTGTGCCACTGCACTTCAGCCTGAGGGACCGAGTCAGACGCCAACTCAAAAAAAAAAAAAAAAGCTAGAAAAAGCGAGGAAACGGATCCTTCCTTCAAGCCTCCACAAAGGAATATAGCCCTGCCTATCCTTGACAGTAGCCTTGCGAGACCTGTGTTGGACTTCTGATAGAAGACTGTGAGATATTGATTTTGTGTTGTTGTAAGTCACAGAGTTTATGATCATCTGTTATGGCAGCAGTAGGACCCTCATACACTGCTATGTCATTGGGATTTGGAGAAAAAGTAAAATTAGATTCTGATGCTCAACCTGCCTTCATAAATGGAAGTCTTCCCTTTTTAAATTAACATTTACCTATTAAAGGATAGGCAGTAGATTGACATAGTTCAAAATTCAGAATGCTCTAAAGCATATGCAGCAAAACTACCTTTTCTAGCCTTATATCCCTTCCCTGGAAATTTTAAAAGTTGGAAGTTCTTTGTGTACCCTTCCAGAGACGTTCTATTCCAATACAAATAGTGATATCCTACACAATATATTATTTTCTCACACATATCATAAATGTTCTTCTATTCTTTGCTATTTTTCTATCAGTACCTTAGAATACTTCCCACACCAGAATACAGTTTCCTCATTCTTTTTTCTAACTTTAGATATATCAAAATTTATTCAACTAGTACCCTATTGATAGACATGTATTTTATTGCCAAACTCTTATGATTGTAATGGTGAAACAAATAGCCTTGTAATAAATCAAATTAGACACTATAGGTTTCACAATACACATTAGACAAATCCCTAGAAATTGAATAGCTGGATTCAAAGGTAAGCAAGTCTATAATTTTGACAGATGTAACCTTTTAACAATGGATACCCACTTCTAGATAAATTAAAATAATAATAATACAGTGTGAGATGATGAAAGCTGAAGGGAAATATGCTGAGGTGTAAATGTAGAAAGGACAGCAATTTCTCCTCCAAATGCTGTCCCTCCTGAGCAAGGATTTCATCATTAAAACATCAAAGACATAAGGCAAGCAAGATAGTCTACTTGGCTACAAAGCTTGTAGGATTTATTACAGAATGCAAATATAAGTAATACCATGGAGTCTTAGTGATGTGACAACCGGTGAAAGCAACTGCTTATTAAATTATCCAGCAATATGTCTCCACAGGTGTAGAGGTTGAACATTTTGAGTTACACTGCGCTGGTGAAAAAAGTTTGGTGTAGCAAGAAGAAGGGCAGGGAAGATGGTGGTGAGAAAAGAGGGGCCAGAGTAGAGAGATGAACCATTTTAAGGAACTCAGGCTTTATCCTAGAGCTATGGAGAAATACCAGCAAGTCTTGTCTTGTTTGCTTTCTTTAAAAAAAAATTGAAAGAATAGTTAAAGTTTTCAACAAGAGAAAATGGGAATTTGGATTATTGGCTAAATTCAGAAACCCAAATCACTCCAAGCCTTGAAATTAGTGAGAAATAAATTGAGGACTAGTAAAAGTAAGTTTTTTAAATGTAAACTTAGATATATTGATATCTCTAAAAGCTACAATAAGTAGACTTCGCAAAGATTTAGAAAAAGAGAAAATAAATCATTTAGAAAAAATACTTGAATCGTAGGTAGTAAAACATTCATTGTCAATGTTGAAGACTTAGTATCTTATTGAAAAATATAATTATGATCTTCCACTCCTTAATAAAACCCAAATTTCAGTTTTTACTTTCCTTAAATGGTCAGTCCTTGGCCCCAGTCCAAGGCAAGGAATACTTTCAAATACTATGACTAGGGCATTCACAAATTATTTCCTTTCCTTTAGGTAATCTGCTCTCAATTGTGCTTTTTAAAGAGATATCACTTTGAATTCATATCTCCTTTTTTAATATGCACTAACATTCACACTCATATTTCAGTTAAAAACAATCCTGAACACAAGCTTCTAGAAGATAGAAGTAGTAGTGTTACTTGTTCATTGCCATTTTTTTACTAGAAAATTATCTTAAAATGAAAAAAAAGCCTCCTTAGGTTTACATGAAATTCATAACAATGTTCTATTCCTGCATTTGTCCTTATTTATCTAGATGCCTTTCTATGACTTTCTTTAAAATTTGCCAAGGAAAACACATATATTTCCTTGTAGCTAAGGCATCAAAGCTCCCACACAGAAACTCATTCCTAAGGAACCCAAATAAAAACATAAAGAAGACTATTGGTAGACTAAATACATTTCAAGCCTTTTCCAGGCTTCTATTTAAACACACAGTCTGAATTTCACTTGGTTGACTCTCTTCTCTATTAAACCCTGGGCACAGGGACCAGGGCTTACTTTTAAGGCTTTGCAAAAGCTATGATGACAGCTAAGGCTAAACAGGCTCACATTAGATCGAGCAGTGCCAGCCAAAGCATGTTACGCTGGTTATTTTATGGAAATGCCTATAAATGAAGGCTAACAGAATCTTGCTTGGTACCAGCACCTAAGTGAGACATAATGGGCATTTGATAATTGTTACATTAGGACTGAATGATTTCTAAATGTGTTATGTGTTCTGTGGTTTGAACATAAGGAGGTTGGGGAGGCCAACTGACAAATGAAAAGCTAAATTCTGTTCTAGTTGTTAGTTTGTCTAAGTTTTCAGACCTTTCTTTGTGTGAATACTGGTGCTTATGATTTAGAGTTATGGTCCTGGATTAATTAACATATCAAAGTTTTACAGTGTTTTTTTGACAGTTAACTAAGTTACTGAACTGTATTTGCTTTTATGTACTTTATTTTGCTTTTTTTAAAAGGTAGACTTTGTTTAAAGACAATTTAAGAATTTAAGATACTGCATGAAATATAACCGTTAAGGTGAAGAAAACAGCATAAAACTGTTTAGTACAAAAGTGGTCATTTAGAATTACACCAAAGGAATTCTTAAAATGACTGTTGTCTGAGAGAACTTTATTTTTTTTTATTTCAACTTCTCCCCTCAATTCTAGAACCTTAAATTGTGGTCAAATCTATAGGATATTGCTTGGCTTTAGGAAGAAGGAGTGGTTTATTATCCCTGTGAAATTTAAAAAAAAAATGACAGATGCCATCCCATAACTCAATTAGTCCTATTTGTAGCATTGCCACTCTGGATAAGACTGATAATGTTATTCAGGAAATAACGCTGAAGTTGACAAATTCCAGGAAACGGAGAAACTTTTCTCAGATCAAATTGTGTAGGTTTCTCTTAGTTAACAGGCAGAGCAGAGTATGTTTGCTCTTGTCACAGACACAGTTTGGAACATTGAAGAGAACACTCGTTACAGACACAGGGGACCTCATGATCCTAGAAAAAAAGCAATGTCATTCCATGGAAAATAAAACCTGGCAATTTGCGTTGGTGTCTCCTTCTGTTCATACAAGTCACAGAAAAGGTTAAGCAGGAACAGAAATTAGGGAGAACGTCTTTATTGCTCAAAGTACCAAATGGTGCATCAATGTAGACAAAGAAATTCAGAAATCTCTGCAATCATAAATTCAACATCTAGTGCACTGCAAGCCCTGGAGTAATAGCCATGTTTGAAATCCCTGTGTCTGTAGGAAGCAGGGCTGTACCTTGAACATATTCAAGGAAACTTGAAATTCTCTATCTTTTCATGCCCCCAAATGACTCCAGTTTATTGAAACAGCAACTGTGTGTCAGTGGAGAGTGGCATAAAAATTCATTTCTAGTTCAGAAATTTGTAAAATATATCTAAACTTAGTTAATTTAGTGAAGATATATATTTTACACAGATTGTTCATTCAAAATACCCCATTCAAGACATCCATTCTATCTTAAATGGAAGATAAAAGTTTTTTGTCTCAGAGCACATGTCTCTTTGAACTTCTATTCATTTATACCAAAATTCCGACAGTCAAGTGGCAAGAGTGTCGGTATACCTTGGGTTGAGCACTGCCTCAAAGACTAATTGGTAGTCCTCCAAAGGAGGACTCTCATACAATACAGAGTTTTACTTTACCTGATCTCTCCATGACTTTCATTTGCTCTTAGAATAACTATTTATTGAATATTACTACTTTCCTGCCAGGCACTGGCATATACACTGGGAGTGGGAATATTTATTCTACAGGGCAGAGATGGACCAAAAATCATATAAGCATTTTAGGAATGTACCTAAGTACATAAGAATGCAATGAAAACAGACATAGAGAAAAATTAAGCAAGAAAGGGAGATAAGAAGTGCCAGAGAGCTGTTGAATTTGAAATAGGATAGCCAGGACAGAAATACCTGAAAAGGCTACATTTGAGCAACGACATAGTCAAGGGAGAGTTGTGTGTTATATCTGGGAGAAGACCCTGTAGGGTGAAGAATAACACACTGGGAGGTGTCTGAAGAGCAGGAAGGATACTACCCTAAAGTGCTAAGAGAGGATAGCAGTAAAAAAGGATGCCAGAGGAGTAACTGGCAACAGTTGGGTAGTGCCTTCTAGTCCCTGATGAAGACTTTAGCTGATATCTCTTAAGCTTAAAAAAATAGTTCTAGAGGATTTATTGAGGAGAGACTATCTTGGGGAAAAGATTGAAACCAGGAGATCAACTAGTAGGTAGTTGAGACGCTAGCGTGGCTTGAATCAGGGAATTGGCTGTGGAGATGGTGAGAAGAAGCTACACTGTATAGTTTTGTATACAAAGTATAATCTGAAGTTTTTGTATGGATCTCATTCTCCATCACTGCTCATTTCAGAAGGACTTTCCTCCATATGACCAAATAGCTTCCAAACATCTCAATCCATAGAATTCACCATCGGAAGGACTGACTTTTTATTTCCAGTTAAACAATGTCATGGAATGAAGCAATTGGTCCAGAGGGTGTCATATGGCTCTCCTAGAATAAGGTCCTAGGTATAACAGGGTATATATCCCCAAATTCCTGAATCCTCACATGCCAGGAAACCTTATAGAGATATCACTGGTAAAAACTCATTTATTTTGGTAGGCACCTTTCAAAAATCACTTGGACCACTTTTTAGTCTGTCACCATATCAGAGCCCATAAATTTTTCAGCTCACAGACCTTGGAGGGACCAATTAAATAGAAATTTCCAAATGTAATTTTATAAAGAAATTGGCCAAGGAGTAGGCAGAGCTCTCTATTTCATTCTGCTCCTCTTCTGCTTATGAAAGAAAAGCTATTTCATATGATAGAGGGAGAATATCAAAGACTAGACCAAAATTGTGACTGAAAATAAGTTGTATAGTTCATTCATATGCTAATCCGCACTGAAGTGGTTGAGATGTAAAAATCTAAACTCAGTTACTATTCTATTGCATATCTATGTCTTGTTCACTAAGGTATTACCAGCACCAAGCCCTATACCTGGCACATCACAGAAAAGCAATAAATCCTTATTGAATGAATAAGTGAGTCTTACCATACTGGAAAATGATGAATTTTCAATTTGCTTCCTTGTATGCCACTCTTTGGAGAAGGCCGTAACTTTAAGCTGGCTGGGGAATATGGAAGATGAGAATGGAGAGAGGGAAATGAAATTAGCACCTACTTTGAAAAGTCCGTTTTAGCAGACACATTGAGAGTGTGATTTCAAATTGCTGTTCATTTTTAAAATTAATACAAAGTTATTTGCTTTATAAGGAGGATATGCTACTTAAATCCCTGTTGACAGGCATGGGAAAAATAATTTTCTAGGCTTTGTTTCTTTCAAATGCCACTTTATATCAATTAATAATTGCTGAGCACTCACTAGTTTCAAACTCAGATGCTTTCCTCAAGGTGTTTGCAAACCAGTTTTGGAGACAAGGGACCAGTACACATAAAGTTAAATGAGGTTATAAAAGTAACATAATATCTCACAAGAGATAATAGAAAGGTCTCAGGTGGAAGACAATATTATGTAAATACCTGTCCGAAGGGGACATGGATACTCACAGCACGTGGACCACATGGCACATGGAATGGACTGAAGTGTGCCCCACCTCCCAAATTTATATGTTGAAGTCTTAAGCTCCAGTACCTCGGAATACAACTGTATTTGGAAACAGTGCCTTAGAGACGTAATTAAGTTAAAATGAGGTCATTAGGGTGGACCCTAATCCAATCTGACTGGTGTGTTTGTAAGAAGAGAAAATTTGGACACTGTCATGCATAGATGAAGAGCATCATGTGACCCGAAGACAGTCCTCTATAAGCCAAGTAGAGAGGCTTCAGAAGAAACTAATCCTAATGACACTTTGATCTTGGACTTTCATCCTTTAGAACTATGAGAAAATGAGTTTCTGTTGATTAAGCCAACTTGTCTGTGGTGCTTGCTATGGCAGCCCTAGCAAACAACACAAATACAAGATGAAATAAAACTTATTGAATAGCAGAGAAGAAGCAGGACATTTTCCTGCAGAGCTGTACTTAGGACAGCCATAGCCAATGAAATGCACTACAGAAAGGGTCTGATCATGGGACCCACACTCATAATACTTAGAAAAATAACCCATAACTATAGGGAAGGTAAGGAAGGTAGCATTCAGGCAACATTGAGGCAATGAGACCTTCTGGGTCCCAGTACCTAGCGGTCAGTTTCAGCTCATTCTGTTGAGCTCATCCAAGCCTTCTAAGTAAGCTCTTTTCTTTTTATTTGTTCTTAGCTGCGAATGACAAGAACAATAGTTTGGTCAACTGACCTCCAATAAGACATAGATCCTCTCCTCTAACTAAAAAGAGTCAGCAATTGCTTAAGTGCACTTGTCAAAAGTGTAGCTATCATTCTTTTTTGAGACAATGGAACTAATACCCACTTGTAAGTCATGATTTATAAATTGCAATATGAAAAACATTTATAGTTTTCTTTGCTGAAAAACAACATATAGGTACATTATATATCTTTGCTAAAATACACATATATGTATGTATCTGACAATCACTCTAATTTGTTAAACATAACTTGCATTTATAATTCACCCGCAAGCCGTGTATATACATATGACATGAGCAAGAGAGAAGTGTGGGTTATATGGTTATTTTTTTTTAATAATTAATCAGTATTTTTTATTATCGTTTTGTGGGGTACAGTTAAGGGTTAGGTGTACAATTACGTTTCATTCAGGCACCCTATTGATAAGAGGTGTTTTCCCAGTCCCAGATAGATATTAGCTACTGTTAATCCCATCCCCCTTCCCCCCATAATTTCCCAGTACCATCAGTCATTTTCTTATAGTATTACATTGGATGTTCAAGGTCCATTATATGAGTGAGAACATGTGATATTCTGATCTTTGTTTCTGTGAGAGGTCACTCAGTATTATAGACTCTAGTTCCATCCAGATTGCTGCGAAATTCATGATTTTGTTCTTTTTCCTGGCTGCGTAGTATTCCATCATGTATATGTACCACATTTTTTTAATCCAGTCCTCTTTTGTTGGGCAGCATGGTTGTTTCCAGGTTCTTGCTATTGTGAACAACGCTGCGATAAACATACGTGTGCAGGTATCTTTTTTATAGAGTGATTTGTGTTCTTCAGGGTATATTCCCAGTAGGGGGATAGCAGGGTCATATGGAAGGTCAATTTTTAGAGCTTTCAGGAATCGCCACACTGCTTTCCACAGAGGTTGCACTAGCTTACACTCCCACCCACAGTGTAGAAGTGTTCCCTTTTCACCACAGCCTCTCCAGCAGCTGTTATTTTTTGAGTTGTTGATAATTGCCATTCTGACTGGAGTTAGGTGGTATCTCAGTGTGGTTTTGATTTGCATTTCCCTGATGATTAGTGAGGTTGAGCATTTCTTCATGTGTTTGTTGGCTGCTCGAATGTCTTCTTTTGTGAAGTGTCTGTTCATATCTTTTGCCCATTTTATAATGGGGTTGTTTGTTTTCTTCTTTTCAGCACGTTTCAGTTCCTTGTAGATCCAGGATGTTAAGCCTTTGTCAGACCTAGAGTTGGCAAATACTTTTTCCCAGTCTGTGGGCTGTCTCCCTGCTCTCTTGATGGTTTCTTTGGCTTTGCAGAAGCTTGTCAGTTTAATGAGGTCCCATTTGTCTATCTTCTCTCTTTAAGTCCTGTGGGTTTCGGGTTTTGTACAGGAATTGGATGCCAGTTCCGATTTCCATGAGGGTATTTCCTTCCTTTTCTAAGGTTCTTATGGTTTGAGGTTTTACATTTAGGTCTCTGATCCATTTGGAGTTAACCTTTGTGCATGGGGATAGTTAGGGGTCCTGTTTCAATCTTCTACATGTGGTCAGCCAGTTTTCCCAGCACCATTTACTGAATAGGTTCTCCTCTCCCCATTGGTAGGTGGTGGGGGCTTTGTCGAAGATGAGTTGGTTGAGGAATTGAGGTTTTGCTTCTGGAATCTCAATTCTGTTCCATTGATCTATATGCCTGTTCTTGTACCAATACCAAGCTCTTTTGATGATTGTAGCTTTATAGTAAAGTTTGAAATCTGGTATTGTGATACCACCTGCTTTTTTTTTTGCTGAGGATTGTTCTGGCTATTATGGTTATTTTATTTGCACACTTTGACTCCAATCACCAGCCTAAGTCACCCAACAGACCACCTGTTTTGAGAAGGATGAGGGACTGGAGGTTACTTGGGAATTCAGCTTTATTTATCTGAGTCTAATCTAAAAGGAGAGTGGAAATCTTACTTCACACCTGCACACTACTGGGTAAGTAGGTCAGCATCTACCTTGGCTTGGCATTCGGCAATGCATTGGCCAGACGCTCCCACACAGCTTGGCCCCTCACCTGCTGACAGCTAGTCTGGGTCTTACAATTACCTGCTTTTTTTTAGCATTATGGGTTATACAGCTCTGGATAACTGTGACAAAACTGCCTAAACTTGTGGAGTTTTTCCTCTGGAAACTTCTGAACCTGGCGTAAGAGATGGAATTCACTACCTTTTTCACGTGGCAATGTGACCTAAAAAGGTTCGGAGTAGATAGGTTGGGTACATACGCCTAAGGATGTTAGACAAATATATTACATAACATTAAAATGATATTCATCTGATTTCCAGTTAGCAATGGGAACGGAGCATGATGTTTATGTTGCATAAGCAGCTGAATGCCTAGGTAGAGTTAATCCAGAAAGGGCCAGAGTTTATTTAATCAGTTGTTACTCATTTGAAAAATGTCTTTCAAAAAAAAATGGAAATACTGCAAGCTGCATAATTTTGGAGAAAAAAGAAACTTGTGCTAGTATTAATATGATGAGTTACACTGCATGACTTTTTAACCTTGTATTCATGAGACAGGCACCTTTGGTCATGGAGAATTACTCTCTTTATAGATTGCTGGATTCAAATTTCTGATATTTGATTAAGTATCTTTGCATCTATGTTCATGAGGGACAATCGGTCTTGATTATTTTTTATAAATACGTTGTCAAATTTGAAAAAAAGTGATTCTGGCCTCATGAAATGAGTTGGAAAGTCATTCTTTCTCCTTTATTTTGGAGTTTATGTAGAACTGGTAAAATGTCTTACCTCAGTATTTTATAAAATTCAACAGTCAAGTGATTAGGACCTGTGTATTTCATTATATTGCAATATTTTTATTTAATAATCCAATTTCTTAGCCGCATATAGAGCACTGTTCAGATTTTTTTTTTTTTTTGAGTTGGGGGTCTCATTCTGTTGCCCAGACTAGAGTGTAGTCGCACAATCACAAGGCTTACCACAGCCTCGACTTCCTGGATTCAGGAGATGTTTCTCCGCCAGTCTCCTGAATAGTTGAAACTGCAGGCACCATTCACCATGACCAGTTAATTTTTTGATTTTTTAAAGTAGAGACAAGGTCTCACTATGTTGCCCAGACTGGTCTCAAATTCCTGGGTTAAAGCAATCTGCCCACCTCAGCCTTCGAAAGTGCTAGGATATCATTTTGAACATTCTGACATCCTTGGCATGCTCCCCCAGGATCAGAATTCTAAATTAAGTCTTTCTTACTTAGAATTAACTTTGGGATTTTCCAGTTGGACACCTAGAGAGCCTTTAAAACATCTATCTCCCATCTAGTGGAGCTATTAAGTAATTAGATTTTTTTAGTAAATTGTATGAGAGGCATTGTCAAATGATAAGTGATACGAGATGTTATTTCCATTACATTTGATATGAATATTTAACATTGTATAAAACTATTATAATCTAATATACTGTTATATTGTATATACTGTTATATTGTATACTATATATTTGATTGTTATAGCAAATATTCTTTAAAGTTATATTTGTATGGATATGTTATGATGTGAGTATTTTAAAGATTACATGAAATTTATAAAAGGCCCTGAAAAAAAAAAAGAAAGTCCTAGGATTTTCAGGCATGAATTCCTGCATCTGGCCACTATTCAGATTTTGAATTCCTTATGATTGTTGGGTAAAATGTGCTTTTCAAAGAAGTGTTTCATTTGTCTAATCTGTTAAAATCAGTGACATTACAGTCTTCATATTATCTGAATAATCTATAATGATATATTCTTTCTCCATTTCTTGACTATTTAACCGAGAATTTACTAACTTGATTAATCTTTACAAAAAAACCAAATGTTTAATTCTGTTTTTTCTTGGTTGTTTGCTTTCCAGTTTATTGATTTCTACTTTTATCCTCATTATTTTTTGAATTCCATTTACCTTGAGCTTCATATGCTCTGCCTTTTCTAGTTTGTTTAAGTGGAAGCTTTACTCATTAATTTTAATTTTTAACTTTTTCCAGCATCGCTAATTAAACCAAAAATTGTCCTTGTATGCCCTATCTAGCTGGGTCCTATCACTTTTTCTGTGTTTTGGTGTTATAATCATTCAATTAAAATATTTTATAATTTATATTGCAATATCTTCTTTAACCAGTCATTAATTTAGAAATATGTTGTTCAAATTTTTGCTTCTGTTATGATCAATCTGCTGTTAATCTTATCCAATGAATTTTTAACTTCACACATTCTTTTTATAATTCTAAGATTTTCATTTTATTTCTGTTTGACAGTATCTGAATCTCTTCTGAAATTCTCCATCACATCACCCACTATGCCTCCTACTTTTGACTTATCACCAAATTCATCACAGCTATTCAAAAGTTATTGTCTAGCAACCCCCTTGGGTTCCTTCCTGCCCTGGGAGCTTTTCTGGCCTCTCAAAAAATCCTGGTTTTTCAACAACAACAATAAAAATTGTCTACTATCCCCTTCATTTGTATTATTCCTGGGTCTCTTGATTATCTGATTTTCCTCCTGACCATGGGTCATATTTTCTGTTTTTTCTCATGTCTGATAATTATTGGTTGCGTGCTGGACTTTTGGCTGACATGTTGTAAATATTTTGCAAATTCTGTTCTCTTCCTCTGAAGAGAACAGAATTTTGCTTTAGTAGGCACTGACATTACTGATAGATCACTTTGAGTATGTAAAGTTGTGATTTTAAGTTTTGTTAAGCTGTGTCTACTTCTGTTTTACTCTTATTTCTAAGATAAATCTCTTCATCTTGGGACATAGTTTTTACCCCCAATGTGTGTCTCTTTGGGGTTCTAATGAAAATCAGAGGTGACTGATAAGTACTTCCAGTCTGGAAGGATTTAAACACTAGTCTTGGCCCCTTTACTCGATGGTGAGTAGCAGTTGACATCTCTGTTCAACTCCACAGCCTTCCAGCTGTTATTTTTTCTCATTTCCAGGTACTCTTGGAATCCAAACTTCAATTTTCTGAATCCAAATTCCAAAATTATTACAGTTTTATGTTTGATTTCTTTTTCTTTTTCTTTTTCTTTTTCTTTTTGAGTTGGCGTCTCACTCTCACCCAGACTGGAGTGCAGTGGCCGCTCCCGGCCACCGCAGCCTCGACCTGCTGGGCTCCGGCGATCCTTCCGCCTCAGCCTTCCGAGTAGCCAGAATTACAGGCGCGTGCTGCCACGGCCGGCTGATTTTTTGATTTATTGTGGAGATGAAGTCTCGCTGCCCAGGCAGGTCTCGAACCCACGGGCTCAGGCAATCCACTCACCTCAGCCTCCCAAAGGCGCGGGATTACAGGCTGAGCCACCGAGCCCGGCTTATGTTTGATTTCTAACGTTTCTATGCCTTACAGACTAGAGCATGCTCTCAAAGGAAAATCTATTAAAGGTTTCTTTTAAATTTTACTTATTTGGGATTACGTACACCCAGAAAGCTTTTCAGAAAAATCTGGTTAAAGTATGCAAGATGTACCCATTTTATTTCTCTCTCTGGTAAAAATGTATTCTAACAATAGCCTAAAGGCAATAACTTAACTTATGATCATAGTAGAAATATTTTAAGCAAATATAGAGGAAAAAATGCTTTATGGAAAGCAGAGATAATTTTAAAATTCCTCAAACTCTTAAGCTATTCTATTGAAACAAAGCCCTAATTTTAGGGTTCTTATCATGGTAACTGATCTAGAAATTACAGAGTGTACGCAAAAAGTTACTTTCAGTACTATGTACTAAATATAAAACAATTTAAAAATAAAATGAATCAGGGAATTTCTAGTTTTTCTTACATGGACTATTTTATACTTGGAGAAGAGTTTTCTGAAATACAGTCTGAGGAACAACATTTTTTAAAAATATTAATAACAGAACTCAATATCTATTGAGAATTTATTGTGACCTAAGTACCATTCTAAGTATTTTGTTAAAATGAACTCATTTTACCCTCAAAACTGTTTTATAGAGTGTAGAATGATTAAACCAACTTTACAAATGAGGAATGTAAGTCACAAAATGTTTGAATGATTTTTTTCATCACGGCACTAATAAATGGTAGAGCAAAGAGTTGAACTCATGCAGCCTGCCTCCAAAGATTGAATTCTTTTATTCTTGATAAACTATAAATATTGCCTCTTATTACAGTAAGGAGTGCCCCCTCGTCATGAAACTTAAAAGATATTTGGTCAAATGAAGGCACTACTTTTATTTTATTTTTTTAACTGGAAGACTTCTCAGAATCTTCAATGTGTTGTATTTTCTAAGATCACATAGTATGTTAGGATGTTGATGGGTTCGATGGATGTGCTGGTATGTTGACTCAGCAAACAGAAAAAAGGTCTCTCATTTGGCACTTGCTAAGCCCTACACCAAGACTGATTTCGAGTTGCTATTGGTTTTCAATTGGCTCACAAGAATTTCTGAATATTTACCAGTTGGCTTCCTGGGATGAGTCATCACACTACTTATGATTTTCCTAGAAGATGATGGTAGGATACAGAATGTTTGTTGTTTTTTATTTTCTCCTCTCTCTCTCTCTCTTTCTCTCTCCCTTAACTCCAACTCACCCACTCCCGCGCTCTACTTCTTTTGAAAAATACAGAAAACATACATTAGAAAAATATTCTCATGTAAATTTTGATTTTCTAAATAGAATTCGAATCAACACTGAAATACCTAAATCTTAGGATCTTCAAAACTGACTTTAAAGACCTTAACAGCAACAACAACAAAAAATTAAAACTGATGAAAGAATTATAGTTGAATCGACTAAAGATTTAAAAAGATAATTTTAAAATCCCGTATGATTGTGGCAAAAGGATTTACTGAAAACAGTTTATTTAATAATAAAAACTGCTAGCATTATCACATGTATTGAAAAGAGATGAAGTAAATGAATTCATCTGTGTTCCGTGACAGTAATCTCCAGGAAATAATAAATTATTGCCCACTTTTATAAATTATCCAAAAAAAACCTCTAACAAGACATATACTTGTTTTATTCAGTGTGACTAAGGTAATCATTTCACAGCTAGGTTCTAGACACAGGAAAAGTTATGCATATTTTTATTGTTTTAGATTCCTTTATATAGATAGGTAAATATGAGAAATCCAATTTCCTGTATTAATAAACTAACACTTATTTGTATTGTTCAGCTTTGAGTCAATTTAGAAGGCAGCATCAAAATCATCAAACAAATTGAATGGGTCGCAGTGGAAGGAGCACTCTTACTAGAGCCAAAAATCTCCTTGAGTCTATACAACCTCTCTTCTATTCGCAATATTCAGGCTGGGCATGGTGGCCCTCACACCTGTAGTCCCAGCTACTCAGGAGGATCACTAGAGACCAAGAGTTCAAGGCTACAGGAAGCTATGATCGCACCACTGCATCCATGTTATGGCAAATGCAATTTTCTTCTTCTTTTTTTTTATGTTGGATTGGTATTTCAGTGAGTATATGTATCAATTTTTTTAAAAAATCCATTCATCTGTTGCTGGACACCTTGGTTGATTACATATCTTGGCTAATATGAATAGTGTAGCAATAAACATGGGAGTGGAGATATCTGTTTGACATATTCATTTCATTTCCTTTGGGTACATACACAGTAGTAAAATTGTTGGCTCATATGGTAGTTCTACTTTCAAATTTTTGAGGAACTTCCCTACTGTTTTCCATAATGGCTATACTAATCTATAATCTATATTACATTCCCATCAGTGCATTCCTTTTTCTCTACATCTTCACCAGTGTTTATTATCTTTGGTCTTTTTGACAATGGCCATTCTAACTAGAGTGTAATGAGATCTTATTGTGGTTATAATACACTTTTATGTTAAGCATTTTTAATATGCTTACCGGTCATTTGTATGTCTTTTTTTGACAAATGTCCATGCAAATCATTTGCTCATTTCTTTACTATTGAGATGTTTGAGTTCCTTTTATATTATAAGATATTTTCAGATGTATGGTATGCAGATATTTACTTTCATTTAGTAGGTTGTCTCTTTTCTCTGTTTATTGTTTACTTTCCTGTGCAAAGTGTTTTTAGTTAAAATAATCTCATTTATCTATTTTTGCTTTTGTTGACTGTGCTTTTGAGGTCTTATCCAAAAACTCCTTGCCTAGTCCAACAATAGGAAGTGTTTCACCTATGTTTTCTTCTAGTAGTTTAATGGCTTTGGGCTTCCATTTAAGTCTTTAGTCCATGTTGAATTTTTGTATAGAGTAAAAGTTGAGGCTCTGGTTTCATTCTTCTGTATATGAATATTCAATTTTCCCAATATGATTCTTTGAAAAGGCTGTCTTTTTTCTAATTTGTGTTTTGGCATCTTTGTCAAAAACCAATTGGTTGTAGATATCTGGATTTATTTCTGGGCTCTGTATTTTGTTCCATTGGTATATATGTCTGTTTTTATGCCAATAGCACGCTGTTTGGTTATTAGTTTTGTAGTATGTTTTGAAGTGAGGTTGTCTGATGCTTCCAACTTTGCTTGTTTTGCTCAAGATTGCTTTGGGTATTTGAGGTCTTTTGTGATTCCATGCAAATTTTAGGATGATGATCTTGTATTTCTATGAAGAATGTCATTGGTATTTGGATAAGGATTGCATTGAATCCATAGATCACTGTGGGCAGTATGAACAACATTAATTCTTACAATCAATGAACACAGACTAACTTCTTGTTTATTTGTATCCTTGAAATGTAGAAGTTTTTAATTTTAACAGAATGACTGTCATTAAGACAGTATAGTTCTGGTGTAAAGATACACAAATGGATCAATAGAACAGAATAGTCCAGAAA
This sequence comes from Cephalopachus bancanus, assembly GCA_027257055.1. Taxonomy (NCBI): domain Eukaryota; kingdom Metazoa; phylum Chordata; class Mammalia; order Primates; family Tarsiidae; genus Cephalopachus; species Cephalopachus bancanus. The sequence continues at coordinate 8,567,408 of JAPVLO010000027.1, forward strand.
TAGATCTACACATATTTAGGCCACTGATTTTTCAAAAGTTGACATTTTTCTAATATATATTTGAGGTATAGATTATGATGTTTTTATATACATAGTGCAATGATTGCGGCATAGTTAGGTTTCCTCACATGGTTACATTTTTCTTACTTTATTTTACTTTTCATATAAATTTTATTGTGTATATTTAAGGTATATAACATAACAAAATATTATGGAAAACCTAGAGTATGATGGTTATTATCACAAAACACATTAATATGGCCATCATCTCACAGTTACCCATCTTCATGTTTGTTTTTATGGCAAAAATCACTAAAATTCATTCAGTCAGCAGAATCCCAAATATAAATATAATACTTTTTTTAAACGTATGGCCCTCACGTATTACATTAGAGCTCTAGATTTGTTCATCCTACATATATAGCTGCTACTTTGTATTTTCTGACCAATATTTCCTCATTTTCTTCTTCTCCTCCTTCACCCCCACTTTGGTAACCACTGTTCTTTTTTCTATATATATTTGACATTTAAAAGAAAGATTTCACATATAAATGGGTCATGCAATGATTTTCTTTCTGTGATTGGCTCATGTCATGTCTCAGAAAATACTCCAAGTCTATCTGTGGCAAATGGCTGGATTGTCATCTTCTTTAAGAATAAATTATATTTCATTATATATAATTATATATTCCATTATATATATATGTATAATGTATACATATATATACATAATGTATATTATATGTTACGGTTTCTTTATCCATGCATTCACTGATGGATGCTTAGGCTGTTTTCATCTCTTGGCTATTGTGAATAATGCTGCCATGAACATGAGAGTGCCAATATCTCTATAAGGGCATGATTTCATGTGGGCAGGTATGTGCGCAGAAGCGAGGTTGCTGGGTCATCTAATAGTTTTATTTTTTTATTTATTTAGAAGTCTTAGCTGGGCTCGGTGGCTCAGTCTGTAATCCCACGCCTTGGGAGGGTGAGGTGAGTGGATTGCCTGACCCCGCGGGTTCGAGACCCGCCTGGGCAACTTGGCGAAACCTCATCTCTACAATAAATCAAAAAATTAACCGGGCGTGGTAGCGCGTGGTAGCGCGCACCTGTAGTTCCAGCTACTTGGAAGGCTGAGGCAAAGGATCGCCGGAGCCCAGCGGGTCGAGGCTGCAGTGGCCGGGAGCGGCCACTGCACTCCAGTCTGGGGGACAGAGTGAGACTTCAACTCAAAAAATAAAAATAATAATAAAAAAGAAGTCTCTATATTGTTTTTCCATAACGGCTGCACCAATCTACATTTCTACCAAATGCTTTCCTCTTTTCCACACTGTAACCAACATTTGTTCTCTTTTGGCTTGTGTCAAAACAGATGTGAATTTGTAATCTCACAGTCATTTTAATTGCATTTCCCTGATGGCTAATGATGTTGAGCATTTTTTCATGTACTTCTGGACCATTTTATGTCTTTCTTTGGAGAAATACCTATTTATATCTTTTGCCAATTTTTAATTGGGTAATTTGCTTTTCTAATATTTGGTTTTGTGAACCACTTATCACATATTTGGTTTTCAATTATTTTTTACCAGTCCATAAGCTGCCATTTCATTTTCTTTTCTTTACTGTGCAGAAGCCCTTTCACTTGGTGTAGTCTCATTTATTCACTTTTGCTTCTCAGAAGCAATTTTGAAATTTTGGTGTAATATTTTGAAAGACATTGCCAAGATCAATATCCAGGAATTCTCCCTCTATGTTCTCCTCCAGAAGTTTTATAGTCTCAGGTCTTACATTCAGATATTTTATACTTTTTTGTGTTTATTTTTATGGATGGTGTCAGATAATGGTCTAGCTTCATTTTTTTGCACTTTTCCAAGCACAATTTGTAAAAAAGACTATCATTTCCCCATTGCTGGAGTCTTTCTAATTAAGGTACAAATGCAATTCAATAGACAAAAACTAATCTTTTCAACAAATGGTGCTGGAATAATTGGATATCTATATGCAAAAGAATTGATCTTTAGTCCAGTCCTTGAATCATATAAAAGCTAACTTAAAATACATCATTGACCTAAATATATATGCTACAACTATAAAATTTCCGATGGAATACATAGTAGAACATGTGCATGATCTTGGATTGGAAAAAGTTTTCATTGGTATGACACCAGAAATATAATTCATTAAAAATGTTAAGTTGGGCTTTTTCATTGCAGAATAGCATTCTAGTTAGAAAGTAAGACTTTGCTTAAGAAAATATTTTCCCAAAGTGTGAGCACTTTTTTGGTATTTGTCAGAAGACATAGAACAGGAAGTGGGGTAAGAGAGAGAAACAGAGACAGAGACAGAGAGAAACTCTACTTATACTGTTACATATAGAAGAATCATAGGCATTGTAAATGTACAGAAACCCTGTGAACCAGTTGTTAAATCATTGGTGGATTTAAATCAGCCTTGGTAAACCACTTGCCGGTGCTACAGACCAAGGTCTTTTGGTTTGATGAGTCAATTCATCAGTACTTTTCAGTACTTGTCCTATGTAAGGAGCCTAGATAAACCGACTTTCATATCTTAAATATGGTGAAAAACATAGAGCACCTAAAAGGATTGAACAAGATCTGCTATATGAATAAAGAAATGTCTCAAACATATGATTTTAAACATAATATGGCATAATTCAACTTATATAAAATATTCAAATATAAAAAACTAATATACATTCTGCATAATGTGGATTATAACATCATAATAACACATACGATAGTAGTCATATATGTATTGCCTACTAGTAACATCAGAAAGGCTTCAAGTATGTTACTCAGGAGTTTCAATTGTATCATTAATTTTTTTTTTTTTTTTTAGGGAGAAGGTCTCTCTCTGTCACTCAGGCTGAAGGGCAGAAGTGCAGTGGTGCGATCATAGCACATGGCAACCGCAGACTCCTGGGCTCAAACCATCCTCCTGCCTCAGCCTGTCAAGTAGCTGGTACCACAGGTGCTTGCCACCATGTCTGATTAACTTTTTCTAAAAATTTCCGAAAAGATGGGTACTCGCTCTGTTAAGCAGACTGGTCTTGAACTCCTGGCCTCATTTAGTCTCCTGCCTTGGCCTCCCAAAGCACAGGCTTACAGGCATGAGCCACTGCACCTGGTCCATTTAAAAAATTTTTAATAAATTAGGACAGTTAAGGATTTTAAAGCTGGACAGTATATTCACAAATATAAAAATATATTTTCTAGTAATTTTTTTCTATTTCAAATATTGAACAATACAACTATAGAAAATCACATAATTTTAAATATTTAGTATAAATTAATTGCCATTGCTCAAGGAATTAACCAATATATTTAATTATGTTCATAATAAAATATAATATTCATAATTAGAGTTTTCCTAATTAGAGAGTAAATTATAAAGTAGTAGAGATGGAAGGAAACTCACAAGTTATTTAGTCCAATTTCTTCATTTTTAGATGTTGAACTAAATCCCGTAAAGGTAAATGGGATCTATCCAAAGAGTGACGGTCTACCCAGAGAAGCACATACCCTCCTAAATGTTACATGTGGTTGTTTAAGAAAATACTGATCAATCTTTGACTTGATTACTAAGGATTCCTGTGCTCACACCTATACTGTGTAAGGTCGTAACCTATGTTTTCTTACTCCACCTCTACCAACGATAATCAATGGATTCTGCATAATATTCCTTGTTCTTTACTTCCCCACAATTTGTAAAGCAAAAAGTAACGCACGAAATTTGGCTCTGCCTTTCATGAAAACTGTAAAGGTAAAGATAATTAGTCCCACATAGCCATTATTTCCAAGAAGGCATGTTAGAAGTAAACTGGATTAGGAGAAACAGAGACTTTTGTTGAATTCTTAACTCTGTTATAAACTACTTGTGATTGGCCGTCTGTCTTCTTTCTATAAGGCAAATTAATTTCTTCTCTCAATTTGCTCAAATGAGTTGAAAGTACACTTTGGATAGCATGTGGGGGAATTTTGAATCTCTTTACCAAACCAGAAAACACAAAAATGGTTTGTAGCAGAGAGGTAGAACTAGAACCTCCATTTTCAATGTTCAGTTTGTTTTAGCCATGAATGTCACCCCTATGTAGTCATTGACTCTACATCTGTTTCCCTTCTGTTATAATGTCTGCTTTTACAGTACTGCAGTAGTAGTGTTGAAATAAGAGTGACATGGCAATGGAAATGATGTCCTGGAAAATAAAAGATGCAATGTTATTCAATATTACTATGACTCCTTCAACAATATAGTTCCTTGTAAATGAGTCAAATATGGTCATTCACTAAGAGATCTTTGATCTCTTTTGTCACTTTGAAAAACTGATTTTAAAAAACAAGATTGGTACTTATTAAGAAGTTGCCTTTCAGCCTCATTTCATTGAGAATTTCTTGTATGTATTCTACTACAAAGAAGTAAACCCTACAAAATGAGGGTGTGACCCTGTAGAGTACCATACTTTTACTGACTGAAATGTAAACATAGGATCTGACTGCCAGGGACTGGGATTAGATTTTTTTTAAATTTGTTTACACACTAAGAAGAAAATATATATATATATATCCAGTGGCTGCTAAGTCACAAAATATATTTATTTCTAAGAATTTTAGGTAATTAATTCCTATATGGAAAAAGTTGCTTAACTCTACTCCATGAACTTAAAAAAAAACTGTTAGAAAGAATACTAGCCGGGATCGGTGGCTTAGCCTGTAATCCCCCGCCTTTGGGAGGCTGAGGTGAGTGGATTACCTGAGCCTGCAGGTTCGAGACCCACCTGGGCAGCGAGACCTCATCTCTACAATAAATCAAAAAATCAGCCAGGCGTGGTAGCGCATGCCTGTAATTCTGGCTACTCAGAAGGCTGAGGCGGAAGGATCGCCGGAACCCCGCTGGCGAGGCTGCGGTGGCCGGGAGCAGCCACTGCACTCCAGTCTGGGTGACCGAGTGAGACTCCAACTCAGAAAAAAAAAAAGAAAGAAAGAATACTAAGCAAAAATAATTGATGACAAAATTGCAGGGAGAGTGTATTCGTTGCTAAGCACTTACACTTTATCTGGTTTAATTCCCAAAACAACCTGGTGAAATAGGCACTATTCTCAATTTACAGACAAGAAGCTAAAACTCAGAGAGTTTATATGTATACTTAAAGTTAAGTATCTTATCCAAAGATAAAAGTGAATGCGAGGTAGAACCAAAGTCGATACCTGTATCTAAATAAATTCAAAGTACTTTCTCCTGCATTCCATTTCCCACTTCTAAAGTGAAGTGGTTTGTTAATGCATACTCCATAATCCATACATGCAAACTCCGTAAAAGTAGTCTGATAACAAAAGTGTTACCTCATGTAAAGTTAGAAGTTTAAGAGGTAAAATTTTGTACATGTTTTTTGTTTTTGTTTGATATGTCTAAAACTTCTCTTGGATTTAGATTGTGTACCTCATTTTTAAGGTTCCAAAGTAGAAACATTGGTGAATAAAGCTTTTATAATACTTTTGTCAAGAGTCCGGGGTAGGGTGAAACTCTCTCTGATACCATTCTTACCCCACTCTCAGATGTTTTTGTCTCCCTACCAGGCAACCTCTTGCCAGATTGCATAAGAGCAATTAGTTTAGTTATCAAAGGTAAGAAATGTCTTTCTAAAATCTGAACCATCCAGGCAAATGAGTTTCATAATAAATTAATTTTGTAATAAAGCAATAAACATAATTTTGTAATGGAGTCAAATGAACTATCTGTGGATTTTTGCATTGAAACATTCACTTACTTGAAGATTAAGTTAAAAAAATGCTTGTTTCAGCAAATTCAAAAGTTCCTACAGATATTGTTCTGACTCTTAATTGTAATATTTAGATCATGTCTATATTTCCACTGTATATTTGGTCCTTTGTGCCTTGACCATGCCATATACTCAATAAACTGTTATGAATATGTACTTATTTTATTTGCATGATATGAGAAAGCATCACATCACCCGCAGACATGCTCATTCACATATCTGTAAGTATATACTTAGGAACAAACACTTATGTTTATTGTACACATATTTTATATATATACATAAATCATATGCAATTGTATTTTCGTAAGCTAAAATGGTGAGAGATTGGCAAGTTTTTGTGGCTCAACTAAATAGCATAAATATCTTTCCATGGGTGTTATATGAGGGCTAAATGATTTTAAATCAGTTCCTCTTTTGGTTTATGGAACTATATTTAATATATACTGAACTGTTCAGAATTACGAAGCTGATTAGTGTTCTATTTTGTGGTTTGGTTAACTCAATCAGTTAAGACACTATACTCCTGTGCCAGTTAATTTTCTCTTTTAAAAAATTTGCAAATGTTTGTTGTCAGTTACAAACAGTGAGTAAAGGTGTATAGGTCTGTCTTTTTCCTTTCAAGAGTAATTTATCTTATAACAATCTCTTTATCTGTCACCTTCCTTAGTCTCTCAAAGATTTGCACTTTATGCAAAGCTCTGACCGCCTTCCAACTCTTTAGTGCTGTTATAAAAGCGAAGACTTAGTTAGGGGAAAAAAAATCAAATGGTCAATAAATTTTCACATTTTGGGAGCTTTATTTCAAGACCAAATTTAAAAATGAGAATAAAGCCATTTCTGTTAGAGTAAATGAAATTCTTAAGACATTTCTTTGTAACGTTTCTTATCTTTTATCTCTTCCAGCATTTTCTACAAATTATACGTCTTGATTATGTTTATGCAAAGCTCTCTAAATATGATGCCACTTGCCCCCTGTTATTCACATAACTCTCTTTTGTGGCACTTGTTACACTTGTAATTAAGTACTTACTTGTAAAATTTTTTAGATGTCTCTACATAGTAAGCCTACTGAGAGGAAATATATATTAACTAATGTACTTATTTATTAATAACGAATTATTTTTTATTGCTGTAAGCACAGAACCTGTCATAGTGCCAAGCACATAATAGGTGCTTATGTGCTTTGACTAAATGTCTGAAGCATTGAAGTAGTACAGCTGAGATGAGTGGATTGCCGGAGCCCATAGGTTCGAGACCTGCCTGGGCAGCGAGACCTCATCTCTACAATAAGTCAAAAAATCAGCCGGGCGTGGTAGCGCATGCCTGTAATTCCGGCTACTTGGAAGGCTGAGGCGGAAGGATCGCCGGAGACCAGCGGGTTGAGGCTGCGGTGGCCGGGAGCGGCCACTGCACTCCAGTCTGGGCGACAGAGTGAGACTCCAACTCAAAAAAAAAAAAAAAATGCAAAAGCCACGTAATTCTTTCTACGAGCAGGAGATGGTTGCCATGTGGCCTTGTGGCTTAGACAATGATCTTGGTATTAAACAAGTTCTTGCTCAAAACTCGCCCATGCCACTTATCAGCCCAATAATATTGGCCATGACACTAAATACCTAGTAGTTCTTGGTTTCTTTCTTGTAAAATATGCATAATAATAGAACCCATATCATATTAAAGAATCAGTTTGAGAATTAAGTCCTTGTTTTCTTTTCTGCAAAATGTGTGTAATAATGGTACTCATAACATATAAGTTCAGTTTAAGAATTAAATTAGATCACAAACAATACCAAATTTCTTGAGCATATGAAAGTCAAGAAAAAAGTAACACAAATGGTTAATAAAACGAGAAAAGTTTAAATTTAACTCATCATTAAAGAAACACTAATTAAAGCAAGAAAATTGTCATTTTTACATATCTGATTGGCAAAGACTGAAATGATTGATACCATCTAGTGCTGGTAAGGATGTGGTGAAATGTTTGCATTCATACACCTTTGGTGGCAGCATAAATTAGTGCAGCTTTTAAGATCAATTTGCCTTATCTTTCAATATTGAAAAATTACTGTCCAGTGACTCAGCAATCACACATCTGGACATATCTTTTGTAATTACATTAATTCTAGTGAAAGGTGATAAATGTACCAGTTTACTTATTACATTTCATAAAATGGGAGGGGCAGCCAAAAACAACCAAATTTTTCACCATTTTTATAATTTTTAAGAAAAAGTCCACAGATGTTCATCCTAAATGAAAATGATTTACTCTCTTTTAAATTAGCTGGGCATGCAGCTGTATTTCCAGTTACTCTGGAAGCTGAGGCAGGAGGATCACTTAAGCCCAGGAGTTTGAGGCTGCAGTGAGCCATGCTAGCCTCACTGCACTCTAGTCTGGGTGACAGAGTGAGAGCCTGTCTCTAAAAAAAAAAAAAAAAAAAATTTAAAAAACAAGAATAAAACCACACAGGGGTACCCGGTTGACTATCAGAGGGAGTGAGGACCAGTTAGAAGCTCAAAATTTAATGGATACTGAAGGAAAAGGATTTGAGGATAAAAGGTACATCTTTTTTTTTCCTGAAATTCCCTACATATACATGCTTCTTATATTCAATGGGCTATAGCATTCACGATTATAGATAATTTTTATTATTCCTTATTGGACTTTTTTACAGATTACAAAATCAATTATTAATGTAGAAATTGTATAAAACAGGAAATCTGTTACAGATTTCCACGTCAAAGTGGAGAATTTTACGTCAGTTATTATTCTTTATTTTGAATATAAGCTTCACAGCTAGAACATACACTCTATAATCCTAGAAGGCAATGTGCAAATAAATAAACCTTTCTCACCCGGGTAAAAGTTTAAGGAAAACACAGGTGAATCATACATTTCTGTATAATCTGTGCTTTTGTCAAAAGGTTGCCATGACTCATTTATGACTTTCCGTAGTTTTAAAACCAGTGTTTTTAACCATAGAAAATCGACTTCATAGTTGTATTCTGATGATTCCTGAGTCAATAATACACTCATTAGTTCATGCATGACTGTTTTTGCAAAATAAAATCAAGTATAGTTGTTCTTTGCTATAACTCAACAAAGCAAAATCCTGAACAAGGGGATTATACAATCAAGGGAGTGCTCTTAAATGGATGCACTGTGCTGGATGTCCCCCAAATCACTAATCCTCACAAGTTTCTATAGATAAAACTAGGACCCAGGGGCCAAGAACTATGAGGAAGGGACAGGGTTGAAATTTGAATGCAAATTTATATGATTCCAAATATTAATAAAACAACCAAATTGCCATGTAGTCTTGACCTCACTTAATTCATTATCCACTACTTTTTAAGCTCTTCCCACCATTTTTAGGACCAAGCCTTTGGGACAGTATTGTGTGAAATATATGTTTTTGTTAATTGTTCACCTTTAAGTCTTGGCATTGAGAAAGGAACAATATCCATGGATATAAAGTATTATTTTAAGCAATAGGTTTATCCTTATTTTTTTAGATTAGAAAATATGGTTTATTTAGAAAGTAAATTAAAAAGAAAGACAGAGAGGGAGGGGAGCAAGAGAGATTCGCCTCCCTAAGGTAGGGGAGGGGTCCAAAGCTAAGAAAACATGGTGGCCACAGCTCAAGGAAAACATGGCCAGCCCGTAGCTTAGCAGAGCAATGACACCTATCCTTTCTAAATATAAGATTGATGGGAACAGAAATAAGGTTAGTTCTCTTTAATAACTGTAATAATAATGAACATCTGAATAAGTGGGTGTCTTTGCTGTATGTGCAAGTTTTTTTAAACTGAAGTTTTTATTTATTTATTTGTTTGTTTGTTATTTTAGAGCTGTGAGATTCAAGTGAGGATTTGCTACATAAGTAAACTGCACACAGGTGAATTCTGAGCTTCTAACTGGCCCTTACTCCCTGGGTGAACCGGGTACACATGTGTGGTTTTATTTTTATTTTAAATGTATTTTGCTTTGTTTTAGAGACAAGTTGTCACTCTGTCACCCAGGCTAGAGTACAGTGGCGCTATCATGGCTCATTGCAGTCTCAAACTCCTGGAGTCCTGCAGTCTCAAACTCAAGCAATTCTTCCATCTCAGCCTCCAGAGTAGCTGGGATTACAGGTTCATGCCCAACTAATTTAATTTTCTTTCTTTCTTTCTTTTTTTTTTTTTTTTTTTAGAGACAAGTTCTCTGTATGTTGCACAGGCTAGCCTCGAACTACTGGCCCCACGTAATCCTCCCTCCTCAGTCTCCCAAAGCACTGAGATTATAGGTGTGAGACCTGGTTCAATGGTATTCTTTTAAAACTACTCTTCCTAGGAGGATCCCTTCAAATTAATCAACTTCTACTTGACCCCAAAGAGAGGTAAAGTTACTTCAACAATTCAAAAAGTGGCAGGTGCTTGGTTCCTTTAGAAATATTTTGATTTAAGAAATATTTTGATTCTCATCTTTCCTTTGATTACTTATTAAGGAAAATTAATTTGTTTTAGGTTCCATTTCTCCTTACATGGCATAGAAAGAAGCGTCATATTTAAAACAAAAGGATACTGCAAACACTTAGAAATAATTCAGCTGTTTCCACTAATATAGGTCTTTAAATCTCTCTAAAGTAACAAGAAGCTCATAAATGTTGGAAATAACTGAAGATAAAATCCTATCTTCTAGCAATATACCACATTTCTTGTATCATGACACTTATTTAAAAGCCATTTTACTGTTTTCTTAAAAGTTATATAGCCCAGAATCTCTGACTCAAAAAGAAAAAGAAAAAAATAGACTATCCCTGCATAAATAATGCTACAGTGTAAACCCATGGGGAAAAAACCTAATCTGTTTTGTGTTTGCCAAGAGAGGTTGTGCTGTCATTTTATTCTACTAATTCTCTTTATGTCTCCTGTTTTGCTGTCTCCCATAAATGACTATATTTGAGAAAGAGGAAATTGGGTGTGGTTATTGATGCAGTTTCTAACTTTAATAAACTTCTAAAGCAGTTACCTGTGATCTTTATTGCCCCAAACACTATAGATTCTGGGGTTCTTGTTTGGAGAGAAAGAAGAAAACAATTCTAGCATTAAAAAAATTGAAATTAATTGCAGCCCTTTAATTTGAGCAGATTGAGTTCTTAAAATACATGCTCTGGATATAGATTAAGAGACTTATTTAAACCCAGCTTACTGTCTGAAACGTGTATGTTGAAAACTTCCTTTGGAGGGTTTGGAAATTTTGCTGCCATGTGGGTCTCAAATTTGTCATATATATATATATTTTTTTTTTCACTTGAAGCTCACATATGCCACACAAAAGAATCAAGTGGCTTCCTTTGGTACCACTTATGGCCCGAATATATCATACTGAGATTCTTCGTAAGACTTGATCACCTATACTAATGGTGAAATGAATGAATGATTAGATTAACAAGTCACTTTGCTAGTCACATCAGGTCACATCTTTAATAGTAATTGTTCATAGATTTGAATTTTGACAAATAAAAATGTCATGTGGTAGAGGCATGTGTCTTCCTGGCAGGCAATTTGCTGAATTACTAAGTTCGTGAAGTTAGCATTTAAATTCTCTAGCAAAGCTCCAAGCAAGTTTCTATTTATCTAGTCAACTATGTGGTGTCAATAAACAGCCATTATCAAGTAGAAGTTCCTAAGGTTAAATGTTCATATGCAATAAGTAACCTAAGAAAACCATTTGGAATAATGAAAAAATTAAATCAAATATGAAGTTCCTAAAATTCAAATTTGTATTTTTTTCCTGAAACAGACCAAATGATTCTAATTTAATTATAGAAGAAAATAAAAAAGACATACCTCTTATATTTAATAGTTTCTTACTCTTTTTCTGGCTTTTCTTCCTGTCTCTTAAATTCAAGTATTTCCCAGGGATCTGTCCTTAAAAAATAAATCATAGTAGTAATCAGTCATCAACCAACTATTATTTATTATAAGCACTTTATATGCCTTGCTTCTCTTAATTTGTACAACAAACAACAAAGGACTCATTGTGGTGGTTGCTTTACAGAAATAGACACAGACTTAAAGGAGGTTAAGGAATTCCTGTAAATCGGCAAAGAAATGAGAAATAAAGCAGACATTCAGCCTAAGGTGATGGTGACTCCAAAGCCTGTTGTCTTAAGCACCTTTCTCACCCAGACTTGAAACCTCAGCTGAATTTTGGTAATAAGAACAACTTTTGAGCACCATGAGACTACTATTAGTGTGTGTGTCTGTGTATGGGTGTGTGTGTGTGTGTGTCCTTTATACAAGTGCCCATGGCATTTTGTAGCATTTGAGAATTAGGTTGAAAATTAAGCATGTTTGTTGAATAAATGAGAGTCATTTTAATTGAATAACTAGATTTATTTCCTATGTCTACCCTTTTGTACATCCACTGCAGTTTCTCCATTCCAGACCTTTCAACACCTTGACCTCAGTTTTTCCAAGAGTCCTAACATGACTTGCTAGGACTTGTTTCTATGACTACTCCTCAGTCCCATGTTCACAATATGGTGCCAATTTTCAAAATGTTATTATGGACCCTTGCTCAAAACCTTCAGTGATAACCCACTACTTGTAGAATAAATCTCTATCCCAGCATTCATGACCTCTTTGAATAATATCACTTTATTTCTCTGATGAAGGCAAGCTAGGGCACATCACTGTAGCTCCAAATGCCCTAGATAAACTGAACCTGCTGGAATCACGTTCTGTCTTTTAGAGTTTTGATCATATTGGATACACAATCAACACTGATGAAGTGAATGAATGAGTGAGTGAATGGAGACCGATGAATAAACTTTTCAGTAATATAGAGCATTTGGATGGGTCTAACTGCTTATCAAATTCTAGATTTCCAAAAGAAGAAGCTTGTAAAAAGAAAAGAAGTGCAACATTTATTATTTGTGCATCAGCCCTTTCACGGTTCCTTTGACATGACAAGGACTGTACTGAATACTTTGTTACCATGTCTATGTTCATTTGGAAGTATATCTTACCTAGCAGAAAATTTCTGCACATTTCAGACACAAAGCAGTAATAAACTCTGGGGCAGGTAAGCTCCCATTTAACAGCTCAATCAGAAGAATATATTTAACTCTCCATGTTAAAAATGCAAACAAACCTTTAACTTCCAAGATCGATTACACACATAGAAGGAGGCTTGCTGCGAATGGCATTCTGTCTTGTCAAGGACTCCTTATCATCAAGGAAGAATAAACACTCTAATTACTTTTTTTTTTTTTTTTTTTTACTTTTTGTTTGTTTTCTAATTGGATCATTCATTACTCCCTAGAATTCAAATCAACATCAGATTTATAGTTGGAGGCTATTGAAATATTGATTTGGTTATAGAAATGTCAAGCTTGGCAGGTAACCTGTCTTACTGCCAGAGAATGCTTCTGCTTTAGTAAACTTGTTTAAAAGGCTGATAGAATGCAGTGAGCAAGCAATTTGCATCGGTATCAGGCAGAGAGAGAATTTTTAAAATTTCAATAGTCTCCTCGGCATTCGTTGAGTTCCTACTTCCTGAAATGAAGGTAGCAAACCTGAGCCACAATATACAAATATCCTGGTTATCAAAAGGTCCGTCATTCACTTTTGACTTCCACAGGCTCACACTACACTTAAAGTGAGATGCAAGGGGACTAAGTCATAGAGGGTGTCATTAGAAAGGTAGAGTGTGCCGTGGCAGTACTGTAGTCAGATATGAGTTCTGCAATTTCTGGGCCTATAAACTTACCATGCCATGTCATCTCCCCGAGAATCTTAGTTTAGTCTCCTTTAATTTGAGAATAACAGATCTATGCTACCTACCCTACACTGTAAGTCTTGAGGAAAATGCTTTTTGAAAGCTGTACTTTTAACGCACATTTTTTCCTCAAGAAGTCATTGCATCAATCTCATACATGTGTGCTTATCTACAGAAAAACAAACAGACAAAACAAAACCCTTTATTTCCACTAAGCAAGTTAGGAAAAATGAGGTTGATAAAAAAAAAAAAGAAAAGAAGAAGAAGAAGAAGGGAAAGCAAATGTTTAAACGGAAAGAATGCTGAATAACTACGTGATGCCTAATTTAGAAGAGTATTCTGGTATGTAGGAAATTCTTTTCTTCTCTGTCACTTGCAAATCTTATGTTATGCAGACCTCCTTCTACTCTCTAAAGATAAGCCTTGTATACACTTATAATTGACCACTGAGTGTCCCTCCATCTTGGTGAATGAGAATGAGCTACTGAAAACCAAAGAGGGCTTTTACCCATTCTCTGCCCATGTTAATTATACAAATGAACAGAGATTTATTCTCCTCATTCATTTACATATTAAGGGAAGAGAGGGGAGTTTCCTGGAAAAATAACTACCACCCCCAGGACTTTTTGCTTTTCTATCACATAGTGAGGCAGAGGCAAGACCTAAACCACGTTGAATGGCCAAGTTTGCTATTGATAGAACTGAGAATTCATTTCAGAGTGGCATCTTGCAAACTATGTCCCAATTTCAAGGAGGAGAATCATAAAGAATCTGTTAAGGTGGTTGCATCTGTTGTTACTTTTCTTCTATCCAATGACCAGGGTTTGTTAAAGAAATGTTTTATATCATAATTGTATAACAACATCATTTTCTTAATGCGCGGAGCTGAGAATCGTAGCAAGCTCTTCTAAACAAGCCCTGCGTGCTGTCTCCCTTATACACCTTGATCTGATGATTCAGAAAAGAAACCTTTTAATCTCACCCCACTGATCAGCTAAGATATTTTAATGTTTTAGCTGTGAGTGAAAATAATGTTTTCTCTGAGAGAATACCTTCAGACTTCAGCTGCCAAGACTCTAGAGTTAGCACTGGAAAAACTAGCCCTGGACTTCTGTTTCTGCCCACGGTTTTCAAAGTAAGAATGATACCTTGGTACTGAATGAAACAACCTCTACTGCTCTTCAAGAGGACTCGTGGTAACAGTTCTCCAGGTCCATGGCAGTACAGTGTAAGTACCATACTCAGTCCTTCTAAACTCAAACAATTGCTTTCCCCATTGGAATTAAAACTAGGGAAATTCTCACTTTCCATCTGCTATTCCCTCAAAAATAGTAGTTTTTCAAAAACTGAAATGGTCGTTGAATTTCTGTTTCCCTTTCTTTTGTGAAAATCTTCCAAGAAATTTGAAATACGTACATTAAGGGAAATTATAAATCAACAAGCCATATAATGTTAGAATTTTATGCAGATCATTTTGAGGTTATGCAGTTCGTAATGGCTTGATACATACGCTTGGTGCTACTGTAGATGTGGAAATATCCTTTATATAAGGAAAAGGAGCGTATGGTCCCAAGACTTAAGTCATTGGGTTGTCTGAGAAACCAGGGTTACCAAAGATACATTTCTTCCTTTTTATTCATAGTATTTATAAGGATTAGAAGAGATAAAATTCCAAGTGTGGAGGCTTAAACTGTTCAATTCTTTACTCAAGGACATTGTGGAAAAGGGGGGTAAGTTAGAATCTGCTGCTGATAAAGGAGAAAATCAAGCTGATCGCTTCTAAAATTATCGGGTTTGGTTTGGTTTAGATTCCCAGAAGTGGGGGGGAGGGGAGTTGGGGAGATGGAAAAAGAAGAAGACAAAAAGTACAAAGTACTTTTTATTCTTTTTCCAAAGTAAAAGTCTATTTTGACTAATTCATTGTTTTCAAAGAATAAAACATAGCAAGGAAATCAACATCATAATATTTCACTAGTGTATTATTGCTAATGATCCAATATAGCTTGTGACCTTAAGGATAAATTACACTTTAATACAGTTGTTATAATTCTAAATGCTACCTAATAATACTGATTTTTGAACTGGAGCAAGTAATTTTGTGTGGAGCTGTAATCCATTGGAAACCGAAAAGCAATTTCATTGAAAGGGGGAAAATAAATGTCATTATATGCAAATTACCATGGAAAAGTCATTCTGGTCATTCTGAAGCTTCTTTTCCATAAGGCACATGAAATTTAGTTTTTCAACTGTGAAGGATCTTAAAAATTGCATAGTAAATGGCTTAGCACTTGACTAATATCTTACTTTATATTGAAAATCATTGTAGTGGTGTTCCAGGATATATAATATATTGACTTTTTTTGGATTAATAAGATATTCTTGATTTGTATTAACTAATTTTTAAGATGCTATGGAAATGGGGAGAAACAAATGTGGACGGAAGGAACTATTTCTTGGTCACTCATCATAATTCAAATAGTATCTATAACCCATGGGTTCCCTACAGGAATTAAACTTCTTTTGTACTCACCTTTTTTGCTTGCTTGAAAAAAATTAAATGCGCCCTTGAAAGTTCCTGGAGCCCAAAGGAGTGTCTGGAGATAAGTTTTCCAAGGAGATTCCATTAGTATAAAATTGTTTGTGGTATTCCAATTGGTAGAAAATTAGTAAGGTGCAGATTCACCAAATATAACACTCTACTGGGGTTGGGGGGTGGAGGTGGAAACAGCCAGTCCAGTCCATTTGGGAGCATCACTTAGCTTTTTGGATGTATGATTTTCTTCACAGCTATGAGACAATAAATCTCACAGTATAAATGAGAAAACAGAGTCTTAGATCACTAATTTGCCCAGTAACAAATAAACTGTGAGTGTCTGAGATTGACCCCAGCTCTTTAGACCAACAATTTGTATTCTCTGCCCACCTCTCTGCCTCATCTCTAGGAAGCTGCCCCCATAATGCTCCTCTTCTTTTGGTGCACATTCCAGGGCTGGGTTCCCCTCTGGCCAATTCTTGCACTGCCACGTGCCAGGTGCCACTCTCTTGTTTCCTTGGAGGATGATCAAACTATTTCCATTCTCTCAAGTTCTGGCCCTTCAAAAAGCCAAAGCCGCCATTTAACAAATGTACATGGCCACTGTAAATAACACTAGGCACTTGATTCCCTAAATCTGGGAATAACTGATATAAAGTGATGCCTCGTTATTTTCATTAAAAAAAAAATGGATTGCCTGAGCCCGCGGGTTGGAGACCCGCCTGGGCAGCGAGACCTCATCTCTACAATAAATCAAAAAATCAGCCAGCCGTGGTAGCACATGCCTGTAATTCCGGCTACTCGTAAGGCTGAGGCGGAAGGATCGCTGGAGCCCAGCGGGTCGAGGCTGGGCGACAGAGTGAGACTGTCACTCTGTCCACTCCCGGCCACCGCTCTCCAGTCTGGGCGACAGAGTGAGACTCCAACTCAAAAAAAAAAAAACTTTTTAAAGTGGAAGTATTTGATGAGACAAATGCAATTATTTGAATAAATTAAATAGGAAGTATGAGTTAGAATCAGACTCCTCTGTATTATATCATTTTAAAAACACTTGAAATAATATACACTTAAGGGAACTGAACTTTGCATACCAACCTATTATCAATGAACAATACAGTCTTTCAGATATGACACGTGACTATGCAACCCTATAATCTATAGGCCCCATCTTCCTTGACAATAAAATGAGAGACTGGAGCCAATGATCTGTAAGGGTTCCCAGCTCTATGATTCTTACTACTCTGGACAAAAATAGTATGCCCTATGCCACTTGAACCCTTAAATGTGTCACTGACTTATGTTAGACTACATACCTATCCACCCAGAATCTTAATTTTCTCTATTTTGGGTTCCCAGAATCTTACACTGCACTTTGTAGAAAGTGTTTGATAAAAATATAAATAACTAATGATCCAATAACAAGCATCTAAAATGGATTTGATCTCCATTATTACAAAATAGAGATTTTTTTCCTGATTAGATTTTGTAAAGCCCTGTTATTAGTGTATCTTTACTATATCATAATCTGAATTTGCACACCAGAAATAAGTTTCCTTTGACCTCAGATAGAAATTTAAAGAATAGAAAAAAAAAGAAAAAAGACGAAAAAATAGGCTTAGATGCACAGTTTTAAAACGTAGTTGTAATTTATATCTTCTGTGTCAAGATTCTTTAACTTATTAAACTTGTAAAAAGAAACACAAAAGCCATTTCAAGTCTGTTAAAATCACTTGTTTAAAAGATGAAAAATGTATTTGAATATTTTAGGCCCCCCGAAATCTTTACTTGGTTTCTATTAGTCAATTACATTGACATAAAAACATGCAATAATATATAACTTATTACAGAAATAGTATAAGATAGCAACTCTATAAATCCTGGGCTATCTCTCAGAATTAGTTAAATTTGTTTAAATAAAACATCATATATTTGTGTTCAATTCTAATCATGCAGTAAAAATAGCTGTATTTTCTGCCATTTCTCAATTTTTCTTTCTTCTCCTATCATTGAATTAGTTAACTTTAACTTGCCCCAATTTTCTAAGATTTCTCTAGTCTAATGATTAAACTGTTAAAGGGTGTCAAGTTTTACTAACTTCCTCTATGAATATTTATTACTATATTTAACCCACTTCTATCTGAAGAAACTTCCCAGAAATAACTATTTCGTCCAACATATTGTCAAGCCTTTAAAAGCATCTGCACAATTCTAACAAAGTCAGTTTCTAGAACCAGCTCTTAAAACTGTAATCGTTCAGTAAGTCAGTATAGTTACAAAACAACTAAAAGTTTTAAAAACTGCTTATTATTCTGAGAAAATATCAGCTCCGTTTGGTTTCTATCACAGTACCCAGGAAACAAAAACAGGACTTCAAAAGAAGTGAAACTGTGTTCTTAATGATTAGGGGACTTCAGACTGTGTTAGACAATCCAGAGTGATTATTACATTACATACAATGAATTAATTAATGCTTGTGATAAAATTAATAATGCACAATTTTGGATTTTAATTGAAAACGCTTTTATAAAAAGACGATATTTCTCCACTCACCTTAAGAGTAACTAAAAAGAAATTTAGTGAATGAATTATGCAGAAAAAATATCCTTTGTGTTTGTAAAATAGCCAGTAATATATACATTTTGGCTTGATCCTTCCCAGATCATTGCACTCCTTACAACATGATTTTTCTTCATTAAAACCACAGTGGAGTGATTCATTCAGGGAAGATAAAGTGGAGCCCAAGGGTCAGCAGAATGACATAGTGGAAAGTGTCAATCTGGTCCCTTGGTATTTTCAAAGTTAGGAGGCAACCATTTCCTGGTTAGTTCTGCCCACAGGTCTCCCATGGAAATTCAGAGGAACTAATGAACCCTATGAGTGCATCAAAAGAAGAAATGTCCCCAGAGAGTTGTTTAGTGTACTAGTGTTGACTTTTACATCTTCTTCTTCAAAATGCTTAGCTTCTTGGCCAAAGTTAATCTATCTCATTTTTGTTATGGGAACACATTTCTATATATATATATATTTTTTTTCTTCAGTTGGTAACAGAAAAGGATGGAAAAACAACCATAGAAAAGGGGAAATAGATCAAATACATGTTGAGACAGACTTCAGGGCTGAGAGTAACAGTAGTTTCATTGCATGAAAGCACTGAGTCTAAACCTATCACTTTAATAAGACCATTCTTCCTCCCATAAACCACCAAATCAATGGCTAGAGATTAATACAGAACTAAAATTGAGGAGAAAATTAAACTCATCAAAGACATTTCTCAAGTTTAAGTTAAATTGTCTATAACTAAACGAAAGCCTTGATTATTTAGTTTTTAAAAATCTTATATTTATGTAGCACTGTACTGGGTATAGGGTAATTGACCCTCCCAATGCATACATTTTGGGTTGATCCTTCCCAGATCATTGCCCTCCCTACAACATCATTTTCCTTAATCTTAATTTTCTTCTTATACAAGCCTCACCAAGTTGCTTGTTTCAATTTTAGTTTCAAAGAGAACATGTACAGGTTTTTAAATGGGTATATTGTGTGATGGTAAGGATTGGGCTTCTGTATTAAGCCCATCCCCCAGATATTGCATGGCACATAAGAGACAGTTTTTTAGTTCTTACCCCTGGCTCTCCCTCCTCCCAGTGTCTGTTATTCTCATTTGTATATCTGTGTGTACCCAGTGTTTAGTTCCCACTTATACATGAGGGCATACAGAATTTGGGTTACTGTCTCTGTGTTAGTTAGTTCAGAGGTTATTTACATGGAGAAATGAGTTCAGTTTGCTATCTGCATGACACTATTATGTCTATTAAATGATATAAAACCCAAGGATGGTGTAGGGTATCTTCTCAATTTTAAGGGTGTATTTCTTATCCTTTCAACACAATTATTTAAGGCTGCAATGCTCTACTTTCTAAAAAAAAAAGATCACTTAAACACTTTGATGAATGGTCAAACATATCATATAAGAAATGTATTTTACAAATGAGAGCTAAACTTCTTGTGACTGAAAAAAGAAAAAAGAAAAAGCTACACAGGACAGATGCATGTATTTACAAGGCTACATTTTCACTAAAGGGTAAATGGCTGTTTCAGAGGTTTGCATCAACAGCAAGTAAATTAAAATGTTTGTGGCAAGAACAAGTGTATTTAAGGTTTCGAGATGACTTTCATTATTCCTCCATGGTCTTAGTCACTTACAAGTTCTGAAAACATTGTGTATGTTTTGAGTCTATTTAAAGTTAATCTCTATGTAGTCATTTGGAGGTATACATTCAGCTATTTTGATTTACAGAAAGGAGAAGGGAAAAGGCATGTTTTTGTGCTTCTTTCTGCACTTATTTTCTACTTACAGATTAATAAAAATGACTGAAATTTTAAAATGATACTTATTTACCTAAAGGAAGTAGTCAAAATTTAAATCTGAAAAAATGAAGTTTAGAATAACAATGATAGAAAATAATGGAGCATATGAGTGCTAAATCTAAAAACTTTATGTTCAAGTTTTGTACGACTGTATAATATGAAACTTTTTCAACTAAGAAAGAAATTTCTATGATGCAATGATAAAGGATAAATATATAGTATATATAAATATAAAATTATAGCCATATATAATTATATTTACATAATATAAATTATCTTATATTAATATTTGAAGAAGTCAGATTCAAATACTGTCCTTTTAAGAGATGAAAACAGGAAGATAGGGTAGCATAAGGCAGGATTAAAACTTTTGAATCTAATATGTATTTTAGATTCAAAATAGTGGCTATTTTAGATTCAAAATAGTGGCTATTTTAGTAAGGTGTGTCAAGTTTATAAACTATTACATCTATTCTGGATGGTTCATGTGTATATTTATGTAGAATTAAATAGGATCCCTCTATTTGCTTGACTCTAAATAAGCCAACTAGCCAGTGACTAGCCTCAGAAGTAAAAACTACCACTCTCCAGAAGTAAGCTTCCAGTAGAAGTATTTTAATACGAAGACTAACAGAGAAAGATATAACTGAAAAAAACCAACAAACATGCATTAGACTATTAACAGTACAAGCCTGAGGAAAACTTAAGAACAATAGAAAGTAGGAAAGTAAATTTTTAAAAGATAATGCATTGAAAATGAATATAATAACATATTTCTCACAAGCTTGCCTTCGTGACTCTGAAAATGAAATTAAATGGTATGAATCTATGGTAAATTTTTAAGAATGTGTTCACATTTTAGGACACTAATACATTCTCCTGTGCAGGCACCACTGTCAAAAATTCCAGAAAGATAATGTGTGTGTGTATATATATATTTAAGTTGATGCTCTTGCTACAATGGTTGGAATTATTCCTGTGGAACTACCAATTTATTTGACAATATTGAAATTCCAATTAAAATTATTATTAAGGCCAAAAACAAGAAACTGGGCAATTTCTAAGCAAAGTCTAAATGGGTGACTGCTGATATTTTTAAAATACTGACTGTGAAAATCTTAAATATAGTGAATCTTGTACATCTTATCTACACAATGTCCAATTCCTGCATATTTGGAAACACACGAGCCTGTTACTGAGTTTCAGCTATTATCTCTATGCAACCAGCAATTTCAATGTAAGTTCAAATCAAGAGTCACAAGAATAAGTCACGGTTTTGTTTTTTCCTTTTTCAGGATCTGTAATATGTAGAATTTTGTAAAATATCCTGTTACTAAAACAGTAAAATCTTTAACATACATGAGACATATCTCTTTGTTAAATATTTTGACATAGTCCATATGTATCGTTAATTCCCCAAGCATCTGAATATAGCATAAAACTGTTATCACTGAAACTCTAGATGATTCATAATCATGTAGCTCCTCAGACTCTCATGAATTTCTCCAGCTCCAAAGTAGCATGCTTACTAGTAAATGAAGCATGCCTTGATACAAAATCATGCAGTTCAGACATTTATGCTTTGAAGAGATTGTAGAGAATGGAGACCCCCTGAAATTCCTATCAACTAATTCTCAGACATTTCCAGGGAATTTTCAGGTCGTATTTGTGATGATGGCTAAAATATAAAATGCATGGCAAATGTTTGGGGAAAAAATGTAGACTTACTCTTTCCATTTCCCCTTTCTCCTTTGCTTCCTTGCTTCCTTTGTTCCTTTCTTCTGAAGATTACTAGAATATTTTTTGTACTGCTTCCCAATCCTGGAAGAGTAAAACATATAAAAGGTAGATGGTCATGTGAACTAGCTGATGCTTTTAGATGTAGCCCCCTTTATATTGTTTGAATTCAAGACAGAAATGTTCTCCTAAAATAACTGACTTTCTTTTAATCAGGGAGGTAGGTTGCAAATGGCAATCATTTGCCAGAATCTACTTCTCCCATAACAAATAATATAATATAAAATGCAGCAAAATGAAAGGATCGCAGTTAAAAAAAGATTAAAAAGTAAAGACTACTATTGTTCCTTAAAGGCAAATTTCTTCCCGAATACAGATATAGCTAAGAAAATCCCATCCCCCAATTAAAATCAATAGCACTTGGGAAAACGTGGTCAAAATAGGACTTAACCAAACATTTTATGAAACAGTGAAGAGGAGGGTGGGCTAGAACACGAATAAAAGATGGAGAAGCTGGATTTTGGATGAGACTCCTATCTGATCTGATTTGATCTGTCAAATACAGAAATAGTTTTTAGAAAAATCCATCTTCAGTACCAGTTTCTCTGTTTGTTCTTTCTCGTTTTTACATTAAGTCATACCAGGGAAAATATTGACTTGTTTGAGCATCTTGGTTACTTACAAACTGGAAGAGCAGTAATATAATGTACTATTTAAAAATAAAAGGCAAATAAAAGGGATCTAGACACTGTGTGTACTAATTCAGTTGTTTTATTTTAATATATTTGGTCTATCTGAAGACTCTCTGTCTGTCTCTCTCTCTCTCTCTCTCTTTCTCGCTCTCTCTCTCTCTCTCTCTCTCTCTCTGGTTCTCACTTTGTCACCCAGGCCATAAGGCAGTGACATGATCATAGTTCACTGCAGTCTTGAACTCCTGAGCTCAGGCAATCCTCCCACCTGAGCCTCCCCACTAGTTGAGACTTCAGGCTCACACCACCATACCCAGCTAGTTTTTAAAAAATTTTGTAGAGATGGAGTCTCGCTATATTGCCAAAGGTAGTCTCAAGCTCCTGGATTCAGGATATCCTCCCACCTCAGCCTCCCAAAGTGCTGGGATTACAGGCATGGAGATATTTTCACAGCTCTTATAAATTAGAGTCTTACGACTCATAAACTTACTATAAACTAATGAGAAAACTTCACTTATGGCCTAGAATTTCTCATTCATTTGACAATCCAGAGCATCTTGATCCCCTGTTACTGTTTTAATAGTATACTTAGAATCTTAGTTATTTATGGACTTGCCATTCCCCCCTTCCCACAGTATATCATGCAGCTTGTAAGCTCTGAAGCACCTTGCTTTGAATATGTTCCTCAGTAATTTTTGTTTTAATTGAATAAACAAACTCACACAGATTTATTCAAACAATACTAAACTTAGCAAAAATTTCAGAGTCATAGAATATCAGAGCATAAAGAAATATTCCTGTGTTTGATTGTTGCCTACAATAATGCAATGAATAAGATGTGAAAACTTGAAGATTTTATTTTAGAGAAATATAATCAAAGCATTTTGGTGGGGTTTTTTTAAGTAAAAAACTGTCTGATTAATTACTGGGAGTGCAACTACTTATAGCTCTAAAGTAAATATAAGATTCTCCCTTTAGTTCTGGGATTTGGACTTAAACTTTCTTTAGCTCAGCAAGGCTTTCGAATATTGGTACAGGGCCGGGGACAGTCACTCATGCCTGTAATCTCAGCACTTTGGATGGCCGATGTGTGAGAAGCACTTGAACCCAGGAATCCAAGAACAGCCTGGGCAACACAGCATGACCCCCACCTCAATCAATCAATCAATAATATTGGCATAGTCACTAAAGGCATTCTGACAAGTGTACTTATCAACAGAAATTTATCAATTTTCTCCATATTGCCTGATATCACCCTGAACAAAAATGTAGACCAAGATGAGTTGCTTCTAAGGGGAAAACTAACCACAGCAGTGCTGAGGCTACATGTGTTTCCACAGCACTGATTTCAAAGAGGTAAAAAAAAAAATGTTATTGAATAGGCAACCTCCACGTATCATTTAAAGCAAAATAAATAAAGCTGAGAGCCAAGGCAGATGTACTTGGTCGTACCATGGCATAGCAGGAAGTGGAAACATGGTTGAGATTGTTCTACAGCATACCGTGTATGTCTTTCACCTCTCACTTTGAGGGTTGAGTGGTGAAATGCCACAACTTTTTTTAAACTTCCCTTTCAGGGCATAGAACAGACTTTTTAAAAAACTGACAGTTAGAGAGATGTTCATATGTACATCTGTGTATGAGGAAGAAAAAATGATAAAACTTCTAATTTGGGCCAAAACAATACTGTTGAATCCTAGTTAAGAAAAAAGTTTTTTCTTTTCTTTTTATTTTTTTTCAAATTTTGATTGTTGAGTATCCATGTTCTTAATATTTCTTTTAAAAATTCAGATATGACGTCAAGAATAATATCTTTCAAATTACATTGTACAACAAAATTTGAAGAGACAGATTTTATTACTGCTAGCTTGTCTTTTTTTTTTTTTTAATATGATGCTACATGGGGAAGTACAATAAGGGAAACAGATTCTCCAAAAAGAAAATAATCTTGGAATTCAACATTTTTTCTGTTGACACACGTTTTTCTCTTTTCTTGCTGACTGGCTCATTTTTTTTTCTCACTCAGACATTCTTTCAGTGGTATATTCAACATAGGTTCAACTGTATGAAGAAATACAGACCACTTCTTTAAGCATCAGGAAGAAAGTTAGATCGTCTCACAAAATTAGTTGGTTTACCAAATAGTCCACCACTAGCATCACCAAGTTTCATCAAGGTAGAGTTTCCCCAAAATCCAATGGATATGTCCCATGTTATTTTCCTTATGTTCTTCTTCAACCCAAGGTGAGCTTTTGCTTTGTGATACTACATATATTTCTAGAGAACTGAAATTATGGTAACTCCAATAGATTATTTCTATTCTTGAAGGACGATGTCTTGCTCAGATAATATGAGCCTACTTTCTAAGTATTTTAGTTTGGTCCTCAATCTTGGTAATTGGAGAGAAGGGGAAGATACTTTTTTGCAATATTTCTTTTTTTTTTTTTTTTTTTTTGAGTTGGAGTCTCACTCGGTCGCCCAGACTGGAGTGCAGTGGCCGCTCCCGGCCACCGCAGCCTCGCCCTGCTGGGCTCCGGCGATCCTTCTGCCTCAGCCTTCCGAGTAGCCGGAATTACAGGCATGCACTACCATGCCCGGCTGATTTTTTGATTTATTGTAGAGATGAGGTCTCATTGCCCAGGCGGGTCTCGAACCCGCGGGCTCAGGTAATCCACTCACCTCAGCCTCCCAAAGGCGCGGGATTACAGGCTGAGCCACTGAGCCCGGCTAAGGAGAAGATACTTAAGATGTTCTTCAATTTGCATGAAAGAGTCACATTTTGTTATATTTTTCCCTATTGAAGCATTAGTACTAACCCTAGGTTCATTTAAGCTAATTGGAGATTTCTCTGCCTTGGATGTGAAAGAAAAATGGTGGTGATATTCACCATTTTAAATGATCACAGAGATTGAATAATATGACTGAAATGAGCAGGTATCACTTTCCTTCAGCATTTCCCTAAAAAGTTTTTTCCTAGCTCTAAAAGACAAAATTTTCACTAGAGGAAGAGCCTTAGGTCAAACACACACAAGAGCTTGGC
The DNA here is from genome assembly GCA_027257055.1 of Cephalopachus bancanus. Classification (NCBI taxonomy): domain Eukaryota; kingdom Metazoa; phylum Chordata; class Mammalia; order Primates; family Tarsiidae; genus Cephalopachus; species Cephalopachus bancanus. The sequence continues at coordinate 8,593,340 of JAPVLO010000027.1, forward strand.
TTCCTTTTGCCATGCCTTTCTGTTTACTTGTTAAGAATTTTGGGGCATTACTGGAAGGAATAGAGTGTGCTTTCATAGTGTAAGAATATATGAAAGAGTTAATAAAGATTTGAGGACTAATACTCTGTCCCTTTTTCTGGGAGTGGTAAACAACTGTGGCATTTACTTATCTGAACCTGGGAAACCTCACAGTATCTAAAATTTTAATGACTTTGATGTCAGTCTACATATTTGATAACGGATGGCAATGCCTCCTTGGTTCAAGGACCACTTCCACTCCCCTAAAAGAATATTGTTGGTTCCATGAGACATGTATCTTCCAAAAAATAAGGGGGTTAATTTATGGAAAGTGTGTTCAGGCAATCGTCCATTCTTTTTGTTTCTTTAAAATAAGGTGCCAGCCAGGCTCAGTGGCTCAGCCCGTAATCCCGCGCTTTGGGAGGCTGAGGTGAGTGGATTGCCTGAGCCCACGGGTTCGAGACCCACACAGGCAACTTGGCGAAACCTCATCTCTACAAAAAATCAAAAAATCAGCCGGGCATGGTAGCGTGCTCCTGTAGTTCCAGCTACTTGGAAGGCTGAGGCAGAAGGATCACCGGAGCCCAGCAGGTCGAGGCTGTGGTGGCCGGGAGTGGCCTCTGCAACCCAGTCTGGATGACAGAGTGAGACTCCAACTCAAATAAAATAAAATAAAATAAGGTGCCAAGCCATGAAATGTTATGCAGCCATGAAAAAGTATCCTTTACAGCAACACGGATTGAGCTGAAAAAACTTAGAAACATAACATCAGATATGCATGCTCTCACAAGCAAGAAATGATCGGTATACATGGGTACAAAAATGGAAATAGTAAACACCAGGGACTCCAAAAGAGGGAAAGGCTTAGAGGAAGTTGGGATTGAAAAGTTATCTATTGGATACAGTGTTCATTATTCAAGTAATGGACACACTGTAAGCCCAAACTTCACCAACATGCAATCTAGTCACGTAAAAAACCACACAAGTACCTCCTGAGTCTAAAATAATTTTTTTAAAAGGTGTTAAGAATACCTGAGAAGCTTCTTTGAGTAGTTTTGCAGGGTAATCTCACATACAGCAAAATTTATATATGGCAAAGAACAGAAAATTCTCACCACACCTTCATGACTAATTGCCTGCAGAACTTGCAGATAGCCTCAGACTGTGTGGGCTTCAGGGGTTCACAGATATATATGCATGCATGTGGCCATATATGCAAGGAACTATTTGGTGTCACAGACCAGACAACACTGAGAAAAACAAGACAAAGGAGAGGTGGTACTGTTGTTCTAGACCGGAAAGAGATTAGGCAAAGTTAAAAGTCCAGGATGGAGATGAATATGGCTGTGTTTGACAGTTTCACTGTGGTCACCAGTATAAGGAGAATGATGGCTATTAGCAGGAGGCGATACCAACATGACATTTACAATGGGTCAGGCACCGTTCTCCACACTCCAGAAAGTGTTAACTTGGGTCATCTTCGCCGTAGGAAGTGAGTACTAATATTACCTCTATCTCATAGACAAGGAAACTGAAATAGAAAGTGTGTGAGTAACTTCAGTTTAAGCAACTGAAAAACAGAGTGAGCCTGTGGCTTTGCTGGCTCACATGAGTTGGAATTCAGAAAGCCAAGCGCCCAGGTTTGTTCTGAGCCATTGCAATTTCCTGCCTCTCAGGTAGGTACAGCTGATGGCTGACTGTGAGCCCACTAAAATTCTCACTTCTACGTACCATATTTTAATCATTCTTTTTCAATTAAACACAAGAGTGGTCCATTTTCCCCAAATTCCGACAATCTGACTGGCTTTTTTGTTCGTCATTAGTTACAATCATTCACTCACCTTGTTATTATTTTGGAAAGTGAAAGGATGCTGTTAAAACTGTTTTATTGTGAGAATAATCTGTACCCACTAAGGAAAATTTGGAAACTATAAAGATGTAATTGAGTGGGAGTGGGAAATACCACTGTATGTTTTTCCCTTACGCTAGTGACTATTAATATTTGGAGGTGGTTCCTTCTAATTCTTTCTTTCTCAATTAATTTATGATCATAATATATAATTAATTTATGATCATAGGACGTGTGTAATATTTACTGCTTTTTCACTTAGGATTAAATCATTAAGATAAATTTCCCAGGACTCCAAATCCTCCTTCAATGTTTGATTGCATGTTGAGTCCATTACATTGATTGATTGATTGATTGATTCAATCAATAAAAATTTAGTAGTTAATTTTCTAGAAGATGAACAGCAGAGGAGAACAAGCCACAGTTTCTGTCCTAATGAGGTCTGAATGTTTTGTGAGCTCAGTAAACATTTCATTAAATATATTCTAGTTATGTAATAATAGTTCTCTCAGTTCTGATTACTAGTGGCAGGATTTAACTTTTAAGAAATGCATTTTCCCTGAACAAAGGGAGTAGAATGAAGTTATTCAGTTTACTGTTCTAGTGCTGGGTAATGATGTTGAGTTTAGTTTCTTAAAATCTTTTTTCACTAATGGAGGATGTTTTCTAATTTTAAATAAACTACAGAGTTGATAACACATCTTAATATCAGCCCAAATTTTCTACTGACTGCCTATGGCTTTTGCAGTATAAGTGTCTATGTTTAAAACTAGTCAAGATTTAAAAGAATCTCATTTTAAACCATGTTTATGCATCATTTAAGGCAGTTACATTTTTCACTTTCAATGTTCCATGCTACCAAAATGTTTTGTTTTTAGGATGTATCCTTTTATGACACATCATTAAGGCCCTGACTAAACTCTAAGCACTATGCCTAAACATATTATATTTTTTATTAGAATGGATTGGATTGAATTAAATGGAACAATATAATTAAAACTAAATTCCAAGAAAGCATTTTTAAAGGCCAAAATAGCAAAAATAATCTTAGAGTTTAGCTACCATTTAATAAAGAACAGCATTTTGTTTCTGATTGTTTCAGAAATTCAGCAAATGTAAATAATGTATTAAGTTATACAATTTCACATACATGCAGCCAACAAAGAAATACATTTATTACTTTGGATAGTCACAATAATTTAATTGCCTCCAAGAGAAAAAAGGTGCACATGGTTTGTTTTTCAAAAATACTTGATTAAAATTACTGAAATTAAAAATCATATGCAAGAAATTGTCATGTTGATAGTGAAAATTGCTTCATTACACTCTATAAAAGGTGAGTCACTGGATTACACTGATCACTCTTTGATCAGAGTTTTTGTTAGTTACATGTAATGAGCAAGGATTTATAGAGCCAATCAGCTGACTGAAATGCTGATTTCCATTATTTTTCATTTTAACTGGTTGTTTGTGTTTATCCTCTATTCCTATGTACAGATTGAATAAAATTCCCAAAGGGTATAGACAGACCTTATCACATGATGAAAGTATTTAGACCAATCATGTTTTTTCTCAATGGACATTTGTACAGTCTAGATTCTACAAAGGAGTTGTGTTTGTTAGACACAGACACATACAGAGACACACCATGTACATATTGTTATAGGTATATTCACAATCTGCACCAACATATTTTAATATTTTATTGATATTTTCATATGCACAAATATCTTCACAGAGATATGGGTTGAAAAACAAGGGTTGGTATCTACATACATGAATGAATGTGTGATTACAATCAACTTGTATGTACGTTTTTGGCTTGTGACCTTGTTTCATTTGCTCAAAATAAGCCATCCTGCATTGACATTGTGTGCCAATGCATCACTGTGCATCACTGTTTTCCATCAATTCACAGTTGTTTCTTGATCCTGTTTAGCTCCTTCCTGTTTTCTCGATTTGTGTGTCCAGGTAGGAGCATGCTGTCTACATGTTTCTGGACCAACAGTATCATCACCATCTATAAGCACAGCAAAATCTCTGGCCCACCACAGATTTTCTGTGCTAGAATCCGCACTTGAACAAGAACACTAGCAGCTTGCTCTGCTCTCTGAAGTTTGAGAAGCACAGTCTAAACTGTTACCAGCACCTTACTTAGTAGAGCTGTGTTATCATGAACATACCCTAGATATCTGCAAGCAAGCAATGACACCTCAGTTTTATTGCCTCTAGTGTTAAGAACAAATCATAGATGAAACTTAAAATGCATTACAGATAAAACTGAGTCTCAAAACTCAGGAAATATAGGCACTGGCAAAGTTCTGTAGGGCTTAGAGTTAAATCAGAGCCCAGTCATCCATACACAATACACTGCATCTTTCATGCTCTCCAAGTTAGAGGTATTAATATAAATCAATAAGATGTCTTTTCATATAGAATATATGATTGACTGTCCATTACTTCTGAGTTATGCCACAGAGGGTGGCGTCCCTTGATAGTCAGACTTGTTCAGTTTGTTTGATTGTCAAAGTAGAGTTGAATACATTGTGTTTTGGTGGCAGCATTTGATGAAGGTTTCCATTTGCAAATGATTATGGGAAATTTCTTGTAGAGGTCAAAACCTGGACTTGCTTAAGGAAAACCATGAAGAAATTGAAACCATCCAGAATGATATCTAAGCTTCCTTCTTTTTTTCTTTTCTCGCTGTTATCCTCCCCAAAATTTTCTCTGCCTACTCATTTAGAACTCTGCTGTCTTGAAGAACTCTCAAATTGGTTAATAGAGGCTCCAAAATTAAATGTGTCAACTAACTCTTTAGAGTTTATGAATGCTTTCACCTTGAGCTTCTAAAAATCCCTGGTGTTGACTCCTATTTTGCAGATGAGGAAGCCAAAAGTTAGACAGGAGAAGGGACTGAATGAAATGTCATGGGAGACTTGGCCTCCTTGTCCAACTAGTGTTCTACAGCCAAGACATGGCAAGGGCTGGCATACTTGTCAGGTAGTAAAATCTGTTTCCTATTAAAATGTTGAAATATGGAATATGTATGTGTTCTATATGATCTCTGAATATTCTACTTAGGTAGGAAACTCCAACATAAAAATACATTTGTGAAAACCATAGGTTTAATGTAGTAGTACCCAGAGTATAGCATGCAAACAGATTTTATGTTCTCTTGTGTATTACACTCTTTATGCATTTTCAACAGCTGTATAAGCACCATAAGTTATAGGATGTTGTGGAAATGCCCACATACCCTAGCATCATCAAGTGATACAGTTGTAAGAACTCATGATGGAAAGTGTTGCTAGAGCTCTGTAGGAGTAAGAGTGCCAGTCCTATTGAATGACTGATATGATATTATCATGCTGAATGTTCAAATTCTGTCCTTCAACGTAAGTCCATGACCTTCAACTATAACTATCTTTCTGGGAAAATGTAATTTTACTCTTTTTCCCAACAATTTAATTGCAGCGTTCGTTTAATTTTAGTTTCTTAAGATATGTTAAGTGAATTTACAAGTGAAGAATAAAATGGATAGACAGGTGAATGCACAGGTAGTTAGGTAGTAGGTAGAAGCTATACAGATAAATAGAAAAGAGCAGAGCACAAATCATTCTCATATGGAAAGCTGGATTAGATCGGACTAAATTAACTAAGCAATGCAAACACGTGTATAGAGATATTCCTGTAAAATACAAATGTGTGCTTGCATAAACCTGGATTAGCAAAAGTAAACTGTAGGCAATGCTTTTAATTGTTTTATTAGTTTGGTAGCTCGTTTAATGGAAGTAAATTGGTCTGGAACAATTCATTCCAATTGGCAGCATCTACTGTACAGTGTAACTACAGTTCAGTTGAAGCTTAAAATAAGTTCACAGCATTGTTATTAACTTTTGCAGGTCCCTAATTTTAAGCAAAATGAAACTACTAGAGTGCTTTAATTGCCTTCAAAGATATTTATGATGTTATGTAATGTATAGCCCCTTATTTTCCCCACTAAGTCTTTAAATACACTTTCACAAATTTTTTTATAATGTATTTGCAGATTTCATCTGAGCACAGGTATTTGAGGAATGAAATGGTGTAAGATCCATGACTATATCAGATTTGTATCCATTGTATTAAACCTAGAGATCCTGAAGTTTTCCTCTTACATACTATCTAGAAGATTAAATAAGTAAAATACAGACAAGTGTGTGTCAGAAAAACAAAACATGCAGCTCAGCTAGAAAACACCTCAAGTGGTAAATATTTTGTAAAGGAAGAAACGTTTGTGGGAACGGAGCAAAACACACTGTAATTTGTGTAGCAGTCGATTTGAGAGTATTTTTTTCACTTTCTGGTTTGCTCTAGGCCTTTCTCCTCCCCACTTCCCACTGCCCTGAGGTTTCTTTTTATGTTGTACTTATCCTTTCTCTGAGTTCCCCTGAAAAACTTACATGACATGCCTTGCAGCATCATTAAAATAAAAAATTTAAATCACCTTTTTATTTTACATTCCTAGAGAAGAAGATAGGGGAGAAGGGGGAAATAGAGAGAGAGAGAGAATGAGAGAGAGAGAGAGGGGAGAGAGAGAAAGAGAGAGAGAGAGACAGACAGGTAGGAGGCAAAGAAACAGGGAAGCCCCTTTGCCAGATGTGTATGTACTATGGAGGTCTCTATGTATGATCTGCTCCTTAGGTAGTTCTTAGGTAGTTATTCCACTAAGAAAAGTATTTCTTAGATGTCTTTCTAAGATATTTGTTGTACCCAGTTTCTCTCAAAATATCCATTAGAATATGGATATTAACTTGAAATATTAATTGGTTTTTCATTTTTAAAAAAAGTAATAATTGGAATTTAAGGCAATACTTTGGGACTTTATGCTGGTGACTAGTTAGCAAGGAAAACAAACTAAAAGATATCCCCAGCTTCCCCTGACATGTGCACGCACACACACACACACACACACACACACACACACACACACACACACTCATACTTTTTTTCACAGTAGAGTCTAGTGTAATAATTGCCATTAGAGGTATTACATAATTATCAGGAGTCTTACAGTAGGAAATTCTATCTATAATTTTTCCATGTAAGAGTAGACTTCAAGTATTCCTGCTAAAGCATTTATATATGTGTGTGTGTGTGTGTGTGTGTGTGTGTGTGTGTGTGTGTGTGAAATACTTTATCATTCATATATTCATTTACTCACCAACTTTTAAGTAATTTTAGGACATCTAGTCTAGGCAAAGAATTATACATAATTTTATAAGTTGAACTCGGTAAGTTCTTATTCACCTGCTCTGAACAGATCTTGAAATAAATTATTATGAGTAAAGAAAATAATACATTAAGTATCTATTAAGAGAGGACACAGAGTATGCCGTCTTTACTTACTTTTTAGTGTGGCAAATGAAATATATATGAAGTCTCATCCTGGGGCCCTGTACAATCTACTTAACTTCTCTCAAGATCAGTTCATTTATCTATAAAATGGTGATCATAATTCCTATGTCTCAATATTATGATCTTGATAAAATGACAGGAAGTATCCAACACACAGAGCAGGCACTCAGTAAATGTTCATTTTCTTTCATCTCCCTCTAACCAATGCCTTGAACATATAACATAGAATCCACCTGCTGGTTGATTGGTTTGTGTCAAGCACTTGGCCAGAGGATGGAGATATACCTAAAAGTATGTATATGGTTCAGTCCAAAGTGACTCCTTTTAGCAAAATCTCTGCAAAAGATATTTTCAACAAAATGACAAATTTTGTTTGTCAGGTTTTAGGATGACATAAATTGTGAATAATGTCTACATCAAACAATGTATCAGTCACATACCCCCTTCTTTTTCATTAATGCTTTGCAGTGCCTCAAAGGGCTATGATAACCTTGGGTAATGAACAGGAAAAAAAAAATTTCCAAAGGGATCTAAGGAGTTCTGACATCCAGGAGTGCAAATCTATTGTTATTCAAAGTATGCCTCAAAATACAAGAAAGACAGACTTTGTGGCTTACCATTGGTATTGCAGAAATAATGGAGAATTTTTTTCAAAAATGGTGAAAAAGATGAAAGTTGATTCTCACACCAAGTATAACAGAGCTTTGCAAATATTATCCTGAAATTCATTTAATCACATCTTGCTGGTTTCTCAGACAAAGGCCCCAATTTTATTATAACATGTGGAAAAACAAATAAATGGTAAGAAATGAGCAATTTCACTTGAGGAAGCTAAGATTGCCTTGAAAACCACACGAGGCAAAAGATTCATAGGCACTAATGTACAGAGACCTTTGTTTCTAGGTAGTAAGTCATATTTCCAACAACCCAATGCTTTACTTGAAGACGTTTGATCGGGGGGAGTTGCTATTACTTGAATAGGAGGCAACAGTATCATCCACACTTCGAGAATGCTAATCAATGCAAAGTTCTTTGTCATGAGCTAAATTGTGGTCTTTTCTAGCAGATTGTTTTCAGGTAGTTTTCATATCCCTCTAGCATTTGCTATTTTCCCAAGCTTGTTCATGTTTTGTTATATGAGCAGTTATCTGAGGTCATGTTTCTCTAGACAAAATCAAGTGTGTGATAAACACAGGGCTAAAGTATGCTTTGACTGGCATGGGGTAGCGTCCAACACTTCAATTCTGTATTCATTCCCAGATAAAAATGGCTTTTAAATGGCAGCGCTATCACATTGTAGACTTGTTTTGAGTTCATAATCAACTAAAATCCCTAAATTTTGTTTTGTTTGCTACATGTTACTGTTGAGTTATATCTCTTCAAACCTGAACTCAGCATTTCTTCAGCTGAGTGGATATAGCTTATTGTTATAGTTCATTTTGTTCATTTTATACCTTTAGTCTGTCAAACAGATCCAATTCTTTTGAAATAAATTTTTTTAAATTTAATATTTTATCTCTAAACAAACTCACTTTTATTTGAACTTTCAAGAAGGAAGTTACTTTAGATATTTTAAGTAAAGAGTTAATGTTATTTATAAAGGAGAATGAGTAATGCAATCTATGGAAAGCTCAGAAATTACAAACTTGGAAAGATTTGGTACTATGGTGTTCAAGTGTTTCTGGGTATTTGGGGTTCAGTAGAAAAGCTCAGTCATATTTTGCCTAAAGCAAGTCTTAAATTTTTAATTATGTGCAATAAATCCAGGCATATTTAATCCATATATTTCATGATTCATTTACACTTCAATCACTATGTTGTTGTTTTTGAAGAACCATTTGATGTTTATAAGCCCTTTGAGGCTTTAAAATATGCTTATAAAACCCAATCCCTCCCAATACACATATACACACACATACACATTATTTGAAAATAGATCATTATATTTTGCTCAGGGAAAAAAAAATCAGTCTACACTTGGGGTGTGGTTTTTGTATTATACTTGGCTAGATGTTGTACTCAGCTAAAAATTATTCCTACCTTAATCCTTTGTTTGAAAAGAGCTTAAAAGTTTAAATGTTTTAAATAACTCTTTCGAAGACTCATATTGCTAATCAGACAAAACAACTGGTTAGCTAAAAGACTAGAAAAGATTCAACAAGCCCTGTATCTTCTTTTATATACTAACTTCCACACAGAAACATTACAAAAGTCCATCCCCAGTCCTTATGTCTTTCCTGATATTTAGACCAAAATATTCATTGCCTGCTATATGCATAACCAGATAGAAAACTCACTAAATTCCACCAGTATCCTCTTTCTCTCTTAAAATCCTGCACTCTTCCACCATCCTCTTTCCCCTTAAAAGCAATTTTTTCTCCTTCACAGGTTCTGAACCCTGTAAATGCTATTAACCATATACCCAGCTGCCCACTTGAAAAATTGACAGAGTTATGGGACAGGGGATGGAAAATTCCTGCTTCTCATTCTGTATATCACCTACATTGTGAAATCTTAAGACTTCTAAATATTTTCATAACCCACCTAAATTTCCCCATCCATTCTGCCATAACTTGAATTCAAGTACTCATGTATAAAGTGACTTAATAATTGTCCACATTTTCTCCTTTTTTCTAGTCTTAATCTCATATAGTTAATTTTCCCCACAGCTGTCCAAACAATCCCTAAAAAGACAAATTCCATGCTTATCTTCAAGAACCAGTTTCTCTATGGGAACTTCTCCCTTTTGCTCATCTGTGGGTCAGAGTTCATATTTACAGGAGAAGACAGGTTCCAGCCAAAGTCTGCTTGTTTTGTTCTCTAATTTGTCAACATACGGGACATTTGATTCTGAATATGGGACATGAAACACAATTCACAAACTCTAAAAAATAAAAATCTCATCTTGTCGCTACTCAGCTCAGAGCCTTCTAATGGCTCCCCATTGCCCTCAGAGTAAATTAAAAATTTTAGCATGGCTTACAGGATTCCCCACGGTCAACTCTCCAGCTTAACTGCTCACAATCACTCAAGTTTCTCCTCTGTACATTTTATGGGAACACGGTTGGCTTGTTTCATCTCCAGTCTCCTTGAAGCCTGTCTTCTCTGTCTGGAATGTTCTTCTGGGCATTTTAATAATCAAAAGAGTAAAAGGTTCATGAGAGCTCGTATCTTGATCACAACTGTATTCCCAACCCCCAACAAAGAGTGGAACCTGTTTTGAGTGCTCAGAGAGTATGTGTTGAAGAGAAAGGAAGGAAGGGAGGGAGGGAGGAGGAAGGGTTGGAGCGAGGGAGGGAGGGAAGGAAAGAGGCAGGGAAAATGAGAGGAAGGCCAGGAGAGACTGAGTCCATGAGTGGGCACACACGCTTTCTCTGAATCAGCCCATAAAGCCACTGTCTTATGAATAATGTTAGTGTCTCTAGCAGTTCTTTATAATATTAAATCAATGGTGAATATAAACATAGAAGAGGAAGCTGAGATATCTAAAATAAAAGTCAACACACTAAATCAGGTTTGAAGGATATCAATAATTATCCTCCCAACCCTTAGAACATTATCAGACATAGAAAGCTAGAAGTCACCTTAAGTGGTTGCTAGAAGAACACTTGTTTTCTAGAAGAAGAAATAAAGATAAATGGAGCTATCATTCATTTTCCTTCCTCCCTTGTCTATATACAAGATAAATTTACTTCATCAACTTGGTCAGAAAAGTTGAAGGTTATGGAAATTGTAACCAAATTGTGTTTTAGGATCCTACTTCACTATGATCTCTCGACATTCAGGGTGATTTCCAACAGATCCATTTGCAAGTTGGTAGTGACCATTTAGGAGGAACTTGAGCACATCCTTTGGGAGAGGTGTTGCTATTTAACTGCTGTCATTAAAAGATGTGGAGTGCACCACAAAGGACAGCATTTGAGACCCTCATGCTTCATGAATCAGTTACTTCGTTTTCCCATCCCTAAGAGACACATTAGAACAACATAGCATAGGGAAACACCAAGAAGAGGAGATGATGCTAAGAAGTGGGAAGGGAAAAACAAAGGCCAATGATTTGGAGAAAAGGACCTGCACTATAAAGATAGAGAGAAAAGTGGCATTTACTTCAAAAGACAAAAATTAAGTCCAGCTACGTGCGTAGTAACACCATGACTAGTCAAGTGACCTGAAGTCTTTAAGACTTAATTTCCTAAAATACCCAACAAGCATTTTAACATTTTAAAATTTAAAAACCAGTTCACTTGCAATGATGAAAGTCAAATGTAGTCATGAATATATTCTTTTAAAAATTTATTCAAGTGTGAAGTAAATAATAAATCACAATTCTACCTGGGTAGCTGCCACTTCTAGGAATTGGGGACAATAGCTGATTACAAAATGTGCAGATCTAGGCATTTCAATGCCTAGATCAATGGACCAAACTCTAAATTTAAAGATGAGAAAGATGGGAACAATGTTAAGACTTGTCTACTATGGGAAATTTCTCAACACAGCATCAATTTTTCCTAAATACTCATGAAGATATTAACTGAAGTTTTGGAAAATACACACCTAAAGAGTTAACAAACATGCAGCCTTTTCTGGTACCAAGATACATTAAATTTCTCAGGAAACAGAAGATTATTTCTCACTAACCTCTGGCTTCTACAATGATGGAAAGCTAAAAATGATTCTAAAAGTGATAAATTAACTCATAGATTTTCAGACACTGTGACCGGTTTCCTGATTTTGAGCATCACCAAAACAAGGTTCCAGCTTAGAGACTGAGTGAAGCAAAGCATAAACTCTAATTTTAGTCTATCAACTTCACAGAAATTTATTTTGAGAGTAAAAAAATATAAAAATGTTTGCTTATTTTTAAAAAGTAACGGCAGTCTGAAGTAATTTTCCACATTATTGGCATTACAGGGGTATTTACTTCTCACCCTTGTTATCGAGTCTAGAGGTAGCTCTCTAATAAGGCTTTTCAAAACATCTGGGAAGAGATTACTTTTTACCTCCCGAAGATCAATAAAAAGAATTCTCTCAATGTCATAATCTAGTACTGGAATTATGTGGCAAGAGAAAGCTTTTTGTTTTTCTTTTTTCTATGGCATAAGACACTTTAATCAAAGATAGCTATTTGGAGTAACTGACTACAGACTGAGGATTGAAGTTCTGAGAGCCACAGCAACGCTATCAGATGCTATCTTTCTGTCTCACGGCTGCAAGTTGAGAATCACAATCCTGAGAAACTCACTCAGGTCACTAGAATTACTGTCCCTACTTTACCTCTGCTGCCCGGGAGAGCCCCGGAACCAGTCCCTCCGGGGAAGCCCCCTATAGAGTTTTCACTAGTAGATCCTTGACTCACGTGGGAATATCCCCAGAGACTCCCCGAAAGAGAGCCAAGAAGGAGGGTTGATTACTCTAGTATTCAAGCCTAGCGTCTTAACCTAATCAGCACTTCCCTTCAAGTGATTCTTCGGGAGTCAAGGAGTTTCAAAGGCATTTCAAACTTTGCATCATCAAGTCTTGTAACTGATACTACCTTTTCTCCCACATTTGGATTCACCCAAAGTGCTGGAGAACAACACATAATGGAGAGAAATCCCTAGTCAATGTTTCCCTCTGAAAGGTAAGAAAAAAGAGAGATGGGGCCGGTTGGTGGCTAAGGAACCTCTGCTCCCATCACATGCCCATTATTGATTCATCAACTATAGATGTTAGCCTGTACGTTACAAATAAGCTAGTCTGTAAGGATTTATTGACCTAAGTATATGAGAAAATACATACTGTAAGTTATAATTCCCCAGGTGCAACTTCATTATAGACCTTAAAAAAAGTTTCATATGCCACTTATCTCTCCTCTAACAACACTGACAATATAATTCATCACTGAAACCATGATATGTTGAAAACGAAATGAGACACTGATAATGCTTACATGGGACAATGATGGCAAGCCAAGACCTTCTCCCCAATCCTGGATATATGGTCACCCCAACTGTACATGATGGGGAAAAGAAAAGTTACTTAGGTGGAAGTAAAGAGAGTTTTGGGGATAGAGGGCATGTATTTGGTTGAGTGGAAGGTTTTTTTTTCATTGCTATTATTATTTAACTGTTGTTCCTTCATACCATAAAATGTAGCTAACTGTCATTGTTATCTCATTAATTCTATGTTCTGTAAAGTCAGCATGAACACTGAAGTAGCAAATATAGGACCCAGGGAAAATATGGTGTAGGTTTCTGTAAGCCTCTGGTCACAAACTTTTTATCAGCCAGTTAATACATGACATTGTTTTATGTGTGTCTCAGTTTAAAGACACCTCACTTAATATATATTGTTGGCCAGGCATGGTGGCTCACACTTATAATCCCAGCACTTTGGAAGACCAAGGTAAGAGGATTGCCTGAGCCCACAGGTTCAAGACCAGCCTGGACAACTTGGCGAGATCTTATCTTTACAATAAATCAAAAACTTAACTGAATGTGGTGGTGTGTGCCTATAGTTCCAGCTACTTGGAAGGCTGAGGCGGAAGAATCGCCTGAGCCTAGAAGGTCGGGGCTTCGGGGACCATGAGCATGCCACTGCACTCCAGCCTAGGCGACAGAGAGAGATTCTGACTCAAAAAAAGAAATTATATATATGCATATGCATATATGTGTCATATACATATAGAGTTGACTTGTTAATATTGAATTCACGCCGACAGCATTACAACTCATGCTTGAACAATGTTTATCAAACATATATATTCTCTTCATAAGGCATATCACAGTCTTCTTGAGCTTAGGAACACTAGGTGGTATTATATCACTATACTCAGGGGTCATTTAAAAGAGTGAAATAGACAACAAAAAGCAAAAAATGAAAAAAAAATGTGGCACTAAATAGACCATACACAAAGAAGACGCTTGTTCTAGATCTATGAGATCTAGAACAAGAACAAGGCAGAATGTCAACTTGTTTGACTCACCTGGGGACACACACTTATGATGACCAATCTTTTGCTGCCCTGCACATGTCTGCAGAGGAGTACATAATGACCGTGACTTTTTTTATTGGTAAAATTTTTATTACCTTTAATATAGGATTTCCTGGAAACCATTTATTAAAATCTAATTTTAGACTTGTGGGGTACTTGTGAGAATTTACTACATGAGCAATTTGCACGCTGGTGAGGTTTGGACTTCTAGAGGGTCCTCTCTTTCCCTGATAGTGGACTTGGTGCCCAGTGTATTGCTGTATGCCCGTTATCCCTCCTCACTCTCTCCCACCTTGAGCAGTACCCAGCGTCTGTTGTTTCCACCTTTTATCATGTAACCAGTGATCAGGGCCTGCTTATGAGTGAGAACATTTGGTATTTAGTTCTTTGTTTCTGTGATAATTCACTCAGTATGATGGTCTCCAGCTGCCTCCACATTGCTGCAAAGAACATGATTTTGTTCTTTATGGCTGCATAATATTCCATCATGCGCATGTATCACATTTTTTATCTGCTTTCAATGGGCATCTGGGTTAGTTCCATGCAACCACTGATTTTGGAGGTATGAGTAAATATTAGTGAGCAGGAAAATTCATAAATATGTCACCCATGAATAATGAAGACTTACTGTAGGTTGTTGTCCTTAATTGTGATTTGTACCTTCATTTAAGTTTATTAAGTAGATTCTGAGTGGTCTCCAAGAGCAGATACAACATGGAGAGCAAACAACCTTAGGAAATATAAATAAAAACTGACTCTTCACAATGTTTTCCCACCATACTGTGCATGGGATGGAAGTTCTCCATCAGCATTCTGTCCGTATTTGGGATTATCCCTATTTTAGTCATTCTGAGAGGTGCATAGTGACATCTCATTGTAGCTATAATTTTCATTTGCCTAATAACTAAATATGGTAGTTTCTTAAACAGCTAAACATACAACTACCATATAACTCAGCAACTGTACCGTTGAGCATTTGTTTCAGGGAAATGAAAACTTAGCTTCACACACACACAAAATGTATCCATCAATGTTCATGGCACTTTTATTTGTGTCAGTCAAAAACGAGAAATAACCTGGATGTCCTTCAATAGGTAAATTGTTCAACAAAATATGGTTCAACCTACCATGGATGACTACTCAACAAAAAAGGAACAAATGGTGGATACATTCAACAACTTGAATGCCTCTCCAAACAATCCTACTTAGCAAAATAATGTCAATTTCAAGAGGTTACATACTGTATGATTCCCTTTATTTGACAACCTTGAAATGAGAAATTGTAGAAATGGAGAATAGGTTTGTGGTTGCCGAGGATTACGTTGAGGTTGGGTACAGGAAGGATATGGGCATAGCTAGAAAAGGGTAACATCAGAGATCCTGGTGTTGATGGATATGTATATCCATGACTGTATATATATGTCAATGACCTGGTGATGATATGGAACTACAGTGTTACAGGATGATATCATTGGTGAGGGGGACTGGGTATATGGTACCTGCTATCCCTTTATTATTTCTTACAACTATAATTACCTATAAATAAAAAAGTTTAATTAAAATATAAGCTTTCTCAACCAACTCACCCAAACCAACCAACTTACCAAAAAAAGTGTGTGTGTGCATACATACATCTATATATGGCTTTACTTTTTCCAAGTTTCTCTCAACTGATTCTTATTCACTCAGTCATTTAACAAGCTTTTGTCCTTTAGAGAGGCAAAGGAGACATTAAATAGGTATCAATTCATATAATACATCTTCAAAATTATTTACTAAAATATGTATAACATACCATTTGGGGCAATAAAATTTTGATAGCACACGTTCTCACTCATAAGCAGACCTTGAACAATTATCATAATACTATAAGAAAATGATTGGCAGTAGAGGGAAACTGCTGGGAGGGGGGCGGGGAAGCGGGATTGACAATAGTGGGAATCTGCCTGGGGAAGGGGGTGGCACACCTCATCAACAAGGGTAACTGCATAATGAATATTTGTATCCCTAACCCTGAATTGTACCCCACATCTTTAAAATAAAAAAAATTTAAATTTTTGATAGCAATAATATTGAAGATTTATCATGTGTTTAGTCAACATACTCAGTCAAATACTGAATTTTCTAATTTTCATTTCAAGAAATTTTTAAGCAAAGGAAAAATGTACACTATAAAGTGAATAATTTTAATGCAATTGTTTTGGAATGAGAAAACTGAAGCTCCATTGTAATAGATATCATTTTGGTCTTATTTTATCCATATCAAAACACTAAAACTCTAAATATGCTATATTTGTAAAATACTTACAGTTAATCCTCTAACTTTCTTTTGCATTAATACTATAAGACAGTCGAAGATTTTCTAAAATTGATACTATTTTCTTTCTAAATGTTTTGAAAATGACAATGTATTTCTTTAATTCTAAGTGTATACAGAGTTACATGACTAAAATTATTAGCTTATTCAATCTGCCATAAGGTTTAAACAGACATTGTCATTCCTTCCAGGTTATTGGAATAGGAATATCATTACAATTATCCCCAAACTATTTTAGATAAACCAATTATATATTGAGTAATAAAGAAAACATCAAAATATTTTTACAAGTCACTACTTTTCATTATGAATGCATTCTTTAAGTATGTACATATTCAGATTTATGGGATAGTTATATTCCTGTACTTTGTATTATACAAGACAATAATAAACTTACTTAAAATACTTTTGAATCAGTTGTTTGAAAGTGGGTAGACTGATGAGTTGATTGACTTCAGGGTTTTTTCCCCACTTTTGAAGCAGATATGCTGACATCCTGTATTCATATCCTGAGATGATTATTCAAAGTGCAGATTAATGTCATATCCCACACATTCAAGCCTCCTCTGACTTTGGTTTTCTTGCTCTCTCTCACCCATGTGCACATCAAAGCCATTCTATAATGGGAGTAATGGAACTTTGGTGCCCAGGAAAGATGAATGAACAGTTCTGCAGAATACTACCTTTTAGCCATGAAAAGACTAAAAACGGGTGGGTGGCTTCAAATGTAAGTAGGGGGAAAAACAAATTCTAAGAAACCAGAGGGCTGGTACCCATTTGGAAAGACATGAGCTATTTTTAGATATGAAGAGGATGTGGTGATTAACATGAAGCCTAAAGCCATGTAAATCCAAGTACAGCACTTTTCAACATACAATTCACTGTTATGCTTTACCATGCAATCAAAATATGAGTAGATAAAATAAGTTATCTTTTATCTTTAAACCAAAGTGTCTTTCAAATGTCCATGGAAGGCATAGTATATTATTAGGTAGACAGATAAATGTTATTTCAAAATTTTTAATTGTCTAAAAATATTAAATATACACATTATTTATAACAATTTTTAGGAGAATTATGTGTTTAATATGTTGAGAGTGGCTTACTCCCTAATGTCAGTCTAACAAATATAGTGGAAGTTAGAATTATTTTCTTTGAGTCTTAATAGTTTTCAAGTATTCCAATAATTCTCAACTATTCACTTTTTACAGATGAGATTCTAGAGCAGTCGACTCAAGTGAATTAATTCCCTTAAACTATTACACTACAACTCAATAAATTTTGTACCAAGGCTATGCTTACAGTCTGACATTTGTGCATTCTTGAACTTTGTTCTCATTCCCTTACCGCCCTCTCATCTTCCCACCCACTAGTCAAGTTAAGGTCACAGCTTTATCCTGCTATACTTTGAGTTGATTTTATCAGGTTTCAGTTAAAAATGAAAAGATATTTCTAAACAATTCTACATAGAAGGAACACACACACACAAAGAAATGAAAAGGGGATAATATGGTAATTTAGCATTATGAGACTAACCTAGATTTTATTTTCATTTATTTATTTTTTTTGAGTTCGAGTCTCAGTCTGTCACCCAGACTTGGAGTGCCGTGGCTGCTCCCGGCCACCGCAGCCTCACCTGCTGGGCTCCGGCAATCCTTCCGCCTCAGCCTTCCGAGTAGCCGGAATTACAGGCATGCGCTACCATGCCTGGCTGATTTTTTGATTTATTGTAGAGATGAGGTCTCACTGCCCAGGCGGGTCTCTAACCCGCGGGCTCAGGCAATCCACTCACCTCAGCCTCCCAAAGGCGCGGGATTACAGGCTGAGCCACCGAGCCTGGCTTAACCTAGATTTTAAATTGCAATATTACTTAACTTTTCAGAGCCTTTGTTTTCGATTCATCTATAAAATTTGGAAAACTATTTTTACCCGCCATGTTGTTATGGAAATTGCATGACACTGTGATGTAAAGAGTGTGGCGAATGCTACAAGTAAGTGTTATTATGATTCTATAAATATGTGATTATTATTGTTAGTTAATAATTAACAACACTCTGGTTCTGATCAAATCCCAGGCCCACTCTTCAAAAATTTTAGCCTCAAAGTTATGACAAGCAAAGCAACAGTAGTTTACCTAAATCTTGCCTTCCATGTCTTCAACTAAGAGATCCCATTTGGCAGAAAACGGTTAGTCTAGCCTGGTCATGTCCTTGAACACAGATTTCACAAAGTGATCGTTTTCTGTGTAGTCACTTTGTTTATGATGTATGATGGTCTCAACACATTCAATGTATTTCACAAAATGTGAATGCCGTGATCATTATTTGTGACACTATCTAGCTAATTTATTACCTAAGAGTTGGAGGTGAAAACATTTTATTTTTTCTCATTTTTTATTTAATATTCTATAAGCAAAAATCTTCACAATATTTTTTCTCTGAAGCATTTGGAAAAATTAATAAAAAGATGTAAAAATATTATATTTACTGTATAGAGACTAGGCTCGGCCTCAAGGTATCTTCCCTGAGGGGATTGTGGCTCTTTTAGACAAAAATGTCTAACTTGGGTCACACCTTCTCCATTTGATCTCTAGTATAAATAAATTATCATTATCCATTATTATTTATAAAAGATACTTTCTTCCTAATAATTTTGTTAAGATTGAACTTTGTCAGATAAGCTTTTTTAGTGACCCTAACATGTATACTCTAGCTCAAATTGTTCAACTTAATAGCGCTCTCTGCTTATCTTTCTCTCTCATTTTCTCTTTTTCTCTTCACAGTAGAAAGGTGTGTAACTACAGCAATCCCAAAGAATGGGTTTGCTGTCACTCGCCTCATAAAGCTGTTGACCTGGCAACCAGGACTTTGAGAAACTAAGATTATCACTCACTTAAAGCAATTGCTTCTTTTACATTCTTTCCTCAAGGACACAGAGAGTTACCTGCACGGTCCTGCCAAAGTGAAAGAGTGTGAAAAGACTGTGAGTCAAAGACATTAAGTGTGTTTCCCTTTAGGAAAAGCCACTGAGTGGAAAGAGAGAGATTTTTGAGGCATGGTTCTGATTCTCCAGGTTATCATTTTCCTGAGAAAGCCAACAGACCTTTTACAGAAAAACCAAGCAACTTGAAAAACGTAAGAACCACCAACAAAAAAAAAGGAGTAAGAAAAGAACTTCTCAGAATTAAAATTTGGTACCAAAGGAAAAAAATTCCTTTTGAAGAGAAATTACATTGGTGAAAATTTAATGGGGAAAAGCGAAAACAAAATAGCTTGTCATCAACCAAGGGTAGCAAATGATATAATAAAGAAAACAGACTGTGAACTTTTGAGAATAGAATTCTTGACCATTTCATTCTGGGGCCAGCATAGTTTCTTAACTACTTTCCTTAGGCTCTTGAAAGTCTGAAGAGACTTCCTCTTCCATCTACCAAGCTGATTGGTTTTTTTCTTAACCCTTTCAATATACTAATTTAAGTAAATTCATCACTAAGCCCTAGGAGCAGAGAAACATGGGAATACTATTTATTTAAAAATGTTATTGTCACTGCTATTAATCTTCACATATTGCTATTAGTCTATTTTGTTCCCTGTCACATCACTTTTAAGCTCACTGAATGAAGAATAATTTCTCAAATAACATTTCTACATAAGTGATTGGAGGATGAAGCAGTTTACAATAGCCACCATTTTACTGACAGAGTAAACTCCTGATTAGAGGGTCTCTGACTTGACAAAAGGCACACACCAGTTGAATGTACTATCCCTCAATATCAGGTTGATATTAAGTCAGATTCCCAACTTGAGTATTAATTGATTGAAATTGAAGAACACCCAAAGACTTTGATGTTTAGCATCTGAACACTTTTTGTAAGTATATCACCCTGTCATTTTGGAGAAAATGACACCTTCTTTGCTGAAATAGAAGTCAGGTTTTCACATGTTTTTCATGACTTTTTTTCTCCAGAATACTTTTGTAAAGACAACACCAATCTGTCATAATACACTTCAAAGCGCTTATTTATATTTTGTCCACCTCTTCCAATATGTTGGCCTGCTGATACCATTATCTAACTACTCTGTGCCTTTGTTTACCCTCAGAAAAGACAGACCTAGTTTATAAACCACTTTGACAGTCCTTTCTGGAACGTTTTTTATAAAGTGCAAAGTGTTCTCATTTGCATTTTCTACTGTTGGTGTGAGGTGATATGTCCAGGTATTGAGTTTACAGTGGTAATATGAACTAAGTCCTTTTCTAAACTCCAGGGAGACACTCAATCATGAAGTGGCACAGGGTGACTCCGATGGAATAAAACAGAGTTATCAGGATACTCTGTCTGGGTCATTATAATGACTCCGTTGGTGACAGCTTGTCTACTGCCTGGTGGCATTAATAAAGAATACTTTTTCTGGGGGAAATTGTTGTGCTGGCCTTGCTTTCATGTGATATGCCAAGGCATAGCCCCTGTTAAATTGAGTCACTTCACATTTCACTACAGACAAAGATACCTTGGAAAATGGTACCTGGGAGTTTCACTGTAGCAGTACTTTGCTTTTATTCTTGAGAAGAACCTTTAGTCATCTAAAATAGATATTTGTCTTCACCACCTCCCCTCACACACACAGACACAAAACTAGGAACAGCCCGTTCGCATATTTTAGCTTAACTGTATCCAGATCTCTTTTATTTTCATTTCGTTCTATTATATGTGCTGGCAGCACATACACTGACAAGCAATGATACTAAAATACATTTTCATGTTATATAACATAGCTAATACTATCAGTAGTAAGTTCACATCATCGTGTTCGGTAGACAAGTGTGAGAAGTGATGAGGTGCCAACTTGAGAATTTGGGAAGGAGTCTCAAGAATGAATCAGTTAAATGGGCTCCTTTTGCATGGAGCAGAACCAAATTACATTTGACCCAGAAGTAGTGAGCCAATTCGGTCTTATCTGAGATTCAAACCTTCTTATTTCATGTATTTTTGTCAAGTACGTATTTTGCAATTCCCTGAAATTAATGAGAGGAAGTCAAGGCTATAATGAGAGTTACAAAAGACAGATACTGCAATGAGGCCTTTTTTGTTATTGTTTTTGTTTTGGTCATGATTTAATCTAATAGAAAAGCACTTAGATTCAGAATTCTCATAGAAATTCATGCTTTATAAGACCCATTGATATTGTGAGAAAAGCTAATAACTCAAGACTTTCCATATTACTTTTATAACAGAGAGGTTGGGCAATTTAGATAAATAAGCATTTAATTTCTTACTCAAGTAATGTGAAAAGTATCCCAGAGTACAGACATCTATCTATGTCCTATTATTCAAACAGAAAATAGAATAAAGAAAAGAGAAAGAAGAAAATACAAAAGACATAAGCCACCTTGATTATAGAAACTCATTTGTTTAGTTATGTGATCAAGACACTTCTTATGAGTCCTGGATGTGGTTCATTTGAAAACCAGCTTATTGATGAGTAACGTCTGCCTGATTAAACCCAAAAGCCCAATTCATAAGCAGCTTCTGTGGAAAGCCGCAGTCCCCGAAAACCACCAGAAAGTGACTTTTTCCCTTAGCCCAGGGCAAAAGTGGGAGAGACACAGTGTAGCAAACAAAACACACTAAAAGTTCCAAAGAGTATTCACTTGAACAATAGAGATTCTGCCTCCGACTGAAAACTTGTGGATGGAAAGATTTTTAAGTATTTCCAAAAAAAAACAAAAAAATCATGGAATAAACATGTTTAAATTAGAAAGAGGTAAAAACAATATACAAATTGCCCCCACCTGCCTAGAGAAATGTTAGCTTATTTTCTCATGTCTCTTTTATTTCTTTCACTGTTCCACCGCAAGGAACAAACTGACTAGTGATAAGATGGAAAACTGTAACTTCCTCATCAGTACTACAAAACTGTAAAGAGCAGCCGAAGGAGACTCTTGATAAACACACCTCAGAAAGATGCCCTTTACTTAAGCAAAAATTAGCTACAATGTCCTTATATTCTAGTATGTAAAAGAGAGACTTGCTCTTGGGTATGTTTCTCTACCATACTAATAGACTAACTTTTCTCCTACTACCGTGAGAGGATGCATTCAGGGGAACTGGTAAAGTGAATTATGTATGAATAGACATCATAAGGATATACTGCAATTCTAGCATTTTGGGAGGCTGAGGCAGGAGGACCACTTGAGGCCAGGAGTTTGAGACCAGCCTGGGCAACACAGCAAGAGCCCATGTCTACAAAAAATAAACAAATTAGCCAGGTGTGGTGGTGTGTAGTTCTAGCTACTCAGGAGGCCGTGGCAGGAAGATGGCTTGAACCCAGGAAGCTGAGGCTACAGTGAGCTACGACTGTGTCACTGCACTCCAGCCTAGGTGACAAAGTGAGCCCTTGTCTCTAAAATAAATAGTCTATGGCACACTCCACATTGATGAGCAAGTGCTAACATTAATTGAAAGCCCAGTAAAGGAAAGTAAGGATGAGCAAAGAAGGAAGTCAACTTGCATGATATTTCAAAGAAAGAAATCCAAGATATAAGTCACCAATAGCTAACTCAACCCAGTCAGCCTCCTATTAACTTGGAAATGAAAACATCAAATTTTAGGTGAGCCAGCAAGTTCTAAGGATTAGTTTAAAATTAAACCATTCCTGGCATATTGAGTGTGTTCTAACTGAATACCTTGGCTTTTAACTTTTAAGATGGCAAATCCATTTGAGCACTTACATCCTTACATGCACCTTCTTATTTTGGTAAATTTAGCAAGGCACTGGGCTAGTATTCAAAATTGTTTCAGGGGCAAATCCAAGCAAATTCACCGGAAGAAGAAGAGTCTGTGCCAAATAGTCCGTAATTAAAGCAAACCAAAACAAAACAAAAGCTCTAGTAGATGGCTCTTCTAGTTAATTTGCAATTTCTTATCACCACTTTTAGTGCCGTGATATATACTGCTCTGAGCCCAAAGCTATAATTTTTAACCAATTTATTTTTACCATTTGGCATATCTTTCACTATTATACTTTTCAGGCCTAAAGCATATCTCCTTACACAAGGGATTTTCACTGTTATAGAGGGAAATATATATATTTATTTTATTAAGCAAATAATATATATAATTATTTGAGCTATCATTTAGTCAAACATGACATAAAATCACATAAAATATTCTAGTGTTTACTCCAATTTAATATCTTAATGCAGTTCTTATGTTTTGCAAACAAGTTGTGAAAACGTATTCCAATAATTTTCAATTCAATTCTAAGTACATTTAAAAGATGAAAGCTCCCTTAAAGCTATGTCTACTGTATGCTGCAATAATTGTCTAGAAACAAAAGTTGGCCCAAACATATAGCAAGCGAAAAGGGACAGAATGTAGTAAATTCTCAGTAGCAAATGCCAGATATGTCCTTCTTTTCTTACCGCAGGCGAATTTAGACTGAACACACACATACAAGCATGGACACACATTCACACACAAAGGAAGTGTGTCAAAAATACATCTTCTCGCAATTTGTGGCAATGGCTAATTAGATGACTTAAAAACCTGGTGTTATGGAAGTGTTTCAGAAGGTGCCCTCAAGGGATAATTATTAAATGATTACTGGGCACTTAGTGTGGGACAGGCACTGCACAAAGATCTGGATGAAAACCCCACCATTTGGTAGAATGTACAAAATCATTAAAAAGTTCTAATCCTATGTTAGGAAAACCACTTAACAGTAAGTACAAAGTTGAGAAAGCAATAGTAGAACCTCTCCCCCCTATTTAATATCACTATTAAAAAAGGTGTACAAAAAACCAAAAACAACTCTGAAGCACAAGATGAACCCAGAATACAAGCACATACCAATGTCTTATGCATGAGGTTACACACAGCTGGGGAGACACGAGGTTATTGGGGAAACTGAGTATGTGCTAAAGTGTTTGAACATTTTAGCAATGTGTGTGTGTGTGTGTGTGTGTGTGTGTGTTGTGTGTTGAGGGGGAGTGCCTTCATTAATATCAGGAATCACACATTTCTTAGTTTGGAAATCACAAAACAGAAGGAAACCAGACTCTCACCCTGGTCTCTTATTTGGAGAGACACTTCAGTATAGGAAATGGCCAAATCCGTATTCAAAGTAATTGAAAACAAGGAACTTTGCACTGAATAATGTGCACCTATGGAATTCATAAGTGGCCCGTGTAATCATGGTAAAAATGGACAGAACTAAGCAAAAGGCAAAAGACAAACGTATCAAGCAAAACACACAAAAAGTCCTAAAAAAATGCTTGGAAGAGTGAGTACCTATTCAAGTGTTTGAAAATTTTAACTATTTTTTGCGAATCTTCATGAATACTAGGTGTCACCCTGTGATGGAGTGAAAAGGTCCTGGAAGTGAAAGGAGATGTTGGAAGGAAGAAAGGAAGCAGAAGCAGAGAGTGACAATGTTTATTCCACCCATAGGCAGTCAGGCAAGGAAGGCTCTTGCTGGAGTTTCTGTAGTTGTTCGTCATTGTTGTTGTTGCCAAGTCCTTATGTCCAAACCCAGCATCAACTGCTGTGGTGATTTAAAAAAAAATAACCATCTTATTTCACATTCAAGGGGCACAGGTGCATATTTGTTACATGATGTATTGTGCACTGGTGGGGATTGTGCTTCTGTGTCCCCATTCCCCAACTAGTGATCATTGTGCCCTATAGGTGATTTTTAAGTCCTAACCCTCTGCTTCCAGCTTCTCCCCTTTTGGTGTTCCAAGTGTCGGTCTTTATGTTCACGAGTACCTGTTTCTTAGCTCCCACATCTAAGTGAGAACATGTGGTATCCAGTTTTCTCTTTCTGAATTAGTTCAGTTAGAATAATGGCTTCCAGCGCCATCTATATTGCTGCAAAGGACATGATTTTGTACTTTTTTATGGCTGCAAAGTATTCCACAATCTGTGTGTCTGTGTGTGTGTGTGTATTGCATTTTCTTCATCCAACCAAGTGGTGTGATGGACACCTACATTGGTTCCATGACTTTACTATTGTGAATAGTGAATAGTGCTGCAATGAAAGGGTAGCCTTTCTTCCACGTTAGGCTGGATCTGCCTACTCAGTCTAATCAACCACAGTTGTGCCCTAATCTGAAGTTGGGAGTCATGGGTCAGATTCACAGGTATACTCTCTCAAGTAATTTTGACTTGAGAAAAGATTTGGAGGTCTTGCGTGCCTACTCTGTAGGTCAGTGAAATTGCTCAATTCAGACTCTGTTCTTTGAGTGGTTCCACCTATAGGTTGATGTTCATAGTCAAGGTCCCTCTATGCATCTCCATGAATAAGTTATCCATGTAGGTGCTTCTGAAGTCCCGAGTCAGATACAGTACTGATTTTACTAATGGTTATCCAAAGGTCTGTCATATGATTGCAAATGAACCTCTGCATATTTAATGCCATAGCACCATATAGACGTAGGTTTTTCAATAGTAGACTTAGGAGATTTTTTTGTTTGTTTGTTTGTCAGGGAAGTTTCTCTTTTGATGCCAGGAATAAGTAAATGAATTATGTCTAGTAAAGGGATGAAGTGAAAGACAGAAAACAGAAAGAATGTGTTAAAGAAGACAGAATCAACATACGCAGTACCAGATTGCAAGTGGGAAGATCTATAGCTGAATAGAATTTAAGCATCTCACTAAAAAATCCATCATGCACAAGCATTTATACTAGAGATTTCCCCAGGAAAAGGAAATAAAAATATACAAATACTACTCTGTAAAAGTTAAAAACATCCATTGGCCTTGGCCTTCTTAGTAGCTGAGACTACAAGTTGTACCACCATGTCTATTAAAAAAATTTAAAGGCGAGGTCTTGCTATGATGCCCAGGCTGGTCTCAAACTCCTGGCCTCAAGTGGTCTTCTATCTCAGTCTCTCTAGTAGCTTATTTTTCTTTTTCTTTTATTTAGAGATCATATCTACATACATCTACATCTGCATACTTGATAATGTCAATGCACAATAAATAAAATACAACCCAATATGGGAACTATGTATGGGGTTTCAGAGCTGAGACAGTCTTCCTCTTTCATTTTATGTTGTGGTCAGTGTTAAGACGATGTGTCTAACCCAGCCCTTATCACTTCAAAAGGGAGAAAGGGATCATGGAGAAGAGAGAAACAGGTAACAATAAAGTTCTGGAAAATGTGACACTGACAAGACGTCCTCCTGGGGCCATTTTATTTAGGTAAGCCCTAGAGTAGAATTTTGCTGAGTCAAAACATTGAAGGGTCTAGTTCATAAGCACTGATAGGTAGGGCCAGAATTATTTTTTAAAACTCTTTCAAAGATACCTGCATATCCATGTTCATTGCAGTATTATTCACAATAGCAAAAACATGGAACCAATTGTGCTGCCCATTGAAAGAGGACTGGATTGAAAGAATGTGGTACATTGCACAATGAAATATTACACAACAATAAAGAAGGACAAAATGATGAACTTCACAGCAACTTAGATGGACTTAGAGGCTGTAATACTAAGTGATCTAACACAGAAACAAAGAACTGAGTATCAAATGTTCTCACTCATAAGTGAACCTTGAACAACTATTGTAACACTGTAAGAAAGGACTGGCAGTAGTGGGAAACTGTCAGGGGAGGAGCGAACATACCTCATCAACAAGGGTACCTGCATAATGAACATTTGCATGCCTAACCCTGAATTGTATCCTACATATTTAAATATGTATTTAAAATATTTTTAAGAAAAAGAAGAAGAAGAAAAAAAAAAAAGGCTTACCACATATAGAACATTTTTTTAAAAAACAACTCTTTTACACCAATCTTGCAATCTTTACCCTAGGTCACAAACATACATCCTGTGTAAATGGCTATGCGATTTGGTCTTAGAATGATCTATTTCTGATCCAATTTTACTTTTTAAAATGTATTTATTTAGTATACTGTCATCCTTTTTGATAACGATGGAGTTATTGATATTCCATTAATTGACATTAAAATAGCCAAAAAGTACAGTACTATGAAAGAAAATAATACTAGTAACCCTGCTATTTTACTTTTCATAATCTAATCTGTGCTGCATTTCATTAATACTAAAAAGACTTTAATTTACTGACACGTTTTCAGGTTGTGCAATGTGTTAACAGATCAGTATGCTGGTTTGCTTACACATGCACAAACTTGGCTTTTCTTTTGGCTTTTGTTTTCTATTCCGCCCCACCCTTTTGCTTCTTTGAAGTGACGGCCTTCTTAATCAAGCAAGAGTACTTACATAAGTAGGGCATTGCTGACATGCTACCTATTTACTTTTTTTTTTAGTGTGTGCTCTGAATGACAGAAAGAGCTCACTAATCCAGAGGGAGTATCGCTCCATCGTGTTCTAGGTCCTGTTCCTGATCCCCCACATCCAGGCAGGTGTGCTTGTTTTATGTAAGAGCTGCCTGGAAGTCGAGCAACTATCTAAAAAGTGAAAACTGGGTGCTGTTTTGATAGCCCGCATCTCCATCCATTCAACGAACTCTTACTGTACACTCCGTGTGCACTGGTCATGTTTAAAGAGCCAGGAATTAAGAAAATCAAAGCCATAAGCAAATAAGGCACAATCCCTCTCTTCCAGAAACTCACAGACTAGTGAAGGCAAATGCAAAGTAGTGGAACCAAGTCTTAATAGCTAAAAACTGAACTCTTTCTAGCTGGAAGCCATGGGTAAGCTACTTTATCTCTTTGTACATGTTTCTTAATTTGTAACCTGTGTGTGTGTGTGTGTGTGTGTGTGTGTGTGTGTGTGTGTGTGTTGTGGAAATTTGATGAGCTTATGCAATTAGCACATAATTAGCTCTCAACAATAAAGTGATGCCATGATGTGATGGATGTCCCCACGGGTGCCATGTACACAATGTAGCATAGATGACACTAAAAGGGAAAATAGGGGTATTCCTTCACTTCCTTCACTTAAAGACATTCGAAGATTACCTTTGGTGTTTGCTCAATGTCTTGAGATATGTGGGGACATCCTCCAAAACAGAATGTGTTTATAAAAAGTGGTATATTTAGCCGGGCTCAGTGGCTCAACCTGTAATCCCGCGCCTTTGGGAGGCTGAGGTGAGCGGATTGCCTGAGCCCGTGGGTTCGAGACCCGCCTGGGCAGCGAGACCTCATCTCTACAATAAATCAAAAAATCAGCCGGGCGTGGTAGCACACGCCTGTAATTCCGGCTATTCGGAAGGCTGAGGTGGAAGGATCGCCGGAGCCCAGCAGGTCGAGGCTGCGGTGGCCGGGAGCGGCCACTGCACTCCAGTCTGGGCGACAGAGTGAGACTCCAACTCAAAAAAAAAAAAAAAGTGGTGTATTTATTCTTACATGTTTAAGCTTCAATACTTCAAAGTACTCTCCATTAGATGCAGTACACTTATTGAGATTCTTTTCCACTGCTGAATACAGTTTTTGAACTCATCAACTTTGATGCTTTTGAGTGCTTCTGCTATTCACCTCTTCCACATGGGCAGCATATTTTTCTATGAGTACTTTTTCATCCAGAGAAACAAAAAAAAGTCACTCAGGGTGAGATCAGGTGAATAAGGAGGGTGGAGCATGGTATCATGCCACTTTTGGTCAAACACTCAGCACAGTGTAGGCAGGTGTGCTTGTAAATCACCCATCATGAAATGGGCAAACGCACTGAAAGAAGCTCCCCACCCCACCCCACCCCCTACCGCACACACACCAAATCACTGAGGCAGAACGCAGCCTCTGACAACAGTGCTAGGTGGTACACTGATGCCCATGGGCTCCTAGAATTCTCACCTAGCAGAGGAAGCCTGTTCTACAAGGGGCCCAACCTCCAAAAACTAATAACTAATTCCTGCTTTTCTGGGATCCTCTTTCATATATTTCTTTTTCTTTTCTTCTTTTTGAATTGGAGTCTCATTATGTCACCCAGGCTGGAGTCACAGCCACTCCAGTATCGCCCTGCTGGGCTCCAGCAATATTTCCATCTCAGCCTTCCAAGTGGCTGGAATTACAGGCGTGAGCTACCACGCACAGCTAATTTTTTATTTCTTGTAGAGACGAGGCCTCGCCAAGTTGCCCAGGCTGGTCTAGAACCCACGGGCTCAGGCAATCCACTCTCCTCGGCCTCCCAAAGTGCTGGGATTACAGGCTGAACCACCAAGCCCGGCCCATATATTTCAATTTAACTTGCAAAGAATAGTTAGCATTGCAGAAACACTTTCACCTGATTTTGTTAAGAAAGACATTATGAGATCCCTGAATTAATCTCTCTCTCAATTGATGAACTTAAGTGATCACGATGACTCAAGGGTAAGTATTATTGGTACCCCCCAAGCTCCAGAGTCCAGAAATGATGCTTATCCATCTTTTAGTCATTGGCTCCTACGAGCAGGTGCCTTTGCCGCCATTCAATCATATTCAAGTCTCAGGAAGATAAATGAACTCAGGAAAAGCAGAGAACAACACTGCCGTTTTTTAATCTGTCACCGTTCTTCCCTCTCTTCAAAGTTGACTTGACAGCTGCATTTATTTCACATTGCAATTGCTATGGGTTAATAATATTGTTTTATCAGGAAACATTTATCTTGAGGAAGAAAGTTATCCTAATACAGCAGATAACTTATCCAAGGACAAATAGAAAAGGGGGCTCGGTCTAGAGGGTAGCGCTAATGTCTGGCATGCTATAAAAATAAATGAAATCTGATTAACACTATTGGAGGGAAGAATAAGTCATAGTTTCTATGAAATATTATTTTCCTGATTGGAACCATTTCCATTTTTGTCAGCTTAAAACATTGTATTAAAGATGAGATGACTTTAAAACTGTGACAGATATCTCAAGCCCTGTGATTATAAATGGTGTTACAGGCTTGTAATCCTGTGGGTTTAGTCTAAAGTATTTTCTTCATAAATTGAAAGAGAAACACACTAGGAATTCAGAAGATTTTAATTAAAGTTGTTCCAAAAAATTTAATGGGAGTTTTAAAGGCTGGCTCACTCAGTATTTTTGATAATGAACTGAATTTATAGAAGAAATTTCTTAGCAAATTTGGTGGTGCCAAAAATGTCTACATGTGCACATATGCAAACATATATAATACACACACACACACGGAAGCATTATTATTAATTACCATGCTTTACTGATTCACAATGATTAGTTCATTTTCAGCTCTATTCAAATACGTAGAATTAAACCTAACATCTAAAAATTGGTCACAACTGCTTTTTAAAGGAGAGAACTAGGCTACAAAAGCTTGGACAGCATTGTCTTAACTATAGAGCTCATGTATTTTATAATTTTTAAACAAATAGTTCATTAAAGTATTAAGTGACAGCCGTCTAGATCATAAGTGAAGGAAGAATGCACCAGGGCACAATTTACTTTGAATTGTTCAGCTGAGACACATCCAGTGCAAAATCCCTTCCTCTTATTTTCCTATAAAGTTGCCTGCAGCATCCCACGGTCTCTCTCAGAGTGTGTCATGCAACTCAGCAGCACCAGAGCTGTGCAGTGCGGAGGACAGAGCAGGCGCTGAGATTGTGCAAAAAAACCAAAAATAAAATGAAATAAGCAGGTGGGTTGTTTATAGTGATGCAGATTTGGGTAATAAATCAACCACGAGTAATAGTAACAGCTTGCATGTATGCAGGCCCTTTCCTTACGATGCCTCATGTGTTTTTAAAATACGAATCTGTTCCTTCGAAATGCATTCCTGGGATTAGGAAGGGCATGGATTTAATTGCTTTATGAATGAGGGAACTCACAGCGTCCTCTGTTGACAGGCAAGCACTGCAACGTGCTGGATTCAACATCCCTTTCTGCTGCTTAGTCCCACCTAGTTAAGGCAACAGCAGGTCTCAGCCGGTCACCAACGAGAAGGGGACAATGACGGGGCAACAGAGGGAGTCAACACAGACGCTGCCCTGTGGTACTGGCATATCTGCCGCTGACTTTCCAAAGCAATTTTTCCAACTCAGAATGTGGAACTTTTGCATTGGCAAAGCCAAAGACCGTGTTTTAAAAGCGTGCCTGTGACACACACACACACACACACACACACACACACACACACACACACACACACCCAAGATGTCAATAACTGGACTGTTTCAGATGTTCCCTAGCTTTAATGTGCATACATCAACAAGGAATAGTTATATTGCTATAAAAGTGAAATTTTAATATTAACCATCTGAAAGGTGGTACATACATATTGAAAATCAGTCGAATTTTTCAGCTGGCTCGGAAATTTCTTAAACAAAAGGGGGAAAAATGAGATATATTCAGAAGAAAAAAAAGAAAGACAACTCTACCAATTGGCTTATTTTTCTCACTTGGAGAGAACTTATATCCTTTATCTATTCAACAAGAGCTTTACTTTGCGCCAGCTGTTAAATCAGAAACCGTCGAGTTGGGAAGAAGTCAAGTGCTTTTGCTGTTGTTTAGTGTTTTGTTTTTTGTTTTTTCTTATTTTTAACTTTCAAAACTTCAACTTCTGTTGAAAATGTACTATTTCTGCATGTGAGTATGGGTATGTGGAGTCTGGGGAGAGTCGCAGCGGAGAGCTAAACTGGTCACCCTTCTGTTTTAATTTTTGGAGAAAGGATCTTGCTCTGTCAACCAGGCTAGAGTACAGTGGCTGAAATCATAGTTTGCTGCAGCCTCCAATTTTTGGTCTCAGGTAATCCTCCCTCTTCAACCTCTTGAATAACTAGGACTACAGGTATGTACCACCATGCCCAACTAATTTTTGAATTTTTCTTTTGTAGATGTAAGATCTCACATTGTTGCCTAGGTTAATTGTGAACTTCCGGCTTCAAGTGATCCACCCACTTCAGGCTCCCAAAGCACTGGAATTACAGGCATGAGCCACCCTACCTGACCAGGTCACTCCTCTTAAATATAAGAAGGTGAAGAAATATAACATTCAAATTGGGAAGTTGTTAACTCCCTCTTCCCCTGTCCCTGGCAACCATCATGGGGTAATTTTCAGAGTAGCTTCTTCAAACCAACTCATTTATTCAATCATTTTTATTCAACAAATGTTTACTGAGTGTCTCTGCCACATGAGGCAGCCCTCTGAGGGCTGGTATTCAGCAGCCAACAGCACAGACTGTGGCCTTTGCTTTATGGAGTTTTTCACCTGGTGAGTGATGTGGCATTTTGCTGACAAAATGATTTGCAAGTTTCCTTCTGAATATCTGGAATAGCATCTCAATTACACACTTCTTTTTAATAAGTTGGCTTCATCACGGGTTCCGGAGACCAGGTCTTCAGTTCAACATGAGAAAAATACCCCAGTGAACGATGCCTTGCCCTCATATTCCCTTGTGAAGACAGTCAATACAACATTGACAAAGGCAAAAAGGCCAGTGAATAAACGGCCAAATTATTATTATGACTGTCTGAGAGCAAGTCCTACGTGTTTTGATACCATATCAATATGGCAGCACTTTTGAAGGAAGAAGATGTTGCAGTAAAAAGTCACACAGATGATCCTTCTACCAAGGTAAGCACACCTCTCTTCGCTATTACAGGTAGTAGTACTGCCATAAACGTCTTTTTAAGTCATCATAATGAATCTCCTATTTTTAGGGAACTGTTTTCCTGTAACAGCTTAAGAGAAAAAACAAACTGAGATGAGGGAGGGGTGGTGTGAATCAGGGACTAATCAGGGACGCAGTCCACTTGAAAAATTAAAAGACCAAGAGTTTAGGCTGGAAATTGTTTACAAGGTGATGGGAAAGCTGAAGAGCAAACAGAAAGAATGCGGCTCCCCAGAGTCTATCCACACAGGCAGGACAATCCCCTCCAAGCTGGAAGGACAGAAGAATGTATCTGAGTGGGGCCAGGAGATCCAAGATCTCCCAGGGGACAGCGGAGCTGGTGGTGGACCTGCTGCCAGGCTAGAGCTGAGTCACAAACAAGGCACGGACACTGCCCCACTGTCATCAGAAGCAGAGAGGAAAAGTCTGCACATATCCAGTGTTTTCTTTTGCTCCCTGCCCCCATACCATCATGCCCCGCCCCCAATATCCCACTAGACATTCCCAGTTGGAAGTCGGTTGACATATGGAAGTGTGGCCTGAGGGATTCAACCCAGCCCACCTGTGATACACTGAAGAACACGGAAGTGAGTCATGGATTTGAGGGCAAACAAGTCCAGTCGCGCTTCAGAACAGTTAAGAAACAAAACTTCTCACTCTTGAACAGAGATACCCATAGAGAGAGCTGAGAAAAGTGACTGAAGCAGTCTTTCTCAATATTTTAGGGGAGTCTGTGGAGAGAAGGAAGTGGGTATATGGGAAATCTCTGTACCTTCCACTCCATTTTGCTGTGAATCTAAAACTACTCTAACAAATAAAGTCTATTACAAATAGTATTTTTTAAACTGACAAATATCTTCAAATGAGCTGGCAGCTTCAGAGAATAAACTAATGATGAGATGAATATGTAAAAACACCAGCATCTCTGTACACCAAAAATAGCCAGTTAGAAATGATACATTTTTAAAAGGTCACTATTAGAAGATAAACAAAAACATACCTCCATATTACCTTTATTTTTTTATTTTATAAAAATAAGAGGGTTATAAATAAAGAAAAAAGCCACTAAAATATTTATGGGGAGGCATAAATATGGATTTTAGTAAATGAAGATACGTATGCTGCTTCTAGATGGCAGCACTCAATATAATATTTATATTTTTCTTCACAAATAAATGCATATGAATACAATTCTGATATAAAGTTATAATAACGTTATTTTTTGTTTAAACTTTTTTGTAGAATTTACAAAAATTTGCATATGAGTCATCTGAAAAAGAAAAGAGACTGGCTAAGTCATGTTTATAAATATCACAATGATAAAATATAATAATATAAAATGTTAATAAATGCCCCAAAGCTATAGTCACTAAAACAGCAAGATTTTCTTGCAAAAATCAGTCAACCTAATGGTAAGCCAAATGAACATACCCATATATACACAGATATACATAAAATTACTATTTTTAAATAGAACGGCATATTACTGAGAAGGGAAAGTTTTATTCAACAAATAGCGTTAAACATGATAGAATATCAAATATAACATAGAAGCATGCATATAGGATGATAAAATACAGAATATTAAATAATATTATAAATATATACCTTTTTTTGAGTGGGAGTCTCACTCTGTCACCCAGGCTGGAGTGCAGTGGCACGCTCACAGCCACCCTACCACTGCAGCTTCGACCTGCTGGCCTCAGGTGATCCTTCTGCCTCAGACTTCCAAGTAGCTGGAACTATAGGCATGCACCACCACACCTGACTAATTTTTTGATTTATTGTAGAGATGAGGTCTCACCAAGTTGCCCAGGCTGGTCTCGAACCCATGGGCTCAGACAATCCTCTCATCTCAGTTTCCCAAAGTGCTGGGATTATAGGCGTGAGTCACTGCACCCAGCCAATTATATAGTTTTATACATCTGAAAACAAATACATATATGAAAAGATGAAAGAAAAGATATGAAATCTATGAAAAGCCTTTGATATTACTAGTTACTAAGTAATTTGTTTTCTTCTACTTTCCACATTTAGCCTAATAATATGTACAATCTTATGATTTGAATAGATTTGGGACACAGTCTTCATACTAGGTAGTATTTGTTGAGTTCTTAATATGTGGCAGACAGTGTTCTAAATCATTTGACATGAATTGACTCATTTAATCCTTTTAACAAACTTACAAGGAACATATTCCCCTCACTCTATTATGTAAATAATAAAACAAAAATCTAGAAAGCATTAGCAACTTGCAGAAGATCACCTAGTCCTAAGTGGAAAGTCCAAGCTTTGGGTCCCAGAATGCCAACTCCCAGAATCTATGCCCCCAAACCCTGTGGTGTGTAGTCCTGCCTCCTTCAATAAGATGGCTGGCGTACACATTGATTAAGGAATTTGAGCTCTAAAGTGGTTCTATAAATTACATTTTTTCATCTTCACCTATGTTCACTCCACTGGTTGTGTAAAGTAGTTTGATAGGTGTTCTCATTATTTTTCTGATTCAAAGAGAGTCTTTTCAAGCACTACTTATTCAGTATGAGAGGTCAGTAATTTTTCCCAGTCCAGGTGTGCTCCTACAGCCTCCTGCTTGTCCTTGAGTTCTTACGAGCTATCACCCTTGCTTCCAGAAAGTTGAGTTATTTGTGTGCTGTAGACTGTGAAATCAGAGACAGTCCGTTTCTATGGGAACCAGCTTTATTTCATCCAAGAGGGCAGGGAAGAGTCATTTGTGAATGTTACAGAGTGAAGAAAAAGTTAGCCACACAGCACATCTTCGGTTTGAAACACCATGTCTTTCACTACCTTTTTCCCCTTCAGATATATCTTCTTCCACTCCTATATAGCTTGAAGGAATCACTACATCTTTACCTGAGAAATGTAATATGTTCTCTCGTGATCCATCTTCACAGTATCTAAAACCAAGAAACAATTTCTTCTCTCAGAATATAGGTGGGTGCATTCCCTAGTCTTCCTCATGCTCTGAAGTGAAAGTGACAATACTAGAATATATAGGATGTATCAGTTTAATAGAAGGGCCTTGAATCCTTGGGGAGAAAAAGGGAGAAGGGATGAGAACAGGTGATTTTAAAAGCCCATATTATTCTTGTCTTTATTTCTCAATGTCTGTGCTTTCTCAGTTGCCCGATTACAACTGTAATCCAAGAATTAGAAAAAGAAATCAAATTTTTAGCCCTAACTTTATACATTTTTCTTCACTGTTGGGCTTTTAAAATATTGACCATTGTTTTCTTTCTAACCTACATTATTTAAACTGAACTATAATAAGTATATTTTAAAGTTTGTATAATAAGTGATATAGACTCCTATAGAAACTGATGTCTGGCAAAATACCCAAGCATTGCCACAAAATAATACTTTCTGTGCATTTTATTATTAAAAAATTTATTTTAAAAATTGCTTAAATATCAACTCTAGCAGAACATAAAAACCACATAATACATTTATCATAATCTGGTCAGTTCCTGAAATCAAGGGGATTTGTAAGTACATGCAAATGTTTTCTGAAAGTTTGTTTTGAAAATTACAAACATAAAAATTGTGAAAACAATGTTTTTCAAGAAAGATCCTTTTTCAATTATCCTTTCTCTTTATTTTAATATGGCATAATGACATTTAAGAGAATCGATATATATATTATTTCATCATGGCATGAAATAAATGTATAAATCATTTTATCATGGAATGAAATTAGACTCTGTTTATAAAAATAGAGTAGTGAAAACAGTAAAAACATGTCAGCTGACTCATCAATGTAATTAATGTGGAAATTTCAATATAAGGGACACATAAATGTAAGAAAGTTGTAAAAAAAAAAAAAACCCAAAATAAACTCCTTAAGCTCACAGAGAATTACATTTTAAGATTTCCAGCAACCTTAAAGAACTAGTGATTGACTCTGGTATATTAAAACTTCCCTAGCTGTTTTTTTTTTCTGTGATACATTTTATAAATGTTGAAAAAGACTAGTCAATTACTCTACTGTAAGGTAAGCAGTACCTAAACTTTCAAAGAGTTATATGTATTTTCCAAAACTTCCACTTCTTGCAGATTAAAGAGTACTCAGAGCAGATTCATCATGAAGTAGATTGCAGTGTACGTCACTCCGTTTGGACTTTTTCCCAATGAATTTAATTACTAAAGTGCCCCGAGCATATTTGCTTTTACATTATTGGTTTGGCAAATAAGTAGCACCATTGGTTTAATAAACATGATGATAGTTCCCCCTCAGTTCATCACTTTAGAACTTCAGACACTAAAATATAGTCTTCAAGTTCAAGTTTATGCTAGTATTTCATAAATCAAAGGCATTCTCCAACATTCTGTACAGTGACAGCACAGAGCCTGGAACACATTAAACAATCATCAAAGTGAAGCAATACCAAAAGAATGGTCATATGCTAGAAAGTTAAGACATTTTGCTTGAGAAAATGAAGGATGCCAATTTAAGAAAAGTACTCTCAAAGATCATAAAGTGTAAGAGTCATATTGACTTGTAGTATCAGAAACTCAAATCATGGGCATTACGACTAATTTTAAATTTTCTTAATTTTTTATTGCATATGTTTTAGTGCAGTTCTTACTTTGTATCATTTGTATTCCTAGATTGTATACATTTTTAATTAGTGTTCCTATCTAGCTACCTTTATTATGGTCTCAGGTTATCCTAATTATCTTCTTTCAACCATTATCAGCCTTTTAAATTTTCTTTGATGTCAGTTTGAAAAGTGACAATAGATTTAGGGTTAACTATTGTTTTAGCCATTTTGATTACACACTTTACCTTTTGACTTTCTGGAAACCATATGACCCTCACTTAAAACCTTGCATAATTACCTTTTCAATTTTCTTATCTCCTTCTTCCTTTATATGTTTTTTTTTCCCCCTTAAAGTTCTGAGGGTAATGTAACTGTGGTCATTGCCAAAGTCATAGTAACCTTGTGAAGATTCTTCCCATAGTTTCTATAAGATAACATTACTTTAACTCAGTGTCATGTCATTCCTAAAACTATTGTCATGCCCTTTTTATTCTTTTGCGAGGTGTTAATTAACTTGGCCAACTTTTCCTTTCATTCATTATTTGAGACAGAATAAGACCCACATGACGAGTTCAATTCATATACTTCATTATGTAGTTTGTTTACATGTATACAATCCTTTTTCATCCCATGAAAGTATTTACTGCATTCAGAATCTTTCCACTTCTTAAAAGGAACATAGTCATATTTATATGAAAGAAGTTGAATTCCATGGGAGAAATTTTAGATTCTACATGCATATAGCCAATCCTTAGCCTCACCCTTTAACTCTATACTTATGTATATAGCCGCCAGTGGACAATTCCACTTGGATTTCTAATAGGCATCTGCTAATTAACATTATCTAAAACCTAACTCCTGACATTTCACTCTAGACTAGCTTATGAACCCATCTTCTCCATCCCAATACATGGCAACTCCTATCTTCTAATTGCTATGCCAAAACTGTTGTCTTCACCCCAACTTCTGTCTTCTTTCATACAGTATATCCAACTCACCAATAAATCTTGTCAATTTTACCTTCAAATCATATCCCAGATCAGACCAATCTCATCACCTCCCCTGCTACTAACATAGGTTCTAAACATCATCATCTCTTGTCTGGATAATTTTAACTAACCTCCAAACAGATCTGCCTTTCCCTATGCCTGTCCTTTGAAGATTCAAGATAGGCTAGATTATACTACAGCCACAAATCCTGCTAAAGGCCTGGTGCTCTGATTCTACGTGTCTATCACAAGTCAACTAGGGACCCTACTCCATGCTCCTCGCACTGAAATCCAAGCTGCTGAAGTAGCCATAATCTCATAATTACTAGTCTCCGTGAAAAAGAGTAAAAGAGTTTAGCAAATTTCACAAGAGAGATTAAATCCTCCAGAAGAGAAGTGGCAGGCATGACTCTGTTCTCAAATCACTGACCTGAACTAGACCTTACCCAACCACAGTCAAGTCAGAGTGAACCATCTTTGCATGTGTCTAGAAGACAGAGGGCCAAACATTTTTGGTGAAAAAGTTCCCACTTAAAATTTAAGAAAGGAAAGATGAATTTTTTGTTGACCATAAACAAATAACTTTTAATTTATTTTAAACTCTTCCCAATAAAAAAATCCATTATGAGTAGTTTAACTTATTTTCCCAAGAAATGCGCTTGTAAATGGCCATCAAATAATATCTTTTGTTAATGTGTACGGATTTGTAAATGTGGCAGAATTTTACTGAAAAAAGCCATATCATTTTTGAAATTTATAGAATTAATATAAGATTTTGTAATTATGTGATAATTACGATACTGCAATCATTCATAGTTTATGCTTAACACATGTATGTATACTCACATGTTTTATATATATATATATATATAGCTTGTGTATATATGTAATATTTGCGTGTGTGTATAGCTTGATTAAGGAATACATACTGTAAAATTCACTCAGCATAACTATATAGTTTAATGATTGTTTAGTAAACGTATACAGTTGTTTAACCATCAGTACAATCAAGTGTTAAATCACTTCTAGAACCTTATGAACTTTCACATGCGCCTTTGCAGTCATTTTCTTCTCTTACCCCTGGCCTTGAGGAGCCATTTATCTACTTTCTGTATTTATAATATTGCTTTTTCCAGAAATTTTAAATGTCTTGACATTCTTTGTGCATATAAAAACAAAATAATGTATTCCTAAAATGTATACGCATGTAATTCAAAACAACAGTAAATAGTTGTCCTCCATATCAACTGAAGGCAAAATAAGAGTAGATTTATCCAGATAGAATCTGATTATATATTAAAAATTCTTTTTAACCTTTAGTGAAATATTTTAAAGTTTTTAAAAGATAATTAAGAAATTTTCATGGTGAGTTATATTTCAAAACAAAAAGCAGAAAAATAGTCATATCTGAAATCAGAATTTCCTTCAAGTTTTTACATTCATCATATAATATCCAAGGTCATTTACACACAAGTTTTATAGCCGGAAATATTGCCAGGCAAGAGATAGCTACCATGCATCACTGAATTCATACCTGCCATTACAGAGAATCTTAGCATTATTATTTTCCAAATCATGAAATTAATGAATAAAACTAAAGACACTTTTTACTGCCCTAAAATAACTCCCACACTATTTTGACCACAAAGCCTGAAACAGCCTCCTTTGCACTTCAGATAATGTGAAGGTAGATTATCTGTTACCAGTGTCTCCTCTTATTTCTTAGATTATAGATGTATGGACTATAATGTATTCCTTCAGACGGATAATCATCACAAAGTATAAATAGATATCCACAAGAAATATGAATTTTTCTTTTCATCTGATAATATGCTACGGAGGACATAGAATCAGGCAGAAAGACAGAGAGGGAGAAAAATGAAAAGTTTTTGCAGAGTTTTAAAAAATAAACTTAGTGTATTACACTATTATAAGGTCATTTGCTGTGCCACTTTTAAAACGTCATTTTCTGACACTTGTAAAATGAAATTACTTAAAATGAAGACAAGGTCAGGACCAGAGCTTTGCGGGGAGTGAGCTGATTAAAGATCAATTATCACAAATTTTGTAGCACCTTGGACACTTTAGTGGATTTTTAAGTTCTCTTTCATTCATTCTGTTTCTAAATTTTTTTCTCCTACATAAAATAAGACAATGTCTAAAATAAATGATGATTTCTTATCAGAAAACTGTATAGCCAATCAGACAGTAAACTTTTCATCAGATGACAATAGTCAAGGAGTCTCTGAGAACATGTTCAGCACATGTAAGACATCGGATGAAGACATTCAACTATGACTGAAGAGTCATCTTTTTTAAACCTGACACATTCATGGTGAGCTGGTGCCAAGACAAATGCAAGCAGAACTATAGCCTGGAAATACTTAAACATTATTTGAATTCTCAGAAGTATCATTTTTACTTAAACATTGGCATGCAAAGCCAATAGTCTGGGTAATCCGGTCTT
The DNA here is from genome assembly GCA_027257055.1 of Cephalopachus bancanus. Classification (NCBI taxonomy): domain Eukaryota; kingdom Metazoa; phylum Chordata; class Mammalia; order Primates; family Tarsiidae; genus Cephalopachus; species Cephalopachus bancanus. The sequence continues at coordinate 8,634,448 of JAPVLO010000027.1, forward strand.
GAAGTGTAACTTTATTTGTTATGGGGGATTTGCTCAGGGAAGAGAAGGGGAAAAAAATAAACCCAACCCTTCTTCGTCTAGTGCAGAGAGAAAATAGTTGTTTCTGCAACACTGGAGACATTATTTGAGACCATGTAAGTGACACTGCCTCAAGCTACTTTAACAATTTGCAACAAAAATTTGATTTAATTGTTTTTAGTGAAATGTTCAGTTGGCACAGACATCCAGGATGATTATTGTTTGTCTCTTTATTAAGCAGAGGGATACTAAGCTCTACCAGTGAGAATCCCGTGACACAACCAGACGGCTGGGTCAGAATTACTTGGAATCCAATCCAAGGAGCTCCCTTAATTCTCTGATGAATCTCCTGTCTTGAAGCAATGGAGTTGGTGAGCAATTTGTAAATAAAGTTGTTTGTGAATGTGGATATATCTTTACTGTTTTAGGGTGAAGGGTTAATATTCTAAGAGATAATCAGAGATTTTTGGCCCTAACTGCTTATATAGGGAATACTTGTATTATACATATCTATCCTTGTTTTGACAGGATTCTTCCCCTCTCATGGCTTCCTGTTGTCTATGCAACAAGTAAAAATCACTCATTGCACACTTAACTACACTTTAGTTCTTATCTTCTTTTCATTTTTAGGTTCCCTTCCACTCCTAGTTCACTTCTAGGTTGCCCCACTGTGAGGAGAAGAGGTTCACGTGGAGGGTTGTTTTTCTGTTATAGACGTACTATAAAACATTTTGAAAATACTCTCTATCCAGTGTTTACCCAATATATATTTTTTAACAATTCTTCAAGCCTACTTTGTTTTGAAATTTCCTCATTTGGAATAAACAAGTTTAAATTTGTTACCTGATTGTTATTCTAACTCTCTCTTTTTTAAAATTGAATTTAATTTTTTTATTATAAAGATGTGGGGTACATTTCAGGGTTAGGTATACAAACATTGATTATGCAAGTACCCTTGTTGATGAGGTATGACCCTCCCTCCCCTAGCAGTGTCCCGCAACTGTCAATCCCACTACCCTTCCCCTGACAATTTCCCTCTACTGCCAATCCCTTTCTTATAGTATTATAATTGTTCAAGATCCATTTATGAGTGACAACATATGGTTCTCTGTTCTTCGTTCTGTGATAGATCACTGAGTATGATCAGAAATAAGATAGACAAGTGGGACCTCGTCAAACTAACGAGCTTCTGCAAAGCAAAAGAAACCATCAAGAGAGCAGGGAGACAACCCACAGAATGGGAAAAAAACATTTGCCAACTGTATATTTGACAAAGGCCTAACATCTAGTATCTACAAGGAACTCAAACACGCCGAAAGGAAAAAAAAACAAACAGCCCCATTAAAAAGTGGGTAAAAGACATGAATAGATACTTCTCAAAAGAAGATATAAGGGCAGCCAACAGACACATGAAAAAGTACCCAGCCTCACTCATCATCAAAGAAATGCAAAACAAAACCACATTGAGATACCACTTAACCCCAGTAAGAATGACCATCATTAATAAAACAAACAACAACAGATATTCTAACTTCCTCATCAGCCTAACCTTAAACTTGGCAGCACTCCAGGGCCAGTCCTCAAATTTCTTCTCTTTTCTGTCTGTAGTTTGTATCTACATATTCTATCTAGACTCAGGGTCTGAAGTGCCTTCTACATAATGGTGACCCTTAAAACTAAACTTTTATTCTAGACCTGTACTATAAGCTTTAGTGTTAAAATCCCATTGTTTATTAATATTATCGCTTAGATGTCAAATGAGAAGATAAAACTCTCAGCATATGGGAACTCTAGGTTTTTACCTGCACTGGGAAAACCTTTTGATATCATTGTTGGTGTTTCTCTTTCTCTCATCCTCCATTCCAACCAATCAGAAAGTCATGGAAACTCTATTTTCAAAATATATCCAAAATCCAATCCCTTTTAAACCCTGCACCACGGACAGCTTGTTTTAAACTACCATCACTTCTTTCTTGGATTGTTGATATAGGTTCCTAACTAGTATCTCTGCTCCCAGTCTTGTCCTCTTCAGTTTATTTTCAATAGAGCAGTCAAAAGGGTCTTGCTGAAAGTAAGTCACATCACTTTTTATCTATTTATTTATTTGTTTATTTGTTTGTTTGTTTGTTTATTTTCTGAGTCAGGGACTCACTCTGTTGCCCAGGCTGGAGTGCAGTGGCACAATCACAGCTCACCACAGCCTCGACCTCCTGGGCTCAGGCCATCCTTCTACTTCAGCCTCCTGAGTAGTTGGTACTATAGGTGCATGCCACCATGTCTGGCTGATTGTTTTATTTTCTGAAGAAACAAAGTCTTGCTATGTTGCCTTGGCTGGTCTCAAACTCCTGGGCTCAAGCAATCCTCACACCTTGACCGCTTGACCTAAATCACCTTATTTCTTTGTTTAACACACCTCAATGACTTCCCATTCTCTCACTATAAAAGCAAAAGTCATTTGTAGGACCTTTAATGTCCAACCTGATTTGACCCTCTCCTTACTTCTTTGATCTCTCCTCCTGCACTCTGACCTTATCTTGTAATCTCAGCATTTTTTCCTAAAGAACAAACTGGAGCAAATTTATTTTATACTTTTAAAATATGCTGTTTTAAGATTAGAATATGCTAGAATCAATGGCAGAAGGACACCCCTGCATTCAAGAAGCTATTCCTTCACACACTATTTAGCAATCATTTCCATAAAACACACTTCTTCCTCCATGATAGCCAATTGTAGAGGCCGATTACAGCTGGTAAGTGATTCCAAAACGAGAGAAATTGTGATGGTAGAACCTCTGACAATGACTCATTCCCACTGTGCATACTATGGTTGGCATTTAGGTCTTGGAAGCAACCCAACCATACATATTGAGGACTTTTGCATATTGACTCCATGGATGGCATCCACAAGTTACAGATGGCATAAAACAAGCCTTCCTAGCTCCTAGGTTATATAGCTCCATTAATAGAGCTTGGTCCTAGAGAGTATCTTCTGCTGGAATTGTGCAATAGTCATTTTGTCCAACATGTTTATTTTGTCACCACCCAGCATTGAAATAACTATGAAACCGTGAATAGCGCATTTGTAGAATTGACTTCAGACAAGCAGCACAGTGATGTAGTGGTTATAAACTGTGCTTAGAGCCAGAAAAATCTAAATGCATCCCAGCTAACATACTGTGTGATCTTAATAAGTTACCTTTCGCCTCTGGACATCAATGTCTCATGTATTCCTTATAAAAATCAAAAGAAAAATGTACATATAGTGCTTTGTAAACTATAAATCATTATACAAATGCTGGACATACTTGAGCCATTTTTACTGCATCTTTTCTCAAAATAAAAGCCAAATCGTTTTTTAAAATATGGTTACATATTAAATTGAATTCTTAAACATTAATGATTACATAAGAGATTGCATTCCTTTGAATTCTTTAATTTCATGCATTTGCTTATGCCACCCACAAAGAGATCCAGTCTTCCAATTTCTGAAATCGTGGCCTATAAACAATTTTCAAACAGAAAAACAGGTGACTATAATATGTCTTTTTAGTGAATTAAAGCTGATTCCTGATAATGACTATTTCCTTTTAATGTACTCACAAGTTATCTATTCAACAATTCTTTTATGTTGTTTGTCTGAAATTGACATAAAGCTTACTCATTTGCCCTTTTTTTCTTGTAAAACTTTGCGTTAATCGATTTCTCTCTTTCTGGTACTTTTTACATTGCCTATTATTTCTTAAAAATAATTACAAGTCATTCTGCAAATATGTTTGCAAATTTTAAAAACATATTGGATTTTTTAAAAAGAAGACATACTGTCATTGGGATTTTAATCTAGTAAGTTGTAGAGTACAAATTATTGCCTGTTACAAACAAGCACCACATTTCAATGGCTTATCATAATCGACACTTATTTCTCACTCATGCAAATTCCAATGTGAAAATGTATAGTCAGGTGCCTCTACTAGGGTCTTCCCCCCAAAGGGTGACTTGGGGATCCAGTTTCTTCCATTTTCACCTTCTTTTTTTTTTGAGTTGGCGTCTCACTCTGTCACCCAGACTGGAGTGCAGTGGCCGCTCCCGGCCACCGCAGCCTCGACCTGCTGGGTTCCGGCAATCCTGCAGCCTCAGCCTTCCAAATTCACATTGTATTGCACTTTCTGATTAAATTCTTACAGGCATTTCCCTCTTTTGTTTTCAGCTTGAGGTGTGCACCTTTATTCTGTCTTACATACGTGCACTCTTGAAAAGGGGGTTCCCTGCGCAGTCAGCTAGGTTCCTGTATGTTCACTTTTAACCTTCGTTCTTTACTTCCTGCTGCCAAAGAAGTATTCTCAAGATCAAGCTCACGTCCACCTTTCAAACTACTGTTTTCTTGTGTTCAGAATCTAATTTGCAGTAGCCAATCTCCTCACTGTTTTTCTCTACCTTCTGCAATATTTTCTTCCTTGTCCTGACAAGTTATACTGTCCCTTGGCTGTGAATCGCATGGCCATGAACTATAAACCCATGTGCATGCACGTTCTCATACCATCTAAACACCCAGCAGTTCTCTTCTCCTGTATTGTGCGTTCAGGATTTTCTGTTCCTGTGCCGGTCAGCATTGCCACCTATGCTTGCTCATCTCCTGTAAGTTCTGCAGAAGGCCTCCTTACTCATGGAATAAGACCCCGTCTCTTGTAAACTTGTAGGTCCTCTTCTGTACTAGCTTATGTCTATGTCCCTGAGGTTTCCTCTCAAGTTACTGGGACTCTGGAGTTAACAGCAAACTTCAGGCAATATAAGTACAAAGAAGGAATTTAATTGAGGTTGAATAAGTAATACATCAGTACCCTCCATGTCTATTTGCAATATGCTTTGAGATTCTCTTTTTTAGAGGAAAGCTATATATATACTTTTATTCTTAAAATATTTTAAAGGTAAAACAACTTTGGTTAAAAGTGTTGCATGTCCTTAAAAGAGAGAAATAAGGTTGAGCGTAGTCGAGTTTTAATGACTGGTTTTAAATTGAGCTGTTACTTAGAAGCAGTGCCACAATACTGAAATTTGGGGAATCTTTTGTTTTCCCAGGTGTTAGCAAGCCCTCCCGGCTTAACTGGCTCTGTGTTTACTCCATCCTTTGGATCATTAATAATGACAGTAAATAAAACCCAACCTAGGAAGCTAGTTCTTTTAATCTGACAGGTACTCAAGAAGAGTCACGCCTCAAAATGAAGAAATATCTGCAGCCAGATGTCTCTAAATTTCCCATATAATAGTTGAGCTCTTTAGCAATACAATTTTTTTAAAAACTTTAATTGTTAGGGAAGAGCTTTGGTGAAGAAAACCACAGTTCCCAATCCCCTGCAGCCCGAGGAACTCTTTGTAGATGCCACCCACCCTCATTCTGCTTGTGTTTGGTCTTTATAAGTGAACTCATTTTAATTTTGTTTTGTTTAAACGTTTGTTTGACACAAGAAATACATTTTAGAAAAACAGAACAATTTAACCAGCAGGAAAAGGAAATCAACTATAATCCTATCATCAGGGAAAAACCAAGTTGATGTATGTATGATGATAAAATGTTTCTATGCAAAGAATTATGAATGCATTTTACAAATGTGTAATTAATTTACCCAAGTGGGAACCATCTGTACATATTTCCCTATTTTTATTAATAAGAAATATAGATTATAGTAGCCAAATAATCTCCAACAACCCCATTAAAAACACCATCAATACCATTAAATCAACATGTGTGCCTCTTCTTCCATATTCTCCATCACGGAAAAAGTAGCAATTCTTTTTTCCGTGTTGTATTTTTTCTTCATAGTTTCACTTAATGTGTATGAGTATCTGCACAATATATTAGCTTGCTTTTGTGTGCATTTAAACTTTATTAAGAAAATACTATGAATAATTGTGTTACCCGAATGTTATGTTTAAGCCCTAACCCTAAATGTGGCTCTATCTGGACATAGAGTCTTTAGGATATGATGAAGACTAAATGCAGTCATGAGGTTAGGACTTTAATTTGATAGGACTGTATCCAGGAAGTGACCTTGATCAGTCAGCACCTTGATCTTGGACTTCTCAACCTCCAGAACTGTGAGAAAATAAATTTCTGTTGCTTAAGCCATCTAGCTACTGGTATTTTGTTATGACAACCTGAGTAGGAGAGATGATATGACTTTTTAGTGTTATTTATGGCTTACTTTTTTACTCAACACTGGTCCTAACGTCATGCATATTGATGTATGAAACTGGAGCTCAGTGTTGATATCTATACAGAATTCTCTTTTGGAATATATTGCGATTTACTTTCCACCCCATGTTGATGAGTTTTAGTTGTTTTCAGTCTCCTGCTATTAAAAACATTTTACAAGTGTTCTTGTTAATCTGCATCTTTGTCAATATTTGGTATTGTTAAACTTGGTTTTGGTCAATCTAGTTGGAGTGAAAAGGTATCTCATTGTAAAATGTGTTCACTTTTTTATATATTATCTCACTTGCTTTTTATTTACAGGAATTACCTACTTATGAATTTTGCAATTTTACTACTAGCTTTTCTATTTCTTTTTGATTTATGTTATTTTCTATACTTTCTAATTATTTGTTCATATTATATGATTAAAATGTTTACATTATTTGCTCATTTAAATATAACTTTTTAAATTGACTTGTAATATATTTTTATATTTTAAGCATGTGCTCCTTTATTTGATATATTTGACTATGTGAAACTTAAGGATGCTTGTACTCCAACAGTACCATACACTAAGCCAGTAGAGAAATAGTTCCAGAAAAATGACTTACAAAACAAAGGCTATGAAGAACACTTATAACTTGAATTAAAAAAACAAAAAGGGTATGAACATTAGTTCATAAAAGAGCCAATCTAGCTGTGAGGGGAAAAAATACATGAAAGGAGGTGCTAACTGACAAGTAAACAAATTAATGAAATGTAAAATAACTAATATTTTACAACAAATCATTTAGGAAAAAATATAGATGGTACATATCTGGACAGCATGTAGATAAAAAGTATACACTCATAAATTACTATTGTAAATGTAAATGGCTGCAGTCATTTAGAAGAAAATATGGTCACATATATTCATAACTGCTATACCTATTTGTTGTAGATTTGATTATGTCCTCCCAAAAGATATGCTGAAGTCCTAATACCCGGTACCTGTGAATTGTACTTAATTTAAAATAGGGTCTTTGCAGATGTAATTAAGATATAAATTAAGATGAGGTCATACTGGAGTAGGGTGAACCTTTAATCCAATTTAGCTGGGGTCCTAATAAAAAAAAAAGGGAAGGCATGGAAGTAGACACCCAGAAGAACGTCATGAGATGATAGAAGCAGAGACCAGGGTGCTGCAACTCAAGCCAAGGAATGCCAGCTTTCAATGGCCACCACCAGAGGGTGGGAGTCAAAACAGAACCCTACCCAGCGTCTCAGAGGAAGCATGGCCCTGCTGACATCTTGACGTAAGCCTCCTGGTTTCTAGAACTGTGGGAGAGAATTTCTGTTGCTTGGGGTTCTTTGTTACAGCTTCCCTAGGAAACCAATATGATTTTTAACCTAGAAATGGGAATGAATATCTCCCATTAAAAAATTACAAGCATTTATTCATTTTTTAATTTAAATTGATTTTTAATTTTTTAAATTTTATTTTAAAGATGTGGCGTATAATTCAGGATTAGGTGTACAAGTGGTCATTATCCAGGTAAAGTTTGAGGCGACCTTTGGTCTCTACTTTGTCTGGTTTGAGATCAGGTATCCTTATTAATGTTATGTGTCTTCCCCTGCCCTCCAGCAGTTTCCAGCTACTGCCAATCTCCTTCCTATAGTATTAGGGTAAATGTTCAGGGTCTATGTATAAATGAGAACGTATGGTACTTAGTTGTTTCTATGATAAATCAGAGAGTATTATGGACTCTAAATCCATCCAAGTTGTTGCATAATTTTGTTCTTATTTACAGCTGCATAATATTCCATCCTGTATATGCGCCATATTTTTTTTTATCCAGTCCAGTTTCGATGGGCAGCATGATTGGTTTCATGTTTTTTACAAGCACTTAATTATATATGTACTTTTCTGCAGCCTTCATAGGAATGGTGAAATGAGGAAATAAACAAACAAAAATAAAATAACCCATCAAGAGGAATAAATTATGATGAATATGTACCCTGAAATATCATGTGGTTATTTAAAGTAATCTAAATCGTATTAGTTGCATTTAAAGGATTTGCACAATGTATTTTACTGGAAGATACAGAAAATCATGCATACTCTGACACTATTTTTAGTAAATAAAGAGATCTATGCATGTGTGTGTGTGTGTGTGTGTGTGTGTGTGTGTGTGTGTGTGTTCTTTTCTAGAGTTGCTGCTTGAAAAGATAGGGTTTTCCAGCTTCATTATGGAATGTTGAAGCTTCTCCAATTCTCCTACTTGGGAAAGGGCTCCTCACATCATGGTGAACATACTGAATTAGAGAATGGACAAAGTCCCTGTGGTGGCAAGATTTTATTTTGGTCTGGCTTTTCTTAAACATCTAGCCAACAAGATAAAGCAATCCCAAACGATGTCATCTGCGACAGAGAAAACAATCTTCAGATGGAGAAGTAGAACCTCTCTTTTTGTGGTCCCGACCCAGTGGCAGTCTTCATTCTTGCATAGCAGGATATTAACAGGGTTTTACAAAGGTATCAACATTGATTTCCTCATTTTCGGATTTCATCATTTTCTGAGGGTGCTGAATTTCTCTTAGCATGTAATAAGCACCCAGTAGATATTTACTGAAGTAGGTGACATGACAATCTATACAGTGTGCAGCAGAAATTCTTTAAATACCTGTGGTATGTGGATGAGTTTATTCTGTATGCAGGCAATAACTATTCAATAAATATGCCATTGAAATAAGTAAAGAAGGAAGTAATCTGACTTCATCTATAGAAATATAGCAGAGATTGCTCAAAAATCTGACGTATGTGGATGCCATTCACCATTTCAAAGTGAACGGAGTTTACCAATTTTTCTTTTCTCTTTCTGTCACTTCTTTCCTCTATAGTGAGAATGGAAGCAAATGTCTGCTCAAACATCATCTTCCATCAAAAACTCTCATTTTTCTCTTCTGAACTCCTTAAAAGTGATATACACTGAGTGTGGACTGTGACGTGTCTTACTTGTTTTGCTTATCAAACTGCAATGTGTATTTTTTTAAATTACCGTTTCTTAACCCAAAACATATACTTCCCAAACACAAACTGCATCTTGATGTTACAGAGCTATTTCTGAAAGTTTTAAGATTTATGAGAGTAACAGATAATTTTCAAATGGCCTCTGGGGCAAAACTTCCTAAGAGGCTAATTTAGGCTCACACACAGTCACCTTTGCCCATAACGCTCTCCAAAAGGATCACCTGATAGAAGCTCAGTGGCTATCCAGACTTTCATCTCACTGAGCAGCAGAGAGAAAAGCACTGCTGATCGTCGAAAAATTTGAGCTAGAAGTTGCACTAGTCTGCATCCCCACCAGCAATGTAGAAGCGTTCCTTTTTCTCTACATCCTCGCCAGCATCTGTCATTGTTTGTTTTATTGATAATGGCCATTCTTACAGGGGTTAGGCAGTATCTTAATGTGGTTTTGATTTTCATTTCTCTGATGACGAGCAAGGCTGAGTACATTTTCATGTGTCTGTTGGCTGCCCGTATATCTTCTTTTGAGAACTGTCTATCCATGTATTTTGCCCACTTTTTAAAGGGCTGTTTGTTTTTTTCCTTTCGGCACGTTTGAGTTCCATGTAGATCCTAGATGTTAGGCCTTTGCCAGATATACAGTTGACAAATATTTTTTCACACAGTGTGGCAATTTCTGAAAGAACTAGAAATTGACCTTCCATATGACCCAGCAAATCCCCTATTGGGAATATACCCGGAGGAACTCAAATCATTCTATGACAAAGATACCTGCACACATATGATTGTTGCAGCACTATTCACAATAGCAAAAACTTGGAACCCATCATATTGTCCATCGAAGCTGGACTGGATAAAAAAAATGTGGTACATATACACAACGGAATATTATGAAGCCATAAAGAAGGACAAATATATGGACTTTGCAGCAACTTGGATGGATTTGGAGTCAATCATACTCAGTGATTTATCACAGAAACAAAGAAGTGAGTTCCACATGTTTTCACTCATAAAAGGACTTTGAACAATCATAATGCTATAAGAAAGTGATTGGCCCTGGGCTTGGTGGCTCAGCCTGTAATCCCGCACCTTGGGAGGCTGAGGTGAGTGGATTGCCTGAGACCGCAGGTTCGAGACCCACCTGGGCCACTTGGTGAGACCTCATCTCTACAATAAATCAAAAAATCAGCCAGGTGTGGTAGCGCGTGCCTGTAGTTCCAGCTACATGGAATACTGAGGCGGAAGGATCATCGGAGCCCAGCAGGTCGAGGCTGCAGTGGCCGGGAGCGGCCACTGCACTCCAGTCTGGGCAACAGAGTGAGACTCCAACTCAAAAAAAGAAAGAAAGAAAGAAAGTGATTGGCAGTAGTGGAAAACAGTCAGGGATTGGCAGTTGAGGGAAACTGCTAGGGGAGGGAGGGGCATACCTCATCAACAAGAGTACCTGTGTGATTAACGTTTATATACCTAACTCTGAATTGTACCCCACATCCCTATAATAAATAAATAAATAAATAAATTTGAGCTAGAAAATAATCTTAACCCATACATTTTGAGGATAATTTAATGATATTTAATTTGGTGAGGGGGAAAATAATTGAGATTAGAGTTGCTCTGTGACCCCAAATGGCCGTTACTTCTTACATATCATTATGTAATCCTTCTATAACATTATATCATCATTTTTCTGATTGTTGATCCTCACCAAAGTCCTTCTAGGGGTGGCTCGAAGAGTGACACACTTTTAATCATCTCCCCCTGGTTCTTCTTATGCAAACTAAAATTAGGTATCATTGCCCAATACTGAAATGAATGCTTGAGTAAAAATAATCTGGACAGACATAATCTTAATCTTAATCATAATACTTAATCTTCATTTATAGTAGTAGACATGTGATTAGAAAAAAATTTAGATACTGGGAAAATAAGTTCTGAAACACCAAGTAATCAGTGTGAATTGGTTTTCTTGTAATACAAATATTTCAGGTAAATTTATGTTTTCTCCAAATTTTAATCATCTATTTGGAAGAAAGCATGATGTGGGAAAAGTATTTAAAATATGATTTGACCTTACCAGAATCACAGGAAGTGTAGAATTTGGAACGATTCAGAATAATTTATCAAACTCTATTTGAATTCTTTCCAGCTTTCTTTCTAGTAACATTTAAAACTGACTTAATGACAATTTTCACTTTACCAAAATCTTGACTTTAATGCTGTCATAATTTGGAGAAATTGCCTAAAATAAAATCAACATATTTATCATAGAGATTAGACATAAATCCAGCCTCTAAGGCAGGTTCTAGATATACCCTGATATGTTTGTAATGTCCAAAGTGAGGAATATGTGTGTGTGTATATCATGTATATGTATATATGTATATAAATTGATTAATTAGAATTCTAATGAATTCTAATCAATTGTGTATGGGTAGAAGTACACATTTGTGGAAAGGATGTAGAAATACTAAACTCAAAAGATCAATATTCTTTACAACTTCCATAACATTACTTAAAACATAAGAAAGTCATAATAATCTATTCAACATCAGACCACGTATTGAACACCTATTGTGTCCTGTTGCCTAGTGGGGAGACTAATAATACACTTACATTTTAAAAATACAATGTGCTAGGTACTGCAATGGAGATTGGCAAGTAAAGGATGACAAAGGGAGGACAGAAGTGCCAATCCAACCACAATCCATATGTCTAAATTCATTTCAGGACTAACGCTGAGCACTGAGTTCATGAGAGAGGCAACGGTGGGTACGAGCGTGTAAGTGAATAAGTTGGGGTCCAGGACAAGCAAGTTTGGCAACTGCAAGTTATGTTTTCCTAATTTTGAACGTGACTTTTTTTTTTTTTCAACACTCACAGTACAAGTTAGCTGCCCGTCTGTTCAACTAAACGGGAGAGCATATGAATAGGTCAGAAAATGTCCACTGGGACCTCTGAGTTGGTTAAAGAACACTGTTAGAAATTATTTTGTCCCCTTAAGGTAGTTTTTGTCACAGTTCCCAGCAATTGAAATTTTCTATGGTTGTTAAAGAATCATTAAAATAGCCATTTCTTCATCAATTAGAATCTTGCTGCCAGATTGTATGACATTTCATGAACCAGTTTTAATTTGTTATACATTGTTCCCAGAAGGTGAGATGAGATTATAGGGACTTGGGTGTGACTTGAGAAATGTATTTTACACTTACCACTTATGGTCCCTTTCTAGTAATTCAAATATAACGGCATGATCTTGATTAGTTAATCTTTCTACATCAGCATTTTTAGATGGTACTTCATGAAATTTTCACTACAATTAAAAATGCAATTAAAATGGATTATCTAAATCAAAGTCAATCTTTAATTACTGCATACTATCTAGATCCTTATTTCATGATAGAGCAGATAAAATTCTAACAATTGCGGTGCTAATGCCTTCATTATTAAAAGCATAATAATACCAGTCTTTTGAGGTTCATCTCATTTCCTATCAGTTTCTTTTCAGGTTGTCATCGAAAAGTTGCTTCCTTTAACAACCATGCCTACTTAGTCCTGAGCAAGCCTTTCTATGCTTCCCCTAAGAAAAATTAAATTACACAAAGTTCATCTCATTAATCCAAGTCCTTTCATGTAAAAGGAATGAGTGCCTCAACACTCAGCTTGTCCTAGCTCTCTTTTACTTTTCTCCATTGTTCTTTCTTGCAAAAAACAACTAGCAAAATTTTGAAAAAGAAAGAAACCTTTGATAATTCCACTCACTGCTACATCAATTCTTTACTTTCCAAGTTGTGCCTTGTTTTCCAAACCATGCATCATTTCACACGCAAATTTTGCATTTTATTTGTTTTGGGAGTGTTAATGTTGGCTAACGAAGTAAAAAAACGCTTGGACTTGAAAGTCAAATAGCCCTAGTTTCAATGTTCAAGACCATGTATTTGTTAAGTGACAGTGATGCTTCCTAAGCTATGTGAAATTCTATTTCCTCATCTGTAATAGAAGGATGACAGAATACACACCTTGAGGCATTGCTGGAAAACTTAGAAATAATTTATATAAAGTTCCTGTTGTATAGTAGGTTCTCAATGAAGAGTGGATTCTGTCATTATATCATAAACATTTTCCATGCTACTATCCAGACTTTATGACTATCAAGATAGCATCTTAACCTAGGAGCGTACAAATATTATACAACAAAAAAATTTTATTTGTGGACTCTGAGAGTGAAGATGGTGTTTTTCCAAACCCTTGATTGCATGTATAATAGTGTTTAGCTACTATTTTAAAGCACCCATCCAATACCTGATGCTAAGTGCATGCAATCATGAAACATCTTTATGAAACGCCTAACAGGATATGGCATTACATCAATCTTTTTATGAAAGCAATTAAACCAAAAAGATTTTACCTTCTGACAACTTAAACTCCAGTCAAATGCTGATGCAGACTGGGTTATTAAGGGATTAAAATAAATAGTTAATAAATTAGTTCAATATTATTGTTGTATTTAGTAAAAGACCAAATGCTTTTGTTAGAATAAAGAGCAGAGAAATCATTTCTAAGTCTGTATATCAGTGGAAACCCTAACTCGTCCATGACAGAGAGAAGCCTTATTGAGCAAGATGAAAATACTGAAGCATCCTGTTATATGGAAGGCACAATAGCATAGTAATCTGTGAGTGACATAATGTATAAAAACTAAATGAAAAAAATAGAAACTACCATAGACTACGGAGGAAATTGGTCTAGTTTGTGTGGTGATATAAATGACACCTCTATAATCAAAGGTGAGGATATTGAGGTGGGAATTTGTGACTGCAAAAAGTGGCAAGGACCACTCTAGATGTAGAGAAGAAAGCAGACAGTGAAGTTAAAAAAATTATCAGGAGATATCAGTGTTCAAAAATACCCTGTCTATAAAGTAATAACCTTGACCTCATCTAAGTTTATGATGCCAGTGAATTTGTGGTTAGCCTTTTCAAGATTGAGTAGTGAATATTTATGTTCACATTGCAATCCTCTGTAGACAGTTTTGACTTGGTTTAAAGAAATAAGTTTATCATCATTGTTGTTTCTTTTATTGTAGAAGAAAAATAGATTCTCAGAGGATTATTGCTTTTTGTATCATGATGAAGCTTTTAAAACATGAACAACCCTTTTGAAATACCGTGCTGATTGACATTTTAGTTCTCGTGCTTTCCTTGAAGATTAAATATTGTAAAAATTCAATGGCCAGAAATATTTACAATGTCACCAAATGCTGTACAAATACCAAGTTCACTGTTGAGTCTTTCGAATTCATTAAGGAAGTACAAAACATGTTTTGCTAGAAAGTACAACAAATAATCAGTAAGACAATACAAAACTGAAAGGCTTCAGAGCACACGTGCAATATGTAATAACTCAAAATTTTTAAAAGACAATTTTTAGAATTTCAGCAGCATTCATCAAGAACAATCTTTAAAAATTATTCCTTTTTGCTTGAATCAATTGAAAAAAGATACTTTATAAATGAGAAAAATGTATGAATAGTGGTTAATGCTCAGATTTCTGATTTCTAATTTAATTTCAGGGATTACTAATATAAAAACAACATTGTACTGCTCATGTACTTGGACTCCTGATTTTTAAAATGAAAAGAATGTGTACTTTTTGGAATGACTTAAATGTTGTCCACCATTTGTTTTTCTAGTTAGCTTAAGCAGTCTGATGTTAATGTATTTTGTAAAGTACTCTATCTTAGTTTCCATATTTCTGGAAGCATCATCTTTGAAATCATGTTTTCCGAGATATGACTATACTTCCATTAATAAGGCTTTATTTGAAAAAGGTTATATAGTCATATACCTTCCTTGTATAATAGTTTCCTTATAATCGTTATGCTTTTTATTTTAGGACACTGTGGAGACTTCAATAGGCAAAGGAGAACAGTAAGTCTTCCCAATACTATTATTTTCAGAACTATCAACATGACTAAAAAGTAGCACAACATGAAAACACTTTAAAATTCTGCAAAAGGAATTCTTAATTTATGTCTGACTTTTCACTCAGGATGCCTATGCTATAAGCACAATTGTTTATGAATACAAATCAATTACAAAAGACCTAAAGATGGCCACGTCTTTCATCAAACAGTGACCTCTGTCTGCATCTATCAATGACACCTGTTTTCCCAATTGGGTTCAGTTGAATGAATCTCCTTACCTGTTTAGTGATGACATTTAGGTCTTCTCATCAAGGGAAAAGGACATTTTGTTTATATGGGGTTTTTTTAACTTGCTTGAGGGGAGTTAAGATTTTATTCAATAAGTTTTCAATATCATTTAATCTTGTGTAGCCTCCGCCTGTCCTCACTGGGCCACCCCTGCTAATCTGACCAGGCTGCCTGTTTATTTGTTTGCGGTTAGGGTCAGATACTGCCCACATTCCTTGGCAAATGAACACAATCGAAGACTTACCATGAACACAAACAACCACTTTTTTTGTTAAAACTGCCTTTATTTTAATAGCTTTAGGGATACATATTGTCTTTGGGTACATGTATGCTTTGCACAATGGTGAAGTAGTCCTGGGTTTAAGTGTATCCGTCACCCCTGTTAGTGCTCATTATATCCAATAGGTAATTTTTTTTATCCCTTCTCCCCTTCCCATTCACCTCCTTCTGAGTTTCCAATGTCCATTATACCATTCTACACGCCTTTGCAGACCTTTAGCTTAGCTCCCATTTATAAGTGAGAATATGTGTTATTTGGTTTTCTGTTCCCATATTACTTCACTTGGGAGAATGGTCTTCAATTCCAACCAAGTTTCTGTAAAACACACTATTTTGTTCTTTCTTATGGCTGAATAGTATTCCATGGTGTGTGTGTGTGTGTGTGTGCGTGTGTGTGTGTGTGTGTGTGTGTGTGTGTGTATCACATTTTTATTATCCACTGATTGCTTGATGGACATTTAAGTTAGTTCCTCATTTTTTGCAATTGTGGATTGCGCTGCTAAAAACATTCAAGTGCATGCGTCTTTTTTATACAATGACCTCTCTATCTTTGGGCAGATACTAAATAGTGGGATTGTTGGATCAAATGGTAGGTCTACTTTTAGTCCTTTGAGAAAACTCCTTATTGATTTCTATAGAGGATACACTAATTTACATTCCTACCAACAGTATATAAACTCTTCCTTTTTACTGCATCCGTGCCAACATCTACTGTTTTTTTAATTTTTCAAATAATGACCATTCCAAATGGTGTACAGTGAAGTCCCATTGTGGTTTTAATTTGCATTTCTCTGATGAGTAGTTATGTGGAACCTTTTTTCATAATTTTCTTGGCCATTTGTTGGCCATCTTTTGAGCGATGTCTCTGCTCATGGCATTTGCCCATTTTTTAATGGGGTTATTCATTTTTTTTTTCTTGCAAATTTGTTTGAGTTCTTAGTAGATTCTGGATGTTAGGACTTTGTTGAATGTATTGTTTGAAAATATTTTTACCATTCTATAGGTTACGTATTTACTCCGTTGATTATTTCTTTTGTTGTACAGAAGTTTTTCCGCTTAATTAAGTTCCACTTATTTATTTTTGTTGCATTTGCTTTTGGAAATTTAGTCATAAATTATTTGCTTAGACCAATGTTAATTTTTTTGTATAGTGAAAGATAGGGATCCAGTTTCTGCATGTGACTATCCAATTTCCCAAGCACCATTTGTTGAATAAGGTGCCCTTTCTCCAACGTATTGTTTTGACTGCTTTGTCAAAGATCAATTGGTTGCAGGGATTTGGGCTTATTTCTGAATTCCTTATTTTGTTACATTGACCCATATGTCATAAACAGTCACTTTTGAAGATGTGGCCAATTTTTGCTCCCCTAATGAAGCTTAAAAAGATGGGAACTAAAGGGATTATTACTAGGAAACTATTTTTTAATTAAAAAATATAGACCAAGTCTATTTTGAAAGTCAATGTTATGTCTGCTGCTGCCTCTACCTTTCTTTTTTTTTTCTTTTTCTTTTTCTGCTGAACTTGTGTGAAGACCAAATTCACTGTGCCCCTACCTTTTTTAAAGTCTCAATTCTGTGATGCTGACCACAGATGATACATTTCTAGGCTAAATGTTTTTACATAATAATTCTGGATGGCCCATTCTGGTGAAATCCAGAGTGTTTCCCAGAACTTATTTCTAATGAGTTTTCAGCTTACAGTGCATATATTTTTGCCTTAACTTTATGTTACTTCCTGTCTTCTATAGAGCAAAGGCTAGATGCTTATAAATCTCACCCAAAAAAATGTATACTCAGGTAAGTAGAGATGATGCTACTTTCTGTTGCTGAAAATGCCTCACCCCACTTGATTTCAGACTGTTACACCCATCATCTCAACTTATTCTTTAGGATGGTTGAACTGCGCTCCTGATCAATGTCTTCCTAAACAATTTCATTTGCCATAAGTATAATGATTTATGGGGAGAGGGGATGAAAGCTAATTCTACTCTTCAGTAAAGTTCAAGCTCCTCACCACTTGTGCTAAAACAATAATAGAAACTGGTCTCAATATTTGCTTGATATTTGGTGATTCTGTTCCCTGCAGAACAATTGTCTTCTCCATAAATGGAGATTTTAAAAAGGTATTGTGCAATGGAGGACTTTTGCAAATAAAAGGTGCTCTGTTGAGAGCTAACTCTGGGCAATAGTCATAAACCAGGACTATCCCTGGCAAACTAGTACACTATATTGTCTTATTGAAATATACTTATCATAAACAATAAAATCATAAATAGTTTAAAATGTGGCCTATTCATGAAGAAAGGTCCCTGAATGTTCAGTATAACTTCAAGCTTTACTAAAGGTACACAGTGAGCACAGAAAAAAAGTAGGAACAGACTGTGTTTACCCTTCTATCCATGTCTCTCCAAGTCAGCTTCCTTCTGCGGTTCCCTGTTCATGCTTCACCTTGATCCCTCTCTCCAGGTGGTTGCCCAGTTGTAAAATATGCCTATGTCCTCCTATAAGAATATATGCAATAGAATAGAACACATGCATCTTTTTCAGAATTCCCAATATATACAAGTGTGGTCTTATTGATGAAATGGGGGGAGGGATATGAAAGTCTTAAAGTTGTCATTTTACTTTTCTAACAGATTGGCTTTATTTGAATTAGAAGTAGATTGTGCCCTCATAATACAGAATAGTTGTCCAGGAGCTAAGCTTACCATCAACCAAGTGCGTTTTCTAACTTTTCATTTCCACTGTTATTACTCATGCTGCAGAAATAAAACAATCTACTCTCAGATGCTATGTTTTACTAGTAAACATAAAACCTTTCATTTGCTTCCCAAGCAGCCCAGCATACATCACAGCTCATCACCATATCAGCAGTTGTTCTATGTAAATGTGGAGTGCCCAAAGCTACATGATACATATTGCATCGAGATTGAATCTGGAAAGAAAAACTTTAATGTGCTTGTAGGTATCTTTCTGATAACAAGAATATTTGTTTCAATTTTTCTGTGTCTATAAGAAAGTTGTTGTTGGTTTTTTTTTCTTTGCTACAGTTCTGAAATACATAGTTTGGTATATACGATCAGATGAATCTTCTGCAGAGATAAAAACCATGAAAAAAAACATGTCTAGATATAGGAACTCAAGAGAGGGAGGATGTGAGAATGATCTCAGGGTTGTTTGAAGCATAAATCAAACCCAATTTATGGACTTGATTCACAAAAGCTGAATGTAAGACAATGGAATATCTGGAGCAATTTGCTTTGTTCTGGTTAAGTTTGACATTTGTCTATTACTTTCTGTTTTTTTTTTTGTTTGTTTGTTTTTGTTTTTACTTTCATGGATTGGGGAGTGAGAGTGAAGTTGCTCTTACCATTATAATTCTAAATTCAATTTTCAGGTTATGTTAATTGGGAGGAAATCAAAATAGCATATATAGTATGGTAATCACATCATGTTTCTCTCCATCCCTATTTCAGTTGAACTGGCTGGCACTATTCAAGTCAAAGTCAATTTCAATTTTGGGATTAGTATTACATATCCCCAGAGTGCAGAATATCAGATCTATCTTTAAATTGAGACAAATGCTCTCCTTACAGTATTTTCTGTCTACAAAATCTTTGGAATATTTTTATAAACATTAATATTTTCACATGCACAGATAAAACCTTTAATGGAAAATGTTTTTCTTAGTATTGTTTTTTTTCAAAGCTAAAGTCCCTTAAAACTCTTATTCTATTTCATATCTTTTGCTTATTTACACATTGCTTGAAATCAAACATATATGAACTTGTCAATTTCTGCAATTTGAAATCTTGAGAGTAATATTAATGTGTGAGAGAGAAAGGGAAAATATAAAATGATGGTTGTGTATTTAAAAGAACAAACAGTTAAATGGGAGAATTTTGAAAGAACTATTTATTATTCCACATTAAGTCCTAAGTAAAATTGAACGTTTCTTTAGTGTAGACAAAATCATTTAACATTATATGGAAACTGAATTTTTTAGAGTTTTACAAGATGTTTAATCTTGTATTTAAAAAAGTCATTGTCTTAAGGGCCCATCAATTAATACCCAAATCACTCTATAAAAAAGATACCTGCACACGAATGTTTATTGCAGCATTGTTCACAATAGCAAGAACCTGGAACCAACCACTGTCCATCCACTGTCCATCAAAAGAGGACTGGATAAAAAAAAAATGTGGTACATATACACGATGGAATACTATGCAGCCATAAAAAAGAACAAAATCATGAATTTTGCAGCAACCTGGATGGAGCTAGAGTCTATAATACTAAGTGATCTCTCACAGAAACAAAGATCTGAGTACCACATATTCTCACTCATGTAGTGGACCTTGATCATCCAATGCATTTCTATAAGAAAATGACTGACAGTGTTGGGAAACTATGGGGGGGATGGGACTAATGGTAGTAAACATTTGTCTAGCGACAGGGAGACACCAGTTATCAACAAGGGGGCCTGAATGAAGCATATTTGTATCCCTAACCCTTAACTGTACCCCACAATATCAAAACAAAAAATATTGTTTAAAAAAAAAAAACCAAAACAAATGCTCACCTTTTAATCTTATGGGTTTTATGTAAGGTTTTATATTCCGACTTGCTTATGTGAAATATGTCTAGATTCTAGATCTTCTCCTTTTTGAAATGTATACTTCTGTGTAGGAAATCTCACCAAGTACCATGGTTTTAAATAGCATCAACCTATTTAATTTAAATAGCATCAACCTATTTAATAACCAAAACACTCTGGCAGTTATTTTACTGTTGGCATAACAAAACTGAACACCTTTTAAAGGAAGACAACATAATCCAGTGTTCCTAATTTATCACCCATATAATTATATATAATACATATATAAATAATATGTAATAAATAAGCATATGATAAAAAGTTATTGAACATAGGAACAATAAAGAAAAATGTAACACTAATAACAACCAAAATCATGCCTCCCGAATTCTACTTTAATCAATAGAGTTTATCTGAAACTATCTATATGAGAGCCTTCACATATTTGACATGCTAAGTTGGAGTTTGGGAGCCTCTCCATCTAAAACCTATTACATTCCATTAAGAGGCACCACCATCCATCCAGCTGCTTAAGCATAACCTGGAAAGCAATCTTGATTTCTCCTTTTGTCTTTTACCCCTCTTCTCCAATTCTTTCACCAACATCTGAGTTTACCTGGAAAATGTATTCTGAAACCAACTTTCCTCTTTATCTAGTCAAAATCTATCTGGAATCTCATTATCATCTTTCTTAAACTACTGCAACAGCTTCCTTACAGATCTGCTTAATGTTTTTATTACTTTCCTGTGTTTATTTTACACTTTAGCCAAAAGCATACACTTCTTAACATATAAAAAATCATTTTGGTGCACTATTAAAATGGGATAAAAAAGTCCTACTTCGTGACGATATCCAGCCAGTAAAGAGGCAAATGGAGAATATGCCAGCTAAAGCAGCATTGTGCATGCCTACGATAGGCATCAAAACAAGTATGTCCACTATTACTCCATTAGCATTTTAGTTGAAATTATTTGATAAGAAAAAAGAAGACAGTAGCATTGCAGACATTGAAAATGAGAAATAAACATTATGACTATTTTCAGAAATACATTGTACTTGGAAATTGAAGAGAAATTTACTAAAAACAAAATTTCAGACAATATTGTCATTCGATAAAACAGAAGTGTTTAAAATTAATGTAGAAAAATTAATAGCATTTTATGTTCTCTTTAAGAGAAGACAGGAGACCATCTAAATAGCAATTAAGTAAAATGCTGTTTTCTTTAAAAAATAATTAATTTGGGCAAAAGTAAGATAAAAATAAAATTAAAAAGACACCTTTGGGGGGAACACAAGAATCTGTTTGAAAGAAATGATTGGCACACATGATGTCTTCAACAAATTAAAAGTGATACTATTCTTTTTTGGAATAAAGATTTGACATCTTGAAGTGATAATCTTTTTTAAATCAATATAACCTGCTTTCAACACAGTATCACCTGCTTTTTACACTGGCTGTGTTACATTTTTCTTCATTGTTCCTATGTTCAATAACTTTTTATCATATGCTTATTTATTACACATTATTTATATATGTATTATATATTATTATATGGGTGATAAATTAGGAACACTGGATTATGTTGTCTTCCTTTAAAAGGTGTTCAGTTTTGTTATGTCAACAGTAAAATAACTGCTAGAGTGTTTTGGCTCTGTTAGACTTTATTATTTGCTAGGGTAGAAGGAACTTTACTTAGTCCTTAGTATTCATGAAGGACTTCTCTGGAGTAGGGTACTTATCCACAAGGCATGGCTTTTCAGAGATCTCAACCAAATGCGAACTAGTAAGGTAGCTCCTTTCTATATGAGCTGGTCTCTCACTTCTCCCTGTACTATGCAATACCTTGTGTCTCGGTTAAGCTAAGGATCACAACAGAAGTCCTTGCCTAGTCTCATGGACATCCCTCTTCGTTCAGCCCTCAGATAGGAGCCTGTGGAAAACACCCACCCAGACTTCATCCTCCTCATCCAGCTTCTCAACTAAAGGAGACTGCTACCCTGTTTGGACTCCACCTTCCTAGCTCAAAGTCTGTAGTGTATCTGGGGCTCATCTTACCATTTTTCTTCTCTTAAGAATCACAGTTCTGCTCTGCCTATTGTCCAGTTCCTAAAAAGATTTGTCTCATTTATTTTTCCAATTTGAGTTGTGTAGGGGTGAGGAAAACTCTTCACCTTTATACTAGGAAGTTTCACTGAAAAAAAAATCAACTCATAAAATGAAGCTTAATTGGAAAAAAGATATACAAAATTTATTATTAATGACACACGTGAGTCTACAGAATGAAGACCCTAAGATACAGGAGAAATTATGAATTTTTCAATTTGGTTCAACAGGCTATGGGCAGCCATGTCGAAATATTGGGCTAAAAGGGTATGATCTAATGCAATAGACTGAGTGAGGAAACCCAGCAAAGACTGTCTAGGTTCTTCTTGTTCTCTTTGAGCGTGTATTTTTTCCTTTTGGGTATGGGGCAGAGGAATGGGAGTCTGTAAGTCTTATGACTTACAGTCAACCAAAGCTGGTCAGATACTTTCTTTTATGGCCAGATTTTACACAGAAGGGCAGTGGTGGAAGAGGGAGAAATGTTAGAATAATATTTTTTGGATTTTATACCTGGTTTGGGAGAAAGTGGGCTCTGATTTCTATGACCTGCCTTGGGAAAAAAGGAGTTCTAGTTTTTATGGTTAATAAAAGTATATTTTATCCAGTTTCCCCAACGGTAACATTCCTTAGTGTTTCTATTTGGACAAACATAACATTTGGAAATTTTGTTTTTCTTTCCGATTTGTGCACATTTTCATGTTGTTTCTTGCCTTATTGCATTGGCTAGCACTTCATAATATTGAATAAGAATGCTAAGAGCAGATATTCTTGTTTTGTTCCTAATCTTGAAGGAAAAGTCTTCAGTTTTTCAACATTAAGTATCATTGAATAGCTATAATTTTGTTTGTTTGTTGTAGATATATTTAATCAAATTAACAAAGTTTCCCTCTGTTCCTATTTTTCTGAAAGATTTTTTATCCTATGTTTGAAAATTTCTGCATTTATTAATAAAATCCTGTGATTCCTTTTTCTTTAGCTTAATAAGATGAATAGTGAAGAGCACTGATTAATTTTCATATGAGAATCTGGTCTTCCACCCCTAGAATAACCCCTACTTGGTCATAATCTATAATTCTTTTTATTTATTATTGATTTTTATTGGCTAAAATTGTGTTAAGCATTTTTGCATCTGCGTTCATAATGGATATTTGCCTTTAATTTTCTCTTTTTTGTAGTATCTTTGTCTGATTTTTTGGTATTGGGATAATACAGCTTCATAAAATGAATTGAAATGTGTTCCTCCTCTCTACTTTCTGAAGAAAATATTGTATGAAATTAGTGTTGATTCTCCTTTAAATGTTTGATCGCATTCCTTGGTGAAACCATCTGGGACTGAATATTTTCCTCCTGGGAGTTTTTAAATTATGAATGCAATTTTCTTAATAATTATGAGACTCACAAATGATCTATTTTAGCAAAGTTGTTTTTAGTATTTCCTTATGTTTTTGTTTTTGTTTTGAGGTGAGGGTCTCACTCTGTTGCACAGGCTAGAGTGCAGTGACAACAATCACAGCTCACCACAGCTTTGGCCTCTTGGGCTCAGACAATCCTTCAACCTCAGTGTCCAGAGTTGCTGGGACTGTAGGTGTATAACACCATGCCTGGCTAATTATTATTATTTTTTTTTTGTAGAGACAAGACCTCACTATGTTGTCCAGATTGGTTTCAAACTCCTGGGCTCAAGCAATTCTCCTGCCTTGGCCTTTCAAAGTGTTGGGATTTCGGAAGTGAGCTGTTGCACCTGGCCCTTCATGCTTATTTTTATGTCTGGAGAGTCTGTAGTGATAACCCTGATTCTTTCCAGATATTGGAAATTTATGTATTCTGTCTTTTTTCCCCCTCTGTCAGTATTAATAGAGGTTTGCAACTTTCACTGACTTTGTCAAAGGACAACCTCACTTTTCCCAATTATTTTCTCTATTGTTTTGTGTTTTCAATTTCTTTGAATTTTGCTTCTATTTTTATCCTTCCTCTCACTTGCTTTGGGTTATTAGCTCTTCTTTTTTCTCTGGTTTCTTCAGATGGGATGTGGGATCATGGGTTTGAGATTTTTTTGTCTTTTCCAGCACAGGGATTTAGTGCTATACATTTTCTTCTCAGCACTGCTTGAGTCATGTCCACAAATTTTTATATGTTGAACTGTTATTTTCACTCAACCATAAGTATATTTTTGTTTACCTTAAGATTTCCTTTTTGGTGCATGGGTTATTTAGAAATCTGGTATTTCAACAACAACAGATGCTGACGAGGATACAGAGAAAAAAGATCGCTTCTACACTACTGGTGGGAATGCAAACCAGTGCAACCTCTTTGGGAGACAGTGTGGCGATTTCTGAAAGAACTAGAAATTGACCTTCCATATGACCCAGCAATCTCTCTATTGGAAATATACCCAGAGGAACTCAAATCATTCTACAAAATTCTGCACACATATGTTTGTTGCAGCTCTATTCACAATAGCAAAAACATGGAACCACCCACGCTGCCCACTGAAGCTGGACTGGACAAAAAAAAATGTGGTACATATACACAATGGAATATTATGCAGCCATAAAGAAGGACAAACATATGGACTTCGCAGCAACTTGAATGGATTTAGAGTCTATCATACTCAGCTATCTGTCACAGAAACAAAGAACAGTGTACCATATGTTCTCACCCATAACAAGACCTTGAATAATTATCATGATACTACAAGAAAGGAATTGGCAGTAGTGAAAAAATGCCAGGGGAGGGATGTGGGATTGACTGTTTAGGGAAACTGCCAGGGAAGGAAGGGGCACACCTCAGCAACAAGGGTACCTGCATAATGAACATTTGTACACCTACCCCACATCTTTAAAATATTTTTTTTTTTAGTTGGAGTCTCACTCTGTCACCCACATTGGAGTGCAGTGGCCGCTCCTGGCCACTGCAGCCTCGACCTGCTGGGCTCCGGCAATCCTTCTGCCTCAGCCTTCCAAGTAGCTGGAACTACAGGCGCTCACTACCACACCCGGCTAATTTTTGGTTTATTGTAGAGATGAGGTCTCGCCAAGTTGTTCAGGCGGGTCTCGAACCCGCGGGGTCAGGCAATCCACTCACCTCAGCCACCCAAAGCGCATGATTACAGGCTGAGCTACAGAGCCTGGCTCTAAAATTTTTTAAAAAATGAAATCTGATGTTTCATTTCCAAGGGTTTGGAGACTTTAATCTTTTTTTAATAATTGATTACTAATTTAATTTTACTGTAATTAGCAGGCACACTCTTTATGATTTTAAATCTGTTAATTTTGTTGAGATTTGTTTTATAACCCAGAATATGGTCTATCTTTATATACATCATATGAGTGCTTAAAAAGAAGATGTACTCTTCTGTCATGGGATAGAGTGTTCTAAAAATACTGATTAAATCTTTTGTTGAAAGGTGTTATTGAGTTCTATATTTTTCTGATTATTTGTTCAGTTCTAGCAATTTTTGAGATAAGAGACACTGAAATCTTCAGCTATGTAGATGAATGTGTCTATTCCTCATTTTAGTTCTGTCAGTTTTTGTTTCACATATGTGTTGTTTGGTTTATACATATTTAGGATTTCTGTATCTTTTTGGTGGATTGTTCCTTTTCTCATGATGTCTGTCTCTGATAATTTTCCTTTGCCCTGAAGTCTATTTTATCTGCTATTAATATAGCCATTCCTCTTTTCTTTTATCATTAGCATGATATATATTTTTTCCATTCTTTACTTTCAACCAGCCTATATCGCTAAACGGTAAATGAGTTTCTTGTAGTCAGTATATAGTTGGGTCATGTCTATCAATCCACCCTGCTGATCTCTGTCTTATTGTTACATTTAGATCATTTATATTTAATGTACTGATTGATATGTTAGGACTTACATTTGCTGTTTAATTATTTTATTCTTCTATTTCTCTTATTTATGTTTTATTTTTCCTGTCTTCCTATGAGATACTCAAACATTTTTAACATTTCACGTTGATTTATTCAAAGTGTGTTTATTTATATTATGGTAATGTTACCAGTTCAAGTGATGCATAGAAAACATACCTGCCTTTATAGCCCTTTATCTTACTCTGTTTATGATATAATTGTCTTAGATGTTTTCTCTACATTAATTTAGATCCACATCAATGTTATAATTTTACTTCAAGTGTTAAACATAACTTAGAAAACTCAAAAGAAGAAGAAAAGTCTATTGTGTTTACCCATAATTTTGGTTATCATCTCTTTTCTTCTTTCCTGGTGTCACAAGGTCTTGTTAAGCCTTTTCTTTCTGTTTAGAACACTAACTTTAACCATCATTTTAGGATAGATGGCAAATTCTTTAAGTTCCCGGTTGCAAATTCTATTATATTTTCTTCATGAGTCTTGATTTAGTCTTCATTCCTAAAGAACATTTTCACTGAAATATACTATTCTGATTTGACAGTTCTTTACTATCAATACTTGAGTAATGTTTCATCTCTTCCTTCTGGCCTCTGTGGTTTTTGATGAGAAACGTACTGCCATTTGAATTTTTTGTTCTCTGTAAATAAAGTATAATTTCTCTCTTGTAGCTTTCAAGACTTTTTCTTTGTAATTTTAAAAATTTTGGCTGTAGTGATTCCTGTGTTGGAATCATTTGGGTGAATCTTCCGTGAGATTTGCCTAGCTTCTTCTTTTTCTGTGATCTTATGTTTCTTTATGAATTTGAGAAGGTTTTAGTCATTATTTCATCAAGTCCATTTTAATCTTTATTCTTCATTCTTTTGCTCCAATGCAATGAGCAGCAGAATTTTGGTATTACGGTCCTTAAGTCTTTGTTAATTTTTTTTCAGTCTATTTTCTCTTTGTTGTTTAGATTGAATATGTTATTGTCTTCAATTTTCAAGTTCACTAATTCTTCTACTCCCTCTATTCTGCTGTTAAGCCTCTCTTTTTTGACTGATATATTTTTCAGTATTTTCCTTTGGTAATTTTATATATCTTCACTTTCATTGCTGAGACTCTCTTTTTTTGCTGAGATTTTTAAAAATTTATGTTGTATGCTCATACTTGGTTATTAAAGAAATGCTATTTTGCACCTATAACATCACTTGCAGATAATTCCAACGACTCTGTCATCTGGGTGTTGGCCTCTAATGATGGTCTTTTTTACTGCATTTTAAATCTTCTTAGCTCTTGAAATGACAAGTGATGTTTTTCATTGAAATTTGGGGGGTTTGTATATTATGTTATGAGACTCTGAATCTTATCTAAACCTTCTATTTTTGATGAGTTCCTTTGTTATCACCTTGTGTAGGAACAAGTGCAGGTCTTCTCTTGGCCTCTGTTGATACCTCTTTACTACCAGGCAGAGTAAAAGTTCTAGCTTCTCTAAATCTCAGTTTCAGTAGTTAAGTTATAATATCTATTTCAGGATGTTGTTGAGAACATTAAATGAAATAATATATGTTATGTACTAAGTAAGCCACTCTCTGACATAAAAAAATTGTTAATATTCATGATTTTGAAAATTAATAGCAAAGTTAGAAGAAATACACTACCCAATTTCCAATGAAGCTACAATAATCAAGATAATGTAGTGTTAGGTATAAGATAGACATGTTTACCAATAAAGCAGAATAAGAAAGAAATTAAACTTTGCACTTATAAGCAACTGATTTTTTTTAAAGGTACTAAAGCAATTCAGCAGAAAAAGATGATTTTTTAAAATTATGCTGGAACAATTGGATCTATATGTGAATAAACAATGAACTTAAACCACAACATTGTGAACATGCACAAACATTGACAAGAAAATGTATCATAGGCCTAAATGTATGTGTAAAACTATAAAACTTTTAGAAAAAAATGAAACATAAATCAAGAGTACAATACAAAAAATTAAAAACTAAATTGGACTGCAAGGAAATTATAAACATTTATACTTTAAAAGACACTGATATGACAATGAAAATAGTAGTTACAGGCTGGGGTTTTTTAAAACTTGCAAATTATACACATGATATTTAAAAAATGTTGTATCAAACTATACAGAGAAATCTTATGACTCAAAAATAAGACAGCACCATCTAAAAATGGATAAAGTGGCCAGCTCGGTGGCTCAAGGCTGTAATCCCAGCATTTTGGGAGGTCGAGGTGAGGGGATTGCCTGAGCCCATGGGTTCGAGACCAGCCTGCGCAACTTGGCGAGACTTCATCTCTACAAAAAATCAAAAAATTATCCGGGCATAGTAGCGTGAGCATGTTGTTCCGGCTACTTGGAAGGCCAAGGTGGAAAAATCACTGGAACCCAGCAGGCCGATGCTGGGGTGACCATGAGTATGCCACTGCACTCCAATCTGGGCAATGGAGTGAGACTCCAACTCAAAAAAAAAAAAAGGATAAAGCGTTGAATAGATATTTAACAAAAGAAGATATACAAATGGCTAATAAGCATGTGAAAAGATGTTCAATGTCGTTAAAAATTAGAGAAGTACAAATTAAAACCACAATGACATACAGGTATACTCTCATTGAAATGATATAATCAAAAAAGCTCAATAATGCCACGTTTGTGAGGATCACTGAAATTCAAATCCCCGTACATTTTTGGTGGAAATGTAAAATATTGAAAACAATTTGGTAGTTTCTTTAAAATTTAGAAAAGAAAAACACACAATGGAAAACATATTCACATATATGCAAATATGCAGGCACACACATTTGCACAGATGTCCATGCCCATAAGCATATATATATATATGTGTGTGTGTGTTATACACACACACACACACACACACACACACACACACACACATATATACACATACATACATATACCTGTATAGATTTGTTTCATTTTTCGAGTCTCTGGCGGTTATAAGTTGAATTGCATTTCTCCAAATTTCGCTTGTTGAAGTTCTAAATTCTAGCACCTCAAAATGTGACCTGATTTGGAGATAGGGTCTTTATAGAGATAATCAAGACAAAATGAGTTCTTTTGGGTAGGACTTAATTCAGGGGGAATTTTGGACACACAGACACGTATAAAGAAAAGACAACGTGAAAGGCAACTGTTTACCAGCCACAAAAAGAGACCAGACAGATGCTTCCCCAGAGTCCTCAGAAGGAGTCATACTTGCCCTTGCAAGGAATCAGCACACCTTGATCCTGAACTTCTAGCCTCCAGAACTTAGAGACACAATAAATTTCTGTCGTTTCAGCTATTTTGTTATGGCATCGCTAGCAAGCTAATACATTGGGTCTTAATCCATTTACTGAAATGTAAGATTCTGACACATTTAAATTACTTTGGACACAAGCTATGAATTGGAAAAATAAGTTACAAAATATTTTCATACTTAAAGTGCAAAATGTATTGATTTCGCATATTGTACAATGAATTCAATGAAATAGATTCTCACAAAATAATACCTGGTTAGAGATAATTTAATTTCGAGTTGATTCTTTCTCAATTTGCCACATGCTCCTGCAACATGCTCACTTTAGACATGTTAGATATTATCCATTAATCCAAATATTATTGAGTAGAGATGCAGCACATCTAAGAGTCAAATCAAGTTTGGTTGGCATCAGTCCTAGTGTTATATAACTTACCCACACTATGAAAAATAGTCAAATGATTCCAAAAGTGTTTATTATTATTGAAAAAATATAATTCTGTTATTATGGCCATAAGAAAAGCATACAAAAGTCACCCCCAAAAGAATATAACACTGGAAAGCAAGTAGGACATTTTGAACTCAATGTAAACTAAAATTCTTTGCCTCACCAATAAGCTACTGGTCCCAAACTCACAACATCAAACAATTTTTCAAATGAGAAATAACAGTGAATATTCATTTGAAAATAAAGACAGAATTTAAGCAGGTAGGATTTAATTAACCAAACTGGAACATAGCCAGGCCTCTTCAGCTAACATCTCTGCTCATTAATAGATAACATTATTCCTGCCCTGCTAAACTCAATGTCAGGAACAGAAAACATCCTTGCTTCCCTTCCTCATTGGTAAATATCCAAAATTAAATAGGATATTAAAATGCAAGCAGTTCAATTTTTAAAATGTGTTTCTCTGTGTAAAAAAAAAAGATATAGCCACTTTTCCACTATTAACTATTACCACCACCAGGAAGAATTTATATATAGGCAATAATATCATCAACTATACTTTAAAATATAAAGCTGAGTGATTTGAGAGCTACTGCATACTACAGTGGACTTCTCATTTTTGACCTAACCAACTGCTGTCTTTTTCCCATCTCCAAATTGCACTCCATCTTCTCAGGAACTGCTTCTCCCCTGGTCCTTTGAATAATGTACTTGTATTGGAAAGGGAATCCCTGTCCACCATGATGACCCAGCAATGGAAGCACAATTCAAGCTGGATTGTTTTCCAAGACATTTCAGAATGCATTGAGAAGAGAGACCTTTTTGTTTCTGATAGAGGACCTGTGAGGATGTGGTCCTCATAGAACTGCTGGTGCCCATAAGGTGGTTGGTCGGAAAGGATGATGTGGAGAAAAGAAGCAGCTGGGACAAAGCGAGAGTGACAGGGCAGTCTGAAGTCTCCGGAGCTGCCTTTGTCTCTACCTTCTCAGATTCTGGTGGTTTAGTCTATGCCTGCAGTGCTGCTAAGTGTTCCCGTATTTACCTCCCAATCCCCGCAAAAAGTTACTCCTGCTTAAGCTAATTTAATGTTGTCAATTGCAATAGGAAAAAATAATGCTATGTCACCTACAAAGGACATTAGAAGCTGTATACATAGGTAACAATTAGCTCATTTCTATTTTTCATCATAAATGGCATGCCGCCGCAGGGTGGGAGACTGTGCAATTGTGCTACAGAATTTCGTGGAGAAAGCATGCGGTCCACACAAATAACCAGTTGATTTTATTTCACAGAAGTTTTGCCCCACCTAGTCCTATTTGAGCTACATCAAAGGCCTTGTGAAATAAGGCAAATATAGCTTTATTCAGCAATTTTCCTAAATTTAAACAAATTCAACCAAGAGTTTTAAGAAATCCTTGCAAGTTTTACATGCATGCATACTATGTGAAGGTGGAACTTCTGTTTGTTCTTTCTTTTCTTTTCTTTCTTTCCTTTTTTTTTTTTTTGAGGAGGGGGATTCTTTCTCTTTTACCCAGGCTGTAGTGTAGTAGCATGGTCACAGGTCACCACAATCTTGACTTCCCAGGTCCAGGTGATCCTTCAATCTAGTCTCCCTAGTAGAAAGGACTACAGGCACACCCCACCACACCAGATATATATTTTAAAATTTTTTGTAGAGATGAGGTCTTGCTATGTTGCCTGGGCTGGTCTTGATCCCCTAGGCTCAAGCAATCCTCCTGCCTCAGTCTCTCAAAGTGCTGGGATTACAGGAGAGAGTCACCATGCCCAGCTGGAGGATCTTATCTTAACACACTTCAGTAGAAGGGTGATTGGGTGACTGTCAAATCTTAAAACAAAAATTCTACCACTTTCAAATAGATTTATACCCTGCGGATTATCAAATACTTGTGCATTATCTATTGGTATACTCAGTGTGTATGGGTTCCCCATGCCAAATTATTTCTAAAAGGTTAGGGAAACGTGACTGATGTGAGAAAAACGTAATTTGGTTGCAGGCTAGCATAATTTATTTATTCAATAAGTTTCTATTCTGCATCCTCTATATGGTAGAAGCTTTTAAAGACTGAGTTATAGCAGTGAACAAAGTTTCCCCTCATGCTATTGCTCTTCAGAAGCAGTGCTGTCCAACAAAAGTACAATGAGAGCCACACATGAAAGTCATATTTTTAATTTAAAATTTCCCTAGTACAAATATCTAAATGAAGAAAAAATAACTTTAAGAAAATATTGTATTTAACCGGATGCATTTAAAACCCCATTATTTTAACATACAGAGTTATTAAAAATTGATAAGATATTCTGCCTTCTTTTTTCACAGTAAGCATTTAAAATTCATTGTGTATTCTATTCTTATAGCACCCTCAGTTTGGACCAGCCACATTTCAAATGCTCACAAGCCATAGGTATACAGTGTAGTTCTACAGGATAATAAAAGCTAGCGCTTTATTGAGGTCAGACACAACAACATCTAAGTGTTCCAGTTATCATTTGTGTACAACAAATCATCCCCAAAGCTTGGTTGCTGAACACAATAATGTATTATTCTTTCATGCCATTCTGTGGATTGACCTGACTCAGTTGAGAGGTTCTTTACTATGCTTGTAATCATATTATACCTGGGGTTGGAGTCATATTGAAGTTGGATGGCACAGGATATAATTGCTCCATGGGTTCTTGACTTTGGTACAGAAAATAATTTTAGAGAGAGTCCAAAGTATAATTCAAGGGAAAGTTTATTAGAGAGGAAAACACATTCAAGAGAGAATGTAGGTACTTTAGAGGAAAGGAAAACTGCTTGTCTTTAACAAGAATCTTTATATAAATTCAATCAATGATTAAGCAAACTATTTTGTAAACTAAGAGTAGAGGACTGTGGGTATTTGATCATGAGTTCCGATTGCCTTCTCAACCTTTTAAGGTAAAAAGGACCTTTGAAATAATGAAAGTTGCTGCCTGATTAGATTTTGGCTCTCCTTGGAACATCATGTCTCTGTGTTTTGTGTAATTCCTTATTGTTCTTGTGGTTTACTGCACTTATAATTCCACTTTTCTTTTTCTTTGCTTTTGTTTTTGTTTTGGTTGGAATCTCACTCTGTCGCCCAGACTGGAGTGCAGTGGCCACTCCCGGCCACCGCAGCCTCAACCTGCTGGGCTCCGGCTATCCTTCCACCTCAGCCTTCCGAGTTGCCCAGGCAGGTCTCGAAACCGCGGACTCAGGAAATCCACTCTCCTCAGCCTCCCAAGGCACGAGATTACAGGTGGAGCCACCGAGCCTGGCTGTAATTCCACTTTTCAATCCAGAAGGTGGTCAGGTCTGATATGCCAATATGCCAGATATGGTTGTGCCAATAAAAAAGATGCCTGAATGCTTAACTACCCTGTTCCTCAGTTACCTAAATTAGATTTGCCTAAGAAAACTTGCCTAACTCTAATCTAAATTATGTGTTATGTTAACTACGCTTACTTCAATCTGAAGGCCCAGCTGGGATGGACAAAGATGCTGGCTGCTTCTATCACATGTCTGGAGCCTCTACCAGGATGTTTAGCACAGCTGGAACCTTGAATGACACATCTTCTTCTCCATCTTTGGCTTTTTGTTTGGTTAGTTCAGGCTTCCACACAGCAAGGCAGTCTTAGGTTGACTAAATATGTTAGAGAGCCCCTGGATTTCTCAGAGAAAATATCCCAAGATGTCCAGATGGAAGCTGCAATACTTCTTATGACCTAACCCAAGAAGTCTTTTCTATCAGATTATATTTTTCAAAACATGAGTTCCAGGACCAGCCCACATTTGAAAACTAATGAGAACATGCACACTGGGAAGCATGGTTCATTGAAAATCTGTCTTTGGAGATTGGCTTCCAAAATGCACAGGGAATTAAGAATTTAAATTCAGTTGGCCAGACATCAGAAATCATAGCTACTGTACATTGCCTATTGTTATAATATCCTATATATCTTTTAACTCCCCAATACAAAGCATTATTTCTGAAACATGACATAAATTCCATGGATGCTTACCAAATGAATTAAATAAATGTATTGATCTATATAATCTATCTTAGTCTATAGTTTGTGGGCTCTTAATCAGGCGATCAGTGTAACAACAATTCTTGAGTTTTCAGGAAGCATTTATTATAAGGTGTTATGTTTCTTGAAATCAACAGTTGGGTTTCATTTTTCTTAGGTTCCCCATACTGAGTAACAGAATATTATTTATTTCATATGAACTTGATAAATATGCTGATTTAAAATAGTACAAAGGGAAATTAAAACAGAATCCTATAGGCAAAAAAAAATGGGGGGAATATTGATTCAGGCTTCAAGACAGTTATATAGGAGAGCTTACATTCATGAGAATGGAGTTGAATAGCAATAGAAATTAACAACCATCTTACCTTTTCTACTGTGTAGATGTGTTTTGAAATATATTCTAGCTACATAGCTAGTCCTAGCTGGAAAGATACTACGAGACATAAAGATAATAAACTTTATCTTATATAGTGTGTGATCTAGCACCTGGATTCTCAACACCCATATAATTTGTGTTGCCAAAGGGGCCTCAGCTGAGAACTTTTCTATTCACCTTGCCATAAACTAGAGGGAAATCTGACTTTGTTATTTTCTCCCCAAAATTGATAACACTACCACCTATCACAAATAACTGTCATCATGAGATATTTACAGGCATAAAACATGTGCCTATGCCCGATGACTTTACTATAAAGAAAATCTAATAGTGTTTGATAGACACAAATGGCAACAATATATCAGTTGCCTACAGCAAAGAAGAAAAACTTTACAGAAAAATTCCCATTTCCCTAATGATTATAATTATGTCCAGACTGGAGCTTCTCTTAGATGTTCTTTAGACTAATTTCCACACAGGAGTTTCATGCTAGAGCACTACATGAAATCTTGATTTACTGCCTCTTTCTTTTTAATAGCTGAATTTTTTCATATTGATTTTCAGAAAAACATTAGCTGATTCACAAAGACAAGTTTTTGTGCAGGACCTGAATAACCTTCAGCATGATACAGTGATGTTACTCATCTTCTGATTTCGCAGACAGCTTCATGAGCATCACACGAAAGCACAGAATCTTTTCACACAGGGAATTTCCAACAATTTAGAGCAATCACTGTATCTGTGACTATTAGGATCTTCCTCATGTTGTAGAAAAGCACTGACTTTGTTCTTCTAAGACATTAGAAATAATACCTGTCACTTAATGCTTAATAAATGCAGGAAGTTGCTATTGTTAATTCTTATCATCAGTATCATTACAATCATGTCTTTAACAAAGTTTGGGTTTTTCTCCTGTACAGCCCTAATTTGTTTTAATATAGGCATGTGAGTATTTATCGTACTTTCCTTCACAAAGTACTGTCTGTAGGGTAGCACTATGGAATTAGTAAGATGACAATATCCCATAAGCTTTCATTTTCCGAAGTGTGGTTTCAATCACAGTTATTCTTAGTTTGCATTATTGTCTGCAAATGAGCTTCATAGCTAGAGCATACTGGCTTGACATAAGAAAAAAAAATCATAAATGGTTTTTGATGGGTCTTTGCGAAATATAACCAATTATTGATTTGAAATCCTGTTTAGCCACGACAGAATACTTTGTAATCAATTACATTTAGGGGTTTAACCTATAGATAGAAGACATGAAAAAGCTGAGTTAATGACTTTTTCAACTGGCCAAATGATATCCCTGGGGGGGCAAAATGTAATCCTCAGGACTGTCAGTAATTTCCAATTGTTGCTGCCACATTTGCTGTTGGGGCAGAGCTTCCTATGACTGTGCCAACAAGCTACTTTAGACCATCACTTATGTTTCCGCAATAAAAGACCAATGCAAGTCATTTTTCTGCCTTCCAAATACTACTGATCTTCCTATTTCCATGGTAACCGACTCCTGCTGGCATGATCAAGAAAAAACTGATTTGGGATTTTAATTAATTGCTTAGAAATGGAAATGTAACAGGGACTGGCAGTTCAACTAAGCACATTTTGCAAAGTGAATAAAAATAGAGTTTCTGAAATACTTGAAATTGTTTCAGTGGCTGTAGCACATCTTTTGCGAGACACCTTAATTTATTCCATTCTCCAGAATAAATCTGCCAAATGTACTAAGCCATTTTGTCAACACAAATCATTTTGGCAAATACTTTAATCCCTCTTCTAAACAAAATGCATTGTAATTAAAAAAAATCTAACCCATCGGTGTGAACCCACCGGGTCCCATCTAAAAATACTCCTGAGATACTAGTAGATCATGTTTAAAGGAGCTGTCATCTCCTGTTAGTAAAGGACAGCCTCTGTTCTTGTTGCCTGCTTAGGAATAAATTCCTTGAAACTCACCACAGTAGTGGTTCCTACCTTTTGGAGAAACAAAAGCTTTAAGGTTACTGTTTTTGTACAGAGATTAAAAGCATGGGCTCTGGAGCCAGACTGAATAGATTAAAATCTTAGTGCCTCAATTTACTAGGTATACTACCTAGAGTAAGTTTCTTAACTAATCAAGTGTTCAAGTTCCTCATATATAAAATGAATCACCATTTATAAGTTTGCAGTGAGGATTACATATGCTACTAAATGGAAAGTTCTACAATGATGCCTAGAGATAATAATAGATTTAGTAAATATGTTATTGCTAATGGTATATTTTAGTCTATCTGTATGCAAAATCTATTTTGGATTTCTTATAATAATTGTTTTTAAATGTTCCCTTTAAAGCTATAACATACCAATAATTTTTTAATTACAAGGTACAATTCTCCTTTTATTTACAGAAATATTAATCCCTACTCTTAGGTAACCAAAACAATGATATCTAGAGCCAAATAAATGATTATTAAAGATTTCCAAGTAAAAATGTTTGCAATTAAAAAGAGTAATACAATTCCAAGGTGTTTCCAGGATAAGCATCACCCTTTCTTGACTTGCAAGTGTCTAAATTACACAGGCAATAAATTTGTCTAGGCACAAAGAAGACAATAATAGTAATTAAATGTTATTTATTGCTTCAATTGATAGAATAACCCAATTGGATATTCTTGTGCCCATAAAATTGTCATAGCTCATACATATATTAATGTTTTTACAATTCCATCTAATTGTCACTTATATCAAAGATAACTTGTTCAAAATTAATTCTTGTTGAATATAGACTTCACTACTTATTAACTGAGATCCTTGGTCAAAACTTTGAGTATCAGTTATTTCACCTTTACTATCATCATTATTATTAAGCAATAAGAATGAACTTATGCAGAGCCAGTCACTGTAGGAAAATCTCAGGGAGAATAGTGTGTTGTGTTCGCCTTAAAAGGGAACCTGGGTTTCCTTAACTGTGGAAGAAATGTTTGCAAATATTACAGGCAACCAAACCAAGGGGAACATGATTAGTAAGTATTAAATGTGACTGAGTTATGGAACTAACCATCATGCAAGTATTGGCTTCATCCTTAAAGCGATCTATCAGAGTAAATTCCATTTGTCAGTGAGCATGCCCTTGACATCAAAGATCAGGGATATCCCCTTACTGTACATTCCCACAGCAGCCTGTGCTTGCAACTGTGAAACATTCATCACACTTGTAATTGCTTGTCCAACGTGGCTCTTTCTTACTAAATTATCTCCATGAAGTTAGAGACAATATTGTCTAATTCATTTTTGCATCCTGAACATCATATCTGGAAGAAAATGGGACTGAATAAATTTTTATGTAAAATTGAAATTGAAAGATTAACTGGTCTCCAAAGTCTATGTTAGAACATAGTTATGGCTACTCATCATGCAATGTCTTACTAGAAGTGAAGCTGCATGTAGACCAGTTTCTAGAATAGAGCCTGCTGCAAATTAGGCACTGATAATACTTGGCAAATGATTGAACTAATGAATGAGCATGAGGCATATAAAAATATTATCAATATCACAAGACATAATCTCAGGCTATGAAGGAAGACATTATGCATCATAGCTTAAATAAAAAGCAAATTTCTTCTTTTTTTCTTTTTTTTATCAATACTGCACTTACATCCTCTTATTTACAAATATGTGGGTTCAGGACATATGCTAGGGTAGTCTTGGTAACTTGGGACCATATCATTCTTATGGCTGTCCCCTAAGCAATACTTCTTCCTGTACACAAGATTACAGTAGGATCAAGCAATTATATTATAGACTTGTCCTGTGACTCTTCCACTGTGCCAATCAAATTTGTAATTCTCCCTTGCCTTATGTGTGGATATGTCTGTTCCTTTTCAAAAACTACACGTTGTTTTAGATGTGACTGCCAACTACTTCAGCCATGGCACTTTTGTTTTGTTTTGTTTTCTTCTTTATTTTTTGTATATGCCCAAGTTCATGACTAGAGAAGGCATGAAACATGTAATGGGAACAAAGACTTTTGCACTAAATGTGATTATTCTAGGTTCTCATTTGTCTTTTCAGCTGTGTCATTTTAATCATTGCCATTACATCCTCTTTGTCCTGATTGATGGGTCCCTAGCTTCCCCAAGGTCAAACATAGAGCTCATTGTACTCATTAATATGGTGTAAATATATAGAATTAAAACACCCTCCGTTGGTTATTGTAAAAAATCAAAAGCAATGGATGTTGGCAAGTCTGTGGAGAAAGGGAATACTTCCACACGGTTGGTGGGAATGTAAGTTAGTTTAACCTTGGTGGAAAGCAGTGTGGTGTGGCGACTTCTCAAAGAACTAAAAGTTGAGCTACTGTTCAACCCAGCAACTCCTGGGAATAAATCCAGAGGAACATAAATCGCTCCACCAAAAAGACACCTGCACACTTATGTTTATTGCAGCATTATTCATAATAGCAAAAACATGGAACCAACACAGATGCCCATCAGGTGGACTGGATAAAGAAGATATGGTATGTATACATCATGAAATACCATGCAGCCATAAAGTAGAACAAGATCAAGTCCTTTGCAGCAACATGGATGAAGTTGGAGATCATCATTCTTGGTGAACTATCACAGAAACAATAACCAAAAAATGAATACCATTATGTTCTCACTCATAAGTGAGCATTAAACACTGGGCACACGGACACAAGGGCAGGAACAACAGATGCAGGGCACTGTTAAAAAAGGGATGGAGGGAGGGGAGACAAGTGTTCAAAATTAATTGGGTCCCATTCCACTACTGGTGGAGGGATAGATCACTAGAAGACCAAACCAGACCTTCATGCAGTATGCTTATGTGGCAAATCCTCACATGTTCACCATAACTCTAATTGAAATAAAAAATAAAATAAGATAAAACACCATTCTTATAGAGAATAGGTACATCTACCCTCTGTGAATGTGGTGTTGATCATGCTAGCAATAATAATAGGTAATGTTTATTTAAAATGACTACTCATTCTCTCATTTAGTCCCTAAGACTCTACTCATTGTATTCTTCCTTTACACATAAAATAACTAAGGCGTAATGGAGTAACAGGGTTCTCTCAAAGTTTCATATAGGTCTGGAAATCAAACAATGAGAATAGTTTCAAGGTCCACTCATAACCGCTAGACTGTATTACCAGACACAAAGGCTTCTTCCTACCTTTCTGCATTTAATTAGATGTTTTTAAGCAAACAGTGATGTTATACAATATGTAATAATATATTATATATTATTAAATAGATTATTATATATTTTAAATATATGTTAAATATATATTATATATTTTACATAGTACATATAAAGATTGCTGATATTTCCTGAGATTCCAAGCTTGAAAGATTCTAAGTTCTTCCTAACTAAGGAAAGTCACTAAATTTAAGCTTTCACATCATGCTGAAGTTCTCCTGAATAACTTCTGTTACACATATAACTGTATAACTGTACATTCATTTGAGTAATTGATAATATCTTTCCCCCTTATGTATAATGAGAGTGGCATATTTCTCAAGACATTTCTATCATAATAAAAACAGTACATTTGACCCACGGTTGGCATCCAATAGATACTTGTTGGATGAGTAACTAAATGAATGTCTGAATCTACAAGACAGCAAAAGAAGTAGATCCTTGGTTCTTATACCTGTTTCTCCCCATAAGAAGATTTATCACAATTTGAATTAATTTGCCCTTTCCACACCCTTTTCAGTGGTTAAGAAGGAACTGGAATGGGAAATCACAAGATAAGTTGGGCATTAAGGAATACATAAACTCTCCTATCAGGCCTTCTAATCTCCATTTTCCACAAACTTGCTTATTGACATAAGGATAGAGGTCATAAAGTGTATTCTGTTTTCCTTTTTTTTTCTTAATTTCAAATTTTATATAAATTTAAGGGACACAAGTGCATGGTGATGAAGTCTGGGTTTTTAGTATAACTATAACGCAAATAATGTACATTGTACCTATTATGTAACCAGTATTTCCTGTAGAGTCAGGCTACTGGTGACAAATTCCCCCCAGTGTTTGTCTGAGAAAGACTTTATTTCTTCTTCATTTAGGAAACTTAGTTTTGCAGGATACAAAATCCTTGATTGATAGTTATTCTGTTAAAGGAGATTGAAGGCAGTGTCCCAATTCTTTCTAGCTTTTAGTTTTCTGCTGACAATTCTCCTGTTACTCTGATAGGTTTACTCCTTATACGTTATTGAATGCTTTTGTCTCATTACTCTTAGAATTCTTTCCTTCACATTAACTTTGCAAAGTCTGATGCCTATGGGCCTTTCAGATAACCTTTTTTCAATGAATCTTCAAGAAGTTCTTTGGGCTTCTTTTAGTTGAATGCTTAAATCTTGGACAAGGCCAGAAAAGGTTTCCTCAGTTATTGCTTTTTCTTTCCTTAATGATTGTTTTTTCTTCTTCCTCAGAACACCTATGATTCTTAGGTTTGGAAGTTTTATGTAATCCCACATTTCTTGGATATTTTGCTCTATTCTCTTGATTCTTTTTCTCTGTAGTGTTATCTGATTGGGTTAATGTGAAAGCCTTGTCTTCAAGTTTTGCAATCCTTTCTTCTACCTGGTCTAGTCTACTGTTAAAACTTTCCATTGCATTTTGTATTTCCATAAGCAAGTTTTTCATTTCCATAAATTTAAATTTATTATTTTTTAAGTATCTGTATCTCTTGAGAATTTTTCACACGTGTGCTAAATGGATTTTTTCATTTCTTTATGCTGGTTTTCAGCTTTCTTTTGGATCTCATTGAGTCATTTTGCAATCATCTTTTGAATTCTATCTCTGGAATGTCAATAATTTCATTTAGGTTGAGACCCATTTTCTGAAGCATTAGTATGGTCTTCTGGAAAAGTTGAAAAACTGTTTTTTCACGTTGCCAGGATTATTTTTCTGTTTCTTTTTTTTTTTTTTTTTCATATTTGGGTAGATGATTTCTTCTTGTTGTTAAATTTGTTTTTTTA
Source organism: Cephalopachus bancanus (assembly GCA_027257055.1). Taxonomy (NCBI): domain Eukaryota; kingdom Metazoa; phylum Chordata; class Mammalia; order Primates; family Tarsiidae; genus Cephalopachus; species Cephalopachus bancanus. Next base: position 8,675,868 of record JAPVLO010000027.1, read on the forward strand.
TTTAATTGCTTTTTGGTTTGCTGTTTGTTTATTCTATTTCCCTTAGGGATGAGGCTTATATTGTATACTTAACGCTCATCTAGCTTTGTCTCTTGGTACTTTCAGTCGTATAGGGTTTGAATGTGTTCCTTGGTTATACAGAATCCCTTGTGCATAGGCTTTGTCAGATGCTGTTTGTGGTAGCAAGTGTTGAATGTGTGTGTAGGTTCACTGTCTCTTGTGGGTGTAGAATGCCAGAGGATTAATGAAGCTTACTTTGTTCCTCAGTCGCATGGTGTACTCTCTGTTTCTCCTAGTACTTTTCTCTGGGTTGAATCAGTAAGGGTTCAGGCCATGAGGAGGCATTTGTGAGTGAAAACTAGTTGCAGCTGGAGCAGGTGGTTATATGCAGAGCTCTTACGGAGAACTAAAGCTTCGGCCCTGATAGTGGCAGTTGGGGAAGCTCCCAGTGACATGCACTGAAGTATCTGTTAATCTTTTGTTCCACTGGCTGCTCCTTTGTTGTGGTGCATTCCTCCTTCCCTTGGGAGTGGTAATCCATGAGAGTCTGACCACTGTGAGTCGTACTACTCTTCTGGCTCTAGCTGCCCTATGAGGCAGCCAATTTGGTTGGTACTAGTCGGTGTCTGCAAGAGATCCAGTGATGTGAAGGTGCCAGGGTTAAATTTCAAGAACTGGTCACCAATGTCTCTGGAGTACCCTCTGGAGAAGCCATCTGGTGCATCAGACTATGAACTAATTTGTGAGATGTGCGGTGACATGAGCTTTGTGCTTATCCCATGAGTGGGGGGCAATGTTAGATAAAGCTGAGTCAAGCTTGCCAGTCCTCTGATTTCCCAGCAGCAGATGAAGGCACCAGTTCTATTGGACTTGGCAGGAGAATTATGTAGACAATGTAGGATGGATTTGGTTGTATGGAGCCTTAGTGTTGTGGTTTTCTCCATTGCCAGCTATGGTGGTACTGTACTGGGTACATGCATGGACTTCGGGCCTCTTGAGTAACCAGAGGGTTTGGGTAGTGGTATTAGCCGAGGTCTGAGAGCAGACCTTCCCAGGGGCTATATTATCATCCCTGATGTTATAATGGGTCATGCCAATTGACCCTTTGCCAGGAAGTAGTGCTTGCAGGAGACAGCCAGTTGTGATGAGTGTAAGCTTACTACTCCTTGGTCTTTATTGCCCTAGGGAAACACAGAGATGACTTAGGTGATGTGTGGGGTTATGGGAACCAAAGTATCCTCACTCTACTGGACTTTCAAGAGGTGGAAGGGGAAAGTTGGTTAGAGAAAGCTAGGTCAGACTGAACCATATTCCAGCTCCCCACCTGTGTGCGCCATTGGCTACCCCTAGAGGGAAATGGAAGTGGGAGGGGTCCCTGTCCACTGTGGCAATGCTGCACAAATGGCAGAGTCATCTCTGTTGTACAAGCGGTTCACATTGAGTAGAGAAGGGTTGCCAGGGCAAAGGGTTTCTCCTGGCTCTCCTGCCCTTGCCAGAGACTGCCCTAGCTCAGAACTCAAAGGTTCATTCAACAGCAAGGCTGTCCCATGGGTTAGGTCTGACTGGTCCAGTTCCCCACCTATGCCCGTGATTGCATACCCCAGTGGAGAGTAGGAGTGGGGAGGAGTCCCCTGGCCACCGTGGCAACACTGCAGGAATGGTCGAATCACCTGTTGCACAGAAGTGTTCACATGGGAAGAGAAGGGTTGCCAGGATGATGGATTCTTCTGGCTCCCCCTCCCTTGTCAGAGACTGTCCCTGCTTGAGACCCAAAGTCTCGTTCAGCAACAGGGTCTTTCACTGCAGTTTGTCCCAGACAGAAACTGGCTGCAACAGTGGAATTTGCCTTAGGGCAAATGAAAGCATCAAGACTTCCTATTCTCTACCTGCCTGGGATCTGGCCACATAACTCAGCCTGTAGGGATCAAGTTCTGGATGACTCGGCCAGCATTGCACAGCACCACATGGGTTCTCCAGTGTGCAGCTGTACAATATCCAGGCCATTTCGTGTGTGGGACCGGAGTCCCAAGAGCCTCAGGGGACCCTCCAAGGAGCACCAACTTCCTGATTTCTTGCCCTCACTGTTTCTGGCATATAGTGTCTGCTCTCTGTTTCCAGGGTGACCTGGGTGGCAAGGGGTGGTGCCTTTCTGCCTGTTCTCATTCCCCTTTGTTCTTTTGTTTTGTTTTGGTTTGGTTTTTTTTAAGTTGGAGTCTCACTCTGTCGCCCAGACTGGAGTGCAGTGTCCGCTCCCGGCCACCGCAGCCTCGACCTGCTGGGCTCCGGCAATCCTTCCGCCTCAGCCTTCTGAGTAGCTGGAATTTGTTCTTTATGGGTTCCCCTGTTTCTCCACAGGTTGTGGGATGCGTCCTCCTTCTCAGCCTTCTCTGACTGCTGGGGGTCTCTTTCTTTCTTGGTTTGCTCCCTGAGTGAGGCACAAGTTAGTTGGTGGCTTCTACGTGGACTTCTTGTCCCCATTAAAGTATAACTGACATACAATAAGCTGCCCGTGTTTAAAGCATACAATTCCATGTTTTGACATAATGTATACACTTATGAAATCATCGCCAAAGTTATTTATTGAATGTATCCGTCACCTGAAATGTTTTCTCCTGCCCTTTCATAATCTCTTCTCTACTTCCTAATCGCCTCCCCTGATCTGCTTGTCAATATAAATTAGTTTGCGTTTTCTTTCACTCAGTGTAATTATTTTGAGATTCTTTAATGTTGTGTCTATCAGTAATTCGTTCTTTTGTATCACTAAGTAATATTCAACTGTTTGGCCATACCACAATTTGTTTATACATATATCTGTTGAGAGACATTTAAGTTTTTTCAATTTGGGCTATTTCAAATACAGTTTCTACAAATATTCACGCACAGGTCTTTGTTTGAACATATATTGCCATTTCTTTTGGGTAAAAACCCACAACTGGATTGACTAGGATATATTGTAAGTCTGTTTAAAAATTGCTAAATTGTTTTCTAAGGTAGTTATACCATATAAAAAATCTTAACATTTAAAAATCTTTCAGTATTTTAATTTAGAAAGTGCTTTCTCAAGGTTTACTGTGTTCCACTCGTAATGTTACTTAGTCTGTCACATACCAAGAATAGAAAGCATTTTATTTAACCATATAATTAAGTTTTTTTTAAAAGATCCCAAACAAAAGTTTGATGGAACACATTCTCATTATTAAGGAACAGGTATTTTAGTAACTTTGTTCAGTCACAATACTTATCCGCTTCATTATGCATGTTTAGACACCTCCAATATTAAATAGCAAAAAAAAAAAAATCACTCTGTGCATGAATTCTGGCAGCAAACAAACATAGCAGGTCACAATTTAATTATTTAATTTGGTAAATTAATGATACATGAGTTTTATCAGATGAATATAACTAAAGTACATTGAGGTTAATTGTGTAGAGATTCTAAAGAACCAGGGTTATTAGATATATTTAATGCCTTGAAATACAGATGTTTTACCTCTATGGTCAAGAAGTAGAGAACCCATTTCAGAAAGAATTTTACAGCAAACTCTTACAACACACTATGATTATAAAAGTAGATGATAAGTGAACTGAAATTTGGAAAGACTCAAATCAGACCCCATCGCAGGTCTTAACCTCCAGTCAGCTGATAAAAAATATGAAATTAAGAAACTCCAAGATGAATTGGCCTACAATACTTGTGGTGATGAGTCATCTCACTTGCAAAATAGAGTTGTTGACTAGGCAGGAATCCAATTCAGGTTGTTCATCTGTGTGTGTGTGTGTGTGCGCGCGCGCGCACTTTAGGGGAAGAAGTGGTCTCTGCCAGAAAGTGAGCAGTGATATAATTGATGTCAAAAGATGTTGCATCTTCAAAGCAAAGAAGTTACCCTTCAGAGAGTAATGCCCTAGCAAAGTGAAGAAAAATGCTTAAAGATTCAGCAAAACTTTTGTATATGTCTTTATTCTCTATGAAAGAAAGTATTGAGAGCAAAACAAAGTGAAATAGAGCCTTTGACTCTTGAGGTGAAAAGACAGTTCCTGGAAAGAATAGTCAGTATAATTCCCAGCAACACCTCTGTGTTGACTACTGTTTAATGAGGAGCACAGACCCTGTTGACTGTAGACATGAGACATGAGTTTAGTTCATACTCAGCCTTATTGTTCCCTTTGGCAAGCACAATATAATGACATTACCAGATAATGCAATTAAACAGGGAACCATTGGTGGAGAAAGATACCAAGCCACAACTGGATAAGGTGAATGAGACTTGTCCACATGTAAATAATTCTGTAAGATAACATCAATAGCTTCAATATATTTAATCGTAGTCATTTTGATATTTCCAAAATGGTATGGTTAATAAATCAGTTTTCTAAGCACACCCAAAGATTTTTCTTTTCATTGAGTCAGTCTCACTCTGTTGCCCAGGCTGGAGTGCAGTGGCACGCTCACAGCTACCGCAGTCTCAACCTTCTGGGCTCCACCAATCCTTCTGTCTCAGCTTTCCAAGTAGATGGAACTACAGGCATGCACCACCATGCCTGGCTAATTTTATTTTATTTTTTTTATTGTTGCCCAGGCTGGTCTCAAACCCGTGGGCTCAGGCAATCCTCTCGCCTCAGCCTCCCGAAGTGCTGGAATTACAAGCATGAGACACCATGCCCTGCTGACATCCAAAACTTTAAAAAGCAAACTATGCATGCATAGCTTTCCTTGAGCTATTCATAAAACAAATTATTTGAGTAGCAACATCAATGGTTGGTAAATGGAAAATATTAAAGAAATAGAAGCTAACCGTAAGCTGATGGTTGCCAAACATTAAATAAAAAGATGATCAATGTCTAGAAGATGACAACCAAAGCCTTTGAGAAATGTGAAATTTTAAAATGCTTAACATAGTTCTAAACTCTACACGTGAAATCTGATACAGGATTAAATATATGTGACAGTATGCCTGTGTGTGTGTGTGTGTATGTGTGTATGCACATCCATCTGTACTACACTTATGTAGTTCCAGCCTCTGTTTTATCGCACTGTTTGCCTCATCCATGACAAGCATCAAACTGTAAAATAAAGCTATAATCATGAGGACTGACGATATGCTTTCACCCTGTACTTACCTCCCCTTAATATCCTGACATAGCTTTTAGTTTCACTCTGCTCTTTGACCTTTGGGTTTTTGAACTTCATTTTACCTTTGATCATTTGTTTTTCTGGAAAGGTTTCAACTTACCAGGGGTCATTGTCTTTTACAGGAAGTGTGTGCATATATGCATCTGTGGATGAGAGAAGGGGCAAGCCTAGATGACAGAGAGAGGGGACGAGAAGGGAACTAATAATTTTTGATGCTGCCTGCATGCCAAGACCAGTGGTAAACAGGACTTAATTACTTAAATATCTGCCTATGAAATTCTACTTAAAATGCTTAAAAGCTCAGACATTTTCTCTTTCTAGAGTTACTGTTTGACCTGAACTTTCAATTGTTCCAGGTAAAATAGACTAAGCCTAAACATAGTACTAGAATTCACAAAATAGGATTATCTTTTTAAAATGTATTATTGCTCCTAAAAATCAAACATTTTCTACCAAAAATGGCCTATTGTTGGAATGAAGAAGTGTTCTTTGCTACATTTTTGTTTGTTTCTTTATTCCACTTTTTTTCCCAAACAAGTATTTTGAAAATAAGGGGAGGAATTTTTAGGCGATTTTAACCTACAAATCCTTGATAAACTTGAGATCCGTAACCGGGCTCAGTGGCTCAGCCTGTAATCCCGCGCCTTTGGGAGGCTGAGGTGAGTGGATTGCCTGAGCCCGCGGGTTCGAGACCCGCCTGGGCAACTTGGCAAGACTTAGCCGGGTGTGGTAGCGCACACCTGTAGTTCCGGCTACTTGGAAGGCTGAGGCGGAAGGATTGCTGGAGCCCAGCAGGTCGAGGCTGCGGTGGCCGGGAGCGGCCACTGCACTCCAGTCTGGGCGACAGAGTGAGACTCCAACTCAAAAAAAAAAAAACAACTTGAGGTCAGTAAAGGTGGCTGCTCAGTTGCCTGTGTTGAGAGAAATTCCTGATTTCCATTCCAGACCATTTGTGGAACTCTTGCTGTTCTCTTACAGTGCATCTCTCCAATGTATATAAATGTATCTATTATGCTATGGATTACTGAGTCTATAATTTAGCATTAATTTTAAAATGGAATATTCAATGACACTGCTTTCAACAGTCAGTATTATTCGACGTTATCTTTTAGTCTTTGATTTTTTAAAAAAAAAAATACGAACTTGGCTCTACCTGCAGTTAATAACTAAAAATTCAATATACTCCTACAAGATATAAACGTATTAGTCTCCCTGAGAAAGATCAAACTAATTTAAGAACTTCCCACATACTAGGAACAGTTCGCAGAAATTTACAGCTGCTTCTTTATATGAGATAAGATCTTCTGCTTCAGTGTATGTGCTGAATGCCAATTAAAACATTACATACCTTGAGGACATTAATATGAAGCAAAAGAAAATGACTGATGGGAAGGTCAAAATAGACTTAGCAGCAAAAGAAAAGCAGCGTCCGATAAAAAATAGCTTGCATTATCTTCCACAGTAACTCACTAAACTCCGAAACATTATATAAATATGGATGATGATAGTTGATCTCTTTTCCAACTCTTCCAAGTTTCTAAATAGCCTGTTCCTGGATATGAGCAAAGTTTCTTGGGAAACAAACTGTATGCTCTATTTCTACTGGGACAATAACTGCAGATACCTGCTTCCAGAAGGAATCAGACTCAGAGCCCACTGGAATGGCAAGGGTGGAAGGGTAAAGAGTATTCTCTAACCAATGGAGAGTAGGATAAGTTAATAGTCTAGTTAAGAGTTTTCAGTAGCCAAGGAATGCACTGACATTCTTAAAACATATTAAATATGTTGACATTCAGTCTTCCTTGAGATAATTGCAAATTTATGGTCCATGATAGCTACATTTATTTTTATATGAAGTCTTCCACATCAGCACATGAAATTTTGGAAAATAACCACATATACTTAAGCAATGAGTTCTTTGTTAATACAGCTGAGAACAGTGGGTGGGCCTTTTTTATTCAGGTGAGAAAAAGCAGGCTGAGAAGTGCACACCTCAGATTGCTTCTGTTTGTTTGAGGCTCTTATGCCCAGGGCTGTGTTCTCTTGGCTGGGCATACCTGTTGATCACGCTGCTTAACTGTAATTATTCCAGACAGGTTTTTGGCTCACAGTGTTGTTTCAAAGGCTTCATAAATCATACAAATTATTACCGCAATAGAAAACTATAATTACCCACAAACCCTGACATGCCAAAATGTGTATTAATTAGATAAGGTAATAAATACTTTACTACACATAGCTATAATCATTACTTCAAAAGTGACATATATACCTATACTATCTTGATATTCTGTAGCAAATGATTCAATATAATATTCAGTTCATAGTAGAATTGTTATCTCATTTGATTAATTTGTTAATGCTTTTCTAAGTGTTTTATGTATGAGAAATAATGTGGAATTGTTGTTTCAAATTTAATATTATAATCAAATGAGATCTAAAGTAATTTGCAGAGGCATTTCTCATGGGGATAATTTATAAAAGTGTATATTTCTTAGTTCTAAATTTGGGGTAACACAGGAAGTTTTGTGAATAATGATGGCATCAAAGATTTTGCTCATTTCATCTCTACAATAGTTTAGAATAATTTATTCATTATTTCAAAAAATGCAAAAATTTTCTATTTGTTAGAAATAAGCATTATATTCCTAGATATATACTTTCCATGCAGTAATCAGGCCTGAAAGTCCAATGCAAACAGACATTTCGAGAGTGTGAAAGAACACACTGGATCAGTATGCCCTCATATAAATACTCAGGATATAATGCACTATTCTTACATTTTTAGAAATATATGTAACTGCAGAATGATAGGATAGCAAGGGACAGAGGGCTCTGTAACTACATTTAAAATTGGTTTGTAATTCAGTTTTTTTAATACGTATAGAAAAAAATCTTGTTTTTGATGCTGTAAGTACTGTACATAACAATGTCTCCATTTGTGTCTCAACTGCTTCACCTGACACATTATATGCAAATAAAAAATTTCAGCCTAAAGAATAAAGAAAAACATTAAATTTTATAGAGGTGAGAGATAAGTCAACTCAACTATTGCTTGATTAAATCTATTCCAAAAAACATTAACATTGGTTCTTTTTATTTAAAGGTTTGAAGGGACCTTTAATATGAAGAAATAAAATATAAGCTATCCATATTTTCCTGCTTAGATGACTATCTTCATGAATCATTGAAAAATGAATTCAAAGACAATTGGCTTTCCTGTCCTTGTGTTACCAATATTGGGAAATTATTGGGAGTGTCATATGAAAAGAAAATCACGTTGAAGATAACACATTAGCTAGTCCATTCTCAGGTCTTCTCAAATACAACAAAAGAGACTCTTTCATGGAGACAGTTGAAGAAGTAAACTGTGCAAAACTTTTCAATGTCTAACACTGTGTCTAACGCATATCGGCAATCCAATAAATATATGTTGAATAACTAAGTACACTCTACTGAAATATATGCTAGAAGCAATTATCTGGTAATATTACCATTATAACAGGATGGCTTTGGGAAAATGCAAATAATCCAAAGATGCTACTAATTCAGATTGGAAAACGATACCATTAAGTATTAAGAAAAGAATGAGGAAGGAACTATTTAAAGAAGATTTTGCTTTAAGCACTCAAAATCTAGCTAATATAAGGGGATTCATTTGTTAAAAACTCTTGAGTACATCAGAGAAAATGTAGGACACCAGTAACAAAAGAATCAAAATTTTGGAAATGCTATAGCAGACAATCTTATCATATTCCATATATGTAGTTATTGATAAATATGTTTTTAAAAGCAAATTTATAGTTTATTATGAATTTCGCAAAAGAAGTGGACCTAGGAATTACTGGACAAGAGCCAATTCTAACACAAAATTTCTCTATTTAGAATAACCTGTGGTAATTATTATACTGTGACAGCATGGTAATTATCATGCTGGTTGTGGTAGAAAGGTCTTATCCAGAGGAAACCCATTAGTAAAAAACAATTTAGGGCTTCAACTTCTGTTTCTATAAATAGGCCAGGTTAGGTTATTTACAACAACCCTCCTAGTGAAACAAAAAAGGTGCTCTCTCTATATATAAATACATATTTTAAAATTTTATTTAGATGTCACCAGATTGGTTAAGAATCAGTAACCCAAAGGACTAAGCAGCATACTGAAGGCACAGGATAATTTAGGAAAACTTGAGTTTTGGACAAGAGAGACAGAAACCAAATTTTTGCACCTATCTAATAAATAGAGTCTAGTAGGAGGCATCCATCCTACCTTAGACTGGGTTAGGAAGGAGCTACATCTTCAGGAAAAAACAAGCAAACAAACAAAACACAACAGCAAATAGTACAGTGAAGTAAGCTAGCCTTCTCAGACCTGGAGAGCTTCAAGTTTTCTTGCAGCTGAGTAAAAGAGGAGGGGGGAAAAAGAGGGAAATATATGGCATATGTATTCTGTAAAAAATAGACATGCCAAAGCTGAGATACTGCAAGTCCTGTTTGGAAATCTCAACATAGGGACTGACTTCACACTTTTCTATACTCCCATTAACTCTCCTAGGCAAACTAATGGATTTAACCAGTTGTTCAACCACTTGCTCCATAAACAGCTACACAAAGTCTTCTGTGTGTAAAGTGCTATGGGACACACACACACACACACACACACACACACACACACACACAGTAGAGAACAGTTATTTGCCTTCTCATGGTGATCTCTTACTTGTCAGCATTTAAACCCAATTGTTTCAAGGCATGGCAAGATTTCAGGTAATTTATAAATAGAACAGATTTTCCTAGTATAATAGGATAAATCTTAATTAATGAGAATCATCTGGGTTCTCAGGTCCCAATCCCTCTATTGCCATAGTTTCTGCCCATTAGGTTAGGAATTCAGAGGGACTGATGGAGAATCTGGATATAATAATAGAATCCATAGAACTCAAGTGACCCATGAAATGATGAACCTGCCAGACACATTTATTGTCAGGGAGTAGTTTAGGCTCTGGCCAGAATTTAGGCTTATAATTAAATAAAGACCTTTATTATGAGCTTAACATAGGACTCAAGAAGCTATAAGAGATAGGATTTGGAAATCTAAAAGATTTTGATCTTAACATCAACAAAGATTTCATCATTAAACATTTATTGGTTGAGTATCCAATCTCTGTCAGACACAATGTTAGACAACACAATAATTAATGCAGAAGACAAGGAAAAGTGTTTTTCTCAAATATAATTGCCTATTTAAAATAGGTTTGTGTAATAGATCTTTGTCACTCTACTTTGTAATTACTTTTAAAGACAATTTTATGTTTAAATCAAGCGATTATTCATTATGTGACTACTTTTGTTCACCACTATATTCTCCACACCTACAATAATGTTTGGTGTTGCAAAGATATCTTGTGAATTAGTGAATGAATTAAAGAATGATTGAGTAACTGGGCGTAGTGGCTCCCATCTGTAATCCCAGCACTTTGGGAGGCAGAGGAGAGAGGATTGCTTGGGTCCAGGGGTTCAAGGCCAGCCTGGGCAACTTGGTGAGACCTTGTCTTTACTATAAATCAAGAAATTAGCCAGACATGGCAGCGCACACCTATGGTTCCAGCTACTTGGAAGGCTGAGGCAGAAGAATCACCTAAGTCCAGCAGGTTGAGGCTGCGGTGCCTGTGAGTGTGCCATTGCACCCCATCCTGGGCAACAGAGTGAGACTCTGACTCAAAAATAAAGTAAAATAAAACAAAAATGAGTGAGTGAAAGAGAGACATTTCTTCAGACAATGTCATCCACTATAAACCTTTAGAATATCTAATACTCTTTTGGAGGAACTACAAAAAAGAACATTGCAATTGCACAAATTCCACCTGATGGTGGCTGATCTGTATTTTTTTATGATGTTAACTCGAAATTATTATATATTTCATAATGTGATAATTGGCAATTGCTGAAATGATTTCTGATTAAGTCTATCTATTAGGAGGAAGAAAAACAGCGTGAGATTATGAAAATAAGAAAGAAGGAAGACATAGGTTGTCATTCAGTTTTATGTGAGCTGAAAGTTTTATAGTGAGAAACTGTTGGATGCAATTTCAGTAAGCAAGGATTTTGTGGAGAGATTAGATCAGTTACAAATTGCTAAATCTGATGGCTTAGATAAAAATTTTACCAGAGGCTTTAAAAGAAGTAGAACATGTTTTGGGGAGAAGTGATTGCCTTCTGGAGAAAGCACACAGTATATATTTTTTAAAGCAAATTAAATGTGGAGAGATGGTGTAACTAGATCCCCAATTAGAAGAAAATGGTTGCATTTTCAACTAGAACAGGCAAATCATCTTTATATGCATGTATGCACAGATACAAAGAAAGATATAGGCAAATATCTTATGCATTATTTTCTTTAAAATATCTACATGCAATGGGAAATTGTCAGGGGAGGGAATATGGGACTGGCAGTTGAAAGAAACTGCTAGGGGAGGGAGGGGCACATCTCATCAACAAGGGTACCTGCATAAAAAACGTTTTATACCTAACCCTGAATTATACTCCACATCTTTATAATTAAAAAATAAAATATCTATATGCCACGCTATATTACTACTATGCAAAAGATAGAGCATATAAAAGGTCTAATGCTTTTGTTTGATTTTGCTTTTCTTCTCCTGTCCTTGGCTGGGAAATAAATGCACTTTAGTGCATCTCTCGCCTCACTTATTAGTCTGAAGATAACAGAGTACCATACGTTCTCACTCATAAGCGAACCTTGAACAATTGTCATAATACTGTAAGAAAGGGATTGGCAGTAGTGGGAAACTGCCAGGGGAGAGAGGGGCACACCTCATCAACAAGGGTACCTGCATAATGAACATTTGAATACCTAACCCTGAATTGTACTTTGTAATAAAACAAAAATGAAAAAAAGATAACAGAAACACACTTCTTTAGGCCTATCTGAACACTTCTGAACTGTATTGAGTTCGAGGAATTTTTCAAAATAATAAAAGTGGTCACATTTTGAAAAGACAATCTCTCCTTGAATTCTTACGTGTGTGTGTGTGCATGTGTGTGCTGGGGGGGGGTGTGATGATTGGAGAAGCAGGAGAACATCAAAGTAAAAGTCCCAAATCTATTTCTTCCTTAAGAGTGGCCAATATAACATGACCATATAAAATAAAATGTTGTTCAAATTGGGCAATATATCCTTGACTCACAAGAATGCCCAGGCCACGTGTTGGCTCAAGCCTGTAATCCCAGCACTTTGGGAGACTGAAGTGAGAGGACTGTCTAAGCCCACAGGTTCGAGACCAGCCTGGTCAATATGGCAAGACCTCATCTCTACAATAAATCAAAATAATTAGCTGGGCACGGTAACGTCCCCCTGTATTTCTGGCTACTTGGAAGGCTGAGGCAGAAGAATCACCAGAGCCCAACAGGTTGATGTGGGAGTGGACGTCACTGTGCCACTGCACTCCAGACTGGGCGATGGAGTGAGATTCCAAATCAAAAAAAGAAAAGAATGCCCAAACCCTCCCCACATTGCACTCTTGAGCTTTAGTTTTGTCAGTTAAAATGCATTTATTATGGAAAATGCCACTAACCTTTACTTGCAGAAAGCCTTTTAAAATCTGCACTGGTTATGAAGAATGCTTTGAAACTTTTCATCCAGCAAACTAAAAAGATCAAATGGGTCTTCTTATAATTAAAGACAAATAATTGGGAATATCGGAGAATTTCAGCAGTTATTATAACTCAAGAAAATATATTAAATCTACAGTATTAGATGTCCTAACATGAGACTTGGTGTCATTTTCTGGCAGAAGCACTTGGGCTACTTGGCCACTTTTGATTTTATGATACAAGCATGCTCTCAGCACAAGCCATCTCCATGCACATGGTCAAATTTAATGTGCTACTGAGAAATTTCAATAGTCCTAAATAAAAAGAATGTGAATTACACTTTTAGAAAAACATTGAAGGTATTTTGCTATATCTTCCACCTCTTCTAATTCAAGGAAAAACAAGGTTATAAGACACACTTTACACCACTTAGTACATTTTAAGAGTTAATTGCAGGGACAATATTGATAATAACAATATGAAAACCAATTATATTTTTAAAGGCTTATTTACTCCTTATTTTTAGTTTGTAAGTCATTAAGAGCTAAAATTATGGAGAAGAAACCTGAACTTTAAATCCAGATGATCTGTTTTGCTTTGGATTGAGTTAGTCAATTCTTCTGTATGATTTTTGAATGTGAAAAAAAAATCTCTCCTTAGACTAAGATATCAAGTCACTGTCTTCTTTTGTGTTTTTCATAGAATTTAATTAGAAATTAGAGGAACTTGCTTCTTTAAGCCATCAGCTCTTTCTCTAGATCATTATTATTAGTTATGTCAACATATAAATTAGTTTACTATGCATGTAATACAGATAAAATGCCCAGAATAAAAGTTATAGATTCACAACATATCTGTTCTTGTATGGCAGAGATACCCAAAAACGTTTTTGGTAGAACAAGCTAATGACAGTGACCCAAGTAGAAATTGGAATTTTTTTTTAATGCTTCTATTTCCAGTTTCTTTAAACAGATAGCACTTTCCCACTTTCTCTGCCCTGGGACAATCAGCCACAACAAATAAACATGAGAAGCCAGAATTCAGACTGCTAAGAGAAATGTGACACAAAATTAATTGAGATCTAGTGTGTCTACAGTTATGGCAGAGCCCATTGGACTTGGACTTGGGAGAAAATCCGGGAACTGAGATTAATACATGCAAACAGGAATCAAACCAGGCCATTCAGTTACATCATACCAACGAGCTACCACAGCATACAAGACAATTTCTGGCTTACCCATGAAGCTTCATCTATGCTTCCTGCTGAGACAAGAACCAATTGCAAGAATTGTTCTACAGTTGGGTGCAGACAATCGTCGTTGCCAAGGTGTTAAGAGGATTAATCAAGCTTGAGTAAACGATGTAGGTTGGTATCTAGGTAAGAGAATGACAGTGTGTCACTCCTCTTGCATGCGGTACAAAGGGTGATTAGAAACAAGCCAATCTCACAAGTTTAGTCTGTGGGGCTAAATAACTGTTTTTCAAGACTCTTTGCAGCGTGGCTGCTTCTCCTGGTAAATGCAAAGGGTATTCCAGAACAAATCCACACTGTTCTGTACCCATGTTCTATGTATTTTTTCTAGAGAAGAATTAGCTAAGAAAATACCCATGTACAGACCACGTTTCCGCTGCCTGAGTTTGTGGCAAGCTGTCCTTAGATAGTCCTTAGAATTAGTCCCAGTGGGAAGTTGCATTGCCAGTGACACTGTCTTGGTCTCAAAATTCTTTCCATTCTAGTTGGTTGCAAATAGGAAAAGTTGGACTTTTGCAAACTCAGCAAGAGAGAGTCCCACCTAAGGGTGAGGCAAATTGAAATTGAGATTGTGAAATAGATGCCTTGAGCATCAATCAGAAATGTTTTTAAAGAGAAAGTGTGAATAAGGAAGACTTGAGACTAGAGGAAGCTTCATTTGTGTCAGACTTCTTTGGCAAGAGCTGTTACGTGTTCCAAAAATCAGGTCATGGGAGTTGGCAGTGGTGTCTACTACAGAATGAAGTTTGGGAGATATAGTGCTCTCAGAAACGAAAACAATATTTATAGACCTAGTAAGGGCTAATAATTTGATCTGAGCTTTATAAGTTACCTTTCATCAAAGGGTTCGCATATCTATCATAAAAGTGATCTCTTTGTTACTCACATTTTTGTGAAGTAAAGGAAGGCCCAATATTATCCGACTGTTTTGAAAGGAAAAGAAATCGAGGACAGAGTAACTTGGGATTTTACTCATGCTCACACATGGAATCAAGGGTTATCCACTCCCAGCAGTTGATAGTTCAGTGCTGTAGCTGCAGAGAAAGGATCTCAATACTAAAAAAGAAAAGGTGGCACAGAGTTAAAATGATGTTCCTTTTCCGAACCTCTGTGGCTATAATCAATTGCATCCAGGAACCTTTAATATGGCTTATTTTCTTCTCATTATACATAGCTGTACCTTCCATATTAAAATATCTCTTTAAAATTCTACATGTAATCAACCAAGAGTTTAGAAAAAAGTGATGAAGCTAGAGAATCATCAATAGATGATGCTAAAACCAGTAACTCAAAGTTTGGTGAGAAAGAGGATATTTACATAGTCTCAAATTATCTTCTCACTAATTTGTATTAACTATAAAGAGAAAATAGTAACTCTATAATGGAAAACTTAGTAGACAGAACATAAATCAAGTAACTAAAATTAAACCCATTAATAATGAAGCAAACCAACATCAAGTGTCTCCTGATATAATGCACTGAGGAGGATACCATACCACATATGTGATATCACTGTCCCCTTCCCCACAAAAATGTATAGCTTGAATTGCATCATGAGGAAACATCAGATCAATCCAATCAAGGAGCATTATCCAAAAATAACTAGGAGCAATCTTCAAAAATAACAAGATTAGAAAAGACAAATGCTTGGAAATTTTCCAGATTAAATGAGACTAAAGTCTCCTGAAACTAAATCCAGCATGTCATTCTGGACTGGATCCTATAAAAAGTGTTATGAAGAAAATTAAAGAATTTGAGTATAACTATGAATTAGATAATATACCATATTAAAGTTTATGATATAAATATTAATATGTGATGTTAAAATGTATGATTTTAATAATCATACAGTGGTCATATTAAGAAGTGTTCTTTTTTAAATAAGTATTTAGGTGTAAATTGTTTCTATACATAAAAAAAGATAAAGATAACTATAGACAGGATACTAAGGCAAATAAGGCAAACTGAAAATAATTGGTCAATTTGTTAACTTATTTGTTGAGTGTCTCAAGTCTAGGAAATCTTCTTAAGAAAGACTTGAGGCATTCAGAAAATTATTGCCAAGTCTCTCTTTGTGTCAGCAACTGAGCTAGGACCTGGGGCATACTGATGAGAAAAACATACAGAGCTACTCTTGAGGAACTGAATATGTGTGCCTGTTTTCCAAACAATATCCTTAATATGAAATTCTCCATTTAAACTAAAATATAATAAGGGACAGCAATCTTAGCCCTTTTTCTTGAGGCCAATATCCTTATTTTTCAAATTCCAAAATCAAAACCAAGTAACTGAATCAATCGAACACACAGATGTCTATGCTTTACGGCTGGCTCATTCCCCGGTCCAGGTTTTCTCTGTCAAGTAGTAGTTCATGTTTTATTTTTTTTTTCCCTCACTAAGAAGGATTAGTTTGATTGTTAAAGTTTGTAAGTGCTATTTGGCCAAGGTTCCTATCATGTCCTCGATCTTGAAGATACGTTGTACTCAAGTGGAGGAAAGAACCATCTACGTTGCTATGCCTCCCCCTCCACCGCCTCAACTCTCTCTATATAATCAGAAGTAATTTAGAGCAGTGGTGATTCATAGGTAATTCAAAAAGTTAAAAAATAATAATCATTTCCTACTACAAATAAAATAAGCAATATAGGAGTTATTCTCTCTAAAGATGACACTCTGGTGTGATAATGCGCAATGTTTTTTCAAAAGTCCAGTTCTGAAATTATTTCATGAGATCAATGATCATTTGTGATAAGGTGGCAAGATACAAAATTTTAATTAATTGATGACAAGTAAATACATGAAACTGATACTGTCATTATTTTAAAACTATTCTTTTTTGGTAACCATTTAAACTAACTTCTGGGTATGCACAGGTATAAATGTGTAAGTGCCATGGTTTACCAAATGTCAATGAGATAGCAAAGTATATTTAGGGTAATAACAAGTCATATGATATTTAAACTTTCTCATATAAAACACTAAAAAAAACCCCTTGAAAACATAGAAAATTTAGGTAGAGTATTACTCTAGCCACACTTGCAATATTTATACATGCCTCTGTCAAAAGACTTATCATGATTAATATTAAAAATAAGATACATAATAATAACTATTATTATTCAGCATATATTTATTGGGTGTCTTTTAAGTGCCACAAACCTTCCTAAACATAGGAAATATAACTAAACATATATGTTAAGTCACTTTAATGGGACTTAGAATTCAGTAAAGTAGTAGGCATTTTATTATAATATTCAACAAATATTCTAAAGTGATTAGTATGGGAAAAATCCTATTCTAAATTACCATAAAATTTAATGTTGTAATCTTCATAAAAATTATATGAGGTACAAGGTATAACTATGGTCATTTATAGGCATGTAAATTGAGGTACAGAGATGTTATGTAACTTTCTCAAGTCTATATAGCTAGAAAGAGGTGAAATCAGAATTTGAAACAAGCAATCCAGGTCCAAATTTCATTCTCTAATCAATAAACAATATTGCCTTTTATGATCACCGTCATTATCCTTATCATTATCATCACTCGCATTTGCAAGAGGTAGTTTCCAGCCAGGCTCAGTGGCTCAGCCTGTAATCCCGCGCCTTTGGGAGGCCTGAGCGCGAGGGTTCGAGACCCGCCTGGGAAGCAAGACCTCATCTCTACAATAAATCAAAAAATCAGCCGGGCGTGGTAGCACATGCCTGTAATTCCGGCTACTCGGAAGGCAGAGGCGGAAGGATCACCAGAGCCCAGCAGGTCGAGGCTGCGGTGGCCGGCAGTGGCCACTGCACTCCAGTCTGTGCGACAGAGTGAGACTCCAACTCAAAAAAAAAAAAAAGCTAGTTTCCAGACATGGTTTGCAACACTTTATCTCATTAATCCTCACAAGAAATTTACATGACAAGTTTACAAAAGTAAAAACTGCATCATAGAAAGCTTAAGTAATGAATCCGGGAACCCACAGTTTGTCAGTGGTGGGACTGGGATTGAAACCTTGGTCAATTTTCTCCGTGGTCGTAAACAAAACGCCATAAACAACAGTGGAAGAGAAAACCTGCACTATGAATAAAGCCTGTGGCACCGTGCCTTGTGTGCAGTAGATACACAATAAGCAGTTGTTTAATGAGTAGATGAAAACAGTGTCTCAAAATTCCAGTGTCTTGATTTTGACATTGTCCTCTCACACATTAATCTTCCTCTTCTTCTATTGACCTTCAAAGGTATTCACTTTACACTGCATAATATAGCATCCTTTATTATACATTGTCTTCCCTTAATTGTTTAATGGTAATATTTCCCGACTAGCATGCTTTCATGTTTCTTAAGAGTAGTGGTTGTGTTACACATCTTTTTATCCCTCAAATGCATATCATGGCATAAGAATTTACGTAGAATTTAGCCTATAATAAAAATAATATTTGTTGACTGATGGAACTCTAGATTCTGATCATAATCAATTCTTAATTTTTGAACTTTTAAACTCCTTCCTCGAAAGTGTAAACCGAGCCATTATTCTGCTAACTTGAAAGAGTTAACTGCCCCCTTGAGAAAAACACTGAGCTACTAGTAGAATTTTATTCATCTAGACTCACCACTGGGTCAGGTAATCAATCTTACTTGATACCTGTTTCAGATTTTCATCACAGATAGTCTCTCTCTCTCTCTCTCTCTCGCTCTCTCTCGCTCTCTCTCTCCTCTCTTCTTTTAAATTTTTCCTTCTTCTTATTTTTTAAAAGACTGGGGAAAAGCTCCAGTGGCGATAATCACAGACAGACAGGTTGTATAAAAGCAACTGCCTTTAGTCCTAAATTTCAGATATAACCTGGTCCAGTAATTAATTCCAAAGAAGGAAAGTCACATTCTAGGAGACAAAGTCCAAAAAGTGAAGTAAAAGTAAGAGACAAATATAACAGCTTTGCAACAACTCGAAATTATATTCACTAAATAGTTAAAAGAGAGAGAAATGTTTTGTGAAGACATCATATTTATCAAGGAAGTAAATAGTGTAGTAGTTAGAGAAAGTATACCTCCCTTTCTTGTCTTATCTCTCAGGCTGTCACCTAACCCATGAGATCCATCATTTGGCCTCCTCTTTCCAAAATGTTACAGAGACATCAAAACATTCCAGGATGCCAAAGAGCACATGAGTGGCTCTGGGGAGTTAAATAGAAGGTCAGAAACAATATTTCTGGTAATGAACCGTTAAGTTCTATAATTCCACAGGTAAGAGAGGTTAAAAATAGAAAGAACTAAATTTTCTCTATGCTAACCTATCATCTATTCCGAAAAAATAGGGGGGAAACTAACCACCCAGCTAAGAGTGAACATAAAATATGTATGTGTTCAAAAGTTAAGTTATATTATTTGACTCTGCAAAGTTATTGGTGTTTTAGACTAGATCACAATAAAGCAAATGCTTGACTTAACTGAATATTGTTATAATAGCTAAATCATATTTTATAATTATTATGCCACTTAATCTTTACAATAACAATATGAGGTGGGCACTATATCATTCTTATTTTACAGATGAGAAATCTCAGCTATAGAAAGATAAAATGATTTCCCATAACTGGAATTCTAGCAGTTTGAGTCATGAATCTTCAGGCTTAATACATATACCTCCTAAAACATTTACATGCCAACCACATGCATAATAATTGTGTATCCTATACCATAATTATTACTCATAAAATACCTCAGGGGCTTTTTTCACCATTTC